>JACCIE010000005.1:0-4800000 GCA_018906755.1 Sycophaga agraensis
TTACCATGACCAACCAACTAACCCAACTTTTTCCAGGAGAAACAGCCATTTTTCATGACCAACCCAACTAACCCAACTTGACCCAAAATTAAGGTGGAGAAACAGCCACTTACGATGACGAAACCCAACTAACCCAACTTTTACCATCAGAAAAAGACATTTTTCATGACCAACCCAACTAACCCAACTTGACCCAAAATTAAGGTGGAGAAACAGCCATTTACCATGACCAACCCAACTAACCCAACTTTTTCCAGGAGAAACAGCCATTTTTCATGACCAACCCAACTAACCCAACTTGACCCAAAATTAAGGTGGAGAAACAGCCACTTACCATGTCCAAACCCAACTAACCCAACTTTTTCCAGGAGAAACAGCCATTTTTCATGACCAACCCAACTAACCCAACTTGACCCAAAATTAAGGTGGAGAAACAGCCATTTACCATGACCAACCCAACTAACCCAACTTGACCCAACTTTTACATGGAGAAACGGCCATTTCTCATGACCAACCCAACTAACCCAACTTTAATCAGGAGAAACAAACATTTTTCATGACCAACCCAACTAACCCAACTTGACCTAAAATTAAGGTGGAGAAACAGACACTTACGATGACCAAACTCAACTAACCCAACTTTTACCAGCAGAAAAAGCCATTTTTCATGACCAACCCAACTAACCCAACTTGACCCAAAATTAAGGTGGAGAAACAGCCATTTACCATGACCAACCCAACTAACCCAGCTTTTTCCAGGAGAAACAGCCATTTTTCATGACCAACCCAACTAACCGAACTTGACCTAAAATTAAAGTGGAGAAACAGCCACTTACCATGTCCAAACCCAACTAACCCAACTGGACCCAACTTTTTCCAGAAGAAACAGCCATTTTTCATGACCAACCCAACTAACCCAACTTGACCCAAAATTAAGTTGGAGAAACTGCCACTTACCATGACCAATCCCAACTAACCCAACTTTTCCCAGAAGAAACAGCCACTTACCATGACCAACCAACTAACCCAACTTTTTCCAGAAGAAACAGCCATTTTTCATGACCAACCCAACTAACCGAACTTGACCCAAAGTTAAGGTGGAGAAACAGCCACTTACCATGTCCAAACCCAACTAACCCAACTTGCCCCAAAATTAAGACCCAAAATTAAGGTGGAGAAACAGCCACTTACCATGTCCAACCCAACTAACCGAACTGGACCCAACTTTTTCCAGGAGAAAAAGCCATTTTTCATGACCAACCCAACTAACCCAACTTGACCCAAAAAACCCAACTAACCCAACTTTTACCAGCAGAAAAAGCCATTTTTCATGACCAACCCAACTAACCCAACTTGACCCAAAATTAAGGTGGAGAAACAGCCATTTTACCATGACCAACCCAACTAACCCAACTTGACCCAACTTTTACATGGAGAAACGGCCATTTCTCATGACCAACCCAACTAACCCAACTTTAATCAGGAGAAACAAACATTTTTCATGACCAACCCAACTAACCCAACTTGGAGAAACAGCTACTTAAAACCCAACTTAAGGTGGAGAAACAGACACTTACGATGACCAAACTCAACTAACCCAACTTTTACCAGCAGAAAAAGCCATTTTTCATGACCAACCCAACTAACCCAACTTGACCCAAAATTAAGGTGGAGAAACAGCCATTTACCATGACCAACCCAACTAACCCAACTTTTTCCAGGAGAAACAGCCATTTTTCATGACCAACCCAACTAACCCGAACTTGACCTAAAATTAAGGTGGAGAAACAGCCATTACCATGTCCAAACCCAACTAACCCAACACCCAACTTTTTCCAGGAACTAACCCAGCCATTTTTCATGACCAACCCAACTAACCCAACTTGACCCAAAATTAAGGTGGAGAAACAGCCATTTACCATGACCAACCCAACTAACCCAACTTGACCCAACTTTTACATGGAAGAAACAGCCATTTTTCATGACCAACCCAACTAACCCAGGACTTGACCCAAAATTAAGTTTTTCACGACCAACCCAACTAACCCAACTTGACCTAAAATTAAGGTGGAGAAACTGTCAGACACTTACCATGACCAACCCAACTAACCCAACTTTTACCAGCAGAAAAAGCCATTTTTCATGACCAACCCAACTAACCCAACTTGACCCAAAATTAAGGTGGAGAAACAGCCATTTACCATGACCAACCCAACTAACCCAGCTTGACCCACAATTAAGGCGGAGAAACAGCCATTTACCATGACCTAACCCAACAATAACCCAACTTTTTACCATCAAAAAAGACATTTTTCATGACCAACCCACCTAACCCGACTTGACCCAAAATTAAGGTGGAGAAACAGCCATTTACCATGAAGACACCAGCCACTTACCATGACCAACCAACTAACCCAACTTTTTCCAGGAGAAAAAGCCATTTACATGACCAACCCAACTAACCCAACTTTTACCAGGAGAAACTGCCATTTTTAACATGACCAACCCAACTAACCGAACTTGAGAAACTGCCATTTTTCATGACCAACCCAACTAACCCAACTTGACCCAAAATTAAAGTGGAGAAACAGCCACTTACCATGTCTAAACCCAACTAACCCAACTGGACCCAACTTTTACCAGAAGAAACAGCCATTTTTCATGACCAACCCAACTAACCCAACTTGACCCAAAATTAAGTTGGAGAAACTGCCACTTTACCATGACCAACCAACTAACCCTAACCTCTCCAACTTCGAGGACTTACCAGGTGGGGAGTGCAAACGGCGCATTTCTTTAACCCGGGGGGCATGGGCCAACCCTCGCGCTAAGGTCTCCAAACTACCCAAAATTAAGGTGGAGCCAAATGGACAACTATTAGATGACAAACATAACCCAACTTTTAACAGGAACATTTTTCATGACGGGCAACCCAGTGGGGGGGTGCAGAAACATCACCCAACGGGGGAGAACGCCACGGACCAGGTTAACCCCCAACCTAACAGGAGAAACGGTCATTTTTCATGACCAACCCAACTAACCCAATCTGACATAACTTTTACACTGGAGAAGAAACGGCCATTTACCATGGCCCTACCCAACTAACCCGACCTGGACCCAACTAACCCAACTGGACCCAACTTTACCCAGGAAACTGGTCAATATTTGGTTTTAATATTTTACATAATATAAATAATAGATTATTTATAATAATATATTAATTATTATCTGAAACATATTGTGTTTGATTGTTTTATTGAAATAATTTTGTAAAAATTACCTTGGAAAACGTGAAGTGCTCGTTGATGAAGTTTCAGCTTTTTCTCTGCATTACATGAAGCCTTTAGTACTGATTTTAATTGCTCTGGTGTTGTTTCAAGTATTAGAGTTATCTACGTATCAATAAAAATTTCTTCTTGATTACTTGCAATTAATAATTTAATTATATAATAATAGGGAGATACTCATTTGTTTATAGATGCAATATCTATTATGATTATGTATTAAACATTTAAAAGCCAAATAATTCGGTGCCAAAATAATATTTATTTTATGATATATATCGTTTATAGAAAGATATTACCTATCTATACCTATTTATAATTTCTTAAGATAGATATAATTTGTGTGTAATGAGAATTGGTTATTTTTTCGTCAATAATAATAATGTATATCATTGATTCAGGAAACATACATACTTCTTGTAGGTTATAAGGTTCCTCATGAAGGTTTGACTTTACAATCAATGCCATCTCCTCGAGACTCCTGCCCAAATATTCTTGCACGTCACTCAGTTTCCGAATATGATTCCAATCTATTTCATTCTTTTTCGCCAATACCTACATTTTGTATACATATAGGTTACTTTTAAATCTGTTTATAACTTTTATATTATTCATAGAATTGTTTCTTTTTGAAGTAGAATATATCTTTTTACTTTATATATTTTTTATCTTTATTTGAGTATAACATCAAATAAAATTGAAAAGCATATGGATCATGCTTAGAAAATTCATATAATGATTTGATGGAACGTTTTAATATCAACTTCAATATATATTTTAATTGTTTAAAATAATATAGTTGAAAAGAAGATGCCGATTGTAAAAGACATTATTAAAATGTTATTACGTTTACATAAAAGTAGAAAGCCTAAAATACAAAAATGCAGATTGATTTTATTATACTAGGGAAAGCTTTTAATTAAGTAATATAAAAAATCAATATTAATTATAATAAATTGAGTTATAAGTTTGATTTATTGCAATATTATTTTTACAAAGATTATGTACATTTTAAAAAGGTATTATATAGATTGAATGGATAAAAGAAAAATATAAGTTAATAGTAAAGTGAGGATTGATCACTCAACTACGTATAGTATTTATAGAAGTTAGATAATTATTGTTCTCTGTTTACTAATTTCGAGAGGTAACTATTACTCTGATTTTCCCCCGTGTAGGGATCATACTAAATAGTAAAATGGCGAGGTGTCAATTGTGATTTAAAATTCAGCACACAGATCACACCGCGATAACGATAGATTCATAACAATATAACTTAATCATTGTATAGTTTTTTATTGAATCCAATTTTCTGCTATGATTTTTTAGAGTCTGACTTCGATTCTTTTATTAGACTTATCATATTATATTGTATTTTAGCATGTTGAAAAATGAATAAATCGATATGAAATATCAACACAATTAGATTCATAATAGTTCTTATTTAATTATTTAATCTTTAATTCGTTTTTCCAAAATTAATTTTTGATTTTTAAATACTAGATATTAATTTTAACATTAATGATATTTACATAGGACAAGTATATAATTAGCGTAGATCCACTAAAGGAACTGCTATTAATATTTATGTAAAGATTTTTTGTCTTTGCTAATAATAAATTTAGATAAAAAACGAATCATAATAAAAACATTTATAACCTGTGCTGCTAGTCGGCATTCCATAACCCTCGTATTGAAGTCTGATGTAGCGGCTTTATTGTGGTCTGCCAAACTATGGGCAATTACAAATACCGCATCTTGTGGTAGCATTACATCGAAACCACGCAGTGGATTAAACTCTATCAATTTTGCTGAACCTTGAAAATATCAACAAAATAAAAAAGGTAACTAAAAGAAAATATTACTTTTACACAGATATTCAAAAGATAAGCAGAGGACTAAAATTATTACTTTTTTTGAAAAAACGCTTTTAGCGGAAGAAAAACAAGAAAACATATAACATTATAATATGAATTAGATTGATTATAAATCTTCTGTTACAGTTTAAAAATTTTATTCGATATTTAAAAACAATGCAAGCTAGAAATAGAACCTGCTGATTCATTACGCAATGAATGTAAAATAAAATAATGTGAATTTATGATGCACAAATATTAAAAATTATATATATTTTGTTACCAGCTTTTCCAAGGAAAGCAATTGCCTGATCCATACCACCACCTTGGGTGCCGATATATCTCTCAGCATTTGCGCTAATTGTTGCCATTTCTTCTTTAGACATTTCATGCTGTAGAAAAATATTAAATTTTATAGAATCTTGTATAGGTTCTTATTATATATAAAATTTGTAAGAAATTAAATATAATTACTGAACTACATTAATATCTTTTTTTTGATGTTTCGTGTAGTTTTTATAACATATTACTTGAAATTTGTGGAAACATTTAAAGTTGTAAGTTAAATGCATGCGCGTTTATACCTGTGCAGCACGTAAAGTCGCTAGAAGGGCGGCGGACACAAGGGCGCTGGAACTCGAGAGGCCAGCATTGGGTGGTATGCTACCTGAAACGGCTGCGAGAAGACCCCTGGGGATCCGCTCGTCCGGGATAACTTCGAGAGCACCTTTCACGCCGCAGAGAAAATACTTATGCCAGGCGGGTCCGAGGTCATGCTCGTCCAGTCGGGATTCCCTACGTGATTTTACCATAGAAAAATACCATAGAAAATATAATATGCTTTGCAACGTATATTTATCATTTTTTAGCTACATGAAAATTGTTAGTAGTCACTTTTATGGAAATGACATAAAAAGTAAAAATGTGCCTATGGATGAGTTTGAACTTGAAATTAATTGCCCAAGAATAATAATAGACTGCAAATTAATATGTGGTGAATGGTTATAAAAATAGCGATGCTGGCCTTCTCGATTCGGAAAAAGAATTTGCACTTCTTTTGAAGCGTGGTGATTGCTCTTTATACTAATAGAAATGATTGTCGCCGAGTTTTGTATGTTATTGGAGGTATCATGCATATGCAATACAACTAAAGTCATTTAATGGACACTTTTATTACTCCTTTTGGTAATTCCGCAAACTACTTGGATGTATACTCTTTTTTTCGTTCTTAAACGATCGCGAAGTCCCTTTGTCAATAAATATAAACTTTATTAAAATTTGTGTATCTATATTATTAATTATTGGGCATTTTATGTTTACTTTTTAATTTATATTGGCTTTTTTTCTTCACCATTATTCAAACATTTTTCCTTATATATAAAACAATATTATCGTAGGCACGTGTACTTTCTTATTTAATTTTTGGTCCAAGATGTGCCGGGATTAATAAACTGAAAACGATCAAATTTATTCCGTAACTTTTTAGGGATTGATTATAATCAACCCCTAACCCAATCTCTATCAATATTTTTATAAGTCGAATATAATCATTATATAAAACGTTATGTTAATTTTGTCTTAATATAAACTGCGTTGAACGCAATTTGAAATTTAATTAATATACTTTTTGATTTTATTTGATATTTTGATCTAGATAGCTAAAATATTTTTAACAATATATATAAAAAAGATAAAAACTGATTATTAATGCTGGAAAAGTATTAATTAAGCAATTAAATATTATCTTGTACTATTTATATATTCGCTAATTTAAACTTGCATTATTAGCTTATATAAGATAATTATTTAATATTTAATATTTAGCATAATTTAACTAGAATACAAATAAATTATGTATTTTGTTCTAAAAAGGTTTTTGTAATTTTGTGCAACTACCCCCTTCAAATAATTAAATAATTTTTATGTTTTAATCTTGCTATACATGTTAATTATTATTTAATGTAAGTTATACACTAAGATTGAGGCTAACTTACTTTATTTGCTTTAGATACTTGTGGAAATAATCTTCATATTTGTTATCCACATTTGTAAGTCTGAGTTTGTCGTCTTCAGATCTGTATACAGCTACAAGTATATCTTGTTCGATGGCCATAGGGCAAACTGAGTAGCCACAATAATCCACATGTTCTCCAATCAAATTAACTCTAACGATTTAAATAAATTAAGACAATAATACTGAATGGAGAGTGTCTAATTGAAATGATATTTTTGGTGAAACAGAAACATCCAAGTAAAAAGTTCTTACCGGCCTGGTACCCGGACTATAAATGTAGGATCGCACTCGAAACGAGATCTAAAATGTGATGTGAGAGAATCGATTCGGCTTTTGGATATAGACACTGTTTGATTATTTCGAGAACCATTTAGCATTGTTGACATGTCTATAAACAAGAAAATACATACATTATTTATATTGTTTAGATATTTATTAGTTTTTTACTATATTTAGAATAATATATAAAATATAAATTACATATAAAATAATAGTTTAAATATATAAGCTACTTCATTAGTATAACTTTCTGGTATTTCAGATAATTTATATGTATAACATAATGGTATAGTTGTTTGGAGCCGATAATTTTAATTCATAATTATATGAATTCGAAAAATCCTCTACTTTAGAATAGATTTTATTTTTATGAGTAAAACTACGAGGATAAATAATAAAATACAGTTTTTTAGATTAATTCTAATAATTGTGTGTATTAAACACCTCTAAATAAAAAAAACTCAAGTACAACTCATGGAATCTTGTTTGCAGTGCACGATCAACAATTTACTAGAAAACATATTTCGAAAGGAATATATTTGTATAATATTAAGTATGTAGCTGCTCTCAGTCTTTGAAGATGATGTCTAGGTGATGCACATAGTAGTTTTTAGTCTGGAGATGAGGAAGGAGATTCACTCTCTGGTAGAAATTTTACGAGTAAAACTGGTCGAAACGTTAGGCTGATTAGTTTTTATTGCATTAGACTGATGCATTCTTTTACTAAAATTAAATAAAATAAATAAAATTTAAACTATAATAAACAATTGAAATAAAAAACAATCATTATAGTACAGCAGGACTGCAATATAGTAAACCGAAATAAAAATCAGGACATTTTACATTTTTTAATGTTTTAATAGAAATTATGAATATTAAATTTAACCTTACATCTAAAACCTTAATGCTAAGATAATTTTGAGATACTTTGAATTTTGTTTCTATTCAATGTATTTTTGTCAGATTACATGCTAATGGCGCCTACAAAGAATTTCCCTTATTTAAAAAGGCCCGCTTGTCCGCCCGCTTTCCCGCCAAAATCAACGTCAGTCCCCTCGCGCGCAGATATACACATCACTCCTGTCGCCACAGTGCCGCTTTAAGATTTCAATCGGAATTATTCGTATAGTTTGAGTTCTTCTTTCAATTTTAATTAAAAACTCAGCTATTTTGATCATGTATTCTGGATGGATTCTAGGTGAAAACTTAGCTTTAAACCTAAATAAGTGCGATCTTTAAATTGCACGAATTTTTTATATATAATTAAAGAGAGAAAATTCAAAAAATCGCATGATAGGTAAATGAAGGTAATATATTAAATGCGATAAATAGGTAAGAATTGTTACCATTATTTTTTTAACACAATTTCAGATTTTGTATTCACATTGATCTGTACGGTTCTGCATACTATTGAAGTGCAAGCAATAGAATCCACATACACTCATGCATTATATACTGACGTGCGCCATAGTATTTAAATATATATTTATAATAATATTACGAATAATATTATATTCATATTTTTTAATTATTTTTTTATTCATTAATTTATACATTAAAAATGAATTGCGAACTAATAACTTTGCGATAATTGTATTGAGTATATTAAAAGTAGAAAGAATGAATATATATTCATAAATTGTAATTGAGTTCTTTAACGACATGTTTAGTTTTTGTAATTTACAAATATGTTGAATCTGATGGAGTACAACTACTGTTCAGTTTAAATGTGATTAACAAGTTCTCAACATTTTTGGATAAATTAGCTTTCTGTTTTGCCTGCAGTTGGTTCTAGGTTTTTTAGTATCACTGCAGTTTAACAATTTGAAAGATTTATCAAAACACACGTTGACTTCTATTATGTATTGTTCATCGTTCATCTGAAATTAAGTTTTAAAAAGTTTTTCTTAAGTTTTAAAAAAGAATAAAATGTATCATCGATGCAGATTCAGTAATATATCTAAAATACTAACTGGATTAGTATCGCATCGTATGATTGCGTTAACTCCTAATTCGCGGTGAATAGCCTGATAGATGTTGTTGAATTCATAACTTTTATCAGGAAAAATTTTTGCTTTTGACAATATATTTCCTATATTATGATTGTCCAACAATTCTAAAGATTTTGAAAAATATTTTGCCATGGTATCTGTATTTTTATTATCAATAGCGCAGGTTCCATGTTTGCCATATTCGTAGCCCCAGAATACATCATCCTTTCGATTAATTTTATAAGAAGCCCACTTATGTCTTAACTGTGTTAATAAAGTATTGCTTAATAATGATGAATCAAAATGATCTTTTGAACAAAAATATGGATGTCTTCCAAATCGGCTTGAAGGCCAAAGTCCGTGTATTGACCATTCATTTAAATGCGTTGGCATTTTGCAAATGGTACAAGTATCTTTACTTTTTTGCCACTGTCTGTTCAAACTCCAGCAATTAGTTTGCGGCCAACCTTGTGCCAATACAAAGTAATCATATATAATTTCCCTAGATCTATTTCCATGATAGGAATTAGGTATTTTTTTTCTGAAAATTATTAATAATCTTTGAAAAATAAAGTACAAATATTCGAGAATAATAAAAGACAAATATTGTAATTATTAAACTATTTCATTTTATATTATCAGTTTGGATTTTAGGTTTAATGGTGCATGAATTCTTGTTTAAAATAAGAATTATTATTTGACTGAACAAAATGATTGAATTATTTTTAAATGATTTAATTAAATACATAAAATATGTTTTCAAACTTTTAAGAGGAATAAACAGCATTTAAATAAATATTTAAATAAATTCTAATAACAATCAATTGTGTTTTTAAACAAATGGATAATTTTTAATTTTGTGATGTATGAAATGAGTCAATTAAAAACTTACTAATTTTAATTAATTATACAGATATGTATACTTGGATTGAATATTGATTTATATCATAAATAATATTTATTATTTATAATTGTACTAAAAATTTAGAAAGTATTTATAGATTTATTGATAGATTATCAATACCTTTTTTATTCTTAATTTTAAACAAATATCGATACGTTTCTATCTTTTTTCTATGATTCTTTTTGAACAACTATATATGTAATAGAAACTAATAACTATAAGTTATTACAAAGCTTATATGGAATTATATATTTTTGAGAATTAGTTATTTGATATTTGAATATTGAATTTAGATGTTGAATATAATCATATAAATAAGTTATATTTCTACAAATATTTATTGTATTAGCACTATAGAATACGTACCTTAGATGACTGGGTACATAAGCACTGCTGAAGTTTGTACAAAAAATAAACAAAATTGTTACCGTAAATATCAATGTTAATTTCAACATGTTTGCAAGAAATTCAAACAATTTATAAAAAATTGGTAACAAACAAAACGTAATCCGTTTTTATACACTTTTCTTCCCCTTTTTTTATTATAGTTTTATATTTAATTGTTAAACACTTGAGATTATATTAATGAATTCTACCTTAATATACTTGTAATATTTACTACGGACATATATGATTTATTTTTTATTTTCTATTAGCATATGCGTAAAAATACCGTATTATACAAAAAAACAGTACGTTTAAATAGCATATTGAAATAAGAAGCTATAATCTTGCACAATAGCGAAAGATAAGAAAGATATAAATTAAAATTTTAAACGCACTTGAAAAAGCTAAATAATTAACTTCCGTGTAGGAAATACAGGAAAGATTTATCACAAAGTTCGTACACTTTATTATAGGTCTATACAGAATGACGGATCAAACAGAAATAGAGGTATAACATGAGAGTAAAGAATAAAGTAAAAACATACAAGTGTATTTAAACAAAAATGTTATATTGCGGAATATATTATATAAACCATATTATTCTTGTTTATATTAAATTAATATTAAACATTTAATATTGGTTGAGAATACGTAATATCACGAATTAATTTACTTTAAGTACTTTTTTCAAAATATATGGAGAATGAAGTCAGGTATTTACCTTCAATAATTCATATGTTTTAGAATAAAACTTTATTTGACTCTGGAGCATTTATTTGTTGGTATATACATTGAAACTATTTCTCGTTAAGGTAAAAAATCATAAAGTCACAAAATTTTCACCAAAATTACTGAAGCACTTAAGAATAGTTTTTATATGTAACTGTATTAACCATTAAAAATTAAAGTAATTACAATTCATACTTGTTTGCGTAGTACTCTTTTTATTTTTAAAGTTGAATTTGAAAGCTGTATTGTATTGATATATCTATATTTACAATAACCACATGTGTCATTTATTAATTCGTTGAGCCTGATATCGTTGATACTTTAAGTAATTACTATATCTTAAAAAAATATTTTTCACTTATAAATGATCTAGAAATTGAAAAAAATTGGTTTAGGCAATTTTGCTATTTGTTAGATGTCAAAAATGGTTTTTTTGCTTGCAATGAATAATGAATGTAATTAATTCATCGGTTTGAGAAAAAGTAAGAAAAAAATTTCATACTTTTATAAATCATATATTTTTCGTTACAGATGTTAAAAGCTTAGAGAAGAAATAATTGTAAACCTTTCTTAAACGAGAAGTTTAAAATATACACTATATGTAACACTAATCTTGATATTCAATCCTCTTAACAGTTCATACACGTTTAGGTGAATGTACCATTTCGTCTTGTTCTTTCCCCTTTGCCTTTCAGAAAATCCCAAAAGCCGCTTACTCTGGTTGCCTAATCGACACATGTCATATTCACATTTGAATCGTCATGGTATCAAGTACTCCACCTGTAGACCGTAGGCGCGTAACTTGCATTCATTTTCATAACTTTTTTACTCAAATACATACAAAAAAACTAATTTCCTAATTTTGTATATAAATACCTTCGTCTTCAAAACAGGTAATAACTTTTAACTTTTCTAAGACCGACAAACCATAATAGTTGCTTAAACATTAAAATTCATTTGATCATCAAAATTTGAGTACAAATGGTGTAATTTTTTAAGTTATCATAAAGAATACTATCTGCATTATAAAAAAACGATAAAAAATATTTTTAATGCATCTTTTTTATTTAATTGCCAAAGATAAGCGCAAACATGAGCTAACGATAAAGCGCCGACAATAACAAATTAGTCAGAAGAAAGGCACAGGCATCAGATAATAGAGCATGCTAATATTTAATATGCTTTATTAATATCGCATAAAAAAATAGTGAAATAAATTTCTTTTGTGTGTAATAAATTTTATAAAATTACTAAAGCACATTTTTGAGTATCAAAACGGTACATCCGCTATAAACACAAAAGAAACGTGCATATTTCTGCGATGATTACCTCCTAATCGTCAATTTTACGCTGATTGATGAACAGCAAGAGTCAGCCGGCAAATTCCACGCGTAGTATAGCGTAGTGTACGGCTACAGCAAACGCACAGGTTTAATGGTGTCAGCGCTGCACACACAGGCACTTGCGTAAACACTCAGCTCGCGTTCGATCAGCTGATTGGGCTCGCACTCGTGGCGCACAGGTGGCACTTTGCACACAAGGCGTTGTCTCATACAGGACTGCAGAACGCTTGTCCGACCCTTTTCGTCTCTTTCTCTTCTCGTACTCCGCGGCTTTTTGATACAACTACTATTCCTAAACGCAACACGTAATAAGGTACGCGTGGCGGTCGAGACTCAGCCGGTTTATCGATTCAGAGGTAGTGAGAGGAGATGGTTCAGACCGCTGCCGCGGAGATGCGCCGCGGGCCACACGAAAGGGGCCATCTCTCGAGCGACTCGCTCACTTTCTCATTCAAGCTTTTATATGCAATTTGAAAAGACATAGCGATTTTCTAGGGTTCTTGGGCCTTCACTACTTAGTCCTCGCTATCCTCAGTTCTTATAAAATTTTTCAACAAAATATTTATAAAAAATCATGGATTGTTGAGAACTGCTGTACATTTATCTATCGTAATTTTGCTTACATTCAAAAATATTTTTATAGTTATATTATTATATGTCATTGAATTATTAATGATTATGATAATCATATTGGTAATATTCGTAGTTGTATCAAATTTAAATATCTTAGTGTTTGCTGTATTTGCTGAGAAGCTTAATGACGTTAGTATTAATTTATATTCTTGATTTTGCGAGTGAAAGTAGACGTTACGTATGACTTCTGGATAAATAATGATGCATTTCATGTACTTTCAATGTTTCTCGCGTATATTTATGTATGCCAGAAACCTGTTTCAAGTATAAATTAAAACGCATATCCTCAAAATATTTTATATTGGTACATTTGATATTGCGTTAACTTCTGTTGATAATACAGGGAACGAAATTATAAGATTCTGCCGTAGCTGCTAATGCTGCCGGCAATATATCAAACGGAAATACCATTTCCCTCGGTAAGGTTTGATGAAAAAGTAGAAAACGACTTTATCTTTTTGATTGGCTGAACTACAAAAGCATGATAACAGATGCCTCTTACAGTATTGCAAGGTATATATAGAACACTTATCTACAACAATTGTTTTGAATCATTTGTTAACGACTACTTTCCATTTCTCTATTATTATACATATTATGTAAACTTTATTTAAGTTTGTAAAAGAATATTACAACTATCATTAATGTATTAATGTTTGATAAATTTTGCTATATTTCAAAAACAATATAATTATCAATCATTCATGAAAGGGTTTTAATTAACATAAAATGTTAAATTTTGGAAAGGTACAGCATAAATATTGCGCAATTTTTCTGTATTTGTTAGACAAATGTTAATAATATAATAATTTAAATAGAACAAATGAAACGTGGCATTGATTAAATGTACTTGATAGTTCATGTAAATTGTAGTTTTTGTACACAGATAATATATTATATCAGAAAGCCAATACTGCATATTTTAATAGAAGTTCCAATGATCAAAAATATTAAAATTCATATTATTATATACTTACATTTATTTATCATACTCATTTCGAATCAACGATACTTTTCGATTACCTCAAAAAAAATAAAGTTGTAATTTAAAAATAAAAAACTTTGTTTCGCACGATAGAATATCAAAGTCACAATTCAATGAGATCTTTATTAAAGCCATTCAAAATATTGCTAGGACCGCAGTGTGTAACAAACCTGAGGTATCATACCAGAAAATTAGCCGCAACCGTCTTGTCGTACCTGTTATACCAATGACGAAAAAAGAGGAGCGTGCTAGGTCGACGAGGCCAATGCATAGCCTGCTGCGGCAGAGGCAAAAATTCAAGGGGGCTTCCCTCGGCTTCTCTTCGGGCGGCGCCAAGCATCATAAGGCTCGCGTTAGTTTAATTCGCATTACTTTCCCCATAAATCCGGGGCGGCGGCGCCGCGCGAGCGTGTAATAAGGCTAGGCCCGGGGGCCGAGCAACGGGTGGCAGTTTTTGCCGGCGGCGCGGGCGGCACAGGCGCAAGCTTGATCCGGGCATTTTCCGGGCCGCTTGGTTTATCGCCACGAGCGGGCGCGCGAGAGCCGATATATATCCCGCGTGGCCCCTCTGTTCGTGCCGCGGTCTTACAACCCCGCACCGAGTTCCTGCAATCGATGGCCTCCCCGCGCGACTCTCGGGCAAATTGCGGTACGCTTCTTTTCCCGTCGGATAAGTAGCTTCTCCGGGCTCTATTGCACCAGCGGATCTGCAAGTTCAATGTCCAAGGGGACGGTTTACTCCTGAAATTTATTGATTTGTTTGACGATCTGCTATATGCAGTATTATTATTATTGCATAAATATTATAATTAGATTATAATTCACATTAATTATTCTTGTTTTATTGTGCTCGTGATTCCTTCCAAGATTTCGTGTGCATTTAATTTATATAATGTGTTTTAGTATACGCAAGTCATTGTTTAGAATATCACTTATCTTCATTATAACTTAAGATTTTAGACTTGCACAAGTGTTATGCATAGCTGCATTTGCATTTACAAGCATTAGGCATTTACAGTGCATTTGTTTCTACAGATATTTATGTTTATTATATTTGTAGATTTCCCTTCATTTGATTAAATGTATAATGTATTATATAATTAGTCAATCGATCAGAACATTAAAACGTACAAAAAAATATTACACTTGATTGATTCTTCAAAGATGCAGAGTAATATTCGAATACAAATGTATCATATACCATGTATTAACCTGTCTCGGATAAAAAAATTGTTTTATCAATTAATGGCAGTATAAATCAGTTTGTACGAGAGAATTCTTGTAAAGCTGGACAGTCAATTTTCGTTTACCAGTTCACTTTTGTACATGGGCGAATAATACGCTTATGTAATTATAGACCGAATCGTAGACGTGAGTCACTATATGGGGTCGCAAGGATCAAGCCTGCGGAACTCGATAACTGCGGTCGTGCGGGCTAGTCGAGTATACAGGCGTGCATACTCGAGGTTATCCCGCGGCGACTCGAAGCAGCGCTCAAGCGAGACGTGCTCGGGGCGGTTCGCAGGCCATATCCGGCACATACGCGGCGCGCGAGTCCACTTTGCAGCGGGGAGATTTATGAAAGGGCCCGCGCTGGGCGCGCCTCTGCAATTTATCGGGGCGCGGCGAAAAAGTGCGGGGCCGCGCACTTGGGAGCCTCGGAAGCTCGGGGCCGGGCGTATAAATCGAATCGGCCTCCGCGCATCCGGCGCATAAAGCGCCTCGCGCCCTTTAAACCCCCAGCGGGGCCCTCGGGGCCATTACCCGGCGGAAAATGTCGATAACTTAGGAAGCGCGGCTCGGTCGCGCGGTGCGCCCGACGAGCCCGGGGACAAAGCCCGGGCGATAATTCAAAATTCGAGAGAGCCACCGCCGCGGCTCGTGCGCGCCAACTTTTTCGGCTATATCCTTTTCGCTTTTATCGCGCCCCGGGGTTTATTTACGGCCCGCGCGCATATTTGCCCGCGGGCCTCCCGATTAATCAAGGCCCCGATATATACGTATATATTTGTATATGCATTATATCCGGCCGCTCGCGTGGAAATCCAGCCTAAAGCAAGGTGAAAAGAAAAAGGAAGCCTGCCCTCGCCGGCACAAATTGCGCCTTCGCGGGAGAAACTAACCCCGCGAGATTCGCTAGGTTGTCGGTGGGCTCGAACCGGCTGTGGAATACCGGGGAGTGCGGGAATACTCGGGCCGGAGTCCCCAGGCACGTCGGCTTCCGAGGCCGGCTCACCTGCGCGGGTTACCTTGCCCACGGATTCTCCTGCGCCCGGCTTCGATTCGGGGCCCGATATCGCATTCTTGCGGCCCTGTATACTCGCAGGAATTAAGTGCCGCGCTGGTTGCTTTTCTTCCCTGGCGCGGCTCTCCGAGCTGGACTTTGTCGTTTAGTCCCCGTCGTTACCTGCTGTAATGCAAGTGTTATTTTCGTAGCGAAGGAGCTGCGTGTAGATGCTTCCTAGTGATTAGCGAGGTCCAGGTACTTTAGACTATCGCAGTGGATTGTATCTAAGAAAAGTTTCTTAATTATAGATAAAAACCGAGAGTAGCACTTATGTTTAGTTTCGGGAATAACCAAGGAAACAACTGTATAAGTTTTAAACTAGAATATATATATATAAGACGTACATAAAAGTTAGAGACAGCGCAGGTATAAACTGAGTAGTCATGGACATAGTTGTATACATGTAACCGCACTTAACTGACCGCGGCCTCTTAAAAGCACTCCTGGATTACATGTGCTAAAGATACTTCATCAACGATTATAGATTCTATATTGTAATTATACGAAATTATTTTCTAATAGAATTCTTACATTATTTGTAAAAACACGACAGTTATGATGACGTAAGTATGATGTTGATGTAACGATAAAAATGTACAGAAAACTTGAATGATTTTACAAACTAATTATTTCCATTGGACACGAACTTTATTTATCTCCTTCCGCACCTATTAATTTTTAAAAAGAATTTAATTTATATAATACAGCATTTGAGTTGATGATATAGCAGTAATTAATTACGCTTTTAGAGGTTACACCTCGAGTATCGGAAAAGATGTACGGCTCCTGAATGATTGCGATTTCTATCCCGTTTACAAGGCGCCTGGAAATGTAGCCTCCGCGCCAATACATACCGAGTGCGAATTTCTAAAAGAGTGAGTTTCCGGGGAAGGCGCGTAAAGCCCGTAGGGGCCCTCGCGCCGCTGGGCGCACCTTCGACGCGTACCTCACAAGCCGATTCGTCAACGTCATAATGGCCCCTCGTAAATCCGCGGCGACGGCCTAACCTCCCGGAGGGCCGCGGCGGTGGCAACGCTGCCCGCGGCGCTTTCTAATCCAGTTTGTACATCGGGGTGTACAAGCGGCCCGCGCGCAGCCGAGGGGATCGGCCGGGCCGCCTCGGAATTTATGGCTATTATGCGCTCTCGGCTCGAGCGACTTACGTGCGGGGCATTGTTACGTTCACTTGTCGCGGCTTTCTCCGCCGGCCGGAGTGTTATCAATTCCCCGGGTCCGGGGAATTAAAGGAGTGTCGGTGCGCCCGCCGCCGGCTACAGCTTCCGAATAGTAGCCGCTGAATTCATTGGGTTTAGTTGGGTTTCACTCGCTTCGATCCCACTTGGACACGTAGCCCATTTGAGCCTCGCAAATTCAGCCGGGAATATATGTAGCTTTAATTGACGTCGATCACGCGTGTCGGCAGGGTTAATCGGGACTTAAATCTCATCCTCGGGGGAGAACACGCGCGACAGATATATTCCTTGAACTGTCCCGCGCGAACGTCTGCGGCGTTTCGCGCGGTCTGGCGATCGGTAACCTCAACTTCGCCAAGCAGTGTAAACCAAGCTTAGTGGTCGTATAACGCCGGAGATCGAGCCACTAGTACTGTCACTTTGCCTCCCGTAAACCAACGTGTGGCACATTCGGCATGCGCGGATGGCCGTACCTATATCTACGCCCTATATACTATGTGTGTGTGTGTGTGTGTGTGTGTGTGTATATGTGAAGAGTCGCCGTGCTACGAGGCTTTATAGCCCGGCGATCAGACGCTGTTATTGTTATCACCGTTTTGCGCGACCTCGACTCGTATACGCGCCTCGCGATTGACCTGACAGCCATAGGACAGCGGTTACGCTTGTGTGTGCGAGGTCCTTAGATTCCAGTATCCTGTCCGCAAATAGCCGCAGTTGACAGCTGATATAGAATTCCCAGTTTTCCGCCATTCAAAAAAGTTCCCAAAGGTTAGTAATAACCTAAGCATCTTGATCTTGCAGTAATAACTCGACATTCGCATAGTATACACTTATTCACTAGTATAAGATAAAGATCAGAAATAGAAATAGTGCAGAGGATTGTATCGCGTGCATATAAGGCATCGGGCTGAAGATTCGATCCCATTTAACTCCTGCGAACGTTGATCATCGCACAAGGGAAACGTCGTCAAATGCAGTCTCCTCGCAGACATAAAATGCGAGTGGAAGATTAAACGAAAGCGTGCTCGTGTGTATGATTGAGAGAGCGAAGGGCGACGAGAGCAACACCGAGCGACGGCGCGCGCGCGCCCGAGAGAGATAGGCGGAAGGGCAGAGGCGGACGAGGGCTGCATTAAAACGCTCAAAGTCCCGTTGAATTTGTCTCGGGCCCGCGGCAGATAAATCCTCCCGTATCCTCATGGGGCTCACCGGGCGGAAGAATTCGCGCCTGCGCTGCCGCCGCCGCCTCGCGTATAAAGAGCTCCGCGACAGTCGTCCCTCGCAGCCGCCCCCCGCGACACGCGGCCGCACACAGACGGGGTGCGCACGCACACGGGGACAGGGGGCCACTGGAGAGGCAGGCAGAAGCGGCGAAAGAGTGCGCGAGACAAGCGAGGCGTCGAGACGAGCCGAGCGAATTAGATGGAAACAGAGGCTTGGGAATTCAGTGGGGATGAAGGGTCGTTCACATTGGGCAATTCCGGGGATACGTGTGCGGCCGACGGCGCTTATTCTCCTCGCGACTCACCTTGCCGTGCAAATCCGTGTTTTGTATGCACTCGTGTGAAACATTTTATCAATACTGTTCTACAATCGCTCTCTAGCAGGTTATTACAAAGTAAATGGTACAGCGGAGTAGATATAAAATCTAATAGTCGCTTTTAAGCAGGATATTACGCGTGAAATGTATAAAAATTTATGGATATGAATTATATACACACTGTGTAATAATTAAGCCTTCTTTTCACAACTTTTCAAAAGTAACACGTCGTTTGGTTTAATGGCGATCTACGAATGCAACATTAAAACTTGTAGTCTTTACTGCGGCCGAGGCAAAGCTGGACTCTCCACGGAATCTGCACGATTATTCCCGAGTCCCTGGCGATGTTGATCGGCGCCATAACCGTACTAGCGCGCCGTTTATCCGCCATAAGACCCGGCACTCCGGGCAGACGTTGTATGTATTATGGAAAAGCGATATACCGATTGGCGCTGATCATGCGCCGGGCAGGCGGCGGCCCCGTTATAATTTTCTTCCGCAGCCCGAGGCGCGTCCCGCGCCGGCGCGCCCCGGCCAGGAGGAGAGGACAGGCCGACGACGGGTCGAGCGAATATTATTCCTGCTCCCGGGAGTCTTAAACCTTTTTAGTATGCAAACAGACGGTTCTCGCGACGGCGTAATGGCTGTATGGGCGCGGGCGACGCCGCTGAGCCGCTCGGGGTGGCTTACGCGTACAGCGTGTCTATACGTATATATATACACTGGCACTTCGCCCCCGGGCGTACACAGCTCCGTCTCTCGCGGCGGCTAGCCTGCAAGTTTTGAATCGAGCCTTTTTTTATTATCAGAGGCTAGCCGCGCGACGTCGCGTGACTTCTCCCAAAGCGAGGCCCCCCGAGGCTGAAATTTCGCCCGGTCGATAATATATCTATGTCGCGACAAGGGGCCTCTCCGTCCTCTTCCTTGTCGCGCGAGAGCTTCCATGAATGCTCGACGAGCGGTCCATTTCTTTCCCCCGGGCCGAAAATGAGCCCCGCTCGCAATAATAGTCCCGGCCCCGCGACCCCGTGTCGAAGTGCGGTAAAGGCCGGCTTGTCTGCATGTATACATACATACGTATAGGTATATATATATTCGCAGACGCAGCGCCGGGAGTTTTACGAGGCGCCGCGAGCGGCCGCCGGGCCGATCTATATATACGCAGCCATCGTGGAACTCTTATGAAATATTGAAAGAATAGCTCCGCGTCCCCGTGTAAACGAGGATGGAAATGATTTTTCCGCCGTCTCGGAGCCGCCCGGCATTTTGTTGCTCGTTCGCGCCGGGCTTTCTCCCTCCCAAGCCTCGCTCTGGCCGCGGCGCGACGCCTCTCCTTTTGTCGGGGGATTTGCGACTACTCGAGGAAAAAAAAGAGGACATTTTACTATAGACTCGTACGCTTTGTTTTCATGGCCCCGGCGAATTTCTACGATGTATATGCGCATATATATACGCGCGCGAGCAGCTATGGCCGAGGCTACGGGAGCCTGCGCTGCCCAGCGCGTGATAGCGATGAACATTTTTTTCCCCATCCAAATGTTGCGCTCGCGCTTGTTTGGGATTTATTTTTCGCCGTTTTTGTTGCTTACCAATGCGGATTTTTTATCCGTGTGTTTTTAAAAACTTTTACCGCCCTCGCTTGCCTGTGTTTATGTATGCAGTCGGAAAAATTACGAACTTTACTATATCAAATAGTAATCTGGAAAATTGAGCCATTGTTTATCCTTTCTGATTCTTTCTGTTTCGCACTAAAAAAATAAACTGTGGAATCTGTCCCTAATTTTTAGAAAAAGTTATTTTTAGTCAATTCGTATGATTGTACGACAAATCTATCTGAACGACGATGTAGAAATTACACTAAATTGTAACAAGACCAGCAACGCACAAAAGAGGATATTTGAATGGTTCGTTTGAGCAAACGATCCTCCGTGGATGCCATAGTCGACTCGTCAACCCTAGAAAAAGTTGACTTTCCGGCAAGCGTCGCAGGTTAGTTTGGTCGAGTAAGCACGAGTCGCGACGAAGAAGGGAATACCGTGGCGTCGGGGCCGCGGGGGGAGTCAGTGCGCAAAGCAAAGTACCGAGTAGAACACAGAGAGGGAGAGGAACAAGTGGCGGGAGCGCGCAGTAGTAGCGGGCGCCAAGTGGCAGGCAATAGTAGCAGGCGGAGCGGGCGAGGCGAGCGGAAGGCGTTGAAAATCAGGCGGGTCAATGCCGCCCGGGGCGGTGGCGGGGCGAAGACGACACTTGCCGCCGGTCGCCAGGAGCAACCCAGCAACAATCCCGTTTAGCGGGCTCTCTCTCTCTCTCTCTCTCGTCTCCCCCCACCCACCGCGGAGGGGCGCCCGCCGGGGCTTCCCGCCCCTCCCGCGCGGCCTCGCCCTGCGCGGACCCGCGGGGGCGCGGGAGCCGGGCGGACGCGGGGCGATCGGCGGCCACCTCCCGCGGGGGCTAGCCGGCGATCGGGATCGCCCGGGCGCGCGGGGCCCGCCTCGTCTCGCGCGCCATGGCGCCCGGGCCGGGGGGTGGGGGCTCGGTGGGGAGGAGCGCCGGGCGCCCTCGGCTGCCGCGCTGTTGCGGCCTGTCGCGGCTGCGCCTCGGCGGCCGCTCGGCCCCGGCGCCGGGGGCTGCTTGCTGATGCATTGCGCGAGCTCCCCGCGGTGGGTCACGTGACCCGAGCCGCCACCCACCCCCCGGACGGCCCCCGCGTCCCGCCGCCACCGCCGCCGCCGCCGCCGCCGCCGCCACCCCCCCGCGGCCTATCATTGATCGTTCCCCGGAGAAACGTCCGAAGCACTCGGCTTTCTTTCGCGCGCGCGCCCTCGCGCCCACTCGCGCCGCCCTCTCCCACCTACTTTCGCTCTCTCCTCCTCTCTCTCGGCTTAGCTTTTCCTCCTTTTTTACCAGCCGGGACGGATTGAAGGTTGACGCCAGTTAGTGGTTTTCCTCCTACTTTTTTCTACCGCTAGTACTCTAGTAGATCCTCGCTTTTTCTCTCCGACGGTGCATTTAGTTAGTTAAACATTTTGTTAGTTTACATTTGGGGTCGGGTCAGGCGGACAAGTTAACATTCTCTCAACCTTGCCGTTAGATTTTATGGTTTACAACTGTTTTTAGTTCATAAAAATATCGAATGGTCGACATCTATTGAAACAGGACAATTTTTTATGGCTTTTATGAGTTAATTCTATTAATTTGAGCTCTGATTGATTGATACATTGGTTACAAACACCGATCTATCAATTATGTGATCTGATGAAGTTAAAAAATCATTGGCATTTCAAAACTTATCGTCATTTTGTACAATTCATTTTGATTTATAGTTTAAACATAAAGAAACTTTTAATAAATAAAATTGATATCGTCTAAATTCAAAAATTTACAAGTACTACTTGAGTATATGTGACGTACCGAGTCAAATTTTTAATTCTAATTAACTTGATTAAAACATAAATTTCTCCCAATTGTGCTTTAACATAATTACACATTTTTTTTCCTTTTTCAGGCAACACCGGTCATAACGGTTCCTTATTAAGACCTAAATTACAAATTCTCACCTGACTTACGTCTGCTCTCTTTTTAGAGGAAAAGAATAAGAATAAGGAAGACGACGTTTGACGAGTAATAAAAGGGTGCAGATGGTTCGCTTGATACGGCCAATTTGATCCCCAAAGACTACAATCAAGTCGTCGAAGGAATTGCTAACAATGTCTTAAATATAGGCCCGTTCACTATATATAAAACTAAAATAACCGTTAAGCTTATTTTAAAGACCGGAATCCCCATATCATATAATAACTTCCTCTATGTGTTCACTCTGTTATATTTTCATTTACATTTGATACATTAATAGGGAGGAATAACTTAGTAGAAGCTGCCTAATTATAAGAGCATCGATTTATTTCTTAATAACACGAGACTCGTATATGTAGGAAAAACCAGCAGATTCATTATGATATGTACGCAGATAAGCATCGCAAGATCACATTTTAAAACTTATTACTCGCTGATCACTCTAAATGTTTATAATTATCTCCAACATTAATAGATGGTTGAAAGTCCTCGGCAAAATTCCAGTAACAGCAATCGCGAGGCTACCACTCAAAGCCCTATGCAACGCGGCTCCTCGGATTAGCGCGATTTCTCCGATCCTCTTAAAAATTGGTGTCGCGTCAACTCCACGGCGAATGACTCGCGGGCTCGCGCTTCGCAAGGGATTTCCCTCCCATCCTCCCCGTCATAATATTCGAAATGGGCCGCAACACTTGACGCGCGCCCTCGCGATCTCTTCGCGGCATAAAAATTCCTTTATAAGAATATAAAGAGCCGCGGGGCGCTAGCGACGGTAATCACCTTTCCTTTTACGCCCCGGGAACGAGGAGGGCGCAATCGGGCCACTTTGATTCGGCGCTTTATTAGCAATTCCGGCGCCGCTGCAGCGGCCGGGCCGTAAAGGAGAAAAAAAGGGCGTTCCCGAACGCGCGCGCGCGCGCGGGGCCGGCTTTAATTAGCCAAATTATATTTGACGCGGCGGGCGCTCGAGAGCGCGCGGACACGTGTGTTATTATGAAAATGGTGTTTGCTTTACCGACGGGCCCCGCGCGGTCGTAAAAATAAAGCTGTTGCGCGCGCGGGCGCGACTTTATTTATTTCTTTTTTTTTTTGCTCCCGGGCACATTTTTTTTAATTTTGTTTTTTGTCCTCGTCCTCCGCCGGTCACTCTATTAATTGGCCGCTTTTTGCGGGCGCGTATAAGTACACGGGGCGGGGGTGCGTTAACAGGGCCGCGACGGCCGTTGAATAATGGAGCGCGCTCGAAAATTGCCCGCGCAAATAGACCGGGCAACTTTGAAATTAAACGGGGCCTCGCGATTTTCGTTGGCGACCGCGCGGCCTTTTTTATCCGTCGCGTTTGTCGCCGCGGCCCTCGAGCCGCCCGCGCACTGCCTCCTGTCCCTGTGTAAAAAAGTTTTTCAAGCGACCCGCGGAAGCTTGTGTTTTGAATAACGCCCCGCTTTTCTCTCCCATGCTTTGCCAAGAGTAATGAATTTTTTCCATTTGGTAACACACTTGTAGCGGTACAAAAGAAATTTATGATTTATTTCCGCCATTCGCGCGCGTCGTGTTTTCGAAAGTGCGGCTTTTCTGTTTTTGATGTGGCGCGGGTGAAAAGCTACGAGTAGTCTTCGTTCAAATATCAGCGTCGCGCACTTGAGTTTTTTTTTTATGTTATTATGAAAATGCCTTTGAGCGGTCTCCGGTCGTCGCCGACATTCTCCCTAGTCAACTGGATAATTTGATCTTGGCGCACAATGGATTTCCTTAAAATCGACGCATAATCATTGAAACTATCTTTACGGAAGCGATGGATTTTATACCGTGTAGTAAAAAATTTTTATTTTATTACCATTTTATTGATATCTACGAGAGATTTCATACACTTACTCTTTTAAAGGGTATTCAAATATTTTTATTTAAAACTAAGCTTTTTTGAATAACGATAGACTATTATTTTTAAATATTAAATTGCCCCCGCGTGATAAAGCGTCCATTTATAGAATTTCAATCTTGAGATACGATCACATAGTATATTAAATAGCATTAGTTGAAATTTCTTTGGAGCCATTCTCCAGCGCGATTCTTTCAGGATGGCGGGCATCAAAAGAAGGAAAATTAAAGTAGAACCAATTGGATCGGCTCTGTCATCAACCTCTCGCGGAGACAATAAAGACCTCACGCACAGCCGGGGCTCCGGCGTCGGGGCGGCTGCGGCGAGTCCCGAAAGCGAATCACGATCGGCTCGTCGTGGAAATTGAAATTTCCCGCGGCTCTTTTGTCATGCAAAAGAAGCGGAGCCGGGCCCGCAGGACTCTCGCCGCGGCGTCTCGGGCGTCTCGCGGAATTAAGTAGTTACGACCCTTTTAGAGGCCGCCGAGGAGCCAAGCTCCGCGGCGCTTCCCTCCGGCGCCTCTTTTTTCTTTTTTTTTTTTTACTTCCCTCGACGCCGCAGACGGCTCTTTTTTAAGGCCTCCTCCGGCGCCCTGGTTTATTAAAGGGGTTGAGGCGGGGGCCGTCCTTTAATATCGCTTGATTCGTCGGGATTAAAAAGTTTTCGATTTTTTCATCCACGCCGGGTGGGCCGAGGGGCGGCCCTGCCTCCGCCGCGTGAAACTTAATTACGACGGTTTACAAGGGAATCCTCTTGACGTTTAATTCGTCGTTATCGTCTGATTGCGGGACACAGCTTGTCCCCGGGCCGCCTGCCCTATCGATACCAGGGTAATTGGATATTCTCTTACTTTGCCGGGAGTGAAAATCAATCGGGCCCGTGACGAGCTAGTTATGCGCTATATTTAATGCGCGGCAATTAGCGACTCGTTGCCGTTTTATACATATATGTATATATTGATGCGTTATTTAGAATTAAGAGCGGTTGTTGGCTCGTGCCTAACGAGAGTGTATATGCCCGTAGTATCTGCATACATTTACATTATTCAATCAAGATAATATTAAAAAACGAAACTTGGATGACTGCTACTCGCCCCTCTCCCTTATTACGCCTCTTTCAATAAATGTATTTAATAAAATGGTTAAAACCTCGTTCTCACCGCAGGGGCGGTTTTTTTTCCTTCGAGAACTATACGGTGTCCGGATATTCGTCATTCGCGCACAGGGTATAACGCCTAGCGGCTTCCCTTCGAGGCGGGCGCGACTCAAACCAATTACGCAGAGGAGGCGCACTTCGTTGCGAGCCGGCGCGCGGGCGGACCGTTTTTATTCATGCAAATGGATTCGGGCGCGTCGCGTGTCGCCCGTCTCCCTTTATATTATTCCATAAATTCGCGACCTCGCCGACAGAAGTGTGAAGTGGTAAGGATATAAGGCATAGGGTATGAGAATCAAGCTTTGTAGTCATAAAAGGGCGAGAATGGCTTTAGCAATACGCGTATATACCGCCCAATTTCAAAATGGAGTGCCACCGAGGAATTGGGCGAGTTGAGCGCGCGGCAGATGCAGGACCGAGGCGGGGAGGGAAAAATTCTGCTGATCGTTTTGTTGTTCGATATATACGATTTAATTGTTGCGAACTAGGCCCTTCGAGGTAATTGATATAAGGTTATATATACACGTATTGTCCGTATAATTCTGAGGGTAATTCGGGGGTCGAACAGCCGCAGAAGTTAATTCGCTCTAATGAAAATTGTAACTTGGTAACAATGCGGATTGTATCACGAAAAGCTTCTAACTAAAAACGCCCGGGACTATGGGTGTAGCTCACTTTCCCTAAGCAGCCCGGGCGAATGAAGATGCGAAGAGAGGAGTCGCGGGCGGCGCAGGCATTGTTCTCGCGGGGCGACAGCGACAGCGGCACTGGGGTAAAAGACAGTCGAACTCGATCCTAACCCGCGAGAGACTTTTGTCGCATAGTAATCCTATAGCCGGCTGCTTTCGGAGGCGCGGCGCACTTTGCGCCCCAGCTGTTGGCCCCGGCCGCGCCGGTTCGCACTCCTTTGGGGCCTCGCCCGTCAACTTTCAGACAATGCACACACCGAGCACCAGAGCGGGAGGCTGCCCTGCCTTCCCGCGAAATATCAAACTTGGACCGGGGCGCATCTCGTTACCGCGTCTTATCCTTCCTCACGGCCAACTTCCCCATCTCCGTACTTTCATTGGAGCCCTGCACGTAAAGCTCGAGCAAATTGTTTGGCCCAAGTGGAATTTTCGACTGTTGGCTTAAGGCATACATTATATACTTTGACATTGCACGAGACGTATTGAAAGTGATTCTTACACAATTCGACGACCTTTTCCGTTACATGTATTTTGACCAAATAATAAATAAAGTAATATATTTTTATACAACTTTGTATTCGTTATTTGTTTATGTGAATTATAAGGGATTTTCAAGCAATTAATAATTTTATTATTAGAGTACTATTTTTGAGCCGAATGCTGAAATTTATTTCTATACATATACCGCCGAGGATATACCGCACTGATAGTTGGATACTTATACTTTTTATAGACTTCTTCGTAAAAATACACTTATTGTCAATATTGACCGCCACTAAAAGTCTTTCTTAGTTATTAATTATTCGTTATAAAATCGTGTACCCACTATCACGCAATTTCCCGCGCGTAATTGCATAAGAGCGTGTTAATTAAGGCTTGAGGAATCTAGCAGGCAGGGAAAAAGCGTCACCCCGAATACATCGTAGAACCTTAAACTCAGCAGACAGAGCGGCATCGATTATCGACGAGCGAAAGGACCTTTAATTCTCCCATTGTCTCTTGCTCGCCCACCCCTTAACGGAAAGCCTCGCGAGCAGGGATAAATGATTCGCGAGCTCAGGTTCGGAGCTAGTGTGAGCTTGATTTGATCGGGAGACGATAAAGTCCAATCCACTGAAAAAATATCGGAAAAGTCCCAGTGTGCGAATGTCGTTAATTTGGTCAGTTATATATAATAGGTGAGATTGCGGCGAATTGTAAGGGAATAGTAAATGTGAAGTTAGTATTGAAATCTGGAAGTCCTGCTGTAGAATTTGTAAATATTTATATTTGAAATACAAGTAATTTTATTTACAGAAATATTTATTTCAATTCACATTTAAATATCATAATATCCAAATAACTATGCTAAGCTAGATATAAATCAAAATTTTTATTTTTATAGACAAGATTTAATCACATTTATAAAAGGATGAAATTTAAAAATACAGTAAATTTAGATTACTTATTGAAAAATTCTTAATGTTAAGAGTTAGTCGCCTATCATACCCTAATGCTGATAAATTTTAGAAATTTACGATTCTCCTATTTGTATGAGGTTGAATTTATTTGTCTTCATTTATGATAGAATGTTTTAATGAACCATTTTTAGATGAAAAAAGAGAAAAAGGAAAATATCCTCTTCCTAGTAAAATAATGCATATACAGGAAAATGTATCTACACCAAGCTGTTCTCAATTTTGTTTACCAATAGCATTTATTAAAAAATTTCTAGGTAAATTAATGAAAGACCAATTTTATTAATTGACAGAAAAAGTGAACATGGAATTGCTTAGCGTATAGATCTACTGCAGAGCAAAAGAAAACGAATAAAGTAAATGGAAGGGAAACCTGCAGTGGGGATGCGGAAAAAACGGGCAGCTAGTGCACGGCGATGCGCCGGGGTTTTCAGTTTGACTCTTTTATCGCTCGCCATCTCTCGAAGCGTCCGTAAATTGAACGAAAGGGAGGTGGGGACTACGGGGGAGGACTTTTCACGCTCGCAGTAGGAGAGAAGAGTAAAAGCGTCGAAATAAGCGAGTCCGAGGATGGCGCAGCTATTTCGCGAGTTCAAACGACGCCTTTTAATCAATGTCTTTCGGCTCGCTTGGTCCCCTTCCCTTGGCCCCACCCTCCCCCTCGCTTTGCTACAAGCCATGAGATGAATGACCGGAAATGACGGGCCCGATAAGAAAATTGCTTACCCGGGCTCGTGCGGAGGAAGAGAAGGGGAGGCGCGGGAGCTTTTCTGGTTGGTAGTTTCACGAAAATTGGCTCGTTCGCCATGGGCGTTGCAAGCGCCGGCTTCGGCTTTCCTCCTATCCGGGGAACACTCCTCCTACCTCCCGACGTGTTACGCTCTTTCGTCGACTACGCGACTGCTTATGCGTATAGACTTTCCATTGCAGCGCGACGAGAGGAAGCCGTTATTGTAATAGATGGCCAGGATTTCGTTTTGTTGGGTTTCAGAGAAAAGAGATGGGCAGAAGGATCAACCAACAGCAAATGACTTAGGAAAGGATGCGGAATCGTTGCGATGAAATGGTTAAAAAAGGCAACCATTATTTGTATAAATGGTCACAAAACGATACCGTATATGAAAGTACTTTCATCAACTACTTAGTAATTCAAAAAGCGAGGCCTTTTATATTAATTAATCTTATAAAATTAGTATAATTATTAAATTATTGTCACTTTACGCAATAAAGATGTAATCTCTCGATCTTTTCGTATTTTATGAATATATGACAGGTTTTTGTGACACGTGTCCTTTTATCGCGATCATTTTTAACAAGATGATGTTATCAAACTTCTTATAAATATATTGTATGAAGAAATTACTTCTCGACCTACCAAGCCTGTAATGAATACCACCATAAAAGTATCAAGAATGTTTAATGCTCTGAGCTTTGCAGACAACAATTTTAATTATATTCGCAATAATAGCTGTCTTATATACATAGGAACTTTGATTTTTTTAGAATAGAAACTCGACGAGTGAAACATGAGAAATGCGTTGAAAACTGTCGAGGCTGTATCTAACGAAAGCCAGGGTGGAGCAAGAGGAGAGTCGGAGCGAGCCAGAATGTCGAGAGAAGAAAAAAAGTAGAGAGGACAGTTGGAAAGACAAAGAGTGGCGGGGCACGTGACACCGGAAATCGAGGGAGTCACCGATCCGGGCGATATGGCCAGAAGGTCCGGATTAGAAATATCGCCGCGATTGAAACAAAGATCCGGAGCGAATTTCCTTGGGCACTGGGAGAAAATTACCTCGCCCTCGGAGAGACGGGGGCGCGCGCTCCGATTCCGATCGAGAGTGCCTCCCGCGATTTTATGGATGCAACCAAGACGGTTTTAAGGTTTTTACGGTCGCTTTGCTCCGGGGTCGTATTCCCTAGTACGTAATTAAGTTAAACCGTTCGGCCATTCGTAGGCGGATTCTCGATACGCTGCGGTGTGCGAAACGGATTCGCGGACCGATGTAACGTTAATTTTTTTCTCCCTTCAGTACCTTAGACCGATGTTACTTTCAATATTTTCCTTGGGGTGCTGTTTTTACGAATAATACACTGTTTTTGAGGCCTACTGTTATTCTCCATGATAATGTATTCTTAAATTTTGCAATATTATTTACTAATGTTTAATACATTTAACTTGTATTATAATTAGTAAATTGGATAAAGATAGCAATTGATTTATTTAAGCTAATATTTATATGGAATAATTAAATTAAGATTACTACTCTCAGACATAAAAAACATTTTATTACTCTTACGTGTATTGTACGCAATATTTACGAAATTAAAAGTGATACGAAGCTATTGAATATAAGAACGATAGTTGCTCAAAGATACTTTTTAAAAGTAATAATTTTTGTACACTAAACTATTAAAGGATTTGCTCAGGGTTCAATTTCAACCACAAGAAATTCCGGAATTAATAGCTCATTAGCCGTCTGCATTATCGGACACAGAGATTAGTTTTCATTACCTACTAAATTTACGCCTATCGAGAATGGTCTATATATTTCAAGATACCCCTATAAGCAAATTTAAATTCTTCCCTATAGCGACTGGAGCCATGGATGAGAAACGGCGGCCCCGAGGACTCGGATATATATGCATAGGACACGCAGGAAGGGTATAAAGAGAAAGAGAAGTCGATCGGTTGTATTATTTGCATGCAGGTCGGCCGGGCACACTCGGGCCGGACAGGTGCGCCGGCGCAGATAAGCCGCATACTTCTGCCAATTATTGGCATTTTGCCGAAATAAGCCGGGACGACTTATCCCTGCGGGCCCAGCGCCGCCGCCACCGCCACGATGCCTTCCGCGATCCGGCGAAAACGCCACGCTGCAGCTGCCAAGGCGGCCCTTCCTCCCCTGCTAATGATTAATATTACGACAGCTAAAACACGGGACTTGGAGCATATCGTGCGAGGAGGAAAGGGCTGCGCGCCCTACCGATGCGCACGCGTAACCAGCCTGGGGGATTTCGGTTTCGCTTCGAGTTGCTCCATTTTTCACTCGCCGCGGTAGATCGCGCGTAATTCAGTCGTAGTCGGGGCGTATACGAGATCCGTTCGTTCTGATTTCACGGCTGATCTCTGCAATTATTTTGCGATAATCCAATTATTCGCTGAATCGTACATAGATTCACAATGCAATTGCTCTGTGTACATTTATGAGCGATTGATTTATTAGATTTACACTTTACCTTTTGTGCTGTAAAGTATAAAATTGGTGTTGTTTAAGAAATTCTGAAATTCGGAAAAAAAGCGCGATGAATCTCTGCGGATGGAAGGAAAACAAAGAGCTCCAGTTATACATGCTGACGGCTCTAGATCCATCGATAAACGTTGTAATGTATTCACGGATCCTGTCGATGAGCCATCGAATGGGGTATAAACGATTGTAATTACAGTTTGCGAACGAGATCGCGCGTTATGGGCATCCTGTGTGAGAGAAAAAAGTACTTCTCAATCTCGCACTATGCCTATATCTGGCTCCTACACTTATTAAGATCTCTTGAGTGGTGAACCAGGCGTGACAATCTCCGAGTCGCAGACTTGTGCCCAACCGCTGCGACTCGAGTCGACTTCCGAAGTAAATTCACTGAGACTATCTACTCAGTGCGGTAAAATTGCTTTCTAGGAGACGTATAAAGACCGTTATATCTACGTTGAGCATGGAAGGTATTCTTAGGTATATCCTCGTTGCATAGTCAAACGATCATTGCATAAATTTATATAGTTCGCGGACAATGAGTTCGAGAACACTAATTACCATAATGTATTATTGTGAAATCTTTAAAAAGTTTACAAATGGATTGCTTCTTTATTCACAAATTGAAAGTGGCTTCATGTAACAGTTGCTTTTCAACAATTTTAACACTATTATGTAAATGTACAATGATAATAAAGTTCAAAATAAAGAAAATAGCAAATGAAGCTGTATTATTATTAATATATTTGGACATACAGGAATGGGAAGAAAAGAGGAGAATGACGGGAAAAGGGAGAAAGAAAGCACCGCAGACGGTATATAGAAGCCGCGCATTTACCGGGGACCCCGAGTTACATTCCCGCGAGATTTATGCATGGGGCGCGTCTGGGGTCCGACTGCAACCTGTGCGCGCTCGCCCGCCCCCGAGCCTCGCGCTCGGCTAGCTACGACAAATATATCGAGGTATTCCTTTGGAATTGAGCGGCTATTTCTCTCGGTGGCTCTCCTTTTCTCTCTCACTCGACGTATCTCTTCGTTCTCTTTTCTCAGTCTTTCTTATTCCTTTATTTTATTTTGCGCGTTCCTCTGCATCCCGGTTAAGCTGGTTCACACATGCTTGGTGTGAAGGGAAATTATCCAGATGCAAACTTCTAGTTGAGCCAATTTAGAACAGAATGATGCGAAAATTAGTATTTTGTTTAAAGTGGTTACATTGATAGAAAAAAACCGTAGTTTTCTTGGAATTGTTCTCAGCCAACCGATCATGCAGATTTGTATAAAGTAAAGTGTGCAGACAAGAATTCGATCAATTGATTAAGCAAAAGCAGTACAGTTAAAGACCACGGCGGCATAAGAAAGGTCGATACAACCTTCGGTACAGCATTATAGAAGAATCCGTACGATCCAATGATCAGCTCCAATCCTCTTTTACGTGCGGTTCCCACGTACAACAGTGTGAAATCCCTTAACCCGCCTCTCCCTTCCTCTCAGGCTGCGTCTTTTTCGCTCACATGTGCCGGGGTCACACGAAATATGTTCGTTCCTCCTTCGACAATTTGATCCCGGCTTCGAGATAGCATTGTACTCCGCGTACCCCGGTTTAGCGGATATATTTATATTCTGCGTTCGCTCTCGTGCACTCGTTCTCTCTCACCCCTTCCCTATTTCTCGCCGGTCATCTTTTTATTTTCTTTCTTTTCATATTCACTTGTACATATATCGATAGTCAATTTAGCACTACAGATCTTAAAGATAGACTAACGTGTATATACTTGTGTTCATCCATCAGAATTCGTTTCTATATGATACAGTTTCGAATATTGATGTTACCTCTATATAGACTTTGGCAATGAATGTTCAATGATCATTTATATTATTCTAAATGATAATAAATGCACACATATAATACAGTATATATAATATAGATATAACAGTCATTTACTATAAACTTGATTGAATTATATTTTCGAAAACTGCCAATACTAGTTCGACGCACATTCATTTTAACATTGGCTCGAATTTCTAAATGACCTGCTAACCTTGTAGTTCATTTACTTTGCTTGTCTTACATTGCAAGTCGCAGGGTTCCGTTTACGTGTCCCGACACCAGTTTCACGTAAGAATCCAAGGCGATCCTCCTGCGATAACTTTCGCATCGTAAAACTTATGGGAGAATCTGTTTTGTCGCCTCCTCCCTTTTTTCTTCTTTTAGCCTCTGTTTGTTGCGCCTTTTTTATTTTAGCATTTTTTGGGCGTGTTTATAAAAAGAAATTCTAATGAGTACACTTATTCAGTTAAATAGATTTTGCAATTTATGATAAAAAAATGTATAAATTTTAATTTTTAACTTCATCAGATTAGTAGTTTAAAAAATTAGTATGTAATCTAAAAGATTTCTCGCAACGATAATTGGTATCCCGGGTTAGCTAGTGCGTGTTGTATACCATACACTCGTAGTTCTATTATTCTTAAGTGCAGTTCGAGGTACAGCTATTCTTCATCAACCAGTTCCGGATTACAAGATGCAAGCTTTAACTTTTGCTATGGGTTGTGCACTCCCTTCGTACGCAAATTCTACTTATGAACATTAAAGGCAATGTTCATGTAAAATACTGCAGCATTAATCAGAAACAGCCTGAATGACAGAAAAAAAAGAGAAATATTTGAAGCGTAAAACTCCAGACTAAATTGTGTTAGTATCTTTCCGGCGAAGGAGCGGGAAAGAGAGAACACAATATCTTGCGTACAGACTACAAGGATGTAAAAGAGCACCGGTTGCTGCTTCAAGGCGCGACCTGAGGCGCGATAACATGGTAAGTTTCTTCGTATACACGCTGGGCGATGATCAGGGGCAAAGGTTTCTTGCATTGCGCTTATATACGCGTTGCACAATGTATACATTTATGATCTCTGGATTTGGAGAATCAGACTGTTAGCGTGAATGATATATATAGGACAGGAGGTGACCCTACAGGTACGTGTATGTTTCAGAGAAATAAATGCTTATGAATAAACCATAAACGTATTTTAAATTGCCATTGTTATTCAAATATTAAATTGTATTTTTATTATAACTCTTCATATTTCTATTTTGATTTAGATATCAAAGTTAAGTTTTCTTGACAATGTGATAATTCTTGATTGTGTAATATTTATTATATTTGCAGATAAATATTAACATTTTTAACAGAAGTTACATATAATTAACTTGTTGATTAAAAACTAGTAAATTTTGAGTTAATTATCCTCTCAGATGTCTCACATTCATTAAATTGAAATTTATATAAAATAATTGATTTATAATAATTAATGAAATTACGTATAACACAACAATATAAATAAACAAAATTGTGCTACAACTATTTAATGAAAACTCTATATTTATCACCATGTTTAAAAATTTAGTTTTAATAAAAGCACATGATTTATTTAACTTAGTACGCATAATAAAAGATTTGGGAAAAATGCATTTTATTTCAGCTTTATTACTGTGCTCTTACTACCACTCTATTCTTCATATACAATTTACGGAATCGATGAAATAAAGCCCCGAGCGCTCGTGTAGGAACACCGGGATATATAATCGTACGGTTCATGCAGCTATGTTAGCTCGTGCTCTCCCGACCCATTCGTCTTTTGGCCTTTGGGATTCACGTCATTGTATTCGGTGCCGGGGGACACGAGCCAACCGAGTGGTACTCGTCGATTCCTCTTCACTGATTGTTGAAATAAGCGATCCGACGATATTCGCGATAAATCAGGGGATATTGCTATCGTTATTTGCTATAAAACATTTTGAACTTTCGATCTTTTTTAATATACATATTTCTTTGTATTATATATTTATTTATGCATTTATCATGTGTGTGAAACTACAATTCAGAACAATTTGGAATTCACAGCAATTAATTTACCGGGAATACTACCAAAAGGATGTGTATAATAAAGTTTTTTTTTTGAATTACAGTACTTAAGTGTTACTGACGACGGTCGTATATTAATTACTGATTAAAATTTTCTTATCAATTATTTATTATAATTTATTTATATTAATTAATTTATGTTATTTAAAAATTTTAATTAAAGATTAAATAAATTTATTGATATATTGCTTCTTTTTTATTCTTATTCAGATTTTTTAAATTTTGGTAATAAAACCTGCATTTTCCTAAAAAATCACACAGTTTTTAAAATACACAATAACTTAAAAGAAACCCACAAGTATTAATAAATTAATTAATCTTCTATTAGATGATGATTATTATTACGTATTATAATAATTATATTAGATGGTAAAATAATTAGTTATAAAATTTATTACTTTAAGAATTATTAAATTTGATCAACCGAGGTTATTTCAATCAACAGTTGCTGAATTGTTGATTAATATTTCAATTACCGTAAAAAATTAACTGTAATTAAGATTAAACATATTTTCACCTATAAGTGTAGCTGTGTGTAAATGACGAGCTAATATAAAGCCACTAATGACGAAATTGGTTTATATTAAGTTTTAGTAGAATTATCGATACAACACAGTTGGTACAACAGAAATAATCTTTTTGTATCTTCACATGCTATTTATGGAGGTATGCTTAAAAATAGCGCCTCACGGGGAATAAGCGTTGATTAAGTAAAAAAGCTTATATAATAAGCATCGTAATGAAAATTATTACATGTAAATTATTCAGTTTTTATTTTGGATGAATTGTGATTGAATTAAGATTAGATATGCGTTTGTACACAATTAGAAATAATGTAAATAATGAAGAACTGTGTAATATGAATAAATAAAATGAGATCTCTATATTGTATATAAAAGAATAAAAAAGTACATACATTTTCAGTAACTTGATATAAATTCATATTAAATTTACAATGCTGTACGATAAGATGTTCTTGACTTTCATTAGTTTCATTATTATTTTTTGTAACAAAAATGGTTAATATTTAATGTATCGTTAGTTCATAGTGTCATATAATTTAACTATGTTGATTATATATGTTGATATATTTAATTATAAATAGAATTGTAATTATATGTTGCTCCATATTAATATTTAATCGTGTTTAAGGTTTTGTGCAAGGTATCATTGGTGGAAGCGACGCACGTGCGGATGATTTTGGTTATATGGTGTCAGTTCAAAATGAAAAAGGACACGTTTGCAGCGGTGTTATTATTGGCGAATCTTTTGTTCTCACAGCTGCTCGTTGTGTAGTCAAAGACAATCGAAATAGAGACTTTATAAATGAACAATTCTCAGTTGTGTATGGTGTAAATAGCTTAAGAATTGATGAACCTGGTAGAAGTACAATGCTTGTAAAACAGATATACATACCTGCAGAATTTAAATTCTCTAAAATTGGTTTAACACATAAGCATGAAATTTACACGGGAGATATTGCTGTATTAAAGGTAAATAAATATATATAAATATAATGTCATGTCTATAATTCAGATCAACATTTACAAGGTATCAGTCCTTTTACTCGCATAGGAATCGCACACATTCATATTGTATTATGAGTGAATATTAACGCTTAGTATTTTCGTACGCAAAATGATTCTATATGGATAGAAATTAGTCATTTTGAATAATTTCTAGTTTTACACAATGATTTTTTGTTCGAAAGTTGAGAGGTCAAAACTTATTCAACATGATATAAACAATGTATAAATGTAAATATTTAGAGTCAAATAATATTTGACAATAATTCTGTGAGCAAAAAGATCAGCGTCATTTAAAATTATACATATTTTGTTAGTTGGAAAAGGCATTCGGATTACGACAAAATCTTAGACTAAAAAAATTAAGCATACCTAATGTATTGGCTTCCAAGTTTATAAATGAACCAACTGCTACTGTAAGTGGTTTTGGAATATCTACAGCGGTTAGTCCGGAGATCCTACGTTCTTCTCAAAATATAGATGTTTATCGCAGTCAGTGTGATAAATTAAAATTTTCTCCAGTAAGCATACGCTTCAAGAAAACATGCACAGCTATGTATAAAAATTTTTATAACGACAAACACATTTGTGCTCAAATAGAATCTAATAGAAGTTATCCTGTAGGAGTTTGTTACGTAAGTTTAAGCTAAATTATTTAATATATTAAAACTTCTAAGTATATAATTCTATTTTCCCTAAAATAGTTTACGACTTCTACAAATATTTCCCTATTGTTATTGAAATTTAATTAAATATTTTAATTTTCATGTTAATTACAAAAACGTTCAAATCTTGACTTACAATACAAAATAACTGTGTTTATAAATAATCAATTTAATTCTACAGTTTGTGTTTTCTAAAATGTAGCAGTTTATAAAATTGGATTTATATATCATTTTATTAATAAACAAATGTAAATGTCAAGTCAAAATTAATATGCAGCTAATAATAATTACTTGATAGGGAGACAGTGGCAGTCCCCTTGTGATAGAGAGACGTCTTGTTGTCGGAATATTATTCTACAACCGATACGACTGCGATGAAAAATGGAATGGCGCACTCTATACTAGAGTTTCAGAGTATGCTACTTTTATTAATAACGTCATTACAGAAAAAATTACATCTGATATCCGCACAGCTATATACCTAACTGCTGAGGATGGAAAAAATAAAAAACTAGAAGAGATTTTCACATTTGTTTAAAATACTTTATGGGGTAGTCATTATATAGTTTTATTTTATTAATACCATTAAATTACTGTATCAAGAAATTAATTTTGTTTCTTTTGAATTATTAACATAAGTGAATATTTGAATATAAAAGACTTTATATATATGATAATATATAATATATTATATAAAAACATAAAAAAGTTCAATGGTTGAAAAAATAGCAGTTTATATAAATATGTTATGATAACACGAATCTTGAAAATTATTTTATGATTACTTAAATAAATTTTGTTTTTAACTAAATTTTTGTAACAATTTTATCCAAGTTAAACTAAAACTATTTATTTAAATTAAATGATTATTAAATACAATTTACGTATATTATATATGCTATATGGTGTATAACTAGCATAATTATCGATATCACTTTTACAATACTTATCGAAATAAAAAATTCCAATTAAATAAATACTAATGTTTTATACATGAATCAACTAATATAGTATTAATATTAGCAAATGTTTACTTAATTTCAAAAAATATATATGTATGTATACATGTATTATATTCCAAGTTATTTTTAATTTAATATTTATACATATAGAAAATATATTATTTATGAATATTTAATAAATACTATACTTATTATGGTACAAAAATAATACCGTTGCCCATAAATCCGCTATTGATAAAATCGAGTGAAATAATAAAAACTAGTATGAAAATAAATGTCGTGTCATATAAGATTCGTATACTGTGATGCTGTTCAGATAGCCCGGAAAAAATAATGCTAAAAGAAGCGCATACTTTATTCCTTTAGAGTCTTATTTCAATAATAACGCGACAGTTACACGAGAAAGGAACCAAACCCTCGGAACTCAAAAAAGCAATGCGTTAAGACCCTTTAATGCTTACATCTTCCAGATTGGATAGGTGCAAGGAATCCCTTTATAGACACGTGTACCCGCGGACGTGCGCTCCCGATTCGTCTTCTCGCGCCGTGCACGTATCGTTTAACGCGCAGACGAGCCGATCCTTAGGCGTAAGCTCGCGCGCATAATCCCCGGCGGTGCTCGGTCTCGCGGGAGAGCCGCGCCGCATCTCGACTAACACGTGTCCGACATTTTTAATCGTCGGATTAAAATAACCGATGCCGAGGATGCCGGCCCTCTCCTGGCCACCCGTGAGAGCCGCGGGCGCACTGGCAGGTCCGCGGCGCTCGCGCGGTCTCCCGACGAGCCCTCTATATGTACCCGCGATGGAAACAGGAGGTCTTGGAATCCGGGGCGTGACGCGCGTCGTCGCGAGGGGGCTCCTCTTTCTTTGAAAACGAGGAGGATTAAGCCTCGAGTCCGAGGGGTGTCCGCTCCTCGCCGCCAGGTTCGTCTCTTGTCGCATTACGTTAATATGGGATCTAGATTTTTTGCGCTGCATCGCGCCCGATTTTTGTACGAACTGGAGTAAGAGCCGGGCCGGGGATCGCCCTGCGGATTCTGGCGCTCATTGATTTTAAATCCAATGAAATTAAAGAATGCTTGTCGCGGATTATGCGAGGATTCTGCGTAGAATGCGCTTAAGAAATCTCCTCGGATTTGGCCCGTGGACATTTTTGACATTTTTATCAATGTACCAATCGCTTATATAATATTTTTCCTTTATTGATAATTCGGTAAGAACTACGCTTGACATTGTCTTAGTAGATGTGATTTTTTAGGTATTTCAACTTCTTAATGAGTTTTGTATACATATTCTACACTTCCATTTTCTCGTCTACAGTTCTAAATAAAGCCATTATGATCAAGGGGATTTCTTTTAATATACTATTACTCCAAATTTTAATTATAGGCTATACTTAGGAACCTAACGACGTTGGCATCGAGTATGTATATATTGCGATAGCGCCTGGCTCTATACGCTATTCTTTTTCTCTTCGTAAATCCTCATTGCATATGTGGCTGGTCCTTGGATCTCGACGTTCCACCGCGAATCGCGTGCAATTACGACGTCGAAAGTCGTGAAAGTTGCCGCTGGCGCTTGGGAGCGCCGTATGTCCCTTACGACATTCATTACGGATGAATCGCAGTCACGCGAATGCTTGCCGCGACTTGTTACCCATGCGCGGCATGACAAGTACGTCAGCACGCTCGTACATTCCGAAGCGAGGCGTCGAAGGACACGTGAAATAAAGGGAGAGCGAAAAAAATTATGGTGCCATGTCTAACCTCGATTTGTGAGAACAGTCATTTTTATTGCTTCAAATTAAACGGCTATATCACTAATTAATGAGGGCTAAATTTGCCACAGCTGCTTTTTTTCATGAGTGTGACTGCTGCGTGCAAATATTAGGTTTAATAATTACAGAATTTAATTATATAACACAATATCGTTAAGTGATAACGTTAGCTTTTTATTCAGTTGGATAGAATATTTTTAAATATATATTTTTTATAGAATATCGTCTAATGAATTAGTTCTTATAAAAATAAAATAAATTTAAATAAATTAAAAAATGAATTCTTATAAAGTAATATATGTAAATAAACATAAAAAATGCAATTTCTCTTCTTTAGAATAATAACTTTAAGCCAAAAAGCTGTGATATGTAATAAACATGTTCTAGATTTCTTTAAAGATTTCATAAAAGAAATCTAGTTTAAGCAAGGTATTCACTACTTGACTACGAAAATAGAGTCAATATTTTATACATTTCGTCAATATTTTGAATAACAGCTTTCCCAGTAGAAGAAAAAATAATACTATAACCTTGATCTAATATTTTATAAAAGTCAACTGACAAATTACTAATCGCCAAAGAAAAACAAGAGTTAAAATTGATCAGAATAAAAGGCAGATGTTTGATGTGAAATACAAATATCGGCTGCATGCGGAAGTTCAGATAACGAAAACTTCGAGTTATGTATCGACTTCGCTTGAATCGAGCAATAAATATCTGCAGATAACGGAAATGCTAATGATACATGTTTTTCCTTTCAATTTCCGAAATTAAACGAGAGTTAACTACTATACGTCAAAACAAATGCACGTGAATTTAAAAAATTTATGTCAATTATTGTTGTTATTTATAGGATATTTGTTAAGAATATTTTTTAATCAAACAAAAATATTGAATCATTAATTAGTATTAATTAGTAACTATTATTAAAATAAATGATATGTTATTTCGACAATTAATAATAGTTTAGGTAGATACGGCTATTATTCTGAGTCGACGCGACGTATTACAGTAAAATAAAAAGTCAAGAACATGGCCGTCGACAGTAATGGCTCTGTGCTCTTTTACCTGTGCTCTCAGACTTGTAGGAATACCGTAACGTCGATCGTGCACAAGGATACGCGAAAGCACACAAGCACGCATGCGAGTATAAGTCACGCCTTCCGGAAGTGATAGTGATTCTCTAACACTGGTTGCGGTTTCTTTTCATTACACACAGTACACTTTCCTTAAATGATTAAGTATAATATGGCAGAAAATGGCAATGAGTAAATATTTGTAATATTATACAGATATTTTTTCTAATAAAATGTTGTAATGACCGCATAAGAATATTTTTTAATTTTACCAATTAAAATGCTTGTAATACTTATCAAATTTATTAAAAGAAACGTTTCCTTATACGAAAAACATGCGACAGCTTATTAATGACGAGTATGTTTAAGATTCAAGAAGTTTATACTTTCAAAATCCCGTGGAGTTAGTACTGTGTTTCATTCATTAATAAAAAAATTCTGTAATGACTTTTTAATCGCCATGACAGGTACAGTAATTATTGAATAATATTAATGGGTCCATTTAGTTGGATCGTTTCACGAAATGCATGCCCGCTTCGCCAACTTGATATTATTTTTCACTAAAGCTTTTTTTCCAACACGGCTTACACATTACGCGGGACGATAAAACGACCAAACGAAACTTGGAATATCATACTAATTCGCAATTCATTAAAGCGCGGAAGGCCGGGGGCAATGCGAAATGATTAAAACTGCGAGACGAGCTAACGGTGAAATCCCCTATTCTTTTTCCTCTTTTATCTTTCGTTACCCTCACACAAGTCCTTCATTCGGGGTGCATGAATCGCAATGAAAGTGTCGCAAACTCGCAACGCTGGATTTTGCTGCTCTGTATACGTATATGCCTGCAGTGGGTTGGGAGGTCCCCGAGAGCTCCTGCAAAAATGTCGCTCGCGTCAATCCGGCAGATGACGCGCAGTTAATTTCGCCGAGCGCGCGAAATATAATACGCGTTTAATGTGATTTACGGATATGCCGTATATGCATATATACTCTCGTATAAATATTTGCCGACCCTTATTACCGTGGACGAGGCACATACTGGCGCACGGGGAAAGAACGTCGAATTTCTTTTTCCTGCCAGGGTTAATCGGGATTAAAATTCAGGGGGATGGGGTCAGAGCGGCGCAGCCGATTAAAAAAAATGAAGTGCTTTTTCATATTCCGGGATATTCCGGTGGACCCGCTGCCAGTCAGCCTCGCCCACGCTTTCGTAAATAATAAATTAGATGCGCCATCGTTACTGCACCGGACCCACAAATGTACGCCGGCCACTGACGTTTTACGCGGCTCTTTTTTCTATCGCACCACCCCAAGTCTTCTGGATCCATTCTCGCGATAGTTTAAATTCCACACAAAGAGATATGCTGATTCGTCAAACTACGAGTAACAGTTTAATAACGTGCTATAATAATTTTTGGAGCATTTTGCACTGCATAGTTTTTTCGTTAATAAAAATTTTTAAACGCTCGAAGCCTGTATTTGTTCCTTGATATTTTACACATACGTATAAAGTATTATATGAAAGAATATATACCAATTAAATACCACTTTTTAATATATTTCAATATATTTTGGATTTTTGTTTACTTCAATATTAAAATAATTTAAAGATTGTGCTCGGCGTCAATATTAGAAAAAGATCGGGCGAATTCAGGTCGTCAGGGAAATTGTAGTACATACACAAGAATTAAGTCCTTCTGAATATAGTACAATACGGTTATTTTTAAAAATATAGGCTTCATTTACTTCTTATCCATTCACCACTTACGCAGGATAACATTTGCAGTGAGCAAATGTACAATGTGTGCGTAAAATTTGTTACGCTATTAATTCAATATGTCTTGTAACTATATAGAAACTTGGTTTGCAGAATCAACAATATGATTTCTTTGACCGGAATACTCCATATTGTTGGTAAAAGTAAAAAAAACTTGTAACTGTACATAAAAATTGTATTATGGATCAAATTTCTTTTTAAAAAATGTTGCCGCTAGGTTTATTTTACAGCAGTAACTTTTAGAGCTACTTTCGGTGTTGATAATACAAATACATGATTTGAAACGTTTACAATAATTTTTTTATCGCTGATGAGCAAACACTTGGTTGTCTTGAGTACTTTATTTTCGGTTGTTCCATAATTAATCATATTCGTTTATAAAAGGATTGTCGACAGCTACAGATCATAAAGCAAGAAGTCTAAAAGAACCGTAGCCGTTAAAATGTACAGACTCCAGTAAAAAATTATCAACACAATAAAAGAATAATACAGTGTTCATTGTCGATTACGGCGGAGGAAAGACACAGCTTGGCTTGTAGAGAACGAGGCTCTTGGATGCACGTCTGGGCATTTCTCCCCTTCGGCCTCTTGCGCCCTTCTTCATAATGAACGGGAGGAAGGGCGAGAAGGAGAAAGCAGGCGGAATGAATGGTTATTGGGGAATGGCAGGAGTTTCGATGGCTCTCGAGGCTAAGCACGAGGCACGTGTCCGCGTGACCCTGCGGGGTAAAGCCGCGCGCGCTGATCCGTGTGCGCAGGCGCCACTTTACAATGACCTTCCCTTTGTGAACCAGTGTACTTTTGTGTGTACGCGTAATGGGCCGACCCCCGGCGCTCTCCTTGCTCTTTTAAGGAGTCCGCGTGATTTATGAGCTTTTCCCAACATATGGCTTGCATTAGCCGTATACAATCGCCCAATAAAGGGGATATGATTTCCCGTGACACAGCGGTATAAAACCGTGATTTTACGAGGACTAGGAAACGACAATTCCGCGGAAAATCATTTCGCCCTCTGGAGCTAGCGGGCTCAAGGCACCGTGGCGCCATCGCGGATTAATCCGTGGCGTCTCGCGGCCTTAAACAAAGGGATATTTCGAGGCTCTGAGGCCCTCCCCCCGGGCGGAAGAGCGACGGGCGCGAGATGTCCGAGGAGTCGTCGCCGCGGCCCGACTCAGTCGGACAAAGAGCAGCCGAGCGGCGAGGGCCACAATGGCCGCGGGACGCGCGAGCCGGGAAGCAGGAATCCGGGGCCGGGGTTATTAAAGCCGCGGTTGGCGATACAGCTCACGTCCGCAGGCCGCAGCCTCGTCTCGGGGCTTTCCCCTTGTCTTTGCAGCGCGGACGCCTTACACTTGACCGGCCGCGCCGGAGGACCCGAGAGAGCCTTGCACCGCCGCTCGTATACGGAGCTTTGCCCGAGGCTCTCGATTCCCGGGGATTATTGTCTTAGTCGGCCGCCTCTTCATTAATAAGCGAGCGCTTTATTCAACCGGGGAGGGGGCGGGCTTCGACTCGGGCGTCGATGCGCGCGAATCGAACACAACTGGGAGCGAAGTAAAAAAGTGGCCGTGGCTTCCCGCCGCCTCGCGGGGTATACTCGAGTTGGCACTTAAGGCAATCTCCGCGGAGGCGTCTCAATCCTCCCCCCGGCGCCGCTTATCGGGCCCGCGCGGCATCCTCCCGCACTCGCTCGCGCGCGCACGCAGACAAGAAAGTGCGCGCGCGGGGAGGAACATTAGGCTTGTAAGAAGCCGGCGACAGGTCGTCTTCCTGGAAACACGTGTCCCGCAGCCCCTGCCCTCTGGCTGCTCGCCTGTAACCCGCGGCAGCCCGGTGAATTATTCATGCCGATCGCGGCCTCGCTTCCGCGACAATAATTTCCTCCCAGAAATCGCACGAGCAAATGCAAAGTAAAAAGAAAAAAAGCAGGCAGTGCGTCTTCGACCGCCGATGAGGGAAGAACCGGGGGGAGGCGTCGCGCCGGCCGCATACACGTATATGTGTACGAGCGCGGACTCTTTCCGCGCGGCCGTAAAAAAGCGGCCGGGCCCTCGCACTTGTCGCCGCGTGGCCGTGTAGCTGCCGGTGCGCGCGCGCGACACGGAACGCGCATTAGGAGCGAGGGCCGCGTCCGAAGGGAACCGCCCGGGCATCGCGAGGGAGCCGCCTCGATTGTCCGGCGCAGGAGTCCGCCGGCGCTTGCCTCGAGGTTATGAAAAATCTCGTACGCTTGTTGCGGCCATCGCGATACCGATATACGTTGGATTTCGTTGATAAGAGGGACATTTATTGCTAGTCCGGTGGCTGTCCCGGGATGAGGCAATAAGGCCGACGATGAGACACTTTTTTTTTTATCGGCACTCCGTCGGCCCCCGCGCCTCGTAATTAACGAGGCTCCACGCTGGTCACATCGTCGATCGTGGCTTTATGCGCGCGCCCGGGGGAAAAAACGGAGAGCACAGCGGCCTGCCTGCGGGAAAGTTTCCGCCGCTGGGCCAACTTTGCGCCGCGCGCGAGTGACGCTTCTGATTATGCAAAGCTTGAATCTTAATAAACTTGACGGCGCTCCCGGCTTTTTTTGTTGCTTGTCCGACGGAAGAAAGGGTGGAAATTCGATTAAGCGCCGCGCGCCGCCGCTGGGGGAAATCTTTCACGAGAATTTTCCCAACTTTGGGCTATTGTCAAAATCGTGCAGGGAACTCTATAATAGAGTTTCCGAGCAAATGTTGTGTAAAATAATGTGTTTCGGAAACAAACATACACACGTAGAGTTTTGTACCTGATAATGCGTCTTTTATAATACTGCCAATATATAGCAGAAAATTAATTAATTTTTATGGTTAAAATGTTTATTAACCGTGGTTAAAAATCCAGTTAAATTTTATGTTCAGTAGATTGTGTAATATTTTTCGCCCATGTATCCCTGTTAGAAGACGATGGTAGTTTAAAAATTGTACTGATAATATCTTGATATATACCAAGAGTTCAAATTATAATCTGATATTATTCCGTAAGAAAGATAAGGAATCTGTTTATTTATTAGATTATTTCGCATAAAAAACGTAGCTTTTATTACATTATTAATACATTCATGTGAACTTATCAATTGATTGTGTACATGAAGTATTGAATATAATATGGATATGTTATGTTACATTATCAGTCTGTTAAAAGGTTATCTATTAATTTTAGATATTAATTAATTGTAAGGCTACAATTTATTATAATCTTTCTGTTAGAAGAAGAGAATCATCACATCGGTAAAATTAATCTAAAAATAAACATCAGTTAAACTGCACGTACAATGATTATGCGTGTGTTCATAAATATACATTTTTTGATTAAAATTAAGAGCGACACCAAAAAAAAACCCTAAAAATTCTACCGAAAAACAATTCCAAAATATTCTGCATATTTAATATTATTTATAAACAGAATTAAGGACAATGAGATTATCCAAACACTGTATCTGTTCCACATAATAGCTTATTATCTTTCATTTGGAACCGATCGTCCCCGATATCTACCCTATCATTAATTCCTGCCGCAGCTCACGAGTCTTCCACATAAAAATACATTTTTCATCAGGGCCCACTGCTGGCAGAAAGGTGCGCCCGCGCGATCGGCGATCGGGCCGCGCCAGCCGAAACTTCACCGGCAGGGCGCGCGACGGTTAATTCATCGCGTTAATGCCGTGTAATGGGGAGGCCGCGCGTACACTCGCCCTGGCCCGCTTGTACTTTATCGCTTCATTCGAGCTTCTTTGTTTCATAAAAGTGAGAAACAGCTTTAATAACGGGGTTGCGCGCGATCTAGCCGCCTACCGTTCCCTATCCCTCTCCGGGCCGCGTATAATGAGCGGTTGCCAGACCCGTCTCCTGCGAGGCTTCGCCAATTTCGCGCGGACGCGAAAAGTGCCGCGGTATACATAAGGCGGCTGCGAGCGAGACGGAGATAGGGAGAGGCCAAAACCGCAAATTATTGCATTACAACTTAATCCTGTGTAATGCAAATAAACATTCCTGACGCGGCCGATTGCGGGTGTTTAACGTTTCACTAGACGCGCCCGCGGTTATCGGCCGACTCGCGGATAGGAAGGAGTTGCCGGCCCTCCAGGACCTTCGAGTCCGGTGCAATTTGTAATTAAATTGCGATGAGCCGGGAATTTTCATGGGCCGTAATTTCAATTTTTTTTCCTCTCGCTGCCGCGGATCAGCTCGCGAGCGCGCGGGTTTAGCAGTAATCAAAAATCGAATGAGTATAATAAGCGAGTGGATAATAAGCGCTATCTGCAATTTCGTTCGTTTTAAATGCTTTTTTGTTTTTTTAAATACATCTCCCCGAAGAAAACAAATATAATTATCGTTTTGTGCGTAAGCGCGCAAAGTCGAATTTCCATCAGGATGACAGACCCTCGAGTGGCAACGTCAACAGAACTGGCAAACTAAAAGTAACCAAATTATTCGAGATTCATTAAAGCGGGGAGCCGAGAAAGGTCTTGAAAAATGTGCAAGTCTGACTAAAAGCGAAAAACGACTGGGCGGTAAAAGGCAAAGGAAGAAGTCGACCGGAGACAGCGATGCTACCCCGAAGCGAGAGGTTTAATTGTTCTTAGTCGAGCCTCTTTGCCGTGGCGTTTGAGGTTGCGATCGCTACTCCCTCCAATCGTTCCCTCAAAGAGGTAAGATCCTTGGAAATTTTCGGGGTCTTCCAGTAGCGAGGGGAATTCGAGATAAGGGGATCAAGTAATGGAGGGAAAGACTCCAAGCGGTTAAAAGATACTAATGGGTTTAATTATAATATTTTTATGACTGTAAGTAGGATTCTGATTATTCCATACACACTTGATCTGTATATTAAAAAAAGACACAAGGAAGATATTAGCCGAAGCATTATGGCGGTTGACGAAACTTACAAGGGACTTGAATGAAATCAAATAGTTTATCGTTTTCAAAAAATCCTCTAGATATACAAATATTTTTAATGCTATATATATATAAATAGGACTTCACTCGACTTCAATAAAGAAATACAGATAAAGAATTTATACGGAAACAAAAAAGTACACAGAACACTCGGAAAAGAATAGCGCGACTATCGAGCCGAGACGAGAGACACTGAAAATCAAAGCGACGGAGGTGGGTATAAAGAAGTAAGTTTCGCCTTGCCTCCTCTCCGGCTCTCGCGAAAGCTGTCGGCGCAGTACTTATACATGCACAAGCGCAGACACGCCGTTATAGGAGCGAGGGAAGAGGAAACGCGCAGACTTACACCGGTCGATCGTTGGGTGTCGTCGTCGGCTCGGGCGTCCCCGCCTCCCTCGGCTCCTTATCCTTATTTCCCAGGGATGGAGAGATCAGGCGTTCGCGCCTCCTCTCCACGGGCGTTTCCAGCGTGAAAGGAGCCGGGAGAATCGGAGGATTTGCGCCGGGCGCGCATCTTCGATATTGTACATTTGTTCCTCCTTGGGGGAAAATTTGGACCCTCCTTCCAGCCGGAAGTCCCCGGGGCGATTGGACCGATTGTTAACGATACCGTGCATTAATTTCGTATTCATTACAGCTTGATGGGCTTTTGTCGGTTTTTTTTCAGCGCTTTAGGCTTCGATCGTTTTATCAATTTTCAGTATATTAAGGGTGTAATTAAAGTGCAACAACTTTGCAGAACAGTTTTATTTTGTATATTTCACGCACAATTATTGCAAAGCCAAAATTGGTAATGAGTCCGTGCAAGCGCTTTGGTTATATTGTCCGGCTTAATAAAACGTGTGGCAATTTTCCGTGAAGTCCTTTGACGGCAAGATAACTGCGCCTACAGGCTTTTACTACTGTATTTGTCCAAGCCAAACGAGGACGACTCAAGTATGCGTGCCCCGCGGTCCCGTGTGTCACGCTCCCATCCGCAAAAAGAGCCGCGGGGACAAATGATCGACTTGGAGCCTGACTTCGCGTGATGTCTGGCCGATCAGATCGAAGGCACGTATTCAGGATTCCTCCGGGACGATGCCGCTGCAGTCGCCACGCGTTTCGTCGCGGCAATTACGCCTGCCCCGTAATTACGGGTTTTACTTAACTCCGCGATAGGGCGTGTATATATGCACGTGGTGTGAGTATTCGGAAAGATGGCGCGCACTTGAGAGGAAAAAAAACGATTCGCAACGTATATGGGTAGACGCACGCGCGGGTATCAGCCAGATGGGCATATACGAATGCTGCTCGTCGCTAATTTCCGGCGCCTTACGTAGATCGCGATGTTGCCGGAATTTCACGGTTTTACGATGTTGGCGGATGTACCTGTAATTTCTGCGTAAGGCTCAAGGCGAGGGATTTGTAAATTTACAGCTCTTAAGTATATACTTCAAATTTCTCGTGAAGCTTGTTTTTGATAAGTGCATCTAACCGATCTAATCATTGTACGAATGCGTTTTCTTCTCATGAGTTTCGAGTGCTTCGTGACAGGTTTGCGATTTGTCGCTGAGATAACACTTATTATATATTAATAGTATAAGTATTGTTTTTAATTTACCTTTATCAATTCTTTCTTGGAATCGTTTAAAATTTGAAGGATTCGTAATAACAATAATTGTGAGGAATTCTATTTAGAAGTGAATATATTATTGTATTTATTTCAAATTGATTTTATAATATGTACAGTTGTAATAACGTGTATTTATTAACAATAAAATTAATGGATACAATAAATCTTAATAAAACTGTCTGTCGTTATAATGAATCACATCAAATTGCTTTGCCAATCTTTTTCGGTTCATCGTAAACTTGTCCGTGTACTTTGACCGATACTATTTTAGTTCACGATACATTCAGGCACGACTAACCGTCGTTTTTGCCCACATCTTCAAGTTTGTGCAAGTAATTATACCATGTTCATCGAGCATCGGTGTGTTTACGATCAGCACGTTCCTGCCCAAGTGTGCACGCGCGCGTTATCCAATTACTGTGAGTTGCGCGGTAGAAAATAGAGGGAAAGGAGCACTACACGATTCGATACATCCATTTTTGGGAGTCGACGATGCACCTGGCCTCCCATCTTTGGCCTGCGCACCCATCTTCCATACCGAAAGATTGATTATTTCTTCCATCATTACTTCATAATTAATATTTTTTCCTGTGATGATACAATTGACCATTTTCAAGTTAGTCTACAATCAGGTTTCGCAGCATCATTATCTGTTAAAAAAGGAAAAAATTGGTTTAGTGAATTAATAAGAGTGATATGTGGAAAGATATGCATTAACATTCATGTGGAATTTTTGTTTGTTTGTTAATACTGAATTGTTTATTATCGTTTCATAAATGTTCGAATTTACCGTTTGTAATATGTATTTAATAGTTTGATAACATAAACTTTTGAAGCATTTTCTCAATTTAATGATTATATCGTATATTATATTAAGGTATTTAATTATTTTGATCAGCCTTTATATACTCGAATGAAGCCGAAACTAGCCACAATGTTATCAAAATGGCTTGAATGCAAAAACAATTGGGAGGCATGTCCTGCGGTTTTCGGAGAAAATTTCGCTAGTGGGACGCAACACCACGAGAGCCGCAAAAGTTAATCTATCCTCTCTGGAATAGGGTGCCAACGTGCAGGATAATTCATTGCTCTTTATCACCGACGATCGCATTTACGCGAGCCCAGCCTGGTTGCATCACGATGAGCCACGAGCTGCAGCTGCGTTATCTCGTGACGAAACAGTGCACACGCGGTCCTAAACACTGTACCATTCAGCCACGATAAGAGAAAATGAGCGGGAGAGTAGAAGAGTGGGTGATGATCGAGCGGAGGGAAAGAGATAGAGAGCGTTTGACCGAAGTTTGTACAGGAGGGCAAGAAGGAGCTGCGAGATCGAGCGACGCGTTGATTATGCGGTTACGACTAAGGCCTCGCGTGCAAAATAATTGGTGTGCTGAGCGAACTGGACGCCACGTCGCCGTTGCGGATTGAAAGGATCTTAATTATTGGTTGAGGCTTATGTTGAGTGGTATAAACACAGTCATGTTCGCTTATTTATTTACGCAGAACTACGGAACTATTTATATCCACCAGGTCATTGATTCCATTCTACGCAAATAAATTTGCGCTCGTACATTTTACACATCCATTCAATTGTAAAAAGAAAATATGCTTATCCTTTATATTTGAGTAATTATTATATCCACGGGTGAGTTATACCAGAATTACAGAATTTGTTGAACAAAATAATTTCTGAAACTAACTAAATTAAATATAGTAATACAAGTATGCAATGAAGCGACAGAGCAATTTCGAAAGTTTCTAACGAGACCGAATCAGAAGTGCTTAAAAGGGTCCAGGTTAGACCACCCATGAGTTTACGATGCTGCTTCGAGATTCATTATCAATCATATACCTGCACGTTAAAGTTTACCCCCGCTCTTTGCGGTGTGAGCGCGCTCTGCAAATGTGCATTTGTCCGGCGTTTGCTTTTACGAGGGGCGCGACTTTATCGCTTTACGACCTGGACCACTACTAGGCCTTGCAATTTCGTAGGCCTTCCGATCCTGTTCCAATGACCGAGACTCGCCCTCGTAATTATTTCTTATTCGGCTATAAGCGTTACAGGATCGTGACTTCTTTAATTCGAGTCATTTGCATTTTACATTGAACTTGGAAGTTTTATAAATAAAATATTCATAAAACTTCATTGGTGAATCCGAATCATAAAAGAATTATTTAGTTCAATGAATTCATTTGTAATTAATTTTAAATAATACATTGCACAGCATGATTTCTATTTTTTCTATAGAAAATGGCATATATAATATGTCACATAATATGCCAATAAGTACAACGGCAAAATTTAGGAATAAAAAAATATTTGTGCATAAAAGAAGTATTTTACAATCGAAATGTGTGGCAAATTGTTACTATGAACAAATTTTATTTATTTGCACACTCGTAAACCTGCTAAACGATATATAATGTATAATTTCCTAATTGAATAACATTCGAATCAGCATTCAATAACCAACTAAGCTTGTTTTTACGAAATTCATGCTTTTAAAAATATGACGATCGGATATGTTAAAAAATCATCGCTTTGTTATTGTGACTTACAAAACATTATTCGAAATCGGAAATCAAGAGTTTCTATAAAGGGTGAAGATCAATCCTCCCGCTCAATCTCACCTCGCATTGATTCGCTGGTGCTGTAACAGCCAAAAACGTGGGGAGGCTTCCCGCAAGGGTGCATCATCGGCTCTCAATAGAGCCCCGTTCCATCCGGCGTCAAAGGCTGGCGCTAATGACCCCCTCGCGCTTCGTTATATCTCGCGGCGGCTCGGCCGCCCTCGGGCGCCTGGCAGTGTCGCGGCGCTCTGGCTTCTCGCCTCGCGCAATGCCGCCAGGATGTTATTTGTTTCGTCGAACTAACAATCCGCCCATTTAACGAGCCCGCGGCCATCCCCCTCCATGCCCCACCCTTTTTTTTTATAACGAGGCCTGTAATTAATTCTCCGGAGGGCCCGCGCTGCGCTGTAATTTCCTTCGCGCGAAATATCGCGCGATGAGTGATTGTTATAGAACCGCTGTGCCCCCTGCCCCTCTCTCTTTTTTTTTTAATCCGGGAGTGGCCTTGATTGACTGCCTGCGAAATGGTGAATTAGTGTAATTAATGGGCGGCCGAGATAGTTTCAATTTTATCGGCTTCTTAATTATCGTGCGACTCGATTTCCCGATTGTCACTGAGCGGCGCTCTCTGTACAGGAGGTCTGCGCCTCCTCCCAAACAGGCTGCCACGGGATTAAAGTCAACTGAATTTACGGTGCATCCCTATTTTATTTTGGATCGAATTGCTCGGCTAACGGCTGCTGCAATTAGCCAGTTAACTTTTAATTATGCGGAATTTGAGTTTACGATTTGTAGCTACACACATTCCGCTCCCGATGCGTCTAGGACCGTTGACTAAAGGTCAGATAGGCATTAGAGCTAATTGACTTCGTTTAAACTAATTTTCGCAAGGCATAGCTGACTGAATGAGATTTATCCTATGATTAATTTGCATTGATTTACACACTGACTTGGTATAAGGATGAAACCGTTAATTAAGGAATATATATTTAATTGAAAAACTTCGAAGCTATAGAGTCTGCAAGTACGATCTTTTCTTCGGGAACTCGAGCTTGTTACATTCGGGCAACAAAAAGCAATTTGCACAAATCGAGGTCTGAGTTACACCCCCACTTGACTGTTAATTACATCCCGAGCGAGTATAGGTGTATAAAAGCTCGGCTACCGCGTCACTCCTAATTAGAGGCGGGATCTCCGTTTCCTGGAAACGAAATCTAGTCCGACACTTTCCTTCCACAGTAGCGCGCCGCACAAGCGATAAAATAAAATCGAGGCTGCAGCGCGCGTGAGTCATGAGGATAAACATTGTAACAATTGCCTATATATGTACCTCGGAATTCGCGCAACAGCCGACGCGAGCTTCCGGCTTTGCAGCGCGTGCGTCCTCGCACCCTCTGAGTCCCTTCAGCCCCTTCCGCCCTCCCCTACAGACGCTCGCGGGCACACTTCCCCATTGTGCCCTGGTTATGCCGAGGTGATAATTATAAGTCCCGCGTAATGGCTCATTCAGGCTGGTGTCGCCCCGGGTTTTGTCTCCTCGTGCGACGTTCTCCTCATTGTCTCCGGCGTCTTAAATGCCCGTAATGATTGAAATAGCGTATATACGCGAGAGTCTGCACAATCGTAAAGGGGCGACGGTGCAGCAGAGCCACATTCAGGGCGGCATGGAGAGAAAAGCCCTTTTTCGTGGTCAGTTCCGGGAGTCGTCGCGTGTTTCGCCTTAATTATGCCCCGAGAAAGGAAGAGAAAGAGTGGGACCATTACGAGGGCTGCGCGATAATTTTTAATGAAAGAGTCCGTGTGCATATCGGCGCGAAAGGGATCAGGGACTAGGTTCAATTTTAAATTTATATGGCCTGCTGGATGACGAGGTTTTTATTCGGTTACTCTATGTAATTTTATGATTCGGATGGTTATGCCTGGAGTGACAATTTCGCTATTCAGCGGGTATATTTTACCGACCTTTCAAATCTCTGAGAAGATTTAAATATTTTAGTTCTACCAATTAGGAATTCAATTAGGCCGCGGTGAGAGATTGGGGATTTTAATTAACAGTTTATCATAAGTTAATTAAAGAGAATTATAATCTGACTTTGTAAATGGATCTCTGTATTCTAGTACAAGTGTATACTCATAAATAATAAAATATAGCACACGTTATTGAAATAAATAATTAAAAATATATTGTTTAAATTCTTTTAATTAGACCAGAAATAAGTTTACAATGCATTATTCTAAAAAAGTAGCTTGTATTTGTCATGTCACTATACAGTAATATACTATTGTTGGATATGTCAACTTCAGCTACTTGAAATTTTACATTATAGGTAATCAATAATACCTTCAAGAAGTCAATTCTATAATTGAATATGTATGATCAAAAATATTTAAACACATGGTACAAAGATAAATAGATATTATTAGAAATAAGCTGTGTTCAAATTTTGATTTTATTTTAATTCTTTCCATTAAAAATTATTTATAATTAATGTACAGTTTAAAATAGTCATGTTAATTATTTAACCCAATGAAACACTTGTTTCAGTTATTACTGATTGAGTAAAAATATAAATACAAATAAAGAATCATGCTCTTAAAATACAGGAACGTTTAAAAATTAAGCGATCGTGTAAATGGAATGATTTCTTCAGTAGCAGCGAGAAAGGAACTCGTGCATTAATCACGCGGATGGTGCAGTGCCGATAGCTGAATGAAATCCGGCGAAATCCGTTGAATTTCGGACTAGATAGCGAATACTAAAAGCAACACAATCGTCCTGGGGAATCTGTACAAAATCGCTCGCGCCGAGGGACGAGCGGCGCGCAGCCCGAGGGAAGCCGCGAGGCTCTCCGGGCAATAATTCAGCGGGCGGTTTCCCGCGGGGCCCGCGGGGCTTCCGCGCCCCAGGCGGAAAACTCGGACGCGGGCGCTGATTTACGCGGGCCCGGCCGAGTGGCCGCCGAGGGATTGAATTAAGCGCCGCGGCGGCGAAGGGGCGCCCCCGGCGCGAGAAATAATAATCGAAGATGCCGCGGGCCCGATAAGCCCGGGCCTCGTTCCGCGCAGATGTACGCCTTCCGGAAGCGCCGGCCCCCGTTCCGCGAAGGCCGCCCGCCGATTCTTCCCCCCGCGCGCAATTTTAGATAATTAGCCCGCGCTTATGCAAAGTGCCGGCGCGCGGATGGCGGCGTTGTACGCTCCCGCGAACGCGTGGGAGAGCCGTCTCGGGAGGCGGAAGCCCGGCCGGCGAGGGGAACGACGAGCAATGGGCGTAAAATGGCGCCAAGGTGCCCTGTTAAAACGGGGGGGGGGGGGTTGGTTGGCAGGGGGCGCGAGGGCTGTTGTTACAACTGCAAACTAGTGCTCCGCGCGGAATGAGCGCCACGGCGAGCGAAGCTTTGAAATTAAATAGACGTTAGAATTCGTGCCTTCGGAATTCCCTCGAATATTGCATTGTTAAAAATTATTAACGACGCACGCGATGCGAGCTCGGGAAAACTTGTGTAATCGTTCCGAATGCTTGTTTCCAAGGGGTAGCGTTATACCGTTGTTCTATATATAGATTAACAATTTGATATTTGTAAATGCTGCAAGCATTACAAGAGCAACGTGCGTTAATGCCTGAAGTGACAATAAATTTAGTTGTTATTATAAATATAAGCGATCTCGTGCGTTTACTAGCTTGTAAAGCGAAAATAAAATAAGCTGCGTGAACACATAGGACAATATGCACTTGATAAGCGTTTACAAAACAATTTCTTTAACAAACACATTAGTCCGACACGTCCATGCCGATATGATATTAGGGCTTCATCCCAATCAAGTCTTTGGCGAGCAGCAAAGTACATCAGTGCAGGGAACGATAAAAATATTGTATAAACGGACAAACAAATACGTATAATGGAATATCGGGCGAGTAAAAGAAAAGCGGCGCGGCATCCCGTAAAGCCAGGGATGTATTTTTATCGCGCGGCCACTGTATCTCGCCTCGCGCAAGGACGACACTGGCTCTAGCCTGGCGGCGCAAAAAAAAAAAAGAAAGCCCTCTGTTTCCCGACGCCTCGGGCGGCTGCGACTTATCGTGCGGGCGCGGCAGCCGTCCCGGGCGCAACCGTCGCGCGGATCAGACTTCGCGCCTTGCCGGGCTCCGATCCGATTACCACTCCACGCCTCGCCGGATCTGTCGAAGGAGCCCGAGTTATACGGAGTCTGGGCGCCTGCCCCCTCCCGGCTCCGCGTCTGCCTGCCACTTGATAAGGCACTTCCGCGACTTCCACGGAATCATCCGTCGCCCTGGGATTGCGCGTTAGCGCGCCTGGGAGGAGCCGTTATACACGCGGCTGCTTTGCCGAGCCGAGCGACTATCCGGTATATATATATATTTCAATGGTCGCGCGTATTTTCGCCCTCCCCCCGGTGCCGCTCTAGCCGTCGCGTAAACGGCCGGGGAGTCGGGCCCCGGGACAGCCGATGGCCACGCGCTACGATTACAGCGAGGGTTAACAAACACACACACACATGTACGTATGTATGTATGGTACAAGCGATGGGGTAATGCATGCGAGTGTTTTATTTTATTGTATAAAAGGCCCGTTTGGTCGTGAAATTCATCATAAAAAGCGCCCCTTCCCAATTAATTCAAAGATGGGCCGGCGCGATTGTCACGGGGGCGCGCGCGCGGGCATTAGTTAATGCGAGGAAAAAGCGCTCATCGAGATGGCGCTCGCGGCAGCCGATGGAAAATATCAATCTAAATGGATCGCGCAATGCAAATGCCGCCCCGTCGTGGTTTGCTCGCCGAGGGTGCGGCGAGGGCAGCGCGCATAATCGCGACTTTACGAGCAATAATCGGCCGGCAGTGTACGCGCCGGGCGCTCCGCCTATATCAGATGACATCGGGCGGGCCGCGCACATATAGCCCGGGGCGCTCGGCCGATATAAATTAAGCCTAGGAAACACGTGTCCCGGGCGAAGTTGTTTTTGTTTTTTCGCCCGCGGGCCGCCCGGGCGCGAAAGGGACGTATATATATGTAGGCCGCGCGGTTTCTGCTCGGCCGGGGACGGGGGCCGGGGCACCTGGTGTCGGGCAGTGCGCGCGGGTAGGCCGAGCACCTGTTCGCCCGGGCGATAAGGCCTTAAGTGGTCCCCGCGGATTAAATTATTCCGGTGAAATATGCCCGGAGGATCGGCGCGCAGATGCGATCGGCCCACTTACGTAACCTCGGCCCTCCGCGCAGCTCCTTTGTCGAGGATAAATAATGCGCGGCGCGGGCCTTTGCTCGCCCCGGGATCATCGCTCCTCGCGCCCGGCCGATCGTTATGTAGCCGGCCTCTCTTCTCTTCTCCCCCCGCACACGCGCTTCCTCTGCTCGGCGAGCCGATCGCCGCCCTTGAGAAATTTCCAAAGCTGACGAGAATAATGGGCCCGGGCTTATCAGGTGTCCGGTGTAATTTAGAAGTGCCTTTACGCTCGCGGTACCGATTTTGTGAATTATTGCAATCGGCCCTATCTCCACACCTTTGCCCGCTCGCACTTTGTGCCCTCCACACATTGTAACAGGAACAACGCCAATGGGATAAGGAATCTTGTACTAGTTAACTCGGGCTACTAAAAAATACGATAACATAAAAAGCTCGTTTATATAACATACATGACATGTACGAATTGTACGAGTAAGAAAATTAAGTAACTAGCGTGTCATTGTAAACGATGCGTTTCGTGATTGGTACTTTATTGGAAATTGGATACTATGGTGAAAAACAATTGCAGAGTAATTGTCAGAATTGTAACTTTTCCGAAAAATGTAAAAAAGTCCATTTCTGCGGATAGACACAATCTCGATTTTAGTAAGCAATCCATATCAGATTGCACTTTTTAAAACTACAATACTTTTTTAGTTATGACTCGATAGATATCGATATGAAAGAAATGCGCCTGGCGATGAAACTGGCAGTTCACGTGCCCAACAATTAATCGAAATTCGATTGGCCGCGACGTGTGATTGATCGACGGCTGCTTAGATGGATCTTGACAGTTGGAACGATAAATAATACGGAGCGAGATAAACCCTTGAAGAGCATTCGGCACGATCATTCTCGCGTCGCCATGTGATTGCGATCGTGATCTGTTCTAAAGGCACATTTATAAAGGCTAAATGAATGCATTCCTTTGGTGAACTGTAATTGGTGCAATTAGGGAACCGGTGGCGCGGGGTTAATTAATACGGAGGGAATGTATGCGCTAAATACGTGTTTGAATGCATCTGGAGCTAAGTGTCTTTGTTGATCAGACTAAAAAAGAGTCGATTTTATTTTTTGTTTTATTGGTATCGAGATTTAGCAATTTGCTTATTGCACAGATAAATTGACTTAGTAATTGAAAAGCAGTCTGTAGCAAAGACTGATGCTAAATTGTGTTAAAAGCTTTATATAAATAAGATACGAAGTATTTGAAAATTTATAAGCAGATACATTTTTGTCAAAGTTTCAACACTTAGATCGACATCTATCGAGAATACTAGTTAATTTAGCCAGTAACGTAACACTTTATTGGTCTTCAACAATAGCGTTATTTTGTATCTAGTTATGCACAATTTAGAGAAAATATCATTAGATTATCATTCACGATTGATGATTTCTCGTCGAACCTCAATATTAATGAGCCGTAGGTATCAGTGGCGACTTCACACCAAAGTTAGCACTTGGCCAATGGAAACAAAGTGCAGGACTGCTTGAGCAAGTGCGCAGATACCCGGGAAGACGCACTCGCGCGGCATCCGCAAAATCCATAAAGTTCTTGCGCGGCCGTCCCGGCATTCCTTTATAAAGCGGCGACAGCGCAATACACTTTAGTCGTAAATCAGTATCGAGGGAGAGAGTTAAGCGAGGAGCCGACCGCGCTTCCCTCGCCCCCGTCTCCCCTTGGCCGACGTATATACACAGAAACCGGTAGTGGGCTTGTGTAGCCGCGGGAGCGACAGGGCCGAAGATTAAGGGCCGGGCGCGCGCGCCGCACGCGGCCGAGTTATTTGTTAAGAGAAGAGCCGGTGCGTGCGCGCCGCCTGCGCGCCCTTATCTCCCGGCGGTAATGCAGTGCCGCGCGCGCGCCTATCTCCGCGCGCCCGCGTATAAATACCCAAGTGCGGTGGCCGCGGGATGCTTGTCCCGGGGAAAGGAGTAAGAAGCCGTCGCCGCGGAGTGACGATGCCAGATAGCGAGGCGGCCTGCGAGGGACTCGGCCCCTATATCGCCCGCGGCTTGTTCTTTGCACTCGCCGGTATTAGGTTTTAGCTTCGCTGATTATCGTAGACTCGGCTGGAGTCCCAGTCCTTTACGGGGAAAAAGTGTCGCTGAGCTAGGCAAATGGTTAGTCGTCTTTAAGGGAGTCGCGTGATCGGTGTATTTCGGGAGCGGATCTTAAGTACTAACTTTTTTGCGGCGGTTGCTCTTAATTCCTTTCCCAATTCTGACTGTCTGAAGGGGTATTCATAAAGTTGGAACGGAGGCGAGGATCATATAACATTGACGCTTTTTATAAGCATGAGTTATGCGGCATTTGAATAATTGGATCGCAGTAAGAATACCTACGGGAAGCTATCGCCGAATGACAGGCAGTGATTGAGCAAGAATGTGGTACTGCAAAGAAGATCGATGGCTTTCTACAGGATTGGAAGTTGTCCCCACAGGAGAGTTTGCTTCTTATACAGATATACCTTTATTTTTGCCAGCATACTAACGTTTGTACTAAAAGAATGTGTTTGACAAATATTACTACACTTAATTAGACATGTATGTATCGATCAATTCGTACAATGTAGTTTATACATATATTGCAATATAGCAATTAGAATATCTGATGATTAATCATTGCGACAATGAAAGAAATTCCATACTTATAATCTCCTGCACTTATTTACTACATTATATATTATGTCTGATTCTTATTTTATCCAATTTTTAATTTATGGTTCTATTTTGCTCTGCACACTATGAACAGACTCAACGGGTTACCGACCGTTTCTGTCGGAACTACTGCACCATCATGGTCTAGGATGTTGGTAGCTTTGCGATCGATCAGGAGTCTTTGCACTCGCAATATTTATGCGTTGTCACGCGCGAAGACTGGCGAGCTTCCAATGAAATTCTTTATGTGCGGAAACTGAATTTCTGCGATTCCGATCGTATATATATATATGTGTGTGTGTGGGTGCGTGTGCGTCTGCAACTTCAACTTTAGCTGCTTCCTATACCAGTTATGTTAGTAGATACATATATGCAACTCGAACAACGAATAAACCTCAGGGGTCTTGTAAACGCTGGCTTTGATTAGCGATCCGGCTATCTAATTCGGTATCGCATTAATTAATACCCAATAAATCGATCTAGGAGCGCACTATGCTACTTATCAACTTCCAACTTCCTACGTCAAACAATCCTTAATTCGATATTAAATTGCAGCTGACCCTACCTTTTATTTTAGGATTGCTAGAGTATATAAGCTTAGTTTTTTTCGTTTTACTTTAAATCGGCTTGATAATGGATTGAGCAGAAAAGCAAACCTCCGTTTAGATTAATTAACGAGATAATAGAATCAACCAACTCGATATTACTTTCACAAGCAATAAATGTTAAATCTATAAAACATGTTTAACTATAACTTTTTTCTTGATATATAAACCTTAAATTTCAATTTACGATTTCACTCCTATAAACGTTGAATATAAATACTGCACCCAAAAGAATCAAATCTTTAGTGAAAACCTGCATTAACACATAAAAAACTCAAAACTTTATCAAATTTAACAATTAAACGATTAATCGAATATACCTGAAAATGCAATAGCTGTATATAAAGTAATAAACCAAAAGTGATTATGGGTCAGTACAAAACGACTATTTATTATATTTTTAATAAATAAATCTTTGGTACTATTAATTACACGCAAAATTTCTATTGGCATACAGAAAAATTTCTTAGTTATAAGACATTTAACATTTAACGACGAGCATTTAGCAAATCTCAGGAGGATCAACTGAAGTATCATTATAAAAAGGCTGTAAGACCGACGGTGAAAGGCATGTTATGCCTGCGGATATAATTTTTATAAACGCGCTTCGTTTTTCGGTAATCTTGCATGTTAACGCATCTTGATGTCGAAGCCCATTCTCGCGCCGTCTTCCCTTTTCGTACATTTTCACTCCTTTCTGGTTTGCAGGAGAATGAGATACAGATCTTAATTGTAAGAGCCTCGTAAATGGAATCAATTTCGATATTTTCAATTTCAAGACAGCACCTGACTCTCGATGACTTTCTGATCGACCGCCCTGTTAGTATTTGTTACTACCTTGTTAGTACTTGACCGGTATTTTACAGTGGACGTTATCGGTGGCGCGGTAGTTTGTAGAATACAATTTTCTAAAGTCCGAAATAATTGAAGTGCTCATACAGAGATGTAATGATTCAAAAATGCTTATTTTTTACCCAAAAACATTTCTATAGACAATGAATTCGATCAGAATGTTTACAAATGAATAACGCATAAGTGCTGCGTAAAAAAGTAAAAGAATTTGCAACGAGCTAAAGAATTTGTTGGCCAGCTTCGAAAAAACAGATTCGTTCCACGCAATTCACACCCCAAGCGGACGTGGTGGGAGAGAGAAATCGTCGTTTATTCCGAACCCCGAGAGCATTCTTATCGATCCTTTATGCGATAAAAGCGAATATCGAAGCAGTAACGGTTTGTTGGAGAAAAGGCGCTAAAGGCGTGAGCCGAGGGTGAAAAAGGTAAAATCGTCGCCTGAGAATCAGCGAGAGAGAGCGAGAAAGGTAGAAAGGAGTTGCGGGAGGGAATGATTTCGCGACTCAGAGGTGTGTATATACATACATGTATAGCCGGCAGCAGAGAGAGCGTTATACACCCCCGCAAACATATGGGCGCCATTGTGTATCCTTATACGGTCTAGCGGCACCCCCGGCGGTTTTAGCGCTCGCGCGCACACCGCCTTGGCTTCTAGATACGAGCCGAGATACGGTCCGACTTTATAGATCGAACACCATGTTTCTTTCCTTCGAAACCCGCGAAGCTAGAGAGAGAGGGAGTGAGAGAGAGTGGGAGCCATGGAAGGAGGTAGAATGAGTGGCAGGGAGGGAGAACGGGGTGGAAAGGTGGGGAGAGAGAGAGAGAGAGGTAGGGAGAGCTTTTATTCGCGGAAACCGAGCGCGTGTACGGAGCGTTTCAAAACGGCGAACATGCTTTCTCGATAAGCCGCCGGAATTCTGGGAAAGTGCCGCAGGGGCAAGAGAAAAGTAGGGGAGGCCTTGAACATTTTGTAAGAGTTTGTATAACGCTGTCGGTACTGTATTTGTTTTGAAAATTACGCAAAACACGATCGACTACATAAATTTAGCATTTGCAAAAGTTATATTTGCCTATTTTTAAAAAATGATCTTTAACTATTTAGATTAAGAGATTAAAAGATTTAGACATGGGAAATACTCGACTTGGATGCTCAATAGTTTTCACCTGTGAAAGTTTTCTTATCTGCCCACTACTTGTGCATCACTAGAGTTGCTAGAGATCGCAATCGAAAATTGAGAAAGAAAAAATACTTTAAAATTGCCGTCTTCCCGAGAGTAAAATCCACTTTTAGATAACGGGGGTTGGCGTCGAAAGAAGATCGAAACCTGTAGTATCCCAATGAGCCTCGTTTAAAAGAAAAAACTCTTGAGAAAAGCAAAACATCCCCTCTTAAGCCTCGCCCTTTTCACCCCATTGGTTTATTCGAGAGCCACTTGGAACTGCGTGTCGTATACTTAAATTCCAAAGTTATTCAGACTTAGATGTATAGTTCACATGAACCGTACACAATAAAGAATAATCTGGTTGTCAAAGACAATGAATAAAACTTCAAGTGAACTAAAAAGAAACGACGATTATTGTCTAATACTCTAACCAATAACATTCATAAAATTCAAAACACGCAAGACATAAAAAATGATGACACTATGAATAAAACAGGTATAGAGAGAATTTAATTAAATTTTTTAGAGCGTATTTGAATTAAATATTATAATTCATAAGCTATATGAATTCATATCTTTAAATAAATCGAATGCGCTATTGAATAAATCGTAGCGAAACATTGATTGTCGGAAGGCAAACATTCACGTCCAATCGTACATATGCAGGAAGCAAAGTGTGCGAAGAAAGGGAGGGAACAGAAGGGCCGATTTCCTAATATCCTCTGGAGACTCGGTAGGATCAGATACTCGGACGGCCCGTCAGAAATCTACGGGAGCTTCTCGAGGCTGACTATCTATTCAATATGCCTCCATTATTCGGCCGGGCGATAAGCCGGCCACACGTTGGGGGAGAAGGAAGAGTGCGAGGTGTTTCACGGGCCATCTATATACTCGAGGGAGTACGATGAGCGATAGCAACGCCGGCTCCTACGATCTGAACACACGTATAGGGTATACGGCTACTGATGCGTCCGACACTTTTGCGCCAGCAGCAGGCTATACCGAGGGGAAGCAGTTGCACGATTCTTATTGGACCTGATCGCTTTGTCGGTATCCTTTCCATTCTGTGTCCCTCGTTATCTTTGACTTTTTTATTTCGATCGCTATGTGTGCGCTTCTTTGTACAGAGTAAACACCTTGCGAATTTATTTGTTTTACCGATTAAATTGTGACGTAATGCAACTGGTAAGAAGAATTTTATTCCCCGTACTGTAGGTGGTCCAATAATGAAAGTATACCACGTAAAAGATGTCACGTAAAAGAAAAAGAAATACCGCAAAAGTATGACAATAATAATAGAAAAACCGAGGACTTTATTAGAGAAGTTGGAAAGAAGTGGAATAAGCTCGGAAATAAGCGAACCAACGGACCAGAAAGCATTTCGACCAGCGGCTTTTCTAAGTTTTTCCGTTGCCTCGCAGTCATTTGTTCGGCACTCCACAACAAATTCAATACACGTATACATGCTTTTTCTTCCAAAACCGCGTTTTCGTTGAGCGCGCGTGTGTACGAAAGCTCGCCCGCGTCAGTCGATCTCCGACGGCGCGGAAACCCGTTTGCTAGCACAAGTTTTGTATGCAGGCACCTTCCAACGTCCTTTGGCTGAACTTTCGTTTCGAAGCGTAGGAGTTTGTAACATGTTTTACGTGCTCTTTTCCTTCATCTTCCCCACGGATGTATTTTATATTCCTAAACGTTTATTTAAACTTTTCATTTTGTTTTATTGTATAATTTATATAATATTCTATAATATAGTTATATTTATAGTCTAATCTATTTTACAATTATTGGCTTAAATTTGAAGTCAGTCGTTTTTGTTACTTATACCTTAAGATTATTCTGTATCGATTGAAAAATATAAGTTGATTAACAGTAAATACAGCATTTAATTAAATGTTTTAAGAACATTGAATTAATCAGATTATTTTAATTATTTATTATATTATATCATTTGCTTGCACCGTAAAAAATAAAAATTAAGAGGATCGCAAGCCTTATGCTTGAGCATCTGCTTTCTTCCGAATGCGTTGCAACGGTTCGACTTATTTAAAGCAGCGGGCGATCCGTCGGATTGATTTGATAGCACTAGTTCGTTTTTGCGCCTTAGTTGATTATCTATGAATGCGGTAAAGCTAATTGGTAGCAAGTTACGCATGAATTGACTTGTATAAATCAAGGATTATATGTAACTAAATTGCACATATCAAGAATTATTCGAAGATATGCCAATATAATTTAATAAATAAAGGATTAAAGAAAGTTTTGAATATAGGAGAATTTAGTATCGAGCAAATACATTTTTTTTGTGCTTTTTTAATAATCAATCTTAAGAATGAAGCGATTTTAAGTTTTGCCAAAAGCTAAGTATTGATTGTAATAAAACTGACTGCATTGTGAATTCCGCAGTTTACAAAGGCGAAAACTTTAAAGTTCGTGAGGCTGCTTCGCACGAGTCAATTTGCGGGTGCAGTCGCGGCTAAAATAAAGGGACTCGGTCCCTTTATCGATTCTCCAGAGAAAGCGAGAGGAATATATATATATACACACACAATATATGTATCTCGAGGTTCTGGGACAAACAGGGGGCGAGACGGAGACTATACGAGCACGACGCCGAAATATTATGATTCGGCAAACAGACGAAAGTGGAGTACAAATACGGCTGGGTCGTCGACGGCGGCGCTCCCGCGCCCCGTGTCTTTTATCCTTTCGCCGTGTGTCCCGCTCGGCACGAGCACGACTCGCCGCGGCAGTCTGCCGTCGCGCCTGTGACTCCCTCTCGACTTGTTGACGTTGCGAATCTCTCGTGTCGTTCTGCCCAGGCCTCGTGCCTCCCACAACAGGCTGCAGCCGCTCGCGTCCTTGAATCCGAGTCTTCAAGTACTTTCAGCTATGTTTGAATGCGTTTTAATCATCCTTAGAGGCTGTCGAGGGTCCAGCGATAGGGGCTCAATTGATATTTTACACTGGTAAGTGGTAGGGCTTTCACAAGCTATTGAAATTAGTTAACAGTATATTATATGGTCGCGATTAACAGTATGAATTAACTTTCAAATACACTGTACAATAGCTTCAAAAATCCTGTACACGCTGCAAAGTTGATTACTTTATGCTTATGAATTATCCATAGTCATAAATTACTTAGAAAGCAAACTAATTATTTAATAGTTAAATAAAAGTCTTCTACCTATCACTTATAATATAACTTATACCGGTTTTGCAGGTTACGTCAGGTCCAACAATATAACGGTATTAAGATCTAGCCCGAATACCTTGCAAATGCATCCCTTCTGATAAGTAGCTCCTAATTCCAAGAAGTTACCCTGACATTCTACGGTATGTATAGATTACTAAATCTATAACCGCAGTATCCTCTTATAAGTGCAAGATATCAATTAACTTCGGTTACATTCAACATATTTAAACATTCATCTGCAGTTTATCTTTTGCTTCTTGAAATAATGGATTCCAAGTGTAAATCCTTCATTCGACATGTGCGTATAACCATTACTTTGTTCGCATTATCGCGAGCACGTCGGACAACTGCATAAAGTCGTACTCGACAAATAAGGTTCGGCACACAGTAGCTTAAACCTTTCATTAGCTTGCAACCATCAGCACATACAAATCCACCGGTTCTCTTATACTCTTATGCAATCCCCCTTTCGCTTCTTCTTGAAACAACTCTCAGACGGTAAAAATCGATGTCCCGTCAATACATTGGAAAAGCACATAAGTCTGCCGTAATTGAAGTGAATGTATAAGCAAATTTTGTGAAGTTTTTGCGTACTGTGTGGTCGCGGCACGACGGAAAACTTCAAAAGCACATGTGATTTACTTGTACCTAATTGTAATTAATTTAATTTAATATGACGATATATGAATTTAATTAAAATATAGATCACAAACTTACTTCAGACGTTTCATTTTGGATCATCCATTTAATTCTAGCCCGTTACAAGTACAAAAATTATTGTAAAATGAAAATTTTTCAAGCGCGATTAGGTGCATAAGTGGCCTTGGATACACGACCGAGAATGAGAGAGGGTTGCTAGAGGGCTTTCGAGCACGGGCGATAATTAAGCCGGCGTGCGGTTTGTCGCGCTAATGAGGAGATTATCTTAAAGGCGAGATCGGGGGCGCATAATACACACGTAAACCCGTCGACGGTACTTGCACTGCTGCGTTCACGGGGATGAAACTCCGGTGGCTGTACGCGAATTCTGACCCGCTTGCTTCAGATTTTATTAATTATAATCTTAGCTATAATTTTATCAAGCTACGTTAATTACACGGTAACATTTTTAACGAATTAATCAACTTGTCGCTCTGAAATGTTAAAGTAAATGAAAGTGCGAAGCGCATTGATAATATAAATTTATAATTTATCAATATGATGATATATTGAATATTTATAAGATCTCTGCCATTAAATATGAAAACTATATAATTTGAAGATTATTCATAAAATCAACATTATACCTTATTCAAAAAGTATCATCAATAATTTGAAAAATTTCGCAGGATAAATCGACTATATATAGTCGAGTCATACTTTAAAATTACGCATTTATTTATAATGTCAAGTCCTCTTGTTTCCTTATGTGCCACTTTTGCGCGTAGTCCCGACAAAAGAATGTTCATAATAAAAGAAAGTGCATACAAATCAAGTGTTAGTCGCGTCGACCGACACGAAGGCGAGCCTAAATGTACATGATTGCGCGCGGCGGAGAGGCGTCACGTACTTCCATAAGTGAGCGGGAGGCGCACTCGCTCCACTGAGAGTGTAATCGCGGCACGCATGTCGAATGAGGGGGTGGCTGCGTGTCTGAGCGTCGCGCTCTGGATTAATTATGCCGACGGATCTCGCATGCGATCCACGCGCCTATACACCCCGGGGCTTTATTAAGTTTGATCGGCGCATTCCGGCCTGGCGATTGAATAACCCCGCGACTGATTTTCCATACAGACTTGCGGAGGAGGAATCTCGGGGGATGATCGGAATAAATCTCCGAGGCGAGCTCTCGCGTGATTTGTAGCCCCGGTCTCTCAATGGCCGCCGCACCGCCGCCGCTGGCACGAGAATTCTGATGTTAAATTTCAATTTAAAATGCGCGGGATTGAGAGTGACGCCGTTTGCCAATTCGAGCCTCGAGGGCTGCCAATATAAGGCCACGCATAAGATTTGTCTGCATGCATATAGTTATTCTATTACTTTATATTGCTTGTGGAGTGACGCGAAGGCGATATTGGCTTTTGAATTGTTTTGAAAATGATTTTGCCGAACGTCTCGATAATGTACGCTTCCATGCATTGAGAATGCATAAGAAAATGTTTATTTAAATACTCATAATTAAAATCTTCATTAAAGTAAGTAATCGATATGAATTTTTTAAATTGTATAATTTTGTAATGTATTGTACACCATTACTATTCGTGAAAGCTACTGGAAATTTATTCATAAGCAATTAAAATTGTATAATTTTCACCAAGCTAACACATGATAAATAATATTAGCTTTAAAAGCTATTCATGTTTCACTGTATGGTGGCGCCATCCGCGTGATTAGATAAAGAAAACTGCATAGATGCATTAAACAGTTTTAAAATTATAAAAAGAACATTCAGGAATTTAAAATCGTTAATTTTCTATTAGATTCACAACTTGTATTAAAGTGACTCAATGTTTTAACAATCTGAGGACATTGACATTAGGCATTCAGTTCCATTAATTCTTTTTGGATATCCGTTGTGATAATATTCAAATTTATTGTTCTTATTTGCTTTATCGTATTAATTTTTTTAATATAAAAGAAATGTTTATGTTTGATTGTCACTGCTTATAGCTATATTTGAATGAAATATTAGTTTGACACATTTTTTTAAAAATTAAGGTGCTTGTGCATAGTTTTTTAATTTAATAATAACTCCAGTATTAAATTTTATAATTTTCTACAATTAAAAATAAAACTTTTATCGTATGTAAATTTGAGAATTAATCAATCATCTGCATTTTTTCATGTTGTTCTATTCCGATTTAAAAAATATAGGAAAAAATCGATGGAGTCATCGTAAATTATAAAAGTAATAATTCATCAAAATTTCCTATCAACAAAGTTAGAAAAGTTTTACAGAAATTCTAACAAAATTTTAGTGGTTCATATTATGCATGTATTTAAAATATAGCGATAAATCAAATAACTAAAATATAGTATACATAAAAAATTAACTTTACCTTAGTAAATATTTTGTAACAGCGTTTTAAATTTTCGTATTATTCAAACTTTTTTTCTGGCAGGTTCGGATTAGTGCGTCTATTTGAATTTTAATATGCCCTTCACAAATTATAGAAGATATTATTATTAAGATATTATTTCTCTATATAAATAAAGTAAATATTTCAGCACATTCGTTCATTATTTGTACGTCATACATATAATCTATAAATTATCCTATTTCGTTCACAACACCTCAGTTATACAAAAATTATTATAACAAAAACATCTAGCAAAACTAAACGCCGTGATTCGCGCAGACATCCTTCGCGGAGTATAACAAGCCGCTCGACTGAACTCCGATACAGCGTTCGAGTTCGAAGGTAGAGAGAAAGAGAGAAGAAAAAAGACACAAAAGAGTAAGAGAGAGAAGGGAGAGATGTAGAGGCATTTTTCTGATGCTTGGGCGTGCGCCCGTCGGCATCTTAATGACAGTTGCGGCTCTTAGCCATTGATAGCTACCATCGAGACCCACACTCTCGTAAATATTCTTGCGACCAATGGCTATTCCACTAATTACTTTTGACGTTATTTATTTAGCAAAGAAAGGATTTTTATTTACGATGACCTCGGTTTGTAGCAGAAGTGAAGCTGCCTACTATATAAGATTTTTATTGAAAGATTTTAACATTAATTACTGTTAATGATATTAGATATATTTTAAACTGTAAATACGCAATATTAAAAAATATACAATGTTTATAATTATAGAATTTTATCTGACAACAATTTTAATAAAAATTCGTATCAATACATTTAAATGAAAATTGAAATTATAGAAAGAGTATAATATAGAAGTTATAAAATGAGTAATGAAAATAATATTGAATATTGTCAAACAGTTTTACTGAATAATAGAAAGCATTAAATAGTTAAATATAAGACTGGCATACGGTAAATAAAAATAATAAATTATATAATACATATTTGTAATTGATATCTTAATTAATATATAAAATGTAGCTATACTACGCGTGAATATAATTACTTAGTTTCATACTATTACTGATTTAAAACGTTATATCAATATATAATTTGAGATTTGATATTGCACGTGAATCAAATGAACAAGTAAATTGAAATAGATTATCTTCTGACGAGGAAAAGCGCTGTAGTTTCAAAAAAAATTGAAATAATTTCATCTTCCCAAACCGTTAGTTGTATTATAATTGACGAGTTATTAATTATGCAAAAATGAAACTGATCTTTACATTCAACACGACAGTCACAAAAAGTAAGATAACAGAAATAAATATCGTAACGTGAGTAGAAGGGAGAGGAAGGCTCCATGGAGGGTGAAGTATATGAATTATAATAAACGATCGCTTGACCAGTGAAGACAAGAGACAATGCAATTCTCACATCGTAACAGGTCCAGTTTTGTCTCATTCGCGCCAGGAGCATACGTCACAAGGCATCTTTCCCCGTCTTTGATTGACGTTGACGTCGGCAGACATTCTGTTACTTTTTACGTTACTTGCGAGTAGCTCTTCGGCATATTAATTATGCAAGTGAAACATGCGATTCACGTATGATTTATTTTGCAAGGTAGGAATACATCAAAATCATGATTTGCTAATGGTATATATGAGAAATGATGCAAGAAAATAGATGTTAAAAGTCACATTATAACATAATATTGTATCTACAATTAATTCTATGTGATCATATATTATACTGAATAGTTATATAATGCATCTTTTGTTTGTTAATTCATGTGTATATAATTTAATATTGGTTATAATCTTAATGTTGGATATAAAATCTAATTTTTTAAAACAAATTGGGATGTATGAAACGAGGTATGAAGGCAGGAAAAAGTTTTGTTATTAAGTTTTCATGCACACAGAGTATGTACTAGATCTCATTTCTAATTAAGTCATTTCTAAAAAATGGACGACTTCTCTTGGTAAGTTTTAAATCCTATCGAGTCTAATAGCAATCGGCTTGCTGACAAATGTAAGCTTTAGTAACGCTAATGGTCCTGCCCATTTCGTTCAGCTCAGACGCGCTAATGCCATTAAAAATTCAGAGACCTTTGACATCGGAGGGGAGAAAATTGGTTAAGCGTAATGGGATTTCGCTTGAGAGTATGCGGCTTGCAAAATGTTTTTTGCAAACTTTTCTAAGATAGGTCTTTATTCGGAAATGAGTTTTCCTCTTGATAACTTTCTATATTCGTAATTAGTTTTTAAAGAAACAGTTTTTCTTTTAAATTTGTTCTTTATATCTGAAAACAGTTTATTTAAAATTTATAATAATAAATTCGTACATACAAAGAATCTTAAAGTATGATACTTTGACAGAACAAGTTGAAAAATTTTGAAAAATCATTTATTAATATTAATTTTTAGAAAATTAATTAAAAATTAGATAACCGTTATGGATGCGATGGCACAATTTAAAAAAAATTATTAAAATAAACGATTAATTTTCTTGTAGTTGAACTAAATAAATACATACGTACAGTATGATACGTAAATATGAAGTGCTAAAAAGACGAAAACTATCTTTGCCTAATCAGTGATCGAGCATAAAATTTTTATTTATGTTCTCATAAGATCGATATGCGAAGATAAAGATGAATCATTTAAAAAGTTGAACAGGATTAAAAAAAAGTTAAGGTACGAACTTCATAGAAATTATACAAAATGTCAGTCCTCAATTTCATAATGTAATTTTTTTTTACAACAGTCAGTAATTAAGTATAATTTATGATTTTAAATATTTATAAGTCTTACTTGTAATTATAATAAAAATTTGTTAGATTATTAAAATAATAGTATAATTAATTATACATTATAATAAATTTTTACAGAGGTTACAAAAATTGATGGGACAATTGTATTCTTGTCTAATTCTTACTTATAGAATTATTTATTTACAGTTTAAAATATTTATTTCTATATTACTTCAACACATTTGATCTGTCATGCTTGAATTAATATTTTTACGTTTACGGGTATTTTACGCTATAAAAAATTTCAACATTTTATCAACTATAATTATATTCTATTCAAAATTATTTTTAAAAAATAGAAGCCAGCGGTATTACCGGTGTTTTAGATTCGTTAAATCGACTTTCGATCAATCAACAATGATTATGCCAGGATCTTTATATAATGAGTTAGTTAGAACACCTCGTCAGATATATACCTGTATACAAAATAATAATTCCTTTTAATAAGAATAATGAATTTTCCCATTAAGCTACATTTATAGATATACGTTTATATTTATTATTGCGTACGTTATTCTGTATCTGAATTTTGAAATATCAGGTATGTAATCCTTTCCTTATTTGTATTTATAATTTCTTAGTATGAACCTTGCGCCCCCCCCCCCTTTACTTGTACCCCTCTCCTATTTTCATTTTGCTTCTTACAGCTTATGGTCTTATAGAGCAAATTAGTTGACAAAGATCATTCATAGAGTTTGTATTCCACATTGTATTATTAAACTATATATCATATATTATTGATTTTATCAGTTTGTTAAAATATTGGTTTAGATATAGTTTTGTTAAATTCAAATATCTAACTGGTTGGTGGTTTTATGTGTTTTAGTTTTTTCCAGAGTGTATTTTTTGTTTTAAATAATCCGATATAGTGAAGCAATTTATACAAGTTTTTCGAAGTATCATTGTGTAGTGTATTATTATTGTATTAACTCGCATAAATTAATTTGTCATGGCTAATAATTTAATAAAACTTAATGGATTAAATTATACATTGTGGAAGTTTAATATATCTTTCGTGTTAGAAGCTGAACAATTAATTGACTTTGTTAATGGTTCGAAAAAACAACCAGATAAAACAACCAATAGTTTCGAATGGAAACAGTGGAAGCAACATGCAGCGAAAGCTGCTGTGATATTGTTAAGTTCTGTAGAAGTAGAGTTACATCGAAATTTGCTTAACTGCATAACTCCGAAACAAATATGGGATAAGCTAGAGTCCCTGTATGGTATTATAAGCGAGGATTCAAAATTTGATGTTTGGAGCGAATTTCACAACTTTCAAGTGAAGAGCAGCGGATGCATTGCTAAGCAGCTTCAGCAATTTCTTAACATCTATAAAAAAATTGTTGATATTGGATTTAACTTGCCTGATGTAGCAATTCAATCAAAAATTTTGAATAGTTTACCTCCCACATTTTCAACTTTTTGTATGGTTTGGCACTGTACGCCAAAAGATGAGAAAAACAAAGACACCCTAATTGCACGAATCGTTCGTGAAGCAAAGCGTTTGTCTTACTTGGAATGTGTTGAACTATCTGAATCTTTACAAAACAAAGTAAAATGTTCGGAGAAAAAAGAATGTCAGAAAACACGAAATAAAAAGAAAATTGAAAGTTTAAAGAAAAAATTAAATGAATAATAAAACTATTCAATTTACTGAGTGTACAAGTTTTTTAAACAAGGAAATAGTAGTAATAAGAATAGCATCAGCGAGTCATATCATAGTACATTTTGTATTATCAAAGCATAGGTAATAAAGTTTTTAATCTACAAAGGGATACATTCGATCATTCATAGAGAAAATATTAAACGGCTAGTGTTGGGACCACAGGTATATAACAGTTTTGATTTCTATGAAAAAATGTCTTTCCTGATAAAAAACATGTATAAAGATATTTATAGTTATTTCTATGATATATAGTATTATATTGTACTATATTATTATTATAATAAAATCGTATGCAATAATACAATCGCAAAAATCGGTACTTATTTCGAATCATTGCAAATAATTTTCAAAAAGTTTATAACGAAATTATTTTGTCACCGATTCCTTGTTATTATATTCTCACAGACAGCTAATTTGTTCGTTAGTTTTTGCGCCCAGATTTACCATCGCCCCTGTACATACACATTACGTTCTTCGGTTTGTTTATGAAAAGCGTACATGGTACCAGCTCTTGACGATATGTCCTAATGACTTATCGTGAGAGTCTCTAATCCTTTAAATAGATTATGAATTAAATGCATCGACTTATATTTGACATCCACGCTCCGAAAGTATGAACCATCTGCGTCGTATTTTGTTCTGCGATAGAATTAGTGCACTAAGATTAAAACAACCTTTGACATTTTTTACTGCATTTTAATATTCTGCTAATATGTAATAAATATTATACTATAAACATACTTATAATTTTGTAAAAAATTAAATAAAGTTTGTTTCGAAGTTTACTATTATCTCTAGTTATTTTTATAATTATATTTATAAGGAATTTTATCGAATTAATAGATTTATTAAGAACAATTCCTATGACGCATATGCACGCTTATGTCAATTTAATTTAATAATAATATGTATTTCTCGATGTATTTAATTATTTTTAATGATCAATACACGCTGAAGATCATAACAATTACTTCCATTTTTTACATTATGCATTACCTTATATATGTGCGTTTTATTGTAACCATCGTAGAAATGTACAACGATTTACATGAATTATAAAGTTCAACTGTTTTTAGTTAATATAAAAGTATAAATAAAAATTCAAAAGAGTAAAATGTGTAATCAGAGAAGAAAGATTCATCAAAGATGTTAGAATTATATAGTTTCAATCAAATAATTGCGTAATATTGTAACTAATGCTTTTAAGCACTTTACCGTCTCCTTGTCCTTTTTCTCTATGTTTCACTTTAGAAAATATGTTGGATCTCGTAAATCCAATCGTACCTCCGACGAGTGTTGCATCTGAAATTTCAATAGGATCAGCGATAGGGACCTAACGGGAGAAAAGTTTAAGCCTATAACGAAGAGTATATCAGTTGCCAAGTAGTGCGTAAACTGTCATGCCGAGATTAAATCTCTCCGTCTACCTGTCAATCGTGTTCTTCACCATTTTGAACAGAAGACAGAATTGGCCTACTTCAATATGCTGTATCTGCTCACCAATGGGTTTTAGTATAATGCAATGTACACACGTTGTAGCGAGCGTTATAGATATACCATTCGATAATACAATAAATGTTTTAACACGTGCAAAAATACTTCACTCTTTCTTATTTTTAAGTAATTATGTAAAAACCTGCATTATCAAAGAGAAATGCACATGAAGCTATAGATTACACCGCAAACTTTTATACTTTTGGTTCAAGTTTAAATTTCAAAACTGTTTTGTATTTTTAAAAATAATAATAGCATATTTTGATTTTGAAATAGACTTTATTATATTGATTCTAAAAAATAAGTCAATATTACAATATATTTTAACTGAAATAGGATATAACAAGACATAAATAAAAATTGAATCATTAAGAATGTAATTATAAATAAAACTTAATTATGTTAGTTGGTAATTTCAACCAAATATTCACTACCTCCAAAAATGCCAAATAATGCATTCTGCTTTTGATACTCAGCGACTCGAATATCCGGAGACGTAAGATCGTTTATTGCATTACTAATAAACAACAGAAACGATGAAACTCTCGTATAAATTGTGGCATGCGATTTCTCGTTGCAACTTGGATGTCCAGAAGATAATACGCCTACTACAGTATTTTGACGATACACTAGAGGACTACCACTGTCTCCCTATAAGAATGTTAATAAATGAAAAAAATTAACATTAAGTATTAAAATTAAATTAAAATTAACGTATTATTAAAGCTATTGTAGATTTGTGGTTGATTTAGTCAGTTTCTTATTTTTGGCAAACAAATTAATTTGATTTTTGGTCGCGAACTGACTATATTTAGAAAACTCATTAATTTACATTAAAAAATATAATTTCAATTATTGCAATCTGAAAAGTCCACATTTGCCATCAAAATGCGATGAACAATTAAATTAAATCAAATTAACTTAAATTTAAATAAAATAAATTCACTTTCTGATTTATCTATTTATTATTATGATTATATACGAATAACTTTAATACATACATGTACTAAGAAATATAATGTCTTAATAGACTTACTACACAAGTACCACTAGGTACTTGAACATCATGTTGTTGAGTCTGAGCGCAAATATGGTTTTCATAAATAGGATTTGGATACATACGCTTGCATGCATCATTAGAAATCACAATCGCATTAGCATACGTTAGTTTCGAACACAATTGGCGGTACAATTCTTTCTTTTGTTCATCATTCAATCTTTGTTTGTCGAAATTCACTATTTGTCGAAGTCCATATCCAGCTATAGTAGCCTCTTCTTGGATGTAATTATTAGGATTTCTTCTATTTGGTATATTTGGCAATTTCAGTGCGCTAACTGCGTTATTTGATGATAAATTGAATCCATTGTTTAACTACAGTTTAATTTATATAAGTTCATACAAGAAGTTATTTGAGATTAATTATAAAATTGGTTTTTTGGGTAATATCAGTTAAAAATCTATAAATATAAAGTACCTTCAAAACAGCAATGTCTCCTGTATCTTGATATAAATTATCGTTGGGATCAGGACTATTAATTTTGAACTGTGTGGGAACATAAATTTTTTTAACTTTTATGTTAATTTTTATAGAAGCTTCATCAAGAACATCAATTATTCCAGCAAGTACACGGAACTGCAACTGTTTGAATCTTTCTTGTTTATTAATAACACAATGGGCAGCTACTAGTACATGTTTTTCACCAATAATAGCACCACCACAAACATGTGCATTATCAGCTAATAGTGAAATCTGATACTTAAATTGACCAGTATGAGAGTCTCGCCCACCAACAATTGCCTCAACAATTCCTTATTTTTGATAATTATTTTTCATTAACTAGTCTAAAATTTCATTAATTGATAACAATTGCATAGAAAATTACGTACCCGCCTTAAACCAAAGAAATATTGAAATATTAAAAAAAAATAAAACTAAATTATAAAACATTTTGTATGATATTAATATAATATAATAAGAAGACTAGAATGTATTCGATGAATGCATCATCTGTAAGACTAAAATATTGTCGATCAATTTATTTAATTGGGAAGTAATTTTGAAGTATTATCTTTGTAAAATATACATAATATTATTGAATCAACTGTGTTTTGTTAAGGATATAGGTGTTAAAATTGCCTATCACGGTGATATTTTGAAATTCTTTTTTTATAATGTCATGCGCGATGAGTGTCGTAATTATTTTCAGTCAGCAACTTACGATGATATATTAATTATTACATAAATAAAAATTTAATAATTCTTAGATTCCAATTTTCAATTCAAAAGATTGAGAGTGTGGGCTATAAAATAGTCTAAAAGTAGATAAATTAGCATATGATTAAATGGTGCCAAAAAATTGAATCATAATGGGTTTAAAATAAAATATATTTGTCTCAATTTTACTAATAGGAATAAACTTTATTAATATAGATATGTAAGTATTTATTTGCGATTAAGGACTCGAGGTCCATAATAATCGTAATAGTAGTAAAACTTATCATCATAAAAATGTTAGATGAAATTTCGGTGTATTAATAACGCAAAACTTAAAAATTATGGATTTTTATAAAATTTCTAATATCTGCAGTGAGTGCCATTAGGAATAATAGCCTATTAAGGTCAAAAATAAAATCAAATTTAATAACAACAAAAATTAAAGAATCAATAAATTAAAAAAAAATCACGATGCAATTTATATAGTATCAATAAATTTGCTTTAAGAAAAAAATACTTTATAACATTGAATTATCTGTTAAAATAATGATTAACAGAATAGAATTTGTTATAGGTATTTGTAAAATTGTGAATCTTTACTTTTCTCAGATTCTTCGAATATTGCTGCTGAATGTGAACACGAAGTATTATCAACATTGTGAGAGCCGTCATCATTTAAAGCTTTATTAATGAATGACAAATAATATGAAACATTCGTATACAGACCAGCCTGATACATTTCATTGCAGTTTGCATTACCACTGGATAGTACACCAATAATCGTATTTGTTTTTAAAACAAGCGGTCCACCACTATCTCCCTGAAATTAAAGAATTTTTTAAGATTAATGTTCGTCTCAAATAAATTTAATTCAGATTTAATAGTTTAATTAATTCTAAATGCACAAAATGTTCTTGAATTCAAATCAGATGATATTAAATATACAGTAAAAATAAAACAATTTTCGAAATTATTCAAATAGATAAAAATATTACTCCTATAAAAAATATGACGAATTAATTTATAGAATTTTTTTAATGATAAATTATTTAGAATAAATTAATATTCATTAACATAATAGGAAATAAGTATAGTATTATAATAAAGTTAATTAAAAATAAATAAAAAACGTATAATGAAAAGTCTAGGTTTACGTATTATACACACTAGCTAAAAAAGAATTTTTAAGTTAAAGTTTTTAAATTTTTAAATATAATTAAATAAATTAATAAGACTTACAGTGCATGCTCCTATAGGATGTTTAATGTATGATTGGTATACGGAAGCACAGAAGATACTATCATCTATATAAATAATAGGCCACATTTTTTGACACAGAGCCTTAGGAAGAACTGTTGCTTCAGCAAATTTCAATTTATTGAATTGTTGTGATTCTGAAAAAATAATAAGTTATGTAACAAATTATGATTACATCGTTGTTACATACGTATCGGATAATTACTCAGTAATATAAAAGATCAGTATGTTACTCACCTACTTAAATGAAACTCAACATATCTATTAAGTATCGAAAAACATTAAATACATTTTTTCATCTACCCAAAATTATATAAATGAATAGAAACCACTCTTGAAGTATCAGCCATAACTACCTTTAAACAAAATTAGTCCTTCTTATCTAAAAACCAAATTTAATAATGTATGGATAATAACTGGTTTCTATTTGTTAATGGTTTTGGATAGATAAGTAAAAAGATACGTCAAAAATTTTTCGATGCTTAATATCCATATTGCTCGACATATTAAGTTTGATTCAGGTTAATAAATAACTTTTGGGTATGTTATTTGCGAGATATTTAAAATAAACTTAGAATTTAGAATAAATTTTAGAATAAACTTAAATGTTAATAAAATATTCAACCAAACGAGTGACTCATTCTGTTTTATTTTTTCATTTAACTAAATCAGTAAATAACTCATTGGTAGTATTAATTGTAAGTAACATATATTTATAATCAAAATATTAGATATTCAATGCTTATTTTACCAGTAGATTTAGAAGATTTGTCATAACCAAAACCACTTAAAATAGCTCTTCGGTTTAGGTAGTGATTATTAACTTCATGACGTTCTGGTAAATTTAATTTATCCATTAATGAAAATTCTCCTAAATGTAATTCTTCTTTTAGCTGCAGTAAAATAAAAATATTAATTTTCAAATTAATTTAATTATAATCTATAAAATATTTTATATATATATTTATTACCCTTGCTACAGCAATATCTCCATTAAGACGATATTGAGAATTACTACTATTGTACTCCATCAATTTGTACTCTTTAGGTATGTATACTTTTTCTACTGGTACAATGATTCCATCAGAACTTTTCAAATCTATAATTCCACCTATGATAAAAAATTCTTCATTTCTGATTTGTTTGTTTCTATCTAAGAAACAATGGGCAGCTAAGAGTATATGTCGATTATTAATAATTGAACCACCACAATTGTGAACATTATTGACTTGAAGAGATATCTGGTACTTAAATTTTCCACTACGGACGGAATCTCCACCGACGATACCACTAACGTTTCCTTTCGAACATGAAGTGCATAAAATATTATAAAGATTTCATTATTGTATATTAACAAAATATTGTCGTAATCTTACTTGCGAACCAAAAAATGCTTAAGAAATAAGCATATAATATATAAAAGTATTTCATTTTGAATCCTTGAAAAATATTCTATTATTGTTTAGAACAATATTCGTAGAAAAAAGAAAAGAAAATTTAGAATTTCGATAAATATCAAAAATATTATATACACATATACTATGCACAATTATTTTCTTGTATCCTATTAAGTGGTACATAAAACTTTTATCAATACTATTAAATTAAGATATCAGAGTAAAAATTTTAAATAATTTTATTTTATTAATAAAGATATTTTTAAACAACCAATTGTAAAAAATTTAATTAAGTGAAACTAACGTTTAGTAATAAACTCATAAATACGATTTTATATATAATATTATCAACCGATGACATAGGCGTTATTATGCACATAAGGATTGCACTGTAATGATCATGCACAAAAAATTTGAAGTTGTATTTCAAAGTGCACAAGACATATTTTATTTTACACAATTTATTTAATTAAAATTTGAACAGATATTTATTTTAAACACATTCTATAGATATAATTTATTATACAATATTTTTATGATTTATTTTTATTCACGATTATTTTGATATAAAAATTTTAACAAATTTTATATTGACTAGATTCTAGTATGCAAAAAAATAACTGCCCGTAATATAAATGAGTACAATCAATTCAGTGACCTCAAACCTTTTTATCTAGTTAGCAATATTTATGAAATTCCATTAAAAGAAAAGAATATACTGATATTTTTTGTATAAATCCGAATCTAAAATAATCGTTCCTACGGTAACTTCTATATTTATTTTAATTTACGCAATTCAAGGAAATATTGACTTATGACAGCAATTGTCTTTAGTTAATATTCACAAAACTGCCAGGAAATAAATAGATATTAATTGTACAACTCACAAATATAAGGTTTTAAATTTACTTTGATATTTAAATATGGTAATTCAAATCTTTATATGTATTGATTGGTGAGAAGGACGTTGCTAATAAGTTTTGACATGATTACTTATTGTAAAACTTTCAATTGATTATAAAGTATTATATAAAGATACAAAATTAAACTCATGCACGACACACATTTATCTGCTACTTAAATAAAATATATTTCATGGTGTGAAAAAAAATAAAAGTTGCTTTATTTCATTCGTTAACATTTTATTATTCCAATATTGAAAAAAGTAATTCATTATCACTATATTATATTTTTTTCATTCAATATTTAATTAAATATTATATTACAATATAAAACACTATTTGCTGATGACTGCTGATAACTCTTTACATAATAAATTTTATAATAAATCGCAATGTTAAAGTTCAAGAGCTGTAACTGAATGATGAATGGATATTTAGTGTATTTATAAGTGTATAGAGTAAACTAAAATGTTAAAATATCTGTGTCTAAATTGATCCTTGCTGCACCTAACGATCTGATAGGTTGGTTCTGTAAGGTGTATTAATTATTTATAAAATGCCAATTTTCTTTTTTCTTGCATTGTAGAAATATTTTTTTTTAGTATCTAAGAACATTATAATATGATGCCATGATAATACAACAAACAAAATTGTACTTGAAGAAATATTCTTTTAATAAAATCATATTCTTCGTTTATCGATAGTTTTTATGTAATCATTAAAGTTCCAGTACATATAATAATGTAGTTTAAATCGAGTGTTGAATTTTAAACTATTAATCAGAACCAATCTTACGTATTCTATGCAAAATTTGTTCCAAGACTTTTTAATTTTATTTATTCAAATTAATTTGCGTAATAATATTTATTTTTAAATATTCATAAATCTTAAATAGTAATTTAATACTGAAATACAATAACATTAAAAATAAGAAAATGTTAAAGAATGCAATTTTTTAAGAATTAAGTCTTTAAATAGAAATAAAAGAAATAGAATATTCTTAAAGAATAAAAGTTAAAAACAAGCCCTTATAAATGAACCGATATTACATCAAATATAAATCAAAACAGCTCAAGCATTAGCTTCTTAAACATATCTGGAAATATTCAAAAAGATTTAAAAACTACAAATTGGTGTTTTCAAGGAAATTAGAAGATCAAGGATTTTTTTGCAAGAATGCAACAAGCGCAGTTATAGGACAATCATTATCTGAGTTGTAAAATTAAATATAATATTAATTAAGTATTGTATAAATTAGATAAATAATGAAGATAGTACATAAAAGTAGATAATTATTGAACATACTCATGCAGTTTTCAAATCACTAATACAGCCATATTTTTTAAATAATTTTATTTTATCGCTTATATTATCGTTTAAAATAAACTGTTATATTCCACTTGCGTATTAAAACCAAAATTTTAATATTCATTTTTTGTGACACAGATTATTCAAGTTGTAAAATTAAGTGCTAGCCCTAGGCAGTTCTATTACTCTAGGACCAGTATAATCAGCAATTCGAGTTAAATATGAGTGCTGAGATTTTAAAACTTTGTTAATAAAAGTTACGTAAGATGAAACTCTAGTATATGCTGCTGCGTAGCTTCTTTCGTTACAATCTTTGCGTGTGGTGACTAAAACCCCTATTAAAGTTTTTGAGTCCGCTACTAATGGACTTCCGATATCACCCTGTTAGGAATAATTTTATATTAAGATTTTTCCTTTAATAATTTATGTTTCTTCACAAGATATTGTTCAAAAAATATTTTTCTAATAATAGATCGTTTGTATAATATTGTTTGCATAATATATATTTTTTTAAATTTATCTTTACATGTTCTTTGTTTCAAATATAAATAAACTAATATTTATTAATAAATAAATTCATGATAATATTTATTGTAATATCCCAGTAAAAATGTTCAGGAATATTTATAATTGACATTTGACCTTGAATAATTATATAAACCTTTAGGAACAAGTAATAGGGTTTAAATATTATATAGTATATTATGACATAATTGCCTAGAAAAATATTAAAATATTAATCAAATGTCCCTCAAATATAAAGAATTACATCAAAAAGTAAATTAATGTGCATGAACTTGAATGGAATAGTTAATTGATAAAATGTGTATAAGAGTTTGAATCATAAATCAAGATCAAATTTCAGGCTTGAACATGTATAATTATGCGCGAATAGCTAAAAATTTACTGGTAGTCATATTGAATTAGCCTGTACGACAATTAAGCATTACGATGAGTAAAAACAATCTTATACAAATAACGTACGTAAACATATACGTACTTATACTTGTACAATTATAAATAAAAGTATAAACAAAACTTACATCGCATGCGCCTACAAATGGTTCGTCTAAACTATCAGGTTGATCCATCTGAGCGCACATGTGCACGTCTTCGATAGGATTGAGTGGCCACATTCTTTTACATGCAACTTTTTGAAGAACTAAGGCCTTTTTAAATGTTAATCTAGCAATGTACCAGTGACTTATATTCTCACGATTTCTTTTATCATTGCGATTAGGCATAGTCTCCATTCCAAATCCAGATACCATAGCCCACTCATTCATGTATCTTGGGAACGTACCTTTTCTTTTCACGGGTAAATTTATTGAATTTACAAAAACATTATTTTCGAATGGGAGTGGTTCCTTTAACTGTAAAATATGATAGATTATTTTTTATTCAAATAAAGCTATATGGTAACCTGGATATATCAATATTTATATTTTTACATTATATATGTATATTATAGATAATCGGAATAAATCACAAGGACAGAGTTGTTACAGATATATGTTTGCATTAAATATGTAAAATTATAATATTTGAAGCAAATAGGTAGTTAACAAACTCACTAAAATAAAACTAATAATTTGAATAAAATGACTAATAACTATAATATAATGACTAATTTGCACACTCGAGTTTGAATGAAACGTACAACCAAAAGTATTAATCCATGACTGATAGAGAAAAGCAAAAGAAAAATAATTTTAATAAAATTTTGGGTCATTTTAATATTTTTATAACCATCTTCGCATCTCGTAAACTTTAAAAAAATTTTCCTACTTATTAAGCTAATGGAAACTGTGTAAATAATTCATTGATTCACCTGTAATATAGCAATATCAGCTGTGGGTCGGTATTTACGTTCATTAGGATCAGGGTTGGTCTTTTTATATTCTAAGGGAACAAAAGCCTTTTTTACTTCCATTATGACTCTGAGTTGATCTTGACTGAAAATATTATTTACTCCTCCAAGGATTGAAAATTTCTTATTTATGAATAACTCATTTTCATCTATAATGCACTGTGCAGCAGTTACTATGTGTAATGTATTAATTATAGCGCCATTGCATATGTGTCCAGTATCATCCTGAATTGAAACCACATACTTAAATTGGCCGTTAGAAGCAATTTCTCCCTGGATAATGCTTTTGACACTTCCTTATAAAAGTCGCAAAGAAGAAATTATTATATAATGATAATATTTTTTATATGTAATCGGATCAGCGAGTATAATAAAATACTTAAAGTACTTACCAACTTCAAGCCATAAGACTATGAAAAGTTTTAAAAAACTAAAATATAAATTTAAAAAACTCATACTAAAAATATTCGTTTGATATTTAAGAGAACTTTTAATGAATCATTTTTTCATTTTAAGTACACATTTTCAATATATACTCAAACACTATGCAATCAAAAAATAGCAAGGCAAAAGTTGCGTTTAATTTGAAATTACACAGCTGCTTCAATCGAGATTAGTAATTGTTATCATTTTTTATACATAATATAAATATAATTCATAAATAATATTTTTTTTAACAGGACGATGTATCTCAAATGTGTTCTAATGACATGGTTTTCTACAAAAATCCATAGATTTTTTTATAATATTTCTACAATTTTATAAATTATTAATTATTAATTAGTATTAATGAAATATTACAAATATATTGTTATAATTATATGGTTTAACTCATTTCTTATTCTATATTTTCTTCTACGTCATTTTAGCAAGTATTATCAATTATCTTCAGTACTATCAATTAGGAAATTCTTAATAGACTTGCATTATTATAATTGTTGTAATTTTTTTTTAATTTCTATTTGTTATTAATTCAAGTACATCATATTTATTGATATTCAACTTGACACTAAAGAACAGAGATCTTTGCAATAATTAAAATATATCTTAGATCTATAAAAAAATCGATTATAGTGTCTTTGAACATTTTATATCATTTCGAAATTCATGCCATGATAATCGAAAAAAGGAGGAATTATAGCGAATAATGTTAGTAGTGAACTCTGCTTGAGGTCGATCTAGGCTGCGACTGGTTGCAGTTAGTTCACCTTTTAGATCTTTGAATGTTGATTGTGCCTGACATTAAATAGAAAAAAGTAAAGCTGCTAATAAATAAATAGATGCCTTAAATAAACAACATTTTCAGGTGAGTCTTTGGTAATCAGAATATATTTCTGGTATATCGCCTCTGGTCCTTATAGATATCTTAGTAAAAATAACGTAAAGCAATATTATTATTAATTAATTTACATTTTAAGATTAAAAACCAATCGAAAAACGACTATTCATGAACTGGTAAGTAAAATAAAAAATCTAACTACAGGTTATAGAAACCAATTCAAATTTTTGTGTTTTAATCATACTTAATAATCATACAAAGTCATCTTAAAAATACAATTCATCAGCTTCACGCAAAGGAAACTTAAATTATTATTAATTTGTAGACAGCTTTTACTGTTGGGTTTAATATTATGATCATACATTATATTTTTTTAACAAAGTATTATACAATTCTGTAATAATTAATTTCTTTGTGGACAACTTAAATAATATCTGATTTTCAACAAAAAATGTACAATAAAATTTATAGAATACATTAAATACTATAACTTTCAATATACTGCTTAATGGCAAAGGACTTTCAAATGCAAAATTATGTCAAGTACATATAGATTGTTGTAACGTTTTATCTTTTATAACCAATTAATATCATAAATATTTTTAATGTTAAATAAATTGATAAATCTCAACTACATCGAAGTTTTCTGAAGAAATACCGACATTTATTTCCCTATTTTTATTAACAGCAATGCGCATGTCATTTAGATTTTCATTTTGCATTGCACTATTAATAAATCGTAGAAAAGCAGCTACCTTCGTGTAAAGCCCTGCATTCCATCTTTCATTACAATCACGACGAAAATCGGACATCACTCCTATTATCGTGTTATCACTTAGAACAAGTGGTGCTCCAGTATCACCCTATCAATAATTATATATATTAAAATGTTACAGATCTTATTTTCTGTAATTAAGTATACTTACATGACAAGCACCTGCAATATTTGGTTCGTTTGGTTGATCCACTTGAGCGCAAATTTGTGTATCATCAACCACAAATGGAAATCTATTATTGCAAGAATTTTTATGTAGAACAGTCGTAGTAGCATAATTTAGTTCCTTAAAAAATTGTTGAAAATTATTCGAATCTGGGAGTGTAGCCCAATACAGATCTTCAGCGCTACCAATTCCAAAACCTGTTACAATTGGTTTTTCATTGTAGTGAGTAACCATTTTTTGTGGAGGAGGTGAAGGTAGATTTACTTTATCAAGAGGAAAATTTTGGCCTAGCTGTAAAGTATGCTCCAACTACAAAATAAAATCAATAATAAATTTTATTCATAATACATAAATATTTTTTAGAGATATTAAAAAAAGTATTGCCTATTTCGTATATACACTTCGGAAGAATTCACACTAATTCTTATTTATATTATAAATATCACAATAATTACAAAAATAAATTGTTATTAGAAATTCGAGTTCTTTTTCTAAAATTGATTAAAAAATCTAATTGAATGACATCATTTAGGGGTTTATAAGTCTAGTGATCTTTTATATATTAAATATTCAAAATTTCGACTATGATGTTGACTGAAGTTCAAACAAATAAATAGATTTTTATAATTTGAAGTTTAAATGATAAAATTTTTATATTATTTTCAGTCTATATGTTTGATGCCAAATTTTAAATCTTTTTTTTATGTAAGTTATAATGAAAGAAACATCAATATTTTTATATATTTTAACGTTTAAGACACTATTTATAAAATTAAAAAACAAACTAAACTATGAAAAAATTTATTTTGTCAAAACATATAACACGAGTAGGCATAATAATTTGTTAAATAATTGAAAAAATATTATAAAAAATGAGCATTAATTTTTAAAGTATTATTCAATGAAATGTATTTACTAAGTACGTGTGATAAAAATATAGTATTTGGAAAATTATAATTACACAGCTTCAATTACAATAATTGAAATTTTCAGTCTACCTTCAATACAGCAATGTCGTATAAGGATGGTCGATGGTTTAAAGTTGGATTAGAAGTAAAACGTTTAAAATTTTTTGGTGTATAAAATGTGTCCACGTTTACTAAAATTCCAGGATCAGTTTTTGTCTTGATATTAACGACTCCGCCACGAATTATAAATTTCTCATTCTTAAAATTGTTAGTTTCGTTAATAATGCAATGTGCAGCTACAAGTACATGTTGTTCACTGATAATGGCACCGCCACAAATGTGTCCCTTTCTATCCTCAAGTGAAACGTGATACTTAAACAAACCCACAGGAGCATTCTTTCCTCCAATGATTGCGACAGTAATCTCTAAAATTAAAAAAGTTAACGAATATAAAATCTTTCAGAATATTTGATTTAATAAAGACATTAAATAATATTTAAATTATATAAATATTTAATTAAAGATAATAATTATTTAAAATATAGTAATTATTATAGTATTAAAAAAGGAATTGTTATGATACATACCAAAATTCAACGAAAATATGATTGTCAAATAAAAAAAGATTAATAAATTAAAAAACTGCATGGTGAAGTTCACACCCTATAATTCAATATATAAATGTTATTTAAATTAAAAGACTATAAATAAGTTCTAAAATAAGAATACATACATATATATAGTCTTTATTATTATCACACAAAGTTTGTTTGATAGATAATTTTATTTGATCAATTTGTATACTACAATATTATGCTTAATACTAGTACTGACATGCGACTTAAGATCATGTTGTATTATATCTTGCAGTTCATACTATTTTATTACATTTAAAAGACTGTACAACATTCTTATTTTTATATTAAAATATGTTTTTATTATACTTTAATGTTTATAGAATAACTTCAGAAATATTAATAAAACTAAATAAAATATGCGTTTTACTATAGTAACATAAATATTACTCTAAAGCATAAATTTGATTCATGAAATAAATTTTTATTTTGTTTTCTTATTTGTGCTAACTTTAAATGTAACATAATAAATTATTAAAAGTAATAAATTATTAATTTTTTATTTTAATTATTAATTATTTAATATATTTATGAATTATTGAAGCTTAATAAACACTTATGATTCCCAGGTCGAGATATTATCAAGTAGAACTGACGAGAATACCAATATATGTCCGGACTGTCTACATCCATATTTAAGGCAGTTATCTAGAAATAAAAAGACGAAAAACTCTTGGATCTGTTAAATGATTATCTGTGCATTAAAGGACGTTTTGACAACTGTTATTAGCAATATAAAGATATTTTTATCGTAAATACTTGTAAGGTTTTTAAGATATTAGTATATTTAGAGAATAACAATATATAATTCTGTATTACAATTATTAGAACTCAAATCCTGTTTTAATGGCGATGTTTTTTTACGTGATACAAATATCATGAAACTTCTATTGAGTAAATATTAGTTTAACTAATATAAAATATTGATAATATTTTTTAACTACAATTTTTTTGGGATTTTTTCTGTAGATTCTATCTTAAATGTAAGTAGATAGTTTCATAATGTGAAAAAAATTTATGGAAAGTAATAACGTTAACTTATATTTAATATTAAATATTAAGATACAGTTTAATATTTAACATGTGATGTATCGAACACTCTTTCTAGAACATAGATTAATATGGCAACTAGTCCATCTATCTATTATACTGAATTTTACTTATTATGTGATACGAAAATGAATTCGAAATTAATTTCATGTTTAGATACAACATTTTTTCACAGTTTTACCCAGCTCTAATATTTTAATTACTTACCCATTGTGTAAGTATCTGAAATGTTCAAATCATAAGCATGAAATCATTTACTGAAATATATAATAAAAAATGAAGTTGAATGAGGCCTATTCTAGGAGTCTGTAGCCTCATTTAATTCTGATTTATACATTTTTGAAAATTTTAGGCTTTTTATAACCGATATCTTTAACAGATTAATGAAGTTTAATCTAACCGGTCTTTAATTATAGATATTTAATGCGTGATTCTAGTGAATTATTGGATTTTATTAATTCTAATATTAATACAAAAAGCTAATTTATTTTAAAAACAGTATAAAATATAAAAATGAAAGACTTAAACATAATTAAAAACGAAGTTATACTTAAATAATACGTTAAATATTTACAATTTACGCCCTTCCAGAATAAAATTTATTAATCGGTTTCTAGAAAAAATCCACACGAAACCTAAAGTTTTTAAATATTTATAAATCGGAGTTGAATTGTCATACTGACTTTGTGTTTCAAGAACATATACTGAAGAATTAGTGTAATACTCTCTTAAATAAGGAAAGAGGTTTGTATATATCGATTATGTATAAATCTTTTTTATTCAGTTCCACGGTGTACTTTTAGTTATCACCTATTAATGATAATAATACGTTATAGCTGAAAAATGTTTTAAATTTATATCATTAAGTTTATTATAGGTTATGCTTTAGGTAAAAAAATTAAGATGTACTTAATTATGGAACTTAATTTATTTTATTGGTGTTACGATTACATGATATATTATAAATCTCCATTGACAAGTTGTATCCACAATGAAAATAAATAATTGTAAAATTTTAAAAGATATACAAGAAATATAATTCAATTGAAAACCGACTACACATTATTATATTGTTCTTATTAAATTTTATTAAGCAGTTTTATTTATGTGATACAGATTTGATTTGAATTATACATTTGATAATGTTAATTTTTTTCTATCTTTCAATTAAAATATTAAAAAATATTATAACTACTAATATTTTTGGGTTTTATTTAAATCTAAAGGATTCTTATTACTAGTCTTGGAATACAAAATTAGAACTTTGTGGAAAATGCATTAAATCGTTAAAATTTGTAACCTCTTCTATTACTTGTCTACCTTGATAATTAGCAACACGTATATCTGTTGTTATTCCATTCATACTATTTTCAATAAAGCTTAAATAATGTATAATTCTTGTATAGATGCTAGCACTCTGTCGTTCATCGCACTGAGCAGCAATAGTCGATAAAATTCCAATTAAGTTATCTTCATCTTTGACAAGTGGAGAGCCCACATCCCCCTATTAATAAACAAATATTAGAATACATCGATCAGGGAAATAAATACAGATTGTTTAAACATTTAATTTCAACATATAACTGTAAAAATTGCAAACATCCAACCGTATATATACTATTAATACTAAGTATAAGCTTAACTAGAACATATTATAAAAAAATTTTAATAACTTGAAATTTTAAATAAAGAATTTGAAATTAGATGCGAAAGAACATTTTCTTGATTATAGTATAAAAAAATTGCAAAACCAAATTTAGAAAATTAAAACTTACTGATTTCTATTGAAATAGCATATTAGTGTATTTTAAAATGGTAAAATTTATTAACATTGAAAGGAGCAAAATTATAAATAGATTGACTTAAGATTTTTAAAATAAATTTGTCACATTAATTTTTAATCGCATACATTATATATTATAATACTTACATCACAAGTCCCTTCTGAGAGTTGTTCAGTATTTTGAACTATCTGAGCGCAAGTGTGTTTCTGTGAGTCGATTGACTGAGTAACTAATCTTTCGCAGGTTCTGTGGTGTAAGATAACTGCTTTCGCAAATTTCAATTTAAGTACTTGATTATTCACATTTTGATCCGTATTCTGTTGAACACGATCCGTTAGTGTTTCAATGCCAAAACCGGCTATAGTAGCTTGTTTATTTTTGTGTCTTAAATTATATTTTCGTGCTTCAGGTATACTTAGTTTACTTAGAAAAGGGTTTCCATCCAATAATATTTTATGTGCTAGCTAGAATAATAAAAATATTATTTTCACTTCACTTCAAATCAACTATTATTACCTAGAGAGAAATGTTATAAGAGTCGTTACTATACTTCTGAGTAAACAGGGACAGACTTGACAAACAAAAAAAATTACTATACTTTACAGCAATAATATAGTGATTATTTTACCTAAAATTACTCTTAACAAAATGGTCTGTATTTTCTTGTTCGTATATTAATCAGAATATTTATTACAAAGAGTAACTTTTTTGATTTGACAAATCTTCCTCCAATTTATTTAGAAGTATAGTAAAAATTCTTATAATATTTCTCTCAGTCTATAAATTTTTAAAAATAGATTTTTAATAATCATTACTACTTTGTTATTGCATTTAGAATTAACTAAATTAAACTATAAAATATTTACCTTTATTACAGCAATATCTCCAGTGACAAGAAATTGTGTATTTCTAGGATTTGGATTAGTACGTTTGAACTCTCGAGGCACGTATACTTTTGCCACATCAATTTCAAATTGTTCTAGTGGTGCTATGAGATTGAAGACTCCGTAAATAACTGTATATTTTTCATTTATAAACTCGTCATTTTCGTTAACAAAGCAATTAGCTGCTGTTAGTACATATTCTTCTTTAATAATACCTCCACCACAAATATGTTTATTTCCTTTTTGAACTGATACTTGATACTTAAATTGGAAGGAATTTGCTTTTGAGCCACCAATGATAGCATTAATTGTTTCTTTTTATATCAAAAATATTAAAAAATATATATTAGCCTAATATTACATTTAAATAGTACTAAATAAAATTGAGAAATTATAAACTACTTACTAATGTGATAGAAAAAAATTATCAACCAATTAAAAATTATTACATTAATATATTTCATAGTGTAGATATGTAAAAAAATTTTTAAATTCAATTGTATTAATATTCAAAAATCATACATGTTAAACGACATACGTGATGTATATATATATACATGTACACAAATGCGTAGTCTTTAACGCTATTGCAGCTGTATACTTCAGATAATTATATGTACTTACCTTTTATTATTATACATAATGAATTTGTTATTCATAAAATGACATACTGTATTAAATATAAATGATTTTAGAGACTATTCAAATTAATGATAATATAGAGAATAGATTAAAAAATAATATCTAAAAGTCCATGGTAATTTAAGTTAAATTTTATTAATATTATTTTTATCATGTGTGAATATTACATTACATTTTATTAGTACTCAGTTTTGTGCAAATAAAATTAGGTAATTGAATACATTTTTTAAATTATAGATTAAATTTTTTTGAGAAATCAACATCCATGTTTCACAGAAATTTGCGAGAAAATTTGAGTCGTTAAATAATCTTTTACAAAAACAGGATATCGTTTTTATTTGTCTTTAATTTCTTTGTAAATTATAAGTATGTTTGATGAGATAAACAAGCGAAGTTAAATAAAATTGAATCTATTTGTTTTACCTGAAGAAAATAACGCAAAAAATGAAAAGAAAAAAAGGTACTTAACATCTGATAAGAATCGTAAACAAGCAAATATCTACAATTATACATAGCAATAACTTTGAAAAATTGCACTAATGGTTTTCGTTTTAAATAGAAAATATGGAAAAGGTTAAACTTTTGTGGAGTGACAACGCGAAACATATGTCTAAATTAGTATTCTACCTCTTTTTTCGAATTAATGAAATGGCTTATTCATGAATATAGCATAATCTGATAGATTCCTTCTGTATTGGTTTAATTCTTTGCCACGGCTTCTATTTTACTGCTGTAAGACTAGATAACATTAGTGAACCTTGGTTATCTAAAAGAAATAAAATAAGATATAATATTCACAAAAAAAATATTTCACGTAATTGTAGAATATTTCTGAAAGAAAGAAATCTCTCAGAACCTCATTAATTTTCTTTTTAAATGTTAAATAGGTTTTATCGTTTATTTGATCAAAAGAATAATTATTAATGAGTGTTATTTAAAATTATTGAAGCCACTGTTACAACTAGCAATATTTCATAAATTACAAAGCACTTGAGTACTTGAAGATCACAACCGTATACATTGTCCAATAAATCCCAAGAGTGGGAACTAGGAACTTATTGTTCGAAGCCAGGACGATAGTTGCTCGCAGGGAGAAGGAGAAAGAGAAAGAGATAGAGAAACGAGCGAGGTAGTCCAGAAGGAGAGACTACAAGCGACCAAGATCCTCGATTTGACTGGGACGTCAACGGAGAACTTTAATTAACTCGGGCCCGGCCACTCGGCCTCTGTATTCTCGTGTTGCTTCTATTTACTCAGGGTTTGTGCAGGGCGAGAGCCGCAGCCCAGGCATTGCCTGTATACATTTTCCCTAGCACAGGATCTTTACGTAACTGTACAAGAGAGGATTATCAGTAGGTCGCGTTGTTATTAAATCAATTTTTCCGCATAGATTAGAACTATAAGCGGACGCAAGATCCCCTGTTCTGTGTGCAGGGTATTATTATTGTTCGAGGTTTAGGTAGTTTGAAAGTCCTCGCAGGGAGGCGACGAAGAAGTAACTAGACCGAGCTCGCAAAACAGAACGACTAATATATACACAATCAGGGAAATGAAGCGCACGACTCTGGACTGTATTCGCGCGAAACGGTTCATCAAAGTGAGTAATTTCGCGCGTGGCTCAGGCCCCCCTATCAAGCCCGAAAAAAGGGCAAGTCGATCGACTGCGGATGGGGCGGCTGGGGCAACCTTCCCGCGGCTTACGACTAGCTTTTTAAGGATCGACGACCCCCCGCGCGGCTATTCGCGCGGCTCCCGAGGGTGTATATACACACACACACACATATATATATATATATACACAGGAGCGCAGTATGGGTGATTGGTGGCGGGGGGAATATATAGAGACGGCGGTCGGGAGAGGCGAAATCTGCAAGCCAAAACGAATCGAGGTAATCCCGTCGGAGAAGGCCTGGGAGAGTCGCGAAATCGCCCCGCGACGCGGGACTGGGACAAGGCGCGCGCGCGCGCGCCTCGCTCGATGGGCATTTCTCAAATGGATCTCTTAAGTACACGGGATGATGCGCTCTCCTTTTCTCGCCTCTTCCCAGCTAACACTTTTTCTTTCTCCGTCCCTGCGTTTATTCGCTCCTTGCTTGTCTTCTTTTCACTCTTCTTCGTTCCACTTATTGCGTTGCGAAGTCACAGTGTTGATATACACGCGGGAATTGCACTGGAAAATTCAGTTTTCAGAAGAATCAGCTCATCGATGAATCATTGACGGATCAGTTGATAAAGATGGACGCTATCGCATAGTATCTCACGTAAAAATTAGACAGTTTTTATGCCATGAGTTGCGTGGTCCGATCCAACTGGTGTCATTTCATGTTTCGATGATTTTTTGTTCAGTGTTCACCGATGAATTTTATCGATTTAAAACTACGTTTGACCAGAAAAACGGGTCAATATCCTAGCTGAAAGAAGTTGAAGAGACAGTTGAGAATGAGAAAAAAGCTTATCGCACATTATGAGCGAGGAGACATTTGTAACTACTTTGCATCGCTGGTACTAAATAAAGCGATGGAAAATCTCCCATGAGGAATTGAAGAATGGAGAAAAGGAGTCGAAGGCACGAGCCTTTAAGTTCAATTATACGGGGGCAGGCGATGGAGCTGGTTTGGCCGGCTCGGGCCTCGGCGACAGGCTTCCTCCTCCGGGGTGGGGGCCTGGCCGAGGCTCGGCAGTAAGCCCCTCGTGGAAAAAAAAGTCCCTTCGGCGCGCAACAGCGCGTCGGCCGGCTCTTAAAAGCCGTCTCATTACCGGGCGGCTGCTCGGTTTTTCGCAGGCGGCGGAGCTTGCGGTGCGGGGCTCGCGGCGATCGCCGGCGGGCGAGGGACACTCGTCGCTTTTAAATTGCTGATGAGCATTTTTAGATTGGTCGCGTTAAGTGAATTGGGTACAGGGGGTGAGTGGGGGGGGGGGCGGGGGACGCCCGGCGCCCGGCGCCCTGTGTTTCCCCGATAAAAGTCTTAATGAATCCGAGAAGATCCGCCCAGAGTCCCCGGCTCGGCTCCTTTTATTTCCCCGGGAGTTCCCTCGTATCGCCGCCGCGTAATTACCGGGCGCGAGGAAACTTTGCGCCTCGTCGGGCTTCCGGGCAAACACTTTTTTTTTTTTTCGGGCGGCCCGGTTAAACGCCGCCCGGGGATTAGGGGCATTTTCGCAGGGCTCGGCAGGTCCTCGCGCGGGAGCCAGTGTGTTTACAGGACTGTTGGCCCCCGCCCGCCGACTCGGGACCCGGGGGCCTTTTAATGGCCTCCGGGATGATTTATCGTTGACTTCTTTGCATCTGAAACCCTGGAAATTAAGGAGTCACGTCGCGCCCGATGATTGATTAACGGGCCTTTCTCCAACTTCTTCCGACCGATGTCGACTCGGACCCCCATTAAAAACATTCGCGCCTGCATTTTTATTAATTAATATGGCCAGCAATACTTCCGTCACTTTGCATTTCAACAATTGCCATTTTTCTAACAGAACTATCGCTCAGTAGACCTACTTTATTACGACGTTATTCTCATTTGAATGTAAATTGTATTACATGAAAGTGACTGATGTCACATCCTTGACCTACAAAGTCTAAATCTCTACACATTATGGCAATCGCGTCATTTTAAAAATCCAATAATTCGGTTTGCGAAATTTTTGAAGCGTGTACTGCGAATGTTTTTGTAAAAGTATGTTTATTTTGTACAGTTTTTTAGTAAAGCAGTAATATATGTAATCCTCCATGCTTACCATTGTAGTAAGGGAAGAGTAATTGAAATTACCCTTTTCAATTTAAGCCAAAAAGAAAGGAGGAGCAGAAAGGAAAGCCTCACCGCAATATACGTATAAACTCGAGCTAACCCATTGAAAGTTTCCGGCAAAGCACACTTTGAAACAAATTGAGGTGTCAAACGGATGACGAGTTTGCCCGAGATCAGGCCTCGCCTGAAAGAAGCGGTATAAAGGAGAGGCGGGCGGCGCGCCGGTGCAGATAAGGCCACTCACCCTGCGCCGATGCGCTTATCTCGCCTCGGGACTAATGCGCACGGCCCGTAAATCAGAGGTGTTTGCATAAAATATTAATAAGTGACACGAGTCAATCCGGGATTAGGGAGGGCGGAGGTTGGGGGGGGCGGAGATGCCGTTGCCACCTTGCGTCCCCCGCAACAACTCCCCGCAAGCGTATATCTGCGCCTCCGCGCGCATTATGCTTGTACGCGCGTATATATGTACGCTCGCACGCGCGCCGCTTTATCTATCTCTATTTTATACTTTGTTTGCTCTGGAGCCGTTCCCACGTATGCGCTTATAAGGGGCGGAGGAAGGGCCCGAGCGCCCCGTCATCGATCTCCCGCCCCGCGCGCGTCTCGCACTTTAGTAAATAGTAATAATGCGAATTGACACGTGACGCGCCTGTCGTAACAAGGCGCAGGAGAAAGAGAGAAAGAGAGGGAGGGAGAAAGAGAGATCCTTGAAAGTGGAGGGTCGCAGGCGGAGACTCGTTGATTGCCGTATATGGGCTTGCGCGGCTCAAAGTATATATCTGGCAGATGCGAGGCGAGTCGCTGGAGGCCCTGGACCATCCGAGAGACAATCAAGGAAATGTCTCGGATGAGTTTATGAACTAGGATATATGTGTCTACATAAGGCGAGGAAACGTTTATACATTTATATAGATTATGTACATAATCCAAGGCGGGTTGTCCGTCTCGCTCGAGCTCGTCTTTGCCTTTCGTTTATTAATTATTTTTCTAATTATAGTTTTAGAAGACAGCTCAACCGAGTCCCGCTGTCCACGGAAACGCCGATCCGGATTATCGAATTGGAACAAAACTTCTGGCGCTGCGCGCGAATCGAGCGATAAAAGAAACGGTCTCGATTTATAAAGCGAGAACGCCGGCAGGGAACAATTAGCGGGGGATATATACGCCGGGGCGGTGCATAAAAGCCCGTCGACACCGCCGCCTATGAAAAAGCCATCAGCGGCCTCGAAAAAGCCGAATAATCGATATACGCTCGGCGCGCCGGATCCGCAAGTGAATCCTCTGTAGCATTGTTAATGCAGTAATCGAGTTTCTCATCGTTCGATGATTTCGCGCGAATGACGGGAGCAGAGAGAGAGAGAGAGAGGGAGCGAGGCTCGCGCGCGACGCCGGGGGGAAGGCCGCGCGTGTGTATTCGGCGTGTGGTACATCGTGTCGGCATATCGTGCCCTATACGCCCGGCGACGCGCGCGCGTTCCTGCGCCAACTCGCACATGCACACGCCCTCGATTCGAATCATTTGTTTGTTGGCGCGTCGGCTCGCTTTTAGCCCCGAGTTTACACGGATCGAGCTTTCGGTAATTTTGCTTTTTAGTCCCGTCCGCGGCCGCGCGCCAGATTGAAGCCGCGCGCGGATTGCCAAAGCGGAAAAATGAGTGGATTTATGCGAGATAGGCAGTTGCGATTTATGTACACCGAAATGTATACAGATGGACCAGTGGGTTTCAGTATTCACCAGCGAATGTCGATCCTTTTTCCCGATTCATTTTAATTTATGAGCTGTGTTATAACTAGATCTTTATCATTCAACATTTATGTCCAAATTTATCTCAAAATGCGCATGCTTGTATAAACAAATATACGCAATGTGGATCAAGTTTAACGTAATTTAATCAATTCTATTCTGCGTGACAGTTAGTCGAGGCAACATTTCGAATAAAGAGTAAAAGGCAAATATATAAAAATAAAATAATTAAATAATGCGAATAACATTACAACCGTATATTTTTAGTACAATGTGAATACAGAAAAAAAAACTTTAATTGACATTTTTAAAAAATGATATTATTTTTTAATATCATTAGAAAATAGAATTATTCTCTGTTTGTATCAGTTATAACCTTTTTGTTATTGCAAAAACCATAATTTAGTTACTTTTACATGGAGTAAGGAGCGCGATAAATTTGCCTTATCGCCGGTAACCTATTTTCTGTAAGCTGTTAACTTTTATTAAATATCAACATGCGCTTGCAAAACTATATCAAGCAGGTGGGAACAACAACGAATTATACTTTGAGTAAATGTACTTTGAATTCTAATGATATATTACATTTATTAAATAGTAAAACTAATTATTCATAACTATGAATGTTTTTAATAAATTCGTGAGCTCTGTGGATGAGTAGTAAAAGGACAAATTAGAAGAAGGAGCTAGACAGTACGGAGAAAAAATTTTTTAATGAATTTCTTCAGTTATGTTATACAATTGTTATACAATAATTATATATATAACGAGACATTGCTATTAAGACACCAATAAACTAAAAAAAGTATGTAGGATGTTAAATATGTATTATAAAGTACTCTATTTAATTATTTAATTCAACTTAAATAGCGCGATTATATTTAGTTTTAAATTAATACTGAAATCATCCTTTTCCACTTTAGTTCACGACATGAGTTATTTCAACAATTTTTTTGATAATAACAGTGATTACAAGTCATAAATTTTCCATATCATATATATAAACGTTGGAAATGTATGTAAATTTACTTATGTAATATTGCCAAAAGCATTGTAATAATACTTTTTATTGCATGAGCCAAAATTATGTAAAAAGTTAATCACAAATATTTGAACGTGTAAAAAAGTTTCTAAATCATCTAAAATGAATTATGGGTTTGCCCATCGGATTACAATTGTGTTATTCAAAGTGCAATTGATAGTTTTTATAAGTTTATTAACATTGGGATAAATTTGCGAACAAGCTTTTTCTGAAATATCAATTTAAATAAAAAAATAATCTTTTTGAACTCTTAACTGTCTCGCAGTTGTATAATCAACCTAACGAACAGCGAGCCCGGGTTTCGGAAAACCCGTGCGAAAAAATTTTCCCCGCAAAAAAGGGAGGAAAAGCACGAGCGGAAAAGTGGCGCGGCGACGGCGGCTGCAGGTCCAGGGAGGGCCGAACCGAAAATCGATGGGGGCCAAAAGCGCAGCTGCGCACTTGCGAGCGCGGCTGCCAACAGCCGTTTCCACCGCTGTAAAAGCGGTTAAACGACCGCACGCTCGTATACATCATTCGCCGGGGGCCTGCGGGGCTAGCGCGTATACGGCTCGGCGCGCGCTGCCCGCGACACATAATCGACCGCCGAAATCGCCCCCGCCCCTCTAATTTGGCCGCACTCTCGGACGATGGTTATTGTCGGGGCTGTATCTTGCCCGCGCGGTGATTGATAATGACGCCATTGTTCGAGTCGTTGGGCCGCTATTGCCGGGGATTAAAGATCTACTCTTTAACTTTATCGGGCTTTTATTGGGCCGCTTGCCGCGCCGGGGCCTCTCGTAAACTTTTGCCAGAGCGATTTCTCCTGTCACGCAGGAGTGTTGCCCTTGTTTATTCCGGCGTCGGAGCTCCTGTTTTCTATTGTAGCCTCTAAACGGCTCGATTGCGCATCAACTGTTTTTGTTGCCTGCGCTCTCCGGTACTTTCGATTGATTTACCTGCCAAAGCCTTCATTAGCATTGGCAAATAAAAGACGAAATTCTTCCCTTTTTTTACTCAGCTATGCTCATTTGCCGTGAAAAAGTGTAAAATGCCCGTTATTATCTCTACTGTTGACGCTGATATTGACACAGTCTTTTATTCAAATAATTCAAAATATCTAAAAGACAACGACTTTCATAACTGTTTGACTATATTTTATAACAGATGCTTGTTAGCAATTACAATTACGACGGTATTTGCATAAAATAACCTATTTTCACCTTCGTTTTATAATGCATAAAATTTATTCTTTAATTCATTTTTTTGGTTTCCCACCTTAACTAAATAAAAATTTTGAACTCACAAAGGCACACGCATGTTTATTGAGTTATTCTAACACATGTTTTGGATTTCCAATAATTTTATTGTATTTATTGGTTAATTTTATTGATTTAAGGCTCCATTTGAGTCACGTGCGACTGAAAATACTTGTCAATTTTTACCACGACCATTGTTTTTTAAACGAACAGCAGTAGTACTCACACGTATTAAATAAAAAGAAAACTTAACCACAATCAGATCGACTAAACGTATAAAAAACACAAATTTAAAAGTGCACCTCAAATCGAGATTGCGCTCTATGCTGCGCTCGACGACTCCAGTTACAAATCTCAATCCCTCCCAGCGGGCTTCGAATATCCCAAAAATCATGGAGGCGTGAAGGAGGTGAGGTCGCTTGCGAGAATTCTCTCATGCACTAGTCGGCCAATTCCCTCCTCTCTACAAAGGGAGGAAAATTCATTTCAAATGGCGCCCGCGAGAGCCGCCCCTCCCACTGCACCCCTTCCTTTCTGCCCCTCGCTTTCTACCACCCTTTATCCCTCCCCATCGCGCTCTCTCGCTCTCTGTCTCTCTCTTGTACGAGAAAAATGGCTGCGTTGCACCGTCGACAGAAAATTTTCGCGCACCGCTGCCGCAGCCCGCGGGGAGACGTCAGCCGGCAGAGCGCTATGTATATAGCGCGAATCGTAAACGCGATCCCGTAGGTAAGGGGTAGGGGAAAGAGAGAGAGAGAGAGAGAGACAGTCCGAGAGAGAAGGATGGCTCATACCCCTCCCTTCGAAGGCAATGAATACGAATAGGTTTCGAGATACGATCGAGGTCGGAATCCCCCGAGCCCGCGGAGGTGGAACCCGGGAGAAGGGGTAGGCAGGGCTAAATTAAATGATTTGCATAAGTAGGTGGGTGTCGACAATGGCAAACATTGACAAACTCGACTCCGCTCTCGCCCTCTCTTTCTCTCCGCAGCCTCTAACTCTCTATTCCCCGACTGTTTTATCTCGTCCTCGGCTTATTCGTCGTTATTCATCAAGTTTTGGTTTTGTTTGCCTTCTGTATACTTGCGACTTATTTATGGTTCGGTGGCAATCGATACTCCATGGACTCTGTATCTCCATGCAATCTGTTTGTTATAATGGCGGCCCCTGTCGCACTGCACTGTCAGTAATCAATAACTAATAAGTAGTGGATTGTTGCATACTAAACAATATATTATACATATTAAATACCTTTTTCTAAATTTGGGATATCTGTTAATTAAGTGATAATGCACATAAATAAGTTATTTAATATATTTTATTGAATTAACTGGACACTACCAATAAATAATGTAATAATAAGAGACTAATAAAAATCTGTGCCTAATAATTCTTAAACTTATGTAATATATTTCTGTATTTAATACATATATAAGTAGATAATGAAACCTAACATTCTACAATCCTTTGAATTAATTTGACAATATTTTAGAACATCGAATGCATTGAAAAGAATAATATTCAGCTTGTAAGTACTTTCAAAGGAAATAATGCTTGATAAAGACATGGCCAATCATCACTACTTGTTAAATATTTATATATAAACAAATGCTTTAAACACTTTAATAGGTTTAATTAAATTGTAAATTTATTCGAGTTGGAATAATGCCATATTGTATTGTTAATATTACGTTTCTTCATCGATGTAATTAATCAATATCATTAACATATATGTTTAAATTAGCCTGATCCAATGAAAACACTAGACCAATTTTAACACTTTCATTTGTATCCGTGTGTATATCAAATGCATTACAAACGACGTCTCTAGTTGGACGGCGTCTAACTCTAATTGTTTTCACGAAATACACGAAATAGCCGTATAGCTCCCTCTGAGAAGTTCTACCCCCGAGTGAGAAATACTGGCGGATACACAATAGTCGGCAGAGCGAGGCTCGCGCCAACAAGAGGGGGTGGGCCGTTGGCTTTAAACAAGAATGAATTATTAGGCATAATGGATAGACACAGAGTCCGAGTAGCTGCCGATAAGGCGTCGGGCTGCACGAGCCGACACGTGTCGAGCAGCCTGTCGGACACTGATACAGCCCCACGCAATTATGCAGTGCGTTTGAGCGCGTGCGCTGGCCCTTTTTTTTCACGCGCGCCGCTGGGGGATATAGATACAGCCACTCGCTGCGGATTATTTGGATTGCGATGCTCCGCCCCCGATAAGGCTCGAAAGGTTCGTCGCGCGCTCCCGATGATTCAATTTGAAGAGGATTCGAGGGCCTTCGATGTTTAGGCTCGATAGCGCCCGCCGGGGAATATACGCCTGCCGTACAAGTGCCTGCGCTCTGGCCAGATTCGGCTAATGTACGTCTGCCTGTACTCGTTCCGAGTATAACAAGAATAAACCCCCATTCTAATCGGTAATGCTGAGAGATAATTTCACGTGCATTGTCGACATTTTGTAAAATAGGCACATTACCCGAATAAAGGGAAAAGGCTCTTTTTCAGATTATTCTCCATTCGTTCGATGTATCTTCTGCAATAAAATTCTAAATAGTGTTTGAATAATCATATTTTTCGTTGGAAAATTAGATATTAAAATGGATATTTAAACATGAAAAGCTAACTTCATATGCCAGTTTACAACTTACGAATCAGATTGCATTTTATAAATTAATATACAGAATTAGTTAAGTTACAAGATGAAAATCACATGAAGGATCATTGAAAAAATTAGGTAATGGCAATACGCTTGCGTACATGCTAAAATGCAATATTTTGTCTTGGTATTTCTTGAACGATTCGCTTCGTACAATAAATTCGACAGTCTTTACTATACATACTATTATCTAATATTATCAATATTTTAAAGTTTTTTATTTTTGTTTTATTAAACACTCGTAATCTTTAAAATATATTTGTATATATTTATTTATATTCTTTTATTTATACAATTGTTTACATTTATGTTCTATGTATATTTCTATATATTTCTATAATAAATATAATGTATTAATGCAATTTATTTAAAATTTATTGTCATTATCGTATCGATTTTACATTTATTGTTATGAGAGTTTTAACAGTTTCAAATACTCCCGTCCAGTAATTACAAATTGAGCATTCGTTACAGATTATAATTCAAGTGTTTCGTTAAAAAAAATTTATATTTATGTTAAAATAGCTGTACATTGAAAACTATTCGTCATGCGAAATAATTATCAGAAAAGTAGTTTGCAAAGTTGATGATCCAAATGATGAAATGAATCCTTTCGTAGATTCATGAATGATAACACCAACATTGGAACACAAATATTATACGAAGACAATATTTGCTTAAAAATAATATGCAATTTAACATCGATCTATTATACATTATCTTGATCAAACAATGGCAGCATAATGAACTCCAAAGCCTTTAAAAACATGATGCTTCATTATATGACACAAGATTTTCAAATAACGAAAAAAATGATGTTTTATAATTTGTTCATACCCTATATACATCTATTCGCAATTATTTGGTTTAATATTGGTAAGTAACATTATAGAGTAATATAAAAATTACGTGTACTTTAAATCATAATCATTATAAAATAAATTCGAAAAAATTGTCAATCTCTGTAATAATTTTCGTAGATGGATTTGTATAATTAATGAAAATATTTTTAATGTATGTGTAATTTTTTATCTGATGCAGTATAAGCTGATTAAGTAAAAGATTTCTTAATTTTTTTACGTAATATTTATAGGGCATTACTATTGAACAGCCCTACGATAATACTTTCTTATTAACTATGATTTAATTTGCTATGTTACTTATCTAGGAACAGTTGAGGGTATTCTAGGTGGAAATGATGTTTTGCTTGGGCAACTGAAATTTGTAGTTTCTCTGCAAGGTAATAATGGACATGTATGTGGCGGATCAATTATTGACGATAATCATGTATTGACTGCTGCTCAATGCATCGTAGACAAAAACGAAAAGTTTATAAATGAAAAATTCTTCATTGTCGGTGGAATTCAACATCTTAACATGATAAGTCAATGTACAATTTCTACGCAAGTTGAAAAAGCATACGTACCAATAGAGTTCAAGCGGAATCTTCCTACACCTAAAGGTGTTCAAAATTTGCTAACAGGCAACATAGCTGTATTAAAGGTAATGATAATATTCATGACATTAATTAGGACTTTATTTACTTTCATGATTGTATGATTTAATTTTATTTGTTGCATTTTACAGCTAAAAGATAAACTGAATGACCCACTGATGACAGCACTTAAATTACCTAAAAGAAAGAATGGTCATTATTTGATGTACACAAATGAAAGAGTTATTGTTACTGGATTTGGAGTAAGTAATCCTGAGAAAATTGGAGACAAAAAGGGAGATAAACTAAAGTGGACTAGTGCACTTGTAATTCAAAAAACTACTTGTAAAAATATGTGGAGTCGTTTCGCTGTTAAAGATGCTCATTTATGCGCCCAAGTGGATCAGATTGATGATAACACAACTGCAGGAGTTTGTGATGTAAGTCCAAATTACCATAAATATATTATAAAAAAATACATACTTTTCAAATGTGAAGTCTGAAAATCTAAGTAACAGTATAAATAAGATATAATTCATACTTTATCTGATTGACATAATAAGTTTTATGTTAAAAATTAGATTTATCGAAGAATATTTTTTAGTAGCGAATCAATATTAATCACTAATTCTTCGACAGGGTGATATTGGTGGACCTCTTGTTTCTAATGACGATACGATTATCGGAATATTGACTACCATTCGACCACTTTGTAGTGAGAAATGGCACGCTGGACTTTACACTAGAGTTTCATCTTACATATCTTTTATTAACGATGCTATCTCAAATAAACTATCAACGGAAATTCGACAAGCTTCCTATCTAACCAGCAGTCATGTGATAGAATATGTTAATTCGTTTTCAGATTTGATATCGGATCCTTAATTTTTATTTAAATAGTACATCGTTTCAAGAAATGAAAATGATAAGACTGCAGCATTAAGTAATTATTAATTAGACAGTATTTAATTATTAAACCATACCTAGAGAATTTCTTTTTATTAGAATATTCACTAAATCAGGAAAATTTTCTATCCAACTTAGTATTTTTATGATAGCGATATCGTTAATTTATAAAAACATATATGAACATTATAATTTATAATATTTTACATAATTTGTACTATATCTTTCAAAGTAACAAATTTCAGTACATTAATTTCGCATTATTCTGAATTGAATATCAAATAAACTTTGTAAGAAGAAGCGATGATTCATGTTATAGCGAATGTCTTAAAATTAATGTACTTTTGTATTATATAATTATTTATTGTAATAGAATTATTTTATTTTTAAAATAATTTTTTTATTTCTAATTTAGAAATAAAAAAAATTTATGTAAATATATTTTGAGTAAAATATAGTCTTCAAAAAACTTATACTTTTATAGTCCATGCTAAAAAAAATATTTATAATTGTATTACATAAGTAAGAGTATATAACGATAAAATACTGTATATTTAATGAATATGTGACCCATGAATTATATAAATAAAATATGAAAAAAGGATATACATATTTAGGTAAATTATTGTTGCACATAATGTATTATCATTAATTAAGTAAAATTTATATTTAATCAAATGGAATACGGTACAGTAAAACAGCTAGTCATTCGACAAGAATTTTTCAGATTCATATACGAATCAGTAACACTCATCCTGAAGTAAGTAGACAATAATATTCGAGGAAATGTCGAAACACAAGTAAAATCTAATTAGAAAAAATGAATTTAATTTAACCGCACTTTGTAAAGAGATTAAGAAGCCTGTACATCAAAGCCACTTACACTCGTCTGCTGCGAGCCACCTGCGATTTCCTGAAACTTGTCCAGGATAATTCCCTGTAACTGACTGGCAGACAAAGCGCGAAAGGCCCGCGAGTAGATTAAAAAGGAGCCGCGGGCCGCTCGCGCCAATAATTCCCGGGCGAATAACTGGAGTCGCGAGGGCGGCGGCGGCGGCGGCGGCGCGGGCACAGATCCGTTGTACGCCGGCTGCTGTATACATGGGCGCTTTGTCGCGGCGCGGGCGCGCCAGAAAAGGGCGGGGAAGGCGTTTGTCAAAACTCTTTATTGCAGCGGCGCCGCCAGCGACGGCGGCCCACTGTATTCAAAAGGGCGGCGAAAGGTGTCCCGGGCACCCCGGGGATGAAGCATTGCCGGGGAAAGTGCAAGCGTTTCGCTTTTTCGACGCCTTGTTCGGCGCGATTGTCCCCGTGTCGGCGTCCGGCGGGGATGCGCCGCGAGCCGCGCCCTTCCCCCGGCTGCACTCCCGCGCGCCCATATACTTTTATCGCTCGGACCATGAAAGCTCATCGGCCCCTTGTTTCGCGCCTCTCTCTTTTTTTTTTTGTTTTTGTTTTCGGCCCCGCCGAGGACCGACTGATTTATGCGCGTATGCCGCGCGCCCTGTTCCCCGCTGCATATCGCGGACGCACTCGAGACGCGAACATACGCGCGGGGATTGGCCGGGCCGCTCGATTTTTGCCCGGCCTCGCGGGCGCTTTGTCCCTGACGTTCACGAGCCCCGGAATTCCGCTCCTCCTTCACATTCGTCTTCCGGGCGCGGAGGCCGGCCAATCGGAATAGATTTGATGAGGATCGCCCGGAGATTTATGCCGGCCTGTACGTAAGCACGCGCTTTTTCGCCACCGCGGCCTCATTGATTTATAATGTGGGAGATTATTAATTGTATTCGAACGAATATATCGGTCTATATCGGCCGCTCGCCGATAAATCAGCACCAACTTTCAAACTTGTCCAAGGAGGAAGAAAAATACTGCCGCGCGCATCACGTGCCATATATACGCTCCCGGGAGTTCGACTCGGAGCCAGACGCATTAGCCCGCGCAGGAGCCCTGCAGGGCGTCGCCCGATGGAAACGTCCTCGGCACAAACCGACATAAATTAGCGGCCAATAGCTTCGAATTCATCCAGCCGCGCGCGCAAATATTATTGCGCCCGACGGAAATACTTTCCTGGCACCCTTCAACCTCGTAATAAAATGTTCTCTTTATCTCTCATCCCTTACCTCGCACCCTTTTGCCGCTCTACCCCTTTTGTCGATTTGTTTCTCCAGGGCCGTATACGTATTACTTTCGCTTTCACCTCCGCCCTAACGCCCGTCACATAACATTTTTCTTGCCCTAGACGGCCAATAGTCACTGCTTTAAAGCAAATGTTATTTATTTACCTTACTTAGTATTGATTAGTGGCCGGAAAGGAAAATTGTAAAGGCCCCCACGATTAGCCTTCTAATACGTGCTTAAGGTATATCTGAAATCTTGTACATTTCATACGCTTTTCATTCTTTTGTCCATTACTCCATCCATCCAAATTAGATTTAATACCACTTGATTAAATAAAAATGTCGAAGCTTATATTTTCTACTATACAGAGATTTCCACATTTCCCTTGTAAAATAATCACGTCAATAATTTAATTGCAGCGTTCATGAAGTGCGAATGTTAAGCTCGATTGTTTAATTGTAATTGTTTTAATTAAATAGAAACGCCCAGCCGGCCCCCGTCACTTTTGCGCGGATTCAATCACGGAGCCGAGCATAATGCGCGATATGCTCTGTACAAATATCAATTTAATAAAGAAACTGGAATCTCCGAGGATCAGGAAACTCGCTCGACAGATCCGCAGCCCCCCAGAGTCCATATCTCCGTCCCCTCGGTCTCTCCCACGGCGGCGCGGGCCTCGGCCGACAAGGCGACACGGGCCGCTCGCGCCGCCCGTAATATGCAGCTGTATATTGAGAGGAGCTATCCGCCATCGGCGACAGCCGCGGGAAAAAGAGGGTAAAAGCGCCGCCGGCCTGCCTGTGTACGGAAGGAGCGCGTGCGCGCCCTCGAGTGTGTGTCTACACAGGAGGGCGGGCCCAGAGATGCGGCGGGTGCGTGTGCGTGCAGCCTGCGAGGGCGAGCTCCCGTAAGCGCTACGCATTCCCCGCGAATTACCGCACAAGACGTTCCCATCGCGACGTTATCTCCGCGCGATTCTCCTTGTACGCGAGGGATGATCGAGGGGATGCTCAGTTCCTGCTTGTTCGTCATTTGCAAGCTCGCGCGGATGGATAGTGACGCTTGTCACCGTTTACCGCTCGGCGCCTCAAGGAGTATATCAGCTTCTGCTCGTTACGATCTACATACAGAGAGGACGGTTTAATAAAAATTACTTTAACGGTTAGAGAAAGAGCCTTAAGCATGAGAAAAACGTTTTAGGATTTATTACTACACTTAATGTTTGATACGCTGCAATTTGATCAATAATAATCTCTTCTATTTGACAAGTCTGTTCCTATAGTTTATTGGAAAATCTAGTCAATGTGCTTTTAAAATTCCTCTTCCTGCACTAAACCCGATATACAAATTTCAAGTTAAATCAGTACAAGTACATTGGAACATTTGCTTGCATTGTAAATTTCAGCCTCTTTTTCTAAACTATATTAATTTTGACTCACGCTCCTTTCTCGGAAATAATTCATTTGCGTCATATAAACAAATACAGTTGGCAATTGATGACGGGCACGCGCAGCGGATTATCGCACAGTGCAGTACAAAAGTCATCAAGTCACGCGGCCCGGCCGATCCATTGTCCGCGCTATCCGAAAGTCACTCGCCGTACATACGTACACACGTACGCACGCGCGCATTCGAATGCAAGCCGCAAGCGGCCAGCGGAGCGGCTCCCCGAGATTCGAAAAAAAAAAAAAAATGAAAGAAATGCCCCGTTATTATTCGTCAAAAGGCACTCTGGCCTTCTCCGCCGATGCATCAGCGGGGCCAGGGCTAAGCCGCATATAATCCGGGGGCTGGCGCCCATATAAAGCCGCGGCCGAGGCACGCGACTCGGCGCCCTCTAATGGCCGGCTGCTTAGGAGCTTGATTTATTTATCCGAGCGCGCGCCCCGAGGCACCGCGACGAATCCCGGGCCGGATTATACGCCGATGGCGCCTGTACTCTCCGCCACTAATTTCAGGCCGCCTCGCTTGGCCCCGCTCGTTTCGTTTTTTTTTCCCTTTACTCTCGCGTGTGTGTACAGTCGGTCGGCACGAGGCCGATTTCGCACGGCGGCTCACGCCCGGATGATGCGTCCGGGGGTTTGCTTAGCGCACGCGAGAACACGAGTTCCTTTCGGCCGCTGTACGTATATACTGTGGGTAGGTTTTATTGATGTTCGCTCGGGAACGTCTCGTTGCCGCAGCGCTCGGGCCACTGCCGTTGAGCCCCGATTTATGACACTCCCACGAGCGGAATACTGATTGCATAAGCTCGGATCTGTACGCCAAACTGTTGTTCGATTTGTGCCTTTTTTTATTTAACTATGTACGTGTCGAGGAACACTGCATTTTTCTGATAAACGATGAAAGAGAAGCGAGAGATAAGCACCGAGGCACCAACGCCCTGGGCGACGTACGCGTCTCGGGGTTTCACGGCCGGGCGCAAAGGACAAGCCGCGACCTCTGGCCCGAGCCGCGGCACTTCCGTACATCCATTAAGCAGCGTTAACCTTGTTATCCTAAACCCACGGGGCAGGCCGACTCGGCCCTATCGTCTCGCGGCACAATAACGCCGGCGGGCAAGACGCCGGGGCGACAATATTGGGCCGCTCCATCAGCCGGCCGAGTGCGGCGGATAATTCGCGGAAGCTCCTCGCTCCCCGGATGATGAATCTGCCGCGGGAGCACTTATGACACAGCCTCCTCGGACCCTCCTTGCGGGCTTTGTTTTCCGCTCGAGCGCCGTATCCCGCGCAGATTACTCGGGGTGATCAGCTATGAAATGAAGCCCGCCGCCACCGAGCAATGCTTTCCAGCTTTCCCGGGGGGTGACGGGGGGGTAAAGTCTATCCTCTCTCCCACCCGATGATAATGGCCCTCGTTTTATTGCGTTTCTCATGCGGTTTATTGCCTCCTTGCTGTCAATTTTTTTTTTCGTCGTTCCCCCGGTGATTTAGCGCCCGCGCATTAAGCCCGGAAATTTGTGTACTTGCGCCCGGCTTCCTATCCGCCGGATCGCTGACGTTTATATACGCTAGATGTATATACGCGGCCGAAGATAAAGAGCGTCGGTAATTGAATTATTATCTTATACGAGCTCGGTGCCCCCGAGGATGTGTAGATATAGCCTCCGCGAGGTTTTTATACCCGAGCGGCGGACTGCGGATATATATTCGACTGTCCGATCGACCCCGCGGGAAATGGCCGCGCGTTGCGAATAATTGTCCAACCTCGAAGTGTTATGACGCCGCGGAACTTGCGGAACGAAGCAGAAAAAAAAAGAAGGCTGTGCACCCTGTGGGAAAATATAAGCGCATAAGCGAGCGGGGGCCTAATTAGCGCGCGTCGGCCGTCTCCTCCGGCAGACGCACACGCATACGTACATATACATGCCTCCGAAGCCGATTTGGTAATTTATCATTTGGTTGTACCGCTCGGCGCGCGAGAAAAATATCCCTTATTTTCTTAGTACATCTTATATTGCTTGTCCAAGAGGAGTTTCGCTCGTCCCCATTGGGATACACATCGGCACATCGACAGCCGGAGGAAGAGAGAGAGAGAGAGAGACGAGGCGGCGCGCCGGCTCTTCGCGCGCGGGAAGAGGCGCGTCATCCCGGGAAAGGACCTGCTCGATCATCTCGCCCGACGGCTGTGTAAATATCACCTTCCTGCCCATAAAAGATACCCTTAATTACGCGAGCCCAGGCGGCCAGGACACGTTCCCCGCGCGCCTATATCTCGCCCGCTGCGCTCGCCCGAGTCTGCCTGTGTACGTGTACTCCGGGGGCCGACAATCGAACGGCCAGGGGAGATCGGCACGAGTCCCCGCAGCTCCCAAGCGGCTTCTCCAGCTGTTTTTTCAGCGCCTTAACCGCCGACCAACACCTACCCTGTTTGTTGAGTTACTTTTCGTAATTTCCCGGTTGATCGTCTCGGTGTGATTTGGAAACTCTCCCGCCTGAAGATCAGCCTGATTTTTCAAACAATTTTTCCGTCGTTTTGCAGTACCTCGGTTGGAACTCATTTAGCAGCAGAATAATCTACAGCATTTGAAAGTGTACTCGTGATAACATTACTCGTATAATTATCTACTTAAAAATGTACTTGTAATGTATCTCTGTGGTACAAACGTGCTCTATTAAAATGATATCAATGTGTATCTTTCTTACGTTCTGGAAAGGAAATATTTTCCAATATAAACCATATGTACATGACATGCATTCTTTATCGCAGCTTGCGGGTTGAATGCTACTATATAGCTGTTATCACGCGGTTAACGGCTTCGGCGCGAGCTTCTTCTAAGCTCTGATAACACGAGAAGAGTGGCACGATTGCAGTCGCACATGAATCGCGTAACGGCTGCTGCGTTACAATGCGAACAAAAATTTATAATCCAAAGGAGGCGCGGCACGCGTCCCGTCCATCTCGATTAGGCAACGCTGACGCTTCCGATTCATTCCGTCCTATTATTCCGCGCGACGTCGCTCTCTTTCTCCATAAAGATATACGTGCTCATTATGTATCGCGACACAAAGGATGAGTGACGCCGCGCGGCGTCTCTGTTCGCGGTCTTAATCCCGCCTGCCTCCGGCCCGACACGTCTCTCCGCCCGGGGAAATCGCGCGGCGAATCGCGGGACAATCGGCCCGCGTCCCCCGGAAAAGCGCCTATACGTCTACACGCGCGCGCCCCGCGGCATATAACGAGGCGCGCATGTTCCTACGTATACGTACGTATATGTGTATAATCGTCGAGGCGCGCGGGTATACGTGTACGGGATCGGGCCGACATATTGCGCGGCGCGCGCGCGCTCCCGCCTGTCACGACACGGCGATTTTCGAGGGAGCCGCACGCCTCGCGCGTCCGCCGTAAGGATTTATTAGGCTGGAAATTGGAGTGGAGTGTGCTGCACCGTTTCACTCGTGTAAGTCGGCGCGGCCCTTTGTCCGCTGACCTTTGATAATATTACGACGGTGCATTGTGGATCTCTTTGTTCCTCTCGAAACACGCGCGCCCGCTTTCATTGTTTTGCATAATGTATTTTTCATTTGCTCCGTGTGTATTTATATCAGAGAGACACACACGCGCGCCCGCGCGTACACTCGCAGGCTTGTGCCCGCATGTAAGTCGGCGCAAGGTATACCGCGGGTGGAGCGCGGGCTCCGCTGTAGGGCATCAGGATTTGTGTAATAAAAGCGGAGTGTACGCATAATAATGACATTTAAATATTCGGGCGTAACACGCATTTGCCGAAAATAAATAACAATCCGCGAATTGGGAAACATTATTTTGCTCTCGATTTTGCTTTTAATTATAAATTTGAATTAAATTTAAAATTTGCGAAAGGCAGCGGCGGCATTTACAAACCACGATAATAACAATAACGAGGGAATGATAAAAGTAATAACAATATAAGCGATAATAGCTCTACTTAATTAGAGCAGCCGGCAGCAGCCGCGTCAAGGAAATCGAGCCATAACATTAAATCACAATAAAATGTCGATATATCATCGATATTGCTTAAAAGCCCGTGTAGAAAATATAGGAGGAGAGCTGCGTATAAAAAAAAAACGAGCTGCCCACTAAATCTTGAAAATGTAACTGTTTGTGCAGGATCCGCGGCTCGGGGAGTTCCGCTGACGCGCGACTCTCCAGCGCCGTGCGTCTTTCCCGTCCGGTCGAAAAACTCGCCCAAGTTTTCCCGCTCGCAGTGGCATAAAAGGGTGATTTATAAAAACCCGGCCATTGATAAACCGGGATCCTCCGGGTCGCGCGCGCCGCTCCGGCGGGACAAAAGAATCGCGAGGAAGTCGCGGGACTTTGCCGTATTATTGCCATAGGGTAAGCGCGGCGATGCAGATGGCACGTCGGCCGGGCGCACAATGCGCCCCGGGTGCTGTTATCCCAGGCCGCCGGTGTATATGAAGTCGGCAATGAGCAGCTGAGACGCGTTTTCCGAGGCGCGGCCAGCTCGACGTTATGTTCGGTGACCGAACAACAGCCGAGCCGAGCGGCCGATTTCGTGGGGACGCGGACAAGCCGGCCGTTTCACGCTTTTCCTCGATTGTGGGGCAAAATCATTGTCGAGCGCCGTATGCGTATTATGCGAGGCTCGATGAATTTGAATCGGCAGCGATGTCAAACTGGTTTTCAGAAGCGCTGAGAAGATCAGGTTGATGACGACATGTACATCGTGTTCAAAAGTTCGACCTTCGATCGTCAAAACTATATTTATGCAGTGTGAGAAACTATACATCTCGATAGATTTCTGAGTTAGCTTGTACAGCACTAATCGAATAAAAACGGAATGTATATACACAAAAGCGTAGAGGTATTAGTTTGCGTTACCTTTCCAGGGTGTAAAGGCTCGCCTGTCAATTGAACATAATTAAATGGAAAAGTGCGCATGAAACACCAAGGCCGACACTCGATGCACGAGTGTATACAAGCTCTGCGATAATCTCGGAGAAGGAATATATGAAGCAAGGGTAATACCATCAGCAGGGCCACTTGGCCCCGCCTTGCGCGACACTCGAGCGTTTAAGGAAATAATCCCGCGCTCTCATAAGCAGGCGTGTCGGGCGTGTTGCGGGGGTCGCGAGCTAAGGCGCCGGGCGTACACTCGGCGCCTGGATGCAGGTGGCGCCCCGGCGCACACCGCCGGGAGATTTGTAGTTTCATTAGCCGACGAGCGGCTGCTGCTTATGACGTCGAGGCCCGTTGTCTACAACCACTTACACGGCTACTTAGCCCGCGCCGGGGGCCCTCCTCGGGGCCATTGTGCACCAGCCCCCGGGCCCGAGGCTTCCGGATTGCAAGCCCTTCGGCTGGTCGAGTGCCGCGGGGGAGAGCCGGTCGACGAGCGCCTCCGGGGACCTCCCGTCCGCCGGCGGCCTCGCTGCCTCGTCGATGATGCCTGCCGGGGATTCGGTAGACCGCTTGTTCCAATGCTGTCAGAGAATATAAACGAGGGCTCGTGGAAGATTGCCGATTTAATGTATTCAGCTCGAAGTATATTTTTAACAATGTTTTTATTTCTGTCTGTATATAATCAAAATTGATTTATCAAGGATTTTACGTGAACGTACTCGTATTTTTATACTTGTTATGCGTAGGGCACAAAAGAAGGGGTGATTTTGACTAGAACTGTTGCGACGCCGTACATATTATTGAATTGCAAGGATAATGAATTAGGAAGCCACTCTGGGTAAAGTGTATGTATACACAGGCCCATAAATTCATAATTAATTCATTATACGAACGCTTTAACAACTTATTTATCATGCTCTTCGGGGAATTCCGAGCGATGCACCACGACTGCCCTTCGCCGTATTAATTAATCGCCAATAACGCCCACCGCGCGTATACGCCGGGAAATGTGATTAAAAATTGGTCGAAAATCGGCGGCGTAAAAGCCCGGCGAGCGCGAGTGGCGGCCGGCCCATAAAGCCCTCCATTTTTAACAATCGGATATAACTAAAGACCAACAATCAGGGCGTCATAAAGGTCGAGCGCGGGCCCTCTCCATATTTATGAACAAGCCCTGCGCTTGACGCTTTGTTCCCCGAGGCGGCCGAACGACCATTACGCATTAGCGGCCCGCTCGATTCGCCCGCGCGCACGCGCCCCTGCGGAAAAAGCCCGGCGAATCCGGAAGGGCGCGCGCCTCGCACCCCCGCCGAATTTCAATTGTACCCGCGGCCCGGCGGACAATAATCATGACACGACCGGCCGGCCCACACCCCCGCCCGACAATGGAATTGATGATATATCGATTGGGGGCCGCGCGACGAGCCGCCGTATAATTGTTTTACAACGCGGCCAAGCGCCCTGGCTGCCGAATAAAACGCCGGCCGGCCCGTGTATGCGTATACGTGTGTGTATATACTGCGAGCGGCCCGCGAGTCCGCTGATTATGCGCAATTGAAATTTGATGCCGGGTCTGTTGTCAAGTGCGCCTACCTCTCCCCACGTCGTTTCGGCCCCGCTCTCTTTTCAATATACGGCTCATTGTTTATAGTTTTATGGACAGGTCCGCAGTTTGCCGGCACGCCACTTGTGCTTTCCAAAAATCTACCCCCTGTAATTACAGTCCAAGCTGGTGTTTATGAACTGACGAGTTCACTCACTGCCATTGTACCCACTCCCTCGCCCGTATCAATCGAGCCTTTTTATATTTATACCTTGACGGCCATAAGATGTTCATTGTAATCAGAGGCTCTCAACAGTTCCTTTCCGCAGGTGCATTAATTCAATAGATAATTGTCGTAAAAGCCGAGGGTAGGAATAAAAACGCGATGATTCGCAGATTATAAGAGCATTCGAATGCAAATACTCAAGGACGTACTTTTCATTAGCCGCGGGGCCTCTTTTCCACCTTTATCACCGTATTATTTATACCGTTTATTACTCTATCCCGAAGCAATTCCCTAACAGCGTTCCCCTGTATTAATAAAAAGAGCCCGCGATGACGACGAAAAAAAGGTGCGCGGGGGCAGGACTCCGCAGCCAAGGTGTTTATCTTCGTTTGGCCAAGGAGACGCGCGGCCTAATTAAGACTCCCGGCGCGAGAGAACTGGGCGCACGCGCAATGAGATTACGAGGTCGTAAACGCGGCCGCGCGCTTCCCGCATTAACAACGGCATCGTTTCATAACGCGTCTCGGCCACTCAATCACACGATCGCGTAAAAATCCCCCCCGCGCGCACCGTTGAGAGAGAGAGATATATATATATACATATAAGCCCTGGGCAGCGCGCGACCCGGCCGCCCGTAAAATGATTAATCCGAGGATGAATCCGTTATATAGAGGGGCGCGCGCGGATGCGCTCCGAGGCGCGCAACCTTGTTTACCGTGGCAGTAAAGCCTACAGGGAGCTCGCGCGGCGACGACGCGGCAGACGCGCTCCCATTGGCGAGGAGGCTTTTAAGAGTCTTGATTCGATTAACGCCCGCACGGCGCGGGCGCGGCGAGATCGCTCGTCCGAAGGAAGTACCCCGACGCTGAAGCTAGAGGGCGCCCGTGCTCCTCAGTCATTGGATGGCTTTTATTACGGAGTTACCTAATAAGCATTGGACACTCAGTTTATGAACTTGAAAGATATTGATGATTGCGAAAGCGTTTTGACAGATTCGACCCTGCTAGAAGACAAAGCATCGAAATTGCTTAACAGACTAGGCTCTGCGCATCCCTTAGTGCTCAGTGGGAGACCCTGGTCGCTGACGATTCACTGCTGAATTAAATACAGTGTACTAAATGTAAATGTATGTTGTAACTAGACACTGATCTGGAAAATATCTCCATTATCTATGCGTTTCCTTTATTTTCAATAATTTTTCAGTTATTTTAAAGTTAATTTTTAACTTTATCTTTGACTAAAGTCACTAGCTAGTATATCATAAACTGGGAATGAACTGCAGAACCACTTTCGAATGTTTCTACCAGAGGAAAGTCGAAATGGTTTGATGAAATATTTCACAATGGTTAAATTTTTGAGAGACAAAGGCGTATCTTTTCAAGATTTTTTTCAAGTTGGGGAAAACAAGTTTTCGTTTATCTTTTTTAGATTCTTTCTCGAAATATAAAAATTTTATTTTTTCCGAAATTTATGTTTATTGCAAAGTTCAGCACTGAAAATAAGAAAGAAAGTCGTAAAACAGTATATCTGAATTGGAATGTTTTTTGCGTGCACTTTTATGGCTCAACTTTTAACTAATGGATAACTTCGAACATAATAACTTTAAAGGGAATTAATATTTTTATTCTGAAATGACAGCTTGTTTGTCCCAGTTTAATTTGCTTTTTCAGGGCACTGCGAGAAACTTTTTTTACCCCTCGTATTCGTGTTGAAAGTTAAGCAAATTATCATCAATTTCGTTCACTTCTTTTTCTATGAATCTAGAATATAACTTTTCCTGTAGTTTGACGCATGTACAATATTAAGATTTCAATAAATCCATAAGCTACTGCCTGACAGTTACATTATTCATCTGTGCAGGGGACCTCGATAGGTCAAAGTCAAAGGTAAGCTGACATCTCGATCGGTAAAATGCTCGCGCGCAAAAATAAGCAGCCGCTTGCTCCTCCTCCGGCCTCTGCATCTTTAACCGCGCTACTTACTCCCCCACCCGGGCGTCCTCGCAGCGGCATAAAATATTCCTCGTGCACGCACGCCGACTTTTTACCCGGCGACTCTCCGGCCCTCCCTCTCTCCGCGGCCATTTAGCTGATTTAGCGGCGACGAGGCCCCGAGGCAGCGCCGGCTACACGTACACCCTGTTAACGCCCAGACGGAGCGGCCTGGAGCGCGGCGAGGGTTGGGGGCCCGGGAAGGGGGGGGGGGAGGGGCTCGGCGGGCGGGAGCCGCAGGAGTACACGCGAACCCTTCGCGCCACTTTTCCGGGCTCTCGGCGTGTTCCACGAGCCGTGACACGCGAATCGAATTTGTCAAAGATCTCTCTCCTCGGCCGCGTTTCTTGCCTTTTTTCGCCCCCTCCCACCCTCCATTATACATATCGAGTCGGGTGAATAAGGCAGCTGTCGTCGGGAAGACAAAAAGTCCAATCGCCTAAAAGTCCTGCATAATTTTCGTGTAGAAGCCGCGGATGAGGAAAAAAGGCCGAGGCCGCCCGGCCGCCGGCTTTTTCCCTCCGCGATGCTCCGCACTTTAATCTTTTTTTCTAACGTTGTCTTCTTGCTCGGTTCAGTTATCAAACACGAAGTTGGGTGACAGGGATCGCCGTTTACACGGGGACGCCGTCAATGCCCCATTGTATTATTACATTAGAATTAATTTAAATAAAGTTCCCCGGCTCTTTGTCCAAGGGAACGCTAACGAGCTCGAATTAAAAATTAATTAAAAGCAACTTTAATAACCTCTCGGGATTCTAACATGCTATAAACGCGCATAAGCCTTGAGCTGGCAAACACGCAGACGCGTGCAAGAAGATTCTAATACTCTGCCTCGCTTTAGTCGTATCAACTTAAAGTAATTGAAAGCGACATAAGTCGTGAGCAGTGCGCGTTTTGCATGCCGTACAATAGGCACAGAATAGCTTAATACACTCGCGCATAATCGGATGAACGAGCGTATAATCGAATGAACTCTCGATCGCCCTTTGGCAATGCCACTCGGCCCCTTTCAAACACATGCGCCTGTACGCGCGTTGGTATGCCCTTGCGCTCATTGCGAAAGCCGAGTTCTAAACGATGGGTAATTTGAGAACGAGACGAAAGAGCGAAGGCCGGGAGGGGCGGCGGCCGCGTAGGGGAGTTGCGTGCGCGCCGCGCGATGCCCCGAAATGCGGGAGAAAGGGGCGCGCGTCGGCCGCTCGCTCGAGCGGTGCATGCGGAATATCGGGAGGGATGTACGTACTCGGACCCGGGGCAATATTCCGCGCAACTCGCGCGCTTTGGATTTTCGTCCAAATTGAAAACAGCTGTCTTCATTTTTCGCAAATGCGCCAGGTGCCCCATCTTCTAAGTGCTCGCATTAAAAAAAACGATTTGCGATAATGAGGGCCTCGTACCGCTCAAATTACGCCTCTCCCGAGTAATTGAAAGAGTTTATATATTTTAATATTTATACCGCAGCGGGGTAATTTGACGCAAATAAATAATTTATAAAGCGACGCGGTATATCTTGATGTAACGATATAATCCAAGGATTTTCCGAGGGCGAGATTCGCACACGAGCTCCGAGTTGCCACCAGGAAAGGGACTCGAGTTAGCGAGCCCTCGCCCTCTTGTCCCCCCTCGTTTCCGGCTGTCCTACCAAACTCGGGACCGTGTGTCTACCAGCACTTAGGCTCGCGGCTGGACTGTTAACTGCGCGTGCTTATTTGTCTCGCAGGCAACTATACCGTGTCGTCCAAGTATATCATGCTGGGTCGGCCCATTTGTCTATTCGCTACCTCATGTAAATGCGATATTATTCTAGTGAAATTATAAAGGGTCCTAATTAACTTTCTACAAATATTCATTATTCATTCATTTGAGAATTGCCTGTGAACATTTTTGTTTAAATGAACTGAATAAATTGTACTAAACTTAATAAAAATTATCTTGTTTGAAAAACACGTTTTCATTAAATAATCATTATTACATAAAAAATGTTTACAAATATACGAGCGCTTCATTCTTTTTTCATTATCAAATTTATTCGTTGAAAATATTTATTTCTTTGTATTGTTACGTATCGTTGTTTTGATTAATGCTCCTCGGACAAATCGGTGTATCCAACGTGACAGTTTTAGCAAACGTAGAATTAAAGTAGTTAGTTATTGCACTAATGGTAAAAAAGTAAAATTTCGAATAAAAAAGATGCCTAACAAAACATACTTTACTCTAATTCTATCGTTTCAAACTATATTAAAACTCAAAGAACAGACATCCACTATCGAAAAAAAGAGTTTATACCGAGGTTTATACGGTTACAACCTCCAATTACGAGTACCCAAAAAAGTACACTACGATTGTATAAAACCAGTTTTTAGGAATTTATTGAGAAGTCAAGATGCCTGAAAACTGCTGCTGCAGCCCTTACTTTTTTGTCCGAACAATAGAATTAGACGGAGAGAAGTGGTTGTCTAGCTAGTGTGAGCGGATTGAAATTGTTATATCTTTCTGTAGTATGATCAATGTAATTAACTTTCAACGTTGAAGACCTTGTATTTTTGTTAAAAGTAGTTATTAGTAATAGTTATATTTATATTTATATAAATGTACATAGCTAAGTAAAAATATGTAAATATATCTTAATATAAAATAGCGTATACGATTATAATGTAACGCTAAATTTTAATTTTACCATATCTATAATTTTAAAATAAATTTCTGTGCTAATTTATTTCTGTAATTTTATCATTTTAAGATAAGTATTTTATACAAAATAAAGAAATATTTAACATTTCATTTAATTAACGTTTCAGTTTAAAAATTGATCAATTTTGTACTAGGGTTATTGTTGCTAATTTTAAAAAACTTTCCAAAAGTCTTGAGTATTTGTGCTTGAAAAACAATATTATTATCGTCGAAACGCTTAGGTATCTGTTTTTGAAAACATGATATTATTTTTTAATGTCTGGCTTTTTAATCTTTGTATCTTTTCCTTCTTAGAGGAATATTTTCAATGTGGTGTAATTAGCTCGGTATTTGATATTCATATGCACGAGACATGTTAATACTTTAAATTTTATAATATTTATCAAACCAGAGTAATACTGAATAAACTGAACGGAATTCGAAAATTTAAATTCACTAGATCATTGTTACATCATGAGAATGCACAGCCATCAAATTTTTAAAATGAATAAAGCGAACCTCATTAAATGCTCGAATTTTTAATTTGTATTTAAAATATTTTGAAAATCTTAATATAATATTAGTTATTTTGTTTTATTATCAACTTTTAACAAGACAAATGTCAACATTGTCAACTTGGTAGCACTATATCATACGAGATTCGAGTCCATTTTTCACCGCCAAGGCTGAAAGACTACCTTTGTTTACGCAATAATTAATAAAAATGACCGATTATTATTCAAATCGGATGGCCGATAAAGCAGTTGAGCGCAGGGCCGGCAATTATTAACCCGGCGCAAAAGTTAAGGGAAACACGGACGTTTCAACGAGCTCGCGGAGCACGTGGAGCAATCGTTAGCGGCGTTTCATCGCTCACGTTGTGCAGCATCGGACGGCAGCGCCGCGGGGCGAGACGGAGATAAGAACTGACTCGGTAAGCGAGAAAACAAGAGTCGAGGAGAGCGAGATGTACGGAAAGCGAGCAAAGCGAAAAGAGGGGAAAGAGGCGCGGCACGAAATACGTGCTTGGCAAAAGAAGGAGGGAGCGAGAGAGAAGGCCGACACGCTGGTCGCGTGCGTGTAAGATACATCGCGGGGCTGACAAGCACGCGGTCTTTTCGGGCATTTCCGTCGGGCCCGAATAGTCGTGCGCGCGGCTTGCAAGGGCCCCTCTGCGCACTATCTCTTTCTCGTTCCCTCTTCCCTCTCTAGGCCCGACGTGGTAATAGCTACCTACGGGACGGCGCCGCCCCGCGGGATAACTGGCACCTTTCGTGCTTGCAAGCGGTCGCGTCAAGCCGCTGACTCGTGTAAAGCCTCCGTCACAATGACGGACTAACGGGCCAATGATTGTTGCATGCTCTATACAGCCTGCAGGAAATTCGGTTATGCGGTACAAGTTTGCGTTATTCAAATTCTCGTACAAGGCTGAATCGAGAACCAAAATTAATCCGTTAACCTCCGCTGACGACAGACCGTAGGCCAAGGTGGAACATACAAATTTCATTCACAGAATTATTTTGATATGACCAGGATCTCGTGCAAGAAAACTGTCTTCAAATTACATTTGCCGTAACTCCAAGCGTATATGAAAAAAACTGACACTTGTAACAGACATCATCGAATCTCGTGAAAAAAAATGTGGTATAGAGGCAAGAGTGTGAGCGAACCTTAACGCACCTGATCGGGCCCTTCGCGATAATCCAAGCTCGGCGCCATCGTACCTCGCTCCCCTCAGCCCGGGTCTAGAAAGTGCACGCAGGCGCATAGGCATGACGGAGGTAGGCGGGCCGAGGCAGGCGGCCAAAGAGAGAAGTTGGCCCGAGTCCGCCTGAGACGTGTTAATCAAAATGTTGGACAAGCCACTTACACGGGCCCCGTGACGTTTCTATTTAGGCCTCGGCTGCGCAACGGGGTGGGTCTCCCGCCCCCGCCCCGGCAATTTGCCGAGCCCTGCAGTTTGCGCAGAAGCGCCGGGCTACACACACCGCGGGCACGTGAGGCCGCGCGCCGGGTTAAAGAGTGGCGTCCCGCGCGGCAGATCCCGCGGATTATACACGCACACGGCCCCGTTCCCTCGTCGCGGAGCTAGACCGGCTTTAATCATAACCTGCGCCCCGTAGCGAGTGCCCTCCACGGCTGTTGCGAAATAATATAAGATAACTGCGGGATGAGGGCGTCGAGGCAGTATATAATTGCATCGACTGGTGCAGGTTACCTCGCAAGAGTGGAGAAAAGCACTCCGCTGGTTCTTTATTGCTATCGCGCCCTGCGTCTCGGTGTCTTACATATTTCAAAGTTGTAATGTACATTTTTGTGGAAACGAGTTACGAAATTGATTGTAGGAGGGTTGCTCGCCGGCACAGGAGGGCCAACGCGCGCAAAACCGTGGGGGCAACATAAATTTACCGAGTTTCAAGACGAGAACACGGGCTGCACGCGCGCGGCCCTGTAACTAAAAAACCCATTGTACCTCTCCCTGATTAAAAAAACGGGCTGGTCGAAACTCCCGGGGCCCGCGCGCGCCGCTTTTAATTAAAAAAGAGAAAAAGAAGAGGAAAGCGTATATAGCGGCCGGGCCGCGCGCGTTGCATAAAAAAGTTTGTTTTCCTCCGAACACGCAATATTCTTTGAAGATACACGTTCCGTATGGAAATCCGCGCTGGCCCGGGCGCGCTTTTCCCCGCCGGACAAAAAGGAGCCCTGCCCTTCGGCAGGAAAAAGCGGCCCCCCCGCCCCCCGCTCCTTTTTTATTTTTATTTTTGCATCACTGCAGCCCGCCGCCCCTCTTTATTTTCTCGATAATTCCTTGGCCGCGGCGTTAATTAAAAGTAGCCTTCGACGCGGGGAGACGACCGGAAGGCGACCGCGCCCCGGCCCCGGAGAAAGCGCGTGGAAAAACACGGGCCGCCGAGCGGGAACAGGGACGCCGCGGCTGCGGCGAGTACGGAAAAAGGATCGGAACAAAAAAAAAAAAGGAGCCGAAAACCGGCGGGGCTGGTGTCCGCGCGGGCGGGCCGCCCGCGGACCCCCGGGCGCTAGGCAGCCCGGGCAACTTTGCCGCGCAGACAGTAGCAAAACAAGCAGAGCGCGCCGGGCCGCCGCCTCCGCGCTTATGTGCCCGCCGCTCGCCCCTCCCCGTCTGTGTTTGCCCGGGCGACGGAGTTGTTTTGGGCGCGGCGCGCCCGCTCGACGAGTGTTTGTCAAATGTTTGATCAAAATGTTTGTCATTTCCGGGAGGCATGGCAGCCGAAATGAAATGCCGCGAGCCGCCCCGCGGATTCGCCGGTTGTGCGTGTATATATATATATATGTATGTGTATGCGTATGCACGCCCCCCGCGGGCCCTGTGAGCCTCTGTGTTGGTGCGCCGGGGGAAAGACTCGTGGGGGGAGTCAAGCGCCGAGGTCGTCTTGCGCTGACGAGGCAACCGCGTCGAGTCGTTATACAAATTTGGCAAAAAGCTACGCTGGTTCTCGCGTAACGAATTAAGGGGAAGTTGCAACTTGCAGAGGAACACTTCCCCAACTTGTATCTAAACTACTGCGAATTCCGTTGCCAAACGCTACGTTATTGTGTATAAAATACATTGTACAATTTCACAAGTATTAGCAGCTTCGCACAGGAATTGAGTGCAATGAGAGGTCGCAGTATTATTATTGCTCCCCTGCGTGTTTAAAACTGACGACGAAATAATAAAGTCTACCGTGTAATTATCTCCCTTTAATTAATTGATATGCATGTAGATGAAAAACATTGACAGTGAGTGTTTATTAATATTTGAATTTAACTCGTTTTATAACCAGGGTGAAAATGGTGAAGGTATCTAATAATGTTCTGATGGTATAATGCAGGGAGGGTTGGAACGATCGTATTTTGACGACCGAATTCTGAGACAAGCAAAAATGTTTTTGCTTAGCTGTACAAGCTTGCAGCAGCCGTCGCTGCACGATCTTCCTAAACGCACGTAATAGATAGCGCGCGACTCAGCAGCGGGAAACTCCATTGCAGCGCGTTCACCCGCCGCACATATATATATATATCCAATGAAAATCAGTGCAGACGTCACCCGTGGAAAAAGCTTTTTTCCCCGATATATTTGCCCAACGAAGCCTCATCCGTGAGCTATCGCATTACCGCGCGCACATCAGCGCGATCCGCGAGCAGCCGATTCGAGCGCGGCGACACTTGGCGGGCGTCACACCTATATATGTACATCGGCCCTCTGGCATGCCGAATGACTCGGGAGCGCAGAAAAGCTCTTTTTTGTTCCTACCGGCGACAACGTCCGCCGAGGAAATTAGCGGAGTGCGGGGCATCCGGGATCGCCGGGGGGAAAAAAAAAGCCCCGGGGGCCGATTGTCATCGGGCCGTCATCGCGCGTCAACCGGCACAATGGCGCGGAGCGGCCTTTTCCGCGCCAGCGGCCCCGAATGATCGGGCGCACGTGCGCGCGCGTCAACCGGGCCGTCTCAATTATCCGGGCGATCGGCCGGCCGTCACCCCGCGCCCAATTACCGCCGATTCACCTGCTTAAAAGACTCTCCCCCCACGGCCGTGTACACATCGTGCGATATCTATGTTTATTATTGCTCCTCCGCGAGTGTTATTGGGAAGCGCGAGCCTTGGAGCGGGTGTATTATACTTTTTTTGTTCCCCAGCCGGTTCGTGCGTACGCGTCCGCGGGATCGCGAGGCGCGCGCAACGGGGCCCGTTCAAAAGGCTTTGTCTCGGGGGTAGCTGTGCTTGCGTCGCGCGGGCGCCCAACGACAACACAAGGGCCGAAGATGACGGGCGCGCGAGCTGGCCGCCTGCGTACACATCCCCAACGGGCAATTATATACGGCCCGGGCCATATTGCGATAATGGCGCGCGAGAGGAGCTTTTTTCCATCCCCCGGAGGCATGTCATCCGCGCTTGTTTATCGACTTCGCTAATTCGGAGGCGCGCCGCTGTTTTCTTTCCTCCTCGCGGAGCCGAGGACGCGCCCGCGGTCTTCTAAGGGATAAAACCGTACCCTTTGTGCGAGGCAGTACAGGCGCATGTATATATACGCTATCGGAATGGCGTGTGTATTTTTGGGCCAGGCGGGCCGAGGGGGAGCGGCTCGTTTGCCGGCGCGACGAGGCGATCTCCCGGCTGCAGAGTCATCTTCCGTATTCCTTTCCATTTCTCACCTCCAAGTTGGACTCGGCGAGGAATGAAAAAAGTTGTAGGTAGGGCAGCTGCGGAGTCTCCAGTTAGTGCGGGCCTCGGGATAAACTTCATTGAAAAAGTTCGCGCGTTCAGCAGCCTTGGAATGCGGAGTTGGCCCCGAGGGCGGCGGCGCGCACGGGGTAAAGTGTACTTTTTGAAGCCCCTTTGAGGAGAAGCCGCGGGAGCGGCAAACTCCCGGGCTCGCCCCGGAAACGCGCGAGAGGAGCGCGTTTACACGCTGTTACGTAATTCCAGCAGGAGTGAGTCTGCGGATAACCTCCCGTCTATATACCTACATCTAAATCCTTTACTTGCTCTTCCGAATCTTTCGTTCGAATTCATTTACCTATTACCGCGTGCAAGTGCCGCATGCAGATCATTCAGATTTCAAATGGCAAAGTTTTTCATTCGGAGCACTAGTCTTCGCGAATATAAAATCATAATGCAACTGGAATGGGAGTAGAATTTGAATAAAATGACTTGCAGAAAACCAACCTCTTATCGTGTTCCTTTTACAACGTGTTATTTTGTAATAATGATTAACCGATATTGTCTACACGAGTTAGCCATTATTATACACAGTATCGACAGCTATTCTTATTAATTATTTTCCTACGTAATAGTTGTACGTGTTATGTAGCAGTTTCGTGGCAAATGATGCTTTTTCAACATTGTTCAAATGATTGTCCCACAGAATCTCGGGGCTCTTGTAGTACAAAAAGACGCACAATAGAAAGGCTGGTATTGGTCGAGGCGCAAGGGGGACAGTGACAATTTCATGGAGCAAATGAAATAAAAGCAACACGTGGGCCACCGGCTAAGTAGGAGTCTCGGGAGGAGAATAGGAGACACGCTCGAATATAGAGGCGACAAGGCGTCACGGTTTGGCAGGCCGACTCGCCCGGCCGGCAGGCTTTTCACATTATACCCGCGGCGGCACTCGAGGGCCGCAAGGTATACAAAGTGTCGATCAGCGCTTGAAGAGCCGCCGCGGGCCGACTCGGGCACCGCACCGAGCAGCTGATCCCCGGACGCGTACATATCGAGTTTTTAAAAGCGCGCCCTGTTTACTCGGGCCTGATCCGCGGCAAAGGCTGACCCCCTCCCCGTGTATATAGGCAGACACGAGTGGGCTTTGTCCGGCCCGCGGCCAGGTAGGCCGGCCAGATCGACCGAGAAATCGCCGGCCTAATGCGGGAAGAATTAGGGGACGGCGCCGTCGCGGCCCTTCTCCCCTGACACGGCCCCGGGAGACCGTTGATAAGCCCCGAGGCCGGATGCGCCGAGGGGCTCCCGCGCCGCGCATACCGAATATCGCCCGCCGATCCACTTCACGCTCGACTTTGTCGATCGGCCCGATAACTAACGCCTTCCGAAGGATGTATCTCCCTCGCCGGCTGGCTTTCAATCCAATGGTTTGCCCTGCGCGCCATCCAGTCTCCGCGAGCAGCCTCACTTTTTGACAACAAATGTATAAAATATGAGGTAAATCGTTAGATTCGTTCGTAAGAAGCTACAATGTTTCGTTGCAAATGTAACTAACTTCCAAAATCGATTGTTTGTTTACGTGTATGCTAGAAATTAGAATTCTTGCGCACTAGATTTTGTTAAATTTATTTCTTCACGTATTATTTCAGTTCGATAATAAAAGAATTGTTGATAATTCTTTTAACAACCTTCATTGTTTACAGTTACCTTTATACCGATTTTGCAATAAAAAAAATAAAAGTATTCAATTTTTTACGTAAACATTTTTGTAGTGTTTAATACAATCTTCACGACTGAAAAAATACACGTTTACTCGAAAAATAAACATTCGTAAAAGGTAGGTTGGAAAATTCAATTGCGTTTGCGATAATGAAAAGATAAATTATCACGTAGTCAAATCATAATTGTTTTGCATTGAACAAAAGTAAACAATCTCAGTGTTCTTAGCTTGTAGATTTTACTATTGTACTAAATCTTTTATTAGAAATGAGCATAAATTATAAATGAACACGCGTATAAGTGGTGTTGAACATAATCAGACCTTACACCGCATACGTACAACTCGTATAAAGTACGCGTATATCTCGCAATGTAACACGAATGGCGCGTGGATCGATAATTCATAAACCTGCTTGGGCTCGTGAGCGAGATTCAAGAAATTCCCGGCTCACCCGGCACTCGGACATTCAAAAGCGACGCGGTATATATACCCCGGGCGCGTTGTATAACTCCCGCGAACATCTAGTCTATATCCCCCGGGCCGGCGAAATCATTCATCAACCTTACACCGCATAATAACAGTGAATTTCATGAAAACGCACTTAACATAAAGCGACGCTCGCGCGCGCCTCCCCCGGCGAAATGAATTCAATAAACGGGAGGGCGCCTTCCTTTTTTGTCGGCCGTTAACGCGGGCGATACACATACCCGGCACATTAGTGGAATAACTTCGGGGGGACGATTTTGAATATTTTTGGAAAAAGACGCGGGGCTAAGGAGGGCGCGACCTATGCAAATGCGATACACGCGTATACGTACAGACACTCGGCGGGGGCGCAGCAGACGGAGGGCGGGCTATTAGTCAAACACTCGAATTTTCATATAAGAGCTGTCAGTCAAGGGGATTATTTATCTCCGGCGATGGCCGATGGAGCCATCGGTGGATACACTCATATATTTATACATGTATAGGTACTCGCAGTGGGACATCGATCAGAGGGCTGTAATTGCAAATGCGTGATTATTCCCCTCGAGCGCGGGCAAGTCGGCGATGAGCGCTCCATTGCCGGCAACCTCCGGCCGTGAGCACACAGTGTACAGATGTACACGCCACTCTCGGGCTTTATTGGAAGGCATCGCGAAGGCAGCGAGCGGCACACGCACATATATATATAGACCATATAGCCCCGAATTGTAAGAACCTCGCGGACTCGGTGTGGACTCCGCCCGGGGAAAAGAAGGCCGCGCCGGGCGACGCAATCTCGAGGGCCACGCAATGAAAGGCCGTATAACTCAGCCGGCCGTCGCGTTTAATAATTCCCGCTGAGCAGCTGCCGCTCGGCTCGCCCGGGCCAACCCTTCCCTCCGCGCCTCCTTAATACGCGCCCGCGCGCTCATCGGCTAATTAATCATCCCGCGTTAATACGCCCCCCCACCCACCCAGGCTAATTGAATTCCCCGATTTCCCGCGCGTTAATACGAGTTTAATTCGAATCGAATAAACTTCGCCCCGCGCGCCTCTCTCTGTATATATATATATATATCTACGTACGCGCGGGCTCCCCCCGCCCCGGCGCCCTTTCCTTTTTTTTTTTTTGTTTTTTCCGTCCAGCCTCTCTCTCTCTCTCTCCTCTCCCTGATTTTATTGATCTTCGCGCGCCGACGGCTGTGCAGCGCGCGCCGCTACGCCTCTCGCGCTCAAAAGGCGTGCGTTATTTTCGCCCGCGGGATACGTCGCCGGCCGATCAATTGGCCGATCCCCGCCGCCCAGCTTTCCTCCCCGTTTCCGGAGTGCTTTTAGACCTTGCACCTTTGCGAGCGATCCAAATTCTACATTTTTATTTCCCGTTCTCGTGCGCGAACGCACGTTGTCTTATCGGTCGTCCGAGGGTTTAAATACCATTTTGTTTCATCCTATAGTTATGACTAGCAGCTGCGACTTTGTACAAAGTTGCTACAATAATCTTGGCCTGTAAAGCTTCTTTCATCCCATTTTTATTATTTTATCGTTGTTTACTACAATTAATGTGATTAGTGATAATATTACCTGACTCTTTATAAAATTAGAATTATTAAAAACGTGTAAAGTATAAGTTAAATACGTTATCAGTTGTGTACGTTTCGCAAATATGTACTTTGCTTTTAAGATATTTTTCCTCTTTATCAGATACCGCAGTTAATCTTTTAAGGATTTTTTAAATAAAACATATTTCCTTAAGTATTATCAAACGTGCTATAATATAATTTATTTTTTGCATGGTACATTATATGCAAAATTAACGGCACATTAACCAAGGAATAATATAGGAAGAAAATATTTGTTCACGCTTAAACTTTGTAGCACATGAATTCAAGTTTAAATAACTAAGTTTCTGATTAGGCAGATATTAAAAATGTACACTAACATGTTAGAATACACCTCTTAATCATAAACCAGCGTATCTACAACAATAAAAGTGATTTTTATCCAACTAAAAATTTAACAATGTTTCAGTAGTAGCTGCATTATGGGTAAAAATTCTAAATTGCTGATAAAACAAAGTACTTTGTGTAGTGCTTAGTCTAAAGAATCACATCGATCCTTTGAATTGATCGAGTAAGTCAAATTAATATAAAGATAATCACTGGTCTGGCAAATCCACAAAGCCTCAAATATAGAAGCTCGTATAGAAGTCAACGCTTTGCAATACTCACACAGGGAATTCGCCATCATTCACAAAGGGGATAGCCGAGCGTTCGAAAACTAAAACTCACCCCCAGGCGGAACAAAACCAAAATATCAAAAATAAAAATTAAAGTGAAAAATGGTACGTCTCTATGTATATGTGGGTACAAAGAGTGGAAAAAGGCCGAGAGAGGCGGGCGAGTCGAAGCGCGACGTCCGGCGGCGCGAGCGGGACAGAGAGCGAAGCGCTGTGTCTACAGAGAAGATCCGGCGGCCTCCCACCACCGGCTCCTCTCCACCTCCACGGAACGCGCGCACAGCTCGAGCCGCCGACGAGGGGAGGGGCCGGGCAGAGGGCCGAGCGCCCCGCAGACTCCGCCCCTCGGGCCCTCGCTAGGTGCGGCGGCGGCGGCGGCGGTGGCGGCGGCGGCGCCCGCCGTCAGGAGGCGCCCTCGGCTCCCTCGGCCGGCCAGTTTCGCAGCTAAACGTTCCCCCGGATCGCTCTGTCTCCCTCCTGCGCCGGTATTTGATCCGTGGTACTTTTATCGTTGCTAATGCCTCGATGTAAAGGCACTTTAAAGCGTCGGCAGGGGTACTGTAAGGAGATTTTGCGGACAGTAAGGCTGATTGCTAGATACCGGACTCGGAATGCAACTATTTTGTGGCCCGCCTGCATTGCGCATTTCTACTCTTATATTATTCAACAAAGCTGTAGACATAATGTGCGCACATATTAGTTTTAATCATTATGGTAAATTGTACTTTATTAATATTGACTGTATACTTATTCAAGACTCCATTTGTTTTAAACGTTTGTGAAAAAACTAGTTAATTTCCTGTTACTAAGCAGAATAATTAGACATTGAACCAATGACTCAATATTTGCCCATTTTCTAATCTAGAATAAAAAGTTTAAAAGTTGGTTTTCATTAAGATTATTCGCATTAAGTCAATATCTATGTAAAATGTCTTAGATTTTGATTACTATAAATATACTTCCTAATATAAATGAAATTGTAATAACTGTTACTCTACAAACCGAGTTGGAGTTCACAGAATTTAGTGTGGCTAAAGTTTCTATTCAGAAGTTACATTTGTTAAATATTGCAATAAATAATAATTGCACAATAATTTAAAATAAATTAAATGTTGCTTTTATAAATCTCAAAATTATAGTGTTTGTGATACTACTATTTAACAATTGAAAATTTTTATAGATAATGGAAATTTATGTACTCAGTACTATCATTTCATCATTAAAGAATAACTTAATTGTTTATATTAGTTTTTATTAAAAGTTTTTATCTTAGAATTTATATAAGCTTACCTAACATCCATCCTGAATGTTCCTAGGATTATAGCAATATATGGAATGAGAAGCTTATAGAATTTAATCGATAGGGATAAATTGTGATTAGGAAGAATATCTTTTGGATAATCGTACAATCATCGTTGTTCATATCTGATGTCACATTTTGCAAGCTTAGACATCGAATACTATCACAAAATACCAAAATATGTTTTGAATAATTTGCATAAAACTCGGTTGAAAATTAGATTGCTATTAAACTAAATTAATTAAAATAATTCCTGTAACAAGTATTATCAGTAAATTTAACAACATTTATATTTCGATAATATATTATATTTTTACTAATATAATGTTACTAATGCATCTTTTACTTGTTAACTTACCTAAGTAATATTAATAAAAGTTTACATTTGTAGAAGAGTTTTATAGGAATTTTGACTACATCAGTGTGCTGTTACAAGTTTATTAGAATTTATTTGTATCTGAAAATGTTCTTATATTTGCAGCAGTCGATCAAAGTATATTTCTGAGTAAACCGGGTCTAAACTCGCCATATCAAAAAGTTATTGTACTCTATAGAAAAAATTGCGATCACTGTACTTAAAATTATACTATTGACCAAAATGCAGTGTATTAAAAACTAAAACAGGTATTGTAGTTTTAGGTAAAATAATCACAATTTCTATTGTACAGTAACTTTTTTGATTTTACAAGTCTGTTTCGAGTTTCCTGCAAACTATAGTAAGAAATTCTAAAGCATTTCTCTCGGAGTAACAACTGTAAAACATGTATATAGTTTATAACTGCTATTGTTGTAATTTGGTCACAAATTAGTTTGGAAAACAAAAAATTGAAATTGTTGGTAATATACATTTAAGCCAACTGCAGAAACTTTGTACACCCCTTCATTACCAGGCATAATAGAGATATCAACTTTAAATTCAATAATCTTAATCCCGTGGGGTGCATAAAGCTGCAGCAGTGTGGCCATAAAGATCCTGTCAATGGGCTCCCTCGCACGCGATAAGTATTGATCCCGCCATGCATCAAAATAGAGGAAAGGCCCCGTGCATTAAAAAAAAAAAGCCTCGCGCGCTGCGGTCCGGTGAAAAATAATAATTCCGTAATCCTCTTTGCCGAAACGAAAAGGCGCGCGCGCGTCCCAGCCGAAGGAACCGTCGCGCGGGCAGAAAGCCCGGGGGGCGCGAGGCCGGAAAAAAAAAGTGCGCCGCGAAGAAAGCCACGTCTAGCACAAAGCATCCCTTTAGTCGAGCCTCTGATTCAACGAGGCGACCGACCAGGTTATACACTTCTGCCCGGGGATCTCTTTATTTCCTGGCACTCGGTGACATTGAAAGGAGAGAGCGAGGCCGCGGAGGTCCGCCGTCGCCCGGCTTTCCGCGCTTTTGCACCCCCCCCCTCCCCTCCCCGCCCTCCTCTTCTTCCCGCCCCTGGCCTCTGCACTAAGCTTGGGCAAAGTCGCCTCAACCCCTTACGGAAAAAAGTGGGTAGGGGACCTCGGACAGGAGTGGAAGAATATAAACCTAAGGGTATAAGAGAGCGGGGCGAATGCTAACGGGCTGAGATGCCAGGGGGGGAGAAGTAGGCGGACGGTAAGAATGACTGATTTGGCTCGACCTTTTTAGTTCCATCTTTTAATTTATGCTCATCTGAAAATTAGTTTTAAACGATGTCGTCCTTGGGCATCCGGCTTCTGATCAAGGTTCTACTACGAGATTTCGAGAGAAAATTTACCAGGTTTCTTCAAGTAACATCAATTTTCACTATAAAGTGAACGAATTTCCTTGAGTTATCTAGTCGAGCTCAGCTTGCGCAGAAATATTGTAAAAATTTCCTTTATACCATTTGCTTTCATTTTACTGCCTTTGAAAGATATAATCAATGTACTATTTACTGTAATTCTAGAGTGAAAAAAGTTGAAAAATAACGAATCTGAAAAGTCTTATTGAAGAGCCATGTTTATATCTGAAAGGTAAATTTTGATCCGGGAATGGAATGGAATGGAGCCGCGGTAGTCGGCGCCGTAAACAGCCCGCGGCCCAGGGGCAGGAAAGGGACAAGCAGTCCGAGGGCCGAAGAAAAATCGCGGTCGGCGGGTGCGGATCGCGAGGAGGCGGCGCGGCCGGCCCTCCTGGGCTCGTCCCCCCGGGTTGTAAGGACAGCGGTCCATCGCGTCCTTCCCCCCCCCCTCCCCCTCCTTCGGCCAAGTTTATTCAGGCCGCGGAAAGTTTGTAGTACAGCGTGTCCGCCGCCAGAGGGCAGCCCGGGGACAAGGGACGGAGACCGGAACCGGACATAACCTGCCGCCCCCGGCGCAACCCGGCGACCCGCACACATACACGCGTCGCGCTTTGTCCGGTCTCTCGGACGCAATTAGGGTGGTTCCCTCTCGGGCGGCTCCGCTGCCGCCGCCGCCGCCGCCGCCGCCGACGAGGAGACTCGCCCCACCCCACCCTCCCCCTGGGGCCGCCGCTAAGTAGAAAAGCTTGTAGCCACCGACGACTGGCCGCGAATCTCCCGGCCGTCCCCCGGCTCAGGGCGCCCGGGAAAGGCGGCCGGCCGGCCAGGGGCCGGCGACGGGGCGGCTCTTGCGGCCCGCGTGTCCGCCGGCGGACTGACAGCGCCCGACTACCGCACGACGAGCTCGCGCCCGTGTCGCTCTTACACCCCCGCCGCGGCCCCCCTCGCTCCTCCCTTTTTTTTTCTCCCGTGCTCCCCGGCTGACCTTAGGCCGCGAGGATCTCGATGTGTATCGAACCTTTGCTCTTTTTCTTCTCTCCCCGATGGGCCCGGAACATAACGCTGTGTTTTTACGAGGCGCGCGATGAGGAGGGCCGCGGGCGATCGGCTTCTCGCGCGGCATAATATATATATATATACATATACGCGTGAAGTTTGCCGCAACAGGGGATTTATCAGGGAGGCCGCTTATATGAGCGCGGGGCTTCCTCCATCGGCTCTCCGCGGAGGCTGCACGCGAGGCCATTCGCTCGCGGCTACTTCCTTTCCCCTCCGCCCGGAGTATCCCTTTATCTGCCTCCATCTCGCGGCGGGAGCTCGGACTTTTATATTTCGGCCTCCCTTATACGCCCGTCCGCCCACGCACCGAGCGGCCGGATCGACGGCAGGCGGAGGCATCGCATTTTACGCGCGTATATCGCGGGGAGATCGATCGATCTCGAGGCCGATAATATAACGAGCGATTCAGCCGCCTCGCCGCTCGTACTGTGTATATATATAAACCTTTCGATATATAATAATGCCGGATCGAGTTGTTATCGGCCGAGTCCGCCTACGGTATTATTGCCTTCGGGAACGATGCCACGTGAATTTCACGGCTCGGTGCCCAAGTTTATACAAATATTTTATACACAAGTGTGTATATGTACGCGCGCGATCGGGAATGAAGACTGTGTATTGTGCGGATGGCATATAAAGTGGGGTTCACTTATGTTGTTTTAAATTTAACGCCAACTCGTCGACAAGGTGGTGCGATAGTGCGAAATTAATTCGAGTATGGCATGGTAAGAGGTTGTACGGCGGGACACTCGTGGAATTTATTAACGCGCACGGCACACGAGTTTTGATTAGGTCTTGTGAGTTCAATTCTCGGCTATCTTATCCTAAGCGTCGAAAGCCGCTCGTTTATTACAGCTGCTCAACCCGTGCGTATGCACGTACCTTTGTACAATCTTATATTGTAATGCGTGGAACACGTGATGTTGCGTAACTTCATGTATTGTTGGCCCCCGGTCCGCCTGTATGCGAACTTTAAAAACAAAACTTTTATTCGAAACATTTTCTTATAATACATTTTTTCAGATTTTATCCGCAATAAAGTTTTCTTTTACGACTCATACTAACCATTCGGCTTTGGTGCGCTAAGGTTCTTTATAACGCAGCCGCTTGCAGCTATCGTTTCAATTGTTTTCTATTAAATTAGTACCCTTTAGTTATCACCTTTATAATTTTATTTACATAAACGCGCACGCTTATACCGAATGAAACTACGTGCGGTGAATTGAATTATTTACAAAAAAAACCTGTGGCCTATAGTTAACGTGCAATTGTTAGCAAAAAAACATTAAAATAACATTCGAAAATTAATTTTACAACTTGCGATGATTTCCCGCTGAGAAGGCTATCAGCCCGATATGCAGCATGGGCATAATCTCGTCTTGTCTACACTCCTTGAATGATTGCGAGAACTAAATCGGGGAAAAAGATGTATCGGGATACGTCTTTATCCCTGCGCAGCGTTTACACTCGTTTGCCGACGGGAAAGGCGATTTGATAGTGGGGCACCTCCCGTGGAACACCCCGCAAGGGTCTCATTTATCTAACCATCCCCGCGCTATCCATAGCGCCCGTGCACGTCGCTCCCTTCCCGCTCCTCTTCTTTTATCTCGCCCTTCATGAATTAATGTACAATAGTGGATGTGCGCGGGTGCGTTCACTCGGTATACAGATGTGCCGGCGAATTGATTTTTCCGCCGGCCTATAAGTTTGCTTGTCCGAAGGTAATTATCAACGAGGTATCCAAGGGAATATGCCTTTGCACAGCTAGAATCAATGTATTTTTCCAATATGATATGCTTTTAACGCAGTCTCAAAGTCTAGTTTAACCCTCGCAATAAACTAGCTTAGCGCTATATGAAATTAACTTCATGGCAGTTTTCTATTCCTTATCACTCGCTAATTTTAGAAGTCAAGGTAGTAAATCATTCATAATAGAGTGGAGTATTAACAGCTGGTATAGAGCTTTACTTACTCGCGGGTCTAAAACTTTAAAAAACAAGCCACGCGAAAGTTACATTTAAATGCGAGTCGATGCTCTCTTGCGTGCGTGTATACTGTACAGGGGTACTTGTTATCGAGTCATTAGCATATTCGACTCCAGTAGGGTTTAGAACGTGTGCCCTGTGCTCTTTTCATTTTTCTCTTACTCAAGAGGACGCGGAATTAATGAACGTATCCGTCAACAGCTGTAGTTACTTCGGAATATTATCAATTCAAATTATTTATTTGATGCATTACTATGCAGTTGACATTCATAATTTTTTCATGGCACGGCCATTTTTATCTTTACCTTACACCCCATTTATTAATGTGAAAAAATCAAAATTTATTCATTGTTTAATTATACAATGTTATCATTGATCAAAAGGTTTTATTATACCAACACCAGACTGTACAGTATATTGTCAATATGTATACAATGATCTTTGCAGCTTCTCAAAACTTCAAAGTTGCTGCGCTCTCACTCGCGACCGTAAAAATTTTATTACGGAACTAAAGCTTTCCAAGGAGCGAATCTACTTTCCTTCTCTAACGAATATCTTAAAGGAATATCTATTTGCATAGGCAACAATATTAGAGATCTATATTTTGTTGATGCATATATGCATGCATATAAATGCACTGAGAGAAGGGATATAGAAATTTTTACTATACTTTATAGTTAATAAAAATTGTGATTATTTTATTACCTATTACTATACTGTTTGTAATTTTTGTAAAGTAAGGTAGTTTGTGGACAGTTTACATACGCAGTACAATAAAAATTATGTCACTCCCTTTCCCTAAGTGTTGACTAAAGCTGTGATATTGTGCAATTATATTTACATTTATAAGTTGACTTAAGATGTTGTGTTTATAAATGTGTGTTTTGTGCAATATTTTGTAAGTCATTTACAAATAAAAATTGATCTATCTATCTGCCTAAGAGTAAGCAAACGATTATGTAAAACAATGATTTCTACAACTCCTTTATAATTTCAGCATAAGAGGCAATTATTGTACATATCTGATATTAATTCTGTGCAATTATGAAGAAAACTATAATTATATAAAAATGTTACTTCGATATTTACCCTGTACTTGGATTTTACAGGGTGGTTGATACAGATGTATGCTGTTCAACTTAAATTTTTATTTGTTTCTCCCTATTATATATATCAACCATTTTTTGCACATACACTCTTATGTGTGGTATCAACTTTAAGGAACGATGTGGGGTTCAGGCGGCTTTTTAGACTGGAGATATTGTTACGAGGCGTCATGGACGATGAAAGGTTTTACTCAAGTATTCTTTACGACGAAGTGCCCTAAAACCGATGCTAAAACCTCTTGCCTGTAAATTATGTGTACCATTTATAGCGCGATTATGTTTTCTCGGTTGACGGGATATGTTTATAAAATATCAATTGCTTCGCAGGTAAAATAAGATAGCACCCGACGGGCAAACCGTCAATATTACTTACAAAATTGAAAAACATTGTATTCCTTTACCACATATATATATCTTCAACGAAAATTCCACGTTTATAAATTGGGCGTAAACCTTACACAAGAAAGTATATATACTCTGTGCAGAATATGTCTGTAGATATATATATATACAAAAGAGACATGTCAGTCCGACTGCGGGCGTTTGAATAGTAATTTTAACGTCCTTACTACCGTCGGGGGAGGATCTTCGAGTCCGTCTCAGTAGTACACTTGCCGTGACGCTCGCCTCGAATCACCTTCTCGAATCGTCTGCGCAAACTTGCCGAGTGCCGCAATTTCTAGAGTGCGACGGAATCAGAGTCGTGGAAAGGGGCGGGGCGGCTGGGCGACGAGGCGGAGGGGGGAGACGAGAAGGGTATCCCGCAGGCGAGCTAATTAAGGTCACCTCGCCGAATGGAAATGTCTGGCGGGGCCGGCGCGTGCACCCGGGCGCGAGGGGGCTTTAATATAATTCGCGCCGGTGTCCGGGTAAGATAACAGGAAAGGCTGCGGGTAATAGTCGGTGGCCGCCGCCCATGGAACATACGCTTCATTAACGGATCATCTCGTGTTAATATCTACTTTATCCGGCGCTGACCGTATCAGCGCTAGCCAGGCGCGAACGCCGACCCCGCCGCCGACTAGCGGCGAGACAAAATATATATGTGGATCTCGGGTAGGCGCCCTCGCGTTATTTTACACATCGCTTTGCGCGCTTCTCTGGGTGTATATCCGTGTCGATTGAGCGATGCATTACGTTTCTCCATTCAACGAGTGATAGTTCTTTGCAAAAGCAGCAGTGAATGGCGTTTGAGGTATTGTTCGGTGTTGCAGCGATGCTTGGCGGGTGCGCAAGAGACATTTTGAGCTAATAATATAATTTTGCTAATGATTTGGGTAAAAGCAATTGTAACTTTTTATTATAATTACTTTTATAATACTGTACGGAAAGAAATATATAAGAATTTTAACTAAATCTCTAAGAAAGCTGGGAACTACGAGACTTGTTATATCAATGACATACGTAGAGTTTATGAAAAAATAATTTCAGTTTACGAAAGCATTTCTTTCATATTTATGTGAAAAATCAGGAAAATTTATCATAAACAATAATATAGTTACATTTTATAGCTTGTTAAATTTGTTATACATATATAAATTAGCACCTTTCTGTATTTATGTAGAAGAATCATTACCCTGTGACATACCATACTTCATTAGAAAAGTATAATCCCTTTCCATTATATTTTTGCATCTCTTTTCTGGGTAGTATTTTGTTCCTCATAATAAATGCTTTTACTCAGTATTGGTGGTAATGGCTATCTATTCTACATAAAGTGATACTCAATTATATTTTTATAAATTATTATTGCATTAACTTTTTAATACTTTATTTATAAAAGTAAAAATGCCTTTACTCGGGTGAAAAAAGTAAATTTTTTGTATCATTTTTTGTGACAATATATTAACACGGTAAACTGAAAATATTTATTGATCGTACATTTAATAACAACATTCGCACCGCACATTATGTTAAAGAGTAAAAGTTGTTGTTCCTTTCCTTAGCACGGCTTCCAATTACCGAGGAACCTTAAATAAGTAATTCATCGGGATACATACAGGCGAGCCGTACATCGAATAAAACCAAAACCGCACGGTCATCCGTAATAATTAAACAATCTTTCCTCACGTCATGGCGGCTGCCATAGCTGTATCGTACAAAAAGTGAAACGGCCGCGCGGAGAAGACCGGGCGGCCGTCCCCCGACAAATCAGGCACTGCCTAATAAATTCTCATAATTATCGCGGTGAACACGAGGAGCAAGAGTCAGCGGCAGCGCCGCCGCCTTCTCCCGCTCGTACAAATTTCATCGGCCGCGCAAAAGGGAAGTGGGGAGGGAGAAAGAAGAACGGCTCCCGCTTCTAATAATCCGCGCGTCTATACGCACGGAGATCAAAACAAGCCCGGGGCCACATAACGAGGCCCTGGCGGCAATAAAGATTCCGCGCTACAACTCAGCTGATTAGGGGCCGCGCGATGACGCGCTCGCGCGAGAATCTACGAACACGCGTTGCTACATACGCCCTGCCGGGGATCGCTCGAATAAATTTGGAACTCGGCTTTTCCGCGGCGCGTACAATGTATGCGTGCGCGAGTGCGCGCCGCTCCGCGTTATTAATTAAATGGGCCCTGCGCTTCTCGGTATACACTGTACTCGCGGCTGCGGGATTCTCTTAGAGCGGTTCCGTTTGAATCGCTTTTAGATTACGCGCGAGCGGGGATTGTGCAAAGGGCTGTCTGCAACGGTTAATGAGAAGTGTATTTGTTGTTTTAACAGGGCTTCGTAATCTTAGTGAAATCTAATTGTGTTAACAGCTTTAGCTGCAAGACAAAAAATGAGAATCAGTTTCAAGAATTTTTTTTTATTGACTTACAGTATCATTTGATTAATTAAAAATTAAAAATGCTACATTTACAAATTCTGTGTAATTAGTTTTTATGTAAGATAAAATAATACTAGGCGCAGATGTTACAGAAGAGTAAAACAAAAACTATTTTAAAAGCTTACGGACTACGGTTGTACAGTAGTTGCTGCATAGGATTCAAACGAACAAACAATTTAAAGATGTGTTTATTTTAAATGTTACGCATATGAGAAAATGATAAGGGACAGGCAATATTCAGTCAAGTATAAAAATTGTAACTCAGCTTATTTACCTGCTTTTTTTGCTAAATAAGTTTTGCATATTGTAATTAGAAATTGTTTAATTGACTAATATACAAAAAGTTGCAAAGTCATATTTTCAAATAAATTAATTTTCTCCCGATTATTCACACAACTGATTATATTTCACGCGGGATAATAAAATAATCGTAAATTCAGAGTACTGTGAGAAGTCATTATTACACTATTTGCATTTATCAACGTTATTTACTTTCTTAAAAATAAGTAAGCTTAAACAATCGTGTTTTCTGTTAATATACACGAAAGCTTGTTTCAAGTTCTGCTTTTAACGACTTGATAACGATATATTGTATGAGTCAAAAACTTTGAGTTTTTTTTTTCACCAAATATTTAAACAGTCAAAGTATATATTTTTCCGAATAAACTAAAATTTTATTAATCTGCGAGTTAAATTTTTATTATCAATCGTACTTTCTACATTATGCGCCTAACCACCAATATACATTTTAAGGCAGTGTAAATTTCCTTGTATGACAGAAAATCGTAGCTCGCAAGAAGTATATTTGCTCGCTACTATTTTTTTTTTCTCGAGCAATTATTAATTTAAGATTACCAAAATTTGGCTCCATGTCGACACGGAATAGCTTTAGGAAACATCGGAGATCCAGGGGGAATTATAATTGCCCCGCTTGGCGGCGCGGCCTCGGCATAAAGCCGTCGTCGCGGCTTTGGCGCCATCCGGCTCTCCTCGCCCGGGGCCCGCACATAAATCCGCGCGCGTTATTTCCCCGCGGCGCAATCCGTCGCGGCCGCGCGGCCTTTCAATCGCCCGGCGCATAAATCTCCGTCACGCGGGACTGGCCGGGAGCCGCTGCCGCCGGCCCTCCCAGGGCCCGATCTAATTGCCGCGCGGGGTCCCCCCCCCCCCCTTCCGCGGGGCACAATGAGCGGCGCCGATTAAAATCTGCGGTACAAGGGCCCCGGGAGGAGCCGGACCGAGCGCGGCCCTATCAAAGCCGACATCTCCCGCGCCCGGGCGCCAAGGCCGCGCGTTAACGAGCTGGACCATTCAGGGGCCGCGCGGCCCATTCACCTGGCGGCGCGCCTCCCGAGCCCGGCGTAGGCGGCCTCTGCACACGCCCGCGGCCCTTCCTTTTCCTCGCGCCGGCCGATATCTGCTCTCGTGGCCCAGCAGCCGGCCTGCGCTCGGTCCTGTTTATCCCGCGCGGGAGGTGGGCCGAGGTTTCGTAATTAGCGCGGGCTCCCATTGCGTCTGTAACGCGGCCGCCGAGGCTTGTGCAAGGAGTGCGCGTATGGGGCTCTGCTCGCGGCGTCACACGAGCTCCGTTACTGCCTAGAGGTCGAGCGGTTTTTCTTTATTAAAACAAAGTAGCTCGCCGGGCGAAAATTCCACTTTGAACGCCGTTCAATGGTGCACATTAGTAATTGGGTTTTAAAGGAAAGCCTATGGCTTTGAGACGCAGGGGCGTATATATTTGCGCGGAAATATTCCGATAACGGACTGAGGTGCTGGCAGCCAGTTCAATATCCTTTGTACAGTTATTATTTTCCAGATTTTCCAGGCTATTGCATATATCCATTCCAATTTAAATTCACTCGGGCAGCTGTAAATTATCGATCTTACAATGTTGGTCCCTATCGAACCAGTTCTCCTCGCTTTATGCGAATTAATAAGCCACAATAAAAATACAAAGTTATTCGCGGCTCTCTTCTTTTATTATAATCTTATACATTTGTACCGAAAAAATTTATCCTTACGTCTCTCTTCTTGTTTTCACATCGTGGAACATGTCATGAAGGGAAAAAGAAGAGGCCAAAAGAGGATGAGAGAATAAGTCTCGGAGATAATAATCAAATTTGGGAACAGGCCGGAACGAGCTTCTGGAGCTGTTGACAAAGGCCCGCTCATAAATTCAATAGCCGAGAGGAGTCGGCGGAGAAAAGACTTTCCTGCGTAAAATCAAGTGTTCGAAACACGAGGAGAAATAACGAGATAAAGAGGAGGAGAGGGAGGCAGAGGAGGAGATCGGGTTTTTTTTTTTGCTCTCTCCCTCCTCGGCGCGTCGCCGGACTGGCTTTCTTTCTCGCTCTTCGTCTTTCGGACTCAATGGCCCGGGATGAATGGGCCACGTGAATGGAACAGCCTTTTACGCTTCGACAGCGACCTGTAAGCCGTGTTTCGATAGCCTCGATAGAGTCCGAAAATTCGTTTTCCCGCTCCCACAATCCTTTATCGTGATCATTCGTCGCGAGACAAAAACGCTCAATATTGTTAAAGCCGCTTAAGATGTTTAAACGAAACACGGGTTTGTTTAGCCGCGAGTTATCGGCCGTGTGCGGTTCAACACTTGATAGCGATTATTGCCACACGTTTTCCTTGAACGTGATGACATTCGTTTATTTGCACAACGTATAACTCGATTCATTTGTTTGTCATTCGATGCGCGTCCAACGAAATCGTACAAATGTTTTTCGACTCCGCTACAACTGCCCTGCAAGGGCTGGGCAAACGATAAAGAGCTGCGCGTGATCACAGGGCCGTGTAGAGGAAGTAAGTTTCCCTCGATTGATGGATAGTCGCGAGAGGGAAGACTCGCTGCTCGCCCAGATGAGGAAGCCCAAGTACACGGCTAATGGCATTAAAAGAAGCTGGCTGTGGGGCTTCGGAGCGTACACTGGTAAAAAGTGGTCCGGGTGCAGGGCGGCGCGGGCACGAGCCGTGTATATCGGCCTGAAATTGAATTAACCCAATGGCCGCGTATAGCGCATTAATTCACTTTGTCTCGGGGCTCGCGGGCGGCCGAGAGATAGGCCCCGGCCACGGCTCGCGCGCGATAGGAAAATGAGATTGAGGAGTATAAAAGAGCGGGCCGTAAAAGACCTCCTGGACTCGCGAGAACCGCATCGACGGGGAGGTGCGAGCCCGAGAGCCAACCGAGACGCGAGGGGAGATGGGAAGGCCGATAGGGTAAACTACGCTAAGGGTATAATAACGGAAGAGCGAGAGCGCGAGAGGAGCGATAAAAAAAGGACTTTGGCCGGGGCCGCGGCTCGCCATTCAAGCGGGCCGGGCGCGCGTGCATACCTGGAAAGCGGCCCTAATGATATGCCCCGGAGCCGGGGCGGCCTTTCGGGAATTCTCCGCCGGTTTCGGGGAATTAGGAATTCCGGGATCGCGCGTCACCGCCGCGCGGCTTTTGTGGGAATCGAGCCGAGCCGCCGGCCCGCTGCCTGGGGAATCCCCCGCTGATTTATAAGCGCGAATCTCTCCGGCCGGCCGAACAATCCCCGAGACGCCAGGAGAAAAGGTATTGAGGCCGAGGGGAAGCGAGTGCCGCCGGCGCGGCTCCCTTTTCTATACGCCTACCCTCCTCTCCTTTTTTTTCCTTCCTTCTTTCTTTCCTCCTCGCCGCGTGGAAAAGTGCGAGGGGCTTCCGCGCAGGCTCTTTCAAGTGTCTCGCGGCCCATTGACGGCCGCCGCGGCCGTTTATCGCTTCAATTAAGCGCCGGTTAAGTGCGACGCGAATTAGAAGCCGCGAGCGCCCGGGGAAGGGAAAATGCGCCGGGGCACAATTCGCGGCTCTCGGCCCACTTGGCTCCGCCTTTTTTTTTTTTCCTGCGGCCTCTCGCCCTTCGACCCGCCGCGCGGATATTCTCCGGCGGCTTTCCGCCTCCCGCGCCCACCGCCGGGGAGTCAATGAGGCCTTTGTGCTTTTTATGAATTTATCCGCGGGACAATCGGGGATGCGCCGGGACAATGAGCCGTGAGTGGATTGTTAATAGACGTCAAATTGAGCTTCAGCGCTTTCGCCAACGATTGCGTTTGCTTTGCCCTTGTTTAAATATCACAATAAAGCGCTCATCCCAGTGTGTATCCATTATCCGCGCGTGGAACCACCCTCTTTAGAGTTAACAATCATCAGAAAATCCTTTTGTACACTCATTAAAATTAAAAAATCCTTTATAACTTTATGAATGCGAATCGCTTGACTAATTGCAATGAATTCATAAATATAATACCCACTCATATTCTTTTAACAAACTTCATTATGTATTTCTAACGACGTTTGTTTCATCAACTTTATTCATCTATAATAGTTAACTTGAATGTCAAGTTTTAAGAGAGTGTAAGAGGAATATAAAATATGAAAGAACTTAAGAGTAACTTAATTTTGACGTAAAATCCCATTTCATTAAAAGTACTGGCGTTGAAAAATATTTTAAATATATTATCTAGTGCACGTGAAAATTTTGTTCGGTACATTTATTTGTTATTTTTTACAGGCTAACAGATACAATCTAATTATATAGATTGATAGATGCATATATGCATTCAATGTAAAGGCTTCGAGTGAAATTGAATAGCAAAAAGTGTTGGTGTATCGTATTTAAAATTCAATTGATGGATCAGTTAAATTACCATCGGTAAATAAACTGACTATACATGCGCTCTAAATCATGAATTTGCCTGCCATTCCATTCGTCGTTCAAAATGATCCTCAACGCGGCTAATAAGATGCAGAAGCATATCGTCGAACGTCATTAATTTCTGTGCTCCCGACGGTTACGTCTGAATATTAGTAGCCATCTGGAAATTGCTGCTCCTCCTCTCAGAGCGAAAAAAGCGACTGTAGAACAAATAAAAAAAGCAACGAGTGGAGAAGAGAACAGGTTTCGGCCGAATGCTGTGAGCGCCTTTTGCCGCCCGTGTCTCCCATGCGCGTTAATTCTTTTATTGCTTTGTATACATATATAAATTTCTTCTCTTTTTTTTCACCTTACCTCTCGCCTTTGTGCTCATCCCTAGGTTGTCTTGAACATCGTTACCGCATTACAAGTGAGCGACGTCTGTGTTTGATTTTTGTTTTGGCACTATTGCAATTTTGTTGGTATATTAAGTAAAATTATTTTTTAACAATTAAAATATAATGATGCTTATGTAATAAAGAAAAATATAAATATTTTTCAAACTACATTACATTTAATATTTACAACATAATTGTTCAATTCAAATATGTAAAATTTTCTCTTTTAAATAATCTAAACATAGAAATAGAATTAAGTCACAAATAAAATATTTATATGCATATGTTAGTTTTGGCAACGATGGTCATATTTCATAATTTTATGTAGACGTTATTCTATTGATAATTTGATTGAAAGGGATTACAAATTGTGAAATATTTATTAACGTATAATTATACATTATTGTTATTATTATTTATTAATAAATTATGTAATTAAATTCCCTGTCTATAGAACTCTGCGTGTATGTTAGTTAATTCTGAGTATGAATTCCAAATATAATTATAGAAACTAAGTGAAAATCTATGAATATTTATACTTATTGATATGAAAAACACCTATGATCTTGTATCTATGTTTATTTTTTTTAAAGTAATATTTTGTGCTCTATAAACCTGTATACATTATGTACGCGGCATGTGCCATGAGCATGCAAGTCGAATTATTTATTTAATGGTGAATTAATTCTGTCGCTATGTTATTATTATTTTATAAGAACAGTATCGTTTGATAATTTATCATAAAATCTAGTAAAACAATAGTTTTTCTGCATTCACATCAATTAGAAAATTAATAAGTATTAATTAGTAAACTAACATTATTCTGACTATACTACATCGGCAGTATTGCAGGATGAAGTGCCCTACTTTAATTAATAGGAGCCAGTGCATAGAAGTCTCGATCCTCTACGACACGTTCACTGCTCGAGATTTTTCCTTGAGATCAGAAAGATCCGATGCCGACTTGGTGGCGCCACGTCAGTCACCGTGAAAGTGCAACGATTGTCACGAAGCGGACACACTGTCTCATTCCAATGGGCTCTGTGCATGCCAATTTCAAATGTTTCAGTGTTTGTAAGAAATATTGTATAACTGCAAAAAAAATAAGATCTTACGTTTTCGATAAAGTAAGTCTTTATATCTGTTAGATATTTTGGAATTAAATTAAGTGGATATTTCATAATTAGCTACGGTAAACATTTTGTACATACTTCTAGATTAATTATACAAGTTAATGTAAAACACTTAGTGTTACTTCATTTAAGTATATCGCTAGGTTTTGCCAGTTAAATCCTTGTTGCTCGAAAATTCGTCGCAGGTGATACATTAACGAATAACATAAATGTAGTTGATAACACATCCCCTTACCCATCAAAACAATCATTAAAAATAATCAGTTTTCTTGAATTCTAAGTTAAAAAAGAGTCATGATTTTTTATTATAAGTTTGAATTTTAACAAATATTAAAAATAGTCGAAGCCAATATTTAAGAAAAAGTAACAAATGGCAATACGTTCCTGAACAAAGAACAAGTAATTAAAAAAATGTTTTGCAAGAAAATGGAGCTTATTAGTATTAATTAAGTTGATATTTTATATTCCCATTGCAGATTATGGATCTACTACGAAGGTGGTTTGAGAAAATGTCCTAAGGAACGCTGTCTTCAGGTTCCCTGGTAAATCTTTCACTTCATCTATAATCCAGAACATGTTCTGTAGATGAGTCCATATCATGTTATTCTGGGTTTGGGTTTATCCTATTTTTCCTGGTAAAATTCCCCTTTTCCTTCGTTAGTCCGAATTCGCTTTAAAGCAATTGGATTTAGTCTCTTGCTTTTGGGTCATGGGTACCTCACAATTTTCGCTGGACCGGAATTGAAGTGTGTTTGCAGAGTACGTTGATAGGAATATCTCTTATGTTTGCAGTTGAAAGGTATGCAGGTGAAAGAAAATGAGAAGACATCATTGAGATGAGTAGAAACTGGCGTGTCTCCGCTCCTGACAGTAGAAGCAAACCAAAGGGGCCGAGTTCATGACAACGCTTCTTACGTCCTTATTTCGATTTTGTTCGTACATTTTTTATATTCTTTGTCTTAGGTTGATGTTTTTCTAGTTGCTGATAAAAATCTCCTTCTAATGGAAAGCAGTGCGGACTCTACTCCAAATAACTTCGTCTCTTTCAATTTTGGAATACGGATTTATTTATCTTCTTAATCTTCTTCTCGTTGATAGCGGTATTGAAGCACCGCTGGCGTAAACTCTATTTCAGGTTGATCTCAATATTTACGAAATATTTTGGGGTGAATAATTCATTGATTTCAAGACCAAAACAATAATTGAGACCATTAATAAATTCTATATCTGCAATTGATTTTTGATATTTGATATTTCTGTATATGTAGTTTAATGAATGTTCTCAGCGTATGTACACTCTAAATAAGGTGACATATTTCAAGTATGGAGCCGCAGCATCGTCTTAATTGATTAATGGTGGAGCTAGAGACATTGTTTTCTGTTTTCTGTACTCCTTTTCATACAAGTTTCTTCTTGATGCTCGATGGTTATCATTAGTTACTTAAAAAAATTATGAATGAAATATTGTTGTACTTTACAACAAACATTCTGATATATAATCAAGTGTAATTGTTAAGAGAATTCTGGAGTTCATTAACAAGAAAAAATCAGAATACATGTAGGTAACGTTCTATTGGGACTACTATTTCATTTTATGTTAGAATACAATTGTACATATTTCAATACATTATCAAGAGCATCTTTTATATTATACTAACGTGATTAAAAATAAAAATACTACTGTATTTGAGCTTCTTTGTTTACTACTCAAATACTATCATTAAATTTATTACCATCTATTTTACTTTCATTTATTTCATATTATCGATAAACAGCTTGCAAAATTTTTCAAAATAGCCATTTACCTGCATAATTACTTCATAAAATCAAATGATACTGTATAAATAGAAGCTGTATTTCTTGAAACAATTAAGTGGCATACATCATAGATAGTCATTTGCATTTTATTGCATTATACAATGATGCACTAACGAACAAGCTCCAATTGTACCAAGCATGCAAAGACCGATTAACAGGCCATTCTATTTGTGCAGTAATTCGACGCTTGAAAAACACGTGTAGAGACACATATACGAATATACACATAAATACGTTAAAAGAATCTATCAAGCTACTAAAATATCAACTATCAATGACTAAAGAATACTTATATATTTTATAGGGTAATGTGAATTCACATACAAGTTATTGCGCAATTTAAATAATGTAATCTATAGTATAAAGTCAGCTATTCCTTTCTTTTATATTTTTTATATTATATTAATGCTATTTCTATGTATTATTTATAAAATTTATTAATAAATATAAATAATATTCATAATATAGTCAGAATGTGTTAAAATAATTTATACTGTTTTTAATTTTTGAAACTTGTTCTTTTATTGAAATCAACATTCATTTTGATATTCAAGTTATAAATATTGATATTTGGCTATAGTAATTTAAGTTATTTTCGTTTATACTATGCACACATGCATTCGAGCCAAGCGCCAGGCATAGCTTAGGGAAGGTAGACCAATTTTGCACGGATCTTTTTCAGCTGGCGTGCTATGCGAAATTGGCCACATGGCATGCTGGCAAAAAGTGGACCGGGCGTAATTGAGCTATTGAGTATTTTTACAAGTGTTCGTTGACGACTCGTCACTTGATAGAGTTATTTAGGAGCTTGTATAATTATAGACTCGAGTGCATAGAAGCAGTTTACGTTGAAATGCGAGTGTCGCATCCTTGGCGTGCTTTGAGAAAAAAACCTGTCTAAAGGTATTTAACGGGTCTTCGATAGAACATTGGAGATATTAGGCAACTAGTATCAATTGATATTCTATTTATAAGCTATATTTTTTTTAAATTAGTCAATTTTACCTATCTTCTTCTGGATTCTTAGGAATATTGAAATTTTACGAGATCAAAGGCCATATTCAGATCTTTAATTATTTTTAAAAATTTCTACAATATAAATCTAAAAGATATAATAAATATAATAAAAATAAAAAAATATATGTAATTAAGTTAGGTTTACTTTTTAATATTACATGTGCTTCGTATTAAGTATCGCTTTCTTTTTACAATAAACTGTATGTATATACTTCTCGTCTCAGCAATTGGTGAATGACTTGATATTTAAGTTTTTAAAAATGAATAATCTAATATTTAAACTCGCAGCTCACAAAAAATTACGTTTGTCCCTGAAAAAGTTTACTTTTCATTAAAATTTTTATTGTAATTTTTTTGATCCAAAAATGTCTGCGTGCAGTCTAATATGTTACTATATCTATAAATAAATTCGAAACGTTTTCTAGTACTTAATGATTTATGTGATTTAATTCATAATCGTTTTATTAAAATTTACTTTCTTTTAAAGTTTGTTTATTAAGTAAATATATGACAAGTTTTACTCCGATTAAAAGTTTTAGCATACGTAAAGTGCTTACAAAGAAGATAGTTAATAGCTTAGTATAATAAATAGCTTAGTAATTTTTATTCAAGTAAATTTTTTCACTCACCAATAGTTTAGCCTGCATATGAATATAATTCGTAATATAATAAATCGTGATATATTCATTAAGATTAAATCAATATTTATTCAACAACTTTTATTCTGATTAGATCATCATTATTAGATCTATAACTGTATATAAAGTATCTGGAGTGATGAAGATCTCCTACAGTCTAACTTGACTCAAATCCATAGTAATTTAGAACTATTTAAATTTATTTTAATTAAATTTAGTTCAAGGTATTTTATTATTTTTATTATAACTATTAAGACTTGATTTGGTACTTTTAAGTGGATTTTATATTTATTTAATTGTATTAGGTGTGCGACAAGAATAGGACAACGGTTATTAATTATATCATTAAGCTTTATTATTTATTTTATCAATTAACAAATCATTTAATATTTTATATAATACGGTTGAATTAAAACAAAGATATAATACGAACGCAAAAAGTGAAAACAAAGGTGCCAACAAATAATCGAATTGACCGCTCGAAGTCAAAGAACCGCGTGTCGATCGTAAAAGGTAAAACATCTCACCTCTCGAGTCGAGCTCCTCAATCCTTATACCTAAGTCATCGCCGCCGCGATCGCGTGCGTGATCTTCTCCCCACAGGCCGCGCGGGAAGTTCGGAGTTCCCGCCACTACTCGAGCTTCTGCGCTCCAAATTTTCCGAGGGCCGTGTGCGTCGCCTACTCGCTAACGCCTTGCTGTTCCAGGAAAGCTTTAAACTCCCTGTGCGCAGGTCGGTTTGATTATTATAGGAATATCTCATTATCCCCCATTTCCTTGACTACCTCGGGTAGACCTCATCAGGCCTACCTCAGTGCGGCTGGAGCCACGGAATCCATACGGATCCAAGCTAGCGCGATCTGACTACGCACACAGCTCGCCTCTTTTACACATTTTCAGCAAAAGCTCCGGCCCCGCGCTTCTTGTGCTTCGGGTTTACAATAAATAAATAAATTAATAACATTTTATCAATCATCCAACAGTCCAATATGTTTATACGTCTATTGCATTAATTTAAAAAATATTAATACATAAATCGATATTACATATTAGTATTCTGTAAATAGCTCTTGTATAATTAGTACTAACATATTTTAGATAAAAAGCAATAATGAACAGAACAATGAGAAAAGCCTTCTTAATCGTCGCGCTTGTTATATACGCTGCAGTTCAATTCGATGCTGAAAATTCGGTAATTGTAAAATAAATTTACTAAAATTCATTTGCAGAAATAAATAAAGATATAAATAATTAAAATATTTAAAATTTGCAAAACTATATTATAATAGTAGTTAATATATAAATTTTATGATTTATAGGCAAATTTTCTTTCCATCTTAAATAATGGTGGGAACCCTTCAGAATCAGGCGATTCTCGTGGAGGCGCTGGACATTGAAAATGAAGTCATTAAAGCTCTGAGATAGTTTGTTATAAACAAATTTCATGTTAAATATGTGTTATAAATAATAATGTTATCATATGATTTTATGCTACATTGCATAATACATTACTCAGTGCATTGTTTATCTCTACACTTATTGTTTAATACAGCTTTTTTAAATTTGAAATAATGTCAACCACAAACAAAAAGTTTAGTTACTAAATACAGATATGTATTAAATTTTTATAATAAAAAACCTAAAAATACACTAACTATCCATGCACTTCCATAATTGTGTTAAAACTGCAGTTACAGGTAATAATATAAAAGCCACATTTTCACTTAAATTTTTGTTTTTATATTGACATAACTTTTACTGTATACATTATATTTGTCGATTATTAAAGAGATATTGCACTAAAAATTATCAAAAATAATTTTATTTTGATTTCTTAATTCTAGATATCATTCTCTACTTAAAAAAATGTTTGAGAAAAAATAAAAAAAAATAATTATTTGTGGTTTATTTTTCAACAATAATTGCATATTTAATTGTACTTGTGTATATCAATAAGTACTTGTTTCGTACTGGATTCCTCCCTGATTGACACATTTTTCATGTAAGTTTATTTTTAATTATTTGTAGATGTTTCTCTTATTGATAAAATTTTTAGCTGCTTCTGCTTGGTGTTTGCTACACCTACGCCAGAAGTTTTCACTATTTGAATTACATAAACTGTCTTTTAATTCCTCGTCTCCAGCTATACCACGCGCTAGCTGAGGAAATTCTAAACATTTTTTTTTGCTGTCGCAAAACTGTTAGATGCACCCCGTGAAGATACATTTGTTTAAAAAATGGCCTACTTGCCGCAGCGTAGCTAATCAAAGTAGAGGAAATAGTCAATGGGAGAGAGTAGGACGGAGCTATCAGGGCCGCAAGATGAGCAGCGGGTCTGGTCCCGCCCTCCGGGCTTAGTCGCGTAGCGATTTGTCAACTGCCAAAATTGTTAACAAAAGAACGTCGGGCCCCAGCGAACCGTCAGAAGGAGGAAAGGAGGTCGCAGGAGTCGGGCCGCAAGTCGGCCGTCAATCCCCCCGCCCCGACTCTGCTGACGGTCCGCTAAGGCCCGATGTTCTGTTGTTGACAATTTCGATAGTCGACGAATGGGCACGCGTCTAATATTCGAGGTCGGGGCCAGACCTGCTGCTCATCCTGCGGCTCCGATATCTCCGCCCTACTCTCTCCCATCGACTATTTCAGCTACTGTCGTTGGCTACGCTGCGGCGAGTAGGTCGCACTTTTCGGCCGTGGAGGTTGAATTTTTACCATTTTTTAAACACCTGTATCTTCGCGGGGTTGCATCTAACAGTTTCGCGACCGCAAAAAAAAATGTGTTGAATTTTCTCAGCTATCCCATGGTATAGCTGGAGACAAGGAATTAAAAGACAGATTGTATAATAATACATAAACAGTTGTAGATCAAATATAAAATATAAATACAAATAGTATTGATATTTATTTTTCACTAAAACTATGTTACGTTACCTTCCAAAATTCATACGACTTCTACAGATACACAATGTTTTAGTAGATGCTCATGTAATTCCTGCACTGAGTAGTGTTGTATATTGTTATGCAGATCCTGCAAATACAAGAGGAATTATATATTATACATATTCACACGTTTAACATTTAAAAATATTAATTGAATTTACTTTAAGTTTATTTTGGAACATGAAATGTTGTAGAAGGCGTTACTAAAATGCACTTCAACCACGTATTAAATTAGAGATTATTAGCGATTTTTGGAATTGTTAAACTATTATACACATTCTTATATAAAAATGTTAAAATTATTAATTACTTTAATTTAAATATTTTTAACGGAAGCTGATGCTTCATCCAAAACTGATATAGGCAACTGCTTTATCACTTTCGTAGATTACCTTTATCTAAAATTTTAGTTGCACCTAGTTACGTTTTCTCAAGTGACAATCTGCATTACAACAAACGCAGTGACTATTTCACTGATTCAGATTTAGAGAGTACATTATACTTATTACTCAACAGACAACCAACCCCTACCATGCTAATAAAGGAATAAGAAGCAGCAGATTATAATACGCTCTCTTTTCTAAGATGCATGAGTGCAAGTGTGGTTTTCCGCATCTAATTCGCACACGGGCCACCGAACTGACCACATCGCCGTTAGCAGCGGTGGCTGTGTACGACGTCACTTAGACGCCGTACCATCAGCTCCGTACTCGCAACTCGCAATCGTGTACCGTACGGCTCCTAAGCCGCTGTTCCGATTAAATCATTTTTTATACATTGTATCGCAGATGTACGCTACGCAAAAAATAAAACTGCAAAATAAAATCGCGAGTTTACTAATTTAAACTATGCTTTTTTCTTTTGTCTACCCATGCTCCCATTCCCACAAATCTATTTAAAATTGATGTCATGAACTTCTTGAAATCTAATGAAATGTCAACATTTTCAAAATAATTTTTACTATGAGTTTACTACTATTATGAGTAGAAGCAATCGATGGCCCAGCTATTGTAAGTTTCTAAGTTTTAAAAACTCCTTTGTTTGGATTCGTCTAATATTGATAGTAGTAGCAACTGATAATTGTAGGTTATCACTTTCTCCCATTAATTTATAGAAAATACGTTACAGTTATAGAAAAAGTGTATTAACCCATAGAAGTGGAAGCATCAAAAACTAAATTCCTCTTGAATTCCCCAACAAAGTGCGTTCCAAATAATATTTTTCACTATGTACAGTTATTGAACCTAAATATTTTTGTTTGGAAGATGAATTTGTCTCGGTTTTCTACGACAACCGAAAATCGCGCTGATCGTCAGACTTTGTGGGCGTTCTCCGGGAACAAGTGAGCTGAGATTTTCTTTCGCGGCGCATCTCAGCTCACACACTCCACTACCCAGGAGGCATCTCCTCTCTAGGAGTCGTGTCGGCATTGGGCCGCGGGTTTGTCCAGCTTTGCACCCTCGAGGTAGCCCCCCTTCAAATTTTGGCGACCTCTGTACCTTTTTCTTCGCTCCCGTGATGCACTCCCGTTGATCGCGCGCACAACCCACTCATCTGCCAAACCCCTTCATTTATTGTTTTATAATGATATATACAGACGCACACACAGTATAGGCAAATCGCATACATATAAATTATTCCATCAATTTCTGTCGGTAACAGAACTTATTATCTTTAATCATTACATCATAGATTATTTATTAAGTTCAAGATTTTTACAAACAATTTGTGATTAAATCAAAATTTACATTGAAAATAGAATATAATTTATAAATTAGATTTTAAACAATAAATGATGTTAACAAAAGAGCCTAATTATGTAATTTTTTAAAATAAAGAAACTATTGATTATATTTCTAGCTTTATTAAAACATGATAAAATTTAAATGAAAAATATACATTGAAATACATAAAGATTGTTTTAACCAAAAACTATATTCAAATCTGTGAAATTCCGCAGATTTGAATATTTAGGAAGACATAAATTATCCGATTTCATCTCAATTAAAAATTTAGATGACATAGAACCAAAATTATTATTATTCAATTAAATCGTTCATTGAACAATGAAACATTTTTTGTCGCTGTATTTTAATACAGTTATAGTTATAGTTATAGTACAGTTATAGTTATAGTTCTTTAATTTTATAATTAATGATAATTAATTATAATTTATTCTATTTAATAAATTATTATTAGTTCTTTCAGTTTTTTCGTTGTTTTAATTTTGGATTACTAAAACTAATAAAAATCAAAATTATACAATCGTATAACACTCACTTACACAATGCGTAGATATCTGACCGACGCATATGAAGACAAGAAAATTTATAATTTCTATCGATGTTAAATAAAATATAAATATACTTTGGTAAAAACCATGATATCTTCATTGAGATTAAACCAATATTTATGTAACTTTTCTTCTGATAAGATTATCATTATCAGAACTTAAATTCTATATAAACGGCGAAAAGATGTTGTCTAGTTAATTGATTCAAAACATCAGAATTTAATTTTAAACTATTTAAGATTATTAAAGGTAAAATTATAATTAATATATAAAGAAATATATTTTTTTTTGCGGTCGCGAAATTGTTAGATGCACCCCCCCCCCCCCCCGAAGATACAGGTGTTTAAAAAATGGTAAAAATCCAACCTTCACGGCCGAAAAGTGCGGATAAACACCTATATATTCGCGGGGATGCATCTGACAGTTTCGCGACTGCAAAAAAAATGTTTAGAATTGCCTTAGCTATCACGTGGTATAGCTGAGAAAAGGAATTAAAAGACACCTTGTATATATTGCATATTAGGTTTCTGTGAATGGTTTTTGCATAATTAATAGTAACATTAATTCTTTTACTATTATATTTTTATTAATAGTTACATAATTATTAGTGTCTGAAGTGATAAAGTCTACCTAGTCTTGATTCAAATTGATAGCAAACTAATTCAGTACTATTTAAATTTATTTTAATTAAACCTCGCTTAAGGTATATTATCATTTTTATTGTAACTATTAAGACTTGATTTATGCATTGATTTAGTGATTCTGTTAAGTAGATTTTATAGTTATTTAATCAAATAATAAAAGTATATAAATATATATTAGATATTAGTTTTATGTAAATAGTTATTGTATAATTCATACTGACATTTTTTAGGTGAAAAGCAACAATGAACAGAACAATGAGAAAAGCCTTCTTAATCGTCGCACTGGTTATATACGCTGCAGTTCAATTCGATGCTGAAAATTCGGTAATTGTCCATTATTAATTATTATTTAATAAAATTAACAAAATTAAAATCACCAATAATGTATAAAAAAAGTAATTCTGACAGTACATTAAATCTAAATTTTATGATTTACAGGCAAATTTCCTTTCCTTGTCAAACGATGTTGTGGACCCCTTATACTCAGGAAATTCCAAACGTGGTCCTGGACATGGAAAATGAAGTCATTGAAGACCAAAGTTGCTCAAATATAAACATATATTGATTATATTTAATAGTTTGTTTTTATTACAATACATCAAATTGTAAATGACTATGTACACACAATTACTTGTATATCGCAGAAATAAAGCCTCTAAATATTGATAATATACATTTTAATAGAAATATCTGCAAAACCTAAAAACATAAAAAATAACAGTCTTTACAAAAATGATATGATGACAATATTGAAAACTGCCTCAAGTTACCTCCAACTGCCTCAGTTTACCTCCAATAGTAACTGTAGTCATTAAACAAATCAGCAATGACAAATTAATTATGGTAAAATTTATATTATTGAGGGAAGCGTCACATGAGCGAGAGAGAGAGAGAGAGAGATCTATAAACACGTAATAATTTATTTATGTTTAAGATATTTAAAGTTTAGAGAATATGATTATGACTACGATTCAATATTTTAGGTAAAAAAATAGTTTTGTATATTATTTATGTAATCATTTTTATTATGCATATTTTTTGTAATCGTTATTTTTCTTAAAGTAATATTTAGCTGACTGAAAGTAATAAATTATTATTTGTTCTACTATCTTTTTTCCTTGTTTCAATTTTTGGTTATAAAAGTAATAAAAATCAAAATTATATATAATTCTATTTTATACCATATCTAGATATGTGACCGAACACAGTTGAATTTTGTAAGAATTGGACGAATTCCTGTATTCTTACAAAATTGTATTCCCATTTTTTCTTTTTCTTACCTTGGAAGGGGTTGGAACCCCACTCCTCGCACTTTTTGTAGAGATCGTTTTACTACCCATACGTGGTTTGATGTGTTCATAGTAAACTACCTCTAAATTGAATATAATATTAATCATACATAATATAATAGTGATGTATGTATAATATATTTTTAATATCAACAACAACGTAAAATTTATATACGATTTAACGTACTTGTGACACAGAATGCGAGACATCTATTGAGATGAAATAATAATATGTATGTGAAGAATATACGCATGCAAACAAATAAAATTAGGTAGTAAATTGTGAGATAATTAACATTTATTCAATATTTGTTTATCAACTTAATTCTGATTAGATCATCATTACTGGATCTTCAAGAGTATATAAAGCAAGTAGAAATGATTCCAGTTAGTCTTCACTGAACCCTCCAGTAATATAATTAACTACTATTTGAATTCATTTTATTTAGTAATAATAATTTTTAAAACTAATTCAATGTATTTTATTATTTTTATTATAAGTATTAAGACTTGATTCAGTACTTTTAAGTGAATTTTATAGTTATTTGATTAAACAATATTAATATTTAAATATATATTAGATATTAGTTTTATGTAAATAGTTATTGTATAATTCATACTGACATTTTTTAGGTGAAAAGCAACAATGAACAGAACAATGAGAAAAGCCTTCTTAATCGTCGCACTGGTTATATACGCTGCAGTTCAATTCGATGCTGAAAATTCGGTAATTGTCCATTATTAATTATTATTTAATAAAATTAACAAAATTAAAATCACCAATAATGTATAAAAAAAGTAATTCTGACAGTACATTAAATCTAAATTTTATGATTTACAGGCAAATTTCCTTTCCTTGTCAAACGATGTTGTGAACCCCTTATCCTCAGGAAATTCCAAACATGGTCCTGGACATGGAAAATGAAGTCATTGAAGACCAAAGTTGCTCAAATATAAACATACATTGATTATATTTAATAATTTGTTTTTATTACAATACCTCAAATTGTAAATAACTATGTACACACAATTACTTGTATATCGCAGAAATAAAGCCTCTAAATATTGATAATACATTTTAATAGAAATATCTGCAAAACCTAAAAACATAAAAAATAACAGTCTTTACAAAAATGATATGATGACAATATTGAAAAGACAGATTTAATGGCTAAGAGAACACTGTATTAATAAATATTTGATTTGATCTTCTCCTATATTTTCGGTAATACTACTCAGATTTTCACGTACCGATACTACATAGTTTATTGGACTCTTTGATACCAACTGCCTCAGTTTACCTCCAATAGTAACTGTAGTCATTAAACAGATCAGCAATGATAAATTAATTATGGTAAAATTTGTATTATTGAGGGAAGCGTCACATGAGCGAAAGAGAGAGAGAGAGAGAGAGAGAGAGCGAGAGAGCAGACCCTTCGATGAGATGATTGCCTAGATGCAGTGGCGGATCGAAGTAGCTCGTGGTGTAGGAGCAGGTAGTTCGTAGCGTTGCAAGGAAAGAAGTGTAATAAATTTATCTAGAAATAGTCAGGAGGGTTGAGGTGAGAGAAAATAAGAGCTAGTATGAAGTTTTAATGATTCTGTTTTTTATGATAAAACTGGTAATTTTATTATAATATTTTTTACGAATGCACCCGCTCGAGTCTAATATCATGGGTTATTTACAAGTTACATGTAAATGTGATGTGTGTTTCAAAAACGATGATTTCTCACCTTTCGAATCTTCTCTAAACCTAGGTGCAGCATTTAATAGCTTCGATGATACCATCGATTAAATCAACGACGGCTAATGTAATATTATCCGCGGTCGCCCTCGCAATTTGATTTGGCTTCGCCCAAATTTTATTGTTTCGGGCCCAAGTGCCGTAGCGACAGAAGCGGTGATCGACCTGCGGCCCAACTTTTGCAATCTCCTTTTGCCCCATGGCTGTCTACTTATTGAAAATTTCGGCAATCGCTGAATGGACACGCATTCAAGCCCAGAGGGTGGGCCCAGGCCCGTTGCTCGCCTTTCGCCCTACTCTCTTCCATTGACTACTTACTCAACTCTTATTCACTATGATGCGGCAATAAGGGCCGTGCTTTTCGATCGCGGGAGCTGGATTTTTACCATTTTTTAAACACCCGTATCTTAGCAGGTGTAGATCTGATAGTTTCCCGCCTGGCAAGAAAAATCTTTACTTTTTCCTCAGTTTTCCAGAGATATAGCTTGAGATAATCTTTTCATGCCCAGGCTGTATATTGTGCGACTTTCATGTAGTTTTGTTTTCATTAATTACAAAGTTTTTCCTCTGTATTTTATTAAAAATATGTTTTGCAAACATGTCTGCAACAAAACTAAATATTTTGAAAAAAATTTATTATATATTGAGTTAAATAAATCTACAAACTTATTTAATAAGTTTTATTTAACTATAAAAGAATTTTTATATTTCTATAAACACGTAATAATTTATTTATATTTAAGATATTTAAAGTTCAGAGAATATGATTATGACTACGATTCAATATTTTAGGTAAAAAAAATAGTTATGTATATTATTTATGTAAACATTTTTATTATGTATATTTTTTGTAATCGTCATTTTTCTTAAAATAATATTTAGCTAACTGAAAGTAATAAATTATTATTTGTTCTACTATCTTTTTTCCTTGTTTCAATTTTTGGTTATAAAAGTAATAAAATGAAAATTATATACAATTCTATTTTATACCATATCTAGATATGTGACCGAACATAGTTGAATTTTGTAAGAATTGGATGAATTCCTGTATTCTTACAAAATTGTATTCCCTTTTTTTCTTTTTCTTACCTTCCAACCCCACTCCTCGCACTTTTTGTAGAGATCGTTTTACTACCCATACGTGGTTTGATGTGTTCATAGTAAACTACCTCTAAATTGAATATAATATTAATCATACATAATATAATAGTGATGTACGTATAATATATTTTTAATATCAACAACAACGTAAAATATATATACGATTTAACGTACTTGTGACACAGAATGCGAGACATCTATTGAGATGAAATAATAATATGTATGTGAAGAGTATACTCATACAGATAAATATAATTAGGTAGTAAATTGTGACATAATTAACATTTATTCAATATTGGTTTAACAACTTAATTCTGATTAGATCATCATTACTGAATCTTCAAGAGTATATAAAGCAAGTAGAAATGATTCCAGTTAGTCTTCACTGAACCCTACAGTAATATAATTAACTACTATTTGAATTCATTTTATTTAGTAATAATAATTTTTAAAACTAATTCAATGTATTTTATTATTTTTACTATAAGTATTAAGACTTGATTCAGTACTTTTAAGTGAATTTTATAGTTATTTAATTAAACAATATTAATATTTAAATATATATTAGATATTAGTTTTATGTAAATAGTTATTGTATAATTCATACTGACATTTTTTAGGTGAAAAGCAACAATGAACAGAACAATGAGAAAAGTCTTTTTAATCGTGACCCTTATTATATTCGCTGCAGTTCAATTCGATACTGAAAATTCGGTAACTGAACATTATCAATTATTATTTAGTAAAATTTAAAAATTACATTTATTAACAGTTCGACTAAGTAATTTTGAATAAGTAAAAAATTAAAATTATTAAAATACAATAAGTGTATGTAGAAACAAATAAAAATAGAAATCACGAAAATATTTTAAATCTGTAAAAATGTATTCTAACAGTAGCAGTATTTGAAATGTAAATTTTCTGATTTATAGGCGAATTTCTTTTCCATGTTAAGTAATGATGATAAGCCCCCAGATTCAGGCGACTCTCCAGGAGGTGCTGGACATGGAGAACCGACTAAAATACCAAGTTGTTGAAGAATAAAGAGCATAATTTTAACTTTATATCGATTATGTCTACCATCATTAAATAAAATATTCTAATTATTTAAAAATTGGTTTCTATTAGAAAATATCAAATTATGTTATAATCTGACTTATAATGGCAGTTCAGACTGCGAGATATTTTAGATAGATATTTAACTATAGCAATATACATATTTGTTTAGGGAGAGCAAGTGAGAGAGGAACAGAAGTCATATTGTGCCGAGATGTTAACTGTTAAGGTATTATAACCTTAATATTTGTAAATAAATAGAGAATATATATTTTAATTAGTATCCCTGGTAGAACTGAACAATATAAAATGATCATAATATATTGAATTTGATGCTGGATGATCATTTAATTCTTCACACAATGCATAAATTTCAGCATAATTTTGGCCACTTGACGACATAATTACTAGCAGAAAATGCACGTGTTTTATGCTCAGTATTATGCTGAAGCAAAGTAGAAGAATCTATGAAGTTTTTTTAATTAATAATCTAAATAAATGAAGAAAATAAATAAGTATGTAATAAGGAAATATTTGTATTTGGCAGCTTTATATTTGTGAATCGAGTTTTATCGAGTTTGCTTTGAAATTAATTGTAATTATTAATTTAGTATTAATTTATATTAAACATTTTATTTATACCAGAGGTATCATTATAGTTATTGAATTTTAAAAATATATCGGTGGTTATTATTACATATTTTTCTGTCATTTTCTGTCATTCATTTAGTCAATTATTTTCTGTCTTATTTTATATTAAATTAAAATTTTATATCGGGACCAAAGATACATTGGCTAACAATGTATTTTGAAAATGTTCTTGCCGGGAAATCGCAAATAAAAATCTTTATTTTAACTTTATTCGTGATTATTATTGAAATTGATTTCATTTTTTAATAAATAATTTAATTCTAGAATAAATCTTTTAAAAGATTCTGTTAAATGTTAAGGCTATTTGAATTATATAGTTATTAGTTATGCATTATGAATTATGTAGCAATTAGTGTGCATTTCCATATTTTTTTCTAATTTACTTTCTATACCATAGTATACAAAATTTCGTTCAATGCTATTAAGGTTATATTGGGGATAGTGTTGCTCGTATCGTCAAGCCTTGGGCATAACAAGAGCATAATTATGATGCATTTTCTGTTCATGATTATACTTTATAGTACACTCGTATTTATAAACATCCATCATAACATATACCGAATTTTCTAACAGGGATCCGTTGCTTTTTTGTGGTCCCATTTTCTTACATTTTAAAAAAGTTACTTTTATTATATTTTCTCTTTCTATTTATTTTATTTTTAATTTTTATACTGACTATGAGTTTATAGTTGGCACGAAGGTTATCTCGAAACTATTCTGTGCTAAAACCTATCCAGAAATCGACTAGAATTTCTAGACGAATTCTCCCTTAACCTTCTCGACATAGTCTACTTACCGCGTTAAAAATTCTGGTTTAATTTCTAGCAGGGCCATAACAAATTTTAAAAAGAATTTCTGCATAACCTGAAGATAAGAAAATAGAAATTAGTCTCTACAAAAGTTCTACAAAATATTTACTAAAATGCTTTATAAACATTAATTTTATGTATTATTAATATTATTATTACTATTTTAATTGTTTGTTACAAAGTTTTAAGGTTAATGTTTTTATTATCAGTTCAAGTTACAGTTTTTAAATTATTATTTAAACAAATATATTTAAATAACTTTTTTTATTTATTTTTAATATTCATTATGTTAATAATTGTAATAGAAGAACGTTTTTATAATTCTTAATTCTAAATGCTATTACTTGTCGAGTGAAGTGTAGTATATACTTCACTCTTACATCGATGTCAAAATGTCTACCGCAACCGTTTTCGCAAATAATTAACACCTATGTACGATTGTACTGATCTCCTTAAGATCTATTTTGCAAATATGGCCAATGATCATATATAATAATATATTAATATTGTAAGCAATATGGACAACAATTGAAAGTGTCGTAGCTTCGTTATCAAGTTGTAAAAACTGATAAAACAGGAACAAAACAAGATAATCAGTGAAACCATCATCGCAACAAAAACAATAATAAAATGTTCGTGCTTTAACAATTGATACATTGTAAATACGGCACTTTTTCTTTTGATAAGAATTATAGGTATATAAACCATCTGCGGAAATATTTTTCCAGTATTCTTAATATTAAGTTTTTTTTAATTTCAGTTACTAATATTGAACATAGTTTGATTTAGTGACAAAAATAGTAAAAAGTCTTTACTAAGTTGATACAGGTATTTAATTACTTTTAATTGTTATAAGCATCATTTTACGAAACTGTGATGCTTTGTAAAGAAATAATCAATATTATTTCAATACATATAAAAGTATGAATTAAATAGGTTTATTAATTATATATTTTTAAAAAAGTCTGAAATTTTGTGGATACAGTTTTCATAATATAACAGATTTTTGATAAATACTTAGAATACAAATTAGAATACAAAACTTTTCTAAACGCTAATAACTTTTGAGACATCTTTATTAAATAAAAACAAAAAATAAGGATACACTTTATTAAAAGACAATATTTCGCCATTAATTACAGGCCTCTTCAGGGTCTGTGACAACAAATTATAGTAAAGAATTTCACAGAATATTTTTTAAAATGTAATACAAGCTCAACCATTTTATAGTACAATTATTATTATTTAGTAGTTTTCGTAAGAAAAACTATTATTTAGTAAGAAGTTTTCATTATAGACTCATTCGTTATTATATGAACTTTAATTCATTGAAAATTATAAGATTAACACTGTATTTTTGTTATCTTGTTTTTATAAATACTATTAATTTCTTTAAACTTTGTTTTTATTCAAACATAATTTAATTTGTATTCATAGTTTGAGTACCAATATTTATTAATAATACTAAATTTTGTAAAATGTTGGAAATTTGTATTTGTAAAAATTAAAAATTACATATTCAAGTTACCCCTTCATTCTGCTTTTGCTAAATAAAGTATCTAGTTTGACTTAATTTAATAAATATTTTAATTACATTTTATTAATATCTCACTATTAATTATCAAATACAAGAATTAACAGTAAAATTTTTTTAAATATGAATATTTTGAGGATTCCTAAATACGATTTTATGTACCAATTGTTACATAATTAGTAAAATTTTATTTTTTTAGATAAAAGAAGACAATGAACTTTAACATGAAGAAAACATTTTTAATAATGGCCCTCGTTCTTTATGCAGCATTACAATTTAATTCAGATGCTACGGTAACTGCATACTTTTTATTAATATAGTAAATACAATTTATAAGTTACAAAGTCTGCCAAATTTTAAGTAAAAATTTGGAATAATTAAAAATATAAATGATGTATATTAATATTTATAAAGTTGTGTATCAATACTTATAAAAAAAATTTATTTTTGCATATTTACAGGGCAATATATTATCTTCTGCCAACGGTGGTGGTGATGAGTCAGGCAATAGTCATGATGGCCCTGGGCATAAACCATGAACTTGAAATTGCAAAACCAGAGTTCTAAAAAATGAAACTATCAATTTTAATTAATCATATAAATTTATTAGTAGATGATTATAATAAAATATGCGATTATTATTTTAAATAAAATTACAAAAAATACTCTAATAATGCAATAATCTTTTTTATGCAAAAGTATTGAATTTGGAAATGTAGTATATCTATTTCTGTATGAAAACAACGATTAACATAAAATAAAAACTGTCGCCCAATACCTAAAAATTTATATTTTAATTTGATAATTCACATTCTAACCAAGGAGCACGTATGTACTTAACTTATTGTTTAAGGCAATAATTAGTTTCTAGTAAAAGCATTTCTACAGGGAATAGACAGTTAGCAGTACTAACTTATCGTTTCATTCTTCTTTACTTTTTATTCTTTGTCGATCTTCATGACTTTCTACGCGACAGTCTCTCAATTCTCTTTTTCTTCTTTCCTGTAGTTGCAGTTATGTGAACAAGTATTGTGAATAAATACTTAAGAATGATTTTTGCAACTTAACGTATTTTATACGATTTCATACTATTATATTTTTCAATTTGCATGAATAATTTAAGAATAATTTACTTCATATTGCTTAAAGGTATAATATGTGTTTTGAACCTGCAACTAATATTAAATTTTAATAAAAATAAATTTCAAAATATTTATCGGTACCTTTCTGTTTATAGTTTATTATAGTTTATAAACTATAATATAGAATGAAACTATAATAGTTCTATAACCTATCGATTAAAGTTTATTAAAACCTATGAAATATTGTGTTTATCACAAAATTATGGGATCGTTATTACATTAATCAAAATCATATGTTTATCCATAAAAAGTTAAAATATACCCCTCACCCTCGATTATCCGCAAAGATTTAGTGTAATCTACTCCTTGAACAGATTCGTGGCCCTCCTTCCGCAGGATTTCTGTTGACGCGACGGGAATTATTTAAATGGATTACCGTTGCGCGTTGCCTGGCAGCTTCGTCGCACTCTACTCAACTTATACCCTTGTGCGGGCCTTGCGCGAAAGTTTTCTTCCCGGACCCCTTAACTTGATCCGCTCCTCTTAAAATTTAGATAGATTATAAGGATGAGAAGAAACGGAGAAAGACCGTGCTTTCCTCCATCGGAACTACCTGGCTATCTGTCCCACATGGAGTATCTCACTTTACAACAAACTATTATTCTGATAAGATTTTTACATATTTTTGTGAATTGTATCATGCAGAAAATTAAATTTTTATTAATAATTTGTTTTTTATAATAAAGTAATGAAATTACCAAAAGTCTAAATTATGTTATTAATTTAGTTAAATAAAATTAAACTCAGTCAAATTGTTTTTACTCTTTAACAGTTTGCGCAAGCGATAACAACCATTTGAACAAATTAAAAATATTATTTATCTTTTTTTATGATTTTTATGATCTTCAGTCAGTATACACTTGAATGCATCAGAAATGGTTTCAAATAAAAAATTAAAATAATTATATATTACATTGACGACTTTTTTGCGAGTTTTTTGCTATAAAATTCAGTATTTTTTAGCATTTTGACGAGTTTCACTCGTAAAATTTCTACCAGACATATTTTATAATATACAATTCATATTATTTACATGTTGACTGAATTGCATGTGCACTTGAATAAAGAAAATTCTCGTATTTACTGTAAAGTATAGAACTTGTTCTATAATTGAAATAATATTTATTATGAAATAAACTTATACTACTCCTATAGCAATTTTTTATATTTTTAAGATCGTTGAATTTAAATTTGTTATATTATGATGATAAAAAGTCTTGAATTTAAAACAGTATTAAAAAATTTATCTTGTAACTTATAAAATCAAAAATATAATAACAATGAATGAGTAAAATAAACCATAAGAAATAAATAAAATTAATACTACTATTGCATCTATATGTATGAGCGCATTCGTTAAGTGTATATGGACATTGCGTATTTACTTTGGTCACAGCTTCAATTCTATCTAAGATCTATTAGAACTAACATGCTTATTTAAAGTTCCTTTTACTGCATCACTAGTTACTTATTATAGATTTATCATATACACAACATTTCATGACAAATGTTGTTTTAGGGCTATTTGCATGCAAATGCATGCTCACATCAGAACAACGTTTGAGTAATCTCTTTGTGTTTCTTATTAAAATTCTATAATTTTTCACTTGACATGGAAAGCGTCGTATACTTTGAAGTCTTTCAGCGAGACAGTCATCGTTTCCCCAGGCGACCCGAGAAAAGAGACTCCCGCTCCCAGCAACGAGACGACTCTGGGTACTTATTATACGCCGGTGCGAAAGAGAGACGTCACGTCCTTTTTAAAAGGGGAAAGACGTGGAGTAGGTGGAGCACCGCTAACAATGAGGGATGGGCAGCCATGCTGAGAAAATGTTTAATGCCGCGGAAAGTAAGCTTCGGGCAATTAATATCCATTATATTCCGAGGAGAAAACGCTCTCCAACGACGACGGCGCGTCTAATTAAGCGTCTCCGCGACGACGACGAGGATGAGGGCGACTAGTCGTTATGCGTTCCAGGAGGCATTGTGCAAATTCCTTCACGCAATTTTCAGCAATAAGATAGAGATATTTATGTACGGTAAGTACTAGTAGTTTCGATTGAACAGTGACGAGAAAAATGTGTGCAACAAATCCAGTCCCTGTGGAGTCATTTACGTGTACATTAAATGGTACAAAATACGATCATTAAATTATAGGAATCGTCATATAATAACAATAAAATAAAATTATAATTAAAAGAATTCTTCATTAGATATACAATATAATATCTAATATACGCAATGAAAATTAATCTACTGATTCAAGCAATGTATTGAGTGTTATCGTATTGTATGGAAATTCATTATTTTCAGAAAATCCCTTAAGAGTCGGAACCATCGTCAGCATTGAAAAAATAAAAAGCCTTTAAGTTGCTATTGAGGTGCACTAGATAGACGCTTCATGCATACCGTAGTGCTGCAAGTGTAGCAAAGAGCTGCACCGCAAATACTCCGGCCAATATAGTAGATAACCGTAGGTGCACATCTAATATTTTCAAAGACGATTGCACCGGGATACGATAACGCTAATTGGCGCGTTAAGCCAGAAATTATTGGTAGCCGACTTCGTTCAAATGGACATTGGAGAATTGGGCGGCTAATCGAACGAATGCTATAATACTGTGAGCATGTGTTAGGAACAATCGATGTTTACGATATGCGTGTACAGTCCTATACGATCTATGTTTAATAGAATCACTCTCGCATGCGATATCGAATACTTATACGCTAATTTCAGTACTATAATATTATAAGTAAATCATATTTTTTTATAATTGTAAAAACATTTATAACATCCTATATACGTTCAAGATATGTACAACAAATGAATATTAATATTCTATACGCATAGTTACATTATTCATCAATTTATTTTAAACGACTCACTTAATTTTTTGTTATAAAAAATGAAATACTTCTACAACTTGTTGTTTCACACTAGAACCTTCAACTGGTGGCACTTTATTCTGATAAACAGCAACACGAATTTCTTTTGTAGGTGTGTCTGCAATTGCTAGGTTAATAAACTCTAGGAAATCTGAAACTCTGGTATAAAGAGCACTATTTTCCTTTTCATTGCAATCACCATAAAATTCAGTTAATATTCCAATTATGTAATCGTCAGCTGTAACAAGTGGAGCACCGGTATCACCCTGCAAATATTGTTATTAAAATAATGGTTTTCAAAACATTTTAACTTTTGTATACATTTAAGGATTTAATAATATTAAAAAAATTATTTTCTCTTTCGACTAATGAATAAAACTAAATTTAACATCTATAAATAAATAATAATATGCAACTATTTCAATTAATATACGTTTAAAATTCCCAATCCTTTTCCAATGTTATTGTTTAATTATAAATAAAAAACTTACGTCACATACACCTTCAGCAAAATTAGCATAGTGTTGGTCTACCCGAGCACAAATATGAGAATCGTCTATTGGGCGCAAAAATAAATTTTTACAACTATTTTTATGAAGAACAGTCGCATAGGCATACTTTAAATTATTGCTGTATTTCTTATCACTATTATGTCCAAGTATTGAGCCGTGTCGTTGTTTATTCGCTTCAAGGCTTTTTACTACACCAAATCCAACTACACTAGCTCTTTTATTGAAGTATTTTGCAAACATACCATTTTTATTCTTTACGGGAAGCTTCACACTACTTAGAATAGAGTTTGGACTTAAATCTAATTTATGCTGTAACTATAAAATATTTAAAATTAGACAAAATAATAATATTTCACATTCATTCTATAAAAAATATGTAAAATATGTTTAAATAGATATTTCAAATTAACTATAAATAAATAAATTGAAATGCTTATTAATTACAAGACATTAAATTATATTGTTTTTGATTTTAAGTTACTAATATTTTATAGAAATAATATACCTTTATTACTGCAATATTTCCCGTGCTAAAATATTGGAAAAATTTAAAAGAATCCCTTATAAAGAAAATTGTTTTGGTACGTATATTTTAAAGATTTCTGCTACTATTCCAGGATTGTTTAAGTCATTAAAATCGACCATTCCACCACGAATAGTAAAAATGTTGGTCTTAAATTCTCCTTTTTCATCCATTACACAACTAGCTGCCGTAAGTATGTGTTCATCATTAATAATGGTACCGCCGCATACGTGCCCTTCGTCATTTTGAATTGAAACATGATATTTATATGTACCTAAGTTAGCTGTATGTCCACCGACTATTGCTTCAACGATTCCTAGTTTGAAAAAATCAATGAAAAAATTAACACAAAAGAAAATTATGATTTACTGTATTATTAAACTCGTATAATAGAAATATTAGTTAATAAAGAAAGTTTAAAATAAAAGTTGGATTCCCGCCTAGAATTGATATCGAATACATCACCAGATAGTCTTCTGTTCGAATTTAAAGCAATATATAAAGAATGAGGAATTCTGATAAGAATTTGTACGGAAAAGCGCAGCTTTAGCGTATCAGGCTTGAATCTAACACGTTTGTTTATATTTTTCAGTATAATTTAATATAATTAATGTAAATGACATTGCCGCAATACGTTAACTTATTTAAAATATTAGATATTGAATAATAATGAACGACGACTTAATGGTTCACGTGTAATCTTCTATGAGAGATTTTATTACAATACAAATGAGTAATATAGTAAACGAGATGAATCGTAGAATATATTTTAATGTTAATTATTTAGTAAGTGTATTTGACAAAAGCAAAACACTTACCGATGTTAAGCCATAGTAATGTAATGAAATTCACGAAAATTAAAATAACATTAACAGACATAATTTGTAATTAAAAATATTTTTAATTATTAAATATTACATTCATATATATTTCTTAAATTAATTTTTCTATAGTATTTATAGCCTTTGCAGTATAAAGTGACAATAAGATAAGCGTGGAATATTTATAGAATAGATAACTAGATTTATTCAAGTTGTGTAAAATAAATATTTTTTAGCATAAAATTTCATTTTAATGTATTATAGAAGAAGAGAAAGGATTTCTTCAGTCGGTTAACGTTTTTAATTTTTAAAAATGATATTTTTCTAATATGAAAAAGAATATAAAGACAAGTAATACAGAATGTATTCTTCTTGTATTACAGAATGACAAGTAATATTATTAAAAGAAAACACTTATTTGTTCTCTTAGATTAAATAATGTTTGTTGTCAAACACCTGTTATAGCTCGAGAATAAAAAATTATATGTACTGCATCTTGTAAAAAGGCTACATGGTTCAAAATTTAAAAAATGTTAATGAAAACGTAAATAAATGCGCTAGAAAAATAAAATGCCAAAATTATTTTGGTCATGCAATAGTAAATGGTAGATTCGAGGAATAACGTGAGTTCATACACAAATTCATATACACAGCAAATGGCACCCAATGCATATCAATTAATAAAATTTAGAGATTGCATACACACATTACTCATTATTATATTCCCTTAACAGTCACATATTATTAATATATATTGCATAGAAGTCAAATTATTTGGGCTATACAATATGAATTGATATTATACACACGTAGTTTTATTACAAATAATTGATACGCACAACAGTCAATAACTAAAATATTGTATAGGCACGATCTGTCAATATGCAAGCTTTACTGACAATGATGATTTTCCGTTAGACAGACCCGAAACAAAACTTAACACAGTAACTATCATATAGATATGAACTAGATATTGGACAAATTGTACATGTATCTGCAAATTGAAAGATGCTCCTACTTTATCTATTATAATTTTCTGTGCAGAACAATGAATTAACATAATTGGTATCATATATGATAAGAAATAGTAAATTTAAGAAAACAGATACATTTAATATATTTCTCGTTGATATAAAAGATGATAATGTTGTTTTCTCTTTGTTTTAAATTTCTCCTACTTAACAGATTAATTGAACAGGATAAAGTTTCTCATTATTATATTTGTGTTTGTTAGTCTAATATTCATATTTAATTTTAATTGAAATATGAAATAACAATTTTTTAATATTTTGAAGTAATATTTATGTAAATAGTTGTGAAAATGTGTATCTGGATAACTATAATTGTTAAATAATTTTATCGTATTTTTAACCCATGTAAAAGTGTATTTTTAGACTAATAATATTTCTTGATTGTATTTACTAACATGGAGAGAAAAATCTAGCAATAGTTCACTAGATGACTTATATTATAAACAGAAAACGGTAGTATTCGACTAAGGTTACTGGATATATAAAAGTATCCATAGAAGTTATGCACTCAATTTCTAAAACGTTAAGGAATTCTGTTTTATTGTTTCCTCTGTTTGTAAATTAAAAGATTTTCAGTAAATTTTTTCAGTAAACTTGTAATGAAGATTATTAGAAATCTGTATAGGCCTTTGTGTTGCAAAACTTTAACTTTATTGTTTGTCATTTTATAATTTTTAATAAAAAAACTTCTTATAGAGATTTACTTAATTTGATTTTCTTGACAATTTATACAAGAACATCTTTTTATTGCACATGAACGAAGAAAACTCCTTTATCCTAAAACCCATTCAGTTATAACAGTTTGAAAATTGTAATTTTTTCATTTTTATCTAATGCAATGCCAGACCACTAAACGCTAAGGATTCGAGTAAGAATCTAAGGTTGATTATACTTTATTATGGCGACTAATAGAGCAAAGGACGTGTACAAAGAATTCTCAACTTATCTAAACAAAAATTTATGCCGTGTGTAAGTATCCTGTTTGATAACCTTGCAGTGTAAATGTGCATAGGTCTATCTGACACAACATTATACATGTAAATGTTAATTCTCGAAAAGCTGATCTCCATGCACGAACGTTTACCGGAATTTATTAGCCAACGAGGCAGTAAAACATTTTCAGTGAAAACGCGCCCGTCCTAGTCGCCATAAACACTTCTCTCGACATTCCCTCCCCCCCGTGTGTTTGACAATCGCGCGTCAACCCACACAATCGCACCCGGTCGCCGTTGGCTTGCGCCACCAAGCCAGCCCCCGAGCGCTTAATCATTCGTCAATCGAGCGGCGGCGAGATAAACAGGCCCGCGAAGACGCCGCCCCTCCCCTGCCGAGCCCGCGAGGCGCACAGTTGCACGTATCCTCGGGCAGACCCTCGGCACAGCTATATCTATCCCCCGGCGCGCGCAGGTTTATACGCGTGTTGGCGCTGTAAACCGGGGCGGGCGCGTAATCGCGCGGGATCCCCATTGCATGAATATAATTTGCATACAAGTTGGGTTATGTGCCCGCGCCATGGCGGCCGCATCAGCTGGCGGGCCCGTATAAACGATTATGGTGCCAACAGATGTAGGCGGACTCTACGGCACTCGTTGGCCGCCTACCCCGGCGCCGCGGCTCCCGCGTTTACGGCCCGTCGCGCGGTCCCATAGCCCCGCGCTCTCCAACGAGCTTTACTACTTTTTCGCCAATTTCTCCGTACGCATATAGATATGTATGTACGTATCGCGCCTTTTATGTGCGCCTCCTTTTTGCGTATATCGCCGCTTACAATTGTTAATATTAATCGGGAATAATTGGCGAGTGCTCGCGTCGTAATGACTGCCGGACGAGTGCGCCGCGTTAATGATGCAGTTAGCGTGTCTATATATATATATATATGTACGCGGGGAGGTTTATCGGTAATTAAACGGGATGCGGTGTAGTGCACTGCGCTAAGTAGCACTCGACAAAACTATCGCGATGTCATTCAACCGGATTGTATTATCCCTCATATACGTCGCGCTGGCGCACATTACTTTGATGTAGCATTACCGCATTGCGCGTAATTATCATACATAAATTAGCCAGCTTCGTGCGATACACACACACACACACACATATATATATGCCGCGGATCACCGAGATCCAATAAAGGAGTTAAGGCGCCGGCGGCGAGCGGAGGAGGGAAATCCGGGAAATACAAGCTCGCGCCTCGGCCCGCGCTATCTTTTAATTAAGTGGACCTGTTTCAACAAAGATCGAAGGTCTTTTTATCTCGGGGCCGAGGGCCGCGGTGAGTCAGTCGCCACTCCTCGCCCCCGGTCTGTGTTATATATATATATATATACATATACATATATACAGCGCTTCGGATTCCATCTAATCACTGGCGTGTACAGAAATTTCAATTATGGCGCCGAGGCTGACTGATTCACCGGCGGCCCGCCGCGACCCGGCGACGAGTCAGTCCGCGGCGTCGGCTCTTTGTCTCCACGATTTAAGGCGCGAGTCGTGCTCGACCTTTCCCTCGATCCATCAATCAGCCGCGCGACAGGCGGCCATTGCCATTGTCCGGGCGAGGCGCCGCCGCCGCCGCCGCCGCCGCGGCCTTAATTTCCCCCCGCGGCGGCCATTCTTATACCCGGGCACCTGGCGCACACAGGCCGCGGGCGCAGCTTTTAATGAAAGCCCCGGGCGGATACATATAATGCGGTGGGTGTTATGGGCGATAGCGATCGCGCCGATCGGCCGGATAGGACTACGCGCGTCAACCTCGGTTCCGGTAGCTCCTCTCTTCCCCCCTGCCCCCCCCCTCACCCCCGGGGGAGGGGAGGGGAGGAGGAGGGGGGGGGGGATCCCCGGGCCACCTGCGGGACGGAGGCAGCGTTGTCCATCGATTAATGCGGGGATAGGTAAAAAGCCTTTCGAGGTAAAGAGTTCCCCCGGCCTCCCCGGCTCGCCCGGCGATTCCTCGGCGCGTCCTCTCAAACGGGCCGAAGGCCGCGCGAGCGGCGCATCATTAAGCCGAGTGGTCATGTCGCGCGAGCCCGCGCGTATATATCCGCTCGCTTTTTTTATACCCCCACCCCCGGGGCGCAGTGTCTCCGCCGTCCTCGCCTCCTCTCCTCTCATTCATTCCTTCCCTTCCCGCCCTTTCTTTTTTTTGTTGCCCTTTCCTTCAATGGTATATACGCTCGGCGCTTCTTGCGGGCCCCTCGACGTTCGCTCCGCGGCGCTGCGCCCGCGTCGATCTCCCGATTGCAATTGTCTATTTAACTCGCGCGGGTCGCCTCGTCAGAATACCTACCTGGAAAGGGGGGGGGGGCATCGCGGGAAACAATTACGCGCAGCCGCGTATATCGAGGGTCGATCTCGACTTTGGTTTCCCGTAAATAACGCCAAAGAGTCACGGGCAGCTGCTTTGCGCTTGTACAACTAGAGCTTTCCCTAATCCCGGATCTAATAGAGGTATATAATCGCAGGTAGGAGGAGGAAAGAAAGCCAAGGGCGCAATAAGAATAACGACAGTTACAAGCTATGAGCGAGCATTAAAAAGCGCCTCCTTATCGCAACTAGGGGAGGACGCCGGCGGCCGTCGGCACCTGCGCCCTTACACTCCTCCGTGCATCCGCCGGGGACGCGTATATATATATATATAGACACGGAGGAGCCATTACTTTAAAGGAGCCGCCGTGGGCTGTATGGCCGGCGCCCGGCTCGTGACACCCGTCGGCCGAGCCCACGTGTCCCGTGCGCCGGGGGCGCATATAGCATATACGCACACAACTTTGTCCACTCGGCGGGCTTATCTGGGGAGGCGCGCGCATAATACCCGGGGCTAATCTAATGGGCCGGCCGCGGGTCCTGCGGCATCCCGGTGGCATCCGGTGGGAAAGACGAGAGGGGCCCCGTTTGATGGAGCCGACGGCGCTCGTTCGGCAGCCCGGTCCCACCCCTCCCCGATCGCGCGCGACTCGCCCCGCGAGCGCCTCCTCCCGATATAGCCGCCTCGCCCCCTCCTCCTCCTCCTCCTGCCATTCTTCTCCCCGCGATGTTACGTATACGCGCGGCTGCCCCTTTACAAGGCTCATGCCCGAGGGGAAGCCTCGCAGAGCGCATTCCGCTCACTCGATTCCGCCGATCGAGCCTGAGTAAGTCCATCTATAAGGCCCACCGTGAGTCTTGCCTCCACAATAACCAAGTGCTCGGTATTCGGGATTATTTCTGTTACAAACTTCAAAACTCCGGAAAATTAAACGGTTCGGAATAGAGTAGCTGTAGAAAGAGCTATTATTAAGGAATATTCAGTGTATTGGAACTCCTGTACCGATCTTTAAAGGACTAAAATTGTTATTTAATAATGAATACGGAGCCGTAAACTAAATTGAATCTATTTCAATTTTACCAAGAAACTAGCCAACAATTGGTCATTACCTCTCTTAAAAACAGTGATCAATCATGTGTGTTGTACTGTTTTAGTTTATTTATGCAAAAAACTTGTCAAGTACATGTATACATGAATAAATACTTATTTTCTTGAGTGAAAATAGCATTCATTTGCAAAATTGACGTCTGCGATTCGTTGAATTTTAGACAGATTTTAGGCGAGTAAATGTTCAACTAATCCGGCAGATTGAGTATGTTAGTACCATTCTTCGTAAAGCTAAGCGATGCTAATATTATCACAGCAATGGCTGCCGTCGCTCGGCGTCCGAGGGCGGATTAGTCTCTTTAAAATGACGAGTAACCCGATTCCGCGTTTACGTAAAACCGGCCGGCCATTGTGCTGCGCACTCGAGTGGCCGCGTCGCTGCAGGCCGGGCGAAGAGGCAGCCACCCCCCCCCCCCCCCCCCGACTTCCCACACGCGGCTCTCTTTCGGCGAGGCCGCGCTGCAGGCGAACACCCCGGGCTTGACTCTCGGGCCGGGGCACCGGAATAAATTAGCCCAAAGGACCCGCGGCCGTGTTTCGGGCGCGTGTAAGGGCCGCGCGCGCGTGAGAGGAATATCTCGCGCGATCTTTTGGCGCCAGTGGGCCCCCGCGTCTCCAGGGCTTCCTTTTAGGCCGCGCGCCGCTCGGCCCGCGATTGACGTAAAGCGACGATTAAGTTTCTTTTGGCCCCCCGGCCGCCTTTTTTCGCCCAACCGCGCCCCCCCCCCCACCCGCACCCTTCGGCCCGTCCCCGCCCCCTCCGCCGCAGTTTTATTGCATTTCGGGGATTTTGATTAGCCGCCGCGACTGCGTTGTCTCGATGCGCCTTTTTATCTCTAACAACCGTGAAGCTTTTCGCCGCTCTCTCGCTTTACTGCTCGCGCGCTTCTTTACGACGGCGACTAGCTCTCCGGAGGGATCCGCCGACATGTCAATTTGGGAGGCTAGTCGCCCGCTAAATTATTTTATACGTGTGCATTAAAATAACGGATATATAGAAGAATCATGGCAACTACTTTATCGTATAACGAATGCTGAGCAGGTTTATGCGTATGCAAAAATCATTCAATTTTGATATAAAAAGCTTTACGGGAGTTTTTTTTTTTTCCAAGCGCTATATACATCTTTGGTCGGAATGAAACGGTATAAAAGTGAAAATATCCGCAAGCCAAATTGAATACCCAGGTTCAAATGTTAAAGAGAAAATTAGTGGTGCTGGAGTTTTCGGCACGGCAAACTGTAGGATTTCAGTGCGACATCAAAGTCCAACGTGAAATATAGCACCGGTTCTCTGGCTCCGTAAATCCTGACTTCCTCTCGCCATGTTATACTTGGCAACGATTTTTTCACAGTTTATGTTCGAATTCAATGATAATGTGCGTAATTCACCCAAGGACTTTTACTGCCTCGTTTTTACTTTTGTCCCTTGTGAAATTTCAGTTAAAAATCACGATGGAATAACTAAAACTGTCATTGCAATTACGACCAGCGTGCCGATTATTTATATATTCAATCGACTAAATTTCTTTACGAAATTATTACGCTTTATTTTAAAAACCATTCAATTCTAAAATAATAAAGTTTACTATCTATAGTTACAATAAAAATTTACGAATTAATACAGTTTTGATATATTTTACATATTAAAATTAAAGAAAACTGAAAGACAGGGTATTTTGTTTCTTCGTTTTACATTACAAATCTATTTTACACGACTATTTTTTTAAAAATATTAAATAAATACCATAACATTGTGCTGCCAATAAAAAATATAATTAATAAATACTATCAATTTATAATAGTCATTTGAAGAAAGTGTTCTGTACAATTAAAAATAAAATATACATTTGAATCAATTTTAAAATTCTAAAATTTTTAAAGTGCACATTTATTATTCGCTCAGATTTATTTTTATTGTTTAGTTAGTTATATTTAACAAATTCAATGTTAATATTTAACAAAAGTTAAAATTATATCATCAAATTTTACCCTACGTCAATATTTTATTATAAATACACTTTTTTGCTTGTATTAGGATTGACAGTACTGCATTGAACACACTAATTTTCTATTTTTTCTCATTGCTATATTTTCATCTAAGGTTGTCTAATGTTTTAATTTTAGCAAGAGAGTCATTTAAATGTACTTTATTAATAATTTCTTTATGAATAATTTATGGTAACGATTAATCGTACATCAAAATTTCTTAATTTAGCATTAAATTAGACTAAATTTAAATGAGAAATCAGAATAATTATGTTTTATTTATTTTATAATGATATAAATTTTAGTAAATTACATTGAAAATGTATAAATTTATATGTCACAATATTTTAAAGATATAATTATCGCAAATAAAGCAATACGAATTGTATGTATTTGTGAAAATTATATATTTAAATATATGAATATTAGACATATATTATAATAGTATTGCTGTGAATTAATATCCGATTATAATATAATATAATAATATCGGATTAATGTATTTAATAGATCACAAGGGTATAAGGGATTAAAAGTTACACAAAATATATAAAATAATAAACTAAATTAAATAGAATTAAAATTACAACTGCGAAATATAAAATAAAAATTAGTTGGACAATTTATCGAAGATCTAGTCACGAGTAAATTAGGGCTAAATTCACCGAAGAATAATTGAAAATTATTAATGAAATATTAATAAAATCCACCGAACGCGTGTGTTTTTACTGCCTCGATCAACAGCCTGATTTCCGCTTAAATTTCGAGGATTTCCACAGATTCATTTTCCGAGAGCTGTCCGAAACTCCGTGGATCCTCGGAGGCGGCCCGAGCGCCCCCTGGGCAACCGCGGAATCCCATACTCCCGTGCAGGCTTCCAGTCGGCCGAAGAAGCCGCCCCGTAATTGCTCACGGGCACTTGAACCCTCTAGACTCGGCTGAAAAATCCACGGCGGGTGGCTTATTGCCGGCGCGACGTCTCCTCGAAGGACTCGCGCGGGTTCGGCCGGGCCGACATTCCGCGGGCCGCGCCTTCGCAACGCTCCTTGTAAATTGCTTCATATAGGGCGGAGCGCCGGGGGGGGCGGCGGCTCGCCTCTTTAAACTTGGTAAGGCGGCCGGCGCGCACTCTGCTTTACGAGGGCGATACGCCCGTGATCCGGACTTTATATTACTTTACGCGGCCGCGGATCCCCGCCGCCCGCCCCCGCGCTTTTAATAATGTTTCAACTTCTTGCGGCAAACTTGAGTATTATTTTTTTGCTTCCCGCGAGAGAGCCCCGCGAGCGGGCGGCGGGTCGCGCGTACGGCTCGGTGTGTGTGTGTATAGGTGAGCGGTCGGCCGGGGGCGGTTCCTTTTGACCGACCCCCTGGCTTATTAGCCGATGTTTTTTAATTAGCTTTCCCGGCCCGTTATACTACCCGCGCTCTCTTAACGCCGGCAGATGGCGCGCGCGCGAGCCGCATTTTTTATGGGCCGCCGCCTCGGGGAGCTTCACTCGCGGACGCGCCGCCCGGGGATGGGGTTTTATCGTCGCTTACGCGCAGTCGTTAAGGCCCCGCGTAAACTTTCGTTTTCGAGCTTTTTAGCAAGTGCTTAATGTAGATGGGCATCGGTCGTAAGCCCCCGAGCGATAGCCAACCCCCCCGTATATATACCCTATATATCGAGGCTATAAGATAGCGTTCGGGAGGGTATTAGCTCGGGTATTAGCTCATCGAGTGCGGCTTTACTCTCCTATTTACGCGAAGGAGCAACGATCGCTCTTCCTCCGACGTGACTCGCAAGTCCAATTTTTTCCACGCGATTACCGAGGTCCGTGAAACCTTAAATTTCTTGATTGCTGTTTCAACCTCTAAGGATAATGAACAACTAGCCAGCTTACTTTTAATTTGATAAGGTGATTGATAATATACAATACCTGCTTGTATAGTAGCTTTTTCAATTATTAATTACAAGAGACTTTTAGAATACAGGGATATAATGTTCTATTTTAATGAACTGGGTAGAGAACATTAAAATATTTCTATAAAAAAAAATAACTCTTCTTCATATTAAAAATACTCTTCTTCAAATAACTTAAAATTAAATTATATGTTGAAACTACATGCATATATAATTCATAAATATAACATTTATTCAACAAAGATTGTTTCTATTAAAATAAATTACAATGAAATCGACCAGTTCGAGATTTTTCTTTATATTCTCTATTAAATCTTATGGTCACAATATTTATTGATCTTACATTTTTATCTGTCTAATTAATTTGAACATTAATAATAAAAGTTTCTATAAGCATTACACTGTTAAAAAATCGACACATGCTTTTAAAGCGGATGTCGAGGAATCGTTTACAACGATAATGATTATATAGTGCAGGCATAAAATTATTTTTGTCACTTACGCCAATCGCTAAAAGAACTATACCTTTCAGCAAAAAGGAAATGACCGACGGCATTAATATTAAAAGTCGATTTGGCGGCGCGACGAAGGAGAGCCGACAGAGAGCCCGAGATGACGCGCCTCGTATAAATTCTCGAGTTCGCCCAGCGGCATTATGTAGACCTGTGGCACTGGAGATACACCAAAGTGTCCTGGATAAGAGGTATCGCCCGCGCGGCAGCGCAGCGGCTCCTCGATTCTCTTCTTTGCATATATCGCCGAAGGGCGAAGCGCGAGAGTCGCCACGGGAGCTGTCCCCGTCGGTCCTCGACTTTGTATCTACATACGCACCGTGTATTCGATAATGACCCAACAAAGTGTCCCCTGCACACACTACTATTGCCCATGAGGAGTCTTCATCCACAGTGTGCGTATAAGCTTACTTCCTTGGACTATTTTTCTTAGAAATCATTATTGTTTATATAATACGTTAGTCATTTATAATCTAATATTATCGTCATTCCGCTGTTCCAACAAACTGTTTAGATATGATTTTTTTTTTCATAAGAACCTATTCATAAATTATGTATCAAATTTTTAAGAATAAGAGAAATATGCAAAATTAAAAGAAATTATCGATTAAAGGATTGAAAATACTCACTGTATACATAAGACAGTAAATACTATATTCTCAAAATAATAACCCAATATTTCCCGTTACGACAATTCTACAGTGATAAAGTTGATAGCAAGCATATAACAGTTGTGTAAAAATTTCATTCTAGTTCAAAGAATCATACGCGTATATGCAGTTAATACACATTGTATAATATTATTAGTTTTTCTTTTAAATACATTCATAATTTTTCATTATTACATCTTCTATCATTGTATTAAATTTGGACGCAGAAAATTTAACTACGGGATATATGCGTCCCCTTAATTAATTGGATATTTTCATTGTTTGTATCTATATCAAATAGAATTTATAATTTATTGCTTATTCCAATTTTAAATTATTAAGCCCTTACCGTTCAATTAAAAGCATTTTATAATGCAATGAAGTCAAAGACTAAACTACCCATTGGAGGCCATTAAGCATTTATCGCGACCCAAATTCAGAGAGCAAAGTAATTGCCAGTATTATATAGTGCGTCGAGGGCATTATTTTTGAAGTAATTCCTGGAGTAATCGAAATTATGCCGGTAATTACGTATAGCGTGTATTATTAACCGTGTGCAAAAAATATGTAATTCATCGACGAGTCATAAATATGTAAAGAGGATAAAGCAATAACGCACGGTACGCAAACAGTATAAGTGTAACGAGATTCCATCGCGCGAGAGGATGGCTCCAGTGATCGGCGCCTCGCATTAAACTCTGATTAAACTTGCAGTAATTCAAGAGAGCTGCGTGCACGCGAGCCTCAGTGTAAGCCGCAAAGACAGAGGGACAGAGCGAGAGAGAGAGTCGGGCGGAGGAGGGAGCCGCGATGGGGGGAGCCGCGACGTCGGCAGCGCAGCCATGTTGAAAGGGTTAGCTGCGCCGAGGTACACACGCGGGCCCCGCACACCTGCGCAGGTATACCGTCGGAGGTGACTGCCAGGCGCCGCTCGGTCGCGTCACGCCCGTGGGAGAGAGAGAGAGAGAGAGAGAGAGGGAGAGAGCCAGGCAGTGCGCGCGCGCGCGCCTCGCCGAGTGAGCACCATCTTGTTAACAGCCGGGTTTTTTGCCATCGGCGTCGCAGGCGATAGGCCTACCGCCGGCGCAGTGGCCTTCGGTGGGCGTCTCTTCGCTCTCCCGCATTCCTATTTCGTCCACCTCGCTCCGCCTCGGACGCACACCTTCGCGCGTGCACTCCTTCCCCGCCGGGGGAGGAGAAAGGTGCAGTCGCCGGGGAGAGAGGAGTTGCACAACGGGACACGGCCTCGGGCTCATTACACCGCTCTCGCCCGCTTCTTGATTCGAGAGAGTCGCAGGCTCTTTGTCGAGCCCGGCCCCAGCTCTCGCGGCCCCCTGTAGCTGTACCGAGCTGTACTGCCTGCATGACCAGACGCTCGACCTCTTCTTCGGGGCGCCTCGTAATTTTCCTTTTTTTTTTCTTTTTTCCTTTTTTCAAGGATCGCTGGAGAAAATTGTCCCGTGTACTAGTGACCAACTCCAACTTCCAGAGGAACATTATGCACTTTTGTACCGAGACACTTTAATCAAGGTTATCGTTCGACACTCCTGGTTATCAGCCGACACTTGTATGCAAGATAGTAAAAATTAAATGAAATTCAACGACAAATTTAAAAACATTTTTTAATTTATGGCGGAAGAGATATCGTCTTTTTATTTATCAAACAATTTTATTTCTAATTTTATTCTGTCGTTCGATGATAAAAGACATCTAATAAAATATTGCCAAAAGTCTATTGAGTAGTCTTATACAATAGTACAATTTACTGTCTTTTATCAAAGCCAATTATTATTTACATTGTTGATGTGTTATAAATTTATTCTATGATAAAAATATTAATGTTTATTCGTTTACTTTTATAAATAACATTTTATTTATTAAACTACAGCTACATAAACTTATGTAGATTGTATAATTACACTTGAATGTAATCATGTAATCTTGAAAAATATATTCATAAAATTTAATCCATAAAAAGTGTTATTAATTGATGAAAATGAATACATAATAATATTTATAATTAATAATATTTCATCCGAACGAGTAATTGTAAATCCTTGTACACTTTTTATTTTTCATATTACTGCATAATAATAACTTAATATACGCATGTGGCACTTTACTCAATAAGTATAAAAAGCGAAAATTACAAAAAAGGATTTAAATCTCGTCAGAGTGTAGATTATGAATGAAAATACTATATAGGGTTTTTCAAATTTAGCCAAAATATATGCTAATAACAATTGCCTGGAAAAGCAAACTTCGCACGGAAAGTGCGCGGCATTACATGAACGACGTCTCGTCAGAGAAGTTTCTCAAGAATTCCAACTACTCGGCGAAATCCGTTTCGCATAATGCATCCGCAATCAGTCAGAGGTTCAGGCTGAAACGCGCGGGGGCCCGCACACCAAGGTACACATACACAGACGAGAGAGCCGGCTGAACTACTGCAGGTGTCGGCGAGTTCTTATCCGCGGGTGCGCAGCTTGACAAGAATTCCGGAAAACAGAAGGAAAAGCGGAGAGGAAGAGGTAGATGGGGTCGGCCGGGGTGGGGATGCCCCGACCCGAGAGAGGACGAACGAAAATCCCCGGCAGCGGAATAAAGGAATCCCGGAGATATACACATCCATTACCATCAGCATGTAAATTAGATCGGAGGGATTACCGCAAATCCTTTCGTAACAATTCGCCGCGCGTACGTACCGCCAAGTGGGTGGAACCCGGGCCAGAGCGAGCGAGACGGAGAGGAACAGACTTTGGCTCTATATACGCGCGCGGGAAGAGGGAGGGAGAGGGGATAGCGCGCCTCGACCTTTTCTGGTTCCGAGGGATCGTTGCGGTCTCGGGAGCCCGAAGGAAAAATAACGGAAGCTTGTAGATTGAGGGGGAGGATTACCCCTCGGCCCCGATTATCGCTATTGCGAATTGGCCGCAATCGCACTTTGCTCTCCTTGTATTTTCCTCTCACCCGCGCGAATCCCGTTTTTCTCTCATCCGCGGGGCGCACCGCGCACATGCGTACGCACGCGCATGTGCCGACGGGGGACTTTTCCACGAGGGCCGAGGCGGCGGTTCGCGCGCACCTGTGGGTCGCAAAATGAAAACATCGATACACGGGCCGTCAATGTAAATTGAATTTTTGCCGATGGTCGCGCGCGCCTTGTTTTCTTCCTTGGCAAGCGGCGGATCCGTTAATTACCCAACATCATCGGGCGAATAATAATTCCCGGGCGCGTCGCGTTCGACAATTTAAAGCGGCGATAAGCGGCCGACCGTAATTAATTATACCCGAAAAAATACATAGTCCGAGAGTTGTATAACTTTTATAGAAGCGGCCTTTCGCCATACACGAGGCCCCGCGCCCCTCGAATTTGCATCGGCGCCCGGCCGCGGGCATAATACACTGCCGCGCACTCGGATGTTTTATTTATCCCCGACGAGCTAATAAAATGATTAGCTTATCTGGCGACAGGCGCGCGCGGACCCGAAGCCAATCGAGCGCGAACTAGGCGAGGCCCTCGGGCACCTACATAATGACCCGGGGCCGATAATTCGGCCGGGGCTCGCGCACCCCTTCATTAAAATTTTAATTAAATCTGCGTGTCCGCGGCGGCCGTGTGTGTAAACGGGGCTTTACAGCGCCGGCGGTCGCCGGGGAACGGTAAAGTCGCGCCCGCGCGGCGCCTTTCGCCCGGCGAATTAATCGGCCGAGCGGCCGGTTAACCGGCTCCTTATTAATTCATCTTCGGCCGGGGCTTCCGTCGGCCCGCCGGCCGGCCTGTAAAAGGACGACTCCCCGAGGCGACGTTTACGAGGGTCGCGCGGGCGCTGCTGCAACTCTCGCCGGACGCGAAACTCTCCTCGTTATCGTAAACGCGGGACCGGCGCGCCGCCAGGGCAACGACAGACGTTAATTAAGTTCCGTTAAGAGTCCGCCGAGTCAGCTAATGCTCGCTGTCTGTCTCTTTGTACTCGCAGCCTCTCCGCCTCGGTCTTGGCTTATTTACTCCCACTTCTCGCTCCTTCTCTTTTACTTCACTCGCCGGCTTTTGCCACCGCTTTACTTTCCTCCGCTTTCTCGCTCTTTGCCCTATGGCCGTTTATACCTCTTTCTTTCATCAATAAGATACTCTTAGTGCCTTTTCATCGTTGCCAAATATTATGTCCGGGGTAATCATGAAGCCGCTTCAAGATGTCTCTCTAAATCTTCTTGCGACATTAATCAAGAAAATTTTTCACTCGAGCATTATCTGCGAAAGTACTAAAAAAGAAAAGTTGATGCATTTTCAAAGCGTTCAAATGTTTAAAAAATTCTATTTTATTCCTTTTTTTACTATAGCATATAATACAATATTTAAATAAAAATTATCGTTAATGTTTTTTATTAATACTTAATCACATAATTAGTATATTTGTAGTTGCACTATTAATTAATCAAATAAAGACGAAAACTCAATATTTGCATATTAAAATATAATTTTGATCCCAGGTGTCGTCGTTGTAACATTTTCATTATTAAAAACTGTTTATTTTTATTAATATTTCACAAATTGAGCACATCGAATGATTGATGTCTACGTTTCAAGATACTCAATATGTTACAATGATAACTGGGACTTAAAAAATGAAATAAACCGACATGGTTTTTACTTTTAATCAGCATGTATGCTTGTTTATCTAAAATAAACAAGTTTTGTTTTATTTCTAGTTAAAGATTTATTATATATAGAAAACTAGAAAAAATAATAAATCATAAATAACATTAGTTCTATTAAGTATCTCTGGTATGAAAATGCATTGAAGCTATATTTTGAAAATTGAATTTGTTATTAAAATAAGAATTGGCAAAATTTGATGATATGGAATTTAATGAAAAATTAAATGTTTTTATATACAATAATATTACGTAAATTTTTGTAATTTAATCTTTTCTAATTTAAGAACTCGCTTTCACATGAAATAATAATTCAAAGATATTACGTTAAATTAGTTTAACTCGATGAAAAGATGAAATTTTGAAACAAGTTCTTGAAATGTGGCCAAGTTGCTTGTCGTAGCCATTGAACTAGAAAGTACATATGCCTACTATTAAGAAGTTAAATAAAATAATCTTCCGCGAAAAATCGTAGTCTTATTGCGATAATATTTGGTGAGTGTGCAAAATTTCTCATAAACTCTTGCAACATAGTAGCAATAGAATATACCATATACGGTACTTTTATGCTTGCAGTAATTGTCATAAAATGATCTAGATTTTAAAACCGAGATAAAAATTTATGTACAGAAGTCATAATTTCTTAGCCTGCTACATCTTTATCACAATAATCTTAAATATCCGATTAAATTGATAAAAAAAATCATAAAAATTAATCATAAAAAAATAATTTAGTTCAATAGCCTTTTTAATATTTCTTTTTGGGCCTCTTAAGTTTGTTCCGCCTAGACGAAGAATGAATTGATAGGAAAATCCCCTGTTGTATAGTAAATGACAGTGTGACGCAATAGCGTACTATCAATGAAATGTACTCATAGAATCAATTCTGCATGAATTGTTTGTGTACTCTCGCATAAAACCTGAGCTAATTGTCTCAAGGCACTATCTTCTGTCAACACGCCTTTGACAACCCTTCCAGAAACCAGACCGTCATTATCTCTATTGACACCGAATTCCCCAGCAAGCCAATAACCATAATTAGCTCTATATTTTCGATCCGCGCCACCGACGCGCCTCATTTCTTTGAAGGCGCGTACACGTATTCTCTCGCTTTTGTCAACGGCCGGGCGCTATCGGCCTGCTTTATTATCCCGATAGGCCGGGGCTCCGCGCGAGACAACGGCTCGCATTCACGAGCCTCCTTGACAGGAAGCCTCGTTAATTCGCGTCGCGAGCTCGTTACGTACCCCGCGCCGCGCTATCGTCCGCCGGGCGCGGACTTTATGGGGGCGTGGGCCCCGCGGGCCTCGAGAGGCAAAAAAAACCGGAAGTCGCCCCGAGAATGCCGATCATTCATGCGAGCGCGCTTGCCCGGAGCGGTTATCGCGCCCGGGCTACCCGTGCACGCGGCCCTCCCTAGGTGCGCGCGATCGTGTCTCGATTAACTTTTTAGAACTTTATTAAGAGGAGCCGGCGAACCAATGGCCTGTGGCGTGGTAAACACCAGTGCCGCGGACGACTTTATATATGATTTAGATACAGCCCCGTTGTGTGCGACCCACTCGGCTTTCGATTGCATGCGTGGGCACTTTTTCACTCTTGGTTGATAACAAAAAAAAAAAACTTATCACGTTTTAGGTGCAATGGTTGTTACATTTCATTACGAAGAGATGTATTATTTTATATATGTGTGTATATAAGAGGACGGCACATTTCCATTTTGCTTCTATTTCTTACTTGCTCTGATAAAACGAGTTTCGTTTTGCAAAAGGTCCTCGATAATCTTGATAGTCAGGTTTTCAAATTGTGCCGTTAAAAACGTAGGTTATGTACAATAATCATCGCGGGTGTAGCCGAGATGTAAAAATAAAGGACTGCGAATATGTTTGTACTAGTTTTGTAGGTAATATCATAAATAAATATTAAAAGCTGGAGATAAAGCGATCTAGCAAATCAAATTACTTAGTATAAAGTGCAACAAAACTAGTACAACCTTAATAAAACGCATAAGCGCAGAGTTCCGCAGCGAACGAGCATAGATATCCTGACACATGCTTCTCTCACATACTTATCTTACGCAAAGCTGATTAAGACGATATAATTTCATTGAGCTCTCCAACTCATATTCGTTAAATTCCATTACGCGCCGTTAGCCTTTCTCCGGTGGCTTCGCGGGCTATCGTAAAGTTTGCCGATAAACGATACGCGGAGCGGAATGAATTTATTGAACGCGCGACGACCTTGCGGGCAAAAGGATATATAGCTCTTTCGGCCGCCGACTTAATTGCAGCCAATGAGGTGCAGTGCACGGGCGACGAGTACACGGAGAACACGTGTGCCTCCCGAGGACTGCACAAAGTGGGGCTTTATCGGGGCGCAGGCTCCTTTGATTAACGGAAGTCTCGTATTTATGCGGCCTAGGCTGAAATTGTCGCAGCTGCTGGGTAAATATGCATCTTTGTACGGATCCCGTACCGAGATAAACTTTATAAAAATCGTAATGAAAGAGCGGGACGAGCGGACCAGATTGCGAAGTGAAAGTTACAACTGCAGTGATTAAATGATAGAATTATTTTATCGCTTTTCAAGATTACTGTATTATATCTTAATGCCGTGCTTAAGTTTTTACTTCAAACAAGTCTCGTTTTATTTGAAATGTAATTGACGAAACCGTTTGAGATCGTTCGAACGAGATTAACAGCTAGGTATTGATAAATATCGCGTATGCACTCGCTGTAGCTTTAATGGTTAAATCTAACTTAAGCTACTACTGATAACTAACATGAATAAACATGCTTTTCCGAAATACGGTTATTATATTTCAAAATTCTGTTAGCAGTGCGACAAACACATGCTCTATACCAATAAAATATTTAATAAATTGAAATGACTTTTAAATCAGCCATAATTATGCCAATACAAATGCAAGATCTTATTCCGATAATTTAATTACAAAGTTTCACCACTTTACTCGAAAGTATCAATATTTATATTTACTCGCCAACAAACCGAATTCCCCTTTTGATAATGGAGTCACGTTATTAATTATACCGAAGGTTAATATTTATAAGTCCAATTAGAGCTTACGCGATTTAAAACAATTCCACGTATTTTTCATAATAAAGTAATTATATAGTCTAACACTCAGGTACACACATAAGTGTATAAGTTGAATTAAAATTATTCAGATTGCAAGATTCCGCCTGCACTGGTGATAATTAATGCTGGTTATAAATTCTCCCTCATTGTCATCCTCTTCGGCAAACTTCGATGCGCGGCAACGCATACACAGAAAGACACGGGAACGAGCGCGAGCGAAATGCCCCCTCGAGGTAGCTCTCGAGCCCCGGTCGAAACGCAACCGTGAATTAAAAGGCAAGATTTAGGACGACTTTTCATTAAAGCCGCCGGCAAATTGTCAGGGACACTCCCCGACGAGCCGGCGACCAACTCCGCGCGGCATAAGGGTTGCGCTTAACTCTCGTATACAGGCCGGGGCGTGCTTCGCCGCTATAAATAAACCCCGTGCACGAGAGTGACTTAATGCCGTACCGACAAAGTTCCCTCGATTCTCAACCTCCTCGACCTGCCTCTCTTCCTCTTTTTCGTGCCGCTGTCCGCGCAAAAAAAAATCGTGGAGTATTATTTGAGATCCAGTGGAGGATCTCCGACTGGGGGCATCCCGTGCACTCTAAGTTTGCGTAAACTGCAAAGCTTGACCCTTAGGATAAACAATAAATTATGAAGAGCGACTTTTATGATGGACGTTGATAGCGCTCTTGTTGTAAACAGATGAGCAACAGTAAACACAGTAGCTTCACGTATGTACGATAATGATGTAAGTTTGTACGCCGCGAGTGGCGTCGAGTACATCGCGTTTAGATTCCATGTAGCTGGTAAGGGTAAAATATAGGAGTGAGTACACGAGTTTAGATCCTCGGACTTTAATGTACTGATTAGGAAAATTGACCTAATTTGTTACTTACACTCTAAAGTAATTATTTATTATGCAGACTCTGCTGGTACAATTCTCATTGGTGAGTCCAAAAGACCGATTCATTAAGAATTACAATTGAATATACCTGTGTTAACAACGAAATAAATATTTTAATAAATTTGCATTCTTATATGGTAAACACTTAAGAAGAATAAGCATAATATATAAAAAATAATGTTTTAATTAAATTAAAAATACTTTTAATTGGTATAAGATTCAACGAAAATAAAATTCAAACGGGTTAACATTTGAATCGATGCATAAATTCAAGGATGCAGATTTCATATCCGGAACAAAAATGATTTCCATTTGTATGCCTGCATGCATTTTACGAGTTTAATAGTACTATTTAACAAAAAGTGGTTCAAATTAACTTATGTGAAAGTTTAATTAAATTGTAGTACTTTATCACTAGTTTTAAGAGAGCTAAGATACTGTTGAAAAAACTTTATCTTTCATCGAAGTATTTTATTTTAGTAAAGAAGACGGTATATGTATAACAGACATTACGGAACAATTCAATAAAATACGTGCGGATTCGAACATAAGGCCTGTGTCGCCGATCAGTCGGAGAAGTTTCGCAGAAAGTTTGATCAATCGGTAAGCAACTGTTTGTGATCCTACTAGAATTGAGTTCCATTTTCTGAACTATTTATTACCTTAGAGAAACTTTCTATTAATCGTTACAAATATTTTTGCGAACCTAGATGCAGTAATTTCTAAAAAAGCACCGGGAATTTTACGTCTAATGCTCGAAACACTTTGTAGACAAAACGTCCTCAAATCTATATATGCAACGAGTTTCAACATTTTTCGCCCTCAATTAATTTACGTTCGCCATGCATCGAGTTAATGGATGGTACTTATTCGCCACTAATTCTCTTTGCCGCACTCGGCGATTCCCGCGAAGAAAAAGGCATCGGCGAGGCCAAAGATTTCCCGGCAAAGGCGCTAAGCTAACGAGAGCCGCGGCGGAGACACGTTCCCCGTGCCGCCCTCCCCCCCGGCATAAATCATCAATTCATCAGTACAGCGCGTTGTACACGAGCATCAAAGGGCCCGAGTAAATCAAAGCGTCAACGGGCCGAGAATCGCGCGGAGCCGAGATGCAAGTTCAAGTGTCCCGCGCGGGCCGGGCGGTAAAAATAGCCTCGCGCGCGCGCCTCGCGTTAATCAATTGAAAATCCCCTTGCAACACGTAGCCCCGCGCGCATGTGTGCACGCCAGTACGTATATCCGGCGTGAAAATATAACTTCAGAGGGCGCCGCGAGATTTCGGCCTAATCCGGGGGGATATTCGGCCCGCGGGCGTTTAATGGCCGCGCGAGCAACGAATTGACCTATAAATAATTCGGCCGGAGTCAAAGGGCCGCGCGGCCGTCTTCCTTGAATCTCGCGATTAAGGCGCCGTCTTCTTTGCGGGCCCGGCGATTATCTTAGGGCTTCGCGGCGTATTATATTTATATATACGCTCGGGGGAATTTGTCGCTGCCACTCCGGTCGATTTGAGTTATTACACGAACGCGTGATTAAACAGTGCCGTCGTTTATTTTGCCTCGCTACTCCGCGGGAAAGTGGAGCGTGCAAATAAGTCCGTAATTTTCAGTATTTAATAAACCAATAAGATAATGCTCGGCGCTGTCAATCAACTTGATTCTTACATTCGCCAGTCGTTCAAAAGACTTCAAACTCGCAGCTAAGCCTTGATATGACAGTGTAAACATAAATCAAGTAGCTTCGAACTTGGCCTTAAAACGCTCAAATGTTTTTGTGCGACTGCATCATCAAGCACGACATAAGAATCCTAGCCGATTATATCGATACCTTTTCATTTCCCCGAAAACCTCCCTTAAGATTTATCTCACAACACGCGCAGTAGATTAATCCCACTGTATCTACAGCTACACCTTGGGAATTACGAACTAATTATACAGCCGGCGACGTTTGTCAAATGCAGGGCGTTCTCGGCGCATCCTCGGCGTTATACCCCGGGGTCCGCGCGATTCTGGCGCATCGCCTCGGTCCCACTAAATAAAGAAGCTCGTGCGCAATATATATTACGCACGTGCGCGCTAAACGGGCGGCGTGTTCCGGAGGGCGCGCAGCCTGCGCGTATATACGACGTACACACGCGTACATACGTATATGCGCGCATACCGGCTTTCCTCGCGAGGGCGAATTGAAAGAGGAGCCGAGTGATAGGGTCTCAGCCGAGGCTCGTAAATATCTCGAGCGGTGGACCCGCGAGTGATTAACTTCCCCGGTGGTAACGAGGCGAGGTCGTACGTGGGCGTCGCGGAGTTGAGCCTCGGCCCATTTCCGAGGGCCGCGCCAGCCGCTTTACTCGGGTGCGCGCACCGATATAATTGACACGGCGCTAGCGCCGAGCGGCTTTCCCCTAAACTTGCAATCTCGCGATAAATCCAACGGCAGAGGGGGCACTTTGTGCCGTGGATTATGTAGATGTAGATGCACGAGTGTTTTATTTCATGCGTGCACGGTCGCGCTGAAAGAATACGTATACATCGGGACGGAGGGGAGCGTAAAACAGAACGCGAGCAAGAGATAATGTCGCATCAGAGGTGTCAACATAATCTTAACGATAGAACTAGATGATCGCTAACACAAGTATACATTTTATTTTTGTCTTACGGTTTCAAGGCGTTTTTAAATTCTCATTACACACTGGAAAAGAATAGTAATGATTACCTAGCTAATATTCTGGTAGTGAGTCATGATTCTACTTTGCTCTTCGAGTACTAATTAAAAACAATATACGCTACAAAGTCGTACGTGCGCTTATACTCGTTCGTTTATATTTTGGTGTATTGTCTTTGTTTTGGACGATTTTTATTACACTCACGCAACTTATTTTATTTACTCAGGGCTCTATTTGATCAATATCTTTCATCGTACAACAGCCGTCAGTCAACGAAAAAGTTCTGTTTTTCTAGCTAAACACGTTAATCAAAAGAAGCCATTAATAACAAAATCAAAAGCGTATATGTAATAAAAATGACACAAAATCAGTATCAAGCACTCAAACGCTATCTATAACCTTTCCATTAATTTCAAGCGGGAAGGCACGAAATTTATGTAAACTACCAGCCGAGGTACACGTGAATTCCAGTTTGACTGACGACACTTGCCGCTTCATTTCCGCGGATCTTCATTCCACCGGAGAGCAGTGTATCGTATAATACGGTCGATGGACCGCTCGACTCTCGCGAACCTTTCGCGCGCTCGCTATATATGTTCGCGGGAGCCGTTCCGCGCGCGGGGAAGTCGTTGGGCGCGCTTAGTCCGAAACACGCAATTCCGCGCCTGCCGCAACGCGCCTTTAGCACCGCTGTTGCCTTCGCGTTATAACGAATCGCGGCGGGCGAGAGCGCGAACACGAGCCGTTTTCGTTAGCCGCGCGGCTCTTCCGCCTCGTTGGTCTATGGTGATACGGATAATCGATTCGAGCGCAGCCGATCCGGCGCCTCGGCCGATTTGACCGAGGAAATATAACGCATAAATAAATCCTGGCGAGATTTGCATAAACTGTACACCGGCGGTGTGTGGAGCCGTGACGCGTACAACTAACCGCGGCGCAATCGGTATGTATATCGAAAATTGCGCGAGCGCCGAAGGATATACAGTTATATACGTCAGAGTGGGTTCGGATATACCGCGGGCCGGGTAGACGGCCAATGTCCGATGCGCGTTGTGTACATATACGCGTCGGTTAAACTAGACGCTCCGTCGCGCTCGCGCGCGTTCTCGCCTCTTGCTTCCTCCCGGGAGTGGCTCGGGAAGACGGGATATGTGGCCGGAGGCACGGCCGTTGACGTTCGCGCGTACAATAATGGCCATTTCTCATGGGGCCGCTGACGCATCTCCCGATCTACAACTCCTTTGTCCGCTCCTCGATTCGTCGCTTCCTCTCGCCGTGTCGCGGTATATTATACGCGGACTACAAAAGTTACTTATACGCCCGACTAAACGCGACGTCGAGGGACCCGCGGACATTGGTACCTGGCTCTCTCGCCGTTCGCGCAGGCGAGGAGGTGTCCGGTCGGCCGGTCGCTCCTCGGGGGGCGATATCTCGCGAAAGGATCGAAAAAAAAAAAAAGAAAGAAATATTGACGGCTATCGGCTTCCTCTCGACGTGCCCATAAGCGCGCGCTGTCGCGAGGGTGACGCCGCGCGCGCGTATATATCGACACATTCCGTATGCTTTGTCTTTATAACACTCCGAACTATATGTGCTCTTCAAATGCGACAGAGCGATGTCCCGCATTTTCAAATTGACCCGAGACCGGGCTTTGAATATTCGATTTCTGTTTATAACGTCGTGCCGTCAAACAAATAATAGCGCATGTTGCAAGTGAATATTGCAAAAAAAAAAAAATGGAACGTACCGTTGTTATTTAACTTTATAGTTATTTGCTTTACATGGGTTAAATTAACGATGACGTAATCGGCAGTTAATCCTAAGTACATGCACCCAACTGTATTGCATACATAGAAGAATTAATCCATCAATTTATAGTATTTTTATTCAATGTACTACAAGTTTATATAAATATGTACATTTACGTTAATTGATATTTGAATAGCGTAAATATCAATTGGTGTTAAACAAGCTTTGAACGAATGTACGTTATAGTCGTATGTGATAATCCTCTAAGTTAAGAGCCATTATATGATTTTTTCATATTTTTTACGCGGCTGAGTGAGGTTACTATAATTAAATTAGCGTTGTGTACATTTGATGAAATGACACGTCCGTCTGACTTATTTGAGAGCGAGGCCACGGAAATAAAATACATGCGTATACTACATTATATCTGCGAAAATATAAAATGTAACGATCGAGTAACTGTGAAGATCCGAAAAATAACCGGGCGAGACCCTCCGAAAGCACATATGCGCGCGAGCCCAAATGACTACATGACGAAAGCCCGGTGGGATTTATAATAAATCCGGCGGGGCAATCAATTAACGCGGCCTGAGGAAGGAGGGAAGAAGGCCCTTACGCCCGTGTAATTCGCGCGATTTCCCCGTTAATTCAACATGTCGGCCGGCCGAGCCGCGCCAAGAAAGTCCCCGCGTTATTTATCGGGGCGATAAACCGGCCGGCTGTTAAATGTGTCCTTTGAACATAAACATCGATAAGTCGCGCGCGGTGGGGGCGGACTCCGGGTGCGCGTGCGAGCCGAGACGCAAAGCAGACGCGCGCGCGCGCGAGGCCGTGAAAGCGCACGAGGGCCTTTTAACGCGCCTCGTTTTGTAAATGCGAGAGGGCCACTTGCGCGTACCAACGCGCCTGACAAAGGCGCCTCGAGTGCACGCGCGTATATGCCTGCACACACAAAGAGCCGGTTTTTCGGCCGAATTATATACCCCCGGGGGAGGGGGTTAAGGCCGCTGTTTAACGCGGCGCGTTTACGTGTGTACGCGCGTGTACCTCTCCGGCGAGCGGTAACTCGATCGCCCCCTCGCGCACCGACGATTTATGCCCCCGCGGCCGCGCGATTTGACGAATCAGGTGAGACGGCGTTCCGAGTAGGGTAATAATAGGCCGCCCCGAGGGCCGTCCAATCTGCGGGTGCATTAAAGCAAGTCGCGGAACGCCTACCTCTTAAAGAGCGCCGGGCCGGATCCTCCCACGGGTCGGAAATAGCCCGGCCGGAGGCTGCGCTCACCGAGCCGGCTAATTTTAAAACGCGCCCGCGAGCCGTGTAAACTTCGCGAGGGAGCCTCGCCGATTTTGTTTCAAAGTGTATACGCCGTTCGTATTATTTCAAGCGAGGCCCGGAGAGGGAGGGAGACACACACTGGGACATAAATTCGGGCCGGCGCGCGCGCGCGCCCCGGCATTTTCTCGCCTTGTCACCTTTGTCATTTGTTGCTTATAAATACAGTCGCGTGTCGGCCCGCGCGGTTTATTCTCGCGCGAGCGCCTGTCGCCCCGCGGACGATATACACTTTGTCTGACGAGCGGTCACTCGCGCGGCCCCCCGACGGATATTCTTTGCGTGTAGCGATATTTGCTCCCTCGGGGTGAACCGGCTTGTAAATCTATTGTAGACCGGTCGCCGCTGCGGAGATCTGTCTCTTTGCCTCGCGTGCCAAGAGCCGTCGTGTAGGTTTTAAAATATCTTGGACCGACGACTCGTTGTTTGACGCAAGTTCCTTCTATGTGTTTCTCCCTGTCTAATTATCTCGCGTTAACAGAAATCATTGTAGTGTTAACAATTTTAAACCTCAAAGCAAACATACAATTTTAATCTGGGCCAAGATTTCATCACCGAATTCCTACTGTGAATTCATTTTCGCAACCGATCACTCGACGAGCCCGTATAAAACAATTCACACCCGCAGAATTATTTTTCCTATACAAATACTGCACCCTCTAAAACTGAAAAAATAAAATATCTCTACAATCGAGTGCGTTGCGAGTTAGTATGCTTCCGAGTGATAAATTTCTCCTACGCGATCGATTCAATCACTATTACCAAGTGACCATCATACCAGCAAATGTCTGATCTATAAATATACACAACAAAACTTTTTGTTTAACTCTTGTATTTCTGTGTTCACATTGTTTTCTATTTAACCTTAAAAGAATCTTAGGTTAAAATAGTTACCTCGCTATTTAAATGGAGCATTGAATATAAGGAAAATAAACTCATGGGTGTAATTAAAATCATCAAAAATCTTAATCACATTTTACAGAAGGTGCAATTAATACGTAAATCAATGAACCTGTACATATTAAATTATTAAAAATAAAAGATAAAATTCATGTAGTGTTTTAGATTTAGTATTAAAAACTAGCTAACCATGCAATAAGAATTCTATCAGGTTTATGCTATTGTACATTGGAAATAAAAAGCAGGTTCACTTCACGTAGCAGCTTTTAGGTTATGTTTCCCCAAACCCTACGCATCAGTTGTGTATGCCGGTTAATCGGAATAACAGAGCGATTTTTCTTCGAAATATCAGGCTGAATTAGACTTTTTCACGTGGTAAAAAATCATGAATATCACGCTGGCACGACCGAGGATTTAACTCGGCTCCCAAAAAGGCGGTGTAAACGTTGTCCTACATACACGCAGCGAAGCCCGCGCCCAAACTCTGCCCGCCAAGTGCGTCGCTTTACGACGCCTCGCGCGACCTCGTCTTCTCGGAAAGACGAGTAGGGAGGCTAATAAACGGGCGACCCTCCCGCGCGCTACGAAGGAGTTGTCGCATTGTACGCTGCAGGCGGGCCTCGTTCGAGAGGCCCGCGGCCTGCACGCGGGGGACACTACACGCGTTTTGTCGCTCCTCCCCCGCCGCGCCCCTTGAAATACGATCGCGACCTGCGGCCCGTCTTCGCTTTTCTCCGGCCTTCCGGGAAAGCGCGTGCGTCCGCGGCCAAGTGTGTAGGGCCCTTGTCCGAGTGCCCGGTCGATTTTTCTCACACGCGACAATGCGTGCGCGTGCTTTTTTTTTTGGAACATGGGCTGCATACGTGTGGCTCCTTGTATCTTGGGAAAAAAAGTGACTCCGGGCTTATTCAAGATTTTTTTGTACGGATGCCAATAGTGTATATACGCTCGAATTGACTGTTGCGTAAACTACGCGCGTTATGAGCTATTGAGGAGTGTGTGGGCCTCGCTGTGGGTGATATTAACTCGAATGAGGGGTCGCATAAAGGAAAATAAACCGATTGTATCTCAAGGGCCCGTAAAAATTGTTTCTTCTGTGCCTCGTAAAAGGATTTTTTACTCCTACGCGTACTTTTGTGGGTGGAGGCACACTTTGTTGCTTTTCAATCTACGTGTAACATTGTATTTTAACATTCTTAGATAAGCAAACATTCAAAGAATACTATCGACTATTCGTGCAGGTTCATTAGATCGTGTTATTAATACTGGTACTTGAGTGAAATAATCTGTGCTTTATGCTATACACATGTGACATGCTGTATTAAAAATAAATGAAGTTTTTAGATTACTAATTATTGACTTAATTTTTATGGTTAACAAAATTACAAATTTTTTATACATTCTTAAAAAATAAACGTACTGGATTCTTTGTACACAAATGAAAAAGTCTTTACGAACTTTGGATAATAACACATACTTATCCCATGTAAAACTTTTAATAAATATCAATTTTTTTATCAAGCATAAAAGGATGAGACGAGTTACAAGGATCTCAGTGACACGTGTGAAAATATACTTCCTGCCGTGAGTAAAAAATACCGACGCACACTCGGGGGGCGAGAGTCGATTCCAAAAATCGAAGGCTCGTCTCTCGAGTGAATTTCATCGGCGTCTTTCGTTATTACATCCGCAGGCCCCGCCGGGGCGTACACAGCCGAGCGCCGGCCTGTCAGTGTCTCGCCCGTCGCCACGACGCGAGGTGAACTTGCTTTTACGCCGTCGCTCGACAAGCGGCGCAGCCTCTCTTGCTCTCGGACAAAAAACACAAGGTGCCGGCTAAAAAAAACAACACGGGGGCCTAGCGCCCGTCGTTGGGTATCGCCTTTCGAAAAATCCGGAAAACCAGTAAAACACGTGTACGCGCTCGGTACGGTGTAGGCCCCTCGTAAAATCGGCATCGGGTTCCCCTCGCGCGCATTATCTATCCCGTCTCGGGTGCAATCTCACTCGTTATATTGGCTCGCGTCCACCCGAATAAATCTCGGCGGCTTCCCCCGGCCGAATATTCGGCCCTTTAATTAGACGCGCGTGGGAGTGGCAGTCGTTAAAGGTGCGACCGCTTGGAAATAGTTTTACGCACGCGGGACGCCTGTCTAGCTCGTCGAAGAGCGCGGGCCGAGTGTGCGCATATATATATATATACGCACACGATGCCGAGCGTGTTTAAGGTTTATTAATGGATGTTGCACAGAGAGTATTGAGAGGATTTTAAGATTGCCATTACAGGGGGCCTTATCTCTAATTAATAATCTCGGCTAGTTCCCCCGTTGCTGTACATGCACAAAACGGAAAAATTCTAACACGCCTGTAATTGTGTGTTAAAACGTCCTTTTCCGACGTTGAATCGCTTGGGTGAAACTTTATGCCGGCGATCAACCGTTCCTTTTTCTCCAGAGTACTTGCATACTGTACAGGTTTTATTACTATTTTGGTCAGATCGCGTAGATACACTTACAGGCAAAGAATTTTAATTGACAAGCAATATTGCGCACTATCTTAAAATTAATTTCCGATAAGGTGTAATAACATGCTCGAACGCTGCGATTTTATTGCAATTGAATGCTCCACTCGAGCCCTAAAAGCTCGCTCTATCTCAAGCTTAAAACCGTTAACGTATCCATCATCTCTGGGATGAAAAGCTGCAGCGGTTCGGAAAAGGTTTGTAGGGACCGCTCGCGCCTCCCCCCTGGCCGATTCGACGTATTCCCTATCAAAGTGCAAACAGACCGGAGCTGAGAGGCTCGGCTGGATGCGCGCACACGTAGGAGTCAGGGCCGAGTCCACAGCCGAACGTCAAAAGTCAAAAGGTGGCTCGGCCATCTAGCCCTGCGGTATAATCCGAGGGCGAGGGGCTCGCGGACGTGCGAGCGAGTGTTTGCCAGCGGATCGGAGCCCGTGTTTGCCCCTGTGCGTATATACGCGGCCCTGTCTGTGTGCGAAAGGGAGGGCGCGTCGAGAGAGGACACGGCTCGTTGGGGCAGTTTTTCCGTCATCGGCTGACCCTTTTTGAAATCGGAACTGTTTTCCTTGGATGGCTTCGAATTTGCGGCTCATCTGCTGCGACTCCCAGTTCCTGTGTTCTCTTACCTGAGTGTGTGCCTTTGGTATTAGCGGTTAATGTATACGCCCGCGCAGCGTGTGCCTTCGGAGCTTTGGTTTTTTTTTTAACTTTCGGATGTACGAACGAAAGATATATATGTATCGGAAATGTTTCTTCGTGTTGGATTTATCACTGTTTACAAGGGGGACGTATTTTCAAAAGCTTTCCAAAGCTAATAAATTTGTTCATATACATGTGCTCCTTATTTGTATAAAAATTTACCTTCAAACTCAACATTAATAACGAGAAATAATTCGTTCATTTTGCGATGGAAAAATGTTTACGATCGCAGGAAATTGACACGGGGCATCACTTTAATCAATTCGAGGATACATTTAACACAGTTATCTCTTGCGGGGCCAAACGACGCCGTACTAATCAATTTCTAACTAATTATCTAAGTAGCGGCAGATTCAATCCCATTTTCCCAAGCGGCACAAAGCTTTCGTTTCCACGGCCTCGTTCCCCACGAGGAGAATGTCACGATTCGAAAGTAATTTCCAAAACAGATGCACAGGGAAGATAAAGGGAGGCGATAAGGCGCTCGTAAAGTTCGCGCTCGCATACGTCCGTCCGCGGGCGCAGTAACGATTCGGGGCCGTAAAAACGCGAGCTCCGAAACGTCTGCGTCTCCTCGCGAGATAAAAGACCGTACATAAACGGTCCCTTTTGATCCTCTTGCTGTCCCCTATCGCTCCTGTCATTAATTACGACTTCAACGCCACGGGGAGACAAGTGCCGTACTCATCTTCCCTTGCTTTTCAGTTCCATCACTCCCCCGCCTTTTACCGATCTTCTCTGCGTCACGCGACTTTTTTCGTGTAAGGAGTTTGTTTTCGTGCATACGTACGAGATTAAAGTGTTTATAGGCTCTTTCGTGGGCGTAAGTATATGCGAGGAATCGTCCCATGTTTCGAGGGTGCTTGTAAAAGATTTTTACGTAGAGTTGTAAATAGATTTTGATCTTGTGTTGATGTGGTGCTAAAGTACCTTGGAAGCACTAATAATTTACAAAAGCTAATCTTGAGCGATACTTATTCATGACAATATACATTGACAGAAATACTTTACTTTTTATGTCAGAATTAACTGCTGTATGAGATAGACAATTAAAAAGATTTTCGTTCACCGGCAGAAATAATCTCAAGTTTGTGTGCAGTTTTATAGTTTACTTTCTTGAAAAAATCCTTTTAAAATTAAATTTAAAATTTAGATAAGTCGATAGCCTGTAATAAGTAAAATCTCTCACCAACGTGCGCAACCATAAATCACGTAATTTATTATAGCTGCTGATTGTAAACGTTGTATCTTGTACCTGACGTATAAAAGATACGGTGACATTGTTACGGTATATTTATGTGTCCATTAATTTTTCTGCATATAAATCGAACACACGTAACTCATCTATTCTCGAAATACGTTAAGACAATGAAACAAGATATACTTTCTATTATATACATATTATTAGTAATACACTGTAAATCGTAAAAATACATTCGACTTCTTTGTCTAACCGAGATCAAAGATGAAATGGTGGATAATGCATATAAATTCTATCAACGTCAAACATATTAAATCAAGTTTTAAGTACGAATGAAATTATGAAATCTTATTCTAGTAAAGAAATTAAATAAAAATATAACTTTTTAAAATTAATTAAATTATATACGTTTAACTGATTAATTTATAGTCGTTTTTATATTATTATTTTGGATACGGCCTAGTGCCAAATGTAATTTATTCAATACTGGAAATAATAATTTCGAATAAGCATTTTCAAATAGTCCTGATATCCACTAATAACAATAAACTGTGTCAAACCTTTTTTATCATTTCAACCTCTGTTTCCTTGCATAAATCATTTTCTCCTGGCCACAAAAACTAAGCGGTGGTCTGTATAAAATAAACGAGGGCAACGAAACTTGAAAAGCAGAAAAATACGGGAAAGGAAGATAAAAGGAAGAAAAGCCCGACTGTCGTCAAAGAAGGTCGTGCGAAATAGTGCCGAGGCGCGCTCGACAATGCGCGTATTATGTGTACATGGTTGCGGCCCGTCGATCAAGATTCCTGACTTTCAACAGCAGCACAGCGTGGGCGAGTGCATAATGTACTTTATTATTTGTTATCGATGTCTATAAAATTTTCTATATATACAGCTTGCTGTGCACGAGATGGGCTTACGTAACGCGCCTCGACTCCTCGCTCGGCCTTTCTAACAAAAAACCACATTCTATACATATGCCACGGGAAAATTTCCCGTGGCGCTGTGCCGATTGAGAAATTTGATGCAGCCGCGCATTCGAAGATTAACGTTGTGAATATTTTTTCCAAGAGATATAAATCTTTTTTCGGACGAAGCGGCTAATACAATGATGCATGTTGTACAAACGATTCTTGAAACAGTGGGTATTTAGCAGACATTGCCCAAGTCCTGAATTGGGAATGGCATATTGGAAATTTATTTCTCCGCCGGTACGACACCGATCAATTATTTATCAAACCCACGTACACGCGAGCCTCTATCTAATCGCTCGCCCATTGAATGAGGGATTAGCGCGCTGTAACGGTAATAAAAGCCGTTGTACCAGAGTCGAGGGCGAGGTTCAAAGGCCCAACGCGAATCGCGAAAAGGCCCTCGGCGCGGAAAAAGCAGGTAGGCCTGCGGGGAGCCTTGCGCCTCTCGCGCGAGCCGCGCGGTCGTTAATATCAGTTTGCGTTCAATTATCCGGGTGCGAGTGTATACGCCCCGGCGAACGAGCCTAGCCGCGGGCCAAGGAAGAGAGGTCCCGCCGCGGGCCGCTCCGGTCGAAAGGCGAGGAGGCCGCCTGGCTCGTCGCCGGGGCACAACAACAACAACAAAAAAAAAAAAGGAAACAAAAAAAAAAGAGAGAGAAGCCGGCGAGGAAGCCGCGGCGACGAGAGCGGAAGAGGGGCTACGAGCCGTCGGGCGCGTGGACGCGCGCCCACGGACGATAGCATCGGGGCTATCGGCCCGGAGGATCGTCCGAGGAAGAGGTTTTCCATGTTCCTCGCTCTCGTTATACGATCTTGTACGAGCGCCGCGGGCCCGTGTCGACGGCGTCGTCGCCGCGACGCAGGGGGGAAGGGGGGGTAGGAGATGGTGGAGGAGGAGGAGGTGGCCGCCGCAGCCACCGCCGGACCCGCTCCGCCCCGCAGGTAACAAACACCCCCAATTATGTCAGGCTGAATTAGTAGCCTGCCCTTAGACTGTTTCGCTCGACTCGGCTAACGAGACGCGACCTCGACGGCCTTTGCGCGCGCGCGCGCACCGCCGCCGGCTCGTTTTCTTTTTTTTTTGTTTCCTCCCCCCACCCACCCCCTCCGGCCTTTCTGCCCGCCTCGTTTTCGGGACACTCGATCGGATCCCCCCCCCTCCGCCGCCCATACGCGCTGTTTCTTTTCTTCCTCTCCGTCTCCCTCGCTCTCGCCACGGCCCCTGAGCTTCTCCTCGGCTCCTTTTTTGCCCCCTTTTTGACTTACTTAATTCGCGCGTTGTCGACTGCGGATCGTCCGGTCCTTTTTTTTTAGCGTCTCCGATTCGCGAATGAGGGGAATAGATGCGTAGGTCACTTCCACCTCGGTTTCTTCCTTTTTATTCGGGTGCCTTTTTTTCACGGTCATTATGGTCCCGACTGCCGAGCGGCGAACAGCCATTTGGAATCAGATTTGTAAATTTGATTGCCTCTTTTTTTTTTAAAGGAGCCGCGTTTTCTACCGTGCTTTTAACAATCTTTTCGAAAATTCGAAAGATCGGTTGCCCGTAAGGGCCGAGGCTCCCAAGATACGGCACTCGTATAAACTAATGTTAATAATCATTTTTCAGGACTCAAAGAGGGCCCACTTCCTTTGAACGAGTGACGTTGTAAATTGGCCTGAATCGACGTGGAACTGGCAGCGATTCTAATCGGCGACGCTCACTCGATGCCACTGACAAAGTGACTGTACGCGTCACACTGGGTTGTAAAACTCTTTATTGTGGCAACTTAGAAAAGTGGATTATAAACCGCAGTCAAATCGGACAGACGGGCATTGACGGAAATCCGTGCTCTTAAAGGCCTCAATGGGGCCTGCGGTCAGCGCGGAAAAGTCCACAGTCTGGCCCCTTTAAGAGCCGTTTACAGGGCACGCGCACAAAGCCCGGGGCCAAAGTGCTGGCTTCCTCCTTCGCGATCGCCGATTTTCTCACACTCGCGCGGGCAAGATTTTTTTTTTTTTTCCCACCGGCAGACCCGGCCAGCGCGCCCCGTTGAGCCTGGTTGAGACGCTGCCGGCCACCTACGGCGAGCGTCTGAAGGAAACGCCCGGCTCGGCTGCCTCGCTCTTTCGGGGTCGCGCGGGCCAATTTGTTGCGCGGGAGAGTCGCCGCGCGGGGGGTAGCGCGCGCCTTGCGCAACGGCCAAGGACAGTTCCGGTGTCTGCGCTAGGGGGCGCGCGCCCCGGGACATTTGGGTCAACCGATTTCTCACAGTGCTTTGTTTCCCGGCAGGGGTGATTTGCTCGAGAGGCTAACCGCGTGTAAGCCATTGGCTACGGGTGAAATTAAGCTTTCGCTTATATAGATCCGACCGAGGATAAGACGGGTATCAGCAGGATGTGACCGTCGCCTTATAGAAAGTTAATAGTTATTTCATTTTACAACTACTCTAGATGTCTACCAAAAAGTTACTTTAAAATTTTTAATATTTTAGTCGTACGAATTTGAGAGGGCGATACTTTTCATTTACTTTTATTACCACATTTGGCTTAGATTTAATAGTTTCTGTAAATAAAAATAATTTATAGTTCGTGAATTGCAATTATTTTTCTTTTCTTCTAATACGTATTATTAATAATTTCAAATACACAGAGTAAAACTTGTATTTGTATATAATATTTGTTTGGCCTGTATAAATATTGCTTAATGTTTCAAACTTAATACTTATACGCAATATTGATAGTCTGTCTTGTATTACGAGTTTATGTTTAAATTTTTTAAGCAGTACATGCGTAAAAATATTGACTATACCCAAGTGAGATTAACTTCAAATTCGTACTTTAAAAACAAGCAAATTCTTATTTAACGAGTCTCCCGACAAACTCATACATTTCTGTTAATATTTTTTAAGTAAGTATAAATGTAATATAATCAAATAAATATATTGTCATTGAATGGCCCGTCCTTGAGTGTACGCTTACAGCAAATACACAACCCGGAAAATATAAAGTTATATTCTCGGTTATATTAGCTTGTTAAATAAATACCAAATGAATCAGCCGATTTTTGAAAAAATACATTTTTACTATAATTACAAGTCGTGAAATAATACGAGTATATAAGTATTTATTCAATATTCAAACGTTAAACAAAAGTTAAACTCTTTCGTTTTTATTTGGAATACAAATTATTTCTTGAATCACTTGTTATTTGGTAACAATTAAGAGGAATCGGTTGATTTGAAACGTCGAGTATGCTTCGAAAGACTTCCCGGAAGCACTTGACTCTGTTATCGTAGGGAAACTATGATACTTGGCTTCATCCCCGCGTACATCTGTCACCTATCTGTCGCTCTCGAGGACGTACAAACCCATGTAACGAAATGCTTGTGAGGAGTAGGACTTGCAGTCAGCTTACGTTTCAATCTGACGATTTTTCCGGATCGTCGAGACTGCGTGGGGGTATCCTTGTGCACGTACAGCCGCCTCTCATGAAACATGATATTTTCCTTAGTTTTCTCGTGTATGTACACTTTTCTCGCATATGGGGCGGAGTTCGTTCTGTCTGATGTGACATACGCAGGTGCTTGAACATGTTGAGGGTCACTGCTCAAAAATCCATCTAATATTTAATAAAAGAAGAAAGTTTCTTTACGCATGTTCAATAGCAAGCGTCCAAAGATCCAAGGAGACATAGTTATTTCAAGGGATCCATTGCTATCTCTCGACAAATATTTTGCATCGAATATTTAATTTAAGTCCCATGTTGTTTACAAACAAGTTTTTCTTATAAGGTCAAGCCAAAGAGAAACAGTAAATCCGTAACCCAGTGGGAATTCAATAACCTCACTAACCTTTGACCCAAGAATAGATCGGACAGTCGAACAGTGAGCGGTACTGCACCGTGAGACGAGGCAGCCGATGACCGTGCCGGACGCCTTGCTTGTGTAGAGGCATATAGAGGACACTTGGCCGCTAAAACCCGATCCGATTAATGCGCATACACACCGGGCTCGGTTGAGGAAATGCAAATGCGCGCTGCCAGTCTCTTGGAGAGAGGGAAAACAGAGGCGGTCGGCAGGGAAGCCGATGCAGGGGCCGGGACACAATGCAGCGGCGCCCTGCATAAGCCGAGAAAACGGTTAACTGCGCACACGGACAACAATCTTAAGCGCACTGCTTAACAAGATAAGGTATTAAGTACGAATAGGCATCGAAGGGAGACGGGGGACAGAGAGGGCATGCGACCGCCGTCAGACAAGATAAACCCCTAGCGACGTATAGGTACATACGGAGAGCAGGGCCTATAATACACCTCAGCGGAGCCCAGGTAATGAGGCTGTGCAGCAAAAACTTCCACTTTACTAACGTGCTGATTCGCATTTTATGCACAGGGTCGCGCATATACGGGGCTACGTCCATTTACATGCGCTATATATTTATAAACTCTATAAGTGTTATTTGATCAATTTTGTTGTTGTGTAGAACGCTTTTTTTCCAATACGTACATAATTTATTAGTTTTATATAACTGTGAATATAGGGTTTACTAAACTAGATAAAACTTTCATTGGATTTTCTCTTATGCCAGCATCACCTCAAGCAATACTTGGAAGATTCCGTCGCAATAATTAATTAATTACGTCGGAGGCCCTCGAGTATTTCCAGAGGTGCTTCCGTTTTCTGACTTTATCTTAGCATGCAAGAACTTTTACCATCCGGTTGTCCCTCACCCGCTCGCGCTTCTCTTTATTTTCTTCCTTGATTCGATTATAGTTAACGGTCTAGCGCTAAAAATTTAGTGTGTGACATTACATGCTCAACGTATCTGTGTGTGAATCAAGAGATAAGCGTGGATGTCGGATGCGCTTCACCAATTAATTAGATAATGGTCACCGAGAAAGAGAAACAAGAAAACTTTATAACGTACGGCCTTAGCGCGCTATTTTCAGATTAGCGACTGCTGTAAGTCCAAGATAATACAATTGTATATGGTAAATATTATAAATAAATTATTTTCTATTCTATTTCAAATGCATCGATATTTATAAAGCAAGGCATAAATTACAGCGTTAAGTAAAAATCGTAAGAAATCAGATAAATTATTTCGACTTATTTAATATTTATACATTTAAATATTAAGAAAGATGAACATCATAAAATAGAGAATTGTTGAAAATAACAAAAAAAATATCATTTATTTTTACAATTGAAAAGATTAAATTTTTTATTCGGCGAATGGCTTTTAATATCCAATATTATATTATTTTATTATTATAATTTAGATACAATAGCAAACAAAATGATAATTATTCAGTTCATTAACAAAATGCAATTAAGCTTGCGATTATAATTTGCTGCAGCTTGTTACTGCTTTAACCATGTACGGTAGGTTAAAGTCTATAAAAACAGATTTCCAATATCCTCAAAAAATACTCTTCACCTCGTTCATGCATAAAACTGGCACCATTCCGAGGCAAGGCTACTCATTATCATTCAGATTTATTGTGTTCTTAAGACACTTTTATCACATCCAATGGTGCGGGCACGAGATCAGAAAAAAGTTGAGAAAAAAACAAGAGATGATGCGGGAAAGGAGCGAATGACCGTCGATCTACCTCGCAAACATTTTTAATTGAATTAAAAAAAATTATGTATTAAGAAAATAAACCTCATTATGCTATATAGCATATGTATATTATTTTGTTTGTATTTTTAACTAATTTAAAATGCTATATACTCAAATATTACTCAGAGGAAAATTAAATATTACATAAAGATAAACAATATAAATACAACATTTTTATTTATCCTCAATCCGTTATGAAGTTAATTGCAAGTTCACGAAGAAAAATGAAATGCTCGGTTGGTAACGTCCAAACAAACAAGCAATAGCAAATGACTACAATCCATTGCCTGCCTCGAAAGTACAGTATATATCTATATAATTTAAACCACGCCCTCGGGTATGATCCCAATACAAGCCGCGTGCATAAAAAGGAGCTTTATAAAAGAAAAACGTCTACGGGGAAGAATAGACAGATTCTTTTCTTTCGTTCTTCTTCTGCCTGGGCGAGGCGCTAAGCGCGCTTTTCACTCTTTTTTACGATTTGTTTAGAACAGCCTCTCGACTCTATTGTGCATGCCCGCTCGACGATTACGTGGGGAAGGATTTAATCGGGTTTGATCGGCGTAAGAAAAGGTCGTGAACACTATACTATTTGGAGGTGCGCGCTAGCATCACTCCAGTGGCTTTGTTATGTACGCGTGCTGGTTCTTATTGGTTGTCAAGCGTTTAATTAAAGAAGTAGGATGTTTGACATAGAACTTACAAATATAAGTTCAACATATATCGAATATCAAGGTATGTTGTTATCCTTGACCAAAGTGACTATAATGCATGCACACATCTGTATATTATCAAATTGGAGAATAGAAATGAAGTTTTTTTAAGGCAGTAATATTCGAGCAGATTATTTACTTTTGTAGTCGCTTAATTAGCATATGGGGGCGTTTCTTTTTCATCATCAGTAACAAGTGTATTTTTAACAAACTACTTGTTAACCGACTTATTAATCCAAAAACGAATTAATCAAATGTACATGTATAAAGAGTCAAATCAAATACACATAATGCACTTATTACACTATGTGCACAATTTTTTTCCTGCGCATCATCAAATTGTATAAACACATAACACTTATCAATATCTTTATATTAAAATACTGGAGTACAAACTTAATATGACATTAAGGATGAAAAGATTTTACAACAGACTAAATAATTTTTTCATGGCATTATTATTGGCAGTTTTTTTGTAAACAATTTATCGTAAATAATTTTATCCAGTATAAATATCTACAATATATTTATGTTACTAATAATTAATAGGTTGAGTATTAACTTTAAAAAGATAATTTTTGTAAATAACGCACGTTAAAAGAACATTATACGATGTCTTACATAAAGTAAAGACGATTAAACGTAATTGAACCGAACCTATAGGTTTCATTAAATCGATTGAATAAATTTTTTGCATCAATTATTTTTGTATAATAGTAATCTGACAATACTTTCAATTTTTTGATATTGATTATAATATGAATACGAAATCAACGTTAAAAAATCTAGAACACTTTATGAATAAAATGCTTTATTATATAAATATTAACTTTACAGCTACCACCCGTTGCCCCTATCACTCAGGTTTGTCCTAACAGCTTTCGTGCTCGAGTAAAAGTATCTGTGGTTACTAGTGGGCTCGTCCGGGTAAACATCTATAAAGCTTACGTGACGCATAATGAAAGTTAAATAATGATTGAGTAAGAAATCGACGGATAGAAGGTGTTCGTGACGCAAGCCACCCACATCGGATTAATTATCGCAGCTTTTGTCTACGCCTTGCTCTTTCTGTCTCAAGGGGGAGTCATGAATCAGATGCCCTTCTTGCAACAAAGATCTTTTTACGTTGGCTCTGACAAATGTATTCCTTTAAAGATAGTTTAATTACAGAATCAAAGTACATGATTAATATAATTATAATGAACATTATTTTTGATCTACCCTACCTCGTATTATTTTTAAATTTATTTGTTATAAAGATTGTATGTACATTGAATAATTTTATTTTTGTACTTTCAAAGATCGATAATTTTACAACATATATACATATACTTTATTACTCATACTACTACAAATACAAATACATTATATATTATAACACATAATATAATATGTAATATTTTATTATACAGATATATATTTTATTATTGTATATAATAGATCTTTTGTTATAGACAATGAACACTCAATTAGAAGATTTATGCTATTCACAATGATATTATTATGTAATGAAAATATTTACCTCACAAGTGCTACTAGAAATATGTAAAATTTTCAGATTTTGTGCTGTACAGCGAATTATGTCTATGTTTATTTAAACAAATCATGTTTTATTAATTAGAATAATGGTAAAGTACTGGATTTAATTACCAGTACATCAAACAGAAAACTTTAGTTAAAGTGTTAATCGTCAAAAGATTTAAATAATAAGAAATAAGTAAATATAATAATAATCATATAAGTCTATCACTATAAGCTAAGAAAATTCTTAACTAGTACTTTATGTATTTATATATATATGTCACTAGTTTTATATACCATAAAAATTTTATGTAGAATTTATAGCTATAAAAAATGTTGTTTTGATTTCCATCAAGGTATTCATTGGATGAACTTGTAACTATATCATGTTTAAATGCAAAACAATAAGTATAAAATTAGTCAAAAAATGGAAGCAATAAATATTCTATTAGTATTAATATTCACATATAAGAATTTATGATACAAATTGTAGTTACCATGCGTTGTCGTACAGGCGTACAAATAATATTTCATGAGATGCCCGTATATTTATTCAAGTTTGAAATTAGCTAAATCATATCAAATAACTATTTATTTTGACATATACTTGGCATTTAAACAGGAATGAGAGTTTAAACAATTGCACATACATAAATGTAAGTGGTTTTCTCTGAAAGGAAATACTTATGTACACTTTGCATAAAAAATATTTTTTGTTGCTGCTTTATATAAAGAATGATAGTGATAAAGTCTAGACATAAATGTATAATATCCTCTCCTATAGTACATATCTTTTGTACAGAAGATTAATTACAATTTATTTACCTTTGTAATTTATAGTCTTTTTATAAAAAAATCGTAATGCATTTTTTATATCATACTCTTCTTTTTGCCAGTTTATTCACTACATCTTGCTTGAGTAATGGTAAGTTATATTTTATTGTATATAAAAATTGTTGAACAAACCGTGCAAATTACAGAGTCTATAACCGTAGAAATTGCTTTTCTAAATTTTTTATAATCCAATAAAATATAAATATAAAATGTTTTTAGTTGAAGCAGCATTACAATCCGAGAAAATCATTGGTGGCAATATTGCAAATAAGGGTAGTTTTAAATATGTAGTATCCATCCAGTTTAATAACCACCACTTCTGTGGCGGTGGAATTATTGACAATCGACATATTTTGACAGCAGCTCATTGCCTTATTAATGAAACTAATCAGTTTAGAGAAGACGAATTTACAGTAGTCGTCGGATCAATCAGTGCGCACGATAATGTTATTCCTGCACTTCGAATCCCAGTAGAAAAAGCTTACGTATTAAAAGAATTTGAACATTTGCCGTTTACTCCTAAAAACCCACTTAGTCGAGAGGTAGCAGACATTGCTGTGCTGAAGGTAAATTCATAATACCTTAAACCTGTTAACCTTTTTTCTTATTTATTGAAAAATAAAACTCAACATTTTCTCTAGAATCAAATGCGACGTATAATATTATATTTGTAACTTTCATATATTATGCGAAGTTAATATAATAGTTAAATTTAATTTCAAGAATGAGATATTATTATATATGTCTGGGCTAACATTATTTTTTATTTAGTTGAAAAACAGATTAGATCTCAATGGAAATCCGTTATTAAGCAAATTAATACTACCACAAGAAGTACAATATTACCCTACTTATGTAAATAAGAATCCTGTAATTGCTGGTTTTGGATTTGAAGGAGTTACTTATATAAGAAATAAAAAAAACAAACAAGATGTACCATTTCCTACAATAGCGAATTACAGATTGAAGTTTGCTGAAACAACAGTAATTCATAATGATATTTGTGCAATAAAATACAAACATGCGATTCGTCCGAGTCATCTCTGCGCTCAGATGAAGCAACGCAATCCAAAATCTGCAGAAGGAATATGTAACGTAAGTCTTCAATATTAAATATTTTTTTTATTAATACATAAAAGACTCTGTCAAGAAAACCCTTTTACTTCAATTGAAAGGTATATGTGAAATCATATATAACTACGTAATTGAATATGTTTCACTTATTGTTGCAGGGTGATAGCGGCAGCCCACTTGTTTTAAATAATGACGTTGTAATTGGAATAGCAGTAAGTAGTCCAAGCTGGTGTACAGAATCCGAGAAGCCAGCAGTATATACCAGGGTTACATCTTACTTATCATTTATCAAAAAAGCTATGCGTGGTGAACGCTCACAAGAAATACGCTCAATGCCATATTCTTAATAAATATTTTTAAACTAACTTAATTCAAAGAAATTTAGTTGTAATTTGCTGTTTGTGTAATTTAATTAATTTTTGCATAACAATTGCAAATTATAACTAAGTTTCATCTTGTCATTTAATGTCATTTAGCCCTTTCATCATAAATAAGAAATACTGTACATCATATTACATATACACAATAATACATTGATAAATGATTTGATCAACTGCACTATTTAACATGAAGATGTAAAATTCACTATTAAAAAAATGTTATATCAATTAATAATATTCCTTTAAAGAGCAGTTACTTTTTTAAAATTTAACGAAAAACTTTCAAAAATATATCAAAACTTAATGCCTCTTGCAGATAAAAAGTTAGAAATACAATAAAACTAAGAACAACGATCAAGAAATCACTTATTATTTAAATTTTAATTCATAGATTAAAGATTAAATTGAATCTTAAGAATGAGTTTTTTTTATTCAAAGTTACGTTTGACTTGTTAATTTAGGTGTGTAAGCTTGCATTTCTAGAGATGTTAGTATTTTTATTATTAACTTTAAGTTGCTTGATTTTAAACTTATTTTAAAAAGTGCATGGATTGATTATAATTCATGTCCAAAAATAGTTAAATTAAAACTGAAAAAAATATTCAGAGAATAAAGATTTGTACTTAGATCTTTCATGTTTATACATTTGACTATTCTATACCACCTGAGCTATTCTATTGTTGGATAAAATAAATTTTCCTAACATAATTTAAATTATTTCCTTACTTTCACTAAAAATATCTTGTTATCAAAAATCCGAAATATTTTTTTGAAATATTTATTAAATAATATTTGAGAACCAGGAATTTGTAAGCCTATTGTTGCTTTATATATAAATCTTTCAAAATATTGACTTTGATTCCCCTGACTCGTCAGTGCCGACGATTGATTGCGGTCATATTGACTCCAAAAAGATGGTTGGTTGCATTGCTATTCATTGTCAGGTGCTTAAGAGTATGATATACGTATGTTTGGAGTCTTGTTTATATTTCAGATGTGAAGACCTCATATAATACCCCTTTAATAAATATGTATTAAATAGTCTTTGAAGATCAATTGTCAAAATTGTAGAAAATGCTTATATAATACTTTTTCTCTTTAAATTATATTTATAAATAGAGTAATTATATTAAAAATAAGTAGTAATTATTATATTATATTTTAACAGTGTTAATCTCTTTCCGAAGAATACTTGAGTTTTATTGTTAAAATTTATGCTAAATGCATTTAATTTTCTTTGCATTAATATTATATAAATTTATTGATATCGAAAGCGACGCAATTGTGTTTGTAATAATATATTAATATTTCATATCCTTTAATCAATAATTATATATTACGTTTAATAGCATTAAGTATTATATAACATAAACATACATGTTAATGTAAATATATGACAAACTGTATGATAAATTGAAATTGATTTATTCTGATTTATTCAAATTTTGTATTGATATCGTAACTTAATATATCTATTAAAAATATTCGACTAATATAAAGTTTGATCAAATCTTGTTAAAATATTAATTGTGTATTATAAAAGTAGGAGTGAATTTACATTTGACATATTTTATTTGTAGTGCTCATATAATTTTGAAATAAATTGAGATAAAGTATTGTGTGTAGTATGTATAGCACGACACAAAAACAATATAAATTTACTGTTGTAAAGCGACTTGGTATGCTGACTTGGTTTAATTATCATCTTTTCTATTAAGATTGAAACGAGTTTGTGCAACTTAATAATTATGAAATAATTAATTTACGTTTATTACTGACACTATTTAGCTTTTAATACAATTAAAAATACCAAATAGCATTATTTATTGTGTATTTTATTGTATATTTTAAAGTTAATACCATAAAAATATTTATAAAAAATATGGAAAATATTTATCCTACTTTACCATTTTATAAAGCTTTCTTTTATCTGTTTCTTAAAATTGATTTTAATTAATTGTATTCTTTTTCATATTTTGAATTTCGTAATAAGGTCACATTGAAGGAATGGTTAGTGAAATAAAAGTTCAAAAAGGCTTTAAATATTACATTGGTATTAAGATATATAATCCAATTAGTTTATGCAATAGTGCATTATTAGCGAACAACATGTATTCATAACAGTCAATTCCGTAATTGGAAAAGACAAAATATTTAAAGAATTCGTGTTCACAGTCATCGCCGGAACTTTGAATATTCATGTTAGAGTCGGCACGCGCTTGCATTGGATGTGGAAACAATGTATGCATCCAATGATTTATAACGATCAGTTTATGGTATCTAGTATAGTTATAAATACTGCTGTGCTTACTAACTTTTTAAATTGTATTTCTCATTATACTTAATATATTACGCATCAATAGAGTACGAATAAATAAAGTACGAGGATATATAGAAAGTATTTAAAACTATAGTTACGAGCTCCACTGCACTCGCAAAGAATTTTTGTATTAAACGAAGTCAATTCAGCAGAAGATTCGACTATTTTAAACTATGAGTCTGTAAATCCCTTTGTAAGTGGTTATACGGACTTGCCACTCGTAAAAGAAAAGATTTACCACCAGTTGAAAATTTATTTAGTGTATGTCATTACCTAAGATTCTCTTAAACAAGGGTCATTCCTAATCACTTATGTCAAGCTATGGATCCGTATCCTCTTTGGGATAAGCATCTTTGGGCTCAAGTACAAGATCGTGAATGTCTGACTCCTAGAAGCACGTGTTATGTAGGTATACTTTACTATTTTATTCATAATATTTTTATTATATTTCTAAAAGTAAATTAAGTAAGTTTAAAGTAAGTTAAGACTATTTATAAAATTAATAAAAATATAGAAACGTATATGTTTGTAGGTATACTTAACTTTATAGAAATTATTGTTAATCAAACTAAAGGACCAAGAATAGGATAAATTTGTAAAATTAGTATCTTGGTTATGCTTAGATGTGTTTGCAAAAATCTTCATACAATGCATTATTAGATTGATCCGGTTTAATAAGAGATTGCAACGAGAAACAACACGTCATTTTGTGCACAAGAGTTGCATCTTATCTAAATTTTAAAAGCTATAATTGAAATATGACGTTAGAAGAATATTACAATCATTCTTAACGGAAACTAATATCTTGAAATTCATTAAGGCATACATAGGGTGAGTTATTTTATAAACTTCGACCAATGTCTATTAAAAAATCTATTATCATCTAGCAATTTATTTCATATTGTATTTCAAATTTAATTTTTAGCATTATTAATTTTAGATGTAGAGCTTTGTATCATAACATTTGAAATTATAAAATTATCATAAAAGTTAAAATAGCAAATTAAAGCAGCGATTTTATCACGATGACAATAATATGTATAACTTCTGAACTGTGGGACGCGTTGTAGGCTCGTGAGAATCTGACTGGTAACGGACACTCTGTAATAACGACTGCGTGTGAGAAAGAATAATGGACTAGAAGGGAGATATTCGCGTCGATATTTGGAGGGTGGCCATGCCACCGTGACCAATCTCCTGTGTGCGCACTCTCTTCTGTATTTCTCTGTTTACCGACATTATGTATTACACTCGTTTGCATTGGTCGCATTGAATGGGAGCAAGTATGATAAACGACGAGAATTTTGCGGTTATGTATTTTTCCGTACAAAATATAGGAGCCATAAGGCGGCCGCCGAGAAAATCTTGTGTTTGTTGACATAATAATTCCTAGTGCGTGTCTGACAACCGTATTGTAATATAGTAAACTATATTTTACGAGCGCGCACTATACTAACACACATAGTTCAAAGAACATTGCTCATCTCTTGTTTTTTTTATAGAGTCACCCAGTGTTTGAAAGACTCGAGGTCGATGAAATTTATTTCCACCTGACTTATACGAAGGTATTATTCTACTGCATTCTAAATGGAAAGAGTCCATTGGAATATCAAAGGAGAAGCGCACTATTGTCAAAGATGAGTGAACAAAGAGTTAACCCATTAAAACAGTCGGCGTGTGTCAGCCGACTTACACAACCGCCAGGAGGTGTAGTGAAAAGAAGAGGCGCAAGCCGAAAGAATGGCCGCGAGAGCCACGCGCGGAACATCTAAATAGAAATCATAATGAAATCCAACCTGCGCCTACGTGTAATCATAAGGCGTAGGTAAAGTGTAGCCATTATATGCCTATCGAGTGGTCATATCGGCCCTCGCGGTGACAAAGCCCCCGCGCCGCCGGTGGAAAAAAGACCCGGGGCCCATCTGAATTTCAAATGCGACACTCCCGGCCGAGTGGGCACGTCATCCCTCCTAGGCTCTGAATGACAATTCGGCCCGGTGACACATCTTCATCGGGCGCGGGTCCGCGCGCACCGCCACCGGAGGCGGCTGCCCGGCCAGCCGGCCATATTTACAGAGGAGAGGAGGCGCGCGCGGGGCCACCCCGGAGCGAAGATGCAGCCGGGGCTGCTGCTTTATTCCCCGGGCCCGCTACCGAGAACAAGCCACAAGGAATCAAAGAGCAGCCCGGACACGCGTGTACACTTGCTCCCTGGCCCCGCCCGCGCGTACACACACACACGCATATGTGTGTATCTTTTCCGTATTCTCCGCTGCGTGGCTCATTCATCCGCGAGGGGCAACCTCGGGATACTCTCCGGGGGGATACGCGTATATATGTGTACGTCCACGGGCGCGCGCGCATATAAAGATTTCTCATTCTTCCGCGGAGGCTGAGAGGAGCGGGACAAGTCGTAAGGAGGGATGGTAGGGAACTACCTGTTCCTCCCGATTCACCCGGCCCGCTCCGGCTCTGCCGCGCGGCGGCGCGCGCCCCCCGCCCGCCGACCGGTTTCCCATGGTCATCAGTCATTCCCTCGGACCCGACTCCCTGCGACTCCCTCGCACCGGCTCATTCTCCCGGCCTCCTTCTCTTTTTCACCGCGAGGGCCGGAGCTGACAGGGAGGCCCTGCCCATTATTCGTCATTACACGCTCACTCGTGGAAACACGCGTATCTCTCTCTCTCTAAGCTTTTCTCTCCGGGATATAAGGTTACCTCGGGGCGCCCGGCCACGCGGGGGCGGAACTGGAACGAATATCCCGAGATTGGGAAAACAAACATCGTGCGTATGTGCCTACGAGGTTATGATCCGAGATCGGTTGGCCAGCGACCTTGGCCGATGATTCATTTTCATTGGCGAGCTCGATTGTCCGGCCAATTGACCGGTAGCCCTCCCAGTAGGCACAGGAAACTGGATCGTTTCACTGGAAATAAATCTCTATACGCGGGTTTAGATTCCTTACGTATATAGAGTTACAAAGGCGATCGCGCTAGGTAGAAAATCTGATTTCCTTCTATAAAACCTGTACAATTTCGATTGTCCCTTGGGAGTCGATCGGGGGCATAAATCAGGGGAGCGCGCTCACCGAGCACTTTTCCACAAACAATCGAGCGCCCGAGGAATGGCGCATCCACCTCGACGCGCGCACCCGGAAAAACCTGGCGATCGACCGGGCAACCGAGGCATTGTCGCGTCCCGAGGTTTTTCCCACCAGCGGTGACTTCCCGAGCGGCCCACCGGGAGAAAAGGAGCCGTCGAATCTTCCTCCGCCGGGGGCTGCCCCTTGTTAGGACATCCTAAAACATCGGCGACAAAAAGCGCGCCCCGAAGAATATAACGTCTTCCGTCCCAGCGCGCGGCCGGGGGCCCCGGGGGCGCCCCGCGGCGGATTTTTCACGCGCCCGGCCCTCCGGCATTGTGGGCGCGTGTATCAATATTTGGAGCCGGGTCGCGCGCATCCATCATGCCCGGCTTCCGCGAGGAGCGCCAAGTCCGGGGGCTTACATACACGTGGCCGCGCGCGAGCGGATGCCGGGAGACCACACACACGCGGCTAAAGCCCCTCGTGCGCTTTCTCGCGGGGAAGATTTGCCCCATCCCCCCCCCCCCACCACGGGATATTGTACGACCTCCGCGAAAGGTCGCTGGTGGGAAGTAGCCGTCTCTCTTGGCCAGTGCCGATTCCAACCGGCGAGTCGCGATAGCGGGAGGATTTATCCGGAGGCGCGGGGGGCCATTAGGGCGGGGCACAAAAGGACGACGGCCCGACGCGCGCGCTGTATTTGTAAAGATCAGGATAGCGGATGGGGCCTGTCCGGGGGCTGACGCCCGCTCCGGCCGCCGATCGACGCGCGCGACGAACGTCGATGAGATAGCGTAATCGCAGTTAGGCCCAATTCATTAAGGGGTTTAAAGAGCGAAAGCCGCCCGTAATGGCCCCCCCCCCGGCCCGCCTCGCGCCCAATTACTGGCCGCCCGAGGAAATCTCTCTGCCGCCTCGAGCCCTCTGCACTGCAGCACCTCGGCCTGCCCCCCCCACGGGTAATCAAATAAATTAGCGGGGAAAACAGTGCGATCATTGGCTTCGGGAAACTCGCCCCGCCGCGCGCCTCGCGATTCGTGTCACACTCGTGCACTTCGTTGCTCTGATACTTGCATGAGTATATACATTCGCAGAGCGAAGAATTAGAAAGGGGTTACGCGACATCTATAATATGCGTCAGAGATTTAGAAAATTTGAAAAAATATCACATAAACGTATTGTGAAATACTTTTTTCATTAATTCGTAAATATTTATATAAAAATCGCTAATGATATTTTTAATTAAGACTACTGTTAATAAACTTCAATAAAGTCTATTGCATACATGTGCAATACTTTCACTCTAGATATAATTATTGGCATCCCTAACAGCTGACTGCCTGCGGCCAAACATCTTTACCACACTCTCGGAAAAGAAGCAATAAGTCTTTGCGGGGTCAGGACAGCTCCTCACGTGTCTATTTCCTAAGGGAACAGAAAGTCCTACTGTACACGCGTCTGCTTGAAAAGGGGGGGGATATACCCCGCATTAGGATGCTGTGGGCATTGGGCGCGAGGTGCCTAATGAAACCATCCGATCGACGCGTGCTTTCAGGCGCTTCGTGATTAGACCCACCACCAACTTCACACTCAGTTTTTGCGAGCATTGACGCGAATCTCTCTAATTATCGCTTATAGTACTTTTTTTTCGCTTTTTCATTTATTATTATTAGTATTGCCCCATTTATTCTGGCCGTTTATTTCGTTCTCCACAGAGTTCTCTGAAAAAAAATCATAGTTTTCAATGTATATACCGTGAACTAGAAGTACTCGGTTATTAGTCCAGAATTCTCCTCTAAGTAAGGCAGTGTATGACTTTTCTTATACATAAGAGCGGATAAAAGTTTCAAAGCTCATTGAAATTAAGAAAGTCCATTATTGCTATATATGCACGACTCAATACAGTCGCTTCTCTAATTACTAGCTAACAGAGGACCTACCCCCACCTATAATGACATAATTCTCACGATATACGCTCGGGTAGGTGCGTATAATAAACACAACACGGGTCAAAGTTGGCTGGCGGAAGGGGGAGCGAAGCTCGTGACCACTCGACTAGGGGTCAATTCAATTAAAGCCGGCGCGCATTCCCCGGCAACTATTATCCACCGGGGATAATGTCGCCGCGTAACTTGTACGCCTGCCGAATTGACCCTCGGTTCTCGCGATCCGCGTGAACACACACTCGGGCCCAACAACGGCGGGATGCTACACCGAGAGATACGTGTCGGGGTTTCCTAAGATTCGAGGCGCGGTTACGCCCGGTGGCCTGTATCTATATGTGTGTGTACTGCTCGAGGCGCTTATCCGCCCGAGACTTTATTTAGCCGCTGATTGGACGGGCGGGGCGGAGATTATGACACGGCTGATTGAGTTTTTGTTGAGGGGGAATTAATTAGAGTGATTTCTCCAGATGGCCGATTGGCAGGGCGCCGCACGTGTAATTGGCCATTTTTACCAAGGCACGCTATTTGTTGATTTGCTTGCTACAACTGTCTTCGCGGGAAACTAATTTATAAACGTTCAAAGTATTGGTACTGTTAATGGCAAATCAATAAATAGACCGTGTATATCGAGGTAAAGGACTTGGAACAACTTGACTCAAACAAAATTCGTATATCTTGCTTTTCTCCTACAGTACACTACATAACCCTCTCTCCTTTCTTAATATAACTTAGATATATATCGTCTGAGTTATTTTTAGTATTATCAATAATGGTAAGTGAAGCTTCTCGTTGATTAGAATGACCCATGGATAACCTATACAAATACGTAAGCTTGTAATTTCATACTAAACAATTTGTGTTAATGTTACCTTGATCTGTGTTTTTGCTTAACCCTTTTCGATCGACTCACTTTGGATATTTCTTGATTCGAAAAATCATTGATAATGCAATGATTGAGGATGATTATTACTGGTTAATAAATACCAGATGCAATATTTGTTTTTAAAATTCATTAAATTTCACATTACAGTGAAATTGATAGACATTAATGCGAATTGAAATAATCAGAAAGAGAGGATGGAAAGAAAGAGGTCTAAGTATTAATGAGGCAAAAAGGGTTATTATTACCAAAGTATTCGGTTTTATCGTTAGCTTTAAGAAGAGTACAACCCCTAGGCACGAGAGATTAGCTGGTTAAACCCAAGAGAGACGCCATACATCAATCAGAACGGAGTTACTTCAGTCGCGTGTGGAGAAACGAGGGGGCTTATTGCCACCTACGTCAGTTATGTTAGCGGAATTAATATAATACATACATACTGCTCGAGCTCACGGTAATACTCGAGGCGTATACGCTCCTGTGCATCCGGCTGAAATAAAGCATTTGATAATGCTAAAAACGTTTCGGTAATCAACAAGATAAGAGCCGGGCCGGGAGAAAAATCAAGCTCGATATAATCGGCAAAGCGAGGGGCGGGGGGTACTAAGCCGGGAGACGGCCGGCCACTCACACAGGGGCTCGCGGATCCCGCGCGACGGCTTGACGTGCATTATACGCGCGCCTCGCCGTCGGACGCGAATATAAGCCCAACTCGGCGGGGATAAATAATTCGCTTGAGCATGTCTGCCCTTGGACACATGGCGATTCCATCGGCCGTCGGCCGGCGATACGGCCCGCCAGTTATAGAGCCACGGGGGGAAAAAAAAAGGCCGGCTTTCGGCGCGCTTTTTCGTCCTCTCTCGCCAATACACACACATATATACACACACACCCCTCGGACCTCCCATTGTCGGCACTCTTCCCTCTGTTTTTCCCCGTCCCTTTATCTTCCGTCCCTGCGCGCGGCCTCTGACTCGTCTCTTTTCCGCCGGCCCCTCCCGCCGGCCGCTCCTCCCCCGCGCATCGGACCCGCGCGCGAGGCTTTGCCCACCCTCCACGGTTTTTACCTTTCGACTGGGAAGCGCCGCCGGCGCCGCCGCCGCTGCCGTCGCCGCTTCTCTTTACCGGGACAGCTCTTTTTACGGTGCGAATTTCGCGTTTTATGCGATGGCCCTCCCCCCCCGCTCGCCGCGCGCCCGTGCTTTATTTCACGCCGGCTTTTGTTAATTTCCGAAAGTTTAATCGTGTCCGCCACGGGATTGCCCGCGCACGCACGCTGCCTATATGTACGGCCGACGGAAGGATTCGTTTAAATTGAACGAAATCATTTCGAAACTTGCGAGTTCGTTCCGTTTTCGGGATTTTTGTTTTGTTTTTCGCGCACGCGCACGTCGATCGAAAGTAGGCTGGCCTACTTTGCCAAAACAAATGCATTCTGTCTTATTTTTTTTGTCTTATCGCGAGGAAAGTTTAGAGAATGCTTCGTCGAGTGCTTTTTTTGCAACGCTCAATTCCATGTATACGCGCTACACGTGTTTTAAATAGGGTGAAAAGTTAAATCCCAACTTTCTAGCGTAAAAGTTTGCATGGTTAATTTGAGCGCCGTGTAGTTTACAATCGTTAATGCAGTTCCACGGTAGCTTTTAATCACTGTAGTCTTTATTACCGTTTCCATTGAGCTCGAAAACCCAAGCTCGGCCTGCTAAACCATTGCTTATACGAAACGTCGCAGTGGCCCTGTAAAAATCCCCGTTTTTTCATTAAAAGAGAGCTTTGGGGTATATCGGCGGGCCGGTCGTAGAGGCGCCTATCACCGCGGAAAATATCCATCCGGAATCCCGCTACAAATTCGGGACCGCGGGCGGCGGAGGGGGGCAAACAAAAAAAAAGAAACAAACAAAAAAAGTGCCGCGGAGCCGGCGGCTGCCTTCGGAAAGCCGATTCGCCACCCGGATATGCGGCGGTCCATCGGGCCCGCGCGCCCGCCTCTTTATCCTTTATTCTTTGATTTTTCTCGTGCTCTTGCCGTGTTGCGCGCAGGCCGGGCGGCGGCCGTCACGAGCCGATCCGCGGTCCGGCCCCCCCCCCACCCCCCCACCCCGCGGTCATCCGCCCCGCCGGCGATCCTCCCGCGAAATTCCCCCGACAGTTTCCAGCCTTTCAAACGCCCGATGCAATATTCAGGCGGCTCCTCTCTCGGCCTATACTCCCCCCCTCGGCGGCGGCGCCGGTGCGCAAAAAAAAAAAGAAAAAAAATAAAAAAAAATAAAGAGGCCGCGCGGAGCCTCCGAGCGTCAAATTGGCGCCGCTGTCCATCAAGCGGTGCGACGCGCGCGCGCGCGGAGCCACGGGGGGAGGGCCGAGAGGGCCGAAGAGCGACCGGCCGCGGGTGTCGAGAGCCAGCAGCCGTCGCTGCGAATCGCTTCCTGCGCGTCCGCCGCCGAATGCACAGTGGCTGGCTCAAGTTTTTTTTTTCTTTTTGTTATTCTCTCTTTCTGGCTTTCGCCTGGCCTTCCGCGGCCCCAGATGGATTTTTAGGATGATCGATGCCGCCCCGCTAATTGTCCAGTGTCGCTAACGCCTTATAAATCAGATTTCGAATTGTGCCTCGCGCACCGCGCCCGTACATACATTGATACGATCCTCTGCTCATCGAACCCTTGTCAATTATTCTATATTTACATATACGTCGACATATGCAAATGCGTATGTAAATTAATTAAGTAGCCCGTGCAGACTGGATATATATCGGCGAGCAGTTATTGTACAGCAGGTAGACATCGAGAACCGCGCAATCACTATCTCAATGTATACTAAATTAGAACGAGCGAAATATTCTCACGGGAATCGATGATAAAATGCTACGTGTGTACGCACAGTATGAGGAATTAATCCTGGCTGCGGGAACGGACCTAATCCGAATTTTTCTAACAGCCCCATCCGTCTTAATTTACATGTGCATATATTAAACAGCCGCACAAGCAAAGGCGTTCAATCATCGACCATCATAAAGAAAACACACACCCTTTCGCTCCGCCGGAGGCGCGCATATACCCTCGATATACCGGCGTCAATAAACTTTCTCCCTGAATAACGCGTATCGAAAACCTATATACACAACCGGCGCGTCCCTGTAAAAATAGGAGGGCGGCGCGGATGCGTAAGTGCAACCTCCGCCCTCCGTTGCACGTGTGTGTGTGTGTGTGTGCGTGGCCGATAGTCGCGGGGGGGAAAAACGCGCGCGGCGGCCACTGTCACGCGAGATATCGCGCGAGGTGTGCGCGCACGGGGGTAGGGGCAGACGCCCGGGGTCCTGGGTATTATTGGCAGGGAAGTGATTGAGCGACGGCCGCTAATCTTTTCTCCTCGGGAGGAGTGTGGGATGATAAACGCGCGATTGCGACCGGTTGCAAACGGCCGACGCGCCGCGCGGGGTAGACACTTCTTTGCCGTTGTCCGCTGACGGATTTTGATATTGCTAATTTTAGAGATATCGCTGGAACAGCCTGTTCTCTTAACTAACAGATGGCTCATTCGGTTGCGCAGACAAAGTTGGACAGTTAAAACAATATATTCAAGGGTTGCGTCTCGATTTGCCGCCTGACTTTCAAAATTGTTGAAATTGCTTCAATAATTAACAGCTATTATATACCCCACGATATTATTCATGCTTAGATTGGCCTATGCTAAGTAACATAGTTTGCATTCATAAACATTTCACTCGCGGTAATAAATAAATATACAATACAATTATTAACAACAGAGATAATAAATTTTATATACCTTTCGCTCGTCACTCTGATTGAAATTTGTAAGAATTTGTAAGCATGAAATTATATTAATTAACAGCTTAAATATAATTTAATGTCTTGAGATCAATTACGTTTGGTTTGAGTGAGTACAACCTCGAGAGGAACTATAGGAATAACAGCAAACCGCTAAGAAATATATTTTCCAGTGTACATGTACACTTCGTGATCGAAAGTGGCAATAAATATTACAAGTGATGAAGTAACTCGGCTCAATAAAATAACGCGCCGACATTAAAACGCTTTCACGGTCTAATGGACTAATTAAATCCCACTTATGAAAATGACAAGGGGAGCTATTTTTCAAATTCGCCCGCGTGTCAGGCGACTTATCAATTAAACTCGCTTGCGCCCATCTTTACCTCGTTACAATACCATCAACATCGCCGCTCGACGCGCGAATCAAATGCCTCCGATCGAAAAAGAAAGAGGCTGTAGGGGCCGCACTGAAAGGTCACCCCCTCCTACGTTTTACAGCCGACTCCGTTTCGAGCTCCATCCGGTGCTGTGTCTCGCGCCGGGGGAGAAAAAAAACGAGCGAGGAGTCGGGGACACCTCCGGGCGATCCTAATTATTTGCCATGGGTCCCGTGGACGCATCAATCACACGAAAATGGTGTCGCGGAATTGCCCCTATCTCTTTCTTGAAAATTTTAAAAGTAACCTGCAAATGAGTCCTCTACACCTCGTCTTTCAGCTATAAAGTTTTGGAGACTGATTAGAACTCAGGAAAGGGTTTTAAGGTTAAGCGCTTTTCTGCGTTTAACTTCAAATGAGAATATTGACGTATAGTATGCCCGATATCGTCTATTCCGTCGACATTATTGCTTTTATAAAGTCCAGTATATATTTATACATGTATTATAGATTTTTGCTGTATCATTAAGGTGTTTTACAATTTTGTTCTTGAAGACGAATACCAAAAAATCACTCAAACTCTTGAAAAAAACTAGTGATATGAAGTAATATGCTTAAATGACTAAAGCCTCATGACAAACGATATCTCCTAGGCGATTAAAATTTAAAATATTCGAAGAATCGAGATCATATTTCTCAAAGTATAATATCCGAAAGAATAATAACTAATCTGATCGCTGTTTCTTTATGATTAATCATGCGGGAACAATTGTACCCTTACATTTTAATAATGCTAGTTGTGATCGATGAGTTCGGTGTGCCACCCAGTCGAATTAATTTGCATAGGCGATTGATTGAGAATGGCTGGTGAAAGTTCGTCGAGATAGTGTGTAAGTGATCGGTGGACATGAGGGACGATTGGCGTAGAACGAGTGTATCGATTGCATTAACAGTCGATCAATGGTAATTGCGGATGCGCTAGTCTCGGCCCCGAGTAATATCGATCGGTACGTCAGCCGGCCGACAGGTTAAGCTATCGCTGTTGTTTCCCGATCACAGCCAGCTCCGATTCAGCCGAGTTGGCGAAAAACCACCGCGGCGATCCTCATTGCCCGCATGCACGCATATAGAATATAAAGTACACACTGTCCACCCGCGCGGACAGCGCATCTTCCAACGAGGGCGTTAACAGTTTTAAGTGTACACTCCGGTAGAAAAGTTCGGCCCCATAAAGTTTTCAGGAGCCGAGCCGCGTGCCGAGTCCTGTATAAATGAGCCGAACGAGCGCGATGAAAGTTCGAGCGGAGGTCGCGAGACCTTATTAAATATCGGCGGGCAAGACGGGGATGCCGAGGCCGCGCCCGGCTAGTTCCCCTCCACCGACTTTCCCCAAGCTATTTTATCAGGAAGCCATGGGGTAACAAGCCCCGACGTTTCTGCCAGTTGGCCAGGCCGCAGCCCCGCTAATAATAAAGTTTCCTCCGCTGGTTCGACAACGCATAGACAGATTTTAAAATTTCCCGTCACAAGGAAGAAAAGGAGCCGGGCGACCCCTTTCCCGAGCGACACCGAGCCTTTCAGCCCTGACCAGCCCGCCCTCCTCCCCCATTCATCTTTCCCTCTCTCTCTCTCGAGCGGCCCGCTCCCCCGCAGCCCCTCTCAAACTTCTATCATTTCTTTTTTGCATCCTCCTCCGCCCCCCAAGCCTAGTTAGCCCCGGCTTTTCTCGCTCGCTCCGCCTACTCGTTTCTTTTTTTTTTTTTTTTTTGTCGCTCTCTCCCTCTCTCGCCGCGCGCCTTCTTGTCTGTCCCGCGCGAAGGATATATATGTGTGTTCGGGGGCGATATAACCGGGGCGCCGCGCGCTCCCCCAAGACCGAGGAAAAATTAATAAAGTTGAGGAACAAAGTAAGTTGGCTGGCGCAGTAATGCCTCGGCCCCGGCCGCGTCCCCGGCGTCTTCCGCGCGCCCAGGAATGAAAGAGAGAAGAAAGCCGGGCAAGAGCGAGAGGGACTCAACTCGCAATGAAGGAGCCCGGCGCGAAGGGGGTGGACGCCCGGCTTTCTCCTCCGCAAGGGTGGACTTTATTATAACGGAGTGTCGAGTCTTTTATGCCGCTCGCCTCCCCCCCAAGCCGCCGCCCCATTCCGCAAAGCGGGAAAAGGCGCCGGCGACGAGTCGCGCGGCTCCTTCAACCCCGCCGGCCGACTGCAACCCGACCTCCTCGTGCTACCTCTGGACCCTGCCCGAACTCCCAGCCTCCCTCGCGGCCGAGCTGTTTCGCTCTGTTAACGCTTGTCCTCGAGTTTCCTGTTAACGCCACCTTCCCTCCGCCCAGCCTTATTTTAAATCTTTGCGTGGCCGGCTGTTACACTTGCACTCCCTCGGATATATTTAGGCTAATTATTCCTTTGACTAAGTTAAAGGGCGCTTTAAGGGCCTTGTAGAAAATTCTTTCAAAAAACACATTCTGATTTGTCCTACTACAAACTTTATATATTTAGAAGAATGTTTATGTTTTTAGACTTGACAATAATTGAAATTTCATAATAGTGTTTCTCAAATAGTACGACTTTAATGTAATTACATAAAAAGTATAAATTATAAGGAGACAAAATCAGTTTAGCCTTACAAATTTTTTCATGCCGAAACCTAGTTCTGTATTTACTATACTGCACGAGAATAGTTGATGATCTAATACATATACGTATGTAAGTATCAAAGATGATTGTAACAGACTGATAAAATAATTACATCATTTTTATAAATAATTTTTGAATTTTTTTAATATCAATAAAATAACGTACAACGTAAGACAATTTGTGTAAAAAGTATTATGTGATATTTGAACAGCACATGTAGATTTTTACCATTGTTCTCTGATTTACTAATAATTGAATAACATAAGTTATAAAGTTTTCAATGTTTACATAAACATTGATTTAAATAATAAAAGAATTTTTTTGAATCAAGTAACCTCTTTAATTTCGGTGATGTCTCTTGATATAAAATTTTAATATTATGTTTTTAATGTCACACGACAAAACATTTATTTGAAGATACTAAAACTCTTTTCTTTGTACAAATGCAGCTTCATCGAATATTGCGATGAAGTACAGCAGACTTACCTGCAACCGTCTACACCTAACGAATTAAAAAAATAAATAATTGTTTTTTTCTTCTGTCATAAGTTATCCACATGCTGAGTACTTTGACAAGGATAAGCTTATTATATTAAATCTTGATAGGTGACTATTGTTGTGTTTCGCCGGTCATAACAGACCCAGTCCGTCAGTCAAAATTACCTCGAAATTCGGAGGCGGTGAAAGGGCGGGGGGGAAAAAATCCCCGAGCCAACCGAGCGAGGGACATCCGGATCCTCCGGGAAAGCGGAAGGACAACGGGCTTGCGAGGGTGCCGCTCGCGCGGGAATATCCCCGTGAAGCGATTAGCCAGCCATACTCCTCCTTTGTAGCTCGGAGGCGAAGACGAGTGGTGCTTCGCGAGGAAAACCCGGGGCGGCCATTATACATGTGGCGGGCGGGAGGAGGAAGGATGCGCGGCGTACATAAATATTTACGACTCATTCACCAAGCTAATATAAATGCGATTTGGCCGCTTGCTCTTTTTAGTGCGCGCGCTAATCGGATTAGCGCGGCTGCAGCGCGGCCCCGAGGGGGAGCTGCACAATGGGCCCCCGAGCCCCGCGGGCTTACGTGCGTGTATTGTGTGCGCCGAAACGCGAGTGTATTCGGAGCGGCCTGTGTGCGCGTGTGCCCTGCTAGGGGACCGCCTGCGCCCGGGTGAGCGCCGGCAAAAGACGCGGGCCCGGCATTGATTCCGCGCTTGCCATTTGGCCAGCGGATCGTTGCCCGAGTTTGTTAGCTCGGCTAGCTACTGGGCCACGCGTAAAGAAACCGATGTTTCGCGGTCGACCAAATCTCCGATCTGATGCCATCGAGCCGTACAGCTTCCTCGGTAGATTCCCTCCAAGTGTATTCCTGCAGTTCAGACAATAGCATCGGTAGGAGATCAATTTTATTCAGCATGGATAATTCAGCCTGCCACGTAATCCTGCGGGGCTATATGAACGTCTCCGCGCGGGAGTTCATTACCCGTGGGACATTATGCTTTCTAAAATTCTAAACAACCAGAAAATATACATTGTTATAGCTGCGTCGTGACAGTCGTCCCGGCTGCAGCCGTCTATCAATGCATCGGCCGTAATCCAGTTAAAATCGGACAAGCCCGTTTATCGGTTCCCGTGTATATAATGACGCTCAAAGGACAGCTCGAGGCGCGTTGTGCCCGCGAACAAACAAATGTATATGTACGTATGCGAAAGGATCGAAACTCTGCGGGAGGAGTCTGTTCCCAAAATCAGCGCACACGGGCGCATTTGGACCTATTCGGAATATTGCCGCTTTATAAGTTGGCAGGCGCATGTGTGGACGCTCGGATGCTCCCTTAGCTGCCGGCCTGCGTATTCTCCTTGTCGAATGGCGCGTGTAACAGCTACAACAGGGGTTCGCCACCGATTGTTACCTCTGTCGGATTAACTATATACGTGACCCGCCTGATGCGTTTACATGTCATGCCGTGCACGCGACTCTGATGCTGCGCTCCTGAGAGAAATCTCTCGCCCCTCCCACCCCATCGTCGAGTCCATCAGTGAACGCTGGAGAGCGAATGCATATATGTACGCGCGTATTCAGAGAACGCGGGTGCACAAATATTGATCATTGTTTTTTAACTGGTTCCGGCAGCCGCTTTTCCTCGCATAATTTCTTGCAATGTACACGTATATACTAATCGCACTTTACAAGTGGCAGTAATGAATTGATCCTCATAAGGAAGAGTAATTTCCTACGTTTTTTATTACTGCAGTCAGTGTAGCCCGTGCGTCATGGTTTGTACAAGGTATAGCATTTACGAAGCCTTGTAATTAATGAACTGTCGAGGTGAGAAGCCCAATAATGTGTACAACTGCCTGAGTTTCTAAACAGTTATGTAAGCTTGGATTTTTGTTTGGTGGATTATTTCCTGAACGTAAAAAATACCAAATAAAGCAATAAGGCGAGATGTTAAGCTATAAAATAACCAAGTATGAATTAATACGGACAATCTAAGTACTGTCCGAAGGAGTAAGGCGATATTCCACAGAGTTCGAGTACGCAGCAAGAGCCGTACGTGCGAATATTCGTCGGGAATTCTTCGGTCGATTTCTATGAAAAGCCTGAAATATGTGTGTCGGGACGACGAGGATTATTTGCTTTGGCCCCCTTTTCCCTCCTTTATGCGATCGAGACTTTCGATTTCCTTTTTTATCGGACAGAGGGGGAGCTTAAACCGTTATTAAGTGATTTTCCCCAGTCATATTCGAATTTCGACTTAATACTCGATCGCTAGCACAACACACGCCGAACGTGAGAATGTTGGATTCGTTTTGATTTCGGACCCTCGCTTCTGTTTTTCTTCCAGCTATTCCTTGGCCCCTTACATAGATCATGAATTCAGTTAACAGATGATTATATTTGTAGGAGCATATGTCATCCTATCGAACCATAATATTTTACAGTAATTCTATTGCATACGAATACATTTTATTGTTTAATCACAAGTGCACTGTACAACTAGAATTATAAAAGGCTATTTTATAACAAGTTTCATTACTCAATTTAATTGTAACTACATTTAAAAAAGAACTATATAGAGGAGGTGGTAAAATAGAGGGCGTGGTGAAAAAGTCGCGCATGCAACCCATTATATTCCGTCTACGTAAGCTCCTGCCGCGGGAAACACTTTCATAACATAGGCTCGAGGATTTATCTCTTCTCCTCTCTCTTCTACTACCATAGCAATAAGCGTGCCGGCAATTTTTACAGCCGAGGAATTCCCACTTCACTGCCGTCTATATATTATCACGGATCCGCATTCTAAATCACTACGGGTGCACTTGTTACGGTGAAGTTAACGCCTGGCCCATTACAGTCGGTTACATTGCGCAGAACAATGATGTAAAGTACGGGGTCGAAAATATGACAGCGCCACCACCAGTTACTTATATTATACTTATACTCTTAGACTCCGGTAGAAATGCCTGTTTCTCACTGAGTAATGGAAGAGAAAAATGCCGAGAGAAGTAAAGATAAAATTGCTAGGGCGAGTAGGGTTTCGAAGGATCTCTAGAGGTTTTGTGGAGCTTGCAGAATGGTAAGTTTTTGAAAAATATGGAAATGTTTTAGAGCTAACTAGGTGGCCGAGTTTAAATATCGGAGAAGTTGATGCAATCGCAGTGATCTATATTCGTTCGATAAAACCATGATAAGATTATGTACCTATGACATAATTTATTCAGAATAATAACACGTTATTCCTAGAATGAGAATCAAAAGTTACAATTTTTAATAATTATTTTATCGTTATTTTTGGACTCTGCTATAAATAAGAGCTAAAAGTAAATTTAGTATATTTTTTAATTTAACCTTGAGATTAGTTACTAAATATAGTTAAAATTCGTGCGTATAAGAATTAATTTATAAAATATTGTAGTAAGTGAAATAAAATTTACATAAATAAGATAACACAAAATTAATATTCTTTAAATAAATGATATTGGAGACTATAAAGTAACAATTAAGGTTGAAAATTTTATTTTTCATTCTTACTTTTAAAATATTTACAATGAAGAACACTTATTTGCAACATATATACTTTGCATTATTGATTTTATTTTTTATAAATATTGGTAAGTACTTTCTTATTCTCTGCAAAAAGTGATATTATTTTTAATTTATTATATTCTTCTGTAAATTAGATAGAACTGAGGCTATTATTGGTGGAGAAGTTTCTAAACTAGGTCAATTCAAATACCAAATTTCACTTCGATTTAACGACAAATTTCATATATGCAACGGTGTTATTATCGACGAGCTACACGTAATCGTGGCTGCCAGTTGTCTTATAGGATCGGATAATAAATTCATAAATCGAATTTATTCAGTATTAGGTGGTGTTGTGAATGTACATACTCCATCATATTATGGAGTTTCAATAGAAGTAAAGAAAATTTACGTACCAAAAGAATTTAAATATATAAATTCAAATGAAAATGAACATGATAATACAGGAGATATTGCTGTATTAAAGGTAATTTAAATTAATATATTAATTTATATCATACAAATTGCTATATAAATTACAATTATTATTATTAATAATAATAATTTTTACTAATATATATTAATTCCTGTGATTATTTTATGATTGTTGCGTGGTATAGTAAAAAACTTAACATTATTATACTATTAATAATAGAAGACAAAAGCGCAAGTCAAATGTAATATATAAGCAGAAATTAAAATTATTTAAATTTGTTTACAGTTGAAGAGTAGAATGTTTTTTGGTTCATTTAGCCAATTGCAAAAAGTGAATTTGCCACCAATTTCTGAGACTTATCCGAATTACGAAAGCAATGAACCAGTGATAACAGGCTTTGGAATTAGCGATTTGACAGAACATTCAAAAACAGCAAGTATTTGGATTACGTCTGCTGAACTAAGATATGCTGTAACTACAGTCGTTGCTAATGATAATTGCCAAAATTTGAATTTGTATCCTATCCAAGAAAAACATCTTTGTGCTCAAATTAAACAACGCAATCCTCAAAAATCCGAAGGCACTTGCTTGGTGAGTCAGTTTTCTTTTACTAAGTTTAGCTATATTTTGCAGTCAGTTTTTATCAGTTTATTATTATTTTATTATCGATTTTTATATTTCTACTGGTAATTAAAATAAAAGTTAGATATACACACATTCACACATATACACATACATGCATTCTTTAGCTTATTTTTCGTGCAGTGTATTTATAATTAATACACATCTATATCTAAGTTTGAATATAAATTCTGTATAATTCTTTAACATTTGATAAAATCATACAAAATTTTTAATATAGGCTTAAAAAATACATGAATCCACGGTAAAATCAAAGGATATCTAATTACATCTTTTTCAATCTTTTACAGGGTGATATTGGTGGTCCACTTATTCTAAATGATAATACATTGATTGGAATACTGTCTACAATAGATATTAATTGTAATGAAAAAGATCATCCTGCCATTTACACTAGGATTACATCTTATTTGAAATTTATTAAAAATGCAGTGGAAGATATATCTTCAATTGACACTCGTTATGCGGAATATGTAAATCGCCCGCCAGCATATGGAATCTTTCCGCGCGGTGTAGAGTTAGTGGAAACATTTTATTATTTATAAAACTACAGAAAAAAGTAGTGAATAAGTTGTAAATAATTTTTAGCTCTATTAATCTCTTATACAATGTCTTAAAATCTCTTATTTCAGTCTGTTAATTTGATTTTTTTATTTTTAAACTATTTTTAACTGTAAAGTTTGTATTTATCTCTTCTCACTTCAGCATTTGCTCTCACCACCATATGACTATACACATTCTTAATGCAGACTGAAGCTATAAAAATGACAAAACCACTGCTCTACTGAACTGACTTATGTCCCTTATAATGCCAAAATCATGTTATACGTGCGAAAAAAGCACATATAATATTGTATATGCAGATGAAGCAAAATATAAAAAATTAGTGGAGTAAATTACGATTCAATACTCGTTTAAAAAAAAACATAAATTACTGAAATAACATATAAAGGTAACAGATCTGAAATAATCGTAATGATTCAAAATTTTCAAGTAAAAATCACCTAAAAAGAATATTATATACATTATCTGTCGATTGTGCATAATTTACTTTTTCTATATAGTAACTACGAAGAGAAAATGCTAATAAATTTGGGATTTTATATATTTATCCAACTTTTTTTGCGCAATAAAACGTCTGTGTCGTAGATAAAAGTTGAAACTATTATTAATATGTAAATGAGGAGTGTAATTATTTGATGTTTTCTGTTACAATTGAAACATTCCTATCAGGATCTTATGTCTATAAAATTATTCATTAATATAAAACTGTATGGAGATAGCGAGGTTCGTTTGAATCTCATAATTATAGATTAGTTTGCATTTTATATAATAAAATATAAAATCGTCTCAAATAAAGTAAAAGTTTTACTTATTAATTTCTGTTAGTTTCAATGATGTTTGCTTATTGCGAAACAATTTTATCAGAAATAGTAGATTCTTATATATCTTTATTATTATGTCAGACATTGTCTATTAAACTTAATTTTCTAGAATAAATGTCCCGCTTTCACCAGAGTTCACTGGCACGACAAGATAGCAAGCCATCTAAGTTATAAGTCACTATGCATATAAGACTTTCAATTCGGTCCAAGCCGTTAGTCCGGTCGAAGCAGCCCTCTTCCACTTTACCCCCTACCGCATGTCCCAAAAGGCTCGCGCAAGACTGACCAGTGGGTGGTGAATCCTGCGCAGCTATAAGAGTCCTGATCCTCTCATCCAAGACTAATGTTTCCTTACCGTCCTGAGACGACCTATATGTATACCATTGCATGCAAGTTTCAAGGGACTGATGGGAATACGTCTTGGATGTATGCATGTAAAAACTGAAGGTGTTGGGAATGAATGTCCAGCAGCGTACGTCTAACACCGATATCCACTCCAAGTTGGTCTCAATAATAGAAAGAGAGCGAAAGTGAGGGTTTGATACCAGCAAGTAGATGCCGTGGAAAATCTTGTGTCGCCATCTCACCAAAGAAGAAGATAGAGTACTGTTTCATGATGCTACCCTCCGTTCTTGGGCCCTACTTGGATCCACTCATCTAGGGTCACCAAGGGGAAGAGAATTTTAGTTTTTACTGGTTTTGCTTTATAGCACGTCTTTGTTTCTAATGTTTTTTGCATTAAGAATTTCAGACTATTTTAAATAATAAGAAAGAAACTAACAAAGTTTCAAAGTATAGAGTGAAATGAAGAAATGAAGTGAAAATATCTTCGAAAATTTCATTGTAGAAATAAATTGAGAAAAGAAAACGTTATTAACACATGACATACATCATCATTGACTCTATAATTCTACGGGAACATAACTTTTTATGATTGAAAAGAACTGCGTGTTAACCTAATCGGATCCCTCAGAATTTCGTACGGGTATGAGTATAATATTGGGAGAAATGGACAAGGTCCGAAGAGGAGAGCCCCAGGAAGGTCCACGCGCAATCCGATTGACCGGCGTCCATATTGCCATTCCCTTCCGTATGGCGTATGAGGGGATTACCGGTCCCGGTCAATCGGATCTTCGCGTTTTTGTAGATGCCCACGCCCATATTTGTCGAGCTTCTGTTTCAAATACTCTGATAGCCATGGTGATAAAATACATTAAAGCTATAAATGAATACATTTTATTGAAATAACTTAAATAATCTCGATAATCTCAATAAACAATCTCTCTCTAAGATCTTAAAAATTTTTAATAAATTCTTACTTAAAATATTTGTCCATTTTACAATTACAATTCTTTACTACAATTATTTTATTTTAATTAGAATATATTAATTAGTTGTAAATAATTTGTCAGACTAATTTAAAATTATTCTAATTTAATTTCAATTTAAATAACTATTTCCGCCTTATTATCTGCAACTGGTATCAGTCGTTTATTGAGTGGTGAAGATTATCGCTTTAGTGACCAGGTTACATCCCTTCCATTTTCCAGATATAAATCGGAAAGTTTTCATATTTTTGATTAAAATAAAGGCTACATACTTCGTTTATTGGGAAAAGATTCTCGTGCCGCCTAACGCAACGAACTCACCAGAATTATTATCAAATTAGGCTACCCTTTTTATCCGGCAACCCCAGCTCAAAACGTAGAATGTGACGTCTTTACAGCGATTCTATCGCGCACGGAGACTTGAGCCGAGCTATCTTAAGTCTCACTGGCTCTCTCTTTCGCTCTCTCGCACTTTATACACCCTCGATAGAAAGTGGCTTTCCTTACTCGCGCCGCACGAGAAAAACAGCGCTTGCCAGTGGAAGAGAGGGAGAGGGAGAGAGAAAGCCAGAAAGGAGGTTTGCTCAAGGATTTTATCCTCGAGAAAAGAGCGGACTCCCGTCTACGAGCTCGGGATTAGCCCGGATAGTGATATCCCCGTAGTAGCTTCGCCAAGACTTGCCGCGGCTACTCTCCTCTCCTCCTCTCGCCCTCTCTCATTCTCTCTTCCTCACTCTCTACTCTCTAGCTTATAAGTGAGCGGTACAGAGACTCGCGTCGTCGCGCCGAAAAACCCCAAGGAGCGGAAAGAAGACCGAGGCGAGAAATGGAAATGAGGGAGAGAGGGAGAGATAAAAGCTTATAGAGGGTAGTAACGTAAGTGAGAGGGGCGAGGGGGGAGGTTGGGAGAGGAAGAAGGAGAGAGGACGTAACTGCGGCTACATTTGCCAGAGCCCGCGTGCAGCTCGATGATTATATGCCGAGTGGCTGAGCGCGATTTGGGCAACTCTCTGGCGCAGTCCTGCCGGTCGCTTGCTGTAATTTTCTCGATTGCCGTGTTTATGGGGGAGGAAGAGCGCCGCGCACTAGCTATCCCAGCGCCACATCGCCCCCACCGCAAGCTCCACTATACATGTACGTATAGCTACTGTATAGTAGAGCTTATTTTTTCGACCGGCGACCCTCTCGTACGACACCGACGTCCTATACTCGCCTTGGATTTTATTCCTGGAGTTTGCAGTGTAATGGGGGCGTAAGATGTTGCCTTTTTGAATGCAAATCTGTGCCAATCATCTAATAGCAGCTTAGTTGCAATAAGTCTTATACGTTTACTTAACCATTGTAGATTGTATCATCTCTGTATTTATCTATTTTACGTGATAAACGAAAAAAAAATAAAATAAAATAAAAATAAAATAAAAACTCTTTTTGCTTGACGAATCGCAAATGTTTTTTATTATAAATCTCTTTAATTCAAATAGTTTTATTTCTATTTAAAAATAACAATATATTTATGACGTTGGCTCAGGTATTATAAGATTATTAGCAAACTATGAGATTATCCTACTGTCCTACAATATTTCTCGCAATACGCTATTTTTCTCTTATGATTTCTAACAGTGAAGTTATACGAATATTACCAGAGTGTGCATTGTCGATAAGGCAATCTTGATTTATGCGAAACTCTGCAGTAATTCTATTTCATTTAAATTAGTTAACCAAAAAACTTTTTAGAAATACACACAAAGAAAAATGTGCAGGTCAAAAGAATCCCGCGAACGTAAGCCTTTTTTCTCATGACACCCTCTGATGAAACAGTGCCCCTCAAATTCAAATGCCGGAAATCTACCTACGAGCCGAATGGACTTTTCTCCTCGCTTTTAATTACCGACCCTCAAAGTGTCCGAAATAAAACCCGATTATAAACCCCGAAAAAATTTTTTCGCGCTCCTGCTGGGAAAGTTCCATTTCCAAAAGTAAATTAACCGCGGCTCTGCAGCCTCGACTGCCGCCTCGTCTGACTGCCCGCTCCCTCCAAGAACTCATTTATATGTAATCACGGGCAAAGTTTAAATGCGTATCCCGCATTTAAAAAAGTAAGCTCGCACCTCTGTACCGTATAACGCGGATTGTCCGCTTCCCCCTTGGAAATCGGCTTATTCGGATTTTTTCCTTTCCCTCGTCCTACGTACTCATCCGAGCACCACCAGAATGCAGAAACAGACCCTCGTACGCCCGCACTCGGATAAGATTTCTCGTTATGAAGTAACTGTTTCCGCATGGTTAAATGAACCGACATTGCTTTTAGTAAACGACGCGATCGAGGGTTAGAAAGATTCAGAAAAGAATATGCTACTTTTATTGAAACGGAAGATCCTGAGGACTATTCTTTGAAAATGTAAATGTCGCCTATATTGTAGCTTTATTATTTGACGAATATTGTGGCGGTCTATTCAAGAAGTTGTGGAAACAAAATGATTGTTTAATCAATATCTTTACATTATTTATAGCTTATTGCATACTTGTATAATCTTCAATAATTAATCACCATGAAATTAGATTCATTTTGACAATATGAAGATAAAACTGTTAACACTGGAAACGTGTGATGTGTTTGAGCACATATTCTTATACGAAAAATGAGTGATAGCCTCTGTACATTATATCAACTACAGGATTCCTGTAATGAAACAGATCTGGGGCGCGTAATATCTTAACACCTCGATCAGCAGCCCTCACACTCGAGGAGTATGGCACCCCAACTAGCTCTTCTTCGCATCGACTCGCAAATGGCGGCCTAGTCAGATACGCGTGTACATCCCACACGCACAGACGCGCACGCCAACGCGTAAACTGGAACGCTGGGGGAAGAGCCGAAATAGCGGTAGGCAGGGAGAATAAATTGATTTCGTTGACTCAACTAGCCGTAACGCCCCCTCAGCATGATATCAGGCCTGAGCCTCGGTTATCTTTATTTAAGCTTTACGAGAGTCTACGCCTCGGAGAGAATCGGGGGAGAGGCGGCGCGCGCGCCATGGGAGGGACCTGCGCGAGTGTATCTCTTCGCGGCGCACGCCCATCACAGGCCGTATATACTTTTTCCCTCTTGCTCGCTCTCCTTAGGCCTCGTCGCGTTACATTTGCAAGATTTTTCCCTTCTTTATGCCTCTAGGTCGCTTCGCTCCTTTTTCCTTCCACTCAACTGTGTTCTTTTTTATTTGATATTATGTTCTGGGTTGCGTGGAGAGCTATCTACATGACTCCGGGATAATTGAAAACGAAATTTATGGCCTTCTTTTTGGCTCTTTATAAGCATTTGACTTCATTTCTTTTTTGTCCCGGGGGGCCTACTTTAGCCTGCTTATCGAAATGATGGGTTCATTTACGAATATACAAGTAGAAAATATTGATAGCAAGTATACCTTTCAAGTATTACAAATAAATGATTTATTTCATGACTACGTAGATTAATAGCAAGCATTTGTTTTTTTGTGTGTCAGTTACATCATACATCATTTATATTTTTTCGTTATAACGATAAATGTTATTCATCTGCGATAAAAGAGAATTCGTGAACCACTTGCTGCCATTAATAGTTACATATAAACCGAAAATGTATCTTTTTTGAATCGATACTTTGATGCTCCAACGTAGATAATTTAAACTGAAACTATTGGTTCAAAAGAATAATAATATCCATATTGGCAATATTTTTCAATCATTTCGAGTCGACGTTAATAGAGTCGAGGCAAAAGAAATCCGTATCGAACGGGACGAATTTATCTATTGTTGACGTCGAATCCCGATCGGCCGCGGGAATGAGTCAAGTGCCTGAAAATTATTTTCCGCCCGTCACCGGCACATAGTCCCGTTTCTCATTTGCGGCAGGGCCAGAAGAGTTTGCGGACTCGGAAGAATATCGAGGGTGGAGAAGATCCTGGATTTGATGACTCTCGGAAATCCATCGAAGATATTCAGTCGGTATGCAGTCTGAAAAGAGGCGGGGGACTTGTAATTATTTCTTGGATAGCCTGTAAATAATGACTGACGAGCAGGAAAGTCGGACAATATTGGCCCTTCCCAGGGAAAATCGATCGGCCCCACTGTGTTTATTGTACATTGGACTCCGCAGAATCTGGAAAGTTTTCTCATCCGTTTGATACGTCCATTTGCTGTTCAAACAACGCGGATTTACGCAATGCGACAGAAAGCAATTATTTTATATCAGAACTCTGCCGGTAGATGTTGGACCAGCAGCGCGTCAACCTTCTACTGTCGACAGAAAGCAAAAAAAAAAACCAAAGAGCTTATTGCACACGAGACATATTACAGCGACACAAGGGCTGAGCATCTTATCAGAGAGGCTTTGGAGCCATAGCCGCAATCGGAGGCGCGAACATCAGGGCAGAACGCGGTGTCGGATTGATAATTCAGGGCGATATATACCCCGGACGCAATGAATCCCCGGGCCGAAGTGGCGGGAGGGGCCGGGGCGGGGGGCGCATGCGTATAGCTGCCGGGGCAATTACGCGGGGGGTGGATCCGCGTTATCAGGTGGGTCGGCGCGCACACGCTCGCTCAGGCGAACGAGTGTATTCAGGTATTACATCCGGGTAGACGAGGGTACAGTAGCTTAGCAGCGTCTCGCGCTCTCCGAGGCAAATCCCATAGCGGCACAAGCTCCGGCGTGGCCGTTGACACGGCCGAACACCGGTTTAATTAATTACACGGCCAGTAATATACCTGCGCACACGTGCCGGCGCCCCGCCGCCCCGGGTTTACTTACCCACTCTATATCCTCTCGACTCCGGAGGCGGCGCGGGCGCACACAGCGGGGGTGGCGACGACCGCCGCACGGCTGCGCACTCGCGCCACGGATATCCCCCGCGCTTATATACACCCCGATCTCCCGGCGCGACGGCTGGCTTTTTCCTCGCCGGTGGCTCAGGCGAGATTTTCTTTCGGGCGGCGGCTCGGCTATACACACCCTCGGACTGTCAGCCCCGTCCGAGTCTCCTCGTCAAATCGCAGGGTCAGATATATCCGGTCGGCTGAGCCTTCTCAACTCCTCCCAGACAATTATAAACGTTGCGGAGATTGGCACACACGTATGTACGTAGCCATCATCGGGGGGGTGAACAACTGCGTTTCAACCGCGGGCGTCGATTTCCCGGAAATCGCTACACGGCGAGAAAAAAAGGAACGAAAAAAAAAAAAAAAAACACCTCTATGCAAATTCAGGTCAATAACAATATAACGGGCGCGGGCAATTTATCGGGGCGTATATATATACCCGTGTGCAGGAGCTGCGGCGCGCGGTCCGCTTCCGCGTGATTCCCTCTCGTTATAAATCCCGCGGGGGCGGCGGGCCGCGGGAAAAAGGCCGCCGCGCCCCGGAATGTTTTATAACCGTTGTATGACAGATGCGCGCGGAACCGTCAACACGGCGCGTACACGGGTGGGAATGGGCGAGCCGCGGGCTGCACGCGACCGGCCTGTCGAGCACGCGCATTTACGATTAGCGAACATCATCGGCCGATGACGCCCGGCCATTAATCCCCGTCGGCGGCCCGCTCTTTTTTTCCCCCCGCGCCGCCCCATGAATACGCGCGGGAGAAAAAGAAGATACGGCGGCCGCGCGCCTCATTTCTCAGGGATTGTCAAGTGCACTTTGGAGGGGCGCGGCCCGCCGACGCCCCGGGACCTCGGGGGGGGGGCTTCATCAGCGCGGATCGAGGGATTATTTGCACGAGGTGTATTATACACCGCGGCCCCGCTCCCGTGTCCCGGGCGGCGAACGCGCCCGGAATATGTATGACGCCCTCTCCCGCGCGGCCTTGATTAAACGCCCGGCCCGATGGCCAATGATGCTTTACGATGTTTTGTCAGAGGGATTGATTGGCCGCGTCGGGGGAGTCGCTTTTTCGAGGATTGTGCGGGTGCGTGGGGCGGGCCCCACCTATATACGTGACTCCTGCCCGGCTTCCTGGTCATCCCGACCGAGGACCGCGTGTTTATCTGATCGAGGCTCAATGGGGACAGCTCGGATGCTTTCGAGGACTCGCAGTCGGTGGTACGATCTTTACCTGCGCTCTCCACTCGGTATAAGAAAGCACGGAAAATCCTGTAGTCATTGTACATTGCATATTAAGACCTTGTTTCCCACCCGAAATTCATGTTTACCTTTCTATGAAGCAGCGACTGGTAAGTTTACGAGAGATATATATGAACACTCGATTATGTGTGTCTTGAGTCTTGACACGCAGCTGGAATATTATCATTATTCCAAATACATGACACGATGACATTTAGATTAAACATCTGCAGACAATGTTCAGCCTCGTTCCACACGATCCGAGTAGATTATTTCTTTTATAAAAAAAAAAGGAAAAACTGAAAAGTAAGTCGAACGCGATTCGAATCGCACCTATGATTGTGATAAGAGTTTGGCTGAGCATTAACAAAGATCCAGCCTGGATATTCGGCTTCCGGGGAACTGTTATTTACAGTGCAGTAACGTCCAATATTTAGAGTACAAATTGCTTCCGTATCATTCTTGCAAACATAATCTCGCGCGGAGTCGACAATCAGCCATAAACTTGGCGGTGAGATTTTAATCTGAACACGCGCGCGGCGGCCGGGCGAAATTGCGGGCGTGGCCCGGCGGGTCAGCCGCGGCCCGCGGCCCCGGGGGAAAGTGGCACAAGTGGCGTAGGGTCCATTATTGGCTCGTCCTGCCCGAGCTTATACGGCCGCGTTAAATTTTGATGGGGCATAACGAGGGCCGGGCCTCGGCGCTTCGGATCGCGCCCGCGGCATGGCGGCGACGTCGCTCACCGCGGCCACTACGACAGCGTGTATCGGCCGAGGTATCGGGAGCCGACGACGTATATATATATATACGCCGCCGTTGTTCGCCATCTCTCGAGGTCGGAGACAAGCTTTACGACGCCAGAGGCTGGCGTTACCTCGTGTAAAATTGCAGTCGCCCGGGACTGCCTATCGTTACTTGTTGATGGCTCGTTCGTCCCTTTGCGTAATTTCATCCTTCATTCCGATCCTCTAGCTAAACTTGTTAATTGGTTTTATTCCATCGGCGCATTTTCATTGATATCTGTCACTTGTCAGCGCCTTGCATGTTCCTCTACACACGACAAGAGAAGATAACACCTGTTTTGATGTTTTTTTTTTATCAACGTGCAAACTATATTCTATAAAAGCATCAAGAAAGTTGAGTTAACGTTGTGAATGTTATGAAATTCTAGAGGAAAATAACGTCATAAATAGCGGTACAATCTTTTGAAAGCTGTTAAATATTCTATGGACAAATCGTCAAGCTGATGATAGGTCGTGTATTAGATTACCAATGGATTCAGCAAGCATGCGTCATTCATGGTCATTGATTATTATTTGCGATATTCGTTTCAAAATGTCAGCATCAGCATCCAAGTGATGCATATATATTTAAAGTGTAATCGCATTATATATGTTGTCAATACAGAACGTGGCTGCAGCTCACGCTACAGTGTTGTAAAATCTCTGCAGTATTTGTCAGTATCGAATAACGAAGGCATGAAAATTCATAGCGAATATGCATTTATTTGGCTCCGACTGCACGGGGAAAACTGCCCCCTGCCCCCGACTATAATAGACAAAATTGAATAGAACGAAAACTCGGTACGCGGGTCTCGCGATAATTAAAACTTTCCCCGAACCCGTGGCATTTATCCGCGAATTTTAATAACTGGATTTGATTGCCCGCCCTGCCGGCGCTTATAAAAAGCTCAAGGACAGGAGCGCGACAACTTGTTTACGAGTCCAGCAATATGACGCCTCGAGGCTGGATTTTTAACAGATTTTAATAAGGGTGAATAACTTAGAAACGAGCCGGATGAATGACATTAAATTACAGGGCTGGCGGGGGAGGCGGCCGGGTGAATTTCACGAGCGGCCTGCCAAGCGACGACGGCGCAGCCTTGATAAAAACCGGGAGGGCGAGGCGACGGGGAGAAAGGGGCGAGGCGAGCGCGAGCCGACGGTATAAGCCGCATCTGTGGCTCGCTCGAGGGTGTAAATGTTTATAAGGGAGGGCGGGGGCGAATTCTTGGGCGGCCAGGGCGGCGCGGCACGGGCGCCACACCCTCGGCCCCTAATACCCGGCGGCGCATACACGCGCGTCTAACTTTATTGCGCGGCAATTTGCTTATTAACTCGCAGTTAGTTTCGGCTGCGCGTCGATTAATTAATGGCCGCCCGCCGCTCGCCAGATGGAGACACGCCTAGTGGCTGCCCCCTTCCTCCTCGCGCCGCCGCTGCGCCCGCGTTTGCGCCCTTCAGATTTCGAGCGGCTGCTTATGTCGTCTCAGCGAGTCGAGTCCCGCTCGATGTATAAGCTATCCGTAGTTGACTCGCGAATCCTTGTCTGTAGCTACGAGCCCGTATCCAAATCCCTGTAATTCGGTTAAGTGCTGCAGATGTATTAACTTGCCTGTTTGATATACAAGTTTACAAGCCGCCTATATACACTCTTAAATATCATTCGAATGAAAATGGACCTTTGGACTGGGTAACAGTTTTTAAATTTCACTAAAGCTAGATTTACGACCGAGATGGTTGTTACATCCACTCTCAATTATCTCGTTGCGAAAGCACATATAATCTAATTCATATAACGTACGTGCTTTTAGAAAGAGAAGTAGTTAGAAAAAGCACGACATCAAGGACCTTTCGTATTCCATGAATGGCAGTCTCGTTACGATGGTCGCTTGGATTACCGCGGAATCGTCCCTGCAACCGCGTATACGAGTCGGCACAATCCGACCGAAAGGGGGACGCCTCGACCAAGGTCCGAACCGGCGCTGCCCTCGACGACGACTGCCTTAATTCCATTCGCTTTTAGTTGACCCGCCTTTACGGGCCAGTTTTTGCCCGGGATCCTCGCCTCGCCCTCGTGGTTTCACGCTTATTGTCCCCGAAAAGTGCAATAATCTCTAATTAGTTGATGCCGCGTAACCGCAGGCTCTGTTTTCGCCACAATTGCAGTATACCAGGCTTTTTAAGACATTATAGGAATTACGAGCTTATTTAACTAGCAGACAAGGATATTATTTACTTCTGCCCAGTTAACGAAAGACAATTTATTTCACGTACATTGTCACATTTAATTGCAACTTAAATACAATTTAGATTAAATGCATTAAGAGATATTGAATTAAACTTTTTTTAAAAAGAAGGTCAATTTAGGAAAGTACTTGCTTCACACTTACGTTTATTTTTTATAAATCAAAACGATTTTTTTGAACTTTGCATGAACATGAAGTCGAGATAATCATACGTCAAACTGAACTATGAACAGAAATACGTACCCGATTTATGATGCTGAAAGCGTCATCGATTCAATTCAAAGGAAACTAAATCCGCGCGTTGCGGAGAAGAGAAAGAGTCGCTCGCGAAAGTCGATACGGGAACTTATGGGGGGTCACTGCATAGCACACCATATAGGGGAAAGTTTACAAACCGTGTCCCAATGTGAGGTCGATAAAAAGTGATTCGCGATTTCGCTTTGGAACCATACACGCGCGCATTCATGAATGGTAACAAAGGCTTTTCGAAATTTGTCTCTCGAAAGCTTCACTTCTTTAAAAAATTGCAATTATATATCTATTAATATATATAGAGGATTATAACTATATGCATAAAATAAGATGAACCGCGATTGAATCTACTCCGCCACTGCGCCAGACGGTATAATTTTGCATCGCATTGTTGCAGGCAATTTGACCAAATCAGGGCATACATCTAATATTATACGCGTAATGAAATAGAAACTTTGTCTTTAATAGTTTAGTTTACGTGAGTTTCTGTGTTGTTGTTTTTATTTTCAATAACAAAAATATATCATGATTATTATACACGCCATAATCTACTTATAAACAGTTAAACTTTCGTTTTAAACTGCAGTTAATGAAAAGTGGCTGCCCAAAGAAAGGTATTTCAGCTATAAGGATAAATAAAAAAATCTGAATATATATTTTATTATTTAACAACTTTTATACATCATCATAACTTTTATAACTTTCATTTTACAGAAAGCATATAAGGAAACATAGAAAATTTTGTTATACTGGTACTCAGATTAATGAAATTTGCATCACATGCAGATCATAAACCAGCTAGACTCTTTTAGAAACAGCTGACTACTCGCTATCTGACCAAAGTTTAGACAGTATCGGCCAGATTCTGGATTCTCTTTTATGATGTTTATTTAGATAAATTAAGGTAGATCTGTAGATTATCAGCCTATACAATCTATCCTATAACACTCTTGTAACTAAGAGTCTGAAAACTGATTTAAAAAATAGAGGTCCTTATACGGGTCTTTGAGGAATTTCTGATTTAGTTGAAGCTTGGAGAGACTAGAGAATCGCTTAGAATAATCGTCTTGATCCGATGAGCAAGTTCACGGCATTCAACTCTAGTACAAGAGATTTCCATGACATAGCTTCGTCGGTAATATACTATCCAAGATACGGGCGGTCAGACTATGCAGTCAATAGTCAGTAAGAAACATTCTGAAGGAACGAAAATATTAGAATACACTTTTTATTTCACTATAGATCTAAAGTCAAATCCTTGCACAGAAAAAGACTGTATGATTAACGATTCTCTATTAAATCAAAAATCTTTGTGACCCGCTACATCCTCGGTATCAGCTACTTGCTGTATCGTGTTAGTAACTAGGATAATCCGGCGCCCTCGCCGCCGCCACACAACACACGTACTGAAAACCACTGAGCTAGTGGGATAGTTACGTGACTACCTACCCATCATCTCCCTCTCTCTGGCTCGCTAATAGTTACTGACCAGCTTAGTCCACCCAGTCTATTTTGTGCGCCTCAATCCTGTTGCTACTAGAGCCGAACTTACTTTACACTAAAGATCGCGAGAGAAGATATTAATGCACCACAACTATATAAGTTTACTTACCCCAATGTAATGCGGTAGGATTTCATCTCTTACTTTGTTCACTAGCTTTATTAAATTTAAGACGCAACCAAAATATAAAATATTTTAATGATGTTAAAAATTTTGTTATTAAACATTCTTTAATTTTAATAAAATGCATAGATTCTAATTAATAAAAAACTAAAAACAACTGGTAGATTAATTAAAAAACAGACGTAAAAGAAAACAATATAAAGATGGATGAGTACGATTATCAGCGCGTGTCCTTACACGGACATCACTCAGGAGTGATGTTCTTCTCGGTTCTAGAGGCAATGTTAAAATATTTTCCTTCTAATTTAATTCATATAGTAACAGCATAAGTTACAACATATTCATTATATGTACAATAAGATTACGTTTTTGTGAGATTATTACAACGAAAAATTTTTTATTACGAGAAGCTGCTTTTATAATGGCGTGGAAAGTTAAATCTAGAGAAAGTTGAAAAGTTGAAAATAGAAAAGAACTGTCGACAAAGTGTCCGAAACGACGTCCGAAAGGATGACAGGAGGCTCGGAGTCCAGGTGCAGAAGGCAGAAAACTCGGCTTGATCTCGTTCCGCACACACCCTCGACGCAAAGCCTCGCAATTTTTCGCTCTCGGAATAGCATGAGATTCCGCAAATGCGCGCGATCCCAATTTCTCAGAGCACCCACTCGGCCCGGGGCCGGGCATAAAGGCAGCGGCCGATCAACTCTTTTAGCTGTATAAAGCGTCCCGTGTGCTTGCCCCGCTTATACACGAGTCCGCCGCGCGTATAAAGTCGTGCGGAGAATCATATTGATCCTCAGGAGATGGGCGCCTCGGTATATTCTCCCCGGGCCGAGGCGACGGTCCGTAGAATCAATAAAGATTTCCCATCGCGAGTAGGAGCGATACGGAGGAATATTTCGAACATCCGTTATACAACCCCCTGCGTTTAGCGCTTTTTTCGCCCTTCCTTTTTTACGCCTCGCGATTTGGCATGCTCCTACACCTCCCTATCGAGGAAGCTCCATTTTTTTCTATCATTTGTTCTAGCGGGGCCGACCTGCAGACGGTCGAGTGAATTTTTTACGATTTTATATCGAGTTCACATTTAAGTCGACACATTTTTTCCCGTGGATTCGGTCTAACTGCAGCAATAATTTGTTGAACGTTAGACACATGTTGTTAGAGAGGAAGATTAGGGGGCTAATTGACAATTTTAAAGTTGTATCGCGGACAATAGACAGGAAGCAAAGGGAAAGATGAATTCTTGTCGCTTGGTCACAAAAGCGGCTATTATCATCAATCCAAATGGAGTCTCGTCTGCAGCTGATCGTCCGCTAGGGCCGCATCCCCGAGCAACCTACTTTAAAAACACCAGAAACTCCCGGAGCAACTCTTCCCCCAGGCCGCGTGTCCCATAGACAAAGGGGAAAAGTAGCGGCGAGGAAAACTCAGCGGGAAGGAGTGCGGGCGACGCGGGGGTGCGGAAATACGTCGGCGGCGAAACATCGCAAACGAGCTGGGGCCGCGGGGGTAGATCCCCGGGGTTGGAGGCGAGAAAGAGAGAGCCCGGGTGGAAGGGGGCCGAGGGATGAGCGGGACATTTGTCAAAGCGAGCGCGAGTGGACCGGGCCCGCTGGTGTGCACGTGTCCGTGTATCCCTTGGAGGGAGCGCCCGGGCCGGACCTCGACTCCACGCCCTCTGGGAGCGTCGGACAATATTAAACCGCATTCGTCTTCTCCGACCGACTTGACGATCTCTTCCCGGGCGCGGGAGAGCGTGAAAAATCGAGGGCGCCCCGGTCCTCCTCCGTCTCCCAGCCTGATGTAAATAATGAGACCCGACCTGCAGTCGCACTGAGCGCCCGACAGCCAGCGCCTCGCTGCCTGATTTTAGGGTTTCCCGCTCGAGGCGCGGCTTGTTGCGCGAACTGTGACCAACTGGATAAGTGCACGTCGCAATCGAACATCTACCTCGACTGGATATTTTTCAGAGAAAAATGTAAAAGTGGATAGACCGTTCTTCTTATCAGTCAATTATTCATCAAGAAATTTTTAAAAGAAATGCTATAATAGAATTAAAATTCAGTACTTGCCAATAAATCGCTAGGTATTTTTTCTTCATAGCGTAACTAATATTGGTTTATTTAGAGCTAACTTTGCTTATAAATAATACTAAAATAACAACACTCAGTTACTAACTAGCCTGCAAGTAAAAATTCTATCGATAAATTGGCTTACGGTTCGTTTAAATTTCTGTCTTTATAAGCTTCCTAAATATTTTCTTTATCCGATTAGTGCGTTCTCTTGAAGCTTCTCAATCGGATGTATATTACCGAGCCTCGTCGAAGAAACGAACCTTCTCTAAACATGCATGCATACTTTTCGCGAGCCCTTACGCACGATGGCAAACTCGAGCGCTCTTCTTTTGAACCTAGCGAGCATTTCGCCCGCGATAAAAAGCCGGCCTCCGGCGCTCGCTCCCCTTAACCAAATACGGAATTCCTTCCTCCGACAAGGCGCAAAACAACTCCCTTTGCCTAAAAAAGAAGCAGAGGAGGTATCCGCGAAAGAATAATAAAAGCAAAGAGAAAGAGATAGAGGAGGGGGTACGCGGGAGAATCGGTCCCGCGGAATACGGGAGAGGTTACGGCGGGGGTGTGTCCGGGACAAGGAACGGGCGGGCTGCTGAGCTGGCTTCCTCGCAGACATTGTTCAACGCGTCCCTTTCTCTCTCGCGCGCTGTCTCTCTTTTCCCCCTCCCCGCGCGACGCTCTCCTTTATTTGATTACGGCCCATTCGTATACACGGGGAACGCGAGCGAGCGATTGCGAATACTTGCCCTATCGAGAGGTTGCCCGCGTGCGCCGCGCGCGACTCGCGAAGACGGGTTTTAGGACTGCCGAGGTGGAAGCGCACACGGGGGGAATATAGCAGTGGCTTGTACCTTTTGAGAAGGATTTGCTCGATTTTTCCGGCAGCCGACTGCGGGATTTCGAGTGGAAGCTTTCGAACCGCTGGGAACTACGCGCTTCTTCCAGTTATATAAACAGTGAGCAATGCATTTATTACGTATGCAGTTGACATATTGGCCATTATTATCTTATTAGTACATCCGAAAGTCCGCGCTAGCTACTCGTATTAGTAGGTGACATTGTCTAGAATTTCGTTATTTCGATATGCATAGACCAGTTTTCAATAATTGTGATACAATGTGTTATCACTTTCTGTATAAAATCATTTGATGAGTATTTAAAAGGGTGTTTGAACTATTGAACTAAAATTTTCTATTGCCGTATAATGATTTAAGTTCAAATTATCGTCCATATAACTTTAAACAAATGTAGAACAAAATTGTTTTTATATGGGTCAGTATTTATATTGCATCTTTCAAAAATTCTATAAAATAAGTATATATAAATTAATTCTTGATTGAATAAAGATGCTTAACAAAATTTTCTATTTTTCCCTATACCTGTATAAATTTTGAAATTATGTCAAATTCATGAAGAAAAATTATCAATAATAATTGTATTAAAGTTTGTATTTTAATCATGTTTTTGGCAATGCTCGACATATAACGATTGTAAATAGAAGTTTATTGCTAGTTTACGTAAACATACCCAAATATCTAAAGCCATTCGTACGGTTTTAAATGAATGTAATATCATATTATAATATGATCACAATGTAACATAAAATGAGTTAAATATTGTGCAAAAATTCAAAATAATCTTGAAAAGAAATTTTAATTATGTAATAAATAAAAAAATAACGAAATTAAAGAAGGTTAGGTAATTTTCTTTTTATCGTATATTTATAGCATTCAATACTTAAAAGTTCCTTACTTGTTAAAAGTAGATATTTAGTTTTTGATATCTTTTAGAAACGTAGAAATAATAAAACAATTTTATCAAAAATTACAATATTAAGTGTTTTTTTATACAAATGTGTTATTTTACAAAGTGATAAGTAACAATGTATTTAAAAAAGATATTACACATTCATCATATGTGCACCTCCCCTACTAAGTTCAGTATTTGTTTAAAATTTAAATATAATACTATATAATCTAGCCACTTGTTATAAAACACATTCACTAATAAAGTATAATTCTGCTTTTCAGTTTAGACAAAGATAAATAAGTAATACAGTTTAAATTAAAATTTTTAGGTGCAGTGTTCCAAATATTAAGACATGAAATTCTTAAATAAATTATATATTCTTTTTAACTTTCTCGCCATTTTTGGATTCTCAATAAGTTAGTTTTAGAGAATTATTATATGTTACTTTATTATAGTTTTTAATTATTTAAATACATTTAAAACAAATAATGAACAAGTTTCTACTTATCGTATTTTGTTTCAATTCTTAAAGGAGAAACCAAAGGAATTGTTGGTGGAACTAAACCAATATTTGGTGATATTACTTATCAAGTTTCAGTCCAGAATAGCAATGGTCACGTTTGTGGTGGTTCCATCATTCATAGTAGATTTGTCGTTACAGCTGCACGTTGCATTTTCGATAAACGAGATAATTTTTTGAATGACAAATTCTTTATCATCGCAGGAGTCACTGACCTCGTCAGTGAGGATGGTAGGAAGTTTGTTGTAGAAGTTGAAAGAGCATATGTACCATCAGAATTCAAACAAATCAATCCTATTCCAATGAATTACAAATATCGACCAAAGGGAGATATCGCAGTGTTGGAGGTAAAGTAATTAAGAAATCTAGTTCACGTTTGTTCTTTTTCGTTGTTAAGTAAGTAATTGATGTTTTTGTAAAACTATAATGTAGTTATTAACAAATTTACCACTTGGTGGAAGATCCCCAATGATAAATCTACGTTTCCCAAGAAAAAAAAATAATCGTTACCTCAAATACGTGGATGAAAAAGCTCGTGTAACTGGATTTGGAACAGAAATACCGTTTGCCATTGAAGAAAATAATAATCGTGAAAATGAAAATTATTGTAACTATATGTGCACTACCTTAAAGTATGGTAATGTTACTGTACTGCGAACAGTTACATGCAATAGTATATTACAAGGTACTCTTTTTGAAGAAGAACATATGTGTGCCCAAATGGATCAACCCGGTGGTATGGATTTTTCAGGAGCCTGCAATGTGAGTTACATAATATATATATATATATATATATATATATATATATATATAAGTATACAGTCCTCATGCATATACTATTAAATGATAAATGTCTTCTTCCCTTAATATTACAAAAACTCTGCAATGCAATATTTCAATATATCAAAAATACAGAACAAAGGTAAAAGATTCGAAATTTTCAGCTGTTCATCTCGATTATTACATGTAAAATTCTTAATACTATTACTTATAATGAAGACTGTTCGATGTCTTTTACATAATAATTTTTTGGAATATCTAATTTTATTAATTATAAACTGAAAGAAAACGTATCATTTGTATAATAGTTTGCTGAGTCACAGTTGTTATTAATACTATCAAACAGTCATTAAATGAGATTATTTTTAATTACTTTTGACTAAATGTATATATTTTTAATATATAATAGTGACAATGCATACAGAAAAAATTATCATTTTTACTTAATTTAATTACAAGTTCATTTAAGCATGCTTGTTATAAATCTTATATTACATTTTGACTGATCTATCTTATCAATAATTGTTACAATGATAAAATGCGTTTTCTAAGTTTACATGAATTCGAGCATCAATCTTAAGCATCTATATGTACATCTATATGAAACCACATTCTTTTATTTGTAGGGTGATATTGGTGGTCCACTTGTCTATGACGAAAAGTACTTAATTGGAGTATTAGTAGAGTATCGCAACGATTGCAATGAAAAGGTTTATCCAGCAGGATACACTAGGGTTTCATCATATTTACAATTTATTGAAAACATACTAGATTCTAAGATAACACACGATATGCGTATTGCTGATTATCGAGGTGAAAATGTCGAAGAAATTACTAAGTTCCCTAAAGTATCAAAAAAATAATCTTTTGTATTTTACAAAGTTTATACGCTATCAACGCAAAAAATGATTTAAATATATATTATAAATACATGTAACCAGATTCATCTAAATCAAATTTAATTCAACAATAATTCTGATACATTTGTAATTTTCTACTGTCGTATTTTCTGATCTTATTTAGATACTTATTTCTTTGTATGTAATTTTTTTTATCAGTTATCATGCACTTCATAAACGTTATATCAAAGATTACACAATCAAATGTGTTCAAAGAGACTTATTTATGATACTATTTTTGAATAAAAATATTCAGTTCTGAGAATTCACTTGTGGAATATGTTGTGCAGCAGTAAGTCGTGAATTTTAAGTTAGAATGATATGAACTGACTTTAATGCGATACTTTTCAAGCATGAATTCTTTTACTACCCCAATATTGAATTAAGTGCGTATAGAGTTGGTAGATCACCGAAAACACGGAACGTCTGCAACTTTAAGACAACTGACACAGGCGTGAATGTATAACTTTAAAATAGTATGTAATATCTATTTGTAATTTATTACAATAGTTTCAGACGTCTGCAAATTGAAGTGTATTTTTAATTTGAAATTGGCAGGTTTGTTCAGAATTTTGACATTGTATTGGAATTTTGATATTGACCTCGAGGGTCTTTGATTAAATTATAGCTTATATGGCCAAAAAATCCACCCCAAGTACAACTGTTTTCCAGAAAATATGTACTTATAAGGGGAGAGTCGAACGCTAATTCAGTCCAAGCATCGGCCCAAGTCCGCCAGTGCTTAGTTTCTATTTTCCCGCACGCGCGTCAGAAGTTCAAGACGTGGGTAAATGCTCGATCTCGACGTTGCGTGTTTGAGACTCCTGGGCTATGTGGAGGCCAAGAAATGCAAAGATCAACCGTTTATTACTTATTTATGAAATTAACCTATTGTATTATATATGACCAATGCCCTGCACAGGAAGCCTGCACGGAGGCGAATTCAATCCGATATGATCAGATTTACGCAAGGGTTTACGTATATGCAAGTTAGTATTTTCGTTTAGACATCTGCTACGTTGAAAAAGAAAAACATTGAGTTTCATTTATTGCAGATAATAAATAAACTATTTACAAAGCATAAAACTGCTTGTCGCCTTATTCTTATCTCCTGATAAACAACAACTAATTAACTCTCATTAAATACTTTATAATGTTGATATATATGTACAGATCGCTGATAAAATTGAATTTTTAAAAGTCTCTTGATATATTTTGAATTCATATAAATATTTAATTTTAAAGAAAAACGTGAAAAAATAAAATCATTGCTTAGATAACTTGTTAGAGGTTTTCTGATAGAGTAAGAAAAATAAATGAATAAATATCGTCCTTTGCATAATTACAAATTATATGTAACTGTAATGTAAATTATTTAAATAAACAACAAATTTGGATATTTAAAATATGTAGATTTTTATTATATCAAATTGCTGCGAAACTTCATCGACGTATCAAATCTTGTCAAAATGTGACTTTCAAAGGAAACTTTCATCAAGACAAAGAGTGCTTCCATTTTTGCGCTGACGATTGACTCAAGAAAAGTCGGTGTCTCCAAGAAAAGTATGATGTCTGATTATGAATGCAAATGGAAGGTAAAATAAATAAATGATATTTTCTTGATTTAAAGTTTAAATAACAGTGTTTTTATATAATTTAAAACTAATGAACTATTTGATATTAGTTCCTAAATCTATCTACGATTTATTTAATTTACAACAAAAAATACCATAAATATCAAACTTTTAATATTTTTTATTTTAAATTAGATAAAATAGAAGCATTTATAAACGAATATCAAGCAATATGCAAGCCTTAAAAAATTCTATTATTTGAGCTTTAAATAATGAAAATCCATTAATGAGCTTATACATTTTTAATATATTTCATTCCATTTATTCTTTAAAATATTGTTAAGAAAATAATTGTATTGATACTGTTGTAACAAATTTGTATGGTTCAAGGGGGCTTTGATGATTTCAAAAGTTCTCTACACCTAGATAATGTATTGTTGCAGTCACGACAAAGTCAAATGTTCAAAACAAATGCACTAATCATCTCTAGACTACAGACTCACTTATCTGGATATAAATATCTATCTATATGTAGAATACTGAATAGATCTTACTTCAGTATATCTACGGCCGCATATGTGTATTACTATAAAATAATTAGTGGGGACAGAGGGAGAACATCTATGAGTACCGTTTGAATTTTAACAGTTCAAATTATTGGCATGTAATCGATACGCCAATATGCTATTAGGTACATATCTTTATCTCAGTAGTAAAAATCAATAATTACAGAATATACTTATAAAAATATGTTTTTTAACTTTTTCTTTTATATTAATTTACGATCGGGATGCTGTAGCTTTATTTGACATTAGATCTGAAAAATTAGTAACAATTTCTACTACAGTTATACCATAGTAGACGGCTACGCGTGTATTAGGTAATTGATTGTTGGATAAAGATTGCGAAATGAACGACGTATAATCAGATACTCTAGTATAAATTCCTGCAAATAATTCTTCATTACAAGAAGGATGCAAACTAACCAAAATTCCTATTATTATATCTCCAATGACAAGTGGACCACCAATATCTCCCTATAAAAAATGATAAAAAGCAATTATTCAATGAAAATATTTGTTCGTTTTTATTGGGAAAATAAAATTATAGGTATACAACTATGTTGTACTAATATGAATAAAGCTAAAACTTAAATTTTATAACACCTCTAAATAATGTTGGGCTTTTTAAATATTTGTGAATTATATATTATACAATAAAACATTACACTTACGTGACAAACACCTGCGGAAGTTCCAATTTCAGGTTGTTCTACTTGTGCACAAAGATGTGCATCAGTTATATGACGATCTCGCCACATGTTATTACATGAAGTTAGTTGGCGAACAGTCGCTTGAGCAAATTGTAACGTGTCGCTTAAAGTGGCTAGTTCATTTTTATTATCACCTCTACGAATAGAAGACTTTTTTATTCCAAAACCCGTTATTAAAGCATTCTGACTCATATATTTCGTAAATTTACCACCCTTTCTTATAGGTGGACTTACAGTTGTAATTAACTTCATTGGAAATATATTCGCCAACTGTGAAATGTATAAAGTATATACATATATCAATTGCTACGCGAGAGAATTAATGTAATATTAAAATGTTACCTGCATTATACATATTTTTATGCTTACATTTAACACTTCAAAATAATAATAAAATACTCTAACTTTCTATTATCGTTATATTTAGATGAATGTCATACCTTCAATACAGCAATATCTCCTATTTCTCTATTTACAGCATTTTCAAATTCAATTGGTACGTATTCTGAAGGTACATACGCTGTGTGAACTAATATAACGATGGTACGATCTTGAGCAATATGAATTTCTCGGGTTCCAGCAGTGACAATAAATTTTTCATCAATAAAATGATTTTCTTTATCTATTATACATTGAGCAGCTGTAATTACATGTCTCTCGCCAATTATAGCACCACCGCACACATATAAACCATTACTTTTTCGAATGGCAACATGATATTTAAAAAAGCCTTCAGGTACTTCATGTCCACCAATAATTCCCTCGGCGATTTCTTATTATTATATAAACAATAAGAAACTAATTTAAAATTATTAAATAACATTATCTTATTAAATATCAGTTTCTTACTATGCTAATAAAAAAATTACAGTCTCATAAATGTAAGCACATAAATAAATGATAATAATATTGGATTTATATTAAAATTCCATTAAAGATAAATCCTATATTAATGTATTTTTACATTTAATTATTTCTTCGATTTCTTACACGCCTACATAAAAGTTAAATTTATCTAGAGTTTATATAATAATATATAAAAACAGAAAATAGTTTGTAAATAATACATTTTATTCGATCAAAAATATTGTCTCAAATAAATAGTACAGAATTAATATTTACAAATAAAAAATACTTGTGTACAATTTAAGTAATATCAGAATCAATAAAGTACAATATACTTGTAGTATCTACTTACTAATTTTAAGTCCAAAAAGGATTAAATAATCCAAGGCAATTAAAAGAATATTGAAAAGCTTCATTTTTGATTTTAATTTTGAAACAAACTTGTTTTATTTAATAAAAGTTTTTTATGCTTCTCCGAATATTTATGCTATCGCAAAATACTTGATTATCAAATTTAAACAAGTGATTAAATTAGATAATCTTGTTTTCTAATGCTGGATATCTATTAAATTTAAATATTAATAACGATTAGCTAAAGCTCGTGTTAGATATTATGTTATTTGTATTTAAAAAAATTTTTGCTGTTAATTAAAAAATGAATAATTTATATTTTTGAAAATTTTACTAATGTTTTTTCATATTTTTTATTCATATATATTTTAAATGTATTTTTAAACAAAATAATTTTGAACATCACATTTCCTCAAGTGTATCCAAGGTGGCGTAATGTTAAATATATATTTAATTGTGACAAATAATTAATATAAACAAGACGATATGAATGTAACATCTCTAATAACAATAGAATATTAAATTATGTCAAACTTCAACACTTTAAGGATATTATTTAAACCTCGTCTTTGTACGTATGTTCCGTTACACAAGATATAGAAATTCTTCGAAAAATTATTACAGATTATTACTTAAATCTACATGTCATGTTTGTGTATCCTTTAATTTTTTACAAAAGTCTGCAAATTAAAAGACTTTAAGAGACCCATTACGAAAGTCTGTTCTATTTTTTATTCATTTTTATCGTATACAGGTGCGATTTCAGTTGAAACTTCTATAATATTGATCTTTGTATCTTGCTTTTTTAATAATATATAATTTAATAATATCTGGCTGTTACGCTAAATGAATCAGAGATCTGGTATTATATCACCCATCGTAATTATTATGCCAGTTTCAGCTCCGGTCACAGTAGTCGAATATTTTTTCAAAAGGTATGTTGTTATTCCTATACATCTCTATTAACTTTTACTAATTGATTCAGACTATGACACCAAAAACTTTTTAACGAAAAATCGTAAAAGTGCACTTAGAAGTTTCTTCAATAATTAATTATTCTAAAAAAATACCGTTTCTCTTTTTATATAATTACATTAAGTAAACCAACTATACTGAAATCGTAAAATGTCATTCGATCCTGTGGAAAACTTGAAAGTTGACCTTTAGAAATCGTAACTTTAAATACTACGATTATGAATCCTTGTAATAATAGAAATCTATTGTAGCCATGATATAATAATATCTTTGAATAGAAATGTTCGCTTTGACTCAAAGGGATAATTTTTATCCTCGTATTATTAAAATAACAAAAATTAATAGCCTATAAATTGTTTAAATAACAAATATTGGTACTTATTAATTTGTAAACACATTCCATTCAACACCGTTACTCTCTTTTCACTATTCAATAAATTAAGTATTCTATTAAGAATTCAGTTTTGACAAATAATAATTGAAAAAATAAAATTTAAGTTAATTTAATAACCTGTTTGTAATTTAATTTGTTCAATTAATAAAACTATTAATTAATTATATAGAAATTATTAAATTATTTAAATTATACGAGATATCATTAATTAATTGATAGAATTTTTTCTAATAATCGCATTTTAATATTTATATTTTGTACCGCAGGTAAATGAAGTTTCTATTTAATATTTTTACAACATTTTATATACTACTGAAAAGTGTATAAGTTAACGTGTTATTGCAATCATATATACTAGAATAATTATAAGATTACAGACTTCGTTCTAATCGAAATTAGAATTATTGGAAGCCAAAATATTGATCAGGTATTACGAACATATGTTATAAAGGTGATAAAAATATGTTGAAAATTCAAAAACGCCGTATGCTACCGACATCTTTGTGTAACAAACTGGTCAAAATATGTTGTTAGCGTGTTAGATACAAATATAAATAAATATATACACTCGGCATAATTAAAAAATAAATAAAATACTAAAAAATATTCCCTCGAATATACAGATAGAATGTATATAGTTGATAACATTCTCTCGCCAGTTCTAAGTATGTATAAATATATATATATTATATATACCATTTTAATGTATGATATAAGTAAAGTATATTTAAATGTAAAGTAGATTTTTAACTATGCTTGACATAAGATTTGAAACTTTAATTAACTCTTTTGTATCAAGCGGGTGATATTAATTCTGATAAAGATAGAACTGTTTCTATTACAAAAGTATTTCTATAATCAGCTAAACGAATAAGATCAGTTGGATAATTTGGATTTTTCGTGGCGTCTTTTAAGAATTGAATGTGTGATGTAACTCTAGTGTAGAGTGCAGCGCTGGATTCTTCGTTGCAATTTGGTTGTTGACCAATTAATACTCCAATTACTGAATTATCTGCTAAAACAAGAGGACTTCCAATATCACCCTAAAAAATTTTAAGATTTTTTATTTTATGTACAAAAGTTATTTATAAATGTATAAAAGTTAATCAATAAAAGTTTTATTTAAAAAATTATAATATTTAAGTATTATTAATTTTTATTCTTATTAAAGAGAACTTATGTTATTTTATTACTTAGAGAAACTTATCATTTTTTAGAAGAAATAAAAAATTATTTATTAGGGATATATAAATTGAAATTAAATAACTTACGTCACAAGTCCCTGCGGGATAAAGATTATCTAATGGCTTAAGTTTAGCGCAGAGCTCTGTATGATCGGTAGGATACGGTTGCCATATAGTTTTGCATGTTCTTTGTTGCAAAACTTTAGCTTCAGCAAACTTTAATTTCTTGTTATTATTTAATTTCGTGTATTGATTAGAATTGCTTGGAATATTATTGTTTGTTTCAGTAACTGGAGGTAAATCCAATCCAAATCCGGCAATGATAGCAATCTCATTTAAGTACTGTACATAGTGATTATATCGTTTGAAGGGAAAACTTAGTATGCTTGTTGCTGTAGTAAGCATTAAATGTGTTAGCTAAAAATAATAATTTTAGAATTAAGTGTACACATATAAATTATATTTTAGCATAAATAATTATAATCTCAATATCTTTTAAAAATAAACTTTATTATTATTTATACTATATTTATTTTATTATTTCATCATTTCATTTATGAGTTTGCATTTCAATGAAACTCATTTATCTCAAATTTGTACAACTTACATTTTTGGAATTACATATTTTATGTAAAAATAAAATCTTATACATTATACGCAAGTAACAGTAACAAGATTACAAGTTATGCAAGCACTTTTATTTAATATGTAGTAAATGTCGCTGTTTGAAAAATTCCTTACTCTCTTAAAATAAATAAGTGATATTTATCTAAGTTTTATTGGCCTAATTAAATCAGATCTTTATCAATCAGTAATTGTGCAATTTTGTACAAAAAAGTGAATCAGTCTTTACCTAATATCTATACGTAGGTTGATTGTATTTTTATAATGTAAACTTATGTGAGTAGCATATTGCTCTCTAATAAAGTAAAAAATTAGTTTGCATATTTGTTAAACGTCAAGTTTTCAAATGGGCATTTTCTACTTAATATTGAAATTGTTCACAATAATCCCCGTGTCGAACTATCTTATTAATAAGGAGAAGCAGACCTGCGGTGGATCTCAGTTGCTCAAAGGTCGTATCACTAAAACTCCATGTTTCGGACGCCTCAAACCGTCGCTCCGAAATCGATAAACAAAGGCCTCGATTGCAAACAAAGGCTTGATCGCGGCGCGACAAAGTCAAGTAGAGAAAGAGAGAGAAGCGCGGCGGGAATCTTCGCGGAAGAAGCTCGCGGGGAGCCAGGCCATAGGGTCTGCCCGCGACCGCCGACGGACAGGCCAAATCGGCTGCCTCTCGAGTTGGGGAAGAGCTTGCGGAAGCGAGTCCAGCCGAAGCGTCTGCCCGCGCGCCGCCTGTGTGCGGCCGCCGACGGACGAGAGGCAGATACAGGGACTTTCCGCAATGCTTTTCGGCCTACATGTTCTGCCCGCGCGCTGCTGGGAAGCGGCGTAATTTACTTTGTAGTATTTAAGTAGTAAACTTATGTAAATTTATGTAAGTATTGCATGCATTTTCACGATTTAAAATTAAAATTATACTATTATAATGTCACTTCAGGCTAATAAATTATTCGATATTAATTTCTACATCTTTTTTTTTTTATTTCATTTTTCATGAAAAACATCGAATTTCTGAATAATGAATATGTTTATAGTATATAAACATATTATAGTTTATTATATGTTTTAGAAAAAAATGTCGAATTTCTAATAACAATATATTTTTTGTTACAAATGTTTATAGTATAATAGGATAATTAGTGCAAGCTCACTGCAAGGAGGGTTTATACTAATTTTTATCTATGAAACAAAAGAAAACGATGGACATACAAATTCATAATTGATCTTATTCAAGTATACTTTTTAATATATTCTGAAAAATATTTCTAATTAGTTGAAATAATAGTATCAAAAAATAACTATATATGAATTTTTTTAAATTTTAGGTTTGGCGTAGATTTTCTTTTGAACCAATTAATGAATTTTGTTGTAAAATACACGATTTTTCATTTTAAATTAAAATCTACAAGATTATTCGAAAACTAATATAATAATAAAATGATAAGAAAGCAGGGATGTGATTAACATAAAATATATGCAGATAAAATGTATGTATAACATGTATGTAGCTAAGTATACTATACAATAAGTACGACATAATGAGCTTTCAATTTTTAATATTAATTGTATAAACTTATGTAATGAAAAATTGATATTACAGATAAAAATCAAAGTTATTATGATATTATACATACGTTACCTTTAATACAGCAATATCTCCTTTTTGTCTAATAAATGTATTTGGATCATGAGTTTTTCCAAAATCTCTTGGAACGTAGGCTTTTTGCACATAATTAATTACTTTTTCAGAACTTTCACTACTGATATCAGTGACACCACCAAGGATCCAAATTTTCTCGTTAATAAAGTTGTTATTTCTATCAATAATGCATTGAGCCGCTGTTAATACATGTTGCACACTGATAATACCACCACCACACATATGTCCTTTTTCGCCCTGAATTGACACCTGATACCTTAATTGACCGCTCATGGCATCCGTACCTCCCACTATACCCATGACGGTTCCTTATTGGTAATTGAAACCATAAATTAATTAAATTATTTAATTCGAAAACATGAGAAATCTCAATTTCAATATAAAAAAGATGTAATGCGACTACTTACTAACTTTAAACCAGAGAATAACAGTGCAAAAATAAGATAAAATATAAAAGGTTTTCATTTTGCTATTTATTAATTATTGAATTTTAGAATTAATCTACATAGAACTTGGATGAATATTTGGACGTTTATTAAAAAATATTATAGTTTTATTTTAATTTAGTAATCATTTAAGATAGCTTATCATGTATAGAATTATTATGTATTTAATACAATTTATTTAAGATAATATATAACTATTAAAATTGCCGATAAGAAAATTTATTCATCGTCACTTTTGTGGTATTTATCAAATTTATTATATTAATTTCGTAGTATTACAATTTTAAATTCATAATATGAAATAATAATTAGAAAGATAAAATAAATATGTTTTTAAAACTAGTAACTGGTAGAATATTAAAAATATTACTTGAATGTACGTTTTTAACAATCGTAGCTAAACAAATATGTAAGGCTTAGATAGACAAAGCTTCCTGAAAGAAAATGACATGCCTCTTTCATATATGAATTGCTTAGCAATAGTTCATTTCAAAAGCTAAATTTAAGTAACTTTTTAGTTATTTTTGGCACGTAAAAACGATATAGCCATACGATGCTCTTAAGTAAAAGGTATATACTATTAAGATTAAACACTGATGAACCAATTCATGTGTGTATTTCCGAATATCACTGTGACTGTTAATGATGAAACATAAAATAAATATATCAATAATAAAGTGAGTGATAAAAATTATATTAATTCAGCTTTTGTGTAATCAGTGTAATTTCAGTAGCCACCTAATTATTTTTGATTGCTAAATTAAACTTAGACTTAGCTTAGAGGAATAGGTTGTAAAATAAAAACTCTTGTATTTAATTTGAATAAATATTGTTGGGCACGTTCCTTGGGTTGAGTCAGCGATTAAATTACTTTGAATATTATATATAGTTAAGAGAGTTGGTTTTAGATGAAAACAATAGGTTAGCCGCTACGGAGATGTCCCTTTGTACCTCCTTCCCTACCCTAATGTCCAAAGGCGTTAATCATCGTTGGTATGGTAGCGACTGTTCACCGCCCTGCAAAGACGTGCAATATTTCTTTGTAACCCTTTTTATGTTGAAACGATGATCCGCCGGTTGCGATGTATTGCCTCCTTTTTGCCGAGCAGCAAAAGCACTAGCATCGGGGGTATGGCTTGACTGTCGATCCGGAAGCGGTTAGAGAAGGTACGGAGGTTAGTATTGCCCCATTGGGCGTCGAAAGGCAGCGGCGGGCGATTGGCGCGGTCGCGAATTCAACTAGCGTCTACCAGCTTAAGTCGCACTGCCCGTGTTGGAAATAAAATAAGTGTTCGTATAGTGAACCGCTGCCCAACGTACGTTGGTCAACATTCAGGAGAAAAGTACGTCCGAAGAAAATCCGGGTATCTCGTATACGTTAAAACATTGGGTTAAAATTCTGGCGGGTAATTAATATACATAACCGATTTTCAATTTTTTAATTAGAATAAAATTCTATTAAAAAAATTAAAATGTTTCTAATTATGAATATATTCATGAAGAAAATGTTATTTGTAGTAAAATTAGATGAAATTTATTAGATGAAATACTGATTATGACTCTATAACGCATTTTAAAATATATGCATCATAATGTAATAAAACATCTAACATTCTATTAATTTAAAACTGAAATCTTTATTTTATGTAATAACAATAAAAATATATGCTTTACTTAATATGCTATACATCTTTTCAATGTAAATTCTCAAATTAACCACAATTTTTTGTGGTTTATAATTAAAATTTAGCCGCATAAGTCAACTAGCTTTTCAATTTCGAAGTCGATACATCACTGTTAGAAATCTTCACCAGATTACTATCAGAAAACATCAAGGGTTCTATTTCTAGCTGGTTCCTGGCCAGAAATCTACTTTTAAGTCTAATTACCTGAAGACCTAATCTAGTTAAAATTTGTTCGGAAACCCAACTAAAAACCCCAACTAATATGGATGAAATTAGCTATAAAGAGACAGATGATCGGATGCAAGTGCTTCGATTGCATTGATGCATCGAAAGGTACACGTTAAGATTTGAAATATTGATATGTGAAATTGAAAAGTTTTTTCGTTTCAATGATAACTTGAAATCAATAGTCTCACTAACATAGATCCGCTGAAGCTTCATACAAACGTCATGCACTAGGAGGAGCAAGAAAAAAGAGCTTTGCTTCTGTACGATTTGTCTTGATATAAGGGACACGGACAAATTAAAAGTAATGATTTGTAGAAATATCTCCCTTCTCCCTCCTTCGGTCCGCGGGGAGATGGTCGGTCCATTACGGATGCCTAATACCTCATCTGTTACCCCACTGCCGCGAATCCGACCAAGCAAAGAGAGGAAGAATCTCCTTTGGGGCATGCTTACACAGCTCCATTTATATGCCAGCTATAGGATGCTGTAACAGCAAGTTATAACGACTACCGCAATTTCTGACATCTATGTATAGAATCTTCTGACATCTACATAAGAAAATAGCACTGTCAAAATGTTTTATGTACAAAATGTGGTGCTATAATTATTTTCAATTAAAAACTGATATAATGTTTAATTAATATTACACCCACTAACTAATTAAGTAAAGACTAAATTTATAAATATTTGAAAATGCAATAAAAAGTTCAAGTATACAAGTAAAAAGCACAACACATAGAAATTTTATAATAAATTAGACTTGGTTGTAATCGGATCCATTTTCTATCACATGATTTGAACGACATCGATATATATCCTACGCTTACAGTAGATTGCCGAACGTCTACATTAGAATTGCTCCTTGCTTACTCAACCAGTTGTACATGAATATTTTAAATGTATGCGTATATGTTGATTCTCAACGAATCATTTTTAGATTTCATTATGTATATAATACACATAATGAAATTCTTGTACATTGTTTGCTAATAATAACGCATAATTTTAATTGAACAATTTTACAAGCATACAATTTAATAATGATCCTTAGAAGCATTTATATTTGAAATTTGCACTTTTTAACTTGTCTAAATAAGAGCTGTTACCAGTTTACTTTTATATGATTTAGTTTGATTGAAAATCAATAGTATAGCTTGAAAATTGATCTATATAATCAATACTTCAAATACAAAAATTAACGATGTACAAATTTTAAAAGCATATCGGTTTTGTGCTTTACATGAACATTATACAATGTTATATAATATAAATTATTTAACATGAAAATTTTATAAGCACATTATAACTTACTTTCTACTTCAAGAGTATTTACATTTACAATAATGTTAAGAAAACTATTATTAGCTTTTTCAGTAATAATTCAAAACTTTTTATTTAATTAATTTATATAAATTTATACTTATGATTTTATCGTTTGTTTAACTATGATAACAAATTTCAATCATATTAAAGAAGAAAAAATATAGTTTAAATGGTATAGTTTAAAACTTACGTGTTACAAAGTCTGTCGCACTACTATTATCTTAAAATGAAAAATTTTGTTGTGATCCTTTTTAATTTAGTAACCATCATTGGCTTGAGTTCCAGTAAGTACTTTAGTTTGTTTCTTAGTCTGTTCATAAACTATATGCATGTATAGTTCTTAACTATGGTAATTACATTTAGTAATTGAAACGTTTTATTCTTTAACCTGAAATCACTAATAAGGAGTGGTAGAAGGAATTGTGGGAGGCGAAGAAGCAACAGTGGATAATTTCAGTTATCAAGTGTCTCTTCAGAACAGCAATGGGCATGTATGTGGAGCTGCTGTTATTGGTAAACAGCATGTCTTAACTGCTGCTCACTGTCTTATTAATAAGGATAATAAGTTTATACAAGACAAATTTTCAATCGTCGGGGGTATTAGTAATCTCAACCATCAAGATCCTAACAGATTTACCTTGAAAGTGGTAGCAGCTTATGTACCAAATACCTTTCAAAGACAGTCTTACCATTTGGAACTTTTTCATTATCGAGAAATAGGAGATATTGCTGTGCTAAAGGTAAAAAATGTTAATAACGATTTGTACTTAATTAATTTTTATTATTGAATTATTTCACTTTCTAGTAATTATAAATCTTTTCGTACAATTTTCATATACAAAATTGAGGATAAATATTTTGATTCTCTACAGCTAGAACACGAAATGAATATGAATAAAATAAGGAAATTAAATATTCCTAAAAGAATAAATGGTCATTATTTAAAATATGCAAAAGAAAAACCATTAATATCAGGTTTCGGAATACAATGGCCAAGACAACAATTTGGATCAGGCAATATTGAGCCATTTGAAAAACTAAAAGTGGCTGAAACAGTTGTTTTCCAAGAACGCTCTTATATACGGATGTGGCCAAATGCACCTGATAGCAAACTATTTGTTGTAGCAGGAGTCCGCCAATCTGATAAATCTGTATCAGGTGCTTGCAATGTATGTAAATAATTTTATCATTATGAACAATTATGAACAAATAATCTATTTGAATAATAAGAAAATAAAACCATATTTTATCAATAGGGTGATGAAGGAGGTCCACTTGTGGTTGATAATAATGTAATCGGAATTTTAGTTACCGTTCACCCTACTTGTAATGACCGAATGTTTCCTGGAATTTATACGAGGGTCTCAGAGTATACAAAATTTATTTCTAGATCTATGAAAAATGAATTGCAAAAAAATCTCTTACCTCATACAGTGCGTTTTGCTGATTACCGAAGTATTCATGTTATAGAAAAAGTGTGGAAATTTGAGGATTTAGTACCGCCTTCATAGAATTATGACTATGTACTGAGTTGATATTAAGAGTAGATTGTAAATTAATATAAAATAATTATAAAGAATTGAAAAAGAGAATACAAATTGTAAAAACACTAATGTATCATTTTTCATTATATTTATTAATTTAACTATCTAATTAGAAACGATTAATTATTAATTAATTAAGTTTTTGATTGATGATATTTTCAAATATTTAATTAATATTGCAAAATTGAATTAGTATAATATTCTGTAATATGATTCAGTGCTTTAAATTATATTTATTTTCTGAATCAAATAAGTTGAGTCGATATCAGAATCCTTATTTATTAAATTAAATTTGAATTTCCTATTGATAAAAAGTTAAAAAAATAAACCAATAAACTTTGTTTAATTCTTTCCTTTCATCTTTTGAAGATATATACTTGAATTTGTTAAAATATCGGTTTGGCCAAAACTGCAATTTGATCTTGAAGAACTTACCCTGAGGATTTCGATCGATTATCTTCCCCAGTAGTTTCCTTCCAAAAGCATTTCATTGAAATCACGTATAGTTGCCAAAATATCCGCTAGCCGTCCGACAGGACTAGCACAATATCTACGATATGCGTTTTTCTCACAGTTGCGAAGAAAATGTTGAACTACAATGTCCAAGGCTGCACACGTGGCAAGGAGCAACAGCAGCTACATATGCCCACCAGGGAGGCCCACCGAGAGACAGAGAGGGAAAAAGAGATTATGCCGATGGAAGGTAGGGGGAGTCAGGGGGGATCTCATTGAATGCGTATGCGTACATATATGCGTGTGTCCCATCGCGGCGCATAACGGAGTCGCAGCTGCGGGCGACTCGCGCCGCGGGGCGCCGCTCGGTTGCACGGCGGTGGGTCGCGCGCTATAATGGCCAGACCTGCGGCTCCGCGGCCCCCCCCCTTTTTTTTTAAAGGGGCCAGCGTCGCGCCGAGCGGAGGGGTCGCGATGATAATTTTTCACGGCGGGGAAGGAGGACGCGCGCGCCATTCATTAGCCGGGGCTCGGTTCGTTCGCACGTTGTTGTCGCTACCGAGGAGGAGTCCCGGGCAGCCGAACGTGACACCTTCATACTCCCGGGAAGACGGGATACGGGAGGGTACGCGGAGGACGATTTGTCAAGTGGACGCTGTTGTGCGCGCCGGAGTCGGCTCGCGCGGCCGCCCGAGGACCTGCTTCTTCCTTTCAATTTGATAGGGATTTGTAATGAATTACAGGGGATTCGCTTGTAGGTGGATGTGTATTCTTAAAGGTGAATCGAGAGCCGGATGCCGCGTGACCTTCTTTCTTTCCACCCAATGATTGAGAGTCCCATCTAATTTGCCATTTTTCACCCTTTGCCGCTAAGAAATGAAGAAGCCCAACGTCCAGCTTCTATACGGCATCCCATTGTCGAAAATTCACTATAATTTTTGGGACCAATACGTTAATCAGATAGAGCTTTCAAAACATAAGGTTAACTCGTAAATAATTCTGCCTAGCACACTTTGATTTTTATCTAGAAAGATCGAGAATTATAGATATGCTCAATCACTTAATAATCAGGTACATTTTCTTCAAAGAATAAGTAAAAAAATGTATATTTTGAATTCGTAGGATCTGGTTGTAACTTATTACGTACTTTCCGAGATTATTGTATTTCCAATTTTACGACGCATGATTATTATGAATGACAGCCATTGGTAAAGATATTCAAAATACACGTATATATCAACGGGATGTTAAATATCGTTTGTTTCGCAATCACTTTTTCCATATAAATTTCCCGAGACCGTATATAACGCACATCATAATTACTCATTATTTACAGGAGCGCCATCGCGGAGCAGCGAGGATACGGGCATTATACGCGAGTGATACATTAGTGGGCTCAATTAGGCTATAAATATCGGGATCGGACTAGCGGCTCATGCAGCTTCCCGCGCGCGGAGGGCACACGTGGGCGGGCGTAGCTCGCGCGGTCCTTGCGTCACGGCGTCGCCATTGTGCCCCCTTGATATTTCTGTTATTGCCGGATTAAGCGCGTATGTGTGCTCGGAGATGTGCCGCGGGATACGTACATGTATATATATATATAAGCAGGTAGGCCGAGGCGCGCGAAAGGGAGGAAGAGCCGAGCGGCCGCTTAATCGGCCGGCCATTCGCGTTTTGTAACGCCCGTCAAGATGCGCCGCAGCTTCCAGGCCACCGCGGCCATTCCTCTTTCGTGGTGCGCTATTGTTGCGCTTAACGGGCGCGTGGAATATAACGTATGGCCCGCTGGGGGAACTCGCGTTGATCGCCTCGTTATATATGTCGAAGCTTACTTTTACAGCATCCGAGGCTTCTCTGTATGTCTTCGTTACGGCTCTGAGAATGTGGCATTGTGCCGACCTGTGAGTCGGACGCCAGTGTATACTAAAATTATTACACCGATTGGAGCCGCTTAAGAATTTAATGCTCGAGCTCGGATAGATCCTGCCGGAAATTAATATCGTCTCCTTTGAATAATAAGTCGTATACAGTTAGCAGAATAGAAATCATATTACTAAATCGCGCGTATTTATAAACAAAGTTAATAAGCGGAGCGAATGGTCACCAACACAGTCGCTTTTTATTAAAAAGAAAAGCGCCTTAAAATTAGTGCACGTGAACGTCACGCAATCAATAACAAACGAATTTCAAACTGCATATCACTCATTCGGTATTGAATCAATTCAATTACGTACGAATACTACCGCAATTTCAAAACTGTTTCTAGGTTCAAAAAAAAAAAAAAAATAAATCACTTTGCAAATCCGAGAATAGATCTCGAACGGTCCGAGTACAATGGCCGGCAATTCCTCGGGCGTTAGCTACAATCACACCAGTCACGACTCATCTGTTCGGGGGGGTCTGAGTGTATATATCCGACGTAGATGTGTATATATGCATATACAAAAGCGCTAGGCGTCGCGCGCTACCCCTCATTAATTCCCGTAAGCCAAAGATAAAAAGCGGAGAGTGAGCGCGTAACGTCATTATTACGGCGGGCAACGGTCGACTGGGTGCAGGCGCGCGCGCGCGCCATGCCCTCAATCTCACCCTCAAAAACCGAAATAAAGTAGTCGGCAATAAAAAGAGATAAATAGTACTTAAACAAAAGGGAGAAGAGAAAAAAAAATGGGAAGAGGAAGAATGGGGAGGGCAATAAGAGCCGCAAGGCACAAACTGCCCCGGCATTGGTCGATCGCGTACACACATATATATATACATACGCGTATAATAGTGGCCGTAGTGTCTCGGTTGCGCGCGCGCGCCGCTCTTTTCGGCCCGCCGAGCGGAGCCCGGCAACAATGGAGAACGTCGCTACACGCGCACTCTGTCACTAAGTGAGAAAGAGAGACGGGCCACCGGAACATCGAGCCATTTTGTATGGGGGTAGTTACGGGGACGGGCCTCGAGGTGGCAAAAAGCCCAGGGCCGGGGGACCCAGCCGGCAGAATATTACAGTAAACATGTTTATACTGCTATAAGAGGGTAGATATTAATCACGCGGGACTCGAAATCTCCTTTTCTCTTTTATCTTCACAAGGTTGCCAAAGTCGTTCTCCACTTTTGCTCGCGCGGATCGAAGGTATATATATATATGCTTTGTGCGAGTCGAACGAAGATTCGAAGACAATCTTCGAATGAAGATTTGTATTTTTTTAATTTTTTCGAGTAAATGTGCAATGAAGATGTAATTGTGCAGTTATGGCATGACAAAAATAGTCGGAGTTGCAAATGAAACCGCTGCGACTAGCTCGCACAGTCGCAATAATAACAGGAGGGCGGAGGTTAATTTATACGGGGCGTCTTGGGCAGAGCAGATAGGGGCGAGTCCAACACGACTAATCATCGTCCCGGTGAATACTAATGAGTTTCTTTGACGCGCGATACGAGGGAGCGGGCGAAAAAACGGCGGCTCGCCCCGAAGGAAAAGGATGCACCCGGCGCGCGTTATCGCGGGCCGTCAATTAATCCGGACACGCCGCCGACGCAAGGTCGCCACTTATATGTACACACAGACACACAGGGAGAAAGCGTCCGCGACCGCAAAATATAGGTTGGGCATGGGCGAGCGGCGGAGCGATGGGAGGCGCTGGGTAGGACAAAAGGCGCAGCCGGCGAATTAGAGCGGGGTAGGGCAGGCCTCGGATACAAATGTCGGGGGGAACATCTTGGTCAGGCCGGGCCATTTTGACTTTTTTTCTTTTCTTTTCTTTTGCCTTTCCCCCCCGGGCTTGCGCACTCACCTGCGCAGGCGCACGCGAGTACGAGGGAGGAATATACGCGTGTGTGTACGAGCCGGGGACACCCCGCGGCGCGCCATCCGGTAACTCGACACCGTCGTTTGTAGGCCCGCGCGCGCGCGCGATGCCCCCGGGCTTTGTGCCCCGGGCGACAATGGCGCGCCGCTCCCTCCCCATCAGATAGGGCCCGCGACGCCGCTTCCCTCTGACATTAGATACTGTTTAAGGATTAATACAGTCATAAATAAGGAGCCGCCCGGCACGGCCCTCAATTGGGAGCCGGCCGCGCCGTTTGGGAGCCGGCCTCGTACTACTGCGCGCACGTCTACTGCACCGCGGACTCCTGATTTTTCATCGGACAATGTCGGCCATGTCAAAAGCCGTGAGAGGCGATCGCGGGGGAGGGCGCGCGTGCCACTAGGGCAGCCGCCCGTGCAATCAACAGCTCGGCGAGGATCCGCGGAATCGCGGGGTTTTCCCGGAAGCGGGGGGGTCGCGGGGCCCGAGTGGCGCCAGGCCGGCACGCGGGCGGCACGTTCCGATCGCCCACCCAAGCAGGCCCGCGTTGTTTTCCTTCGCGGCCGGCCGGCGGAAGTGATGTCGCCGCGGCTGCTCGCCCCTGTTATTACTCCATAATCGTTGTGTATCACTGGGCCTTGCCGAGCTCGGGCTTTCCGGAACTGCAAACACTACGCGCTTTACCGGGAACTCCTTCGTCTTTCAGGGCCTGGGGTTAACGGCGCCGTTTTCTCCCTTTCTTTCGGCTGTGTTATGTGCGAGTGCGTGTATCGTTCATTTCAATTTGTCGCTTTTTTTGTTAAATAAACTCCAAAAACAAAAAAAAGAGGTGGTTGAACCAATGCATCGACCCATTAACACGGGATTATTATATTTTAAAGGGCGGATTTAATTGAGCGCTTCAGTTTTTGAGCGTGGCCGTTGTATCTGCAGTTAACAGCGTACGGAGCGCCAACTGCCGACGGCTTAAAAGCCTCGTAGCATATACATGTATATAGACCAAGGGTAAAAAGGCGCTCCTACGCTCCGCGAGTCACGACTTTACGCGCGTCTAATTTCATTGCGGAAAGTTGTCGCTTGAATAATTAAAAACACGTCATACAAAAAGACGAAACACGCGATATGCCTCTCCCACTTTCTATTTACATAAGTAACTGCGGGGGCGTCGATGAATTTCTTGCGACTTCACTGCCAAGTGGCTAAATGCATTGCGGGGCTTTTTTTCTTCTCCGTGACGGATTAGCGCTGCGGCAATCTTTCCCATTGTGTTTTCATTGATTGCTCTTACTTATGTATACACGAGTTTACAATCCACATATAGCTATGAACAGGTTATTAAGTCGCTATATACGTACTAGTTTCGTAATACGCCAGTCGCATATAGTTACTAAAACTTCGTTAACGCATAAATGGCATTTCGATAATTATCGTAATACTCCTCGTCAAATTATAATTGCCCAAAAATAATCGCGCACGTACACACAGTGTACAATGGCAAAAAACGAACGGCCCGATAATCCCTAATTAACAAGGGTAATTTGGATTAAAAAAAAAAGAAGATAATCCGCATCTTCGGCGTCGGATCGCGCGTTTTTCGGGCTGCGCCCGCGCGGAGGAACAGCCGCGGGTACAGCGGGATCGAACAATACGAGCCGGGAACATAACGCGGAAATAAAGGCGGGAAGAAGCGGGCAATATCGGCGGGAGGAAATACGGGGGGCAACAATGGGCTTTCCTAAAATTAGCGGCGGCGCGAAGCTCCCGCGGCCGCCTGGGCGAGCGCACGCGCGCGCACATATATACGTATATGTGCGCGGCGGCCCGGGAGCGAAAAAAAAAAAAAAAAAAAAAAAACAGAAAATCGACCGGGCGCTCGCTTGCCGCGGACTTATTTTTAAACTCGAATTCGCGCTTGTACGGTAGTTAGAATTCCATTTGTTGAGTAGCTACGAAAGCCTCCCCGTGAAAAGCGCCCGGGTGATTCATTTCTACGAGCACCATTTACTCTCCCGAGGAACAATACAATCTAGTGGCGCTGCCGGCGCGCGCGCGCCTCTCTTATATACAGCGCTATATGGGCCCGCTCCGTCCCGCGACGGCACCGCGAGAAAGGATAGTTGGGAGTACAAAAAAAAAAAAAAAAGAAAAATGTTAAAGAGACGAGGCCGCGCGAAGGAAGAAAAATGGAAAAAGGGCGCCGAGGAAATTTGCGCGGGTTAAACTCGGTGAAACGAAACAAATCCTTGCTTTTCTTCGGAGCGGCTCCCTCGGATAGAATGCGCCTTTGAAAGAATCGCAATATCCGTTCCTTCCTGATGCATTATATGCCGCTCAATTTCAGTTCACGCCCACGACGGCCTTTATTGCTATTAAACACTGTCCTGTGTAAGAGATTTAATCTCGGATTTAATATTCCGAATACAGGGTATGCAGCATTAGGATTAGATATATATTCATGACGCCACTCTGCGTTTAAGCACCTGGTGCTTACGAGTAAGCGTTATATGTAAAGTACGCGTATCTTTGTAGTTACGTTTTAAGTATCCTTCAAATCCACCGGTTAATTTACCGGCGAAAATGAAAAACCCCGAGCGCCTATGCTTTGTGCAGCCATCCAAAAAAAAATATATATATACGTCGATGGCGTCCCGGGACCAACTGCGTCGAGGTGAAGCCTAGCGTCATTATATGACCGGCGGATAAGCGGCAATGCAAGTCTTCCCCTGCGCGGGGCACGCACACCTACACTCGAGATCTAACACGGCAATCACTTACTCGGTCCCCAGCGGTCCGCGCGGACGCACATAAATATGTAGCGAGGGCGCCTTCGTTTATAAGGCGTACTCGCCCGGGGATTACCCTATACGCGAGTGGCATTGTCAAGGTGGTGGAGCGCCGGGCGCGCGAAATGCTCGGGTATAATCCCGTGGCTGATGGATAGAGCCCGGGCTCGCCGGGCGCTAAGTGAAATGAATACAAAATTAAATCCTGTTTATTGTCAGGCGGCCCGGGGTGGGGTGGGGGGAGGCGTAATTGACCATCTGGGATGTCCTTGTCGCCCCCGCGCACATGTGACTTTTGTGCGCGGCCCGCGCGCCCGCTCTCTGCCTGCGTGTGCACGTGTGTGTGCGACTAGCCGACTCGATTTCCACTACGCACCGAATTAAACGGATCAACGGCTGCTCTACAGGTTCGAGTGTACGCACTTGGGCTTTTATGACTTTTCGATGATTGGCCAATTGCCGAAATTAGCGCCGAGGCCCCAGTTGGGAGTTGTTGTTTGTTTGTTTTTTTTTTAAAGGAATTAGCTCGTGTAGCCGGGATCGGCACTGCGCCCGAAAATCTGGACGCTTTTATACCCGGCGCTGTTAATTATTTACCAATCTTGGAATTAGATCCGCTGCATGCATTACATCGATTATTCATACAATGGAGAAATAATTCCTGTATATTTAGACAATCTAATACGCGAGGCGCGGCAGATGCACGAGGGTATGTATAATTTATTCGGCATCTCGACGAGAAAGGGAGGAAAAAAAGTACAAAACGCTTGGCAGATCGGTGAAAGATACGGTAAAGTCCTATTTTTGCCCATTGATCACGGCAAGAAGAAGACGTTGCAGCTCCCCGGCTAGAAAAACAAAGGCTGCCCTTTGGTGGGAATAAACAATATTGTTCGTTACGTCAGCCGCGTGTCGGCATGTCTAAAAGAAAAAAGACTGCTTTATAAAAATCACGAGACGCCAGGGGCAGTGGGCGATATATCAGGCGAGATGATCGGCGAATCGAATTTTCATTCTCTCCCGATTAGCCAGCCGGGCGGGAGATACCGTGGGGCCACCGCCCGAGGGAAGCCGCGTCCCGCGCAATTTTCATTCACTCCGCCCGGGCCGCTATATCTTTTTAATTAGCCTTTATCACCCGCAGACTAATTGAATTCGCATCCCGGGGCCGGCGGACTTCTTTGTCCGCTCCTTTTCCGCCGGGGGGCTTCGGCCGCCGCCGGAGGGGGTAACGAGGGCCGCGGTCGCGTTTATATGCGCGCGGCGCGGAAATCGGGAAACGATTTTGGGTCGCGCGGCCCGCCATTATAATATTACGAGGGCGGCGGCCGTTTATCGCCCGGGGAGGCTCTTTCGCGGCTGACGCCGCCCGCGTTTATATATATATACACACGCGAATACGCACCGAGGGCGCCAGTAGATAAATTCGGACTCTTTATTGCCGTCGTAATCAATGCCGTTTTCCCGCGTGACCTTTTATCGCCGGGCGATTTCTGCCCCCCATCCAGCGGAGCCTGTAATGCGACTACGTACTCCCGCGGCCCTAGTCCTCCGGGCCGAGGGCTTATTCAAGTGCACCTGGGAGCCCCGGGCGATTGTTCGCGCAGCGGACCAATTCGATCGACTTTAGCCCGCTCGTGATATTTGAGTTTGGCATTATTGTTTCCGGTGGAAGCTGCATTGTGCGCCCCGCATTCAAATGTTAATCGCTATAAGTTTTTACGAGTGCCGCGGTTATATATTATTGATTCGCTTTATGAATGTTTACAAAAAGTATAAAATAACGCAGTTAAGCCGGGAATATACACATGAGACGTATAAAGTTTACGCTAATTGTAAATAAATCCTTTTGCATATTTTCATTCCAATAGCTTTACCCGCTCATAAGTTTGCCCGTTCGATTGTACCAGTTGCCTCTTCAAATTCGTATTTGTAATTTAATTGTATAATTTAATTTTGCCACGCAATGCGTCCGCTACAGTCGCGTTCCATAAAAAAAAAAAGTCGCGAATATCTCACCTCGTCAAGTGCTAGCTTCACCCCAGATGCGCCATCAACCCATGAAACAAACATCAACAAAAAAAAAAAGCTAAAAAGAGATAATTGTCTCGCTTTGCAATGCAGTCGTCACCCGCTACATATACACACACGCGCGCGCGCGCATACCGAATTATACCATTTAGGTGAGAGGGAGCAATCGAAAAAAGCAATTAGGCATCGCGGCCGGGGAAGGTTCCGCGAGGGTGGCGGACGCGGGGGCGGGTGGGGGTTGAGGGGCACCTGGTCGATTAACGGCAATCAGCTGTCGAAGCGGGTGACATGAGGCACGCGGGGAGCGGAACTGTCGCCGCTCCCGCGGCCCAGGGCCCGAGCGATAAGAATCAAGGCAGCCCCTATTTCCGCGCGCGGCCTCTATCCCCAATTAGAGGCGAGATAATCAGGCGAGTGAAAGTCCCTGGGATTTCGCCAGAGCTGGCCGAGTACTTACCCGAGGGACGGGAACCACTGGCTCGGACGGGAGAAAATATAATTATCTTAATTGCTTATCGCCGTTTGAACTTTAGGTGCTGTATAGGGCCCGATCCTGACTCGGCGGACCGGTGACATACGTCGGGTTGACAGGGACAAGCTCCGAGCCCAGGGCGCATTCGTTACAAACATTGAAATGTTACACTTGGGGGGGGAACTAGAGGATGTTGTGTTTTTGACAATATATGCATCTTGTAAATGCGCAGCTGTTAGGCGTATTATCTACGGCCTCGTCTACGGCGGCTCGCCTCTCCTGGTTATACTTCAACGCGATGGATTTCTTTTAGCTGTGTATAAGCAGCGTCGGCGTACAAGAAACGGAAGCGCGCTACAAGTAAAAAGAATTAAACACATTTTGAAGGTAGACGATTAAATTTCCATTTTCTTGCAGAGCGCGCAGCTGGGCTGGAAAAAAAAAGGGGGGGGGGGCAGAAATTGTAAGCCGTTTTCATGCCGGCAACAAAGCTGCGAGTGCGTGTATATATAGTGCTCGCGAGCGAATTCAAGAGGTTCCCCGCGCACGGCACCCAGTCACTCGCAGAACGCGCGCGGGCGGCTTATTTCGCCCGGCTCGTCGCGTGTCTAGATTAAAATTCCCTGTCCCGGGGCAAGTGTACGCGTGTTAGAGAAAGTGCTCCGTATATCGTATTCCCGCGAGTGCGCGATACGGGGCGATGGGATTAAGTTTTTGGAATACGTCGGCCGCCCCGCAAGCGCGCCTCACGCCCCTGATAGCCCCGACCTTTTTAACCCCGACTTTATCCGCGGGAGTCATATTCTACCGGGACGTTGGAACGTTATACCTTTGAACGAGGTCGTTATGCACTTCCCGACAAATAGTTTGAGTAAACAATTCGAATGTTTTATCGAGCGCTTGCTTAAAACTTACTCTGTGTTTTAGCTATACAAACACTGGAAATCGTTTGAGTAATTGTTATTTGAAAATTTACCGACAAACGGAAAAAAAAAAGCTTAAAAGATTGTTTTACTAACTTGTATCTAAGCAAAATGTAACCTATAAGTCTGGAGATGAACGGTCCAGAAACACCTTCAAGTAATTAGGCAACAAAAATGCTTTTGAAAACATAAAATGCCAAGCTTGAGGTTGAAAACAAAGAGACAAAGATGAAAATAAGCCACAGGGAGCGAAATTCCGGTAGTGGATTTTGTTCTTAGGGAAGTCGCTCAAAAATCCGTTGGCTCGCTTAAAAGCTAAAAGTAGTTGACGCGAAGAGGAAAAGTCCTAATCGGTGTAACAGTGTCGAGTAACAAGCTAAAGCACATTACAGGGCCTTTCGCGCCGGCGCCGTATACGAGCAGTAAAGCGGGCTTGGGAGGAAAGTGCAGGAGCACGAACGCGCAGCCCGCGCCTAATGAATAATCCACTTAGGGGCTTCCGAGGCAAGCAACAATCTGTCGCGATGCGCCTTCCCCGGGCAACAATTATTGCGCGCAGGCGAGCGGCCGATCGGCGCGTGTCTCGGCCGCCGCGGACTCGTTAGCCCGCCACGCAACGCATTAGCTTATCGCTTTATACCGCGGCCGGCCCGGCACACGCGCGCCCCACCCCCCCGTTCGTGCACACCTACGTGCACACGGGCATGCAACGGCTCCGCGGCCCCTCCCCCCACGCTAAATTGCGCCCGGGCTTTCGCGCCGGAGGAAAAGAGCTTAATTCGGGCTTTGTGCTACTTGCTTTAGGGAAAATTAGGGGTTTGCCGTGAGCCCGCTTGCCGGGGAGTCGCGCGAGGATTTTCTTTTGTCGGGGCCCCCCGCGAGAGTTAGTTCTCCCTGCTTTAGAAAACAGAGGTGCAATTTTCGCCGGCTCCGAGGTCCGCCCGGACAGCCCGCGATTCTTGCCGATTTACTTTGATTCTTGAGTGAGGCTTCACTCTCGGGTCGCCTTCGTTATCTCCTACTCTTACCCGTGTACAGGCAGCTTATTACCCGTATACGTGACACTTGTTTAATCTCTCGGAAAAATTCAAGAGGCGCTTGATTTTAAATCCGTATTGCTCTATAATTAAATATCATTTTCTGTGTGCAGAATAAGAAATCCATTTCTACCTACTGTGCATCTTTAATATATTATAGAGGTTACATAAAAAATCTTCGCGCTTTTCACAGCTGACATTGAACCACAATTGCAGTGTAAAACTTATCGAGACCTATTTGTTAGATCGGAAAGATGGGCAATTCATCCAACGACTGGAATGGAAATGCATATTGGCTGCTGCGAAACTCAATGGCCTTACTAATTACAAAATTTAATAAAACGAACCTCTCGTCAATTAGTGCAATAGCCGGGAAAAAAAAGGTTAAACACCTCGGCTGATCGATTGGCTTAATAAATCAGCGCGGAGGAAAAATCCTTTCCCACGGTGCGCGGGTCCCAGGCCGCGAAAAACCCGGTAAAAAATGATAAACAGTGGGCAGCGGCGGCGCATGGGAAAGACGTCGAGGAGTGCAAAAGGGAAAAAAGAGCCGCGGGGTGGGCGGCGAGAGGAAAAGGAAAAAAGGAGGCCGCGGGAGGAGCGAGGCTCGCGGCCGATAATCATTTATCAGTGGGCCCGGGCGCCCGCGCGCCCTCGTCGCATTAATACCAATTGTGTTTCACACGCGCCGTAAGTTAGCCCGGCAGCTGCCCACGGAGGCTGCCCGCGCGGACAAGCGCCGCGCCGATAGCGAATTAATCCCGGAGAATGACTGATACGCCAGCCGCCGGGGGGAAGGTGCGCCACTCGCGTTTAATCTCCTCGCGGTAGCCCTTGCCCGGGGCTCCCATCGAGGCGCCGCGCCGCCATCAATCCTCCTTTATCGGCCGGGGGGTGGGAGGGGGAGCGGGTAGACGACCCCCGTGCCGAATAGTAGTAGCCGCGCGCCGGGAGAAAAATGATTTCGCCGCTCCTCTTTCCCCCCCCCCTTTTTTTCTTTTTTTTTTTTTATTCCGCCGGGGTCCCGTGGCAGTCTCCGCTCTATCGGCAGTTCGGCCTCGATAAGAGCCGTTGTTTACGAGGCCTCCTTGCCGATGCTTTATAAGTCGCGATACCCGCGCTCTCTCGCTCCTCGTTACTGCCCGAGTGTTCCTATAATGTTCGGATATACACAGGTAATTGGCTTTTATTTTGCGTGTTGCCTTGATAAGGGCCGAGATTTAAGAATCTCTTTGCTCTCGCTCGCCAAGGCCAGCGGTCCCGGTGCGTAAGAAGCATTCCTCTAAGTGTATATGCTCTTTTAATACTTTGTATACAGATGTAGTCGGCTTTTATCATTCCCTCCGTCCATCAATTACTTTACTACTCCAATTTAGAGTGAAGCGCGGGCTTGCAATCGTGGAATAGCTTTTAAACTATGTTTTTTCGCGTTTCAAAATTTTTTGATAAAGTTACGACATTCAAAGTATATTTCAACATTGAAGAGCTTTATAAAAGTCAACGCTCAAAATATCCACGGTATAGAAGTTGGCTTAAAAAAAATTAAATCCCCTCGATTCAAAAATCAATCGAGTAGAACCAAGTGAAATATTCTGAAAATTCAATATATTTGAATGGATCAGGATGAACATACTTCATCAAGAATTCAGAAAATAAAATGTCTTTCTGTTTGTCAAAATATCATGTTCTTTATTTAAGAAACTGTCGAAAAATGCAAGTTACAAATTTATGTACCTGTGTAATAATAATAAAACTTTTAATAATCATAAAAAATTCAATCTTAGACCTGCATCTTATTAATTTCACATTATTATTATTATTTTGTATATTACGAAAAGCGCATTTGTCCAACTTTTATTTTATTGAAAAATGTGCAAAAAGGAATATATTCACATAAGAAATATACCGAGTAGAGAGTAAGTCACACTGTTTCTCATGTTGACGCACACATGTGATGAAAGACGAGCCACTACGTAGTCGTCATTCACGCCCTTCGGGAGATATTTCAGTTTGTCGCCACGCAAAAATACAGACCTTTATCGCAAGAAGCCACTGTCCATCAGCGGATCCCTCCGGGATTCCACCACGAAGATGAAAACTGCTGTACTGAAATACATGAAATAAGACCACATACTGCACATATGAGAAAATATAATAGCGTAGTAACGGAATGGCTAAAAATATGTCTAATATTATGCACTTTAATAAAATGATTTTATGTGCACATACTAACAACTCACATTATAGATATGAGCGAAATAAATAAGCACCGAAGCAAAATACAACTACAATTAAAACTGTGCTAGGTTTAGCTCGAGATTGCACTCTTTTCTATATTATAATACGATTCCATTATCATTAGCAAAAGATAATCCGAGTAAGAAAAAGCAATATAAATAATGCTATTGAGCGTATATTCCCCATGTAATAAGGAAAACACTTTGAAGCGGCTATCCGGCAACGGATTGAGATTGAAACTTGTTCGTGCGGTGGCGTTTCATATATAATATAAAGCGCTCGCGCACGAGCAGTAGCAAAAGACTCTGGTGTCCAGTATAAGCGAGAGCTTCTTGGCCTTTCCGCACCTCGCAGCCGTTATAATCTCGTCGCGGGCTCGCGTCCGCGCGCACAATCCCGCTGGCCGATGATTAACAACGCGGGCAGACCGGCAGCCTATCCCCTGCCGCGGGTCCCCTCTTTTCCACGTGCACAAGCGCTGGCCGCGAGCTCATACGCTGTCTACGTCCCGCGAGTTATCAGCGGCTTCCCTCCTATCCCTCCCGTGTTTCCTCTCCCCCGCGGCCGCGAAAACGATTCCGGCGTTCTCCCGCAGAATTAATGGATCTGCCCGCGAGCCCGCGAGAAAGGCGTCGCTCCGCGTGATTATTGCGCGGCCGGCGAGCGATGGCCGATAAGATTGAGCCCCGAGCACAACCTCTGTGCACCTACACGCGCCCTTTTTATTTTCGAGTCCGAGCGTGAGACTGCCGAGGCCGGACTCGTTTCCCTCCCGGGGATTCCGCGGTGGGTTCACCAAGCCGCCACCTAGCGGAAAACCTGGAACCATTCACACGTATGCGCAGGGCAGCAAACCGCGCGGCGTCAAATCGAAGAACTTACCTGTAAGAACATTGAGAGACGGGCAACTCCTCGGGCCGGAGACCGCGAACGACGGACATTATGAAGAAAACCGTCCGCTGGGCGACAACAAATGAAGGGAGCTTATCCCGCATCAAAAAGTCGGAGCGGGCTTGGTGGCGGCTACAGCGGCCGAAAAAAGAAAAGGATGGGGGGAAAAAATCAAGACATATGAGGGACAACGTCGCACGACGGCTGGGCCGCGCGCATAGCGCGAGGAAAGGCGGAATTCTCGCGGTCTCGCCCGGGGAAAAGGCAAAAGACAAAGGCGCGAACGCAGTCGGGTCCCCCGGCGAGCAGTGCGCGCGGGGTACAAGCATTGTTGCCCGGGGCCGCGACGAGAGGGCGCGGAAATAAATATCAGATGTTGACAAATTGCTCGCGAGGCGCGCGGACGCCCGCTCCAACGGATATTAATGACGCGCGGGGAAATAGCCGCGTTGTCTCGGAGTCTCCGTGAAGCGTCCGGACGTGGGGATCCGATGGGGATCGACACGGATCCCGTGAGGAGCCGAAGCCAAGGGCCTTAGAACAATTAAATAGGCGGCGTGTGATAAGGAGGGCCGAGCCTCCTGATCACTGCCAGAATAATCTTTCGAAAAGTCGGGGAGCAAAGTGACATGGGCGCGCGAGCGCGAAGGGCTTAGCGCGGGGGCGCGGCCACCTTGGCGACGGGAGGGGCGCCCGAAAGAAGTCTCCATCAATAACGCGAAGTCCGCGCACTCGACGACGTGGAAGACCGCAAGATTAATCACCCTTCTTCTTCCTCCTCGTCCTCGTCCTCTTCTTCGGCTTCTTCCTCTTCTTCTGCTTCGTAGTTTCTTGCCGGGGGCGCGGAAGGTGGGACGTCGGTGGCCCCCGTCGGCGACGCGAGCGCCGCGAGGACCAAGAGGGGACGCGGCGCCCGCCGACAGACTCGACAGCCTCGCCAGCTTTGTTTCGCTTTCACCGCCTTTTTCCTCGCATTATCGACGATCGATTTATTTACCTTATTCCCCGGGTTTGCGCTCGCTGCGCTTGCGACCACGATGATGCTTCCTTTCCGTGTATTCAATGCTGAAATGTGTATACAAAAAGCGCTTGATTCGCTAGCCGACATTTGCGATCGAGTTGCTTTTCTAAATCTCTTTCATTCTCTTCGTTCTGATTTTTACTTTATTTGATACTGGAAATTCGTTCCATATTACTAATATTTTTTTAATGCATTTACATAGTAGTAAATTCTTTCCTAGTGTTATAAGTCTGAGGTAATCACAGTTAAATTTAAACTCAATGATGATTGTCTTTAAAGATGAACAAATGAAAGTTAAAATTTAGTGAAAATAAAGTTATTTGCAAATTAGGGACAAACTAATGAAAATATTAATGAAAGTTTAATAAAAGAGCGATACATTTTCACTGATTTACTTTTAGACAGTTTTTTTATTTATGTCTTTGAAATCCTAGAATCGACTCATTTCGGTCTTAATATTCGTTTATATACATTAAATTTAGATTTATATTTAGATTCATTAACATATTATCATACAGTTAACATTTTATATTTTCATATTGCATTTATCCAAAAAGGTTATTGTAGTTTTGCATGTTGGTACGATTGGTTTTTCTATTATAAAATCAGTGTTATGTGGCGGGAATATTTTTAGCTTGTACAGTTATTTTAACAATTTTTAGGTTACAACCTGAGTTCTAATGATTTGTTTGCAAAAGATGTACTGTAACAGTGATTGATCTCGATAGATTTGTATTCCTAAACCAGAAATCTTTACATTCTTTGAATAAATAATTAAAGAATATTTTGCTAGTATTTTTCCCTGCTCGATTAAAATACTTTGAATTTTGACTTGTTTTAGACAATTTAATCAAATTGCCGTAATTCTTACATTACAATTTATTTTGTAACTACGAAAATTTGAATTTGAAAAGATCATGTACAATAAAATACATAGTTAAAGAGTTAACAATGAAATACGTGAGACAACTGAAATATGACTTTTAATATTAAAATTTCTTTATACAGCTGATAGAAACAAAACTAATGTTTGTATCCTCCGATTAAAAATATCTCGTTTTTGCTTTAAAATGTATTTGTTAGTAGAATAAGTAGAATTGGAGCATAAAAATATCGAACTAATACTTAATTATATTCTGGTTTGTATATACATATGAAAAGTTTTTTAGGTTTAAAGAACTTATAATAATATTTGGTTTCGATAACAATTTTGAGGTCACGATTTATATAATCAAATAAAGTATATTCAATGATTTTCTAGAGTTTGCAAGTTCATTATTATTTTTTAACACATGATGGAAAGTTCAAGAATACTAATTCATATGTAGTTATATAACATCTACAAAGTTTATATACGTATATAATGTAAATTTATAAGCTTTCAGATAGTTTGAACAGAAAAAATTATTCTTTCATGTTATATTCCACCTAATAAAGAAATTATAAAACTATAAATAGTAAAACATTCTAAGTTTTAAGCTGGCACATCTTACAATGACTTAAACAGATGTTTGCTTTTGTTATGATGACTCGCAAGTTTTTAAATATTTATAATATTATGCGAAACAAACAGATGAAGGAACAAAATTTCATTCTCATACAATTAGATCAATGTCATTTACTACAAATTATACTGTCAGTTTATTAATAAACATACTATTTACGATTATCATTATAATTAGTATTAGAATTTAGTTAACGCATTTAATTTTTACTAGGAGCAGTTCTTTGAGAATAATAATAACAAAGATATTAAACCTCGAAAAAGATTATAAGTAAATGCATAGTGAAACAGTAGCTAGTCTATGCCTACTTTTCAACTGTTTTGTACTTGATGTAACTGTATTTTCTCACTTTACTCAGGAAACGTATACTGCATTGTTTCAAAGTTTCTCATAAGATAAAAGAGTAAACATGCTAATAAGATGTTAATTAGAAAGGTTACATGTTTTGGAGAGATAGTACTTACAGCCCTAGGCTTACCCTCTTCTCGCCGTAAATTACGATGAACTTATCTTACACAATTTGATTCCATTGTACATGCAAAAAGTATTTTATGCCTTTTGATTCCAAGCGAATATTTTGTAAAGCCTGCATTCTGTATAGCTCCGGAACAATCATCCATCAACATGTCTTAAACGTGCAAAATCTTTGATAAAATATTTGATTTAATAATAGATAAGGGCAAAAAAATCAAAAGAAACTACTAAAGGATAAAATGTCTGCCCTGAAATAAATATTAAACAGTAAAAAATATCCTCTACTTTACGTAGAATTAAAAAGTGATTGCAATGGAAATATATCTTTCGTTCATTAAAGGAAGAAATAATGATTTTGTTCTCTGTTACAATGCAATCATTAAACAATTGAAAATGTAAGGAAATGTTTAAAAGGAAGCATCACCCGGTAAAACTGCAGTGGTACCCTGCAAAGCAGCTTCGGGACAGGCTCCCCTTAATCACCGGAACACTCTCACAAATCATTAAACACGACTCGGGTAACAAAAGCGAGGCCGCAGCGAAAATCCAGCATTCAGGTCTCGGTGTCCGCGCAAAATCCACCGGACAACATAGCGGCTTTGAGCGCGCGCGAAACAACGAAGCGCGCTCCTTTGAAGCTGGGCCGGGCCGGCCGGTCCGGCCTCCGCGCGCGTAATTGATCATTACGATTTTCCTAATCGAGGCTTAACCGCCTTTGGCTCGCGGATAAATTACCCCCCTCCCGGCGGCCGGCTTAATTACTCGAGGAGAGAGCGAAAACCAGTTCGAGAGTCGCGCCGCGAGAGGCGCGCTCGCCGCTCGCTTTTCCTCCTCCGTGGGGAGGCGAGGGCGGCCAATGGCCGCCGGCCGATCGGCGTCGGGGGGGGGAGGACGATCAAACGAGATCATCGATCCGCCGCGCGGGATTTATTGCGCAAGCCCCTCGCGCGGGACGTGGCGCGCTTTGAAGTCTGGATGGAGCGATTCGACGACGAGCTTTATTGTCGGCGCGCGAGTCCTCCTGTGTTTTCGCTGCCGGCGAAAGGGGAAATGCCCCACCGGCGCGCTTTGACTCCCGAGAGGCGCTTTGAGGATCGGCATCGGCGCCGCGCTCGCCCGCCGGTTTGCGGAATCTTCTTTCGCCCGGCTCTGCTGCTTCTGACGTCTCCGTTTGATCTTATTAGAACTTCTTTGCCTGGAGGAAAGTGCGGAGGTTGGCCAGAGTTCAGATGGAACTTCTTACTTGCCGATTTATATTAAGACAGAAATTATGCGAGTACACAAGTAATGCGATGAAAATTATATAACCTTCGTTTTTATTTCATTTTTTGATCATTTTTCTTGTATTCGCAAAAAATTACTAATCGTCTGAAATTGCATCGTGTCCTATATATGATTCACTTGCAATTATTATTGTTTTAATTAATATTCCAATGATTGAATTATTTATATTCATATCTGCAATTTACAACGAGGACAATGTTTCAAGTCTATAGCAATAAAATTGTTACTCAACACAATGCTGTAGATAGTCTTTACGTAAAAGAAGTATGTTCTTTGCACAAAAGACTAATTTATATATTCCTTTTGCATAAACTTTTGTTTTGAGTGTGCGATAAAGTGAAACCACCTATTGAAACCACAATTCCAATAACATTTATCAGGAGAAAGCAATTGAATTCGGATCACCTTAGCTGCACACCTGTAAAGCAAGCGGAATAAAAAAAGGAGCGACTGAACATCGCACTGGGCATTTGCGTGGCCTATACACAAAAGCGCATAACAAATGCGCCGAGGTAGCTTCTCACGTTCCATAGATTGCGAGCTCTTTCGCCCCCTTGGAATTTATCTGGCAGCGCCGCTGATAGAAGCCGTCCACTTTGGCTCTATCTCCCTCGCTCCGGTACGCGGAGGAATAGATCGCGGCGGTGGCGGCGTCCTAGCCAATGGGCTCACTCAATCGCGCCGGGCCCGTAGGGATGTGAAATTTATGTCGGCCATTTTACCCGGCATTGTTGCCCAACAGCGAGAAAAATGAGGAAAAAGGCAGACCTCTCTGCCCCTCTCTCTCTCGCTCGCCCTCATGATACTTACTATTTTCTTGTCTTTTTCATTTGCCTTTCACTCTACACCTGCACCGGTGATATACACGGGTATAGGAAGAGAGGCCGTGGCGATTTCGCTTGCCTCTGAATCCGAGCACTTTCCATCTTCTTTTACGCGCAAGATGAAATTGAGTAAAGGTGCACGATCATGAAGAATTCCAAAAAAAAGTTCAGTCATAGCTGTACTCAAAATTTTTTGAAGCAAAAATTTGAATCCAAGTGTAACAACTAAGGACCTTGTTAGATTCAATTTTACCTCGATTCGAGTGACAAATTATCGCTCTGATTTTTCGCAAACGTTTATATTTAAAAATCCCAAAGCAGATCATGCTATGCTTTTATGTAGGACTCGGGAGGTAATAGGTTCAACTGCTTATTAGTTTAAATTATTATTCAGTGCGAATTTTGACTCGAAACGTGTGATTCTAATTATCCATTTGTACAGCAGGAAACATAAACGGTATTTTAGATTCAAAGGGACTTGCAGGGAGCCCAAGCATCGGCATAGGTTATCGCGTAGTAATATTAGGACTCGAATGGTCCAAAGAAAATTCAGATTGAGATTAAAATAATATTATCCCCGCTCTCCGTCGGGCTCCCACTTGGCGTTGTAAAAATATTTCCACGATCCACTTTCTATTTAGGGGACAAAAGTAATTCCCCGGCGCAACGTCTTAACCCGGCGTAATGCAGCATTTGAACAAGTGCACATCCGGCTGGAGGGGAGCGTCCGTTATCGGCAGTCGCATCGAGCGTGAAAAAGGCCGCGCTTAGCCCACGTGCAGCTCGGCTCCTCCCCCGCGGGCCAAGTGCAGGAACGAATGCGCGGGGCGCGGGCCCCGGAGATTTACGGGGGCGGAGGGCCAGCATTGCGGCTAAATGCCCGGGGTGCCTCCTCCTTGGCACTTGGCTCCCCCACCCGAGCCCCGCCGGCCCTCCCAGGAGCGGCGGGCCGCGCGCCGTATATTATCGGGCCGGATCCGTCTGTGCGCCGCGCTATCGGCGCGTTTATCCCCCCGGGGCCGCTCGGCTAAGACCGCGGGGGAGGGGGCGCGAGGCCGTAAACCTGCCAGCGGCCCGGGAGTATTGCATAAATAAGCCGAGCGACGAAATATTCATGGCCTCGAGAGGAGCCCGCGACGCTCGCGCGGCCCTTCTTTCCTTTTTCCTACCCCCGCGGCCGCGTTTATAGATTGGCCGAGCGGATATATCTCTTTCCGCGGGCGTCGCTTCCCCCGGCCCGCGGCTCTGCCCCCGCACAATGAGACGTAGAGCGACCTCCCGATGGCCCGTCGACGAGCAGTGCTTTTTTTAGGGGGAAAAAAAAAAGGAAAGCGCGTAGCTCGCGGCGCGGGAGCCTTTTTCACCAGTCGATCTTTCGACTTTTTCCCCTGGCCGGCCAATATCAAACGCTTACATATATACATATAATATTGTTGATCGATCGTAAAAAGCATTCTCGCTTACGGTCCAATTTTGAAAATGCGAAAAAGCATCGCGGATGATACGCCGGTTGACTCGCCGCGGCTGTATAAATAATGACAAAGCAGGGGCCGTTTCGAAAAAAAAAAAAAATCCACCGGGGACTCAGTTGCGCAAACCGGAGTGCCGCGGAACTCTCCCGGCGGTCTATCGGGGCCAATTTTAGACCGCCGGACGCGCGATAAATTGCCGGGGATAAGGCGCGGTGAATTACGAAATTACATCGTCTCGGCTTCATAAGGAGATTCCTCGGTTTAGGATTCTTAAGCCCGGGAAAAGCATGATGCATGCGCCCGCTCCATTATCACGCGGCCCATGGAAGTCGGGCCCGGCGCAATCTGACGCGAGCAACGGTATTTACGGAAGATTATATGCGCGCGCGCCGTGATTCATCGACAAATATTTGTGCGCCCGCGGCCTCAAACCGCCCGCCGCCTCCGGCGCAGGGACTCGGTGGAAAAATCCCCGCCTGCACACACACACACACGTACGTGCGCCTCCTTGCCCCGTGCAAAAAAGAAGGGCGGGCGGGTGCAGGCCAGGCCGACCGGGAAATTTCGCACGGGGGTGGTTTTAATTGCGCGCGGGGGCGGCCCGGCCAAAAAGGACGAGGGTCCGGGGTGCGCGCGAGGGCCCGCGCGCGCCCGGCAATCTCGCGGCTCTCCGGCGAGCGAGGAGCGCCGATGTGATTGACAGGCTGCAATATGGCCGCGCCAGCGCGCCCCTTTCGCGTTACGCAAGCTGTTGCACCCGCATCTGCGCATTCATGCAAAGTCAAACTGTCCATCCGCCTGTCGGCCGTCCGTCCCCCGACGCCGCCCGATAATCGCAGGCTCCCGCCGGCACCGCCGCCGCGTATTTGTTTTCGATATTCGCTCCTTCCTTTTTTTTTTTGTTCCTCCCCCCATAGCGCGCTTGCTTTTCGGCGCTCGTTTTTCGCCGCGATATCCACGGACGTGCATATATATATGTGTGTGTGTGTGTATGCGAGCGTGCGTCTGCGCGCCAATTCGTTTTTTTTTTGGTGTTTTTTTTTTTATTATTTTCATGGAAAAAACTGCGATTTTTCAGGGCGTCGCGGCTGACGCGCGCTTCTTGGCTCTGGCTTTTTTTTTTCTTTCTTTTTTTTTTTTCGCCACCGTCGGCCGGAGAGTTATTGATCTGTTGCCCGGCTAGAGAGGAGATAATGAAAATTTTTCCCGAGCCTCTCCTCCTTTTTCCGCGGCAGGATGGGGTTTAATAAGTCGTTCCCGGTCTATCGGGGCTTTATTCTCGATTCCTATCGCGGCTGTGGTTCTTTTCTCAAAAACAACAATGCAATCACCGCCGTGTCGTCAATCAGAATATAAAATAGCGCCGTTGAAGAATATGACGGGTGAGCTGATGCATTAATAATATCTCTGTCGGCCTGTCAACTTTCCAACGAAATACCACTGTTTCTGCAAATGACGAATTAATAATACAACAAACTAATAGATAATTAATACCATTGGATGTCATTTGAATGACAGAATACCTCATTAAGCCGCTCTTCCATCTGGCCGCGCCGGCAAAAATTAATTGAGGCACAAACAGGGAATACGTTAAATCAATTATATTCGTGAACACTGATTGTACTGCACGGGCATAATCGCCGCGGATCTCATTGGACGGAAATAACATAGTGGAAAGCGGACGAGGACAAATTTTCATGGGTCGCGCACCTTTTTGGAAGAAGGAGAGAAGGTCGTCAAAGCAAACCACATCCTCAGCGCCAGGGGGAGAAAGGCGCTTTCTTCGCACATCCGATTCCTTCGATAGTCGGAAAATTTCCTCGACGACCCCAAATCCCCGTGCGGTCCCTGTTAAAATGCACACACACACACACAAACACGCTCGCTCGCGTGGACACACACACACTCATACCTATATCCCCACTCGAGGTGAATCGCGCGCCTTTTGCGCGCTGACAATGAGCGGGGAAGTATAATTCCGACCGGGAGCCGAGGCGCTTCCTGCCGCGGAGAGCCACGGGTGCGCGCGGCTGAAAGAGCGAGAAATCCAGCGTCTCCCGTGATTGACGGCTCAATGGCGGCCCTCTAAGGGCCAAAAGTGGAGTAAGCCGCTGTACCCACCCCCCCTCCCATCCCCGCCTCACCGCGGCATTTAAATGCGACTCCGCCGCGGGCGGAGTAGGGGCATTGAGCCCCATCCGATCTCATCGCCGCGCGGGGAAAATGCCACCCGCGCGCCCCCGGAAAGTCGGTTCCCGACGGATGAGCGCGTTATGTATAGCGCGCACCTCGTAAATTCACGCGGCGCGCATGTATGCGTGTGTGTGTATCGGCCGCGGCCGATAAAATATATTTTGCCCCGCACCTTTTCACGTTCCGGTCGGCCGACCGCCCCGTAAATCCCGGCAGCCGAGTGTCTTACCGATGTAATGTCCCTCTTTATGTGTCTGATAATGGCCCCGGCGCTCGGGCTCCGCTGGGAGCGAGGCGCGCCCTGCGCGACCGCCGATCCGTCGGCTGCCACGTGTACCACGGGAGCCTGCGCCACGACGTGGACCATACGAGTTTTCCGGAAAATCGGACCGTGTAGAAAGGGGCTTGGATATGCATGCAATCGACGGCGGGAAACCGCGCACGAGTAAAAGAAGCCCGCAACCTTTTCTTAAACTTATATAGATGATGCCGTTTTGACGGCTCCTTTATATAAAAAAGGAATTTAATCTAGTAATAAATGCCTTGAATAGACAAGATCGCGAAATAGAGCCTTTTGAGGTGGATATCACGAAGAAGGCGTTATCAATTGCACGACTTGCGACTGTTTAAGCTGCGCCCGAGGCTTCCCGGCAAGACAACGGAAGCCGCAATAAAACCAGGAATAGAAATTAATTAGTACGAGGTAGCGCGCCGGTGTACCGACCAAGAATCTCTCCTCTGCCCAGTAATTACTTCATACAAGCGGTACAAAGGATTTTTCAGATAAGATCTGGCAATAATTTAATTACACGCTGCCCTCGCGAATAAATAGCCTTAATTAAGCAAATCATAAAACACGGATGCGCCCACTCGATACGCAGAAGGAGAAATCAAGGGGCCGGGGCGGCTCCTCCCGCGGGCCTCTTCCAACCAACCCCGATAAAGCGCGACCAGTTCAATTAATTAACCGATCAATTATACGCGCGGCGTACACCGCCGCGGAGATACGCGCGCGGATAAGCCAGCGCTTTATCATATATTATAAGAGAAGTGGGGGGGTAGGCGGCTGGGTGCGCGAGTCGCTCGCCGTGGATTAATTAATTAGTCCCGCGGCGAGTAGGTGTCGGGGCGCCGATTGCGTAAACGCGCCCGAAGAATCCGGAGGCCGGCTATCTGCCGATATTATGAGGGGTTAATGGGCGGCCAAGCCGATTGCGCCCCTATCGATTGAAGCGTTACGTATCGCGTGTTAATTTGCCGCACTTCGGGTTCTCCCGGTTGTTACGGCGCCTGCACTGCACTCCGCGCTCGGATTTGATTTTATCGCGCCTCCGGTTACACGGCCTTCCATACCGCGCCCAGCCGATTGTTAATGTATGCAAAAGGTTATTGCCGCTGATTGTTCAGCGCGACGATGCACTCGAGTCGGCGCGTTTTATTTTTTTAATGCATACTAGATCGTTACACCAGATCCGATAGAAAGCTACCTGGTTGTTTTTCCCGCGGGTTTGCCAATAATATTAACCTGTAAATGCAGAGCAAACGACCGAAGACTGCAACACGTACCGCGTACTACGTCCACGCAGAAATCCTTCGTCCCGCCAAAAAAACTTGATTGGTCTACCCTTGAAAATAACCAAGTGAATCGAAAATCCGTTGAGGTTACATTCTTACAGCAATCGCCAGGGACATCGATATAGCCATCTCCGTACGTATATCTCGTTGAACACCGGCGCATCTGCACCTATCATAAAATAAGCGTTATTCTCATACACGAAATGCCTACTGGACAAACGGCGTAACGGAAGCCTCGTGCGCATAAAATGGCGAGCGGCCGATCAATTATTCCCGAGGAACGGAGGAGCCGGGCTTTTCCGAGAAGGAGTCTGGGATTTCCGGCTGCGGGAAGCGGCTCCGCGGGCGGCCGGCCCAGCGGGCCCTGGACACTCTGCGGCCGCGGGGGCGGCGCCCCGTACCTTCTTTTTCCCTCCCGAAAGGTGACGCAAGACAGTTTGGGGGCCATCGCGCCCGTAAATCAGGCCTCTGGTGCACGCGCGACTCCGCGCGGAAGTCGGCCGCCCGGGGCATCGATCAGCGCAACCGCAGCCGTGTAAACGAGCCGGCCCGAGCTTTGTCCCCGCTGCCCTGGATCCGCCGGGGACAACGGCCAGATGAGCCGGAGGAGGTCCTTTTGTCTCCGCGCGACCGACGCCTCTCGCACTATTTACGCTTGCGGATTCTATTTGTCCGTGGTGGCCGGGCCCTGGTGCGGAGGAGAGCCTGGGAGAGGACCGGCCACTTCTAACGGCTACCATTAAGCATATATTTCGTTTGACTTGGCTTTTCTCCTTGCTTAATGCCGCACGGCACTTTCGGGACAATCGGCCAGATGATGATTTCTTTTTTTTGTTCCATTTCGCATGCCTCTCACCGCAGACATGGTTTTAATTAACGATTTTGCAAAAACAATGAATTTGCAAAATACGGGATACATTTCCTTTCGTTCATTAATGATGCTACATTTTGAAAAATAATATCAATATCGTAACATAACATTTCGTATTACTTTTGTTATAATTCCATTCTGTAAAAGAAATATTTAAAAGTAAAATTAATGCTAAAAGCTGATTTTAATAATTATAATATTGTAATAAAATGTGGGGAAAAATCATCGACAATGAGGGAAATTGAGAAAACGAATCATCCCGAAATAAATGAAATAAAAGTGATTTCTCCGTTAAACACGCCGCTGTACATTCCAGGATCGTAAAACTTCCGATGACGAGGATGATCAATCATTAAAACTCCGGATAAAATTTAGGCGCGTCAGCCTGGAAAACATTATTAATTATTCGGAGGTATAATGCAAAAAAGCAAGAGTCATCGGTCCATTTGGCCCGGCCAGGAGGCCCTCGGTACCATCAATATTTTCCTGCGAGATGGTTATTTATCGAGTGTAATCCCACATGTAGGACCCAGCGGAATAATTGCACAAAGAAGCCAGGGACAATGGGAGGGTCGGGCGCGCGCGCGCAGCAACCGACGCCCGGCCGATCACAACACTTCGGGGCTAACCTAAACGATCGGAAATGTCACCCACGCCGGGTGAGCCGCGTGGGCCGCTTCCACGAACACCCGGGCCGCCTGGGCGCGAAGGGGCCCCGCGGAATGAGACGTCCGGGCCACTTCCTCGGCGCTGACAAAGCCCCGGGCCGACGGAGGTGCGCCCCGCGGCGGCCCGCGCCCCGAGGAAGTCATCATACATCGGCCATTGTGCCCCGACGTCGTCTTCCCCCCCACCACCCGGTGGGGCCCGACGGCTGCGGCCCTGTCGCCGGGAGCCGCGAGCGCCGCGAGCCTCCGCAGACGTCTCTCTCGCCGGCTTATACCTGCGCCCTCTAGCGGGCATTGAGCCGCGCGCCGGGGGGCCCCGGCCATCTGTCAAAAAGTCAAAATACGCGCGCTCGGGGGTCCGCGGCCCGCCTGCCCCCGCCATTGTGCCCCGGATCCTGCGGGATCGCTACTTAGGCCGGCTCGCCCCGGGGCCGCCGCCTGCCCCGGGCCTCGTACGCGCTTTTGTACGACATCTGTACGTAGTAATAATCGGGGACGGCCTCGGGCCGGGCGCACGCGCGGATAAGGCCCGCCTCGGGATTGGCGCAGGCGTCCTGACGCCCCGACGCCCGCCTCCCCCACCCTTCGATGGCAACGGTTTGTAAGACAGTTTGTAGGTAACCGATGTATGTGGGAAATCACGAGATCCTCGCTTTGCCCGCCATTGTGCCAGCCTGTAAGCTGTTTGACGCCGATGCCTCGCTGGCCATGATTGAGAACACGATTTTTTAACCATTTCTGCTCGCAACCCTCATGTAATGTGCAAAACTATTGCAGACATTTTTGTCAACTGTAATTCGCAACTTGTTTTTCAATTTGCCACCAGTTAACAAATTCAAAATTATTCAAAATTTTCCATTTATTTGTTCAATTTCGGAAAACTACGTTCCATATCTTCCTTTAAAAGTGCTAGTAATCCTCGTTTTTGCACTATTAATCGATAAATAATATGTACAAACTGAATTTAAAAGTTAACGGGGTTTTATTTTACTAAACTAATATAAGACGTAAAAACTACCCGAGGAAATACCTACACAAGCACGTCATTTTTTTATTTATGTTTTTTTTTATTATAACTTTAGAGTCGTTATTCAGTCATTTCAGTCACTTAGATTTACCTTCAATTTCGCTAGAATGATGTTAAAGTAATTAAAACTCTATTTCACGCAAGAAAAACCAAGATTACAAATTAAATTTTTTAGAAAAGCGAATTAAGAAAAGTTCCTTTTTGAGACTCATATTATAATAGATAAACAAAAATCTACTTATCCTCAGAATAATATTGAAATATATTTTAATACCTCAGATAATTCTAGATGTATAATCATTAAACGATGCATTATTCACAAGTGTGTTAGGAAATGTTGTACAATTAGATAAATGTAATTGGGATCAAGATTAGAAGTGTAATTAATAATGTATAGACCAATGATATAGTAGTTGCAGATTTTTTGGTTTCTTATTAATTCATGCGACATATTCATTTGTAAAAAGCTTTTAGTGTTAAGCAGTGGTAAACAAAATTTATCTATTATAAAGTAGAATATCGCGAATCTATCGGCAAACAGCGAGATTGTATCACTTCAATTATCGCAAAGACAGACTTAATAAAATTTTGATAACTGAAACTGACTTTTTCTCAATATGTTCATCCAGCATTTCAATTTGGCTGCCGGATGTGTTTCTAGAAACCATTCTCACATCAGCACCCGTCTCGTTTGAAATTTTATTTAGACCTCTACATTACCGGCAACATACGTATACTCCACACAGCAACAATACTCGTCATTATTCTCTTATATAATTCAGCCGCTCCTCCCCTCGTCCCCAATCATTTTGTTCCCTTTCATCCCCTCTCTAACCCGGCTACCTTTCACCCGGGCAAATCTCCCCTAGGAATCACGGAGCCATCGTGATCTTTCCAAAAGTTCATCCAACGATCGCCCCGAATACACCCTGCAGTGCAGGCCGTGCGTACGCGCGCGCAACCGTGTGAAACGCGATTCGTCGACGTGGAGCGCGTAAATGCGTCGGGCTAACATACGACTGGTTCGCCTGCTGTATCGGATATATAGGTGGGAATCGTGCCCACATGGTACAAATCGTCCGTATACGAATTAAAATTTGGCATCCTTTCATTGGCTTGTGAGCGACAATAGAGACGTTCGACTGGTACGCCATCCCTTTAGGATACCACGGTTGCAGATTAGATGTAGTAGGGGTCGAAAACGCACGTACTAAACAAAATTTAGTATATAGTCAAGGGAACTGGTTGGATGAAAAAGAAAATGTTAATTTTTATTTTGCTCTTACTTTCAACGTTTTATTGTTCTGATTGCTCTTACAAGAAAGAAGGGACCTAATTTTAAACGCCAAACTTTCAATAGATTTACACATAGTTAACTACTGCTATAGTTAGTACTATGAATCCTTTGTAATGGTTCAGAAGTAAAAAATCTATTCATGTTTTTTTTAAAGATATTCAAAACGTTGGACTCTCATTAAAAAAAATGACTCTACTTATATACGTGCAGATATAATCAAGGATATAGGGCTGATGCACGATTAGTAAAAGTAAAATCAGTAAAATCCTAAGATAGAGTTTATGTATTCTCGATTTTTAGCAATACATATTATGCTAAAAATATATACATTGTCAAAATATAATGAGGCAAATAAGTCAAACTGAATTTAAAAGCTGCAATTGGTTATTACAATATCATTCATTGAAATAGTCTTAATATATACATCATTGTTAATTTTAGTTCATACTAATAATTCTCTAATATTTTCAATTTATTCTCTTGAAGTATTAATTAACACATTTTTCACAAATGAAGAACTTTTAATAGTTCTATTTTTTGTTGAAATTTTAGTTCAAACAATACCTTCTACTACACCTTTTAATTAAATTGAATTATTTTGGAAGATTGTAATATTGATCATATGATTTTTCATTGCATGCGAATAAATAATTGAAATCGTACTAATCAGTAACATCGAAGCGAAAAAAGTATTTTTAAGAATACCGAGAATAAAAGCTGTTCTCGCGCGTTATACCGTTAATTTAAAAACATTTAATATGCAAGACATTTTATTTATCCGGAGCGAATATTCTCTATTTAAAAATATAATCATATCCATAAATCCTGTTTTTCTCGTGCAGAATATACGCGAGCGTCTTGTGCAATAAACCACTTCTTCGATTTGTACCGCGAGTTTACGCGCACCTCGATCAATTAGTTGCGCTCCACTGACGTTCCCTCAATTAACGAAATATAACGACCCGCGCCCGTTTCACCTATAGGGACCGGCACATACGTATAAATCGTCTTAATGCGTACTTTTTCACGCTATGGTGCTATCTTATCGAGGCAAAAAGTATACTCTGATATCCAATTGCCTGTGTCGCTTGTATGGAATAAATAATTGCTTCGTTTGAGTAAAATGTGTCAATCAGCAGTTTCAAAACATTACTCGTAAAAATTGAGTCTTGGATTATAATAATCTTAATAATAAAATTTTACACTTCTTTTCTATATATAATCTATAATCGAATTTGTCTCGTAAAAGTTATCTTGTTCGCAGCTTTCTGAGTTAAATGTAAAAATATTGAAAGTAAAGTGTTGAGTTTTGCTCCAAGAGAAATTAAATTTTATTAATTACTGTAACGTCAAAGTTTTTATTTTTAAAACTTGTTACAATTTATCTTTGTTCTATCGTTTTTAATCTAAAAGTTGCATACAGAATTGGATATTTCACTTGCATTATAGAGGTGAATCAGCAATTTAACAAAAATTTACATCTTTTAAACATTATAAGATTAATATGTTTGAAATACATTTTATCTTTTTTGCATATACTTAATTACTTCTATGCGAGTGTATTTCAAGTTATTTTAAATTAATAAATTTTATAAATTATTTTATTCTAAAGTGATCAAATATAAAGTCGTAAACATTCGATTATAGAAATCGAACGATGTTTACGACATTATTTGTGTGAATATTTTAAAGCTATAGTATTTTATTAAGTAAAAGTTTATTTCCTACATTTAATAGCGGTAGTTCGCCGATTGCACGAATCCGAAAAATATTTTACGCGGCTTTAATAGTGATAGTGAGCGGCTAAGTAGTGTACACGCACTAGTAATGAAACTTCCCGCAATTACCTATATGTAATCAGTGGATGATCTAAGAAGCAAATATTTAATAAGGTGTACTCCTCGCTCTAAAACTGTCAGAAAAAAAAGAAGTCGCACGCGCCTTAGTGCGATCTAGGATAGGCTTTCGTGGAATTGAAAGCCGGAGGGAAGTCAAGAACACACGAGCATCGAAAAAGCCTGTTAAACATCTCAAATATTTATCCACTTGGGCCTTTAGAAGGCGAAGAAGGACTGCACGCCGCAACACGTTACTAAATACGTCCATGTTGCTTCGAAGTTTCGGTCGGCGTTCTCTGGCTTTTTTCGTGGATCCGCCGGCGGCACGATCAAAGAATCAAGTTTGACGCACTCAATGCTCAATGTACATGTCAGTGACGCTACTGGCCAAATTTTTCGCCAAATGATAACTTTTTACTACCTTAATTTTTTATAATGCAATTTCAATATATAAGATTAAATGTTAACACACAGTGTGGTTAAAGTGACTATCTAATCCCTGTTTTAAAAAATCTATATCTATCTATGATAAATGAAGTTAAAACAACAAATTGTAGAGTTACATTAATTAATTTATTAGTTAACATCTATAAATACAATATCGTTGAAAATAATATAATATTATTTAGTGTTGTGACTATAGTACCGAGATTTTTTGATATTTTAAAGAAGCTGTAACATCGACTATACTTCAAGAAAAGTGATGTATCATAAAATCATTACATATAGAAATTTTTTCTCAATTTTTATTTATTATCCTTAATATTACAAAAGTCCCTGTTGTGTAAAGCTAACCCACTATTAGATAAAAATATAGTAAAATTTTATTGTGACTCTTCACTTGTACATTAACTGTTAGAGAATAAAATTATTTTGAAATCGTAATTGACGAAGCCTTACAACTTTTAATTATGTGAATAAATCGATAGCAAGGTTCTGAGTAGCTTTAATAACCGTTACTTTTAAATAATTATTAGTTATTATTTATTTTATTTGCGTTTATTTATAGCGTATGCATGTCATTGAAATGTAATCATGTAATCACTGAATAACATATACTGTAGCAAAGCACATACCTCCATAAGCTTTTTACTCGCATGTTACCTAAGAGTATACGCAAAGTGTAAACACATTTTATAGTGCTAGTTATGGATTATATACGATTGCAGTTAAAGTTTCATGATGTTTTTACACAGAAATATATGTAATACCTTGCCAATTATGAATATTCCAATTGATAATATATATAGTGACAAAATCAATATTGTAAATAAATATTAGTATTACTTCATTAACTAAAGCACAGAGTAATAAATTAGTATTAAAATGTAGTTAATTAAAATATAGAAAGCTTGTTTTAAGCGTGCATAAATAAGATATGATAGCACAAGGTGATGTTCATCTATGGTATTATATTGGCGTACCCGAGTTAATATTGTGCCATTTAAGTGAATTTTCTGATTGGGCCGAGGATTGGACTCTACCAATATTTTTAACCAACAAATATTACGGTAAATTATTCGTTATGAAAATGATTTAACAAAAAGTAAAGGTTTAATATTAATGGGACTAAGGGCGATTATTAAATTATATGTGAAGGATCGTATAATTATGTTAATCCAGGTAAAAGGTTTCAACTTTAGTAAAAGACCACAATCTTGCAGTCCTATTTAAAATAGATTTAAAAGAACGCAGACAATCGCAAGTTTATCTCTGCACCGCACAACCTTAGGTAAGTGGGAAGTAAGAGAAATGAGGGATCAGCACCAACTCTTCGAGTTCTAAACTCATTCGTCGAGCGATCCTCTCGCTCTGCAGATTCGGCTGCTCTCATTGGTCGACTACAGATGACACTAGGGTGCTGCAAATATGGCGCCTTATCTAATTTCATCCAAGTTGAGGGAAAGGAGAGATTGTGCATCCAAGTAGCTGTCTCGAAAAATATAAGTATATGACTCTTGAACATTTATTATTTATGTATACCATTTTATTTTTATCCGCGGTCATAATAATTCACAGTTTTGATTCCAAGTTTATGCGTTGCCCGACGTTTTTAGACAATAATAAACCAGTTTTTCGACAATTTACGAATAGAATTTTTAAGAACATTCTCTGATAGGTTTATAAACTTTTATATACAACTTGATAAATAGTAATTTTAGAATAAAAGAAGGAATTTGATAAATCTCAAGTGTGGACGCCTAATTTTGCTCCCTCGGTAGGAAGTGATGCAGTGAGCCATAGCCGGCTAAATCAACATTTTTATAAAACCGCTTACTATTCATGGGCTCCTTCTCTCTTATACTCTCGGTCTCGCGGGCCTTCATGGCTTTTTCCCTCTCGGTCGTATTATTCGTCTCGCACCTCGTTTTATTATACGAGGGCATTATCGAGGAGGCAGTCGATCGACGCTAACGGCCCCGCGCCAGCACCTCGGCTCTATAATGCACTCAACCCTGGGAGACACCGACACTCATACCGAGCATCGTTGCGAGCGCCGGGGACAAACTCCTATACGTGTATCCAGTGTAATAACGGTGGCGAAGGAAGCGTTTCGGATTTCTCCGCATCGATATTTTACATTGACGTCGTGTACTCTTCTGCTTCAGCCGATAATGTGTCTGCAAAAGATTCCGAAGGGAGTGGAGGCTGCGGATTTCTCGCCGTAAGCAAGCTATTTTTCGCAACAAACTATATTGAAGTTTTCTGCAAGAAAGCGTATCCGATATACATTTAAATGCATTATTTTTGCGAATCGTATATGCGGTCGAGTTAAAGTCTTTGATTCAAGTATCTCGAAGTATTTATTAATAAATAACAAGAAGTAACTACGAAGTGAACAACGTGGAAGTACATAGTTAACTGACTGAATCTTGTCCTGACGAAAACTGCTATTACTCGTATAACGGTACCTTTTTCTTACCACGATAAAGATTATCACGCGCTGCTATGCTTAGCATCAATTGTATTGTATCAAAACGGACTACTGAACTAAACGTTTCATTGTGATTAATTTCCTGTGCCTGTGAATATCCTTTTATTACTAAGCGCGCTTTATAACCTAACGTGTTATCTGGATTAAACTTTTTCGTGAATATACCCAATGATTATCAATAACCTTGTGATGATTTGGTTTTTCTACGAGTATCTAGGTTTTCTTTTTCTGCAAAGAAGTTATTTCGTGTAACATGGCTTCTTTCCAATTTTTACTTTAGCGTGAATTTATTGCATCGTTGTACGTTAAAGGCATTGTTTTCAAGAAAACTTTACAAAGCAAACGAAAAAATCTATAGGTCCGTAATGTACATCATCTGTAAGGGCGCCTACCAAACCTTAGGGAATGAATTCATCAGGCTTTCTAAATGTTTGAAGGTGATGTGTGTTAAGACTGTGCTGTAACTGTTTATCCAGAAACTCATGATCATGAATTTTTAGGTGAGATACTTATTGTAATCAAGGGCAAGAAAGAAGTGCTCCATAATTTTGCAGTAGAAATCGTGGATCTGGAGAGTTAGGAATGCTAAAAATGTATAGGTATGGTATAGAATATAGACCAAGTGATGATCAAGCTGTTCGTGGTCTTGCTTCTGATTTCAAAAGGGAGTGTTTGGTAGCATTCTACGAAAAACACAGAATGCTGTCAAAAACTCTGACTATTATTAGAATGGATCCACAAATCAAGTACTATTAGATGGGAACTTCGGTCCCCCGTTCGTGATCCATCCTCAAATCTGGACGAGCCGCTTGCCTCTTGCTCAAGAGCTTGGCCCGTCGTCCCGTAGCTATTGGGTTCGGGAGAGCTCATCCAGTTCGGGACCCGGCGAGAGAGTTTTCCAGATCGGGACTCAGCGATCGCGTTTCTCGAGCAGCTCCGATGCTGGTGCGACGGTAGAGTTTACGCGATGCACTAGTGGGGCGTGATACCGGCGTGGTTTTTTTCTTTGCCCGTGCACAAGATTCGCATCTAATTCGTCCGGTAACAAGATGACAACAGAGTTATAATGTACAATCGCTGTAAACGAGCTATTTTCAACGGTCTACAGAGGACGAGGAGGGTAAAACAGCCGAGCTCAGGATTCACCGGAATAAAGGATTCATCCGTCGTCAATCATCCGACTGGCGCTCCTCCGCCTGAATAAAATACCATCGGACACAATTTATTCCCCCGACGGACACGTGACAATTGTGTCCGTCGCTCCCGCCCGCAAAAGTTAAAATCTCCCGCTCTTTCTGGGGCGCTACTCTCCCGAGATTGACTGCAGCTGTCGAGTGTGGGTGCCGGCGGCTGCGCGCTTTTATGCGTGGCCTCCGCGCTGAAAATTTCATTCCCTCCGAACGAGCCGCGCGCGCGCGCGCGCCAGAGCGCACGGCCTGTCTGGGATTTGGGAGCAAAAACCGAGGCTGCGAGCGCGCCGAGGGGATGTATACGCCATGCACGCCCTCGCGGTCCTCCCACTCCGCGGGCGCGATATTCATCGTTAAATTGGCCGGCCATTAAATTTGCAGGAGAAAGCGCGCGCGCAAAGAGTGTAGCGAAAGTATTTGGCGTTCGGAATTTTTCACCGCGCTGCCGATATAACCTATCCGGTTAATTTTTTATCTCATTACAGTCGGCGCCACTCGGCGGGGAAATCAACGTATAGGGGCTGCGGGGGATGGATGTGGTATGGCAGGTTGAATGGTGTGGGCAAAGTGCGAGGATTACTTTTTTTTTTCTAGCGATTGACATGAATTATCTGAAAAATAAACCGATCGGTTTACTTCACATCTTTTGATTTAAAAAAACTTCAATATAATTTGTGTGTGAAGTGGTTCAATAGCTGATTACGAAGATCATATGAGACAAAATTAGAAATATTAGCGAACGGGGAGGGCGAGTTGGGAGGACGGGAAAGGGCGGGAGGGCAGCAGCCAGTAGACAGATCGGCGGCGGGTCTCATTGGTCGGCGGACTCTTTCTCCCGGGTGCTTTTCGGACGCGGTGGCTTCCGGGGCCGTCACGGATTCGCCGGGCGGGGCGTTGGCGGGGCGGGCTGCAGCCGACCGGGCGAGAAAGCGCCGGCAGTCAGGGTAAAACAATCACGCAGGGCTCATGCATGTTAATGCGTTGTTGCGGGGGGAGGGGAGGGGGAAGGGGGGGTGGTGCCCGGCCCGCGGCTCGGATTGAATACTCAATATCCAGGCGATGCCGCTCGCCAGCACCCAGAAAGCAATATCGCAATAATTGCCAGTCGGGGCCAACTCGAGGCCGGCTGATTTCGCGCTCGCAGCCGGACGATCTCCATGTAGGCGCTCGCGCGCGCCGGGTCCCGAGGCCTGCGCCGACGGATTTTTCGGCGGGTAAAAAAAAAAGAAAAAGAGCGCTCGGCCTTTGATCCTGTAAACATTTTCTCTCTGCGACCATTCGTTTTTGTTCCTTTCTATTGAGATTTTGATGAGCCGCTCGGCCGGGGGCAAGATTTTTTTTTCTCTTCGAATTGTCCAGCTTCCGGTTTGGAGGGAAAGCGACTGATTGGAGGCCGGCACAGGAGCTAGTTGGGCGATTGCGTAAGCCGTCGGTCCGCGAGCCGCGGCAGAAAGAAGTTTCGGCGATCGGGGCACAGGCCGCGGCGATAAACCGCGAACAAAAGTTGGCCAATAAAACAAAATGATTTAGCCGATGGGGCCGCGCGACAAAGCCGGGTGGACTCTGGGCGCAATATCATATTGCCAAGTTCTCTTTATCGCGGGCGGCGGGACAATGCGCGCGCGCTCGCGCTGCCCGGGGACTCGCCGCGAGCACCGGTGAACTACAGCGACACACACACGCGCGCGCGCGCACGGGGCCAAGTTCCCCGAGCATCTCATTTCCCTTCACTTTGTCCCCCGTACAAGCCGCTCCTCGGGAAGCCCGCGGTGCCCGCGCCGCCTGCGAACTTGCCCGGGCGGCCGCCGCGGCGCTAACAGAGCGGTTCGCGCTCGGCCCCGTCTAACCAGTGTCCGCGCCCGCGAAACTAGTTCGCATTAGTTATACGGGGGCTAAAGAGGCCCGGGCTCTCACCGCCGAGGCATTGTCCTACCGGGTGGCTGACGGGGAATCTCGGTATGTTGCTCGGTTCCCTGATGAAGGACCTATAGCCGCGCGCCCCGGCGGTCCATCCCCGGGATATTGGACAGGGCAAACTTTGTCATACACACTGAGAGCTGCCTTCGCCTGGCCCCCGCGCCGCCGCTCCTGCTCTTTAGTGCCCGCAATTCGTATACACGGCTGTTTTTAGTTCCGAGTCTGCCAGATGGGAATAGTTTGTTGTCGGATGAATGCAATATTGTACCCTGGCGCTTGCCGCACTAAACGCTCTCTTCAATTACGCCGCAATCACCCTGAAAGACCCCTTCATCCTGACTTTTTGCATTTCCAGCCAATTGTAAAAATACGCAAATTTTCTCCTCGAATAATTCAGTGCAGATGCTCTAAGCACGTTTCTATACACCGTTTCAATAAGAGGTACTGTAAAAAGAAACTCTAATTGTTGCTCTGAGGCGACAGGATGTTGCAATGGTTATTAGTTTAGTAAACTAATAATTAGTTTCTGTAGTACCAACCAGGCTTACATATTACATAGCTTGCGAATGCTACAGCGTAGGAATGAGACAAGCGCCAGCTAGAGCCTGCATCCGGGTAACAAACCCCATCCCAAAACTTGCCCTGTTCCTCCTCCTGTTCTGAATCCAAGCGAATCGTCAACATTACCTCACCCTCGGAGGTGCATCCCTCTCCAGCATCTCTGCCGGGGCGACGCATCAAAGCGCCCCCGCGCCCTGCACCGCCTCCCGCAGAAAGCACGCGCGCATAGAGGATATGTACGTAGCGGGGGTGGGACGGGGGGAAACTCGGGAGGCTTCGGCCCATGCATAATCATGGCTCCTCGCGTCCGCTCAACTGTGTCTCCCCGCGCGAAATTGATTTATTATTCAGAGCGACGCTTGTTTCACAATGTGTATTTACCACGGGCCAGGCGCCCCCGCCGCCGCCACGGATAACCCCGCGCGGAGAGCTACAACGGCGGAAGTCGGAGGTTCGATTCTGCACCTTGGCCACCGACACCAGGGGAGAAGCCGGACGCCGGCTTTCCTCGTACCACTGGTGTCAATGTAATCGATAACGACAGCTCTGTACGTGGGATTCGGTTTCCAGTAGGAGCTCGATAAATTACCACCTGGAATGAGAAACTGTTAAGGTGAATTGGAACTCATTAGTGAAATTAGCTAAATATAAAATGCTCCCAGGTGTTCGCCTAAAGTCCGCATCTACGTAATCTCGTTTAGAAAATCTTCTTTTTTTTCTATGTGAAGTAATTAATTATTATAGTCTGCATTTACTTACACTGGGCATGTATTACTGGCTACTTTCCCTTATCTAATTGAATATGTGTAGAATGACAAGTTTATTTATGACGCTGCTAATATATAGTAAAATAAATTCCAATAATTTACCAACATTCTTTTAAAACCGAATAATTTTCCGAATAAATCTAACTTAAAAATGTTTTTTTTTCTAATTTGATTAATACAAGGTATAAAGTTAGAATGTTGTTTTTCCTTGAGTTTGCTAATAAACGTTAAAATAATAAAGAATTAAACAAATTAAAAACTAGCGAATAAAGAAAGTAAATGAAACGTTTATTTTTCAAAATACATCCTAGATTTACAATACTCACACTGACATTTATGATTATATACTTACAATAACAAAGCACAATTAATCACCTCCAATGCATTAACTGTAGAAAATCGTGAAAAGCTATAGAATATAGAGATTCATAAAAAGTTATTGCCATCACTAATCATACTAGAACTGATTGTATGTATGACTTTAATAGTTTAGCCCATTTAATAACGGCCTTTTCTTGAAATATCAATTCAATTATATGACTTCCTTTGCATAGAGGAAAATTAATATTTATAAAATTACTCTAATGAGAAAAGTATGAGATATTTAAATATCACCACCCACTTGGCTTCGCTGCGGTCCTCGCCAGGATTTCTGAAATCTCGTACCTGCTCACAGCCGGACTTTTTCTTACCGACCTTTCATTCGAAGGTGAATAGACACATCTCTTTCTCTTCTTTTTCTGGAAGGGAAGAGGATCCCTTTGAATGGAGGAACCACCGGGCGGCAGATGCTCTACGTATTTCACGGGTCTTTTTTATTTGGCTACTTTTGGTCGGGGGACGACAGTTTTTGAACGCATTCGAATGCGGGAGGTGAGATAAATTACACCGGCAATTGGATTTAGCTTACGAAGCAGTGAAAGGCAGGAGGAAAGTTTTGACTTTTTCATCCCAAACAGAATTCAATTTGAATGGGCAGCTTTTCACGGCAATTTCTTAACAATGAGAACAGGCAGACAGAGTTATTTGGGCTATGCCCACGTGATTATAAACTTATCAAGTAGGAATTTTTCTTCTCCTCGCTGCACTTACTCATTTCTCTCGCAATGATTTTGTTTACGCGGAACACGGGATCGAGTGATATGCGAGTGTGTATGCGATAGCAAATCGCGCGAATGCGGCATAAAGGAAGAAGAGAGCTGAAGCCTCCAAAGTAAGATTCGAGGCAAAGGAAAGGGGAAATTCGCCGAGCGTCCAGGTTCGATAAATTTCTCAGCATCTGAATCTGATACACTCGGCAAGATATACTTTTGGAGTCAAGCGCGCAGCCGAAAGAATGCCGCCCCTTTTATCAGGTCGCAATCGTCAACCTACACAGACGATCGTTTCGTTCCTTGGGGAATCTAAATATCACAGAATCGCCGTTGCAATCGTGCAGGTTGAATACCTTGCACGAGCGGACCTCACCTTTGCCGCTCAGGAGAGAGAGAGAGAGAGAGAGAGAGAGTAATGCGCAGCTTATAACTTATCCCTTTTCGCGCGCGTTCTGCATACACGTAGGGGCGAGCTCGTGTATTGCATTCTGTAAGTATCCGTGTCCGCGATATGTGCACAAGGTGTACCTTAGCTGTACAGCACAATAGTCGTCATAATTTATCCCAATCGGGATGTCCTGCTTTATCGCCCTGTCCCGTAGCGCAAGGAAGACGCGAGCGCGGAGACGATAAGATTTTCTTTTGCTTAGACGCGTGCATGGTTATACGTCATTATCTTTCACGTTATGAAACTATCTGTACTTTTCAGATTAACTCTAATTGATTAAAAGTTAAAAAAGCATTACGGCACGGTAATACCTATAAATCATTAAATAGAAAGTAACACAAGCTCGAACATAAAGCACCATTAGCCAAACAGCTGGTTCGCGGTTCAGAGTAGAAATGAAAAACTATAAAGTCAATCTACAATTGTGCATCCAACTCCCTGTTCTCTGCAAGGAATAGTAAAAAAAGAAATTTCCACGGCGCAGACAAGCGATCAATATAAGACAGGACCTTTCTCTTTGGTCTTTCGGCATCCGTTCCTCTTTCACCTCCTCATAATTTCTCTCGGTTGGCCGCTCGGTACTTGGTATCCGTCGCAAGAGAACGAATTGCGCGTACACTACTCCCCGTGGTACATAAGGAGGCGAGGGGCCGTGTATTATGTACCTGCAGCCTCGTGTACCCGCGCCTCTCGTGACCGGGGCGACTCGTGACTCTCCGGGGTTCGGCTCCGCGGCGACGACGAGGTCGCGACCCCCCGCCGGCATCGATCGCGGGCCGAATACTTCCTGAGGCTCGCTTGTCGCGCGCCGATCGCGTATTTCGCCGCTGTACGTACTGCTATATACGCGCCCGCTGTACACAAGTGCAGCGCGGTGCCCGCTTATACGTCGGCCGACTTTCTCCGTCTCGATTCTTTTAGTCTGTCGTCCGCAAAGTTATCGCCCGAAAAAGAAGCAGAGAGGTAGATGGCGAGTTTGGTAAATCGGCAAGTATACGTTGCCTTTGAATACGAGCTAGTCCAATCTCTTTAAATGGAATATTTGTCCAGCGATAGATGTTTATAAAATGGCTCAATTGGAATTTCAGTCAACCCTAAAAAATTAAAAAATTATACTTCTTTGACGATCTTTGAAAACGCGAGATTTAATGAATAATTTAACGTGAATTGTAAGTGTTTTATTATTCAAAAGAGGTACTTGAGGTGGCTCCGGAGTTTACATAAAAAATGACAGATTGTTCGAAAACTTTGAAATTATGTAAAGAAAATATCTTAGTTATATTAGATGTCAAAAACAAACTGTAATCGACAACATAATTTTCTAAATAATTGTTTATAAAGAATTAGTAATTTAACATGCAGCCTAACATGATGTCTCATAAAAATCTCCAATTACTCGGGAATAAAATGATATATTTCCGTCTGTACTGGTACTTTTAAGTGTGAGGAATTTTTTCGTTTTGTAAAAACAGAGTTGATGTCTCCGATTTAAAGAAAATTGCGATAGAAATACAAGACAAAAGAATTTCTCGCAACTATTTTGTATTTTTTAACTTTCTTAATAAGATGTAATGATATTGTGCTATTCATTAAAAAAAATCAGCAATAATGAGCATTCGAGAGTCTATTGCCCACGTGATGCCTACAATAAGTTGGCTCGAATCGTCTTGTTTTTATCACATAGCCTTTTGCATATTAATTGCATTAGTTTTTAAGTTAGCATAGTCGAAATCTTGAAGCATTAGTGCCATAATATCTCGCATAGATATACTTTATAATAAACGGCATGTACGTAGCCTAGGAATTTTGATTCCTGTATCTTGATCGTAATAGCTTTATCAGTCTCTATCAGCTTCAACACTTAATTTGACTAGCTATAAAATGCCTGTTTAATACGTTACAATAATATTTGATCGTGAGTACAACTGCATCACATGAATATCAGGGGATTTACTAACAGCCGCACTACCTCACGAGGGTAGATAATACAACGTCGGGCATCTCATATTCCACAAAACTCAATTAAACCCTGACTGAAAAAGACAACAAACAGCTTTGACCTCCAGGACAAATGACGAGTGATCCTTTGCTAGGACCGCAGAGTTGATCGGGATACAGTATTGAGTCACTTCCCGAGTGGGCGAGCCGCTGGCATTTATAAACTCGTCGGCAGAAGGTGACCAGTGGGCTTTGGGCCGCGACAATGCGCCCGGAGGAATCCCCCGCAGCCCGAGCTCGCCCCTTAGCGGCTCGTCGACGCGTAGCGCCCCGACGTAGAGACGCCCCGGGAGCATACACACAGAGCCAGGAGGAGGCGGGTCTACCCGAACCGGCGAAAATATTGACAGAGAGCAACTGGGTATAGAGTTAATTAAACTCGCACTAGCGAACAAGAGGGACTTGCCCGATGTGTATATATAGGTATCCACGCAACCCGGCCGCCTCATCCCCCGCGACGGCTTTCCCGCACCTTTTCCATTCGTATATACTTGCCGCGGCTGCTCGTGTGCACGGACCGACTCTCCTCGGCTTCTTTTTCGGCCTCGCCCTTCCGCCCAGCCTGAGCTCCCGCGAAATATCACTTTTACCACCGTGCCCGTTGGAATTAATTTTTTCTTCTTACCTCCCGTACACTCCCCGGTATAATATTGTATGTCATTTCAACTTACTTTTCGTCATCTGAATTGTAGCAAAGTGAACGTTCATCCTAGTTTTCGAGCGCCAAATGGTCCCACAGGATATAACAAATCCCTTGGGAAATAAATTGTGAATTTTGAGAGGCGGATTTTAAACGAGCTGTTATATTGTACGAGAGACTACTTAATGTCTTAATCCGGAAAATTTAGCAGAGCGATAAATGTTTGGTATAAAAGAAGGGCCTACATAAACATTTGAATTTCTTTATTCATTATTAAAATCATTTTTAAAAATAGTTAAGATACCGTTACAATTTCATAAAATTATTTTTTACTGCGTTATTTTACAGTGTAATAGGATGAGAAAAATTTATGCGTGATTTACGTCAAATGGTAAATTCAGTTCTAACCATAACCTTGGTTTTACAGTTTATCGCTGGCTTGAAAATTATGAAGACAACGCACTCTCCACAAGTAAAAAATTTCCTTTTCTCAAACCATCTTTATAGTAATTATAGATAGTGTTACGAACACGGGTAGGTGAGAGGGGGGAGAAGTCGAACGCCCGACAAGGTGGGAGACTGGTGGAGTAAAGCGACTCACGGCTCAGCATCTTAGTGGACAGTTGTACTTTATTCACGTTATCTTCGTACGTCGGGGAGGAAGAGGCTCGCGTCTGTCTCGCCTGACTCTGTTGACTTACAGACTGTAAAACACCGAAAAGCCCAGTCTCTAACACTTGACACCCTTTTATTCTATCGCGGGTCCGCTTTTAACCGAACCTGCTAACCTAACGTCTGCGGTGTGTGATCCTCGCGATCGCGAGTGTCGCAAGTCTCCTGCCTAATCGGTATAGGATGTTCTGTTTATGCTGTGAAATCGGCGCGGTTCCGCTGAAGGTGACCCCGCGCTACGAGTGCGGGGCTCCGGGTCTCTTCGCGGCAGCAGATATCGGAGCCGCTGACTTCGCGGCGGGTATCGCGCCGAAGGTGTGTACGTGACAATACATACATAAGCTTCGAACCGGTCATAAACATTCTCAATAATTAAATTCCACAACGTGACTACACGAAACACATTACATTTTCTTCTATCTCTCAAATTTCCCTTCTGACCACACGATCTTCCTCTTTCTCCGGATTTTGACAAGCACGCGCAAAGGGGACCGGCATTATATCCCCCGATCGCACGAGGCGCATACCTCGCCTCTTGCAAGCGCACATTCTTCCTTCCTTATTACACGTGCTTGCAGCGCTGCACGCCCGCTATGCTTTTCTCCCCGGCCTGTTGGCCAGCGTGTTTGCGGATTATTCCCAGGCTGCGGGATTCCGGAGCTCGTCGCCGAAGCCCTTTCATTACTTTTTGAATTTAACGCGCACCTATTACTTGCACCGCAATTAAATTGCGAGGCGAGTTTCCCATGAGCCGGCGTACGTCTCGAGCGTGACCGTCGACGGTGTCACGGAATTTTTTTTATAGTTCCACAAGATTGCTTGTGGTTGGTTGAGAATCGCCTATGAGTCCGGGGCCCATCCGTCACACTAATTACATAATTACATAACAAGGTGAAATTGTTGTTCTCTAAAAAAATAAAGATTATATAAACTTGTGCTGCATGCGGTTAATATTTCTTAAATCACGCGTGCTGTCGTCCATAATTTGAACGATAATTTGTATAATTATATTATTATAATTGTATTATTCTTTAGAAAGCAGCAACTGTTGATATTATACGGATGCATTCAGTAAATAGATTGATATAGATGCGCAATAGCCTTAATAAAGCTGTAACTTTCCGCTGGCTACTAAAACTCGCTCCTATCTACTTTTTCGTTTCTTCCTCTCTTCCCTCTCTCTCTCCCTTTTGGCTCTCCGAGCCTCCGGCCCCTTTCTATCTCACTCTCCCTTCTTAATCTTGAAATATGACCATGTATTACGAGGAATTGTACACTAGAGGAAGACCACGCGAGAAAGAATATAAAAAGGGAGGGAAAAAATGCTAAGAAGCAAAGGACCCGAGTGAGATAAAGAGAACTAAGGAACAGCCGGGGGGTCCATCGCGCCCCAGAGAACGAGCGCATGGTGTGAACTCGGTATAACCGCGATGAACACGTATGCGCATTCGTTCTCTGAATGAGAAAAGATTTCTAAACGAAAAAAGAAAGACGTTCAAAAAAAGAAATCTAGAAAGATGTTTTCCCCAAAATATGTGAATTATTGTGGTTTGATTCGTTGGAAGAATACAAACATGTGATGTGAATATAGGACATTTCTATGAAAACAAAACTATTACGTGAATGATGAAATGAATTATAATATCATACATACATTAAATTGGAATATTGTTTTAATTTAATCACTTTTAAAACGAATCTATACTAATGTTTAAAGATACAAAAAGTCCTTTGTATATATAACTTATTAAATAATCAACTGTTTGTTTGAAATAATCTTTACATCCTTTGTATATAACCTTTGTTCAATTTTTTAATATTGAATGTTGGATGTTTTAAAACAATTATTATCTACCATATGATAGAATAATCTTTTCAATAATTACGCACCTACGCTGTACTTCCTTACACCGCATGTAAGGATAAACTGTAAAACCAAGCTTTTCCAACAAAAGAATTATTAATTACACTAAATTTTCTCACAGACATTTCTCATAATCGGCCCGAGGTAAAAAAAATTTCAATCTTGCAGCTGGTCATAAAACAAGGCCTCGGCCGGAGAGCGTTACATCAGCCGCGAGGGCTCGGTCCCGCGGCTTACCCCGCCATGTAAATCAAGATGATGTCTCCTCGAAAGAGAGCGAGAGAGGAGCGATTTTCGAAGAGTGCGCACGTAACTCGGGAGCCTCGGCAGGGCGGGGTCCGCCCACATGATTCACGGGCCGCCACCCCCGCGATTCGCGCGCGCGCGCGCCAGCCGGAAGTGGCGAATTTCGACTATTTACGAGGGGGCAATTGAAACGTTAATCAGATTGCCTCTGGATCGCCCTGCGCGCCGGCCCGGCCCCTCGACTAATTCCCTATAATTCCTTCTTTAAGTAGACGCCAGCGACGCGAGGTCGGGAAACATAACATGCGCTTCGGCCGCGGGATTTACGAGCGAGCCCGTAACTCACCTCCCCGCGTGCGTATATTTTTGTATTTAACGCCTGGCCGACGTTAATACGATTAGAGATCCGCTCGCCTCCTCAATGAGGGATACACTCACCATAGGCTCTTAAGATTATTTTACTTTTTTTTTTTTCGGGGGAGTTGTTTATTTCGCTGGCGCGGGATACGGTAAGGGCCTGCCTAGCTTACATTCTTTCGCCCGTGTGCTCGACACTTTTCGCCTACGCGCGGCTGTGCTGCTTCTACCGATGCGCGATAGCGTTTGCGCGTAGAATCGTTGAAAAAGTAGTTTAACCGGCCACCTAGCGGCCACCGCGGCAGTCACTGCTACAAATGACCCGCGAGCTCTGCGCTTTATTCTAACCCAGGTGGGCTTTGTGTCCAGGTGCGCGCGAATCAATCATTCAAACAAGAGAGCGAGCCGCACAATTAGAAACTAAAAGTATTAAATTGATGGGGAGGCGAGGGAGAAAGTGATTCAAATGCCAGTTGAATCGCCACGGGCAGCGCGGCTGAATGAGCCGGCCGCCCGGGAGATCCTAATCCGCGCGTCGGCATTAGTCTAGGCCGCGCGTATATCCGCGGCGGGAAGCGAGTCCGCTAGATCGGATCCTCCCGCGCGAAAGGGCCTGAAAGGTCTTAATTCAAGCGCGGCGCTGCCGTCGGACCTCCGGCGCGCGCAGTCATTATATTATCCGCGCCTCGTGCCCGGCGCGATATAATGCCCGGTGCATTTTGATCCGAGGGCCCCGCACCCGGTAGCCGCTTATCCATCTCGGCTGCGGTTACCCCGAGCGCGCGCGCACACAAACTCCGCTGCACTTTCGTCAAGATTTAGGCGGGCGGCCGAGCGAGGTTAGGTCGGACGGCCGTGAGTTACGGCGCGCATCCTCCCCGCGCTTGATCCCCGGCCGATAGGCGGCGCGCGCTGCTTTTTCTCGCGGGCGAAACAAGCGGACCGACACCGGGGCAAACAATGCCCGAGTGACGACTCCCGCCCCGGGACCGGTGTCTTATGTGCCCTATACATCCTCCCTCGCTGCGCCGCGCGGCATTGTGCTCGCGATAATTCCGAAAGGCCTCCGCGAGCCTTGAAATCCTAGAAGGATATACGCCCGCCCCCGGCTCGGCAGCTCGCCCGGAGGGATTTCGGCTCCCGGTCTTCTCCCCCCCACCCCAGGGCCCTTAGGCTTCCGGCACACCGGCTGCGCGTCTCGTGCTCGCTGGCCGTCTTACTCCCCGGGGTATGTATATTATATCTACATATCAGCATAATTATCCGAGGGAAAAATATCATCCTCGGAGAAGTGGACCGAATAATACCACCCAGCCTCTGACGGACTCGGGGCTCCTGGGTGCATTAATTGTATTGATCAGAATCCAAGATTCATCGGCCGCCCGGCTATTGTTAACAAAACTGGAGGAGTGCAGAGCTCGTGAAAGTCATCCGGCGGTGTGCCGGGAGCCTTAGCCTACCGGGCGACCCACCGCGGCTCGGGGGTGGTCCAGCTCAGCCTAGCGCGCAGTACGGTAGCGGCTCGGCCACACTCTCTCTCTCCTCTCTCTCTAAGCCGGCCCTAAGGAGGCCCTTATCCGGCCCTCTCATCTGCCCCCGCCCCCGCCCCTCCCGGGCATTAATTCTCCTTCTCGCGCGGGCCTCGGCCGCCCGCACGCACACGCGCGGCCGCGCATAACGCGCGAATGCACTTTTCTCCGGGGGCTTGTATGACTCGGCGGGCGCTTCCTCGCACTGATAAGAGCGGCCGCACAGGGCGCGAGCCGCCCGATAATGAGCGCGCGCCCGGAGATTTATGACGGGATTGCCGCCGGTCCGCGCGGATGCAAATGGGCATCGGGTTACGATCGATCCTGCGGATTAGGCGCCATTCTTTCGGTTTAATGGAAAAGCGATTAGATCGCGCGCGGCGCGCTCGCGCTCTTTCTTACGGGCCCGCGTCGCGTGTTTTCCCGGGGAGAAAAAAGTCGCGCCGCGAGCGCCGCACCGGTCAATTTGTCTGCAGCTTGTCTTTTTGGATTTGAGCCCGCGCCCGGTTGATTGATGGCCGCTAGGCCCGCAGTTGCCCGCGCCGAGTTATTGATGAGCGCCTTGGATCATTTATTACGGATAATGAGACTAATTAAATAATATGCGCTTGACTCCGTTTACAGGAGCAGCGGCACTCGTTCCTACGCAAATGCTCGTCTCTTTTACCAAGATATATACATGTAGTCTTGGTAGCAGCGACTTCGCGGCTGCATTATTGATTCTACGTATATAAACCGCTACCGGAATTATGCTCCCGGTGATGTCAATTCAAAAGCTAATTAACTCCATAGTGGAATAAGAATCATTTACTTACAGACTGAGAAATCTTAAACTCTTTAGATTTATAGATATCTTGAATCTCTAGTCATTGCAAAAGGGAAATAAAATTAATGTTATAGGAGATTAAATTTTACTCAATTGAAATCTTCTGATTTATACGATTAAAGTCATAATTTATGTGATATATTTTATTGTGCAGCCTTCATTATTCTTGCATATAAATTTTAGAGTTCGATTAAAACTTTTTTAATAAAATTTAGATTTATCTGAATTTTTTCTCTCGTCATTGTATTATGGAATCGATTAGCAAATATATCTAACAACAAAGTATCGAATGACAAAATTTAATAATGTGATTATATAAGCTTATAAACATCATTAAAATTATCATGAAAAGTTTTGCAAGATTCTACATCGTGGGTGTAAAATTAAAAAATACAACGTGATCGATAAAATAATAATTAAAATCTGACGTCTGTATTCAATAAGTTACCGTTCGATTAATCTTCAAATTTCTCCTAAGATCTTAAAATATAAAATTAATCTCAATTGACGCTTTAAACAAATAAGACAGATTTCCACCGAATATTTTGAAAATAATTGAATTGGCTATTTTCTATTTGAAACACTATTTTAGGGATGAATGTATGAATATTATAATACCCTAACAAATTCGCCAGATGAGAATTTATTTCAGCACTCAATAAATTAATTTTAAGCCACAAAATGGCCCAAAATTAAATCGGACTCCGTTTCATGAATAGCTGATGAAATGTACTTTGAAAAATGACAAGATGATTGAATGCAGCCAATTATTCATTTTTAGTGCGAGGGCAAAATTTTCATCGAGAATTATATAGGCGGCTTATGCACGCGGGTCAATTGGCAGGCAAAGACAAATATACCCGCAATGGTAACCGAAGTGAAGTGTAACGTACACATAACAGTGCAAGGCACAGGTTCTTGCTCCGGGTAAACAACAAAACGCGATAATCGCGCGTTTCCTTTTAAATAAACAAACAAGCTGTTACGTACCTCGATAAGGCCGTATACCTGGAGAATTAATTACTATCCGCGAGCGATTGAAAAGGAGAGGAGGGAAAGATAAAGAATCGCGTTATACATACACCGAGGGGTGCAAAGCCGCTCTGACGCAGGGAATAAAAATAAATTGCTTTATTAATTAACAACCGCGGCGGCCGCTAATACGCGCCCGGGCGATGTGCATTATATTAATGGCACTTGAGGCGGGCCGTCGAGATACGAAAAATGTTTTCCCGATGAGAGCCGCCCGAGACACTCGCCTATATTACCGCTCGAACGCACGGTAAACGAGACGGGCGAGAGAAAGAGAGAGGCCAATTTAATTCACTTTTACGATAATTCGTGTCTCGAGGCCCGCCCCTCCCACCCACCTCCCGCCCCTTATCCCCCCCCCCCCGCTCGCCGACAATCTACCGAATTATACCCGCGGCTTCCTGTTTCTGGAATTCGAGATTAAAGTTGACCGTCGCCGTCGGCCCTCGCGCCGCGCTACTCTTCCCGATTAACGGCGGCTTTTATACGCGTGTCTCTCGCTCGCCTCCTCCTTTCCTTCGCCCTCCTCGGCCGCTCTTGGCTCCATTAGAGATGGCTTATCGGCGCGCGCGCCCGCGCGGACCCCATACGCTTACCCTCCTGCCCCGCAACCCCCGCCGGTTCCTCTTGCTTTCTTTCTCCGGCTCGGTTGGCTTCTTCGTTTTTTTTTTCTTTTCGCCTCCCTCGCGCCCCTCAGCCCCTTATCCGCCGTTCACAGTTTGGCAAATTAAGGCATCGGAGGCAAGCGTTCCGCGCTTTCTTGAGTAATCGGATGATTTTGTTGCACTATCTATTTACACATGCGCGGTATTTGCGATATTCGATTTTGCGGTACCGTGGGACACGCAACGAGCTGGCACAGCAGGATCACCGACAAAAAGAAACGCTGTTGTAGTGAGTATACAAACGTTGAATTATGTTTGTCATGCACTCTGTCTTTGACCCACAGTCGCCTGATTAACTACAATGTGATTATTCCAAGAACGACTTCCTCGAGACAGGTGATGTAAAACATACGGGAAACGATAGCAACCTTTCTTTTTGAGGCTAAGCCGACAAACACACAGTCCGTTGGATTTGTACCGTAGATTCGACTCCGATATGTATCCCAGATATATATGCGCGCGATAAAAGCTGTCTAGATAAAATTCGTTTTCAGTCATTTGATTTGAGAATTATATTTACCTCGTCCCCCAAATGCTCCCTTTTTATCACAAAGATTAGACAGTGCGCGCACCAAGTGTCTTGTTGTACGTGTAAATTGATTTAAATTAATTTCAACATAATGGCTGACATCTATGACCTTGTTAACCGTGAAGTAAAATAATTATAGACCTATTTTTCTTAAATTTTCAGGTGTATTTATGGCTTTGCTTCGGTAATCAATCTCCTCTCTTTCTCTCTGCAATGTTTGTTTACCGACATTTTGGACACTGAACGCAGACTGAAGACACGGAAGACTGTAATGGTCAAATAACAGGATCCGTCGGATGAGGATCCGTGGATTGTCAAGAAGATCAATGCAGAAGAGTTACAAAAGAATGGAATCACTCGAAGCAGCTGGACAGTAAACAAACAATGCTAAAAAGGCGAAGCAACGATCGGGGCTAGGTGGCATCCTTTCCGACGGCCAGCGAGTCGATTCGTCAATGTGGGCGAGGCGTTTGGCCCGGCTGGTGACAAGCCGGTGGCGCGCGCCCCCGGCACACACAAAGCACCCAGGGCGGAGAGGTCGGGCGGGAGATGACCCAGAAGCCGCATCCGGGGGAGGGCCGAGGCGGGGCCCTTCCTCGCTCTTTCTCTCTCTCTCTCTCTCTCCCCCGGCGTCTTATGCGCGGCTCAGGAGGATTAGCGACGCGGGGACTCCTTCCTCGGCGTCTACCCGGAATAAGCCTAACCCTCTCGCTCGGCGGCCGCGCCAAATGGAGGATTAAAGCTCGGCCACGGCGTCGTCGGCTTTCACGCGCAGGCTCCTCTCGCGGGCGGGGTAAACAGCGCGGCCGGCCGAGGGGATTAGGCCCCGGGTGCGATTTTTGGCCCGGTGCGGCGCGCGCCGCGGGGGGGCGCCACTGGGCTCGCGGCCGCGCGCCGGCACACTTTTCCCGGGCTAATGAAAGTTAATTTTCGGGATCGTGCACGCGGGCCCAAGGCTGATGGATGGGCCGCGACTTCTGCCTTCGAGTTTTGAAAATATTGACTCTGCTTTGACGGCGTCGAGAGCCGGGGCCCGCCCGAGGGGTACAAAAAAGAAGGAAGCACCGGAGCCACGACGAGAAAGGATGTATACCGTTTCAACTTGTTCTAATGAATCAGCTCGAGGAGATCCATCTTCTCGAAATAGCCGATTCAACACATAGCGAATAAAGGAAATGTGTACGCTCGGTATAATGCAGCGGAACCGATTGACGGCTCGAAATCTTTTCGACGGTGGCCCATTATACGCCGGATTTAAAATGGCTTTAGTTGAAAAGAAGAGGAATTAAACAAACATCAGTTTTACCATAATTAATATTAGCTTTTGCAATTAACCAAGTACAATTGGCACAGACTAACATTTGCCATAATCGAAGCACTCTTCTATAACTTTAACTCAGTTTTGGTACATCGTATTAATTATTCCGTTTTCTTTTTGCATCTGCCGTCGTCTAATTATGGAATGATTTGACACGTAACATGTGTATGAGTCTATTTAATTATTTGTTTGACATTTATTTTTACTTATTACTCAAACTTTTAGTATAAGTTATAATTATGATTAAATTTGTACAAAGTAATTCGTTTTCGAGTAATTTATTCCTGAGTAACAAGTAGACAAAAATATTAAGTATTAAACATTATAGCAGTGTATTTATTTAAGGTAATAAGGGACAGCGGTTCCATTTTACTGCTACTTAAATACTTTATATTATACTAATATTTTATACACGAACGAGTCCGAATAAATTAAATATGAACGAATTTTGACATAAAATGAAAAATGTAATGAGATAAAATCGCTACTTTCCCATGTCAAGTGGAATGTATTTATAACAAATTGAATCCGCGCAAATTTGGAAAGTACGGGCGGCTTTAGAGCTGGTCACAGTCGTAGAGCGCAAACGACCAGTCGAGGCCTCCTGCAAGTAATCCCATTTCCCGACTTTGGAGCATCGTATCGCATCGAAAATAAGAAGTTGATCTTTTATTATCTGGACTTAACTTGTCTTAAGCGAAAGCACTCGTGTACTAGTCCGAAAGCCAGGCTCCGGGCGAGGAATGACCCGCGGGCGATTCCGCAGTTGCGGGAAGGCGATTAGTGCAAAAACCCGAAGATTAGCGGGCCGAAAGAGTTCTGGGCCGAGCCGGCGCAGAAGTTAATCTGAATTACCGATAAACACAAGGAGAGCTCGCGGCGTGGGCGGGCAGGTAGCAGTAGGCCAGGGGGGCCGCCGGGAAAGGAGGTCGAGGGGCCGGGCGCAGGTATCCCCCCGGCGAATAAATTAGCGGGCCGGGCTGCGGCGACTTTCGAGCGCGGGCTCCCCGGGGCTGGGCCTCGGCCCCGCCCACTGTTTACCCCCGGAGGACAAAGTCCGACTCGGCGCGCTCGCGACAAAGCCGGCCGACGCCGCGGCCCACGGGCACAATGGCCCGGGGACTCGAGGAGGCGGCGGCGGCGGCGGCGACGACCCGGCTGGTGGCCAACCGCGGATTTGTCGCCCGCGCCCCCGTTCGCACCTACACACCGGCGGGATTCCCGGTAAGCGCCCCGAGGAGGAGGATCCGGGAAGGCCCCCCTTTCCCCGGATCCTTGACACGGTTCGCCCTCGCTGCGACACCCTTTCCGACCTCTGCCATTTTCCACCAGCCAACCCTCCCGATTGCAGGAAAAACCACCGATCGAACCGAAAAAGTCATTTGCGCTTTATCGACTTCCGCTTGTATAACTTTGCGCCTGGAGATATTTTGTTCTTCGCTATTTCTGGCGCGTACTTCTTTAACTTTGCCCTTCGAGTGCGGAGCAAAACGGAAAAAAACCGAGGTTTAACCCTTGTTGGGGTAAATGTTGTGCCTAATGGTGTTATTTGGTAGTCGAAGCCTTAGTTAAAGTTAATTCAGCTTGAAAACACTCTGGAAAATAGGTGCATTAAGCGAGTAAACAGCCGACAGCTAAAACTTCGATGATACACTTTGTTGCCCCGAGTGATGTTTTACCGAGCCGCCGGGGTGGAACCAACACCTTGAAAGGGCACTTGGTAATAATAGATGCGCGAGAGGCCGGTTTTAATTTGAGCAGTTTTTAACCCGGCATCTGGCGCATCCCCGCCAACTGCGGCATATCCGCCCCCGCAGCCAGCCGCCGCTCCCAGTGGCGGTTAAGGAACCGCGCGCCCCCCCCATCGCCCCACCGCAATTCATTCCCCGCCGACTACTTTCTCGGAGAATCACGTTCGAGCGATTCTCAAGAGCGGCGCTACTTCCCGGGGAAATTCGTCCGGAGCGCAGACCAAGTGTATATATATGTGTGTGTGTCTGTGTGTGTGTAGAAGCGGGCGACCCGGCAGAGGAGGAAGACGCGGGCCGAGGCAAGGAGCCGCGAGATAATGTATATACTCCTCGAGAAGCGCTCACCGCCCTCGTCAAACACAAGCGCGAGCAAGCCGTCCGGGGATATTAGGGGATGCATTTCCATAAAAGTTGCCAAGTCGGCTGGTATATATATATATATGCAGAGAGAGAGAGAGAGAACGACTAGCCGGCGTCTGCCGGTGGAAAAATCGCGCAGAGCTAACGACTTGCTCGTAGCAGGAGGTCATTATCATCTGGCTCACCAGCGGAGCTGCCTAAGCTTGCCCGAGTCCTTCTCGCGTCGATTTAATTCGGCGCGCTATCGATCAACCGGGGCGGCAGTTGTTAACGCGGCGAGTGGCGGGCCGAGACCGCGGCGGGGGCGCGAGTCAACACCGAAGGTCTTGCGCCCCGGCAATCGCCGATATTGAGGCTTTCATTTGCCGCGGCCCGCGGACTTGTTAGCCCCGGGGGTCGCCAGGAGTCACGAGTCGCCGCTGCACTTCCTTTTACGCCGGCGCACTCCAAAACTTATGCACTTGGCTGCCGGGCGTCTTGCCCGCTCTCAATCTCGCTGCGGGGTCGTTGGACCAGCGACCGGAGCTTCCTTCAGGGAAGTTGCCCTTTCCTCTTGTTAAGGGCACCTTGTGTGTGCTCGCGCTAATGTCAGAAGGTTTCCTCTTTTGCCAAAAGCGGAGATTTCGATTTCAAACGTAAACTCAGGTGGTGGTTTGACCAAACCTACAATGGAGTTACAGCGAGGCTTAACTAGTTTAACAGCGAGAAGAACTCTTGCGACGATAAAAATGCTCTTTTGTTTTTTACTCAAAAATCACACAAATCTTATCGACAAAATTGTTATTGGAGAAAACACCTCTACACTAACCATGTAATCATTTTGACAAACGACGTATATGAAACTATGGCGGCTACTCGCTTGAAAAATATTGCTTGTTCATACTGGGCACTTAAACACTATTACAAATGTTTTGTACAGTCACTAATAAATAATGACAATGAATCTAGTGATAAAATAAAAGTCCTTATGAGTCAATAAATTAAAAAGCAATACACATCTAGATAGCTCATTGGTCAACTTGAACATTTGACATTTTGTTTTGCATCTGTTGCAGGTTTTACATCAACTGTCCATCCGGTTACGCCCCGTGAGCGGCCCAGCGCGAATCTGCAAAAAAAAAAAAAGAAACAATCGCGCTCATTACAGTCGAAAGAGATTAGCCGGAGATCGGAGGGCGGCCAGGGGCGTATCTCGGGCTCACGGGCCCGGCCGATAAATATTTGAGAGCCGATCGGGACAATCGCGCGGCTCGCTCGCTCCTCATTTCTCAGTCGGGCTAGAGAGCCGAGTGTCTCCCGGCCGAGCCATCCATCGGCGAAAAAGGGGCGATATCTCGCGCCTAAATATCCAATGGGGCGTATATAGACCCTATTAAGCTCGCGGGCTTCCTTTTTCGGGCTGGCCGGCAAAGCCCGTCGCGCGCAGCTCAACTTCCGCCCCCCCGATAAATAGCCCTAATTAGAGGGCGGGCGCACTCGTTTAATGGATCGCGCACGCGTCCCGTCCGTTTTTCCACGGCCACTTATGCGCGGCGCTCCTCCTTTTTCCTTGCCGATTCTTCCGGCCCTCTTTCCGTGCATTATATATATATATATAGACGCCGGGCGGACGGGGTTGGCTTTTTTCTCGCTCGGCCACTAATAGTCGCGATCGCGGTTAATGATCCGGACCTCGCAATAAAAGCCAATCGGCCGCGTCTTAATTAGACACTGCCTTGATTATCGGGCGCTATCTGCTCCGGTGGGAACATGTCCCTTTTCAGCTCCTTAGCTTCTTCCGCGCTGCTGATTATGTCCCAGTGGGTCGGTGCGTTCTTTTTAAGTTTCGCTGAATGGGATGAAACAGGTGAATGAAAGCTTCCACGCTGAATCGCTCCATCGATACTTCAATTTACATCTCGGATTATATATTTATATACGCAGCGGTCGGATTCGCGAGCGCGCCGATTAAATTAGATTGGATCCACTTCTGTATGGGTGCGGATTTGTACTATAGATCCCTGTTCGGAGTGTCAGTTTTTTAAATCCCAGAACAATTAACTCTCGATATAATTGACGAGATATTTATAACGATATTTATAACGAAGATTGAGCGTAAGAGATTTCCAAGGATCTACATACATGGAGAATCGGAGATGCAGGTGGAAGTGCATGCTAATTAGTACATCCTGTGATGCAGGCCTGCCAAAATAAAATTATCTAATCTATCCTATTCGAATATAAATGCGAACCGTATATCCGTATTTTTAACATTTTAATCATCGCCTGACATATTTTTCATTTTTTTACTCAATTTCAAAATAAATAGCATTCTATTGATACGCTGATACAGTTTAGACTGTCTAAAATTACTCCCCACGCTTCCGAAAGTCCCTTCACTCCAGCAGACCCAATTACGAAAACCTCGACAGCTCAATCGGGGTGCAATCGCAATTTCTCGTAAAGCTGAAAAAAAAGAAAACCACCGAACGTCCGTAAAATACCATCCTCTGCAATGGTGTACTCCCGGGTGCAGAGGCAGCGAGGATCGGGTTGAGCCAGGTGCATGAGGAGCGGTGGGCGGGAGACGCGCCCCTGGCAGAATACGCGGCGTATGTAGGCAAGCCGGCTCCGCGAACCGCGTCCGAGGAGAAGAAGCGCGTGCGCGAGCCGAGGGAAAAGAGAGAGAGAAAAAAAAAGAAAAAAAACAATGGCCCCGACAATGGGCCGACGGGCCTTTCGACCCCGGTCGCGATAATACTTCCGGCCATAACTCAAGCCCGGAGGATCGTGCAGCCTCGGCGCAGGGGAGATAAAAGCCGGGGAGGGCCGGGCACGCGGAACAACTGCGTGCGCGCGCCCCGTGTAGTAAACTTTCCTCCCGGGGCCACGAGGAGCGCCGGTGGCGCGCCCGCCAGATTCCCCGATACGGCCTTGGGCATTATGTGCGCCGCGGGCCCCGTCCTCCCCTTGGACGAGGCCGTCGTCGCCGTCGTCCCCGTCGGCCCCCGGGCTTATCGGCCCAGTCCATCAAGGCGCCACTGCCGCGCGCCTCCGCGGCGTTATAATAACTCACCGCCGGCCTGTCCACCTGGAGTCTTCGACTCGCGCGCGGGGGCATCCACCGGCCTCGGACAAGTGCTTTCATTAGGGCCGCCGATCCCCTGAATATTCATGCGCTTTTCCCCGCCGAGTGCACTCGGCCCTCGCCAACTCCAGCCGCTTTCCCACAGGGCACCCTTTGGCTTCACCAAATTCCATCTTATTTTTAGCTAAACCTTACCTAACACTGATTACTTTGTTCTTTTTCCACCTAGATTTATCGCTGCTAACTGCGCGGTTCAATATGCGCGGTTTTACTCTTCGCTATATTGGCCGGTATCATTCCTTTCTACACACACAAGAAGATTTGTTGTTGTTATTATTATTATTTTATTCATTCGTGTCTATACATGTAAATTTATATAGATACAAATATATCTTTAAGGGAAATTGATAAGTAGAAGAGGATCAACATGCTGTCATCGAGTCACATATAGCTGGTAAATCAATTACTGTATCTGGCGACTGATTTAGTTCGCATTTTGCGTGCATGGTCGATAAGGGTCCAAAAGGAAGGAAACACAAATTTTTAATAATATCGTTCAGTTTGATTTACAAGGGCCAGTCTAATCTCGTCTAGCCGTGTAGCGAGTTGCTAACCGAGAAACACCGAGTCCTCTAGTAGCTCGCAGCCGTAGTACAAGGCTCCCCGAGGCGACTACCAGAAAGCCTCTCAGGCAGAAAAAACAAAAAAAAAAAAGGAGACGCCGAGAAAGAGAAAAGGTCGTAAACGCATTAACCCCCGAAAGTTATAATCGCGGGCTTCCTTAAGTCTTCATTTGACGCTTTGGAGGCAGGCGAGCGGAGATGTACGCCGGCGACGGGCGGCGATGATCCAGGTGCAGGGGCTTATCGGGCCGGGCGATCGGGGCGCCACCCTTGGGATCCTAGGGGGCGCCCCGGCGCCCGGAACCGCGGCCAAGGACGTCCTTGCCCCGGGCGATAGGGCAGGCGCCAGGCGCACGCGCCCCGGCGCCGAGACATCTCCCGGGCCGATGTTAATGGGACTTTGGTGTTTGTCGCTCGTGGATAAAAATCGGGGCGACGTGCGCCGGCCCCGGGCCCATGCACCCACTTGGCCCATCCGCAGCTTTCACGGATTCAGGTACGTCTTATTAAGGCTTTCACGGGGCTTACAGGGCCGGCGTTTTGTCCGACTGGCGGGAGGCCGTCACGTCGGCCCGGCTAACTGTTTAATTAGACGGCTTCGCTTCCCGGGCCTGCGGTCAGTACTCGTCATGCGGCGCCGAGATACGCATCGGCACGGGATTCCTCGGCCGCAAGGAACCGCGAGGGCAATGATAAAAAAAAAATCTCGACGACGCATCCCCCAGCTCGCGGCAATCAAGGGGCGACTCGGCGCGGTCCTCGGTCCACACACACACGTATATATATATATGCATCGGCTCCCCCTGGCCGCGGTTCTCCAGGCGGCGCGCGCGGGATTTATGCGGCCTAGGGCCGACGGCGCCGCTGCCGAGGCCGCGCGGGTACGTGCCCCGCCGGCCCGGCCAATAACTCCCATTGTGTGCACGTGTGTGTGTGTGTCTTGGGGAGGCTGCACGCAGAGGAATTCGAGCCGGCGGGCCGCGGGTCAAGCGCGGCAGCCTCGCGGATGTCTACAAGAAAGGATAGGCCCCCGGAGCGGCCGGCCGGCCGTATATATATATGTATGCGCCGACTTGGGGTACTCTGTTATATGAGGACCTGCCGCCGCGAGCCCTGCCCGTGTAATAATGCAGCCGCGAGCCTCGAATCCCACTCCGGGCGTGATTTATACGCGCCGCCCCGGCATTGGGAGCATGTATATATGTAATGGATTGATCCGGGCATTGCGCCATCGATTATGCGCTTGCGCGCAAATATCACACACGGGAGGATTTTAGGTTCGAAACTACGTATTGATTTATATTTAGTTGTCCAGAGTAGAGTATAATACTGTTTCCAAGACTCTAAACGGGAGGACCAGCTCCGCGTAAAACATCCTGGAAAGTAAGCGTCCGCCCCGCGCCCCCCAAGATTTGTGCCTGGGGCTTGAAAAAGCGCGGGCGCGTTATATCGCAACCGGCGCGTGTAATTAATTAATCGCCGCGTACCGTCTGCTTAACGCGAGTTCTTTTGTCGCCGCGGGGCCGAGCCGATAAATTACCGAGAGAAAGATATGCCAGGCGCACGGGGCCGGGACTTTGCGCGGGAGTCGCGCGGGACGACCGGTCGGCGCCCGGTGTACGCGTATACACACACACACACACGTTCTCACGGACCGCAAGACATTATCGACCCGGGGCAAACATCAACCGAGCTGAGACGGGGATGAGAAAGAAAAAAAAAAGGGGTGCGAGGCTGTCCCGCGGGAGGCGCGGGCGCCATCAATCAGATCGGGCGGTCCGCGGGCCGGCGGTTGTCTCGCGCAGGGGGGCCCCGGCCTTGTGTGTCCCGTGCCGCCCCCGATCGCCCGGCATAATGAGGGAAAGAAGGGCGCGCGTCCAATCGTAAATCGCTTTAATTCGCCGGCGCGCGCTTTTATAGTGCCGGGATAGTAACTGCGCCGGACGCGCGCCCGATATAAATCCCCGGCCGCGGGCCCCGCCCGGTTTTTACACAAGGGCGCGTACACTGGGCCGGCCCGGGCTGCCTTGCAATTAGCCGCTAGATCCTCGGGCGCCGGCGCGGGGCCGATCGACGGGAAAATTGCGAGAGATACGGCCTCGGGGGGTGCCGCGATGCGGGGGGGGATCAACTGCCGTGAGTCATTGCGCAGGAGAGCACCGCACTGCTGTAGTGGAAGCGAGGCGTTTGCTTGTACTGCTCGAATGAGCCGCGGGGAGTGATTTTTCGAGTATTCAATGACCCGCGAGCCATCGTGAATGAACCAAGTTCATTCACCAAATAAATGCAAACTCGCTAATAGCCGGTATGACAAATCAACTTTAAAGGAATGCAGTTTTTGCACGTGATACTATCGTTAGAATATAAATTAGTATTGATGTATATATATTTCCTAAGACGTTGGGGAATCTTGTTGGTTATTATTATCTAGGAATTCATTGTTATTATACTGTTTACATTTAATTGTAAATGTAAAAGATTGAGTTGCCGATTGCGCGATCAAACGAAACGCCTTAGTTGACCAATTCAAATATTACGCATTAATACAATATCCTCGGATATTTTTATTTATCAGTGCAGGGGTTCGACGCAAGATTATCCAACGGCTCGGCTGACATAATGTAATACGGCGAGATAAACAGGCCGATCGGCAAAGTGGCAAGCGGTGCAATAAATAATTAAAGAGCGCTGACGGGCGCGGGGACGTCACCGGCGCGGCCGGGGCTCCCAGGCCTCCGCACTTCCTGGAATTCCGCTGACGAGCCGCCGCGGCCCGAATCCACCTACGAAAGGCCTTTGCGCGCATCCAGTTGCGTTACACCGTAACGAACACAGGGCAACGAGGCGGCCCGAATGAAGCAAAAAAAAAAAAAAGAAAAGGAGGAAGCAACCCACTCGAGGAGGAAACAGGAAACGCAATTGCGAAAGCAGCGCATTGCTCGGTGTCGCGATATAACCCGCGCGATCAATGAACGTCTCGGCGGGCACTTGCTGCGCATGCAGAATCCGCGGGGGAGGATATACGCGAGTGCGGCTTCAATGGGAAGGAGGAGCCACGCGAGGCGCGTGTAACGCGAGCGCCGGCCGCGTGCGTGCGCGCCCGTTTTCCCGTGTGTGCGTCCGTGTGCATGCGTCCATTCACTAATTTTTTCGCGGGCGAAAATGTCCCCGCGGGTATCCTCTTCGGCCCGGCAGTTTTCACTTTCGCTTATTAACGCCGGATTTTTGTGTAGAACGCGGTCGTCTCGTGAAAACGGACACGAGTCCGCCGGAAATACGAGGCGCCGCGAGCCGAGCCCCGGGGATATATATACACATATATCGAGTTGAGGCTCGCGGGTAATTCGTGCTCGCCGGGATCGGGGCCGCGTTCGTTTACTCCGATTCGACACGCTTGCCGAATTTTTCCCAATGCCCCCCGCGCTCCCGGTTTTACATACTTCGGCCCGTGACTCGTCATCTTTCATTCAGCTTTTCGGCGGGCGGCCAAGTTTTTGAGCGGGCGCCATTTGATTTGGACGCGTTTTTGAAAATGCCCTTCGTTATCAACAGTCGACGTGCTGGATGGATATTCGCGTTTATTTTTATAACAAAACTGACGCATCTTTGTATTTTTCATAAGCAATAATAATAGCTTTGTTCGTCAAGGTAACTATAAAAGGTATTAAGCCGAGTGAAAATACTTATTTATTCATGAAATTAAAATTCCGCTTTTCGATAATGAATAATTTCAAATCGTCCTAATAATACACGCTTAATGCATTATTCGAATCGAATTGAAATATAAATGCAGAATTTAAGGATTTGAGTATGTAAAGAGTCGTATATAACAGGAAGTTCATTATTGGATTACTACAAATGAGCGATATTGGACGAAGCTAAATTAAATATAAAGCGTGAAATATTTAATTGACACTTGTGCATACTTGCTAGATTTGAATATAGCGTTCTGACAGTTCTAATTTTATTCGTACACATTTATAAACATGCCAGCGGTAGGTACGGTACTACGCCATTCTCGCGTTATACCAACATAAACTCGAACGTATATACGCCCTTTATATTATAATCCATTTAGCGTTAAACAGCAGTCAACCTTAATGCATAATAAAATGAAACTTTTGATATTATTAAGTTAACAAAAGTGGCGAGCGGCAACCTCGGCCCCGACAGAAATATTAAATCCGCTGCCAAGCGGCTTCCCTTTCACTTATATACACGTGAAATGCATACACCTGCCCTAAAAATCTCCCTGCCCCTCGGAAACTCGGCCCGCAGTCGGGCCTGGCCGCAACTCCACCCGCCTTGGCATCCAGTCATTAGCCGGGAGGCCTACGCGCACATCCATACATACAGCCTCGGCAGGTCAAGCGCGTCGGTCTATCCCCGCGACGGCTCGTGGGGACCGCCTCGATTTCCGGCACGCGCCGCGGCCTTGTTTGACGAGCGGCTTCGCCACGCGGGCTTTTGTCCTGGGCGCGTGCGAGGCGGCCGTGCCCCTCGGAAACTTGGAAAATCGCCGTCCCGAATAAAAAGCAAAAGAGACGGCAAGCGCCCGAGTTTATACCGCGGAGTGGATTAAATTCGGAGAGGAGAATCGCAGCGGCGTGCGCTCGAGCGCGGGTACAATAATCAGGGGAAAGTAGGCGCCGGCCCAATGTCCCGGCCGTTTAAAGCCTTTGTGCGCTTTACGGCCCCGACAACTACTGGGCCGTTTATATGATTATTCACGGGGACACTGTGTTTTATAGCCGCGCGCGGCTCGATTTAGCCCCCTTGCCGGCCGATTATAATCGGGCTTGTAGAGGTGCGTATACGCGCACCGGGGATTAGTATATATGGCCGCGGGACGCGCGGTATGGTTTACGAGTCGGTTACGAGCGATGCAGCACACAAGTGACACGGCCTCAGTCCTTACGAGCGCCTCGCCGCCGAATCACACGCATGTGTATATATATATACGCACATCGGCTTTGATCGCCCCGATCTTACCCGCGGCGTATACACCACAACAAAATCGGCCAGTTATCCGGCCGTTATTTTTTGTCTGCTCCTCCCCCCGCGATGCTAACGGGGGCCGCAGACGCCTGCTCTTGTCGTTGTCTCGCGGGCCGGTGGACGTTCCGTTCACCCGCTGAGGACTAAGACGGGCGGTGAGAATTCGGAAGGTCAGCGAACGCGTGGGCGCGCAACCGATGCGCCCTCATAACTCGGACATAGCATTGCACTCTGCCCGCGTCGACAGCGACAACTTTGTAAAAACAAACAGGCCGGGCTAAACTAAACGTTAAAAAGGAAAACCGCGAAGGAGAAAAAATGGGGAAAGCCGCCCCTGCGCTCGCTCGGCGAATGCTTGTCCAAATCTAAACCCTTCCGTTATCTCAGCCCCTCCCCGTCCCCGGGAAAGTACTTCCCCGATCAATTTCCCATTCGGCGGGCTCCTCCCAAAAGCCACATTCCACGCGCCGGCGATATTTCATACGCGCGCACGCGCCGGCGTACCGCTAATTTCCACGAATATCGGGGCGCGCGCGGGCTTTTTCTCCCCGGCCGAGGGGAATATACCGGGCGCCCGCGTGTACATAAGGGCGGGCCGGCGTACAAGCAATAATAAAGGGCGATCGCATCGGGGCGAGGGCCGCGGCGCGCCGGACTCGCGGCCCTCACTCCCCCCCCCATTCGTCGCATATCGATGTCGGCCCGCCGATATGAGATATACCGGGCCGTCCGCGCGATAATCCGCATAAGTCACCGCGAGCGCCCAAGGGGCTATATTGCCGCCATACCTCACGCTCCCGCTGACATACCGACTGACACCCACCGCTGCCCACCGCTGCCCATTACTCTTTCCCGCCGCTCCGGCCGCCCTCGGCTGGCCTCTCATTTCGAGGACTTGTCTATATCGGCCGCGTTCTTCCCATGCGCAAGCTTATACATATGTGTATATATATATACATATGCGTGGGTGCGTGTGTGTGTGTGCGTTAATACCTTTAATCTCGATCGGGACTACTGTTGTTCTCTGTGTCGCACGGCCGCCTCGCTTATGGGGTTAATTTACACGTTTCATTAGCGACCAGTGGAATATGTATGTATAATCGTTATTCAAAAGCGGAGAGAGAGTTCCAAAAGTTAGTGTCGTAATTTCTGTTGGACCGCGGCCCTTTTTCCCGCGTCATTATCATCGTTTCCATGCAAATGTCGCAAGGATATACCTAACCTCGCGAGCGGAAGAAAAAACCCCAGGAATTTTCAATCTTTCGAAAAGCGCGGCTTGGCGCAATTTCCACCGTTTCGGGGTAAGCTCCCGGGGCGAGGGCCAAAAAAAAAACGGAGAAACAAACAGCGTCAATCGGGCCGCAGCGGAAGCGCCCTATCAAAAATAACGCTCGAACGTGCGACGCAACTTTGGGGGGTCGGCGGCTTCGAAAAATTTTTAGCCCCCGAAAGCGAAGGGGTTGTGTGTGTATACGGCAACTTTCCGAATTCCGCTTGATTAAACCGGGGTCTTATTTAATTCTCGAATTTACGATTCGGCGGGGATGCGCGCGCCGGGGGAATCGCCCACTCGGTGATGATACTCCCCTGCGCGCGCGCGGGTGGGGGGGCGGCTGCAATAATAGAAAAATTTCGCGAGTCGATAATACGCCGGGGGAGCAATTTCGACTTACGAAAGTCTAATGCTACTAGGCGGACAATAATGAAAACGGAAACCACGAAGATGCACTCCAGCGTATCGACAAGCGGCCGCGTTATATCCCGGCCTGGCTCTGGGGGGGGGCTGGGAGCCAGGCGGCGGCTGCGCGGCCCTCGCGCGCGCCGGCCCGCCTTTTTCCGTGTGTAATCAACGGAAGAAAAATAAAAGAAGCCAACTTCCTGTATCGCAAATCGATTTTTCTCCGCGGGGGCCGGGGACGACTGCTGGGCGGGGGAGGTGGGCGAAGAGCCCGGTGGGAGGGGACAGGGCCGCCGGAGGAGGAGGAGCCGCCGCCCACCCGGGAGGAGGATTCAACTCGGTCGTTTTAATTCTCCTCGTTTCTCGTCCTCCCCCGTCGTTCCTCCGCAATTGGCTACGAAGCGCGTCCACATAGCGAGGGAATACAATAAACGCGGGTATACTGCACGGCTACCGAGCAGCGAGAAGAATAGTATAAAAGGGAGCCTCCCGCTACCCCCGCACCGTGTTCGTTCACTTTGCACTTTTATTGTTTCAACTTCCACTTTTATATCTCCGCTGCGTAATTCAAAATAATTTTCTTAATTACAAAAGATAGCCCTTATGGACTCTGCCGAGATGGATTTCACGACGAGGCTGTTGCCAGTATAACAATTGGCGCTCGGAAACTATTTCCTCGAAATTTCGCTTGGTTATACATCTCGCCAATGCAGCGTGTAAGCAATTTTTAACTGTGGATGGACTGGACCGCTCTCGCGGATATTAAACTATCGGTTAATACGCTTTACTTGAAAAAATCTTACTAAAATTGCAGTAATTTATCCTACTTTTTATGGTAGCGACATTAGCAAAATAAATATTATACTTTACCATTATACTAATGTCCAATGGAAAAACTTTCAGACTTTTTGAATTCCAAAATAATACAAAAGCGGTACTTGCGATACTTTTACGGCTAATTGTGAAAACTTCATCATTTTCTTAACGACCCGCGGGTCTCGTTACAAAAGCACTTAGAGCTGAAATAATGTATAAGCACTGTATCTATAGATGTAGACATAGTAATGAAGTAAGAAGAATGCAAGAGACTAGCATTAACACCTCTCATCTCGAGGTGTCCAATGATTCTACTATTTTTAAATAGTACGAATACCACAATGGTAATCAGAATATATATTTATCGATTAAAAAGATCCTAATGTTTTCATGATAACATCGTCATAGTTTTCGAATATCATGATAATATTGGCTAAGAAACGACGTTTAATGATAATCAACTGCTGAAAATATGGTATCCATTCTCTATCTTTGTCAGTTAGTCCATTGGTGAGATGTTCTAATATGCGTCAATGCGCAAACTGGGTAAGACGAGAGAGGTGGGGTTAGACTGCCACCAGCTACCGCTTTGTAACTCTACAAGCTGTACACAATTGTGTAAAAAAGTAAGGTTAAACTCAATGTGCTAAGTACACAGCCTGTAATATGTATTCCACATCAATAATAATACAACAATTGTACAGTGTTTCATGACCGTTTAATTCATCGTTATCATTATCTGCTAATTCGTTGAAACCTTTGCAAAAGTTCGACAATTTCTTTTGCACAATTCCGCGACTCGTAATAAAATTATAGAAAAATTACACTGATTTTAAATATTAGGATATGTACGTTAAATATTAAATGCTACACATGTTATTTGTTTGCATACACGTTGTTTAATGTAATTGTATCCGATAAGACATAGAAAAGTTTATTATCACCTTTTGATATTCGTAAATTTATGGCGATAATATGATATTCACACTGATCGTAAGCTGACGGTACACCATATTTCGCCAATCAATTACTTACAGGGACGGAATAATCTATAATGTAAATAATTTTCACTGTATTTTACGACAACTAAACGAGTCTGTTAATATCAAATTATTCGCTAAAAAATTGAAAAAGAACTTTTACACGATCCTTTTAAATCAAAAACTCCTTCGTTTAAAATTACAGAAATAGAATGATTAATATTCGAGTCAGCCCTAAAGACTTGTACGTCACCCAAACATCAGCTATCTTTCCCCGAAAAAATTCTTAAGTTCGTTGCAGGCTGCCTATCAGAGGCCAATGTCCATGACGATCGCGTGTCAAAACAACGTAGGCACTGATCCTGACAGGATGAGGAACGACGACGACATTCGCCCTCTCGCTCTTATGCCCACGCTTGATGCCGCGCGTGTCATCGTCGGCGCTTCCCTATATATTTGTCTCCTTCCTAGGCGCAACGCTGACCCGCAGCCACACGCGGACCCTTTAATATCCTCCTTTCTCAGCTGTTCTCCATGAGCAAAATTAATAGCTATCTAAGTGGCGGTTAATATATTGCCTCGTAAATATCTCCGCGCCCCGAGTATATTCGTTTCTCTGCTGTCGACGATGCAATAGCGAATACACACCCTTGCACCCGAAAGTCCAGGGAACAAAGCTTTGTTCGCGTAAGAAATGCAGCTACGAATTTTCTCTTAACAAAAAAACGCGCCGATTAAGTATAAACATGAGACATACTCTGTTACTTTATATTACATTAAATTACCATTCATTTAATTACTATTTATGCTTGTATTATCAACATGGTGTAATTAAATTTGACTCTGAAACAATATAAGTATTCATTAATATTTGTGAAAATTTTATTTTTTCTTATATTGAAATATACTGGAAAAGATTCACATGAAGTTTCAACAAAAACCATTCTAAAAAGTATAAAGTCAGCATATTAATTTTTTTATGAGAATAAATTATTGTTCAATTATATTTATTTGTAAGGGTGAATCTATTTGTATATTTATTTTAAAAGATTCCATGCGGTTGACATAAATTTAAAATTGGATATAGAAATTTTAGTACATAATTATTATATTAATGAATGAATAATTTGAATAAACTTAAAATTTATAAATACAATATAACGTTGTTAAAATTAATTAATTTAATGTAATTAATTGTTATACATATACATGTATATAATTATTTATCTAACTGGCCTAGTTATATTATTAGGATACCTTTATTTATTATTGAATTTGTCTTTTGGGTTCGTCAGCAGTGCGGTATACATGATATATCGTGTGTTTAACGCTCTTATGCTCTTACGTATATATTATGAATTACGTATCAACTACTCGCATGTTAGCAGCTGGTAAATCCGAAGATATCGAATCTTATATTTGATTTTGCCTGTTTCGATGAGTCCTATAACTAAAGACTACACAAACGCCGTTCCCATACTGTGAGGAAATTTGCTCCCCACCTTGAGTGTAGAGTAGGTACTCCATGCCGCTTCACGACGCTACCTCCCAGGATTACCCGGCTGCTACAGACCCTGGAGCTGTCTCCAATCACTTTGATTGCATTCCATAGACTGACAGGCCTCCAAAAAAACAGCACAATCAAGGCCAATTGGTACTTTTGACCGCTTAATCCGAGTACACCAGGATTGGGTGAACATCTTCTGGGAGCGCGTAGCCGGCTCGGTCATTGTTGGAGGGCTTCCCCTCGGCGCTTCGGGGCGGGCACCGGGGACGCGCCGCCTCGCGGCCCTCCCTCGAGCGCGACAAGTGCCGGCGTGCCCCCGGCGCAATTAAAATGCCGCGAGGTAGGGCCGGCCCGCCGATAAATAAAAAAAAAGCGCCGGGGGTGATAAGAGGGCCGCGGGAGACGCCGGCCGGCGAAGCGCTATGGAAATTACGCGGAGTAAATCCGGAGTGCGCGGTCCTCTCGACGGCCCGCTGTGTGTGTGGCCGCGGGGCTTGAGGGCCGCGCGTGCGGGAGAAGGGGACCCGGGCAAGGCTTTAATGTATGGCCGGCGATCTAATTTTTGGAATTATTCTCACGCGCGCGAGGGCCGGCCGAGGGGCGCAAGGAACCCGCCCGCGGGGGACGCCCTCCAGACAATACTTAAGGGGCGGGGGCGCCGACCTCTCCTTTATTTTTCGCGTGGGATTAGACCTCGCGGGTGCTCCTGGCATTGTTTAAGTGCGTCTCCGGCTGCCCTCCTTCCTTTTTTTTTCTCCCCGGCCTGCCCCCGGCCTGCGCCTCCTCTCTTACTCTTTTTTTTTTTCACTTCCAACGAGAGACTCGCTCGCGATGCCTCTGTCGCTAATTTATGGACTCTTGCCGCGCTCGGGACTAAATGCTGCATTATTATGCCTTCCGATCCTGTCGACTCCCTATACTTACATTATGATTTCATTTATCCCGACAACTCTACGATTTCCTTCGTAAATATCCTACTTCTGATTATCCTGTAAATTGCGAAACAATTTTCATTGATTTTAGTCATTGAACCTTGGACGTATCATATTCAAATATCAAATTTGAATTTTGTACCTCTTTATTTTTTCTCCCTTCCAAGTTCCTATATGTATATTTGTCATACAATGATTTACATTTTATTAGTTTTTTCATGTTGAATACATATGCAAAGGTATAGGCGATAATTTTATTTGTGTTTAGCTACGATAATGATGTTTATAGCTGATTCATGTAACTATACTCAAGAATGTGGTAGCTTCACTCTATAAATCAATGATTAATTGTAATGAGATATGTAGCAAAAGATAGTAATTATCAAATTAGCTCGTTTATGTTTTAGATTTCATAGCATAAAATCATTTTTATTCTTCTATCTCGAGTAATAAAATTATACCGTAGCTAAAAATTCGTCTTGTAATTTTAATTAATAAATAGATAACAATTTTTCATTAAATATATCGATTTAAATCTAACAATTTTTTTTGTTACGATGTTGTCTACCATCCAGTGAGTAGAATTTTAAACTTATTGTAAAAATAATCCAAGTCGTTAAATTATTATTTTTCCATTCTCTGTCAGAAAATTGATTAATTTTTATAGTTTTGCTTTTGATTTCATACCTGTCAAGAGAAAGTAATTTTGACGTCTTTCAAAGGCAGATTATTTACTGCATTTTTGTACGTGGGTCTGATAATTTATTACCTTGAAAATCTGAATGTGCTGTTGTCCAATATATTTTAATTCTACTATTGTTTTTGGCTGTTTTTGATAAACCAAGAAGTTTGTTTGAGATATATACTGGAATCTATAAATGAATCTTGTTATAACACTTTAAAAATTTATAAACTACGTATCTAATTTACTTGATTTGCAAAAAATTAAAGCAAGAAACCACATTGAAAAATGTTTTATTTGTTTTTTAAAATGCACTGTTATTTATAATTTATACTTGCTTTAAATTTTAAAACAACGCTAAAGTATCCGTGTTAAAATATTAACTATTATCTATATTTATCCTTACTTACGCTATTTCTCTACAACGTGTAATTCAGTACTTTGAGCCTTTTATAGGTGTCTACCGTTCGTAGGTTCAAAGAATGAAAGCAAATATTTTTACTTATTTAATTTCTTTCCGTTTAATTTTGTTTAATAGAAAAAAAAATGAATTACTAGGATCGAGTTAGTATACGACTTCTTCTGTTGTTGTCTGTATAAATATATTTGAAATAAATATATATTAAAAGACTAAAAATGAGTTAAATTTTTTTAATTCAAGCACAGCAGTAATCGGTTTAGAATACTCGTGACCCGTATAGCACTAAACTGTAAATGGTTTAAATATGTTTTTAAAAAATAGACCTCGGTCACACGCTTCTTCCCGCTCTCGGACCCTCGGTGCCAGGTGCCATGACGCTATTATTACGCGGGGGCGAGTCCGCGTTGTCTCCCGCGGATGCCGTCTCCCTGTGTCCCCGCGAGCGGCCCGGCCAAGCAAAACGAGGCACGCGCTACTAGGAGGAAAAAAAGGCGCCCGGAGGAACACGGCCGCGCGGTCCTCCTTCGGCTGCACAATGCCGGTGCGGCGAGCGCGGCCGCGGTGTATATACATATATACGCTCAGGCGCAGGGTTATCCCGGCCGGATCTACAGGGGACGACGCGGCATCGCGAAATTATTTATTAGCGGGCTCCTCCTTCGTTAGCCCCCGGGCACGAGTGGAAAAAAGAATGCAGGCGGCGGCGTAAAGCCGCGCGCGCGAATATACCCCCCTCGAAAGAGATTCCCCGCCCGCCGCACTCCCGAAGATTAATGCCCGGGGTCGTCGCGTAATTAGAAAATGGCGCGGTCGCGTGGTTCGAGTACACCCGCGGCCTGCGACCCATATATATATATATAGGTTCTCCTCGCCGAAGGCGCTAGCTTTAAAGAGACGGCTTTGGCGGTGTATATATCGACTAGCGTTTCTCGGCGCGGCTATACCAGCTTATTTTTCGCGGGATTTCGCGGTAAATCGATCAAAAGGTTAAACGGCCGGAAGCTGTATTCATCTGCAAGCTTAATGCGTATATTTATACAACGGAATATTTAAACGTTTCCGCGGGTTCATAAGAGTAGGGATATTAGTTCGTTTCAGTTATTTAAAGCTTCGCTTGCCGGCTCGTTTTGTCGAGAAAAAAAAAGGTTGCATTGTGCGGCAGTGCAGCGAAACGCATCCTTTAAAAATATACGAAGTTATAGTTTGTCATCGCCGTTTTGATCCCGTGCAAGTGGGGATCGTTGATCGTTAAATCAATAATGGATAAGGCGCGCACAGAGTGGGGCCGTGCCGCCGGGTGGCTGCAACCTGCGAAGGAACCCCATCCCAACAATGCCAGTCGGCTATAATGAGCTAAAGGGCGATCTCCAAATATATGTATCCTCACGGAGACGAGGGAGATGAAAATCCGAAAACCCGGGCGGCTCCCCGACGGGCCGATCCCATTAAAGCAATAGCCCTCGTGTGAGCCGGGAAAGCTGGAAAAATCGGGTGGGGCGCGGGCCACTCTTGAAATTCATATGGGCGAGTCGCGCCGGCCCGGGCCGCGCCATTGTGGCCAACACGCGCGCGCCGGCCGGCTAATCCCTGCGGGAACGAATTACCGGGCTGTGTATACATACACACAGCTGTACGTGTATATATACGTGTACGCGGAGCGCCGCATCCCCCGCGCCGGTGTACGACTCGGCCCGCGGGAAAAAAATATTTGTCGGCTGTGTGTCCGGCATTGTGTATAAACAGATCGTGACAGTGTTTTCGAATCGTGACGAGGGGGGGGCGGGGGTTGGTTGCGCCTACTCGGCGCTTTTTTTACCCGCGCCCACCTCGCGGTCCCCGGGCTGAGAAAGCACGCGGCCGGCCTGATCGATCATCGATCCGACGGGCCCGGCGCGCGTGTCCCGATCGACGGAGCCTCGCCGCCGGGGACTCTAGCTGCACGCCGAAGCGGCTTGTGCAAGCGCCTTTTCTCTCCGCCGTAGAAAATCTCAGTGGCTACGCCCAGTTGCGGCCTGCATGAGATGTGGAGGAAAAATCTTCACTTGCCCGCGCCACCCTTGTAAAATTATATTAATGCACGACATTAATCTATGAGGAACGATCGAGATAAATGTATACGCTGCTGTAGTCTTTCAATAGTTAGATGATTACATACACCAAGAAAATCAGTTTTTTGGGTTTATTGTTTAAATTGAATCCTTTAAATGAACAAAGATGCGCACACGCTAACTATGAGGATTTTCAGTGATTTAAAATTCTTCTCGATTAGCACGTTAATCAAGTCATCAAGCTAATAGAATTCCTAAAAAATCTAGGTAGGTAATTAGTGCTCAAAGTTACGATAACCCCTTACAACCAAAAAGAAAGATGGGGATTTCCCTAGTTAAGCAAAGTTAGGCAAGCGAATGAAAACGGGCGGGCGCAAAGTGTTCTCCGGAGTCTGACGCCCAGTTCCCATTGCAGATGTCACCGCGACTCGAGCGAATTTATCCGAAGTAGTCCCCCTTGGCGGCTCGCTCTTCGAGGCACACTTCCCGCCCCCGCGCCCGGCGCCTCCCGCTTCCTACTCGGCCCGATGCAATTAAGCCTCTGCTGACCGCGAGGACAGCAGTTCGGTGGCTGAATTATTCAGCAGATGGCGCGGCCGAGCGGCCAAGGAGCGGAGTTTGGGGGATTCGTTAACGGCCGCAGAGCCGCCGGCGCTATCGCCTCGTCAACGGGCCGTCCCGCGTAAAAGCGCATATCTCGTTGTCGGCCGACACACAGCCCGGCTAATCCAATTGAACCGTATCCAGAGGGATGACGAGGGTATTGCCTTTGGATCCGAGGCGCGCCGGCGGGGATGAGCGCAGTGTGGGAAACGAATCTTGGGAGATCGCGCCGGGCTTTGGGTTGGCGCAATTCGCTCGCGCGATTACCTCGACCTTACTACCGCGGTTAGCCATTAATTGGTTGAAATATAAAATTTAATAATTATACCGAACGGAATGTACATCGACTGGGAATCCAGCTCTCCTCAGTCCATCCTATAAGAGATTTTGAGATAACCATGAAATTCACACATTATATTGCGGCATGTTCCACTGTTAAACCCACGTGCGACTTCCCGTCAGAGATTAAATTCCAACGTAATTGCATACACTTTTAGTGGCGAACCTACGTTGAATACCCATTAGATTATTGCGTAGCTAAGATCAATTTCAATAAAAGCATTCATGTACTTAAATATTACTATTAATCTTTACAAAAAAGCGAGCTCTAAAAGACGGGCGATATTTGACTTTTTTTGCTACTGCAATGTGACATATCTATATTTTTTTTGTTTTTCTGTAAGCGTTGCTCAACTGTAATATGCACTTCAGGATTGCAATTTGACAAGTTTATAAAGTACCTAGATTCAAATCTATGTTATGTAAATATCTCTCTTAAAAGTGATAAACTATAACACCCCTGTGTGCCATTGAATCATGCATTATATAGTTTGTTGTATTGAATTCTAGATATTCTTGTTTTTAGCCCTTAGTGTCATTAATAAATAAATAAATTAATTAACATTAAAGTTTAAAAGTAGTCCTCTTGTAGAATACATTCATTTATCGAATTACTTCATGGAAAATAACGAATATCGATTCAGCTTGAATGAATCTTATAATGTGGGAAAAAGCGGAGTGCAATATTTTGACAGGCAAGCTAAATCATTCTTATACCTAATACCAAATTCGTTTCCATGATTAGACCGTAAGCGAATTCACCAACGAGAGCGCGCGCATATATTTCCGAATAAAGAACAAACGACGTGTGTTATAAAATATAAAGAATGCGCTAGGCGCGCGGGGTGTCCATCTATCACCCCCGAACTATGCATTGCCCGCGCGCAAGCTCGGCGACGAAGACAGTAGAAAAGTCGTAATGATATATACAGGGAAGATTAAAGAAGGCGGGGAAAGAAAACTGCGCTCCCTGACGGCTTCGGGAGGCGATATCAGCGACGGAATTCCATAGCGGCCGAGACCCAGGAATCTTAACGGACCTCGTCCCCGCGAGTCCAAACTTATAACCGGGCGAGGCCGTTTAACATTAATCGCCCGAGTATTATTCATTCGCAAATTGGAACGGGAAGGGGCGCCTTTTATGGGCGGTGGGGATCAGCTGTGCACAATTAGCATCATTGACGTCGTGGGGAAATTGCATTTTAGGAATGGCGACCGGGGGAGAGAGTTGATTAGTGCTCTAACGGTGGCGCGTTTTTTCGATATGCGCCTTTTACGAGCTGCTCCCCGGACGACCAAACACTCGGAAGCATAGAAAGGCGCAGTCTCGAGTGCATGGGCTACTTGCGGGTTTGATTAGTGGATAAATGATATTAAAATTAGTTCGACTTATTTCGATAGAACACGTATCTGTTTGAAGCGCGATTGCCGTGTTACTTAAGGGGCTATTACGATGCAGAATTTATTATGCCTATAAAATCGAATTGACTAAATATCAGCTCGAACAAAAAAAAAAACATAAATTTAAACGTAAAATTTTCTTTTCTGTTTGTTGAAGCACCACGGAAACAAAACCCATCAACTGCTATGCAAATGATGTGCAAGCAAAAATATTCAAAATTCTATATTTCAGGGTAGAATGAAATTCCAAGCTTATGAAATGCTCCCTTAAATTACACGGGGATCCCAAGACTTATGGTATGGTCGTAATATGAATATATGTTACTCAAGATGTAAGAAAATTTTTTACCGTTATTACATTCGTGTAATAGAGATTCGAATGACATCGTGTTAATGCCCGTTCCAATAACTTTCCTACTAACCCAATGTTTTCTAAAATAAACTAAGTATCATGTACAGCGCCCATACTGTTCTTCGATCGAAAAAATAAGTCAGCCTCGTTTGATGGAAACAGAAGCAACCAGAGAATAACTAGTACGGGCGAGACTTTTACCATCTACCACGTGCAGAATAAATTTACAATTAATTATTATTCGTAAGAGCAATCGTAGCTATAATTTATTCCAATTAGGTAAGTTCGGCGCGTGTTTTCACTATATTTGCGGGGACGGACACTACAAACGAGCGGGCATTAGAAAATTACCGTAACATTCCACGGCACAGTACTTAAATATATATCCTAGAACTTACACACACTAGTATAAAGAAGGTGTACACACACGCTCTTCCACGATTTAGCATTAACCGCTGTATCGCAACTAATTACCTTAAAGCCGACATTTCGCAACAACTTCCTCTCGATACCACTGACAAAATTAAAATCCTTGCGCGAGTTTTGCAAGTGATTCTGTGTTGAAAACGTGAATTAGAGGAAACCTGCAGATCTAAATGATTGGATCCTAGGTATAAATGAACTTACGATAGCTGCATGGACTATTGAAATATAAAGGAATCTTCATTACGTCTAAGGGAATTCCGCTACGAAGTAAATTACGGACGGTATTCAATCACTTGCTGTCGATTATATTGAATAGCATTAAAATTACTATTGATATATAAATTCAGAAAAACGGAAAGAGAAGACTTTTTTTTTTATAAAATTCAAAACTTTTTATTCCATTAATTAGATGCGTCGTAAAATAGGAATCCATCTGCGATTACACTCCAATTAGAAGCGGCTTTTATGACTTGGCCAAATACGTGCGAGAACTCCATTAAATTAACATGGATAGCAAGCGCATAAATTTCGTTTAGTTTTCTCGAAACTGAAAATTAAATATTTCGAAAAAAAATATAAGTGAGTCATCCTAGTACAGACTGCATACTTTATATGTATATATCCACCATAATGGTGTATATCTAACACACTCTCGTGCAACACGATAATTTTTATTCCCAATCAATGCATCCAAAAGGTGATACATTTGTAAACGTATCGGTAAGCAAATGACTGACACTCGTTTATAAAATCCACCTACTTAACTAATACTATAATTGCATCTTATTACTATACTAAATTATTTTTATACTAATCATTAGCGATTGAAAGTTTATACAAATTACGATTAAAGCTAATAAAACTATGTTGATTATTATTTAACACATTTTTAATTATTATTAAATTACTTTTATGTGGATTCCTCTTATATGCGAAACAGATTTCTATAAAATTACAAAATAAAATTCAATGAAAGTTTTGTTTTAATTGTAGTCTGTACTTATTAAATATTAAAAAGTCCCTTAAAGATTTAGTAGCCAGACTGTAGACTGTAAAGTCCGGTGGCATCTTCGGCTTAAAGAAGATTAAATTTGTACACGTGTAATTCAGCACTTTGAGCCTTTAATGGCTGTTTCGTGTTCATAGATTCAAAGAAGAAACCTTAGATTACAAATAGCGTGTATGAAACAAAGTGAATAGTATTTTAATTACAATTATTATCTTAAAAAATATCACATGGCTAGAACTTGTTGAGGAATTTAGTACGGTTAAGGAACGTTGAAATAATCTAAGTCTATTTAGGTTTTCTCAAAATAAATTTGGATTCAAAGTTTTGACGATTTATCAATGTATTATTATCAATATGTTTACAGCAAACGAAAAGAAAAATCATCCAGCTACATTATTCATGAGTAATATTTAGATAGTAATAGTAATTTTTTCCTGTCACTTTAAGAGAAGATTTTGAATTAGTGTCCGAGAAAAATAGAATCTCGTTGTACTATTCAAGTTACCTACAACTTAGACTTGCTAATTAGCGCGGAAGTTCATATAAGAGGAAATTTTATTATCCGACCGTTTTGTAAAACGAGCCGTGGCAGAGCTTATACAATCGTGACCAGGTCTCTATGCGCCGCTGGCCGCACGCACGAACATCTCTGCCCAGATCCTCTCTCACCTTCTCGGCATTCGGTATATATTTCGCGCTAATTGTCAGCGGGCGTTATCCCCGATCTCATTATATGCATACCTCGTGCGTGTAGCCTCCTCTCGCTCTCGGATACATCTGCACTTGGGGGTGGTCGCGTCCGCGAGGTAATGCCACGATACTGGTAGTGGTGCTGACAAAGAGAGAGAGAGAGAGAGAGAGACGGGGCGGCTGGAGGAAAAACGTAGCCGTAGGAGAGAGGCGCGAAACGCGTTTGTCGCGACACGGGGAGCGAACGAGCCGGAGACGCTGTGGGAGAGATAAGCTCGGGCGAGGAGAAAAAGGCGAGGACGATTATAATGGCAGACGGTGAGAAGAAGCGGAGGAGAGATTGATTGAGTTTGTTTAAGGGCCGCTTCGAGGTTGTTTGTTGGTTAATAATTTTTCCCCCTGTTTATGTTATGGTAATATATTTGCAAAGTTAAATGACTGCATATAGGTATAAGTCAAAAGTATGTATAATCATAAGCGAATATAAATGGGCAATGGAGCGGATAATGTAGATTAAATATTAATTATAAAAGTGATAATAAAGTATTGAAAAGTTTTCAATGTTTATACGAGGATTAAAGGATTTTCCAAATAATACCGTTATCCGAACGAGGTAAAAATAATCATTAAAATTTTTCAAATACACATCAATTATTCGCAGGTACACATAATTTTACTACTTCGCGCTACAATATAAATATCTCGAATGGCTCGAGGCTGCAGGTACGTGTACAGTTATTGGTTTAGAAAAAGTATCGGCGTTTATCTACACCCATGAATATTTATCCCGAGCTTTTTCCGACTATTCCTCAAATCGAAACACGACCCCGCAACAATGATTCGCTCTACTTCAACGGACTTTGCCCGCGCATAATCGACGACGCCATACTCGCCCTGAGCCTCTTCAGACTAGACGGGTAATAATGACGAGCTGGTAACGTATATATCTCGGCCGAGGCTCCCCGTGGAAACGGCGAGCGAGGCTGCCAGTGCGAGTTCCTCGAAAGGCAGCCGCGACATAGGCGAGAAGATCCGCGAGGCGGTCCAGCGGGAGCTGCAGCCGCCGGGCCGCTTGCTCTACACACGTACGTGCATATAGGGGCCGAGGGGCAAAAGGAAGGCAGGAGGCGGGCGAGGCCGGAGATAAAGGCGGGAGCGTACACCGAGCGAGAGAGAGAGAGAGGGCCGAGGGTCGTTTTAAAAGTCGGGGCGGGCAGGCCGCGCTGCAGCCCGGGGGCCCGTGTCGGGGAGCGCGCGGAGGCCCGTGTTCGATCGGCTATCGCGAATTTTAATGACGGTGCAAATGTCCCGGGCGGCCGGCGCTATATTACCCCCGGCGGCCGGCCGCCCACGCTACCGTCGCGGCCGATACGCCTCTCGTCGATCAACGTCGATCCCCGGGCCTTATCCGCCCGGGCGGCGTGACCCCGTTTCCCAGGCGGCGAGGCTCAAAGCCGGCCGATCGGCTATCGCCGGGCTTTTAGGAGGCCGGGGGGGGGGGGGGCGGCCTACCTGCGCGCCCGGATTAATTATTCCGGCCCGAGTCGGCGGCCGGGCCGCGACCGCCGCCGACCGGTGCATCCCGTCTATTGCGTCGCTTCGGAGACAATGTCTGAAGGGGGCCCTGTCAACGCTCTGCGTATATATATGTATATATGTATCGCCCACTCGTCGCCCACGGCCCGGGGATTTTTTCCCCGGGGCCATGCGAAGCCCAAGCTCGAGGCTTCCGACCGGCTGAGGCTGTAAATTGTTTTTTCGCTACCGATTAACAAAACCCGAGGCGACGGCGAAAAGCAAGCGAGGAGGCAGAAAAATAACGGTTGCCGCGACCAAAGGCCATTTCCGTGGAGTTGGCCCCCTCGGTAATCGTGTACCCATCTGGTAACAAACGAGCTGCTATCAAAACATCGCTCAGCCGCGGAAACGATGTCTCCTACCTGTTATCCTCGGCATTCCCCGGAGCTCCTCCACCGCGCCGCGACCTATCAGCATCTTCTATCAAATATCTGAATATTAATCAGCCAGCCCCCAACACGATCGTTCCATTTGAATAACAAATCTCGGGACGTTATATTTCGCGGCTAATTTCCGCTACGCCTGCGCTTCTTTCGCCCATTTGCGCAAGACTTTGGGATGTATACGAGCGCGTACACGGTTTTGGGATCCACCGGAAGCCGTGGAGGCTGCGCGTTCCCATTATCGTCTCGGGTGTCCCCGGCGTCCTCGCCGCGGACGCATCGGCCGGAAGTACGGCCGGCTCGCGCAAAGATGAAGGATGAATCGCTCGGGCTGGTTTATCCGGTCATCGATGCCTCGTGACTGGCCGGCCGCCGATGACAGTAATCATTGTTTATGGCCTCTACTGGTCTTGGATAGCCTGTCGCTTAAGTGCCCGTTCATTAGGCGCTCGCTCGCCCTCTCCGGGAGGAATCCTGAAGAATGGACGCGCGGCCTAATAGCCGCCCCGGCCACCAGCTCCCTCCGAATTCATTATGCAATCTCCCTTGTAAGCGACGGCCGATCCGTCTGCCGGAGAAATTGCTTCATCCGCCCATCGTAAATAGTACGGATCCTCTGGGCTGCCCAGCTTTCTTCGCGTGTACACGTGCGAGCGCGACGGCTGCGTTTCGCTGATTAATTCATTTGAAAAACAACTTTTGGCGTGTCGATCGGCGCAAAAATCGTAAGCTCAGTCCGCCGCGTGTAAGCCCCGCGATCGGGATCGGCCAGTTCCTTGGCATCCTCTGCACATTATACTTTATCACCGTCACTAATTTATATAGTCTAATGAAAATTGATGATGCCCAAGCTGTATTACCTGTTTATGTAAACATTCGTTTTTCTGCGAATCCAAAGAACTGTGCCCGCGAGCGCTTGATTATGCAGGGTGTGAACGCAGAAGCATATATACACCTACCTGGTCCGCAACCAGATTCTACAAAAAAATTATATAAGATTTTTATGGGATGGATTTCATGTATTTAGTTTTTGTAGTCCTATTATTAAAAATAAGAAAAAATTTGGTACCTGGTATCACTGGCAGGGATACAACCTCTATATTTGCAGGAATAATACGGCTTTGCGAACGAGATTCTTTCACCTTTTGATTGTTATATTTCAAGGATTTAAACACCTCAAGACTCGTTGTCACTCGTTCATGCGCCCAAAAGTACTGATCACAAAAAGCCTGGTTCCCTAGTAAAAAGCAAAGGAGGATTTGGAAAATTCCCATGCAGCCATCGCGATTAGCTACCGGTCCAAAGACACCGGCCGTAAAACTGAAAACAGCGCGACTCGGCAGGAAGATTCATCTGCGTGGTCGGCGTGTCCGGCCAATGGAAAAGCCCTGGGTCTCACAGAAGAGCGTCGCGCGGAAGTGCGAGGGAGAGACGATTTTGTCGGGAGATGACGGGCGCGAGATAGGCGCTTGAGGGATCGAGGGCCGAGCGCGCGTTGATTAAAAGCCGATGAGGCGAGGCTCGTTTATCAGCGGCCCACGCGCCCCCGGCACCGATCGCTTCCTCGAGCGTCGCGTGCGCGAGGATTTCCCGGGAAGGCGCAGGAGGCGGCTTCCCCCCTTTTATTTTCCCACCTCCGGCGAGCATTAATTGTCCGGGGCCCCGGCGGCCGATCGGCAAATGATTTAATTGAAGGGGATTCGAGTAAGGCGATTGACCCAGTAACAGCGAGCCGTTTAGACGCGGGAATGCCACGGTGCTTCTCCTAGCTGGGAGGCAGCCTCGCCGCCTGCGGATAAAGCGCTCCCTCTATAAGGCCGCGGCCCGCGGCCGTTCCCCGGCTAGGTGCCCAGGCTCATTAACGAGGCAATTGTTCGAGTGGAAAGGCATAACCGAGCCTCGCGGGGCCGCTTAATAGGACGTGTAGACAAAGAAAAAGCTAACGGGCCGCGGCAGGGCGGAGGTGCGATCCCGCGGAGGCCATACTTTACTGCGATCGTTCTCGCTCTCGTAAACGGGAGGAGGGGGGGGGGCAGCGGGACCGTCGTCGCCGGCGGCTCACGGCCTCGCGGGTGTGCGGGGCCGCGGGGCGAGAGGGGGGGTAGGGAAGAAAAAAAAAAAAGAAGAAAAAAAAAAAAGGAAAACTAAAGCGCGCGAAGACGACGAGGACGACGATGGGGCGCACGCATAGAAGTATAAAAGGCCTTAATGCAGTCCCTCGTTTTACTACAGATTGTCTCAAGTAAAGTGTGGATGTAGCGTGGAATCTCGGCGATTGCGAGGCGCGCCCCGCGCTTATATACCCCCTCGGCCTCTCGCGCGCGCGCGTTTAATCAAGGCCGAATGTTTTACGCCGCATCATTAAAGTCGGAACGGCCCGTGTTATACACTCGGATGCATAAACCCGAACGGCAATATCGAGGTTTATGCCGGTTTTATTTAAATAAAGCCCCGTCGCGCGGCGGCGGCGGCGGCGGCGCTGGGCGCGCGGAAGGAGCCGCGGCCTGCGGGTAGCTTCTTAACGGCTTTGCCGAGCCGCCGCTACGCGGTGTTCGCGAGCTCGCGCGGGGGCCCCCGGCGAAACTGCCTCTTAACACGTCGAGCGCCAGTTTCGATTTTACGCTTATTTATTTTGAGGCGCCAAGGGCGATTATACTGGCGCAGGCGCGCGACTTCTATTTATTTAATTAGGCCCGAGTCTGTATAAGCTCCTTTATGCCCGACCCCCGGTACTTTGGAGCTCCCTTGGATTTGAAATTATTTACTTGCCCTTATGTCTTCCTTTGGTTGTACGGTCCAAGCCTTGCGTACACGCATTGTTGTATGCCAAGTGTTCTATTATGACTTTATTGCATCTTCTTATCTTTCCACCCCGGTTTTATATGCGAAACTATATTTTTTCCTGCGTTAGATACGCGTGACGTTTATTATTATTTACTGATCGATGCTTCTTCGTTTATGCTTGCTTAATTGCTATCAATCACCCGTTATAAAGATCAACTATACGAAATGGAGACAGATATACGATTATCAGGAGGGATGAGAATCACTCGTGAGCAGCGAGAACAGAGAGAGAACAGTGACTCCAGATAGCGTCTCAAAACGAATGGATCGAGTGCAGTTACAACATCTCCATTGACAAACGAGTGAGTTGATACACCAACGTATTTCCGCGTAAAGATGCAAGTGCATGCTTATAATAAGAGGCAGTGGGTATCGGGTGACGGACTCGCGGGCACACCGCGAATTCCTTCGGCGAAAGGCTGCCTGGACCGACGAATTCTTCTTCGATCGACTCGTTATCGCCGCCCAGCTACATCCGGTCGCCAGTGAGCGCGCATTGAACGATATCTCGACTTTCCGTTCCTCTGCAGTCACTCCCGAGATGAAGGTATTATCGATGCTCTCACGGTTGCTACGCTAATACATACATAATGTCCATTTCGCTTCAACGCTTTCTTTAATATTGCAGCATTAGAACTGTATATAACATTCAAACAACGATTTTTAAAGAACGAAACGTTCTCGTTTCTTAAACATTCAATATTGGTGAGTATTTTTGATAGATCGAAACGAGACAATAATTTTAATTTTTCCCAACGTTTTGTCTGTATTGACACGACTCTTGAAGCAGCAAAAAGCAGTAATTACTGGAAAATAAACTAAATTTTTTTTATAAACGATTAAACAATGTTCTATACATATGATATAAGTGTGAATTCGAATAAAATGTCAGTTCAAGTGAAAATACAGTGATTTGATCAGTAAAACAAGAGCAATTTTCATTCGGAAATGACAAACTCACTCTTCAATCAATTAAAATAAAATGTCACTGTTTTAAATTTAGATAGTAAAAATAAAATAAATATGAAAGTACATTCACACTGCACCAAGAAACAATATTGCGTTTACTGTAGTATGTTGTAATCAAGTTATAGTGCTCGTTATTGCTATATTCTACTGCAAGCATCAGTATAATAGGTACTTAAGTATTGAGTTAAACCATTCTGCAACCTGTACTAAGCACAACTGTCAATTTAAAGATAAACTGCACTCACATTTATCTGGTAATTTTAAGATTTTTTTATTAATCGGACTACGCTTGTATGAAAATGCAATGCTATTTTTTACTAGTTGTACCACGTAACTACTGGCTATACACAACTTTTCGACGCCATTTGGTGAATGCAAGGTCTGCCATTACGTGAAACTACCTTTTATCATTGCCCAGTTACCGAAATTCCTGGACTTTCTTATAGTTCTATAACTTGTTGTAATTTTTCATCAACTTCTTTCTATTGAAGCATAGACTAATGCCTGCATAAGAACGATCTGCGATCTATGACTTACCAACTTTCTATTCTAATTATCGGTTATTTATAAATGCAAAATCGTTCGCGTACAAAATACATCGATATTTCACGCATTCAGGTTTGGGGAGTCTATTATGCGAGAAGGGAGAAATGAGGAATCCGCAGGAAAGGCAAAAAAGGCAGGGGCGAGCCGCAGCCGCGGGGACTTTCTCACAAGTGCAGTCGCGCGCGCGCGCGCTCTGCCGGGGTACAGGGGGATTCGATTATGCGCCCGCACAAAGAGGGGGCCGATTGATGATCCGCAGGCATTAGAGCCGGCTCGAATAAATCTCAGTGGGGCGCGAGGGCCGACACGCGCCCGGGAAAAAAAGGCGAGAGACCTGCTCGTTCCTTACGGCCCGAAAAAAGGAGCAGCCCCCCATTGTCCGGGCGGAAGCTCCCGAGAGCGCGCGGGCGCGCGATATCGAGAGAGCCGGACTTTAATGGCCGGCGCGCGGTTTGTCAGGGCGCGCGCGCGCGCGCGAGTCCTGATGGACAAACGGGCGGGGGCCCCTAACGAGCCGCGCCTGCGCTTTTGTCCGCCCGAGCCGCTTCGTTAAAGGCCGCACAAGGATTCCTCCCGGCGGCCTTTGATATGCCCACGAGCTGCCTCCGCCGTACAGGTGCAACCTTGCTTCCACGGGGTTCTTAGCCAATAATTGTTCGGCCGAGCCGGTTCGTTGGCGGAATCGGGGCGAGTCGCCGGTCCCGTCGCGCCGGCCGAAGGCGCCCGAGGGTAGATATCGCGCCGCTTCCTAGGGATATATATAAGCGGCTTTGCGGAATAACGTTGCGTTCCGAAGGTGCAATTAAAAAGGGCTTTCTGCCTTCGAGCTTTCTCGGCCCGCCGTTCAAAATCGTCATATATGTGTATATATAAGGCGTATTGTAAGCGTGTGAAGGGAAAAAGCGAGGCAGGATTTCTCTTGGAAGAAGCGCTGCATCCACGCACGGCAGGATGTATTATATGAGGGCCTCGAGCCGCGCGCCCCGCAAAAACGCAACAATTGTTCCCCGAGCGCCGGGTAAAATAGCGCAGAAATATCCTTAGAATCGGCAGGCGCGCACTGGCCTCCCGAGATCTGCCTCCTCCCCTCATTGTTCTTAACGACCGCCTCGTCTCGTTACACTCGAAGAACGACGATTCCTTTCTCCAAGATATCGCTTCCCCTGTGCCTCGGCCCCAAGAGTCCCGGAAGCTTTGGCACCCGGTATTTTCTGCTCCGTCATTATTTATAATTTTCCGCCCTTCCCGAGCTCGGGGGAACCTTGCCGACGCCTTTGCAAACACCTTTTTTTTCTCGGATTCCTTTCAATCCTGAGAAGCGCTTTTATCGCTGCTTTATATCCTGCAAAAGACCCTATTTCATCGCGCGCTTTGGCTACGGAAATACGCTGCACTGTTCGAGTCACGCCCATACAAAAAATCAATCGACACGGTGCCTTTAATTTTTCCCCACCAGATAACTAAGTAGATTCGTCTTTATTTTCACCAGCGAAATTATTCATAATGCTGCTCGGTCGAATTAAAAATCAGCCCCGAGATCGCGCGGGAGCCGAGAGCCGATGCGACGGTTGAGCGTGTTTGCACCGGAGGAGACGAGGCGAGCCTCGCGCGAGAGACGGACCCCGGAGAGCTTACGCGAGGAGAAAAGGAGGGATAAAAGCCGGAAAAGCTTCGCGGGAGGAAGAAACTGAAAAGCAGTTGGGAAGGAGTCGGCCGCGAGTCTCTTGTTCAGCCGCGGCCTCGCGCATTCAAAGGAGCCGTTGGAAGGGGATTCTCGCCTCTCGATAACGTCGGCCGGCCCTCGTTGTGCGCCCGCTACACAATAATCCGCGCGCGCTTTTCTCCGATCTGCCGCGGGCGCTTTATGCGCGCAAGCAAAAGGGACCGAGGACTAGGGAGCCGCGGTTGCAATGTGTCGGGCCGCCTCGTCTTTTTCTCCAGGGACCCTCCGACTTTCCCCACTCGGCCGGATTTCAAATCGGTTTTGAACTCTAAGACGGCCGGCGGGATTGATACCGCTTTGTCCATTGTTTGTACCTCGATGCATAGTACGGGTGAACTGTAAAAATGGAAAATTATTAGAATTGCCGTTTGAGCTCGTAAGAGGGAGATTCTGCCGATTCAGCGAAAAATGATAACGTAACCTAACATCCCATAACCTAGAAATGGCAAGGAAAGAAAATAGCGTAGGAAAGAAAATAAAAGGAAACAAGGAGTGAGAGGAAAAATCATCGATGCGAAAGGAAATTAGAAAACAAAGTTTTCATTTGCGTTTCCCCAACACTCGTAACTCAGCGAGGCGTCGCCTACAAATCTTTGGATCAATCGATTGCCCAAGGAAAAGCAATTTTTCATTGGACAGCCCCGCAGCAACTCGCTTTCCACCATTCGACTGAAATTCCACTCTTTTTCTGAGGCAGGACGTGCAAATGCTAACTATAACCCGCGCAAAGCGGCGCGGCATATTTTTGTGACCTTTCGCCCGCGGGCGCCAAGACACGGGCCCGGAGAAAGTCGATACCCCGACACACATAACGGGGTGTAAAAAGGAACCAAAAAAAAAAAAAGGACAAAAAGGCCAATCGATTAAACAGCGGTTAAGCAAAGCGGGGCTGCCGAGGGACGGTGGCGAAGGCTCGGGACGGCTCGCCGGCATTGTGCGGCTCTCGGCGGCGTTAACCCTCTCGCCGGCCTCTCTCTCTCTCTCCCCTTCTCTCTCATTTTCATTCCCCGCGCTCAACTTGTCGCTCGGCGGCGTAGGTATTCGAGGTGCTTGTAGGCTCTTCCCGCGCAGGAAGCGGAGCCGCGGTTCAAAGGGGCCGCCCAGGTACCGGGTGTAGGGTTACCGCCTGCCGCTCGGCAGCCCGATTATTCCCCGCGCCTAATAGGCCGGCCGGGGCGCGCTCGCGGGAGGCCGGCTCGCGCCTCCCTATTAGCGCTATTATACGCCCGGCCGGCCGGGGCTTGCCCTCGTTATAACGCGCGGCACTTGATTTTTATCGGGCGCGGGGGCCCGCCCGCTCCTTATCGCAGATGGCCCGCTCTGATTAATGGCCCGGGCGATAAGTGGTAATTGATTTACGCTGTAGGAGCCGCTTCTTGACTAATGGCAATCCTCATTACTTAATCCGCCGGGCTTAATGCTCGAGTCGCGGGGGCCTCTTTCGGCGGCCCCGCAAATAAACGCTGCAGCCGCGGCGGGCGCCATCTTCCCCGGCGGCGGCGGCGCGCGCGTCACGCTCGTCAGCCGCTCCTCCTTTTTGCCCGCGCCTCCCCCCACCCCGGCCCCGCCTCATTATGTCCCGGGCTTTGCGAGATTGCCGCGCGCGATCGCCGCCCGGGAGTCGCGGCCCGAGATGTATAATGAGAGGAAATCGCCGCGAGATAACCGACTCCTCGCTCCTCTTTTTTTCCCCCCCTCTTTCAATTGTCGCACTTTTGTAATATAAGAGGCGACGCGCCGGCCGGTGGCGATCTCGCGCCGCGGCTCTGAAGGGGGCCGCCGCGGCCGCCTGTGCATTATGGGGGGAAACTCGATGTTTAGTCGCGCTGCTCCCGAGTGCGTTTAAGTTGAAATACGTGTCGCGTGCGGCCGCGTGAAATGTGACGTTTAGAGTGTCCGTAAATGCGGGATATTAAAAAGCGCCCGCGGGATAATTTACATTTCTGCCGCTTCGCTTAATGCAAGTATATAATAGAAATTTATGCTCGCTCACTGGTCATACTTTCGAGTCGCGCGCTCGCCTCCTTTTTCCATTAAACTTACCTCTTTATCCTTTTTAATAATAACGATGCGAAAATTCACTGCGGAATGAATTTCTTATTTCGCATAAATGCCACCGGTTTATACGCACTCGTTATCGAGTTGTTTATACGCAACACCTGCTCGCATTTAATAATTGGCAACAATTTTTATCGGATCGTTTCGAGAGAGCGAACGAGCGGATTACGCGAGGGGAAACTCCTCGCGCAAACGCGCTACAATCGAGAGCGCCAAAATAGACAAATCCTCCGGAATCAAATGAAAAAACGTAAAACGCAAGAAGCGCACCGCGCGACGACGCGGCCAAAAAAAGCCCACGGCTCTGCAACAAAACGCAAAGTAAAAAGAAACGGGAGCGGCAAGCGCGCGGAATCCACGCCTATATAACTCGTTAATCGCTCGAAAAATACCGGCAGCTATATACGTGCAAGCCATTAATTTCGCGGGCCCTTATTATTCGCGCTCGCGCCGATCTGCCCCCGTCCTCGGCGGCTCTTTCTCCATTTGTGCAAACGATCATCGGCCTTTATTGGCTCGGCGCCGCCGATGGAGGGGGGATCGGCAAAGAAAAAAAAAAAAAGGAGCGGAAAGCCGTCCCCGTCGACGGTCATCGCGCGTCACGGCGGATAAATTAAATGAGCCGAGAGAGCGGCGGGGGAATGCGCGCGGCAGCCGCGGCGCTGTGTTAGAATGACGGATCCCCGCGCGGGCCCATTTAGCCGGCAGATACCGATCTCGATCGCGCGGGCCGCGGATGCCTATCCGAGCCGATCCACGGGAGTCCTCGAGCCGACCGTAGGAGCGAGCCGACCGCATATATATATATAGAAGCCCGAGTACCGCGGGCTTTGTCTCCGGCCCCGAGTCGCCTGCGTGCGGTCCCTTTGGGAAGCCGGGCCCTCGTGCCGATCGCCCTGTAATTACTCGGTAATAGGCCCTCGTGTACTCCTGTTATACTGTAGGCCGCCCGAGTCCAAGCCAATGTTTGTTTACCCGGCCTTTTCGACGGTTCTGATTGAGAGGGGCCATTTCCTAAATCGATTTCGGTTCGTTTAAGATACTTTCGGATCGTGTCGCTCGGATAAATCCCGACGTTTTTCCACTTCTCGAAGGCTACCCTATATTGCCGATCGCGTTCAAAGTTTATTGCCATGGAGCCAACATAACCTGCTTCTACCGGGTACTTACTCGGGTACTTAGTCATTTCCGATTTGAGATGGATGAATGAGGTAATGAAAATTATCGAGAATGTTTGCATCCAATGCCACATGGTTCTTGTACACCGACTGACATAAAAATTAATCTTAAATGTAAATGATCGATACACATACTTTAGCTATGTATGCTACGTTATTACATCGGTATGTAAAATTTACGTATTTTACAGTGATATTTTTTGTTACCTATGTGCTATTGTCATCATTTAAACATCAATAATTCTTTTAGTCTAACATAAAATGGCCCAAATTGTTTTAAATTGCGTTAATGACCTGTATTTATGCAGGTTTACAGACTTCGCGTTCAGTTCTGGTAAATGTATATACGTATGATAAATTTTTTGATGATATAATAGATAACAATAAGGAAAATACGGCCGAGTAGGTAATAATGTCTACTCAAAAGAATATTATCAATTTACTATTTTATTACGTTGTTCCTTATATAAGCATATAAGAAACAAACTAAAAAATTACTTTGCTGTAATTTGCGTTATATTTTAAATTGCATTCTTAAACTAATTATATGTAAAGTATTATAATCGATTGTATTGGATATAGCTGAATGATGAATTTTACACGAAGTCATTATGTACCATTTTCTACAAGTTAAAAATATAATATATTTAAAAGCATTATTTAAAGTCATAAAATACCAAAACTATTAAAGAGATAAAACGTGTGTTAAATATAATATTAGATACTAAATGAAATATGTGAAGGAAATTGTGTAATTTTACTCGTACAGGTATACGATATCGTTAAATTGTGAAAAGATTAAAAAAACTGCAGTTTTCCCAATCGACGGAGTGCAACTTCAATACGAAATTGTTAAGTGTAAATAACGTGTGGTGTAATAAATCAGTAGATCAACAACTACATACTTACCTTAAATAAAACGGAATATACATTACTGTTAATTTAATCGAATATTCTGAACGAATGTCATCCGCTAGGCGTAATTAACCAGGCTGTATAATCCCTGAGCAGAGGATGTTTATTTGTACATCCTACCGATTTTCCAAAGCCCATAAGACGAAGATTTTCTTTCTCATTTTAATACATCCTCGGGACGGCGCGCTTGAAAAGTGAGAATCGCTTTACCGCAGACGTAAACGGTTATTTGTCCGCGCTCCGCAGAGAACGGCCGAGCAGTTACACTGCGCCCGGGCGCGGCTTAGTCCTGTCGCGGGACCCGACTCCCCCCCCCTCGGGAAACTTCGCCATTGGCCAAAAGCGCAACAATAATTCCCGCGGGCACAAAGCCTCCTCCTCATCGCGGCGCATTAATCAGGGAAAAGCCGGCGCCGTATTCTCCCCGATTATAAAAGGGAGCGAATCGCCCTCTAATTTTCGGAACAACCGCCCCCTTTTTTTTCGCGATCGGCATTAGCCCGTGCCACGAGTGACGCGCACGTGCGTGAGTGCCCGTTCGCGTGGGGGCTTACACGCTCCGGTCGGGGAGGAGCCAGCCTCCGTTGTGTGTGTGTAGCGTCGCGGGGCCGGCCGAAATCTCGGCGCAGGTGTCGCGGCCCGAGCGTTTTATGAGGGCAATTACCGGGAGGCCTGACGAGGAGCGCACGTGCGAGGAGCCGCGACGACCGGCGAACTCGGCTCCCGAGAGCGCCCACTGTAAATTCCGCCTCCGCTCGTGCTAAGCCACCCGCTCGCTATTCGAGGAAGCCGCGGCTCGTTTTCCTTCTTTAACACCGGGATATCCGATTGCCCTAATGTACGAGCCGCCGGATCACGACTTACATTGTCACTTCTTTATCAATCATTATGTAGAGCCTACTTTTCGTGCAATGTAACGCTCGAATATCGTACTGGCTTTCCTTCCGATCGATATTTCCGCATTTTCTTCGAGCTGAAAGAGGTAAAACTGCGATAAACTACTCGGTAAATTAGAAGCGTATACCGACAATTGCGCTTGTTTTAAAAAAGTTTCATGAAGGTCATTGTCAAGACTACTCGAATCATTCTAGTAATATATACGGCAAGAATTGAACGCAATGTTTACAACTGTAAGCCATGAACTGTATGTCTAAAAAATGTCGCAACTTAGTAAACTCTGTATAGAAGAATAATTCCTTATCAGAACATTGACACAGTTACACATAATAATACAGTCGTTTATTTAATAACTACAAGACCACACCAAATTGATTTAACCTTCCACCCTACGCAGTCAACCAAAACGTTCGAAGATAATCACGTCAACCGTATTTATTTTTGTACTCTTGTTAACGTTGTAATGAAATTCGTGAATCATCGACAAGAACCATACATCTCTGCGCCAACTTTCGGAACGACACAGGGAAAAAGCGAATATATAGATCGCGCGCGAATGCGAGGAAGCGCGGGTTCCGCCGGGCAATAGAAAAGGCCGGGGTGCAGTTTACATTTATTAACGGCACGCTCGCGACTGCAAAAGCCATGACAAAGGCAATTTCGGCAACAAACCGCGCGGGTGCGCGAACCCGGGACTGCCTGCGAAGACATTAGCCTAACAGACTCTTAGACGCCGCCCGCACGGGCCTCGCGCGCATATACCGGCCGGGATATATCCGCGAGTCGAGGCTGGCGCACCGGTTATACGTGTGCACGTGTATGCACGCGTACGCGTGTTGCGCGCAAAGCCGCACTGCCTCGTGCCGCGTTATTAAGTGCCTATGTACGCCCGGAGCTACACGCGGGGGTAGAAAGAGATGGAGGTTAGAGGGAGTATAAACGGGGGCTTTATACAGTCGCCCGTATGCATTAGCAAGCGAGAACGCGCCGCCTAATTAACGCTCGGCCCGCTGCAGAGCGTTAAATAATTGCGGGCTCCCGGGGAAGGTGAGCCGCGCCGCGGCCATTGTTTCCCCACGTGGTAAAAGCCCTGCGGAAAATTTGGCCCAGTGGCGGGCGGGGCGCTCGGGCCGCGGCTCGTTCACCAAAACCATAGTCGCGTTGAGACTTGTTGATAGCGCGGGGTTGAGCGCTCCGAGCGCGAGGTTGTATAAGAGAGACCTTTGAGGCCTATATGGAAGCAGATTAGAATCCGGCATTGACAATCAGACACCGAGACGGAAATTTGCTCGTGTAATTAATCATATCCAAATATTGAACCATTAATTATAATTTTCGAGACCGAGGCCAGAATTTTAATCGTAATTAGAGGAGAAATAAAAATTATAATGCAATTACGATCGTCGAGAATTATTTGAACCGAAATCCAAACGACCGCGCAGAGACGCATATAGGTAATAAATTATCGCCTTAAAGAATGCAATGCACATGGATATGACACGAAGAATGATTGATAAGTGACTTGGTTACAATAACAAAATACGCACACGATGACGATAAAAGATTCCGAATTTTACAGCCTCTCCGGCCTCGCGAGTCTAATTAAATTATCTTTGAAGCTACAATGCCGCGTAGCGATTGTGCAACTGAAATGTAAACGCCACGGCTTAATCGCCGGCTGACCCTGACATTGTTAAACTCTAATCAGGATTCTAACTCAAAATAGACATGGAAGAATTCATAAGCAACTTGGCTTTTATTTCAATCAATCCCACAAAAGCCACTCGCGCCTCATCGCGCTGCAACGCACGGCTGTTGAGCCAATCTCCCGGCTCCTATCGGCTCAACATGACTCAATTTTTTTTCGGCGCGCGCGAGAAAAAAGCTCTTCGCAACGCCCCTGCCGAGCCCGACGGCGGCCGACGGGGAAATTCGGGCGGCGCGGTGACGTCGGCGGAGACGGGCGCCCTCCCCCCCGGCCAAATGGCCACCCCCCCCCTCCCCCCGCCCCTGCCCCCGCGCCGGCGGCTGTTAAAAATTCATTTGAATGCGCGGGCTCGGATCGAGAGGTCCGCTGGGAGGGCGCGCGACGCATATCAATCGGCCGTGCGCCCGGGCAAAAAGGGGCGAGGGGTGGGGCGAGCGGCGAAGGGAGGCCCGCGGCTCGCTAATGAGGGCGACAACTCAGCTTGTCGGCTGCAGCGCCCTGGAATGCGCCCGAGCCGCTGCTGCCGCCGCGAGCTTTTCGCCCCGCGCGGCTTTCATAAATTTATTCGACCGCCGCCCCGCCGCTTCCGCTTTTATATCGCGCGCGGCTCCTCCTTTTTCAGGCGGCCGCCTATACCCGAGTAATCGTCCACTCCTTTCTCCAGTTTTTCCGGGCCGCCCGCTTTTTCGATGCTCATTGCCCCGCGCTGTATACCCTATGCGCATATATCTCGCCCAGTCGAGGTGGTAAATATGCCTGCCGCTGCCCGCAGCTTCGCACGGCCTGCCGGGCTATTATTCCTCTTTGTTTATCAAACTGTCATTTGACGGCTTAGCCTCATTATGGCCCAGAGGGGGAGAGGGAAAAAGAGGCGAGTGCGCCGGTGACCTTCTGGAAGTGCTTCCGTTACCCTGAATCAAATTAAGGAGGACGCACCAAAAGACCAAACCTTTCATACCTATATATAGCCTTTCCTTTGTACATTTCACGGAAGTATACATCTTACCCTCGGATCATGTAAGTCCAATTTGCAGTTGTACGTATCGACGTCGAGCACAAGTGCAAATAGCGTGTTCTGTACTAAAACGTGATAGTTTAATGTTGTAAAAATATTCAGTGTCTAAAGCAAACAACAAACACTAAGGCAATTAAATAACCTATATTTGTAAAAAATAAATTAATAAAAACATTGTAATTTACTTTAAAGGGTAATTTTTTAATGCTTATAATCGTAATAACCTATCATATATTCCAGACAGTCAAAATTTATTTTTATTTTGCACTTTTATCTAAAGTACTTATTTCATTAAGTTTTAATACAAAAATATGTACACATATTATTACTTAAAATACGTAAATGTGAAAATCATGTATAATTGCCATAAAAAATGATTAATATCCTGGTTTTATAACGTTATAGATAACGACGCGAAGAACGCTTACAAACAGATAATAACGGTATTTAAGATCTCTGCACGAGCCTCGAATATTTATAATAAATTGTGACTGCCTTTTCGGCTGGATTACTACCTGCGAGAGTAACGAAGAACCGCAGCAATATGTTTAGCAGAATAGTGATTTTTGTTTTACTGTTGAGCTGCACCTCAGTCTTTGTGAGTACCAACTTTATGAATATTAGTATTTTATTTTACAATTAGGATTATTAATATGAAGAATATTCTAGGGTTATTTACTGCCGTTTCGGGATAATTGTAGCAAGTTTTTAAATTGTGATATAAACCAAGGAGGATGTTTCCTCCAGGATTGCGGACCAGGAACCGAATTTAATCCACGAATTGGTACCTGCGGCTGGCCAATAATAGGTCGCACTGATTGTCGTCAATATTATACTGGTCCATACAGACATAAGAAATAATATTGTAGTGATATAATAAGGATTATGTGATAATATGTAAATAACATACTTAGAGTTTCTTGAAGTTCCTTTAAAATATAATTGCATAAATAGAGTAAATGTAAAAAGTGTCTAAATAAAATATATATTCTATGTAAAAAAATGACAATGTTTCGTGAAATAAACACATTTCTCGACATTTTTATTTTAATTGATTTCTGAAACAAATTTATATTTATTTTTAAGGTCTTGTTCAAACATAAATCAAATGCATATATTCAGATACATGTGTATATTATGTAAGGCTATAGCTTAAAAGTTAACAGATAGTCTAATTTATATCATATATGCAAAAAAATCATAAGTAAAATAAAAATAAATTAAATTTGAAGTTCGTTTTTAGAAGACTTGAGTAGTAAATTTATAATAATATAGCAAATTATTAATGTTACATTAATTAAAAAGAAGGTTTCTGGCGCTTTTTATATCGCAGGCATATTAAGAGTTTGTATTAACATAGCCTTTGTTGATTTACCCACGGATTAATTAATAATCCATTAAAACGTTCCTATTGCATTTTTCAAAAGTTTTTCTGATTATTGATGTTACAAACTCTTAACAAGGCTTTATGAAATCAATCTCTTTAAAATACAACTTCTTGACATGAATTTTAAGTAGGACGTTAAATAAACAGTAGCTTTCCACGTTTCATCACCGGAAATCGTATCTCCTTTCATGACACGACTCTACCAGTGCTTATTAAAAATTCAACATCGTTTATTATTTAGCATACTTTACACATTCTTTCAAAGGCTCGTTCGCTATGAAAATTTCAATTCGCCGAACGAAATTGCTTATTCACAATTTGATTTATCTACCGCGCTGATTCATGTCAATCTCAATGCGACCGAAGCCATTCCCAATGGCTGTACTCCCATGTACGTACAGCCGGACCCCCCGTATAATTCATGCACGAGTCCGCGCAAAAAGCCCCGTACACGAGTCAGAGACACGCGTCAAAGGGAACCTTTTCCCGATCGCGGCTAGGGACGGTTTTCCTGCGGGGCCACGCGTCCAGGGCGCGGGTCTCCTCCACGCGTTCTTACGCCCGCGTGTACGTGTGCGCGTGCGCGACATCGCGCAAGAAGAATGTTTAACGCGCGGGGCACACGTACGCGGCCAATGCGACATGCGAGCGCGCCTCCGCGGGACGTCCGGTGGACGCGCCGCTCCGGTCAATCATCGATCAACGGCCAAGTACTCGCGTCGACATTTATAATCGGCCTGTTTTCGCTGGCCGAGTCTTCTTATATGTCCTCGATGTCGTCGAGTCGTGTTCCCCGAGCGGGAGCGAGGATCTCGCCGCGAGGGCCTCGCCGGGAGATTTTTAGGATAGCCAATTGCGGATATGTGTGTATATATATATTGGAATTATTTACGAGCCCGCTGGTCATCAATATCGAGTGAATTGATAGTCCAGCGGCTCGCGTCTGTCTGGCTAGTCGTTGATTAAGTCGCCTGAATAATCCCCCTGATAATCCACTACATATTATACAGTCGACGTTTATTAACATTAACAGTGCACCTTGCATGTTCAGACTACTATCGTTCGACTTCATTTATCAATGCTTTTAAGCTCTTAAATATAGATTTTCAAACATGACACGTCGTTAATCGGATAATAAAAAATCGGCCCGCTAAATACTTTATCGCGCAAGAACAATCGACTGCAGTATTTTGATTAATGTAAGTTTATGAATTTTTTTTTTCTTTTCCTTTCACGTATTATTTTCAAGCGTCTTATTTTTGTTACATACAGCACTCGGCTGTAACGACCCCGTCGTCCGTTTGGGCTCGAATTAAAATCGTTGGCGTGACACAAGGAAAAGACTCACGTTACTCGCCGTGTACTTGGCATTGCACGCTTATCAACTGGTAACAACACGGCCGATACAGCGCAGCCTCGGAAAATCACATCGCGTGAAACGGATTTGATACACGCGCCGAGGGCGACATTCCGTAATTAAGCAATTTGTCAACTCGTCCCTGACGCCCGGGAGTACATCCATCCGCAAGTCGGCTTGCCCAACGGGCCTCGAGAGACAAAAAAAAAAAAAGAAACTTTCCCCATTGGAAAAAAAGGGGGGGGGGGCGCGTAGGCTAGCGGGCTGGCGATCCCTTGGAAAGACACGGCACGGACACCGCGTAATGAGCCGGGCGACGCCTTGGCGTTAAAAGCCGAGGGTCAGGAGGCGCGCGGCCGCAAATAACCCTTGCACCCCGAAAATACCCGAGGCGATCGGCGAACGAGAATATATACAGGCGCGGGGTACGGGCGCCGCGGGGCCCCCGGCGTGTACGCGCACGTGTACGTGCCAGGGCGAAAACACAGCGGCGCGACGAATCGTCGAGGTGTCACCGCGCGCTCAAAGTTTCGTCCAACAAGCGGCGGCTGCGGCGCCGGGCGCGCATCCCTCCCCCCTCCTCCGACGCCGAGGCAGGGGGAGGGGAGGCTCATCAATCACCGCTAACCTCGCCGCGCGTTTATTTTAAGTCGCGCGCCCGGCCCTCCTCCTCCTCCCTTTTTTTTCTTGTTTAATGCACGCGTCATTACCGCGGCCGGGCCGCGAGAGGAGTTAACGCTCGGGCCGCGCGCCGATAAGCGTTATACCGTGCAAATCGAACGGCTTGTCCCGGCGGGCAGCCCGCGCTATTATGTAGATGCGGATCGCCGAGGCGCGCCTCCGATTCGACGAGGCCGCGGCATATAGTGTCTGTGCGCCGAGGGAGGGGGCCTGGAAAATCCGCTACTTCCCGAGCCTGTTGGATCTCGAGTGTGTCGATTCTATCGCTAGCCAAAACTTGTTCTTCATTTGCCGAAGACGCGCGATAGTCGTGTGCAGATATTCGTTTTAAACTGCCGCAACACATTTAGGATAAAGTGCTGCCGGCCCTTGTCAATCTTCAAATCGATAAATATTTTAGTCCGTGTATTGGTAAAGTCGTAACTTTTCCTGTCAGTTGTATTGATCTATTTACAAGCTCCTAAAAATACCTTTGAAGTACGCAACGATTTAACACCTTTGATAAAAATATAGAATATGTAACGGTTTCCTATTAATATTTAAAGTTTTTTATAGGTTATATAAAATGTTACATTATATGCAATACAAGAAATATGCATAATTTTTATCAACAAGATAACGAAAAGAACTATAACTGGTATAGCTTAAAACAATATTTTAACAAAAATTTAAATTTTCGCTTATTTCAATAAACGTTTCAGTTCTTATCAGAAAAACAGCTTATATTCTTCACGAGTTAAATATAAAAAGAATAACTATTTTTTTCAACTTCTGTATCTGCTGCGCATTTCTTTACTTGAAAACTAAGAGAGAACCAGTAATGATTAAGTAATTTTCAATGAGTGTGTAATTATCAACAGCTTATATTTAAGGGCTTATTTTGTATAGATCTCGGCATGAATGTATTGGAATATTTACAAAGTATTTAATAAATTTATTAAAATTTCAACGGTTTGAGGCATTCAAAATTATTCAAAATGAGCTTCAAGTTTATCTATCAACACCTCGGTGAAGACTATTATAAATGTATGTATATATGCAGCTATAGCTTTGACATATATAATTTAGTAAACATTAAACAAGCGACATCTATACATTTGATTTTATCAATTTTGACGAACTTACTAAACTCTAAAATATAATGTAATTGTAAGTAATGCAGCGTGTAGTTACTCATGCGTGGGAAACTATTTATAATTAATTTCGTATAAATAAATATGTACGTGTGTTAATGAAATTGACAATAAATTTATTTACTTGTTCAATATTGTAATGCATCGTATAAATTATACAATGATACAACGACAATCGATTTCAGATAATGTTTATACGAATGAACATACGTAAATAAGCTTGATTTCTTTAATTGATTATTTTAAATAAAGTATTATTTAATGTTTTACTTTAACGTTTTGAATGCTAATCCGTACAACTTAACGAAAGTAACATTTATAATTGACAGCCGGATTTCAATTAACTTTAACAGCTTTTTGTCCAACTGTAGTATTTCGGTCCATCGCATTAAGATGTCTTGAATAAACCAAACGAGTACACTGTCGTAGTTAAAGCGATGTACATGTACTTAAATTATAGCCTTCTCGTTTCTCGCTAAGAGCCAACACGTTTCCTCGACAAGCTGTATAGATATAGAAAAATCGTTGGATTATTACCCAAAGCGAGCGGAGAGCGTCTTTTAACCCGAGCGTCAATTAACGGGCGCGCGCGTGTCAGGGAGCAGACCGAGCTGGGTTAGCCGGGCGCCAGGCCGAAGGAGGGCCCCGGCATAATCGGGGGCGATCGCCTAATCCCCCCGGGGAGTGAGTCTCGCGCGGTGCACGAGGCGTCCCATGCGCGGCGACTTCCGGCGGCCGAAGGCCAGATCCCGTCAGCGTAACGATCTCGCTGACGCGCAGCTTCCTCCGAGGCGGGAGTGACGCCTTATGGATTTCTTTCCTCGGCCCTTAGCCCCGCGGAGGATCGTTAAGGTCATTCCCTCGGAGCTCGGAAATTTTAATGAATCGCAGGCTAATTATGCGTAATTTATAGCCGGCGCGTAGTAGGCCTAGGCGCGCCCGCGTCCCGCCGGCCCGTTGCCCCGCCGTGAGGCCTGGATGCGCCGTTTTATTTTAGCGGCCTCGAGTCGTTAATTTATTAACGGTAGCAGTGTTGCTTTTAATAAACATATGTGTGTGTGTGTGTGTGAGAGAGAGCGGCCCGGCCATTAGCGGGCGCAGCATCAAGTTGGCCCGTCTGCCAATCAAAGCGGGCAGATAAGGCGCATAAAGTCAAAGCTCCCGGCTCGCGAGCGCCGCTTATTAAATCAAGAATTTATACTAGATCATAAGCGACGGCCCGTGAAAAAAATGTTAGGTGAATTTAAATGGGCCGTCGAAGGAGCCTGGCTGTATATATCGGCTATCTCGTATACAGCATTAAGCAGCAGGCAAAGCTATCGACAAACGAGGGAGCGCTCGATTAATATAATTATTCGCACTGGTGCTTACGTTTGCCGCGCATCAAAATACCTGCGATATATACGCGGTATAAGAACCGCTGCGAGGACGCACTGCGCGATCCAACCGAGTGATTAGTCTGACTGTGTTTACCGGGGAGCCGCGGCATCAAAGCCGCTCGATATTATAAGTCGGCTGGGGCGCAAATGGAAAAAAACATCGTAAATCCGCTTTTGGCGCGGAGCCGAAGGTCCGAGCTCTCGCGGGCGCCACCCTCTTTAAATACATGCGTATATACACACGCGCAGGTCGTCGCGTAGGCTACGTTTATATTCGGCGTTGCGAAGTGGGCCGAGCGACGAGGAAAGCGCCGAGATGAAAGGGAGCCTCCTCCCTCGATGACACACGCCTACCAAAAGGTAATGCTCCTTTGGCGGCGGAGCCGGTAATTGGCGCGAGGTGGCGCAAGAAGCGCGGAGGATTTTCCCACACGGGCCGACGTCCCTTGCCCTCCTTCGGATGCTGTGCGCGAGGGCCTCGCGGGCCACGTCTCAATTATCAGCGGGGGCCACCTGCGCCCGGGGAGAAGAAGCGCCCGCGGCCAGCGGCCCTGGACCAAAAAAACACGGGCCGCCTGATTAACCGGCTTTAATTAGATTCCGGGGGGATAAGGATCGGGGCGCATCCCCGGCCGAAAAATTGTAATTCGATTGACACGGGCGGCTTTTCTTTTCCCGGCGCGGGGCACCGGCTCCCCGGCTGGCCGTCTCTAGGGCGCGCCTAACAAATTGCGCGGTGGGCCTTCGGGGAAGCCGGGCCCCGGGGCCGATTGACTCGTCAGCGCGCCGCGGGACGCCCGGCCGGGGGGGCTTTTTGCCCGCGCGCCGCCGACTGGTCGGTCTGTCGGGCCCGGGGCCTCCGTCATAAGGCGCGAGCCGGCGCCGCTTAATTGAATGCCGCACTTTGCCTCCTTTTGTTTTTCTTCTTTTCATGATCGCTGTTCTCCGCTGGATCTCCGAGGGGGGAGGAGGTGTTTATCAATATTGTTAGCACGTCCGGGGCCGGGGGCCCTCATCAATATACGCGGGCCACCGCTGGAAACCGGGGGCCGAGGAATCCCGGGCCTGGAATCCCGCCCCGGAGAAGATGACGGACGGGGCAGCGGGTGCGCGCGAGGTGCCTCCTCGCGCCCCTGTCCTCCCCGGCGCGGCCGGTTTTTCGGGGGCCCATCAGGACGATGACAGTCGGCTCGCGGGGCCCGCAAGAACTGTCTTATTATTACTCGGCCCGCCCCTTCCTTTATTTTTCTTATTTCCTTGTATACATGTGTGTAGCTACCCACCTCCTTGAGCGATGATCGGTCCTCATGCGCGTCCCGCTTATTAACGATCTTCGGGACGTTGCGGCCGGCCGGTCCTTGAATATAAATCGCTCGATGCTTTTTACCCAGTGGTGTATTGGGATAATGTAGCCAGTCGAGGTAAGCTGCACTTCGACAATGGCAATTATCCGACTGGCAGCGCGTGATTTATTAATATGCCACGATTCATATTCCACCCGTGATACTCTGTGACTTTTATTGCTTCGCTTTTTCTGGACAAGCGCAGAAGCACATGCCACCGCTCGCTTTATAATGCAACATCCTAAAATGCTATTGTTATCGCGTAGTAATTGATTCTTCATAATGAAGAAATTACTTTTTCATCCATCTACATTTGTCTCAATTACGCATCCTTGGGCAATATCGACGAGCTTTTACATGAAGGTGGACATAAACTGTGCATGACGCTGCCAATATACTCGCCAAAAAATGTTGCGCGGATTTTTGCCGTTCTACAGAAGCTTTGGAAGAAGAGGAGCTCGTTAACGCCCAATTAAAGATGATCTCTGCTCAACGCTAGACGTATCGAGCATTTAGCTCTCTATTCTTGGATTTTGCGACGCAACTCGCACGAGCGATCAAATTTTTCCCTTTACCCACAAGTCGAACGGCAGAATGAGATTCCAACCTCAAAGGATCCAAAGCGGCTAGAAACTCGTTTTGACTTCCTCCCGCGGCAGTAGAAATAGATATAAAACAATTAATCGACTCAAAAGCGAGGGTCCATTAGCAAACAATGCAGTTTTCGGTCACGAGCGCGCGGGCGCCGACATATAATCGACGCAGAGGGGCATAAGCGGCCGGGCCTCGAGTCGGCCTGGCCGCCGACCCAGCGGGATCTCTATAATGGCTTATAAATACACGCGGCGGGCGGGCCTCGCGCCGACTAATTTTACCGACTGCTAGGGTATCACATTCGCGGGGACGAAAAAGTTTCGCGGGCCGCGCGATAGTTTCCGCGGCGGGCACGTCGGCTTCCGGGAAAACAAACAGCGGCCCACGGCGCATATATAATTAGTAGCGCGTGTCGGGGGCCCGATCCCCCGAAGAAAGTTCCCTTTCAGCCGCAGTTTGCGGAACCCCGGGAGAAAGGGGGGGTATATACCTTTCGTCGGCCGCGGAGCACACATGTAGTCCCCCCGCGGCCCAGCCAGCCACACACACATATCCACAGGCCGAGCTGCCTTTTCACGCGTCCTCCTCGAAATCATCCTCGAAGGACTCGCTCGGGGAAAGCGGCGGCGGCGCCCCGCGATAATAGGCCGGGGGCCGATCCATCAGGTGGCCGACGGAACAAAAGCCCCCGAGATCGGGGCCCATCTAATTCGGCCGGCCGGCGAAAGGGGATACCCCAGCGGCGCTCGAGCCCCCCTTTTTTCTCGCGCGTATCGCGCGGCCTCAGGTGCCCCGCGGCCCGGGGGAAAGCCGATCCGGTGGCCCGGCCGCGGCCTATCTCCCCGCGGCTCGCGGGTGTAAATTACACGGGCGCGGGGGCGGCGGGACTGCCGATTCCGTGGGAGGATGTCGGCGGCGGGCCGCGATTGAAGAAACGCGCGAGGGATCCGCGATCGGCGCGCCCACGGGACACGTCTTACTCACCGCGGCGCTCTATGTCTCTGCAGGCGCGCTACCTCGACTTTGGTGCAGAGAAAACTCCATTTGAACAACGAGACCGACAATTATCTAGGAAATTGTAATTTATACATTTGCTTTGTCTACATTACTCGAGCTACTGTTGTAATAAAAGATCTCTAGCAAGTATCAAAATGGATTGCTACACTTTCTTGAAAAATGATAAAAAATGTATACCAACATTTTACGATATAAGTGATGATACTTTTCTGGTATAAATAACTATAAGAATGTTTTTTTTGTAATTACCAAATTTAGCACAACATTATCTTTTAATTATTTTTTATTATGAATTTCCTCCTCAATTGTACACGCATCGTTTAAACACGGTCATTTAAATGTTAACAAGTTGCGATTACTACTGATGTTATGCACTGTACTGCGCCGATTAACACATGCTTGTAATAGTTTTGCAGTCTATCAGCGAGACGTTCTTGTGTAATTCTAAACGTAACACGCAAAGAACATATAAAGTTCAGTGCCAGATACCGTGTCAGTAAGTCTGCGTGTCAATTTTTTGATCAACGCTTTGTAACGCGTAGTTGCAGTTCGCTGCATCCATTAAAATTCAGCAGCATCATAAAATATTGAGAGTTCCATGATAAAAGTGCGAGCTTAACGAAGTTGGCTTGAGCGCGAATACAGGCGGCAGGTTAATACGCGGATGAATTGGGCTTGCTGATGGATCTGGCGGGCTGCCGAGGACACAGGACGCGGCGGCAGCGCGAGATGTCCCATTGTCGGGCGGGCCATTACACAGTGTCTGACGGCGAGTACACGCTTTGGGAACGGCGCGCAGGCCGCGATCAGCGCTAAGCGCCGAGGGCCGTTGTAACGCGCCAGGGCGGACAAGCGCGAGGCATACTCGCGAAAGCGCGCGGCAATTAACCCGCGCGCCCCTCCCCCCGTTGAATTATATACCCGTATAGACGCGGGCTGCAGCGCAGCGGGCCGATGTGCGGGCCGCAGCTGCGCCGGGGACTTCTTCTCAGAAATATGGTAGGCGTACACCCGTCGCCGAGGCAGTGGCCCATATGCTAATTGGCCGACAAGTCGCCCGGGGACCATCGCCCGACCTCTCGGTGTCTTCCTGGCCCTGGTTTTTTTTTCCCCCCCGCGCGCGCGCCCCCGGGAAGCGGCGACACGAGGACTTCGGCGAAGCGGAAAAAAACCGCGGCGCAGTTTGTCACTCGGCGGCCCGCGCCCGGACGTCCGCCGCGGGAAAGGAGTCTGCCCGACCTTCGCCGGAGGAGCCGAGGATGACGCGCGCGAGGCTGCGCGTATATAGGCCCACAAGCGACACACCCACCTGCCGGGGAAAACGCGTGGGGCCCTTTTTTTATCCGCCTGCGCCTTTTTTTTTACGGATCGGCCATTGTCCGAGGTCTCCGGTACCTTTGAACTCGGCCACCACGGGCCGGCCGTCCGCGTGCGCGGGGTGCGCGTTTTTCGCTGGGTTTCGTGTCGCCGTAGGCCTCGTCCGCCCCGCGGGCTTTGTATAAAGGTACCCGGGTGTCCCCGTCCCCGCGGCTACCCTTTTCTTTGGCCGAGCCGCTCCCGACATCGGCGTTCCGACTTGTGACTACTCTTCGACGTGCTTTGTGCGCCGAGCGACGAGCAACTATATACTTCGCCTGTCCCTATCGCATTCTTGATAATGATTTAACGATGTTCCTCCCCGGTGCTCGGGCACCGCTCGGCTCTCTTTTCCCTTTTCACCGTTGCAGTGTAATTATTTTATCTACAGGATTCCATGCTATTTCCTTGAAAATTGCGCGCACTCGCAATTCCTTTGTTGGCTCACCGCTCGAACAATGAATAATGCCCATATCGTGTATTTATCGTGTAATTTCCATTATCTCCCGATACAAAATTATGCCCGTAGGCCAAATTGCTTTTACACGCCGGTTGCCTGAGTTTCATTCGCTCGAATTTTAAACAAACACGCGCCTCCTCATACCCAGTGGTATTTCGAGGGCGTCCGCCGGCTTTGCCCTCGCCCCGAGCCCTTCCCACCGCGCCCTGTCCCTTCCATTCGCGTCCTTTCGTATCGACCGAGGCGACTTGCGACGTAACGCAAAAATCATTTCGCGAACCATTAAGAAATTCGCAAGAAACTTCATCAATCCCAGGGAAAATTTCCATCGGGCAACTTGGACAGTTACTCGAAGGGAGCGAAGGGGGTAAAAAATTAATCAGCTACACAAGTGCCGTCGCTTAATCATCGTAACAAATATATCATCAATGCTTCATAAGGAAAGCGAAGGATAATTAATGGTCAGAAGGTGCGGGGGCCACCGGCAGCCCTGCACCCTTGAAATTTTTCATGACTAACGAGTGGAGTTTCTAATTCCGGCGATGTTCTCTCCGTGTCGCGACGATTTTAAAAGCAGGCGCCCGCTCCCGTTGTCCCCGTGTCCCGATGTAAAGCTTGAATAATGAATGCGTATGGCACAGACTTGGCTGATGTGTCGAACGTTAAACTGTATCCCGTGTAAACGGGACGCTTTTAACGCTGCAAAAAATTAACGGACCTTCGCCCGTTTTTTATTGCACCCGTTAGCTTCTATTTTTCATTCCTCGTCCTTGCCGCCTCCAATTTCTAGACGATTCTTTGTCATTCCGAGCGGCTTTTTCGCCTATTCGCACGGGCCGACTTTTAAGAAAATACTTAATAACTAATTTTTTATTTTTCATCGTATTTTTTTTTTGTCCCACCAAAATTATCCGTGCTTGTTGTAACAACGGCGTGTTTTTCTTACCGCTTGGAGGGAAGGAAGAAAAGCCGTTACGAAATAAAGTTATGAAATCCTTGAGGACGGCTGAGTTAACCAAGTTTACAGTAACATTATACTCCTGATTTCGACAATAGTTGTTTCCATCATGGTAGAACGATACTCAGCGTTAAATCCCTCCAACAAGTAGTCCAACTCGTCAGTACGTCAGATTTCTGAAAGGCTTTCTGACATTGTTGGCCTAGCATAAGTGATAGCGCGGCGAGTGCCCAGGGGATTATAATGACGAAATACCTGTCCCAAGATCACCGAACAATGTGCCCTGAGTAAAATTTCCAGAGGGCCCAAAGAGCGGGCTGTCGGGGAACATTAGTTGAGCGGTTGGCCATACTAAAAACACAACCTCGCCTTGCCGAATCTAAATATTAAGTGTCTTTCCCGATCCCGAAAGCTACATCCTTTTCGAAACCCGCACCGACTTTCGGGCGTAATCCGGGGGTCGGCCTCGGCCACGCACTGCAATCAGCGGCGCCTTCCAAAAACAAAAAAAACCCAACCGCGATATACGTCCTCCTCCCGCAAGCACTCGGCTGTGAATCGGCGGGCGGAAAAGCCGCGTATAGGACAGCGGGGCCGCATCGGCGAGCCGGCTTGGATCTCCGCGGCGCGCATCAGCAAGAGGGAGGCCGAGGGCTCCTCGGCGCACAATGACGGGGCGGCTTGCGCGGGACGCCCCCGTAAATCACATTATTGTTGCGCGGATAAAGAGGCGCGCGTCTATAAAGTAGGGACCGGCGGCGGCGGCGGCGGCGGGGGGAAGAGGCCGCGGGCCCGCGCACGCAGCCGCCGCGAGGGCCTATTGTCCCGGCACGTACGCCGCACACATAACCGCGAGCGCCGGCGCCCGGGCAAGATCCCTCTATACATGTGTCTGTGTGTGTGTGTATATACGTACACACCTGTTTTTTTTTTGCGACTTCCTCTCTTTTTTTAATACACGGCAAGCGTGCGTTTACGAGTGGCCGGCGGCTAAATACTCCCGCGGCTCGTTAAATTAACGGCGTTTCCATAAAGGCGTCGGGCGTTAAAAGCCGATATAAAGCCATCGGGCTTGGCGGCAAGGTCCGCGCGCGGTCCACCTGGCCCGCCTGTCACAAGCCTTTTTTACGAGGACTCGTCCGTAGATCCAGCGCAACCGGCGCCCGTCTCCCTCTTATATTCCTTGTCGTTGTTGCTGTTTTGTTTCCGCGCGGCCGAGATGGCCCCGCGTCCTTAATCATTACACATCGGCCGACACGGCTTTTTACACCCATAACCATCGATACATATACGCGCGGCTGGAGGCGATGGACTGATTTTCCACTGGGGAGCTCGGGCCGCAGCTGGTCGGCCCTCGCACAAGCATACGTACGATGTAGAAGGGAGCCGAAAAATCCAGCAGCGACTGTGGGATACGTCCGCGCGCCGGGCAAAAAGCCCCGGCTTATTATTGCGGTGCGGAGGTGAGCCCCGGTCCCCGCCCGGGCGCGCTTTGATTCATGAAGACGCGGCGGACCTCCTTGGGCCGGGCGGCCGCGGGCCCGGCGGGTGGTCCGGCTCCTTGATTTCTTGCTCGAGCTCGGCCGCCCGGCCGCCGCGCGCCCTCGCAGGGCCATCGGCTTCTTCTGCTGCTGCTGCTGCTGCTGCTGCGGCCGCCCGGCCCCTCCCCCCACCCCCGGCTGCCCGAGATCCGCCGCGAGAGAGCGGACCCCTGCGTATCTCTAATCTGCCGGCGACCCCCTCGTTCTCCGTGACTTACTTTGCAGCGGACCTGCCGGGGCTATGGGCACCCGGTTAGCCGCCAATGGCTTGGAATCGAGTAATTGAGCATTTTTCACCGAGCGTACCTAGGTTATATGGTTTATCTCGTTCAGAAGATGCTGTGAACACGGCTTCATGTCGACGAGTGATTTTAGTGAAAAAAAAACTGCGTGGAAGAATTAGATCATCTCGTCATCGCGAACAAAACGTAGCAGTTCGAGACTATACTCGTATGTCACCGGACCTCGTGTAGATTTGGCAGAGGAAGCAGATGTCGAGCAGAGGTACATCAGAGTCGGCAGCATAATTACCAGAGGCCCGGTGTGTCTACAGCGATAATGATTGATTTCTTCAATAATTTACAAAGCATCCGCTTTCGTTTCTCTGAAGGGAACAATGAAATCATAATTTTTCTCGAATATTTCATAACAATGCATATGAAAACAGAGCGGAAAGCATAAGCGTATAAATCAAACTTCGGATATGAGAAATAAGAAGGCCGGAGAAAGAGAGAGAGAGAAAGGAAAAAGCGGAGAGGCGCAGAGAGATGTCGCGTAGATAGAAAGTGAGTTGCATCCTGGTGGGCCTCGTGCGTTCGGCTCCTCCTCCTCCTCCTGCTGCTGGTCCTGCTGCTGCTGCTGCTGCGGCGGCCGACTGTCGATTTAAATGTTTACTAATAACCAGGCTTGTCCGGCAGCCACCCAGAAGCCGGCGGCTCTGCATTTTTACAAGTGCAACTCCCGAGGGCCACGCTCGCGGCGCCCGTTTATATATATATATATACGTACGCGCCGGGCTCTTCCGAGAAGCCGGGCCCGTTTCATATTCATCCGTCTCCCCCGGCCATTGTTCGAAAACGCTCGAAAGTCCGATTCGATTAGTCGTTAGCGATGCGCCGCGCTGCCCTCGAAACTCGGTCAAATCCCGGAATATCTTGCCGGCCGGCGACTGCCCCCCTCCCGCTCGAGAGACCCGCATCGAACAAGTGTATTATATACCCGGGCGTCCCCGTCCAAATCCCTTTATGCAGATGGCCCGGGGAGAAATATCGATCGGAGATTTATTACTGAATGGCCGCGGGATTCGTTAGGGCGCGTCGGGCGGCATTGTGGCCGCGGCGCGCGCCCCCGCCAAATAACGAGGCCATTAGCATAAAGCGAGGAGAGCCGGGGAAAAATCCACGAAAAAGTAGGCGGGCGCGACTAGGCGGCGGCCTCCGAGTCCCGCGCCGCGCTCGCCAGTGGGCAGATTAGCCGGCGCCGGCGATAAGATTGCCCGCGAGGGCCGCGGTGCGTGCCTCTCCGGCGCGCGGCCGAGTGTTTGGCCCCGCGGCCACGTTTGCCCCGGCAGGCCACAAAAACAACGCCGGGGACAACAAGGAAGCGCGGGGACAGTTGGGGAAGAGGGGGGGGGAAAAAAAAGAAAAAGTACTCTCACGTGTTAAGATTTCGTAAATGATTTTCGTTTATTGCGAAAAAGGAGAGGTGGGGTGGTGGGGGGGGGGCGGCCCGGGACGCCCCTCGCTCGGCGGGGCCCCCGGGCGCGCGGCTTGACTATCAGGTTGCCGGCGATCCGTTCCTCCGGCTGGCGACGGCGTCGACGGCCGGGCGGGCGCAGCCGCCCCTCCGTCCCCGCGTCCCTGTGCGCTGCGCGGAGCCGAGCGGCCCCGGTCGCGCTCGTTATCGCACTCGCGCCTCGCACCGCTAATAATCATGATAACGATAGTCGCAGTGGTATTGTAATAGTAATAGTAACAGCAATGGGAGGCCGTGCGCTCCGCTCGGACAAAGGCGCTCGCCGCGAGTACACGTGGGACGGGGCCCACCGTCGCCGTCGCAACGTACATTCAACAATCGCCATCTCGATCGCCGTTAGTATATCAATTAAGAATTCTTCGTACATTTTTTCCCACTGTTTCATCATCGTCGCCGTAGTCGTTATCGTCGTTGGATATCATAATAATTATTATAATCGTTCATAATGTGCCTACTCTACGTACAATACATACACCGCGTCCGGGCGCACGAGCCGGACCGAGTTTATCATTTTTTGTCAATGTTTCCTTTTTATTCATCCTTTGACTACTATTTACAAACGCATAAATAATGTCGATAATTGTTTTTATATATATATATATTTATTTATATTTATATATTTATATAATTATTTATAATATTTATATGGTTTCACCTATAGAGAATATTGATCGGGAGTGGGCGAGTGGGTGTGGGGTTTTGGGGGACGATCGGGTATTCGATCGGCGTCGCCGCGTCGGACGCTCCGCCCTCACGTGCACGCGATTACGAGTGGCACACTTGGAGCGGAGAAGCGGCCGCGGCGGCGAGCCGTCGAGCCGGGAGTTGGGAGGTGGGAGGTGGGAGGTGGGAGCGGGGGGGTCGGGGGGTCGGGGGTCGGCGCGGGCTGGGCCCGGGCGGGCGGGCCGCGAGGGCGACGAGCGGGTCGGCGTCGCGGGTCTGTACAGTATAATTACACGGTTGCGCTACATGGTTCGCTTTATTGTCAGGCACGCGCGCCGGCCGGGGCCTAGGGCCCGGGCCGGGGCGGCTTGGGGCCCGGGGGGCGGCGCGGGCGCCTCCGCGGCCGGGGCCTTCAGGATCAGACGCGCCCCGGGGACTTGAGCTCGGCCGGGTTCGGCGAGTGGTCCGAGCCGTTCGAGGAGGCCGTCGAGGAGGCCGAGGGCGAGACCCCCGAGGAGGCCGTCGTGAGGAGGACGGGCGGCGCCTGGGCCGGCGCCCCGTTCAGGGAGAAGGGCACCTTGAGGCCCGCGGCCAGGGCCGAGCCCGAGGAGGCCGCGAGGAGGGCCCCGGGCCCACCGGCCCCAGGCATCCCCAGGCCCCCCAGGGTCCGCTGGTACGTCTCGAGGAGGGACATGTCCCCGGGGCCGAGGTGCGGCGCCCCGTAGAAGTTGCGGTAAAAGTCCGGGTGCGGCCTGACGAACTGGCCCGCCGGGTGCATCGCCGGGTGCAGGGGGTGGTGGGCCGGCAGCCGGCTCGCCAGGGGGCTGACGATCTTCCCGGCGCCGGGGCCCGCGGCGTAGGGCCCCAGGAGGCCGCCCGGGGCCGGGGGGCTCGCCTGCTCCCCGTCCTTGCTGGCCATGTCGGCCAGGGACCAGATGCGCGGCTTGATCGTCACGCCGGCCGGCGTCGCCGAGGTGCTCGTGCTGCTCGGGGCCAGGCCGTGGGCCGCGAGGGGCGCGAGGGGCGCGTGGGCCGCGTGGGCCGCGTGGGCCGCCCCGGGGCTCGGGGCCTCGGGCGACGCCTGGCCCGGGCGCCCGAGGCGCCCGAGGGGCGCCGCGCCCAGGAAGGCCGGGTGCTGCTGCAGCTGGAGCGCGTGCCTCGGCGCGGGCTCGCGCTGCTCGAAGAGGCACTCGGGGCTGTCGGGGCCGCTGTCGGCCCGCGACTCGCTCCACTCGCTGTCGGCGCGCCCGGGGCCGGGGGGCCCGCCGGCTCCGGCCCCGGCCCCGGCCCCGGCCCCGCCCACCCCGTGGAGGAGGTCCAGCCGGTGGCTGGCCGAGGCGCCGCGCTCCCCGTCCTCGCTCGAGCCCGTCCCGGAGTCCTTCGAGTCTGCAATCAGAGCGGCCTCCTTAGCGCTCCTGCTCGCAGCCTCCGCGCCGGGGCTCATCTCCCCGCCGGACTCCCGGTCGCTCCACTCACCGAGCCGGTCCTTCTCGTCCACGCTCTTCCTCTCGCTGTCCTCGTCCTCGTTGTTGTTGTCTTCGTCCTCTACCCTGTTCCTGGGCTCCCAGGTCATCTTGTTCTCCTTCTTGAGGCGCCGCCGGGCGTTGGCGAACCACGTCGACACCTGGGTCAGGGTCATCTTCGTGATGATGGCGAGCATGATCTTCTCGCCCTTGGTCGGGTAGGGGTTCTTCTTGTGCTCGTTCAGCCAGGCCTTGAGCGTGCTCGTCGTCTCGCGCGTCGCGTTCTTCCGCCTCGCTCCATTGAGGTCCATGCCGTATCTGCAACAGAGAGCAAAGTCGCGCGTTAGCACTCGCGTCTGATCCGCACCTCCTCCCAAACTCGCGCAGGCTATTGGCCCGCGCGTTTCCCCGGGGTGGGCACAGGTGCCGACCCCTCCCCCCGCACACCCAGATAAAAATGTAAAGACCAATAGATAAGTCCCCTCGGGGCGCAAGATAAAAGTTGGCGAGTGGGGGTATATAAGGGCGCCGGAAGAGATTGAGCGGCGTCGGCGGGTGGCGCGAGGGCCGCCTGCAGAGAAACTTCTCGCCGGGAAAGTTATCCAATCGCGAGGCTCGTTACGCCTTCAGCGTATAAAAGTCGAGTTCGGGAGGTATAAGCGGTGGGTATTACTTTCCTCCCGAGGCAGATCTCTTATCTAACGGTTTAAGCTTCCTCCTCGTTGGCGTGCGAGCCGACGGAGGGTCCGCTCGTCCCGACGCCCCTCCGTCCCTGCCTCCCGCCCCGCGATCCGATTACCAAAAGACTAACCCTTATCAAAGATGAAACTTGGGTATATAACTGCTGAATCGACGGGATCGAAATTAAATTTTCCGCCGGGGAAGGCATCCCCGTAGCCCGCGGGCTGCACCGGCCCACCCGCGACATATATCTCCCCTGTTAAGCAGGAGTCAAGGGGCCAAAGTCGGCCCCGCGCGGGCCGACTAACCGAAAGGACTGCGGCCCATCGATTATCTTTTCATCTCTTTTCAAACTGCCGCGCGCTTTGGCCCGTTTTGCCAAGCCACCGGTAGCGGCTCGGCACGCCTTCCCCGGCAGGCTCGATAAAACAACCGTCGCCGAGGAGGCCGTGCCCGGTGCGGCGGTGTCGGGGAAAAGGGCCGCTTTAAACGGGGCCGAGTGCCCGGGCGCGGGCGGAAAAGCCGAGGCGGAGCATAAGCGCGCGGCGGCCGGAGAGCCAGCGGCCGCGAGGGGCTTAGCCGTGCCCCCCCTCGGCCGGCCCCTCGCAAATGGCGTTCCCCAGTTATTTTCAAATTCAAGCCCGGAGGGACGGGGATCGGATTAAAAAATCAGAGTGGAAGCTTGTTTCTCATGATAACAGGGCCCCGGCTCCTCGGCGCTTTATCTCCCTTTTTTTTTTTTTTAACCCCGGCCGGCACTCTGGATTCGGATATGCCGGGAGCCCGCGGCGCCCTTTCCTCTCATGCGCGAGGTGATCGCATCAGAGCCGCTTGTTTCCATGGCGATTGCTAATCGGACCGTGGCGGGCGACGCCCCTCGCCACCTCCTCCTCCTCCTCCTCCTCCCCGCCGGCGCCCCTCCCGCGGCCCAAGATCGCGGGCCAATTGACGCCCCGGGGGCCGGTTGTTGCGCAACGCGCGCACAATGGCCCGCGGCCGCGCGAACGGGCCTTTTTTCCTCCCCGGCGGCTCGCGGCGCGCCCCGATAATTTGTATCGTTAATCGATCGATACCGCGGCGAGCGCGAGTGATGTATGTGCGCCCGCTCGCCGGGGTGACACAACGGCCGCCGAGGAATCCGCGGCTCTGCGCACCTGGTGCTTGTACTTTTCCTGGAATCTAGCTCTTTACTTAGTGCACAAGCGCGCGTAATTACACAATAAGGCATTTTTAAACCGGGAGGTATTTTTTGTAACAGAAAGCGTAGCCGATCAATGGAAGCCGCGGGCGGATTGGGAAAAATACATTCGCCAACGCGATAATTTATGTGTACGGAGATAAATGGCTATGTTTATTGCCGAAAAGGCCCTGTTACAGCTGGACCGAGCCGCGGACGACTTTATTTTCGCCATTATCGCCAAGCGCGTCTAATATATACTGGAAGATAAATCAAAATATCATCCAGCCGCGCGCTTCTTATTACACTGAAAAGGAAATAAATGGATTTTTGGCTAGAGCGAAAAAGTGAAGCCGAGACGAACCTTAACATCATTTTCGCTGGCTTATCTTGCGATAAACCGTACACGAGGAAGCCGATTTTATCTGGCTAAATCCATTAACTCGGAGCGGCCGAGAGGCATTTTTCTATAGGAGCGTAAACGTATATATACGAATGAGATAAAATAGTACTTTGTTCGCGGGACAGATAGAGGGAGAGGGGGGGGAAGGCGAATCGGCAAGTGGAACAATAGCCGGGCCGAGCCTCCCGAGCGGGGCTTATTTATGCCGATCATTAGGCCATTCCGTGGTCGGGTGGCCGACGGGGCCGCCGCGGGGAAACCCTTCGCCGGGAGGCCGGAAAAGCCGCGGCGGTCGCAAGGGCATTAGGCGCGGGTCCGATCGCGCCCGGCGGCGGTCGATATACGTGGACGAGTCGCGCGGCCCCCGGCGCTTCTTCGTAAAAGCCCGGCCGATCAATCAGCCGGGTATCTCGCGGGCGAGCGGAGCCAAGTCGGCGAGCAGCTGAGCAGCGCCCGTCCTTTCATGGGGCCCGCGGCCTTGGGCTGCACCCCATCGCCGGCGCCATGTTGGCCGCGCGCCGCCCGCGGGGGGACGGCCCAGGTGTGTGCGTGCGGCCTCGACTCCGCCCCTCATTAGGCCGCCGCCCGGCCAAGGGCTGCGATATATATTCGACCTCGGCGCGCGGGACGTCGTCCTAGAGTCGCCTCCCCGCCGTCGGCCAAGTGCACCCCCTGAGTGTCGGCCGAATCTCGGCCGGGGCGCTTTTCCGCGGCCCGGGCGGCCATGCAAATTGCCGGCGGCGAGGAAAAGGCGCGCGCCGCCTCCTTGCCCCCCACCCCCATCGGCTTTTACCGCGAGTCGATGCGGTCGGGGCCGCCATCTTGCCGAGCGGCCCGCGCCTACAGGTGTATATATATATACCTATATACGCGCGCGATGCCAACGCGTATATATATATATATAAGTGCGCGCGCTGACGCCCCGGCCCGCCTCCCCCCTCCGGGGCTTTTCTTCCGGCGCGAATATCGGCCGCGGGGCGCTAATGGCGCATGCGCCACGACTCCTTTTTCCCATTTTGACCCCCCGACGGCCGCCGCCGGCAAGCCGAACGGCCCGCGCACCAACCGTCGGCCCGGAGAGTTATAATCAAAGATCCCGGGGACAAGCGGGCAACACGGCGGGCGACAAATTTTCAGGGGTCCATTCGTCCGCGTCCCGCGGGAGGCCGTTGCGCCGCGCCCATTCCTTCTCATTCTCGCTCAATAAAAGTCTAAGCAGGCTAAGCACTTCCGACGAGGTTATAACGCGCCGCCGCGGCAAGCCTCCTACATGCACCGCGACTCGTCTCTCTCTCTCTCTCTCTCGCTCCCTCGAGGAGCCGCGCATAAATAACGCGCGCGCCTTCAAAAGGCGGCCGAGCCGATTTTCGACACCCGCGCCACACTTACTCGGGAGATTATTAATTTTTCTTTTTACCCCTTGGCTTGAATACACGATACGGCCATAAGGCTTATATATTTAAGGAACGGTATTATTGTACACGGGGGCCGGGGAGAGAATGAGGGGAAACGAGGTAGCTGCTAGGTCGACTGCCCGCGGATGTTAAAAGCCGGGATTATATACAGCGATAAACGTAAACTTATCGACGTACTCCCTCTTCCTTTTTTCGTGCCTTTGAAAGCGAAGCGCAGGCGTACCCGCTCATCGCATTACAGCCGGCTTCGCACAGATCGGAGGGAATAATTGCGAAGACTCGCTGGATTTGAGAGGGATCGTATAATCGGAGGCGACGCGATACATACACATATGTGTGTTTCCCACCGGGTTTATCGCTGTCGCTTATGGTTTGAAAACTCGCTTATCCTCGCAGGGGATCGTCGAGTCCGCGCGTGGATGCGTACGTAGGCTGCACGCGGGAACACTAAGCCGGGCCTCGAGTACGGAGCGGCTCCCGGGCCCGCGCACGTGTCGGCCCGCGGGCGGCGCGGCTTTTCGCGCGGCGGCTGCAGCAGCCCCCGGGGCCGGGCGCGCACACCGGGCCTGCCGGGTCATTAAACGCCCGTAGATCATCCGGGGCGTCGTTAGGCCCGTGGGAGCGTCACGCCAGATGCGATTGTCTCCGGCTCCTTCTTGGGCGCTCGGGGTTTTTCTAAAAAGGAAGGGCCGCGGGGACTGGGGGGGGAGGGGGCTTGGGCCGAGGATCGCGAGGATTTCCCCCGGGTGAAAGCCGAGGAGGCGCCGGGGGGCTCCTGTTCGGCGGGTCCCCCGGGGGGCCGCGAGCCGCTCACGACACGTTGCCGCGCGTGCAACTCGAGCGTCGGACGAGCCGTCGTCGCGGCGCCGCGGCGCCGCCCCGGCAAACTGTCGCGCCCCTGGCCCCGGCGCTTTTTACTCCGCCTCGTGTTCTTAATCTTGCTTAACGACCTTTCGAAAAACCTTAAAGGCCCGCTTCCTCTCGCGCCTCGTTTCCTCTACTGAATTATTTCCTCTGGCCCGCAGAGTCTCTCTCACTCTTGCTCTCCTGGGATACGAGATGACGAGTGTGCGCGTATGCCGGGGGAATGCTTATGTGCCCCGCCTTATCTGCCGGAGGCTCGTAATCGTTAATGGAGAATCACCGTAAAACCCGCGCGCGCGCCCGCGAGTAAAAATAAAACTGGACCTATTCGTATTTACAGACGTGTATGCTATATATGCTCCCCGCGGGCGTCGCCATGGGAAAAGGAGCCCAAGCTCGGCCCGGCCTAATTAGCCCAGGGCACCGGTGATATTGTTCCCCAAGAGCGCCGATCGGCGCCGAGCGGCTGCGAACCCGCCCGAGATAGCCGAGCCTCGCGATTGTAAAAAGCTTATATTGCCGAGCGCGGCCGGGCAGTGTGTATATAACCGGCCGAAAGCCTGGGGCAATAAAACGCGAGCCGATCGAAAAAGACGAGCTCGGGACATCTCCGCCGGCGACGCGACTCTCGAATTAACGATCGGCCGATCGGAGCCCCGATACCGATAATAATACGCGCGGCTTTCCCGCTTCTATAAGCTCTCGGATATGACGAGTGCGCGGCCTCCAGCTTATAGAGGATCCAGGTTGCTGGACACGCGCGTGAGAATCATTAGGGGCCGGCTCTGGCCGGTGTAGCTTTAGTGCCGGTTTTTCGTATGCCGATCGAGCGATACAATCGATTATTCGAAATTACAAGAGCACTCAGAAACAAGATACACTTACACGAGGACCGCACGACTCGATGAAACTCGATAGATTTTTCAAACCTGTTCCCGAGGCGCGATCGGAGCAGCCGAAAACAATATTCGAGCCGACGCCGCTCGGCCGCCTCGAGGCCTTTTCCGCGCCTCGTCGCCGCCGAGGAATGCGCCGCGGGACAAAAAGACACGCGGCCGCGCGTGGAAAGCCTTCGTGCATAGGGTGGGCCCCGCGTGTTTACCGGCCGCCAACTCCCGAGGCTCCGTCTCCCGCGTCGCGGATTAGAAAAGCCCGATGGATTATCGCGTTGCGCGGCCAGCTGGCCGTGGCTCCCCGTTGCCTTCTTGTTGGCCGGCCGACCGGCAGCCCCGGCCGATTCATCGCGCCACTTGTAAACACGCCCGATTTGTCGCGAGGCCGAGCGCGGATTAACGATTTTACACGGGGCATGATCAGTAGTTTTTATCCGGCGATCGGCGGAAAATATACGCGGCCCGAGGGGCCGCTAATTAGCAAGTTAGATCGCGGCAGGCGGCGCGTCAGGTGCGTAAGTACGCGAACCGGCCGCCGATCCGCTATCGGCGCGAGCGAGCTACAAAAATAGCCGGCGGCCGCTCCTAATCGCGAGCTAATAGACTCCCGGAGGCAGGTGCGCTCCTCGATTAAATCCGCGTCCGCGGGAAAACCGGACGGCGCGCGGATGCCGCGGCCCCAACAGGGGAAAACTCGTCTATTTTTTTTCACGGCCGTACGCGACTCGCCCGTATAATTAAACGATGGGCGTGAAAAATTTCACCGTCGCTGCCGATCGGCCTGCGGCAACAAAAATAAGGCCGCCAACTACCGCTAATTAGCATATTCCAATTAAACGCCATCTTGGGAGTAAATAATTCACCGGGGGATTCTGTTTTTTTTTTCTTCTGCCCCCGGTCGCTCGAGATGGATCGTCCCCCTGGAAGCACAAAGCCGCCGCGTCCCACCGAGGGGATCGGCGATTTCGGCCGATCGCCGCGGAAATGTATCGGCGGGCGATCGAGGCCCTAATCTGGCGGCCGAGCCCGGACAAGGCCATAAATATCGAGACGTGCGTCCTCCGGGAGGTATTGTACCTCGGCACGGATCCCCGCTGCCGGTGACTAACTCCTCATCGGCGACTCGGCTCACGCGCGCCGGTCGTTAATACAGGGAGTGACACGCGGCCGGTGTCGTTGTACGGACACGCGTATTAATACGTGTCGCGCGCGGGCGGCCGATCACGCGGCAATCGCGCTTGATAATAGGAGCCGCGCGCGTGCCCGGCCTCCGAGTCCCTTGGCCCGGGGGCCTCCCTGCACCCGCGTCCCCGGAAGCGCGGCCGGCGGGAAGCCGGGACCGTTAACCCGCGGCTCGCGGCGCATTACCGGGCTTTTTGTATGCCCGCGCTAAGTGCCGATATGCGCCGCGCATACACGCGCAGGCCTCGGGAGTGCGCAACCTGGGCGTCGGCGGCCGATAACGCCGGGCTCCCTCCCCCCCGCCGCCGCGGGACGTTTATCCTCGGCAGATATCGCGATAAGAGGCATTATGGGCCCGGGTCACCCTATCCCCGGCGGGGACACACGAGTGCCGAGGGAAGCAAGCCCGGAATGCCGTCGCGCCCCGGGGAGGAGAGGAAAGGTCGAGAAAAATGCATGTACGGGCGGGAGGTAAGCCGACACCCGAGGCGCGGCGTACAAGTGCGCGCTCTCGGTGCCCCTGGCGCGCTTATAGCGCTGATGACAAGGCTGACAACGATAAGAAAACTGAGATGCGTCGAATCGTGTAGCTGTTACCGTATACGCGTTCGCTCGACAAAAGTCCACCAGCGGCCCTCGGCGCGCCGGCCGAAGACGAGACCCCGAGCGGCATACCTGACGGCATCCCGGGCTAACCCGAGCCCAACGAAAAACCGCCGGGCGGAAAGCGACGCCGAGGAATTCCTCCGCCGGGCCGATCGCCCGCGAAATAAGGAAGATCCCGGGCAGCTGGGCGGCCCGATAAAGGGCCGCGAGCCCCGCCGAATGCGCGTATCTCCTCGCCCAGCGACCGAGTTCGATTGCACTTTCCGGGGACGCTGGCGTCGGCGGGTTTCGCCGGTAGGCCTCCTCTCCCTCTCGATCCGTAAGCCCCGGCTCCGGAAGTCGACGAGTTCGCCCCGATCGCCCCGCCCCGGAATCCCCGATCCCCGAGTCGGTTATCGGTGCACGAGGCCCTGGCTTATCTCTCGTGGTCCTATTACCGCGCTCCCCGTTCTCACGGCTGCCTCGCGGAACGGCCGGCCGGCCGACGATTCTTGTGAAATCCCCGATAACCGTTATACGCACACAATGCACACGATCCCTCGGAGGTTCCTACTAATAAGGAATCGGCCAAATGCACGTTGCGCGCTCTCTTCTTGCGTGAGGCTATCGCTTATCTCCTGGGGCAGGAGCAAACGCGCCTCGGTGCATGCGTCGCCGAGCATTAAATTGTTATGCAAAATTCAAAAATTCTGACACGAAAACGATAAGCCGGCCGCCTTTTTCCCCCTTATCGCTTGTGGCAATCGACATTTTGCGTAAGTGCCCAAAATTCAGGACCAGAGTATCGTCACGCGTGTATCGTGTTATTATTTCGCAAGACTCGTTTGTTCGCGGTAATCGAACGTTCCGCGTTCGGAGCCTTCAAAACTTCTGATCCAGCCCGCGAGCGATAAATTCACTTTGGTTCGAGTGTACGTAGACGAATTATGGCGAGCGAGCCGGGGTTGCCGCTCCAGACTAGAATTTTGATTACGCGCGTATACGCAAGATATACGTGTACATACACGTTCCGTCTAAGCGAAGATGAAGAAGGAAGGCCGAGAATGGAGGCGAATGTCATTGCGACTGTATCGTACATATCGATTTCTTTATAAATAATTTCACGAGTCCACTTATATAAATCGAGTTATTAAAGTTATTGACACAATCGGCCGAGTGACACGTCGAGGCGCGCTTACATAAAGAGAGAAAATATGTATCGGAGCCACTTGAAAAATCAAAAGCAAAGTTTCACTATCGGCCGGCCAAAGATAACAAGAGCCCGAGCATCGAACCACGCGCTAGGACGGTGAAAAGTGGCACGCGGAGGACAAGTCGGCTGGCGCGCACTCGATCGCCGCGCGCACGTCAAAGGGGTGGCCGCGCGGGGAAGCTGGTCCAAAAACGCCCGGGGCTCTCGGCCCGTGCAGGCGCGAAGAAAAGGCCCCGGGGGCTCGGTCCGAGCCGGCTGGAACCGTTGGCCAAACTGTATATAGACGCTTATAATTCACGCTGGCGGCGGCCACTCGGAATAAAGGACAGTTCCGAGTCACGTAGGCCCAGGCCTCCCTCCCCGCTGTATAAGGGCAGCACGCGCCCGAGTGAAATCTCCGCGGGCTGACGCACTTCCGGCCTCTGTGTCAGCGGCCCGCGCTTCGTATGCAAGGAAGGAGGCCCCGCCGCCGCCGCGAGGAGACCACTGGGCCGCCGCCGCCGCCGCCGCCGTCCGCTCGGCGCCCCCAGCCTCCCCTATCGTGAGCCGCCTCCCACGCGCTAATGAGCCTCGGGGCCCCGCTTATCCGCCGAGATACCGGGGGAGGAGGAGTCGCGGGTCGCGGCCGCCCGCTAATTTATGGGAGTGTTTATGCGCGGCTGGCGCCGGGCTGTCCGCGGTGGCATGGGAGCCACCTGACTCGAGCCCTCCGCGGTCCCTCGTCGCCGGGTGAGACGTCGCCGCTGCTTATCGGCCCCTTGCTCACTTGTCCAAGTCATCATTCGTATTACAAGCTAGTTGACATTTTCCTCCTTATAAACAAATGATGACTAACGGTTACATAAAAGTCGGCGCTCCAACACGATGAACTTGGATGAAGAAAACGAGTCTTTAAAAGGAAAAACAAAAAAAAAAAAACAAAAAAAAAAAATGCACCGTTCCGTCGCGACAATAATTCACATGCCCGCTATCGTGCGCGGACTCGTGTTTACGGAATATCACTATACACTTTCCTCCTAGGCCCCCCGATAAAGGATCGCCTACAATGGTACGCTCGATTTTGGAGTAGAGTTTGGAAAAGATGTATGTTAATGCCTGATTTATCGCTCGCAATTATCGCATAGCAGCGCGCATGACGTCATAGGGAACAAATCAAATTGATAAAAAAGTCAAAAGACGTCGCGATCGAGCGAATATCTCACTGTCAACAAACGCGATAAGGCTTATTAGCTGCGCTTTAGATATTAAGCTTCACGAAAGAAAAAAAAAAAGGGGTAAGCTAGTAGTAAATTTGATGTTCTCACAAATCGATGCATCGTCCGATACTTGCGGACCGTTACAAAACTCGTGTTTTGACTAATCCCTATTCGTGTAATCGGGACGCTTTGCTTTTATCGGCTCGCCGCAGTGACCCGCGACACTTCCAATGTTCGAGCATACAAAAAATACCGGGGAAATCTCGTACGCACCCCGCGATAATGGCAGCGCCGATGCATCCGAGTGCGCTATCGTCGCGCTCGGCTGGGGCGCCCGCTGGGAACGACATCTCTCGTCTAGCGGGGCGCGGCGCGAGGCCCGGGCCCCGCCGATTGCCCTTATCAATCAATTTTCGGCCCGGCATTATTAATCCGAGTGAGCGAAATTCAATTAATGCCGGCGGTCGGCGGAGAGGAAAAAAAAAAAAAGGGAGGGACAGAGAGCCAGCCGCGCTATCTCCGTACATGCGTAAAACTTTTTTTATTCCGAGGCGTCGCGCGCCGTGGCCGTCGGGTGCGCGACGACCGCCGCGGCTTATCGCAGTCAGCTGGATACTTATGTTCATTGTATCTCGCTTCTCCCTCGGCGCGCGGCCTATCGTCCGCTCCTTTTTTTTTTTTCACCGGGCCCTCGTCCCCTATATCGTGGACCAAAGTGTAAGATGCACGAGCCCGGCCAGCAGTGCGCTCGTGCTAAATGATTTACAGCACGTTAATTATTTTCCCCGTCAAGGCGGATAAAAAAGTCGAGGGGAATAATGTAAACACATGCCCGATACGGGCCGGCCCAAGAGAGAGAGAAGCCGAGCCGCGAAATCCAGCCGAATTAATCTCTATTACCGCCGACTGGGAACAGACGGCGCGCACATATACGCGCATACACACTTTGCCTTTTGTTTTTAGGACTTCTCCTTGCCTACTTTTCGCGGGCGTTTTTTTTTCGCCTTCGCGCGGATAACTCACCCATTGAACGGATAGCTGGCGAAGGCCGCGTCGTAGGGATGGTAGACGGACGGGTAGGGCCAGGCCGCGGCCGCTCCAGCCCCGAGGTTCTCCTTGAGATCCAGACCGGCAGCCTGCAAGAAAAAGAGTTGGTTTTTTTAGAACCGGGCGCCTCGGGCCTGACGCTCGCCTCCGCTCGCCGTCGGGCAGGTACGGCCCTCCCGCCCGCGGGTGAACCTTAGCCGAGGGGGCAAAAAGGAGCCGTCCGTCGGCGGCTCGGACCGGGCGTCTTAATTAGCGACGACGGCGGGGGCAGAGGCGGACAATCGGGGGGGGACACTCGCGGCGGGTTCCCATGGGCCGCGCGCATAAATCCGTCGGCGGCCGGGCGCCCGCGCGCGCGCGCGCCTTTATCGCTCTATGAAATTCAATGCCGAGGGCATCTGCGCGAGCGCGCATCTGTCGCCGCGCGATCTCTTAACTCTCTCCACCGGGCGCTCGCCGGCCGCGGGGGAAGGGAAGGAAAAAAAAAAGGAAGAAGATGGCCCGGCCATCGAATCCGGGATTCCGCCGTCATTTCGAAGGCCGACATAACGAGGCGGCCTTCGCGAGATGGCGAAAAAGAAAAAAAAAAATGAAAAAAAGGAAAAAAAAAAGTCGGGGGATTCATAATGAATTTACGAGGGGCCGGGCCGCCGGGCTTCTGTGTGGTCGCCGGCCGATAATCGCCCCGGCCTAGCCCCCAGAGTTTTCACGGCGCCGGATAATGGCCCAAAGGTTTTCCGGGGGGTGGAGGAGGTCGAATAAAAGCGGCCGATCTATACGATCGCGAGGTGAGCGCGTTTCAAAGCTTCCCGCCGAGCGGCACTCATTTTAATAACTGTCCCTCTCTATTAAACGCGAGCCAATGTCGAATGCCAATAAACAATGCTGCTAGTTAATTCGAGTAATATTTTAATCGCTGGAACTAAAAAGAAATTGGAAAAGGAAACGACCGGTCAACCGAGTGAAGTTTGAAGTTGAAAACTCAGCGTGAATTTATCTCGCGGGTAAAGCGCGCTTTTGTTCACAGGCGATGACGGTTCCGCGGGATTCGCTAGAGTGGCTAGGTAGGCACTGACCGTGGGCGTGTAGAAGGGCCCCTGCTCGGCCCCGAGGCTGGGGAAGTAGGCCATGCCCTCGCTGACAGCGGCAGCCGCAGCCGCTGCGTAGGGGGCGCTGTACATGGAGAGGGCGGCCGTGGGCAGGCCGCCGAGCCTCTGGTAGCCGCCCAGGAGGTCGTACTGGCAGGAGCAGACGGTCTGGCCGGTGAGGGGGTCCGTGAAGATGGGCCGGCCGGTGTCGCAGCAGCGGCCGGGGGCCGGGGGCCCGGAGCCCGGGGCCGGGGCGACGACCTGGGGGCCCGGCTGCGAGCCCGGGCTGACCGAGGCCCCGACCGAGCCGGGGCTACCGCCCGGGGGCCGGACCACGGCGCTCGTCACCGCCATCCTCACGCCCAGCGGGTGGTGCGGCTGGTGGCCCTGGTGCGCCTGGTGCGCCTGCTGGTGGCCGCTCGTCGTGCCGCCCGGGCCGGAGCCGCTCAGCAGGCTCGAGCCGATGGGCGAGCCCGAGGTCGACGCTAGCGACGCGCTCCCTGTCACGGGGCACTGAAACCAAAGGGCCCTCCGTTACAACCCGCTCAAGCCCAGGGTGCCGACGTTGCTTTCGGGCCGGGGGGGGAGGATCGGCCCCAGGAGTCGGGGACGGCCCGCGTACGTATCCGGTGGATATTCATTCCGCGGCGGTCCGGCGGTAAGGCGCCGCCGGCCAAACATGGCCCGCGGCCGGCTAATCGCGCTTATACGGCCGAAACAATACCGAGGGCCGCGCGGCCCGGGGGCTATTGTTCCGCTGTATAAGGCCCTCCTCCGCGAGGATGGCCGGCACCACCGGGCAGTCCCTCTTGGATCGCAAAGTCCGGCGAGCGCCGGGCGCTTACAAGAGACACTTTTAGCCCGCGTTATCGGGTATTAACAAACGACACGATGACTCGTGTTTCGCAGCGGCGCAGACACGCTACTCCCGATATTGTATGAATATTGAGAAACTTCTTGCGGCCCGCGGCGAGCGACTCGTGCGCGGTGCCTCTCGCTCGTTCTTTTTTTTTTTTTTTTTGTTAACTCGTTGTCGTTGCCCACACTTACACGCAACGTGTCGCGAGCGCGCGCCCCCCTTTTTTTTTTTCTTTTTCCTCCGCGCCAAAGATGCTGTGTATAGAGATGCAGATACGTGCGCGGCCGGCGAGGCCGGCCATTCGCGTGGCCGGCTCGCCGCGCATCCACGAGCACATATAAGCGGGTATTTTTAGCGCTCCGCGGCGGCCGCGCGCGCATTGGCAAATTATTGAGCGCGCGACATGTGTAGCTCTCGGGTCAATGCCAATCAGCGCCTGGCAGGGGGAAGACGCTCGGCTTTTCCCGCAGCTGCCGCCGCGCGCTTTTCTCCTCCCCGGGAGTTTGAGGGCCGCCCCTCGGCCTCATTAATTCCGCATCAGCCGGCGCGGCTAACTGGATTAGCCGCCCCTCCGCGGGCGCGCGCGCGCGCGATATGAGAGCCCCGGAGCTCAAATATTTGTAGGACGCACGTATCCGCGGCCTTTCCTTCCTTTGTCGCCGGGCTTGTAAGCCTTGTTTGCCCACCGATTGTCAAGCGGCGCCGCGCGAGGGGAGAGGAGGCCGCGCGCCGCGGCCGATCGATCTCTCGATTTACGGGGCCCGGGGTAGGCCGGGCCGAGGGCCGGGTCAACCGGCCGGCCGATCTTCCGCGGGCTCGAGCGACGCGCGGCATTCAAATTATTCGAGCGGTGGCTTCCCTCGCCGGGGAGTCGGAACCATTGTTCCCCCGGATTCTCACGATCACCAAGTCTAATCGAGCGCGGTACAACAAATCTGAGGCATAATAATGCACCTTACTGTGTATCGGGGTGATATGTTCCTTGTTTCTTTTTAGCCGGCTTTCTCGCGAGCGAGCGAGCCGATCAAATTAATCCGTTACGTAACGCGCCCGAGCGCTCGGCCGTTTCTCATTCGCACCGCAACTGCCCTGGCCAATTTGTCAAACAAAATATAAAAAATTCATCTTTTTTTTTTTGTTTCTCCTTCCATTTTAGCGGGCAACGCCGTCGACTTTGTTTGCGGATGCTTAATTGGGTTGCGAGTAAATCGCGAGACGACACTCGACATCGTTGAGGCATTGTTCGCAAATGATAAAAGTAGTTCCCCTGTGAGAATATTTGCGAGTCGCTTGCGGTTTAATTAAAAAACAAACTAACGAGCTACTGAATCGCTAAAGCTACAATTTAAACTGACCGCGATGCACATGGAGAATGAAAAACACAAAGTAACTGGTGAAATGACTAATTTGAATACAAAACAATTGCTCTGGAAATACTCGGATGCCATCGACAGCTGTATGCCCGATTAACATTTCAAAGTTCTGCTTTCTAAAGAATGATTGTTTTCTTTAATTTGGCAACTTGTTGACTGCCTCCGCGCGCATATTTGTCATACACGCCGATCCCGTAGGCCGAAATCGCGCAGAGAGAAAAAAAAAAGAAGGCCTCCTTGTCGCGCGCGCAAGAAACTCGGCCGAGGCCCGTGACAGTATAACTCCCGAGCACCGGTATAATTTTGCGCCCGAGACCGTCTCCGGAAAAGTCCCTCGCCCGGTAAAAACGGCCAAGCGGAGTAAAGAAAAAAAAACGGCAGCAGCCGTAGGTTGTGTCCGCGGGCAAAAGTCAACACCTCGCAGCGGCAATGCCCGAAAGAAGCGGCTGCAGGGGCACGACAAACAAAAAAGGAAGAGGGGGACGAGCGGCGGAGGCCGCAAGAGCCGCGCGGTCCCGCGCGTCCGCCGCCGGCGCGCGAATAAAAAAGCTGCCCCGGGGAGGCGGGAGAGCGGAATGAGAAAGCGGCGAAAAAGGAGGGCCACCGGCAGGCCGGCCATCGACGGAATAATTATTTCCTGCCCTGCTGCTCCGCGGCGATCGCGCGAGCCCGATAAAAGGAAGGAAAAAAGGGCCCGGTAGCCGGGCCTCCCCCGAGCCCGCGGAAACGCCCGGCCTCGCGGCGGCCCCGGGGCCCATAACTCAGCGCGAGGAGGCGCGAGGGCGCGGCGATCGCATCGGACGGTAGCCCCCGGGGCCGCAACTATATCACCGGGGCCCGAAGGCCCGGGCCAATTGGCCGGACACCTCACTCGGCCCGAGATGCGATAGCGGGGAACTGGTTCCCGCGGGCGCGCCACCTGGCGGCCGGGGGGAGGAGGGCCGGCCACCTCGGGATGAGCCCGAGCCTCGCTCCCCGCGGTGAGAGACGGTTCGCTCGCGCCCGGGGAGAGAGAGCGAGGTGCGCTCGCGCGAGTCACTTTCTCCCGGGCTTGGCGCCACTCGTATCTCGCGTCCTCGCGCTGCCCCTACGGGTATTTTATCCATCGGCCTCCCGCGGGAGCGCGGCTTTCCTGTCAGTTCGATTCTCGGATCGGTCTCGCAAAATTAGTTGCAAATTATGCGAGCCACTCTGTCGGCCCGCGCCTCTAACTTGCGCGTGCATGGCGTATTGTAAAAGCGCGGTCCAATTTGCTAATGACTCGGCCTGTCGATCAAATTACTCTTGCGGCTTTGACGTACTCGCTGATTCAAACGAGCGTTAATCGCGCGGGCGCTTTGGAAAACCGGGCCCGTGACGCGTGCACCCCGGTATAATAAGTCCTCCTATCGCCGCCATAAAGGAACAAGTTAAAAATCGCCTCACCAGGCCCACGATATCCCACGCTCGCGCGTTCCACTGTATCCGAGGGACAGACGGAGACACCGGGAAGCTGTCCCGGCGGACCGATCGTCACCATTATCATCAGGGAAATAAGGCGCCGGCGGTCCCCGGGGAGCCTGGGCCGGAAAAAGCCGGAAAAAGACGGGGCCGCAGCGGAAGTTGGGAATAAACGAGGCCGGTTATTAGGAGCCGGGCGGGGGGTAGCCGCGGGCGCCGGCGTCGCCCTTGTCCGGCCCGGCCTGCGCGATGTTCGACGGCCTGTTTTGTGCGCGCGTTAATAAAGTAACGGGCGCTTGTCCCTTTTTTTTTTTTCGTCGGCCCGCTTCGAGCCTTGTTTAAATTAATGGCCCGCGGCGGCGGCGGCGGCGGCGATCCCCTTTTTCGAGGGCCGTGTTACGAGCTTCCGCACTTTTCCAGGGGGGGTGGGCAGGGCGATATCCGCGGATTATTATAATACGCCCGCCGACAATGGGCGGCGGCAATGTCCAAAGGCGCCGTACTCGCGAGCAGCCGGCCGATGGCTTGTAACGGCAATTACATTCGTCGGCCGGTGGCGAGGGTGGCTCCGAGATTACGTGCCGCTCGCGCACTCCTCGAGAAGGTCAGCTACTTTTTTTTTTGCGTGCCCGGGCCTCGCGTGTTGGTGGAGGTTTCGGCTTACCCGCGCTGCCTTGCACACGTTGGGGCGATGCGGCCGTATATGCGCCTTCGAGCGCCGATTATTCACGACTAACTACGTTGTGTGTTTAATTAAATCAGTGTCGGCGAGAGGAACGTAAAACTGACATCGGCCATTTCTATAAATAGAAACCGAGCGACTCGAGGCGCTCGGCTCGGCCGCGCCGACTGCAGGACTAACCTTGCCGAGGCAGATAGCGCTTCTTCGACAATAAACATCGCGCATTTCGAGGGGCGCTTGTATGATAAAAAAAAAAAAGAAGAGAAGATCACAGCATCGATCCGGCAAAGAGCCTCGCTCCCTCGCTCTTCCCCCCGGGCTTTTATATGCATTATGTCAACAGTAGCCGGGGCGGGTTAGTATATATACGCTCGCAGTTGATCGTCCGGATTATCATTGCCGGCCGCTTATCGGTCAGGCAGGAGCGAGTTTAATTAACAAATGCGGGCGCTAAGAAGGAAGGTCCTGTGGGCAACCGGGCCGATATACGAGGCCGATAACGCGGCGGTCCCTTGGGCAAATCGGGGGAAAAAAAAAGGAGAGAAAAAGCCCCGGGGCCACTCGTCCCGCGCGCGCGCATCGGCTCTTACACGCGTGCCGCGGAGGCGCCGCGGGGGGAATCAAGCCGTAAAGCGCGCTCGCAATCAAGCGGCGGGCCCGGCCGTTATATCCGCGGCGATCGGCGGGATCGGCCCGAGTTGGGCGTTCGCGGCCGCGCATGCGCCAACGAGCCGATCGATCGGCAGGCGCACCTGACGGGGATCCGCGGCCGTTGCGCAAGGAAGGCCTAATCCCCCGGGGCGTCGACACAGATGCGCCCTGTTTGCCCCCGGGGCATTTGTCACGCGCGTCGGTAAAAGCCCCGCGGGCCCCGCCAGAGTCAATATTGACCGGGATAGGGCCCCCCGATTGATGGACTTCCCCGGGGCCGGCACTTACACGGCCCGCCGCGGACGGGCCTCCTTCCGGGAGCCGCCGTTGGCCCGATATAAATCAGGCCCGCGGATCCCGAGGCGGCCGCCGATTCCACGCGCGCGCTGCCTTTCCCTCGGGAGGGAGGCTTAGTGTACACCTAATCGACGTGTGTGCGCCGCGGGCCGTAAGCCACTTGGACTGCGAGCCGCTTTATATTTATTAGCCTACGCGCCTACGGCCAAAGTCAAATATTGTAATAGCCGCAGGAATAATACGGGTTTTACGCTCGCGGCCCAGCCACGGACCATATGGTTGGTACATGTCGGCTTGCGCCGCTCAAAGTGTGCCCGACTCCTCGAGAGAAGAGGCACGCTGCCGTCGTTAATTCTCCGTCCTTTTTTTCCCCGCGGCCGACACAGTGTAACAATAGCATCGTGGCATACATAAGGAGTCGTATCGCGGCCGGGCAGTTGTTGGATAAACCAATATGTGTACGTATACACGGGGCTCGGTTGCGCGGTACAAAAGAAATACCGTGTCGCGCGCTCGCGGGAGAATTGGAGGAGCTCCGGACGCGACGTCGACGGGTCCCCCCCCCCCAAACCGAGGCTCATACGCGCCGGGGGTGTGCAGTCGTAGGATCCGTATATATAATCAAATATCCGAGATGGTCACCGGACACGCCGTCTCCTCGGTTACACCTTATAATATAACATTGTATATGTGTTTACAAAACTGTCCAATACAAAGTTTGAAGCGGCGCGGGCGTTATACATCGGCGGGCCCGTGCACCGGCTCGGCCCGTATAACCCGACACCGGCACTTCCTCGTTGATAAGAGCCGGCCGGGGAGACTAAACCGGCCGTTACAATGGCGAGCCACGGGCCGGCCTGCCAATAGCGCGCCCCGCGGCTCTGCAAGCGTTACACACCCAGAGGCAGAGACGAAAAACGGAGTCGCGAGGACGATGAAACCCGAGTGCCGGAAGTCTCGGGGCGAAAAAGGCTTGCACTGTCCTCGGCAAGGCTCCTCGCGCCGCGGGAGGGCCGCACGTGCGGCCGGTGCACCGAGGGCGGATCCGCGTCAGCGTTCCGCCCGGCCATTCAGCGAAAGCCCGCCGGGAGGCCTCCTCGGCACCCCCCCTCCGCCCGAGATTGCCGGCGCGGATTTTCATAACGCGAGACGAGCAACTTTATCGCCGCGCCGGCCGTTCATCCTCAGGCGGGGAGTTATTTTTAACCCCGCGAGGGGGCGGCAGGTGCGGCCTCTCCCTACCTCCCCCTTCCGTCCAATGACCGATATATGTGCACTCCGGGGGTGTGTGCACGCGTGTGCGCTAGACGGGCCGGTGATCGGAGGGCCGAGGGTCTATTTACGGCGCGGCCGCGTCCTCCGCCCATCTCGTAAATTCCGCTCCCTACGGCCCGCCTTGCCATTCCAAACGAGTGCAACTCTGTCCCCCGGCGGGGGACGCGGGGCACTTAATGGGGCCGCGGCTTGCGCAAGGCCCGCGGCCGATAACCCAAAGATCGCCGGGCGGTCGAGCGCGCACGTGCGTAAGCGGGCCGGTGCGTCGCCGGTTATCGCCGCCGCCGAATTATTCTACTCCTGGGTGGGAAAGGAGAAGAGAAAAAAAAGAAAAAACCTGCCGTTTCCCGCTCGCTTTCCCCGCCAAAGGAGCATAAGAGGCCCCCGACCGCCGAGCGTTTAAGTTCTCCGTTTTTTTTTTTATTTCGATCGGCTTACACTCGACTCGACGGTATATACGAACTCGGGATATGGAGATCGGGCAGACAAATTGGCGATAAACGCCCGCGGCTGTAGCCGCTCAAACATTGGCAGGGCTAATTGACGTCCGAAAAAGGACCCGGGCGAACGCACTCGGCTTCCCGGGCGGATATACGCCGCGGGCCCGGGCGCCTCGTCAAAATTCTGTCTAATTGACAGATTTCTCGTGCGCGCCCGCGAGCGAGAGAGAGAGAGAGTGCCGGCGTTATGAGCGCGCGGCGCGTATTCCTGAATGAAAGGGATCCATTAAAGCGCGCGGCCGGCGATAGCGAGAAATATAACCGCGGATGAATGGAAAGCTTATCACTTAGAGTCCATTTATAACAGGATACGGGACTAATAAAAAATACACGCGCGCGCGTGTGTGCGCGCGTACCCCGGGGCGCTGATGATCGCGGCCCAGCATTAGATTCGGCTTAATCAGCGGGGGCGGCATTTTCCGCGGCAAAAGCCCAGAGGCCAATGATCAATCGGCCGCGGACAATAACCGGAAGCGCCGGGCCGAACGCTCGGCTGGCCTCCCCGGCGGTAGGTGTAAGCGCGCCTATGCGCCCGGCCTTCTTTACCCGAGCCGCGTCGAGGTTATTAAACGACTTGCGTACATCGGGCCGGTGGGATGCGCTGCTCGTCCCACCCGCCAACAGGTCAAAGCCTCCGGGAGGCGGTGTTAACCGTCGATTAAGCGGCGCTGACAAGACGCCCGCCGGCGGATTAGCCCGACGGATCGGTCCCCCGGCCTCCCCCCGGGCTAACTTTACACACGCGGCGCGGCATTTGTTCGTAAAAATCCAAAAATAAGCAGGAACGCCTCCTCGGCCCCGCCCTGGTACTCCTGACGGGCCGCCGTTGCCAAAGGGCCTCCTTTCTCTCATCTCGTCGCTTGGCTCGGTTACCCGCAGTTGTACTCGTTTTTCCAATCGCTCTCGTCGCACCGTCTGCAGGCGGCGGACGAGGGCACGGCCGAGGGAAATAATAAAAAAAAAAACAAATCCCCCGTGAAAAATCGCCCCTTCCGCGGGAGAAAAACCGGCCCGACTGAGAACCGCTGCGCCGACAGAGGTAAAAAAAAGGGGCGCGCGCGCGCGCGCTTCGAGCCAAAAACGACTCGTCGGCGCCCGAGCAAAGAAGGAGAGAAAGGCGGTCTTATTTGGCCGGCTAAGTGGCGTTTTTGAGCCGCCGCCGCTTTATCTGCCTATGCGCGACCGGGCGAAAATCGGAAAACGACCGCGGCCGCTCGACCGAGCGGGAAAAAAGTCCCCGCGGGAGCGGACGGCGTCCGCCGGCGACAAGCTTGCAAACGTTGCGTCCGACATGGAATTTTTAATCATCCTCCCCGAAGGCGCGAGACTTCGCTCCCCGAAGGCCCGGGCGCCGTCTACAGGCCGGCGATCTCGAGGCGTTCGGCCCTCCCCCCCCCCCTCCCCCCGGGGACGCCGGTCCGATTCGCAAGGAGCCATTACGTATTCCCGCTGTCGCGTTAACACTGACGCCCCGATAAAGCTCTTTGTTTCCAGCTGGTCCCGCCGGCGCGACTCTTTCGCCCTCCCCGGGCGCCCGTGATAAATGCCCCGATTGTCCGGAGTAATTGTTATTTTTGTTGCTTGTTAATGCCGCTTTACGAGGCCCGGGGTATTAAAATACAACAATGTCAAGTTTGCACTTGTTCCCGATACACAGTGGGGAGGGAAGAGAGAGAGAAAAAAATACGGGTTTCGCGCGCTTGCAATGTTTAATGGCTCGCGCTATCTCGTCCGTAGTGAAAGGAATTTGTTGTAGGATAAACCGAGCTCGGCCGCTTTAATTCGATGCAAATCGCCGGGGTAAAAATTCCGAACGCTACGGGGGGGGAGGGGGGGGGACAATTTGTGGGGTTCCCTTTTCCGTGATCGCTACCGACTCGCGCTGATCCTCGCGTGCGCTCCGGGCGACGCTCGCGGCCCTTGGCTTTCCCTCGCTCGCTCTACTCTCAATTATTCCGCCCTCGTCGAGTTACGTACACTGCAAAGGCTCGGAGCGCCTTTACCTCTCGTGCTTTCCAAGCCGGCCACTATACTGATTTCTTATCCCCGCGTGAGACGCCGAGGGAAACGCGTACGTTTTCCAGCCGGGTTTCCAACCAACAAATTACGGACAGGCTCCACTTATCGCATTATTGTACCTTTTCCGCTCGAGATAAGGTTTACCAGTTCCTCGATCGCGCGCGGATTAGTCGGTTACAAAGCAGCTCTCGGTTCGAGTACATTGGAGCGCGTGCCTTATGCAACGAGCCGAGCAACGAACAGACTCGTTATAAATAAAGGGGGCGCGGATCAAAGTTGACAAAGTTGTCGGGGGCGAGGCGGGCCGGCGCTCGCGGCGACTCACCTGCAGGCTGGGCGATCCTCTGTAGGAGAACTGTGACATGGTGGGCCCGCGGAGACTACGCGGGCATGTCGGGGCCGGGGGGCTGGGGCATGGGCGCGGGATCTCGCGGCACTGTCACTGGGGCCGCCGGCCTCGGGGCCGCTCGGGCATGGCCGCCGGCCGCGGGCTACGTACCTCGCGGCTGCTCCCTCGCAGCTCCCCGGGATCAGGCGGCGTGGAGGGGCGCACCGGGAGGCGGCGGGTGCCGCGGGGCCTGGGGCTGGGGGCCGGCCCCGCGCCGACACATGTGGCTGCACACGCGGGTCACTGGGCGCGCGGCTCTGCGCGGCTCTGGGCGGCTCTGCGCGCTCTCGGGCGGCGGCCGGAGCCAGGCCAGATCTCCGATCGGCGCGCCAGCTACGATCGCTCACGACTATCGTCCTCCGAAACGTCGTTTCTTTTCGACGGAATCCAGTCCGGCCTCCCGCTCGCTCGCTCTCCCCCGTTCTTCTTTCTCCGGGGCGCACACAGCCGCGCGCGGCCCCGTCCGTGGGCTCGCCGCGGCCCAGGGGAGGGGGCACAGCGGCCGCGGCGGCTCGGCAAAAAGCGCCGGCAGCGCCGCGGTGGGGCGAGCGCCGCCGAGCCCCGGCCGAGGGGAGGGGAGCCGAGAGGGCGCCCCGAGCCGCGCCGCCGCCGCCGCCGCCGCCGCCGCCAACGCCGAAGACGCCCACGTGCGCACCCGAGCGCCGCAGCAGCGCCACCCGCGGTCGGACCCTCGGACCCGAGCGCCAACTACGCACTGCGCGCGCGCCTCCCGCCGTGTAACGCGGGGGCACTCGCTCCGACCTCCCCGGCGCCCCGCTTCTTTCTCCCTCGCGCCGCCGGCTCCCCTTCTTTCGGCCCGCCGCCCGCCCGCTGCACCCCGAGCCGAGCTGTCTTCCGCGCGGCCTTTGCTTTTTCTGCCCCACCCGAGGGCGCAGCGCGCGATGACCGCCGATACTCCCGACGAGCCGCGGATCGAACCGGCGGCGGGGGGGGATCCGTCTTCGTCCCCGCCCGTCTCCCCGTCCCGCTCCTGCCAATTGTCGCCGTGGTTCTTTTCCTCGCCGCGGCGGGAAAGGGGCCGATTTTTGCCGGGCGGTTTGTTGCGCGCTCGTTGCCCCCTCCCCGGGGCGATGGGTGGGACCTCGGGGCCGGCCGCTAGGTGGCGGGGGAACCTCTGGCGCCACCTCTCTTCTTTCCTCCCTCCATCTCTGTCCCACTGGGCCGCGGGCCGCGCTCTTCCCGCGCACCGGAGATACCTCGCGGGGAGCGAACGAGGCGGTTAGCACCGGCAAACGCGCCGATAAAACACCGCCGCGGGAAGGGGAGGGCGGCGGCCCCACTCCCGCCGCGGGCGCACCCCTCCGCGCCCCGGGGCCCCAAGCCAGTTTTCGCATCCCCTCCCGGCTTGGGCTTTTTCTCACCCCCGATAGTCGGCGATCGTCCCCCACCGGGGCGCCCGCGTTTCTTCCAGCTTTTCCCTCCCCCGCCGAGCCGTGGGGTGGGGGGGCGGAAGCGCGCGCGATCCCGCCGGCGGAGGGGCGGCGGCGCCCACCCGACCGGGAGTCGGCCGCGTCGCGGGAACGCCCGCGTTATCGCTCGCCGGCCGGGGGCGGCGCGGCCGGCACGAGGGCGCCCGGGGGGAGAAAACTACACGACAATTTTAGTTCGATAGATCCCCAAGTTTAGCCGGCGGCGGCGCTCTCCTGCTTTACTTGCAACGCTGACTTCTTCGCCGGTAGTTTGTTCAGTGCCTCCCTCCTTTCTGTCCCGGCCTCTGCCGCCGCCGAGCCGAGCCGCCCCCCCCCCCTCACCCCCGGCAACCCCTACTGCTCTCTCCACCGCACGACGCCTTTGCCTTCTTCTTTCCTCTTATGTTCGGCATAACCGCATGTTCTCTCTTTTTATCTCCCCCGCCTGCCCCAAACCCTCCGCGCTCGCCCGCCGTCCTCTTCGTGCACCCTCTCCGGAACTCGCCACGGCTGGCTTGCCGTCACTTGCTTACCCCTGCTACCTCTATACTTTGACGTGACTCTGCGAGTACACGCTAAGCAAGAAGTCGTTGCATCTTCCACCGACCGACTCCGAGATACTATTACGCTAATGCCTACCTTGCTCTTTAGACTGCGATGCTTGAATTAAAAATTCTTGTAGCTTTCCCCTATTTGGTACGTTTCGGTACACTGCCCCTTTGCTTACTAAGCACTTGAAATTCAATCGCTTCAAAGAAATATCCACCCAACCACTTTGTCAACTTTATCTTAATCAATGAATAAAGTGTAAAAGCTTATATTACACGTTCCTTGTACAAACATTTTGAAGGTACAACTTTTTATATTTAATAGTATTTTTATCAATAGTTTTTGTTTAACTTTTTTCATGTTTTTCAACGCATTTAATCCTTGAACAATTCAAAATCATTACAAATATCAGAACATTTTAAATATAATCCATGTTGCAACATTTTAATTTATTACAAGACTTTATTGATCCACGAAATGCTCTGCAAAGAAACAATGAAGAATATCGCCACAATTGTTAATCTCAATAATTACAAATTTAAGTTAAAAATATTTATTACACGTATTTCAGCTACATTTCTTTACAATTATACAACACATAAAGTTAGTTATATTAATAACATTAATACTTTAACTTTAAATTCATTGTTTGTATAGGTTATCCTAAAAAATAATGATTATTAAGTCGCATTTTGATAAACTCAGTGTATTTTCGTGTTTTCTAGCAATAAAAATTTGAATACAGTGAATATAATCTTAAAATATCACTGCTAATGTTTGAAGATTAATTATGTACACCATTTGTTGAATTAATTATTTCAATGCACACTTGCGCAAAGAAATACATCAAAATAGATGTAAACTAAACTGTGTAAAAAAAATATTTTTTCCACGCTTCGTATTAAAGATACTGCATTGCAATTGATTTTTATTACAAGAGTCTCTTTTAAACACACTCTAAATTGAATAACGCTATTTTTGAATTTTGAGCGATTTTTCCAGCCAACTTATTAATCTGGCACAAGCGAAACATCGAGACATATATCAATGCCACTTTCAGAATCATCTCGAAACTGCCGAAAGTATTCTTTTACAGGTCGTCAAAAAGTTGCAGGCTCCTGCGGACAGCAGCCGCGGAGTTTCGGTCGGGCGCCGCTCAGAGGGCAGCAGCTCAACGCGCGAGAGGAAGAGGGAGCAGGAGAGAAAGTGAGCACGTAGCCTATACACGAGTATCATAAGCGCGTACAGATCGAGCGAGTAGCTTTTTTCTCTCTCTCTCTCTCTCTCTCTCTCCTCTTCGGCGGCGCTTGTCGCTGCAGCAGCGCCCACGAATAAAGAGAGCGTCACGCGCGCGCCGGAGAAAAGGGGGCGGTTTGGGGGACGGACCGCGAAGGAGGAGCAGAGCCTGGGGGGACGGGACGCGCGCCCCTACGGGCCTCCCGGCGCGGCGAAAGTAGCCCGGTGGTGGGGATTGCGGAGCGGCGCGCCGGGCGGCAAAAGTGAGCGGCGCGGACGGGCGCAATGTGCCGCCGAGCTACCGCGCCTCTCGCCCGCGAATGCCCCGGCGCTTATCTTCCTCTTTTTACATCGCTCCTTCTCTTTCGCTCTCGCGTCAACTCTAACAGGGATCAGAAGTCGCTCACTGCACGTGTATGCCTTATATACGCACATCCGAGCCTGACATGTGTGCTAACCTCGAGAACAAGCTTCAAGCATATGCCACTGCAAACCTTCGCATTAAGTAGGTGTTTGCGAGAGCGCAGCCTAGGATGGGTAGTCTAATTACAGACAATTTAAGCCCCTTATAAATCCTCTTTTTAATTAGATTACATTAAAACCTGAATTTAGTTATTAATAAATATATAATAACGTTTGTTTCCTTCTTCTCTTGAACGTAAAATTTACAAAAATGATCACTTGCTCTTTTAAACTAATTTATTTCTGTCACTGATTCATCGTCGTAAGCATTTGCTATTTATTTAATGTTTTTTAGATTTATCCCGTGTCTCTTCCGTACAACTTGTGATTTATATCGATTTACATCAGAACCAAGGAGTGGATTTATTTAACAAGTATGTCCAATTAAATACAACAGCTCGGCATTCCAGCAAGTATATAATGACAAGAGCGAATCAGATTTGCGAATCAAATTAAATGTAAAAGTATCTTCTCAGGTAAAGTCCCGACAGAAGAAAATCAGCATATCCCGGAATCGCGTAGAAATTTATTTAAAAGACGAGCAGTTTCGAAGGCTAACAATTACAGTCGCGCCAAGCGTAGCAAAAGCGGAAAATTCGCCAAGCTTTCCTCGCCAGACAGAGACGGGGCGTTTTCGAAAAGCGCGGGAGGGGAGGAAAAAGAGCGAGAGGGTGGGAGGGAGGGCGGGAGCGCGCGAGAGAGAGAGAGAGGGGGGGGGGGCGCTGCGGAGCTATCGGTCGACATAAAAATCGACAAGACGCTCTCTCCCACCTCTGTGCGCCTCGTCTCCCCCCTCCCCGCCGGCAAAAGTCTCGGGGCGCGCGCGCGCGCGCGCCCGAGTAACGCCACTCGTTGGACCGGCGGTTTTTTCCCCTCCGCGCGGCGGCTCGGTGGGCGCGGTGGCGCACGCCCCGCCCCCCGGCCACTTCCCACCGCGGCGCGGCCTGCCCCCTCCCCCCCGCGCCCCGCCCCCCACCGGCGCCGAGCGGCACGCCTCGCTCTCCCCCTCGCGGGACGCTTGCGCGCGCTCGGGGGGGAGGTGGGGGGGTATCGCCCCCGTCTCGCGCGAAAAAGGGGGACGGGCGCCGGAGGCCGGGGCTCCCTCGGCCGAGCCGCGCTTACTACCGCTTCGCCGCTCCACGGACTCGCGCGCGCGCCTCTTCTTTCCCGCGGCGGCCGACGGCGAGGACGAGGGTCGCGCCCGGCCGAGCGGATGCACCCGCCGAGGGACAGGAGGCAGAGCGCACCCTGTGATACGTACGCCAGTGTGACGCCCGGAGGGCGAGGCGCCGTCGTAATGGGGTTGCGCGAGCCCGAGTGCGAGGACGTCGCCAGGGACGGCGTGTATGTGTGCGGGTCGTTACAGGGATCGAGTGCGGCCGACCCACGGATTTGCGTTGTCGAGCGGGTAAGTAAGGTAGCGTGGCGCTTGCATGGAAGGGACGGTGTGGCCGCGTCGCGAGGTTCAGCAAGACTCCCGTGGCTCGGTGTAACTCGACGCTCGTTGCAAAACTACGTAATATTCTGTTAAACGTAATCCAATAAATTACAATTTCGTTTGCGCAACGGAACCTGCAATTTATTGCATCGAGCGCGTGGCGCAGCTACAAGGTATGTGACGGCGAATTAATCATACTTTATTCGAGGTACACAACTTGGCTGCTGCGCTAATTGAATGATATAAAAAAAACGAACACGCTTTATATGGAAATATTGACAAGTTTAAATAATCTACTCTAGATTGCAATTTAAGTAGCGTCCGATTTACTCTAGTTAAAAAAGTAACTGGGGATTTGGTCAACTGTCAATAATTTCAGTATAAGAGTGAAATATATTAACGTGTTATATAATTCACAAAAGAATGCTTTTGTCACCTTATGTACTTGTTCAATAAATCAATCCATGTAATGAAATACAAGAATTCTTGCGACCGCAAGCGGCGATTTCTCCTTACGTATTCCTTCCCGTCGCCAGAGTAAATATACGAGGCGATTGGATTTGTTGGTACAACTTTTTGCCGATTAATGGTCGATTGTAGAGACTGTGTAATAATCTTATTCGTGTAGTATTTTACGATCGATGAGAATTTCTTGCTTATTCCATTTGTAAAAAGTAAATTTTAATCACTCCGTAGATAAATCACTTAATATGTTAAGCTATTGAATTGCGAATGTATCATGTACTAAATGACTTGTGTATATGCGAAAAAAATGTTAAATAATTATGCAAATGTCACTCAATTACAAATTATTACAGGCAATACAAAACTAACTATTGCACGACTAGTTTAGCATATTCAACTAGATTTACAATTTAAGTGACGTATTCATAATTCATGACTATTTTATAAGAACATATTTATAGTAATATTCATATATTTGTTTTCCTTGTGGAATACTGTAATAGTTTAACGTTTAATGTTATCGCGAATAAAGAATGTTTGAAAAACTTAATTTTTTGCAGGAAGCATATGTTGTACATAATGAAATCATCATTTTATAAATTATTATGATTACACAAATTTCTTTACTAAGTATTTGAAATGCTGACGCATCTATAAAGTGTAAGTCTATTTTTCATTTACAATAATACTAATAGTTTAATAATAAAGTTCTATATTTAACAAACATATAGGATAATTAACCGTTTCAAAGAAATGACTTATTTTTATGCATTAATTCTATGAGTTTGAGTTGCAAAAGAGCCCCTATATATTAATCCTTTAATTCTTATTGTATCACTTAAAAACATGAGAAAATGAATCCTTAAATTTTCATCATGGTATTTAACACGAAACACGTTGAAATTTATAAATAAAACACATTATACGTATATTAAAATATTGTATGATCTGTGATATATGCTAAAGTAAATCAAACAATGCTCTGTGTAAGCCGATAAAGAAGCCCTAAATCCTATCCTGTTTGTTTTCATAATTCTTTCTATAAACGATACAACTTATTACATTTTTAACGAGGACAAATAAATGCCAACATTCTAGAATATCAGAGAATAATTGTACAGCATTTATCATTATAGTAAAAAATAATAGAGGGTGTGCACAAGATAGCGGAGTATACTAATTCCCGAGATTACCATTTTATATAATTTTACCGTGAATTTTCCATAATAAAGATGTAAATGCTTTAATTTAATTACCTGATGCTCTATCTTGAGTAGTTCTAATGATCATTGCATAAACTCTAACTTGCCGAATAGTTAACAAAGACTCGATCCGCTCAGTGCCTAAGCTATTCTTCTCAAAGTACATAATACTCGCATAAAGGTAGAAGAAACCTCCAAAAGAAAGGAAAAAACGAAAAAGAAGAGAATAGCTGCTGCCGGGCGGCAAGGTCGAGCGAACGGCTAAATCGACGTTCAGGTGGCAGCACGATTCGATAGTTGAACGTACTCGGGCCGTGTCAAGGTGGAAAGGAGAGAGACGGGGGGAGCTCGACTGCCGGGACGGCTGTTATACGGCGAGCTCGATACGCAGGGGGAGAGGGAAAATCCTCTCTCTCTCTCTCTCTCTTGCCCGCAAGAGCTCCTTAAGGGAGCGGGAAGCAGTTCGCGCGAGGTTGGTGGGGCGTCGACGCCGGCTGCGTCGGTGCGCGGGGAGGGGATAGCCGCGATGGTCGCAGCCCCCACCGGGCGCCCGGCCCCCACCCCGCGGCCGCCGTGTGGAGGGGCCGGCGAGCGTGACGCCGCGCGAGGAGCCTGTCGCGGGGAGGGGGATCCGCGGGAGTCACCCCAAGGGGTGGAAGCCACGGCAATTCCGCGCGCGTCTTTTATTCACGGGGAGCCCGGGGAGCTCTACTTTTCCCTGTGTTCGCGGACAAAAACGTGTATGAAAATGCATGTGCGCGCGCGCGTTTACGTAAGCCCGAAAGCGCAGGAGAGACTGTATACGTTTTTTTTACTGCGCGTATGACTATTATGTGCGCCCGGCTCTACCGAGGAACTGTGCGAGCATGTATGTGTTTGAGTGTAAATTACGTCGGGCCCACGAGAATGTGTGTAAGACTGACTTTTACGACGTCCTCGATGTTGCTAGATTATAATATTCTCGTGACAAAATTTTTTGAGGATTCGCGTAATGATGTACTGACTATTTACTGCACAAAGAAGTGGGTAAGGGTTATTCCTATTCATATTATTACTAGGATACCGTGCAAATTCCAACTCTAAATATAAATTAAGTTTTACCTAAAAAGTTAGCAAAACAGTTGTTGTATATTACTTATAATTTGTATAAGCATGATATTTTAATAAAGATTTACAAACATCTCATAACAAACCTGATTTACTTCCTAAATATATTGTTATTATAATTATATTTTCTCGTAGTAATAATAATAATAGCATAAAACTTTTGTCCTTCGTAAACTTCTGCTGTAACATTTAGTATTTCAATTTCGCTCGCTTCCAGTTACATGCTAAACATTTGAAATCCATATTTTTCGTTAGCTACGCGCATTACAATTTTTTTTATTTGAAATTCATGAAATTCTATCGACGTTTGAAATTACGAGATTCCTTGCTCCACGTGCTACAAGTAAGCTTGAACTAATAACAGCGGAAACCTCGAACCAAGAGCTCTTGAACACGAGGGAGCATTTTGAAAATCTCGTTATCCAAAGCACCCTATAGAGCACCCGAAAGCCACATACGCTGCAGAGATGCGAAGGCGGTTGCCGTCTGCCCGGGGGTTGAAGCCGGCGGCGCTCGAAAAGGTGAGTTCTTCAAAAATGCATCAGAGCGCGCTGCGTGCACGCATCCCGGGGCGTCGCGTGCACTTCTCGGTTATACGAGTCGGCGCGGGGGCCATGGCCGTCCTCGCACCCTCGGCTTCCGTCGCTCCCCCCGCCCCCACCCCCCTTTTATGGGCGAAAGAGGCTTATCCGGGCTGCGCCCCCTTCGCGCGGGGGAGGAGGTTGGGGCGAGACTCGCGGGGCCCGCACGTATATAACCGGGAGATATTGGCGGCCCGGCGCCGTGAATGGAGCGCGAGGTTTTTATTGTTGCCGGCGTGTCGACTTGCTTGTTGACTGATTGGATTTGGGATAGGTGTGTTTACTCACGGGCGTTCGCTGGGGGTAGGGAAGTAGCGCGTTCCCACGTTGATCTTGCTGTCCGTGTCGCCGGCGGTGCCTCGCAACTGCCTCCTAAACCCGTAACGCGCGCGCGTGCACATTGTATTGTAAAGCAGGATAGTGCTAATCAAAGCGCGGAGTGCTCGCAAGGAGCAGGCCGTAAAAAGCGGCAGGTGCACCGGCGGAAAATAAAGCGCAGTAGTCATTTGCAGAGGAGGGAGAGAGAGAGAGATGACGACCAATCGGTTTATGTTTGCTTCGATCGGGGAGTTATTACGCGGGATCGATCGAACATTCACGCTCGGGCCGAATGCGCAGTTGACTGGATTGCTAAACCGATAATTACAAGGACCCAAGTGTGGACCATCGGAGCAATTGAACGGCCGTTGATAATCGGACGGTCATCCCCTGTCCGAGGAGCTGATTGCCACGCATCAACGGCGACGCATCGATTTCCAGGAGACAACGGCTGCAGGGCTGCTTCATGCAAGCATATTAATTACAGTGCCGCGGAGCCTCCTTGCGATATAATTTATGGCATGTGCGTGCACACGCGCCCATATATTATATATAGTACACTAATCAAGGGAGATTAATTACGTAAAGTATGCAGTGTCGAACACGCGTGCCTAAAATATCCCTTCTCGTTGCGTCACTTGTACTTCTTGACTGATAAAACAGTCCGCTTTTGGACGTGACTCGAGGCGTTAAATAGTAGTTTTCACTGTATATAATTAGAAATTGAGCATTATTGTTAAAAGGCCATGTTTGACTCCATCACATTTCAATTTCTAATTTCATCGAAGGCTGAATTTTTTTAAATTAAAAGCCTCATCTATAATTAATATTCATTAGCGCCTGTTCTCCGTTGTATTAACATTTCGGATTGGTTTTAAATTTATCGATGTTTTTCAAGGCGCGCGCGCGCGCGCGCGGATAAGTTACTGCATTTGTTAACCTAATTGTTTATGGCACTGGCAAACTTTTCTCAAATCCGTTAATAAGAGGCCTTAAAATCCGGCCAAACACTTAACAATAATTTATTATTGGATGAATTTAGTGCCGCGATTCGAGGCATATTTTAATAAAGCGACTCTCGGCTTCTCTCGCGACGGCACCACCTTGGGAACGAATTAAAACACTGACTCCCCGAGAAGCAAACTTGCAACCCTTCCGGCCAAGTTTTCCCGCGTTCGCTCGAGCAGGGGACGAAGGAATCGGGGAAGTTAGCTCTGGGGATCCCGTCCCCACGCGAAAGGGACTCTGCCCCCTTTCGAGTGCCCGCGTTGCTCTTGCTGCCTGTGCCCGTGTACGTGTGTGTCCTTTCGAGAGGGAAACGCGATTTCTCGAGTGCTCTCGTAGACTTTGTTAGAAGCCTACTGGGGTAGAAAGACAAAGTCTTTCAGATACCTCGGGAGGGTAAATAATTTTTCACCGGGAATCCGTGTGCTCTACATGGACAGGACAGTGTTTTTTCAGCAGAGTACCTGTCGAAGATTCATTGATATTGGCCGCGCGTCCAATACTAGAACAAATACCTTTTAACGCTGCAGGAGTCGAGATGTAAAAGACGGCCAATCGATCGCCCGTGAGATGCAAAGCTCGAGATAGGCAATACGTTATACGAAACATTACAATACACCGTACGTAGCTAATTGAAGGTAATCGGTTTTTCTGATTGAATGCTAGAAAGGTCTTTTGTATTAAAACAGATAAAATGTGACATATCGCATGAATCGTGATGCATGTACATCAGATACTCTTTCCCACAAAATAACGTTGTATTGTACAAAGGTATTTAGCTCGAGTCCGGAGTTTCAATTTTATCTTTCGGTGTCGACAAATGACATTTTCAACGATTCCGCTGAAAGCAACTATGGAAGCTTGTATCGCGTTAATCTTTATCAGACTATTAATGTAACCGTGAAGCTCAATCTTCAAGATCCAACGTGTAACACGAACGATATACAATGTTCCCCGGGGTATATCGCTCGTTCAAAATCGATACATCTTGATGTACCCCGGCGATTTTCTGAATATACAATTATCGGCCCAATCTCCCGGGGATATATACACTCGACAAACAGCGCGCGGCAGAAAACAAACCGTAGGACTAAAAGCTCGGTGCCCGCGGCCGATCGCTAATCGGGACTCCGCGGCTCGCCTCCAATCTCGGATCTCGTCGACGCGCGCCGTCAGCGATACGCCGGGACGACGTTAACAAAAAAAGGCGAAAGAGGAGGAAAAGAGAGGCAGGCCGACCCGCGGACGCGTGTAAATATACGCCTCTCGGCCGTGAGCTAATATAATAAGCGTATCCGACGGGCGGCTCGTGTGCGCCGGGCCGTGCGCGAGTCGCCCGCCGACTCCCACCCCCGCGGCCGATAAGCCGTAGGCGGAAAAAGGAAAAAAAAAAAAGGGACAAGTGCCGCGCGGCGAGGCTTTGAAGCCGGGCTATCGCCGCCGATTATCGCCCGCTGTTTGATTTGCCTGCAGCCGCGATAAGAGCGTTTGCGCGTTGATACGCATCTGCCTGTGATATCTGGCCCGACGTGCCCGCGCGACGCTCCGCCGGCCTTGGAGACCGCGAAATTCGGGCCGCGAGGCTCGCTCCCATTTCCGCGTTACATATACGTAAATATATATATATATATATATCTGCAGGAAAAATTGGCCTTTCGCAAGGAACCGTTCCCCTTTCTTATCACTCGCGTCCGAGATTGCAAGGCCTCGTGTTTCTATTGGGCAATGTAGGCCCGATTTGGCAGCCTGTACGAGCCGATTCTCATTACACGTGTGGAAACCGCGCATCTTGTAAACGTATACAACTTTCACTCGAGCTGGAGCCCAGATGCCGATCAATAATCTTGCATCGCGTGCACGTGAAACTGCGTTCAAGGATCAACTGTATATGAAAGGCATTAGTTCCGAAGCGTCCATTAATTAAATAAAGAAAGTGTCGGCTTCTCGAGATCGTCGCCGGGCGCGGCAGATGAATCCAGGCGGCGCGAGGCCACGCTTGCACGAACACACACACACGCGTGTACGTGTACGTGTATTCCCAATATACAGAGGCCGCGGCGCGAGCCCCGTTTCGCAATGAAATTCGAGCGCGTCATGCGCGGCATAACGAGCCTCTGGACATATATATATATATATGTACACACAGGCGCGCGCGTGTATAGCTCGGCGCGCAAACGATATCGAAAATCGCACTCGATTAATAAAAAGCGCGATCGCCGTTGGCCAACGGCAGATCGGAGATAAGGCCTAATCGTTTGTTTTCCCCGCGGCCGTTGCGTAAGCTCCCTCAACCGGGCGGTTATGCTAATTCCGCGGGCGGTGGAATCCGGGGGAGTCGCGCCCTCCCCCCCCCCGGCGGGGAGGCCATTAGCCGCGGGGAGGGCGGCGGATTGAATTGCCGGCGGGGCGACGCGCGGCCAGATCAAACGCGCGGGGGATAACTCCTCGGCCGGGGGACCTAGCGCTGGCCCGGATGAAGGGGGGGGGGAGCGCCGCTGCCTACGCCTCGTTAATTAAGCCGAGCGTAAGATTTCCGAAGGCGGCCCTTTGAGTCTAGGTGCAACCCCGCGCGGAGGACCATCTCCCAATATGGCTTGAAATCGGATGCCGCGAGGAGCGGCTCCTCGGCCGAGTCAAACGCGCCCTCCATTTAATGTCTCCCTTTGATTGTCGGATTTCGTCGCGTCGTCTCGGGGGAGGCCGCAGCCTCTCCCTTTTTACACGCTGCTAATTCCTAGTTCACTTCTCCAATCTGATTACCATACGCCGCTCACCGGCCTTATATTCTTTGACGTTGTTTCCTTTGGCGCGCGTGTTGGTTATCTCTCTGTAGGAAATGGACGCTCCAATCGGCGCGACCTTTCGCAGCCATAACTTATATCGAGTAATAAGCTACATAAAATTACAATGAATAAGGTTGATTTGATTAATGCGTAGTTCTCGTAACGAAATGCAACTGTATTTATCATAAATTATTAAGCATGTGGATACACGAGCACACGGACGTTTATTAATTACCTTTCAGATACCCTACTTGGTGCAATTAAAGACATTATAATTTCAAGTAGTTTGCGCTATGTAGGTCGTGAAAACCTGTACGATTTCTATTATTGTACATAAGCTTTGCTTGTTCCATACTGAAACTGTTTCTTCCAAAGAAAGTTACACTCGTGAATCAATCAAAAAGCTTATGGCGCTTTATTTATCAATCCGTTATACGTCTCTTGATGCGATCGAATCTCCTTTGTTTATAATAAAGCTTTAAATTATTTTTAGATTCAGATTTTAAGCATCTCGACAGAGAATAAAATAAAAACGGAATTACAAGTGAGGTAGTCAAGGATCTTCAAAAGAATTTTTCGAGGCTCATAAAATGTTTTACCCTTCGCGGAGCGCGTGATTAAAAGTTTACTTTCAGTGTTCCACAGCGTTAATGGCTAATTTTACGAGCGATGAAACGAGCTTCCACTTTTTGGGGTTCGCTTTTTTAATGGAATTTATGGGTTCACTGAAACCTTGAAAACCGATGGACTTTACGAATTATTTTTGCTTGATTATATTTGGTAGTAATTAGTATCTTAATAATTTTATTCTATTACCCTTTATACTTTTTATCTAAAGTATACTTGAAATCGCAAAGAAAAAATATTTCGTTATTTTAGGTTTAGTAAAGGATTTATAATTTAATAATGAATTAATAGAGTTTTATGAATGGTAATCAAGTCCAATAAAAGCAATTGACTTTCTACATGAAAGGATAGTTGTGTACATGGAAAAGATTATCTCAGATGAAATAAAGTGTTATCTATTTACTGAGCTATGATGACTTGGTCAGAGACACACTTGGACAGCCAAAAAGATGATCATATTACTGACATATTTCAGAGTAGATTATGTTTACTACAAAGCGAAAATTATAACGGATGTTCGAAAGCAGTGATATTAAATAGTTCTTACAATACTTACAATCTGAACATACAATAAATGAATCTTCGTCTCAAAGTTATTTTCATTTTTGCGTACAACTCGTTGGAATTTTATAGAATTGATCTAGGATAAGGATTTGGAATTCTTTTCGTATGCAATACAATCACGGGAGCCATCTTAGAATTTCGCCTTCATATTCTAATGAAATTTATTCTTCATTCCTATGCATTAAAGATAAAAATGATAAAAACGCGAAGGAAAAGTTAAGTCTCTAGAATGATCATTACCAAATAGAAAATATCTCTCCCTCTAGTCAGTCATTGGTTTTAGAAAGGTACAAGGGAAAATTCACGCGTAATGAAGATTTGTTTCTCGAATAACTTTCTCATTTTTAAAAATCAATTCAATGGTCAAGAGTAGGAAGTTGGCGCATTTGCCAAGCTGATCAATGCCTCGGATCGTTACTAAATCCAAACGTCTTGGGCAATGAAGAGCAGCAGGGCATCGAGTGGCGCGCGATCGTCGAAGGCGACGCGATAACGAGACTTGGTTGCAATTAGCGTGAGCAATATACAGGCGGGCTCGGGCATTGCTTGTATAATGCGGCTTAAAAGGCCGCGGGCGCCTCAGTCTTATCATTATCGTCCCTCATCATAAGCGCGCGCGCGCGTGTCCGGTACCCATGAAAAAGCCTCGTTACCCGCTTGTACGTTTGCGATGCCCCGCGGGCGTTTACGCTTGTACACGCGCGCGTAGCGCCGCGCGGCTACGTAGCCATACGGCTGAGCTATATCCGCGTTTCATGCGCCGCGACTATTACGATATCCTCGGCCAGCTACACACACACACACACGGCCTTATCGCGCCCGCGACGCAGGATATATGTATGCGCGCGCGCGCGAGCCTTTTTTTCTTCTCTTGCGGGCGCGAGTCCTGTATTTTTGGCGATTTCCTCGCGGGCGCACGCGGAAGACGGACGCTTTATTATAGGCAGGCTGTTTACCTCCTCGGTTATCGCGGCATAATGCGCGCATTACGCCGCGTCGTTAGTTCCCCTTGGGCTCGTGGATTTTACACGGTAAAAAGGTCTACGGGAGAAACTACCGTGGGTAAACTGCGGTGAAAATTACGTTCCCGGTGTAACAAAGTTGTTAGTTTGCATGGTAAAGCACTTTTTAAAATATGATAAATAAATCAGTAGGTCGTAATCTAAAACAGTATTGCTTTAGTAAATTAGCCTTCTTTAATAGTTACTTAAACACTAACGACTCGATGGCATGTAGAATCGACTGCATCGGTCTTAACTTTTCTAAAACCAATAGCCGGCATGTTTAAAATCACGCATTTATTTTTATAGCCCGATAGAATCTTAACTGATTTTGTCAGTTGACGTGTTAATCAAATAGAGCATTGAATGAATAAAATTAACATTTAAACGCAAAGAGAATTATCGAGAATCGTTAACATACTTTGAAGAAGTCAATCACTGACGCGCGTACGACTCTGTATCCATAAAATCTTTATTTTATCTCTCAAAGGTAAAATCAAAAAGTACTCCAAGTCATTCAAATGATCTTAATATGGGCTTGAAATGTAGCCGAAGCTCTCGAAGGGCTTTTAGCGGGAACTCTACCAACGTAACACTGGAAACAGCGCAAACCTCAAGATGTAGGCTCGTTACTATTAAAGGATACATTTCATCAGATGCACGTACATACAACTACTGTAGAAAAAGGACTAGGACGCGGATAAAACAGGAGGAAAGTCGAAAGGGCTGAATAATTCCGGCTAGGAGCCCTCGTCTTTCACGGGGCCGCGGCCCACTATTATTTTAACGAGCGCCCTTTGATTATGCTCGCGGGCGAGGCTGGCCGGCGAAGGCGCGGGTCGTGCAGCGCGGTAAACAATGGCCGGCGCGGCGCCTCGCCAATTCGGAATCCACGAATCCCCGCGTATATATATACACACACGTGGATCGCCGTTAACGGGGCCTCATTAGCCTTTTGCGCGCGCGGTGTCGAAGGTCGGAGGCGCGCGCGGGCAGAAGGTATATTTCCCATGGGGCCCGCGGTAATTGCGATCGGCGGGGGCCTTATATGTGTATATATATATGTGTGCGCGCGGTATCGGCCGGATCTCCCGCGGCCCCCGGCTAATTTCACGCGCGGCGGCCCATCGATATCGGGCCGAGGCTTAATCCCGAGCGAGCGGCTCGGCCGCGAGGGGCGCAGCGCGCGGGGATCAATTAGGGACATGAGCGCACTCTCGTCGGATTTTTTTGGCTTACAGTGTCGGCCGGCCTAACGAGGCCGGCGATGCCCTCGCGCCGATATTTTTCGGACTTTGTAGCGCGGCGGAATGAACGTAAAAAAAAAAAAGGAAGAGAGCGGGTAAATCGGCCGAGGGACGGGCGCGGATTCCGCCGGGGTACGCGTATAATATACCTTCGGGGAATATACCGCCGGGGAGATATAGCCACCTTATCTCGAGTAAACGATGATTTGATTTTGTATAAATTTATCGATCGGTTACCACTGATGGAGTCGGCGGCTTTCAAGTCCCTCCGCCCGATAGCCCGTGACAATGTTCATTAAATAAGCCACTTGGACTTTGATAAGCCAACCTTCTGTATATTACGGTACATAAATACGCCATCCGCGGAGGATTGAGTAAACCTCGGCGGCCGGGCCAATATCGATACGCTGGCGAATGCGTTTCTTTTTCGGCCCGATTGCCAAGGTATCAGTGTGGGAAAGAGCGTAGAATTGGAGCGCGCCTCCGTAAGGAACCCTCCTCGCGTATACCCCGACCTCTCAATCTTTATTTTTTTCGCCCCCCTCGCGCCCCCTCCCATACTGGCCCGCGTCTTCGAAGGCGAGTGCACCTGTCGGCGAGGCCCCCGACAACATGTACGTATACCTCGCGCGGGCGCTCATCGGGCGGCGATCGGCCTAGCCGAGCTGCGACCCCGGACTCGCGCCGCGCGCGTACGTATCTCGAGGGAAAATCAAAATTTCCGCTAACGAGGCGCCCGATTTGTCCCCCCTCCCCGTCCCCCGGCTCGCGGCCAGTCCCCTTCCGGCCCGAGGCACCGGCCGTGGGCCCGCGCGCCCGACCAATCCCTGCATCGGGGATACGACCAGTGCCCCGGCCTCCCCCGAGCTCGCGGTTCCTCATGGCGCCCGGGCGGGGGGAGCGGGCCTCATTAGTGCCCACCTACCTCGGCCCCGGGGCCGTTCTTATTACCCGAGCGCTGTCCCCGCGCGTGTGGGTGCGCCTCGCGGCTCGCGCGCCAGAGGAGGGCAGCAACGCCCCCTTTTTACCTCTGTCTCTCTCCCGCCGGCCGGTGGTCCTCCTCCCGCCCTCCCGGGGGCTCACTCCCCCCCCTCCGGCCCGCGGGACCGCGAGCGCGGCCCTCGGTCGTGCTTCATTATTTCACGGGCCGATCATTAAGCCGGTGCGCCCGCTCCGCCTCCTTCGCGACCATCTTCTCCCCGCGTCCTTCCCCTCCACTGGCCAGTCTTATTCGCATGCTCTCGGCGTCTCCCCAACCGTATCCCCGTCCGCCGGGCGAAACCCGGGAGGAGAGAGGGAGAGAGGAAGGAGAGAGAGAGCGAGAGAGGGAGAGGTTATGTCCTTTGGTCTTGCCTTCTTTATTGGCTCGTCCTGCTCGCCTCTTTGTCCCCCGGTGTAGAGAGCCTGTCTACGCCGCGGTTCTTTTTTCGTTATCTAAACGATGCTCGTGTCTCTCTTACTCTTATTAATGATGCGCCCCGGCCGGCCGGTCCGCTTATTGGCCTTTTTACCGCGGGACATATACTGGGCGCAGACGCGCGCGCGCCCAACAGAGAGAGAGAGAGAGCGCCTCACGGTCATTTTGCCATAATTTATTCGACAGCGCGCGTATGGATCCCCTCGTGATCTTTTTCTGATTGTTACAGCCGAGCGCCAATCCAAGTGTGTTTTGCGCATTAATTCCTTCCTCTTTCTTTTTCCACTCTTGTTTTTCCTCGCCCGCGGATTTGAGGCGCCCCGCTTGAGGGACATATACGTATATATATATCGGGGGACAAATTACCGCGGCCGCGGGCCCCGTTTGCGCTCCTTCTGCGACCCGCTCGCCGCGGACGCTCTTTTACTCGGGCGAGAAAAAAAAAACACACACACACACAACGGGCCGCTCTAGATGCCCGGGGATTCGGCAACTCCCACGCTCTATATACATTTGCAGAATCGACCGGGCCCGCGGCGGTGGAAAAGCGCCGGGCGCCCGGTGCGCCGCCGGCCGGCGATTAGCATAAAAAACCACGGCAATCCTAATCTCGTGGATTCTTTTGCACCGGGCCCGCGAGTGTCCGGTCCGTTCGGTATACGCGCGTACAATGCCAGTCGATAAAATGTAAAAAAACAGCCCACGCCCGAGATACATTATAGCCTCGAATTAAGTCACTGGCAGGTTTCGCCCGAGCGGCCCGTGATAAAAATCCTTATACGCCGTATACTCGGAATAATATTCATATCGCATCTTATAAGGATCGCATAAAATTTATACGCGCTGCAAACTGCCCCGGGCGCCCGGGGGCCGGGGGGAGGGGAAGGGAGAGAGAAAAAAAAAAAAAAAGGGAAAAAAAAAAAAAATAAGAGGCGAGGAATTACCCCTCGTCGGGCCTCTCGCCCTCGCTCTTTTCTCGCCTCGTCCCCCACCGCGCGCCCGCGCCCGCTCGCACCTGCCCCGCGTGCAGTGCCTTTTTAATGCATCGCGCGGCGGCGGCGGCGGGCCGCGCGCGGTGCTGCCATCTGCTATTTCCTCGAACTATACGGCCGGATAAAACTACCGAATGGGAAAGGCGCGCGCGCGCGCGCGGCCGATCGATCGGAAAGCCGTATTTCTGGAACAAGCCTTTTTGAAGACTCCGCTCGACTCGATCAGCCGTGTTTTCCGCGGATACGGTGCCCGCGGTATATAAAAAAAATTAGTGTGTTTGCCCGTAAAAGCCCTTGGGAAACGCTGCGAGGGCACCTGGCCGACCGGCAACTGTGCAGTATTATAATCGGCGGGATTACGGGCAGTTGGCTCGTTTCGTGCCTTGATGCCATACGCCCTTCGACGTACGCGGCTTCGATCGTTTTATTCTCGAATTGTCAAAATAATTCAAACGCCAAGATTTTGCTTTTTTTTTGTTGTTTATTGAAATCAGGATATTCAGCGATGGCGCGTCGTTGTTAATTACAAGTATCGCCGTGTACGATATCAGTGCCACCTGGTACGAGATTATTTTGCATAAAACCCTCACTATATTGGAGTTATCGTCGATTAGTGAGAAAAATTGAAGGAAATCTAGCCGTAATTAAATTTCAAAACACTTTTTTATTCTTCGGTTTTTGCAAACAAGTTGGCCAAGCGCGAGCGCCTTATCGCGCCCTTTAATCGCCTCTCGAATGCGCGCACCGACACCCAAACACTCATCTCGGAATGATAAAAAGAACTCGGGCCGATGGGACCCGGGGCATTATGCAGCGCGCATAATCTGCCTAATGAAAAGGTGCAGAGTCCGCGAGGTGTCGAGCAGGCCCCGCGCACCGCTGAATTGAAAAAGGAGAAAATCCATCTACGCTATTTGAGCATGATTCAGTACCCTGGAAATCCGGCCCGGGTACACGGTTTTTTTTTTCCGCCACTAGTCGCGAACTCGCGATAATCAAGGAATGAAAAAAATAAGTATTACCGTTTCGTTAACAGGACTAACTCGTCTCCTTTTTCTGCTCTCCGCATTTATCTCCACTAGGCGCTTAGCAAAGTATCATAAACAGGATATTTTAAAAGTATAACGCTAGACTTTAGTAAGGCAAGAGATGGTCAAGTATACGTTTAATATATTTATTCAACCGGTAGATTATTTATTTGTAGAGGCATAGGTTACAAATAATGTAAGAAAATATTCAAAGACTTTAAATAACAGTAATCATGCAAAAGTAAAATGAAATTTATGTTTATATTATAATATAATTAACCAACCTTGTTACAAAACTGAGCGGTTAAATCGCCGAGCAAACTAGTCTTTATTCAGGGTTAACTGACCAGTTCGAAGCCGAGCACTGCCCAAGCATTGCAGTGCACTACTTTGTGCCGTTTTATTTTTAATTTCAAATAAACTTGAATTTGATGCTCGTCATTTTCGAATAATATGAAATATCAAATTCTTATGATGATTACTTAAGCGTAAATATTGATATAACCTTAAAAATGCTAATTAAAGCATCGTGTTCTGATAGCTCAATGTGTGGATAAATTTAATACGCAGATATTTGGAAGATTTGTCCATATTTTAAAGAAAGAATCTCGAGTTCAGATTCATTTTTTGTTCCAAGAATTCAATATGAAATACACATGTTATGGCTCAACAGCAAATAATTTGATTCCATAAATGGACTAGTAATGCGTAAATAAGCGTTTCATTTCGGTACGGTTACTGCCTAAAAGTATTGTTGACTTTATTCCAGTAGTTCTGGTATATTTTTACCTATAAAATTTAAACTATTCCACTAGGGTTCAAGGGAGGAAAATGGCAGATAATTTATTTCATAAGTAGACGATGGTTTTGAAATGATTCGTATAATTAATACTCTTTTTATAGTATAATTACATGTTATGCTGCATCAATTATAATATGCTGGCAGAAACAATTTAGGAAGTAAATTTATACAAATCAAAACCATTTCATTGAGGAAAACGTAGTTTCATTGAATATAAACTTATATCCACAAGTATAATTAAACTAATTAATTGTGTGCAATAAATATACATTTCACGTAATTTATAACTAAAAATTTACACAACGGTTAATTATGATATGTTAATTTTTGCCCAAGCTGTGATCATTATGTAAATCATGATATGAATTAATATATATATATTTGAAAGGTAATTTTGAGCATTCAATACATATATATTGAACAATAATGATGGATCAGATGAATACGAAGTTTTAACAAATATTTTGCGCATTATCTCCCCGGCTGTTTACGCACGAGTTGTCGAGTTACGTATAAATTCTACCTGTGCGCGATAAACGAACAAAAAATTTTGATTGCAAATAATATATATGATGTAAATGTAATTTATGCTTTTTTAAAAATTAATGTTACAAGTACTAAAGAGTTATACCAGACATAAACGTGAATGTTAATTTTAAAAACACGATAAAATTGTAGCGTACAAGTCGTGATATTATCAATTAAATAATTGTAGAATCAGGTTTTTTTATACACATAGGAGGAATTATCCTCGGCAACCCCGGCGCGGAGCCACGGGTTCTTTCTGCAGGAGCGCATCTCTCGGGCCCTCGAGGCCGCGCGGCCCTGACGCGGGTCAGCCCCTAATTCCCCCAAGGTGGAAAAGAAAAAAAAGAAACAAAAAGGCGCAAAGCCGCAGAAGTAGCTATGGAGCGCGAAGCCGGCGGCGGGCCTCCCGTTCCCTTTTTCGCGCTTGCCCGCGCAGCAGCTCTCCCGGCCGGCAATAATTATTCCGATGTAGATAGGCGGCTCGCGCGGCGGCCCCGCTTGCGCGTATAACTCGAGCGTTAATGCGCGCCCGAGAGCTAAACCGCTTGTCCGGCCCGCGCGAGCTATGAGGCGCGTGTAATCGGGCCGGCGCGCGCTCCGTACGGCAGCCCCGAGAGACAGATCGCGAGGGCCGATACGTGCCCGTGTGTGTATGTGTTGTTCGTGCCTCCCGGAGGGGGGGTACCCTCCTCCCCGCGGCAAGTGCGCCCCGCCTGCGGTGGCACCTAGAAGGCCTCGGCTTTTTCCTCCCCGCGCGCATATATATACGTGTACCGGGGCCGCACGAGCGCTCGCTGTATTTCGAGAGGCGATTTAAATTTTGAGCCGGCGGCGCGGCTGCCCATTGCGAAACGGCCCCTGCCATTGCTTTCCCTCGCACAAGTTGCACGAGCTCGAGCTTTCAATGATATCGGGCTGTTGCCGCGCGCGTTTCAGCTCGACTGTATATATGCCTAGTCGGTTCAGCGATAGCCGTCGGTGCACGTGGATACGTGCACGTGTGTGTTAGGCGTTCATAATCCGAGTTTCCCAGACTTGACGGCCGCGGGGCTCTGTGCCTTTATAATCGCTCCTCGAGCTGCGCCTTTGAAGGATGTTATAAGACGCCCGGGAGAAAAATAAGAGCCGGACCTTTTTAGAAAGGCCGGGCTGGTATTTGACGACTACACGGCTACTTTACATATTTTACAACTCATTGACATTCGCAATGATACTCGTGTAGGAGGAAGACGGGGCTCCGCCGCCAAATTCCTCGCTGCTCCTCCGGAGCGAGATTCGAATTTACTTCGGCCGCGTGGCTTAACTACTTCCTCCCGACCTAACCGCTCGTTAGCGTAACGTATATAAAGACTTACATAAGCGAGATGAATCCCCGTGATAAATGCTCCTTTGCCCAAGGACCTTGAACTTCCCGGTCCATCGCGGACGAGAATTGATAAGGTACGTTTTTCGCGGTTGGGTCAACCTTCACCTCCTCACGCTTGCAAGCGAGCCAATCGATTGGCCCGCTCCCGAAATCTCCGCGAAATCTCACGCTCACCCCAGACGCACTCTGCCATTTTCTACTTGCGATACATATATATATATATAAGCATACCAGCTCGATATACGTATATACACATACCCTCCCCGCTTCTTCACTTGCTTCGTGCAGCCGATCGGCCAAGGGCGCGCGTCCCTTTATTGAAAGCTCCTTCCAGGCCGCGGCGGAAAGCGTCCGAATATATATATACAAACACGGGCCGTCGGCGGCACCCCCGGGACTATATTCATGCGGGCCGGGCGCAATAACGATAAATCGCCCGGGCGTAATGTCCGCCGAGGCCGCGAACACGATCGGAGGCGAGCGGCCCGCCTTCCGATACTGTTTCTTGTGTTTATTGGAGTCGGACCGGGGCCGTTGTCGCGTCGGCTCCCGCCGGGACGCCGGCCTGATCCGCCCCGCCTCTCCTCCCACCCCCCGGCTTACATCGTGCCCGGGGATACTTTGTAATTGTTCCCGCGGCGGGGCTGCGCGGAGCGGTCGAGCTTCCCTCGGCCGCGGTGTGGCCTCCCGTCATTACCTCGGCCTCGCGGCGCAGCCGAATCTGATGGGGGGGGGAGAAAAAAAAAGAAAATAGGCACCGCCAGGAGAGGCCGGGCCGCGCTCGAAACCCTGCCAAAGTTTGTAATTATAATTTCCGAGATGTTGGTCGGGCTATTCGGGCAAGATTCAAACTTTTAGCGAGATACTGCACTACCGGGCGAACTTTTGCCGAGCTTACATTTTTGAAACTTTCCAGTTACTATATATACCGTTTAAAATTATCATAAATCAACTAATACATTTACAGCAAAAGCTTACATTCTTAAGGAAGTTTGAACAAGAGTCAATCACGTTTTATCTCTTTCTATTTAGCCTAAGATTATTTTACCTTTACATATATTCATAGTATAGTCATAATTGGACTATCTGGTATATCGTCTACCGTTTGTTAAATCGGCTAGTAAAGCTCGCATGGATGAGCCCCGCATTAGACGCACTTATTTTAATATTTTAATTTTTAACATAAATTGTACATTTATTTACCTTTTTATTTGAACTGTTATCTGACCGATGAAACTACAGGTCCGCGAGTTACCTTAAATAATGCATGAACGCGATTTTCTTCATCAAATAGTGCTCCTGGTTGTGTATACATTACATAACTTTGACGCCATTTTGTGCATGCCTACTCGCATCATTCCGCGTAACTCTTTGCGCTATTAACTTAATGCAAAAATTCTTAGAATTCTCTCTAACACGTTTGTTTACATTCCTCACTTTTTCTTGTTACAACGGTTTTAAAATTGTACTTTAAAGTATTTTTAGTTTTCTGTATAAGTAAAATTTTGATTAGTTTAATGTTTCAAATTGCAAAGATATTTAAATTTTATTGATTCAAAACGATGAAAAAAGTAAGTAAAGTTTCAAAGAAAATTTTAACATAGTTTAAACGGATTTTGATATTTAAATTTCCATTTTATATGTGAGTTTTACAAGTTTTTAAAATAGTACCATTTTTATCGTTCCAAATTGATTAGCGATGGATAATAAAAGAAGATTAGTCATGTTTAAGGCAATAAAAACTGGTATAAGTCGAGAAGGATGTTTTACATATAATCATGAAATTATATATCAAGAAGTAAATAATTAAACCGCGACTGTTTCCGATACTACTATGGTTTGAATTAATGGTATAACAACCGAGCAGGTTGGACTATTCGATTAGCGTTTTTTGCCGTTGAACGGTACTCGAGGTAACCGATACACTGAGTCAATAGGAGAATGAGTTTGCGGGCGCTAGGGGTCCCCGGGCGAGTCGCGGTACAAAGCCAGGGCTCGGAAGCGCCGTTGGCCGTTGGAGCTCGAGCCGGCAGCCACTCGCCGTCGACAACTTCCCTCGCTCTTTCCCGGAGCGTGGAAAAACACTCCGGAGGGCAAGTTGGCCGGCAATGGCGGCCCCGCGAAAAAGCAGCCGCGGCTATACCGGTTAGCGCAAGTGGGCAACTTCGGCGGGCGCGCTGCACACGCGCGGCCTCAAAAGTTCCCGGGGAAAATGGAGGCGATCGAGGCGTGCCGGCGGGGGGAGGGGCCCGCGGGGGCCGGCCGCTCCCGGCTACTTTTTCCGCCCGCGTAATGTCTAACGAATAGCCCCCAATAAATTCATAAGCCCGGGCGAAACAAGCCCGGCGAGACGCGGAACACGCGCCGGCGGCCGGCATTAAAAGCGCGCCCGGTTGTATTATGCCGCGCGCCGCGGAAGCCCTTAAGTAATGTCCGGGGCTTTATTAATACCCGGGGAAGTTGCCGCGCCCGGCGCGCACCTCGGGGCCAAATTAGGGAATTCATTAGTTGCCCGGGGGTGGGCTTCTTTCGCCCGCGCGGCCCGAGCTTTTCCCCGGCCGCGCCGATTATTATATACATGTATGCGTGCACGTGCACCCGCCCCGGAAAAAGCTCCGGCCGATTGGTCGCTTTTTCTCACGGCGCCTTTTTTTTTTTCTTCCTCTCTTCGCCTCCCCATAAAGCGAGTGAATTAGAGGCGAGGCCCCCGGAGTGCGTGGGCCCGGTACATCACTGCCATTCATTATCCCTCCGGGTGACTAAAAAGAAACCGAGTGACCGGACATAAGCAGCGAAAGCGCGCTCCTCCCAGATAAAACTGATACTCATACAAGATGAGTATCGGGGAACACAAGAAACTACTTAGCCGAGGGCACCGGGGCCTTCCTATGCGCGCGGCCTTACGCTAAACGCGCGCCCGCCCCTGCAAAAGGCGAAAAAGTGAGAAAGACACGGTGCCCTTCACGCCCTCCCCCCGGAAGCCCGGGGAAATAAGAAAAGAGGGAGGGGCCCCCCCGGCCGGCCGCGGAACGGATCATCCCGCGGACCCGCGGATGATCGGCGCCGAGGGCTCCTGCGCCCTCCTTTCCCCGAAATCGGGGGCTTCCGCGCGCGGGCTGTCCGCAGAGCCGGCCTCTGCCCGCCCCGCCCGGCTAAACGAAATCCAATTCCAGTAAAATCCGCAAGTTATTGCGCAAGGGGCAATCGGCCTCTTGTAAAAATGTCACTCCCCTTATCTCGGCGGGCTCATCCGCTGCCGGCGCTCTCTGCTTACCTGGGGCCCCGGGGACCCTCTCTATTTGCACTCTCTCCCTCCGGCTCTCCCTTATCGCCCGGGCATCTACGTTTTTTTCCCCACCACAGTGTGGGAGCGGCCGTCCGGGATTTTCGGCGAGCCGAGGGCCCGGCGGTCCATTCATAGGGAAGGCACGCCGCGGGCCTCAATGAGTCAAGGATGCTGCGCGGCTCCGGGCCCTCTCGCCTCGCTCCATTCATTAGTGAGCTTAAAAGCTTCATTCATATGCGCGGCCCGCGCCGTTCCGGATACCCTTACCTCTTCCTCGCCTTCCTGCGCCTCCTCCTCCTCGGGCTCCATCTCCGCCCGGATCGACAGAGATTGATAAAATTCTTCTTGGGTTTCAGGCGGCCTGCGCGCGGGGAGGAGCTGATGTCACCGAGCTGGAAAAAGCAGTTGCGCGCGGCTTTATTGTCCCCCCGTGCGTCTCGCGTTTCCGCGCGGCTCCTTTTATCAGGGGATCATGCAGTCCTAGCCCGCGGAGCAAGTCCTAATGAATAACTAACAAACGCCGCACCTCACCACTACGTTATGGCCGCCGTAATTCGCCTTTCTTACCGCCCTGGCCGAGTCTCCGGGTTGATGGTTACAATTGGCCCACTTGGTCGCACGTCCACACTCCTGGGAACATCCCAATCTACATTGGGCTCCGGACCCTCCGCAACAGCAACATCCCGCTCTCGGGATCGCGACTTGACCCTTTTTTTTTTTAATTAAAGCCCTATCGGAAGAGTCGAGGGGCCGATATAAGCCACGTCATTATTTCCGGATGCGCCTAATCCCAACCCACGCGTAAGCTCCTGGTTCGCGCGTCAGCCGGTCGCGGGCCGCGCCGCCGGTTCCGGGAGTTCCGGCCCCGCACGCATATTCGCGCCCGGGATAAGCCGCCCCCCGCGTTATGATTTTATTAGCGGATGGATTATCGGCCCGACTTTACGAGGGCCAAGAGGCCACCGAGGGAGTGTCATTAGCGGATGTGGCTGAGCCTCGCCTGGCCCGCGTGGAGCTCGACTCGGCGAATATTGCACTTGGCTCGGATGTTTATCCTTCCGCTGAATCATTGTCACTAACGTGATTCTTCATCCGTTATACAGCGTAACTTAATTTGTCCAACTTATGGAAGCATTGTTGATATAAGAAATAGCTAATATGAAATTTTAATTCCGTTTCAAAATATCTGCCGATAAATTTTTTTTACCTAATCTTACCATACTTGTTATCAATACTGATTGTACAAGTATAAATAATTATCAGCTTCTCATATTATTATATGAAATATTTAATCAATATACAGCTTACGAGTGTTCAAGTGCTAACAGATGAATCAGTAAAAAAACACCGAATAAAACTTATTTAGAGATTGCGTTAGGCTACATGTATATTATCATCCGTCTATTAAGAATTCACGTAAATACTAATTGAACAAAAGAAAACAAAATAATCCTCTATATACGCTAAGCTATTTTTCGGAAGCATAAAGTTCCACCATTAAACCGAATAATTCACTTGGGCAAGGCTTAACGGAGACAAAATGAAGCGACAAAAGCCTACGGACAACGATTGAGCTCAAGATGTACTCGTACACGAGGCCGGGGAGGCGATGAAAGCCAGCTCGTACGTGACGAGGACATTAATTGCGGTTTAGTGCACGGGGCCGCCTATGAGGCTCGCGTCCTCAATGGACAAAAGGATTCGCGTATCGGTGCCGCGACGCACATACGCGGGCCCCGAATGAAAAGCCATGGGTTCCGCGGGCAGGTCCGTTGTTCACTTTTGTTTTCTTCCCCGGGGCCGCCGCGCCGTCATATGTATAGTTCCGATTGTTCCCGGCCAATGAATGGTAAATTCGCCGCTGTCGGCTTGTTGTGTCCCGGCGCGCGCGCGCGTACGCGTCGCGCTTACCTATTGCGCTCAATGGAACAACACGGCCACCCCCTCTTGTGGAGGCTTTCTTATGCTCGTGGTTTCCCTGCTCGACATATTCGAGTCGAAATACCATTCGAGTTTTATTCCTCGACACGCCATACTTCCTTATACCAAATGGAAAAATTGAAGTCCTGGGATAAACGATTCAATTATAACAAGTGCAGCCGAAATTCAAAAATGCGTATTAAAACAGTGCAAATAACTTTGATGATCTTATTTATAATTTACTTGGATCAATTGCCTATATAAAATTATCAATATAAGTTCTGTAACAATCCCAGGATAAAACAAAATCCGATTTCCCCAACAGCGGTGATCACGATCGATTCATCGCCTCCCCCAAAGGACAGCGGACGCATAATTAAAGGAAAATCCAGCTCCGGCAATAAACTTTGAAGAACAATCAAAGTTCTTATCAATGGAAAACTTTGGCGCTATCTCCGCGTAATAAGGATCCCCGGGAAAGAATAAAGGCTCCGGCGATTAAGCAATTACGACTCCTGCGACGGGGGTGCGGGGAGCCGGCCGGGCCCGACCGCGCCCCTCGCTCGCCCCGGGCGAAGAACAACAGGCGTGGCCCGCGGGCATAATCAGCCGCGCGCTTCTCCCCCCAAATCAATAGGCCCTTGCTTCTTCCTTCTTTTTTTTTTCCTTCTTCCTTCCCGCCGGGCGCATTTGCCTCTCGACAAAGCCGGCGCGGCCATTGTGTCGCGCGCGGCCGTACACGCGGAGAGGCAGCCGGCGGCAACAATCGAGACGCCGGCATTATCCCCGCGGCACGCGCCCACTTAACACGGCACGCGGCCGCCCGCGCATTTTAATGCCGCGAGGATAATGAATCATGCGCACGCGCGCGGGGACAAGTGCCGATGAATCGCTGACCCGGGCCCACTCGGCTGATGCGCGGAGGTCCGCGGGCGAGTCCGCCCGAGGCATTGTGTTCTCCTCCCGGGGTATCCTTGCTGGTGCAAGCCTTGTGCCGGGTAAGTGCGCCCGCGGGAAAGGCCAGACGTCAATTAAAAATTTGTATTTGGTTTAGTGGGTACAGGAGAGGATCTGTCCGATGGGCCGCCTCTTCAAAAGATGGATACGAGATCACGCGGGAATAATGATGTGCTTCGCGTGATGTTGTAGTACAGGGGCGGGCATAAGGATTCGCCTTAGGCTAATGTAACTCGCAATTCATTCGAAATTTTTCGCCCCCTCCGTGTAAATATGCGTGGTTTCGCTGTACCGGGGAGCTTTTACACTTTACGTTTTGCATTTGAATTTACATTTTCCAAATGGCCTGTTAATTCAATCCTCCCGCGGCCCCGGATTCAAGGAACATACACTGCAGCTCCTACGGCCCGCTGTAAGAAAGCCCCAATTTGATTACGTGCACTCGAAAGAGTAGACGCGCGGTAGCCACCTAAAGACCGACCGGTCCGTAAAAACAAAAAGGACCCCGAGCGACCGCAGCGCCGCAGCGGAGTCAAGTCGATGCATATACACACGTAATCGGTAAATCACGCGCGGCGCTACACTTAATTGAATCGGCCCGCCCCCCTGTATTCCCCAGCTTATGCGTAACAGCGAATGGGACACACGCACATACGTCCCGCTGATCGTCTTATGCCGCTCGGAAGAATCGCGGGGCGAGCCGCGACGTCTACGGCGATAGGGGCCGCGCGAGCCGCCCGATTATAAAAGCCACTTAGGCATAAAGTCGCTCGCGCCGCCGGCGCTCGGAGAAAGCGGGCTCGCGCACATCCGCCTCGGGGCTTCTCTCTCCTCGCGGCCGGACGTCGGACGGAGATTGAGGCTCTCCATCTTGAAAATAATTAGGAGGACCAAGATCGATGTCTCGGTCCCCGAAAACCGTTGCGCGATACCATCGTTCCCCGGGACCGCCGCGGGAGAGAGAAAACGTGAATGGGCCCCCACTGGACGCTTCCTTCCCTCTCCCCGGCCGGGCTCGCCCGACCTCCGTGTGCCCGCGTGTATATATATATAGTCTAGATTACATGTGGTCCGCGCGCGCCTGTGTGCACACAGGGGGGTTGGGCCCCGCAGCACCACTACCTGTGCCCACGCGCCGCTTTCCGAGAAATCCCGCGGCCTTTCCGGGACGAATTCCGAATATGAATCCGGGGGGCTTATGGATGAATCAAGGGCGGCGCGGGCCGGCGAGCCGAGGCCCGGCCGCTCCCGCGGCTTATTTCCCTCTTGATAAATCCTCCTCTCCCCGCGGCCCCTTGATTATCCGACGGAAGTTGCGCGTGTAATTGTTTTCCGTGGGCCACTATCGCCCGGCTACCTCGCGCCCCCATCTCCCTCCGCGCCTCTTTGATTTATTTCACGGCTTGATAAGTCTTCTCGATGACGAGTCTTGATATCAAGAGAGTATCGTTACACTCGGCCTCGCACCCCAGGCGGAGACCCCGCGAGGAACCCACTTCCTTCTCTTACACACATATATATATATGTATATTTCTTTAATTCCCCGGAGATAATGTGATTCTGGAGTTCCAAGCGATGTTTAGTCGGACGCTTAATCATTTCATCGCAAGGAACTAATTTCCAATATTTATAAAAAAAAAGTCGATGATCACGGTCGCTTCATTGGTTAGCGTGTTATACAACACGAGTTTACACCTACGAGTATCAAAATTGACTATTTTTTGAGACCACTCGAGTCTATCGGTACAAGTGTAAGATGCTCGTGTCTAATTGTATCGACCATTATCTGTCATTAATAACAACCTCGTTGATATTAATCTGCGTGTAATTAATGGTCGTACAACCTGTATGTAGGCACAATACAGCATTTGAAAGCGAGCGGCCAACTGTAGTTAGTGTAATACACATCTGTCAATACGACACAGTCGATTACACGTTCATTTGACTCAAATGGAAAATCTTGCGCCAGCGGTAGAGTAGCGGCAGGCCTAACAGGTGGCCTCGATGGCTCCACCGCGAGACCGGAACCGACATTATTAATTGTCATTATTCCAATTGCCAGGTTCAATCAATTATTCGACCGTTTGTGTATTTTGGAGACCCACGCCGCTCGGCCAAGGCGTGTGCGTGTACAGGTAGAACAAACGGGTACACACACGCTTGTTCTTCCTCTCACGACTTCCCGTCGGCGTGCATGTGTCCGTTAATGAGGTCGATAGACTTTTACTCGGCGTCAAAAATGACGAGGAAGTACGAAGCCTGCCTTCCTAGGCGTGATTAATAACCTTCGGAATTTGAGCGAGCCGCGGGTTATTAATCGTCCCCGATTGATAGATCGGCGCGCGCGCGGATAATTCGACCGATTGGCTGCAGAGGCAGCGCGAGCGTCCGAAAGTTTCGCGCAACTTTGCCGAGACACACACGTATATGTATACATCGACCGTTTGGCAATCGCCTGCCGATTTCCCCGCCGAGGCTCCGCTCGGGCGTCGCGGCGGAAAGTGAGCCAGCCCCGATGATCGCGCCGATAAATCCCCGGGGATTTACGCGAACTATTAAAGGAGCGGGCGGGCAAAGCGCGCGGCTCCTCCTTAATCGCATTATCTCCGTGGGCCTCGCGGCGCAACAACTCATACACGCGTGCACGCGTACACACACACATCTCGCCCGAGTAGAGCGGGACAAAAGCGGGGCGGGGCACGCGGGGCAGGAGCGCACGGACGCGGGGCCCCCTGGCGGGCGGGGGCGCCGCGGGGGGGCGCGCGCGAGGGGCCCCGGGCGGAATCCTCCGCCGGCCGTGTCACGTCCGGGCAGCGCGCGCATCCGTTACCTCCCGCCAGCAGCGCGTTGCGCCGCGCCGCGCCGCCACTCGTATCTCACGCTAATATATTATTTACCCGGGGAGTATCGCCGGGGCCGCGCGACCGCGGCCCCGGAGGTGCCTTTATGAAAAAAGACCAGGCCGGCCGCGTTTCAACTCCTTTTCGCAATCAGCTTGTATCGGCCGGGGCCCGCGCGGACCTCGGCCCCTTCCTCCTTCAACTCGGCGATTGGCTCCTGCACTTGGCGCTGGCCCGCTGGGCTCTTTCGCAAATTCGGATTGTTCATTGGCATTGCGATGTCGATGCCACTTATTCGCTAACTGATTTTTGGCTGTCTTTCATTTTTGGTTGTTTTCAATCCTTTCGATACGGAAAAGAACAATTGCACAAATCTGACTTTGATTGTAACATGTAATATTTTCGTTTATACTTTGGTTGACAATACTAAAAATGGTAGTGCTTTGATGATAATTTATTATATATGGATGACCTTAAATCACTCTGTGGCAAAGGCAGTAAGTCAAAGTCTAAATAGAGGAAAAAGGAAAAAAACGCTAAATAATATTATCCATTTTCGCATTAATCTCTCCGCTTGAAAAACATGTCCAAGCGGATAAGGCATTTGAGCCGGTTGAGCTAATTACCATGCTCCTATTTAATCAATCTAATTGTCGTAATTTTAGTTGAAGCGGCACTTCAAATAATTCACAATTAACTCGTAAATAAAGGCCCGAAGCGGCATTAGGAGTTGCCATACGTCTTGCAGAAAGCGGCGAGCCGCTGAACACGAAGGCTCGGCTGAAAATTATTGAAACGGTGAAAAAGACCCTTAGCCGAGAAGGAGACCAAGAGAGAGGATAAGAGGAGGCCTTGGGGAGAACAAGCGCCCGCGCTCGCATATGAAGACGTAGGCCACGGGAGAAAGAGAGAAAAGCGAGGGGCCGGTCATAAGTTGGCGCCCCGCGCCCATAAGAATGGCCCTCGTCACATACCAATCATTGTTTTCATTACTTACGTCGGCCGGGCGAGGAGGGCGCGGCTGGGGGCCCAGCGGGAGCGTTTGCCGCGATATTTTCGCCGGCCGCCGCGGATTATTTATCGATCCCCGGCGGATAAACAGATTTCCGCGGCGAGCCGCCCGCGGGATGATTTGTTACGGCTGGCCGCCCCGCCAAATTGATGGGATTATTCGGGAATGGAGGGGGGGCGTGTAAGTGTCGCCCGCTTGAAAGTAGCCGCGGGCTGTTCCTATCCCCCCCGCGCGCGATTTGTCCACCCCCTCCCCTCCCGCGGCCTTTGCCCCGGACGCCGATAAAGCTGCCGGAGGTATATAGCCCCTGGAAATGCCGATATCGCGCCTCCGAGGACCCTAGTATACACGCGGGCGTACAACGCCTGTTTGGCATGCGACGGCCGATCGAGCTTTCTCGATTCTTCGAGGTGCGCGTGCTCGATTGTGCGCGCCGAGCCGATGGTTAGCCGCCGTGTCCGCGTTATTGTAATTCGTCGTAAGTGCACCGGGCGAACGGCCGTTACATCATCCATGGTAAAAATATGCTTAGTGTGATTTTATCGAAAACTTTTAGCCACGTTAAACTAGATTAGAACCAAAGTGCTTCTTTTCATGCTCAACTCTCTACGTATAAATATAGAATCCAGGATGTATAAAGCAAATAATGCCCGGCTGTGTGTCTATAGGTATCTTCTATAAATGTATTCTAGCAATTGCATTCCTATTTATAATCGCATAGTCCCGAGCGACATTCTTAAAAGATCACTTGTGTATATAGTCAGTAAGACTAAATCAATTAATGGTTCAATTAATTATCATCTCTGTAATTATTTTAGCTATTTTTCTATATTTCCATCTAAGAATGGAGAGATATCACTAGACTGTAAATATTTTAACTATATTTTCTCAGCATACAGGTAAATAACGTATGGTAACAAACTATTCATATATTGGCTCCTCAAATAGGATTCGATTGTAATTTAATTCAATAAGGCACTTATAGCAGCTGAGGGACCGCACGTGAAAATGGAGAAAAGAAGCTAGGTGAGCTCGTAAATTCGTAGTCAGGCTAGGGCGTCTAACGCAACCTGTAACTTTCCTCGTTTGCCGTCAAACAAATCGTGGGACAGGAGTGTAGCTTCAGGATACACAGGCCCTCCCGGCTTTCAGGCGTGTATTTTATACGGGCGTCCGGCGAGGCGATCAGTCGGCTAGAGTCGGGCCGACCGCAAAATTTGAGCGCCGGGCTAATTAACGCGACGGGCACGTGGAATCCGAGCTTCTCCATAAAGCGCCGCGTGACGCGCCGCGCGCCGGAATCCGAAATATCGGCGGTATCGTAAACTCCTTTCCTGCGAGGGCATTTCTCAATAATGAAGCGGTAGATAAGCCCGGGCTCCGTGCCGTGGCCATTAAAAAAGCCCGAAAAAAAAAAAAAGGCCGTGGCCGCGAGCGCGAATCCGTTCCTATAATACGCTCGCAGAGCCGGTTCATTCTCACGATCTATGCGGGGGATTCCGAGCCGAGTGCTTTCGTGCCTCGTTAGAGATCCATAGAATACATTGTCTCACGCCCCTGCGCCGCTTATTAACCGGTTATCTCTTTTCTATTACCATGATTGTTGCGCATTTCTCGGTCGCGCCTCCGATCTGCCCCCGTGCCTTCTCGCGGCTATATATATATATGTATATATGTATATGTGCGAAAAAAGAAAGCCGACTGACGCGTGCAGCGAGCGCTCGGTTGTGCTCGCGGTATTTCATCCAGAAAGGAAGAAAATTAAAGCCGCGTAAACATGTAAGCTTCGCTATACATTTATTTTTTTTTAATCGGCTTGGAACGAAGTTAATGTGTTGCACTTTGATAAGATAATATTAATATGCAAATTTTAAGTGGTTCTCTTGTATACAATATAAATACATTTCTCTATATTAAATTTAAAAGAAATCACCCGAAATACGTGAATCGTATTAATATTAATAGGGAATAATGTAGTACTCGAGTTTCTCATTAAAAATGCTAAGTCGAATCATTGCTACAAAAACATACTTAAGGCCTTTTTAACGGGCATGTCAACTCATTCGCGTGTGTCCGATTGGGCATTTTATCAGACAGTAGCGTAAAAACCGAAACCCTGCTGGGGAAATGCAGAGCCAGCGTTGACAACGGCGAATAATCCTCGTTTCACCTAGCCAACTAATTCCCTTCCGAGCGGCCTTCTGTGAAAAATCCGTCCCCTCGTCCAAGACGCGATCTCACGGGAACAGGGATTCCTACACGTGTTTCTCTCGCGTGCCGCCTGACCCGCGGGATCGGCCCTACGAAGGCAGCACTCGTCATTAGAACAGGCCGTCGGCACGCCTGGTAGATGGCAACAGCAGCCTCTCCCGCGTATGCCACAAATCCTCGCGGGCCTGACGAAAAACCAAGTTTCCGGCCGCGAGCTGCGGCCTACGCGACGAGAGCGTGCAGAAGCTGCCGAAGGATCGGCCCCCCCGCTCGGGGGGAGAGTCTGCGAGCGAGAGAGAAAGGGTAGAGCCGAGGGGACGAAGGACGGGGGGAGACGGAGAGAGACGGGGAAAAAAAGGCGGGAGGGAGGAGAGAGAGCGCGCAAAGACACCGAGCGGCGGGACCACCCAAAGCCGCTCGAGGTCAGGCTCCTCTCCCCCGGGGCCGGGCCCTCCTGTCCGACGACGGCGACGGCAGCGCCGACGGCGGGGCTCATTATGCATCTCCGAATCTCTCCTCGCACCTCCGTTAATCTCGCCTATAAGCGTTAATTTAATTAAATGCTTCCTCTGGCTGCTCTCGGGATCGCCTCCCGGGGGAGGGGCAGCTTGTTTATCGGAAGCCTCGGCAGAGACACACAGAGCGAGAGAGAGAGAGAGAGACGCGAAGGACGCGGCAAAAAAAATATACACGCGCCGGGGGGAGTGAAGAAAAAAAGGAGGTCGGAGGGGGGCAATATGCAGCGGCTTTCCGGCGCCGTCGTCGGCCGGCTCGCGCTCTATGAGCCGCGACGGGCCGCGCGGATTTGAGGAGGCCGGATCGGCCCGGCCTTTTTCTTCTTATCGCGCGCGGGCAGCTCGCCCGGCCTAATGAGACTAGTTCTCACCGGAGATTAATTGCTTTCCATTGCCGGCGGCGGGGAAAAGCTCGGGGCCGTTTCTTTCCTTAATGGAGAATAAATGCTTCCCCGGCGCGTCTCCTTCCTGCGGGATCGCGATCGCGCGCTCGCGCACCCGAAAATCGGGCGATGCGTATCGGGAGGCGAATAATAATAATAACCCGCCGGCCGGGCCCTCGCAGCATCCCCGCGCGAGGGGCCGCCCGCCAGGCCCCAATTGAACGCGCGCCTCCACACGCGTATACGTACATGTACGTGTGGGACCGTCGGCCGGCATCTCATCTCCGGATCGGCGCTAATTAGGAGCTACCGTGCGCCCCTCCCCGCGCCTCCTGTGACCTCCCGTACTCCGCGAGGGCAGATTTCTCCCGGGCGGACAGATTGGGCCCGGCTGATAAGGCTTTCCCGGGGCCCGGGGGCATTAGGCGCGCCTTACGCATCGCTTATGTTTATTGATGGAAGGATACGTATCCCGGCGGGCGCGCAGATCCGCGCCCGATAAGACCCTCCGGATTTATGAGTTATTGATGCCCCTGCCCTCCGGGGCCCGAGTAGGTGTCTTTCTCCACGGTAGCGGCTCTACCTGCGCAGATACCACGCTAGATACATTACATTACGCCGGCTTTGGCTTTTCTATCGGCCGGCGCGTGTTCCACGTTGCGCGCGCCTCCCGAAACTTGGCTATCCCGAGGAATTGTGTGAGCCGCGCGATGGTATTTCCGGCCGGTATAATGGGCCTTGTGCGCGAAAAGGCCCTGGCGTTGTGTCTAGCGCGGGCAACCGGAAGCCCTGCACCGGATCGCGACCACCGCTGCTGTGCTTTGGTGTGAATAATACACAGTATCACTGGATGTGAGATTGAGTAATTATGTGCACAAACTCGGTGCAATGAAAATCCTCCCCGAGTAATAAATTTAATGGCTTTTTATCGCGTTGATAATGAGAATCAAGGCACTGCGATTACAAGCAATAACACTCGGTGAGCTACAATTCTCCTTGAAAAATAACCTTGCCGGAGCTGCAGTAATCTTCTTCGCGATAGTCTTTTAGCAAAATAAGACGCTACGGAAATAAAAAAGAATTTCCTGTTAAGGAATGTTTAGCTTTATTTTCAGCGATTTTTCTATTCGCGGAAAAATCAAATTCACTCCAAGGTCGTAAAAAGATCAACAAAGTTTTACATGCCCGATAAGGCCGTGTATTGTCTTTTTCTAACGATTGCTCGTATTATGTCCAATGAATTTTTGCATAATACTCGTATTTTTATTCAAACGGCGATAACGTTTAAATGCACTCTAGGGATAATACATAAATCAAGTTGAAACGAAAGCTTATAAATGTTGATTCATTTATAATACTCACCTGCTAGTTCCCCACTTAATCAAATTATTCAAGCAAAGTATTAAGATTTGTCACTGGCCTTCTTATGTGCTCCTCTAATAGTCAAAAAAATCGTTTAAGCGACGAGCCGAGTCATTTGTATTTATTGAAAGACGTCTGTTTTTTTTTTCATTCCGTAACGTTATGTGGATAGCGCTGGAGTATACAGTTGGAACGACGGCGTTAAAGCATTCAGGCCGCCGGGAAAAAAGTTCCCAAATTACTCGAGCGACTTACTTTGATTATCCATAACATTAAAAGCGAGTGGCGCTAAAGTTAAAAAAAAAGAAAAAGGAAGGAGAAAAAAAAGGACGAAAGCCGCAGCTAGATTCGAAAACGTGGAAAGACTCGTAAATCCCAAAGCGGCGGCGCAATCGTCGGCGCGGCTATTTGCATCGCATTACACTCTAGTTAATGGCTCGGAGATTACCAAAGTGCAGATCGGCAGGTAAAAGAAAAGAGTAGGTAATTTTGAACGGAGGCGCGCGTGGCCGAAAGTAAGAGAGCAACACACGGAAGCGGTTAAGTGGCGCGCGCAAACATCGGCACTTACACAGGGGAGCGCTTGTATATAAGTAACACATCAGGGGCCCCGGGGAGAGTAGGCCGATTGCACTCAGCGTGGCATCGAGGAAACCAAATGGCTTGTCATGTCCGCAATTAGATATTGGCCGTCTTTCTCAGGCATTACCGGCGCGCGACTCGCCGGGCGCGAGGGAGACAGTGCAGGGGGTAGATATGATATCGGCGCGACGACCGGCGAGAAGCGTATAAATTTGCAAAAAGAAAAAAAAAAAGCCGAGCAGCTCCCAGGCTACGCCTGCGTGACGGGGGAAAAGGCCGGGCCCCGGGGCGAATATATATGCGCGTATTAACGGCCCGGCAATCGCCCCTCAAACACTAAAAGTATTAATGTAAAACACATTCCGATAGAGATATATCGCCGCGGGTCCGGGGGCCCCGCACCCGCGCACCGCCGCCAGGGAAAAAGGGGGCCGCGCCGCACGCGAGCCTTCCCCGGGTGAAACCGCGTCCGCGGCCGTTTTCCCGGCGGAGATGGCGCCTGTGTGCGGCCCGAGATCCGCCGATTTATACCGGACAAAAGCCGCGTATACGTGTGTGTGTGTGCGCGCGCGCGAAATCCGAGGCCCGCGCCGCCGAGTCGTAAAGAAGACAGCGAAATACGCGCACGTGTACGCACTCGTGCGTTCGCCTATAACACATGTGTACACACACATATATATATATATGTACATATGTGTGTATGTATATATATTTATATCTTATCGTGTTTTACAAAATATATTACTTCTTCGAGGAAAAAAAAGAAGGAGAGGAAGAAAGAGAGGAACAGGAAAGAATCGCTTGTATATCGATGGGGCGAATTAGAAAACCAGTAAATTTCACAGTGAATTTCGTGGGCCGCTCGCGAGGCTATGTTTTATTGCTCGGCAGATAAACGAAATAACTGTTTTCAGTGAATATTGATAGAAGCCTTGTAATTCGTAAATGACAATTTAGATATCGTAACTGTATGTTCCCTGGCTCGCTTACAGGTTTTTATATCAGTCTCCCGGGCCCGCGCGCGCGTGTGTGTGTCTCCGAAACATAATTGTTTAAAAGCACTCGTGGCACGCGCTTTGGCTTACTTTATTGGCGGCTTTAATACAACCGATGTTAAGGAAGCTGTAACTGGTAAACGCTGATGTGTAAACAGTCCTCAAATGCTCTTATCAAATTTATTTCTACGTTACATTGTACAATTCGTATTTCATTAAGTGAAGCGAAGCTATTCCACGGATATCATATCTATTTTTGCGGTGTCATACAGAATATACCGAGATACATTTAATTATAGGACTATACTTCATACGGGCAATGTTATCAAGCCACCAAAGAATCACACAGTACTATACTGAATACAAAAACACGGCTCGATATTTCTTGCGATTATTGCGCAGAATCAATTAGAACGGAAGATGTAAAGAAAGTATCTCTAATTAATCGCATCGAGTATAGTTGAAAATAAAGCTTGAACAATCTTGGGGCAACGCGGCCGATGGCGACCGGTTCTGATTAATTACTCAAAACTTAATGACTTTTTATCCAAAAGTTTATCGGGTCCGCGAAAATCTCTAATTAAATTTGAGGCCGGATAAAGCCGAGGTACATAGTAATGGAGTCAATTTGTTTCTGAATAACGCGGAATCGATTACGAGCGGTGCAAGTGTGCGCCCGGCCGCGGGAGAGCCTCGTTGCTTTTTGCCCGCGGCGGCCGATCGGCCATTCGGCGGGGCGCGCCGCGCACTTCGGTTTCATTGCCGAAAAGCAGGGCCGGCACGTAAAAGGAGTCAAAGCGCGCGCGGGAGAAGGAGAGGAAAAAAAACGAACAGTGCCCGGCGAACCGTACCCGCGGAGGACGAGCGCCGCGGCACCCCTGGCGGCTCGCGGGATTCAACCGATTTCGTAACCGATCGCAGACAAAGTCCGTCAAAAGGACTTTTTTTTTTTTTACGCAAGCCGGCGGGCCCGCGGCGGCAGAGGAGTGACACGGCCCCTCGGAGCCCCTTCTCCCGCTCGCCTCGCGCGGGCCCGATCTATGCACGGGAGAGGGGGGCAGCCGCGGCGGAGGCTCAAGGAGCCCGCCGAGGAGGGGCAAGCCCCGCCGGGGAGGGGGAAGCCCCGGGGAGGAGGCAGGCCCGGCCGGGGAGGAGAGGAGTGCGCGTCGCTGCACGGCGGTGGTAAGTACCTATGGCATCCCTGCGAGCGGGTGTCATCATTTATCTCGCGGCAGAGATCGGGCCCGCCGATACAGCGGGACGTTTTAATGGCCGAACCATGTTGGAATTAACCAAAACAAAGACGAAGCATCAATTAGGCGACTTTTTCTTCCACTACGCTCGGACGCCCCCCCCCCCCCCCCACCGCCGCCTCCTCCTCCCGCCTCACCCACGCGGGGCTCCGCTCTGCTCCCCTAGGCCCTCCCCTCCAGGGGCGCGCGCGGCCCGCCCCTCCCCCCGCGGACGCGCGCTCGCGGCTAGGCCTTTTTCGAAATCGGCGGCCGGTCACGAGCTGGAGCCGATCGCCCCGGTGCCGCTCGCGCGGGAAACCCAGGCCTTACCGGCATATGGATAATACACGTGCGTGTGCTCGTGCCCAAGGTGGTGCGGGGGAGGGGATGGGGTTGGCGGGCATTAATCAGGGCCCGCGGCGCGCGGCGTTATTTATTTGTCCCCAATTGACATATCTGGCTCGTTACTTAACTGCGCAACGCCTCGAGAAAGTGGCGAGAGCCGAGCGCGCACAAACCCTCATTTGCATAATTTTCAAATCATTGTATTCTTAATTTTTAAATTATCTGGATGTAGGGTTAATAGGAGCAATTAATAAGCGCGAGGTGTGTCATTTTTCTCCGCGGGCCGCCGCGCGCCAAAGCCTCCCTGCCATTCTTCAATTATCGAGGGCCGCCGCGCCGAGAGGCTTTACAGTTACACGGGCTCGGCAAAAATTGCTCGAGGTTGAAAAAAGCCCCGCGCATCCGTCATCCCGAAGTACGCGGGCCGCTTCCGGTGCCCCCGAGCGGCCGCCCGTTATTAACTGCCCGCATATGCCCTGCCGATTTCGCGGCGATCGCACCGGAAACAAACGCTCGGCCCGGCCTTTGAAGCGCCCGTCACTCGGGAATGATATTCCGGCGGCGAGCCTCGAGATTAAAGATATTCCCCCGGGCTCCTGAAGGTGGGGAGGGGGGGGGCCCGGGCGCGAGGAAAAAGAAAGGGCCGGCCGAGGCGAATGCCTGCGATGCCGATAATGGAGCGCGGCGCACCTGAAGGCCCGGCGCGTCTTGCGGACGCCCGGCAGACGGATCGCGGGCCCAGGTAGGCCTGCATTGTGCCGGCCCAATAATGGATAATAAATTGTCGGCGGACGAGTGCAGCCGAGGGCCGCGATCGGGGACCACCGCGAGGGGATCGGACGCGCGCGCGCGCGCCGAGCGTGCCTTTGGCTTTTCGGAACAAATAGGGATTCGGGGGACGGCCTTGCGCGTGTGCGTGCGCCTCTGGCTCTCCGCCCGGGGTGATTTAATTCCCCATTAGCATATGGGATTTCAATAAGCGGCTGGTGGCCAACTTCTGTTTCGAGGCCTCCGCTTGTCTCTAATTGCGGAAAAGAAACCGATTTCGGCAAGGGAAACGAGAGATCCGAGAGCAGCTAGGCGGAATGGGGATACGGATTTTAGAGGGCGGAGAGCCGACCGCTTGTCGAACAGCACTTTTCCCGAAATACTGATTGTAGGTGTACGTATACCGTTTACAGATTATGGAGAACAAACAGAGAAAAATCACTGTTTGATGAAAGATGACAATCGGTGATCGGTGTTACATCTTCTTGTTTGTTCACTGCCATTTACCTTATTATACCACCGGTACAGTGTATTTACTGATGAGTGATAGCTAGGTGTTAGTTGAGCCTCTTATCAGATATTCCGACTTCTTCCTCTTCTTCTTTTTCAGTCTTGCCTTTCTACCTGCTTAAAGTCAAGTAGTGGATCATTATTCTTTTGCTGCATCTGGGCTGCTACGATTTCTATTCCCCTTATACCTGGCCTTATGGAGGTCAATGTAGTTAAGATAACGTTGATCAATACATGCATAGGCGAAAGGAAATTTTCTCGGAATTGTACCAAATGAATCTTGACCCAATTGGAAGGATTTATATAGTTTCAAAAAATGTCATTAAAATGGATTTTTCAACATTAGTCCAACGAAGACTGTCAATTGTTATTCTAACGAAATGTTGATTAATTTAGGCCCATTACACTGACTACTTAGAATATTATATTAACTAAGATAAATTTAATACTATGATATTTTACATGTAATATGTTGGAAAACAAATCACAAATGAAAAAGCTATACACTCTAAAAAATTTGTTTGAAATTTTTCACTATATCTATAAGATGGAGACACACTCGTGTAACCATATAAATTACCATATATTACAATAAATATGAATATCACATAAAGTTATTCTAGTAAAAACGAGAAAAATGTCCTCTTTCCTAACTTATGAGCACAATTGCTGCAACTCAAGTAAAACGGTTGGACGAACACTTGGACCCTCGGCCTGGGCTAGTTCGCGGAAGCGACTATGAAGACGCATCGGCGAGGACTTGGACTGTCTTAGGATCTCCTTGGGCCTTCCATCCCATTAGAGCGGGCCCCGATCCCGGATAATTACGTCCATCACGGTAGCTCCCCCGGCAAATCCTCCGCGCGGAGAGGAGGCAGGGGAGGACCCGCGGCAAATGCGATATTTCACGGGGTCCCGCTCGCGAGTCCCTAAGCAGCGTGTAATGCCGCGCCGGGTGATTTGTTAGTTCCTACCTAAGGCGACCGCGCCCGCTGAAATATCACCGGATGCTGGGCCCAAGGCGGAATGTCAACCCGTTCCTGAGTACTAGATACCTTCCTGGGCCCCGGGAGATTCACACGCATCGGTGGAGCCGCCGCGTTTGATAAGCCAGGCCAAGGGATTTGGTACCGATTTCCATGCGATGGGCTTTCCACGCGCGATGACGTTATTCCCAGCTAGACGGTACAACCGCGCTATCCGTTCGGGAGGTTTAATTGGGATAAATCGAGTTTGGCGATGATCGGCCGGACGGAGAATAAAATCCCAGTATTGGCAGATGTTACTTTTTTGAATGAGCTTCCTCTGGACTGGTAGGCTGGCGAGCTACCAGCTGTCTGTATCGGGATAGATATCTGTCGAAAAGGCTGTCGGTAGGCTGGGAGGCTGATTAGCCCCAAAAATAACGACGTCTGGGCGAGTGTGGGAAGCGGGGGCCGAAATCCGTCAAGCTCGAGGGTCAGATCCGCAAGGAAGCTGGGCGGCTTGGGCGCGGGCGCGGCTCTACGGCCATCGAGCGCGGGATCTCCGGGCATAAATTGGCGAGTTTACAACGGGCGACTTCCTGTTGGAGACGGGCGAGGAGGCTTGCCGGTAGCTCGGATATCGGCGGGGGACCACCTGAAAGCGGCCGGCCTCAGATCGGCGGGCAGATAGTCGCGTCCGGGGAAAGATCGGTAGCGTCCTTTCACCTCGGCGAGGTCGCGGCGCGCCGTCAAAGTCGCCGGGGGCCCTAACGAGGGCGTCGCGCGCAAATATGATTATTTACGAGGGTGCAGCGGGTTAGCCGCGGGCCCTCGGAAATTTTATCGGATAAGCCGGGCCCCGTACAAGGAGGCGGCTGCGGCGGCTGCGGCGGCGGTGGCCTGCCCGCGCGCGAGTTAAACGGAGATTTACGTCTCACTCGGTTTCCTTAATTCCCGGGGGCTGACCACCGGTTATACGTCCCCCGGCTATTTATCACCGATCGCGGGGCCGCCGGCCCGATCGGCGGCCCTCGTTATTTCGGAATAATCCAAATCCGATATGGTGATTAGCGCTGGGGCAGCGCGGGTGTCACCTGCGCCGCTTTCCCGGCCCGGCCATCCATCATCCGCGGCCGCGGGCCATTTTTGTCCGCTTCCCGCTTCCGGCCGCTCCTCCCGTCGACGCTTTGATTTACGACCGATTGGCAATTAGCGGCGGTGGCGGCCCCGGACGCGGCCGGACTTTCGGCCGCGAGCACTTAGCGCCGAGGCCGGGGGGTTGGGGCCCAGGGGGGGAGGAGGAGAAGGAGGCGGCGCGCGTCTTCGGTTTCGTTTCGTTAATCGGGTACTCGGGCGCTCCGTCGGTCTACGCCTCGCTGCCCGGTCCCACTTTCAAAATGACGATTCGCGCGCATAAAACACTTTTTTATGGGGTCCTTATCTGTCGGGGCCCCTCAAAAGGATCTCCCGCCCTCCTCCGGGGCCGCCGTGACCTATACCGTAATAAAAAATTTTTTGTCGCTTCCTCCGCGGGTCCCCGAGGCGGTCCGAGCCCTCGCCGGCTCTCCCTCCCGCTAGGCTAGCACCTGCGGTTTCCACTTTTCGAATCCAACTCGCCGCCGCCGCCGCCGTCGCCGCCCGGGAATCGCGTGCGACGGTAGAATTCTTTTAGTTTCGAATTTCATCGAGCGGACGAGCGCGCCACCTCTTCGGCCCTCGCTCCTCCTCGTCCTCCTGTCTCTCGTCCAGCGGAGGACGCTGGAGTGAGGCGGCCGCGCCGGCGACCGACGGGGGGAGGTGACGAAAGAGGAAGAGTGTGAATGGAGGATTTTTTACTCGGCCGGCCCGGCCTCCTCTCCTCGGCCTCCTCCTCCTCCTCCTCCTCCTCCTTCGGGCCCTTAAATTCTATTTGGTAAATAATCCCGATCGAACACTCGACTCGCAGGCTTTTTACACCAATATAGCCGAGTACCTGCCGGCTACTTTATTCAGATTCTGCAGAGCAGATTAGTCGTAATACGGGGCTTCTAGGAACGTCTTCCTCGCGGCCGGTCCATCCGGTCCCCGGCGTCGGCGCTCAGCGTCCCTAAGTCTGGAAGCCCTCTTATCCCGAAGTGCCTCGAATCTTCCAGAGATTCGGTATTCCTTTCGTGGAATAGCCCAGGGCTCGTGGTTCGCGCGCGCCCGCGCCCCTGCCTTCTTTATATATACGTGACAAACTCCAGTGGAGCGTAGGTGCTTCCCCCTTTTCCCTTTCGGCCGCGTATACCTGCCCAGGGACCCGTTACGACTATACCTGGTCCTCCCGTGTACGCCCGTCGCCGCCGCCGTTGCTGCTACTTATTTCTTATTCCTATAGGAAGTTCGGAAATTAGCGCTTATTATAATGCAAAGCAGCCTCTTGATTCGCTCGTGGCATTTGAATCGACTCGACGCTTCTGTTAGCTCGACGAGGGACCATTGATGCGAGTCTTTTCGGTTTGTTTGACTCGCTTTGGATTAAAGGATCATGGTAACGTTTTAATTTTCTCCACGTGCTTGTAGAAAGCGTAACTCACCTTTTTAGACACCTCGTAGAATGGGAAAGAATATTAATCATCCATTATCGTTACACTTCTCGGTATTACAACGAAACAAGTCGATGTTTATACCAAAGTGAATTTTCGAATCGGTAGAAAGGTACGATTAATGAAATTTGAATTCACTTTCGAAATGCGTATAATCCGCAGATTTTTTGCACGTTAATCAGTTGAACGGTAACGAGTAACCAACATCTCTTAGTGCTCCTAGTCAACGACTCTGTGTAGAATTCAAATGGCTTTTCAACTTTTTCTATCCTTTACAGTGCCGATAGCGAGGCGAAAGGGTCCACCTCGCCGGGGCGCACGCTTCATTGGCGCAAGAGCTCGCGGGGGCTTTTTATCTCGGGGGATTGAAAGAAGTAGCGCGGGGGATATCTCGTCCTCCCCCGAGGGCCCCGATAGGATTCCTGATTTGTGAAGTGTTCGGCAAGGCCGAAAAAGGCCCGGGCGACTAGGCGAAGGCGGGCAGGTGTGAGCGCGACATCCCCGGGACGTCTCGGCCTTTGTCCGGTCCGAATCTCCCGCGCGCACGTATATACCTATATATACAGGAGGGGCAGCGGCGGCGGCGGCGGCGGCGGCTGCGAGGCCAGTGCCTCTCGGCAGGATCAAGGATCCGGCTTTTTTTCGAGAGGGGGACGCGCACGTGCGGCGGGCGCTCGGGAGGTGAGAAGCCCGCGCGCCGCCGCCGCCGCCGCCGCCCCGGGGAGATGCGAGGCACGCGCATATTTATGCGCGGGCCTCCCTCGTTACGCATAGCCGTCCGCCGGCTCGCGCATACCTTCTCCCCGGGCCACCTTCGGCGGCTTTGTCCGCGCGCATGCGCGCCGCCCCCGTCGGAAGTGCGTAATTGCTCGGGCGCGGGCATTGTTCGGGCTTTGGGCGCGGGGTGGCCGGGGGAGGTCCGGCCGGAAACGCGGCCTCGGTCCAAATCCGCCGGGGGGTGGGGGCCCCCGGGCTCCCCTTTCTCCCGGAGCCAGTTTCTCCCGGGGCCGGTGCTCCGTGGGGGCAGGTTCCGCCGTCGTCGCTCTTTTTCGCACATTTTTCGTTTCCACTGTCGGGCAGGCCGGCCGGCTCTCCGGCTCGCATTCCTTATCTCCGGCTAATCTTAAATCTTGCGGCGGCCCGGGCCCCTCCCCGCCTCCCCCGGCGAGCATCAATGGGAAGAATCGCGTGAATGAACCGCCGCACGCGCACAAAGCCGCTCACCGCGCGCCCGGGAATACCGCTCTCACGGTTCCCTCTCGGGGCCGTCCCCGGCCCGGGGCGACCGCCGCCTCCTCCGCTTATGGCCGCCCCGAGTTATCGCCGCCCGCTGACAAAGGCCCGATAACTCCGGCCCGACCCTCTTTCCTATATCCGCCCGGGGAGGGCGCCCTATCGACTGGCCCGCCCGGCCCCCACGCCTCCGCAATTCGGAGTCGCTTGCGCGGGCCCCGGCCCTCTTTGCGGAAACTGGTTATCGCCCGCGGATCGCCCGGATTATTGGGACTCGCTTTTCCATTTGTCAGCGGCGCGGTTAACCGTCGCCGCTGCGAATCTACCGACAGATCTACGCCCAATGGCTAATCACCCGGGATATTATGAGCGCCGCGTGAAAACGCTCGATCAAGATACACTTGGCTCTTTTGCTTCCTGCTCGGCCCCGACGAATCCTGACAAGGAGTTATGCATTTGTACGCTTCTGTTTGATTACCATTTGCATCTCGATTTGCATCTATTAGTACACTTTTATGAATTCATTAAAAAGCATTCGCGCGCCTAAGCTCGTCGAGTGCAATACATTTTCTTTTAGGAATTAAACTGGAGAATCGCTTACAAGCTCGCTTGATTTATTCCAACTTCTTACGCGTAAAATCTACATTGAACGTTTCGTTCCGAAGGCGCATAACTCATCGGAAATCCCCGGACTGTACGAAGAAAAAAAACGCTGTGCTTACTGAAAACTTAAGTAAATTTAACCAAAGTACATAAGTTAGAGAATCATGTCAAGTATAAGCCTAAATGTAATTGGCCGCGTACTTGCCCCCCAATTGACAGATCAGCCGTTTTTACTACCCTGATACAGATGAGAATTCATAAATCACGATTTTGTTCAAAGTTTTCATTTATGTTATTACATAAAGTTTTCACAATATTTTGTACACGTTATCAATCAAATAGCTGTATAACTGCGATGAAGGAAATAGACTTCCAAAAATCTTGACCAGAAAATTTATAGTTAATGGACTGATAAAATATGTCATCAAATTTATTAAATTAACATAAGATATCGAGCATCTATTCATCCTGAAGGACTGACATTTTTATACAATGAGGAATAGAAACTCAAAAACTACTTTAGTCTATAAATTGTATTGATAAATTGATTGTAGAAATTAAATATTTAAATTACAAAGAAAATGTTATGACAGATTCTAATTTCACAGTATTCGCAACAGCAGTCTAGGATGTAAACCAGTGTGGTTGAATAAATTTTTTAGAGTTTCTACAATTTCTGCAGTTTGGTAATAGCAAAAACATTTCGATCACGGAATGGCGTCAATTTACACGCACCTGAATGGCGTCAAACATTTGTATATACATAGAACTACATATCGAAATAGATTTCTTTAGATTTTTTCATTAGTTACAAGGCTAGACTAGCAGAAAAAACAACTAACAGTGAATATCACAATGTGAATTAATGTAAAAAATGAACGATTGATATTGTCGAGTAGCCTATAACTCTGCGTTATACTGCTTATAACGAGAAGTGGGCTCGCGCCTCGTACTCGAACGCATATAGTAAACCCAAAGTTTTTCCTCCGCACTAATGCCGCACGAGTTGGAGCCCGCGCGGCAAGTAGGTCCACAAGGGCCCTTGGCTGCAAACCCCGCGCATCCGTACGCTTGCGGCGTAACAGGTGCGAGTCGAGCCTCCCGCCGGCAGAATCCTCGTGGAATTCCTGCGCCCTCGGGCCGGATCGAAAGAGTGGGCCGGCCCTAAATCACGGAGCGGGCGAAACGGCGCCACTCGGGCGCCGCGACGTCCCGCGCGCGACCAAAAATCGAGCCGACCTTTTGTCCTCGGGGCGCGCGCGGGCGCTTTCCCGGCGGCGCCGGCCCTCGTGTGGCGCCGGCCCGCCGCCCGGGGGTCCACCCCGTCACGGCTCGGCCGCTAAGTTATTACCGGCTCCGCCCGGGGCCGCCGACGAGAAAGTCGGGATGAAAAATAAAACAAAAAAGAAAAAGGAGAGTGGAAAGAACAAAAAAAAAAAAATAACGAAAGAAATGATCCCGCCGGCCGGGAGAACGCGGGCGACAACTTTCTCGAGCGCGGCCCGGCGGAAAGGCCCGCGTCGATCATGCACGGCCGAGTACGCGATTTTCGCGCGGCCCCGGGAAGATCGAGTTTCTGCGCGACGACCGGCCGACAATGTAAGCCGGCCCGCGAAAACATAAACACCTACTCGGCTTTTGATGCCTGACAGCTTGTTGCGCGTCCCTTTTTTTTTTCTGGCGCGCGACGCCTCCCCTCGCACGTCCTCCCGAGAGAGGATGATTATTTAGTCGTAAGCCCCGAGGGAGACGCATTGATTGGCCCTCTGCTGAAGGGCCTTCGCTCCGAAAGTCGAGTAAACATATCCTCCACTTATCTCGGCTAGGATAAGCGCTTCCCGTACGCGCATATGCACGGTTTGACAAGGAATGCTTCTCCCATGGCCTCGGCCGGGCGGGGGGAAACAAAGGCGGCCAGTTAGCCTCCTAATTCCTTCGCGGTCGTGCGGCTCCGAGGACTCCGCAGGAGGAAAAGACAAAGAAAAGGAAGGAAAAGAAAAAAGAAAAAACACAGAAACGAGCGGGGCGAAGCCGAGGGCCGAGCTACCGGGGACAGGCCAATCACGCTTTCCTTCCTTTCCGCGCCAATCGGCCGCAGGCAAGATAGGCCATCGTCTCGGCGACGGAAATCGTCGGTCCATGCCAGGTCCCACGAGTTTGACAGATCCTCTGGCCTATATATATATACGTACATGTATCGTATATGCCTAAAGGGAGATAAGCCCGGAATTTACACTGGAGGACTACAAGGGGGAAACAAGCGAGGAAACAACCAGATTTCACGGGAGGCTTTTCCTCAGGTATTCCTCCCCGGTCCGGAAAAGCCGAGCGTACCCACGCGCGAGCCAAGCGGGTAATTAGTTTTTGTCCGGGCCGATAAGGAGCCGATTGTAAGGCGCATTGTCAAAGATAGCCTCGCCAGGTGTTACCGTCGGGGGGGAGAAACACGGCTTTTCGGATTCCCGCGTGTTTTATACCCCGGGAGATAGAGAGGCCCCGTCCACTTGGCCGCGCCGCCCTCTCGATATATGACGGCGTACGACGCCGCTGGCAACGTCGACCGTGTATATAATCCCATGGACTCGATCGGTGCGACCCCGGAGAAGTCGCCCAGGTCGACCTGCAGCCGATTACCGCGGCCGCGCCATTTGATTTGAGTTATGTACGAGGCGGGCGATAGCGCCAGGGCCACAAATCAATTAGGGGGGCCCGGCTCCCGAGCGGCTGTAAACATCTTTACTGCCCGATAACCGCGCGCGGATAATGCGCCCGGCGCGGAGGCCCGCGCCCTTAGCGCCGCCTCCTTCCGCGGCTTTTTATCCCCCCCGAGGGGGCGCAGCGACGCCGGCTGCACGCGCGCGCGCGCCCACAAGTGGCCGCCGGCTAATGGAAGCGGCCTGTCGCACTCGCGGCCCGCCGGGAGCCCCGCGCTATTTATTATCGTAATTATTCAAAAAAAAAAAAAAAAAGAACGCAGGGGCAGTCGTCGGTTCGACGGCTCCTAAAACTTTGACTTTCAATTAAAGTGTCGTGTCCATCCATTCGGATCCCGGTTTAATCAAGCTTATTAAATCTAAAGAGCGGCATACAAACGACTTCATTTGTCACCACGTGCGGGACGTCACGCTGCGAAGCTTCGCGCGCCCATATAACGCGGGGGGGAAACGAAAATGATCGGTCGGCTACGCGGTGGAAAAAAGACTAATCGCGCGATGGGGCACTGCTGACGCGGACGCCTCGCCCGGCCGCCATATCCCCGGGCGAGAAAAAGGCCGGCCGCCGCGGCGGTTTTGCCTACGTGTGTACATATATATACATGCATACACGTATACATGCACATATATATATATGTATGCGCGCGCGGAGCGAAGGCAAATGAGGAATGCGATCCGCTCGATAAAGTCCTCGGCGCTCGCCGACTCCTGAAAACGGCGCGCAAGGACGCGCCTATGAATCTGGAAACGCATTTCCATAAAATATGCGGGAGGTTTGATTAATTAACCGGCTCCTGCGAGGGCGATTATGAAACTTCATATTAGCTGGGAGTTGAGGACGCGGCTCGCTGCGACGACGGCCGCCGATCAAACGATATATTTCAGTAAGGCCGGCTTCTAAATTTTTCTAATCCTCGCGCGTCCGGGGCATTATCTCGAAAAAACAATCGACCGGAGTGTTTCATTAAGTTATTGATCCGCGAGAATAACAATTTTTATGATCTCGTGGTATGCATCATATATTATATCTAAAAGCATATGCAATTGGTGCAGCGCATATGATTAATAATGCAAATTTTATTTCTTACGCTATTTATTTTACCGGGCAAAATTAATATTATACTATAGTTCCAATCTAACGTATTCCAGCAAGGGATTATACCAGAAGACCACAATTAATACTAAATATTTAACGTAATTTGCATTATGAACTATGATCGATGTACGATTGTGCGAGTTTTATATTTTTTTTTTAGACTACTAGTTACACCTTTGAAAAACGCACACTTTATTGCGGTAAATAATACAATTTAGGAATTAAAATTAAGCTCCTTTACAGAGCGACCAAGCCAGATTTCTTTCGACCTTTGAGCAAAAAGCATTGTCCGAGATTTGTTACGCGTAGGAGAAAAATGGATGCGCTAACTAAGTCGTTGTCACGCATGTAGTACACGTCGAGGTACACAGGCCTTGTGTATACAACAGCATTCCGTTGAGCTTTCGCCCGGTAAACTTGCTGGGTCTTCAAATATCGCGAAGCACGTTAGGGAGCCGCGGAAGCCTTAGAAAACAATACCCCGCTTACGTCATTTGACAGCGATAGCGGCTACCACACATGCACGCGATACTTTGCATTCCTCTATAATCTGATTGATGATCAATAGTATTAATAACTAAGTTTGGCTTAATACGAACAGCGGAAGATTTTAGAACTATAACTCTAGGGAATTAGAATTCTGACGAGCGTTAAATTACTTGATCGAAACTGGTTGATTTACATTGTAACGGATATATATCAACCTTATTTGCAAGCTTATTTAATTATAACCTAAGATACTCGCGAGGAGATCTCTTGATCAAGCCAAATATATAACCGGTGTAAGCCTCCTCGATCGGTTTTGACGTTGAAAATTCAAAAACAAACTGAAATAAGGAAATAATCAAGCGACAAGGATTACTGTATTTTGTTGTGCGTATTTTTTACGAAAAATGGACGACTTAAAATTGAATAATGATAAAATACTCATAATCTCAACTTTTTATTTTTTTTAATTTACGCAAAACATAAGCAAAACATTAATACAACTAAGTACCGTAAACGTTATTCAAGAAAAATATTAACGCAAATGTATCTTTTGATATTTATGTATGGAAGTTTAATAAAAGCAGAAATATCACTTTACCTTGATTTTTAACGACCAAAATATTGATTATCCAAAGAATAATGTTGCAGATTAATTGAAGCAGTTTCATTCAATTTATTATTTTTAAGAATTAAGGTTATAATCATTATGATTAAGAAGAGTGTCACGCAACGACCTTATTTTATCGTCATTTAAATGTTTATCCTGTTTTCATTCATTCGTATTACGGAAACCCTTATTAAGCAGCTGCCAAGTCGAGCAGAGGCATTCCGTAGCGTCTTAAAACTGGACCAATGGGCGTGTTCCCTCGGTAGCCGCCCGTTCGACTGACTGGATATATAGACGTCGACCAAACAAACACGAGTTAATGTATGAAGTTGTTTATTAAAGTCGTATTGCAGAGCGATACATTTTCTTAGACGTACGAGGTAATAATATATTTCCCGAATGCACCTTTTTCAAATAAGTTGTTAAGCATGCGCAGGCAGCCTTGTATAATCCGGATTTAGTTGTCTTTTAACTCGACACTATTCGATATCTGTGTTTTAGTCGTAATTGGATAGCGCGCTCGAGGATTAAAAGCGCGCTATTTTTATTGAATCCAACCTGGCGAAGGGCAACGACAACCGCCGCACTGGATCGCGAGTCGGCAGATGAATGAAAGCCGCCAGGGCTCGAGGCGGAAATTCGCACGAAACGCCCGGGCATAGGAGGGCCGGGAAAACGGCGGGGGCGGCCGATGCGTCAGCCGGCGTTTCCCCCGGGCGATCGGCCGCCGGCGCCCGCTGACAGTAGCCACCTGTCAAACTCGGGCCGCGTCCTCGCGGGGGCCGCGCGCGACTCCCCGAGGACGATCGACGGCTAAATGACCCGGGGCCGCCGCGGCGCTTTACGGCCCCGGGGTTTTACGCCCCCGCGCGCGGGTCCGATTCATCACGCGGGTATTATATTAGGCGGCGGGCCGGCCGTGCCAAATTGAGTCCTCGCCATAAAGCGCCGGCGGCGGCGGCCGTAAAGCCCTAGCGCCCCGACCAATTTATGGGCCCGTGTCCTCCGGCCGTCGTTATCAATAGGGCCGTTAACGCCGCGGCCTTTTAGCGACCCCGTCCGGCGAATATGACGCAACCGGCGCTCCGCTTAAGGACTCGGGGGGGAAGGAGAAAAAGAACGGGGGGGAAGGCGGCCGCAGGGCAGGCCCGCGGCTGTCGGATTATAAAGCCGGCGTATACATGCGCGGCGTACCGTTAGCGGAATTATCGGGGCGCGCCAAGCACAAACAGTTAGGCGTCACGCGAGCGCCCGGGCCCGCGGGACTTTTTTTTCGGCCGCGCGGCTCGGCTTTTTTCGTCCCCGGCTGACGGCGACGGCCCCGACGGCCGCGCGCGCAACTCGAGACTCGAGGCGATAAAGCCCGGCTCGCACGACTCGGGCCGCGCCTCCGTTATATGTATTTTTGCCGGGCGGCATCCCCTGACGCGTGAAGCCCGGGGCGGCCGCTTCTTTTTTTTTTTTTAATATCCCCTCGGCCGGATAAAAGGCCGCCGCCGGTAATTGATTGTCGCCCCCCGTCTGCGCGCAGAGGGGCGCGGAAGGCTCGCGGGGCGCCGGCGCGGCTCGGCCGAAAGTCCCGGTTGGCCTAGGCCGGGCCCACCCCGGGGAAAGAGGGCCGGCGCTCGGTTAACCGGTAGTTCGGCCGGCTATCCGTCCCGAGATAAGCCGCGCACGCGGGGTTTCGCGCGGCGCCGCGGGTAAACGCGCGCCCGGTTCATTCCCCGGGCCCATCAATTTATAAGGAGCGAAACTATATTTTACGCGGCTCGCGTGCGCCCCGGGAATTCCCGTTGGTCCGCGGGCTGGATGCTGCGCCGACGGAGCGGCCGGGGCCGATCGCCGTATCGCGGGACTCGGCGCTAATGACGGGAATAAAGAATCCCCCGGGCGGACTTCGGGCACCGCAGCTGGCGGCCGCGGGGATTATTATTTCCGTCGGATTTCGAAGTCGCAGATAGCCGGGCTTTCGAAGTTCCGAGCGGCGAGGCAGCCGGGGAGATAGGCCGCGATCCCGTATCGCAAGCTCGAGAGCCTTCCGCTCGGGCGCTTCCATAAATTGCCCGGCCGGCCGATAATCCCCGGCGTGTGCGGTGGCGCGCCGCCGCCGTCCCCGATTATACCGCTCGTTGTTCCGCGTAAACCTGACCGCCGCGATTAAGGGTTTATGCGCCCGGTTCTCGTTATGCCCGAGTGGGGACCTCAACTTTATTGCGCCGGATAAGTTCGCGTATCGCCGCTTCTTATCTCGAATATTAAACGGCCGGGCGTAACTCACGCCCGCCCGAGATCCTCGGCTCGGCCCGCTGCGCCCGCAGCCGGCCCGTCTCTCCCCCTCTCTCGCTTTGTGCAAATATTGTGCTTCACTTTGCTTCATTAACCGAGCTGCTTCCATTTTCTTTTCATTCGCGGGCCCCAGTTAAACAATCAGAGTGTGTAATCGAAGAAAAATGCAGCCTCGTAAAACTTATTCCAGATGTATGCCGAGGCCCAATTATACCCGAGGGATTCCTTTTGCTTCTCGTGGGTGTAGGCCAACCGCTATCTTCGCAATTTCATCGCCGTTTCTTGACTCGGCCCTCCGAGATAAGGACTCTCGCATTAGAATATTGAAGAGTCCGGTAATAGAATGTTTTCTCACTTGGCAGACTCTGTGTAAAAATGTTAACATTTTGTGGAAATGCACTACGGGCGCTTTTTACGCAACCAGTCGAAAATTTAAATATGCAATGGTACCATAAACATGTTCCCAACTTCATAAAAGGAAGCGTAAAGTCAACTTGGAATCACGATTGTGGGTATAAATATTTTGTTCCTTGAAAAACACAGAAGAGTCGCCGGTCGGTGTGTGCGCAATTGAAGTACTCATTTAAAGTTCGAACAATTTCCCTTTTAAATATTCAATATCCCATTTGAATATCGCGCCGAACACTGAAGTATAAATCCACTTCAACGACTCCAAAATCTATTGCAATCTTGACAATTTTTTGCTGGATTAAAGGTAAAATACATATTCATCGATTTGCCAATGAACAAGCGACCGCGAGTTCCATTTTTATGAAGGACCCACGCACAGAAAGTAAAAAATCCACGCCCCCGAGCGTGCTCTCGAATTTTTTCCCCCATCTTTTCCAAAAAACAAAAAAAAAAAACAAAAAAAACCTACCCATTTTTTTGCTGGTATACATAAAATTCTATCCTTGGCAGCCAAAGTCCGTAAAAAGCTGGCCGAATACAAATGAACGCGCTGTACCATGCAGTTTGTATATACACGTATAACGCATAAAAGCGGAACACGAATACCTCGGTATATTTTGCAAAGCGAATAAAAAAGTCCGGACGATTGGCGCACACGCGATGTAAGCTCTTACACCCATTTCATCAAAGCCCCAAGGAAGGCGCAGTGGTCGAAAGTCGCGAGCGGCCGACTCGCGTTATGTGGGTTTATGTGTGTACGAGGGAGCCCTTATCCTGCCAAATTATTCCTCTCTTCCTGTGCCCTTTGTTTCGGCCGGCCCGCGGGACTCCTTTACCCAATTTACAGTCGTTAGGGTGCGAGCCCTTGCGGAAAGACCGCGGCTAGCCGTATAATGCAATCGCCGCCCGATGATAAACACCCCCGGGTCACGTCTGGAGAAGACTTGCACTGGTACTTTTAACTTTCTACAGGCAGCACTTGGAGACTGTGCGTGTCGATTCTGGATGAGTGAATGTTGAATGTTGGTAAGAGTTATGATCTAGACTGGCACTTGTAGGTGCAAAATTTTGGCATTTCGGAGAAATCTTTCCTGTCCAAGACAGCGAGTCTTTCATATGTGGAACATTCGAAAATTCCTTCAGATCAAAAATTTTCGAATATTTGATTAATTGCAAAAGTACTGTAGACTCTGATCTAGTGATAAAATTATACACTGCATCCATTGGTTTAACACGGTGGTATGTCACGGCAGGATGTAATAACTTCAATTTTGAAATAACATCTATCCCATACGTGTTTCCCCCAACACTTTCTTTTGACATAATGCTAATTTAATTTGTTAATAATACTATAAATTATTTGTAATGTATGGCTATTCGCACAACTCGTTATATTCGCCGTAAACATTTTCCAATAGCCTCGGAATATAATTTGTAAATATAATTTGTTTCGAGGTGTCTTTCCCGAATGGGCCATAACTTAACATATGCATTTACGATGATTCTGTTATGCGAAGTATACTTTAGTATAGACTACCAACGATTCACTATAAAGAATTCATCGTAAAATTTGAAAGCAATAAAAAAGGAGCAATTATTTTCCAAATTCCGCTAGACAAGCCCGGAGCTGCTTGACGATTGGCGACGGAAGTGTCGAAACTTAAAATTGCAAAGAACACCATTTTCTAATTTATTTTACTGCCGCGGGCCCGGAGGAAGATATCAGGGCATTTGAGTGCGCGAGAGGCAGAAAGCATTAAGAGGCAGTAAAGTACTCCATCATCGATCTATAAAAAAAAAAAAAGGCAGAGCGGACGAATACATTCTCGGGCGGTAAAGCCTCGGCTTGCTTTACGAGCCCATTGACATCCGGCCAGGTCTCGTATACTCCTCGGAGCCAATCAAGCGGCGAAAAGCCCCCTCAAGAATCCCGCGTCCTCAAAACACACATTTAGTGCCGTCGTTTATAGACGGGAAGGCCGCGGGCCGCGTTAAGGTCCCGCCCGAATCTATACCTATATCCCCGAAGACACTCGGCAATTGACTCGAGTATATATATATATATACGGGTGAAGCCGCCGCGCGGACGGACACCCCCGAGGGGACGCAGCTTCTTTCCGGGCCGCGGGTCGCGGCGGAGGCTTAGGTGGGCGCGCCGCTCGCCCCCGCTTTCGGGGAGACGGGACGAGGGATCGTTAATCGGCGCTTTATCGCCCGCTCAAGCGCTACGATCAAATCGCGATTTCACGAGGAGTACGCCTGTGTGTGTGTGTGTGTGCGCCGCGCGAACGATTGTGGTCACTTTTATCGACATTCCGACGGATGATGTCGTTTGTTCTCTGTTTACCTGTTACACGGCCATTATAAAGTCAAGCTTGACATAGTGTGCTTTCACGCGCGGGTCATTAATTTACGATGGACCGGCGATATAACCTTGCCCCGAGTAGAAAGTTTGCAGCAGACAACTGTGCTTCCCCCCCGGCGCCTTGTGTCGCCAACTTTTTCAATATTCCCAAGAAAGTTCCTTAAAATCTTACCGTGCGTTTGCATGGCCACTCGGAGGAGCATCCTTCCCAATAAAAGTGGCAAAGAATTCGCTAGTGGCGAGTATCACTTTTCTCCGGTAAACGTACGTATATATATGTATGTGTATAAATATATACAGGCTTTTGCTACTCGCTGATGGGAACAAGCATTCCGACTCTTCCTCTCGGTAAGAGAGCCTTGTAAAACCTACCTATCCTACTCCTCTGCCATTTTGATGCTTGATACTTCCGGCCTGTATCAAGCTACAATTAAAAGCCGGCTTCTGGCGCAAGGAGGAAAGCTAAGATGGATAAATCATACCGCACCGACGGCCTACACTGCCCGCGTGTCCCGCCAGACCCATGCAGCTTGGGGTCGTGCTCGCGGGCAATAAGAGCCCCATTGCCATTCGGTGGCGTGCCGCGATGGACGGGGGAACGGGCGGACCGAAAAGGGAGCGGGACTAAGTGACCGGGGCCCGGTGGAAGCCACCCGCTACGTATATATACGCGCGCGGCGCGAGTCGATAACGAGCGGGACGCCTCGTGCGGAATCGAAATTCGCTCTTATAGGCCGGCGGGGAACGAGGAAGACGGAACGGGCGGACACGAGCCGCCGGGGAGGGGGATTCCCCATTGTTCTTTTTTTTCCGCGGGAGTCGCGCGCGCGCGCGCTTATTTTCCCTCGGCACACGTAGGCGCGAGCGGCCCATTGTTCGGGATGTATTCAAAACGAGCTGCCCTTTGTAGGGTGTCAGGAACCCGATGTGCTTTCGATGTTTACGCCGTACGTGCCGCGACTTCCGAGGCTCGCTTGCGGACGCCGCGCCGACTCTACACCCGTCCCCGCGCCGCCCACCGACACTTGTGCAACGATTGCTCCCTTTCTGCTTTAATTTGCTCTTGGAATGTTTTTGTGCGGCATCGGCCCTCGCCACTTGTTACGCCGCCTGACGATATTCCATCCCCGGCCTCTGCTACCGGTATGGCGTTTGGGTACCAGTTTTCTCTACACGCTAGTGCGCGGACATTCATATTTCTTCGGGGGGAGCGGCCATCTTGGCCATTCAAGGCGTTTCTTCAAGAGATTTGCAGTGTAGTACTGTCTGCAAAGGTCTTAAAATTTGTAGTACTTTCAAATGGATTCATTAGATAAGTTGGAGGAAGAATAAAAATTACTTGTTGGATATGTTGAAAATTGAAATGATTCATGCACCATAAAGTTTGATTGCTAGAAGATGTATTAAAACTATAAAACCTTTTAAAGTAGATAAACTTTATAATATTTCTCGTTGCGTCACTCGTCCAAGACAGCGAATGTGTAATATAAGGTGGCACGTTATAGAGGGGGAAAGGGAGTAAATAACGTACAAGGAAGTTTACAACGTAATAGTCTTCTTTTTAATATAATATGAATTCATAATTGAAGTAGACAATAATATAATAATATAATATGTTATGATGTCGATATTCGTAATAATAATAGATATATTTTATCTATATTCACATTTATAGCTATGTACACACTTTTTTCATTTTAATTTACAAGTTGAAACCGTACGAACGACCGAATAAAACTTAGCTTCGCAATAATTAGATTCATTATCAACTATTACGAAATACCTTATGTACCTGCACTATGCGTATTCACAACAAATATGTCCTCTCCTCTTTACCTCTTCCCGATTGCCGGCGCGCGCGAGGCGAGGACGCGCCGACGGGCGGGGACGCACAAAGCCCGTTTAAGAAACGGAATGGTTTATTTACAAAAGAAGATCGTTGAATTAGTCGCCTATGGAACAACTACTTAACGTTAGTACGCAATCAAGTTTATTTTGCGCGCGTGCCGACCACTTCTTGTATACATAATTCTTTTTTAGTGTCGAGCTTTTCCCCGTAGGTCTCCCACTGCAGCTTTATACTTCACCTTCAGCTCTACTTTTAGTTGCGCTTTCTTTTCTGCATCGCTTACAATTTGCATTGTACGATTTTCTTGAATTTGTCCCCTCTCCTTCCGTTCAATGTCCGCTTACAATGCGCCCTTATTCTCTTCCTCCTTTATCACAGATATAAATAAATGTATCTTTACAAAAAATGTACATTTTATTCCCTTCACGTTTGGACTTGTTTCCCGCCTTCTCTAATTATCTCCTTTAAATTATACAACAATTGCACGCTTAAATGGATTCTGATTTTAGAACACCCCGTTTCAGATGGTAATTTTGTTAATTTGTCCGCTTCAAATAAAATTCCGTACAGCGCTCGCTATTGTATTTTCACATTTGTTCATCGAAACGTTTTATGTACAAAGTAAAAAAAAAAAAGTGCTGACTGGCGATATTTTTGTTCACCGCATTCTAAAATCGAGCCGCAATTTCGTCATTCTCTCAAAATTCTTCCAAGGAACTTGTTCAATGTCAACCTAATACGATATTACATCTGATTAAAGACCAAAATGAAATTTTTTCCTTTTAATTGGCCTATCGTTTCAGTGATTTATTAACCGCCGCGCGGACGGCGCGTTGCACATGTTGAAAAAAGCGTTATTAATTATGTAGCGTGAGCCTGATATTGAGACTGTTAGCGCCCAGGATAAGGATACGTATTTTGCAGCCGAGCGCGGATAAGAATTTTTCGAAAGTTGGAAAATTTCCGAAATTCTTATTTCAGAAAATGTTTAAGTATGAATAATGTATAATTTAAATGAGGCTTTAGTTTACAAAACGCATAAATTGAATTTCGAGGGGAGATATTCTTAGGCCTTGTTCATGTTAATAAAGCACTGAAAAAGCGATGAATATTGAAAATAGTACATTGTAAGTTTACGACCGCATACAAGTTTTCCAATTCGCCAAATGCAGAATGAAATTCGCAAATGCATAAAGCGTTTTTCCCAACGGGCTGGCTTCTAGTGACAAACACTTGGATATCGGTACAGTGTATCAGTAATTGTATCAGTTATTGCACCATTTTCCCTATAAAACGACGCTATTATTTATGATAAACGTGTACTACTTTGAGTTTATTTAATTAATTGCATATCGATATTTATTTCACTATGTGCGACGGCTATGCTCATCTTGTGTTTATAATTGCTACAGCAAGACTGTGGTACAACACTTGTATCCATGAGAGTATAATTAATATAGGTGAGCTTAAAGAGCGCTATTGAGTAAATATACCGTTTAGACACTTTATACCTTGGCGCTCCCGATCGACCGTCTGCTTATTTTCCTCGGCGCCTCCGCCCGGCTCTTCCCCCGAGCGACTTCCCACCCCGGCCCAAAGTCCACGGCCCGCCCGAGCCGCCCGGGCGAAACGCACCGAGAAACATCAGCAGAAGTATCCTCTACATCGCTAAGAAAAGGGTTATGCCAGTGGAAGCCAGCGCGCGATCCCTCATGGTGCAGCCAGGACGGCCGGCGGCTATCATACGGGCCACTCGGCCCTTATGCGCAACGTCGGTCACGGGTACAGTGGGCGGCGGCTACGGGCGGGCCCGTGTGCGCCGGGTCGCCGCTCGGACTCGGCCGGGCCGCCTCGCGGCCAGGTGGACCGGCCTCGCCGCCGACACCGATAGAAATAAATACATAGGGACGGCGGGCCGGCGAGTCCTCGCGGGCAAAGGCCCTCGGCGAATAAAAATATACAGGCGCACGGGTCGCCGTGCGCTACTCGGTCTCTGCCTCTTGTCTTTACACCGGCCTACCGATTCGGAGGCTGGCGCCCCCCTCGGGCTACGTATGTACACGCCTTAAGAAGATAGAGTTAGCTCTTAGGATTTAAGAAGAAACACCTTTGTCGGTCGGTTAGAAACACACTGCTACTTGGGTTTTTCGGGTGGCGGGGGCAGGGCTTGCGGGTAGCTTCGGTTGTCCTCGAGACTCCCGAGGCGGTGGCCCTCGGCGGAGAGCCGGCCGCGAGCCCCGGGGACGAGGCGACTCCGCGCGCGGTACCGGAGCGGAGGCCCGTTGGCGCAGCTTCCCTCACTGGAGCCGGGCGCTCTGGTGCTCTCGGCCGCGCGGCTCCGTCTCGCGCCTCCGGTACACGTATCTGACATATTTACAAGAGAAGGGGCTGTGGCCTGGGGTACTTGGGGGTATGGGGCTCTGCCCGAGTGTGTCAGCGTGTGCGTGGGCCGCTGTGGAGGGCATGCAGTGTAATCAAAATAGTCATATCTGATAATGATAATAATAGCAATTGATAATAGCAATAATAAGGAGGATGAGAGGCGCGGGGTCGTCCTCGGCGGCGGCTCGCTGCGCCGCGGCTTGCACGTTGCCCGTTGAGTCGCCGGCCGCCGGGCGGGGCTGGATCCTGCGCGCGCAGCCTCCCCGTCCCGGCCGCGCAGAGTTATGCGCGCCGCGGGAGAGGCCGGGCCGCTCCTGCTGCGGCTGCCCCCTCGCTCCTGGCCGGCCTGCAACAGAGAAGAGAGGTGCCTTGGTTAAGCCCTGCGTGCGCACGCCTCGACCTTATCAGGGCGCTCCGCGGCGCACCTGCCCCCTCCTGGCCCTTGCGGATACCTATATATATATATATACGCGCCCGATAGTAAGCGCATACGCGTTCGCGCGGCCCCTTTTATCCCCGACTTTGTACGCGCGCGGATATATATTAGTTAAATAACGCTACACGGTACTCGTTACCCGGAAAAGTGGGCAGCAGATCGTTATCGGGAAATGACACCCGTGCTCGCGAATTATGCGCGCGGCAATAAACTCTCTTGACACTTTTCCCCGGGCGAGCGTATGACTCGGCGCGAGCGGACCTATCGGGACAGGCCGCGGGCCGCCCGCGAGGAATGCCAAACAATTTATCGGGCCGAGAACTACTGGGCCGCAGGGGGGGAGAGAGGAGGGACTTTCACCTCGCACCAATTCCCCTTTTTTTTTTCTTTTTGTCGTCCCCCCGGCCCGCGAGCACATAAAGAAAAAAAGAAGGTGCAACGCCGCGGCATATTGGGCCGGTTACGAAAGGAAAACGTCAATTTACCGTGAGCTCGAGCGCGGGGACTGCCAGTTTGGTTACTCGTCACGTCGTCGATCAAAGTCGCGTGGCTCTCGGGGTGAAAGAGAGAAAAAAAAAAAAGGGAATACAAAACGCCTAGTCACGGGGCACGGGCGCCTCGGCCGCCTGCATGTATATATATACACACACGCAGGCGTGTGTATAGGCAACCGACGGAGGTCTGCCGCGCGTCGGCCGGTCGGAAATTCGAGGCGGCCGGGGCGCAGCGTCCCGGAGCGGAGCCTCGGCTCCGCGGTGCAGCCGCGGCTTGAAAAAAACGCACGCGCGCCTATCCAGTTTTGTGGCTTTTATCGAGCCGGGGGCAATAATGCGCTTGTAGCGCTAATTATTCGATAGGATTAATTGATTGAGTTATCTGGCCTCGCGCCGCGGGAGATTATTCAAGTTCACATAACGTTATTCCGTTGGTTAACTGCAGCCGCGGCGCTCGCCTCGCCCCGATTAGATATTGGGCAACCCTGACGGCCGGGGGAAGGGAAAAAAACAGATAGAGCTTGGCCAAGTTGGCACCGGTGCAATTAGTCGCGTTAGAATAAATGGAATGAAAACAAGCCGATAGAGGAGGTGCACTTGCTCCTAAGGCGCGATAAACCTGCTCCTGCGACACAGCTTGAGTCCTCTGCCCATATTTGTCCTACGCGACCTGCGCGTGTCTCAATGGCTCAATTGCTAATCGTCAGCAGGGCGCAGTTTAAACCAATCGCTGGGAGGACGAAGCGCACCACCCGGATCGATCGGGTCTCGAGGGCAGCTTTGGCAGAGGGTCTCTTACCCGCGAGGCGCCCTCGGCGGCCAAAGTATCCCCGGGGCGGCGGGTCGCGCGGTTGCCGACCGGTTCCCAGGCGCGCGGCCGAAAAACCGGCGGGGAGGCGGGAAAAAGGCCAGGCTGACGCCTCTCGGCGTCCGCGCGAAAACGGCCAATTAGCGCTCGGCGGCGGGCGCGCGGAACCGGTTGGCCCGCCGCAGCTGTCAGCGCCCGCCGCTTCGTTATAAACCCCGCGCGTAACTCGGGCCTTAAAAAGCGGCCGCGCGCGGAAAACGGGTTCCCCGGCCCCGGCGATTACAGCGTGTCAAGCCCGGGGGGAAACTTTGTTTGCGCGGGCCCGCGGGGATGAGCCGCGGGGGCGGGCCCCGGCCGCCCTTTTTTCTTTTTTTCAATTTCACGAACAAGGAAGGCGCCCGCCGGGGGGGTTGAATCGGCCGGCCGCGGGGATGTACGCACCTGCTTCCGTTGGCCGGCGGACTGGGTTGCGTTCTCCTTCAGACCCGCCGCGGAGCCGACGATTATCGACAGGCCGCCCGGGAGAATGTACGCTTCCCGCGGATGAAATCGAACGGGCGGTACAGAAGAGCGGGCTTGTTTAATCCCGAGTGAGGAGAGCGCGACGCCTTCGCCTGGATTAGAATCTGCCGCGGGAGTCTCTTTTGCCTCTCCGCAAAATGACACGCGGGAGTCGCGAGCCGGCGCGACAACATTACCGTCGGTGAAAGCGCCACGGGATCATCGGAGGGGGTACTAATTGCGCGTGAAATGCGCAGGATTGAGCGCGAGTCCCTTTTATCCGCGCGGTCTAATGGCTCGTTACGAGCGCGGCCGATTGCAGAGGTGAGGAGCGGCGGAGGCGAGGCGCTATCGCGCGGCGAGCCTTTCGAAAGACGCGCGAGAAAATCTCTATTGCGCCAGGATATTTGGATCGCGCGCCGCCCACCTTTTCGCAACTCCTCTTCTCGCTTTAATTAGCCGATGAAGTTTAAGATTCTCGTTCACTCGGCAAGACCGTAACGACGATTATGAGAAGCGAGCAAGTGTCTACGGGTATCAAGTCGTATACGTACACTGCACGTAACCGAATAACCATTTAGCCCTGACGTTGGGCGAAGCCGACGAGAAAGAAAAACTCGAGGAAGCGAAGCACGGGAATGAAGGGCCGTAGAGCCCCATGGGTCCAGCAGCATCCGCGCTCCTCGGCCGGCTGGTAAAGCCCGGGGCGCGCAGTGTGACAACGCGGCCGTTCGTCGGCCTGCATCGATTTATCGCCGGGCCCCAGCTGCACACCCGGAGCGGTGAAAGGGGCGCGCGGGGGCGGCCCGCCAGACTCGTTCAATTAGAGGTCGCGGGGGGGGTGGGGGAGGACGGGCGAGTTTATTGGCCGACCGATTCCCCGGCTTTCCCCGCCGATTTACATTTGAAGATCGCAGCGCCCGGCGGCGCTGTCTTCCCACACTCTGCGCGCGTTGGCCAACGGGGGAAAAAAATCGACGATCGCCCGGTGCATATGAGGCAACGGCGATTGCGCGGTCGGGCTTGAGCGTAAGAAGCGACACCCGCGCGCCCAGCGACGATTCAATCTCCCGCGGGTGATTCACGAGCGGGAGGATCGCGCCACCGCGAATCCGCGCCCGGTTATTTATACGGGGTCACCCGCCGCCCGCCGCGGGAATTATGCCGTCAGGACCCCCGCGGCTCGGCCGCCGCGGCGTTTTGTCGCGGCCCTTCATAAATATAAGCCCCGCCGAGGGCCGGGACTGTGATATAATGAGCCGCGGCCCGATAACGAGCCCCGCCTCCCGCCGATTTATTCCGATAAATTCGGACCGGAGACCCGCCGACCGGCCTTTTTCTCCCTCGCCTCGGGACCTTTTTCCCTCTGGCATCGAGGGCGATTTATCCCCCAACGACCAGTCAATAAATGATCTATTTACATTTCAAAATATTCCTCAGTTTATCTCTCTCGATCTTGTCGATTACTCTTTTTATCGTGTATTAGGCAAATGAGTGACTGTCTTCGGTGCAAAGGAAACATTTTCATCAACGTATCTGGTGCATTCTGGAAAGACGTTTGTCTGCACTGCATCCGACGGTAAATTAGAATTACATACATTACGATTCTTTATTGAATAAAAGAAAAATGAAAAACTCTTCCATGCACATGATTTTTCCGGTAGTTCTATGAAGGTATTTATTTGAAGAAAGCAAGTAAATATTAGACAAAATTGACTGTCAATTAATCCATTGAATTTGACTTGAATACACACTCATTTGTAAAGTCTAAGAAACGCTTGCCAGCCCACGCAAAGCCTTTGGTAGCGATGATTTAATAAAGAGAATCTGCCGACAGTATGATATAATAAGAGGCGATTTACGAAGGCTGAAAGGAAACTCTGTCGTCGGGAAGGAATATTATAGCGGCTAGAAGAAATTTATTGGCCTGTGTAAAGGAGTCGCGCTCGTGGCGGCATTAATGCCTTGGAGCGGGGCGATCGGCGAGAGGCGAGGGAATAACCCGAAGAGGAGCCGTAGGCGCGCGGCCTCAGTCAATAAGGATAATAGTTTATGAAAGCCGGCGGGACATAATCCACACCTCGGCACAATGAGAAAAGAGGGCCGGGTGGCGCGGCGCCCGAGTATACATCCTATATCCTCTTACGGCTTTATTAAAATTCAATTGGCCGCGGTGGGCAATCGGCGGGCGCCGCAGTATAAAGGACATAAACGAGGTTAAAAACTCGTTAATGAGTCACTTATAAGTCCCTAAATGATAAAATTTATACGCGCCGGCGATCGGCCGGCGGAATCGGCGAAAGCGAGCGGCTAGCCGCGGCCGGGGAGGCCGCTCGCCCGGCGTCCTCCTCAATAAAAAGACCCATAAACTCGGCGCTGTAAAGCGGCGAAAGGAAGAAGCCCGGGCGCACCGGGGCGCGCCGGGGCGCACAAAGGCCCCGGGGGGATATATGTACGCACGCACACGCGCGCGCGTGTGTGTATATATATATAAGAGCCGCGAGGTCTCCCCCCCGGCCCCCGCCTCACGGCCAATTTATGAAGGATCCGCGGGCGTCGAGTGCGCGGCGACCACCGCGAGCGCCACGGCTAATTGCCAATTACCGAGGGCGCCTTGCGCAGGTGGCCTAGGCTCGCGCGAGCCGACCGACCCGAGGACTAGTTTATTCGGCCCCCGGCCGTAAATTAGGGGGCGATCGCCCGCGGATAAGCGGCCCCCTCGGCCGCCCTCCCGGGCCCTACGTCTCCCTTCGGCCCGAGGCTCCTTGAATTTTTTCGCGCCCGGTCCAGCGCAGCAGCCCGCGGGCCCGCCGGCTAATTGGGATGTAATTCCGAGGAGGAGGGCACCGCGGCCGGGGGGAGAGGGGCCGAGCCATCGGCGCCCGCCGGTTTCCCCGGGGCCCGCTCCCGCGCTTTCGAATTAGCCCGCGCCGCGGCTCCCCGCGTAAATCGCGCCCGGGGAAAAGCCGAGCGCGCCCGCGGCTCGCCCCGGATTTATTTAATCACCCGCCCGAGGGGATAAATTCAAATCAGGCCCGCGGTCAAAATAAACAGAGCTCGGGTAATAGTTTTCCGAGGCGCCACGAGTAAATAAAAGGCACCCGGCTGACCCGCCTCCCCCGCCTCGACCACCTTCGCCGATCATTTTTTTCTTTTCTTCCCTTTCCTTCTCCTCTTTTTTTTTCTTTTTGCAAACCCGCTTTAATACGGCCGCCGCCGCCGCCGCGCCGTCGTCGTCGTCGTCGTCGTCGTCGTCTTCGTCGTGCGTTTTAAGGACTAAAGAATTTATAGGACAATAAAAGCCGTCGGGATTGCCGTTATATCCCCGCGCTCGAGTCACTAAAACCGATTCCGTGCATCAAGCGCTCGTTCGATTCTTCCTTTTGCCGCTCGGTCCCGCTCCTCCCGCCCTCCTGCCCCTCCCGCCCCGGGCCCCCGTCCCTCTCCCGTCGCCGGCGCGTGAGAATAGCTCTCGCGGTCCAGCGGCTCGGGACGCGGGGCAGAGGGAGAGAGAGAGAGAGAGGCCGGGAGAGAGGGCCTCCTCGGTTTGGGCTCCTCGCGGCCGCTGCCGACGCCTCCCGGCATGACTCGGGTCGATCAGGAGGCCGCGACAACGTCCCCGAGGTGTGTCCCCGCTGAACGAGTGCGAGCGAGACGAGGAGAAAATTACCGGCACGAACGACGGAGAGGCCGCGCAGGAGGAGGAGGAGGAGGTGGAGGAGGAGGGGAAAGAGACCTCGGCAGGTTTATACGTGTATACGCGCGGACGAGGGAGCGAGGAGGCGGGAGGGAGCGGGCCGATTCCATTCACTGATTGAAATCTCCTTCCATTTGTTACTGTCAAGAAGGTGGCGATAGGCTTTCTCTCTCTCTCTGGCCCTCTCTCTCTCTCTCGGCGGGCTGCCCACACGCTACTCAATGGCCCGGGGAACCCACAGCGCGCCCGAGGACTATTATTCCCGCGACGAGAGGCCGCGACGCCCGGCTAACGACCAATCAACTCCGGGCCCCGGGTATATTAATTCCTTATCGATTGTCCTAAGGTGTCCGTCCCGAAAATCTCCCCGGGGCGGCGCGGGAGGCGGCCGATCGCAGCCGGATAAGCGGCCCGGTCCCGTTGCTCCGTACACTCCGGCCCGTCGATCGCTCTCTGTTATGACTCGCCTCTTCTCGGCCCGCGCGTCCTCCGAGCTTTGGATAAAAAGGTAACGAGTTGAGAAAAGGGTCCGCGAGGGCAGCCGGCCGAGATGCGTCGGCGAGATGGCCCGGTGACACTCGCCCGGAGTCCCGGGGCCGCCTTCCTACCTACACATGCATGCAAGTGGGTGTGTGTCTGGTGGTACCAACCTTGAAAATGATGGTGAGCCTCCTAGAATGCCCGAGTCCCTCTTAAACTGGCGACACGAAGCCGCTGCCCATGGTCTGAGACCTGGAATCAGGACGTAAAGCAGCGGATTAGTTTCGTAATGCTTATACAACCTCTTCTTTTAAAAGGGGCCTCAGATAGGATATCTGTTTCAAATGGTCTTGATTTAGCTTTAGCTGGAAACACGGGCTATGCAGAGACAGCCGAGGCTAGGAGGCCGGCGCAGTAAAAACACAATCAAAGCCATGCTTTTAAAGTAAAGGTAGTCGTTCGAGTGAAAAGAAAGGAAAGAGCGAGAAGCGGGTCATTGATTGGAATCGCGGTGAGGAGATGCTGTACTATCGGTGGATTTCATTGACAGGCCGGAGATATTTGATGCGACTAATTGAAAGGGCTGGTGGGAGTTATGAGCTACTGACCCCTTGTAGAAGGGCTTGAAGGCGGTGGTGGCCTCCGTGGGTGGCAGGCTGGCGGTCGTCTGGTGCTGGTGGAGGATCGAGTTCTGCGGCGCCGCGGGCGAAAAGTCCTTGTGCGGCGAGTTCTGGAGCCGGGAGGCGAAGCCGGCCCCCGGGGGTCCGGTGGCCGCGCCCCCGGGCTGGGGCTGCATGTAGGCGGGGGCCCCGGCCCCGGCCACGTGGCCCGCGACGCCCGTCGCCGCCGCGGCGTAGTGCCCCGGGTTGGCCGCGCCCCCGTTACTGGGGGTACTGCTGCTGCCACCAGGGCAGTACCCGGTCGGCGGGCCCTGAATCACGCCATTCGGCGTAGCCACCTTCATATTGGGCGGGGTCTGCGGTGGGGTATCCGTACCAACCTCGGGAAACCCCGCCGCGGCGCTGGAGGCGCTGCCGGCGCTCGAGCCCGAGGACGCGTTAGGGTTGTAGTGCAGCTGGCCCCCCGACGAGGAGGAGAGGAAGCCCCCGTACCTGGCCCCGGTGCTCGAGTAGGGCGCCGTCGCCGCGGAGGAGGGGCTCATCGAGGCGCTCGAGGGCAGGGCGAAGCCCCCGAGGCCGCCGGCGTCCGCCCCGGACGCGCCCCCGCCCCCGAGCCAGGGCTGCTGCGAGTGCTGCTGCCCCGGCAGCTGGTGGTGCTGCTGCTGCTGGTGGTGGTGTTGCTGCTGCTGCTGCTGGTGATGCTGCTGCTGCTGCTGTTGCGCGTAGTGCTGCTGCTGCTGCTGCTGGTGCTGCTGCTGTTGCTGTTGCTGCTGCTGCTGTTGCTGGTGGTGCAGGTGGTACTGCTGGTGGTGGGGGTGCGAGGGCGGCGGCGGCGTCTTGCATGCCGCGGTGTCGGCCAGGGACCAGATTTTGGGCTTTGTCGCCGGGATGGGCACCCCGGTGGCACTGCAGTCGGACTTGAGGCCGTCGTCCTTGAGGTGCTCCTCCGACACGTAGCCCTGGTGGTGGTGGTGGTGGTGGTGCATCGTGTGGTGGTAGGGGTGCTCGGCCGCGCGCCGCGGGTCGTCCTCGAGGTCCAGGTCGTCCTCGTCCTCGAGGTCCTTGTCGTGCTGCATGTGCTCGGCCTTGACGTGGCGCATGGGTTCTGCAATCGGGCAACAAAATACATTTTTTTTTTTTTTATAGGTAATCCGAGAATCTTTAGGCCGATTCGGCCGCGAGGCTCGATGAAAAGTCTATCGAAAGGCCTCGGCGGAATGATCGAATTGGATTAGGGAGGTCGGGCGGTTCCGAGAAAGCGGCCGTGACGCACGGATTGAAAAATGCTACTCAATTCGCTAAACTTGGAAGCGAGACCCTCCCATAGATCTCGGCTCGCGGCAGGAAACGGTAAACAAGGAGGCCGCTCGCCGGTTGCGAAACCAGTGGCTCGGCGAAACGTCCACTTAGTTAACAGAGAAAGAACATTAAGGCCTCCTTCTGTCCCGGTCCCCCGGCGTATCCGCCGGTCCTCCTTAATTGGCACGGGCCGTGGGCGCATGTAGGCCCGGGAGCCGGGCTCTCCCGCGCCGGCGTTAATGGCTCGCGGTCCCCGGTGGTGCGAAAGCGAGACGCGTGTCATTGTCGGGGGGGTGGCGGCGGCGGCGGCGGCGGCGGCCGGCGGATCGGGAGCGGCGGCGCAACCCCTCGGCGGGGGCCGCGCCCCGCTCCCCCGGAAATAGGCGGCACTCCGCCGAGCGCAACGGGGAAATTCCCTTAGCGATATATATCCCTCGGCGGGTCTAATCCGCGGGGGGCGTGCGCCAGTCCCCCCCGCGTAAAAGGGGGCCGAGGCGTCGGCACACTTTGGGGCGACGAGAGATTTCAGCTTCCCTCGAGTGGTCTATATTCGCCGGCTCCCTTTCTTACTTTGGGTTATATAGACTCTCTCCTGGGGCACTCGAGGATAGGCCTGCCGCGGACCGTCTGCCGGGCTCCCCGCCCGGGAGCCAGTCAGTCAGGGGTGAGAATTTCATTAAGAGGTTCGAATGAGCCCGGCCGAGGGAGGGGCCGCTTGATGGGTCGTCAAGCGATAATTCCCAAGCTGGAAACGGCCAGAGATAGAGGAATGGGGGGCTCTCCTCGGAGGAGACGAGGAATGGAACGCGAGGACTGCCCTCGGATAAAGACGCCGCGCCGCTCAAGTGAGCAGTCTGCGGGGAGAGAGAGAGAGAGAGAGGCGGGAGGGGCCGTCGGGCGGTCGGGCTTGGGGTGCACGCCGTCGACCCTTATAAACGCCGGGCTTACGGGGGCCAACTAAATAGATACTGCCGAAGCGTCCACAAGTGGCTCTTTAACTTTTGACCCTTCGGAGCTATCGGCCGTTAATCGAATCATCCCGAGAGCAGCCGGCCGGCTCCCGATGCCTCGCGCCCGCCCGTCGCGCCACTGGAGTAAACCGATTCGTGATTACGGATACCGACCGGGTAATTCGTTACGTTCGGCTCATTTGCGGAATTCACCACCCCGCAGCCTCCGGCCAAGGGGGCGTGGATCATTCTTTCACATTGCCTAACGATGCCGGCGCGTCACGCGGTTGCCTGCATCGTTGCGGCCTTACACGCGTCTCCCACTGACCCCGCGGAGGGACAGCGCGCGGCGGAGGTGCACCGGGAGGCCGGGAATCCGAGCGGCGGGATGCTTCCCCCGGTAGGAGGGGCGAGCGAGGGGAGGTGGCCGCGATCGAAGGTCGTATCAGCCGGACGACACTCGTCGTTCCTCGTTACGAAGGGCGCGGGGTTTTCGGGGCAGGTGGGAGGCAACGGCGGCGGCGGCGGCGGCGGCTCCCCTCGACACACGAGGCAGTCCTCGGCCCTCCGTCTCGCCGACACACGAGCGGGGCGCATTGTGCAGGCCGCCTCGCAGCCGTATCTGCGCGTGCACATCTCGGCCGCGTATTATATGCCGGCGCGGCCCCCTGCGCTCCGATTCGGCCCGGCGGGAAATCCCCCGGAGGTGCGGGACGCCGCGCCGAGGAAGGGCCGAGGCAGCCGAGGTGGGAGCCCGGGGTTTCATTAGGCCGCCCGGCCGATTCGTCGCGCTCGCGCAAAAGGGACCCTAATCATTTAATTTCCTCTTCGGCCGGGCTCCTCCCTGTCGCCGAAGCCGCCGCCCCCGCCCCGAAATACATTCAATCAATTCTCGGCCCTCGCCTCCTCCTCTTCCGCCGGGAGAGGAAATAAAAATCCTCGGGCGCTCGGCGCGTCGCATGCGCCGCTCGGCCCCCGCGGGGGGAGGCGCGCCGGCTCGGACCGAGAGCCGACCGGCCGGCGGCCCGGGGCCATTAATCTCCTCGCGCGGCGACCCGCAACCCGTCACTGTGTTTACCCACATGTGAACCATTATGTCCGCCCCCGCGATATAGAGGGCCGCACGGGTATTCATTGGGAATCTCGCGGCGGGCAACCCGTGGAAGCCGAGCGCCCGCCTCCTCGCCAATCCATAACCTTCGAAAAATCTACTCTACCGCCCGGCAACTTCGGCAAGCTCGGTTTACTTTCTTGTTCTCTTTTCTTCAAACACTTTTGTCAGATTTCTTAGTAGCGAATATGTCGTCAGGTGCTGCCTGCAGTTTGCCTTCGATTACACGGGATGCAAAGAAAAATGCAAGGAAGGATTACCTTCTTGGATACCTTGTTATAACTTGAAATATTCTTAACCTTTGTAATAGCATAATGTCATATCTGCAACCTTGGAAGTGTGGCATGAATAGCACCGGTAGATAATACCGAGTCTCTAGAAAAGTGATTTGGCTAATCTAAATTGAATACATATTTTCGAAGTAGCTGTTAGTGATCCGAAAGGGCTAAACTCCTTAGCCACGGCCTGTTACATCTCTGTCAGGTCTGTTATTGCCAAGCCTAATCAATTCAATTATTCCCTCCATCAAGACTCCCCCGCAGCGGGACTCGAGGGCAGCACCTTTCGCCAAACTAACGGCTCGGTCGTATATGTGGCCGGGGGCCGTCTGGGGGGGCCAAATGGTTACGCCTGACGGATCGATTATTTCATTAAGCGAACGCAGGCGCTATAGGGGTGGACGATTCCGCCCGTGACTCCCGATTGGCCGCGCGTCAGATGGCTCCCGGCGTATATCTCCCATGGAGATATATATACTTGGCTCCGTTAACGGGGCCCGCGCGCCACTCGGTAGAATCTGTTTTCTGTTTGACTAACGACCCTTCCGAGGATTTCCCTTTCGAAATTTATTGGATTTCGTAGGTCAATATTCCGAGTATCGAGTTAAAACACCACGCATCTATGGAGGAAAGTATACTTTTGTCGTGTACAAGTTGATTAGTGATAATTTAAGCGGTTGGAAAGCTTATGCAAATGTTAGTTTACGGGTGTATATCATTCAATTTCAACAAATAACAAATTTCTCTGTATTTACATAATTGTGCCATTCTGACGAGGCATCGAAAAGTGGTTGACAAGTAATTAGATGAGTTGGAAGCAAATTTGGAAAAGTATACGCGTCTTTGCGTAAAATGGCGTTATTATGCAAACACAAAGGTTGACAGGGTGGGCATATGAGAGGAAAGGGGGTCTCCTTACCATTGTCGTCGAGGCCCCGCCTGGCGTCCTCGCCGACGCGGTCCGACCTCCCGTCCCCGGGCATCTCGTCCTTGTCCTTGTTATCCTCGGAGTCGGTGAGGACCGCGTCGTCGTCGTCGTCCGTCTTGTTCTTCGGCTCCCAGGTCATCTTGTTCTCCTTCTTGAGGCGCCGCCGGGCGTTGGCGAACCACGTCGACACCTGGGTCAGGGTCATCTTCGTGATGATGGCGAGCATGATCTTCTCGCCCTTGGTCGGGTAGGGGTTCTTCTTGTGCTCGTTCAGCCAGGCCTTGAGCGTGGCCGTCGACTCCCTCGTCGCGTTCTTTCGCCTCGCGGCGAGGTCGTAGCCCGCCCCGTACCTGCAAGCACAGCGTCAACGCTCGAATGAGATCCCTGCTAGGATGTAGAGTCAGCGGTGCACCCTTGAACTCCCCCCAAGGCCGAGGGCCGAATAAATCAAGCCGGCTCTCCGAGGGGCCGCTGCGTATTACGTCAATCGGGGAGTGAAAATATTGACGGGCGGAGAGGTGGGTCAGTGGTAGGGCCGGGGGAGGCCGTCCCCGAGTGGCCACCATCCCTGCCAAAATCAATCCATCTCCGTCGATCAATCAATGTTTTATCGCCCCGGAGCTGCGGCTCTCACCCTCCGCGGCCATTTTCCTCCGGCTCGAGCCGAGGCCGGGCGGCCCCCGCCGGCAAGACAATATATGCGCGCCGCGCGGAGGAGTATCCTCTCCACCCCGGGTGGATTTCACTCGGGCGCAGCGCCGAGCCACTCCCCGCGTATATATACCCACCCCGGCAGCCGCGCGCCCCCGGCTCGCCAATCTTTTTCCCTTCGATTCCCTCCCGGCCCGCCCGCCCTTTTTTTTTTCCCTCGCCTCTTTTCGCATGATGTACTCCACCCACCCCCCGGCCACCTTTTTATCTCTCGAATCGTGCATTAGGCCCTCGGCGTTCTTTACGACCGCTGAGCGCAGACCCTCGTGCCCTGCCACCGAGTCCAATCTCGCGGTGCTTCGCCGTATTAACTGCGTCGGTCGATTAAATTCCTGATGCAGCGAGATTGGCCCCCGAGCGCGGGGCATCTACGCCGATCGGCGGCAAGCCTCCCCCCCCCTCCGTGACCCTCGTCTAAAATACCGCACTTTTCCTGCCGTGGCACGTGTGCTCGGGAGGCGCGGACGGCGGGCGTGATTAGCGCCCCGGAAGCCATTAGCGGCCGCGGCGCCTGGCCTCCGCGAAAAAGCCCCGAGAGTCGATCGAGCGCCGGCCGGGCGATACATCACCCGGCGGGTGGCCCCGCAGCCTCGCTCGCGCCCTCGCCCTTTGTTTATATCCCCCGGGCTCGTTGCGGACCTCGTCTCCGTCGCGGGGGCGAGTGCGGGGGGGAGAAAAAAAAAAAAGGAAAAAAGAGAAAAATAAGAAGAGCGGGGGTGGCGCGTGCGCGGGAATAAAACCGGCGCCCCCCGGCGTGATTCCATCAGGGGCCCGCTCCGGCGCGCTCGCCGTAATGGCGATCCGATCGATCCGCCCGGCGGTGGCGCGCCGACCGAGAAATACCCCGGCGAGCCGGCCCGCGCGCTTTTCCGCCGGGGGGGTGGGAGGGGCGGATTTGGCGGTAAGCCGCTTTTTGCCCCGGCCGCTTTTCCGGGGCCGGGCTCCTGACACTTTGGCCGGATTTGCCGATTTGCGGCGGCGGGCCGGGGCGCCTCGGCTTTTTAAACGCCCGATTCCCTCTCCCCCCGGTTTTCCCCGCGCCGCGCGCTCTCGAGCACACGGCCGTATCGCCCGTTTTCGCAGGGAGAGCCTGGCGCTCTGCTCGGTGGCGCGTGACCGCCGCGTTATAATCAGCCGAGCCTTCGTACACCGCGTGTCTCGTGCCGAGGAGCCACGGGGAAAAAAAATTAAGCGGGACCCACGAGGATTATTACAGTGTATACATAGGTGTGCTTGTACGTATGCGTGCCTCCGCGGGATATAATCGGGCCGTTTAGAAAGCCGCTCTTAACACTCGGCACAGCTCGGCGGGATTATAAATGCAGCGGGCGTCGCGCAAATCGAATTAAACCCGCGGGAAAGCTGATAAGCGGCGCGGAGTGACGTCTGGGAGTAATGGTGATCGATTCATTTGCGCCGAATGTTGAGTTTGCCCGCTCGAGGCGCGCGGCTCACGCAATCAAATAGAACGCGACTCGGGGAAAAACGGCGCCGCCTTGCATTTCCCAACGGAGCGCGTTTAATCGGCCGCTCGCCGCGCTTTCCCTCCCCGTCGGCCCTCGCTCGCTATTGGCATACGTACGCGCGCATCGCCAGGAGTTGCCTCGCCGTGCGTTTTCTCAATTAGCGGAGGGACCGGCCGCGGGCAAACACCGCCGGCGCCTTTGTCTCCCCCGGCTGGGGGGGCGCGAGGGGAGAGAGAGAGAGAGGAAAAAAAAAGGCGCGCGGCCGAGTCAACGGGGCTCTCGAGGCCGGCGGCGCTCGGCAAATATTGTCAATCGGCCGGACGGTCTCGCGCCCCTCCCCCCGGACTCTTCTGCCGGCGTCCGCGGGGTTGCCGGGCTTCTCGCTTCGGGCCGATCGTCGGCCACGGCTGGCGGTCACCCGGGGAGGGGGGTATATAGCGCCCGGGGGTGAGGGAAAAAGCCGAGGGGAAGGAAAAAAGGGAATGGAAAAAAAAAGGAGGAGGAAGGTTAGCGTGCGGTTGCGGGCCGGGCTTCGGGGGATTCGGGCCCGGAGGTTTTCACCCTCTATTAAACCTACCTCCAGACAGGGGAAAGGCGGCGCGTATATATATATACTCGGCGGATTTCTTTTAGCTCGGCCGCCCCCCGCCCCCTCCTTTATTTCGCTGATACCGTCGCGAGGGAGCCCCGAGGCGCCCGGGGAGAAAGCCGCTCGGGGCTGAATCCGAGAGAGGAGATCGATATGTACCGGGGCCATTGTCTCTCCGGCCTCCTCCCACCTACCCGGGCCCGCTCCTCCCTCCGAGGCGCACCGGCGCCCGCGCGAATTATTTGTTCGCAAATTCGCCGCGGATGGAAGTGGGCGGGGCCGGCCCTTGCCTCTAATGAATTCGGCCATTACCCCGGGAGTTTTCCTAATTGCTCGCAAGGATATTAAGCCCCGTCGACGAGCCGTCGAATCGCTCCCCGCTCCCCCCGACTTTATCCATTTTTCTCCGATTTCCTCGATGCGCAGGTGCGTCCTTCGCTAGCCTGCCGGCGATTAATCGTAAACTTGTACGCGCGCCGCGTCTCTGCAACAATTGAAGAATCGTAAAAAGAGCCCCGTGGATATATCGCGCTGCAACGAAACTTACGTAAGCTCCTGTCGGAGTAGGTTTATAAAACAATCTATCCGTTCGCGGCGGCTCATTTAAAGATGCGCGCCGCGAGCCATAAAAGCGCGGCGATCCCGGGAAGCGCAGGAAAGATCCAAGGAGTTATATATTTGTGAAAGATACGTCGCCGGCGGTTAGCGACGGGCCGTCGAGGGCCGCTGCCAACGGGAGGCGGCCTTGAAAGGTTAACCAATATTAGCAGAAGCCGCGTAATTACTTCCCGCGCGGGCCATAGGCAAACGGGCGGAAGTGCAAAGGGGCGTCGGATCGCGGCGGCGCGCGCGGGCTGCATATGTGTGTGCGCGCGTGCAAGCGGGCGGCCGGCTCCCACGTCGCATGGGCGCATGTGGGCCTTTTACGGCTTTTTATTGTCAGGAGGGAGGGGGGGGGAGAAAAAAAAAGGAAGGAAAAAATAATAAAAGGAGAGAAAAAAAAAGAGGAGGAGGAGGAGGAAGGTGGAATCGGGCCGGGTTTACTGCTTGATTGCGGCGTCCCGCTCCCGGCTCCCCGGCGGCCTTCGCCATTTTAATGCCGGCTTGCAAAATTGCCTTTTCATTTGCATTTTATTAACCGCGAGGGGGCCAGACCCCGGGACGAGGACCTCGCGAGCCGCGGCCGGCTCTTTTTCCCGATTGGCCCTTTGTCCGGCCCTCCGCGGGATTCGGGACGCGCGGCCCTCCTGCATATTATCTGCGGGCCGCCCTGTGTCCGGCGCTTGGAGGGCGCAATCGACGCTGCGCTTCGGCCACTCCGCGGGCTCATTTCCGCGGGAGCGCGCGCGACCCGCGTGCGACCTTGAACGAACAAAAAAAAAATAAAAAAAAAAAAATGAAAAACCGAAACAAGCGACCGTATATTGCCCCGATCCTAGCGCTCGCCGCCGGGGCGTAATGACTTTTTTCCGGGCGACGCGGCTCATATGCGCGTCTCGGGGAAATTGCCTCGAGGCGGAGGTCGCCCGACGCGTCCCTGCTCCTCCTCCCCCCGTCGCTGCCCGGGGCGCTCCGGGCTTTTATTGAAAAATAAAGCCGAGGCCGCGCGACGCCGCGAAGGTTTTCCACTCGGAATAAAAGTTGGAGGCTCGTTTACATACTCGCCGCGCGCCTCCTTTCGAGAAAAAGTAGAGGGACATTATTTACGCTCGGGCCGGATGCATTTTTTCGCCTGGTCGCGCGAGCCCGCTCCAATTCGCATTCCCCGCCGCGGCTTCTCGCTGGATATATTGGATTTTCAGACTTCACCGCCGCTAGCCTACAGCGAGTACTTTGTCACGATGCACTGAACGCGAACGCTTCCAAGGATGTGGGTATAGGTCGGACTTGAGGATAAATCGAGGCGAAATCAGCGAGCACGACAACCGAGTCTTGTAGCTGCACCCCGAACACGTGGCATTATGCCTGCAGTTGTTCCTTTTATCTCGCGAGATTGGTAGTAAATGTGATGGTTGAGTCCGTGACTTGGACAGCATAATCCTTACCGCGATGTAGGCAGTAGTAAAGGCGTGTAACGGTAGGACAGACCGTGGAGCGGAGAGGCGCTGGCAGTTCGATTGCTAATTCACGCGCAATCGCGGTCTGGCCGAGGTGGCTCCGAATCCCCGGGCTCGACTCCCCCCCCCGCCCCGATTCCCCGCGATCTCATTAAACAACCTACGCGAGGGAAGAATTCAATCTGGCGCCGGTGATCGGCGTCGGGTTTTTTCCCCCGCGGCTTAATAAGGCCCGCATGGAGCATCGCTAAGGAGGCAGGGGCCGGCCGGCCAATTACACGTGCGCGACCCTTTGTAAACGGCGACTAAACTGCCGCGGCGGAGGTCCCGCGGCCCCCGCGCCCCGGAGAAAAACGCCCGCGGGAAAAACCGGTTCCGCCGCCGATCTCGACTCTATTAACCGCCGCGGCGGGGGGAAACGAAGAAAAAAACAAAAAAAACAAAGGCAACGACTAAAAGAAAAAAAAACGAAACGCATCCGCGGCTCCCTTTGCTCGCCGCGGGCGGCCCCGAAAATGTCCAGTCCCCTCGGCGCGTCGCCGCGAGCCCGCAAAAACCCGGCAGCTTCCGTCAGCGTCTTTTATCAAGCGGCCGAGGCTCGCGTGTATCCGCCGTGAGACCATCGGTTTTTAACGGCCGCAGCTTAACGAGTCCGCGCGGTCACATTGGCATTGGCCGCTCATTGTTTCACGTGGCTGGCCGGATGGGAATCCCTCGCCGCTTCAAATGTTCGATATATGCATTTCAAGTGGCTTCGGACATTTGCACTGTTTTAAATGTCTGGGTATAAGCGATGAGGCCTCCGCATAGAAAATGAAGCTACGCGAGTAAATGAAGGCATTAAACCGCGCGGTGTATTTTGGGATACATCCTTATGAAATTGCGCACTGCCCTACGTTTTAATTATTCCTGGCTTGCGCCTTTTTTTTTTAGCGCTACTTTGTTTTAATTACCGCGGGGAAAAACAACTAGGGAACCATCCAAGATTTCTACCAAGCTAAAGGTAATGAAATGAACGAGTAGTGCCTGAAAATGCGTTGCAAATGGAAGGATGAAAATTTAGCCGAGGGCGCGCGAGTGTTTTTCGTAGGCGAACGCCCGGAAATTCCGGCCGAAAAACAGCTAGCCGTACAGCGTATCATTATTATAATCTGAAGGGGCTAATTGTCCCGGGCGCAAACTTGCGCCCCGGGCCGGCCCGGGGGAAAAAGGCGCGCGGGCGTAATGCGCGCATAATTCCGCGGGCGGGGCGGCCGCGCGGGCCAAAAGGAGGAGCCGCCGCGAAAAGTCCCGTATAACGCAAACAGTTTTTCACGGGCGCGTGGAGAGCCGCGGGGGGGAGGGACTTGGCGCGCTACAGCCAAACAGACAGGGGCCAAGTGGAAAAGTTCCGCGGCGAGCCTCTTTACGAATTCCGGGGAGCGGCCGGGACACGCGGGGGAGGCGCGTGGCGGGTCTTAGCTTCCCTCCCCCCCTGGGCGCAAGTAGGGCGCACCGCCGACTGGAGAAATAATGCCCGGATTTTCTCCTTTATTCTTTTTCATCGAGGCCTAGGGAACTAATAATGCCAGCGAGTGCAGGGCAGTGATTGACGATTCGTTCACGCGTTGCCGCGGTCAGGTGTAGGCTAGCTGACTTTATGATAACAGCGATATACGCGTGCGTCTTACCGTCGGAGATTATAACAAATTGCGCAGTTTTTTTTTTTGTCAGAACAAGGAGCGCGCGGATCCGGAGGCTGCACTAGGCTAATTATAACGTCTTACGAGCCTGACAAATGCGAAGAGGCGTGGGCGCTCTTAAAATAATGTCAACGCGTTTAATTAGAGAAGGGCAGGATCCGCGTACAGGAAACGCGTCCCGGAGCCGTCCGTCCTCGCATTAAGAGCCGTAAAAGTAAAAGAATAAAAAAAAAAAAGAAATGGCGAGGAAGCGCATACATATATACACATATATCGGGCACGGGGTGGAGGAGGGGGCGAGGGTTTCGGGGGAAAAAAAAAAGAGAGAGAGAGAGGGAGAGGGAGAAAGGTTGACGGTGGAAGGGTGCCGAGGGGCCCCGCGCCGCCCGCATAATATAAAGATGTGAGAGCGTGCGAAGGTGGAGTTCCTTTCTCGGTGAGTGATGGGGACTTTATTGGGGGGGCCGGGAGTCGAGGGGCAGCCGGAGGAGCAGCGTCGAGATTCATAAGGGGGTTTTTGGGGCGCCGCTCTCCGCACCGAGCCCGATCAAATAGTTCATAAATAACCCGGGCCGAGTGGCTCCGGGGACGCGGTAATGCACCGCAATCGCTCACTTCGCCGGCCGATAATTGCACGCGACAATCGGACCGCACGCGGATCATCCCCCACCGGCGGACCGAGGAATCGCATAGTATTCCGGAGCGGCAAGTTTGCACTGACTTGGTGGGCACCGCGATGCATATACATACCGTTTGAAAAAATAAAAAAATGAGGCTGATTGAACGGCGGTTGGTAACTCTGTGCTTTCGGTGCTCGTGACCCGCGGACCGACCTTCAATACCCAACCCGTCTATATCAACCGTCCGAGAAGTTTTTCCCACTGGACGGCGCGCGCGCGCTCGTTATATCCAGTTTGTCCCGCGAGCCCTGTAAAACGATTCCTCCTCGATAGTATATCTTAAGTGTCCCTATTATACAGCGCCTCCGTGCGCAAAACCGCAGGCGCGGTGCACCCGCGGAGGGAAAACGGATACGGCTTATAAAACGCGACTTGTGTTTCGATAGTCGCGAGGATAGCATCCGTCCGGCTAATGGAGTTGCGCGCCGAGCGGGTATATACACGCGGCCGGCGAAAGCCTCTCGACAATGGGACAATGAGAATCGTGGGGCGAAGGCCCGATGAATTGCGAGGAGGGGGACTCTGCGGTAATTAAAACCGGCGAGCGGGGCGCGAAGACCTAATGAAATGTTAAAGAGCACGGCGCCGGGGATGGAAAAAAAAAAGGTAGGGGGAGGGCTGAAGGGAGCAACCGGGCAGGAACGGGCCGAAGGGGTTGGAGGTCGCGCGGAATGCCGGGCGAGGAGGGCGTTATGCCTCGGGGATCGCGCGGCCCGACCCCACCGCCCGGGGTAAGTTAAGCTTAGGCTTTATATCGAGGGGCCTCGGGGGTCCGCGACGGCCGCGGCCCTACGGACGCGGGGCTTTCCCTCCCGGCTAATGCGCCGCGCGGCTTTCATAAATCTCGGAAACGCCTCCCCCCCCCGGCGGAGGAGCGGCGCGTGCGCGGCCTCGGCACCTGTGAGAGCGCCTGGCCCGCCCGCCCCGTAGGAGGCCAATCGATAAAGCCGCCGGTCTTCGGGGCCGACGGAGAGCCCCGCGCGTTGCCTACGCTACCGCCCGGTGCCCGCCCCCCGAGCCCCCCCCCCCGCCGCCGCCGCCGTCGATCCGCCGATCGCCACCCCCCGCCCCGCACCGCGAGTAAAAACCCGTGTATCGCTCGGGAGCGGCTTTAAAAGCCCGGGCGGCTCCAGCTGCCCTGGATTACCCTCGCCCCACGGCGCCCGCCGCATCCGCCGGCACTTGCCCCCGGAGAGTCTACCGGCCATTTTGTAAGCGCCGCCCGATCGCGGCCGGATTCCCGGGGATATAGATTTGTTGCCGGCGGATTTGCCGCCGCCAGGGGGAGGGGGAGGCGATACCGCCCGGGTCTCTTTCATCGGACCGCGCCTGCATTATGGAGCCGAGGCATATATCGGCCCGCCGGCCGGGCTGTCCCCGTCTCTTACCACTGATTCCTGCCCTTCCGACCTGTTACGCCTCCTTGCCGAGCATTTTTCGCGCCTGTTATCGGGGCCCTCGTTGATTATACTCGCGGGCGCTCGAGATTTCCGCCGAGGGCGTCGAGTCCAACTGGAGACTCGACTCTTTTTACTATTATAACTGCCATATAGCGACTTACTCTGCAATCAAACTCGGCCCGCGATTAAAATCTGATTAAACCGTGAAGTTGGATTAGTCGTGCCAGTTCGGCTTTTCCGTCGCCAGCGATTCCCTTATCGGCCAATCGCTCCTGACGCGGAATACAGCGAACAAAAGTCAAACTTTCACGAGGCCGTGGAGTAAAAAATTAAGTGTCACGAGAACCACGCGAGCGCCAGAGTTTCGGTGCTAAAACACCCAAGTGCGCTAATTAACTTCTCGAATGATTAAAACCGTGGCGAATATGTCGACGCGCTTTTCGCTCCTTGCTGTCCCATTTACTTGACCTGTCTATTAATTTAAGTGCTCAATCCTTGGGATGATAACGCCGAGTGTAATCTGCTACATGATGGAACCTCGATACCTACTTTAGCGTTCAAGCATCGAGTGGAAACAAAAGGGTTTCAAGTTTCACGTCGGCCAACTTTGGTATTGCGAAAGACGATTGTTTTCCGAGGCAAGTGTTTTCTGCGCCGCAATTGCAATGTAACGCACGAATAAAACGACTTTGTGTAAACTCAGAAAAGAGAACGGAGAATTTTCGGAATAAAAGACTCTTAAATACGGATATACCCAAGCCTGTCATTACAGCCGAGTCATTTTGCACAAATTATAATCGACTGTTTTAATATCGCATAAAGTTTGTTATAAAAGCTGCGTGACTTGGACTTTATTAAATTTGTTCCGGTGAGTCGCGTGAGTTAGCGCGGCTGTTTTGATCGAGACGATGTCGCCCCGGCAACTCTGCGTTTCTCGCCGGTCCGCGCCCATATACGTACATCCATCCCCGCGCAAATAAAGCCCGCCCGCGGGGATGATAAAACAAAAAAAAAAGGTCGATTTTTCTGCTTAGCCCCGGCGTCGAAGGAGCCTGGCGCCGGCGTTAAAATAGCGGCGGCTCCTGGAGTTTGGACAGGGCACGATTAAAATATTTGAGGGGGCGCCTAAGCCGGCCGCGCCGCGCCTTGTAAATAGACGCCGGGGCCGAAAATAAAGCAATCCGTTAATCAATCCCCCCCGTGAGGGCCTAATCCCGCCCTTCCGCCTCGCGGGGGCTCAGCCGGCCGAGGATGATCGGGCCGCGGCCCCGCGGCCGCGTCTCCCGCCCGTGACTCCCCCTCCGAAAAAGCTCGTATCCAGGCGCGGGGAGTGTAAAAAAAAAAAAGCAGAGAGAGAGATACGTCGGCCGTATAAAGGGGAGAGGCGGCCGGCCGGGTAAAGGAAGAATAATGGCCGGGCGGGCGCTTACGTACCCATAGGCTGCGAGCGTCGGGTCGTAAGGGTAGTAGCCCGTGGCTGCGGGCTGGAGGGCCGCCGTGCCCCAGGCGGCGCCCATGTCCGCCGTCATCCCCATCCCCGTCGCGTCCTTCAGGCCGTAGGGGTTGCCCTGGAACAAAAAAAAGGCGGGCTGGTGAGGGCCAGGTTAGCCAGATCCATTGAGCGGAGGCCGGGCCATTCTCTGCGCGTCTCCTCCTGGGGCCCTCCCCCGGCTACCCCCGAGACACGCGCCGCCTGCGCGTTACATAGTTCGCCGCTCGCTCCTCCTGCCGGGCCTCCAATTCAAAACGGCGGGCGGGCGCAACTTACCTAGGCCCGTGCGCCCCGGAATACACCGCGAAAGGCCGTGTATATATACATGCGTGCGTGCGTGTGTATTCAAATCCACTTAATCAGGCGCGCGCCGCTGCGGGGCCCGAACACTCGACGCGGCTAATGGCCGCACAATGGGATATTATTAGTCGCCGGGGCTTACCGGGGAGACGGGCGGGGCGAGCCGGCCGCCACGGAGCTTCCTATGTCCGCCGGAGAGGACGACTCGCCCGGGCGCTTATATATATAACGCACTCCTTCCTTGCCCCGCGCGGCTCCCGAACTTTTACGCCCGCGTCCTCCTCCCTCTTTTTCCCTCCCGCTCTTTTTACGACTTATGCGCCCGGGGGGGAGGAGAAAAAGGGTTCGCGTGCCCTAGTTATAGAACAAAGCGGCCCGGTATTATATACGTTATATATATATATACGTGTGCGGCTTTTGCCGACTTAATTGCAACGCCCCTCGATATCGGGGCTGCTTTGAGCGACAAGAATCGCGGAAAGGAAAAGGGAACACTGTATGCGCGGGCGCGGGCCTTTTATTATGCGCTCGCGTTTCCGCGCCTACATCGCCGCCGATGCTAATACCATGTATATAATGTGTGTAAAAGGAAATTCGCGCTAGGGCCGCAATTACAGTGTGAAGATTGTCTGCGCTAATGTCTGTTCTAACACTTATTAAATTTAAACTTCTGACGTTTATAGAAGCATTATTCTTCTGATTAGCCGCGCTCCGGTGGACAAATTAAACACGAGCCCCATAAAAATCCAGCCAGATTGCAATCCTGCTTTAAAACAAGTAAGATGGTAGCGTATTTTCCTTAATTGGCAATGGGAACTCGGAAAATAGGCTGATCCGCGGGAATTCCCGAGCGGCACGCGCATATACATATATATACAAAGTGGATCGAAAACTTCATTAAAAGTTGCAAAGATTTCTAGGAGGCCGGGCGAAACGTCCGAGCGTACAACCGGCAACTTTGGATTATATACGCGCGCGGATTAATTAAATCTCGCAACCGTGGACAGTTTGCCTGGTGGAAGCCGGCATAGCTCGCGCTGCAACAACATTATATCTTTTAATGCCTGGCGCGCGGATCGGCGCTCCTCCGCTTATCCGGGAGGCTTATCAATCCACATCCTCCGGGCGCGCCTAGGACGTTACCCCCCCCTCGGTACTAACTCCGCTCCGCGCGCGTAAACCCCAATTCCCGAAGATATAAATTGCGGGCAGCCGTCGGCCGCAAGTGCCTCCGATGCAAACGTACCCCGGGCAATTAAAGAAATATATCCCCGTGCGCGCCGGTGCCTCGGCGCGACAGCTATATATCGCCCGCGGCGATCATCCACTCGGGCGTTTTTCATTTCTCTCGGGCGCCGGGGCCGGCAGAAGCAGGCCGCGGATCCTCGCGTCACCTAAGCCCGGCCTAATTACCGATTATACGCCCGGGTTACTTTTTTTATTCTCCTCCGCGCGGGCAGGTCCGAGTATTGTTGGCCCGGGAGAGATCAAAACGCTAGAGGGCGCGCGCGTTGTGCCGGAGACGTGGGCCCTTGTAAACGCGCCTCCTTCTTTTTGACTGCTCCCCCAGCGCATACGAGAAGCCCGCGACATTAGGAGACTTATGTCGCGGGGGCTCGTTGTTTTTATTCTCTCGGCGGCGCCGAGTTCTGCTGCCGGGGGCAAGTGAGCGAGCGCCTGGGCCGTGGGAAACGGGAGGAAAGCCGGGCGAGGTTATATATGCAAATTCCCGGCGTGCACCTGTCTCGTCCTTTATCTCGGGCCCTTTCCGCGCGGCCGCGGCCATTACCGCCTCATACTCGCAGATTCTTTCGGGCGGCGCGCCCCGCCGCCCCGGAGGCCGCCGTGGATGCGTATTTTTAAGCCCGCGCTTCTAACGACCGTGTAAACTGCCCCGGCGCTCGTTAAGGCCCCCGAGCGTCATTGGGAATTAACTTGGCGAATAAACTAGGTAGGCTTTTTCATTAGCCGTATTAGAGAGCTGATAAAGCGTTCGGCATAAAGAAACAACTGCGCGGCCCCCTCTTATCTCCGCGTTTTATCTTGTCCGAGCGATATTCCGTTTTTTTTTTCGCGTGTGTAGTTTTTACGGAACGCGGACTCGCTCTTCTAGTCGGGTCGGTAACTCAACGAGTTGTTCAACTGCTTGTGAAACTTTGTAACGGACCCTATTCAACTATACTAAGTCCATTAATGTTGATTATCAATACAGAGCTCTCGATAGGACGAGTGCTAAAAAATTATCGGCCGCCGGCTAAATCATCATAAACATCTGACAGAGTTGTCAAACCTTGTCTTTTTTTGCTTGTCTTATAAGCCGATGTAGTAATACACGGGAGAAAGACATTTTTTGTCCAAATACATGTGTAACGTCGTAAGTTTGTATGATTAAAAAATATACACTTTAAAATTGTGAATATTCTAAAATTGGTAATGTACATAATCACTGATTAGCTGAACATAATTTCTTATCTCGACTAAACTGCTTGAAAGGATAACCAATGCATTAGGTAATAATTAGGAAATATTTCTTTCTGCCTATATTTAATGACCCACAATTAATAGTGAATATAATATATTGGATCGGAGGCAATGAATACGTTTTCTATCTACCAAATAATTATTGATTGCAACAGAGAAGACGTACGTCCTTCGTGCCACGGACCAGCCGGAACAGCGTATAACTTGCGCATCCGGAACTCCAACCGTCCCGCGTCGTAGAATAACGGAAGCGCGCGACGAGGCTCCAAAAGAGCAAAAACGAACGGTGCGACTCTTGAAAATAGCAGCTCATGGCTTTCATCCGTCTCGCTTGCCACACGCGAAGCATCGCCCAATCCGTACCCCTTTTTTTTGCCCACACGCATATATATATCCGTCTGCGGCGCTCTTCCTCGAGTGCACGGCCTTTTTTCCCACCGGTCGGCTGCGCGCGCGATTAAAACGCCGACGGTCGCGGCGGTAAGCGATTATGCGATCAGCCTGGGCATGCCTTAATTAAAGGGCGGAATCGACTCCGCGAGCGTGTCATCCCGGGAAACATGTCCCCCGGCGAGGGATAGGCCTGATCGATATCGCCTTCCTCCCAGCTATATACACGTCGGGCGCGCGCATTACCTGCACATATGTGTACCACTGCGAGGAGGCGTTTTTGCACCCCGCAAAACTTTCGCACGCGAATCTCGTTCTTTTTCCGCGCTCGGATATCCCGATAGGATACCCTGTATATATATGGCCTCGCTCCGCTGGCGGCGTCGACAAAGTTCAAGCGCCGGAGGTGAATGTTTGTCTTGGCGGCCCGCGTACCCAGCGTTTTTCACTGCACCAAGTCTGCCGCCCGGGCATCAGCTCGCGCGGGTTTACCAAGCGGCCTCAACGAGACTCGAGAGGTTTTCTCGCTAGAGAATCAACCGAATTTCCTGGTCATAACGTACGAGTAATCGAATTGAAATCACTCGGTTAACTTTTCATCGCGCTCAAAGGCAAGGAGTATTACCCAACTGCCTCGGACTTTATCGCGTTAGACCAAAAAGCTAAGCCGCAATCGACCGCCTAGCAGACGTAAGACCGTTCCTATGGGCGTTCAAAACATTGCAATTATATGAGTATAGGAAGAGGTTTATTGGAGAGGGTCGCGGGTTGTCCTAGCGAGAGCAACTAGGCCCCGCGCAGGCGGCTCGCTCCCACGAGTCGAGGGGCACAGGCGCGGGCGGGTGCACGGCCGGTTTATCGCGATGCCGCGGCCGATCGCCAGATGTCGCGGGCGGCCCGGGCAGGGCGCGCTTTGGCGCCGTGCCGCGTAGGTGCGCGCCGGCTTATCTCCCCCCCCCCTCGCCCCGCGGCCGCTTTCTTATGGACCGCGAGGCGGGCAGAAGCTGCGGCCGAGCCCCGGCCCCCGCCCCACATAGCGCGCCGCCCATTTTCAATTCAATGCTAATAGGCCGCGGAGGGCCGTGTTCCGCATGACAATGCCCCCCCTCGGTTTCCCGGCGCGAAGTCGAAGCCGGCCATTTTTTATTTCCCCCTTTTTTTTTTATATATTAATTGCCCGCCGAGGCAAGCCAGCTAGGCCGCGGTTAATTTATCTTTTTTTTTTCTTCTTCTTTTATTTCGGGACGATCGGGTTGCGGCGCGGCGCGCCTGGGGGAGGGGAGAGGGCCGCTCCTCCGGGAATAGCCCAATCACTCGGTCGGCGTCGGCCCGACGACGCCTCGAGGCCTCTAAACCCCCGGATTTATCGGCGCGGCGAGCGGGGCGCACGCGCGGCCCCTTGCACAAATATCATAAGGCGAGCGCGTGCAGCTCGCGAGCGGCCGTATCGGCCGGGTCGATTGGCGAATCGGCCACATAAATAAACCTAATCTCGGGCTTCGAAAATCGGGCCGAGGGCCGTGGGCGCACGAGGCGCACGGCCGGGCCCGCCGGTGACGCAAACTCCCCCCCCGGGAGTCATAATGTGCCTCTCGCCGCGGCTCATGCGGAGAGAGGCCCCCCCGGGGGAGGGGAGGTAAAGAAAAAAAAAAAGTGGAAACATTAGCCGCGCACGCACACGCGGGCCCCGGGGCCGGCCGCCGGCTGCATCTACACACGCGGATCTCTTATTCAAATGAGCCGAAGCCGCGCGGCTTGCGAAAGGTATTAGAAAACGATTAAATATCAGATGGCGCGCACGTAACCCGGCCTCGCGGGGCGCCATAAGCGGCAATATATATCGGCGCACGGCCGCTATTATGATTTCCGCGCGATGCCTATCTCCCGGGGGGACGGCGCACGGGGCCCGGGCTCAATCGCGCCCTGGCCCTCGCGAGGAGACCCGAGCCCGATCAGATACGCGCCCGAGGTAGACATTACTCGTTATCTGTCCGCGCGCCGCCGCCGCCGCCTGCCGCGCGCGCCGCACGAGCCTCGCCCGGGAGGGCGCCACTCTCGCGATAATACAATATTGCAACGAGAGCGCGACTCGGAGATAGCCGATCTCCCGGCCCTCCGTCCCTTCTGTCCCCGTGGCCTCTAACGCTACCGGCAACCTTTCCCGCTTTCCGGCCTTCGGTTCTCCAAAAATAATAAGCCGCTTTCCACGTCTTTCCCTGCAGACGTTACATTTTCATTGTTTTCGCCTGTATCGCATTACGTCCAATTACGGTCAATTTTGCAGTCATGTAATTATTACATAAATCTAAAGCTTGTGTCCCTGTGTGACAATTTCGACAAATTATTTTTTAATGGAAGAACAAACACCGCACGTAATAGGCTGCGCTTATGTGATTGAAGGAAAAAACACGTGCTACGATCTGTTATAAATGCTTATTTATAACTATGTGCGCCGTACAAATTGAAACGAGTACTATTGTGATGAATGATGCCGAAGCGACGTTCACATAGCGATTTTGTCTCTTATAATTGATCAAAATCGCGGGAAACGTATTACGACGCTTTATAGCGTTATACAGCTCATGTAATCCTCATGTACTCACTTTATTAATTACACTTGAAAAGGATATTCTGCTTGAAGCGGTTTTGCTTTATCATTCGCGACATCTATCATGCTAATTGATGGAATTTTTTAGGTTTATGACGCGATTGTGTTACTATATGGTATTCTTAAAATCTTCTATTTACCATAATAATAATAATTAATCAACATAACAAGAATAGCTTAAATTTCTCAAGACTATTGAACGTTGTTATACAAAAAGTATTTGTAATTTTGAAACGGATCTCAAATTCATACCACTGTCAGACGAGTTTTCTTGGAGAATACAACATTTAAGATGGACATGTAGCAATGGTACAGTTATAAACAGCGATACTGTAGAAAACTTGTTGTAATCCCTCGGTCAAAAAATAATACGTTTGTCCTCTATCGTGCTCATAAATTAACTATTGAGCCTCAAAACAAACAATCTCCATCAACCAAGAACAAAATTAAAGTTTCAGCAAAGCAACAATCAGTGATATCAAACTGTAATATATACGTATGCGCTAATCTAATCTAATCACGATCTCATTCATAAAAGTTGTAAGCTCATTTTTTAATAATGCAATATCTAAATTATCAGAATAAGTTAACGCGTTACCACAAGTGTATATAACAAAATTTAAATACTGGTTGCAACTTGAACCTCGTGGAGAATAAAGTCTAATAGAGCAGGAAAATGTGTTCGAATTAACAATCATAATTTATTATCCAATTACCTTACTGTTGACTAGGACATTTGTCAAATACAGTGGTAAACCAAATAGTTTCAGAAATAGAAAGAAAGTGTGATAATTCAAAAATTTCAAGGACAACATTATTTTAATATTTTTGCGTCTTGGCTGTCAAGTAAATTGTAAAAAAACACGCGACGAACCCATTTATTTTACCCACCTGCGACCCCTAACCTTTTACGCAATGCTCCCGAGCGCGACGGCAATCGCGTGCTGAAAATTATGCGATTCCGAAACGCACGTGGTTCTGGGTACGCTCTGGAACTATCTCGCGAGGGGCAAGTGTTGCGCTCGCTCTCGTGTGGCATTATGCGCGCGAACGATTGTCATCGCGAATCGTGAGCGGGGCACTGAGGACACGACATCGCCGCGCTTTATTTGTCTATTGGCTATTACCGAGCTCACTCCCAAGTCCCAACGATCACCGAACCCCTTATTTCGTCTACCTACCATTTTTCAATCTGTTTCTTTGTTTTCTTCTACTCCTTTTTAAACTATAAAGTTTAAACGCCTTGAAAAGTCGAACGAGTACATGGCTGCAGATTAGAATTAGTTTGCTCCGCGAGATTACACACACCTATAATAGTCACCTTAATAGCAATTTATTTGAGTTTAAATATTTCAAATCATGTTTTTCTTTAAATATTTCAACAAATGTTATTATCCGCAGTCTTATCTCAGTTTGTACATTGTATAACTTTTTAGCTGCTCAATGTGCAGGCAAAAAAAAATCCGAAAAAAAATTCTCTCTATATACACGATAAAAAAGCCGAATGTCAAACTCTTTCCCTTTATCACGACGCAAATATCGTTACAATGTACTCAACTCCATTCGGCGCGGACTGGTTTTAACGTACTATCCATTTTATCGCCGAGGCGTTTAGCGAATCGCGCGCGCGCTTTACCGAGCGACGATTACGGGAGGGTAGGATGCCGGTGCACGATAATTGCGATTGTCGCGCGCTCTCGGTGACATAAACGATGTCACCGCGTAACTTGGCAGATAGTCGCGCGGGATTGGTGTTATTACACCGGGTAACGCGGCTGCAGATGAGCGCACGCACGAGCGTATTTTCGCGGTGTATATACCTGTATACGGAGGTAACTTTCCTTCAACTTCCATGAAGAACCGTGACCAATCAATTATACAATATTTATTGCGTAAGCAAGTGTTATACTTTTTTTCTCAACGTAAAGCCTACCGTAGATAAGTAGTATTACAGTTATTAGTATTATAATTGTTAGTATAGTATAAGAATAATTTATAACAGGACAATAAATTAGACAACTGCTAGATAAAAAAAAATTGCAGGAAGTTTCGATAAAAAAGACACGTGTTGAGTGATGTCACATTGCAATATAATAATTATTGATGATTAAAAAAGTAAGATGTCACAATAATGCGAAAGAAATAATCAAATATGTTAAACACAATAATACAACATTTATTATTCTTACTTTAATCTTTATTTATAAATATTTATTTATTCTTTGTTAAATAAATTACGAAACAGGTACTATAAACTTTATATTTAACCAGTTCTAGAATGTGCAAATTAAGCTTGTACTGTTAATTACAAATATACCGTGTTCCAATATAATTATTTAATAAATTATACACGATTCTGTCGACTATTTAATGTATTCTAATTGCACGGACGATTGTATTTTCATTAAAGTCCAGTAGGAGATTCGTACCACGGGCAGGAAATGATAATTGAGAATTAAATTTTCTAGGTTAATCGGATGTTGACTTTGCTCATTGTTCCACTTTTCAACACAGTGGCGCCACTTGCTATGCATTGTTGATTAGAAAATAATCCGCGTTCTCATAATCAAGAATCTCCCATATTATTACAAAATTGAAAAATCCATGACACAGAACATCCAATTCCAGGTAATTAATGTTAAAATACACAATTAAAAACCCAAGATACATGAAAAATGAAGGAAAAATATAAATACGCCTCTAGAGCGGTTTTGATTTAATTAACTTAATTCTGCTTACGCGCGCGTATTTCAATAACGCATCGATGCGCATGAATCTCATGGTTTGGAAAAATATGTGGGCTAGAGGAGCGTTGAAACAAGAGCCTCTATCGGCGTCGGCTATATAGTTGCAAGCTTTATTAATTCCCACAAAAATATATCGTAGGAATTGTTAGACGTAGAGGATTAGATATGGCTTGTTCAGAGGTCGGCCTGCAGTGGAAGAGTTAGTAAAAATCTTATTGCGCGCTTTGTCGTGATTGCACGCATTCGGCGTCACGCACCTGCCGTGAAAATTCGAAAAACAATCCACCGAACGTGATGTTTCGATGCGGAATTTCTTTTTTGCGAAAAGGAGAAGCGAGCGCATTATCGCAAATGCCGTAAATAGTCGCGACTCAATGTTTATGCAAGGTAATAAAAATGAGAATGAAGTATTTGTAATAGTGCTGTTTGTTCTACGGTAGAAAATTAATTCTCGGGCATAAATTTCGCTAAGCAAACTGAGCATAAAGCCGCAAAGTTGTGCCCGAAGGAAATGTTTACTTTGCATCGAAACAGTTTCACGAGTTTCTTTTACCACTCAAAGTAAGGGACTTTATTTACAACTTGGAAGCGAATAAAATCTCGCGGGAAGGGAAAATAATCCACTCGCGCTAACTTTCTTCCTGTGGTATATGTGCGAAATTTCATGGGTCACTATCCACGAGTCCACCCCATCGCGTCGCAGTAAACTTGAGAATAAAACAGCGTATTTATTATAGGGCTACCATTCGCCTATTCAAATATTTTACGAAGGGGTTTATGAAAAATGTGCAGTTTTAGCGCTTGGAAAAGCATTTTCGACGCCGAATCTCTTAAAGTTGGTTATACACGCATGAAGAATCTTATGGGCTTGGACTGGGAATGAGAGGGAGTTAAATTTTGAGACGAAACCAAGAGGTTGACCGAACGATTCGTCAAGCTACTGCGTACATTGGGTCACGTCGATAAAAATTTTTACGTTATCGGCGATTGTAAACACTTTACGCATTGATTCTTGGATTTTACGCGCGTGCGGATAAATTCACTTTAATCGTCACCTGTAAATATTTGTGTATTAGCCGTCGAGTGTTTGGACATTTCCAAACGGTGCGCCCGTCAAGTTGGTTTTTATTTAGAAAACACGGGGCGCGCGTGCGACTTGCGTGAAAAAGTCGTTGTGCGTAAGGAAACCTGCATTATAGTGCGATTCGAGCGCTTGCGCAACGTAATTAAGAAACGATGCGCGCCCGAATGCGCGTAACATAAATCAACAGTTTATTAACGCGACACGAATGGCTAGAATTGGGAGCCGATGAAATTATAGTCCGCATTACAGAAAGCCGATGGAGTAATTCTTTATTGTTGGACATTTAACTTTTATCGTTGAGTAAATGGAGTTTCTCTTTGATAAATGAATAATAATTGCAGGAAAATATGTTGCCAAGTTGCGATTATCCAGGGTAATATATAGTGCCTACTTACGCGCGTAATATGTAACAATAAATTGTGCGCTTAGAACAATATTCCGATAAAAGGCATTATTAGATTGTGTCGCGCAGGCCATAGACTCGGATGCCACATTTAAAAATACATTTTATAACAAGAGCACATTTAACGCCTCGCGCCAACAGCCGAGCGCGACTCTCTGCGAGCGCCCGCGCGCACGGCCCATTGTTTTACGATATTTCCTTGGCCGCGCACACGGAGACAAAGCCGGGGAGGCGCCGCAGGAGGGAGGGACACACATACACGCCCCTGCACGGGGAGTACAAAGTGTCCGCCGGCGCAGCTGACGGCCGCGCGCATACAGCCGGGGCACTTTCCCAAAGCCGGCGAAACTTGCGACATCCGGGGCGATAGCGAAAGCGGCCGCCTTTCCCGAAAAGCGCGAGCCGATGTTCCCGGCTGAGCCGCATTCCGCTGCCGGCTGTCGGGGGGGGGGAAAAAAAAAGGCGCCGCGGCGGAATTATCCATCAAGCCACTCGGCTCTCGTTAGGCCCGCCCGCTTCCCCGAAGCGGCGCCGCGCGGGGATTATCGCCCGCTTTCCTTTTTTTTTTCTTTCCTTGCCATCGTCCGCCCGACGGCCTTATGCACGCATCCCCTGGCGGGCGGCCCGCTTTTGTCGCGCGTCTCCGCGGGGATTAATCGGGCAGGGGCGTGTCGCCGCGGAGCCAATGCGCGAGCCGCCGCGCCGATCCGCCCTCGATTTTTTCCCTAATTTTAGTATCTTTGTTATTAATCCGGGGCCGCGGCGGCGGCGGCGGCGGCTACTTTTAGCCGGGGTTCCGGGAAGCCCCGGGCGCTTCCCGCGAATCGTCACCGCTAACGAAGGGCCGGCGGCTAATTATAATTTTGAAAGGCGCAATTGAGCCGTCTTAGGAGGCCGCGGCTATTTTAGCAGGTGCCAAAGTTGCCCGGCGCCCGGGCTTAATCATATCAAAGAGGTCGTGATTAAGCTGCGCGTGTCGTCGAGTTGGCGCCTCGTTTGCGCCGGCCGGCTTTGACCCGGGCCGAGGGAACCCGCGCCGCCCGTGCAATATCCCGCCCTTTCCGCGCCGGATTCCGGGGCGCTCGACAGGGGAAGCGCGGTGGACAAGCCCGGGTAATTATATTCGGTGCGAGCGATATACGCCCCGATAAAGTCCCACCGCTATTTGGCTAATTCGCCCTCTTCCTCTGGATACGTATTTCACTTGGTTTTCTGGGAATACCCGGGGAGCTATCGTAAAGTATCTGGAACGAGGTGAGCGAAAGCTCGAGGATTAGATGTTGTGCCAGCTTGGGTGTAAATGGATACATTGTTGGCTAACTATTATTATTTTTACCGGGCTCTCGGAGGAAGTGGGACCTCGGCCGAGGCAGACGCCGATGACCGATCGCCCGATACTTTTCTCAATCGCACCGTGAAAACACATTTTGAAACGAGCCAAGCTCATTCGCGCCCTGCCGATGTACAACTCGAAGACAAGCGGCCGGGTTTTCAAACAAAATCATTACTAGATAAAATACAATGGGCCCGGGGATATAATAAGAACCCGGTTGAAAATAGTAGTAGTATTGTATCGAGGGTGCGGTGTAAACACGCCTCGCGACACGCCGTATTTTAAATCGTTTAATTGACCCTCCGGCCCGCGTCTAGAGGTAAGTTATATTTACCGTGAGCCGCGGCGAGCGCCGGGGGGAAGAAAAACACTCGGCCGAGGAAACTCGCGGGCCCGCAATCGGTATAGCTTGCGCGCGCTTGCCCAACGGCGCTCGCGCGGAAAAGCACATTACAAAAGCGTAAATGTTTAGCGCCCGCGAATTTTCGCGGAAAGCCGCTGGTTTCGAGGCGCGCCTCGGCCGGCTATTACTCCGAACCGCCGGGAGGAAACAGGGAGTTTGCGCAAGCTCGACAATGCCGCCGCGGCGCCGACCGAGAGAAAAAGGAAAAGCACCCGACGCCCGTATATATATATACACACACGCACGCGCGCGCGCACATAAGGCCCGCGAGGGCTGGCTCCTTTTTTTTCCCCCGAGCAGCGCGCGCGACGGCCCGCATCTGGCGCGGCTGTCGGGCCGGGCCATCGCGCGGCTAATTGTTCGCCCCGGCTAATTAATGCTTCGGCGAAGCCCCGAGATTTATTCGCCCGGGGCTGCCCGGCCGATTAGGCGGCGCGTTTAGCGGGCCAACGGCGGCGGCGGCGCCCGGGCTAAAAATAGCCGGAAGGTATGCGCGCGGCGACGGCTTCCAGATGCGGCCGGTCTTCCAGGGAAGCCGGGGGAAGAGGAGGCTCCTCGCGGGGGAGGCCGCGCGCCGACGGGCCGGCGCAGAGAATCGGTGGGCTGCTGGAGAGAAAGAGATGAAGTAGGTGGTGGTACTCACGAGGGGCGAGTAGAAGGCGGAGCTGTCCATGCCGATGCTGGGGTAGGGCCCCTGGTCGGCGCCGGAGGGCGCGGGCGTCGGGTAGGAGGAGTAGGAGGTGGCGGCCGGCGCGAGCCTCGGGTAGGCGCCGAGGGCCAGCCTCGCGGCGCTGTCGTACTGGCAGGAGCAGACGGTCTGGCCGGTCACCGGGTCCGTCATCATCGGCCGGCCGTTCTCGCAGCAGCCGGGGCCCGGGGCCGCCCCGGCCCCGCCCACGGGGGTGCTCGCGCCCCCGGGCCCCGGCCCGGCCCCCGTCCCCGTCGTCGCGCTCGTCGCCGTCGAGGAGGGCGAGAGGGCGCCCGGGCTGAGGGCCCCCGCCGAGGACATGGCCGGCGAGGTCGCGGCCGTCGGCTGCCCGCCGCTCACCAGGAGCTGAAACACACCAAGACAGAGGGCCGGCTCACATCTCCGTTCTTCCATTGCCATTGTTGGCCGCCCACCCCCCGAGGCTTAATTAATACCGGCTGGCTGCCGCCCCTTAATTGCCTCCGCCGCGGCGCTAATGCCCCGCCCGGCCGAGTGATTAGTCTGGCCCACCTCGAGGGCCCGCGGCCGCTTTTATTCATGGGCGCGGTTTTGCCCCGCGGCCGTCCCCTTGGAAAACCTCTTTGGCTAATCGCCGCTTCAACATTCATCGGCTCGTGGGAATGGCCGGAGCGCCCGCGGCACGCGCTACCTATGCGTGTCTATTTTCGGAGAGATAAGCTTTTTTCGGCTATGTGGGTCAGGACTGATTACTCCTCCGTCGATGCGCGCAAGACCAACAATGATACTACGGTCACTGTGCCTATCTCCTTGCGCTTGCCCTTTGCCTTTCTTTCTTCCCTTGACTTGACATTTTCGAGCTTCGCGTTCTTGCCGGCTAAACCGATAATTATAGCGAGTCACTTTGCTAATAGATTGACCGGTTATTCTTGCGCGTCACCTGACAAAAACGCGGTATCGACCAATTGCATTCGCCCTCTATCCTGAAATTAATTGGATAAATCGTTACTGTGCAGTAATAACGACCGCACCATGGAAAGTGCGAATAACCTTTTGATAATCATAGAACCAATCGTAGTCTTGTACACCGTCAACGCCCCCGAAATCGTGTATTTTTTGACGACGTGCCATATAGTGCACTGTAATGTCCAGCCCAATATCCATCCATGTTTCTAAAAGTTACGATATATCGAGACAGCACTTTCAATTACAAAATTCTACCAAAGTATCGTATCTTTTTATTGCCTAAAAAAATTATCAACCGATAAGAAGAACATGAATAATGAGGGGGAAAGCAGCAATATTGGAGGCGATCATCGATAATTCTTATAATTTATGCTTTCAAATCTACGCAATGCGCGTACAAAATTATCTAGCGTTAAATTTTATCTATCGTGTATGTATACACGAATGCGTAAATAAATCCGTCGAAGTCGCTGGTGTCGCATAATGCTCGAGGATAGTGTATTGGTACAGTGCGATCGATAATCGATAATCAGCCCTTATATCACTGGCTCTTCCGCTCATCACTCAAGTTTCTTCTACGAGCCGATAACTTTTTTCCCCCGGCGTACGAGATACCGATACCTTAATGGGATTCGGCTATACTGCAAGAGCTATTTCAATAATACGTCCCCTAGAGATAATTTCTCGAACGTATATAATGTAATTACACAAAAGTCGAATGATTTCCGCCGCGGAACAAGAATAAATAGAACAAGGAGAGCGGGCCAATTAAGGGCCAAACGTATAAAAAGAAAAAAAAAAAGAAAAAAAAGCCACGAGAGCGATAATGGGCGAGGCAGCGAGCGGAACCAAGTCGTCGTCTCGGCCGTATCCCGTCCTGTCCCCTCCCCCACCTCCCGGCCCGCTGACGCAAGGACATTTTAGCCGGGAGATCGCGCGCGCGCGTGCCCGGCCTCCGGGGCGAGATAGTTGCGAAAGCGGCCGAGGGGAATCTCCGGTCCTAAATCTGCGGGCGGCTCGCGGTGCCCTTGTCGTCGTCGGGCCCGCGGCTTTGATCGGGGCTAGGATTTCGCGGCGGGTCCAGACGGCCCGACGCCTTCCCCCCACCGGTCCTTTGTCCGGGCGGGCCGGGCTCCTCCGAAATATTGATTTCACGCGGGCCGGGCGCTATCGGCGCCGCCCCAATTACCCGGCAGCGCTTGCGCAAACCGGCCACTTGTCCAGCCTCCGCGGCGGGTCGGTCGCCGGGCTGGACCCGGGGAGCCAGCACGTGTCGGGCCCACCGCGGCCTGCTCTCACGAGGTCATCTGCACGCGGCTCTTCGCCCGCGCGAGGAGGAGCCAATGGAAAATCGGTCCCGATAGCCCTCGAATCGCGCGGCGTTGTCCTCTCGTCCCCCGGTATAACTCTCCCGGCTGGTATATAATGTAAGCGGTATCGGGGAAAGTTTACATATCTCTGGCTTCCGGCGAGGATTAGTTAAGGACGGCGGGGCTCCGGGGCAAAGACGCGTGGCTCCTCTCGCGGCCGGGCCCGGGTTTCGTAACTCTGTGTAGAGTAACCGTGCGAGTCGCGCAATATACAATCCATGGATCCAAGGGGCATTAGCTCGCCCTCACGCAACACTCGGCGTTTTTCTCCCGCGGCAACGGCCATATTATTATTCATGAAAGAAATGTTAATTCGCCCGGGGTTTATCATAAACCGATGCATTTATAACATTTCCCGAGAGCTCGCCGCTCTCGTGACTTAAATGACGACCGATGCCTGGTTTCCGCGGCCCGAGGTCGCGAGGTGTTTGCCTTTAAATATAAGCCCGCAACTGATAAAGCCACAGCCTGCGCGTCGAGCCTCCACCGACGCCGTGATTCAACCGGGCCGCTGCATATATCTACACCCCCGGAGCGCACGTTCGGCCGTCTGTCCGAGGAGTGCAGCGACTACTCGCGGCATACAGCCAACGATCTAACCCTCCGCGGAGTCGTCGATTGTTCCCCAAACCGCGGCACCTGCTTACCGCCGAGGGCCGTGGAAAAAGGTGTGCATCCCAGGGCTCGCGTGTACGTATAGGCATTACCGCTCGGCGGGCCGGCCGATTAATCAGCCGACTCCTTAGGCCTGCCGAGCCTAACTGGTTTACGCGGCGAAAATCGCGAGATAGCCGAGGGCCGGGCAACCGGTTCCGCCTGCCCCCGATGACACCGGGCCGCCGGCGAGGGCCCGGGCCCGAGGCCCCCGGCGCGCCGCCGCCCAATTATCGATAAGCCGCGGGGGCATCTTCACCCGACGGTTTTCCCGCCCGTCGCCACGGGCACGGCCTTGATTCTTCCAGGGCTCCTTCGGAAAATGTGCGCTGACTCTGAGTTGGCCGATCCCTCGATTTACAAGGCCGATAATAATAAGAAGAAAAAAAAATACAAAAGCAAAACAGTATATCTTATGAAAATTCAATATAATATTACGAGAGGCTTGTGCAACAACGGAGATCGGGTAATTGGATTATAAGGGCAATTTCGCGTGCCCGCCGGCCGTTTTCCCTCGAATCTCCGGTCACCCTTATGCTAATCTCCGTTTGTACACAAAATTTTTATAACCGGCTACATAGCAGGTCTTTTTTTTTCTTTTTACCTTTTCTTTTAATATCAGCCGGCCTTTATCGCGACAATATTAATTTCATTGTAAATGCACCAAACGGCGTGTTAGATGCACGAGTTTGCTTTTTAATGATTTCGCGTGCCCCGCGAGCATTTTATGCTCAAAGACTACCGCTTTTTACCATCATCGTGTGTTTGGAAATGCGGGTCATTACGAGAGCAAATATTATATCAGCTGCAGCTTAGAAATCGTCGCTCTAGAACAACCCAACTCCCAGCGTCGATATCATAAACGCCGTGTCTGCACGTATATAACGGTGGATTATATTGACATTATACACGATCTCCCTGGCAAATTTTGTAGTATCTCGGGGGGGAAAAAAAAAGCACTTTTACCGAACTCGGTTATGCCGAGGTAAAGATTCTATCGCGCTGGTTATTAATTTATGTACGGATCGGCGCGTCCGTTTGAAACGAGGCTCGCGGGCCGCTCGAGATAACGACTAGGCGGAATGAAACCGCGCGGCTGTTTTGTTTTTCAAATTGAATACTGCATTAGGGAGATCCGCCCGAGACAGGAGAGATGAAATATGACCGGGGGCGATACACGCGGCGCGTAAGACAAATCGGAAGCTTTCTTTAATTGTTTCACGTATGCATAAGCGATATACGTGCCGGTCGGACAAAGGCCCGAGCCGGCCGCGGTACAAAGTGCCACATTAACCATGGGAAATGAATCACGCATCTCATTATTCAAGAGAAAAGCGGCGTCAAAGCCGCATCGCTACAATTGCGCGGGGGCTATTTGTAACGCGCATAACATTTCCTGTTACACCGCGGCCAACCTGCGCAACGGCAACAACAAAAAAAGAGAGAGAGAGAGAGAGAAGTCGGCCCGCGGGGCGCGAAAACCTCGCGATATACCGGCCACCGCTTAATTAACCGCGGCGGGGGGGCCGATACGGGGCCAATATCGTACGCGGCGGACGCACGCGCCGACACGTATGTACACGTGAGCGTATATCCGCCCCGATCGCGGGCCGGATATCACCGATCATCCGGGGCGCGTCCAATTTGTCAGGGGCGCGATCGACCGCGGCGGCCGCTGTCTCGGCTTTTGACGAATCGCGGGCCGTTTGTTCGACCCCGCGTATATATAGTCGCCCCGAGGGATGATATCGGCCCCCCTCTGTCCCCCCGACTTTATGATTACAGGAGTCGCGCGCGTCATTTCACGGGCCGCTCAAACTCCGCGGATGCTGCGGCCCGTCGCCCGAGTGATTCAAGCCCGGCCCCGGGACACGCGTGGCACCTAATAGACGCGACGCTGCACCGCTCAAAGCGAGGGCGCGTAATCTTTTAAATTATCCCGTCAAACGGAGGCGGCCGATGCTCTATTCTTGAAATGGATATGTAGGTTAAGAACGCCAGTTACCCCCCGCGCGACCGCAAGCAGACGGGAAAATATCGCTTACCCGCGTCCCGGGCGTCGGCGGAGGTGCCCGTGTGGGGCCCGCCGAGGCTTTTCGGCCCGGGCCGATGACTACGATGCGGTTATAGATGTCGCGCGGCCGTAAATTGGAGGGCCCCTTACCTGCCAAGGTGGCCGCGCGGTGAACGTATGGGCCTCATAATTCCCGCGGCCGTGGGAGGCGCGCCAGTCGTATATAGTTTGTATACGCGCGTCGGGAGGACGCGGCCTCGCGCTGCCCAAGCGGCGATTTCGCAAGGCGAACCGAGCCGATAAATCCGCAATTTCACGCACTTTCCCGCGGGCCGCGCGTAAAATATTCCTCCCGCGGAATCGCCGGGCATAAATTCCCGCCGGCGCTCCCGGGGAAAAAGAGAGAGAGAGAGAGAGAGAAAAAAAGCCGCGGCCCGCGGCCGTTACTCACCCAACCCCCGGGGGCGGCCTCCTCGGGGGCGGCGATTAAACGAAATATTCGCTCCGCGGAAACCGTAGCCGCGGGGTATCGGGTGGCCTTACTTCGGCCGGCAAAACAGAACGAAAAAAAAAGAAGGACAGGCCTTCGGCCGCGCGCCGATATCGGATTTACCGACTCGCCGCGGTCGGGAAAACGTTACGCCGCGGGGTTTTACGTAAAGCCCCCGAGCGTCCGATGGCGCGCGCACGCCGAGGGGCGCATGCGCGCCTCCCGCGGCCCTCCCCCTCGGCGCGCGGAGCCGCGCAGTCAGCTGATCGATCCCCGCGGCCCCCCCCCCCACCGCCCCCTTCTCCGGCAAGGCGCGCGGCCCTGCCCCCGAAGCCGGCCCAAGGAGCCGCGGTTGAGGGATCGCGGACCGCTCGCCCCGCTTGTACTAGTCCAAGCCGTACACGTGTACGGCCGCCGCGCGAGGCGAGCCTTTTTCTCCGGCTCTTTTTTTTTTTCGTCAAAAAAAAAAATTAAACCGCCGCTTGTAAATCGGGGTAGGAGCGTGTCCGCCGATGTTCCGCCCGATTGTTTTTCAACTCTACGCTTATTCAGCACTTGTTATTCCGCGCTTTTCGAATAAAACCACACTTTAAACACGGGGCAAAACAAAGTGTTTTTTTTTTTCTTTCTTACAAAGTGTCGGCGCGAGGCACGGTGAAAATAAAATTCGGCGAAAACAGACCGCGGCGCGCTATGAGCCGATATCGGTGCACACGTACACCTAGGCACGCGCGCGCCCGCACACCCATACGTACCGCCATTGCGATATACATATTTTCTTATTTCGAGCGCTCACGGAAACCTATAAACATTTTTTTTTTCTTTCTTTTTTTTTTTTACACTAACCACTCGAATGCCGGGGAAATAAACAGCGAAATATATTCGGCCCATTACGATTCCGGAGGAGAGGCTCGCGGCATAAATATATCCCCGCGGCCAAAGCCTCGGTCAATCAGCGATTTTTCTCGCGCAAATTCCCCCCGAGGAGAAAACGAGGAGAGACGACACTCGACGGGCCGAGGCGCTCGATCCGAAATTTTCGCTCGCGTGAGAAATGTATCCCCCGAGGACATGCTAATAAGGCTCGAATGCATAAAAGAGACTTTTGGGGCATAAAAGAAAATAAAGATTCGGCGACCAAGGCGAATGCCAAACGAGTCGGCCGATCGGCCGGGCCTCGCTGTAATCGCGCCGATCGCCCGCGTTGCGCAAGGGCCGCCGGCTACGTGCGCTAAACGAAACTACTCGATCCGGGCGGCCAGGGGGGGGGGGGGCAAAGTACGCGCGCCCGCGCACAATAATCCTTATACCCGCGCCCACTGACAATTTGTGCGGTAATCGGCCGAGCGAGGAGTACTGCGGGCGCGAATCGAGATTTCGAGCAGCGCCCGGGACAATTGCCGGGCGCCCGCGAATTTGCACACATTAGCATGGATCGAGCGCGAGACAATCCCTGCTGACCCCCTCTTATGGTTATTCATAAAGCAAATTTTGCGCCCGATCGCCCGCGACGATTTTATTTTTTTTCTTTTTTTTTTCCTTCCTTTCCTCTCCTCCACGACGAATATTTGTTAATCACGTGGGAAACGAGCGGCGAATTCACTTGCGCGCGTCGGCTTGACAATCTATTCTTTGCCCGGAGATGGGGGATGCGCTGTAAGCACGCGTCGCCGGGTCGAAGATGTCACGCTTCGAATGCAAATTCTGGCGTACCAATGAGACGCACACTTCGCTTTTAGCGATACGTTGTAACAATACACTCAATTGACTGTTCGAGAATTTAAAGCAGACAGGCTAGAGCGTTATCGCTCTTAGCTTTTTTTTACTGGCAGACATACGTCTATATAGCGCTTTTAAACGTACAATGTAATGTGGTGTAGATCATTGATTGGCAAAATCTATATTAAAAGACATTATACAAAGTGGATTTATTGCCGAAATTTTAATAACCAGTTAAAATTGAAATATTACTATATTGTGATTCTTATTTTTATTATTATATTCGTACTGTTTCGTCTTTGAATAACTTTATATTTTTTGAAAACGGATGGTTTGAGGTTATGTCTCAAAATCCATGCAAAAATCTCTCTCAACAATATTCTTGTTTTTTCAACAAAATTGATCGATTCACAAGACATTTTATCAAGTTTTATTGAATATTCATTTTACGTACTTCTATTCATTGTAAAGCAGTATCAAACGACAAGTATATCTCAGGTTATATTGCAAATCGTTATTCCTTATCTGCTACTAGCTATGTCTATATGAATATTCTACGTTACTTTTTCATTCATTTGTTCAAATATTTTTTAATTTTGAAGCAAACACAAAAAGAATATTTGTATTGTCTTATGATTGACTTTACTTTGCGTATTGATGAAATGATTTTAATTTGATATATTCAAATATAACGTAGCACTGTACGATCCGTGCATGAATAAATATTAGTCATATTAACATGTGTAACTTTTATCTTCATTACTAATACACCCGTTTCCAATGTAAGATCGAGTGTTGTACTCCGATCGTCGTTTGATTTCCAAATCATTTCCCGGACGTTTAATTGCAATTAGAGGTATGCTTTTGAATCGATTAGTGAAATTCCCAATGTAACGCAGAGCTCGACAATCTACAAAATAATTTTTTATCGAGTCCTACTTATAAATCGGTAGTTAAAGTCTAGCTGTTGCAAAATTAGAGTAGGATATTCCTGTCGAGCAATAAAACAGCTTTCCCAATACCATAGCGCAGGTATAAATATAAACAGTGATCGCACCTGTCCAATAATCAATAAATTAATCCCCGAAACTGCATCTATTTCATCGTTCTCGAATAAGTAACATTGAAGCGTAACGCTAGGATTAAAGTATCCGGCAATGGCAGCTAAGAATAAAACTTTACGAGACTAATAAATAGCGGGGAAGGCAAGAGAGCCGTTTTAGAAAAAGAGTACACTATAGAGAAGAGGTTATCCAGGATGGGGCGGGCCTGGGGCGCCGCACGTACCTCGGCCGAGGGGGCCGATCGAATCGCTCAAAGCAACACCTACCATTTCTTTCTCATTCAAAGATTTCACAGTCCATTATGCAGACGCGCGCCTCCGAAGGAGCGCCCGGGCGGCCCTTCCCCCGGCGCCGCCTCCATTCACCTATATACGCGCGTATATACGCCTATGTATATATATATATGTATGTATTGTAAAACCCTCGGCGCGGCCAGGTCGTGTCGTCCCCCGCGGCGAGAGCCAAGGCGTCGGCGATTTCGCGCCTCGGCGAGCGGCTCCCGCGAGGTGCGAAATATTAATACGGCCCCGGGTCCTAGCGCGTCGCGCCCTTTCGGGGTGCCCGCGTATCCCCTTACAAAGCGCGGCCTCCAGGGCTAACGGCCGCACGGGCGACGGGACTTGTCGGGCCGCATTAGGCGCGACGGCCGACGGTAGGCCGCGCAGGTGCGCAGGCCGCCCTTTTCTTTTTTTTAACTCTTACAACGGGCCCCGTCAGCGCGGGTTTTTGCCGGCGGCGGCGGCGGCGGTAGGCACTCGCCCCTCGTCAGCTGTTTTTCTCCCCCGTTATCGCAACTTTTGCTCCCGGAGAGATTGCGATCCGCAGCCGCGGAGCGAGCCCACGCCGTTATAAGCGGCCGTCGATGCGGCCTACTTGCTAGGATTCGTTACCATTGGCATTATCCGCGGCGGAATAAACATAACCTCGAAGGCGCTATTAATACGCAGAGCATTGCGAAATTTGTCATTCAAAGTCCCAAAATAATTTTTTCGCGATGCAAATTTCGTAACTTGTAGAGGCGCTGTACGAATAGCTCGATGTCAAACTTGTTCTCGCTATTGTTTCGAGACAAATTCGACAGCAAACTAGCAAATAATTATGTACACATCGAGGAGGAGAATTGTGCTGGTAATACTCAGACAAAAAGCTATCTAAATATTCATCAAACTTCCGTGACCGACGACACGTTGCATACATTACAAAAGTGTAGCAGAACGGAAAATAAACTGATTAGAAAAACGCATATACATATTCCTTTTGACATGCGAGCGTTTTACAATTTAACGCAAGAGATACCGATATAAAATTTTGCTCTATTTTCAGAATTTATGCAAGCGTCGCCGACAATTTGGCTCTGTTTAATTAAATACGCCACTTTAACCCACTGCAAGCGCGGATGCAAATTGGACTGCAGACGCAGACCTTTCGGCTAAACGAACAAGTGCTTATACACCTTAACAAACGCGAAAGAGCACCTAACGAGACAGCCAGAGGAGCTCGGAAGAAACTGCGTATATAATCATAGAAAGAAGAGACAAGTGCTCCTCGAGATAAAGGCAGGCGTGCTCGAGAATAGAAGGGATCGGCCGGTGGCGGGAATTAGCGGGTAATCTAGGCACGCGAGCAGCCGGAATACGAAAGCTAGACGAACTAGCGCGGAAGGCAGCCTCAGAGGGCGGAGGTGGAGGGAGCACCGGGCTCGATCGATCGAAAAGAAACCCCATCGGCGGCGAGCTTACCTGCGAAGCCGTCGGATAGTAGCCGAACTGCGCGTAGGCCGACATGTCTGCGTCCTCGGAGCGAGGGCGCGCACTAGGTCCCCTAGGAGCCTCGGCCCGTCAGTCCGGGGCGCACTGCACTGCTCGGGAGCCGCGAGTCTCGTCCGCGCGACGCAATCCCGGCACAGCACACTGGGTATATATGTATATATACGTCGAGGGCGATCGCGCACTGGGCAGCTCGCGGGCCGCGGGTGGGCGGCTCTGCCTCGCGCTCCGGGCCGCGCGCAGGGCTACGAGATCCTCCTCCTCTGGCGCATGACCGGCAGGTCGCGCGGGCAGTCCGGAGGCTCGTCGGCGGGCTCGTCGTCGGCGGCGGGGAAGAGGCGCCAGCGGCGGTCGGCTGCAGAGCGGCGCCGCGCGCTTCTGTACGCTCGGGCCGTCGCGCGGTGTCCGTCCCCTGCGCTCCAGTCTGCGACTGACTCGGCTCCACGCACACCACCTCAGCGAGGCGCTCGCGCCGCCGCCGCCTCTCTCTCCAAGCGGCCGGCCGGCCAGGCGAACCCTCTGGCGGCGAGCCGCGCAACCGCGCGCCCCGGCCGGCCCCCCACCCGCGGCCCCAGCGCCCCGCCCCGGCCAATGGGCGCGCGCGCCCGCCGCCGCGGAGGCCCCCTGGGCGGGGCCGCGGCCCGCGGTTGGCCGGGCGACGGCCGCCGGGGGCGGCCCCGGCCCGGGCCACGCCCCTCGCAGCGGCTCCCACCCCCGCGCGGGCGCCGCGAGCGTGGGAGCCGGCCGCCCGCGGCAACCCTTTGCCACCCCCGGCGAGGCGGCGCGGCCGGCGCCTGCGCCCCGGACCCTCGCCCCGGGCAACAAGCGCCCGCGCGACGGGACAACCGGCTACGAGTGTGTTTACGCGAGTGGAACTCTTGTCAACCCTCTCGGCTCGGCCGCCCGACCTCGGGACTTAAATAAATCTGCAGGAGCTTTTTATGCATGTATGCGGGGGCGGGGGCTGAGAGCTGGAGAGCAAGCGGCCTGCATTCCGCCTCGCCTCGCCTCTTCTCTTGCGCCAATGCGCAAACCTATAAATTCCTCCGCGGGGAAAGCCACCGCGCCTCGCGTACAATACTTCGCGCGAGCCAATTGATCTTCCACTTTTATCTGCTCGATGCTCATATTGAGCACAATCCTAGCTATACTCATTTACTACCTTACTGACGCTCCGAGTCAATTTTAAAGTGAGATAAGTTAGGTGAAAAGTCATTTCTGCTGATAAATCAAAAAAGATAGACTGATTGTGTATCTTCCAAGCAAAAGTATTGTGCGATCTTTGCACTTGTATCGTATGAGTATCTACAACTTGAAGATTTGCAGGAATCGAACGAATGCAATTGGTCGAAATTAATACTGCAAAAACAATTTTACGTCTATAGAACTGTAAATATTTATCCTCCACAGTTTTCAAAAATTATTGCTTTGTGTAGTAATGTAATCATCTCATTTTTTATTTGAGATTACTTCCACCGAAGGCTACAATTATTTTTAGTTATGGATGTTTTATTATTTAGTTTTAACATATTGAATATGAATAATAATCAACTACACTATCTTGCATAATTGTTTTAAAAATTTATCCATTTCATTCATAGAAATGTTCAAGGTTTAAATAGATTTTCTTTAAATAATCATTGAAATTTAATAATTGTATAATTTTTGCTTTTTATAGTATAAGTATATACGCATATTACTATATATTATCCCTTGAACAACCATTAATTTTATTCGAACATTGTTTTTTATACACTAGTTTAAATAACAGAAATATAATAATTTTTAATGTATTGGAATAATTCTATGAGAAAAACTAATACACACATTCACAGGAGATTCTTGAAATCCGCTTTGCAAACTCACCTGAAACATAAGAAATAAAAATTATTGTAGTAAATTGAAATTAATAGCAAATAAATTCTACTAATTGCCATCTTTTAGTATAAAATACATTTTAAATTAAACGGTCAATAATAAAAATATGAATAAATTAAATTGAAATATTAATGAAAATATATTTTAATTTTTAAATCCTAATCGACGATTGAAAAAATAATCTTTTCTATTGTTATACACTGACGTTGTACAAAGTCCTACGGGCGTACAAAGGAGCAAATTGAAGTTAATACTGATTTGTGGACAGGTATAATGGGATTATCAAATGGGTGATTAACTCTTCTGTTCCGGAGGATAAACGTGGATAATATCTAGAGCATCATGGATACTTAGATAATCCAGATGGTCGTGCACTTTATGGTCATTTGACAACGGATGTGCAAAATACGCGAAAACCTTTAATCTCGTTAAATTTGTCTCCTCGTGTACTGTACTTTCGAACAAAAGAGACAAAAGATGTCCGGCGGAGATATTTAGCGTTTTAAAGGATTATCTTTCTATTACTTTCTCTTCTCACAATAATTCGTTTCGAGATTATTGACGTGGAATAAAAATATGATTTTAAATTGTAACAAAACGTATGCTCATACGACTGTAATTTTTTAAATAAAACATGCATTGCATATTTATATAATTGGCAAAAAACAAATCGAAAACATCATCTTTCAGATGTTATTTCGTATTATTTGAACAAATTCGTACATGAAAAAACCATATTATCCTATAGCATGAGTTGTACTTTTATGAATAATTATTTTACAAATAATATCGCAAAAGGAAATTGATTAAAGATATAAAATCTTCACAAAATCCTCCACAGAATACAATACAGTATAGAATTTTATTTACAGACATTAAACGCACTTTGCACAAAGGAAAATTGTGAACAACTCAAAGGACAAGGATTCGTTCTGCTCCTGCCGACAATACACAAAATCCACGAGTTGGCTGAGAACAATATTCGGTTGGCCGAGGACATAACGAAGAGGATCGGAGCAGATCCAAGGCAACATGTAGATGAGATCCGCGCGGCTGACTACGAGCCGCATACCTACGCGTCCGACGGCCGGCGGCCGGATTTGCGTTCTCGCGGCTCATTAGACGAGGCTCTCTCACTCTCTTTCTCTCGGTCCCAGAGCCGTGGCGCAGCCGGCCAAATAATTTCACGGACTATTAGGCTCGGTCCGTGTGCGCGCGCGCGAAGGTCGCTTATCTCGGAGGGGGGAAAAAAAAGAGGCCCCGAGCGCCGGAGCGGAAGTCGCGCGCGGGCAAGACGAGCCGGCGGAATGGCAGATATGCGCTCCGGGTCGTGCGCTCGGCTCCGCGCAGCTGCGACCGAGAAGCTGGGGATTTGTTGAAAATTCCAGATTATGCGCAAGACTTTGCGACGGCTCGAAATTCAACGTCAGCCTCTACTTTTCAGCCGAGTGTTTATTTGTTCATGCGCATTTGTAGAAGGTATTGTAATACGTGGAAGAAGTTGTGTATAATTCCGGAATGTCGTTGCAATAAGAAAATTTACTACGTATCTCTGTACAAATATTGTAGATCTTGTATGGAAATGAGTTTATGAGGTAAAAATACCACGGATTAATGACTCTTTATTGGACGTCAAGAATCAAGACAAGTCACCTTTTCCAAACATTAACTTATTTACACTTGTTAATGCATAACGGCGCTCGGTAATTTTTGGGCAAGCAAGATTTAGTATTATCAAAGTTTGCACAATAGACGGAAATCCCTTGAACATGTACACAGCGTTATCGTCTACGGTTGTTTGCTCTCTGCATACACACCTCTTCTCTAAAGAGAATCACCGGTGCTCTCTTACTACTTATGCCATGATCCGTGTAATAAATCAATAAGGCGTGGAAAGTTATATACCCCTTGAATTATATATTCAAAAGAAAATCATCAAAGGTAATGTTATATACACAAAAGCCGCGCGGGAAAAGTGCCCCGCGAGGTAGAGTCAATCGGCAGTAAAATAAGAGGCATATAAGCTGGCGATTGAACGCTAAATCTGCGGGTGAACTTTTGTTCCACTTAGGCCGGAATCGATGGAGCTCGAGATCTTTAAAATCGAAAGGATAAGACACACACGTACGTAGGTACCGGATCCCACGAGGTTCGGGCCCGTTTAGAAAGCCGGGCGAAATTTATGCAGCCATATAAATTGATACACAGGATCCGCCGAGTGGCGCATAGTTTCATAACTCCCCGCGGTCACCGGGGCGCTCGCCCTGAAAGCCCGGCGCCGCCCGAGGGTCGGAAGGAATCGGGGGCCTTTCACCGGGATAATCGGAGGGCGGGATCGGCCTCGGGGCGGCGCGCGCCTAAGCCGACCGCACGCGAGGAGGCCCCGCGCGACAATGGCCGCAGGGGCGTAATGTGCCCCGGGTCACCGGGCCCTCATCCCCGTAAATCACCGCCGACCTACTGGCGGGGACCCTCCGGGGCCCGGAGATAAGGAGGTCAGCCCGGTAAAAAGGAGGGAAAAAAAGAGAGAGAGAGAGGGGGGGGTGGGGTCGGGGTCTTCCCCCCCAACCGGCGGGGAACCCCCGGCTTCTCGCCGGGGGTACACTTTTGTGCGGGGCTTCCGCTTTGTCCTGCGGTCCCCGGGCGCATTGTTCGGCAAAGAGTTGACGGTGCAAGTGCACCGCGGCGCGTCACTTGACCTCCGACACGCCGCGGTCTGCGGGTGCCCGGGGCCCCGGTGCACTGCACCGCCGTGCTTTTCGACTCACGGGTTTTTATTGCGCGGCTGTGTATATGGATGCACGGACTAGGTGTATAGGCTTCGATACGTGGCGGAGCTGACTATGTAGTTTATTTTAACGAAGTTTGTAATTTGTAACTAAGTGACTCAGTTTTTCATTTTATAATTTGCAATTGCATAAGAAAGAAGATTGTGTTTTCTCTTTATACGGCGAAAGGAGGAATATGTTTTCATTAAAAAGTTTTACATTCTTGTTCTCAAATTCGTATTATACCGAATAATAATATACGATATACGCTCTTGTACATTCTTCCTAAAAGGAGTTTAATGGTTTAAAATACTTTATCGGGACGTGAGAATGGCTAATAAATATTTTTATACCCGGCCAACTGTGTGTTTCGAGCGAGCCCGAGTCAAAAGCATAAAAACATCAGAGCAGTTGTTTGAATAATCGTATTTAATCCAAGATATTATTTTACAATGAAACGCCGCGATGGAAGTCAACAAGAAAGCCGAAGTGCAGGCCGGCTTCGCCGTACAATCGTGATGTTATTTTCATCGAAAGCCCGATTCAAACCAAAAACTCGTCGACCCGCACCACGACGCGCGCGCATACGCGAATACACGGAGGGCGCAATAAACAAAAAAAAAAAAAAGAAAAAAAAAAGTCGACCAATTAAATCCCTCGGGGGGATATAACTCCTTGCACGTGGTCCCCGCGAAGCGGAAGGAGCGCCGCGAGCCGCAAAAAATGAAGAAAAAACCGGCCGAGTGCCCCTTAATAAGATGTTATATTCGGCAATATATACGTGTGTATATACGCTTCGAGAGGGAAAAGCTGCATTAGGCGATTAGGACCGCGGCGATGAAGGTATATAGGCGCGGTATATAAATATATCGGGAAAATCTCGCGGGCGAGGGAGAATAAACGGGGGGCTAATGACTGGCGACTCAGGCCGTGTACACCGGAGGCGCGCGCGGCTTTCTTCCTCCAATCAGGCCTGCCCACTTATAGGAGTGCGGCTCTGCCGTGGCGCTTTCCTTTTCCAATTGGCTCGCGCGGTGCGCCTTAAATCGCCGGCTTCTTTTACGCGGCCTAATGAATACACGGCGGGTCGAGCGCAGTTGGCGATGGCGACTATATGGGCACATATATAGCTCCGGCCGGTGCGCGCGCACACACCTACACCCAGGGGGTAGTCGCTTCCGATCCTCGGGAAATTCCTTCACTTTCGGCTTACGCTCGTAAATCGCAGCGCGATATATCCCGTCAGCGTCCGACCCCGGCGTACACGTACACCGAACGCGGCAAAGAAACGCTCGATTATATTCGCTGCAGATCAGTCCCGCGGCGTAAATCCGCGGGGCCGATCGGCTAACGAGAGTAATTAACCCGGCGGATCGGAGCCGCCGGAAAAAAGTCGCCTTTTTATTGCTTGAAAATGTGCCGCGGAGGGCTCCTGCCGCGGGGAAGAACGTCAAGAACCGTCGCGGGCCACCGGCTAATTACCCGTGGGGGAAAAAAATCCGAGTGCGAGTACTTTTTTCAGCCACCTTACCCTCAGTGGACCCGCGGCGTTCGGCCTAATATTGGCAGCGGTCATCGGGAACCGCAATGTAAATCTATGCGCGGCGATCGCTTAAGTTTATTAATGCTCCTCCCGGCTTTATCTCGCGTGCGTACGCAGGCGCGTATAAATTTTTTCGAGAACCTGTTCCCCGCGCGCGTCGGCGCTGCGGCCGACGTTTTGACACGGACGCCCGCTCGGATTCTTGCGCCTCCAGATAACCATGCGAAACGCCTGTCTTTCTTTTCACACGTTTGTCAAAGGTCAGAGCTGTAGATTATTCCCGGTTAATTGATGACACATTGTAAGGAAATTCCCCGGGCGTAGGGAAGGATAAAGAAGCACTGCGCAGGCGTGTCCCGGGGAAAGAGGACCGCCGAGGAATTTCAGTTCCACCTTTTCCCCGCCGAGGGTTATATGTACTTGGTCTTCTGTTCTTTTTTTTTTTCTCGTTATTAAAAAGGAACTTGTGTTATGAGCGGAATATCCGATCTGAGAATCGAACAGGATTTAATTATTTAAAGAAACGGAGGATATATGTGCTCGTTTTAATATGTCCTGTATGCTTACGGCCGCGAATGTTTGAGTAATTCTTCGCAAAATAAAAGCGAGTGCGCGATTTATAACGAACTGAAAACATGGAAATCGATTCTAAAATAATTCTCGGCTTTATATATAGCCCGACTTTTCCCAAACAAGAGGGAATTGCAAAGATTCATATTTGTATTTGTACAATAAACACGGCCATTGAAACGGACTTTTGTATTATTAACCTTGTTATTTATAATTATTATTATTGAGATTTAATTATTATTATATGATATTGTGCAAGCGCACAATGAATCTCGAACAAACGATATAATTGGAATTCTATAAATTATATATACACGGGCGTATTATTGAAAATCGCCCGGAACAATAGAGATTATTATAACAGCGTATAAATAATTCCGTTTCCGAGCACAATAAAATGTCGGCCAGATAGAACACGGCGATAACCGGTAAGCGCGGTGTATATAATATACAGGGAAAATACATTTGCCGGGAAACGCGCAACACGCAGCTGCGGAGCTGCACAGGGCGCGGGCCAATTATTAAATTACATATACGCTGGATGCAACATATCGGAGGTAAACAACGGGTCCTTCTTTTTCGACCAATCTGCGGGGCTACGTACACGATCCCCCTTTCGGCGGGACGCACACATAGCGGGGCGCGCAAGTAGCCCAACCGCTGCCAAGCGCGGTATAAAAAGGCGAGCGGCGCCGATGAAACCCCGCGACGACGAAAACTACATCGGCAGATGCCCCGTTTCGTGTGCCGCGCGCGGCATATGTATATATATATATAAGCGCCTGTATGCTTTGCCGCTCGGCGCTCGGAAGCCTCGCGGGTGCGCCGCGCCTCTTTTCCTCCTTTCCGCGAGTCGCTTCCGCGATCACTTTTTTTTCTTCCCATTTTAAGTGCCGATGGTTCTTAAAGCTCATCGGATGTTCGATCAGTTCTGTTTTCTCTATAAAGGGCCGTTCGCTGCCAATACATGTACAATAATGTAATTGGCAATGTACATTGCGATGGTAATTTGTTAAGACAATTACCGTTATCCTATATAATACAATAAATATGGCCGATTTATGAAATAGTGCTTTGTAACTTTGTTATTAAAAGAATTAAAAATATATCTGTAGCCCCTTTTTCTTAATTTAATAATAATTTTCAGGATTCAAAGAAACACTGAAATTATTTGTAAAACTATACATTGTTATCAATACATTCTTACTTATTTATTACTTATTACATAGTTCTGAGATTTGTTTGTACACCGTCTAACGGAGAATCACTGCAAGACGAGAAGACATTAGTAAAAATTAAGTGAATAATGCAGTGAAAATGAACTGGTAGTAACGCGCCGAAAATAATGCACTGACGCGAATGAACCACTCAGTTATTACTGTTATTACGTTAGCTAGAGTACTCGGTTAATTTTATAAGCTATAATTTCCAAAGTAGTATTTTATTCGTTTTATCATCGATGCGAGCAAATGCTAACATACATCGTTTGGAGTATAAGGTGTAATTCAACCGCGTGTGACCTTTTTACAGCTCGTTCCAATAGGCGCGCGTATATATGTATAAGCAATTGGCTAGCGGGCTGCGCTGTTACCAAGTGACTTACACGAGTGCCGCTCGGGCCGCGTACATAGCGCAGTGCGCGCGGCTAAGCGAAGAAGCCGGCCGAGGGCGCAATCAGGTGTGGCGAAGCAGCACGAGGCGTCGCATTATATGTGCAGCTGACCCGGCCACCTCTCGCACACACACACACACACACAGCCCCGCGGCCATTAAAACGTGCCCGCGCTCGCGGTGCTATTGCGAGATAAAGGGCGGGAGGAAGTCGAGCGACCTTCTCGGAACGATTGCCGCGGGGCGCGCGCACTACTCCCGCGAGCGGCTATATATGTATTAAACGATAAAGCCAACCCGAGATCCGGGGTTATCAGCCGATGCCGCTAGGCAGCCGCGATATCGCGCACGAGCGCGTGATCGGCACCTCCGAGCGCGGCCCCGTATATACCTGGAACCCCGGCCCCGGGTTACATAAGCCAGATAAGGGCGCGCGATCATCGACGTATCTTTCCGGGGGATGTGCAGGGATTAGGTGGGCCTTCGCGCCCGTGTTATGCGCCCTTTTTACGAGGGCCTCGCCTCGTTAATTATATCCGCCGAGGGCCGCGCGGGCAGTGAAAGCGGCCAGTTGGTTCGGCCGCGCTAATTAAATAAATTTTCCCCGGCGGCTGCGTAAATATTTAACCGCGGCTTGTCTCTGGCCTGTGTACGGAATCGAGCTCCAAATGATCAAGATGTACTTGCCTAATTGCGCACTAAATCTACCGGCTGGAAAAGTCCCGCCCGGCTCCTTTCGAGCACCGAACAACAATGAAGCTCTTTCGATGATTTATATTCCACCATTGGTGGATCCTTCCAGAGTATAAGAGGCCACACGCGACGCCGGATAAATCTAAAAGTACTTTTCATCACATTCACAGTCTGCAACGGTGGCCTCGGCTTCAATTAGTTTCTCTAAAAGGAGGACCGCGCGGTAATATAACCACAGGTGCCGGTTGGCGCCCCTAATTTCTCCGCTCCTATTTTCAAACGTATATATACTCGCGCACCCAAGCCATATACGTATATATACACGTGTCGCCCGATGCAAAAGGCAAATCCGCATATGGGCCGCAGGAGCAGCGAAAAAAAGGAAAGCCTCGCTCGGGACAATACAACACTTATGTGTGCACGGGGCGAGAATTATATACGGCAGCGCTTCCCCCGGGGTGGAAGCGACACGGGCCCGATATGTGCAGATAGATATACAGGAGCACGTCAGCGGCCGATATATCGGCCGAGGGCGCTAATGAAGACGAATGGCGCGGGCCGCGCGCGAAATTAAGAAGTCCCTGTAATGATACCGCGGGTGGTTAGCGCGCCCGCCGGGATAGCCATCGGCGGAAGTGGCCGCGCCAAAAAAAAAAAAAAACGTTATAACGCGGATGATAATATCCCACGGAAGTATATCGGCCCCGGGCGATTTGCGCCTCCTTTTTTATCCCCCGGGCCTAGCGTATATATATATATATATATACAGCATAGTACGAGGTGGCGCGGGTACGTATATATATATACGTGAGGCCCCGATGGCCGCTATTACGGGAGAGGATGACGCAAGCTCCCGGGGGAATGACCAATTTTTGCCGGGGCTCTCGTACACTGGTTTTACGGGGCCCCGGAATTTTTAACGAATAGCCCTTCCAATTAATACGCCATAACACGTAATAACTTGGTTAAAATATCTATTGGTTTATAATAAGGAGCGGCTCTGCCGCGCGGCAGCCTTAAGAATATGTTATATTCACGGAAATTATCCCGCTCGAATGACTCCCTTTTAATAAGTCTATATATATGCTCGCTAAACGGCTCTCGCGTATATATATATAAATATATAGAGTTTGCTCGAGGCACGCCGTCCTCGGCATCCACTGGCAAGTTTAGAAATATACCGATTTTACCACTCTGTGAAATTTTCAAGTTATCACCCCAGTTATGAATCGCTTCGGATTTCTTATTATTAAGTTGTCGGATATAATCAAAGGAAATCTACCGCCTTGTTAAGCACTGCAGCACCTTAACCTGTTTCAAGGTGCTGATTACTTCAAACGAAAACTGCTTCAAATCTCGCGCAAATATACAGGTCCGGTATTTTTGAAGTACGATGGGATAGGTTTACTCTGGTCTCAAGGTAATATATGCTACGCTTTTACAAGCTGTATAATTATAAACACTCTAGAGGGCCATAAGGGTAGGATAAGTTACTTATATGCTCGTTAAAAAATCTGTACAAAAATAGAAAATCCGTTGCCGCTAAGAAGCGGCTCGCGATTTTATCAGCATTAACGTTTCTAACTTACTACCAATTTTTTTAATCACCCGTTAGAAAAATGAAAACTTTGAATTAATTACAAACGTAGGTAGTCGTTCACTCCCTGGCCGCTCGCACCCGTTAATTTTCTGCCCGACCCGAGTACGCTTACGTTTCCAACGTACACGGAGATCGTACGTTCATGCTGTATATCGATATATTTATGAACATACAACCGATGGTACGCGCACCCAATCAGGAAGCTATAGGCCTCCCGAGTGCGAATAATATACGCGTAGCCCACAGGCGAAGGCGATATATCTCACGGGGGCATTTTTCAGTGCGCTACCGAAGCGAGTGCTCGAAAAGAAGTGCCTCCCCCGCCCCCGCCATTGAAAATTACCCGCGTTTTAGTCGCACTAAAGTCGCTCGTTAAAACTAATGATTTCCTGCGATTTCGTCGGTATAACTATGCGCGGGCGCATATACACGGACGCCCGGGCAGCGTGTATCGCACCGAGGAGCCAACGGCGCGAATGAACCAACACACACGCAGAGGCACACACATGTGCAGGGCCGACGCGTGCGTGCGGCGCTAGGCGTACGTGTAGCCCGCGTGCGTGTGCGCGAGCGGGCGAGAGGTGTCGTGGCGGGTTTTATATACGGGCTGCATCGTTAAGTCGAGCGTGCATGGTAATTAAGGCGTTATATATTATGTTGGGACAAAAAATTTTTATAACTTTATCTCGCGCGGGCGCGCCTTTATATACGCGCCCGGGTTTTTAATACGGCTCTCGGTACCCTGTACGGGCCGATAGAATTTTTCTAGGATACCGAGCTGCGGAGCCTCCGGACTTCTTTCGGAGGTTACGTGTGTGGGCGGCGTTTAATGGACAGTTTATTTACAGCTGGGACGAACTGTGTAAGGATACAGCCGATGAGTTAACGATATACTAGTCGTGCGCGTATTACGTGGCTTTTCCTTGGGGCAGACCTGTTATTTCATGCCAATTTTTTGCCAACGAGAATCATTTTTCTTCGTTTGGTATTGAAGTGTAAGTGGAAGTACCTCAAACTGTACTTCAGATGATATTCAACTTCAAAAGCAAATAAATACTTGATATCTGTGCATCATAAATATGGGAAGCACTGTATTATATGCGATCGTAAAATATTCAAGAGTTTAGCGACCATTTTTGCACGGTTTCAAAATATTGCTTTATGATGTAAAAATCATTTAAGTTATTTATTGATTTCTCCATGAATTCTTTTCACGAAAATCGATTGAAGTATCGGCTTGGAATATTTTAACCGTAAAGCACTAAACTGCAAGCGATGCAGAATTTTAAAAAAGAAATTTTGAATAAGCTTTGAATTTATTATAAAATAAAATAAATCATTTATTTTTGAGAATGGAGGTAAATATTGATTTTCTTTCTCGCGTGAACGGTTGTTTCAGACTTCTAGATAGCCAACACGAATCGTTTTTGTTTTTCCCAGAAATTTCTAGATTACTTCAAATTGACGATTTCGACCTGAAAACTTGAGTTTATGCACTTGTGCAGAATAAAATATTACGCACTTATATGAGCAGCATTTTATTAGCGAAAACTCGAACTTATATACGACTGAAACGGAAGTGACTTGCACTACTAACATTTACTGTGGCACTACATTCTCCAAGTTTTCATTTGCTGAGTTATAAATTTAAAGACATTCGAGTCTGCTGCGAAGGATGAAAATATATAAATACACCTTTATCAACTTTTAGCCTCCAACCTGAGTTCTAAATTTACTTTCACCATCTTTTTATTGTAAGTGTATACCGAAATCAAGGTTATTTTAAAGGAGTCGATCTACAAACACGATCAAGTTTGAGAAACAACCAGTCTCGAATACACAACGCTTATCAAGTTTACCGGAGCTAAAAAAAAAATGGCTGGAGGACCTTTTCCACCCGACAGCCGCTCCCTCGAAAGCCCGCGACTTTCCCCGCGGGCCGATGAAACTTCCTCGCGAGAAGAAAGCCGCGAGGGCCGCCGCGCTAAACAAGCCGTTTGGCTGTTCAACCTCGCCGGATATGCCCCGGCGGGCGGGGGTCTAGTAACGGTCCCACGTCCAGGGCGGCCTCTATGGGAAAAAAGAAAAAGAGGAGCCCAGGGCCCCGGGCCTGCGCGCAGGAAATCATTAAAGTTCTTTACAAGAGATCGCCATTACCGCGGGCCGGGCGGCGCCGCGGGCTGACCGCCCCGGAAAATCCCCGTGTACAAACAATGGCCGTCTAAATCGGGCGGCGCGTTGTCGCGCGGAAGCCGCCGCGAAAGTGCGTACCGCGGTAAGCGCGCGGCCGCCCGAGCGGATCCGTCACACGGCTTCAAGAGCCGTCGCTCCGGGCTTTAAGTGGCTTTCTCGCGGCGGGAGCCGCTTCCTTGCGCAGCCGGACTGGCTCATTAGGAGGCGAATCCTTCCTTAGGGTTGCGCGGTCACACCGAACCGCCCGTGAAATCGAGTCAATCGCCGCGCGATAGATGGCGTTCCGGGGACGAGGACGGATTCTCACGGCGAAGCTACCCTCATAATTACGGGGGAACGGTTAATTAATCGGCTGCGCTTTAAGGAGGCAGTAATGAAAAAGAAAACTGCAATTTGTTGCGCGTAATTATACGACGATAAGCCCGGCCATCGCGTAATACACGTTCTAAATTCCACAAAGTGAAAATACCGCAGGATCTACGGCCATAAAACGTTTTGTAATAAAATTATGGAATTACAGTGTTCAGCACAAGCGATGCGGCTCTGGCCGCTGAACATAAAAAATTGACTCGCATATATATATATATACATATATAGGGGAGGCGCTTCTTTTTTCCGCGTCGCGGTCGTCGTCGTCCTCTGGGCGGCAATTCCGCGGGCCGTCAATCACATCAGCCTTTTTTTCGCCCTCCCGAAACAATATATATATATATATCCCGGCCAATTAATCCTCGGGGCACAAGTGAGAAAAGTCCCTCGCTTCCCGGAATTAGAACGGAGGGAAGGATCGGCTCGCGAGGTGAGCTGCCGCGCTGGGGAACAAAACGCCCGCGGCGCTATTTCGGCGGAGGCGCGCGGCCGCCTGGCTCCCGCGAGATATGCCTCGCGTCGCTTTTTAGATTTCGCGCCCAATCGCCCCGGTATTTATACATGCGCCCGCCGCCGGCAACCCGAGGGGAAAATAGATCGACGCGCAGCCGTACCCACCGGCTAAAATTACATACCCCCGTCGGCTGCGCGCCGATTTTTCGCGGGGGCCTTTAGCCCGCGACGCGCAGACGGCGATTAGACGTTTTTTCGGAAGGCAGGTCGATATCATCCTCCGCGTGTATATATATATACAGTCTTAGCACGCGTGCATGAGTAGCTTCGCGCGGAAAAAGTTGGACGGGGCACGCGTCCCCCGCGGCCGGTAAAACTTCCCACTCGCTCCTCGGACCGAGCCCCGGCCTATGAATATGCATCGGCCAATTGACGCGGCCCTCATGAATGATAAAAGGGCATCCGGGCTCCCGGTGGCCCTTCTAGCCTCCCGAGGCGCTTCTTGCGCCCCTATATACACGGCCGCCGGTTTTACGTAAACTTAGGGGCCGAAGGCCGCCCGGTATTTCCTCCCTGTTTACGTCTCCCGCCTCGGGCGCGACGGCTCCTTTTTTTTTTCCCCCATTCGCGGACACTCGCTCGCGCGGATATAATTGCGCCAACTGATGGACGGATAAGCGCGGGAATTATAAATAGGCGCCCGGCATACTAGGCCGAGGCGCGTTCGGGCGCCAAAGTCTCGGCCCGCTCCCCCCGGCCGACTGATAACTCGGGCCCATTAATCATAGATCGGTATTAAGCGCCAATATACGCGCGGCATTCGACATCGGCTCGCAGGTACATGCATATATACATTGTTTCGCCGGCCCTCCTATCTGCGCGTATATATCCGCGCGGATAATTAACAGGTTTGTCGCGGAGGCGCCTACTTCTAGCGGCGCCCGGATCATTAATTTTAATTGTTATTCCGACCGAGGCTTATAACGGCCACGAGAGAGAGAGAGAGAGAGGAAAAAAGAAAAAAAAAGGAATGCAGCCCCGTGAGACATCTATCGAGGTATTAATGTGGCGCCGCTGCGAGTCTTATCAATCACATCCCTTTTACGGCCGACGGCCCAATTGGTTCGGGGCCCGCGCGGCTCGGAGGACCTCGCGCTACTCCAATCGGCGCGTGACGACGTCCGCCGTTGATGGATGAGCCGACGCGCCGCGGCATTCCACCGGCGGGCCGCTCTAGCCTCTTGACTCCTTTCGCCGCGGCCCTCCGGCTTTTTGTCGCGGGTCAGATATAAAGTGCCGTCGGCCCCTAGTTTCACGCATTACTCCCCTCCCGGGCGAATCAGCAGCCCTGATTAATCGCTCGGCCACGTATATGTAACGCGTCCACCGAGCGTGTCGATCGCTTGCATTCCCACCGGCCGTTCTGCAACTGTTTCTTTTTTGCGTACTTATATCAACGTATGTATACATGTGTGTGTGTGTACGTAAGCGCGTGTATCATAACGCGGAAAATTATTGCGCAATACGCGTGCTCGGCCGCGACAATGTAGCGGGCGGCGAGGCCCTCGGCTCGACAATGAAAGCTGCCCGGACAATCGCCGAGAGTCGTTCAGGCGAAATCGCCTCGAATCCATCCCCGGGCTTTACACGATTGTTTACGTTGGAGCGCCGCGGAGTCGGCCTCGGGGCCGATCAATCTTTCTAATGCGTCCTCCTCGGTCCCCAATTACGCATCCTGTTTCCGCCCGGGCCCTGCCTCCGCTGGTAAATGAATCATTCACAACCTCGCAGCATCCCGGCTGACAAATAGCGCATTCGTCTCGGCGCGCGGCCAGCGGCTCCGTCTAACTCTCTCTCTCTCTCTCGAGGGCTTACCTGCGATTACTCTCGACCCGGCTCCGCTGATAAACTCCCGATCCATCATTTGTGCCGCTCGCCGGAGGAAAAGAACGATCGCTTACCCTCGTTTCCCCCGTCCTGGCTTCCGAAGCCGCCGACGGCCGCGGCGAATTAATTGGCCCCGGGGATCACGCGATGAGTCGGCCGCGTCCTTGCGAGAATTCTTCTCGTTGATCGATAAAGTGCCAGGGCCGCATTGTGCACCGACGCGCTACCGCGAGGTACGGCGCATCCTACTCGCCTGGAATCGATGAGCGATAGCCCGTGACTGATGCATACGGAATAAGGTTTCTTTTTCTCCGTCGGCCTGGGCTTTCTACACTTGGACTGCACGCCCCGAGCTAGCCTGCGTACCTGTTGATACACATAATTGCGTCGGCCTTCAATTATATTATCACGCGCTTATCCGTTCTGAAAGCCGCTTTCGACTTTTTCCTCTGCTTAAAATCAGCCGGCAGTCACTCGGCCTTCCTGCCTGTTTTCTATTCGGAACATTGGCAAGATCGCGGTATTGTGTTCTTTCTTAATTAGTCATCCGTCGGAGATGAAAACGTACTTGTCGCTGCACGCGCACTGACTTCCCCGATCTAATTGCTAAGTAGAGAAAGTTTTGCTAATAATCGCGGTTATCGCAGTACAGTTACCGACATTACTATACGTATAATTGCTTGAAAAAATTTATTCGGTTCAAATGAATCGTGTTATATACGCTGAATTTTTAAGACTCCCTAATAAATACGGTTTTGACTCGTTTATCGCAATGCAAGGGACATAAGTACTTTAATTATAGAGATTGCAACTTCTTTTAATATCCAAATGAAATTTTACATCCTTAATAATAATAAAGATGCAGGCGATAACGGTATCGAAGATGATGAATGAAGATGGAAATTTCTTAATATACCGAGTATGCGCTGCTCGCCATGATTGAAAAAAAGGACCACACCGAGGGCGCATTATCGCGATACCGATAAAAGCCGATCGACTCGCTTAACCCAAATTTGATCAAGAAATTAGGAGCGCATAAAAAGGCCGCTTTCAAAAAGGGCAGGGATATCGCGGGCACGCGCGGTAGCCGTAAATCAGCGAGCGGCGCGAGAAGAGGAGGTAAAGGCGCGCTCGGCCCTAATTGCACCGGGGCTCGGCCGCCGGGCCGCGCGCCTCCGGAAGGGCCCAGCTACCCGTCAAAAGCCGCCGGCGGACTACCGCGCGGCCGAAAGGAGTAGCTCCCCGTATCGGAAAGCAATTAAGGCCCCGGCAAAAAGCGGGAGGCGCGCGTTACAGGTGAGGGGCTCGCGTGCCGCGCGCGCGCGCGCCCCGCCAGCTGCGCGGCAGCCGCTGCCCCAGCGCCGCCTGTCCCTCCGCCGGAGCGTCATTATGTCACGCGGCTATCGGCCCGCGGGCCCTATCTGCCCATCGGCGGATTTATCGCGGCCCCGCTTCTTAATTGGCAGACCGCCGGACAATAGTCGCGCGGGTAATTGGCTCGCCAAGGGGCAAACGCGTAATTAATCGCCGCGTTTCTCCGGGAAACTCGGCGATCCTTTTCTTCTTTTTTGCCTTTTTTTTTTGCCCCCGTTGCCCCCTGAAAAATAGGAGGGAGCCGCGCGAGCGACGGTACGCGGCCGCTCGAAAACGCATGATCGATCGATCGCCCGGCTAAGTGCTTAAGCGAGGTTGCTTTTAGGGTAATCGAAAGCGATTAATCACGAGGCCGAGGCTGCGCCGCGCCGTGTAGGAAAGCGCCGGGGAAACGCGTCTCCGCGAAAGTAACTGCGCCGTCCCCGCGTCAACCTGCCTCGGGTCCGCCGCCAGGCGGCGCGCGGAGGCCGCCGAACCCCCAATCGGCCACGCGACACAGCGCGCCACTCGCAACCCGACATTAGGTGCCAATGAATCCCACGCCCCGAGGCAAGCGCTAATGAAATCGGATGGCTGCGCCCGGTTCTCGGATGCGCAATCTGCCTCCAGGATCGATTTAACCCGGCGCGCGCCTACTTATTCGGGGGTTGGCTCGCCGATCGGCAGGCCGGTAATGATGGAGCGGCTCCGCGCAAAGAGCCGTGTGCACCGGGTGCCGCCATTCTCCCTTCCTCTCTCTCTCTTTCTCTCGGCTTGCGCCCACAGAATTACATGGTATCCCAACTGCTAGTTACGGCGTGAGCGCGACTCTGCTGCACTGTTTTCACGTGGGACTTTATCGGTAATTTACGATCTGGGATGTGTGCTCTTTTTCCTGCAAGATGAGTGAGAATCTCATCAATCTTGGCGAATGCTGCGGCTGTATTCAATGTAAGAGATTCTAATGTTTAATGTTTAAAAATACTGAAACCTTGTAGTATTATTCAAATTTTGTAACTACTTGTGTACCTCTAGCACCATTGAATGTAACGATTATGGCGTATTCTCTACAGTTTTTTCATTTAACTGTCAGTTTAACTGCGTACTACATACGCAAACGTTAAACAGCTTCGATAAAAAATTACATTTACTGTATTGCGTAATTATATTAGGAGTACGTATCGAAAGTATAGGGACCCGCATGACTTAAGTTTTTGTCATCAGATGTAACAGTATCGTGTACGTACATAATGAAAAGTTTTTATTTCAATATTTAAAAGATGTAGCGCGGCAGCTCATAAATTCAAAAAATTGTCAGTTGTAGTGTGTAGGTCCTTTTGAATAAAATAAAGATATAGTTGAAAAATAGTTTCAACAAGACAATACTGTCAGGTAGAGTAGATATTCTAATGGCGCATGTACTGGATAACTATGTACCCATCGCAGCAATAAACATCTGCATTTGAAAGCGCACGTGAATAATTGCCGCGTTAACGAGTATTACATATAACGTACATTTATCGTTATAATTGGATGGAGGCGCTTAGGAAAGCACTGAAAACGGTATCAATAAATAAGGCGCTCTCAAACAATTAATAAAAGTTGGCCGAGTGGTGTAGTTGTAGAAGAATCGAAAGCGTAATTACACGAGCCATACATCTCTGAGAAATAGAATCCCCCGCCTCGCTCGGCGATCCCTTTAATCACGCCAATAAGCTGGCGAGAGGCGTCGTTAATAAGGAGAAAAAAGGCGGTAGGCGGTGGGTAGGCGAAAGCGAGAAAAGGCGTAAAAATCCGAGCGATTCGCCGGGGGTTTATATAGGTGGGAGCCAGGAGCGGGCGGCGCGGCGCCACTAAATCACGAAAGCGCTTTGCGGCTGGTAGACGTCGGAAGCCGATTGGTGGGTGGGGCAAAGAGCCTCTCGTCTCCCGGAGGGCGGCCAACTTTCCGGGGGGCGGCAAGTGGCTCTGGCGGAATTAAAAGAACGACTTGTTGGTTAGTTGACTCCCTCGGCCGCCGCGATTTCCCGGCTGCGGCCGGGGAGGAAAGAAGGAGTCGGCGCAATCTGTTTCCCCCGTCGCGGCGGAGAAAGCCCAGGAGGAGACCTCCCCTTTTTGGTAGCGGGGCGCGGGCGTAAAAAGACCTCGGCCGAATTGAATCATTGCTGAATAAGCTGGAAAGTGCCGAGTGGCCGGATATGCGCCGCCGCTTACTCGCCGACTCCGCCACGCGACCCTCGGTTATATTGCCACTTCCCTGGATGCGCAGGTGATCTTTTCCGCGCGCGCGATCCTACACTATTGAGGACGCCCCGGGGGTTGTTTTTATTGACTGAGCTACACAATTGGGGTGTGGAGACAGGATATATGAATATATGCTTTAACAGCGTACACATAGGCTTTATCAAAGGTATATCTAAAAACGATTGGCAGTATTAATACATCTTGATGGAAAAGCTATCGATTTTTCCTATTACGATACTTATTCTTAATCAAATGCAAATCGTACAAATATGTTATATCTTCTGACTGTATGTATTTGTAATTTTTTTTATGATAAGAATGATTCGATTCACTGCAAAACAGATGAACCATTTTTTACCGACATACTGTAAATTGTGACTGATAATCCATTGTGTTAAGTTGATTTAATTCATGGTGCAGTATTTCTTCATTTTGGGAGGAAATAATTTTAGTAAATACTAATACGTCAGAGTCGTATACAAGCAGTCTCGAACTGAAATGCATAGGCGCCGATGTGCGCCTAGCCTTTGAGGGATGGTAAATGATCCCTCTGCCTCGGCCATAAACTGACGCAGGTATAGCCATGCAGAGGGTTTCGCTGCGTACTTCAATAAGCGCAGGATAAAGCTAAACTGCGGGTGAAACACGCTCCCGCGAACATTTTAACAAAATCCAACCGGATCCTCCATCTCCGTGACCTCGCCGTAACCGTTTGATGGACTAACTGAAGAGTTGCCGAAAGAAAGCGACTTACGGACAGAATTCGCAACTTTAGCGAAGAAACGGCCGTGGCCCGAGGCAAAGGCAGCTGGCGGATATTCGGTACACAGACAGCGGCGGTCGAGTTGCGCAAGTCGCGGCGAGCGCCTCGTTAAAGTTTTCGCGGGCGGGCCAACTCTCCCTCGGAGTATAACAAGCCGATGTTTTCCCAGGTCGGAATTAGCGCGACTACGTCGGGGAGCGCTGCGAGCCGCGCGCCCGGGGCCGCAAACTGTTGCTCATCCTACCTCCGAGGCGGCCTAATGAGGCGCGGAGCTTTTCTTTCCTTTTTTCCACCCGGATCGAGCCCTCCCGCGCCAGAGCCAATGACCGCCAAAAATCCTACGGCGGGGAGCGGGCGAGCCGAGCCGAATTTCTCCCGGGCTTCCGAGGATCCCCGGCCGGAGTTGCGGAGGGTCGTACACTCCCCGGCCGCGTTCAATTAGGGCGCCGAGGGGGCTGCAAACTGCGTGCGAGCGCTAGGTGCCGAAGTAGCGGGGAAACGGGAAGGGAAGCCGCCGTGGGGCGGACCCACCCCTGGCGCGCAGCGGGGGGAGCTCTAAGTGCGCGCCCGATCAGTATATGTACACCCCGCGGGAGCGCCGCCCGCGTCTCCGAGCCGCACGGCTCCAAGTTAATGGCGACCTTTGTACTCTAAGCGTTCCTTACTTAAATGCCGCCCCGCGGCGTCTACTTGCCTCCTCGAGAGTACCAAGATATAGCTGTACACTTTTCCGGGTTAGCGCGCGATCTGTATTTATTTAATAGCGCTCGTTTCTTATTCCCGTGCGACTAGCCGGCCGTTACCCTACCAGACAATTATCTACCTCAGTTAACCTTTTGCTAGTTCAGCACAAAGTAACTTTGCTCAATTGTTACTGCTGATTCGATAAGATTAGAACCTATCAAATTTAGGTTTCAATTTTAGTAATTATTTTAGGCATACAGCAAATTAAATAGTCTTTTATAACTTGATCAGGGAAAATAAATATAGTAAATATGAATATTTACATAAAAATGAGTAAATACTAATTATTTGCGATTATAAATATTTTGAAGCAGCTAGGTAACCATAATGTATAAACATGCGTGCTAGAAATAATTCTTTTCGAATCACAGTATCCGGTCAAAGGCAAAACAGCTTCATGAAATGGCGTGCGTTCACACACGGAATGGCGTCCAGTACAGTACGAGTATGTAGAATCAGTTTTTAGATTCTAAAAATTTAAAAGAATGTTTAATTATTGTAATGTGTAACTTTCGCCGAAAGGATAGGTAGATTATACGGTTAATTTATGGTTTTAATGTATGTATACTCGATATAAATACACACACGCGCGCGCGTATAGTAAGTTGACAATTTATGAAACAAAGAACTCGAATAATAAAACTTTCACGGCTATTATTATACACTTCTATTAAAAAGAGGATTATTATAATGGGTAATTATATATAATTAAGCGACATTTTGCCAACAATTGACAGGCGTTTCAGTAACAAACTGAAAATCGATACAGCGTTACGGTGAACAATAGACTGATCGCGATTAAATCCCAGGGGATTTACCGCGATACATTCTTTATAATTTTAGCGAGAGAATAGAGTTCGCCACACTATGCGTGGCAGTATGACGTGCCCCTTGCAGAGCCCAGCTAAAAGAGCCATCCTCCAACTAAAGAGTCCCCTTGGTAAAAGCAACGGCCAAGTGACAAAAAGTCTCGCCCCGAGCGGGGCTCGCGCCCCTCCCCGCATTAAACGCCAATCAGTCGGCACTGGCGAATTTATAATGTTAGGCGCGCTCCCTGACCCCGTCTCGGCCCCCGAATACGATCAGCCGGCGTGTCCTCGGCTCCCGCATCGCACGCGCCGTCCGTTACGCTTGTCGCCGCGGAACAAGTGCGCGGCACGCGCTGCCGCGTCGAAATTGCGCGCGGTGTTTTCCGAGGGGCCGACGGTCAACTGCCGATCGCGCTACACAATCGCGAGTGCCGGGGGCGCGTAGTTGCGCAATACACGTACATGTACGTGTGTATCGGCCGCGTTTCTCCGATAATACGGCGCGCCCGCAGACGGGCGCAGCGCGCGAATCGGCGAGCGATCGGAATATTTATAGATATATCCGGAGGAGCGCCGCGGCGGCCACGTCAGCTGCAATGATCGCACCTGCGCCGAATAAAGAACCTCATTGGCGCGGGCGACGCATCGGGACGGCGTTCCCCCGCGCGCAATCATAAAGCAGGCGGGGACAGGCGGGACGCGCGCCGGCCGTTACTTACAATGAAAAAAGCCCGCGGGCCAATTACCAAGTGGGCGCTTTTAACGAGGCGACAATGCCGCTCCCCGGCGGAAAATACACCTCCGCCGTGGGCATATGTGTGCGTGTGCGGCTGGAGCTGGGCCGCGCGATATCGCCCCCGGGCGCACCTACACGTACAAGCCTCGGGCAATATTTACGCGGCGGATGGAAGGCCGGGCGACCCTCGCACGTCTCGCGGGCGTAATCCGAGGGGCGCCGCCGAGGGCGACAAGTGCAGCGCGGCGGTAATGCAATATCCCTCGGGCGGCCGGCGATTTTTCCGGGGGCCCGGGGCGCACGTGGCGGGGCGCCGGTTCTCACGGCCCGGCGGGGCGCTTCCGTGCAGCCGCGAGTCCGGGCTGCACGTGTCACGTGCGCCGCCGAGGAGCCCGCGGAAGGAACCGCGAGACGGTCCGCTGGCTCTTCCTGCCTATACACGTGCAGACGGCCGGCCCGTCCCCGGGGCGCCCCCGACAAAGCCACCCGCCCGGGGGAATTTCGCCTCCTCGGCGGCGGTGTGCACACGTAGCTCGGCGGCGACTCTCCGCGGCCTCGCCGGGGACGACTACTTTGCGGAGCGGCGCGGGGCCTCGGGACTCGCGCGGAATACGAGAGGACGTTCGGGAGGAAAAAAAAGGAGCCGGCGCCGGCACGTGAGGGCCGAAAAGAAAAGTCCGCGGGCGTGGGAGCCCCGAGGCGGGATTGATTTATCGGCCGGGGTCCAACTGCCGTGGATTCTCACGGCGGGCCGATCGTCCTCGAGTACACCCCCGGGGTTCTAGGAGCGCGCGGTCCAGGAGGCCGCCGCCGGGAGTGGCTCTCCCGAGGAGAAGTTAATGCGCCGAGGGTGAGTGCGGCCACGCGGCGCGCGGACACCTTGCCCGAGTTAATGCACGCGGCCCGCCCTTGTTTTCTTTTCTGCCGAGGCGAGTGCGCCGGGAGCGATATCGCTCGGCGTCCGTCTCGTTTAATGACTTTCCCCCGCCTGAGGGGTGGACGTAATGCTCCGCCGGACCGGGGCTCGCGCACTTGGGCGGCTTCGGGGAATGTTTGAATTGGCGGGAGGTTGAACGATCGGCTCGCGCATAAATCACAATCTTAAAATACTCGTTAAAAATATACGGAGCGCGAAAATATTAGCCGGAGAGGTCGGAGAACACGGCTGCGAAAATTGTTGAATTCTCGGGGCCGAGCCGAGCGCGTTAATATTCGTAAGTGTCCGCGGACAATGTTAGCGTCGCTGATACATTGTTTGTCCCGAAGGAATAGCAAACAAGGATTCCTTTAATGCGCCGTCCGCCTCGCTTTTTGCGCCGGTGGCATCGGCCAAGTATATCAAATCTCGAGTTAATTTTAGAGGTTTTACAAAATAGCGGAGGTGGCGGCGGCGACGGGAGCCGTGTGGCGCGCCCCTCGAAAACTATTCCACAATTTGTAAGACAATATTTTGTCGGCGGCTCTTCGTCATTCGGCGCGGACTCTCTTGGTTAGAGCAAAAAGAGAAAATCAATGTAGCGAAAAACAGTGAAACGAGTGACGAAAGTGTACGACGGCCAAGTGCTTTCGGCATTCTATTGTCCAATTAACACATAGTTGAGCTAATTTTATTTTTACCTCGGTTTTCATCTATAGTACGTGACGATTGTATATACCGCGAGTTGTTTTTCATAATAAATTACAACTGCGAAAGAATTTAAAATAATTAGAATTTAATTTGTAAATTGAGGCAAGGCCACGCGTCATAATTCACGTTTATCCTCAAAATAGAGTTATAAAAAAGTTACGCTCACGAGCTAACTGTATTAAAACACTTAATTAATGCACTAATGATAAGCTTTCTCGGGAGGAGTAAAGGCATTTCAAAATCATAAATTTTTCTTCGAGAATTATTTAAAGGTTTGATATGGTGAAAGTAACGTATTATCTTTAATCAGTTTGCTCCTTCAAGAGGGTGCAGCAAGTATACCCAAATCATTCACGTATCACCTGCTTTACGACTCGTAGCTTCGAGCGACAGAACACATACCCGTTCTTAATTAAAGTTACATTGACAAAAAATATGAAACAATACTGGAGCAGCCAAACTCTCTTAAAATATTAAATAGCTATACATAAATTACTCAAGATTTGCGTATCTTACATTGAGTACAACTATAGATTGATATTATACACAATGAATATTATGCAATACTAATTACCATGCACAATTTTGTAACATGTTTAGCCTCCTTCATCAAGTGCCTGATTATTTTTAAAAAGTGTTTAAAGTGGACATTGTGCATTCCATAGATCATCATAAATAACGAAATTAATGAGTTCCATTAGCGCAGGGCTTTTAAACATTCAAATTAGAATCAGTCTACCCGATTCGATGCGACTGTCAAAGATTCCTGAATAATCAAATCTATTCCTTTTAAGGTAAAGGAAAAGGAGCTGGAAATTCATAAGCCGAGCGCCGGACTATTAATCCTCGCATAACGATTTGGTAAATCATCGAAAGGCGTATAGCTCCTGGGCCACCGGAAGCGCCCGGCCGTTTTATCTCCGGCACGTTGAGGGAGGCGCAGGAAAGGTTCGCGCGACACGTCTCGCGGCCCGGCGACACGAACAGGTGCGCGCCGCCCTTTAATTACCGCTCGGATAATAAATTTTCGGGCCAACTTTTCGCCTTAATCGCCTCCTGCGAGCCTCTTTTTTCTCTCTCTTACCCCGCCCACGGCTCTTCGTTTTCGTTATTTATCGAGGCCCACGAGGCAGATTGCCGAAATAATCCCAGGAGGCGATCGATTAGCCCGAATTTTACCTAATTTATGTCCTTTTGAATTTGTTTGATGGACTAGTCAGCTTCAGTTCTGGAGCATCGGGGATGCGCGCGATTAATTTATTCGATTTTCACGCAGTCACTGATTTTTCGCGCTGATCCGGCGGATTTATCAGGAGGCTTAAATTGTCTAGATTAAGTTTTCAGCTTGATACGCACTAGAAGTCGATGGCAAGCGCGCGTCGTTAATCGATAGTTTTTCTTGATTACTTCATCGTTTATTGATTCATCGCAGATGCTTTATTGGATTACGATACGAACTTAATTAAAATATAAAATTGAAATAATACTTTAGCAAGGCATGGTGTTCTTTTTTCTAAATCATACAGTCAGTTGGGAATAATTTAACTAGTAATCGTTTTGCGATCTGAAGAAATGACACACAGATTTACGACATAGTTTGTGCGATGGCAGGGACTGATTTTTTTCTAAATTATGATGTTTGCGGCACAGCGTTATAAACTTTACCAATGGCTAATTGAAAGATTGAATCTTATTATGCATGAAGCTTTCGTTAATCAGCCTGATGGACAACCTCTGCTCGTAATTATCAAATAATATATACCGCAATAGAATTATTACCTTATTTAATACCCATTCGTAAAAGGCACACGCACAGCCGTACACACTGGGAGGACTAACAAAGCGCCTTGTCTCGCTTTTCCATCGCTGAACTTACGAGTATTTACGAATGGCGTAAGCAGCGGCCCTCAAATCCCGTTTAAAATTTACAGCCCCTAATTAAGCGTATAATAGATAGCTAATTCTTCTCCTCTTTTTTTCGCCCTCACAAGACTCTCGAAAGCCAAGGCGATGGAGGGCCCGTCGAGAAGAGAGAAGAGAAAAAAAAAAGGAAACACGCCCGTAATTGGTTATCGCTCGGGAAAATCAGCCGAAAAGCTCGGGGCCGCCCGCGGCCAGGTATACACCCGCGGCCGAAAAGTGCACCGGGCGCAATAGGCAAGCGATACAGCCGGCATAAAGTTTGAAAAGTAGCGGGTGTACGCGGGGCCCGATCGGCCGATTATTTACGAGGCGGGGCGCCCCCGTCCGGCGCTTTTCCCCCCGCCGGCTTTACGGCTAGTTTTCCCCCCCCTGCCCCCGGGGCAGAGGTACGGGGGCCCCGTTCCCCGGGGCGAACGCATATATCGGGAGGAGGGCCGGCGGATTAATTCAGCGGGCGGCGGGCCGCCGGGAGCGGCTAATCGGCCGGGGCCAGCCTTCGCATTCTTCGGGCCAAGGCCCCGGCGGCGGGGGCGGCCGCGCGCCTCGCGATAGACCGCGCGTGCACTGAAAAGAAGAGGAGGGCCGGAATTAGTCCAGGAGAGTAGCGCCCGGCACGCCCGCCGAATACGTGAATGCGCGCGGGTAATGAGGGCCCCCGCCGGCCACCCCGTGGGAAAGCCATACGTGAGCGAGGCGATCAGGCCGTTTGGGGGCCGATGCCGGAACTCCCGCCGGTCCGACGATCGACGATCCGCGAGATATGTGCGCGAGCAAGCGCCCGGCCGAGTTGTATGCGTCGGCGACGCGCACTCGACATGGCAACCGCGCGCCCGCTCCCCCCGCACCGACGACGATCCGATCGGCTCTTCCGCGCGGGGAAATTTATGCGCCTCGCGATTCTCTTCCGAGTGGCTTTGGGGATTTCGCGCGGCCGTTGCCGCGTAAGTAGCTCTCGTCCCCGGAGGCGGCCGAACAACGTATAAATTACCGAGGGAAATGATAATTTGAAAAAAGGAGAAAAAAAAAAAAGGAATTAACATAGATTGCCGCGACCTGCGGTACACGGGGATAATTATATCAACGTTATACCGACACGCGGTGAAAATGAATTTCTTCCCTAATTGTCGGGCTACCGTGTCTTTAATGGCAATTTTCGCAAATAAAACTTTCGTGCCTTAAATATTCATAAGCGTTATTAAATACTTAATTGTTTTAATTAAGTGAAGAAGTCGCCGATAGTAGGAGCGCTTGCGTAATTTGACTCCGCGGCTAAAACATTTATCTTCGCTTTTTTTTAAATATTATTAGAGCCGTTCGCCGGTGCCAGTGCCGCGAGATAAGTGCGGAATAAATGCAACCGCTTCAATTTCGAGCCGAGTTATTAGCTCCTTCGGAAATTCTGCGAAACAGGACGCGGACTGCTGCACAATGCGTGCGTGTTCCAGAACTATATACAATGATATCGTGCATAAAGTGGGTATATTTTAAGATAACGGCTTTTTAACTTAAATTTCTACAGTAAATTTCTCGTGTAGCCCTTCCGCCGCTCCCAACAAATGATTCATCCCTCCAAATGGATAAATAATTGGCGATAATAACGTATTGGCCGCCATTATGCGGGTGCAGTCCCTTGCAACGGCGCCGCGTCCGGTAAAGGAGCCAGCCAATGCATTGAATAATAAGCGCGATTCGAGAAACAACTGCACGGCTAGCGGCACACGGGGGATACATTCGCGGGACGATTCTTTTCCCTGTATACCTCCGGGACGAGACTATTTGTCCCAAGATTTGTCCCGCTTAAAGTCAACAATAAAATGACGAAACAATTACTCGCGGGAACACACACGCGGGCCTTTTAATTCGTCTCCCGGCTCTCCTCGGCTCGTTTCTTTTCCCCCCTTTTTTTTCCCCGCTCTCTCCTCTTTTCCCCTCAATCCCAGATCTCCGCATATATGCCCATTGTACGCGCCCGCGTACACTTAGACGAGAGCGGGACGATCGAGGCCATATCATAAGCCCAACAAAGGGCCATATAATCCCGATGAACAGTGAGATAAAGTCGCGCGCGTATATACGCGCCTATCAAGTCTGATTAATCGCGCTTCAAACGAACGATGACGAACGACACGTCGACATCGAAGCTCTTTCTCGCTCTCTCTCTCTCTCTCTCTCTCTCTTTCTTTGTCTCTCCCTTGCCCGCGGTCTTGCTCTTTCTCTCTTTCTGTCCGGCGAGTAGCGAGTGCGTGCGCGCGTGTTTCAGTCGCCCACGTGTTTTAGCTGGCACACCGCGCACTTTCAGCGCCTGGCGTTTAGTTGCCGGGATGCATTATTGTAACCGAAATGCCGAGCGTACGTTTAGCTGACTCGGGACTGCTCGGAAAGTCGCGCGACCAGTTGCGTGTTCCGCGGCATCGACTTTTTCGATAAATGAATGATATTGGGTTTATACTGTAAAAGATAACGCTGGTTATTTGTAGACCAGGTTTCACAGCTATACTTTTCTCGAATAATAGATTGTCAAATCAATCTTTGACCCTTTATCGTTAAATCTGAGTAATACCCGTCGTACTTTAGTTTATATTATAATTGAAGTTGTTCCTTTTTGCAATCATTTTGTATCACTGTCATACGTTACTAACATAAATTTTATTTTCTAAGTATATCGAAAGAAAATAATTGTTTTGTAGTAGAAACACATTTAATCAATTATTCAATAAGAAAATAGAAAATGATTGAAGTATTATATATACTATTGCATCAATCGGGGTTATCGAAATCAATTATCAAGCTTTCATGAATTAACGTTTAGGTGACACAATAGAATAGCTTTCTTCTGATATAATGCATACTGATTCAAAGATCATTTCAAATAAATTAATTGCTGAACATTTATAAACGTATATACTAATTTGCATAATTGAAAATAAAAGATTTTTTTATCACAAGGTAAAAAATTAATGGATATTGATAACTTGTTGGATCTTGCATTCAACAAAACATATTGAGTAATAAATCTAGTTTTTTTTATTCCACGTATTAAAACTTTATTTAAAATGGAGAACAATGGCCGTACCTCAATTTCTGGATAAAAACAAAAACATAAAAACTCCATGATTCTAAAAATTAAAAATGATCAGAACCAGATAATTCTCTAATGCATTAATGTTTTAAATATATTATTACTATTGATCTGTTAATACATTAATAACAAAATATAACAATTATTTCGTAAAAAAATGTTTGAAAAAGGCAGACTTGATGATTCCGCAAATCCACCTGCTTGTAAGCCGCACCTTGCAGAAAATGCTCCTAAAAATTTTAGGAAGACATAATACTACAGTGTAACGAGGATTTAACTGAAAAATCTGCTCCTGGCGAAGGAATTTCTTCAGCGAATCGTCCGGCGAGCGTACACAAGTAGAGTTCCGGCGGCCGGCGCGGCGCGAAGAATATAAGTCAGAATAGAGGCGAGGGAATCTATAATTCGGGCGCGGGCCGGGGCTCCTTATATAGATCCTCGAAAACACGGGACTCGGCGATCCTCCGGGGCGAAAATTGCGCGCAGGTGTTGCGCGTGCGGGTAACGCGGCTCCTTTCCGCCGCCCCGGGGCCATTAGCCAGCGCACCGAGGTCTATTCAAATTAGCGCTTTATTATTTATCGGCCGGGGCGAGAACAATCGCGGCGCCCGCGCGCATTATTCACGCGCGGGGTAAATTTTGCAGGCGGCCGCGCGTGGAAACCCGTGTCGCCGGCCGGCTCTTCCGACTTTTCGCCCGAGGCAGCTGCAGCGGCAGGCCGACAGAGGCGGGAGCGCGCGGCCCCGGGCCCTCGACCCGTGTATTTTGACGGGGCGCCGCAATCGTTCCGATGCAATTTTTTGATAGGGCCCGGGACTCCAGGTTGATCGACTTCCGCGCCCTGTGTCCTTCTGCCTCTTTCCGCGGGCGGACGCCGGTTAAATGGCCCGCAAGTGGCACTTTGAGTACGCGTCCCTCCAACCTTGAGACTTAATTAGATGGCACTCTTTAAATTCGGCAAGTGCGGCAATTATTAGACGCTTATCTCGTGTCTTTTATGGCGTGAATGTATACTGTACCTGCAGAAGAATGTTTTAGGATGTTTACTATATCAACCTGTATAAACTGTATCACTAATGTTTTATAATTATAGTATTTTAAGTTTTGCTCTATCATACAGGAGGTTTTATATACAGATCAGTTCGAGCACTGTTCTAGGCCTACGTTCAATGTGTTAATTTTAGTTACTTTTATTCTTGTATTTATAGTCAAAAGTCAAACTAATTTTACTAAGTAAATACGTGCGCGTATTTATTGTTGTTATAAATGTCATTGTTTTCTAAATATTATGATATATGTGCAGCTCAACTAAGTCAACGATTTCATAAATTTTGTTATATTTTTAGTAGCGAGTATAGAGACAGAAATCTAATTTTTGGTTTCAAACAATATAATGTAATACATGTCAATAAATTTTGATAATCACACTTAGTACCATACTAATGTACAAAAATAAGAGTCGGTCTATACACTCTAAACATAAACAAATGTAGAAAGTTCGCGTTTAGTACAAGCAAATATCCCGAGCTGGGCTTATCTTAGAAAACGGTTTCCCCAATGCAAGCGATACAAACGGGATATTTTTTGCACGCCTAAACTTTTCCTAATTAACAACTCCGTCTTACCAACGCGAAAAAAGCTGCGAAAAAGCGCGGGTCGCGCGTACAAATCTACATGCGTACGCAGAGGGCGGGAGGAGAGAAAGAAAGGCGGGCACGGCGTGCCGGCCGTTGCATTGTTTCCCATGGGCCGCCGCGGCAATTATATGCCGGGAGGAATTTTCGAAGCGCACGCGAAAGGGTGACGAAAATAACGTCGCGTCGCCGGCGGCGGGTGCTTTGCATAGCGACTGGGCTCGGCCGGCACGTACGGGGCGGCCCCTTCGTGCCGCGCCTCGCATGCGAAACACCCGCATCCCCCCATCCGGCTATGGGGCGAATTAATAACCGCGGGCCAGGTAAGCCGGCCTCTCTAGGCGCACCTGAGCCGCTCGCCTACATCCCCGCAGGGTAAGTTGTAATCGACGCCGGCCGCCGTTTCCTGCGAGTCCGCTGGGTTACGCGGCCAAAGTGCGCAGCCGGCCAGGATTTTTCTCCGCTTCCTTATGGCTCTCCTGTCTTTCCCTAAGCTATACGTGGCTCTGTCGTTACGCTGCTTGCCGGGTTAGCCGCGTTAACACAGTGCCAGTATATGTACTTCCAAGTTTGCATATTGGCCATTGGGATTATATGATACCCTATACATGGAATGATAATCAATTTTCCCGCCGCCGTTTTAAATTTCATGCTCTAATAAAGCTGCTGCGAGCGGTTGTTCGGCATCGGTTTATCGTGTGCGGTACATTCCTATTTATATAAATAGCGATAAAATTTAACTTTTTATTGACATTATAATTGTGAAAGAATAAAGGAGTAAACGATTCTGGAGGTATACAACAAGGCACGCATTCAGGCATCGCCTGTCCAGTTTGCACTTTCAAATTATTCAATATGTTGTCCCGCCAAGGATAATTAAAGTTCTTTAAGAAATTACCGCCCATAGATTTAATTTGGGTACATTTCGGCCCGAGGAATTCCCTCCGAGATTGCACAAAGCTATACTTTTTACCGAAAAATATGTGTACAGCCAATTAAGTGAAAATTCGCAACACTTAAACGCTAAATTAAATACCAATACGTCATGTCGTTACATTTAATGAACCGATTATAAATCGTATTATTTTTATTGATGTTTAAAACTGAAATAGCTTATAATACCTTGCTGCGGCGGTGTATTAAAAGCAACTCGAGCTTTTCAAATAATTCGAATCTCTCGATACACGCTGCATTCGTGTATTTTTGTCCGATTTACGTTTTAAAACCAAGCAAACCGCAATTTAGGAAAATTTATATGCGCGTGTTTCATTTTCAATTAAATGTAAGCTAAGACTACTTGTGTTCAGTCAAATACGCGAAATGGCCAACAAAACTATGAAAAGCACCTGCTTGTTTGACCCATTGCGTATAAGTAGAGGTTGTATCTCGTAATTGTTTTAAGCGATTGTTAATAATCCTTGGATTTTACCGCTGCACTCTTGACGTCAATTTGCGAAGGAAAAAATTGCGCAGCCGTCTCTTATGTGGCGGGTCAGCGCGCCGTGCAGACAACAATGAAAAATGGCGTCAGTAATGTGGGAAACGGGGTAATTTCAACGCCATTATCGGTTCATTTTTTTCTACCAATATCCTTCCTCATTTTATCACGTGGGCATTAATATTACCTCAATCTCCCCCCGCCCCCTACGTTGCCAGTTTCTAAAACTAAAGCGATTAAATGACCTTGTAAAAAGTGATGACAGGAAATTAAAGCATTTTAAATTTTTGTACCGATCCTCGCTATTAATCCCGGAGGACCATAAATAATATTAATAAATCCGTACGGTCTGATTATGTGAGTCGGTTGAACCAGTTCAGGTATATCCAATTTTTTCACGAGATTGCTGATTCTGCCCCGGCTATTTAAACCCTTTGACAGCGGGGAAATGTCGAAAGAACTATTGACAACGATCGTAAGTAGTGATCCCCGAGATCCTTTTCTAATCCGAACGCGTAACGGATAGGCGGCATGTTCCATTCGAGACACAAAGGCCGGCGTTGCGTCAGCAGCGCCTTATGCCTCGGCCACTCGCAGACGGCACGCGGTCCGAGGCGGCGCAAGCGCAAGGGGGAGTGCCTTATGCGCGCTGCCCGTCGGACCCGCAGCCGATCGCCGAGCTTTCAGCGCGCTTTTCCCAGGGGCCGCGCGGCGCAAAAACAATGAAAAAAAAAAAGGTGCCGAGCCTCTCGATCCCCCACCCCCACTCCGTTCATTCATCCCCACCGCGGCCGGTAAGTGGCCGTAATTTCCGGATGATGATTACAGGGCAGGCGGCTCGCGGGCCGACGCCCCGGCCTGGCCCGGGCCAATTTGGCGCTTCTTTCGCTGGTGCATCGGCGCGGCGATCGGACGGGGGCCAACGGAAATCGGGAGCCGTGCGGGGAAAGGCGCCATTTCCCGAGCCCGGGAAAACCTGATCCGCGGATCGAAAGAGTCGTCCCTCCCCGTTCTTGATAATAATGGCTCCGAGCTTTTTTTTTGTTAGCAAACGGCGTTGTCTGTCGGGCCGACGGGTTTTACCTTGCTTTGCCTCGCGTAATCAGGCGGAATAGGAAGCGAATGCACTCGGTGCCGTTAAGATCGATCTTGCCGATCGCCGGGATTTTGTTCTTACGCTATGGCAGTACTGTTCGTCGCGGGATGGAAATTAGCAGGAAATCGGCTATTCAAATATTTTTCAAAAAGTGTAACGACGTCGGGTCGATCATAGTACTTAACGAGTAACGGGTAGCTTTTTTACAATTTAAATAGTCATTACTAACGCGTATAACGCTTTTTTCGATATACATAACTAACAGGCTGGGTTATACAAACAGTTGATAGCCCCAAAAGAATTTATATGTCTGCGCCGAAATGAAAATATTTGAATTTTACTCTATCACCAAAATTCCTATTACAGGAGGATAAAGAAGAACGAGGCGGCGCACCTTGACTCTTGTTAAAACTAAATCGGGTAATCCCCGTAAGTATATATGCCCATGGCGAGTAATTATTTCTAAATCGATTCCACCACAAAGACGCGGCTGGATATATATCAAGCAGAACGCGCATCACGCATCGACGGGTCCCGCCGATTTCCTCCCCCCACTCCCCTGCCCCTTCCCAACTATATGCCGCTTCGGGTCTCGGCCCTCGATCGCGAGGGCCAGCGCGAGGCTCGGGGCACGTAATGACATCTAAATCGCACGTGGCGAGATCGCCGCGGACGATTATCGGCCCCTTTATTGCTGGTTAGCCAGTGCAAACAAACAATCGGCGCCCGGCCGACCTCCTGCCTCGAGTCCTGCCCTCTCGCTGGCCTCGCCCCCTTATTATTGCGATCCTTTATCCCGACAGCTGCGAGCGGGGAAGCCCCGAATTATCCCGTGTCTCTGGTTCTAGTTTCTATAACCGCGAGGCTACTTTTGGCGGTCTACCGTAGCGGTGAGATGATTGTCCGCTCGTGTCGCGCGTCTGCCGATTGCTCACTTAATGATGAAGGGCCCAGTGGGCTGCTCAGCTTCTCATTAATATTTCGTTGTAATCCAATCCAAGTATGGATATTGTAATATTTCGCAGGTTTATTCGGGAGCCGTGAGAGGGCGATCCTTTAAATTAGGAGGATTTTCTTATTTATGAAAATAAAAACACTTTTCGTGTCTCTTTATAAATTTGCTGATAGTAATGGAATTCCAAAATACGTAATCCGTTAGTAAAGGTATCCTAAAGTATTTTTTGTGTAACTATTAAACATTCAGTAGAATTGAAATAAATTATTTGAAATATGCTTCTATATATCTGTTGGTTATATATTCGAACACAGCTTATCGTTATTAATGCTTTTAATTTATTCAGTGAATAAAAAACCGATGTATCACACGAGATTTTACGTAGAAGATTAAAACAAAATATTAATAGGCTTGTACAGTATTATATCAACTGCGCTATGTTTTTATTTCGGTAAAAACACTATACTGTCAATTTAAACTTCTTTTTCAATCTATTATCTATCCGGCTACCCGTGTTGTAATTCGAACTGGACTCAACAACTGAAATGGCAAATCAAACTAAGTGAACATAATTCGACGCGTAAATTCAGGTTCACGTTCAGTCCTTGAGTGTCCGATGCGCTTCAAGGGTTGCGTGTCGGTAGTCGAGAAAGCTAAAAGGGCCCGATTAGCCGGGTGGCGCAGGCAGGGCTTGCGGGCAACAGAACGCATCGGGGGATGTCGAGGTCGCAGGCATCGGGCGGCTGAGCCAGCGGCAGTCCGGGACCGGGTAGAGAAGAGCGAAGGAAAGCGCACGAACCTCGTGGTGCGAGTGGTGGTGCATGAGGAAGTCGGGGGCGGGCGGCGGCTGCGGGAGCTGGTGGTCGGCGGGGGCCGGGGGCACCTCCTGCAGCAGGGCCACGTGGTCGGCCCAGCAGTCCTCGGGCATGTCCATGGCTGCCGGCGATCGGCGGCGGCGGCGGCGGCGGCGGCGGCGGCTCTGGTGCGCGGCGCGCTCGGCTGGGCGGCTGGCTGGGCGGCTCCTCGGCTCACTGGCGCGCACCTCGCGGTCGTCCTCGGCCGGTCACTCGGCGCTCATCCCGTCCTCGCGTTCGCCAGGGGCTCGCCCGGGGGCCGCTCGCGCCGGTCTCTGGAGGAGCTGGCTCGCGCGCACCGTCCGCCCGGCTTTGGGCAACTAGGGCCGGCTACTCCGGCGGCGCGCGCCGAGCGATAAGGAGCGCCCAGCCGAGGGAGCGGCGCGCGCTCGCCCAAGGGGGGGCGGAGGCCGGGGCGGGCGGGCGGGGGGGGGGAGGCGCGGCGAGGCGAGGGCGACCGGCGGGAGGCGGCGCGGGCTGGCGCGGGCGGCCGTCGGCGATGGTCAGTCGGCCTGGAATGAAGTTGGCCCGCCGGGGTTAGGCTAGGCGCGCCGAGCGGCCGGCCGAGGCTCAGGCAGAGAGAGAGAGAGAGAGAGAGAGAGAGAGAGAGAGGGAGCCGCGGTGGCGCGGGCGCAGCATCAGCATCGCGTGTGGGTGCGCGCGGCGAGCGGCGGGCGGCCGGCGGGGAGCGGGGAGGGCCCGCCCGCGCCCGGAGTGGGGCTGAGCCCTCGCCTGGAGGTGGCGCCAGTACCTGCCCTCTTCCCTCCCCGGCGCTCTCCCCAGTGCCGCCCTGGGGAGCCCGGGAGTGCGCGCACCCGGACGACCTGCCCCGGAGGCCCGCGCCCAATCCCAAGCCCCGCCGCTTATCTGCGCACTCGATAGCGATCTGCAATGACTTTCTCTGCTCGCCGGCCCAGTCAACCACTCGCCGACATGATATCTATATACAAATGCAACATTGTCGCTTTCCCTTCCTATATCGCCCAGCTCCAAAAATCCGCCCAATCAATTCTGCATCTCCGTTGCTGCGCCATAGCCTTCTCGAATGTTTCAACAATAACAAACTCTTCATAAATAACGAAAAACATCATTTGCTGTATAGGATAAATCAGAATATTTAGTAGAACAATGTCCGCTAGATATTTCTCTATACTACCGAACAATGAAGCCTCATACCCTATCTTGCATGCTATCCGCCAATCCTCTACGGATTCCTTTCTTCTATTATAACAGATGTTTCGGAAGCATGCAGAATTCACGATAATTGCCTGTACCAGTAGCTTCCGTATCATTAAAAAATATCAATTTCTATTATGAAATCAAATGCTACTATACACAAACTGATGGTTTTTTTTTGCAAATAATATTATACTAATGTCGAATACTTATAAAAATATTTAATAATATTTCCTCTAAAGAAAAACCCATATGTTAGGCATAATTATCTATGACAATGTTTTTTCAATCTAAATGACTGACAGCTATCAGAAATTCTATGCATAATCAACGTGTATAACGAAATAAAATGACTATTTTCATAGGAATTTCCTGGGTAAATTATAGATACTATTCAAATTGGATACGTTAAGTAAGCACTAAAATAACTTTAAAAAATCACAGTTATTCCAGATATTGCTGTAAATATGGATACAAGATAGTTCTACTAATGATCTAATCAGTTGCACGATGTCAAATTGCGCCATGCAATACTTTAGGAAAACTAATTTTTTATTCAACTAAATGTTAAAATATATTTACAGTAATCGTAACGATACTCTTAATATTTTAACAAAATCAGAGCAGGTACAAATAATTTTCAATGACATCATCTAACAAGTGTAATAAAACGTTATATAAGAATCATCAAATTCTATATTTTGTTTTAATTTCAGTTGAAGCTAGATGCGCACCTTCACAAAGCAACGCCTGATAGCCGCCGTCCCGTTGGCTTCTCTGCCCCATGGCTATCAATCGGGCGCGAATACGCACCACGAGAAGATAAGCATCGGCCATACAATAAATCGAATCGACAGACTAACCGCAAGAGCGGACTAATTGCGCCAGCTGTAGATCCCTCGCTTCCTCCTGCCGAGCGAACGAAAAATCCCTTTCAATGGATTTGAGCTGTTCGCGTGCATATCCGTGCGTTGATCTTCGTTTCGAGGGAGACGAGCACCGTACGTACGGAGCAGAGTACGCGGATGGGGCAAGGGAAACTGATTGGTAAGCGCGATACCTTCACTACTACCGATGAGTATTTCCGTAGGAGTCAGTGAAAATTAACTTCGTTTGAGCTTGTCGGTGCCGCTCATCGTTTCTGGCATTTGCTTTTTTTAGTCAGCATTTGTCGATTGATTTCGATTCCGCGTCAAACGCCTTTGACTGTATTGTTAATTCTATACATCTAGCTTTAACAATACAGGACCGCGAGCTCGATTCAATGTTGTTTTAAAGAAATAACGATTCTAGAGAATTGACAATAAGCGAAAAAAAAAGATGAATTTAAATCTAGGCACTGAAGCTGCTAAATGTATTAACTTTATTCCCTGTCCAATTGAGGATGTACATATTCAATCGAATTAAGGTATTGATTCCGACTGTGGCTAATAAACCAGTTAAAAGTGCCTATTTTCATTTGGATATCGATTATTTGAATTAAAGTATAATGAACTTGTTAGGTGTCAGTTCTAATTACTAGATATATTACTAGATTATTGAGCATATTGGCGAAACATGTTAAAGTTACAAATTTAATCAGAAACTGCGCTAAAAGTATGTGCATTCGCTCTCTCGCTAAATACTCACCGGCAAAGTGACTTTAAGAGACTTTTTTTCAAGTATATAACTTGAAACACTTAAGGGCTTGCATAATAGAGTTTATAAATTATTTCGTTTACATCATAGCCGTTTATCACTTTGACGTAAGAATTATAAAGCATTGGGAAGAAACATTTCAATCTTGATTATTTTACTGAAATTTACGGGACGTCCCAGCAGATCCAATAAAGCAGAGCGAGAAGAAGCAGGTTTATTAAATTTTTCGAGACTCGCGGCAAGCACAGTCGATCGACCGAATTCCTCCTCGCCATAAAACCTTTGGCGGCAATACGACTAAATTTGGTACGATATACATCCAAGTCGAACGCCTCGGCCCGGGCGTGTCCCCCCTCCCCGGAAGAAATCGGAAGCCGCAACAGCCGTCACCCCGCAATCGCCTAATTTATTCCGCGGCGAGAGACAATGTCCCGCGGGCGGCGCGCGCACGCGATTCCCCGGGCGCGCCTCGAAATTCCCCGTCGATGGCGCGTCTTTTTCCCGCGCGCGCGCGCGCATGTATCGGCCGGCCGGATCTCCGGGGGTGCCTGCGTGCACCGGCCGCGGGTTCGCCGGCAGGTGCGCGTGCAACGTGCGAGTTGGACGGGAAGGCCCGCCAATATGTGCGCCGAGGCCGGCGGACGTTAATGAGGCCGTTTTATTCGGCCGAGGCGCCGCTAATGCCCCGGATGGGTATCAGTTTTATATACGGGACCGCCGCGCCCGGCCTGCTAATGAGTCGCGGGCACCGTTGCTCGGGTGGCCGGCCGCCGGAGGCTAAGGCTGCCGGCCGACTGTCCACTGCGTTGGAAAAGCTCGTACGCGCCAGTGGCGTGGCACCGCCGAGTTTCAGCGATGGCTGATTTAAAGGACGCTTGTATAAGTGCGTGCATATATACCCCTGCGCAAAATATGCTAAAAACAGCAGTCGACGTATGTGGAGGATATCGGATTAATTTGTTCGCGCGCACTGGGAGCTCCATCCGGACTACTCCCTCGATAATGGTCATCTGGAGTAATGCTATTTTTGAACCTCGTCGCGGATATATTTGATGGCGAGCCATACGTTCTCGTACATTTCATTCTCGGGCCATTATTGAGGGAGTGCGATGTATCAGAAAGTATCGATATAAAGCATGTCTGTATTACCTATATTAAAATATGTTCATAATAAAAATAGTATTGGAATACTGTTTCAATATATTACAATTTCGATAAGACCTTTGCTGCGTTACATTTTCTTTCCTTTCTCAGCCTTTATTTAAATAAATTCAGATAAATCATTTCCAAGAAATTACTAAATATTCTGTATCGACAAGCGTCCATAATAAACAAGCTTTTCTCAAAACACCAGATGATTATGTGTTTTCATTCAATTCTAACGGTGTAAATCAAAAAACTATAATTTTGAAAATCAATTCTAGATAAAATACGTAGTCAATAACTGATTTGAATTTCCAACGAGATTGAGCTTCCAATGGTTTTACGTAAGTTTCCTTCGTAATTCCCTAAAAGCTAGCACAGCCGCATAAAGTCGCGCTGTTCTCGGCTCTTTACAGATGTTTCGCTTCGATTTTCGGCCCCCATAAACAGGCTGCCGCGCGATCGCATGAGCTCGAACGACAACTTCCAACTGCATGGCGCGCAATTGCCGCGGGTGCTCCCAAGCTACGAGACAGTGGGCGCGCACCGCAGGGCCCGGAGCCACGTCAAGCTCGAGCTTGCAATGTAACCCGAGCAATTAGCTCGCATCGGCGGGAACATCCCGCCCGCATAAATCGCGAATAAGCGGTCCCGGGGCGTCCGGCCAATTGGCCGCGGGGCTTTTCCGCGGGCGGGCGAAAAACCGGCCCCGCGCGGCCCCCGGCGTCCAATTCAATTTCCGCGTCGCGGCCGCCCGCCTGTCAATTACTCCGGCCGGCCGCTGCACAGGCACACGCGCGCGGCCGGTATACACGTCGGCGCGGCGGACACGCGCGCCGCCCCCTCTCGAGGCCGGCTTTCAAAGTTGCCGCCGCGCAAAAATTATCCGCGAGTGCCGCTGCGTGGGAAAGCCAAACAGCGGCCGTGCTTCTTTTTTTTTTTCCGCCCGCCCCCCTCACGCACACAGGCGTCGGGCCCTCCCGGGAAAGCGGGACGAAAAAAAAAAAAAAGAAGATGGCCGAAAGCCGCGCGGGAAAATGGCCGAGCCGCGGGGGTCGGCGCGCGTGTGGGGAGCGCCGGCGCGCCGGCCGGGGACAAAGGACCCGATCTCGTCTGGCGCGCCGCCGCCGCCGCCGCCGCCGGCGCTTTTTCCTGGGCCGTATTTACGGGCCGCGCGCTTATATACGCGGAAGATCCGCGCGCCGGCGCGCCTCTGATCCGAGGGCCGAGCGAGCGCCGGCGGACGGGCGGCTTGTACGCGGCGCCCGCGCCGCCGTCTTCTTTTTGCCCCGCCGCGGCCTCCTCGCCCCTTGATCCGTCCTTTGTTAGTCCCTCGGTCGCCCTCCTCTCCTATGCCCAGGATTCGGTTAAACAATATTCTCCCGCGGCCCGCCGGCTTTTCAATCCGATTGTAATTGCGGCAGGGGCCTGCACGCGGCCCGGCCCAGCTTTTATTGCCAATGTAAATCGGCCGTAAATCGTGATAACGAGGATGCCCGACGGTTATGCGACTTTGATTAGCTGCCGAGGGCAGAGTCGCGCGCGGACGGCCGCAGTCCCAGCGAAAATCCATTGGCTAATGGATAACGATTCATATATACGTACGGCGCTACGGCGAGAGTCCGCGCACCTGTCGCTAATTCAGACTCGGAGGAAAAAATTATGAATGCGTAAATCTGATATGATTTTCTTCTGGGTTACGTACACACTTATATATATATACGTACAACTTTATCGCTGGCATCTGTAAAAGTGTAGGAAATGTCTGACAATGATAAGCCGGCTAATTGGAGACGCTTGTATTACGTATCGCTGTAACAACGATTGTACAGATACACGGGAATACAGTGTTGAGAAAGAGAAACGCTGGCAAAGCGGGCAACTGGCATTGGGCCCGAGCTTCTATCCCCTGCTCGAATTATTCTACGTTTCTGGGGAATCATCGCCACACTGCTCCGATGAAAATAAGCGCGTGTAGCAATCTCAATAAATTAGCATGCCACCGGCGCAATGCACACAAGTTGGGAAACGAAAGCCGTGGGCCGCGTAGTAGGACTCGATATCGAAATTTATTCGCCCTCAAATTCCCCGGCCCGCGGATTATTAAGATATTTATCTTGGGCGGCTAAGAGGGCATTAAAAAAAAAGAAAGGAAGGAGAAAAAAAAAGGGGAAAAAAGTCTCCCTCGAAATTACGTCTCCTCTAATGGGTATGATGCTCGCGCGCAGCCCATTACGCCGACTAAAAGAACGAATATAATGCAAAAATATTCAGGCGGCCGCAACGGGATGCGCTGATGGAAAAATCGCGGAGGCGCGCTCCCGATCATTATGTGCGAGCGCATGCGCGCCACCCCCCCCCCCCTCCCAATTCCGAGCCTGTTTCATTAGAATATCGCCGATAAAAGGGGTTTAATTACAAAGGCGCCGCGCGCGCTTCCTGCACCGTCGCACCACGCGAACGCATTCTCTTCCTGCACTTTTCCCCCCTCCCCTTTATTCCTCGACCATCTGTACACGGCTCTCTTAAAATTCTTGTGCGGGTGCGCAGTTCCTTTGCCCCTCCTATCTCTATCGGCTATCGATATCGCTCGTGACTATCTTACTTCCGTTACGCGTGTTCCAATGGAAATCCCAATTTCCCTAATTTTATTCTCATGCTGTACCTGTAAGGGCGCGCAGTTTAATTATAATTAAGATCTATCGAACCTCGTGGTGTGCCTGCTTCGCGGACAAAGCTATTCAACGGCTAATACGTTTACAAAAATTTATCTCGGCAAAAATTTACCCAAGTTTGTCGTCGAGACGTAACGTTTGTTTGTATATACGTATATATTATATATATATATACACACATATAAAATACAAGTAATTGACTCCAGTATCTAGTTTTGTGTATGGATAACGTTGTAATTCTTACTTGCAGAGTTTCCACTATTGTTGCTATACTTATGTAATGCAATCGAAAAATGCAGAGTTTTAAGCTTTTAACCTTCTATACAACATCAAGACTATGTGTAAAATCCACTGTATTATTATGTTCAACCTCTTTGGATTGTATATTATTTAACTGCACATATATATTACTATTCTTAAAGCATTTGCACATATAAGTACCGGGATATTATACAAGTAAATCATATGCACCTGTATATCTATATCTGGCAGAAGCAGTTCACTTCACGGACACTAAACAGCGCACAAGTATTGGTAAATGGGATCGTCGAGAGAAACGGAAGCAGCGCGGGATCCGCGCGGATCACTCGGAGCGCGACTTTTTCCGCGGAGGAGTCGCGCACCCGCGCGCGCACTAAACTTGGCTCGCGAGTTCGCGACCCGGGGAAATATTGCCCCTCATAAATTACCCCGAAATTTATCGCGGCAGTGGGGTAATTACGCGTCGAATAAATATAGAGTGCGGCTCAGTTTGCGCCCGTGTCCCCTTGTGCATAAACGAGGAGGAGCTGCAGGGAGATGGAAATGCGCCGGGAGAGGGAGAGCGGCGTGCATGTCGTTAATTTGCACGGGCCCTCGTGTGACAGTGTACGAGTCCCTCCTTTTCGCCTGGTGCACTTTTCTCCCGCTTTTTTGCCCTCTTTCCCGCGCCCTCTCTTCCTTTTGCCTATATCAATTTTCGCGCTAAATTACTCGCCCATGAGAAGTATACGATAGCCAACTTCTTATATGCGCGTCACACGTGCAGCTTTCCGTTCCTCATGAATACGTAATCGTGACGCAGTGCAGGAGACCACAATTAAAATAATAACGACACATTTGTACAGTTTAACGGTAGGCTAATTCTCATTTTTTCGGAGATTTTCGACTTAAGGAACCAGTTTGATGTACCAATCGATATAAATAAAGATGAGTGTAAATTAATTATATTGCCAAAGTAACTGTTATAACTTTATTACTTCTGTGTAAAATAAGTGATACTTAATAAATGACGGAATTCATTGTAATAATTTCTTAATATATATAAGATTTTTTAATATGCTACTCCTTTGTTATTACTTACTGTTGATCATTCGAAAAGTTCGTGAAATACTATTATTAAATAAATATTAATAAATAACATCTTATACTAACGCATTTTATATTGATAATCTAGTCGAGCATTGTGTCAAAGGGTAAGTATTGGTCGAGAGGTTCTCTGGAGAGACCATAAATCGTATCCCGGGGATTTCGGCCAAGTACTTTATCCCTTTCGCAAATGAGTGAATAGAGTGAGATTGCGCTTGTGTAATCGTCCATGCCAAGTGTACAAGCCCTACGACGATGAAGGTTATGCTCTTAATTAACTTTCCTCAGCCGCGATTGCCTGTGGTCGAGTGCGAATGCATGGGTCTCCTTTGATACGAGGGCAAGTGCGGAACTTTAGAATGGCGCCGACTAATTATTTCAGTATAATATATTAATGGTATACTTGCCTGTGACAAGTGGACTAATACTATGTAGATATATATCCATTCCAACAAACTTGATATTATACAAAATTAAACTAAAATTATTTTTGGAGTTGGTTTTATTAAAGTTAAAATATTTGATGTATATTTCAAAGTAAAGTCAAAGAAAAGTAAAGTTAAGTTACAGTTAGATTAGTCTTTCGAGATAATTTGATTTACGTATTCGATATTTTCGTCGATATTTTAATTGCATTGTAACGCGGAATAAAAAATTATTAGTCTTATAAATTATTATATTCTTGATTTAAACAACAATTTTTCTTTAATAGTTTTATTTTTCTTTAATTCTCTACAAAGAAAAAAATTAATATTAAAAATAATATAACTTACAGAAATTTGACAATCGAAGAGAATTCACAGAATTACAATTTTTGTAACCGTAATTTTCAAACTAGAGTGGTCGGTCGAACTGCATAATGACAAGAATATCAGTTCTACTCGATAATTTAATCCGTTATCATTGAGACTAATGAAAACATCCGTAGATTGCGCTATATACACTTCTATTACATATAGAAAGTGTAGACACATATATGTAATTCGTCTACTGCTTGGCGTAAGGCTGCCATAGCAGCCGAGAATACTGAAAGCGAGAGAGGTTAGTCAAGCCAGAATGGCGTCGCCCAGTGAATTGTCCTTGGAAGAGATCCGTAGGTATTTGCTGGATAACGGAGGCTCAGCTCGAAACCAGGATCTTGTTAAATATTTTAAGAAATTCCTCACGGATCCAGAAAGCCGGGGTGAGCATTTGTCATCGCATTTTACGGCGAAATGCGTGTGTCAAGAGTCTGCAAGTCTAGACAGTTCATGCTCTTCGACGATTTTTTCGTTATTTATTCGAATAACTAGTGCGTAAATCAGTTATTAAAGTGTTTTGTGAATTTTCAGTGGAAGCTCGTAATCGATTCAAGGAATACATCAACACGTTGGCAACTATCAAGACCGAGGAGGTACGTTTTTAATTCATTTTCTCGTCCAAAGGATCAATGTATACAAGACGAAACTCCACTTGTTTTCCCACGCGTTAGAGCGAGATAGAGCGACTTGTTGCATGTCCATGAAACAGTTTGTTTTGTACAGCTGTGACATTGCGGTATTTTTCATGAACTTGATTTTTTATCTTTCACCTGGTCTTCTATTTATCTGTGAAAATAAAATGTTTAGTTTTTAACGCAGTTATATATATATTTTACCAGACTCAATATTCCATGTTTGGAGGTTAAGTAGTAAAAGATATTGTAGGTTTTATATTATTTAATTTGAACTAATTAGATACTCTAAATTGATTTTAAATGTAAAACTGAATAGTATCTGTATTGCTTTATATTCGTTTTAAATTTTAGAAGTTAAAATATATTGATAGTTAAGATGCGTTGACTTTTAAGCAATGAAAATAACATTTTTTAGTTTATATTCACTATAATAAGTTTATACTATGCTGAGAAACTTAATTTTAATGTTTAATGTTGTGTTATAAAACCTTTATTTAACTTCTTTTATCTAATTTTAAAAATATAACACGTAGTAACTGTAAATAGAAAATCTGTTTTAATATAAACTGATTAATTGTAATTGAAATAGTACGTAGTTTATGATATTCGATATTTTAGTAAATATAATTAGAATATAAATTATGTAAAATTTAATTCAAATGCTTAGTATTATATTGAATAGTTTGTTTGTAAAATTGTATTATTTTCAACTTTATTAAAATCACTTAACAAATGACATATTGCTTTGAATACTTTAGTACAGTATATGAGTAATATATAATATATTTAGATACAAATAGAGTTGTTCAACTTTTTTAAACTTTATTTTTCAGGGAGAAAAGTATCTTGTGTTAAGAAAAAAGTTTCGCCAACCAACCTTGGATTTATCATCACCCACATTAAATTTTTCACCATTTCCTTCATCGCCTATATCAACTCCTGATCTTGCAACACCAACATCTCCCATCCGAGAACCACCACCTTATCGACCACCACCCATAGCATCACATAGTCCTGTTGTTAATACTTCTTCTCCAATTCGACGATACTCCATAGATCCTCCAATTGGTTTACCTATTGGCTTATCTCAGGATCCTCCTATTGGATTACCTCCCATAGAACCTCCAGTTGGTTTACCCATCGGTTCAAGAAGAGATCCTCCTATTGGTTTGCCTATTGGTGTAACATTTACAGAACCAATTGTTGAAAACAATGTATCAGTATCTCCCAGTGTGTCAAGTATACGAAAAATTGACAGAGAAACAAGTAGCCCTATTACATCACCACCAGTGCCACCTAGAAGAAAAAGTCAGGATAAAATTAAACTTGGCAACAAAGAAAACCAAAGTATCGATAAAGGAAAAAATGAAATTGAGTCTATTAAGGTGAGTATTCAATAAAATATTTAGTATTTTAAAAAAGATATGCAATACTTGTTTTAAAATTATTTTACTGAAAACTGTATTCACATTTTACTTCACATAAAGAAAATTTTTTTTTTACTATGTATAATAAATATTTCTTACTTCATATGTTTCTTAATGTATGCTAAGATTTATTATTTAATAATGTAATTCAGCAATACATGGGAGTTTTAACAAGATAAATTTTATTGCATATCTTTTGTAGAAATTAATATCAAAGTAGAAAAATTAGTAATTCAAGTAAAATAATATTGGTCCTGTAGTCATATATTAATACAGTAGGTAGAGGTTTTAGTGGTTTGCTTAAATTTGAACAATAATATTAGATCCTTTTTTCCTTTATGTATTGTCAATAATCCAAAGCACGTTTTGTATAATAATTTTGGGCTTCTTTGTACATACGCATCTTTTGCGCAAATTTATTGCCTTTTTTAATTTATTGCCAGTGGCTCATTATTCTTAACAAACTTAACGCAGCAGAAATCAATATGATTACGAACGATTCCAAATGAAAAATCACGTGTTATCTTAGAATTGAAAAATTTCGTGAAAATTACAATAAGTTAGAAAAAGGAAGTATTTCGTTATCACGTCGATTTCTGCCGAGCACATTGCTAAACAAATCGGTATCCTGTACGTCGCGCAGTCTATTCTTATCTCATTCGCCGCATATATCATATATCGATAAGCCCACGTATCAACATCGTCGCTTAACTCCTACCTCCACTCTCGAGTCTGCACGTCAGTTAACCTGTTTGCACGGTGCGCTGGCAGCCGGGGTTCGACCGGTGGCGCACTTACGCCTTTTATAATAACTCAACAGTAGTACGTGTGTATGCACGTGTTATCGAGGACTTCTCTCCTGGCTCTCATCTCGCGGCTCACCGGTGCGTTCTCTCATCCCTTGGTGTTCGTTTCTCTGTCACTCTCTATTTCTATTAGCTCCTCGGCCCCTTTCTCTCTGCCTCTGCGGACGGTGGACCGCGGGGGGTAGAGTCGGAGGGCCGAGGGGACGCGTGGTGTTTGCGTGCGGTGGATTTTTGGCGGCCGAGGGACAGATCGGCGCCGCGATCTCAGACGTGGTCCCTTAAAAAATGCAGGAGAACGAGGCCGGCCCTTCGCCTTCGCCTTCGCCGTCGTTGTCCTCGGCGGGCCAGCTAACGCCTGCGGAGCAGCTGAGTGTCCGCGAGAGAATGCAGCGCTTCAACCGGATGGCCACCGAGACGGACCTGCCCACGCGCCCGAGCGCCAACACGCCCCCGATTAAAAAGCGCTCAGAAAAGGTAACGTATCTCCCAATGATCATTCACTCATTCTCTTTTCATACGTGCACTTTCTCATTTTTTTTCTTCGATTTTTCCAAGACTAGCTTTGTAAAATAGCTATTTCTAAGCGCAGGTAAAGCGCCAGTTGAACATTTGCACAAAGCGAGTGTGCGCTGGTCAGTGTTAGTGGCACTGCTGTGGTAGAGAGCTTGCGCCTCTTCGATTCTGTGTACAAAGTGCGGAATGCTCTTATTTTAAATTGCAGTTTTTTTTATTTTTCTGCGTAAGTATTTTTTATTTCGCCTGTAGCGCAATGTTTACTATAGAGCTTCTTATGAAATCCAATTTGTACAGTCCCAAATTTTAGAATACCACAAACCTAAACAATTTACACGAACAGGAATGAGCTTCTAGCTAGAATATTATATAGTGCTGAAACCGCGCTAGTTAGGTAAAAATAACTGTGACTTTATTTATGAATCATTCGCATCGAGATATTCGTGCTACGTTGATTAGTATTTATCATTCTCCTTGCTGGCAAACAATTAGCACATATATCGTCAGATAAATTTATTGATAAAAAAAGTATCTTCAGTTGACAATTATTTAGCAAAATATACGATATGGAACTAACAAAATTTAATTAATAAAATGTTTTCAGTATGTGTAAGAATGTAAATTAAATAACGATCTCGAGTCATCAAAGTAATATATTAAAATTGCACTAATCTACTACGTAAGATAGGCAATGAAATTTCAGGCAATTATGTGAACTGTATATTTACTGATATAAGTTGATAATGAAATGCAAACATTGCAGTAACGTGTATAAGACAATAACATTAATTTCCCTTTTGGATGTTATCGGTAAGGTCGGCTAATGAAGCGGTTTCCAAGCGAATTGTACTATAAGCGCGTAAATTGCAAAAAAATAACTCGAGCACTAATGCGATCACACGCGACGACCTAGCAGAGGACACAGGCGGCCAGCTATGCGCGCTTATGAATCATTTACTACTCCGAGTTCGTCAAGATAGGCTTCCGAGAAGAGCCGGTTGAAAAGTGCGAGGAAGCGCTCAGCGGGGACAAAAGGGTCCCGATGCCGCGGCAGGATGCACAGATCCCCCCGAGATGCAATAAGTAAGGTCGGCCGTTCATCGCGCATACGAAATCCCCGGACTACCGGGAATCGCTCGCCTCCTACGCAGCGCTCATCCCCCCGGCGCCGGCCCCCCCACCCACGTATATATGTAGGCCCCGCGCTCACGAGTCTTCCCGCCGGGTCTCCGCGGGCTCCCCGCGTCTTTGGCGCCAATTCTTATCACATTTGAATATCCTCGTGTACGGCCGCCGTGGATCGCAAGATCGCGCTCTCGGATCGTCCCGCTTTGCCCTCCCGCACACTCGATCGCGCTCGTCACCCGCCGATATTGCGCAAGTCAATTGTACCGCTCTAGAATTTTAAATTAAGTCTTATGCGCGTATTTACATTAATGGGATACCGTGGAAAGAATGAGCGGAGCGATTATTCCGCGGATACAATTCATGTTTTGAAATTAAAAGATGGATCAGATTGGCTCGTCAGCGGGGATTTGCGCACTGAACATTTATGAGAATGAATCGTTATTGATTGAGCTTCACATTCTGATGACTGGCGGTCGCCAGCTGTCATAGCGGTTATACTTATATGGTTTATACAACTGCATTATCCTCAAAAAAATATCCCTAGATGAAATAAGAGAAAGTGGGAGTACGCGCCGTGTACCCGATTAAGGTGGATTTGAAAAAGAAAAACAGGATCACGCGGAAAATAAGGAAATGGGGAAAAGTGTATTACCGCTTTCTATACCCACCCGAGATCCTACATACCACCCGGCGTGCTTACAGTACTTTGACCGTGCATGTACAAATTATTATGCCGGCGCGCCAGCGTAATATCTCATAGTGCGTCGTGAACAATGGGCGTGCCGAGACTCAAGAATCGAGAGTCGCGTGCCGCTGCGTGGAGACGAGATTCTTTCAGATTGTTCACTTGTGTAATACGCTTGCTTCGTCTTACTCGCAAATTGATGAATTAGAATAGTTATTAGTTGCGAAGAATTGGCTTTGTGAGAACGGACTATTCAAGGGAATGCTACAAGAAAAATTGGTTTTGTTGTGGATTTTGTTTTAAATTGTCACGTAGCAAAGAGAAAATGTTGCAACGGCATAAGGATTTTCTAAAACTGTAATTTGAATAGAGCAGTATATTTTGCTTAGAAAGGGTGGAAATTATATATTCTGGAATTTTATGTTTTCAATTTTTACACAGGCACTTTCGTTTTCTTAATTAAAACTCATATCCTCGCACCCTCTTTTCGAAATATATATGTATTCTGTTTTATGACAACTGCAGCATCAACTTGAATTTCTTTAATTTTATATCGTCATGGAATCAAGTGAATATGCTTGTGATGTTGTGCGCGAACTAAACTTTTCTTCGTCTATAGGGAAAACTTAATCTTGAGCAGCTGGTAAAGCGTTGCGCGCTTATTAAAAGGAATAAGGGAGTTGCAACCGCTTTCATAATTCGACAGCGGCGCATCTCCCCACTAGTGCTCGCGCTAATTAGACTAACGCATGTACCGCCCTAAGGCGAAATTGGTGCGTGAAAGTAAGAAGTAGACGAAGGGAGAGGAGAGTTGCTTTTAGCACATTGCAGATATTACATCGAAAATTATCAAGATAAAATCATAATGTCGCGTTAAAACTAAATATTAACGATGTTTTCAAAATTATACAGAGAACAGGTGAAATTACGATAATTTGTAGCGTTATAACTTGGCGACTCAAATATTATTTTTGCTTGTTTTTTTTTTGAATGCAGATGCACCCGGAATTTTGATTACCGTTTTTCCATGCAAATATTATTTGCCAAGGATAGTTTGTTTAATTAAAATTGTTTTTTTTTTCCTATAATAGAAAGTATAGTTCAGGGCTGGGTATGCCGAGCAAAGTACACACAGCTGAAAATGAGCAGCTTCTCAGGATATCTTTTGTTTTGTCGTGAGAATGCAGCGAAGTTGAGACTGCAGAATAACAAGTACTGCGTGCGCCATACCCTCGGAGCAATTAGATCGAACAAGCGATTTAATCAGCATCGAACGAGAGGATAGTACAACGGGGAGACATCCGATCCGCAGTATTACTAAAACTGCGCGGAGAACTTGGGGAAGCGGCACCGGCGAACAGGAGGGCCGGGCGAATTTCTTGTCGAATCCTCGTCGCCCTCGGAAGACGGGACCGATCCGCGGGCTGTCGCCTCCCCCCGGGCTCGGGCGGACTCCTCCCCGGGCCCGGCATACATTAGGCGCCGGCGGGGAAACTTGCGCCCGAGTTGGCCGCGGCGCCGAGACGGAATATCAGTCAAAGCCGCGGGGGTAGAGCCGCGGGCCCGGGGCAAAGGCCGCGTGTAAACCGCGCAAAGTAATCTTACAGAGTGTATATGCAAAGGAGGGCTTTTGTCACGGGCGGCCGCGTCCCAGGCGCAGCCCGCGATCCCTCCGCCGACAAGATATCCGACAAGGCGCCGCCCGCAGCCGCCGCGCGCGCGCCGACCCGCCCAACTTGATCTCGGGGCGCGCGCACTCGCGCAGGTGCGGATCGCCTGCCCCCCCGATCCCACGGGATATTGCCTGGCGCCCCCGCGGCCGATGGGAAAACTTGACGCGCAAGCCGCCCGGAAGTTTCGCTCCGCGGCTTATTGCCGGGCTGCTCGCCGCGCGCAGATGCGACCTGCTCAATCGCTCGATCGATCTGTATAACCGGCCGAGTTTCCTCTGCTTCCCGGAGATTACTGCCCGGATGTGCTCTGTGGGAGACCGGCGGTCCGCGCGTCGACTAGCCGAGAGGTTAGCCTTTTTATTTTGTGCTTTTCTATATTTTGTGTGGCATTCTTGAGTACCGGCTAGATAAACTGCGTTTCGCACAAACTACACCTGTAATATCTTCAAATGTGTCAAATGAATCGCGTGAATGAAATTATTAGTCGATGTATACAGCTTTGTAATTTGACTGTATGGGTAGATTCTCAAAATATTTAGTCCTGCTTTCAGCAAATTGAATTGTATATACTTATGTAAAACTGTAAGAACATGGGCTAGATAACTTAGGTAAAGATATACATGTAGGCATTTTGAACAATATAAACTAATTACACGAGAAGCACGCACCTGAAAACTTAGTTCTCCAACTCGCGAAATTAGCCATGAAAGTACCATTAGAATTTTTCCGCTGCGGGATTCATGCGATGCCATTTGCGATATAGCCCCTTTCTTTCTGTCTAGCTCCATAGGCAGGTGCTCGCAGAGGCACGCGCTACGTAAAGCACTTAGCGCACGTAACTAGCTCAAGTAGTCGGAGCTCTGCGGTTTAATTTCTCAATGAAAAAAAAATAAAGTACCCGTGCTAATTACTCGGGGCGGCGTAATTAAACCAGGCGAAAGAAGCGGCCACGCGGCGAACAAGCCTCGCGAGCCATTGGCGCGCGACTCGGCCCGCCTAGACAATCCAGGCTGTATCTGGCGGCGCGCATCTCCGATCGCCGAGCACACAATGCCTCCTCCGCGCGGGTAGACTTAAAAAAAATAACCGGGAAAAAGTGGCGCATGCGGGTCAGGCCGTAATAATCGTCCGCTCCCGATTTCGTCGCGCGGAACCCGCTGCTGCAAGGCCCGTGTGTGTATGTATGCCTATGTATATACGGATGCACGTATCCCCCCCGTGCGCTTATCTCCCGATCCTAATCGACTTTCGCCCACGGGACGCTCCCAGAGCGGATTTCTAGGCTTCCCGGTGGGCGCGCCGCGGCCATCATTGTTTACCGGATGAAATATTATTCGAGGCATTAATCAGAGTCGCGCGGCCCGCCGGGGGATCCCGCGGCCGGAGGCACCTGCCACTCGCACACACGCGCGCCCGGGGCCTTATTAGTGGCGCGGCGTTCGTCGGCTTTCTCTATTTGCCATAATACGCGTTACGGAATTTTAAGCGACGCGGACGTCACGCCGGCCGAGTTGGACAATCGGCGGGATCGCGGCCGCGAGGGATCGGACAGCCGATAAAGCGCGCTGTTTACACGGCCGTTGGCCGGGCGGCCAAATGAAGATAGCCGGGGAATAGAGCTTTTTTATCGGGCGAGTTGGTTAGGGTACGGCGACAAACCCCCGGGAATGAAGTATGAAATTCATGAGAATTATGCGCGTGGCGCGTATTATATCTAAAAGAATTTCCATATACGCACCGGTGTGTATATACATGTACAACACTCGGCGGGCGTGCGCGGGAGTTATACATGCAGGTGCAGCTCGAAAAAAATTAGTCGCGGATCCGCGTGGGACTGTTGCCTTGTAAACATGACAATATCGACGAGCTAATCGCCCGTATAAACCGAGCAAAAAAAATACCGAGCTTAGGCGGCCGCGGGGTACTTTTTCGAAGGAGACGCGGGCGGTAGATAAGGAGTACTAACGAGTGTAACATCGATTTTTACAAGAGCTCATCCCGATCAGCGAGGCCGGTACACGTATATACGTATATACGTTTGCAGAGGTGAGAGGCTCGTTCGCGCGCGGCCGGGGCTCCGTAACAAAAGCCCTCGAAAAAGAAGACATCAGCCGGGGCGCGGCCCCCGGCGTAGATATATAATAGATACCGCGAGGCCGCCGCGGCTGCGCGCCGAGAAGTAAAGACCTCACATACGCCTTACATACGTACTGTTATTTTAATTAGGATACTTTGTTCGCGCAGGATGTCTACCGCGAGATAAGATTAATCTTGTCCCGCTTTATAGGAAAGTATATATATATATGTGGTGTAAAGAAGGCGACGGTAGCGAGCCGTGGCGGCGCGGCTGGCTCCTGAAAGGATGAGGGCAAAAAAACTGGTGGGGGGGGTTGGTTGGCAAGCCGGCCGCGATGAAATTCGCTTAGCGATAATTAAATAACGCGAGTGCATAGCGCGCGCCCAGCGGACGGTGACGCGTTTTGTTCCCCTGCGCCGGGATCTTTGTAACGAATTAATTATCATTAAGGATTGAGGGGCGCGGGAACGCCGCGGGCCGAGCCGCCCGCGATTACCCGAGCGGAAGGCGGCGCGAGATAATCTGGCGCGTTTTGTCGGTGGCTCTATATAGCCGTGCAAGTGATAACAGCCGTCCGGGGACGCCCTCGGAATTAACGGGACTAAACGCTGTCGCGCTCTTTCTTTTTCTTTTGCCTGGCGCCGCGGTGGCCTTCCCTTGGCCGGATGCGTACCCCCTCGCACAATGGGCCGGTGTAATTTTCTAGCCAATTCAGATAAATATATAATTAAATCATAAATAAAGATTTTCCCTGCATAGAATGCGAAGTCGTTGCTGAAACAGATTGTTTCCCCCTTTTTCGGAAAGCCTGATGGAAACGACTGGCTGGCTTGCTTAGCATATTAATAAAAAAAAAAAGTTTAATATTAAAATGGGCAATACTCTAAAGTAGAGAGTTATTAAAAATGTCGACAAATTAAATAATGTAATTAAATGGAAATTTTTTTAATAGTATAGCCTAACAATATAGCTAAACCACCGTAAAATAATTACTTCATAATAACGAAGATTTATTGTACATCTAATTAAATATTATGGTAACGAATTCCTTTACAACCGCACCGGAAAGAGGATAAAGATCGTTCTGAAAAAATGTGTATTCTTGTATACAGAACAACGAGTGGCATTCCCTCGATGAAATAAAAAGTAACCTTCCGCGTGTCATTGCCTAAGAAACTTCATTTAGTAAACATGTGTTTTGTTTTTTTCGCTTGTACCAACTTTGTCAAAATAATTAGTACATTGTTCTCATAAACAACACCTTGCGAGTATTAGTTTGTTTCTGCATTCAACCAAATTGTAAGGAGCAGTCGTTAAAAATAATATGAGTTTTATAATATTTAGCATATGACATTTTAAGCAAATACTTGTGAATAATAAGTAGCACAGATATTGATGGATTTTCTTGAAGTACATTAGCATATTCTGACGCTCGTTTAATAATTTCAGAATCAGACTTATTCATGAATGAAGAAACGCTATTGGTTTTGCGAATACAGTATCCGTTTTGGAAATAATTTTATGCACTATAGTATTTTTCAAACAAAAAAAATACTCTGTACCTTATTCTAGAGAGAGATGGAAAATATCAGAGGAAAGAATACGCCGGGTGTCCTGATAGACGAAAGTTTTGAATGTGGTTTACTAGATTTCGAAGGAGTTGGAGCAGTTGCAACATGTGAGACACGTCGATCGTCAGTTATAGGGCTGTAACACTTAACCCGTCCCGACATTCGTTCCTCTCACTCCAGCTCTTAAGTCCTTGCCGTTGGTCATCTCACGATTCGCCACTCGCTATAGGCGGAAATGACCTGTCAAACCGATCATTTCCTTTATCCCTCCTAATTCTCCGTATAACTTGTCCCCTTTCACACCACGGAGCCATTTAATGGCAAGACGCTAGGTTTTGTTTCTTCTGTTTCGATCTGCCACGAAGCGATGGAATAACCCGGCCCAGGACAGGTGACCGGGTAGACAACGAAGTCACCGAGGGCAGCTAGAAAATTGACGGAGAAAGGCGGCCGCGCGCCCATAAATCAGCGTGGAAAGTAGAGCCGGCCGCGGGGCAGCAGCGAGAGGGCGACGCGTGGGCCGGGCTGCAATCGCCCGCGCAAATAATCACTTTGGTGAAAAAGCCAGATTAATAAGCGGAGATTGGGCATTAGCGGGGGCCGATGGGATCTCGCGGGCGAGCGAGGCTGCGGCCCCGGGCGCTCTTACACGGCATTAGCCGCAGATGAGGATCGATAGTGTCGTGGTGCCGCCGGAGAAACGCGGCCCTGGGCGTGGACGGCCCGTGGCGATCGAGCCGGCCGATAGCCCGGCCCGATTGACCGACGCCGGCGCATTCCTCCCGCCGGGGCAAATCGAATTACTCCCAATTTGTCATTGGGAGGATCTCCGGCGATCGGTATCGCAGGCCGTTACGCCATTGTCCCTTCCCGCGGCCCCACAAACCCCCGGTTCAGAGGGCGCGAGAGAGAGAGCGCCGGTTTCCTTTTTTTTTTCGTATTTCCCGTGCCGATCGCAGGGCGATTGTACCGGTTATGGGGGGTGTCGGCCCGTGCACGCCGATCCGAGCCGCCGGCGCCTCTCCGCCCGGGACTTATCGGGTTCCGCGAGGGGTGCTTGGCAGCGGCGCGCCACGGCCGCGAGGAGGCGGCGCCGACGGCGAAGACGACGTCCCGAGGCCGAGATGCCAATTAGGGCCTGGCTCGCGAGCCCCTGGGCTCTAGGCGCGCCCAAGGCCGGAGGCGGGTGCAGCGGAGGCGGAGCGCGCCCGCGATATCTCGGGGATTAACATATTCGCCGGGTGCATAAATTCCCCGGCTCGGATCTTCCCCGGGTGAATAATTTGGCCGGGGCGCGCGGGCGCGCGGGGGCCCCTTATATTTTCCCGGGGCTCGCGCGCCGCCCGTTCGTCCTTGCGCGCCCGGCCCGATTGCGATCGGAATGATCTTCCGTTAAAGCGTTCCCTGCCTCCCCCCGCCCGCCCGATGTATCTATCTATTTATCTCTCCCTCTCTCTCTCTCCCTCCCGGAGCCGCTGCTTTATTTCGAGAGGGACTCGCGACGTCCGAGTAAGAATCGGCTTATCGAAGATCTGAGTCGCGCAGTGAGCGGCTATTTGTATTCATAAGTCCGCGGGAGGCCGGCGCTCGGCCACTATCCCCCTCTTCCTCTCTCCCGCTCTTCGCTACGGTGCTTCTGCTGCACCTCCTCGGCTCCCCGGGATGACTGTTTGAAAAGCAAAAAGAAGCGGTACCGCGAGAAAGGCGCCTGCCTCGCCCGCTCGCCGGCCCGCCCCACCCCCGGCCCTCGCTCTCTCTCTCTCTCTCTCTGTGTATATGCAACACACACCCACCCACACACACACACCGACGTCGTCATTAAGCCCGTTGACCGGCTCAGCCGCCCTCGCGCCCCAAGCTCCGGCCCTTCTTCCACGATGATTTGGCTAAGCGCGGGGGGATTTCATTAAAGCAATTTACTCCGGATGGCCGATTATTGCACTCGGGGCATGTTTCGCCCGGCGCTTCGGCCGCTGCGACGCGCGGATCGAGGGCTGGGCCGGTGACTCGCCACTCCGCGGCGACGCCCATCGTCAGGCGGCCGCCCAACGAATACGCAAGGAGGCGCGCGAGGGCCATATGGCGCCGGTGGACCTGGGATTCGGCGGAAAAGCCGCGGGCGCCACGGGCAGGTGCTACTTGTCGCGGGGCCAATATATCTCAATCGGGTCCACTCAATATGGTAATGCGGAGGGCGCGGAGGACTAGGGCCGGGGAGGGGCGCGGCCCGGGGCCCCCGTGGCCGAGCGGCGCCGCGGCGCTGCGGCCCGAGAGGGGAATGCGGCCAGTCATCGGGCCATTTAATTCCCGGGCGCGGCGGGCGCAGCGGGCGCAAGCGGGCGCCACCCGTGGCGCGTGTTTGCCCAGGCCCGCTGCGAGCACAAATTGCCTGGCGACCGATTCGCCGCTCGGGCCCGGGCCGCGTCTCACGCCCCAGGCCCGGGGCCGCCAGGGGACACGCGCGCCCGGGCCCTCTCGCCTCGCCCCCGCGGCCCCGCTTACGCGCCCCGGCCCCGCCCAGGCCCTGCGCCGACGTGGCGCCCCGGCCCGACGACCTCGCCCGCCAAGTACACAGAGGACCGATGCCTGCCTTGCCCTAGTGGTTTCAGTGCAACAAAATGTTAATATTGAGGACCAAGAAGTGGATGCTAGAAACGCGAACGATCCCAAGCGATACCTAGACAAAAATAGAATAAAAAGCACAAATAGTATTAAAATATTATACAAGAGTGACTCAAGCAGGGGTGTCACCAATCCTTTATTTAATTGTACTATAGATTTTTTTCCACGATGTATATTATTATTATTAGAAAATCGAATTATTTCTTAAAATATACAACTTGCAGAAAATAGGAGATTATTAATAAGCTCAAACGATATTATTTTTGTGTGTGATTTTGAATTAATGAGGAGCTTGATGTTCAGTTCTACAGCTAAAAATTACTATCAAATAATTCATCAGCCAACACTACTAGTGAAGTATTATTTTAAACTTGAAATCATGAACATTCATGAGTTGATTTAAGCTGCTCAGAAAAAAAAATTTGGTATTTCTAATAGCAATATAGCTTTTGTTACAGATATTTATAGAGTGTATAAAAAGGCAATTAGCTTAAGCCCTCCGTAAAGCAAAAAATTTCAAAAATAAACGTACAAAATAGGGTCGCACAATTCTCATAACAGTAATATTATCTAATCACGCAATTACGAAGATGTTATAATCAAAACACCGTTTTAAACTACACTAATAAATTGGTCGGGCCCTGCAACACAACATTTAAGGAGTGAGAAATTCAGCAAGTATTCGATATACGAATAGTAAGAGTGATAAAGCCTAGGGCTTGCCGAAGCAGTCAATCGGCTGACTTACTTCCTCAGGTCCCGCAATGCACCGGGCTTGCGTCAGGGCGCGGGCGGGCGCTGCGACTACGCAGCGGCTCGACGAGCGATCGATCTCTGGGCGGCTTGGCTCCGCGTAACGGTTAGCCGGCGCAATCCTCTCGGTGCACATTACCCGGGCGGCATTCCTCGGGCCGTATCGGGCCCGGGCATCGGGCCATCGCCCATCGGCCCGGCCTCGCCTAATAACGGCGCTCGGCTTTTCACCTCGGCGAGCGGGCCCGCACGAGCCCTCCCCCCTCCGCCCCCCCCGGCGGCGGCGGCCCTCTTTGTCCGGGATGTCGCGCGGCACAAGGGCGCCCGCCGGCCCGCCCCCGCGCAAACAAGCCGAACCGCCTCGCTATCTGTATGCTAATCCGCGGAGATGGTACCCACAGATTACACCGCGGAATTAGCCCGGGCGGCGCTGCCTCGGTGCGCCCCGCGCGGCCCTACCCCCGCCCGCCTTCATCCCGCCTTATAGGCCGCGTAAGCCGCGCTGGGATTCTCAGGGATCGGGTGGCGCGCACCTGCGCGCCCCCGCAGGGATCATTCCCGCGACCGGGGATTACGAGGCTGCGAGCACCGCGGCACCGAAGCCTCAGCCGAGCCAATTGTCACGATTACGCGCGGGCGCCCGCGCCGGGGAGCGAGTTGGCCCGAGCGCAGCGGCCCGCTCCCTTCGTTTATCACGATAGAGCCACGAGTTCGAAGGCACTTTGGCTCTGGCGCACGCACATCCTTCTGGCGCGCAGGATCTCAGAATGGACAAAAAAAAGAGCGGTGGTATCGTTGTCAGAAAAAGTGAAAAATGGTCTATCTCTTGCGGTTAATATCCCAATAATCGCTTCATTATACTTCTAGATAGTCGGATAATTTAGAAAAAAAAAAGTAAGAAGGTTAAAAGTCTTTGAATGACGTCATCACTTTTCCAAGCAGGTAATCATCGCTGGCGTTGAAAAAATGTTTTTCCTTAGACGGCTTTAGTCATTACAAAAAGTAATCGATCAACGTAAATATAATATTTAAGTTGAATCTGTAACCGCTTATCTTTGTAAACAGGCAAAAAATGAGGTTTTACTTCGTTTTCAGGAGTTCAAATCGTTTAGATCGATTACTTGCAGAGTACAACTTCTTGAGGGTATGACTAAAGGTTTAATACCAAACTCTTGTTTTATTGATAAGGTCGGAATTACTCGATACAGATACTCTTAATCAATTCAATGGACTATGCGCTTATCCGTTCGCAGCATACCGGGTGCTGCAAAATCCAAAGCATCAAGCGTCACATGGAGGAATTCCATCTCAAAGGACCAAAATGAGTTCAGCATAGGAAATTACTTGCACAATTAATACGTCTTATCGGGTACTCCGGCCCGCTGAAATTGAATCGACGCGCGCGCAAGCTGTACACCATATAAAATTGACAGTTCATCCTCTGCAGGTAAACGATGTTGGTGAATTGGTCGCGCGCGCGCCACGCGTTCGATCTCTTAAATCAATTTGTAATTATTATAGATAGACATTATGAGTTACACAGAGAGCGTTGTAAGAGCGCGTGTCTGTCTGGCTCGTCATTGTTCGACGTCGTCACTGCGCTCGTTAGCACAAGAGTAAACGAACAAAATTTCAAACACCTACGCGCCGCGATCCATCCTCCGAAGGCTCGCGCGTCTCGGTTCTCACGCGTGACTCGGCACATCCATGCCGAGTTTGTATGCCGTGTTAATAAAGTTAAGAAGGATGCGATAAACTTTGTAGAGGGGGAAGGAAAAGGAGCTCATGAATGGGTCTCCGTCAATGATTGTTATTTCATTCATTATGGATCTTAGCTCAAGCCCTCGATCATTGTAAAATGGCAGGGTAAAAACACCGCGTGTTTTGGTCCTGATCAGAAAGCGCTGATTTATTATTGATTGTAACCGGTGTAATCGATTGTGAAGTGAAATCTTATTAACGGTTCATTTGAGAAAGGAAGGTCAGTGTTGCATGGCGTAAGCCTGCGGGGGACGAGCGTCGCCAAATCAGATTACCCATTCACTCGAGATGATCCGCCTACATATTTGCACAAGCCGACACGTACAGATATATTTCGAGTGAATCCTCAGCGAGCGACACAATGGCCCGCGATCGCCCAACGAGACCCAGGGCGGACGGCAGCGACGACAAAAGCGCCGGACAAAAGAAGGGAGGCTGCTGCGCGGCCGCGCGAACGAGAATCGGATAACGAGAATCAGCACGCCAACAGGCACATATATATATATATACGTATAACCCACCTGTGCCCACGCGGCCGCGTAATATCGGTACGCCTCGGAGCGGAAATTTATTGGGCCGGCAGCGCGGCGATAGGATCGCGGCGGAGGCGCGAGGGCGCATCCCCCGCGCGGGGTCATGAATCACGCGGCGCGCGCCCGCTCATCCAGCCAAAACGATTCCGCCGATCGCTAATTTGGTGGCCTTTTTTCGCAGTGCGTCGGCACCTCTTCGCCGATCTCCTTCTCGTGCTCTGGGGGGGGAATACGTATATGCGTACCGTGGTGGAGGGGGCCGCGCCCTTCGACATGGATTATTTATGTCGTACACGGGTCCGCTTCTTTTGGCCGTGGCGGGAGTTAATTTCTCGTGACCGAATGATTGAGTCGGTTGCGTGCGCCGTCTGGCCCCGTGAAGAGCTTGATTTTCGAATGGGCGCAGGGCGTGTGACGCAGGTCTTCGTCGCGGCTCGCGGGGCGCAGATTCGACGGTTCCTTGAACCGGCCTACGGAGGATATTGTAATTACAAACTTTATCAAATTGTAATATAATGCCTGATGTATGGCCTGTACTTGCGTGCTTCGAAGGGGCATTTGTACTGGCTATAATGATTTTTGATTTAAAGAAGCCGTGAACGTTTAGAATTTTTCGGCAGCGAATTCATCCGATGTCTTAGTTCAAAGTAAAAGATCAAAATTTGGTGTTTACTAGAATAACTAGATCTGATTTTATTTGAATCAATTATGAATGTATACGGTTATTCACATTCTAATCGATATAAGATAATATACAGAAAGCAAAATATCTAATCTAGTCGGGTGTGTTTATAATAGGGACATGTTGCTATAATTTCTACAAGTAAGTGCATACCTACATGAATCGAAGCTTTTAATCAGATTTAGGTCAATGTATAATATAATAATAAACTCTATTGCTCTTGGCTTGAAAACATTGACAATAAACAAGTTTTGTTTGGTTGGATCGAAATTGCTTCTTCTCCTTTATATGCGGATGTACTCCTGCACTTTTTCCATATAGGAGGATTCAGAGGGAAAAATGAAACGTCTAGACATTAGGCCCTCCAAGGACTCTCTGGTCAGTGCATTCCAATATTACCTGAACTTTTTCGACGCGAGGGTTTTTAGCCGAGGTCAAAAGATAGAACATCCACTTTCACAATATAATAACAAGGTCGCCTATATGAATACAGACGACCTTCACGCTTGAGAGAAAGGTATGCACCTCGTAGGCTAGGAGGTCTACATTTGTACGAGATACACCCCGCTGTCAGAAAGTGGATAACAGGCATGAAATTAGGTAAGCCAAACGGTACTTTAGCAAAACAAAACAATTGGCAATTTCACAAACAGCCATCATCGCGAGGGGGATTTTTTGCTGACTAGAATACGTCGAGGAAAAATGACTTAATACTCGAGCCGGGCAATTTTCATTGGTTGCGGACGCACGGATATAAGCGGCTCGTCACTGCGTGCGAGATACACCCGAAAATTAATAGCCGGCAAACTAATGAGGTTGGCGCGCGCCGGCGGGGGGCTTGCGAACGAAGTGTTTTACTGCTCCCATTCTAATTATGGTAATATAAAGCGTCAATTCGAGTCGACGCGAGCGGATTGGTGGTATGATGATGGTGATGGTTAGGAGGCGTCGCCGAACCAAACGCTGAATCACCCAGCGAGAGTTTTCCTGTCAGCCCCAGTAGCTACGAAGCCCTGGCGGAATTGCCCTGGTCTCTCTCTCTCTCCCTCCTTCTCTTTCTCTCGGCTCTGCGCCTCTCTCGATTTCTGGCTCTCTCGTTCTCCTGAAATGAATGCGCGAACGGCCATTAAGGGAATAAATCAGGCCAACGTTATCCGCAGAATCGCATAATCGATCTCGCCCACTATGTTAAATGCGCCCGGACGAATATCTGGCCCGCTACTTCATAATTAATTGAAAAGAATTCTTCCTTCGTCTCCGAACATTTGAAAATTCACCCCGTTTGCCCGTTAACGTCAGCTCTCCTGTATTATCCGCACGGACGAATCCGCGTAGGTCTATAAATATCGCTAATGTGAATCACAATCAGTCTAGCCTTATTACCTATATAACACAACAATTTTTCTTTCTCCTGGAATATTTTCCACGCGAGCCAGATAATCCTCAAACGGCATCCCCGACCTTGTAACGCGCAATACAAATTCGGCCGATTCGTTCTCCTGGACTCCCAGGCGGTGGTCGGCCTCCAGGAGGTCGGGGCTCGTCGGTCTGCACCCGGGCCGCCCGGCCTAGCTTCTTTTTCCCTCGGCGCGGTACACGCGGGCGGCGCGCGCGCAAGACGCATAAATCTTGGGCGGCGCGCGGGCAGCGGCGGCCACTTGGTTGCGGCGAGCCGCGAAAAGCGCCCGGGCTTCACATGTATATATATATACACATCGGCCGGCGGCGCCTTGTTCGCCCGCGGGTCCGCCGGCCAGCCCCGAGGCCGCGTAATAAAGCTAATTCCCGCGGCGCGCGCCTCCCGGGGCCCCCGCGCGGCGAACATGTTTTGCCCCTCTGGCCGGCCGCCGGCGTATTATGCATTACTTTGCGTGGGCGAGCGCGGGCTTGTCCGGCCCTCCCCCCCCCCCCCCCCTACCCCCCGCCCCCGTGTTTCGGCGCGCCCGCACGGATGATCCGCTCGGACGACGCCGGCTCCCTTGGCTCGGCGCGCCTGGGCCCGGGCGAATTGATTCGCGCAGATGGGCCGTGCCGATTAGGGCCCCCGGCTGCTTTCCTATGTCTCCCTCGGTCTCCCGAGCGGGGCTTTTCGGCCGGCTTTTTCGCCCGGTCTTCCTCCGCGGGGTCGTAATTCCAGCCGGTCGTTTTGCCCACTGATTATTGGCCGAGTACTAAAAGGGGGATACAGTGTTGCGCGGATGGTTTACCGCCAGATTCCCCGGGAATCGTAAAAGCCCCGCGTTAAGGGTCATTACAAACCTTTTGATGGAAATGTGATTGCGCTCGCCTGGCCGAAAGGAGTTAAGCTTTGAATAAAAATTTATGGAGGAATGTTTGACGACGTGACGCTCGGCGGCGTGCACCGGGCAATATATAACCCCGCTGAAGATTCAAATACCTTCTTAACGCTTTTTTGTGCGTGCGCTCGGGCGATAAACAAGTATTTAATTAAGTGTAGTTTTATATGGATAATCTTTGTTTCAAACTCTCGACCGAGGACATTTGAAACTAATGATCCAGTTAATCATCGATCTTCCACCTCATATTTTGACTTCTTTGTATCATGAAACGCGTGCAAAGTGAGGATTACGACAAAGCCGAAAAAATAAATGCCACGCGAATGGTTAATGAAAATGTGGTATGACAGATTGTTCGAGTTGGGCGCCTCGTCCTGGAGTCGCCAAAACATCGATCGTTCCTCAACGTCTGCCTTTTATCAGCGTAAAATCGGCCGAATATCGAGTGGGAGACATCGCGACTGCTCGTATCGTCGCGCCGATCTATACTACGGTTTAGCACACGCAGTATATTTCTTTTTTCCCTTTTCTTCTCATCAGGATAAAACGTTTTTTTCCACATACAAAGTGATAGATTGCATTAAGTCGGGAGATTGCTAATTTGGCTCTCACCTAATTTATGAATAATCATCCTCCAAATGATAGTAAAAAATTGGTATAAAATTAATGAATAGAGCGCGAGACCTAAGCATTTCTTTGACTGACCTAATGGCTATGTAGGAGAATTAATTAGGCCGAATAAGTTGTATAGATGAAGAGAGGTTGAAAGTAACAAATTACTTATGGAGTTTAGGCTGTGTTATGATTCAATAAAGAAGAAAAGAAAGGAGAAATAATTAGGATCCCGGGCACGATCGATATTGCGATGCCGAGGATACGGGGAGAGAGACAAAGAAAAAGATCGATTAAGAGTGCAGAAGGCAGTGGTACACGGATGCAAGCTCGTGGCGTGCGCTCGTACGCGCGTCCTCTCCCCCGAAGCGCCGGGAAAGGAGAATAAGAATCGGCGAGGGGGACCCGGGGCTTGCCGAGCGGAAGAGTGAATCGGCCAGTCAGCGGAGCCCGCGCAAACATAATGGCGCGCTTATCTGATAAGCATATAAGAAGAAAGGTGTGGTGGCGTCGGCGGCGGCGGTGGAGGGTTAATCGTAATGGCATCGCGCCGCTCCTCGGCCTCCCCCCCCCCCCCTCTCCTCGGGAGACGAGAGCGGCGCGGGCCGGATAGGAAATGACACGCGGGAGGCGAAGGGCCCGGGCAAATAGAGAGGCGCGCGGAAGATCGTGCCCGCGAGAGATAAGATCCCGGGCGCGATTAGCCGCGGGCCCGCGGTGTATATAAATATTTGAAGAGGGGGATTCTTTGAGGCCGGCGACCCCCGGCGTCTCCGCGGCCCCCGCCCCCGGAATCCATTCCGCGTTTTCGCGATAAATCTTCGTCCCATTACACGGGGCCCTTGATCGATCCCCATCACCTGGCAAATTAAACCATCAAGGGGGCGCCCGGCCGCGATAATCGGCCCGCGGAAGAAACCAGCCCCGGGCGAAAGGAGTTCCCCGGCCCGGGCGTAATTAATATTTTGATTCGCATCGCCGGGGATTTAATTAATGCGCCGGCCACGCAATTAAAAGCGGGGCCGGGGCGACGCGCCGCGCAGGCGCCGCCGCGGCTTGATCGATCACGCGCGGCCCGGCCCCGATATGTATATGTATATGCGCCCGGCCGGCGATCGCCCGGTCCCGCGCGGACCCTTAATCGACTCTGGCGTGCGCCGCGCGAAATTCGGCCGGGCCTTTATGGGCGCGTTGACACGCCGCGTCGATTAAATTATGGGGGCGGGGAGGGCGCCGCGGCAGCCGAGCGCCCGGCCCGGCCGCGCCCCTCGAGCGCCCGCTCCTGCGGTCCCGCCGGCCTGCGGCCTGCGGTCGCCCGGTCCGCCCGCGCGACCCACGGGGCCCCGGCCGGACACCTGTCCTTTTTTTTTCCCCCGTCTCCCTCTCGGGCCGTCTCTCTGTTGTGAGGCCGGTTGCCAAGGCCCTCGATCCAATCGATGCCCGGGCCTATTTTCTCCCGTCGCCGGCCAGTTTCGCGCAGCCGAGATGTCGTGCGTGCCGGAGCCGAGGGCCGGCGAGTATCAAATTTTCGTCACCTTATTGATTGTCCCGAACTATATTTCACGTTCAATTTACACGATCGCGGCATTGTCGTGCAGAGGCAGCCAGTCGGGCAGCTGGTTAAATCAGCCGCCAGGAAGGGATAATGGATTATTTTTGAAATTAAAATTACCGGGGTAATAAACAATTAGGCGCGGTAAGTACCTATAATCGTTCGCGGGGCTTGTCATTGTTCCGCCGAGCATAATGAGCCAGCCCCAATCCAATGCATTAATGCCGCGCAAAATACGCGTTTCTAATGTTGGAGCCATTAGTTCATTGAGCTCCCGCTCGGTCGCGGGCAAGAACCGACAATTAAACACACGTATGGCTGCGGAAGTCAGCGGGGGCGTAGCAGAAATGCGTTGGTAAATGCAAAATTATGTTCTTGTCAGGCTCTCGAGCGCGTATAGAAAATACCCCGGGGCGAGACGTACTTTTACTTCAACTTCATCTGCGCGTTGTGAATCTAAGAGAAATAATATTCCTTGGTACTCCAAGCCCTTTTAGTAAAACGTTTTCTTTTGTTCCAACGGAAATACAACATTTCTCGACATCGCCTGTTTTCTTGTACTCCAAGTGTTTGCGCTAAAGTATATTAAAAATATAATTATTAAAAATGTTGATGTTACAATATGAACAATCGCTGGTGAATACATCAGATTCGTATGTAGATTTAATAGTATACAGTATACGACAGACTTTTTACGAAACATGATTGATCGATAATCCAAATAATGCAGATGACTTGATGTCTCTTATTAGCATTCTAATAAACTGTAACTGTTTCACCTAACGATATTTTGAACCATCTCGATGGTGTCGTACTACAAATTTTTAGGCCAGTGATTAATGATCATATCTAACAGTTCAAAAAAAGTATTGAAATTATGTGCTCCCTGGGCTTCGACGAATCGTACAATGAGCTTGAAATGGTTCATAAAGCGAATGTTGAATTACCGCTGTCTCTCTGTTGATATAATAGCCTAGTACTCTCATTGTGCACGGCGACCTGAATAAATACATATAGAAGCATGAAGGAGCACTAGGAATATATAAAGAATACTGTCCTGCTGCTTGATCATGCTCAAAATCTAAAGAGGATTACTTTTAAATATTTCTTATGTTAAGATATTTATGACATGACGAATGTTAGAAAAAAGTCATTTTTTGCTAATGCAGATTGTGTACAATACTTCCAATAATTAAAAAGTTCATTTAAATAACTTCTTTGCTGAAAACAAACATAGAAATTTCATACATAAGAATATAAGCGTACGATCTTTATAAGCACAGATTTCTATTGAATTTGATCAATGCACTATGTGTAATACGGGATCAGAAAATCCTTAGCAGATGTACAACTAAATGTCTCGCGCGTAATCGTCGTACAAAAGAATGGGAAAGTAGGAAGTACTTGTCACGTGGACCAATTGCAAAACCGTACAAAACTTACAGCATCACTATCGCGTGGCAGATCCTACAGTCAAACGAGTCCTCAGAAACGAACGTACACGGTCGACGGTTTACGGACTCCACCTGACCCCACGGGGGGCTTCCCGCCAGGGGTTGTCAATTGGGACCCATATTCACGTTAGCGCGCGACAATAGGGCGGGAGCGCGTACAAATATTGATCAAGCGCGATCGACGGATTCCGGCCCCTGTCTCGCGGAGAAAAGCGAAAAGGACGAATGATAAGTGGTGCGTGGAGCCGCGAGCGCGGGGAGGAGGGGAGGCGACGCGTTAGCGCGAGAGGAGAGAGAGAGAAGGAGAACGGGAAGACGCGGTCGTGACGAGTGAGAATACAAACAGTTTAACGGGGATGAGTAGTCGTTTAGCGTCACGCGAGGATCAGATTATTCTCTCTTGCCGCGCGAGTGAGCGCACCTCGGATGAATCGATGCTCTCTCTCTCCTCCGCAGCGTTTGACCATTGTCAGTGCGGTGATTTTTCTCGATCCTTTATTTTTTTCGCCCTTTTTTTTCCTTTCGGAGCTCGAAAAATGTTGGAGGCGTTGTTTAAACACCGCCCTTATTATTGCTGCCTTGAGAAAAGTGTTGCTGCATCGATAAAGACACTTGTAATTTAGAAGCCTGCTCAAAGCGGTTGCTTTTAATTATGGTAACGCGAATCGATATTCTTTCAAAGGTTTATTTTACAACTCGAAGATTGTACTTTTGATTAGACAGTGTCTTTTATGAACATAACGCTTCTGGTAAGTGTTATTCTATTGTCGTAGGACACATGCGAATGAAAAAGTAAAGTACAAAAAATCGGAAAACTGTTAGATTGAATCTGCTTTTACATGGATTTTCCATTTTCACTTCTCAAGCGACGCAGTCTAAAAATTAGATGCAAAAAAGTGCCCATAGCACAAAAAAATCTCCAGCTCATACATGACGATAAAGTGATTATCTCGAATCATAAATTTATCGAAAGTACCATTAATCGTGAAGGCATAATTTTTTTGTCCACTTTAACAACTCCCGAGAAAGTAAATTCGATTTGCCCTGTATTATCTCCCCGATCGGAATCTCTCCCCCATTTTCTCGCAATAAAGCGACTTTTACGCACTTCCACTGTCGCCAAAAGCCGGAAAGAAGCTATAGACGCGATAAAACCGCCGTAAAAACGAGAAGCCGCACGCGTGAAGGGGCAGTCCGCACCGGGAAAACATTGGAGTCTGATAGTTTATTACGAAAGCGCGCGTTCAGCAGCCGTATCTTGAGCATCGCATTGATTAACGGCCCTATTGCACGATCAACACCAAGGTCGAAGGGGGATGCAACAGTCGGAGCAAGATGCAGATGTCCATTAATGGTTACTTCGACACTTGGTGTAAAAAAAGGTTTTATTTAGATAATCTGGCGCTAGATTTAGTTAGTTTGATAGCGTAAAGTAAAGATATTTTTTAGGAACATATTTAAAAGTAATGTTAGGTCTGAAAATCTTAATTGTATAAATTAAAATTTTTATTCTAGTTATGCTACAGTATGAATACTTCCATTCATCCAATTTGTACTTAACATTATATATAGCAAGTTCTTTTTTGGTGAAGAAAACTTTGCCTGACACTAGAGTCGTTGTACTTTCTATCACTTTTTATAGATCTCAAAGAAAAGTATGTTTTCTTCAATAACACACACCATTCCGAATTTCGCATAATACTCGGCATAATAATAGATCATCTTACTTTATTATGCTAAATGATATATGATATAAATATTTACTAAATGAGAATTATTAAGCAGAATCAATATGTCTACTGCGTCATTGATCACAAATAAATAACTAATTTATTGCAATAACTAATTCAATGCTTTCTTTATTGTACTCAGGGTACCGAGGAGGATGACAGAGCTTCAGTAGCTTCGGTAAGTTGTCCATTATTTCATATATTTTATCATTATATTTTATGTTTGTTACCTTTTTTACAATATATTTTCCATTGAAGTTTGCAGACAAATATAAGTTAAAAAGAAAATTAATATTTAAATTCTGTTATATAAAGAGTGGCATAACAAGAGTACAATTCTTGACATTCTTTTAACAATTGTATAATATACTCGTCATTGGACTGATGTTTTAAACTTTATTCTAAAAGAATACTTTAGAATACAAAAAATGGATTATGAGCAATCTTTCTTATTTGAACGAATATTGTTGTAGCAACTGGATGGAAAATCACGCGAATGGTTAGTGAGAGCAGCACAAGGTGACTATCAGGCCCTAGCGAAATTGGCTGCAGAAGAACCACGTCTCGCCAGGATTAAGGTAAATTGAATTCATTAATTACTTACTAAATAATTACTTTAATATTTCCCTATTATAATTTTTCATGGTTTTTTATGAAAAATACTGTAGGATTTTTACTAATTGGCTGAAAATAATAATTATAAAGAAATTTAATCAATTGTTCAACTAGACTTAAAAATGTATTTATTTAATATTAGAGTTCTTATTCCTTTAAATAATTTGTACACATATGATTTTGTTGACCATATCTTCCGTTGACCTTTTATAAGTATTCATCTGTATCTGCGTGTATGGATTCCCTGTCACATTGGTCAGTTTTAATTAGGCTTAATGAATTTCTTCTTGGAATTGAACAAAAGACTACGAATCGAATAAAAGTGAAATTTTGATTGTTGTTGTCAAAGACCTACATGATCGACGCCAACGCGACGGCCTCGTCAGCTTGCCGCTCGCGTACGTTACAAAGATTTTTCGTGTCGTTTGTCAGTTTTCGATAAAATCATGGGGTTATCACCGCAGTGCTCGACCGAAAGTGCAAAAAAACTTGTAGCGAATAAAGTGCGTGCGGAATCATGCGATTTTACAGTGGAAAAAATCCAAGGAAGTAAACACGCGCGAATAAATCAGACTCAGTGTTATCATATAACATAGTGGCTTTTAAGTAGCCATATAGGTATCGCCGCGATCAGAGGTTGGAAACTCGTGCGAAGCTAATGAATTTTTCGGGAGATTGCCGGCAGCCGTTTTCTTGCAGCGCGACACCCTCGTCACTTGAGCTTGATTTAATGGGTAAAAAATTACAGTCTTTGTGCTGGGCTCCTAGACGGTGTCGAGCACGCAGCCTTCCGAAACACTTTGTTAACGTCCCGCCGCCGGGATTTATTGCTCCCAGTGTCATATTACTCTCAATAAAATAAGTCCAGATAAAAACGTAAACGCCGGAGTTCCGCGGCAACGAGGGAAACAATAATTAGCGGAAGGGGGGGTTGATCGATGCGGCGGGGAACACGGCTCGCGGAAGCGAGCTCGCAGTCGAATTCATCAGGGCTCTGGCGGTCGGGGCGCGGCCGATATATATCGGCTAATTAAAGCGATGTAGTCCGGGGGGGAGGGGGGGGGGGGTGGGCACGGACAAGGCGGCAGTTTTGAAAAAGCCCGCGGGCAGCGCATCGCCCGCGGCTCGTCATTATTTCGGCGGCGGGCGTCCGACCTAATGAAAATCGGCCCCGGGGCCGAGCCCCCGGGGGATTCATTAGCCGGGGCGATCGGCCGCGGCCCCGAAGCGATACAAGCAAGACAAAAGGCGCGGGCGCCGGGGAAAAAGGGGCGAAAAGAACGGGGCCCGCGTTAATTACGCGGCCTCGTGTCGGGGCTCTCGGCGCCTCGAGGGGGCGGCTGCGGCGGACTCGGGGCGCGGCGCCCGGAGGAATTTCGGCCGCGAGGGGCCCGGTGCCCCGCGCCAATTCATTCCGCCGGACAATACCGACGTGTCGGCCGAGCCCCTACCCCCGCCCCCCGCCCTGTTTGTCTTTCTCCCGCTGCAGTCGTAGAATACATTCCCGCGAGTGGCCCTCGCGTCTCCTGGGATAAATTGACCGAACCCGCGTGTTTGCGGATAACATCGCGCCGCGAAACAGTGCCGGATGCGCCTAGTCGCGCGCCAACTCCGCATTTGTATGCGCTGTTCCCCAGATGAAGGTATTATGCTGACGAATTGGCCGATCCGGCCCTCGTTCTCCAATCAACGGGAAAAACCGAAAGTTGCACTCGAGTTTGCTCCTTGCCTAGCAAGAAGAATAACTGAGCTGGTCCAGTTCTGTTAAACCTAAGAACAAGGGTTTACTCTACTAATTAACATAAGAGAAGATTTATTTTCATTTCGTAGGTGTTAATACAGTTATGGTTAATGTAGTTAATGAGTAAATATTACTACGAATATACTGAAAATATTGCTAGAATTGTTCAGTAAGTTCTTACAAATAGTAATATTTTTCGAAAATATTCTTAAGTAAATGACTCCTTTTTTATGCATGTTTTATTATGTTTTCTATTGGTTTTTATTAGTTGACGCGTATACATTTGTTATGTTTTCAAAAAACCGCATGTAAATAAAGTTATAGTTGCGGGTATATTTCGTAGTCGATTACAATTCCTCTTTATTATTCTAATCTAATTTTCTGGTTTATTTCTTAACTCATAGAATTGAGCAAAGTACTAGAAATTTTGATCAATTTTTATTATTTTGTTAATAAATCCAAGAGAAATCTTGTTCTTTGGCCATAACTATTATCTGAAAAATTTTTTTGCCTTTATGCTAAAAGTAAATGTATTGATAAAAGTAGAAAAATGGCGCGTGTTACATACGCACGTAGCTGTAGGTATCTGATTCTAGCCGGAGCCAATGGAAATTCGGTATACTCCGAGACGTTTTACGATTAGTTTATGAGGTTTTATTGGTTTTCCGTTGACAGGTCGAAATGGCCTGATAGCGATGACGGCTTGTTTGGATATTGAAATTCGGTGGGGTGCTTGATTTACAAGGCCATAATTGCGATCGTAAAAACATTCGCACGACTCTATATATTAGCCACCAGTTACTGTGCTTATACCTTGAATTGATATTGGACAACAACGTTTCAATTTTAGCTCCAGTTTTAATGCCTTTTCATTATCCGCTATTCATTTTGGGGCAAAATTAGATCCGCGAGCGCAGGGAGCGGGTAATTGATCAAGAATCAAAAAACCCAATGTTTTATCGCGAAACATCGGCTGATCGTGCGTCGCTTCATTCGGCAAGGAGCACAAAGCCACTCGAAGGTCACGCGGCGCGTATATTTTCCACGGCTCCAGTCTAATTGATCGTCCGCAGCCGTCCCACGAAGGAAAGAAGGAGGCGCAAAGTCGGCGTCCCCGGAAACCGGCAGCGCGCGGTACGATCGCTCGGGATTTATTTATCCCAAACGGCCGGGCCGCCGGCACATCCACGCGGAGCCAGAGGCGCGCACACAGTAGGGCGCCGAACCATCCGCGCCAGAGGGTTGAGCGTTGATTAGCTGCGGTGTTGATTTAATTACCGGGGGAGTAATTGGCATGCCTACTGCCGCGCGGCGGCCCCGGGCCCAGGGCCCCCCCCCCCCTCCGCCCCCCCCCCGGAGGCCGCGGGCCAAGCAGGAGCGAGCCCCCGCCCTGTTCTCGATCTCCCGGCAGCCCGGGACCCGTTGCATATTCATCGATAGATTATTATAACCGGGCGCGTCGGCTGGCGCGCGCGCGCGTATAAGCGGCCGGAGGAGGAGCCGCCGGGCGCCGGGGACCCGGGGGCCGATGCTAATTCCGGCCGCGGCCCGAAAAACGCGCCCCCGCTATCGGGAGCCGATTGGCCGGGCCTCGGGGCGCGGCCTCCCAATCGGATTAAAATAGATTAGATTAGAATTGAAAGCGGGTTGCGGCCCCAAGGAGGAGCCTCGCTCTCCGCTCCCTTGATTAGGAGAGCCCTATATATATATATATATCTGCGCCCGGCTCCTCGGCTATCCCCGCTCGCCCGCATCCCTTGGTGTTTTTTTTTTTTTTTCCAGAGGAGGGCGCGATTGGTTATCGAGGATCGACGGGCAGAGGAGGCGCCCGGGAGGCAGGGGGCCGCCGTCCGGGAGGAAAAGGGCGCACCGCCGCTCGCCGGTGCATATATACATACCGCGTGTACCCGGGCGAGTACGCGTTATGCCGCGTAATGGTTCGTCGTAAAAGCTCCTGATTTACGAGGGCGTATTATAGACACGTCGGGGCGCGTCATCGGGCCGAGTCGCGTATATATCGACCGGCCCCACGTGTCCCGCCCGCGGCCACCCCGTATACACCTATGCGCACTTTATTAAGAAAACGCGGGCGGGGCCCGTGAGGATTGTATTCCCGGCGCGTCTTCCGCCGCGGCCGGCCCTCGTAAAAAGGCGAGCTTTTGTCCGGCCGGGGCAAGCGGGCGCGTGTCGGGGCGCGGACGCCGCGGGAACGATTAATTCCGCGCTTTGTCCCCCGGGCGGGCCTGCGGGCCTTTTTGTTCGGCTCTATTTATAGAGGGCAGGCGGCGCCGCCAGCAATTTCGGGGCGCAATTTTGAATTTTAATGCCACCTGAGTCATTATATAGTGAATAATAGGGAGAGCCACGGCGAGTGTGCCGCTGGCCGACGGAACCGTTTAATTGCTCGCGGGATTTTGTTGCAGTGCATTGGTTAAAACGAACCGAGGCGCGTACGTTACAGCGCGGGGAATTGTCGTAATGCATTTAAAAAAAATTATGGTACCGAATTAATAATCAATACGCTGGGCATTAAACCTTATGCTATCGATGAAATTGCAGCTCATACATCAACTCGTGATTATTTATTTCCAATTAAAAATTTGATAGGTCATTGAGTCCGATTCAAAAGTACCTTTATATGTATACGTATAGGGAGTAACAGCTCAGTTACTGAATTATTACCGAGAAAAGTAATTTCTTTCAATTAATTTGAAAACCGTTTGGAACGACGGGTTATACTTTAAAGTTAAAAAAGAAGCCCCAAGAGAAAAATTGGGCCTCGTCTCCAAACGAATGCGAGCCTCAGCCAGCCCCCGAATTGTACGGCCGGGCGCAGTGCGCGATGCGCTCGTCTCTCGCGGAAGCCCTTATCGCGACTCGGCCGAGCGACGCGCAACCCGGGGAAAAGTTTACGATCGCGGAGGAGCGGCCGCTAATACAATTACCTACAGGGGCTAATTGAATCGGGCGGCGGGCGGGAAAGCGCCCCGGCCGCGAGTAATTGTCGTTAAACGAAGGGCGAAAAGTAATTATAAATTTTTACCCGGCCGGGGTATACCGGGGCGGGCGGGCGGCGCCGGCGGCCCTTATCGTAATCGGCCGATGAAAATTTTCCACGTCGTCACCTCGCGCTCGTCGTTTTGCGGCCGGCCGAGGGCCGGTCTCTCGCGCCCCCCCCCCCCCTTCCCTCCGAGGCTTATATCCGAGGGCTTTTAATAACGCGAGGCAATCACGCCGGGCGCCCGGGCCGTCCGCCCGTCCGCGCGCCGCCAATAAATAATAACCATTTGTATCGGATTCTAATTATCCGGCCTAAGCAAACAAATAAAAGCGGGGAGGGCCGCCGCGACGTCCGCCCGCCGGGCCGTGTTCGCGCGGGCCGGGCTGCGGCCTCTGTTGATTTAAGGAGTGTAAGACCGCCCACCTCGATATTGCGCTTCCGCCGCGCGGCTCGCGGCCTCGTTAGCCGGCCCCCGGGGCCCGGGTAATCGCTATAACTTACAAAAATTACCCTGGAAAACGAGGCCTTTATTTGCCTTTCGACTTATGTGTAAATTACAGGGCCTCCTGATAAATGCGCGGTGTAATGCGCTTGAAAAGATGGAGAATCGGAATTTCTACCGGGGGCCCGCCTCGCGCGTACACCGCGTCAGGCTCCTTTGGGGGCTGCGCGCCCCGGATACTTTACGGGCCGCCGCAATTTATCGCCCCCTCCCGCGGGCCCTCCACCCCGAGTCTTTTTGCCTCCCGATAATAATACCGCCTAATTTCGCGATTCGTTTAATCTTTGATGTTGCACGCAACCGATGATTTCGAGCCACGCCGCTTCAAAATTAACTACTGTTACCTTTCTTTTTCTGGGCCTTTTTTTGTAACCCTTGCCGCTCGAGTCGTGCGGCGAAGGCGTGGAAAGTCCATTGATTCCGTGCTTCGGAAAACCCCGTCGGAAAGCTGTCCCTCGAACCGTCACAACAATCGGAAAAAGCTAGCAAAAGACCGCTCTGTGGAAACGACGAAATGTCACTTACAGCACCGTAACTCGAAGGTCCAAGGTCGAGTTTGCAAAAAAGGCTGCTAAAGGACGCGACTACTCGATACAATTTCCTCTCGCTTAATCCAACTGGCCGTGGGTGAACGAGTGGCGCAGGAACCGTCCGTGAAAAGGCTGCGGGCGCAGCGAGTTCCGATCCCCAACGGCAGCTCACGGTAGTTCGTTACCTCCGGACCATTAGCGGGCGTAACGCTGCTCGTAGGAGTCCCGGAGGACTTTGAAGCAAACTCCGGGCTAACAAGTAGGCGTGTTGCCCTTCCCCGACCGCCCCGCGAAATGATCTACCGATCTCTCGAGTTCCCTCGATTTTAAAACGCGCGAGAGCCTCGGACCTCCATCCAACCGGCCCCTCGATTCTCCTTTCGCTTTGTAAATTGATCCTTTTCAAGCCCCGAGGGCCATGCCGGTGCAATGCTGGAAAAGTTTTTGAATTGGCAAAGGCGCGGCTTTCCGGCGAGCGATAGCGGCAATTTGAGGGTTGCAAATCGGCCGGTGACAGGCCGAGCCAATATAATCATCCGCACTAGCACCTCGACGCAAATTTTTTCGATGAAAGGTGAAACAATAATTTCTATCGTTATTCATCACTGTTATTAAAAACCACGAGGTTTTATTCCTCGTAGTGGGACTTCTGGTTTCATCAGTCTGTTGAAAAAAACGTCTCCAATTTGTATGCCGTCGTTAAGATAATGCAGATATTGACCAAGGAATTACGGCAGGATAATAACAGATTATTATCCAAGAAATTTCTAATGGGATCGGGTCAAAAGTCCAAAGTTACTAATACGGGGGAAAATTGGGAAGGTCGATCGGCGAGCGCTCGTCGTTAAATCCCAGCCTCGCATTGAATCCGCAGCTCCAGCTGCCTGCGTCTTGGCGCCCCGCGAACTTCCACCTCCCGCATCCTTATTTCTGCAGCGGGGTAATCGCGCGGGCCTCTCGGGCGAACAAGGAGTAATAGCCGGGTGTGCGGGCCGCGGGCGCACCTCCTCTCCATTACCTCCCGCTTAGTTGCAATCCGCCCCCGAAAATATTAACGCCGCTGATTTATGCGTGCAATTATCCCCCGGTCGGTATCTCGGAGAGGCTTTATCGCGCGGCGACGCGATAGGCAACGCGAGCCTCGAACAACTCATTATATTCCCGCGGTGTGTACGCGCCCGAGCGGCCCTGTGTGTAAAGCCCCGCTCGGCCAGCCCGTGGCAGCTTTCTTCGCGCGGCCGAGTAGTAGCGTCCACCTTTCGCCGGCTGATTTATGCGCGACACTCGTTTAATTTCATCGCCGAAGGTCGCAATCCCTCCGGCCCCGCCAACTCTTCTCCGCTCCCGAGTGCTTGTCGGGCTTTATGAATGAGCCCTGCGAACGAGAAAACAGGAGTCGCGTAACTCCGCGGAATGTCCCTCCCTGTGCCCACCCCCGTCCCGTGCACTTTTATTTTAATCGCTTAGTGATTGCGCCCGCGCGCGGGCCCCGACTCCCCGGCTGTTGGCTGCGACCAGTTACGGGCTGCGGCTACCAACTGCTATAACTGAATATACAGGCAACAATTACCTTCAAATCAATGACCTCATAATCAAATACCGATTTTTATTGACATCAATATAACACGTGAATATATACCATACCCAAAATGCTCGTTGAATACAGTAGCTTAGGAGCTAGGAATTTCTAGAGTTTGATGACCTCCCGCCCAGAAAAAGAGTTTAGTAATATAAAATACTTCTTAGTAAATATTATTGAATAATTTTTAGAAATCTGATCCCAGACATCAGAGATTAACAACATTTTCGAGAACATTTTTACATCTGGTGTCAATAAGCTAGATTGATAAATTATTCAGTAATTTCCATTGCATAAATTGCTTGAAGAATTGACACGGTACAATTAGTCTGAATAGTCATTAAATTTATATTTTTTACAAAAATGTTTGATTGAAATATTTATATAAAATTAGCAGAATGTTGTATAGAAATACAAAGACTCTTGAATTTGAGTAAGCTTATAATTCATGTCTCATACTAAGTCTGACAATTCAATTTCGACAGAACATTGTTTGTTATTCAGAGACATTCGACTGTCTAAACTATCGATTATGAAATAAAAGAAGGTAATGCATGCTATTACGCATTTTTGAGATTTTGGGAATCCGGCAATCTTTGATCTGATAGTCTCGTGTGTTAATAAGCATCCGCTTGGCGTCATTTAGTGTCAACGTTAACATTAGAGTGACCGTAGGATTATAGTCTAAGCTACTCGGTTTTTCCCACATTAGACTGGACATCCAAACATTTGAAGCTACAAACCTTGTACAGCTAATGATCAACGAGAGCCAGGAGAGCGTAAATGTGTAACACAGAGGTTGTAAAAGAATAGTTTGTTTTCCATTTGTACCTCGGATTCTCTATCGCGCAGCGACATGCCACCGCAGTCGACGGTGGGACTCGTCTTCCGAAAATCTATTGACTCGAGGAGGCACTCGGGTCGAAGAGCACTCCGAGCGGCCGTGATTACAGGTAGGCCCTCGTGCGGCGAGGCAGGAGCCGGGCAGGGGCGCACCGGCGGCGACGGCGGCGACGGGGGGGAAATCGGAACCGCCGCGCGCCACCAGCGCCTTTTGAAAGAGGAGACCGCTTTTTACGAGGCTCTCCCGCGCCGCGGGGCGGAGGGGGCGGCGACGTCGGCGGCGGCGGCGGCGGCGGGGCGCCAGCGCGGCGCAATCTCGCCGCGGGATCGTTTTTCCGCAGCGGTCCCTCGGGCCCGGGCTGCGGCCGCGACCTCGGCCCCTCCCAGGCGCCCGGCCCCCGAGGCCCCGCCCCGTCCCCTGCGAAAGGAGCCCGCGGCGGCGCCACCGGGCTTACGCGCGCCCCCCGTTTCCGGGGCCCCCGTCCGCTGCCCAGGGCCCATCGGCCGATTTTCCGCCGCTATCGTCCACCGCGGCTGACTCACGCGCGTGGGAGTGACAGGGCCGATGAGCGGCGCCGGGGGACGAATTCCTCGCCGCGGAGGAGGCGAGCCCGGCTTATTGGCAGTCCGCGCGTCCCCGTCCCCCGTGGAAGGATCCCTCAAAGGATAGAGGGAAAAAAAAGGGGGGCAGCGGATCCGCGGCGTGACTCCAATTCCGAGGCGTAATTATACAAAAGCCAGCACGATCCCCTCATTTAGCCTATCTGTCACGGGAGAGCGTTCGTGCCCGGGCAAACAATATAATGCTCACGTGACGGCCTCGGCGACGGGCCGTACACCCGGCACTCGGACGCGGGAAGGAACGGGAGCGGGTTGGCCCGGGCGGCGGATAGAGGCCGCGATCGGGTCCCGAGATACGGGCGTAAACGCCGCGCCGAGCCGCCGGTGCCTCGGGATGGACAGGCGTCACTCTCCCGGGCTCGCGGCCCAGCCCGCCGAGACCTCGCGGCCAATGCTCGGCCGCTAATTAGCCGAGCGAGACGCGATGCCTATCGAGGGGCTTAAGAGCCGCGCGCACATGTCCGCTCCCCCCGAAGACACTGGCCCAAACATCCGGTCCTCGCGCCCGCTCCCCGCTCTATACACACACGCACGCGTACACCTACGTACCCCGTATATTCGGGAAAAACACGTGTTCGCGGCCGAGTGCCCGCGCCCCGCCTTTCCCGCCCGGCCCGCATCTGCCCCGCTTTCGCCCGATTAGAATGCCTAGATAAAACGGAACTGCAGCGACCCTCTTGCGCTCTGTGCGCTGCTGCCTGTACTTCGGAGCCTCGCCCGGGAACGCTCCGCGGTCTTATCGGGTGCGGGGGCCTAAGTCCCTGTATCTCCGCGATTCTTCTCGAGGCCATGTGCCAAAAGTCGGCGAAAAACAACAAAATCCGTTGTAAAACCCGTGCCCGAATACTTGACCCATCATAAAAATGTATCGTGCGGTAGTCCTCCTCGAGCAATCCATTCCCAAGCAACTTGAGAGCAATATACGCTAATTCACTACGTATACTGCAAATGCTAAAAGTAAAAGATACATTTTTATCAAAATCAGTTTTTTTTTTCAAAAACACGATAGTAATAATTTGAAATTTGTACGTTTTTTAATTTATAAAGAAACGGTGTACAAAACATCGCCGAAAATATCAATATTCAAGAGCTTCGCCATTCTTCGCAAGAAAAAACTTTTTAAATAATGTCAGAATGGCCTTAGAATTGCGATCGCAGATAATTAAATAGGCATACGTGTTTACCCGGTAGGTCAAAGCCGGTGTAACACACATCAGAGGAATGGCGGACCTGAAGCCATGAGACTCGGGAAAATCTAGACAAGGGAAACGAGTTTCCAAAAAGAAAAACGGATGCGCAAAAGAATGAACAGTTGGCAAGGAGAACCGACGGATAATGCGTGAACTAAACGAGAATCACAAGGCGTTTACCCCGAGTGCAAACAACGCGTAACGCCGAGGCGGCGCATGTATATGAGCGAGTGGCTCGCGTGTCGATTCATGCCAAGATATTTTTTTACTTTACAGTTGTATCGTGATTTGCGTAGGAAACAAAGCCATTGTTTCCCCGTTCCCGCACCGCGCGGGCTGATTATTGACGCAATTTCGAAATGTCAAGCATTGTCGATTGAATAGCCGCCGTCGACCATTTCGCCTTTACTTATTGTATCTTACCGTGTGCACACTGTACATTCTTTGTATACTTATTTTTGCATGCTTACTTTGTATTTGCGTTTTTGAATATAATCGAGGTTCGAATATGGAAATAGCAGAAGATAAATTTACAAAAAAAATTAGCAATCTAATTGAAAATAGCTGTTAAATAAAAGTAAACAGTTCAGTGCAATTTAATAATTAGGTGCCTGGTGATATTAGTAAACAACTTTTTAATGCGCCGTAGCAATACGCAGAACCTATAAGAATAAAATTGACGTATTACATGTAGTACTATAATACAACACTACATGTGTTGCACTCAATTTTTCGACAGTATACTGCCGTTGTGTTTATACACAGTCAGTGATCAACACCGACAGTTAGGTCACGTGTGCCAAACTTTCAGCGCATACACCTTTTTTCCGTGTATCAGTAGATCTGATCCATAGAAAATAAAAACTCGTGTTACCACATCGGAAAAACCAATCTCACTAACAGCCTTCAGGCTATTCAACAAACCGATAAAAAGCAATCTTATACTACCGTTTCACCGAGTCAACCATTAATTCACACGTGAATTTAATATTCAAGCGCGTTGGCCAAAGGCGAGGAACGCCCAGACACTTCCTTTGTGACGCATTGCGCCCACCGGCGCCGTTGCCATCGCCCAAAACAATCGATCTGCCCTCTACCCCTCCCCCGAATACGTACACACAGACGAGGCTCCCTGGAGATGTCGTTCCGGGTTAGCGCACGTGAGCGCGCGCGCAGAGCATTCCTTATGAGTCTTCCCTTTTTGTCATGCGCGGATAATGATGGCAAGAACCAAGGCTGCCTCCAAGCTGCGGTGACCAAAGTTTGCCGTTAGTTGAGAGACCCAAGGGTGGGGTTAGTCTGACCGAGTCTGACAAAAATACCAATTTTTTACTGTCTGAATACTCGTTTGTCTCCCTACCAAATAACCTTGATTAATGCAAAAATATCCAAAACACTATTATGCAGAATATTACTCTGGTAGAAAATGAGGTAGAACAGGAGCTTAAAATCAATTGCTACTGAAATATGATTAAAATATAGTGTTTACATAATTTGCAAAGTACAAATAAAAAGTGCAAAGCTGTTCATTCCCTTGGATTAGCAAGGATGGCGACTTAAGAATACGAGAGTATATTTTAGGCGCCAATGGCACGCCCTGCATTCCTTGAGGGTCCAATATGCAGAGAATTTAATAAATCGCGAAAAGAATACACCTTCTCGTCCTTATGCAGGAGGCTAAACCGATGGGCCGGTCTCGTCCTGCGCCTACTCGCTTCGAGTGATGAATTCAAAAGTTCCTTATTAATATTTCAGTGTCAGCCCTCTGGGTTTTTGTCATTTGTACGGGGTAACGAGTGGGCGTGTCAGTCGCGGTGCAAGTTCGAAAGAGGAGCTGCTCGCGCCCGCCGGTCCCGAAATCGCTTTTTCGAGGGCTAATTGCGGCCCGCTTCCCTTCACCCGACACATACACACACAGACACAAATACACACACAGTGTTTGTTTTACCGCGCACATTTGATTCCCGAGATGCTATCGCATCAATTTACACCTCCTCTATTTCGACTTGCTTTTTTCACTCCTCTCGCCTCGCCTCCCGCTTTTCGAGCGTGCTATGAAAACTTTATTGGGTTATAAAGATCCTCGGATAGGTCTAATCTCATAATATGGTCGGACAACAAAAGATAAAGGTGCGGGCACATGAGAGCATTACGTGGGTACCGAGACTTGGCAAGTTCGTTGATGTTAAGCGAATATGAATCAAAGCGCCTGTTATTTAATCTCTTTATTTTAAAAATGCATCATTAGGGCAATTAGCAGATCGCACGTAATAACAGATAAGACCTGCTGTAATTATTAACAATAGTATTGCGATTTTTCTTAATAGGCTGATGCTGTTTTTACGAGGACTCGTTATGAAGCATATTATTTTTAATTATTTTCTAATTTAATTGGAAAATAAAAGATACGAGATAGAAGGATGTTGTTTCTCCACATTACGCGAGTGAGCTATTATGGAAGGTGCAAACGTAATTAACTTGATTCATCGCGGCGCGCAAAAAATCTGTAGCAAAGTGTTAAGGTGATTAGATTACTGCAACGAGAGATGCAATTATCGCGAAACGAGGTACTTCTCGAGGTACTTTCAGCATAGGAAATGCCCTTTTGATCCTCTTTACCGAGGGACCAACATGTGCGGCTTTTTGTCGCTCTTCTTACTCGGTTAAGCGCGGGTCCGAAATCATAGCCTTGTTGCGGCTTACCTAAGCGCATAGATAATCCTCTGCTTGAAGAGGGCACGGTTATAGAGGCTTACATTATCGGGGACACCGATACGAGCCCTCAAAACTGCCGCCGTGCGCGGAAATGACCGGGTTTTACAAAGATCGCTTATCGAGTGCAAGTGGTTTGTCGGACAGCTACTGATCCTTATAACTAGAAACTTAGCTTTTGCCAAAATGGAAGAGGCTATTGGGTCGTAGTTAATAACAGAACGCAGCGTTGACAAACGGCTGTGAAATCTACAGTGAGCCGATGATTTCTAGGTCATTTACAGTAAATCTATGCGGATCATATCTAAAGATCCTTGAGGCTTAAGAATCCGTTTCCGGGTCCGACTATGGGCACATGTCAGGGTTGAGGTGCATTGTTTTCCCCTGTAATTTTGTCAATCTGATTATACCCAATTTCGTGTCTCGGAAAATATATAGGAGCATAGTATCTCTGGTGACCGGCAACAGATTTGTATGAGAGATTAAATATGAAAAGGTTACTTGAAAAATTAGAGGTCAAGCTATTGATTTTGTATAATGAGTGCAAATCCAGCGTTCGCTTTGGACAGGCAGCTCGCCTAATGTATAAAAGTAGTGTGTTTTATCTGCAGGGCCAAAAATCAATAAAGAGAGTTTAAAACAAAAGGAAGGCGAGGGAGAAAGCCAATTAAAAGTCTTATATCGCGGGGACATCTCGGCGATGCGCCAGTCCACCTTAGGCCGTGCCTACCACGACGAAACAAAACGCATTTTCGCCTGGGCCTTTTTATTCGAGGTCCCCGCAGGAGCATGCGACAGGGTCGTAGCCGAGAAAGAGAAACAAGTGAGCGGCGCGTTCGCCCCGCGGAGCCGTTAATACCGCTATTAAGCCGTACTTCGAGCGCCTCCTAACGACCCAGTGATTGCAACTGAATTACGAGTAATATTTCTCATTCAAAGTGACTTTTTAACAGCTGATAGCGATAATGTCGAGAGGAGGGCCGTGATGGGGTCGGGGGCAGGGCGGGCAGCTACTCTGGACCTCGAGGGGGCAGGAGGTAGAGGACAGGAAACGCAGTGCGTAAATAACCGAGGAAGCGGCGGCGGCGGCGGCGATGGCGGCGATGGCGGGGAAGAGGCGAAGGAGAGCAGAGAGGGAGCGGGCGGGCGCACGATCGAGGCCCGCGAAAATTTATTGCTGATTGTTTTTCTCCGCGGCGCGCGTCCCCGTCGCCGTCGCATGCAGGAGCGGTGGCGCGGCGGCGGGGGGACGAGGGCAGGGGAGGGGCGGCAGGGCTCGCGGCGATGTCGCGACTGAAATGTATACGGCTGCTGCGGGCCTGGCGCCACTCACGGCCGAGGGCCGCCGTGCAGGAGATAGAGAACTGCGGGACCCCCTCGTTAAACGATCGTTATACCGAGAGCGAGATCGGTATCTCTCCGCTCTCCCCCGACCCGGCCGGCCGGCCTCCGCCAAGCTCCAGAGGCGGCCCTGGCCTGGGGGCGCGCGCCTCCATGCGTCGCCGTGCTCCCAGATTTGACAAGGGGCGGCCCCGGCCGGAAGCTGCGCTGGACCTCCTTGTCTTTTTAGCTCTCGCGTCGCCCAATCAGCCAGGGAGACACCAGCACGGCATCTGCACTGCGGGACCTGATTATAAAAGTAACATTTGTAACCAATTGTGCATTTTTCTTCCTTTGTGGATCTGAATGAGAGTGATATTTCGCGCAGATCGAGTCACCGAGTGAAAGTGGGCTGGTGCGATTTCGAATGAAAAATTGCTCTATTACAGGGTGACAGTCCTGCAACTGATTTAGTGGTGTGGACAACATAACCTATAAATCGGAGAGTAAGATAAATGCTTAATCTTAGCATAGAAAAGCAAAATAAAATATAATCCAATAATAAATAAATTCAAAACAAAATTTGATAAAATAAAATTTTCTGGTACAGTTCGTACCCCTAGATTAGTTCCATAATGACCAGTCATTTGTAAAGTGACAATAGATCACTTAAACAAGAGCATTTTTTTATTCTAGAAGAGCAAAACCTCACTGTTTCAAATGTTGTAAAATTTGCGTGAATTATATTAAAACATAAACTTGTTTGGATGGTTCAAGTCGAAGCACATAACAAATTCAATTTAAATTTCCAATTAGTAATTTCTTTTAAGTATCTGAAATATATGACATTAATACCATAAAAAAGGCGAAGCAGCTCTCAATCGTCTGTACGTAGCTCAGATCGACTGCCGGTCTGAATTGACGGGCTTTTAACGAATGTTCATTATGCAATCGATACATCGAGACGTCGAAACGCGGATACACTGTATAATTCGGAAGGTCGATACCACGTATAAAGAACGATCGGTCAGAATAGAGCGCAAACGCAGTGCCCCGATTGACAGTCACAAACGGCCATATCGGATGGCGCCACTCTCTTAATACAGTGCTGAGTGACAATTACGGTAAGCCTGCGAACCGACGCCCATTCACCTGTCATTCCAAAGATCCACGACAATACGGAGTGCAGTGTCACCCTGTTATTTTTACGCCCCTTCTGCCGTTGGCTGAAGCACACGCTGAACTTTGCGTTAGGGGTGCAAAAATTCAAATCGTGTATGCGGCATCGAAATACCGTCGATCGCTCGGCATGTTCATTTCCCTGTCGATTCTGTCGCACGAAATTAACCGTGCGATGCTCTCGTACGACTAAATACTTTAGATGGAAATTCCAGGGGATGCTTTGACGGGTTGTTTTTCTGTTATTGACGTAAAGTCACTGCAAACTATAGTTAAACTGATTTTGATAGATGGGTATAAAAGTTTAATTTTTCAATTGTGTCTTTCAAATACTTTCATGATCGCAGCCAATTTAATACCTGCCAATCATAGAAGTGAATAATTGGAACAGACTGTATATGTGAAAATATTGCTTCTTTAATTAATCAGTTTTTATTGATTCACTGAGACGCTCATAACTCTAGAAAATTTGAAATTTTGGTCGACCAAACAAAAAAATAAACTCTCAGGATAGAGCGTTCGTATCAATTATTAATACTTTATTGCATTTTCAAAGTTTAACCCTGAATGTTCTATGCATACCAAAATTTCGTAATGAAAATTTTCTAACCGTAAATTTTGACCTCCAGCTTAAAAATAACAATCTTCCAACTCGGGTGGAGAGAAAGAAAGTGTAATTTATGCAATGAAACGGCAACCGCAAAGGGATATTGCCGTTTTTAAGTCCACACGAGGTTATGCGTAATCGAGCGATGAATCGCCAAGTGACGGAAGGTAGAGGGAAAGAGGGGATGGGGCAGAGGAGAGGCAGTTTACACACGCAGCAGCCAGGTTTTCTTCCGAGGGCCGAGAGAGTCTCGGCACTTTTTCGAGATAAGCGATCTTCAAGTTTTTACGACTCGACCGGTAATTTATTGCAGGGTAATTGCGAGGTAAAGGGAGAGGAATGAGCCCGCAACGATGCTCGAGCTAGTTTTCTCTCTTCCCCCTCTGCTCTCGCTCTCTCGTAAAATATGAAATCGGCTTGGTCCGAGGCGGCGCTAAGTGAAATGTACACGCCCGAAATAAGGCGCATTAGCTAAGTGGGATTTACGAGTACTGAATAATTCGACGGCCCTCCCGCATGTTTAAGAAGGACGATCAAATCATACTATAACGCAGTTTTGCCTAAAGAGTACATTTTTTAATTTAGAAATATAATTATTAATTAAATACTATTGTAAATAGACATTTCAATTTAGATCTTTATAAACTGAGTCTTTTGAATATAGTACATTTAGTGAAAATGTTTTAGCCCACATTTAATCAATATTAACTAATAGGTATACTTTCTAGCCCTAAAAGTAAACGAGCAATTTTTTTCGTTTTTGCTCACACGGTACACTGACCACCATTATCTTGGAACAGTACTCTCAACCCCTCAGCCCAACCCTTAGTAACACGAAGTGTATTTACGAGATCCGCCCAATTAGCTTTGAAAAAATGGCATCGGTAGCTAAACAAAAACGCGCCGGAAGCTCGGAACACAGACCAATACTAGTGGAAAGAATAAAAGAGAGAGAGAGAGAGAGACAGAAAAAAGGTGGACTTTATCTCGAGTGTTTTCTGGCCTCGGGCTGCCGCCCTGCTCCGCCCGCCGCCAATTATTTCGAGGCCCGCGAGCGACTCGCCCATTATCGGATGACACGCGCCCAAGCTTTTATGTTTAATTGATATTTTTCGTAACTCCTGATGAAATCCTGCGGGGCGCCGTCGGAAGGGACAGAGGAAGGGGAGAGGCAACAGATATAATCCGCCAGATCGACACCGTTCTTGTTAAAATATACCCCCGAGTGGGGAAACAAGGCCGGAAGAGGCGATGTGTTCCGATTGGCTTCGTTGTCGCGCTTCCCATCCACCCTCGTCCCCATTTTTCACTCGCAACCACAGCTAACTAGTCTCTTTCATTATTTATTATCGGCCACCCATTTTCCCGTTTTTTTTCGAGTGACAATTGAGTTTGTTTTTTCTGTATCTGCATCCAAATTGACAGATTTGTTGTAGTAAATAAGTAGTATCTTACGCAACAAGTGTGGAAAGTACGTGATCCTTAACCAAGTGTTCCTATACTACAAAATGTTTTATGATAAGATACGCAATTTGAAACATTAATATAAATTTGCAGATAGATCATAGCTTTCTATTTACGAAAAAAAATATTGTAATTTTGTTTCATGTTATTTTCAAGATCCAATTTTAAAACTCAATTAGAATAAAGTATTTTATTTATATAATGTGCCTCGTCTTGCTCTTTCAGTTTAGTAACTACTGCATGTCGGTAAATTTAACTTTTAAAAATGCGATTTTTGATGCTATTAGAGAACATATTAAAAGTTTTGCCAAGCTGTAAACGTTACAATTTATGATTGTTTTAATTAGAAAAAAATAGAAAATTTTAGTCTCGAAACTTAAAAACTAATTTAATGGTTTGAATTGTAAGTTATTCAAATAACTAAAATATCTCACTTTTTAGTATATACATTATTACACATTAAAATACTAAAAAAATTTACATGGTCCAAATTGTATTTAGTTTATATATCCATTCAAAATGCATACTTACTTATATCAAGAAAATTTTAAATCATCATTATTGTATAACTGTATTCATATAATTAAAGGAGATCTGTACATGTAGTATTTTAACGCGCTAAATTCTGAACCAGAATACGTTTGACTAGTACATCCTAAATATATTCTATTATATGTGTCAAAGCCATTCTTTTCTTACGCAGTTAAATGATCAGCATCACGAACAAGGTGGAACGCATGAGATTGTAATACGACTACGGTAACTACTGTTACCCTGGTGCCTTATCTTTAGGGTACTTATATCAAAGTCTTTTTCTCTAAAGTATAAAAACCTTTCAGTAACCCTTATAGAAGTGAAGTACCCACCCTCGAGTGCGTCGATTCAATCTTCGAAGCTTGAATGGCCTCTTGATACTTTTTTTTCTTGGGTGCTTACGCACATGCATACAAGCTCGGGGAAGCACCGAGCAGCGTCGCTACTTCCTCCTTGGGTGCACTCCCCCCGTTAGCTCTCGTTATTCACGCAGGTTCATTAGCGCTGCCGTGTCCTTTGATTAATGGTCAGGCCTCGGCGGTGGTGGCACTGGCACTCGCCACCGGTTTTCCTTACAGATCATTTCACCCTTATCTAGATGGTCGTTAAGATGATACTGTCCCTCTCGCTCTCTTGATCCCCCCTTTTGTGCGTACATACTTCCTCTGGAAGCGGCCGCCGATTGCGGACGATCAGTTTTAGTTCTTGGAGTATGTCACGCGCCGGGCGCGCGCATGCGTGATCTTTCCAGTGAGAGTACATGGTCCTTTAATGACAGGAACACGTGAGAAACAAAAATAGATGAGTAGAGGGATCGAAAACTCTCTATTGGTAACGGGACCCATGAAAGATCGATGCTTTTTCCTTCCTCGCTTCGGAGTGTGCCTAAATTATATATTTTGTTAGTTTCAGAGAAAGGGAACCTCAATTTCTTAATCATGATTGAAGTTCTAAGTGGAAATACTAGTTTGGGCTTAAAAACTGAATGTTCGGTATAGTTGCCAAGTAAAGGGGTCTATTGCAAAAAAAGCAAGATCGTGACACAACTCCAACCACGAACTCGAGAAGCTAGGCAATAAGGGAGATCGAAACTACAGTCTAACAGAAACGTAATCTATTTGCGTAAACTTCCCGCTTCAGCAAATACTTGGAGATCTGCGCAAGCTCCCCACACAAGTGAAACATCGGGAGAATTTCATTCCAAGCCGCGCGCGCATAAAGAATCGCGAGGGGAAGAACGAGACCCGGGACGATTTCGCATATTTCCATGAGAGGCCGTCTCGTGCTTTCCGAGTTATCGGTTATTGGCCAAGCGTCGCCTAGAATTATTCACGAGGGGGATACCACCCTTCACAAGTGGAAAGAAAATTCGCGATCGCGCTTGCTCTCCTTCGTTCCGGTTACACTTCCTATAAAAAATCTTGCTACGAAAATTATTATCTTCCTGTTTTTAGTGGCTTACTCGACCTTTGTCTTCGGGTGAGCTTGTTTTCTTTTTATCGGGTATGAGTCGTTTTTGGATTCCGGATGATTGATTCGTACACCGAAAAGATTTTAAAGTGCCGCTAGATTGAGCAATGATTCGGATGGTACCTCTAGCGCTGGAAGAAAGAAGATACCTTTAATTGGATGTAAAAATGTCGCTGGCCTTTTAAAAATATTCCATTGTGGTGACGATTTTTTAAAAGCAAAATGGAGGAGAGCAAGAATTTCCGTTTTGAATTAAAACGAAACGCAGTATACAGCGAATAATCTACCATATTGCAATAATATTTAATGATTCTTTTAATATTGGAAAATGAAAGCTTACCGTTGATTACCAATCCAACAGATTATTTTGAACTTCACCCATAAACTCATTTACCCGTATACCCATTGTAAATCGTAAATATGAAAGAAAACTACAGAAGTACATGAAATCAATAAGGAAAATGAATAAATATCATTTTGAATTTATAAACAGATTTACAAAGAATTACAAAAATATGTAGTATTTTTTAATTATGTTAAACGAAAACAAAATAATGAAGCATGTTTAAAAGAATAATCATAATTCATCTCGCTGTACTCTCAGCATGGAAAATCGTGCAAACATAAGCGCAAGCCCGTGGACTTTGAAAAAGAAAATTGAGAGGAATGAAGACAAAAGTATTAATACACACATCGAGTCAAGGAGCAAGGAAGATAGTCCCTCTCTCTCGAGGAAACTGGTAAAAAACGAAAAGATGGAGGAAAGGTACAGCAAAAAAGAGTGAAGTGCAGAGAAGAAAGGAAATAGATAGCACCAGTAGGGTAGAGAGTACGAGGAGAGGAAAGGTCGGCACCCACGCTTTATGCTAAGAGCTCTCGCACAAGAGAGAGAGAGGACTGCGACAGTGGCTGGGTGGTCTCCGCTCGGTCCCCACACACTCCCAACCCCCTTTCGCCTTGGCGTCCACAGCTTTCTGCAACTGCGAGTGGCCGATCGTTTTTTTCCGAGGTCCTTTTGCGCGGTGGAAAGCGCGCTAAGTCCTCGAGTGGGTTAGCCCGCAGGAATCGGCAGTAAAGTCATGGAACTGCAGACTTGTCCAGTATGAGTACTCTTCGAGCTGTCAGTGATTAAATCCTAAGAGTTATGTTTGGAAGATGAACTTACGATAATGTAGATGTCGTGCTAAATTGATTGATTATGAAGCCCACAGATAGGCAAAACTTAAAATTTATTGAATTTTGAGAATTTATGATACTTGGTATAGATATTAAATTTATTCTTTTCGCTATTACAGATGCAATACTGTAGAAAAAATATCAATCATTTAATAAATAATTTTTAAGTTGTAAAAATAAAATTAGTATTTAAAGATTAACTGGGTAATTACAAATTTTGATTTTATTAAAATGAATTATACTTCATTTTGTACTCATTCATCCTTTATATATTCTCATCATATTCTCACATCGATATGCGAATCATCTTCCGCAAATCATAAAAAATGAGATTAATGTCATTAATTGACTATATATATATAATCAAAGACTACTATCTGTAAAGAAAATTCCGATATACACAGCACAAATAAATCTCTATACATAATTAGTATAAAAATTATTATTATCGTATAATACAAGGATTATTATGTCGGCCCTTTTATTAGTGTACTGTATTCTTCCTGATATTTTTAGAAATTCAAACCATAAAAAATACGAAATTCCTCTTATTACTTGATATTGAAAATAGCAAATATCTGCGGTTCAGAAATCAACAACGGTACCTGGACTGTATGAGGTAAAGTGGGGGATGGGCGGGGAAGAGAAAGGCGGAGGTGTGAATATAGGCGCCGGTCACACGGTAACGCCTTTTCCAGCCACTTCCTTCTCTCTCGCTCTCTCGTGTCAACACCTTCGTGGAGAGCGAGTAAGCGAGCGGCGCCTTTCGTCGTCATAATCGCGATCTCTCCGCCCAAACTCCCACGTGTATTCATCCCAGCGATAACATCTCGGCAGTTTCGAAGAGCGTGAGTGGAAAGGAATAGAAGAGAGGGCAGCAGAGGGGTCCAACTTTATGAGGTTGCCTCATGGAAGCGCTCATTCATTCGATAAAACACATCGCGGTGTAGCTCAATGGGATGAACTTTTATGAATGACGATTCTCAAAGACATAAAGACCGCGAGAGTCGATCGTTTATCAGATTATGTCATGTACTTTTAATATAACTATACTTTGTCAATCAATGTTCATAATTTGAGTATTAGTAGATTAACAACAAAAAAATTTCTATAAATGAATTTTATTATGCAGTAGCGTATATTTAGTAGCGTATAGTTTCCATCAAGCAGGATGTAGTAGCGTAGATTTAATGAAAAAAAAATCAAATATAATAAAATTGCAATACGTAGTTGATAATTTATTCAAACACAATGTCGATTTGAACAATTTTATGATTTGTTTTAATCACTTAAAAAAGAATCCCATAAACTTGATCAAAATAGTTTTCTTACTTTGCAATAATATATAATAATTATTTTAGTTGTGTTTATAAATATTTCTGATCTGCTAAAACATTTTTGCGAAAGTATATTAAAGTATGTGTAGAAGGAAAGAAAAATGTGTATTGAAGTTCATAAAATAAATCCATACTACAGTATAAAAATCATTGAAAATCGCAACAATATGTATAGAAACGTAATGTAAAAAATGCTTATACATTTTTTATGTAATTTTTTAATTTAACTTATAGGTTGAATTTAAAAATGGCCATAAAATAATTAAAAACAAAGTTTTACTTCTACGAGTTTTTTGGTACCTACTTTACCTTATAAAAATGAAACCATCTAATTTGAAATATTAGAATTACGTTCTTATGATGATCCTAAGCTTATCACTACAAATGTTAACATATGTACAACAAATGTTATGGATGATGAGTTAAAATATGTTTATGTGAAAAATCATGTTAGAAACCATTTAAGAAATATTGAAGAAAATAAATTTTTGATCATGTGGTTTAGTATGCCTCACTCATTGCTATGTAAAAACTAGTTGCTAGGTTTTTCTTGTATACAATCAGGATTTCCATTTATTATAAAATGTTGAAATAGCATAAAAGTAACATTATTTTTTGTAAAAAAATCATAGCTCTTGTTATATTTAGTAAACCATTTTCTAATAATATAATGTATTCAAAACATGGTACGAGATGTATTTATGGATTTAGTTCTCGATTTAGCTACCCTGGTGGAAATGGAAACTATATGAAAATACAACTTATAAAATATCTTGCATTGCTCGTTGCATTATATTAAGAATTAATTTTCAATATTTTCTATTCCTAACTTTGGTTCATTTTTATTTAGGTGTTTATTATTTAATTTACACGTATTTGTTAAAAAGTTTGTAACAACATTTGTTTACAAATTAGAATGAATTACGAGTATTTCATCATATCATTCTTGTAAGCCTGATTTCTGTTATTCTGTTTTCTGTTTTTTCTTTTTTTTTATTTATATTTGCTCGACTGTGTATCTGTAACAGTTGATTTGGTGTTCATTAGTCACATTTCTGCCAAAGTAATTTATTTTGTTATAGACTGAAATCTTTGTGACGAAAGCTGTAAAATGCTCTAAACTACCGGACATTTCTTTGGAGGCTCGACTAATTTCTGTATCTCTGAACAGTTGAAGCATGATTATCATGCGATACGTTTTTATTAGTATCCGAAGATCCGCTTCGTTTATATGACGTCTGTTCGGTTCGTGTGTAGAGATAAATCCCTGACTTTGTATTTATTTACAGTTATTTATTGACAGTCTAAAGAAGATCTTCGCGTTTTATGAAATTAATCTTATCTGTGGTTCTTAAGCCTCTGCGTGCCGCGTTTTGCTGTTCGCGTATTCGTGGCAGTGGCAGCCGTGGCAGCGACAGAGACCAATGGCTGTATAATGTACACTTGTTGGCCGACTCCGTCTTATCAACCGACAAACATAATTTTCGATATAATTGCTTCGATTTGTATATTTTGCCGTTCAAACAAGATATGCAAATTATTTTAATGCTTTACGATTGCCAAGTAGTATTACAGCTCTATCGAGAAAAATTTATTTATTTAATTTGAATTAGTCGATTATTGTTATTGGCGGATTACTTTATTTTTATCACTTTATTACAATAATCTAAATATTTAGATAGGTAAACAAATGCTATTGTAAATTAATCCTCTGAAAAGAAATAAACTAATTTCTGTATAATTATCTATTTTAATAATTATCTGTTTTAATAGTCAATAAAATTTATTCACTCTGAATTTAAATTATAATTTTTTGAGTTAAAATGTAATAATATTTTTGTTAATCAAAAAATTGTTTTGTTTCAGGTAAGAGAATGTTCTATCTGTAAAACTGAGTCAAATTATCTTCTGGTCCAAGGTAACAATTTTTCTTAAATATCGATACGATAATTAAAATTTACAAAATTTTAGGTTAAGTAACATGTGAAGTTGATAGTTAGTAATCTTGATAAGCTTCTTTACTTGAATGAGTTTTGATTGAAGAATTAATATATATTAAATATTTTAAATAAAAAGATTATAACTAAAATTTTATTAAATATAAAAATACATTTAAAACTAATAAACACGCTGCTTAGCAAGGGTCGCCAAAACTCTGGCATAGACGAATTGATTTCTAAAAGCACCTCCCAGAGAAACCTGTCCAAAAACTTTTCGCCTGCCAAAGTTAAGACGACATAAGAGAGTACAGCAAAGAGCCGAAGGATCTCGAGCGAAGGGCTAGAGCATCGTACAATAAAATCCGTTCGTTGTTTTGCCTCTTTTCTTCTACTTGCTACTTCTTTTTTCCTGTATACGCCGAGGGCAGTATAACTTTCAACAACCCCTGGCGTGAGGTTGTAGCTGTAGATAGGCACCAATAGTTCACCAAACTTGCATCTGAGACGTATGCATCCATTATCTTTGTACTAAAAGATTTTCAATTCTCTTATAGATCGAGTTAGTGCTGTTTATTGATATATAGGATGCATTACTCTTAAAATTATCGTGTTTAAAAACTAATTCGATAAGAAAAATGCAAGTAATAATTTGTTTCTAATTAATTAGACATTAGACTTTTTTAGCTCATTGTTAATTTTTTAATTCAAAATTATAGACTTTTGTGAACAATGATAATTATCAAAACATATTTGCATTAATTAGTACAGGACAAAAGAATCTTTTAACTATTATTATTTATAAATACTTTTATAATTTATATAAAATTGTTTTAATTATTAAAGTATTAGCATTACAACCTACTTCCTAATATAGTATAAATGATAAATAATTGAATTTATGATTAGGCAGTTTCTTAAGCGTATATATTTTGTAGAAGATTATGCCAACATAAACTAGAAGGTGAAAATAATTTACCATGTTGCTAAAAAATAAGGTGGCATAACTTTTTGCCACAAGTCTGAGGTGCATCCTTCGACCGTCGTAAATATATTCTCTTCGACTGGATCCTTGTATTCTCTTTTACTTTCTCTATTCCTTATCTCTATTTCGCTACCCGTGCTCTATACTTCGACTTTCCAAGATTTAATTTGGAGGGTGAGGGAGGGCGAAAGCGAAAGACTCGATCCCTTGATCCTTATCGGATGCTTTATCATATCCGCTGGAGGACCAACGAGTTGACCGGCATCTCGAGCAACTTTCTGGTTTCCTTTAGTCCTTTCCCATCCCTTGATTCTAGTCAAGGCGCTTTCAGGTACACTTATTCGCTCGGGGGACGATACAGTGTGCAGTTCACGGTTTTTTTCGAGTTGATGCGATCCTCACAGCTGCTGCTTATCCATACTGGACCCTCCAGGTAATTAAATTAATTGACGTGATCGGTTTCACGACTGGTGTCGTGTGGCTGGTCAGATTTCAGACTTTATATCGACACGAGTGTGCTTATATACTTTGCTCCAGAGCATCGCAACCCAATCGAGGGCTCAGGTATTCTTACAAGTGGATAATCTACTTGCATATTTAATAATTGTATATTTTAATACATCTTTACGATTTAAATAATTTAGAATCAACAGATTCTAAATAAGCAATTTATTCCATTATTTTCATTTAAAATATTTGCGCCATATTAACAGTTTTTAATCGAATATGTTTATGAATTCAAATTCTGTTTTGTTTTTATTAACTACAAAACTTATAAAGAAATAAAAAATTGCTTGTAATATATATTTCGAATAAAATATTTATGCTAAACTTCTAAATATATATTTAATGTATGCGAATCGCATCATGAGTGCTGGCTTATAAAATTATTGTGGTGTAGGTGATTAGATGACGGGATCAATATACGGGTAGTAACAAGTACTTGTAGTGTATTTATATATTCACAATAAAATGTTACCTTGAAATTTCAATACTGCAACTTCCATCTTAATATTAAGAATGACGACTAATTTTAATATTGTGTGAATATACGTACAAAACTAAATTATTATACTCTCAGCGCATTTTTTATCAAGTTTCGGTTATTTTAGAGAAGAATTGAAAAAGGTTATTCAATGTATACAGTTTGCAATACTGATTGTGAAAATCTGTGCTTTGAACAATGAGAAAAAAGTGCTGGACGATTGTAAAGAAAAACGATGGAATATCATGAAATGGAAGCAACCGGACAGCTAATCTCAAGCCCTAGCTTGTTCGAGTAACGAAGCTCGCGGTGTCTAGAGATAGCGAGCATCGTAAATTTGGTCTACACTACTTAGGACCAGCTCTTCCTGCTCACTTCTTGTGAACTGCGCATATGATTGCATACAATTCTAACTTTTAAGATTCTGCTGGGACATGTTCTAGAATAAAATTTATAATACGATAAATTGAAAACTATATTTTTACAAAAATCAAAGGGTGCATAGTAGTATTGTATAAATAATACAGTTTCAGTTATAATAGGGAAATTTTTTTATATTTTATCTTTAATTTTTATAGCATTTATCACGAAATATTGTGCATACGGCATTTCGTAACATTATTTTAATAATATTTTTTATTTAATGTACTATCTTTTTGCATTCTTAAGCGTGACATCAGAAGAATACTCAAAAAAACAGTAATGTATTCACAATTATTTAAAATCAGGTGTTTTATAAGCTGTGAAACTTGCTGTAGATATATGTTCGTAAGTATTTAGATAAAGCGAACGATTGTCTAGCTTGTATCCCAAGATTTTTGGTTTCGTCGTTAATTCTTGTTTTTCATTCTCTTAAATCGAGGGAGCACTATGTTATGTTTCATGTTTCTTGATTAAAAGCACGTCGAAAGTCGAGAGATCAGTTTTTTTCCAACTTTGGAATAGTATTCAAGTTGGAGTTTAATAGTAAACGCCAATTTTCAGATACATAAGAAATTAAACGTAGATAGAAGAGTTTGTTCGCGATTTGAAAATGACAATTTTATTTAAATGAAGCATACAGAATACTACATTTTGGGTAGATTCATTTAATTATAGGTTTTTGAGTATTTTTTAAATTAAATCTAATGAATGATTATAATTGAATTTTAAGAAGCCTAGCCGATAATGATGCTTGTAAAATATATGTAGGTATAGTTCAATATATTTAAGAATTAATGTGTCAAAATTTGATTAAATAATGAAAATTTAATAATCCGCGTGCTGTTTAAAATCAGAAACTAAAAACTAACTATTATTTTTATAATATGACACATGATTATTTAATGCCGAATATACATTTCTTTACATAATATACTTTTGGACACCATTATTATTTTTCCCAAGGTTATTAAACACAAAAGTAACAATATACTCCTTTTATATAAAAAATTTATTTTTAAATCTAAATATTTATTACGATTTTTCAGTGCCTTATATATTTTATAGGTATATTTGTGGTAATACGTAAATTCAGATTTTCGAACTAAACTCATACTTTCACAGTTACAATCGAAGTTACAATTGCAACGGATAGAATATTTACATTACCTAAAAAATACAAATATTTTGACTAAATTTTAATGAAGCAGCAATAAAGGAATAATTCCAAAGGTAAAAGCCAAAACAAAAACAGGTTGAATGGATTCTAGACTCCCCGACCTCCTCTTACATTTCGTCCCCTCGTTCAGCCCAGAAGAGCATGGAATAAAAAGAGGTCCCATGCGCTCTTCTCTCACGGCGTTGTATATGCTAATGTGAGACGGATGTCTTTCCTTCGCTCACCTCGTTCTCTTCGCTTCTCTTTCGTCCCCTCTCTCTTCCTCTCATTCTCTCGCTCTCTGCCAAACTCCCTGTTCCCTCTTACCTTTATCTTTTCGCCCCTCGCCATTTCCCTCGCTGTCTCTCTCCTGTGTTTCCTTTTTTGATTGTGTTTTATTCACACTTTGCGGTTCTATCAGATTTTTTGTACACTCGTCGCGGAATTAAGAATTAGATAAGGAATCGGAATTAATCGTTCGCGACTGACGTTTTTTTTTTAAAATTTTTTTTATACAAATTTTTTTTACGTTAACCATAGTATCCAGACAAATAATTTTAACCATTGCCCATGTTTATTTATAACATAAAGTTGCGTACAGAAAACAAAATTCAAGATACATTACTATGTAAAATAATTTAATTCATCTTGGAATTAATGTGTTTGGATCATAACGTGTTTGGTTTAAAATTATTTCTACAGAATAACTGAAGTGATGGTCAATTTCTCAATGTTTTACGTACGTATTTGCTGTTTAGACTATAGTCAAGCAGTGTGTTTAAGAAGATTATCGATAATATCATTTTCAACGAGACAGAAAATATTTGTTTACATTCAATTCAACAAGGTTCAATTCTTAGACACTATCGCGAACTGCAAAGTTTTCAATTTTCGAGAGTTATACATTTTTAAACATAGTATATTTATCATTTCTCCAGTAATTAAGTTTTTCTCGTGCGACTCGATAAGAAGCCATTAATCCAGGCGTCAGTTTATGCCGAGGTGCTTCCCGCACCCCATGCTACCTCGGATATTCGGGCGGCGCGTGGGTGGAGGGCGCAGCAGGGGGGGAAGGCAGGGCGGTTTGGTCATGGATGCCCATCGACGGATTATCTCGAGCGCGCGCGGGCGCACATGTGAATTCGCGCGACTCCTCGTTTTTTGAAACGCGGACCAAGACTCCGTAAGTGAATCTCGAGGCACCGTGCGAAAGGCCCAGCGCGCTGATCGTCCAGAAATTATGGCCACGGGAGGGATGCAAGCGAGATACACCGTTGGAGCGGTCTGAATATTGGTCTTGCCAATGAGTTCATCCCTGTGAGGTGGCGCTTTTTTTAACCTTTTTCCCGAATTGACGGCTCGCCAGGTTTTATACACGCGTTTGTGGGTTGTTTGTACCTGTACCACTGCGCTTATGTACTCTTCTGCAATGCGAATAAAACATGTAGAGACAAACTGCAGGAATTCACTAATTATTCACGAAAGAAAGATTATCAGAATGCGCATTGTAAATGAATAATAAAATTGTTATTTAAGCGACTACATGCAGATATATGTAGGTAATTATAGATTTTAATAAATTATCATATTATACAGAATTAACGTGTACAGCAAATGCAGTCACGACATTTAATAATTAGAAAGCTAATATTTAAAAAAAATTTATTATAATATACTGTTTTAATTTATTAGTACATGCGTTTAGAATCACGAAATAATATAATAATACATAGTTTTTTTAACATAACTTTATGGTAATAAATGTACTGAAAGTTTACGTACAAAAAGAACTAACGATATTATATACATGCATATTTTTCGACCATTCATGCTTCATGCCATAAGTTTCTTCGGTCTTATATAAAAGACGGGCCACGCATTCCATCCTACTCTACGACTTACATGGCCTCTTGAACGCGTATCACGCGTGCTAAGGAAGTAATAAAAACGCGTTTGCAGACTATGGTGACGTGATAGTTTGTAGAAACACGTGTATAGATCGGTGCATAGGAAACGTCCCATATTTTAAGAAATGTTTACTTCTTGAGAAGTTCTTTTCTAGATATGGCCATAAACTGTGGATGATCGAGGAGCCGTCTGCTACAGATCTTGAGTTCAAGACGCTAGTTGGATGATGAGTTGCGTTGCTTTAGTTTGTAGTGATTTATTAGGTCTGATACACGAATATATTATATGAATTATCTTCATAAAATGTTTCACGACTACTTGACTAGTGTTTACTAGCTTTTTACAAGCTGACTATAATTTCTGTTTAAAGTTAAGGTCATGAACTCTCTTAATTGGCGCGATTCTTTTGATCAATAATAAAGTGAAAATATAACATGCATAAAAAACTTTTGAAACAATATATTTTGATTTGAATCAATTTGAATATATATTTATCTTGATTCTCGTATCTCCTAAAATATTCTTTTTCTTTCATTAAAAATCAATAATAATATGTGCTAGTAATTTTGAATAGTTTTGAAACAAATGACTAAATAACTCTTGTTTATTTTGTAAAAGTGTTTATGCAATTTATTTTACATCGAATACCAATTTATTCAACATCAATGCCATCTGCATATCTATGGATATTGTATAATACTTAGGATGCTATACATTTTAATAGAATTTTACATAATAAAACAAAACCCATGAAAAGGATACTACCAAATATTTGTAGACTAATGAAAGTTTTATATTCGAAAGTAAAGTCCTAAGCAAACGATAGAATGCTTAAATGAAGCCGTTTAGTGGCACTTAGATAGAGTGCCCTACAATCATAAAAAATGAGGCCCGCCAGACGCCATCATTCATCATTCGCGCATAACTCTCGATCTCCTAGTCGCCCAACTTACCTGCAGGGCCCCAAGGAATTCCTCAATATTATATGCTCCGCAGTGCAGAGCGAGAAACTGGAGAATCCAGGGATGTAAAAAGAGAAACGGGGTCGAAAGGCGTCTTCGGGGGGATTTTTGTCGGCCATAAAACGCGGGGGAAGACCGACTGCGGGCCCGAGGGGTACTTCTAATTAGCAAGGCGACGCATAGCGCGCTCCGTTCGAATGACAGGAATATCCGGGACAGCCGCCGCGCCGCCGCCATCGTCGTCGGTGGATCTGAGGACTGCTAGAGTCTCGCGTTGCGGCACGCCGGCGGCAGGTTAGCGCCGCCGCGCGCCCGGCCCTCGTAAATTGGACGGCCCGGCCCCTTTGTCCCCGTGGCAGGCGCCGAGGTTGGAGGAATTTTTTTCCAGCTGCCCCCCGTCGATGCGCTTACGTCATTTTTCTCTCGGGCGGGGATCCGAAGGAGCCGCGCCTATTTTCGGGGCTTTTTCGGATTGATGGGACGCGAACTCGAATGAGTTTTCAGACCTTTTGAGTGTGACCTTTTCTCGTTTAAGTATCGATGCTTGTCGAGTGTGCATAGGGAAAAGTAAATTGCGCATTTATTTTTGAAATAGAGAGCATTTTTTGACATTAACGTTATAATATTGGATTGTAAATTTTGGAATGTTTGTTGTACAGTGTCAGGCTTAAAATGCTTTGAAGAAAAATATATTTAGATTGTATTCAATAGATATAAGATATGACTTGATAGAGAAGCAGTAATTAGAGAGAATGAAATTCAAATGTTGCAAAGAAAGTTATGGAAATCCTTTAGTCATTTGGAGAAAAGGTATCATTATTTATTTATCGTTCCGTGTGTTTACTACTTTCATTAGGAATTAATCTCTTATAATACTGTTTGAACTTTCATTTTAATGAATCTGATTTATAAGTCCTTCTTATATAATTCTCATACTAAGAATTCATTTCGACAGGTATACAAATCGTCTCCTTCCTCATAAATCCGCCGTTCAATTTAACTATCTCTACGGATTTATTGTGCACGCAACTTCCTGCCTTTGCCAGAGTAATGTTTTCTGTGAAGCGTGGAAAATCGTAAACGACTCGCATTTCGAGTGGGCCTCATTTGTCGGTAGTCCTGGCGCCCCCTTGAAAAGCCGCATGCTCACGGTGCGACACGTGTTCGGCGCATGTTCCCCGCAGGGGCTGCTACAGGCGCCCGCACATCCTGCGGAGACGGTCGGCGCGATTTCTTTTGTCACGTATCGACACTCCGAATGGGATTGGATCATTGGGCCTGCACTCAATACCTTTGAGACCTACACCGCGGAACTGTTCAATCGGTATGTGGAGACCAGCAAACAGCTGTAATCTATATTTCGAGAGCCGAAATTCAAATTAGGGATGATCACTGTAATATGCATTTTTACATGTATACATAGAAAAAAAATATTGAATCTCTTGATACTATAGACATGAAGTTGATTTATGCAGCGAACGCTATTATGCTTAAACGAAAAATTACTAAAACGGTAATTTTTATGATATAAATCGTTCTAAATATAAGAAATGGATTCAATTTTAAAACGTTAAAAAGAACTTTTGAAATCCAAGTATTAAATTAAAAATATGTTTCATCATCATATTTTTATAAATCGTTTAATAATTTAAAATCGTGTCTAACTAATTTTAAACATTCTAAAATACGAAAAAATTAATGTGGAACTATCTTAAAATCAGAAATTCTTTAATTTTAAAATTATGAATATCGAATGTATGTTACGTTTCGTATTTAGAAATTGGTGAAAAGCTAATTTAAAAGAAACAATTATTTTTAAAGAAATGCCACGTGCACACGAGTGGATATACTCAAGCGACTAAAGAAGTTTATAAATCGCTTCCATATTTTTTCTGTAAGCTTTACTGGTCTTACGAAAGCATTTAACTAATCACTACAAGTCCGTAAAAAAATGGATTCCTATAAATAATACTCGTGTCCCTGATAATAAGAGGAGAGTGTAGACAAGGGATAAGCGAGGATAAGAAAAGCGATGGCGCGAGTGTGCAGGCTAGAAAAAATATCTCCACGGATCTTTTATGGGCTTGGACTCTATTCTTGTGAAAAAAAATACTAATTTACTGCAACAACTAATTATTAAACACAATATTTCGACACTTTTCATAAATGTCCGCAATAAATTCGAAAAAAACATTTTCTGGGAGATTTTCTTGTTTTCAATAAATAAAAAACTACAAAATAGAAGCAAGTCGCAGCTGTTGATTATTATAAATCATATTGTAGTTGAATTGTATAAAATCTAATTTACTTTAAAATTTATTTAACTTTTTAATATTATTAAATAGCCCAGAAATGAATTGAAGCATGAATGTAAATCTAACATTTATATTGAGTGGTGAAGATTTGGAATATGCGAATGAAGAAATAACAGCAATTTTTAAGTAAAGTATAAATTTTTGAACATTATTCAATCAGTTTTTATACAGTATTTATCTACAGGTTATACATACAATTTTTATATAATTTGTATATGCAATTGTTTCACTTGGAGATTGGCAGATTAAATCTGACGCGATACACGTGCACAAGCGATCGATCTATCTTCGCGCAATTCAGAATCGCAGGCATCAGTTAGGCGAAATCCGACCTGGAGGCCGGTTAGCGGCGCTTGGCCGCCGGTGGGTGCAATCGGCGTCCGGGCCGCAGACGATCGGCGGCCCGCGGCACGTCGCGTAATTAAGACACACGGCCGCTCCCGAGCGAAGCATCTGCCGGGCGGCCTCGTTAATTCATTCGCGCGCGCATAAGAGGCCATAGCCGGGGCCCGCCGCGCAGTGATAACAACGCTGCCAAGTCGGAGCGGCAGCTGCGGCACACGCGCACAATGCGCAATTGCGCCGATCGCCCCACCCACCCGCCGCTGCAGCGGCCGCCCGCAATTGTGCAGTATCGGCGGACTGCTGCCGCCGGTGGCGCGTGCCCCCGCTGTGGAGCCAGGCCCGGGCGAGAGGGTCTCCCCTAATTTATTTGGCTCCGTGAGAGGGGCAACCAGGGTAATTCCAGTCGTTGATTTCGCCACTCGGATAATTGAGTCGCCGCGCCGCGCGCGCGAGAGAGAGAGAGAGAGACAATGATCCGATCAATCTCAACCGCCCGGAAGCGTTTGCGAGCAGTGCTGAACTCGCGCCGCCCCCGTCTCGATAACCTTGCTAGACGTCTACTTTTTTCTACTTATTTGCAGAGAAATGAAACATTTGCATCGCATTATTTTTAGTGCAACGCCGCTCGTGATTTTTCATGATCACGCGCACGTTTGCGAGATAAGCTTTTCTCGGCACCACCTGCGAAAATCGGTTATAACAGTCGCCAACTGACACTAAGAAGTGTTTTTACTTCCACTTATAAATTAAATTTAGCTAGCTTGATGAAAATTTAGCTAAATGTTCTAATGACTAGCTCTAACGAGTCCGTTTACACCCCGAACCTAAAATTTATGTAGAAACTGCGGGAAAAGGATTGCTACCCATATTTGGTTCTTGATTTAAGAATCGATTCTCGTCATCATTTTTTTTATTTCGACATTACGACGACTTACTTTAATAATTTCATAAAAAGAAATTACTAGCAACTGAAACCTATCAAGGAACGTGTGAACACCTAATTAAATCCACATTTACATTCAACTGGAAAGTAAGTACATCTGTATAACACGAGATCCCCTTTGCGATAAGACGGTTCCGAGCTTTTTCTGATCTGTACTGCGGAGTTGCAGTATCGATGCAGGTGTTTGCTGAGCACATGACATCAAGAGATGGCGATGACCGTGCATCGCTTAATTAAGGTCCGCATGAGCGGCATCGCGAACGGACACTTAATTGCTCTACGTTGTATGGAGATGTTAGAGGTACAGCTTTGTTTCATTATCAATTATAAATTGAAAATATAAAGTCTACTTTTTATAAAATAGTAAGAAAATGAAATAAATTTTTTTTTATTTTAAACTAAATAAAACTTAGATTATAATGAGAAACAAATCTACATCTGAAAGACATCGAATACCTACCATTTAAGCTTTTTCTAAACAAATTTCCAATAGTTTCCAATCATCTAAATTATGTTTGTATCAATAAAAAATTTTGTTGCAAAACATTCATTCTTTTATAGATATTTCGAGTACAAGGTAGATATAAGTGCTACGTTGACGTCCACTAGACCTCACGACTTTTTCCACGTACGTTCATTTGCGCTATCGCAATAAACCGTTGACTGCGAGCAATTTATGATCGCGGACACGTGACCTGCTCTCGCCGTGGAGCAGCCTATCAGTATGAGCTATTATACAGAAGCGCCGTAGACTTGCGGTCATTCCGCCACCCGCGTAGTTCAGTTTTAGCCAACGTCACGCAACAGGACGTCCTTGTGATTTCGTCAAGCACGAGATTGGACTCTCGTAAAATGCGCTCATGCACAGGGAAACGAAAATTGCATTTGTTCTAGAGCGTTATAGGTGAAAATCCAAAAAGCTTATGTCAGATGAATACAGCGGGTGGAGTAGAGTTTCCTATTGAAGGGTACCCATGTAGGTTTTCACTGGTTTTGCAAATTGAAGTCTAGTATTGTCATGTAACAAAATTAGTTTGTTGTATCTTTGCTCGAACAACAGCCGTTTTTTATTTAGGTCTCGACTCAAACCCATCAATAATTGAAGTTGATTGCGATGCCTTGTGATAAACTCATTCGATTTGAGCAGCTCATAATAAATTACACCCTGTTGATTCCATCAAATACGATGTTAATGAATGTCCGGGATGACCCAAACATTTTCTATGCTTTAGATTATCGTAGTGCATCCGCTTTTTAGCGACAGTCACGATGCGGTACAAAAAACCTTTTCTTCTTTGCTATATTGAAGTAATAGTTCACATTTGACAAAACGCCATTCAACATCTCTCAATTTCAATTCATACAGCATCCAATGTCCTTGCTTCTGGATCATTCCTAGCGCTTTTAAACGTTTAGAAATAGTTGACTTATCAGCTTGTAAAGTTTTTCTAATATCTGCCAGTATCTGATATCGGTCATGATCGAGTAATTTCTCCAATTCTTTGTTTCAAAATCATTATTTTTGAAGCATTAAAACCAGTCTCTAACATCGTATTCTGACGGAGAATTGTCACCATAAATCTTAAAAAGAATTCTACATGCTTCAGCTTCAGATTTATTTTAAATAAAGTAGAGCAATAAAGATCCGTGTAAATACACATTATTTGGTACAAAAGTAAACATTTTCAGAACTAATAAGAAATTACTTTGTTTACACTAAAGTGAACTATCATGCATTAAAATTTAAGATTAGATACAGTACTTTCTTGCACCTACGTTACAATTCGAAATTTCATGCACGGAGTACTGCTTCTATTTTTGAAGAAACAGTGACAACTTATTCAATGTTCTAATATATTTAAAAAGTAGCGTTGAACAGAAAATAATTAAAATATTATCATTCTATGCATATTTAAAAGAAAGTCATTTGAATATTTCCATCTAACTCAATATTAGAGCCTCTAAAGCCAAGCGCTCATGTTGAGTTGGCCAAAGAAAATTTTAACACGCATGGAATTAAAAACTATTAAATCATGAATACGAGTATATCATTACTAGGTATGAGTGGTTTATTTACGATTAGATGACAGAAGACCTTCACAAAGACCTTCAAGAAACAAAAAAGTTTAATTTTAGTAAAATAACAATTCATTAAAAGTTCGACATAATGTCATAAGTGTGCCCGTCCGTCACGTGCATACAACTATAAACAAATAAAAAAAAAGACAAAAGTAGCGAGCAGACATTATTTTTATCACTTATTCTTTTCTCGATATTTGATTCATTCCTAATTCATTGACTGCGTCTTTTTAAAATCATAATATCTTTATTTTGACGCTTTATTGTTTAGTTGCCTTAAAGAAATTGTAATTAGGATTAAATAACAATATATCGGTTTGTCCATATACTTATTAACAATACTATTTTTAAGTTTCATAAAAACAAAAGTTAAAAACGCTCAGTTTTGAGCTGAAATAAATACGCTAAGCATTACCGCAATAATACAGTTTGTTCTAGACGATTATTTAACTATAGCTGTAAAGATGACGCGTTTAAATATAACAATATTAATTTTGGCTTATTTTGTAGCTTTTGTAGTGGCTCCTATACCATTAAAGCCCATTCATACGTATTGAAAACGTTTCATAGCCTAGCAATTTCAATGGCATAAATATTATTCCTGGTAGTAATTTGACGAACCAAAATGACGACGACTTTTTAATTAAAAAATACTAAAACTTAACGAAATTAGGCGGTCTTATTGATCAATTAAAACTATCGTAATTAGCAAAGTTTTTAAAAATTTATTCATTTTTAACAAATAGATGGAAAAACTTTGTATCAAGATAGCATTTAATTATATACAGAAAAATTAATGCTGTCTTTATAAATTATAGGAATATTATCTAAAACTGCAAATCATTATTCTTTCATTTCAGAGTACTTTGCAATGTGTGTAACGCAATGTGAACGTGGTAAGTTTTATGATTCATTGTAAAACATATCTCATAAAAAATTTTTTGGTAAGTACTTATTCATTTTTTCAATGCTGAATTAAGAAAAAAACACCGTACAAAAGAACACTGTACAAAAAAAATTTTTTGACAATTCTAGAATATATTTTAATGGGTATTTTTTAAGAAAACTAATGTTTCATCTTTATTAAACTACATTTAATTACTGTGTAATAATAGAAAAACTAAATTTAATATAAAAACTCTATTTCAAAATATTGTTTCTAGATTTTCCTAAAGACCTTGCTCAAGCTAAAAAATGTAAACGTGATTGCCCGAAGTAAAGCATGTTAAATAAAAAAAAGTAAAAAACATTGTTCCTACTGTTCAATACATACTTTTCGATTATTAATTAAATAAAAATAATTTAATTATTTTTTAGATATTCATCATATATACTTTTTAAATAATAACGATACTCAATTATAAATTACGATATATTAAATCGCCAAAATATTACAATTTGCAACGTATAAAATAAATAAAGTATATAAATTAATAACAAGAAAAGATGGAATCATAAAGTAACTGAAGATAATGCACTTATATTAAACATTAAATATAAATCTAACTTTGTGAAGACTATTGTTAAATAATATTATTTAATAAAAAAACAAATATGAATTTTTTTTAAGTGTATGTAATTCTAGTGAAAAATCCAAGAAACTAGAAATTAGAAAACTAGGAAAAAGTAGAAGACTAGAATTCTTCGATTTTAGATTCGCCTGAGATAAAAGAAACGATCGATTTTCTAAATCAAGTCAACTAGAACAATCAATTCGTACATGAAAAATACAACCTTTATATTATTATGGATCTCTCCAGTTTACCCTGTTCGCGCTCTTACTCATACCTTATACTCCCCCTTAATGCCTATTCTTGATAAAGATGCTCCCGCTGTCTCTCTTCGTGCACGGTGGTCAGTAGCTCGGGCAGTTAGTGAACATGAAAATCTTACTGATCGAGGTGAGGTTTATGCATTCGTCAATATTGTTAAGGTGCACAACTGAATCCTTCATGGCAGCCCTAGCAACGAATGCAGACTGTCTTCTCGATCGTCTCCACTCGACTTGCTCGAGCTGCACAAAGGCATTTTGCCTTCCTCGCGATCTTATTTGGAGCCCGTATACACAGGAGCGTACAAGATAAGGGAAAATCGTTATATAAGTGTATACAATAACGAAGGTACCTTTACAGGCGTTCATACATTCAAACCACGGCAATGCTCTCTGTTATTTGAACCTTTTCTCCTCCAATATATTCATAAAAAACTCATCTTGTGTGATTGCAGATTCTGAGATCAAACATTGATCTAATCGACGTTGATGTAGATACATCGAAATATTTAGAGAGTCATAGCTTGATGTTGTTCTCTTAAATTTGATGTACCTATTATTTTCAATATATTTTGTAACTTCGATTCTACGGAGCATTAGATGTAGGTTGCCACTTTTTTTAATTAAGATCTAGATGAAATCTAGGAACGAATCGAATAACGTCGATTTCTCATTGAGGTTCATGGCAGGTTTATTTGTCTTTTCTGATCCATTCGTATTGGTAGAAATCTTAAGAAGTTTTTGCAAGTTTTTACCAAAATATTTCAAAATTAGCGAACAACTCACTACCTGCACATATTTAATCGCTATAGGAATACACTAAAATGTCGTTAATAAGTATGGGACACATGTACATGAATGTATACATACTTCAAAAATACATTAAACATTAAATCAATTATTTAAAGTATCTTTGATGACAATTTCACTTTAACTTTGGTAACAATTTAAAAATTGCAAACTTTAACATCAGTAGGTACTGCATCTTACAGAATAAATTTAGAAATCAATTGAATACTAATTTAGTGTTTACATAAATTGATAGAGTTATAAAGCATACAGTCGACAGCTGATGTACTCCCCGCACACCGTTCTCGTGTATATAAACATATCTATATATGTAAATTCATCAAGAGTTTTTATCAAGTTTGTAACGTGTTATTTTTTGTATTTTAGCTAAGCAAACTCATGGACTTACCGAAGTCGTTAAATTTTACCAGAGGACTGCTTCTTTTTGAAACTGCGATATCTTTATTTTTAAGTTTTATTATTAAGTTGGCTGAAAGAAATTGTAGTTAAGATTAAAAAATCATATTTTTGAGCTGAAATAAATACGCCAAACGTTATTGCAGTATTACAGATTATTCTGAAATCGATTAAGTATAACTATAAAACATGAAACTTTTAAATATAGCAATAATAATATTGATTAGTTTTGTAGTTTTAGTAGTGGGTCCTAAACGTCCTCTAGTACCCGTAGGTATGTATCATAAGCATTCATACTCCACTAACTTAAGTAATATTAATATAATAATAATAATGTGTACTAATATGTTCAGCATGAAAAATAAGCCTTCTTTTCGTATTTCATATGTAATTTTTTAAATTTTTAAACGTTATCATTTGAATCGTACAAATATTATCTAGAATCAAAAAATTTATTATTAATTTTATTTCAGAGTGTACAAGACAATGTGACTACAGTAAGTTGAAATTTTATTATTCATTATAAAATATATTCCATAATTATTATTTTGGTAAAAATCTATTTATTTTTTTGAATGCTGTTTTGATTTCTGGGTAGTACACTAACTACTTCTCAGATCTGCAATAATCCGAAATTAAACATGTATTTTCGTTGAAAATTTTCTTTTGTAAAAATATATTTGAATTTGCATTTGAATAATACCTACTAGAACACTGAAGATTTATTTAACGCCGAGATATTAAAATTTACAAATGTTCTCATAGATTAGTATTGCATAAATGTTTGGTTTGCAGCTTTGATTTCTATCATTTGTAGCATTTGTATATATAATAAATTTAATTTATATTAAAATTAGTCAAAATTTACAGTAAAACCAAAATCTTCGATAAATAATATCTTATGGTAAACAAATCTTTAAATTTCATAATTATGAATACGGTTATTTAGGAATTATAAACGCTGGATTAAAAAATGTCTGGTTACAATCTGCATAATTAATCATCTTATTAACTACAGTTTTATAAAGTTTTTTAATGGGTATTTTTTAAAAAATATAATTACTTTCCTAGCAATCAGGTAAATATTTCAATATAAATATTGCTTTATTTTTTTATTCTTTAAAAGGCAATTAAAATATGTTAATTTGTAATATTAAAAAAATTATTTTGAAATATTGTTTGTAGAGTGGCGCAACGATCCTCCGGAACTTAAGAAATGCCTAGATAACTGCGCGAAGCTTAAAGCAGCTGCAAGCGGAAAGTCGACCGTAAAGCCAATCAGCAAGTCGGGCTGAAAGTCAATCATAAAGTCATGATGAATGCTGAGTAAGAATAAGTAAAAAAATCTTTATGCCTTTTTTATATGTTACTTATTCGCTATTGTAAATGAAATAAGAATGATTCACTTTTATTTTAGGAGTGGCTTTTAATATTTCTGATTTCCGTACTATCTAAGTTCAAATGGTTAAAAATAAAAATGTACTGGAATGAACATATCAAAAAATGAATAAATAATTTATTGAAACATAAACAAGTATATTATACGTTTAAGATGCAAACTTTCCCATAATTTAATGTATTATGATTTTCTTCAAAGAGTTTACATTGCTTCTCCGGTACTGTACCTATCGAATTTTTTCGAAATATATATTAAAAAGTATAGTTGAATAAGAATTTTTACACATTTATTTTTTGAAGTTTTTTCTTTGGCATAGATTCCAGTTTGAAACAATTATTAGATTTTCATAATTTAAACTTATTATAGCATTCTTATTTCATTTTGAGCTAATAAATTTTTTGGTACTAATTTTTATATCTTTCTTCTTTTTATTTAATTTAAATGTCAAACATTTGGTAAATGAACATGATATTCTTGTTTTTATTGGTAATTACCGTTACCTTCATTTTAATTTTTTAAATAAACTGAATACTTAATCTATGGCACGTTATTTCCAGTGTATTAACCATCCAGATACGTGTCGATTTTTATTATTCTTTATTTAAATGTTTCTTTGTTTAATATTAATACTTATTATATTATTTGCATTTAAAGATTAAAGTTTACAATACACAATTTAAATGCATGTTTTTTATCATTTGCATTAACGTAATTATTCATTTTATTTTCAAAAAATTATGAAAATCCAATGTTTATACAATTTCATCATCATCTGTGTATGTGAAGATATAAAATGTTAGTTTTTCAATTCTATGTACCAGTACTTTAGTAACAACTGTACGGCTTTAATTGGAGCTTAATTAAAAAGTTTCAATAGAAAATGAAATTTTTATTTGTCATTGCATTGACAGTGACTTATTTTATAGTATCTGTGGTGGCCCCTACTACATACACGAGAAATATACCGAGTATGTATAAAAAATATTTAAAAATTATACAAATCTCAGAAACTTGTAATGGTGTATTTTTATATCCTTGTTTGCTTTCCGATGAGCATTTAAGAATTACTCCTTACACTCCTCACAACTAAAGGTTCTTTTTAAGGTTCTTTTAAGGTTCAAATATCTCTCTGAATAAATTTAAGTATCGATCGTGATACGTAACAAGATATTATACACATCTATCAAATCACCACTTCTAAGCATCCAAAAAACATAAAGAGGTTTGCGCACCCGACGCTCCTCTTACCTGCACTTTAGTAGCGCTGCTCCTCCCTGAGCTCATTCAATAGCTACAGTAGGAGTTGCAAGCACAGACGCAATAGGGTTCTCCTCTCTGGAAATTATACCTGCCGTTTATCCAGAGGACGCTCTTGATCGGCACATGAGTGCAGCAGCTGTGTACTCGGTACTTGTCTGTTAAGTGGAGCTTGGAGTCTCCAAGCACACTACTTTCCCTGGTAGAGTTTTTAACAAACTTTGGCTAAGTATTCAATGAACTAGGTAACTCTATCAAATTATAAGCTAAAACAATACCTAAAAATAACAGGATCCTAAGATAAAATTAGTTATAAAAATCAGTTTAATGTCATTACGCATACATAGACTATATGTTTGAATTAAGTTCTATGCATGAGCTGGAAACTCGGATAGAATGTCTGCTTTAACTGTTTTCTGCACTGACAGTTATTTCCTCCATATTTGAGGTTACCTCCTACGACTTGCACAGAAAGTTCTATTATTAATTCGAGAATTAGTAATTAGATTAGATGACTTAATTTGAATAACTGATCCATCGTTGTTAAATAAACAAATAAAACAAAATTGAGTTAACTCAATAGAACGTGATTGTGCAATTAATTGATACTCGATTTTATTTGTTTCCTGAGTATCTTTCTTCGCAATTTTTAAGATTTGGTTTCAAGTCCGATTTTTCATAATAATGTTGAAAATTTTGCCACTACAGTACGGGCACTACAATATGTTATAACTCTAAGATTGCCTGAAATCAAAAACAAACTATGAACTTCGCTTGAAGAACGAAAACAAAAAGATATTGATCGAGAGTAAGAGAAAGAGAGAGAAATATTGAAATTTATTAATATCTCAGTACACTTATTAGCCAAGACGAAAGTATTGATTTTGAGCATTATAATTGTAAAACTTCCAACGCAAGGGACGTAAAATAAAGTAAAAAAGAAAAAAGTTTTAAACGAGATTAATAAATAAAAACAATATAAAAAATAAGACAAATTAAAGTTGCTAACAAGTCCTCATCTGAAAGTTGGCGATCATGAGGTCTAGATGAGAGCAACGACTGTGGCCGACAAGACTCATGTCCACGAACAAAAATCTAGATGTCGGAGGCCTCCGAACTGCGGGTAGTAAACAAAAAACAGAGCGAGAAGAAAATAAATCAACGATCGAAGAAAAGCATGGAAAAAGCTTCCTTTGAAAGGTCAAGGTGAATTCGTGAGCGTAGTCTTCATGTGGAAAAATCTGGGTTTTAACCAAGAACAGCTTTGATTCTTTGGTAAGAAAGTATTGATTGAATCCTACATAAACGGGCCAAAGTAGAGAAACATTTTCTTGTTATGGTGTTCGCCTGCAGTCGCTATAAAAGATTAAGTCTAGCAAAATCCCAAGAATTCTCATGGAGGTTCTTAGGGAGATAACAGATTCCTGCAGTAGAATAGAAGGGAGAATGATGTTATTGAATTGGGAGATAAATCCGCGAGAGCTTATCTACAAAGCAGACGATTTGGAAGCATTAGTTAGGGGATAATTATCAGTCCCCACCTCGAAATCCGATCAAAGGCGGAGTTAACCCTTACCATAATCTCCCTAATATCGAAAATGAACCCATTGCAGAAAATATCAAAGTCATTCACGTAAACATGGTAACGGCAGTGACTAAGAGTCGCTAGAAGATTTCGATAAAGAGTGAAAAAAAGCAAGGGACCAGGGATGCAATATTCTTCGGGTACGACAGAAAACTTTGGGGTTGAAGGCTCTTCGCTTTGAACAAACACTCGCTAGACATCCAATCAAAAGCACAAGAGTCCCCACCGCGGTGGCGACGTGCACTCGGCCCGTCCCGAACGCCTCGAGTATCCCTCGATCGGCGGCCACTTGAGCCGCTGATGCCGTGAATTCGGCGCGGTTGTGCACCCGGCACTTCCCCGGCCGCCGCTAATGCTTCCCAGTCGGGCGTTAGCCTAAGCAACGCTTAGCTTAAGGTCAGTTTAGACTCTACCAGGGCTGCATTAGGGACTGATGCATTTCGACACACGTTAAATACGCAAATGACTTTTCCGCGCAACAATTAAAATTTTTTCTTGTTATATCTTATTTGGAGTAGGACGCTAGGATTTAATTTTATAGCTAACATTTCACGTGGTAGAGTAGATAGGATAATAGAAAATAAAAAAAATCGTTTTAAACTGTTTATGTTTCATTTATTTAAATCTAACATATTCTATATATATTCTTCATTTACAATTACAATTCAAAAAATTTCCAACAGAGAGATTGAAATCCAGAAGGTAAAATTAGGATTATAAGGATGGAACACAAATAATTCCAATGCAGTATAATATTCATAGTGAAATTAATAGTTTTTAAATTTATTAATTTTTACCATTTTACTTCCTTACGTATAACTTACCCTCAATTTAAAAAAATCTTAAATCATATTTATCATAATCTAAAACAACAACAGTATACTATTCTTTTAATTCCAGGTTGCTATTCTAAATGCGATTGCAGTAAGTTAAAATTATACTACTTTTTTGTATAACATTGTTCTTTGTAAATTTATACTTATAGTGTTCATATTTTTATGCTATTGTTATAAACTGGTAAAAGTATTATTAAAACTATGAAAAGAATTTTATTAAATGCTTTTGAGAGTATTTATAACAATTATATCATTTAAAGTATTTAATGAAAATCTTATTTTATCATATAAAGTTAAAAAATTATTTTGTAGCCAATTTGATGTCAAATCGTGGTGCATTCTATTGTGTTTTTAGATTTTAAATATGGCTATGATGAACATACGGCATGTTATGCAAAGTGTAAGGAAGCAGAAAAACTCAATGCCAAAAAACAATGAAAATGAGCTAAAACAATAAATGTATAAACATTTATGTAAATAAAGCAATTAATTGAAAGTAATAAAGATGGAAATACCTTATAAATTTTTAATTCAACTACTTATACCTATCTGCAATATCTAAATTATTGTTGTTTGTCCTTGTGTATGGTTTCCAATATCAAATGGAAATAAGGTTCAAGGTCAATTTGAAAATTATCATTATATTATTAGTAAAAATCCTACAACTTTTTAAAATCATTTTCTCTGCGGTGCTTACTGGACAAGTGATTATAGTTTCTTCTCTCAGTGCTTTCTCTAAATGAATATGTATGCTTCTCTAGTGAAAAATTACAATATAAGTATAGTGTTTCAATTAATAATCATTCATTAATAATCTTGCAATATTATTTTCAGATGTATTTTTATAAAGTAGGAGGAGTTTGTAAATTCGTATTAATTCATATGTTACTTAGAAATATTTTTAGATCGGAACCGCAATATCCTATGTTTGTTTGCGAGCCTCAAGTTTATGGACATTGAAGTACGGCAAAGTATTTTAACCGCTTCGAAAATTGTGGCGCGCATCCTAGTGCGGTTCGACAGCTGCACAAGCGTTAATCTACTTTGAGGAAGCGCCATTAATTCACTTAAGAGGGGGAAGAAGAGACCAGGACTTACACGATCTCATTGGTCCGCTACATAGGCCGGACCTTCGGGGTAATTATTCGTGGCGCGTATACCCGCAGACGTGGCGCACCGCAATCCGTTAGGGCGATATTGAATCTCGCCTCGCTCTCGAATCGAGATTAAGTGGCGATTCGGCCGATTTACACGAGCGCGCGGGCCCAGGATGCAGCTCCCTGCGTTTACCGTTATCGGGCCAAGCATAGCTCGTGGAAATCATGCACGTAATCAACCTGCACTTGTGTTGACCTCGGGATTTTGCGTATCCGAGGCTCAGAAGCAAGTGGAGATGTTTTCTAATAGAGGGCGCTGGTTATTACTGTTTTCTTTTGTTTTTGTAGTTGACGATTTCTGGACAATATTATTACAATAAAAGTAACAAGTAAGCACTATAAACTATAGATTACAGACACAGTTTTCCTTGGATTCATTCAATAGCGGTCTTCAATCGTCTAAAGTGATTTAAAGTCGTTTACCATTATTTGTTTTATTGAAGTCAAGCTCAAGTTTATCAAGTTATAAGAACCTGTTTAGAGAAAAGAAAATAACAACAGCCGCAGTAATTGTCAGGTGTATAAAATTTTAAATGTTTAATTTAAATTTTTTTAGAATTTTGAAATAGAACCTTTTAAAAAGAAATTCGATTGTCGTAGCCAAGTATTAAAATAAAGAAAATAATTATTTAAATTCTCGATTGTAAGTCTGTTGTTTGGAACTGGCACACGCGACACGTACATAATTTTAGTCATACTACGTGCTGTACAAGATATAGGTACACGGAAGAATACGTTTATTACTATCGTTTACATGTGTATTATATAAAAATACATCAAATTATATAAATAATTATAAGTATATCATATAAATGTTTTAGTTAATACATGGCTTTTACTCACATATACTGAACAAAATCTATTTAAATCAAGTGAAAAAGAAAAAAAGCATAGAGATCTCTTTAAAAAAGTCACAAAGATCAACTTTTCGCTAGCTTTTCACCAATAAATCGCTAGTTAAGACTAAATCTAAATCATTTGCCTAACATGGAAGCGAGGAACTCTTCTAGAATGGCTAGAATTAAGCAAATCATGCCTTTGCCCCGGAAGACACTCGGCGCAAACTGCAAGGAAGCGGTGCCGAGTCACCGGACCTCGCGCAAAGAACGGGGCGAGATGCGCGCCGGGGCGGTTGTCGCGCGCGCATTTCCATAGACAACTGGCAATTTTGAGGAGCGCCTGCGCCCCCGGAGTCGCCGGGGCTTTTTGCCCGGGCACGCGACGGACTGGGGGCAGCTGCGGCGGCGTTCTCCCCGAATTATATTCGGGATGCCCGTCCGCCGGGCGGCCGGACGGCTCCCGGCGCATCGCTCCTCGCGTGATGCGCGCGTCGTCCGCCCTCCCCCCGCCGGCTATATTTTATTATTCAAATTCGACGGGCGCAGGTGCTCGCGCGGAGAATAATCGCCGGGCCTCCGTTCTCGGCTTCCTTTTTACGTTTTTTTTTTTTTTGTTCCGAGCGCGCTAGTTTTTGCGCGGGGCTAGATGAATCCCCGGCCCTCGGGAGATCCAGCGGGACGATATATATATGTATAGGCGCGCTTTTAATTCGAGGGTTTTTGCCGGCGCTGCCAATTATTGCGCTCCGCGCCGTTATAAAAGCGCATAATGAATCATTCAGGGGGGCGGGGGCAATTACTAGTCGATACGTACGAGATTGTTGTATTATTCAAATATTTGACTTTACCGGGCGTGTTAAGGCGCACCGCTTGGCCGGTAATGCGCTCGCCGATTCGGCGCGGTGTGATGCGCGCGACACGCACGGCTTGAGGTAATTTGAAAGCGGCACCAACTTATCGTAGCGTAAAGCTAATATTAAGACAAGGGCGGCTAATAAAGAGAGCGCCCGCCGATTTCTGCATTTCAAATTATTTCCAAACAAGCTGCCTTTCCCTCGGCGAGCGCGTCTCTTCCGTCCGCATTAATAATCAAAAAAAAAAAAAATTATAAAGAAGGGGCCCGCGAGCGCGAGCTTAGAAAAACCACCCAGGCGAGCCTCGACAATTATTATAATTGCGCCCCATAACGCGGGATAATTTTGCAGGCTGCTCGGCTCGTTCCGCCTCCTCCCGCCTCGGACCCGCCCCGCTCGCGCATTAATACCGCCAAAACCGTTCCTCCTTTTTTTTTTTTAATTCTTCCTCCCCGATTAACAACAAATAAAAAGGCCACCGCGGAGGACGCTTTTGTTCCCAGGCTCGTGCCGGGAGCCCCTCGACCCCCGTCTTGAAACCGCATCGCCGAGATTGTCAAGCGCTGCCGGGCTCCTGTCGACGGCTCGCGGGCGATAAATTTCAACTGCGCGGTGCCGACGTTCGGGAGGGCCCGGCCGATATTCCGTTTCGCACTTAGGCCGCTCTATACTTAGGTCGCGGAAAAATCGCCCCGGCGAAAGTGACTAACGAGTCGCTTAACCCGTCTCTTGGCCCCCCGACTGTCCTCGTAACATTGTTGCGCCGCGAGTGGTCTATTGCGAAACGGGGCACTCGCGGTACAACCCTGTTCGATCGCGCCCTCCTCGTTTGTTAGGTTGGTAGGCGATATTCGTCTCGCGCGTACCTCCCACTGCAATCGGAACCAGTTTGCGCCCTGTAACTTACAGCCCCTCGGGAAAAATGGGAAAAGTTCTGTTTAACGGGCCACGTGATTCATCGGGCCGCGATTCGCGGGCCGCGGACAACCGGAAAGTCCCGGGCGTCTCGCGTGAGATTAGCAGGGCGCGGGTTGGGGCTTTGGCCGGCTTTCCGCGCTTTTCCAACTTGCTTGTAAACGATTAACGATCGCTTGTAGATTTATACGATGTCTAATCCTCGTTTATATACTCAGACGCGTCTTTCTTCATCGAAGAAGACGCCGCGCAGCCTGTTAATGTCTGCCATACCGTGTACAGTCTGTACCTACTAGTCCACGTGAACCACTTGGGATTTTTGCCCCTCGGTTCCCGTTCGGCCACTTTTATATTCTTGCCACTTAGTCAACTCGAGTACAGCTGGAGTCTTTGGGCGTTAATTCAAACCCGGGCCCAGGAGACGCACTTGATGCCGGATCGACGCGTGACGCGCGCCACACGACCCGGCTAAATAAACCATAAGGGCCGGCGAAGCAACTAATACCGGGCGTCCGCGAGTCGACACGTTCGGGTGTTGCGCGCGCGAGCGGAGACGAGGTGGCGGCAGGTGCGGAGAGTCTACGAGTATATATCGGCCTCGGAGGCCCTGACGCCTGACAAACTACCGATCGGGAATGGGACGGACGCCGGGAGCGTGTCTACTCCTTCACCTCAACCCCTTTCGCGGTTCATTCTTAGCCGAGGCGCTTCCGAGTATCGCAGGGGGAAACTCGGAGGTATCGCGTTTGTACCGAGTCGGCCTAAAGGGGGATTTGTTTATTTTCGAAGCGGCATCTCCAGGCTATCCATTTTAGAACTCCTCCTTCGGCCTTTAGTGGCTGTGCAGCATTGGCTTTAGCGGCGGGTCCTCGGCCTCGGGCTCTTACCGCGCGGGCGAGTCCTCCGCGCTCTAGGGTTTTTGCAAGGACTCATACAAAGATGCCTCGATGCATTTTTCTCGAAGCAATAGTGTGTTCAGCTGCCTTTGGTGATTGATTGATGAGTCCTTTCGCTTCTTGCGAGTGATTTATTGTTTATCGAATATCGTGCGTGTGATTTTGAGATGCGGCATTTATAATGACTGATGTGTTACGACTATAGAGTAGTTCACCTGAAAAAAATATCATTCAATGTAAATTAATGCAATTTTCGGGTACTATCTACCTACTCAAACATACTCTATTAAATACAGGTTAATTGCTTTTGAATATACAAAATTTTCCTTCGAGTTTTTATTAATGTATCTATTGTCTTGATAAATGATTTGTTTGAGAACAGAAAGTTTACACTGTATCTTCTAGAGCTTACTTTTTCAGCATTTTATAAAAAGTGAAGATTAGGGGACGAGCTCGGGGAGGAGAAAAATGATGAGGACCTGTTGAGATATCTTTGTCTATTGTTGTGTGAATTCCAAAAATATTTTTGAAAGGCAGCTACCAAAATATATAGAAGGGCAAATCACGTTCTCGTTTTTTTTTCTTCGTTTTTTGGAACATTTTTTTGATTTCGTTCAATCCGTAGAATCGTCAAGATTTTCTAAATTTATTTTGAGTGTAAATACGCTCTCCACACATTTACCGAGTAAACACGTATACTTCCAAACATCTAATATCAATATATTTAGTTGATTTTATTTAACGATGATTTATAGTGTCATACTCGATGTCACAATTTCACCGTACGAAATAATAAATTAAACGTATTAAATATTCTCCATCTGTAAAGGGTGTGCAGTAGAAAAATTTGTAATAATTAACGTATAATGCTGTACTTTGGTAATGACTTAGCTACTACTTATACATAGTTGCAAACACGAGGTAAAATTATAAAGAATTCTTGTTTCTGGAAAATTTGTCTGTAAAATGAACAAGCTACGGTTGTCGTTGAAAATAACTTACACGAGGAGCTGTTTTTCACTTTTAGCACGAGCTGACATTTTGTACTTATTTTTAACACATATACAGAGCTTGTTAACATTCCTACCACGTGCTAAGAGTTTACTTATACTACGTTCAACACATTTACGCCGACAAGAAATAATTGCCAAAAACAATTAGTAGACTATTATTCGTACATACTTTCGTTGAGGCGATCTCTTTCTATATCGGCCCGAGTCGTTAATATGAAATATCTCGGGGGAGCGGATCGGAAGGCCGGGGGCCTTGGTATCGCTCGCTGGCAGCCGGCCGCATATAAGTAAATAAGTCACGTGATTCAACAAGTTAGCGAGAGGAGCCGGTACGGGCGTTGCGGGGGCGGCGTTGCTATTTTGTGCGCGGGCGCAGTGCGCGCGAGCGCCGGGGCCACTGGGCGCGCGCGCACTCCATATCCCGCGGCAATTTGAGTCTGTCACAACACATCATCATCATCCTCCTCGGGCGGCTGCCGGCGGCGGGGGTCGGCCCGCGGCCCGGCGACGGCTGCTCACGCTCCAATTACCCTCGGCGACGCCTCGGCCCGCTTAATATAAACCAGGCCTCGCGGCCGATTCTCTCCTGCCCTAAACGCCCCCTTCCTTCCCCCCTCTTTCTTTCTTTTTGCCCCCGCGGCCCTCGCACGCCTCGACGCGCCCGAGCGCCAGGACGTAAAAAGGGGGGCGGCCCGAGTGAGATAGTGGACCGGTGACAGGGCCAACGAGCCGTGCCCCGGGATAGTCGCGCCCCGGCCTTCCTAACCTATGCTCCCGGCCGCGAGCCTACGCCCACGCGCGCAGATGGGCCAATTTACGGGGGCTCGGACGCCCCCGAAAGGCTGGCTTTACGACGTGCTTACGGCCCGTCTACTTAGCGTTATTATGCCTTATTACGCCTCTTCCAAAGCTCCCGAGGCTTCCGCTCGACTCTAGCCTAGGCCCACACGTATATATATATGTACACACAGAGGAGGCGCTCAGCCTCAAGACTCGTACCACTCGAGCTTTGATTTTCCCGAATGTAATTGCCCCGGAGTACGACTGGACTCGCTAGTGCGCCGAAGAGATCCGCTGGGCTGGAAGGAAAGCAGTTCTTCATTGTCCTGTATATATATATATACACACCAAAGACAGGCTAAATATTTAAATTCAAGCCACTTCTCCCATGGAGCAGGCCGTAAAAGCGGGAAAGGGGGATCTAATAAGAAGCTTTTTACGCCTTTGATTTATATCTGCGAGGGGGCGCGAGGTGTCGAGAGGAGCGCGAGGCCGCGCGACCTCTACCTCGCAGTCCTACCCCATCGCGGCGGATAAATTATTCAAAGTTAGCCCCAAACAGTAGTTAAAGCGCATAAATTCCGAATGGGGCCATGAAAGAGAGGGCTTTTACGAGGCATGCAAAACGCGGGCCTTCGCGCACCTACTTCCTCGCCGAGGACTTCCCACCCGCCCCTCTTCTCTTTTTTTTTCTCCTTCCTCTCCCCCCGCCGAAATCCTCGACGCGGACCCGGCGAAACATGAAAAGGCCGCCCGGCCCCGAGCCTCGGGCCGGCTCGCGCGCGCCCGCATTATGCGATGGCCCTCTCGGCGTCGAGTGGGAGTCACGTCGCCGGTGAGAGCCCACTCGAGAGGGGCGCGCGTCGGCCCTCCTCCGCCACTGGAGGGCCGCAAGCACACGCCGGCCCGAGAGTGGCTCTCGAGAGTGACTCTGTTTTTTTTTTTTTTTTTTTTCCCTCCTTGCCCCACGCGCCTCGGCACGCTTGTGCAGCGCTCGCGCGGCAAGAGCGATGGGGGCGCACTTATATGGGGCTAAGGAGGCCGCGCCCGCGCTTCATCCCCCCGGAAAATTCGGAAAGTCGACTCGGCGCCCCGGGGGTAATTGATACGGGGGCGCGGGAGCCACTCGTTTATCTTGCCTTGACGAGGAAAGGCCGAATTAACGAGGAATTAATAGCCCCGGGAAATCCTAATGACAAACGACCCGGCCCCCGGCCTAATTTGTCTAATTATTTCGCTTAATTCGCCCGGCGCGGCCCAAATCTGCGCGGGACCTGCGAAACGATGCTAATTAATGGGGGTGCGGGGGGGTAGCCGGGGGAGCGCCGCCCCCGAAGACGCGGCCCCGTAAATAAACGCGAATTTCCTGCGAAGCGACGCGCGCCCATTAAAGGACAACGGAATTATTAATCGCTCCGACGCCGCGCGGCACTGCCTCTTCTCTCGCTGGGGCGCTTGCCGCCACTTGCCAAGCGAGTCAGAGGCTAATGCGCTCAATTCACAGCCCTTATATTGCACTGCTTTGGCATATCGTCCCTCCCGGGATCAGGTATACACCGTTTATTTTTTTCAGACACCTGCAATGAAAGGATCCTTTTCATTAGCTACATTAACGAACGTGGATTGATATTTCTGAAATTCGTCGGTCCAGTAATCCATTGATTGGCTTGGTAAAGGAGAAACAATAAAATTCGATTTCTTACTTTTTAGAAAGGGGTTACCTATCCTCTATTAGCGAAAGTGCTCTTTTCACTTAAACTCGACGTTAAACTTAAATTCAATTAGAAGTGTTTTAATTCGAACCTCCGTTTCTCATGAATTACGTCGCATTAAAATGAATCATTAGGACATTTTTCACGCGATAAGTGTTCTATGAGCGAATATAGTGAAATATTCGAAGTGTCTTCCTGTTTGAATGGCAAACGATTGCCGCCTCTAAACTGAACTCTGTATGACGAGCAAAGATGGATGAGCCCTCAGGTTGACCAGGTGATCAACGACCTCCGAGGCGAGGGCGCACCAGGCAGCATCACCTGGGGCAAAGATCGAGCCGCGGCGGAAGCGGCCCGCGGGCTAATTACCGAGGCGTCGCCGCGGCCCGCGCACAATCGGCCAGAAATAAGCCCGGCAGCAAATCACGGGCGATATAACGAGCGATAAGCCCCGGATTCAAAGGCGCCCGGGCCCGTAAATCACGCGGCGCCTTCCGCCGGGCGACAAAGTCGATCTAGCCCTCGGCCTCGTTAACAACTTCCTCCCGCGCGAAAAGTCGCGCTTTATCGCGCTGCGGGCAGCTCGTAAAAGCGAGTTCAGAGGGCGCCCGGCGAAAAAAAAAAGAAGAAGAAGAAGGCCGCCGATCGCGCGGCAGCCACGTGCTGCACGCTCGCTTCTAAAATTGTCCCCGAGGCACCGCCGGCCCTTCGACGCATATACGCGTCCTCCCAGGGAGTCGGGGAGGTTAGGAGGCGTCCTGGACGCCCCGCCCGAAAGATATCGCGGATCGACCGCCCGAGAATGGGCTAGTTTTTGTTATAATTGGCCGGAGGCTCATATACACGGGCCGCATCCGAGGGGCCATAAATCCCCGAGGCGCGCGGCCGTCTCCCGGATGAAAGCCGCGCGTCTCAACACGCGCCGTGGGTGTACACGCATATATACACGGGATATACGTCAGCCGGCGAGGAGGCAATCGTAATCTGCCTATATCGCCGGCAGCGACTTCCTCCCGAACGAATTTACCGTAAAGGAGCGATGCACCGAAATAATCCTCCGGGCGGGCCTAGCCGCCCCTGATTAAAAAACCGTGTAGGCGCGGGCGTCTGACTGACGGGCCGTGCAGCCGCTCGCCTCGAGGAGATATCTATCCCAGTGGATACTATTTTTTTTTTTGCCTTGTTGTCGTTCAATCCTCCTCGAGTATATATATATATATCGGGGCTGATTCCGAGCGGGCGGGCTCTTCCTCCCGTCAAATCGAACGCGCGAGGCGCCCCGAAGGAGGACGCGCGCGAGAAATAGAGCCGCCGCGCTCCGTCACTCCCACGCGAATAACTCACTCGGGTAATTCATGCCGCCCCAAGCGCCCCGGCGCACCCACGCACTCCGTAACGCGTGGCCCGCGCCATTTTTCCGGCGCGTCGGCTTCCTTCCGAGGCATCTCGAGGTAGCCGCTGCCCTCGAAGCCCTCGGCTCCCCTTGTGCCCGGGCGCGGATACGCTAATATTTCACTCAGCCGCCGCGTCTCTCTCGCAACTTTTGCGCGCTTTCATTCTGCTCCAACTGGTCAATTATGGGAGAACTATCTGACGTCTTTTGGTACATAAACTCGAGGCACTTTATCTTTTGTGATATCATATTTGCGAGAGCCTGAAGAAAGATTTTTTTTACCAATCTAACTTGTTTTTCGCTGAATTAAAATTGCAGATGTGTATATGTTATCTAGATGGCTGTACTCACATTTTTAGATTTCAGGTTCTTTTTTTATTGACACGGTGATCATAAAAAATGATCAATTTTGATAAATAATTGCTTAGGATGTACATTATAGACAGATAGAAATTCTTTTATCATAAAAACTTTGATGTTTGTACTATTGCATAAATGTACTTCTTATATATTGGTATAACAACGTTAAATCACGTAAATAATATTTTGTTGTAATTTTTTTGTTGCAGGTAAGAACTTCTTTATACCGTATAACAGCACTTAAATCACGTTCGATCAAGCGAACAACTGTTGTACGTGTTTAAAATGTATCGGTAAGTATAATTAGTCTTTGAAACATTGCTTTTGCATGTCACATGATATTTTTCCAATCTGAAGATCCCGTCACAAAGCGAAGCTCGTTGAAAAAATCCTATACGCTCGAGTGTAAATATAAATAGTTTGGAAAAATTTTGATAACACGTACTAGGTAAACCACCAAGGGCGGTGAAGTGAAGCGAACACGGACGGGGCACGTCTCCGGGCACGTGCCTTCCTAGCTGCTCCAGGTCTACGTACAAGACGTGATCCCGATTTCCGACTGCGAACACAGCTACCCATTTTAGAGTTACAAGCGCGCATAAACGCGGGCATTAGTCCTGACACGAAAAATCGGATGAACGATTCTCAGGCACGCGACGTCGGAAAACGCCGGGCCCTTATATTCGTCCGCCGTAGAAAGGCAGCGTAGGGCACGAGGCCGATCGGCTCCCTGGAAGAGTATAATAATATACTCCCCGGGCGCCCGCCGGAATCCCCTTAGCGCTCGCTCTTTCGGGAAGCGGGCCGCGCGAGGATCCGCCGGTGTAGCTTTCATAAAGCGAATCCCGCGCGCTCCATCACCGCGGGTTATATCAGTCAGGGGCGCCGCGCGGAAGCGGCCGAGCCGAGAGGGGCCGTTTCTTTTTGCCCCATGGCCGCGCGGGCGAGGACAGGATGCTTAATGGCGCCGATTACTCAGCGGATCGAATGGCCCGCCACGCTAACGGAATACCGAAATAACGTCACCGATAAATATACGCCCTCCTCGGCCCGGGCGATCGGCATCCAGTGCCCCTGGACAGACTTTCGGCTGCGTCCCGTTTTCGGCCGTTTCACTTTTGTCCATTCGATGCTTTTTTTTTTGAAGGGTTTTTCTATTTCGGTCGCCTTCGGCTTGAGACGATCGTGGAATTCCTGAATGGCTGAATCGGTACACAATTGATTTCAATACCGATCTGTGGGACAGCGTGTCTCCAGAATTAACCGGTCAATCGAACGAGATTGCGACAATCCTCTGCTTTCGCGGACTCCTGAATCACGTGCCGGGTAATCGGACCTTTATATACTACGAGACAACTGCCAACAAATCGGATGAAAGGGACTAATTGCTACTAGGGCTAGCTACACTGCAATGCCGAGCGATTCGTCTTTCCTTGATTTTACGATCCTCAGCTAAAAGATAGCAATATACCTCCCGTTTTACATTTAGGCCTCTTAGTTCACTCTGGGATTCTAAACTTTTTAAATCGAGTGCCCCCTTTTCACTAGATTAATGCAGCTATTACAATTTGGAAGGCATTCACTCTGTTACGCTGTTACGTGGCCGTGAAGACAGGGAAAAGTTCAATTTATACCCACTTTACTCCCTGAAATTGATTAAAAAGGTATCCCAGGCCGTGAAAGGGCGAGGCGCCCGACCAAGATTAGTTACCCGACCCGCTCGATTTTAATACGCGGCCCAAAGGGGCGAGGCGCAACAGAAGAGGCTCGATGTATTTCAGTCGCTCCGCATCCCTTCTGGACTATTTCAATTGTGGGCGGACGAGGGCACGTCTCCATCGGCTTCCATTAAAACCGAGGATGACCGGAGCCGCGCGGCCATATTTCCTCCCGGTCCGGAAAGTGCGAGTTGCGCGCGGCGAGCCGCCTGGGGTGGCCTGTCGCCCTGACGAGTGTCGCGCAGCTGAGGACTTGCCTCGTGCCCTCCTCGCTCCTTTTCACAATGCACCCGGCAACTCGAGCATGCCCTCAGCGTGTATATATATACTCGCGCGGCTCGGCGTACACGTGTCTTCGCTTGTCTTTCGGTCCGAATTTGGCCTTCACTTAACAAACTCGCCTTTTTCTTTTGACAGTTCTTGTTTCACGAACGAACAAGTAGACTCGATCGATCACTCTTGGATTCGCCTTTTGTGCGATTTTACCAACTTTCGTATTCATAAATTTATAAGGATACCGTTACGGATACTGCCCTCGCTTTCGGAAATTAGTGGACGTTTTTCTCTCGGAGATTTTCCCAGTTCTTGAAACGATCTCAAGTTTCGTGAAAATAATAAAATTAAAAACAAAGTTGAAATAACATTTTTCCTGGAACGTATGTAAGCTAGCTGTTTAAAAGCACTCTGAAGCGTTATTACATCAACTTCGTTAATCCGAAGAGCAGGTGAACTTGGAAACTTGGAAAAGCTTGAAATCCCCCCCGGATCCTCCGTCTAGTTTAACTTAATTCGCAATCCTCTTTGGTAGCGATACATCTTCGCCAATTGAATTTCGTGAAAGTTTACTAGGTAAATTAGAGCATACGTCCTACTTATCAATAAGTATAATGAATAATTATACTATTTAAGTGCAAGGCTTTACTTGAATGAGCTATATTTGTTCTAAAACAATTTTCAGACGCAAGTTGATGAACATCGTGATCCGATACGTTTAAATTCCACAATGTTTAATCGGCATTCTTCTAATTAAATTTAAAACATCAATTGGATAAACTAATTATAAAGACTTTACAAACAGTCAACAATTATACTACATATCCTGATAATCTTCACTTGAAATCATTAGTATTGTTGCGGTTGAAAATGCAATTTTTGAAACTCAGCCAACTCGTTAATTTAGCACTAACGACTAGAGGACGAATTTCGGATTGCTCATTATTAGCTGTATGGTCGGAGGCACGCTAGATGCGCTGGATCGGCACGGCCTTCCCCGAGCGAGAATGACAAAAGGAAAAGGGCGCGGAGGAGGGTAGGAACAAAGGGAAAAAGCAATGGGCCCCCAGAGCAGCGGCTACAAATTCATTCTGCGGGCCTCCCGCGATCCCTCGGTGCGCGCGTCGTAAATAACGAGCCGGCGCGGGGGATTTTCCTTTTTTTTCCTCCCCCCCCGCGCGCCACACGCCGCGAGAGGGCCTCGCACGCGCGCGACAATTAGACGCGTGTTCCGCGAAGGCCCGGGCGTAATGGCCGGGGGGCCGGGGACGCCCCGGGCCAAGTGGAGAGGGCGATTAGCGCGATGCCGATGTCAAAACATCCACGGGCGATTCATCCCCTTCGTCTGGGCCGCTCCCGCGTCTTATTTCCACCGCGGGCGCGCCCGAGAGAAATAGCGCGGGGCCGCGCGCCGGAAGACGGAGTGCACCGGGCGCAGTTCATCATTCCGCGGGGGCCCGCGGCGGACAGATATAGCGTCGCCCGGGAGTAATATATCGGTTCGGGAGTGTCGTTTATTTGACGCGGCCCGCGGCCCGCGCGCCTTTATAACCTCGGGAATGGAAAACACGCGCGGACGCCGAAGCCACGGCCCGCTTCTGGATAATTGTCCCCGGCAATGAGCCCGTAATTGCAGGCCGCCGCAACCTAGGCGCCCTCGGCTCTCCTTCTGTCTTAACGGCTCCCGGGCTATAACTTCATTACGGCAGACGTCGCATTTAAAAATACTCCATCATTTTTCAAAAGGACACTTTTTGTCAAAGATCGCTTTATTGCGTCAACATCTGGACAGTGCATATAAAGTGCTCGCGTACTTTATGGATCAAAGTTCTAAGTATCGCTATGAAACATTTTCGTACCTAATTCGAAATTCTTATTTTTAGACAAGTAAAAATTACACATCGACATAACACAGCGACTCGAAATAGGAATTTAAAAAGAGAGCCGAGACATTAAAACGTCAGCGACAAAAGTTCGTTTAAATCGCATAGACGTCTACCGCTGGCATCGTTCTCCCTTGATACATTTGATACACTCTAAATTATCTACAGCATTCTCCTTCGGCATCCCCTCGTATAATGACAAGATGTTTGACTTCCTGTAAAATTAAATGTCGTTAAAAGATAAAAATAAATATAAATTTTCGTACACTGCCCTCTTTCTGATTTGATTCTTCTACATTATTTATTACACACCCAAAGATGTCGTTAAACGAGGCTTATTTATTACACTGGTAGTCTAATTGTGAATAAGTACCCATAGGCTTATAATAAAACAGTCAATGCGATGCGGAGAAAAATTTATTTTAGTTCCATTATAAAAGGTAGATTATGAATAAAAAGTCAAAAGTCTTTTGTTTATTAAATATTTATGTTCCATATTTTGTATTAATTTGAATCATTTTATATTTACTACGTTTGTCATTAATATTATAATTTTTTATCGTTCAATTATAATGTTATTATAATTATTTAATTTTTATAATCGTATTCTTATTTCTTAACTATATATGAAAATTTACTAAGTTTACGTATGTGAATATACGTTTAAATTTTAAATAATTTTTATAAATCGTATATTTTGTAAGAATGCAATGTGCAACATTTAAATAGTGAGTAAAAAAATCCACGCGTGTGGGTTACCAGAGGTGCCACGTGATATAAGGTCTCATTTACAACACCTGCCGCGTACAGCATCAACAATGGTATCATGATAATTATTCGTTCAGTGTTTCTATTTTCAAAAAAGCTTTATAATATTATTTTTCTATGTTTCAAAAGAACGCGAGTAATTTAAAAATATAAAAGATATAATAGGTGAATTAAAAGGTGTTCTAAAATTAAAAATCAAAACAAATGAGCATAGGTATTTAAAAGCGCCTATTCATCTTTGTATGAAAAAAGATTCTTTTTTCATATCTTTTTGTAATATTATCAAATAGTACTATTTAATACTTATAAACATAAAGCAGTTATTTATAATTTATGAAGGATTAGATAATTACAAAAAATTTTAGCATAATAGTTTAAAATTTTTAAATTATGCTTTTTCTGGATAGTGTTTAAATTGAATAAATAAAATTGTGCTTTATCTTCGTTTTTAAAAAAAAGTTTCTATTTTGATATTGAAAATTGTATTTCATAATAATTAAAACATATCACAGCTCATTGTGCCCATGTTTATAAAAAAACGTACACATAATAGAAATGTCTATAGATGTACAAACTTACTTTTCAAAACGATTTAGAAGCAAATTTAAAAGAATGTTAATAACAAAAAAAGCAAATCCGGTATGATGCATATTATACATTGTACCTACGCTTTATAGCAATATCAGGGATAAAAGAAGTGAATGGTAAGATGAGTGTACATATAAGTACAATTCCCCTAGCGATTCGTGCATCTGCGAGTCGACCAGTTCAACGTACCGGCTTCTCTAAAACGTCGACATATCCGAAGGGCATCATAAACAAGAGGCCGCGGCGAGGCCGAAGAAGAGTCAAGAGACAGAGATGTCGCCTTCCGTATCGATAAAATCCACGCGTACACACACATCTCATCTCTCCGTCTCTCTTTCCGTCCTCTTATGCTCACCATTTTTTGGCCGAGCCTCGGGATCTCGGGATTTTTTGCCGCGATCGTCACGTGAGGTCCACCGATGTCAGAGCGATCGAGGGCAGACGACGGCAAGGCCGCCGCCGCCGCCGCCGCCGCCGGGGGAAGAAGCGGCGCGGAATGCCGCTGGACGCGGGATAGAAGGAGGGCCCGGGACGATTCATGCCCCGGCGCAAGCGCATGTACGTACGCCACGGTCACGATCTGGAATGCCGGGGCAGTGTGAAGGGGCGCGCACGATGCATAATTAATGCGCGCCGGCGATGAGTCCCCCCGTGGTTTTAAGCCGCTCGACTTTTTCTCGCGACCCCAATACGAGCCTCCCGGCAAACGAAAATGCCGGCTGAATTGGCTTGCCTCCGGCTGGACGGCCAGCCGTTCACACGACTAATTTCGTCAAGTGGCCTATAATCTTATGATAATTTGCCAACTAAAACCCTTACCGTATACTCGAAATAACTTTTGCGGAATAGGAGACTATGAAATAATAAGCCTACTGTACGCATTCCTGATTGCTCCTCGTTAGCAAGATGAATTTTCATTAATCAATAATGAATGTAATTTTTTGCTGATATCGCATAGAGTACATTTTCCTTCCTCGCATTGTAGGCATTTTGAAAACAAACCGTACGCTGCACCAGGATAACTCGAACAGCAGAGCAACCTGGAAAAAGTCAACTCAATTATTGAAAGTATATGGTCGCGATGCGAGGAACGCCGGGCAATTATTCAATTAACCGATTTTTTCGACCGTGGGCAAGTTCTTCACAGGCCGGGTGATTCTATTATGAAACGGGGCAAAACCCCCGGGACAAAGTATAAATTAAATTAGGTCGAAAAAAGTGGGCTACAGCCCCCTTACGAGGGATATACGCGCGGCGGAGCTCGAGAGGCTGCGAGCGCGGCAATAAAAGGAGGGCCGAGGCGGGCCAAAAAGGGCGAAAGGAGCGCCGACGGAAACGGCGACCGCACGACTCGGGCCGCGCGCTCTCGAGAAAAACGGCGGGCGCGCGGCGAATATCGCGAGGGAGCTGCGGTAGAAGGGGCGAGCAGGGGCGGGGAGGGGGGAGGAGGAGGAGGGTCGGGGGCCCGAGCGGCCAACTGGCGAATGTCCACGGGGAAAAGATTTATGTGGCTCCTGATTGAATCGTTCTCACCCGATCGCGCCGTTTACTTTTTGCCAGGATCCCCCGGAGCACCGCCGCTGCCGCCGCCGCCGCCGCCGGCGCTCGGTTCACTCTTCTTCCATTTCCTTTTCGCGTGTCCCTCTTCTCCACCTTTGCGCACAAGCCAGTCACCCGTGCGCTAACAGGCGCGTGCGCTCGCTTGATAACGCCGGGCTAGTTTCGCAGGGGGGGGGGGGGGTGCACTCGGTCCCGCGTTTTGCATGTCCGTACGCATCGATGTACGTCGAGTCGCGAGCCGTACAGAGTGCAGTTAGCGTCCAAGAGCACGAGCCTTTTCGATTTATCTCCATCGTCGAATCCGCCTATTTACTCGGATCAAGCAAATGAGCTTCGCGCTCGTAATACGTGTACATTTCAGATCCTTCGTTGATTGACGATTCTTGGAAGCTTCTCGTTGAAACGGTACGCCCGCAGATATATCCGATCACTTCCTGTTTGTATGTGCATTACTCTCGGATGATTAAAAGAAAATAACTCTGCTCGGCACGAGACGGGACAAATATATTGCTAATGCTGGAATGCTTAAGCGGCGCCTGAAAATATTCGGATGTAACGCTGGGCTCCTCTGTTGGAAGAACAGAGCCGTGGCTCCGAGTTAAACGGAAATTAGCTTTCATACCGAGCTACTGTCGATTCTAATTACCGGAAAGTTCGGACGCGCTTCGAGGCCCGGCATGTATATATCTGTTAGAAAATTTACAAATTCCCTGCGATAATGGTTGATTAAAATCCCTTCCGCGGGCAACAAGTCCTAGCCCGGGGGTGTACATCCTTCCTGCCGGCACTTGTTAATAACTCTCAACATCGATGATCAACTTATTAATAAAGAGAGAGGAAGCTCCCCGGCCGCGCCGGCTTCCGACGTCTCTTCCCCCGACTCGCTCGGGGGCAACAGACCGCGCCGTTACACAAGTTGGGACGCAATGGCGGCGGCGGTGGCGCCAGCGTCCTCGCGGCCCGGCTTAGCGCACACTGAAAAAACCAAACAAAAGCCCGCCGGAGCGCCCTCATTATTTCGAGCTAATTGGCGGTTCCTCTGCCTCCCGAGTTAACCCTCTCCTCCCTCCCTCCTTTGAGATGGGAGGCCAATGGAGCCAAGGGAGAAGGAGAGGCTTCCCCTGCGATTTTGCCCGCGGCCCTTTTAGCAAGTCCTCCAAGACGCTCCTTCGCTATGTGTATGACAATATATACATGTATGCATTATATCAGCGCAGAGAGAAGCAGTCAAAGAAAAGCTCAATAAGGTACCATATTTTTCCCACGGGAAGTAATTACATTTTCTACAAATACATTATATTTTCAATGTATAAATTATGTGATTTGTATAATGAGAAACTTCCTTTTACTTGAATCCTCACAGGAATGGCATACGAATTGCTTTTTGTTATACTGTATTCCATACAAATCACCAACAAATCTATAAATAAATTGAATAGATAAATCTAATTTTTAAGCGGTACTTTCTTCCCAGTCCTTAGTACGTTCAACCTTATTTATAGAGCAACAGGTGCAATTAAAAATAAATAAGATAGATGCAAGACAGTGTATTCATAGAACAAAACTTATTAACGTCAAAATAATCTTAGAGTGCGCGTCCATCACGAAAGCCCTTCGCACTTCCGCGAGTGCGTGCGTGCATTGTCGAATCGCGGCATTTCTCACGCTTATCCCAACACCTATCTCTTGTGATGCGAGGCTCTGCCTACTGCCACGGGATCAGGAAGGAAATTCCAGATAAAAAGCAGCGCAGAGGAGAGCCAAGCAAATCTCCAGTAAAGAAAGCGTGATCTTGCACAGTCTGTATGCCTTTGAAACCCCTTGAAGCGTACATGCGTGTGTGCGAGTTTATGCACATAATGCCTATGATAAGTATCGCGACACATGTCGACCTAAGTACCGCAATCAATATAAAGGAGGAACGTCTGTGCGCGCATAGCGAACTTAATGCGAATAGCTACGTACGAAGGTGTCCTGCTAGCCAAAAGTACCATTAGTCGGAAGATGATTAAACAAGTTCATTTGTGGTTTACACATTATATATTTAGATTAAAATTATAAGCATCATTAACTAAATATTCTGTCTTAATTTTGATTATAAAATTGCATTTATCACCACGTGTCAATTTTGGATCATACGTAGTCAGTTTTAAATATAAAATGTGGAGACGATTCTCAAAGCCTCTAAGAGTTGTTAACTCACGTTATTTTAATACATAATATTGAATATAGTTTGCCAATATTTCCAAATATCATGATTCCATTAAATTGGAAAATAAACGGACAAAACTAACGAGAATAAAAGTACAATATAATAAAGAAATTTCATACAAATGTGTCCAATTTAGTTATAGTAATTGTTCGAAGCTAGATATTTTCATCGATCGCTGCTAGAGGGCGTCACTATCTACTCAAAAGTCTTATGACTATTCCTGTCTGTTTTAAAATTAAAGAAGAAAGAAAATCGAAGCCCACAATGTGGTAAATAGCAAGTTGTAGCAGAAATAGCAAGTTTCAAAAACGATTGTATCTCTAGATGAAACAATTACAGCCTTCTTAAGCAATATTCCTAGAAATATCTTTTTTAATTTGTGTAGATTAAACCTAAAACTGTTATAGAATTAACATTGAAACGATTTATTGCAGATTATTTATTTATATCTAAAACCTAAGCTTAAAAAGTCATTTAACTTCTTTTTCTAAAAAGTACATATTCAATAAATGAATTAATTTGATATAGTTACCCCAAGAAATAAATCACAAGCCAACTCGTGATTCAGCCGCGCGATCCGTGCAATTTGACAAAAGCAGTAGGGTGGCATTAAAGTCGGAGAAGAATTCGTGTAGAGCGAATTTGAGATAAAGAAGAGGCGAGAGAGACGAGGAGAAGGAGGAAGTGTAGAGTAGAGGAGAGATCGAAGGAAGCAAGCTACGGTGTAGGTAGGTGACAACGGAAACGGAGCCGCTAGTGTTAATAAATCAACGCTTCACGCTCTATTTTAAGAGGGAGAGAGAAGAAGAGAAAGAACGAGAGAGCAGAGAAACCCCTTTCAGTTTGGGCGCCGGCACTCATTCATATTCTTCTCCGAGCTCCTTAATGGACTCCCGGGGTGGCTTGGCCTTCGAGTCCGCGCGAGCTTCCAGTATCAAGAGAGCCCATGCTTCCCGCAGTCGATGCTCTGGCCCTTTCTTGCATTTCCACAATTCCTCTCCATGGAGATGTCCCCGAAATGATGTACAGCAATGGACGTGTTCCAGTAGTGTAATAGCGTGATGCATGAGCTCTATATGGCCTCCTTTAAGATTCATGAAATTGTACGACGTATTTAAAACTTTAACTGGGAGTTTTATAAACATTTATTCTACGTCTCATGTACACTTTGATGGTTATAGCTTGGAACTATTTTTCAAGCTGTTTACTTACAATTATTATTCAAGTGCTGCATTTGGTGCATAATTAATGAATAATGAGTTGTCACGTTCTAACCTAATCTTAACTATTTCATCAACGACTTTTGAAAACTTTACCCGAGTTTATCATCACAAGTTATCGTATACCAAGATGAATAGTTGGAGGAAGTAAGTGAAAACAATAAAATCAACTAAGGAAAATAATAAAACGCCTTAAAATAATAACATTCATATATTTACCATGTTTTCATTTTATATGCCTATATATTTTTTTGACTTATATATTTTTGTAATCGTAGCCGCAGTGATAAACTTAAGATTTATCGTTTACCGGACAGCTTTGCTAATCTTTGGAAATAAAAATTTGACTATAAAAGACTTGTGCTAAACCTGATCTGAAAAGTTTCTTTTAAGCGCGGTGAAACATCTATTCGTAAGCATCTAAATACTACGACCGACAAATAGAGTTCATTGACGACTATTTAAAAAAGCAGTTTTGGAAAGGGTCCGCTTGCCGCCGGCAGGGAAAAGACGCGAAAACACTTCTGGTTCTCCGCTCCCTCGCACCCGCATTGAATCCCTGCTCGGAGCAGAAGCCCGAAAAGGGGCCGGGAGGTGTGTCCCCGCGCCCGGGCCGCATCAGCTGGGACGGACAGCTCGCCTAACAAATGATTCCCCCTAATTCCCTTTTCGCGCGCGCATAATGGCCCGCCGCCGGCGGTTCTACATACTGCATCGCGCGCGTACGTGTGCTTTCGAAAAGCTCGGCCATTAACATATTTACGACGTGCGAGTCTCCCGCTATCCTCCCCCTTTTCTCTCCCCCTCGTCATTATCGGCGGGCATTGCCTTTGTTCTGGCGACTTTTACGACGGTGCGTTCCGAAATTCGCGCGCGAAGGGCGTCTTGGGGGCAGCAGATAGCAATCGCCTCTGGTATCTTTTCGGATATGCGGCCTCTCCTTGTGCCTTCTTTGCATCGCAACTGTCCACACTGGCGATTACGCGTAATATATGGCCGGTGTCGATTATTGATGGGAAAGTTTCGCGCGAGATCTTCAGATTGCATCGTTATTGTTGTAATTAGAGCGCATAAGTTGTTTGTGAAGTTTGACGTTAAGAGGTAATGATTTCATTGTGCTAATTATCTCTGATAAAATCAAAATTGATGGTAGAATGAAGATTTGTATCTGTCGTATATTACACTTATACCAGAATAAAAACATAAGTATCTGGCATTTGATTAAGTATACTTCTACGATCTTGTAATATTGTCAATCATATATATTACTTTTGTAGTTAAATTAAAATAACCAATATTTTACGTTTTTTAGCATATCAATCGTAAAAACCATAAATTAAATTCTCATTTTTATAATGAAACTCTTAACAAATCTAATTCATGTTTACTTAAAATGTATTTAGAATCAAAAAATTGCGATAAGTGCCTAACAGGATCCCAAATATTCATCAAAATTTTATTAAGTGTTGATCTTCTTATGTTTCGTAACCCCGAGCATTCGGTGTTTGTTTTGGTTTGCTAACAACAGTACTTAGGATTACGAGGCCTTACACTGAATTCGCCACTTACCCTTTGGCTAATCCTTAAACTTATAACGAGACAATTAGAATAATACATGAATGAACTGTAAGTAATGCCTTTAAAATTAACTGCAATATAGTTGATTTATCTATTATGATATCATTTGTCTACACTTGAACGGAGATCCTCTTTTGCATTTATGGACTTTTCACTCTGTAGCTACCGCAATTTACCAATAGCTGAGTCTCAGCTCCATAATTTAAATCTTAAATTTGTCAGTATATGAATTAAACATTTTTCAATCGTTAGGCTTTTAATACAGATTTTTTTAATTGAATCAGAATTTTATACTAAAATGTAAAATTTTTATTTAATAAGTTAAAGTGCAACTTCGAATTCGATGGGCGATGGTCCACCTTGGTGGCTGTATTAATAGTTGGTTACATTGAAAGTAAAGGTACAATCATACAATCATCTTAACAACTCTATAGTATATACGAAAGGTCCAAATGACAGACGAAGTTTTTGCCGATGCTCAAACTCTTGGACGCTTCCTCAATAAAAGCGCACCTGCTCGGGCAGCTTCCCAAGCTGGAGCATCGCACACGTCGCCTCGGAAGGGAGGTGGTCGGGAGCGGGCAAGCCCCGCGCACGTAGGGAGCTGGCCCCCTTCTCTTTGCCCGCGCCTCCCCCCGCGTGCGTCGCAACTATAATTTGAAATAATTTATAAATCCCATTCAATTCAAATTACGGCTCCACTCTGTCGGATGAATAAAAGATGCACCACCGTGCGGAGAGAGAGAGAGAGAGGGAGGGGGGGAGCGAGAGAGAGGATGAGCGGGGAGGGGATCTGCGCGCGGCCCAGAAGAGATGAGCGCGCACTTTTGCGCGAGTTAAACCGGACGAGCACGATAATGCGCAGGGGCGGGGGGAGGGGTGGAATGCGCGGCGACCGGCAAGTGGCGCGCTCCATTGCTCCGATCCTGCCAACGCAGAGAGCAGCCGACCTTTCCTTTTTTACCTTGATTGCTTCCTCCCTCTTCGCTTCTTTTTTCTTCTCCTCGTCCTCCTGATGCGGTTAAACGACGATCGCAACTTTTTCCGCGTATTGTTCTGATTCAGCACGGCGATCAAGAGCCCAGCCATTGAGCTTGGGCGATTTTTCATGCCTACTTTGGTCCATTAGCTTTGAATGACTTTGGCTACTGACCCGGTGGAAATCGTGGGGATTTTGTTGGCTTCACCCAATTATTAAGTACAATTTAGTATTTAATTGACCTGTATTTTTTCTTACGATAATTACGAATAAATTCAAGGATAAATTTTAGCATTTGTCGAATTACGCTTAAAAAGTAGTATATTTTGGGTTTTTGTGTAATTAATGGGAGTGAATAAATTCATCCAATAAATAAATAAAAACTGAAACAAACAATGGCAATAACTTTAGCTTCTGGAAGAGTCGTTAAAACATTCAAAATTATTTGATTCAGTATGATGGTTCTCACTAGAGGCTATTTTCACTACAACACAGTCATAAATCTCGATCTTACCCTAGAAAAAATATAGTGAGGGAGGAAAATAAATGACTTAACAACAGCGATCCCTGCACTCTGTCTTGACAAAGTATGACGTTATTCGCTCCTCTCGTATTTTATATGAGAAAAAATAAAATAGCGAAAAATAGAGCAATGTTAAGTGTCATGGATGCTCACGGAGATGACTATACACATTACGTTTGGGAAAAATTTAGTGGATACGCTAGCTTTTAAATGCTGCACAACTTTGAAATAAAATGTGCTGCATAAACGATGCGATACATTATTTATACGGTATTTTTGAAAAGATCTTAAACTAGACATAAAAAAGGGATTTCCCATTAGAGAAACTCGCTATTGAGTTTTATTAGTGTAAACAAAACGTTCCAACAGAGATTCACTCTGAGAAGGATACGTACTTCCAGTGGAGAAATGCGGGAGAAGAGGGTGGCGATCGCAGAGCTCATTAAAACAATCAAAAGTTATAAGGAACCCGTGTAGTATTTTATGATACTGCACTTGACGTTACATAATACATCGGAGTTATAGTTACATTTGGCTTTGATGAGGCTCAGTAAATTTCTCCAGGCCTTTTATTCCCGCTATTAGCTTTCAATCCGGTGGAGCCGCTGTCCGTAAAAGCGCATTAAACTCGAGCGAACAGCTCCTCGGCCATAACCCCAAAATCGCGGCAACGCGCCGGGGCGCAAAATAAAAAGTCCGGCGGCTCGCGCGCGCATAGAATGGCGGCAGTGCGAGGCCTGGCGAAAGCCCGATCGCCGGAGTTTAAAGCGGGCCGCGCGAGCCCCCGAAAGGGGCATTATAAAGCATTACAACGAGTGCTGTTAACGTCCGTGTCCAATCCACGGTAGGTTGGCGCCCCTCCCGCTCTATCTCCTCTACGGCGCGGCCGGCCCGCAAAATAAAATACAAAATAGCTGGGCGCGAGTTGCGCGGGCCGCTTTGTAAAGCCTTCTGTCAAATCCATTTCCCGACTGTCTACCTCTGCACCCCCCCCCCTCACGCCCCCCCCCCCGCCACCGGGGGGCGTCTGAAAAATCGCGCGGAAGCCGGCTAAAGCGCTTGAACACGGGGGCCAGGCCGGCCAGCTCGCGCCCCGAATGACCCGTGAAATTCGTATATGTATATATACGTATATGTGGACGCGGCGGGAGTAAAATAAAGCGCCGGCGAGACGGCGCGCACTCGGCGCCTCTCGCTCGCCCGCGGCTTTATTTATTTTATATATACTGCAGTGCCGGCCCTTTTTTTTTATCTTTTATTTTTTATTTTTTTTATTTTTTTTTTCCCTTTTTTTCGTCCCGCCGCGGCTTTGATAAAGGGAGCTGCAGCCGGGCCGCTTTGTCCTCGCGCGCGTATCGTGTAACGCGCTTGATTAATCGATAGTGTAAATTGAAAATAATCGCGCGGGCGGGCCGCTTTTTATTTGGCGGCGCGGGAGCGAATTGCGAGGGGCCGCGCGTATTAAATAATGCGGGCAGGCGCGCGCCCGCGGATAAATCAGCCGCGCCTTATCGCGGGGGCAATTAAAGGCTGACCCATAAAGAAGCCTCGGCCGGGGCGCTCCGCGGATGATCGGCCCGGCCGAGGCGACGGGCCCTTTAAACGAGGAGGTTAAAAGGCAGCGGGTATATACCTGGACCAGTGGGCGCGGATGCGGAGCCGGGAGCCTCTCTGCGGCTTAGGACTTGTGTCGAATTTCAATTGAAAACGACCTGCCAGATCTCAAGCGCAATTGTTTATTGTTCCCACTTAAATTGTATACTTGTTTTATTGGCGTGATTATAAAATCAATATTCTACCAGTCAATTTGGTGAGTTAATGAACGAATTTTTAACGATCCGTGAATTGATTCAATGAATATACAATCAAAAGACTGTTTAACACTCTTTATATGCTTTAATTTATTTTACTTCCAATATTCTTCGACCTTGTTCATATTTTTACAACTTATAGACGTTCAGCAAAATTAATCATGTTGCATAATTACTAGCTTCTTGTTAAATTAAATCAAATGAATATTGTATATAATAAAATTGGGGTTATAATAAAACATTGACATAGTAATTACATACAATAATTAGCTGCTACACTGAGCGTCGTGTACGAATGGTTTAACTAAATACATAAGCGATGTTAAACAGAAATAAAGGTAAACATTATTCAAATTTTGGAAGTTTTAGATTAATAAATCCTGTAGCAGCACTGCCAGTACTGCTCCAAACTAATTACGAAATTGATTGACTTGCAATTCATGTACAATAACAAAGGAGGAGGTAGTATAGTTTACAGCCTATAATGTTTATATAATAGGTATTATATCTGCGGTAAAAATCGAGAACATTCTAAAGCAATCCTGGCATTTCGAAAACTTCTGATCGCGCGCAGTTAATTTACATTAGCGTGGAAGATTTCGAGAGTCATCGTAGTACAAACTGATCCGTTGGCCCGCGGTATGAAGAAAGAAACGCAAGCTGCAGCCACTCCCTATATCAAGGCAATCAAGCAGGGAATTAGCATGGCGCAGCCCCCGATCGGGGGCCCCGCGCCCGCTCTCGATCCATCCCCTCCCCATTAATCGAGCGTCAACGAAGCCATCAGACCGCTGGGTAATAAAACCTCGTTCCGGGCGGCGGGCGCAAAAAAAAAAAAAGAGAAGCGCGCGGTGGCGACGGCGATCGGCCAATTTCCCAGCGGCCGGTGTCCCGCGTGTCCCACGCGCCTCCCCCGCGGCAAATTTATTAAAACCATCCGCGGGCGGGAAAATAGTGCAAAAAGCCGCGGGCCGAAACTGAGTTGCCATAAGTTTTCCCCCGGGTGGATGGGGGTGGGGGGGGGCGGGGAGGGGCAGGCAATTCCGCCGGTTCGGCCGGGCGTTTAATTATGAGCCGCAGGAGCGAGCGGCGCTCGCGATGGGTTCATTCGTGCGGGGTGTTTGCGGGGGTGAGGGTTGGGCGGGTGGGTGGGGGGGGGGGATCGGGAAGGGGCAGCGGCGGGGAGACGGGGTGGGTGGGTGGGTGGGGGGAAGCGAGCGGGCGGGCGAGCGAGAGGCAAGGGGGCGGGCGCAGAGAGCCTCGGCCCGGCCCGTCATTTGTCAGGGCCTGTCGCGCCGTGCACGAGCGTGTTTCTGTTCCGCCGCGCGAGGCTCATCCATAGGCCGTTCATCTTTATTCCTCTGCAGCCGTGGGTGTCTGCGTGTGGGTGGGTTCGCCAAGGAGAGGGGGGCAATGTGTTGCAGCGCCGGTAACGAGAACGGCTGGAGCGGCGCCACCGCCGCCGCCGCCGCTGCCCCGGCCAGCCAGCCAGCTAACTGATATGCCCGATTCCCCACCCCATCCCTCCCACTCTCCCGGCCTCCCCTCCCCCTTCTTTATCACTCGGTCGCACCATCCCTACCACCGATGTACCTACCTCTATGCGCGCTATCGATGAAGTCAGACGAGAGATAAAAGCGCCTTTCACGTGGGTGGTGCCGGCAGCCTGGCGGATTTACCCACTATATCCGCCTGCGAGTAAAAGTTTCAAAGCGAGATCGATTATGTGGACTTATGGTTAAGCGAACTCTGATCGTCTCCCTGTCGGGCTACATGGATAATAAGAAAAGTTAACCATCTCTCGTATTGATTCAATTTAGCCCCAAAAGGCCGATGAAGGATTGCTGTATTTTGTTGCGACAAATTATTCCGCTGTACGTACAATGACTCATTTCAGTCAGTGTGTCAAGATGAAGAGCTTCGAATTCTTGCACGGCAGAGATATTTGGATATAATTACAATCTTCAAAATAAGAATCCTTTGAACACGAGTTTCTTTTTTGCTTGAATGCTTCATAATCCCTGTATTTATCTTTTAAATAATCATTTTGCTTTTGTATAACTATGTACGAGTTATAAATTTAGACGATTAGCAGTTATGTTTAAAAAAAATTGATTTTATACTCAACGGGACTGTAGAAATTATAAATAGTCGACGTTATTGATACTGTTGCATTGAACAACACGAGTCGATTGATCATCTATAGGTTAATGAAAAGATTGCAGATCGATTGTACTCGAGGAATTGACTCGGAAATTGAACATCGAGGTAGTTCTAGATGAGCAAGAAGGCAATGAGATTCCAGCTAGCCGATAGGAAAAAATCGTAATCATTGAATTGGTAAATGGGGTACTTTTGGAGGAAAATCAAGATGCAGGGCAAGCGGGATCCCGACACGTGACAACGCGGGACGCCTCGGTCAAATCGTTCCTTTGCTGGGCGGAAACTCCGAGGCGCAGGCAATTTAATCTCACCCGGAACAGATGAAGATAAGGCCTTGCACAATCAGTATAAAGCACTCTATCAATTGAAATTAGTCTAGACGCTCGCTTGCAATCGGGGCTTTTTAATCAGCGGGCGATATTCATTAAGGCGGGCGGCGCAACCCTCGCGCCCGGCAATTCCTCAGGCGGCGCGTATATATACGCACACAGGCGGCGCGCGTCAACCCCGAAAGTGGCCCGGCGGCCGCTCCCCCCGCGGCCGATATTTATCTTTATCTCGGGCTCGCCTCCGCCGGGCTCATTTAATTACGACAAACAATTTATTAGGTGGCCCGTCGGGGCGCTCCTCGCGGCCACGCCCACCGGGGGCCCGCGCCAACTGGTCGCGCCGCCCGGGCCCCGGCGGAGCCCCGCGACCCTCCGCCGAATAGAGCGCCGATGATGCCGCGCTTTCGCCCAGCGCGCACATCTGTCGCAACGCGAGCCGATGATTCGGCGAAGCCGCCCGGCCCGATGATGGCTTTTTTACGGAGGCTGCGCCGAAGACGTCCGTCGCCCGGGGGCCGATTTATCGGCCCGGCGCACCCCGCGACTTCCGAGGCGCCCCGGGGCCGCGCCCTGGGCGGAATTCGTTAAGCCGCCCGGGCTGATTGAAACGGCGCCCTGCCCGCGATGCAAAGCGCCGCTCTCGGGCAGCGCGGGCCGCCCGGCCCCCGCCTCTATCAGCCCCAATTGTCGAAAAGACCCGCCGCCTTATTGAAAGCGAGCCGCGCTCCAATGAATACAAACTGCCGGATTAATCCCCGGGAACTGCTTGACAATGTTGCATCTTTTCCCCCCGAGGAGATACCCCGTCCGGCTTATCCTTTATTCATAATTTTTATTGGCCCACTTTTTATCTCCTACTGCCGAGCTTCCAAATGTGCGGAGTATAAGGGGAGTTCGCACATTTTAAATAAGCTCCTTCGACCACATTCGTATTATAAACGTTCGCTTTAGATTGCAATCGACAAGGAAATGTAATAAAAGGCATAAAATTAAAAATAACATTTTCTCGCGTATAAGCTAGGGGCGTTCTTATAATATATTATGGTGTTGTTTGTGAAAATACATCAGTAATAATAAACTGTGCTCGCATCAACTGTATATTTTTCATTTAATATTATTATTGTTTATAGCACTTTTAAGTATTTAATGCACGATTACATTTTTATTCAAAAAAAAAAACAGTGTACAAATCAAGAATGAAGTATATAAATAACAGTTGCTCTGCCACAGCATACTGTTTATTAATCTATTTATTTTGTAATATTAGAACTTATTTTTTTTATATGATTTTGATTGTACACGGCCTTTAAGAAAAAAAAATGACGTGTGTTGTACTTTCGAGGTTAATAAAGCTTAATCCCTCGTGAACTTGTGTAAATGATTGACAGAAGCATTGTTTATGCCACGGATGCAAACGAGGATGCAAAGTACCGCTGTCCCAACATCGATCCTTCGGTTTACGAAAGCGGCGCCGGCACGCAAAGCACACAGGCGGCTTCCAGTAGCTATTGCGGATGGGCGTGTAGAAGCGGGGCGCATCTCAAAGCCGGCGCGTTGCCCTCATCCTCGAGGGCGTCATTCGTTCACGCTTGAAATCCTCGAATCAGCGGCCTATGAAAGACAGAAAGGTGGGAAGCGGGCCGCGGGCGAGGAAGCCCGGGGCAAGTAAATTCCCAACGATATCGCGTAATTTCCTTACGCTCGCGCGCCCGCGTACGTGTGCGCCTACACTCATATGCGTACATATGTATATATATATATATATCCACGCGCGCCCCGGCGAAATTACAATTTATAATACGCGGCCGCGGCCGCTTTCCCATGCAGCACGCGTCCGATCGAAAAATGTAAATGCCATCGGGAGGAAAGAAAAGAAAAAAAAAAAAAGAAAAAAAGCGGGGGCTCGCCCGTAGGATTGCCTACCTTGCCCGCTCGGATGCGGCCCCCCTCCCCCCCACCCCGGCATGTGTGCGTACGTCTGTGCGTTCCGTTTTTCACGACTATAACGACCGGAGCGTAACGGAGGCTCGCGGCCGTAAAGCGACCCTTTCTCTTCCCGGCCGTCTAATATCGAGATAGCGTCCCCGGGCCTCTTTATGCGGCGCGAGGGGGGGGGGGAGGGGCGCCGGGCGGTGCGTCACTCGGACGCGGCCGAGATATGGATTTCTCGGCACCTGTGCGCCACCGACTGGCCCGAGCGAGCGCGCGAGACGCGCGTCGGGGGGCCACCCGATGAAATTATACGCTTTCGCGCGATATTTTAATTGTTTGATACCTACACGTGTTCTCGGGCTTATCTGATCCCGCCGGCGCCTTGGCCGTGTGTACTTGAGCGCCCCGCGCTATCCCGCTAGATAATACACCCGCTAATGATACGCTTATTTTAATTTCTAATGCCATATCGGCCGCTCGGGAGAAGCAGGAGGGACGGGGGGAGGACTCGGGGAGAGAAAAAAAAAAGGAACGATGTACGGGTTTGCATATCGCGCCCCATTTTGAATAGCGCGCGTGTTTTTTTTTTCTCCTCGCCGATAAAATCGCGAAATGGCGCGTTTGTATCAATTTGAAGAATAACTATTGCAAGAGGAAGCTTAGAATTGCAGTGTGAATGGATCTTGCGTGCCGTGTTGCGCGTATACACCTGTTCCCTCCGAGTGTCAGTATAATCAGACAAGAGTTCCGAGTAAAAAATGAATTAAAATTAATTCCAAAATGGATATCGTCAATCTACAAATGGAATACTGTTATTCCTTAGGAATATTTAATTGTTTCGAGTTAAGAGTGGAAGCTTGCACTTAAGGCTTTTTGTACACTAATTGCTGAGGCATTTATATCTTTAATAAATACATTAAAACGTGTTTATTATTCTACATTATCTAGAAAGAGTACCATTCCACGTAAATGTAATTATAATGATAAATCATAATAATATGGAGTATGTTTGAAAGAAAATTACGTTGCACAAACTTATACACCCGAAGACTACACTTATTTCTTTTTAAATTCAGAATATATTGCAGAAAACCGTTTCTTATAATTAAATCTATTTTCCTTTCATAAAACAGTCGGTGCTTCTTGTACAGATTGGATTATTATTACAAGATTACTCTTTGACCCAAATTATATCTATTAAATAAAGCAGTTGGTCTATCACTCTTGGTTAAAATAAAACTCACTGCATTTATTGTAGATAATGTTAAATTTTTCCATTAGCCGTAGTAGAGTACTCGGTTTCAAAAAGCATACTTGATATCAAATAGACCATACAATAATTATCAAGGAGAAATTTTTAATTATTCAGTGTTAAAGAAACATTAGACAGGCAAGCACCTGAAGTGCTGCGATTTAACAAGCCTTCTAATAAAAATTACCGCGCCCATCTATCATTCCTCGCATACACAAGAGGGCCGACCGATCGGTAGCCGATCTCGTGAGATCGTCGAGCCGGCGGCATATACATAATTCATAAATAAAGCGCGCGAGCGAAATTGCGCCGCGCGGATTAAAACCTCAAAGCTTCGAGCAATCACGGGCTAATGAGGCGCGCAGCGCGGGGGTCGACTCGGGGTCGAGGCCGCATAATAAAATCCTAACGATAATCAATGGGGGGCGCCATTACGCGGTGGTGCGCCTCTTGCGGTCGCCGCCGGAAGAAAATCACGCGGGGGCTTCTCCCTCGCGCGGCTTCCGTCGGCTGCGGATCGCTTTGCGGCCGGCGAGCGACTACCGCGGGCACCGCACGCCTCGTAAAGTGAAGTAATTGAAGCGATCGGGATGCGCCTCCCCCCGTCTTTCAGCCTTTAGATCGCCAATGAATCGTTATTGATGGCTATTTTGCTCTCGCCCCTCCGGCCTGCTTGTTTTTTTTCTTTTTTTTTGAGATTGAAGAACTTTGATTGATTTTGAATTGAATGGATAATAATGGATCGGCTATTTTTAAGGAGTTTATACTTAAACGGTCGTCTCTTATTAAAACTGTTATACTTGAAGATGAAACACCTTCATGAATGCGAACCGTGACTTGAATTTATTTATTATGTAATGATAATTGTTGTAATAATTATACTTTTATTATAAACCTCTGTATATACATATTTACCCAAATGTATATGCGTCAATCGTTAAGGTTTTATTTGATTACATTTGAGATTCATAATAAAGATTAGTTTTTACGTGTAAATATTACAATCGCAACTCAAACTTTATTTATTTCATTGATATTGACATTATCTACCATAACTCTGTACAAGAATGTTATCAAAATGAAAAGAGATATAGAAAACTCATTTGGTTTTTTTCTGAGTGAACAGCTTTTTGACTCTAAATTTTCTCTTCACTCGTACGATTCTCTTACGTCTTTAATCCACTATCCCATCTGACTGTATAATGCAATATGTTGCTATAAATGAATTACTTCTCGATGAGCGTCCATAATCGTAAATGTTCGCGGCATTCGTTCTACTTTTCCAGGATCCATCGCCTTCCATCTTTCTTTTTAATATCTTCATTCTGTCGATGAACAGCCACATGGTCTCAACGTAACTGCGATTACCTGAGCGCATAATGCTTCCTGTGTGAACCATGATCGTGACAGGTCGAAAGCTTACGGTCGTTGTGAGGTGCACCATTAAGCCCGCGAATGATGAAAAGGGAAGCCGACGGATGCCGCGGGTAAAGTGCACATTACACCCGATGCTTCCTTCCAATAAAAAAAAGATCATAAATAATCGCAATTTCGCTTGATTATCGTTTCTTGCCGTGATCAGATTTTACCCCTTCTCTTTAATGAAATTAATTCGTGGATCGTGAAAATCTTGATATCTACACGCATTAAAGACTTATGAGTTGTACTCACTTGATGGTTCAATCAAGAGTAACAATTTAATGGTAGTTAGGTTTAAGCGATAGTTTAGGTTACTAATGCAGTCAAATGTATAAGTCGATAATTATCATAAATTCAGTTGATGAACTATTTATCTTCGCATATCTGTTAATATATAATATAATTTAATTTAAAAGCTTCTTTTTATAATTTATTCATCTGCCATTAATTAAATTTATCTTTCAATTATATATCATGATGAATATTGTGTATGATTATGAACTAAGGTTTTTTATTTTCCATTATTATTTTGAGATAGTCTTCTGACCAGTTTACGGAGGGAATTGATTGGTTTCTGCGAGCAAATGCGTCGGTTCAAACTTTTCAGTCAAAACCCATATTATGCAGTCCCTTCTTTTCTATTACATAGTTTTATCTGTGATGCGAGCTGTACGACAAATCAACCTCAGGCTTGCCAACTCGAGGTTCGAAATTTCTTATACTTGGGGCATCTAAAAACTCTTTCATGCAGCTCTTACATATACAAGACTAAAACTATGGAAGTTAATAAATACAAATTGAAATTTTAAACAGATTTTCGCCATCTCTTTTTTTATTGTCACCGGAACTACTTTTAATTCCGATAATAAACTTGGGATGATATAACAACATAAGCAAAAATTATTCATACTCTCTGTATCAGCATGTATGTGTGAATAAGGAAGTTGACCATAAAAATAAAGATAAGAAATCTGAGATTATGTATATTTAAATAAAAAATAAGCATGATATAATAATTGTGTCATATCTCTACAGGTCAATTAAAAATATGTTGACTGCAGAAAATGTTTTGGGGGTAGAGGTTTGCCTGAACGAGTCTAAGCACATCTAAACTTTTTAATTAATTTTAAGTATCAAGGTAAAAATATTTTAATCCATAATTTTCAATAATTATGAAATGAAAATTCTGAAGATTTCTACCAGGGATAATAAACTTAATAATATAATGCCAGTGATTACAGTTTTCATTATTCCTTTTTTTTATTTTGGAGAAAATGAAACAATAAAATTAAACAGAGTGATAGTCTTTTAATTATAGAGAAAATGCTTCAATTAAGCAAATGTATGACTATCCAACTGTTGAGTAACAGATTTTTGCAATATAAACATCAAACTTTTTGATAAATGTTTATGTATTTTCGAGATACTTGTTGGAAAATAGAAATAGTAAAAAAGAAAAACATAATAATCAATTAATAATTACTAAATAACTCATAAATAATAAATATAATAATGATAAAATTTACTTATCCAATTGTGTGAGGTTATGTAGTTTCATTGTTTTAGAAAAATTTATTGTTGTTTCTATGAAAGAATATCTTTCATACTATCCTTATCTTTTGTATAATACAGTGAACTTGAAACTGTTTATAAAAGAAAAAGTCTTGAGATGGCAAATTAAAATAGTTACATGATTATGAATAAAAAGTAAAACATAACATTTTTATAGTTCTCCCTAATAAAATTATATGATGGTCCATTTACATTATGACATTACATGGACGTTTAGTAAGCTTTACTCTTCATCTTTTTATTGTATACTAAAATAAAATTATGAAAAATAAAAAGGAAATTTCGATAAAATCAACCAATTTTGTACGATAGAAATTATAATTTTTTTCTGTTGTAATCACTTTTAATTCTTAATAGCGAGTAAACATCATCACTGATCGTAAATTTCTCCCAAAAAATGTTAATCCGTTGAATTCCAGGCGTAGTCCTCTGCTTAAAAGTAAAAGTATGCATCCCGTCGCAGCTCCCGCCTCGAATTACGCATTATGCAAAACACCCGAAAATAGCTTTTTAAACAGAACATCTATATTTATGCGGGAACGTGCACTCAATATGCAGGAATCAGCTGAATTAAACGCAATTTTCATTGACGTTCGAGGAGCACGCATAAAATTGTCTCAAAATTTTCTTGCTCTCTCGCTTCCTCCTTCGCTTACATCTTTATACATGTAAGTTGATAAATGATTCAGAACATGTCCTCCTGAAGAAAGATTTTTATTCCTTATCTATCGTATTAAAAAATGTATTATAAAAAACCGAAAGACATCGTTTTGCAGGATAAAAACAAAGTTTATTCGTTACATAAAAACTAAAACTAAAATATTATTTTCTTTATTTTTTATTCAAACATTTCCAATACTTTTCGAGATTATTTTATTACTTATTGCCAATATGAAAAGCAGAATTTAAATAATGTAATAATACGCGGAGTAAAAAATTGTGTTTTATAAAAAATAAATATTAAAAAAACTTAGCAATGTAATATCCATTTGTTTTATTATAATAGAAGTTTTATAACTTATAATAATTGCCAAAAATTTAATACATTAATTTCAGTAATTATATGTACTAGATGCAGTTTATTCTGACATGTAAACAATTTACTTTAGTCGATAAATATCTCGTTTTTTCTAGCTAATCTTAATAATATATTAGCTAATTCTTACTACCTTGGTGTAAAATCAGTTAAGAATTGGTCTACCATTTTTACTAGGTCAGCACACCTGCAAATTTCTAAAGGAAATGATATTTGAGTACAGTAATTCGATTTCCTTAAAGCACACGTATTCCGATATCCTATATTTTTCAAAATTAACAGATCAAATACATAGCAACATTATAAAATATTCGAAACACTTTTCATCGAATAACTGCGGAAGATTAACATATCGAAAAAGAAGACTCCCGCATCGCGGGAAAAATACATATATTATCGTTGTATACTTGCAATATTCCACTCGTGAAATTATTAGGTGGCTGAGGTCGAATTAAGGCGGTAATAAGGGCGAAAGCGCCGCTGATTATGCAAGTGAATTCCCTATTCTTAAGACTTAACAACTTTGTGACGCATCTTTTCCGAGAGTCACTGTACATATCGATGTATGAAAAGGGGGTTCATTACTTCGTCATTTTGCAAGCGTGCAAAGTTGTCGTGGTAGCCGTGCCGGTGGGCATCGCAGATCTAAAATTATAATAATATAATGTCTGTTGGTATCCAACCGATACTATACGAAATATGACTCCGAGTTACCTTTCCTTAATTCGTCGTTCTGTATTCCTGTTATTACGTGTATAATGTTTCAAAATGAAATTTAAAAGAGTACAAAGTGAATCTTTATAACATTAATAATTCATGTATAGGACATTCTTTACGATGTATGTAAGAATATTGGTGCAAGTTGACATTTGTATTAAAGAATTTAAACCAAATATTTCCACAAAATATATCGGGCTAAAGGGTATATGTATATCATAATTTTATTGAAAATATAGACTACTAATTCCTACCATATTGAATTTAATTATTGTGCATTGTATTGTTAGTTTATAAGACTCAAAGAAGCATAACGAATCATGCAATTACAGTAATTTACATTTTTTTGTTTCAGGATCCATCTTCCGTAAGTATGGAACCGTATCATACATAACAAGGGAACTACGGGCGAACGAATTTACTCGGATTCTAAAACTGGTCTTATCCTTGTTTCTTACAATGTGTCTGTATTGCATGTCCACGTGGCGTTCCATGACTTTTTGCTTACAACGTACGGCCGCTGTACGACGTTACCGCTGTCGCCACTGCCACCATCACCTCTTCGCTAACAGGGCGTGAGTATATTTTATGCATTTCTTGTTCTACAACAGATTAATTTATTTATTCTTGCATACCGATCTAAAATTTTTCCGTAAATAAATGTTTAAATTTATCCTCAAAAAATATAATATAATATTTTAAACGAAAATAAGATATTTAGTGCAAATTAATCGAGCAAGCAAATAAGCGACCAAATTTAAATAAAAAAAATTATTTAATTTAAATTTAAGTATAAAAATACAAAATTAGTGAATATTCTTATATACAGGCATTTTACGCTGTAATATAACGTAAAAATACGTTCAATATCTTTCATCGCTTACTTTTCTTTTCCTCTTTCTCAAACGTTATATTTGTAACACAAATTATGTGGCATTGGATTCTTAATTTTTATATTCATTATCTTCTCGGTCCAATTTAATTGTTAATTATTATTATAGAATTACGCATAGTTAATACAAAAGATGCTACTTTAAATTATTTTTTTAATTGTCTTATTAGCTTTATAAAAATATAACACAATAGTAATTTGAAGTATTGAAAAATTAAATTAAAATTTTTGGCAAAATTAAAAATAATTGTACAGTATCACTTCTTTATTCATACTTTTATTTAATCATATTATTAATTATACTAATATCTTGGATTAATTAAGCAGAAAATACAATTTACTAACAGTAAACATATTAAAGCTTTTTAAACGATACATGCACTGCATAATATATAATTTACAAATTGAACGCATGATAAGTGGGATAACAAGTATTTATTTTTCGATAATTAGTATTTATACGAGCAGTATTGAAATTATTAAGAGTAAAAAGGCTTAAGTGAATCGTGTTAAGCAGAGAGTTTTATGATTAATTTAATATATTGATCAACACACAAATGTTCTAAATTAGCATTTCTTCTTCCATCTTGGAGTGGGAGCCATAGGACCCTCGTCACTTTCCCCTTTTGGAATGTCTGATTCACAAATCTACATTACATTTAATTGATGTTTAGTAACAATATGAAAAGTAGCGATTGCTCAAGCGTTTTATTTAATGCCATCAGTAATAATCAAGCAAGAAAAATAATAGACATTTGCGTGCAGCAGGTTGAAAGCTTACAGGCCCGTGCGCCGTGGCCATGCGTTCCCGCAAATAACAAAAAGGTCGCCCCCGTAGCGCCATCAATAAAGAAATCCGCGAAATTTCTCGAAGGAAAATATGACGAACAGAACGAGGATCATAAATCAAGGGTGGCGCGCGTCTTTATCGTCCGCTGGCACAGCATTAACAAAGCCTGACACCGTCAATTAACAATCATTTGTAGGGGATATCAATTAAGATCGGGCGAGGGGTCCAGCGGAGCCCGGGGCGCCCCCCTTCGACATCTAAATCACGCGATTCCCGAGAAAGAGGACAATCCATTAGAGGGGCCGGCGGCAAGGAGCCTCGCGGCGGTCCGGCCATCCATTCCCGGGGCCCGAGGCGGGCCGCTGCCGCGCGGCCCCGGAGTTATGATTAATCCGGCTAGGGGGCGCCGCGGACCCCCTCGCGCGAGAGCGGACGCGCGGTTTTTTACATTTTCGGGGGCCGCCAGAGACAATGGACGCCCGCGGCGGCGTCTGGGACCCCCGCGAGGCACGCCTACGTGGCGCGCTGTATGGAGACGTCACCCGGGGGATCGGAACGCGTGCTTCGGGCCCCCTCCCCGGGATCCGCCCGCGGCCGCCTGTCACTTCCGCTGGCACTTTCTGCGAGAGCGATGGGCCCGGCCGGGGGGGACGCGCGATATTTCTGCTGCGCCTCGCGTGAGTGGACGTTGTTATATGTCGGGTGCGTCGCCCTCCTCCCCGCGGGATGCGCCGTCGCCCAGGCCTTCCTTTTGCTCGGGCCCTTGCTGAGCGTAGCCCTCGATTCGCTGCAATGGGGGACCGGCCGACAGTTTTGTACGCGCAATTTCTAGCACGCGACCAGTGTCTCTCCTCTGATTTTCTACGTGGATCGCTAAATTTACCACCTAAGCCAACTTACAGCCGCTTGGATACTCTATACTTGCTCCGCCTTGTCTAATAAATGCATCTTCGCTAGCTACTATGCCAGATTAAGTTATTTCAAATAAGCGCTCATTCTTGTCCAGAGCGAATAAAATTGTATTTGTAGCAAATTAATTAATTCTTAACAAGCAAATTATGATATAAACAAAAGCTCCCAACATTTACTCTTGAAAAACTACAGAGCGGTTATTTCCTATAAACACTGCAGATATTTGTACTTGAAACGAGAGAGAGAGACTGAGACAGAAAGAGATGTAGATGAAGGACCGTTTATTAAAACAATAATTATATAAATATCTTCTAAAATTCGCTTTATTAATATGTTTATTTCTTTTTTTATTCTCATGGACTTTACCGTTGTAGTTTAATTAGTGATCCAAATCGTGTACGACCCTGTTTGGCATTTTGGAATCAAAAAAATATCTACCTTACCGACATCTTAATTTTTTATACGATCAAAAATAATGAACATATTAAAGTAAAATATTACCAATAAAGCAGCGTACCATTTCTCAATATTTTATTTCAATATATACATTATTTTCGATCTTATATGAAAAATTGACATGTCGATAAGGTAGGTATTTTCTAAATTCGAACGGATCTCCATTAAGGGGGCTCTAACCTAACCTGTATTACCACCCGAACATTGTTTCGCGTCTGAATATTTTTTGCCTTGATTATGTAATCAACTGACTTTTAATTTTATAGTTCCTCCGAAATTTAATAATCTTTAAATAAACATAGCCCTTTGTAGAAAACGATAAATAAATTGAAAAATTACAGATAACTTTTTTGTTGAATTGGTACTACAATCGCTTTATAATTATTTTTTTTGTTGATATGCTGAAAGAAATTATTATTTATAGAAAATTTATTAGAGGATTTTTGGAAAAATGGTTATGGTTATATAAAGATTATTAATTATTATGATTAATATTAGATTTTCAAATTTCTTTCTGTAAATCGTATAACAATATAGTCAAGCAAAGGATACTAGAAACATATTCCAATATAATCCACAATTTTAATACTACCTTTTAATAAAAAAAATTGATATTAAATACTTCGCCATACAAAAATGTATAACATAACTCGCCTACAAATTTCTAATAAATTCCATTGATCTGTATTTTTAATGTTTTTCAATATTCTTAACAATAATATTTTTTTCCTGCATATTTATAATACAAATTGATCCGTATGGATTATTCTTAAAATTAATAATAATACACAATTTTAAAAACAATTATTTCGGTTAGAAACTTCAAAAAAAATCGCCCGACGTGGGGCTCGAACCCACGACCCTGAGATTAAGAGTCTCATGCTCTACCGACTGAGCTAGCCAGGCACATGATATTCTGATCAGTTTAGTCGAATAAGAAGCAAAGATAATACCAAACATTTAAAATTCTTATTTAAAATTTATTATGGTAATTTTTAGATTCATTTTGTCTTAATTGTTGAACCATAAATAATTAATTATTGTTTACATTTACAATTAACCTTTACCATGCATACGTAAGTAAGTTCTTAATAATCAGACTTAAAATTCATTTACTGTAGGAAAATATGTTGAATATTTATATGAGAAACAATAATAGCATAAGCTAGCCTTATTCAAAAACAATGTATATGTTTAATTTCCAGTGCAACACAATTTTTTCAATCGCGTGATCTCCCGTGGTTCGAAAAATTTCGATTTTCTTTTTTCGTCGTTCTTATCTTTATCTCAGTCATTTTACCGTTGCGCGCGCATCAGCCGATGATATCGATGGCCGCTTCAGTCGATTCATGCTGACTCTCCTCCGGTCGTCCTCAGCTCGACGAGAGCCTCGTTACCTGCGGGCGAAGAAGTTTACACCGTGCAAAGTGGCTCGTTCACGTTTCGATAATTGAATGTTGTTTTCATTTAAATAGTAACGAGTCACTCATTACCAGTTGGTCGGTAAAAAGCGATTCTCTCGCTACGGGGCTCTTTCTCTGCCTCTCCTTCTCGCTTCCTCGTCGTCGATGTTTGTATGAGCCCGCGTTCGCCTGCTACGTCGAGTGTCGGTGATCAGTGTGTCGATATTTTTGCTCGGCGCTGATTGCTCTGGTAATAAGTCGAATACTTTTGCAATCGTCATTGTTCCTTTTTTAATAAGGCCACGGTAGGAAATATTTTCGATGAATAGAAGCCAAGGATTTTTTATTTATTTCATAAATAAAATGTTATTTTTGCAAAAACATTACTTTGAGAAGATAGACTATTATCTCTCGATAATATGCCGTAATCTATCAGTCCTATAATTTGTATATCCTTTTTTCATACTTTTTATACTTTATTATACATTGTTTTACTATGTCAAGAAAATATAGTAAACATATTCTGAAAGTATGAATGTAAATATTTCAAAATCCGTTATAAATCTCTGTAAACATACAACTTTTTTTATTTTACTTTTTCAATTTTGTATATTAGTTCGATTACATCTACTGTTAGGTAATTAAATAAAAGTTTGTGTATTAAAATTAGTTCAAACAAAAGTATTAAGATGATTTTCAGATGTTTTGTTTTATAATTATAAAAATAATAAGGTTTAAAGAGTGAACAATTTTTTAACTTCGTTAAAAAAATTAATTATTCTAATGAATATATAATAAAGGACAGGGTAAAATTGAAACCAATATGATGTACAGACTAGATTTTATTCTTAAACATGTAATGAAAGTGCATATAATTTACATTTATGGTAAAATAAAAAAATCAATCATATATCTGTTTTGATTTGCGTTCAAATTTATCTAACGCATGCTTAAAAAGGGACTCTAAAACTTTAATTTGTTTTGCTTCTTTTATCAGCTTGTGTTGATAAATTTCTGCTTGTTTTCGTTTTACTTCAATTTCTTTATAAATTTTTCGTAGTTTTAACATACTTTCTTGTTCAAAAATAAGCTTCCTTTTCATCAAGTCTAATAAATGGTCTTTTCCTGTATCTGATTCTTTTTCTACAATAAGAGATTTCAAGCTTCTAATTTTTTCTTCTCTGCTTAATAATAAACTCTTAAAGTCTAACAATTCAAATTCGTTGACTATTCCGTAGCCTTCGTCACTTAACCTTCTAGTGCGAACTTTTAAAGTTTCATCAAAACTTTGAAATACTTTTGAATTATTTATGTCGCTCTCATACAGAACATCTATCTTACTATTATTAAAAGGAGTTATTGAATTATTTTGATCTGTTATAGAATAATTAAAGCGTGTAGGTTCATACTTTTTTTCTTTGTCTATTCTATTTTCTCCATTTTCAATACTTTTAGAAAAAAAAGCTACTGCTGTTGTGTTTAAATTTGGTAATGTAAAACTAACGTCTAAGTTTGGAAGCTGTTTCTTTAACGTATTCAAATCTTCTATAGTTAAATTAGGTAGTTTATCATCAAATGTTGTTGGTATTTCCGTCGCAAATGGTGGTGGATTATCTTCGAATCCAATAAAGAGTTCGTTTAAAAAATGACCTTCGAATTTGCTCTGGAATTCACGTCTTCTATCTAATTCTTGATTATGAAGAAACTGCATCTCTTTAGCAATGTGTTTTGTCCAGGCAAGAAAGGATTGTGAAAAATTTTTTCTACGGACCACTTCAATTACTGCATTTACATACATTTCTGGAGCCACGCGAACTTGCTTTAAAATTTCTATTTCATTACAAAGATGTTTTAAGTTATTGTTATACAAAATAATCTTTTGATTTATTTCAGCAAGTTTATCTTCTATTTTTACAATCCTTTCCAATCTACGCTGAATGCTGAAACAAAGTTTTTCTTTTGTATTAGCGCAGTGTCGCCAAATTTCACGCAGTTGAGTATGATTTTGTAACATTAAAAGCAATCTATGATTATGTAATGAACTCCATTCAGATATTTTGTCTTCGTCAATTACTTGCGATAAGCCATCATGGTCGTCTTTAAATTTTTGAGCTAATTTAGTTTGTTCTTGAACTATTTTTTTCATATGAATTTTAACGAGTTCTAAAGAATATAATCGATCACACACACGCTTGATTTCCTTTAAATTCTGTTCATTTGCAGCTTCCAAAATTTTATCTATCTCATGCTTTAAACAAGCCATTGTTCGATTATCAAATTTTTTTAAACCTCGAGAGCAGTGTTCAGCCAACTGCTGCAACCTTGTAGATGAAATCCAGTCCATCAGTGTATAATTCTCAGAATTTTGATCACATACATTCATAGAATTTTCTAAACATAACATAGATGAATTTCTGTTTCCATCTTGTAAAGCAGATAAAAGTGGAATTTTTTGCAAAACATTTGCATCATCGTTCAAATTTTTAATAATGTCTACGTGATCTTCATAATCAGCAATAAAAGAATCAAAATTATTCGCGAGAAGTTCTGCATTATATTCACAGTTTTGGACTGAATCTTCCAAATGTGCAATAATGGCTGACCAACCTTGCTGTTGAAAATGCTGTTCGCTCACTAGTTTTTCACATATCTGCGATTGCTCACAGGCTTGTTGACTAAAAAGTTCAGCTATTTGAATTCGAGTTAGTAGTGTTTCTAAATCAGCTGGCATTTTCGCAGAATCATATACCCGATTTTGAAGGTTATAATTGACGTCATCGTATCCATTCAAAGAAGATGCCGATGATGATGTTGAGCTAGTATCTGATATAGATTTATTAAATAAATAAACAGGATTCGCGTCCGTCCCAGTAGAATAAGATGAAATTTGGGCTTCTAATTCAAGGCTTCCTCCACCTTTCATAAGCAAAACTTGATGAAGTGGTCGTATGTTACATTTTTTATCAATTTCTTCTTTTAGATTAGCAACATTGTGGAATGCAAGTTTCGCATCGAAAGATAACATATAACCTCTTGCCACGTCAAAAACGTACAGCATTTTTATAGGTATATCCTTACAGAATTAATAAAAGGTCAAATTTTCAAGTACAATTTATAGGCTGTATTTTTAATTATTCTGTAAACATTAAAAGAAAATTAATAAACGATTATACTGATATAAATATTTTTAAATCAATATGCTCATATACTTTAAGAGTAAAGTAAACAATAGAGCATAAGTATAATATAATAATCTTAATGTATGTATACATTATTTGAAATTATTTAATTTATAAAACTTATTGTTTAATTATTTATTTGAATAATTTTATTTAATATGAATCAAATATAATCATTAAAATTTTAGTACAAACTATGTTTTATAAATGTAAACTGAAACTTAATACTTACAAAACTAATTACGTTACTCCATGTCTTGAAGTAAAATTTACGTATATTTTTACGTAAGGATTGTATACAACTACATTCAATTGATTATTCACTATATGTAGCTACTTCAGTTTCAAGCATTTAGAAATAAACTGTTATTTCAACTTTTCTCTTCAAAGTTTATGATTATGTTTATTTTCTAAAATCTTACATTCAACTGCAATATCTGTAATACAAACATTTGAAGAGAGCAAAGGATTTTTCATAATCCCTTTATGCTATTCGTTTCGAGTTTACACATAAACTTACATATTTCTTAGAATCGTACGAGCAAGAAATAATGTAGTGAATTCTTGTCATTGAAAAATACTTATATTATTCTTAATTACCGCATTATGACAGTTTAATCCGCCACCTAAAATTTAATAGATGCATTGTTGTTACTATATTTTCTTATATACATATATATATATAAATCAGTTATAATTTACATGTTAAATTGATAAAATAAAATTGCAGTTATAAAAATAAGATCCCTACACCTTGCAGAAATAGCCTGTAATACGCTTTTCAAGTATTTATACTTGACAAAGTGAGCATGTTAAAAAAATTAATAACCTACTAAAATCTTATCAGTGACAATAAAAAATCTGTAAGTGTATATAACTCATAATATCGTATTCTTTTAAAGACAGAAAATAAGATAGAAAAAAATGCTACGCCGAACCTTTACCTTAATCTGATTGTCAGGTGGGCCCCGCCGACGGCACGCGATCTCCAAACGGAGAAAGAGGCTACTAACCGCGTGCTGCATCGCGTTTCCGTATGCAAAAAAAGAAAGGGAATGTGTGGTAACGAGAGACGCTAGGAATGTATATATTAGGAATGTAAATCGGTAACACTGGCGTTGAAATGGCCGAGATAGGAACTGATTAACCGCCAGTAATAAAAGAGCGTTGAAGAACAGGGAACGAGCATGCGGACACTTCTCGCGGCTGTTGCTTAGTTTATTTTATCCTAAGGGTTGCGTGCTAATGCTGAGAAATGCTGGTCATAGATATAAACGAAGAATTTCATGAAATACATATTACGCCAATGCAATATATTTTCAAATGCAAAATATATTTTTGGACGCTATGAAAATACTTTGGCTGCAAGCTGTGTGAAACAAGGAATGCATTGTTGTTGTAGCTTTCCAAAATCTATACATTTTGAAAAGAATCGAAAAAACGTCAGTTTATCTGATTATGAAATAATCTAGAAATCAAGCGTGTTATCCATAAACATCTACCGTTGATATAAACTCCAAGATAAACTGTTAGTTTGCAAAAAAATTAGTAGGCGACAAATACGTAAGTAAAAAGTGTCCAATTAAATAAATGACCTAAAGAAACTCATTAAGGAACGGTAATCAATTCAAGGGTGAAGAGTTTGAGTGAAAAATAATTGACAAAACGGCAAGATAAACGTCCTGCACATGCGGAGCGCTTGGCTTTTTACGAGCGGCCTACTCAGCACGTCTGGCCAATTGTGACTTACCGCTCTTAGGCGGCTGCCACCGCGACTTAACGGGCAGTTAGCGCCGACATAAATGTCTTTGGTGCGAGAGAGGCCACGGGCGAGGCTCTTAATTACTGGATATACGTGGATAATGAGGCCGAGTGAGCAAAAGGAAAGCTCCATATATTTCATTCAGCGCCTCATTGCGATGAAAATAGAAGTATGAATTTTCATTCACCACTGCATGGTGATTTTTATCTGAACACAAAAATGCTGTTCTATTGAAATTGTTGCAAATGCTTACAGTATTTGGAAAATTATGATATTTCAATTATTGAATATCTAGCTTATACTTGAAGGTAGTCTGAGAACGATTTGTATCAAGATTTCATATGAAAACTTTTGTTGAAAGCCTTTTTGCTCTTTATATCAGTTCAGTTATGATGAAATTCATATTACTTTTTATAAATATACGTTTTAAGGCACTACATATTTTTGTAAAATTATAATTAAAAATTATTCCTCCCAGATATAATTTGGTTATTTATTTTCGTGTCGAATGGCATCACACTTGGCTGAATAAAATAATTAACTTCATTTATGAATTCTGAAAAATTAATGAGCTCTTGTATCAGAAACGCATAAAAATTCATAAGATTCATATAAATGTAATAAATATAAAAACGCACACACGTGATTTCTGCGATAAATCCAAAAAGCCCTTGTTCGGCATTATTGCAAGCCATTTTATCTTGACACCAGTAGGGAAGATAGCTTATTTACATAGCTTAATTTTGGAATTACACGCTACTGTATCGCATCGTTTTTTCACTACATAAATTGACTTTTCGCGGAAAAGGAATGATATTAAAGGTGAAGCTAATTAAATGAAATTACGTGCAATGAAAATATTACAAATCATGATAAAAATCGGTGCAAATTCTTATCTATCACATGGTTTATGATACAGTATTAAAACAGATTATGTGAAAAAAGAAGTTTATGTTGGAAGAAAAATTACTTTTTAATCTTAAAAGAATCTGCGAATACATGAATACCAAAGCAATGCATAGTTTGTTTATATTGCATTATTTTTATTTTATGACATCAATGGGTTGCCTCTACATATTTTAGATATTTCTATAAAACGTAATTGACTAGCGTAACCTAGCCTAAATTTCTAATCAGGCTTTTGGTGCATTCAATATTTCTATAAATAATGAGAAAACAAAGAATCGTGGATAGACTGCTGTACGATCACATTGATTTATTAAAAAAATTAATGATTCATTATTTTCTTTTATCTTTTTATGGTTGACTTTACATCTCATAATTACATTTAACAAAGTACAACGATTAAAAACTTCAGAAAAAACAATTCTGTACGGATAATAATTTTGTATGCTTACTACATGATTTATGCAATCACATATTTATAGTCGCATTTTAAATTGAAGACAAACATTTAAAATTAAAAAAGTATTTTTATCTGCACATAATAATTAATTATAACAGCTCTTAACTTAATTTATCTAAACACCTTCAAAAGTTAAGCTATACTAATTTCAATCACATTGGGCGTAGCACGTAGTAGAATACAGACAAACTTAGTATCGCGTCCCTTTTTCAAACGATGGGTGCATTATTTAGATATCGGTCTGGGGGGCTTGAAGGATTCGCGATCGAAACTTCCTCCCAAGTCCGCACGCGGCCCTCGACCCGATAGTCATCTGGAATATTATGTAAATAAATGCGCGTGCGTTAAGTGCGGGACGATTTAAAGACGAGCGGCGCGCGTGCATTATAAAGCTCGACGCGATAAGAGGGAGGAAAAGAGAGAGAAGAGATCGGGGACACGCAAATCTGCATAAGTGGAGAGAAAATATTATCTTTAAATGAATGAAGCGTGTACAAATATGAGATCGCACGCGGAGATATGGAGCCGGCAGGTGTATACACACTCTGCGGGCAACGATGACTGAAAGTTTAATTTTACGATTGTGTGTTCGATTCTTTTCTCCTCTCTCTCTTTCTCTACAGCACCCCTTCTTCTCCTTTTTCAATTAAGCGAGGTCAGCCGAAGAAGTATTGATTGGGAGCTTTATAAAGCGTGTGTAAAATTTTATGCGGGTATAATTTTTTTCTTGTCTCTTATTCAACTCGAATTTTTTGGTACTGTAATCACAATCAATTGATCACTTGTTTACGCATTTTTGTTAAATCAGCCACATAATCATATTGTTTATTAATATGTTTTGGTGCATCGTGCCCCATTTTATCGTCAAGTGTACATTTTCGAGTATACTGCGATTGCGTTAGCTTCACAACGGGATTTTTCAAAATAGGCGAAGCAAAGAAATCCTAAGTTGCAGTAAAATTTGCATACATTTTGAATGCCTTAGGAAAGGGGAAGGTCATCGTGATAAGAATCCCTCGGCTTGATTCAGCGGGGTTGTGCACCTGCCCGCCCCTTTGCATCATGAATGCGCTTCTTTCTTGATCTATCGCGCGGCCTAACCTCTTCCGTTTCCCCCTTTGCCTCTTATTTCTTTTTACTGCTTTTTGCTGCGCAAGTTGCGTCTCGTTTTACTCGCATTGGTCTCATCTGCTTTCTTGCTCTCTTCGGATTTATTCCGCAACTCTGTTCGCGAAGGTATAATTGAATTGCTTACATTGGCGACATTTCTACGCGATTGAAGTCGACGTCGTGTCCCTTGTGCGACGCTATATCAATTGGAAGCCTGCGTCAAATCAATTACCGGAGAAATGCGAGTTGGTACAACCAGGGCTAATTATGGGTTCGGACCGCGCGCATGAAAACTGAAAACCTAATTTTCATCGCATTATATTCCCGGGGTCAATAAGATCATTTTGCATAAGTAAGGAGACGCGCGCAATTAGAATACAAAGAGAGGAGGCGAGCGCATCCTGCGACTGCCGGGGCGTATTATACACTCCGGGCGCTGCAGGAGAAAAACGGGCAGGATGATATCGAAGGGAGAAGGGGCCCCAAACGCGCTCGTCCACTATTATATTAAATTGTGTATATTTCCCGGGATAATTACTCGAATTATAAGCATTATGCAAATCGCTATGTAAATGGAGGCTCTGCGCGAGGGCCCGGGAGCTCGTCCTCCGCGCGCGGTATTACGGCAATTTCGCGCGTATAAGCGCGCGCTCTAAACGCGCCGCTTCACGGGCGTTTTATGCCCCGGTCGCGCGTATACTTTTTTACGTATGCCGTTTGACGCCGCTTCTTCGTTTTCCTTCCGCGGAATACTTCATATTGTGGCCTCGGTGATACGCGGGGCTCGCGAAACGCGATCGCCTTACGATTTCCCGGGTCTACCACTGCGACAATTACCTTTTCGGTGTCGTTACGGAATAACGAGTTTCATTAGGGTCACGGGTGATTAGTCGCAATTTTCGCATAGAGAGCGCGAGCCACGCCTCGACTTTACATAATTTCCCGGTAATTCTACCTTTATCATGCTTGTTTATCCTTTGATGGGGTTGTAGTGAACGACTTCCTCCAAATCACATCGAAAACGCATGCGCGTTTTGCTTGGCTAGTGCCGCAACTGCGTCTGGAGCCCCAGGCGCCTCGGTAGGCGCCGATCAATCACCTACCTCGACCTACCTTCGAAGCACGGGTAAATGTATCGTTCGCGCTGATCCTCAGAAACAATGGGCGCGCCTGTCCGAGTAGGAAATGCTCGAAATCGGCCGAAGTGAAAAAAAAGGCGGGGGCAGTGGGCTTCGAGAGTTCGATTGTGATGACGGGGCGACTTCTCGCACCCCATGCCTTTTCCACCTGTCACAGAGCCGGTTGATGGATAATGCCCGTGATCCCGTTCCTCCTAATATATTTTAATTTATGTTTTCACCCGAGCACTGCCGCGCGCCCTATGTGATTTTCTCGCGCGGCGGCGCCACAAGGCTGTGATGTGCCGCGGCTCCTCTTTCCCAGCTAAGCTTCAATTGCCGCGTCTGATCTTCTGACGTAGACAGAATTTTCGTCGCTGATCGAAAACAAGATGACTTCATTATTGTTTATCGGGGATCAGTTAAACGGTTGAGTTTTCACCGACGCTGCTCGATTTTCAAGCACTCGGTCGGAAATCAAATATTGTCGATTATCAAATTTCGTACTGCGTATTCGATTATCAGATAAGCATTAGCTGATTCTACACTTTAGAGATTCATATTGGGTACAAAATGCACAAAAAATGTTGTAAAACAGCTTTAATTGAAAATTGTTCATATACCTAAATAATAAATTCCATTATGAGCAAAAGTACGATGTACGAGAATAGTATGGGTACAGTATAATGCAACTTCTAAAGCAATTATTTCATTAGAATTTTTTGGAATTTGTCACATAAACGTTGTGATTATTTCATTAGTTATTCTAACAGTCATAATAAAAAATGAATGAAAGTCAGAATTTCTTCTTCGATTACTTACCGTTTTCATTTATGCTTAGCATTCCTGAGTTATCATCGTATAACTGTATTTGATGTTATCTTGGCGTTACGTATAGTAAAAAGATCTAATTGACTATGTATGTAAATTTAAATCATACTTTGCAAAGATACTTTTTCTATTGCAATGAATACTTTTGATGTCGGCAATGTTGAATCATTATTAATTTCGGAATTTTCGATTTTTATTAGCAATGAATATTTTCTAATTAAAATAACCTGTAAAATATCTTGAAAAAATAAAAGTAAAAAAGAACATTGCAGTTGAAACATTTTCCCAAAATAAAAAGTGGAAGAGAAGCTGAACTAAACGAAACGGGAAAGTTTTTCAATGTGCAAATTTTGCAGCAGAGCCAAATAAAGCTATACGCAAAATCCCACAGCGATAACAGTAAAACGCACTACAGCAGAATATGTAGCACTCGACCTTCTCAACTCCAAAACACGCGGGCTGATCCTCGTGGAGTAAAAATTACGCAAAACTCTACGTATATTCACTGCACTTGTATCCTCCCTACCCTGCTCAACCCTTCATACTCTGTTCCAGACATAAGCGCGTAAAAGTACACACTGTGCACCAGTGGGCGTACTTTAAAAGAACATTAATTTTATTTAAGTTATTTTTTTCACACCGGAAATGTTACCGCGGTACTTGTTTACTGCGTTATTTTAGTTTTAAATTTATCATGTGCCGCGTTTATAAATATTTAATGGCTATAGTCAAGTTTTTTAAGAAAAGTGATTTATAATCGTGTTTTGGACGTAAAAATTTAGTAAGCTTTTAAATTTACAATCCTATGACTCATTAAAATTATTAAATTATATGTATTCTTTAACACTTTACTACAAAATGAAACTGTATTATAGTGATTTAATATTAGATAATCCGAATAAGCAACTGTGCGATTTAAAAACTGCTTAAAATAAGCTCTTTGATTATACTTTATTTTATACATATAAAACAGATTAAAAAAGGAAAATTGTAATCTTAAATAACTGAATTTACATTTTATTTAAAAACGTATTTAACAACACTGCCGCTACTTTATATACCCTGTGAACTTTTAGGGCAATATTCCTGTTAATACGAAACGAAAAGGACATACAATTATACATTTATTTTCAATGTATAACAATAAACGTATTAACTGCTATCTACACCGCATGAGCCGCTACATACACGTGTTTCACGTATTACCAAAAAGTAGTGTACACCCAAAAGAGCATAAAATACAGAGGAAAAGGTGTACGTAAATGCAGGCATACGTATAATATGAAAATAAAGGAGTAGAGAGCACATCATGACATCGGTTTGAAGGGCCAGTGTATATAAGGCGTGCACCAACTCGCAGTCGCGCATATCGCGAGATCTATCTGAATAATAACGTGTACGACAACATGTCAAATTATACAGAACCCATGAAAACACTGGTACTGAGCGCTTATGTCTCGGATTTCGAGGCAGTCTTGCGCTTCGTCGCCGCGCGTGCGTGCGTGCACCTTATTCCTTCGTTTCTCTCTATCCTTTTTACGTTTTCTCCATTTTTTTTCCTCTTTTTCATCGTACGTTCCCTCTCCCTATCTGTCTCTCGATTTGTGTTCTTTCACTCTCCCGCGTCTTTTTTCCTGGTTACGCGTCACGCATGCGTACGCGTATAACCTGAGACAGTCTCTTACGCATACATGGGTACACGACACTTGTTGACGATTGTATGTAGTGCCAATTACCTGATAATTTAGCTGAAATCGCTTTAAAATCATTAATATGTAATTTTTTCAAACAAATTCGAATTTCTAAATAAAGGACAATGAAATTTTAATTTATATTTCAAAAACACGAATAATTTTGTTAAATTAAATTGTTAAATAAAATTGTTTAGTTCTTACTGAATGTATTGTTGGACATCGTCTTAGACATCGTCTTCATATTTCTTCCCTGTCTCAAACTATTTTTGGGCGAAGTTTCGCTTGCAGGCGGTTTGAGGCTCCTACCGAGAATATAAAGTGCGGCTTCACTGTTAAGCCAAGGAGCTTTGTTTTTTACCTGCAGTACAATTAATACAGAAACTATTTATATTATGTCTTTAGATATTTTTTGAAGTGCGTTCTAAAGTAAATTACACGTATACTTTTCTTAAGTGCAAGCAGAAATACGTTCTTCATTTGTTTTAATTTGCTTGCTTTATTCGCATATTACATTTATTCGTCTCGTGTGCTAATTTTATGTATGCATTATATATGTGTGTAATTCGTTCGTGCTACTTACAGTTACATAATTGCTGTTCACTTAGAAGTATTATTCGCACCTCTTGTTTACCTTGCGAAACAGCTAGATTATCTGAGTTCACGCTTATTTAATCTAGCTACTAAATTTGAATTAAGTCACATTTAATTCAATTCTTTTTAACTAGCTTTTAACCACTGTTGTTCAATTTTGATATGCACAATACGCATCTTGGCTTCATCATATTATGTTCTATTTTCAATTAATGAGTTCAATTATTCGAAATTATCAAGTTATTCAAGTTATCAAACTTATCTGACCAACTGTCAAACACCTCATCAACTACACCTTTCACACTCTACTTAAAAAATAAAATATTCATTTCGCCGTTTTACTCGCAACCTGTCTCTCTACTAAACCGTAATGTTCGTAAAGTGACTCGAAATAAGGGTTATGCTTGGTCTTTGGTGCGTATTTTTACGGTATGCATGCATGAGACCCAGCAATTGCCTCTCATATCAATGCATTCCGAAAACGATCTTCACTCTTTACGACCACTTTCGCATAAAACTACTACTGCAGATAACTCCCAAAATTCCCTTTTTCAATCAGCTAGCGCTTTTGACAATAAACCAGAATATCGTGATTATAAAATATCTTTCCATCGCTCCATAAAAAATTAGTCAATCAATCCTATAAAATCGTATCTTTTTTGGTTTACTAATCCCGGTACGTAATTATCTCTATATTCTTCTCTCCATATGAAAATATGCAAGTATATTTCTAAGCGTTATGTTAATTGTTAAGAAACTAATGATGTTCAAATGTACCAATTTTAGCACAGAATCAAACCAATAAAGTTTTATATACATCTAGAAATAGCTGCGTTGATATGTATTGTAACTTAATTCAAAAGCTATAGCGTAATCAAAGAGATAAATAGATGTTGCACATGCAGGTCTAATAAAATGGAAAAACTAGATGCTTAGAAAAACAAATAAGTGGCAAGGTTGCAAATAGGAAATTTTCTCACCGTAATTATCGCGATTTTTATCAGTGGTCGTCTCGTTCGTGTGGGCGTGAATGTATCACGCACCTTCCGTGGCCGCGACTTTTGTTCCGTGTGGTGACAATTAAATCACAGGCCTCATTCCTGATCATGACGGATGACTTCGCGCGCACGAGTGGTAGACGCGCGTTTAATAGCAAAGTTCCTGGGCCGCACAAGCTAGAGGTGCGATGCTGCTTTGACTTTCAGATTCGCGCGCTCGATTTTCCTCCATTATTTACATTATTAAGTTGGGCGGTAGCCCTCGGATTAAGTAGGAATTGCTTCCCTTTCCCCTCCGCACTTTACGGTGTGGCGGTAAGACGCTTACTTCAACGCAATGGGCCGGATCATTTGACGTGATCTTAAATGTTAAAGGACGGTTGTGACTTGTGTTCCTGTACTTTTTTACCGATCCAAGGAAAGAGATAACGACTGCTACCTCCTACAGAATTAAAATGCCAAGGGTGATTTGTGAAATTTAGGTATAGCTTGTGAGATGACGAATATGACAGCTGTGCATGAATAATACTACTGTAGTGAAGAGTGAAATGGTACTTTTCTTGTCTGCTGTACTGCGGAATTTTAAAAGCGCTACATTGCAGATGTAGTTAGCAAAGCATAAATTAAATTTTTCTATAAGGTTTATTGTCAGTTTCAGATTTATACCATAATTGTTTTATGAAATGTTATAAATGTTTGTATATTATGCTGATGACTTATAAATATAAGCTAAAAGGCTAAGTAAAAAGTTCTGATACTTCAGAATTTGATACTGTAAAATATAGGAATGCAATCATTAAAGAGTTTCACTACATTTTAACTAACTACAACGAAAAATATATGATAAATAACGATTTGAATTTTTTTGATAGAATATATTTAACAACCAGATCTGTATATTATAAGTATGATTCCTTCACAGGATAACGATGTTTGTTTGCAGATAATTTACTAAAGTTTATTCATTACGCTTATCTTACAATGTCAAAAGCTTAGAATATTACATATGTTTTGTATTATATTTTTCCATGTACTCTGATGATCATTGGTGATTCAACTGGCACCTTGCTGTTCTGTAATAACACAATACTCGCATGTATACATCTTGGAAATGACAGTATGTAAGTATAATTGGAATAAATTGAGTATACTGATGTAGCTAATTGCTTATCTTGACTGACGTTTATCGCATTTCAAAAACATCTATAAAAATATATGTACACATCTACACTTTTTAAAATAATCCAGCTGCACCTCTGTTTTAGATTTAAAATTTGCATGTATTGCATATTACCATTTTAAGCAATCATTAATAGATAATTAATCTTGTTTTTGCGGCGTGCATGAACAAAATATATATATATATATGTATTTATAGCAATACATTAATTAATGCAATAGTTTCAAAGATGTATAACTGACTTTAAAAATATTTTTATCAATTTAATTCGTCCTATTATTATTAGTTCTGCATATGCGTAATTTCATGTAGATTTAATAGCACAAAGAAGTCGTAGATGATAATCGAAGTACAGGGAAATTAAATACAGTGCATTCTACACCAAAGCGTTACGCGGTGTGCCTCATGGAATCATCACCGATCAAAAATCTGCTCGAGGCAAAAGGAGTAAAACCTTTAAATTGGCACAATTAAGCGCAAAGTGTATACCGAACGTTACGCAAAATGAAATCATATTTTCCGGCCACGGATCCCGGGCTTGGTCCCGGGCGCTTTGGGGGGAAACAATGGATTTCTCAATCCAATATCCGCGCTGAGTAAAGGCTCCCCCCCCCCCTCTTCCCAGGGGCCGAGCAAGAAAGGCGATTCTCAATTACGGTCATTACGCGCCGGGCGTATCTCGGTACTTTCTTCGAGCACCGCGCGTATAGGACTACAGGCCAGGTAATTGGCTTCTGGGCCCGACGCGCCGACAATCTAGCACAAAGGGCGCGAGCGCCAAATCGACGTAAACTTCCGCACGTGACGCGCTCTCGGGCCCTTTGACTCGGCCGCGCGCGCGCGCGATTCTTTTAATGAACTCGTTTAGCGGAGGCTCGGCTTAATACGGCCCGGGCCCCGGGCCCCTCGATAAATTGATTTTCTCGGAAGACGGCCGCGAGCCGGAAATCCTCGGGCTGGTGGGAGGAGGTGCGTCGGGGGTTTGTTTTAATGCCAGTACTATTACGGCCAATTGCGTAATTATAGAGATTTTCGGTGGCAGGGGCAGCGCCGTGGCTCCGCCTGGGAAAAACCGCTTGTTAGTTGATTGAACGGCCGATAGCCGAGGCGCGCCGCCACGTATTCGCCCCCGCCGCCAAATTGGGGTGGATCTAGGTTGTGGCTCCACAGTGCTTTTTATATTCCGAGTTATTATGCTTCCACTATCTTTGGGCGTTTCGTGGGATTCATATAAGTTACTTTTTTCATATTTTGTCGGAATTAATCTCATGGATCAACATTCATTTCATTACTTTACAATATTTCGATCATTAAGTCAGTCGACGGTTGTTCGACTAAATTGCGTATATGCTATACACAGATACATTTAATTCGACAATTTTTTTATAACCAAATTTATAATCGTTAAAACACAAATTGAAAACTGGATGTAACGGGAAACCAGGTCGTATACATATAATTATATGTTCTAATTATGTCAATCAATGTCACTACGATTAAGGTCTCAATTACGTCGAAATTTCATATCCTACTTTTTTTTAAAAAATCGGTGTAAAAGTTTCGTTTAGATATTATTTCTGAAAAAATTATTTAACTTTTGTAACCAATTAGCATCTAATCCGTTATACATCTAGCATTTTATAGTAACCTTATTTGCGGATAGAGTTCGAGAAGAGATTCAACATTAAGAGTGACTGCAAGGCGATCGACCGATGTCTATACCTCACACATTGCTCGGAGTATATTTACTGGCATTTACCAGCCACAACTCAAAAACCCTTCATCGTATTCGGAAGTTCCGAAATCAAACACGCTGCAATTGGTTGCTCCAAACGGACAGCCCGGCGCGGCAGCGACTAGGCCGAGCCACAGCTCCCCTACGGCGCGCGGGATGATCCAAAAAAAAAAAAACGCCCCGAGCGTCCATGGGAGGCGGGCTGGCTCGCTCCTGCGAGAGGGCGCGGGCCTAATTAGACGAGGGGCGAGGGGGATTGGCTATATCACGGCTGCGCGGGCCCGATAACACGCGGCTGCAGGGCCGCCGCCAGGGGCTTTGGCTCGTCTAGCCGGAAAAGCGGCGGGAGGGCGCGGAAGCCGCGTACAGGCCGACGGCCGAGGCTAATGCGCCCTTGATGCACGGGCGGCCGCCCGGCGGCTGACCGCACGCCAGACGACGTCCCCGCGAAAAATTCCCAGCCGCAGGCCGCACATAGCGCCTCTTTCTTCCGCTGCGCTCGAGCTGCCAAAAACCGACGTCCGAGGTCCGGACGCTCACTCGCATTCGGAGAATCAAGGGCTTGTCCATAATTGCGGATTTGTAGATTTTTACTAGAGTTATGCTTGTTTGGATTATTGGTGCATATTATATATATACGCATAAAATAGATTTTAAGTTGTATAAATTGATTTGGTTATCAACTGCCATCGATGAAACACTTTTTGACTCGAAAGGATGTTGAAATCAAGTGACTTGGATGTATCCCTGGTAAATAAGAATTTCTTCGAAGCGACTTCGCCCGAGACTTCACATAGAATTTGCATCGTTTCTTCATGTGGACGCTTACTGAATCTCGATCGAATTCCAATCGATGACTTTACCAGTATTAAGAAGAACGTAAACTTTAGTGCGTGAACAAAATACATTTGGCTTTCTGACGACATCGATTTCGTTATACTTTTATGCATTGAGTCACTGATTAATTAATAGCATCGCTGATCAACTTGTTGCAATATATGTACCTGGAATGTTCAATAAGAGCATTAGTGAAATGAAAAGGCTCTTGTATTTCTCCGTGATAAAAATGTCAAGATTCGAAACAGTTTATCCCCCGACTGCACGATCGGCTTGGACTCATTGCCGCGCAGCTTCTCCCACATATTCTAACGAGTATATACGCAAGCCGGTACGGGGGACGACGGCCGATTTTGACCCTACGCACGCGAGCAGTCGCGTTTAACGCAATTACACCTCGGCGTCGGGGGGACGCATCCGCCGGCCACGCACGCGCCTCTATATATTTACTCGCGGGGGAAATTTCGATTTTACCGCAGGCTGCAGCTGCACGCGGCGCCCGAATGACCCCATAAAACCGGGGGAACGCCGGAACACGCGAGTCGGATTGTCTTTTTCTGTTCCCGGCGTCCAATGACTTTATTGCGCGGCAATGAAGCGCGAGCGCGCGCGCGCGCGTCCGAAATCGTTATGGCCTTTATATGGGCCGCTGTAAAGCGCGTTTTTCGTACAGGCGGGCGCGCGGCCCTCGCGATTCCACTGCCCCTACTTCCCCCCCCGGGCCGCTGTCCGCTCGCCGCTCCTTTGTCCCGCGGTCCTTTTTTTCGCGAGCCGCGCCGGCTGCTGTTTGGTCCATTGCTAGGAGATCATCGGCGTGTTCGCCGCGGAAGTTGACGACGCGATATCGCCGGCGAAACGGCCATTGTGTACCGCTCAATGCTCAATTTTGATGAGCAATAATAATCGAGCCGGCAATGGAATGCCGCTGTTCGGTTGGCAGGGCGTAAAACGACTTTATGCCGATGATCAAAAATCCGTTATACGGGCGTTAACAATGTTACGTACTTACGAACACGGGGCGGATTGTCGTTTGATTTCATTTTAATTCAACGAGCACATGCTTAGAGTCGTCGTTCCGGTGCGTCGACGGTCCGTTTAGCTTCGAATTCAGCTACTTTCCCCTGCAAATCCTACAGCACCCGCCTCATTTACGAGTCAATTTATTAAAAAAAAGAAGTCATGAGACGTTACGTCGATCATCTCAAATGACTTTTATAGCCTTTACCCAGTTTCATCCGAATGCTAACTACCACGCAGTCCTCAAAATCCCGTGGGATCTGGAAAAGCGGGGAAAATGGAAGAAGAGCAGGGCGGGCAGCGGGCAGCTCTAATTGGGCCGGATGCCCAACAATAGCCGCTGGCGTCACCCCATCGAAATTCGCCCGGGCGCGGCACTCGGGGGCGCTCGGTCCTAAGTATGTCATTGGCGGGCCGCGCGACGACTGGCAAGCGAGCGCCGCGCGATTCACACCGCGAGCGGTCTAAGAGCCGGCACGCGCGCCGTTTTATAGATCGACGTGCGGCCCGGGGCATAGCCCGCGCGGCTTGCTGATTAACCCCGTAGGCTTGGCGCATAATGGCGGCACGTGAGCCGCCTGAGGAGCCCGCCAGGCCTCTCGCCTATTTCGCCCGGGCGCGATCTTCCGCGTCCTCGTGGCCCTCCGAATTCTTCTTTTTTTTTTTCGGGACACGAGCCCGGAATACCCCGCGGCTCGGTGCGCCGCTTTGAATTTCAAATGGGCGCGCGCGCGCGCCTCGGCCACCCGGGACCTCCTGCCTACTAATCCTCATTGCAGCTCTCACGGGTAATTGATATGCCCGAGTCAATCGGCAACGAGTTCGCTCCTGCCTCCTGCGACCCTCCACCGCCTCCCGCTTTATTTTTATTTCCTGCGATCTTGTTCAGATTTGATGACTAGTTAAGTGTCGAGCTAAGCGACAGCCGTGCGTTAAGCTGAAATATTGATGGAATGCAGATTTCCGGGCGATTGCGTTGCCGCGTTAAATGTCAATGGGATTTTGACAATAGTTTGAATGACGCGCCTTTTTCCCCCCGGCCGATAGTCATTTCTTTTATTCGGCTTTTATTGAATATGCATAGATTCGTGTCACGTTGATAAACCGCACTGATGTTCCTATATACCTGTATATAAATTCGCAAATGAAAACAATTCATTGGTAGGGTAAAAAAAGAAACGTTGACTTCCGACTTGGACAATCAACGTCACTGATATCAAATGACAGTCGCAACATAAATCGAATAAAAAGTGGCGTTATTTATTGACTAAAATAAATGAAAAGTGCATGGAACGATAGCGCACCGGTCATCCGATGAAACGATGAGCAAATTGCGGATAATTGTGCAGATGTCGTCGAAAATAGATCGGATGCCTCTAAAACGCTTCTCACATCCGCGGACGATTTTCGAAAACGTGCCCAATGAAGGAAGGTCGACGGATAATTGGATTAATCGAAAGCAAGCTCGGTGCGCCTGCGTAGCGCTGGCGCCCTTAGCCGGCCGCCATGAGTGGATCGATGTCCTCGTGGGAAAGAGGCTCTGGGGACTTATGCCCTCGCCACAGCGTAATGCGATCGAAGCCTCTGTATACCGCACAGCCCCTTGAGATTGTCTACTGCGTATTTGCCTTAGTAGAACCGAAACCATTCTGTTTCAGTGGCTTATTTTAAAAGGTCACGATATAACATTGTACTTAAAATTATAGTTTTTAATTAAGATTGTGATCAAGTTTCCTCGATCGATGTTTCATAGCAACAAAGAACAAATACAACTAAACTGTAATTCTTCTGCTATTTAATTTGATTATTTAACGTTACTTGGATTTTTGTGAAATATTGAAATTTCCTGTCTGATTTGTAGAGTTAACAACGACATTCTGGAAGGGTCTTTAAATTAAGAAAATGCTATAATAAATATCTTGGTAACATCTAGAAGGACGGATATAATTTATTCCAAATTTCTTTATTATGGGTAATTAATGCAGACTTGGTTTCTCCAATGGATTTCAGAGCACAGGTGTTTATGGCAGGTTGCGATTCGTTATTGTCGGCGGGATTATGGGGCATTTTTCAGGTGTACTAAGGTCGATGCATCTCGTTTCATGGGCGGGGCGCGGCGATGATTGGGGTTTTGTTGATTTTTGCTCGCCTTCGTTTTTAGATTTTAATCGGTGCTGAGTATGAGTTATTGCGCCACGCGGGACTTATTGCATTATCTCGAGGTAGCGATATTTTAATGAAGACGTTGCGCCGCTATGATTGATTTTCCAATTATTTTTAAGTCGCCACTCGATCGCGTGATTGCCCGCTGAGAATAATTACTTTAATTAAGGCAGCATAAGCTGGGCAAATTATACCCCGCGCTTACAAATAATGTAGCTTAAGCTTAGGACGTAATGGAGTAAATACGGGAGAATACTCGTATACGATGTTTTAGGTTATTTTAGTCTGGAATAGGCGGATGTCTGTAATAGATGCGATATTTTGAAAGCCTGCGTTACGTATAATACGCTTGCGGATTGGTGTATCTGTTTTCTTTTCGCTTGAAAACAAGTTGCGATTTATATCTGATCTGCGATCAATTTAACGGTACGCCACTTGAAGCATGAGCTATTTTTATGTTTATACGAGTGGAAACTCATTCTTTGAAACGTTTTGTGGGAGATCAACTCTGGCGACTCCTCGCGTCCTCGGCATCGTTATTCAGACCTTGGACCATAATCCATTAAAAAAGAAAAACACACTGGTCAGGGTTATTGTCTGGAGATCGTGTAAGCCGCACGCGCATTAGGCAAGCTCGTAAGCGCGGAAAAAGCTCGGGCGACCGGTAAGCCCGGCGGTCGATCGAACGAGGGCTTCCCTCTCCCGGGCACAATGGGACCGCGAGGCGCCACTGTCAGCGGCCGTGCGACCGAAATCCAATTTGCATGAGCCGCGGGACCCAGTGGACGAGGTAATTGGTACACAGTGGGGATTAGGCCCAGGACGACGGTGATGCGGCGACTGAACGAGGGCGACGAATCCCGACTCCCGGGCGCCGCCCCCGCCCCCTTCCTTCGCCCTCGTTTTGTTCCCTCCTTCCGGTCCTATTGTCTTGGTCGTCTCGTCTTTTTTTTTGGCCTCTTATTGCGCGCGGCGTGCCTCCTTTGTTCGGGACGATTTTTCGGACGAGTTTGTTGCGCAATTTGTTGAGGATCTGTCGCACGGGCTTTAGCCGCAGAACCGAGGAATGGACCTCCTTCTCGAGCCAGACAGCTATCGCGTGCAGCTCGTATTTTGACAATAAGGAGGTTGGATAAAGCTCTCGTTTTAATTCTACGGGGATTTCATGGAAATTCAGCAAGAATTCTCGGTATTAAAGTAGTATCATTAATCGACATCAAGAATGCTGGAAAATTATCAGAATAACCTAATTTAAAAAGAATCTTATTTGAGAAGAGCCATGCAATTACCTTAATTAGTGTATTTTTAGCTACCAGCTATCTTTTCATTTTCTTGGGGATCGAAAAAAAGTTTAGATTCTTTCGAGTTAAACAAAGAGCAGAAAATTTATCGTATTACTTAAAGCGTAAGAGTAGGTACAAAGCGCGGTCATTAAAAGGATAACCAAGACGTATTATTCTCGGCGAGTGAAAAATCACGCATAAATTACAAGGGAACATCAAACAGGGCGCCATTGCTTTGAGCGGCGCTCGAATAAATAACGATAATTCCCTCATATGACACTCTTACACGTGATTCCGACTGAAACGAACAAGATGTATATATAAGCGGGAGGATCGGGCGGCGAGGGAAAAAAGAGGAGGATCGGGGGGAAAGGGCGAAAAAGGAGCGGGACGAGAGGCCCCATAATCCTCGGAGGGGGCCGCGCTAAGATTCCGGCGTGTACGGGCGCGCCATTATCGGCCCGCGATCGGCTTTAAATTCACCTTCGGAAATCAACGGAAGTAATTGATATTCGTCCGGAACGGGCCCGGCCGGCAAAAGGAGGCCCGGGAATTCCGTGAATCCCCGGCGTCGCCTCGGCGGCGGCGGCGGCGGCAGCGGCGGGAGAGATTTCGCATATACGGCCGGGGCGGCCTCCTCCTGCCGCCCCGCGCCCCCTCCCCCTCCTCGCCCCGCGCGCCCTCCTTCCCGGCGCGCCAATGTGTAAGTCGCGAAATAAAAGGAGCGTACGGCTGTCGAAGCCGATAAATTCGATATTAATATCGCTATTTATTTTCGCGTCGCGGGCGAATAATAAAGTGTTATGGGAGTCGGGCCGGGCGAGTCGGCTGCCGAGGGCCCCCCCGCCCCTCTCCTCCGCCCGCCGGGGGATGCAACAGGAGAAAAAAAGGAGGGAGCAGCGGCCGGGGAGCGTCACGCGAAAAAGTTGCCCCGCGCGTTTGCATAAAACAAATCTGTTGAGAGGGAGAGTCGCGTCGGTCCCGAGGAGGCGGTGGCCCGGCGGTGGCCCGACGACGCCCGCTTCCCCGGGTGCCTCCTTCTCCCGCTGCGGCTGTGCGCGCGCGCCGGGAACGCGGGGCGGGGGCTTCCTCCTCCTCCTCTTCCTCCTCCTTCTTCTCCATCGGGAAAGGAGGAGAAGGACGTTCGCATAAATACGTGTGTATATATATGTGTGTGTGTATATGCATGTGTGCGTGTGTGTCTTGTGTGTGCGCGCGAGCGGGCACAAAGAAAAAGGCACAAAGGGCCGCTTGCGCGCGCGCGCGCTCTCGCGGCAGATACGATCTTGCGGCATGCAGATACGAGCATACTAATCTCTTGGCCCGGACGGGCCGCGGGGGAGGCGGGAGCGAGATAAACGGACGATATTGGGAGGGCCGGACCGCGGGCCTATTCTCCTCCGCCTGCTATTCTCTTTGCGCCGGGCGCCGTAGATCACTCGGATTTACTCGGCTGCGGCCGCTCGGGCCCGGTCTTATCTAGCCGCGGCCGCGGCCGCCTTCGGACCGGCCGCCGGCGAGTTACTCGGTCAGCGGGGATTGGTCCGATCCGCGGAGGTCGACGATCGCCCGTAGCGCGAGTCACGCGGGGGATCGATCCGGAATCCCCGCGTCCCGGCGCCGGGGGGCGGGGGGAGGCATCCCGCGGGGGCGCCATCCCCGGTAATCCCGGCCGGGGAGTGCGCCACTCGCCCGCGGAGGGAGGCCGCCGAGCCGACGGTAATTCCTGGGGCACGAGGAGTCGCTCGGGTCGCGGGCGCTGCCGCCTCGGGGAATCCCCGCCCGCGTCGCTCTATGCCGAGGTTCAATTCCGTAACGCCAATCCAATCATGTAAATCAGGCCCCGGCGTTATTAGCGCCCGACGATCGAACTCGCCTCCGCGCGGTTCGCCCGCGAGGACCGGGGGAAGGGTCGACTTTGAGGAGCCGGGGGAAATCGGCCTGCGGCCGACGCGTATATATGCATATAAGTTGTCTTCGGAAGCTGCGTCCAAAGTAAGGCCGTGCGCCGAAAACGAAAGACTGCAGCGTTGCGGACTTTTCGCTTCGTTTTCGTTCAAGCGCCGTTGCGCTAGTCGTAAGATTCCAGAAACTGCGTTGTACCGGAAACATGATAATGGCCGCACGTACCACAATTTACAATAAGAACTAAAATAATCTACAAGAATTATCCTTAACGCTCTACTAGGAATGATGATCATGATTTTTCTAGCTTTCAAAAAGTTTTTATCCTGATATACCCCGAACATACAAGCATATAAACCATTGTGTAGGTTTGGAATGTATTCTATTTATTATTTGTAACGCCGAAATGAATCAACACTCAGACTTAAAATACTAATAAATAAAAATAAGTAAACATTTTATGTTAGTTTTGGAATTTACGTTTAGATTTCATGATTTTTTTATATAACCTTCGACCTCATATTTGAATACTTTTATGTATTATTCGAGACTGTAAATACAGGAGATTTCTACGTTTTTGTACTTATTGTTTTTCTATCATGAATACATTTAAGTACCGTGCTTGCAGCCAATCGGCATCTTGGGTGAGATTCTCCGGTCCGCGCGGAGTTTTACTCTTTTTCCTTGTGTCGCTCTCTTTAATTTCAATCGATGTTTCCGTGAATTTGTTTCGTAAGTCGAATTCGCTCAGCCAACTGACATTGGTCAACTCTGCGTAAAACCCGTTATGCGCGCAAGCTCGATTAGTATCTCATCTTCGATGCTGTGAAATATTAAATACATTATTCTGAATACAAAACTCGTAACTCGTAACACGTAACAAGATAATTTTCTATTAAACTAATCAGTCCGTACTACCTAATTCATTTGCTTTTCCACGGTATTCGAATGCCTTGAAACATGACACACACTTACATTTTCGCAGAGGATAAGTGGATAGTAGTAAACTGCTTTTCACATAAAAAAGCGCTCTGGCGATCCATCAACTAAAAAAAGTAGAATGAGCCGGTGCAGGTTCAGCGAACGCGGGGAAATCCTTCGGAGAGCGAGGATCCGAATTGGCGAAGAAAGCGAACGAAATCGCAATCCGGAGTAAGAGCCGGTTAATCAGGGCGCGGGTTTGCGCAGGTCTCGCGAGCGCGCGAGGCGAGGGAGCGGAAGGGAGATGTCCGAGCTAATCCCGGGTTTGCCTAATCGCCTGTCCGCCTCCCCCCGCCCCGTCGCCCCGTCCTCTTTCTCCCGCCGGGGGCCTCCGATCCCAGCGGGCCGGAGGAGGCGGGGGCGGCTGATTCCGCGCGGCCGAAAATCGGCTTACCGGCCGATCGGGGCCGCGATCGGTAGTCGGCCCCGCCGCACGGCTATATATGTATATATATATCGACCGGCGCCGGCGCCCGCGCTCGGATAACCTAACCTAATGGCACGAGTGCGCCCTTTTCACGCACGCCTTAGCCGCAGCGGATTAATCGCGTGGCTGGCATAATTTCGCCCTGGGCTGGTAGAGGACCGCCACTTCGCCTCCCGGCCATTCCTCCTTTTTCTCCGCAGTATTTGCATTTTGGAGATGCGTCGCGGTAATGGGTGGCGCGTAATCGGGGATTGACGTAGGCCGCCTTGTAAGCCCTGAGCTATCGCTCGGCGCCGCGACGCGGATTATTCGCCGGTTGATCGGGTAGACCGATCTTAAGTAAGATTCAAAATTAAGTAGATGTCAGTTTATTTGTATAATTATAGATACACGTATATATACACGCACAGAGTATGTACGTATAATTTATAAAAAATGAAATGCCTTTTCATCACAATGAAAGTTGGCTAATCATATTTTTATACTTAAATATAAGTAAAAATTCAAATATATAAAAAGTTATAACTACAGTCACGATATAAGTTATTATCTAAACTCTATAATATAATTGTTCTAGTAAATATTCGGTAATCATCGAAACACAAGTATATATAGTGAGCCTGCAGATTAAACATGTAATAAACTAGGTCGTTCGAAAAATAATTTAACATATGAAATAATAAATCAATCGAATACATGGAAATAACATAAGATGATATGAATCAAGTCTGATTGTATTGCCTACATCCATAGAATAGAACGTTCCTATATAGAATTATTGAGAATCGTATCGATAATCTACAAGGGGTTTTAGAGGCTGCGGTAAAGCGCACGCCGTAAACGATAGCACCGCGACAAATATTTACTGGCTATTTGGGGTAATGGACTCGTCAAAGTCGAGGGCCCCAGGCTCGTCCCAATCGCGGGACAGGAAGCGAGAAAGAAGGCCGGTGAAAAAGTCGGCTTGGCGTCGACGCCGGCGACAGTCGCGAGGCCTAATATAAACGAGGCAGGGCTGGCAAGTGTGACACGCGAGGGCCTGAGTGCTCGCGCCTAAGTAGCTCTCGGGCGCAAATAATAAACCGTCGTTGCGCCGGCAGGAAGCGCCGCCGGGGGCTAATGGCCGACTGATGGCAATGTCTTGTAGGGCGTCGCGCCTCGCCGCGGCTCTGCACCTGTGCGCGGATCGCCCGCCGCCAAAGTCCGCGGCTAATTGCCGGGCGCGCGGATGCTGTCGCCGCGCTTCCGCCGGCCGAATAATAATCCGCGGCTGCCAAGACGCGAAAGGAGAAATGAGAAAATGGCGGGCGATTGATAGGGACCAGCTCACTTGGCGGGCGGAAGCCGCACGCACACGCGTATATACATTCGCCACCGGGGACGGCGCCCACGGCTCGTTGGCCGCGCGCTTTCCAGGATCGAGGAAGTGCGCCGGCCGGCTTTCAATCGGCCCGATCCGCCCATCGGATATACCCGCGCGGCCTATCGCCCGGCGGATCGCGGTGGGCGTCGACGCGCCCCGACCACCGTCAATTCCACTGTCTGCGGCCCTCTCGAGGCGCGGGCGCCTTTTTTTTCCTGCCGGCCGAGCAGCGGATTCGCGCGGCCGATATATATACCGACATCGCACTAATTTCGGATGGTAATGCGCCCAGCAGTCCGGAGCAGGTGCTAATTAAACTCTCCTAGTTTTCGGCGGTTGTCAGCCTGCATTCGGCAGCCGCGTACCGCGTCGTGGCATTATACCAGCTTCACGGAAGGGCCCTTTTTTTTTCTGTCGCCCTGCTCCGATTGGAAAAAGGTCGATTGGTCCGGTTTTTCCCTCTGTTTCCGCTTCTGCGAACGGTCGGCGACAGGTTGTATCGACCGAGTCGGGCTTGGACGCGCGCGAAACAACCTGTCCGCGGAGGCGGGGCTACAAACGACGTCCCGGCGGCTCTCGGGCAGCTCGGCCCCCGCGACGCATACTGATTACTCGCCCCGCCGTGGGCACATTCAAATCTGGCCCGCGCGACGGCTTTGCACCGCGTCCGAAAGAACAAAAAAAAAAAAAAAACCCACCCCAAAGTTCGAAAAAAAGAAGAAAAAAGGCGAACTCGACCAAGAGCAAGCCCTCCGTGTCCCCCCGGCCGCGCGCGCGCGCCCCCGCGATATCATAAAAACCCGGGGCCGGGCTTAATTAGGGCGGGTCGCATTAGCCCGCGGCCGGCTCTTTTTATTTCCCGGGGAAGGAAAAATTTTTCGCGCGGGCGTAAGAGGCGCTAACGGCCGCGGCGTCATTAGTCCGGGCGGTACACGGCGGATCCGCGGGCGGCGCCCTATGATTTATCCGCGGGCTTCCTCCGCGGCCTTGCCACATGTTCCCCGCCGACTTGCCTTGCGCTCGGCCCTGTTCTCTTTTCGGCCGCGCGGCCCTCGTTTCCCCGGCGAAAAGAAAAAAAAGGAGGAAAAGCAGATGATGCTATCTCGCCGCGGCACGAATATGCCCGGCCGGTGTAAACAAGCCCTGAATTATACGCGGCCCGCCCGGATTATGGATATTAGTACCAATTAACCAGTGGCTCCGTTAACCCTTGCGGCTTTTCTTCCCCGGGCCACCTAGCGGCATGTATGAACTAATGGAAAAGCCATTGGCTCTATATGCGCGGGGGAAGAGCCTCCCTCGGCCTTGAGCCTCCCGGTCGGCGCCTGGTCTTCGCCCCAGGAGGCAGCACCGCACGCGTCCAGGTGCCCGGCCGTCGCTCGGCAAAAACCGGGCGCGTGGCCGAGTTCGCGGAAGCGACGCGCGGGCTTTTAATCAATCGGACGCAGGGGAAAAACGCCCGGGCGACTAATCCGCGGGAGGCTGCCCCGGTGAATATACGTAGAGGCGGGCGGGCGCGCGTGCGGGAATTTGTCCGGGGCGGCCGCTACGCTCGTTTGTTCCGTTTCTTGCGCGCCTGCGCGCCGCGCCCTCTTAATTACCCGCCGCGGAGGTTGGGAGGGAGTAAATATATAAAAAAAAGGGGGGGTTGACCGCCGCCGCACATTTGAATTACAAAAGCCGGGAGGGCCAGGATACCGGCCGATGATTTCCCGCGGGCCGGCGGCAGGTGGAAAGCCGAGGAGCGGGCCGCTGGCATTCCGGGCGGCCCTCGGCCGGCCCGCGGGCAAAAATATGTGGGGCGCGCGCAGATCCCGGCGGCGATTGTACGCTAATCCGCAGCGGCGGCGCGGGAATGCGGGCCGACCGCCAGAAATGAGCTCCTGCCCCCCGAGGCCCTTGGCCCCGGCGACGACGGACCCGAGCGCGTAATCTCGCGCTTCCGCCCGGTATTTCGGGCCCCGGCTCGCCCACCGCATTGTCCGCTCCTGCGCATTATTCCTGTCGAGGCTCCGATCGCCCGGTTTGCCTCCGATCGACGGGCGTACACGCAGAAGGATTCGCTCGATTCCGTGCGAAGGCCTTGCGCCAGAGTGTAAACTATGCCAATCGAACCTCGTCCTCTGTATATGCGATGATATAATGCACTTTTACTTTTGCGCTTCTTGCTAATGAGGAGATTTTTTGTGTGTCTAGACGGCGCTTCACTGGGGAGCCAAGCACGGGGATGAGAATATCGTCAAATTGATTGCCGGGACGTGCAAGGAGTACATAAAAAGCGTCAACGAGACCTCGGTAAGTGACGCGTCGCTTCGCTTTCTATATTTCTATATGGCAGATCTGTAAAAATTAAAATGCCGAGCGGGAGAAAGCCGGCATGTAATCGTGTACTACGCGACTGCTTTAGAATCTCAAACTACCGTTCGAAAATCAATACAAAAGCTAATTAAAAAGATTTACGAAGCGAATCTCTCTGTTTTATAGAGAATTGCATTCGTACGCGATCATATATCCCGAGGTAAATTTTATGCCTCTGAGTTAAAAAATTCTCATACGGTCTTCGTCTTTCACTGAGCCGCTATGGGAGGAAACGTCTTTCTCAGTCTATAAAAGACTTTCCTTAACAATTTCTCGACCTATTGCATAAACCTAGATTACTGAATACTTAACGTGTGATTTTGTTTCATGCATGGTGCTCGGATCTGACCGCACAGAATGGGGTAAGTCTCACTACCAATATATTATATTCGTATAGTTTTATAGTTCTTTTTTTAACTCTATCTTCTATTTTTCTTTTTCTTTTTCCTTTGACATTGCTTGACATTTGCTTTAATTCAATGGAAGGATAAACCCCAAAATATTTAGGTCTTTATTGCCGATTCGACTGCACGCGCGCTCATTGCAGTTAGCAGTCGATCGCCTTTGACTACTGACTCGCCCCGGCGAGCAGCCTGGCTTTCCTAGAACGCGGCTAAAGTCGTCATAGGTTCGGTCGTATATACTGGCCGGCGACTCGTTCGGCGATGCCTATCGTCGGGGGCCCTGGGAAGAAAGGCCTGCGGGCGCCTCCCCCGCGGGCCAGCTCGCGGAGGTCGTGCGGACCGGGGGAGGGGGCGGAGGACTTGGGCGACATCGCGCATGACCGAGGGCGCGCGCCGGCCGCCGGCTCGAGGCCTCAAAGCCCGCGGGAAGACAGATGTGGGCGAGATAGCGGGCGGGGGAGCGGGGAGGTGGGGGGTGGGGAGGCCCCGGAGCGGGCCGATAAGGACGTCAGCGGATCGGCGCCCGCGGGGGGAGCAGATAGGATCGGGCGTGTGTGGTCCGCCGGGCCTTTGCCCCGGGGCCGTGCGAGCCGCTGCTCGTTAGCGGCCCGCCCCCTCGGCGCCGCTCGGCCCCGCGGAGGACTGCCGCCCCCCTCTTCGGTCCACCCCGCCCCACCCCCTCGCGGCCGGCCGGCTCTCATTTGTTTGCGCGCCGCGCAATCGGAGCCGGGCTGTCGACGCCGCGACACCTCCGCTCACTCGGGCCCTCCGTCTCGGCGCGGCGCGCGCCTCTCGGACAGCTGACTCGTGAGTTGTTTACGCGCGTCGCCGGGCCAAAGCCGACCGCCGCTCCCCGAGCTTCGCGGCCCGGCTCGAGGGGACTGATCCGCCGGGGACAGATCACCCTCAAAGTGTCATTTTCAAAATAAAAGGAAATTCCCTTCCCGATTCTCCTCGTGATTAGCGGCGCAGTCCTTTATTGTAATTTAAGATTATATGACGCGTCCACGTTGAACACCGTGCATAAAATAATAGGCCTTTCCGATGCCGGTGATATGCGCTTGCCGTATAAGACCGAGAGCTGCACGGGCGAGTCATAACACAGCTCGTATAATGGGGCACAACAATGCCTTGTGTAGTGAAGCATTGCCAGATTTCAAGGGCACAATTTATTTGCCTCTTCACTAACTATATAAAGCCGGCAAGGAGGGCCATTGGACTCAACGTCCCCCGCGTATAACTGGAGCCCCGGCTAATGCAAGCTAAAATGGGAGGAGCTGGGCCGCTGGCGCAGGCTCCCGGTCCAGCGGCCGCTCCGCGCAAAACGTCAGGCGGCCCGTTTGGAGCCTCAAAGGAAATTAGAGCGAGATAAGGAGATAGGGGGAACAATGGGGCAGCCGATAAGCGCGGGGCTCCCATGTAAATCGGCTAATTCCGCGGGGCACATTAATTATCTCGTTACGTAGGCGAAGCGTCGGCGGCCCCGGGCCGATGTCGCCGTGGGCCGGGGCGGTGGGGTGGGCGCCGGGGGGGTAGGGGGGTGGGGGGGGGACCCCCGCATTCCTTGTAGCCAATTATCGGAACAGAGAAAAAGGGAGCGGGCTGCAGCGCCGGCAGCTCTCGGCGGTCCGCCCGCAGCCCTTTGTCGAGCCGGGCCCCTCCCCTCCCCACCCCTCGTCCCCATTCCCGGGCGCTCTCCCTTTTTTCCGCCGGCCGCGCCCGGGGTTACATCGCGGACGATTCAATTCCGGGGCTTCTCTCTCTCTCTCTCTCTCTCTCTCGCTGGCTCGCGCGCTCTCCCGGCCTCCGGTCATTTGCGAGCCTAGCGCCCGGGCCACGCAAACACAATGCGCGCCGCAGCCTCACCGCCGAAAGGAGCGACTCGCGCCCGGCCCCCCCCCCTGAGATCCTATCGGGCCCCGGGGTATCAATCGGCAGATCTTATCCTCCCGCGGCCGGTCCCCGCGCCCGTGCGGCTATCCGGGGAAAATCTGCATGCCGCCGGCCGGCCCCGCCTGGAATTCGGCCCGCGGCCATGGGACCCCTGGCTCCTCCTTCGCTCTCTTGCGTGCGCGCGGATCCCTGCGCCCGCGTCCCTGTACTCGAGTTTCGCGCGCTGCGGATCGCCGGGGATCGCGTCCCGTGGGAAAGTCGAGCTTGCCTTTCCTCTCGCGCCCGCCGCTTGCGCTCCGACAGCCTAAGCTTTTTCCTACGCTTTCCACCTCTACTTTGGCTAAGTAGTCTACGGCTCGCTCTGGCAAGACGAGCTCCTTTCTTTTGCGCACTATTCATGTACTTAGCCAAGTGGAAGATCGTAGTTTACAATGCGTCTATGAAGCAGGCCTATCATTGTATTATACTAATATATCTCCTGAAAGAATAATACTACTCGTAAAAGTGACGTCCTGTTCAAGTTGTACTTTTAAGAAGTACGCAATCGGTATAAAGTTTAAAATGAGAATTTATTAACTTGTTTCAAATACGAGACGTCAAGTACCAATGGTACACTTTATGTGTCGGTTTTAACTTATGATCTTAAAGACCTTACAGAGGAAAAAAAACAATTATACAAAATAATATTGGTTAATATATATACACAAGAAGAAACATGCGCAATAACAGGTTTTTCTTTAAAAATTTATACACATGCTAAGTAATATTATTTTGCACACTTATTTTTACTTGCTTCAGTATCTCTTTCTTGGTTTATTTGCAAAAATCTTTATTTGATTATTGTATATTATAGTCGTTGAAAAACCTAACCGATTTGTTAGATTTAAAAATTTTTAATATAGATCGGTTTTGAAACGTTTCAAACCAATTTTTACTATAATTGTTAATTAAAGTCCAAAAAGATTTATTCATAAATTGGACTATTATTCTTCTACATTTCATTAGAATGATAAACGTTAACAGAAAGTATTTTAGTTCGAAAATATAATAGTTCCATAAAGGCAATAGCACTTTATGTTGTCATTTTTCTTAATAATATCATCGGCTAGTACATTTTTTTGTTTACAAACCATATTTTATAAAAGTTACTGAAACATCATATAATTGCCACACCTGCAAAATGAAAGCAAACACACATTGCTATTTTCAAAAGTACAAAACTTGATGAAAAACAAACACGAGTTATTGAACATCTGACAAATTACTTTTGGATTGATTTTTCAACTATATAAGCGCAAAGATTCGGATATAATAAAAATCTGCTTTTTGAACAGTGCTCTGATTTATGCTTGGATATCCAGTTAAATGAATTCCGTCGTACGTTCCGGAGAATTGAAAAGACATAACTCGCGAGGCGCACTTAGTCCTCTAACTCGTCGCCCGGGAGATTCACTCGCCGGGCCCGTGGAACAAGTGCATAAAGCAGGCGCCACGTTTGGCGACACCCGCGGCGCCTGCCAATAACCCCGGCCGATTTCCCTTACACGGTCCATCGAGGCGGCACATCCCGTGTAAGGGAAATACCGTCGATAAATCCTCCGCCGCGGCCAGATAAATAGCCTTTAATATCTCCCGGCAAGGGAGGAATTAAAAGCCGGCCGGCAGACGAGCCGTGCAGGAATATAAGGGGCCGCCCGGGCGGCTTCCTTCCTCGAGCTCCGGGGACAGCTGCCGGCCACACCCAATATCGCGGGCGTATATCAGCCTCCCGCGCCCGCCCCGGATATCTCTCAATTTTAATACTTTTTTTTTTCTCTCGCGCCTTTACGAGACGCTAAATCACGGGCGGGTCTCCGGGCCGCGGGCTCCTCGGCCCCCGCAATATCGCGCCCCCCCCCTACCCCCCTCGCGCTCAATACCCGGCGAGCGGCTGCTACTTTGCCGGGCGACTCGCCGTCACATTTCCAGCGGACGCGCCTCGCCCGATCGCCTCGGAAATTTTAAATCCCCGCGGGGAGTGTGAGATGCGACAGTGCCGGACTGTCAGCTCGTAATGGAAATTAAATGTTCCGCCGGCTCCCGGGCGCCGGGCCCTCGGACGCCGCCCGGCTTAAACAGTTTTCAACGCAAGCGGTAGCCCCGCTCGTTTCTTCCCGAGTTATGTCTTCCGAACGAGCGGCCCGCTCGCGGCCGTTCCGCAGGACGGCCTTCTTTTGCGCCCGACAATTAAGATAATACCTCTAAACGAGGAGGGAAGACGGCAATTTCGTAAGATGAATTAACGGCAATAACGCGGATCAATACGAGGGCTAACCCCCATACACGAGCAGGGCTTAACGTGTCGTGCCTTTAAAATTATTACAAATATGTTATAATCCACTTGTTCGATCTCGTGTATAATGCGACGGCATAATACCTCTGCTGCACCGGACAGGTGGATAATCCGCTGTGATATGGATCGCATAATATACACGCATTTCGAGTATTTTTTATTGTACAAACAGGTGTTAAGTCAACCGATAAAAATAACGACTTTAATTAAACTGCAAAGTGTTCTTTGTTATTCCTTCGCCGGCGAAAGGGACGCCTATATTACCCGCGGCACCGCTGCATTACTGCGCCCGTAGAAAATTATTGAAACCTAACGCGCACCATTCCCCCGAAACCCCATTTATATAAAGCGAAAACATAAATAAGGTGAGCGCGTATCAGCCGGACTGTAAAGTCAACTCCCCGAAATTGGAAGCTGCACGCGGCATCCGCCGCCCGCGATTATTGCCTTCCCCGCTCGGACGCGCGCTCTTCCGAAACAATCCCCTTGGCCCCTCCCCCCGGGCCGATTTTTCAATGATCTCCACAGCTCAACTGACCCCGAGGATATCCCCGGCTGGCAAAAGGGCGCGCACGTGTCGCCCCCCTCCCCCGGGTGGGGTGCGACTTTAAACTGAAATAAATTAAAGGGCGCGGCGCCAAGGGGTGCATATGGTTCCCGCGGACCTTCGCTCCGTCGATGTCGATTGTCCCGACGAGAGGCGCGTGCGCGTTATGGAGCTCACTCGATTCGTCGCGCGGGCGCCGGAATCGCGATATATGCCGGCAGTTATTAAGCGCGCGGCTGCGATGCCCCATAGGGTTGAGTGCTTTAAAGTTTAATCCGGCCGCTCGAGAGTGCGCATGTGTATCGCTCGGTAATGTTTAGCCAGACCGTCTCTGTTCAACTGTCGGCCGAGTGATAGTCAAAAGTAGTATAATACCATTGAGCTGTTGACACTGAATCGTCAAGTATGTTAGCAAAGTATATAAAGGTGTGGTTATTAAGCAGGTAATAATCATCAATGCATTTCATAAAAATTGTGTAATTATTACTTTATCATATGTAATAGATATTTATAAACATAAGTATGAGTAGGCAGGATAAAAAAAATTATGTGGATGTTCATAGTTACACGAACAAAGATAAATAAAGTATTACGTGTACATAATTTACTAGCAATCGATAATCAACTTTACATTGCGATTAAGTATTCAAATTTAAAAAAGGGCTGATCAATATTTTCTGCATTGTAAAATGGTGTATGAACTAGTTGATCTTTTTCTGAAAAGCAACGATATTTCTCGAGACGATATCACGAACGTACATGCAGTATGCAGTTTCCTAAATCTGATTTAATAAAATTCCCCTTTTATTATTTAAAATCTGGAACGCAGTGTATCTTGGGAAAATGAAATATTAATGCCCAAGAAAGAGTCCCTTTTAAATCTTTAACGGAGTACCGCGGACCTGCAATATATACGACAGTGTAAGCAGCAGTATTCCCTCTGGCGAAAAGGAGCAAAGAAAGGGGGAGGGGCGGGCTATCGCGTCTCGGGCGCACGGAGGCGTCACCCTCGCCAAAGGTCCAATTAAAAGGCAGTTAGACGAGTGGTCTTCATTAGGGGTAATAGCGGGCGCGGGTCAGTTGGGCGCGCGCCGGCCGAAATCAAAGGTGGCCGCGGGGCCAGGTGGGCGCGCGCACCTGCGGCTAATCCTCGCGCGGGATGGCAATCGGGCCAAGCGCGCCTTTCCCCCGGCGGCCGATCTTATCGCCCGGCGGCCGGCCGCTCAATTGATCCCCGCGGCTTTTCGCAAGCACCCCGGCGCTTCCCGGGGCTTATTAGAACGTCGGCCGCGGATGACGATCCCGGATGGGAGAAGCGCCGGTTATTAGGCCGTCGGCGCACGCGATCCCCGCGCCCGTGAGATTGCGCGGCTCCCGGGGCCCCCAGGAAGCGGCCCCCGCGGCTCCTGCTTTCGCACGCTCCAGGTGATATTCACAATGCGCCCGCTATCAATCCGCCTCATTGTCTTTGCGCCCCCGATCATTGCTCTTTCTTTCCTCCGTGTGTTTACGCGCCCGGCCGGGCCGCCCGCGCAACCGCCGCGCCGGCTAGTTTCACCGGCTGCTTTCTCGTCCCGGATCTCCCGCCGCCATGGCTTCCGCGATCAAGCTACTCGCCTCCCTTCGCATTTCAATTTTCACCCGGTCTGTGCAAACCGAACTCTCTCCAAACCCGATTGCGTCGAGTCTTCGCGTATTTTATGATAATTCATGAGACGGTAAAACGTTCGCGATGTAACGCTTTGTGTCGGCATGCAATTGATAAACATAGACTACTATGTTCATTCAATTAATATCGTATTACAAATAAATTTATTTTATGTTATTTGTTATTTTAATCTTCGCGAATTGGGGTTCGATTTTCAATGACTGTAAATTGAAAAATTTATTTAAAGAAAATTATAGGCTTACTTAATAAGCAAACTATGATTTTTCATTTTTAATTTATTTTAAATATATAAACTGTACATTCATTTTCACGTTAACAAAATATACAGTTCCAATTACTTATCATAGTCACTCTTAAAATTATAAAATATGTTTTTACAATATATTTTTATTTTTTTTCTTTGTACAAATTTTTTAATATCAAATTGTTATTTAATGTATTTGTATAATTAATAGTATTTGTTTCTTTTTACAGGGCTATACACCGCTTCATATTGCCTTACAGTTCGACCATGAAAATATTTTCAACTTACTAGTCCAAGTGTACGGTGAGTTCACCCCCACCATACAATTCTTCTTGTCTGAAAAATATAACATTCAGTTATTAACAGTTATTACCCTTCGACGCTAGAAAGTTAATGCTATAACAAGCCTGTAGTTGGCGCCTGCGGCCAATCCGGCACTTCAAAGTCAAGCGCGTGTGCCTGTTTGTCGCAGATTAGAAGAGTCTCCCCCGTCACCCTCGCGCTATTATTCGCCCTTCCCTTTACTCCTGCACCTCGTCGGCGCACGACACCTCACGGACCCGATCTCGATTGCTCGAGATTGGGGTTTAGATAAGCCGGGCACTCTTTTTTTTTTTCGTGTTTAAATTCGGGTGGCCTTTGCCTGATCGGCCTCTTGATTCGATCAACTTTCTTTTGTACTTTGTTTTTTTTTTTCGGGAACGGGATCGATTTAAAGGTCTAACGGATCAGGAACTGTTGTAGTGGCAGGGTGGAAATGTAAGAGTTGATGTAATCTCGGGGGAAACATTGCTTTTAAAGTCAGTGCATTTAATCATACACGGATATCATCTGATATGGTTATTTAGCTAGAATTTTCGTTTCCTGTCAATCACAGTTAGTTTTAAATCATGTTCAACGTCGTACAGAATATAATTTTCCAAACTTAGAGATACAATTAAATATTTATTATAAAATAAATTTTAAGAAAAATAAAATTATAACTCTAATCCGTAAAGTATCAACAACCGTCAAAATATTATCAAAGTAATGACAACAATGAAATCAATAAATTAAAAAATTCATTATATTTTACTGTAACAAAGTTTATTTATTATTAATCCGACTTTATCTTCGCAGGAGCTAATCAAGATATTCGAGATTACAGCGGGAAAAAAGCGCGGCAGTACTCTATCTCTCAGAAGGCTGCGGTTAGCCAGGACACGATGCGCAGTAAGTATCTCGTAACCAAACTATTCGCGCTCATCGAGCGTATTATGCGACTTTTTGTCCGGATAATTGGATTATTATTGGAATTGTTCAATTTTCCGTTCATTTAATCCGCAAAGATTTTTACTTTTTTATCTGGTTCATGGATAGGGTATGTAAGAAACCGCTGCTGTTTTACTACATATTTTCAAATCAATATATTTTTATATTTGTTTCTTTTTTATACTTTTTTTTAATACTTTTTTCCATATTTACTTAATAAATCTTTATATTATTTATGTACGATTATTATTATATTATGATACTGTACGTTTCAGCTTGACGAGTTTATAATTTTATAAGTATAATATAAATTCTTTTTAAGTAATTAATATTCCAAATATTCTAATAAATACAGTCAAATTATGAAGTACGATAGCCATATATACTTTGATAGATATTGATAGTACTGCATAAGTTTACAAATAGAATGAAAGTATAATAATATTTAAATGATAAATTTAGATTTTTAACGCATTTTTATATATTACGGAAGGGTGATATTGTGTGATAGTTTTTGGTTACGTTTTTCTAGTTAAGTATTTTGAATTGTAGAATAATAATAATTTATTTACACTATAAATTTTTGTGAAATATTATTGCATGAATTTAAAATGCTTATAAGAATACGAGTAGATGGAGTGTTGCAGGATTGAATTTAGAATATTTATATATCAATTTTTTTTAATGGTGGAAAGTGTAGTCTTGCACGTAAAATTTTTATTTGAAAGGTTTTTAATAATTTATAATTTTTGTACATTTAAAGCATTTGTATATCTTTGCTTTGTCTTCCGCTTTTTAAAAATCATACATTATGTAAATCGTATTCAGAGATTAAAAAAGGGAAAATTCTATCAATGAATTCATGAATGTATTAATTTATGGCAAAGTATGTAAATCTCCATTAATATTTTATCCTTTCATAAATAATAAAAAATATTCATGACAATTGAAAGAAATTTTTCTTAAGATTAATTTGTTTTTCAACGACTTGATACAGATATTATATACGGCTTTGTATTTAAAACTTTATCTTAATTTATTATTTAAAAAAAGAAATTAAAATTTTGAAACGAAACTGAAGTAAAACTTTGATTTAAAACTGAATTTTATCGTTATAAACGAATCGTTTACCTAATGTAAAAAAAGTACAAGTAGATTGGAAAAGGCGGAAGAAAAGAGTCTAAGTAGGTAATTAGGCGAAAGTACTAAGGTGTATCTGGCAAATTACAAGTTCTGTCTTTCAATCTCCCTCTTTCTCTGGTGAGTATCGGGCTTCTGGATCTATTTCCTTCTGTTGTAGGGAGACTAGCTGCCAACGCGCTCAGGCAAGTTATCCGCCGCACGCGCAGAGTTACCTACCCTAGCTCGCTAAAATACCGTATAGTGCGCGCACGCGTGTGTCGTAAGAGCTTTGAGCAAGGTAGTGTTACTTGACAGTATATAGACGTGCGCTTTTTCGACAGCGTGAGTATCGTGGGGAGGCGTGAGGCCCTTCGAGGTGAGATGTACCGGTGGCTCCTCTCCACGAGATTTTTCCGTGCACCTGCCGACTTGGACCTGCTTGATCCGAATCACGAGTTCAAGTTTGGACGAAGCGATTGTAGCCTGTTGCACCTATTTTTTTTTGAATGTCATATTAAAGAAATTATATGTGGATTTACAAAGTAGATCATTTCGCGTAAGCCCATTCGCGGTAACTACTGACCTAATAAAAGCTTTTTGTTTATTTGTTTAGGTTACGAACATTGTAAGTGATTATTCTTTTAAAGTTATCTGATTAGGTCATATACACATATAAAAATTGTACATGCTCAAAATTTTATAAACGAATATTTAATGTATTTCATATACTTATTTTGATTAAAATTCAATTAGAAATCATGAAATAGGTGATGAAACAAATAAACAAAAAACTAAAATAATAATATTTTCTATTCAAGTTCTCCGCGTGACTTTTCTCTTAACTTCGCTTGATTAATGAATGAAGCTTTTATTAGATCAAAAAATGACTGTAGATACGTAACTATTGTATCTAACGCATAGTATATAACACCTGTCTATTGGGTTAACTTTAATTTTAGTATTTACCATTGATCATTTTTAATACTCTAATATTTATTATGACATTTTAACCATTTTGGAGTATAAAAAAATATTTGTTCGATAAAAATAATGAATAGCCACTACTAATTGTTCATAACTTATTATTAAATCTATAAATGTTACTTTTTAAATAACGTTACTTTATAACTTTTTGAATATATTAACAGTATTATATTTTATAGAAAAGGGAAAATTATAGAATAAAATTGGGGGTTCGATTGCTTTCAAACGACAATGTTTTTCTGGACGGTACTTTATTGCTGTCCACCCTGTTTAAATAGAACATTCACCGAAAAAACAAGGCACCCTAATCCAATTAATAAGTAACGTGGGCGGACGCCGCGGACAGTGAAACGCGCGTGATTCGTTTCGTTAGAGCGGCAAGCGAACATTTGGGGACGCCTCCCATTTCACGTTCGTCCCGACGTTTCCCCGTGATTAATCCGCGAGTGAAAAATTTCGCGCGCCATACGGCATTCGCACGCAGGCTTCGTTCGCGTAATTATTGCCCGATTTCACCCGGCTCTGTCTTCCTTTCAATAGGAGGGCACGGCGCATTAGCACATAATAACGCAGTCGAGTCGATGTTACGCGAGTGACGGAGCGAGGGATCAATGAGGGGGAGAAAGAAAGTGCACGCGCCCCGCTGACGCCTCGCGCGTGAAAGTCGAAATTTTTATGGCACCGCGCGGTGGCGCCAGGGTTTTTGTTTACATGGAAATACTCTTACAAGCTTTATAGGGTATAAGGGCTTGAGCTTCTTCGAATTTCGACGGTGTTACATGGTGTAAAAAAGGGACTTATGAGCTTTTATAGTTTATAGTCTTTTTGTTCGTTGAAGATTGAATATTGCACTTTGAAGGATTTTTTATATACCAACCCGAATAAAAGCTTGGTCGAAATGCATGTAGCTTTGTATTGTAGTTTGCACGATAGTATAAGATATAAAGAAAACGCATGCCTGCATAAAAAGGTGACTTTGCATTCGGTAAGTGTGAAGGTATTTATTTTATTAAAAAAACTGTATTATTCAGTGTAATGAAAGTCTGTAATAAAAAAAGACCCCAATTACGAGAGAATTCCTTAAGCCGCAATCTTGTTTTGTACATCTTGTCTGCGCGACTTACAATCGCGTGTCGACAGTTTGTTCTTTTCCTCTGTTTTCCGAGACGCATGCGTAATATGTCCAATTACCCGCCTTAGCTCGAAATTAATGAGAGTATCCCAGTCGATGGGACGTCAAAGCGCGTTTCCGCGTGACGATTGTTTTGTGCGAGAATTAAAATGGATACTGCACAAGTGCAGAAGCAGAAGCACTTGCGTAAGTCTTATGGATGCCCAAGGGAATGTACCCTTTAATAACACCCGGCTTTTCCTCCGTTATGGCTTGTAACCTTAATTCATTAGAAAGTAAAGCAAGACGATTTGCATTTAAATGAAGTGTTAACGACTACCTGCGGTTAATGATACGATAGATACGCGAAGAATTAAAATTGTATTTTCTTGATGCTTCGCGATTTCCTGCTCGTTTCTTTTATCGGTGTATCAAATATTATGTCGGACATGGGGGCAATTTTCGTTGGCTCGTTGGACGGACACGGTTTTTAGTTACATGGCTTGCACTGGTTATTATTGTGATTCGTTTTTGTGTCATGAAAAGTAAAGTTTGTAATTATAGACTATTTACTTTAGTTAGCATGCAACTTTTCTAAAATTGAAAATTTTATTTAATTTGCTAAATATCTTACGGTTTGTTTTGTCAGTTAAAATGCTGTCTAATTGTCACATCTAAATTTAGTGAACAGTACAAATCACACGATGTGCAATAATAATATTAAAGATGATAATAACTACAACAATAATAATAACTATGAATCTTCTTTTCGTAATAACTATACTAATTTGGTAACGACTAATTTATCAATAGAATTCTAAGTAAAGTAAAAAAAGCATGCGCAAAATAACAATTACTTATAGCATCCTTCGAATTTTATTCGATGCATTTACGAAATTATAATATTTATCAACATAATATAGTACGTAAGCAATTAATATTTCAGTGAGTTACTATATTTTCAAATCGGTCGATGTATTCAAATAGTTGTCTGCATAAGATTGTAGAATTCATTTTTTCAATACAAATAAATACACTTTGATCAAATAATCCAAATATATTTAAATCAACCTTTTTGAATAATATGTGACTCAAAACTTCAGTTACATATAATATGCTTTTGCTTATATCTATTTTCTATACGTTTAACATTCTGCATTTGTACAAAACGCTACATTCTCTTAATCTATGTGTGTTTTCTCTTTCAGAAATAAAAGCAAGGAAAAAGCATGCAGGTAAGAATAGTTGATCCTAGTCAACGAGCGAAATTCGAGCTTTAATACGATTTAAATTTCATTTAGCTTTGCTTAATTTAACATGGTGAATTCAGTAACGTTTTTTGCGACTCTTTCTACTATGTGTGGAACTATTGTTTCATATTTCATCAAGAATATATGAAACTCACGCTTTTTCTCAATTCTGCATCATTTTTAATATTATAATAACTTTTGTTTACGTTCTTTTATTTTACATATATTTATGTTATTTTAAATATTTCTTATCTGAGCTTTTACCACATATTATATTAAGTTTAATTTTCTTTTTTAATTTTGCAATATCGATTTACAATTAGATAATTTATAGGAATTAATACTTTAAATTCTTGAAGATAATAATTTTGATTCAGCATAAAGATCTAAAATAATAATTTTTTACGAAATAACAGATAATGCGTAATTCTCAAGTTTACTTAACACATTTGCTCAGTAGAAGAATTGATAAAGTTCTTCGCTTTAGACGAAACTGACAAAAATAAGCTCATCTAATAATAATGTGCATGGTTAAAACATTCTTGATTTATTTGCGCAGTAGACTTATTTGATTGAACACAATTTCAAATTAACGTGCACTTTTCTATTCAAATCAATTCACATTATTAAAAAAACAAGAGCAAAAAATGTAGAAATGCTTGAATTATATAATTTTGCGCTCGGATATTTATTCGGGTAATGATTCCAATGTTGATCCTCATCGCATTATTGGATATGCAGAGAAAGATCTTGGTTTCCTACGTATTGGCTCCCTGAACGTACGCGTGAAGCGCACGACGGAGGCTTTCAACCAGTTCCTGGGTGTAGCAACTAAGGCTTCGAGCAACAACAACGAAAAGATTCACAAAACATGGGGATCTGCTGACAATTTACCCGTAATTATATTATTCTTCACTATACTAAGAGTAAAAGGAAAATTATAAGTACGATCATATATTACATGCACGGAAAATTATAAGTTTTTAATTTATAAATAGTGTAACTACATATTACACATTTGAAAAATGCTTGTAATATATTTGTATATGGTGTGATCAATCCTTAAACGTCCGACAGACCCATTCACTCTGTCAACTGTACAGTAATTCTTCCTGAACCAATTTTCTCGGCGTATCATGCATCGGCTCGCTAATTAACACTTTGTTACACTGTGTTCAAAGGCCGATAAGATGATGCCGCCGCCCAAGTACGCGCCAATCAAGAAGCGACGCAGCCGACGGGCCAACGACTTCGGGACGACGCGCTCCTCGAGCAGTTTGCACTACACGGCCAGCCAACCGACGACGCCGACGCCCCTCGGAAAGTCAGCGGGCCGCAGGCCGGCCTCCGTCTCGGCCCTCACGACGGGCAGCCTCCTCGCACAGACCCTCGGCAGCGGCACTCAGCCCAAGGACCACCAGAACGACTCCGACTCGGATGGCGCGTGCGGTTTCGATTCCGCTTGGCGTGGATCGGCGTAAAGCTCCTATCCCGACTTCGCCGCCTAGGTTTAACGACACGCGCCGCTGTTTATGTTTAGTTAGCGAATGGCACGGACTCCCCATAAGTAGCGTTGCGTGTTCTATATCGAGCCAATAGTGGATCAATCGTGTACAGCGAACAGCTCGTAATTATTTCTGTAGGCTATAGGCATACAGTGTTTGTGACTTAATACGACACAGCTATACGAGCGCGGATAGTTATGAAGTATTAAATTTATAATTTCTAGGAATATTTTATCATCGACTATGTAACGAATTGAACTGTCGAAGTCCCGAAAACTTGGATATTAAACTTAATTGTTGTCCTATTGGTATTATTGTACATTTATAAGGTATAACAAATAATGAGATTATATTAACTAAAGAACCAATTCAAATTTATTACACAGTTTATACATTGTAAAAACCAGTTATATGCGCTTTGTAAACATTCGTCTTTTAGTTTAAGTAGTAAATACAAAATAATTGAATATTATTCGCTAAATATTTTCTTATTAGTGATTGTCAATTTTTTTAATCATATTTTTTTACTAAATGTGTAGTGATATAATGGATTTTTAATATTATTTAACTGCGGTATCAAGTTGTTTCGGCAAAAATTAGACTAGCTACAAATGTATCTTTTGCTATCTCAGTCACATTTTCGAAAGCATACATTAATTTTGATGATACATACATATATATGGGTATATTTATATTGTACCTACTTAGAAATAGCATCTAGCTATTCACTTATTAATAGATAACAAATGTCGGTGACTAACTGAGTGGGAAGAATAAGAATCAAGACCATGAAAATTAAAAATATTTTTATATTTATTTTTATTCTTAAACCATATTTTATTTACTTGGTTATATTAAGCATGCTACGAATTTACAATAAAATGAAAGGTATTATAGATGTACCACAAATTAACAAAAATAGAAAATCATTCTTTACAGTCTTTTTAGGGCCTTGTCCACTTGCTATTACAATTGAAATATGGCACCAACCAAAATGGAATTATTAAATACCCTATTGCTTAACAATAATGGAGGATTATTATTTGATAATGCTACAAGACTCTTGACTGTCGCTGATAAAAAAAGTATGAGATCACGCGATCGTTTTTAAATTAAAGTATAGAGAATAAATTCATGTTTTATTAATAAAATATCAACTAAAGAATTAAGTTAAAAGTACTACCAATACTATAACAACACCTAGGAGGAATTTTGAAAGCACTTGTAGATCGTATTGAGTTCCGGACTGTTAAAATAAATAAATAGGAATAAAAGTTTCTTTTTGTTTCTATTAATTTTTATCTCTAATTATTTACGATAAATTGTTTCGACTTTTAAGAATCGAAAAGGGTTTGGTAAAAATAGGCTGGTAAAAAATTATTAAAGCTTGTACGGAATATCATCATCAGTGACGCTAGCGAGGCAAAAATACGATAATCGGCTACCTCTTTATCCAAATAATGATCAATGTATAGTATTAAAAGATAAACAAATATTTTTAACGTTTAATTTCTGTAAATTCTATTGATTTACATATTACATATTTAATTTAAATTCTTTTATTAAGATACATTTTTTTAAATTTATTAGCTTTTCAATTCAATATAGAATTATTCTACCTTTGCAGTAGGCAAACAATATTACATTATTAAATATTTTTATATAATTTAACAGAATTTGATTTGAAAACATTAAAGTAAATGAAATAATCTTTATAGTGCTTTGTACGTGGAAATATGAAACAAAATTCTTATGCATTATACATTTATTTTACAATTTATTAAATAGCTTACTATTTGATGTTATATGTTAACCTTTTACAACAAATAGTACGTATTACTGTGGCAAAAAACCTTGGAATTTGTTTATAAATAAAAAAATCTTTAATTATTCTTCTGAATTGAAATATGCTGCAAAGTCCTCTTCCAGTATGGCTTTCAATTCCTTCTTCGTTATGGTTTCTATCTGTGAAATGATCATGAATTACAAACCAAAAATGATGCAAAAACCAAGAATTGTCTCTTCACAAACCCGATTTTTTAACGCACAGCATTGCATAAACGATGCATAATATCCAGTGCTTTTGTTGACAATTGGTTAAAAGCTATTTATAATGTACCACATCACGGTATTCGAGAAAAACTATCAATATGACTTTCATTTTTTACTTGCTTTAACGTGGTTTTTCTCATCTTGACCGGAAAGCATTGTTTCATACATTTCAACGCGTCGTTGTTTTTCCATGAAATTGATAAACTGTATACTATTTTTTAATACATCTTTGGAAGAGGATCCATTTTTAGCTTTAACTTTTAAATATTTAGAAATAAGCCCTATTTTTTTTATTAAAATCTGGAAAATAAATTTAAAAAAAATCTGCTTAATTGGGTGATCTATCGTTTATAGAGAGTTGAGATTTTATTCTACGCAATTAATATATTTTATATAAATTTTGTATCATCGATGGGTCGACTATCTTGACCCATTTATTTTAAAAATTTTGCGCTTGCTCCGTACATATAAGGATGCACTAATGCACTGATTTATTTTTTCTGTAAACGGTCAAAAAGGCTCCCTTTTTTAAAATATTTTTTGGCATTAGCTACATTACGTATTTTACGTAACTTATTAGATTGCAGGAGAAGATTAACTTTTTTCGAAACTTGTTTTAGACTTTTAGGCATCGAGGCGAAGGGAGTCAGTTATAGGTGTGTATGCATACAAATGTAGACACGGATTTTCTCGATAAATAAACTTGAAACTCGATTTTAGTCACCGTATAGGGAAAAATGAACCGGCTGTTTATTGAACAGGCGCAGCAGCCCTCTTTTTCGAACTATAAAGTTTGTTACGTACGGAAAAGGTAATTGCTTAAACAACTCGAAATCACGAATGAAAATTGCATATCTTCAACTTCCGCAAGGGAATGAATCGGCTAGCGTGAATAGTTTTTGTCGGAAAGGATATTACTCTCTACCGACGTTTCAGTTTCAGCCTCTTACGTTTGAACTTTGCGCCGTAAGTGGTTGCTTTGGTGCTCTCGTCGAGTGTATGTTATACTCGCTCCACGATTATGCGAATATATTTAATTTTATAAACTATTATGTACATTGGCTTAATAAATAAATAAAATTATACTCATGAATCTTTACTATTATGCCATCATTACTTTTCTCCCGGCAATATTAAAATACTGATAACCGCAAGTACCATGTAATATTAAAAATAGTACATATTCCAACCTAAAATAGTCTCTTCAGCTTAAAGGATAATAATCGTATAAATAAAAAGGCGATGCTCCAATTCTACGATTATCCATTCTGTTACCGTACAATCCACTATTTCGTCTTAGCAGAATATGTCGTCAACTTGTAATATAATAATATATAATACATAAACTAAGCAAAAGAAATTTTTTTAACAACCAACAGAATGTATTTTTTTCGCTACTTGAGGAAAACTGCGAAAGAAAATAAACAAACCGAGTGTCTGATGGTAATTCTTAGTAGTAAATAAATAATATAATACAATTAAATTTAATAATATTATATTTACTTATTTGCTATTACTATATAATATTATATAATATTAATACGAAATATAATACTATAATAATATAAATACGAAAAGTATTTCGATTCACATAAATTCATTGGAACATAAAATAATGAAATTGTTTCTGGCGCCAGTATTGATATAGTCATTCGCTGGACTATGTATACTATGTATACGTATGTATGGGCATAAAATATACCTTAATGCACATTGTTGCACATTTGCACTTATTTGATACAGATACGTTAGCATCCGTCAGTATAGGTGAGTATTGGTGTCCAATGCAGTCCGGTGCAAGTTTGTTTACGCAATTTAAATAAGGTAATATTTTGTTAACTAATTCATCCATGTATTTACATACAAAATTATTAAATTTTATCTTCTATATTTCAAGTAGAACTTAATTAATGTATATAAAATATGTAACAAATTTTAAAAGAAAAACAAATAGTTTTATATGCATGGAGTAATTTAACATTTCATTACGCTTCTTGTTTAGATCAAAACTATTGATACCCTATTTACAAACACAAAAGCTGTCACTGCTCAACGACCTAACCTATGAATAGTAAGAATAATATTTTTTAAAACAACAATCAAAATACAAAAATGTACGATATTTGTCATCCCACTGTAAGTTTAATATTTTTGAATATCTATATAAAAGGTTGCTTATTCGACATTTTTTATTTATATTTATTAATTTTTCAGTATTACAATATGAGCCAGTTAGGCTGTAATGATCAAGTAAAATTGACTACATCATTCTATGTATATATGGAACTTTGTGAAGGTATTTTATATTTATATTTTCTAAATAAATTAGGTATTTATATTTAAGAACTTAATAAAATTATAAGATTTACAATGTGATTTACAGTTAAACGATACTGGGATGTAAAATATAAATACTGTGAATCGTTACAATTATTTTATCTTGAAGCCAGAAAAAAGAAAAATACAGCAATAGAAACATTTATTCCATGGCCTGCTATTTCTAATCTTACTCTTGATTTTATAAGCAATATCCAACAACAGTTAAAAAAAGACAAGTAAATTTAAAAATATTAAAAACAAGTTTTAGTAACATTATGTACTATTAACATGTCATATTTTTAGGTTTACATTTATCTTTAAGGATGGAGATACTTCTTCTGTATATTACAGTATTTGTGCTGGTATTGTTAAGCCAAAAAGTCCTGAAGAAATGAATATTATAAAACAGAAAGAAGAGAAAAAATTTAATTTGGATAATGCAATTAGAAGAAATGCTGCAAATTTGTATGAACGTGCATTATTATTTAGTAATGGTGAGAAAGTGCAAGATACCAAATGTAGTCATATTAATGTGAAAGTAGAAAAAAGTGAGACTGTATCATGTGACACTTCATTAAAAACAAGTAGTGATAAAAAGAATGATTCTAATGAACCAAAAATTTCTAGCGATTGTCAAAAATCTATTGTAGATAGTAAGAAAAATACCAATAGTATTCAAAGTGTTGTATCTGCAAATGATATAAATAGTTTTTGCAATTCTCAGATAGATAATGCAGATAATTCCATACCTTCTGAAATTGTACAAATCAAATCTAATGATACTGGGAATTGAAATCAAAGTAATAAATTACAAAAGTTTTTATTATTATAATAGTGGTAGGTGCACAAAAATTGAAAAATATCATGGAAATGTCTGTTTAACTATTTATTATTTTGAAATCTTTTTGCATTTTTTGCATTGTGTGTATATATGTACATTCTAATATTATATGTATCAGAATTCTTCATTATGATTTTAATGTTTATATAATGCTAATTTTTTAAACATAGTAGCGACTGCAGATACAAGCATCAAATTAATTAAACTTAAATTTATTAGAGTACAATGACTACTCATATTTAGTTATAATGTGAACTTTAGATACATGCCTATTTATTAAAAAGATATAGATGGAGTATAAATGTGTAACAAATGTTAACCAGAACAGATATTGTTAGATTTTTTATAAGAATTTAAACGCCGTTTAAATTACTGAAATGAAAAGTCCTCAAAATTCTTTTTTTAAATTTAGTTTATAATTATTTACAAAATGATTATTTTATGTATGTACAGTTTTAATATATGTATTTAGATTTTTCTTTATCCGAAATTGCATAAAAATTAAATAAACAAATTGTATTATTTAATTCAATTTCATTAATTTTTAGATAAATACGTAAACACAAATCAAGTTTTGGCAGTTACAACATTAAGAATATCAGATTTATGATCAAAAAACGAAAATATGTAAAAAATACTAAAAACATTTCAAACTAAACTGGAAACATTCCAAGTATAAATCTAGTCGTAATGAATCATAAAAAAGTGCACAAATTTAAGCATTGATAGGCTAATATGTAAAGGAATCTATATTTTTAATATTTAAATTTGTAATTTTTCAGGAATCTCAATTAATTGATTTTAGAATTTTATTTTAATATTATGAAATATCTACATGAATAATAAAAGAAAATTAAAAGAATTATAGTTATATAACACTATAGATGTAATCAATAATTTTATATCATTAATCTTTACAAATTGGAACCATCACAATGCAAAAAATTTAAAACATGTATTTTGCATAATTTATATATTGTGTAAGCATACAATTAAAATAATTTACAAATAGGATCATAAAAGGAGAGAAATGAATGACTCAAACCCGCTTGCTTTTTTTTACAAAAGTGTAGATGTATAAAATAAATTATTTTAATGAATAACATCTCAAATAAAAAAGACATACAATAATGTATTATATGTAATATTAAAAATGATCATTTATGCTGATTAAAGTTTAAAAAATCCTTTTCATGCAAACGGTTCGATTCACTACTTGAAACAAACTAGATTTACAATATTTATTAAAAAGTGTTCATTGTAAAATATATATCAAATTGTATTAATGATTTACTACAGCTTTAAGGCAATTGGAGTTTCGAGATTCGCTCGAGACTATCACAAGGAATAACGGTTTTTCCGCTTAACATGGTTGTTTCGTTCTTTTGACCATCTTTTTCATGTATAAACAAAAATGGATCGCTAGGGTTCAAGTTTGTTCGAATTACTTTAGCTGTACATAAGGTATAAGCTTAATTTTTTAATCTGGCTAATATGATATGTAGCATGAATTCTTCACACTAATATGGGTAATGTCTAAATTTTTTCTAGAATCATTTTTATATATACAATTTGATAAACATATAAGTAAAGTTTACATATGTGGAAAACGCAATTAGCTTTTTTAAAAAAAGTTACATGAACAATGATTAATTATTGTAGACATTCGCTAGAATTGGATATTATATGATTTTAAGACCTTAATAGTATTTAGAAACGCAAGAGAGTCGTTAATATTAATTAAAGCACACTACAATAATTACATTCTACAAATAACAATATCTATATCCTAATTTAACTCGACATCTTGTTTTAACAATTATCACAAGAGCACGAGTGCGCAATTAATAATCATCCTATGAAAAACAATTTGATCTGCTGCCTTTGATTTTCCGAATGATTCTGTATAGGTCTTTTTTCGTGCTACTTTACAGAGCTAAAACCATAGGTTGCATATGTAAAAATATTTTTGATAAAAAATAATAAAATTTAGATTTTAACAAATACAATACTTATTTGCTACACATTTGAAACTGTATTATGAGAAATGACTATCTCTGACACAACTTCATTTTAATCTCCAAAAACGGTTAGTAATTTTTTATTTTTAATCTTCATGCATTGCGAGAACTTTCATAAAGCTTCACAAATTCTGTATTTTTCTCATTTTTCAATTCTGTTTTGTACACAGCATGTAAACATTTTCTTTAAAAGAAGAACATATATGAATTTTTGACCAACGCATTTTTCAAAGTTGACGATTCATATGTTTTATTATTATCTAAATTCATGCAATGCGTAAGATTAAAAACATGAGTTTTAACGACGCTCCTCGTCGAAATTCATCCTGTTACATGACGATTTCGAATTTTTTTCATCGTTTCTTTTCTTGTTTATACACTTTCTATACACGGAGCGATATGTGAGATGTAAAAATGTCTAACTGTAACATGTAATTAAAATATAAAAACTATACAAATAATCAATGGATCATATATTGATTTGTTATGTGTGATTCACTATTCTTGATTTTGACTGAAATCATTTGCAGACTCACACATAAATATCTAAATAGCTGCATTCACGTGGGCCCCACATTCAAATTAAATTGTTTTATACCTATTTATATTATAGCGTTAGCACCAATCAGCCATGTATGTAAAATCCCTAAATAAGGTCTGTTCTAAATCGCTAAGTGGTCGTGGATCTTTAGGTGGAGTAAGTTGCGGTTTTTCAGATGTGAATTCTTCATCAAAGTTGCTCACATCTTCCACAGAATTCTGAAAATACATTATTTGTATTAATTTTCAACATTTAAAATTTTAACAACAGAGCTATTATTGACTATTTATATGTCATTACATTAAAAAAATGTAATTTATCATATTTTTAGAATTAAAAATTTCATTTTTAATTTAGTTTAAATCATAAATTTTTAACAGTATACATTCAGTAGCGTAGTCAACTGCATCACTGTAGTCACTGCATGTGTAAACTGTAGGAGTATTTAATAAATAAATTCAACAGATTTATTTTACCTATTAAATCATTTGTTTGTTAAAGTTATAAATTGTCAAAAATAGCGAATCATGCCTGTGTTAAGGTGACATTCTGATTTACTTAATTGTTTTTTATATAGTTATATTTATGCATGTTTATCAAATAGATTATTTGCAATTTTGAATTGATTTATGCACATAATATCAGAACAATACCTTAACAATTTATGTCATACGTCTTAACACCTCAAAACATGCAAACGTTTAATTACTATAAGATGAGAAACAAATGTCTTAAAAATATGCATGTTTAATTTGTTGTTTAATAATTATTTATTAAAAAATAATTAATCTAAAAAATGTAACTATTATGTTGCAGTATAGTTCCTAAAATTCACATTATTCTATAATAAGATACGAATTTAAATTACTTTATTGTTAATTTAAAAACAAAATTTTGTGAATTTAGCGAATTTACAGGCAAAATGTTTTATAGAAAATACAAATAACTTGTGCTATGAGAGAAATAATTTCATTTGTATAAATGATATGTATGATCAGTGACTCAAGTTGCATGACTGATATGCTATGAGAGTCATTAGTTTACATATTTTTAGTTCACAAGTGATTGAAAAAAGAAAACGAAAAATGTTTGAATAGTAATTTTGTGCACTTTTTACAGAATCTTTATCATTTAATGTGCACTTTATGCTCAGAACATTAAGTAATTGCTGTTAGATCTGTTACATGTTTACTTAAATCTTTGTTAAATGCTATTGAGCGCAACAGACAAAATCTTACTTTTCCTCTAGAGCACTGAAGATTGTGTGCCTGTTAAGATTATGCGAGAACTTAATTAAATTAGAATCATTTAATATAGAATCACTTTAAACCTATTTTTACCAATTTATTCTTAATTACAAGAATCATAAAAATAAAATTCATACGCCTTGTAAAAAAGATTAAACTAAATTAATAAATAGTGTTTTGAATACTTACAATTACTGGAATAAATGGAGGCTTCACGCGCCTTAGAAGTAAATCATCCCAAGATATGTTTCTGAAGAAAGCCTGTTTCTTTACATCCTCTGCATCTCGTTCACTACTACCCAATCGACGGTCTGGATTTTTTCTTAAGAGCTACAGAAGATATAGTAATTAAATTTATAATTTTCAGAACAACTTTTATTGGTTAACATAATAACATATAACATATAGAGCATACGCACCCTTCTCATTATGGCAATAGCTTCTAGCGACAAAAAGCGAGGATAGCGAACTTCATCGTTAACAATGGAGTCGAAAACTTCTTCTTCGTCATCTCCCGGGAAAGGAGACTGAAATAAATATTACACATTAGTTAAGTTGAAATGTTTTTTATCAAAAATTGTAAAACACTTACTTCTCCGACAAGCATTTCGAATATAAGTACACCAAGTCCCCACCAGTCAACAGCACGTGTATAAGAATTTTCGGTGAGAACCTCAGGAGCTAAGAATTCTGGTGTACCGCAGAAGGTTCCTGTTCTATCTCCATAGCCCATGCCTTCCTTACACAAACCGAAATCAGCAATTTTCACATAGCCCTCCGTATCAAGTAGTAAATTATCTAGCTTCAAGTCTCTGCAAAAGAATAATGTAGATGTTAAGCATATAAAACTGATAAATTTAATGGAGTAAACTTGTTTATTGTGAACTGACCTGTAAATAATGCGACTTTCGTGAAGATATTGTAAGCCTAGTACAACACAAGCTGAGTAAAAAACAGTCCGAGGTTCTCCGAAGACATCAGCGTGAATATGCATCATGAGATCACCACCAGCAGCATATTCCATTACAAAACAAACGTGTGCCTACAAATATATCATAAAGTTTGAATATTGTTAGAATTGTATAATTCTACAATTTGCATATAGCAAACACTCGATAATAAAAACATTTAAAAAATGCTTTAAAATTAACTTTATAATACTGCATTTCTTGTAAAGTGAAAGAGTTAATGACATTGAAAACAAGTCAAGAAATACATTCTTTTAAAGAATTTCGAAGTATTAAAATCTCTTCAAGTATCTTATGCGATGATTTGTGTGAAAAACTAATGAATACTCACATCCGTTTGGAAACAAGCAAATAGGTTGACGAGGAAGGGATGTCTCGTGGCATTGGCCACCTCAAAGATCCTCTTTTCGGATAGGAGGGACTCAACCTCATCCCTAGCGATGATGTCGCCCTTCTTGAGTGCTTTGATTGCAAAATACTCGCCGGTATTTCTGTATTGGGAAAGTATAACCTTGCCAAAGTGTCCACGACCAAGGACGGAGAGAAGTCGGAAGTTCTCTAAGCTCATGCCCGTGAGTTGCGACTGCCTACGCGACTCGTAGGCACTGTCGCGATACTGGAGTGGCCTCGCTGGCAATGGAACCTCGTACGGCACCTGCGGCATGGTGAAATTGTAATGAGTGAACTACTATAACGCTATTGGGTGATCAGGCTTGATGAGAATCGCGCCGGAGATTCCAGTTCATCGCTAGTTCCAGAAAGAAGTAAACGGATATCAAATCTCAAAAAAGTATGAACTAATTGTGGTTGTTTCAATACAATACGTTATTGTATTCCTTTTGCCTTAGTAATCATCGTTTATTTTTAAATTTAGAATTTCAGAGAGTCTGAGATTAAATTAGTCAGATGAATTTGATCTTATAGATGTAATAAAATTTATGCATACCGTTTATAAACACTAATTACAAAAATATATATTTTTAAGGTTTTTAAATTGTACGTGTCGAAACGGGAATCTCATTCGGCGAATGTATTCGATTTTTGTTAATTCGCTATAACACATAATAGATAGCATACAATACAATACGTATAATACATAATGTTAATCACAATGACAGCTCTTATAAAACTGTATTTTCAGTTTTGAAATCGCTTATAATGATCAAGTGTATATTGAATATGAAATGATCTTTAATGATAAAATTCGAACATAACAATGAATATTTTTTAAGCTAATTTATTACATAAAAAAGGATTTAATGAAACTGAATCGCATTATACAATATTGATCCTAATGTAATTATTCTTACATAAAAAATGTAAGATGTATTTTACTGTCGGTTATATTTAAATAATATTATTTAATCAAAAAATAAATTTAAAAAAATTAAAATAAGTAAAAAATAATAACTAATAAATAAATCGATAAATTAGATTATAAATAAAATTACTTTTTATTACTTATGATTAGACTATGAATTATTCCAATTTTAATTATAGATCTTTATTATTTCGAAGTTTGAAACTAGTAAGACTTACTACTTTTCTCATAAAGACATCAGGGTATACATAAATAGAATGACTACAAATGTTAAAAAAAGCAGGGTCATGCAAGCAAAGCAACATGCAAGAGACAAAATATCCTAAGCAGAAAGTCAAACTCTTTAATTCTTCCACCTCTGCAACAAACGTATCAGTGCTTAGCGGGAGTAGTTTTCAAGGAAGTACATGAAAATTGGTTACTCTTCGTTTTGCTAGACAAGAGATCATTTAATTGACTATAAACTAATGAAGAAAGAGCAACCAACTGCATGTAAATCTTTGAGCCAAAAGCCATGCTATTTTCAAATCGTTCGTCCAGGTGTTCCGTTTGTTTGGTACAGCCCAGAGACTGTGAGGCGTTTTTAGTACCTCATCATCGGGGAACTCGACGACAGGTTGAGGTGAGGGGGTGCGTGGAGAAGGTGGAGCGATCAGCACGGGCCGGGGCTCTGTTACGAGAGGCCTCAGACTCGCCCCCTGGTGCCCGGACTTCTCTTCCTTGAGAAGGAAGTCAAACTCCCGTAACGCGCTCTGTAACTACATTACTCGTGCTGCTCAGCTAAGCCTATCTAGCGTTTTTTTTCTTAAATCCCACATTTGTCCGCGCTTTTTATTGAAATTGGGGCATGTCGCGATCAATTTGTTGGCGTTTTCAGAGCTTTGGCTATGACTTTTATGCAATACTTAAATTATCTAATGCGTCAATTTGCTAAATTTAAATACTGGCCATAACTTATTATTATACCTTACTAGTTATTTTAAATTATTTACGTTTTAAACTATATAATTTACTAATGTATTTCTATTTCTAGATACTGTAAAAGTATTCAATTAAATCAAAACTTTTTCAATTCTAACCTACTGATAATAATTTCTAAAAAACGAAACTTCAAAGTTTTGGCAAAAATCCTACAAGGTAGCCCTTGCAAAAAAATAGTGTGATAGTGTAAAGACAGTAATTGAGTGCCATTTCCGTTCCGAATTATCTAATCATATTTTTAGCATAATTATTACGATTTATTGCAAAATGTTTATATTCTTAAAAATATTATGAAATAGTGTTTTCAATGTTTACATAGATACCGAAGTTATATCTACATAATATTTATAATATTTAATTCCGTTTTTCATTTTATAAACGACTGAGAGTTTATACGAATAAAATAAATTGATATATATTTTAAATTGATAAAGCTAAAGAACTGAGACCCCATTTGGATTGAAAAGTTAGTAAATATTGTATTGAATCTTTGTAAAAGAAATAAAAAAGATATTAAATAAAAATACTTTTGAAATTAAACTATGGTCAGTCACGTAGCCGTATCAATATAATTTAAACATTACGTCTGTACTGAACATGCAGTACATGCTTACTTGCACATACCGCGTACTTCATGTAACTTCGACTGTGCGTTAACAGTAAAATCAACTGAATGGTGAATTTATTCAATGGTATTACAGGTTTTTAAATAAAGTTCAATGATTCCATAACCGAAACTTTAAAAACGTTTAATCGCAGTTTATTCAAATTTTGCAAGAAAAGTGTATTAAGTAAAAGGTAATGTATGTGTTTTTAAATCAAATGTTGTTTTGTTGCTTAAAACCCATGCAAGGACTACCTCATTGTAAGGAGGCTCCTTCATTGACGAACTTTACAGTACTACTGTTTTTTACCTTCGTCAAGATTAAATAGAAAAAATTAATTCCTTTTTAACAGGTTAAGGAATACGAAAACCACGAGAAAATTTTGTATGCGGAAAATCGACAGTAATTTAAAATTAATAATTACTATACATCTTAAATTATAAAAATATTCAAAATAGATTTGCACTTGTTTCATTTACACCGAGTGGTTATTTTAAAATTATGAGAGATTGTTAATTTTAATTTTTAGAGAATAATGTTGTAGCAATTAGAGATCATTGTAGGAGAAAATATTTAATTATATATATTATATTGTAGTAATATCTAAGACAAAAGAAATGAACAAGTCTGTCAAACAACAAACTTAGACTACCCTTAACCTGTTAACAAGACATTGTTAAAGTGCCTTCGAGCGTAAACATCATATGCAATTGTAAAGAAGCTATAAACTTCATTAAGTGTCTGTATATACATTGGCGGTTAAAACTGATTAACTGTTAAAATAAAGAAATTGATTAAAACCAGTTTTGTTTTTAATTATGGCAGAGCACTGTTACTATTTTTGAGTGTATAATTTTTTAATAAGGAATACCCTCAACCAAAATTATTTGCATTATTACATAGATATATAAACGTAGTGTCTACTAATTGCAAATATAATAATTATACTACGCTGAGAAACGAATTTGATTAAATAGAAAAGCTATTTTATAAAGATATTTATTTACCTTCAATACTCAGCATAATCATAAATAATATTTATTAATATGCTGCCTTTGAACAAAGTTTTGAATAAAGTATATCGATCAAAAATATTTTCGCTCAACCAATCGTTTCTCACGGTAAAACAATGCTATAAGAATTCGTTCTTACTGTGCATAATGCATAAACTCTAAATAAAACAGTACAGAGTGTAGACGTCTCAAAATTCTAGCCGAATTATAATTTACAAGCGTGTTAGCGAGAGCTATTAAGTCTTACCTCTTGATCGATTTTCACAGGTGGCGGAGGAGCCGGTATTGAAGGTTTCTTTGCTATGGGCGGTGGGGGTGGCGGGTGATCCGGAGGATGAGGTAGAGATGAAGTGGAAGAAGAAGTAGGGAGACTGTGGAGGCTCTCGTTGGTAGCGGAGTGTGACATGCCGAGCGGCCGAGCGCCACCAAGGCCGCCCTTCTCCGGATCTGGCTGCTCGCCCGGCGTCTCCGCTTTGTCCTCTACCGACGTGTCGAACACGAGCTGTGACGGTTGCGGGCCTACAGATAGGCAAATAATGATTTATTTCAGTGCTTGAAATACATGAACTAGGTGATTTAGTACATTCAACTAAATTTAAGGCTATGGTATCAATAGAATTTATATTAAGCGCGCTATAGATGCTGGAACTAATAGTGCAGCTGTTTTTACATTAGATACCTATGTGATAAACGAATCCATGTCATTGCCATTATAAATTTATCTATATCTTTTTATGATTCATACATTCAAAATATGTGAATAAAATATTTTACTTATAAAAAGTAAAGTAAAAATAAATATTAAAATTTTATGATATTGGTTAAGAAATCGTTATAATCGCTATCATTTAGATCATCTGCATTAGTTCTGAGTAAATAATATTGTTCTTATAGCTGCAATACCCGGGTTTTGATAATTAAAACCTAGTTCTGTTCAGTTTTATCATTGTAGCAGCAAAATAATAAAAAGTGAAGATGAACTATATGTTCGCAGCGGCTTATAAGAGATAATCGGAAGTTTTATATTTGTGACTTGAATCTTACGTATTGATTGTGATTTCTAGTATGTACACGTATTTGAAAAATACATAAAGTCAATTAGATTTCAAAGTGGGGCGTACCCACCGCATCCACGAAATAGTGAAAGTTCAGATTTCCAGAGCTACAGGGATATAGTAGGATAGCATTGAAACTAATAATTTTAACAATTTTGGCATCGGGGTAAAATACATCCGGACCAACATAAAATAGAACTAACCGGACGGTGGGCTCTCGGAACTCCTGTTGTTCATGGAGGGGGCGGATCTCTTGAGTAGCCTGCCCCACGTGGCCACGTTGATGTTCATCTGGTTGGCGCGGGGGAAGTTCTTGACCTGTTGCTTGAATATTTTGCGCTGCCTCTGGAGTTTGGGCTTCCTGGAGATCATCGGATTGAGGAACTTAATCTCGGCAAAGAGGAGACCTTGGGGCTCCAGCTGTAGTGCCATTCCGTGCCGCACGTCATCGATGAACTCCTCAAGCCGGAGGAACTTGACAGCGCAGAGCGAGCGCCAGTCTTTCCAGTAGATACCGATCTCGAGTTCGCGCGATTTGTCTAGCTCGATCGAGAACCTTTGGTCCCAGGCCTGTTGCGAGCATGGCCTCCAACTCGTCTGCGCCACCGTCACGTTGTCCAGCTTTATAACTGCCATTATGTCGTCTGAAAGAAAAAGTAGGTGATAAATTAGACGGATCCTCTAGCAGTATCGGAATTCTGTGGAGAATAATCAACTGTACAGTGAAAAATGTGTTTGAAATAAAGCCTCGCAATATCTTAACCTGGTAAAGTGCTCTTTTGAAAGACGTAAATAACACAAAAAGTAATATTGTGCGTTTAACCGTACCCTACTGACATTACTTAAACGCGGTTTTTTTTTATTCTTTTCATCCAGATGGTGCATATGACGTACAGACTAAAATTTATCTCAAATATCTATTCATGAAAAAGTTGTTCAATAAATTTAAAATCAAGATACATAATTAGTGACTTACTACTCGTTTCATCCTTAACGCTGTAAGACTTGCTAGAACTGCGACCCGTTACACCTTTAACAAAACTACGCAGATCCGGACTTGCCGGATGCTCTCGTCTTGTGCGTCCCGGTACTTCCTCTGCCAAGTCTTGGCAACCCATTAATCGAACCTGCAATTAAAACAAGTTATTATTGATGAGGCGTCGTCAGGAGCCGCATTCCAACGAGACACGTTACGTGAGAGACTTTTCCTCTACAATTTTTGCGTTTTATTTTGCTATTACAAAAATCGCAATATTTCGCCAATCATTATATTTAATTGCATTAGTATAAAATTATATATTTTTATGGACGTTATATTAACAAATAGCTATCAGAACATATCATTTTTATTATAACAGCAAGTGTACAAGCTTACCTCAAGTTGTCCGGTAACGGCGGCGCACCTCGAGACGGACGCGGGTACGGTGGTCCTGCCCTCGAGTGGCGCTCGGAACGGCTGAAGCGAGGTATAGGTGACAGGTAGTGGGCTCGCCGACTGGACGCTCGCGAGCTCCCGCTTCAGCTGGACAGCTGTCGCACTATCCGCAGGCAGCTCCTGTCGGCGCAGTTCCAGTGACAGCCGCAACAGGTCCAGCTTCCGACTCGACTCGGCGAGACTGGCCTGAGCCTGGAGATTATTAGCGTTAACATTAGAACACCATTAACTTGCGGCATCGACAATTGCGATCTCGCCTTCATCTCGTTGAGTTTTGCGGCTTACGAAAAAAGAGTGGCCATTTTATTTTTTAGTTATATATGATAGAATTGAGTATGTATTCGCAAAAGGTACATGGAGGATTGTGATTTTTAGTTATAACAAAATAAATATTTTCTGCTTTTAACTATTGTTTATTACATTCATGAAAACGTAAGAAATAATATAAATTCAGTGACTTGGAAGTTATAGGAAAGCCATGATAAAATAAATCATCATTTATTAACGAGGTAATCAATAGTTGTTTATTACAATAATTAAATATAAATGCGTACGATTACAAAGCAGAATGTTAAGTAAACTTCTTAAAATTAAATACAATGTAACCATATTTTGGAATACACCATTTGATTATACATTATGATTAAAAATGTTTATTTAAAATATAAAGTTAAATTTATCATAAAATTTTAGGAAAGATATACACCAATGTATTATTATTATAATACATTATTTTTTACACAATTCGAAAAAAAATTTAATTTGTTTGTTCAGATTATGTTGTATAAAAAGAACATAATCTTTTTTTATTGATTTAAATAACAATGTCACAATTAACAGATAATTATTAAATTTAATAAAAACAATAATTTTTTTTATACAAATGCAGGTATTTCTGATTATATTATATATTATGTCCGTTCGTTAAAATCATTTTCATGTTTTAATTATTTTTTATTCTTCTTGTAAATGACTTTTTGCGATTAAAAGTAAATGCGTACGCGTTAGCCCTTTTATTTTTAAAATTGATATTTAATCTTTAATACAATTCAGTAAACATGGAGTAGAGATTTTCACGTAAATTTTTACATTAAAACAATGATAAAAAATTTATCGTAATTTTTTATTTATAAATAATTTATTTTACTTTAAAAACTGCGTTTATAAGACTCAAACTTTCACAATTTTTTTTATTTAGCATACTTTGTTGCTTGCTAAAGCAAAAATTTAAAATTACACAAGCTTTGTTTATTCAAAAAAATGAAAATGTAAACATCAGGTTTTTATTCAGGATATGTAAGTTATTATTAAAATCTTTTCTTTTTAAAAAATTGTAGCGAACGGAATTAAAGGAGAACAAGGGCTAAAAACTCTCGATTTCACGATGTAAAGTAATATATATATATATATATATATATATATATATATATATATAAATTAAACGATTATTTCTCAACAACATGATCTCAACAACTCTCTTATTTATTTTTACGAATTTGTAAAAATGTATGTGGTATACACCTCTTCTCTTTGGGCACTATTTATTAGTTCGTCGAGCTTGGCGCTCTGGATCCACTTCTACGCTCGAAAATTTCCAGAGAACGCGAACGCCCCCTAGCACCTTCTTCAAAGTATCTTCTGCAATGTTCACACGAACATGCTGGATTCTTGGCCGGTCCCACATGATGTCCTGGCTTCCTAAAGGTATTTACTACTCTGCCGAAAATAGAGGCCTTAATTATGTGATCGGTCCTCTCTCCCTGGGGAGTCGTGAAGGGCGACGTCCTCCTCGACTGCAATTTCGAGGGCGCTGGCGAAGGACTCATTGATCCAAATGGACCAATCCTGTCGCGGAATATAGTAGTTTTTACCGCTTGTGTCAATTCTGCTTGACTAATGTCCTGATCAGTCGTAGAGACAGACGGCACTTGCGTACTGCTTGTCTTCTCGGATAGAATGGTGCCTCCCAAAGGAGGTAAAGTCAGCTTCCCCGTAACAATGCTGGCGTTCTCCTCACTGGATACGAAACTCCAGCCGACCTCTTCTGCGCTCTCGTCATCTGAGGCCGAAACGCCGACACTACTTTCGGATGACCAATCCGCCGAAGGGTGTCTTTCTATGTAATCTCTCATCATTTTCTCTTGCAGCAAGTGTCTCCGCTCAGATCTGGGTGAGCGCCAATTCTTGCTAGCAGGTGACCTACTGGCTACTTTCCTCGATAATGTCTCCTCCAATCTCCTGATTCGTTCTTGATCTGCAGAGTCTGCATAGTCAAAACTATCACAAGGGGTTATGCTAGCCTTGCTCGTGACAAGGGACTCCATGTCTGACAATGTGTCTTTCCAGGAAGTGGCCGAGGCCGAATCGTCCATGTCGAGAGGAAATCCAGACCGCGACGATGCTGCGGACCAGGGTACTGAAGACTCAAAATCCTTCATTCTACTGTAGGAACTAAACTGGGAAGGATATAGAGAACTAAGCATGTCATCACTCTCATAACCCTTAGAACTAGTTAAAGATGGCATTCTCATTGGAGCATGTCTAAAACTTTCGCATCGCCTTTCCGTAGCACGTTTAAGAAATGCTTTTTCATCATGAAAACCACGAGGCAATACATCGTTTGTGGGTTGAGTGTGCGTGATGCGAACCTCCGTACCATCAAACACGGTCGTTTGGGTCTTGGTGTCATCGTCATCTTCGTTACTGCTCGAGAACGAGCCAATAATGTCGTCGTCCTCTTCATCGTTTGGATCGTCTTCGGAACCCGTGCAGTAAACATCGATGTGCACGGTCCGCTTTCGTTTCTCGCTGTTGTCGTCCTTTGAATTCGTTGTGTTTGTGTTTGATGAGTCGGATATAGCGGGCTCCGTGGGAGGTGTGGGGCTCTTTGTACTGGCTGGCATCTTCGAGCGCCGACCAAACTGCGAAAAATTGTATCAAATAAAGAGGATTCATACATGCTTTTTCTTAGGAATTAGCGTGAACATTAATTTAAAGTTTTTTGTTAAAAATATTAAAACAAAGTGAAAATTGGAGCGAATCCTCTTGTATACATTTCATTCAGTAAATATTGAGGTTACTTTCTCGACTTTGCTAGTATTCATTCGTATAAATATGACACATGCAGTGTACCAGATATCCAAAATTAGCATTTGTCACCCTTTATAAATAGGGTCAGACTGAGGCAACATACAATATGCTATAATGCTCGACAAAGCGAAAGACGGGAAACAAGTCGCAGTAAATTTACGTAATTTTGATAACAGAGATTAAATTTAAATTGTTATCAGAATCTAGAATATGCATTTAATAAAATTTTAATTTCATATTTAGTTTCTTCTAAATAGAACAATTTAAAAGTTTATATTATATTCACGTTAATTCTTTGTGGAAAAATGCTTGAAAACTTACACTGTTACTCTTTAGCTCGTCCCTCCCAGAAGAACCGGAAAGAGCCCCCGTATTTTTCCTCTTGACCTTTCGTCGCGCCGCTACCGGGGAATTTTGAGTTTCTATATCAGTCGTTTGCGAGGCAGCATCACGTCTCACCATATCTGGATCTACTGTTCTATCGGTTCCTAAGTTACAGGATACTTTACTGGACAATTTAGTACAGAAATGCGTGGCATGGGGTCTATTATGCGTGACGCCTTCGGTGCAGTCTTCACAGACTTCCGGAACTGAACTAAACCCGCAGCAAGGCGGCATTAATTGCTGTTGTTCTTTCTGTTGCTGCGAATTTGCTGCTTTTTGGCGATAGTAATAATTACTCCAGGGTCTTGGATAAGTAAGTTGTTGTTGTGGTAGTTGTGGTTGATATTGGGCCGGATTACTTTTCCCAGCAGGAGATAAAACAATACTGTAAGTACTTTTACAACGTTTATCACTAGGATGCCTGGACGGGAGGTTAGAAGACACTTGTTCGCTATTGTATCCAGAGTCGGAGTAGTTAGTTCCGCTGGGGGTGGGATTCTCTGGGCGACGCTGATCTGGCTGGGCGGATTGCGAGTAGAGAGTTCTGGGCACGGTGTTAGATCTACCAGGCAGCAAGGATCTCAAAGGGGGTGTAGAGGTGAAGAGAAGGTTGCCCCTCCGAAATCCGTATGATGCCGTTGGTGTCATAGTTTCACTTTGGCTTGGGGTGAAGCTATATGTCATTCGTACCCCCGAAGGTTCCGTAGTGGGTGCAATGGTTGCGCTTCTATTCGTTGTTTCAACAGGACTTGATCTATCATCATCTTCACGACGTATTGTAAATTCAGCGCGAACAGACCACGGCGCGTTCGAGCTGGATCTGCCTCGATTACCGGTGGCTGAGCCTTCCTCTCTCCCGTACATACCGTGGACCTGTGTCACCTGCTTGCTTCGATAAATTCCATCACACTGCGAATTCAATGAGCTCAATTTATCGCTCGCCTTATGTCTGGCAATGCTTGTTCATTCCACGCGATGAGCACTGGAGTAAAAATAGAACTTCGAATGCTTGGTTCGTATTACCATGTGTTTAAGATAAGAATTACTTTCGTTTGGTTTTGAAGGTAGTTGAGAATCCTTCTACCACAGTGAAACTATCACAAATGCAAAATTTGTTCCTTGTCGGAATTGAGTTATGTGGAACTGTACTCTACAAGAGTCTGACCCGTGTTTCTGTAAGATATTCACAGTAATAAAGAATAATGGAATTCATGTATGCAGCAAACTTCTTCTTCTAAATTCTGATATAACGGTAGGTTGCCAATTCTCGATTGGAGAGCACGTCCAATACAGCAGAGCACGTATACTAATTCGGTCACAGTCGATGCATCCAGTGAATCATCCTCGCTGAGTGAGACACCAAATTAGCAATGGATACAGGAATATCGGTGTTCCAGCATGTCTCGACACAACTCACCCATCCACTATAAGCGTCCAGACAGTTAATACGCGAGAACTTCTTGTCGTTGAACTGCCGTGCGAAAGCACCAAGCTGCCGCAGGATGGCCAAACACTCGGATCTCTGGAGATACTTCCTCGGGCGAACTAGAGCGCGGAATCGTCGGGTGGAGAACTTGGCGACAAGCTACCCCGATTCCCGCTTAATTCCCCGGGAGGCGCAGCGGCGCGCGAGGTCGCCGGAGCAGAGTGTCCGCGGCTTCTCGGCTGCAGCGGCGCCGTGGGAGCAGCGGCAGCGGCGCGGCAGCGAAGTCGTCGTCGTCGTCGGTGTATAATTAGCACGACGTAAATTTGGAGCGACGGCGCTGGTGGCTCGTCCCCAGAATACCTGGAAGCGACGGCGGGAGCGGGGCTGCTTTTTCATAATCGACCGCGTTTCGATGCGCGACCAACGGCCCGCGCAGGTACACCCCGCTGGTATATATACACGTCCGAGGCAGGGGGCGCAGAGCCGCCCGCGGACGAATCCGCAAGCGATCCGCGCGCCTCGGCGCTGACGAGCCGGTTTTAGATCGCGCGCGCTTCCGCGATGCGCTCGGTGACTTGCGGTCTTTCGTTGTCCTTTATCACTAACGGCATCAGCCGCCTGGGGGCCGGTGCACTTGCCTCAGTGTCGCAAACACAGGAGTACGAAGGTGGGAAACTTGTGTGCACACGGGATTTTCGAATTTGGCAGGTCTCGCCGCGAGTCGGGCCACCTTCCTTACGAATTACGGCACACGATCACGCAAACATAGAAGCCCTCTGTTTGGGACTAATCCACGGCGACGAGGCAAGTCCGCTTGGCTGGGCAGCTCCTCCCCGGGCTGTTAAAAATACTCCGGCGAGGAGGCGTGGAGAGTCCCAGGCGCAATCACGTTACAATTCCAGCGGTGACGTAATCCTCGCGGCGAAGCCCTCGGTACTCGGGCCCGCGGTTAAGAATAACGATACACATCGAGGGCTCCGGGGCTCGCGGGCGCGCGGGGGGATTCGGCGCGCGCTCTTGTCGGCCGGAGGGGCGCTCCTCGCGTCGCCGTCATTCCACTGGGGCGCAGCGTCGTTTTATCGGCCGCGAGCTCCCGATCGGCCGGCGCAGCAGCGGCGGCAGCAGCGCCGCGTACTAACGCGCCGGATATTCCGCGTGCGGGCTCGCGCGCGGGCTTAGATTCCCGGCGGGCTACTAGCGACCCGAAAAGGCGCCCGGGGGGCCGACGGGGGGGGGGAGGTGGGGCGGCCGCGCCCGGCTATTTTCAGAGCCGAAGAGAGGGACGCCCGGAGAAATGAGAAGAAAAGAGGAATACGAGGAGTGCCCGATGGGCGGGACGCGCCGCAAACCAAAGAATTTAGCTCGCGTGCCCCCTTTTTTTCCTCGGCCTCCACGAAAAATCGCCCCGCTGCTGGTGCCCGTACCGAATCGTTATATCGGGCCTTTGCCAAAGTTCTATTCGTATTACTGCTCTTAATTTTTTACTTATGCAATCAATATTCGATAAGCTAATCATTTTTTAATTAATGTTGAAAAGTTTATATTTATCTATTAACCGTTTGATAATCTCGAAAATGTTTAAGGAAAGTATTTAAAAGGTAATCTAATCGTGATATAGTAATTATTAACTTTACAAATTGCTTCATGTTTTATTAATAAGCAAATTTTATTGCAATTAATTAACATAAGATAAGTATATTTTCAGAAACCGTAAAGTTTTTATGGTGTAATAAGAATGTCATTAAATATATTACACATACATTAAATATATTAAACTGCAACCAGACGAATTAAAAGGTTAACAAAAATTGTTAAGAGAAATTGAATTTGGATACGATTCGATATAACTTATATTGTACTACTTGAAATATAAGTAAAATTTATTGAAAATGAAAGAGCAAGAAGGAAAGAGAGAGAAAGTCTTGAAAAGAAATAGAAAGAGGCAGTAAAGGATGCTGTTTTTCTTCCAGTCGACGTTCGAAAGTGCTGCGAGTTTTTCTTGTTTTGTCACTGGAGTTTGGAAATCGAGGTTGCAATCCTCTTCAGAAAGTGACTTTACAGATATTAAAGGAAAGCGAAATTGTTTCGGCTTTTCCCAATAAAAGCAGTTATCGTCTCCCACTGTTTAGGTAAGCTTTATCGCGCAATCGTTAAAATGATACTACATGCATCACTAATTATTTGCATAACTATTAAAAGAATGGTAAACGCTAAGTACAGTTTTTAAGCCGTATTCTACTATTAATAGTAGCTGAGAACAAGAACCATTTGTAAGCAATTCCTTCCGTAGCTACAAAACGATGAAGAAACCGCCATAATTCTCATGCTCTTGAAATAGAAACCTATAATGTTATACGTCCACATTCGGAAGGAATACATGAATGTATAAGTTACATTCAACGGTGCAAACGTACACCTTCCCATTGTGCAATACGCTCGCTTCGGCTTTTGATAAATGAATCGGAACAAGAGTGTTATGCGAGATAGAGAAAGAGAGAAGCACGCGCGTGGCGCTACGATTGCGAATGCGGAAGCGAGCGGCGCTTGATAATGCTTCAAAAAGAGAGAAGCGCCGCCGACGCATCGCACTTTATCCAAATAGCCTGTGGACTTATTATCGCGCCGCCTACGTGATGTCCTTCTATAAGTATAATACGTACTGCAAGCGTTGTCGATCGTGCCAAACTATTACATAGTAACTGTCACATAAAGATAAAGCACTAACATTCCTATTTAAAGCTTAATTTGTCTACATTTTTTATATTTGCTAAAAAAGAAATAGACATTGGTTCGAAAGCAGTTTTTCGTTCGTTTTCTGGTGGAGTATAGATTCAATACTTCTTAATACGCTTTTTATCGTACTAAGCATTATTTTGTCTTATTGAGTGAACTTTAATATCTCGAACATAAATAGCAAGCTAATGAGCCAGTAGTAAAAAGAGCACTGTAAATATAACTGATTACATTACGATGAGATAAAAACGAAGATTAGCAGATAAGAATACATCATTATGTCACACAGTGTAATATATAACTTCTGACTCGACGTACGAATCAATGAGCGCTATGACAAACCGCACTGAACGTAAAAAAAATTATTAGCGAGGCTTAATATTTGCAGAAAGTTTTCATCGGTTGATTTGATCAAAATGCGCGGTTCGTCGACGATATGCAGATTAAAATACATTGACACGTACAACAACGTAAATTGGCCACCCTTTTTCGCGCAAGACCGTACGATTTCCGCATGCCTCATTTCGCAGGAAAGACACGGGGGCTGCTGTGCATGCAGACGGACGGGCACTTACCTCCGCCAAAGCCTTTTTATCGGCGACTTTGGCACTCTGAAGAAGACGGATGACGTTCTTGGCGCCCTCGACCACGGCCGCCTCGATTCGTAACCTGTGACGGAGTTCCTCGACCCTCTCTTCGAGCGCGAGCTCGAGGTTCGGCTCGTACCTCACTGTGGGCATACAAAAATCGGGCAACTTTAACGGGAGCACTACACAGCGGCCTGATACGCTTTGACGAATAACGTATGCCGAGAGAGCGGGAATCGCGCGTGAAATCGCCGACGGGCCGCCTAGTTGCGGGCCGAGAGATGAATGACGAGGTCAAGTGGAATGTATGTAGGGTATATACGAGCGGGCCCCTGGATCCCTTTCGCGATAAATCTTTGGGAATTGTCCTCCCTGTGCCGCAGATTAACTCCGTTGGCTTTATTTATACGTACGATGTATACGCTGACGCGCGGCTTTGGACGACGTGCGGATGTTAAAGTGCGCCGTTAAACCTCTTTTGCGGGCGCTCGGCCGAATAAAGGAACCGATCTCCTTTTCTAACGGTCCCCGGTTCGGGAGACAGGCCGTCGCGATGTGGGCACACGTATATAGGCAACGTCAGCGGCGCCGCGCGTCAGAAGAGGCCGTATTGCATCTCGACCATAAAGTCTCCAGCTCGTTACACGCGGTTCCCCCCCGCGGTTTTTCCTCTCCCTCGGAAGGCGCAACGGCGGCCCGCGTAAGATGAGTGGCTGCGGGTCGAGTGCATTGTGCCGTAGCGGACGCGGCGTCGCCCCCGGGGTTTGCACCGCGTCCGCGCGAAGTTGCGAGGACATTGTTTTCGAGAAACGGGCTCGAGTTGAGTTTCCCAGGTGGGGCGCGGGCAAGCAGACCAGTTGTCGCGTCGCGGACCGGCGCTCGGGAAATTTCAGACACTCGTGGACGGAAGTTTACGGCACAATGAAAAATGATTTATGAATAAACACTGGATATCGTTGCTGATATGCAGATTTATTTTATTACGTATATCACAATAACATTTCTATAAATACTAATATATTGTACATGTGTATATATACATCCTTTTTATTAAGAGAAAATTTAGCACTAGTGTGTACGTTGTATATGTTATTTAATACTTGGACATAAATATCTAATGTGTGTATAAAGTTTTCACATCAAAACATGACACACATACTCTTTTCTGCATTTTATACGATATAGAAGCAAATAACAATATGGAATAAAAAAGTAATGCCGCGGACGCTTGGATAAAACAATCAAATTGAATAATACGATAAAAAAACTTTTACTGTTTCGGATTTATTTGAAATCAATACCAAAAATTATTGTTGTATCACGATTGTCATGAGCTTAAGAAACATTAGTCAATATTGCTTGCAAATTTAAGTTTCACATTAAATGACAGTAAATAGTTGTAGAAACATTTATAGTCATTTTCGATCGAACATTCTCCCCGTGTAACGTAACCGGCCCGAGCTGTGAGGCGAGGTGATGCACGGAGCGCTCGACTCGGCTTACGCCGATAAAGTTCATTGACGCGCGGCTCCTTATACACTCTTGCAAACAATGCAACGAGTGCGACGCTGCCTCGTTGCCCGTTGACCAGCTGCACATCGCGCCTCTTCGAACCGCCAATAGCTTCGTGCGGCGGCGTCGCGCGAAATAATATCCCCGGGATCACAGGTGTTATCCTATTTCCGCTTGCGCGATATATGCCGCGTCCCCGTCACATCCGAGTGCAGTATAATCGTCGCGGCTCTCTAACAAGTAGACGGCGGGAGCAGCTCGGGCCGGCCGTATATTTCGACAAAGCCATCTGGCAGCTGCAATTCGGGGAGCTGCGGTCGCTCGCTTTCGCGAAACACTTGCACGCGGTTGCGTAAACTTTGTACGGCTGGCGCGCGCGTCGGAATATTTTTAGGGGACTTTTTGGAAGTCGCAGAGCGCGGAATTCCCGCCGCTTTGATTTATCGAGACACTACAACGCGATGACAATGCGAATCTTGATGCTAACATTTTGAAAGCCTTTAGACCAGTTAGTTATCTACTTATTTTACGGTTAGCGAACTCGCATGACATTTAAAATATATTGCTTTAAAAGTTATCAATTCATTACGCACTAAAATAATTAGAATACAGATTCTACGTTGGATTAAATTGAATAATTATTTGTGACGTTAAATTAATCTTAATGGTGAATAATATTTCATGTGATATTACTCTTATCAGTGCAGAATCAAATTAGTAATAAAAAAATTTTTACGTTGCAGTATATATTTATGTTGATTATTCCACTATATTATATTCTATATTCAAGTTTTTATCCCTAATATGTACAATAAACCGATAATGCAACAAGGTTGTTAAATTAAGTTTTTTATCAATAAAAAATTTGATACCCGCAATCAACAGAAAAACAAACAGATAAATTGTCACGTAATTGCAAAAAAGGAATGACATAAGGGAACTTGACATACTCTGCTTTAAACGTTTATTGTTACTTTCATCTCGGATAAAACAAAGAAAACCGCGGAAAAATTCTTGTATCGAAAGTGAAAAAATCATCGGACTCTTGCATACAATTGTTCAATTTAAAAAATAAAAAGTTTAATTTTCATCAAATCCTATGTAAAATATGAATTCAACTCAACTTGAAAAGTCAGCCCCGAAAATGTATCGGAAAATTCAAAGTAACAAACTTGCTAGTATACCTTTGTGTCCGGTAGCGTCGCCGTTGGGAGCCGGCGCGTCGCCTCTAGCGTGTTGTTGTTCTCGCGCCTGGTTCAGTTTCATGATGCGCATGCGCAGGAACTCAATTTTCGCGCGCGAATCGTCGAGCATCTGTTGCGCCTCCTGCAACAGCTTCTTGTCCCGGTGACCGCTCGTCAGACTCTGGATCATGTTTTCCGCGCCCTGCTTAACCTGTCGGGCACAAAACGAGCTTTAGTTGGCATTGCTCCCTTCCTCTGATTACGATGCGAGACTAATGCGTTATAGCGGGAAGCTTGCAATTAAATAATGAAAATTGGACAAGGACACAGGCGGAATACACTTTGTTTGCACGAACTCTACCTTTTAATTAAAGGTAGAGCTTTCCTTGGGATAATGGAAGTAATTATACATCGCTTATATAATACAGACAATTTATAGAGATGGTATCGTATCAGGGCGCGATTACTTTAAGGATTACCCAACAGTCACGCGCGTCACGAGCGTTTTCGAGCAATATACAGGGAGACGACAAATCCATCGATGCGGCGCAAATAATTCGATTACTCGAAATAACAGCGTTTTTTCTTTGCAACTCTTTAGCTCCGTTCCACTCGTCCGCAGCCAGTTAAGCCAATCAATTTGCAAGCCAAATAATTCCCGAGCGCTCCGCTTTTTTTTTTCTATCCCCTTTGTTTTTCTCCCAGCGGCGCTCCTCTTCAAAGCCACCTACGTAGGAAGTCGGAGGGCCCCTGGGGGAAGGCTTAATCGCCCCGTAAACAGTACCCGACCGATTCGCGGAAAGGCCAGCGCTGCGCTTCCGGACCCGCGGAAGCGCATCGACGGCGGCGCACGCGCGGACCGAACGGAAACACGCGCAAATCCCCGGGGGCCGCGCGATGCTTCACGCGTCGATATTTTTTCGCACTCCGCACAAACGGGCCGCCGCGCTATATGTATACAAACGTATAATACGTTGTTTTCCAGCGGCGCGGGCGCACATAGGCCAGCGAACAAGTGCGCGCGTGGAAAATGTGTTCGGTCGGCGGCGATGATAAGGCGGAATCGCTCGATGGACTCGGGCCGCATCGCCGATGTTTTATGGCGATCGTCCTATACAAGCTTTACGATATCTTGTTTTTTAATTGAACTCGATTCTTGGATACGCTCGCTTTTATGCGCGTTGAAGTGTGTTAACGTTGTAACTCTTTAAATACTGCTAAATTTATTATCATTGATGTTATAAAACAAGAAGAAAACTTTAGTGCATGTGCACATAATATATGAAACGGTTATGCAACAGTATTCATACCGCACTGATTTGTGTATGTAAAGTATTTAAAGACTTTTTGCTTTAAGATCTGCTTAAGTACACAAATTAACAACTAGATTACATAAATCAGTTGCTACATATTAAAGAAAGCGTGTAAAATATTTTTCAAGAAATTCTCAAACGTGAATTTTTTAATACCTGTACGTATTTTTAAAATAGTCATGTTTTTAATTTAACTTTATATTTTAGAAAATGTATTAATAAATTCATTAATCTTGTCTTATATAAGAGCTATTTACTAAAAACATTCTTGTGCTTTACACATTCTAAACGTTTGTACAGGGTAATGAAATTTATTTATACAAATATAATGTCAGTCACAGCTTAATATGCACGTAATAAACATTATTTACTAATTCGATGGGGATATTAATATAAAAATAAAATCTATCGTAAAATAATTCGATTCGTTGATAGAATAAAACGATTTAAAAATAGATTATACTAAAAAAAAACTATATTTACCGTATATTTAACAGCCGTAATAAAAAATTTAATAAATCACTGAAAATTAATAAAAATTAGCTATAAATGTAATAAAATTTAGTACGAATGTAAATATAGTGAAATATGTAGTTCGTATGTTCGACATTCTAGAGGTTAAAAACTAAATTATGGTATATATACTATACTTTTCTCAGTTCAACGGGCAGAGAATAATAATAGTATTAGAAAATCAATCTTTTGCGACATATTACTGGAGAGAAAATCGATGTTTTTTTAAAAGTTAATTGTAATGTTTACAACGATAAGAGTGCTCAAGTTCTTTTTTCAGTATTAATGTTAGGAAAAAAGAATTATATATATTTTTAAAACATCGAATGTCATGTGAGTAGACATCAATGTGAATTTCCGTGATTTATTTAAACGTTATTAGTTGAAAGACAAATATCTTGTTTTAAAAAAATGTGTAGTTTTACCAAAAAATTATTTTTAAATTAGTTATTTTAGAAGATATTCAGATTTTAGATAGTACAAACTATTTGCCATCAAAAAGTTTTTTGTTATCTAAATGCATTTTGGAATTTTAATACTACTAAAACGTATCGAATACATAACAAGCAATTTAATAATATAGATAAAGTTGCAAATATTCATTATCACTCACGCTTAATTACAAGTTTAATGTGAAGATTAATTACATTTCCCAATGAAACATAACCGAAGAAAATAGTAATGTATCTAATTTTTTCTAACTTAAATTTTGATCAATACAAAAATTTGCAAGAAATATAATATTAGTACATTAATAAACATACTGTAGTGCAATAAATATTATATAAATATAATGTGGTACTTGAATCTATGGTAGAATGCAAATGCCTATTATTCTCGAAAGCAAAGTAGAGCCTTGAACGACTTGATTGATAGAAAAATTTAGGACCATCAGATTAAAATAAAGACGATATAAAAATAGACGCGGTCTGTCACTTTAGGAAAGGGCGGCTATTGCCGGCCAGGCTATAAGGCAATACACAAATCGATCTCGACAATCATTTCATCTTGGGCATCGCGTGAATTGCCCCTGCCACCAATTATCCTTATCGTCCCTTCGACCTTCAGCATAAGGTACGCCCGCTCGAGAACGGCACACGCGCTAAGCAAAAAAAAAAACGGCCTTTTCCTCGAACCGACATGCAGGCCGTTGTCGCGCGAAGCTCAAGCAATCGGTGCAGCCCCGCGATAAGCGAACCGGGGCGAGGAGGGATCGCGCGCACCTTTTTCCACATGGACTTTGCCATCTTGCGTTCACTTGGCGCGCGGGCCGACGGAGAAGAACTGCCCCCCCCGGCGACTGGAGCGCCGGCGGCCCCGCGACATTGGTAGGTATTCCCGGGGTCTCGCGCGCGCTCAGACTGCCCCGCTAAACTGATTAGAGCGGCGGCTCGACCCTCCGCTCGGTCGGGCACATCCCGGGGCCACGTGACGAGGCCCGAGCGACGGTACACCTATACGGAACGCCGGCGCGCACAGCACACCCGCCGCGGCGGCTCTCGAGGGGAGGCTTAAATATAGCGCGAGGCGGGACGGGGGAGCGGCTGATCGAGCGGCGCCTCGTGTCGCGTATAATGTATACACCCGAGCGGCGAGCCGGCCTCGGGGCAATTCGCGAGGGAGTTTATGCCGCGCGCGGGCGGTTGTTGTGTGCCCGCGGACGCCTCGGCCGGGCCAGTCACTTCCCCGCACTTTCATAAGTCTCGCCGTCGCTTAAGCGAGGAAATCCGTTGCGATTAAAGACCGGGCGCGTTGCTCCGCGTTGGAAACGTGAACAAAAGCCCGTACATATATTCGTGGGTATACGCGCACGTGTCTCAAGAGGCGCCTGCCGAGCCTTGCCGCTGATAACGAGCTTGTTTCTATTAAATAGATCGGGCACGTGCGTCCACCCACGTAATTCCTCGTATCACGTTTAACTGGAATAATATTCAATTAAACGCGAGGTATTATACATCAGCCCCCATGGCTATCTCTCTGTATCTCCGTGTGATAACAGGTCGCGTGCGCGGCGGCCGTGGACACGCGACACTTTTGACCCGACCAAAGTCGTGGAAATTTGGTGGAGCCCAAAGCTTCCGAAGGGAAGAAGCCCGCCGCTTTTATTTATTATTAGAAGAGGCACAGCATATATACACCGCGTTCTTTAACTGCTCGAACCAAGTAGCGCACCACGAGCTTGTTTAGCATCCAGTGCTTCTTATTTTTCCTCTCAAACGGAAAAAGGAGACTTTTGACCGAGACGAGACAATGGTCTAAAATGATTTTCTTTTTCTCGAGCCGAAAATACTCCTCGGTGGAGAAGTTCCTCGGGAAGTATCTTTTTCGGTGCGAGAGGGGGATTTGCTTTTCAGCTCGCTTTCAAGTCGTTACGGAGGTCGTTACTTGAAAGTTTAAGGGAACCAATGGAATATCAACGTAGCTGTAATGTGTTAACTTAGCTCCACGTATACACGCGCTGATACGTACATTGGTAAATATATATATTGAAATTTTAGGGTTGAGCGTTGTAGAGCGGGACGCTAACGATTCTTCTACGAACCTCTCTATACTCCATTATAATCCGCCTGTCCAATACCATTCAATTATTCAATTTTTTTTTTCAAACTTGTTAATCTGAAATCGCACAAATAAGAATATCTGGTGGGAGAAAAAAAAATAGGCCAAACGATCGCGGGGAACCTTTTTTTCAAATAGCCGCGGCAAGAGCCTTGGGGCTTTCCATTTGCCGAGTACGGAATTCATCTAATTTTCATTAAGTCGGAGATGCTAATGCGAGGTCGTAACGGTAGAGGAGCAAAGGAGCATTCAAATATAGGCGTGTGCCACTTGAAAATTGCAAATGGCATGCAATGGGGAGCGCGGGAATGTAATATACCGACCTTTGTTTCAATGTTGAGCTGCTTCTCCAAGGAAAGGAGCCGAAGGTCCGTGAATAGGCCCTCCTGACTCGGCGACGAGGGACCCGTCGGCGACATGGGTGTGTCTGTAACGATTAAATCAATACTTTCTTAGAATCATTCGGTTGATTCGTCCCTTGCGTGACAATTTATTGATTCAATGATTGCTTTATGAAAGAAAAACAAAGTAAAAAAAAAGTAAAAAAATCATTGAATATATTTTTACTTATTTTCTATGGACTATGTATATATGGTATGTGTAACTTTATACTACTTTTCGATACTTGCTCGTTCATACAACCGTATTGTACATTATATAATAATAATAATAATAATAATAATAATAAATATAGCACAATATAGACTAGACTTAGTTGAAGAAAACAAACAATAGTGGCAATTTTTACTATAACATAATTATGATGCAATTACGATAATTATTTTATGGCTTAGTAAGTGTGCTCCAAGAAGATTAATATCCGCGAGATTCGTAACAAATTTTTGTGATTACATAGTAACGCGATCTCAATCTAACGAGCAGGTGCAATTAAGTACGGCAACGAGTGGTAAATTACACGGGAGAGGAGAGGAAATCCCTTGATGGCTCGCGTAGTTGCCGACAATCAAAGGAGAAACTTCTGAATCGCCGAGAATCATCGGCAGGGCAGTTAGCGGAGCCAGCAACAATAACAGACTCGAGAAACGAGGTGGCTCATGTGCCAGGCGGCTCCGTTTTTTCTTTTTGTCGCTCGGCCTCCTGCCCCCGGCGATATCAGGGCTCTTCTCCCGCCTCGGCGACATCTGCGCATCGCCCTGGCCTGTGTCCCTCCTCCCGTGGGAGCAGCGGCCGCGGCCGCGCCACACGCGCGCATTGTTCCGCGGCAGGAAGCGCGTTGCGTAACGGGGCGCAAAAGCCGGGTTTTCGCGGGGCGCCCCCGCGAGGGCCGCCGTGTGAGAAGCCCCCTCGAGCGTGAACGCGCCGATGCGGGCCGCGGCCCTGATCCCCGCGGGGAGGGGGACGCCTGGCCAACTGGACCGTGGTGGACCGCAGCTCTCCTCCGGAAGGGAGAGATGCGTCTGGCTCCGTTTGGCGGGATATGGGCTCGGGGGAGGAAGCCGCGGGTGAATGTACACGTAGTGATTTTCTCCCGGCCGCGGGATTAGGAGATCCGTGGCATTGTGCAGGCTGGCGGATCGGGAATGCGCGCAAGGCGCTCGGATTTTAATTGAGGCTGCGAGCTCTTGTCGATGCAAACAGTACAAAAAGCGTAGAAAGCAAGCCATGAGATTTGTAGATGTTGGGGGAGCGGTAACGAGTTCTTTTTCCAAATTCTTTTACGGGCAAGCCTGCGCTAATGCATAGTCAATTAACCGTTTCTTAATTTTAGTTGTCAGGATTAAGGAAAGTTGGATCTAGGCTAATTCATTTAAATAAAATTCAATTTTAATTTTCCCATTGTGCGCGATGAAAAGCACGGAAGACATTATAAAATTCATAAATTACTATCGCCACTACCGAGAAAACCCTCTAACACACTCATCGCGTTTCTTGTAAAACGCATAAAAATGCTTTTGACGCGAACATTCCTTGCGCGTATATCATAACTGTCAAGTTCACACAACGTCCGGTCGTTAAAGTAACACCGGGGAGCACATGTGGATCAAGCAACGTAATTATAATGCAAATCTAATCCAATCAGGCGATTAAACGGTAAAGTTGCAAGCGACAGCGACTGACAATTAGCCTGATTAATTAATATGCCTCTAATTGAGTGCGCCATTGTTTTAGGCGGGACGGCTGCGGAGAGAGAAAGAGAGAGTAGTGCACACCCGGGAGAACGAGAAAAAAAAAAAGAAAAAGCGAAAGGAGGAGAGGAGGCCGGATCCCCGGCGCGCGTCAGGAGCCTCTCGCGAGTAATTGCTCCAAGTTCCGGCCCAAGTGGGGCCGCCGCCGTCATAATCATAATTGCGCCGGTTCGCTTCCCACCGCGGCGCTTTGTATGCTTTGACGCTTTCGCACCGGATCGTGAGAGACTGCTTTTCTAATGGCGCGTACAATTAAACGAAAAAACCGAGGGGTGATCGCGTGCGCAGTTTCTCTCATTCTCTCTCTCTCTCTCCAAATGACGCTTTTTTTTGTCTTTTCGGCAAACACATATGAGTAGATAAACGAGTCGTAGCTGTTATTGCTCGGCAGTCTATATCCTGTCGTCCCTGTGCACTCGCTTCTATTTTCGTACGGGTAATTTGTTTGCTTTAGTCAATAGAGACTTACTTTGACAGGTATAATGTCTATGTACTCCGTTTATATTCGTTATATTTTTCATGCAAAGTGGACGCAAATTAAATGTAGTGAACATAGTGTCATTGCAATGATTTGATTATTCTAGGCATTATTTTCATGTACATACATACTTAGAACAAGATTTATTTTTTCAGTACACTATATTTTTATTATATTTTCGTCAAGGATGTAATCTTTTTAAGTAATTATTTACAACAGAAATATTATGAATAAAAATTTAACTGAAATTTAAATTATAAAAAGTATTTGGAAGTAAATTTTTTATGAAAAACATTTTATGTAAACTTTTTTATTAGCAATGTAACAGGATCTTCTTACTACTTTTTGAATATTTAGTATTTATTCGTATCTTACTTATTTAGCTAATAATAGAACCCAATAAGAACAAATCTTGCAGTAGAAAAACCACTCTAATTTTAATTTTTTACTATGGTCAACCATCGCCTGTCTAGTGACTCATTTTCGCAAACTGCTACACTGCGGTCTCGCAAACGGTAATGAAGATAAAACGAAAATTGCAATACGCACACATCCAAAGTAGCGCAAAAACCACGTCTAGAAAATAAACTAAAAGGCATCGATGCGTCGATCAACCGCGTACGCAGCGAAACGGCTACAAAGAAGAGGTGAAAGTTATGCGTGCGGTGGCGAGAAATTGTCTTAGATTCCAGTAGGCGCGCAAGCGAGAAATTGGTCCATTGCTCTTCAACGCGCAAGGAAAAAATACAGTAATAAATATAGGTACTGCACGAGAGGTAAGAGCACACGACGGGAAAATATGCCGATGAGAAAAAAAACAATAAAATAAGGAAATGGAAGTGACAAGGAGATATAGGAACAATCCATATGGGAACATTCGAGGGTAAGTACGAGGGTACATACCGGTCTCGTATTCGCGAAGAATCGTGAACGATAGAATCGGCACGCCAATTATTCCACGAATTCCTACAGGTACGCGAGGAAGTTTTTCCTTGTATGCGACTATTTTGTGGCTTACCTAAATCAAAGGCCAGGTGGTCGGAATGAAATAAACAAAGATAACAAACAAATTTAACCATAATTCGATGGCTACAATAGTCTAAAGCTTTCTATATATGGATTACCAAAATGCTCCTCAATTTTTATTCCATGTCGCGCTTTTATTTCATTTAACAATTATGCACAATATTTTAAACCATATTTCATTAATTATAAAATACTTTGTTCTACAACGGCTTTTATCAAATCAACTTAGACTGATTTATGAATTTAAATAGTTTTTTTACTGAAATTTGTTTTTATAAAAATCGTTGTTATTGTTTAGATTTTTATAGTTCTTAATATCTATTCATTCTGTGTTTAAATAATTGCATTATTCGTATTGATACTCCTTAGCTCACAAAATGAGACGTTAAGCTTAGTCAACTGTGGAAGGCAAGAGTAGATATTAGTGTGGTGAAACGCGCGCCTTAATAATGGGAATAACCAACTCTGAAAAGATCATGTGGATTTTGTGATCGATCGTCAGAGATATCTACTTCTAAATACATTATTGAGTTTTGCATAAAGGATTCCTGGAATTTATATCTTGTATTTGCATACACGTCGGTCCAGTAGAGACGAAGGACCGTTCGAAGGAACGTTTGTTGTGAGTCAGTAGATTCCCCTATTCAAGATCTCTAATCTCTTGCAAAGAATGTAAGATCGATTGGCTTTTTTGCTCTGTTTACTGATTTAAATATTAAAACGTTTATAGATATAAAGAGACATTCCATTAAGACTCGGCTAAAAAGTTTCATCTTCGCATAAAATACATTGTGACAAATATAATACTTTTAATAAAAGCAATATATTGTCCAACTAGTGCACTTGTAAAATAGTTTTTAGTTCTTTGGTCTCATTTTATTAGTTTCAATGACTTGGGCGTTATACTTCTGAGAATTGTGAAACTTTAAAAAATGGTTTTTAAAAGTGTTTAAAAGTTCTTTTTCTTGTATTATGTCAATATAGTGTCACTGTAAGGCCATCCAAAATCCTATTGTAAATAGTTTATTAAATAAAACATTTTTTAAAATGTTTTTTTCTTTGAATTTTTGATTGTAGAAATAAATATACATGATAGATATAATTTTAACAAATTTTTCTTTGCATATAAAATTAAATTAGCACGATATATGAGTGATAATCTGTATGAGAGAATTAATTATAAGTTTGGTTATTAATAAAAGAAAAGATAACAATGGAAATATCGAAAATAAATGCAACATTTTATCTGTAATTCGTTCTATAAAAAATTTAATCCCCCACCGGCAATCAAAATTAGAATTATTGCACAAAGATTATCTTAGGGTGCTCTTGAAACTGTAAATAAAATGACTCGTCAACCCTATTATTGATACTTTTGTGTCCCGTTGTCCGCGGCTCTTGAAATGAAACTTTCACGTCTACAAAGTAGTTAACAAACCGCCAGATAACGAAAGCGACACGATCGTGTACAATTTACAACAAAATAAATTTTCACCAAACAAAACCGAGGGAGTTATGCAATGCCGACTCCTCATGCTTGAAAGAAGCATAAATTCCCTAATGATAGGCAAACGAGGAGAGGCATTTATTATTTTATCCTCTCTGCCTTCTGCAACAGTTCGCGTGTATAGAACGAGGCTCGAGGAAACTTGCGCGCACGCTCGTAAATTGATTCTTTTTCCCCGCTTTTGCGGAGGCGCGCGGCAAACTGAATGCGTCGAGAGTAACGCCATTGAAAAGCCAAGAGAGAAGAGAGACCCGACAAAAGGAAACGGGGAAAAGGCTTGAACACGCGACACGTGCCACTACGGCGGCGCCGTTCCTTTTCGCCGCAGAGTATATTATACATATATACACGTGAGCGCTAAATTTGTACGACAGTTTTTGTTTGCGCTCCAAGAAAAAAGAGGGCGACTCTTTGACTACTTCGTGAGCATGGTGAGGTGAGTTTTTTTTTACATCGATCGATGAAGTAAATTTATATTCTTTATGTTCTGTACAGAATCGCAATTATTATGTTATTATAAATTGACAATTGAATACGTGTACGTACTGTAATAAGTCAATCGGAGTAAAAAGAGACAATCTCGGAAAACATTAATACGAGAGACAATCGAACTGTAGAGATGCACCGAGTTTTAAAAGAATAGCGGTTTGTTTCTCAATCATATTCCGTAATCGGTATTCTGCACTTCGTAACTGATGCACCAATGTGAAAACAATTATTCATTTTCATCGTTCACGGTATCTAGCGGTTTGTGTTATTAAGCATGGCTTATGAATATTACTTTTTTACTGAAATATACGAGAGAGATAAAAATAAAGATAAAAATGTTGTATATCACGCACAATATAAAACAGCTTCGTTTGCTCTTTTTACAGATACGACTTAAATGAAACTACAAAACATGATCCCGATAAGAGAAGATTAGCCATGAAGCAACATAATGAATACACGGGCAAAAATTTAGCAGCTTGATTCGGTCTATTGCATTACCGTTCGAATAACAAGATGTAGCTTTCGAGCTTACATAGTGGATTTACCGCAAGGAGGTAGGGAATTCATCGAAGCGAGAAATGGAGTAGATGCAAGGAGGAAAAGGGGGCAGGAAGATCTTGCGCGAATAGCTTATATCATTAAATTAGAATTTTCCTTTATTTCACCGACTATAGAAACTTAGTTGTATTAAATTTAAATAGACTTAGGCAATGCTTAAGCTTTCTGCACACTCATTTATCCTAAATTATTAATATTTGCAAAAGAAATATATTTTAATGTCGAAGAAATCAATGCGTCCATTTTTTACGATAAAAAATAATTGCCTCAGTTATTGAAAACCTTGTACGACAACATTGTTTATTTTAATTTTCCTAGAGCACGATTATTGAAAAAAGACTTTACATAGTATTCAATTACTTATCTTGTTTAGGAAAAATGCATATATATGTTATCTGAAGTGCTAAGTAAATTATACTCATTACAAGAAACGAATGCTTGCTTCTATTATACAAATTTAAATTCTACTTCTTGGCTCTGTGCAATACTTCCCAGACATAAATAAGCACCTATTAAAAAAATAAACATTTCGAAACAGATTCAAAACAGAATTCCTTAAACGCGAAGAATGCACCGAAGCACAGAATTCCGAAATTATTCAAAAATCATCGTAAACACAGTCGAATGGAACAATAATTCCTTTGACTGCCTTTCAAACACGGCTCCATTAGCACCACGAGCCTCCAGGCCCACGTGGTGCCTTATTAAACATCGACGGCGCGCCGCGACAAAGGCCCGCTGTTGTTCGTCGCGGGCGTGGCCGCCGATATATCGACTTCTATCGGCGGCCGCCGTTAGCATCGCAATACAACAGCGCGGAGTAAAAAGAAGCCACGCGAGCGTGAAGAAGGGTCAGGAAAAAAAAAAACGAGGCGACGGGCCGGGCACGCGAGCGCCCGAGCAAAGAAGGGAGGAGGACGCGTGCGTACGCGAGCCGCACGTGTGCCCTGCGCGAAGCTCGCAGCACAGAGGGCCGACGGGGGGGGAGAAACAGGGGACGAGCTTGTGTCGTCCGGGCACGCGGAGGGTTCAACGACTCCGCGATTGCGCGCCGCCTCTTGGATTTGCGCTGCAAAAAACCGCGAGGGGGGGAATGAGCGACGACGAGGACGGCGGCGGCGGGGGCTCCTTCCCTTTTTTTTTTTTGGTTTCCCCCGGCCGCGTAACTCGAAAGGTTGGCGCGCCTGGTGCAAGTTTTATTTGGGAGCCGCGGAGCGCAGAGCGGCTTTCCAGTTATGCCGCGCGGGCTTACGGATTTACGGGGTTGCGCGGCTCGCGCGCTCCTCGGCCCGAGAGAGCGTTATGAATTTAAGGTTTAGGGCTTCTTTATGCCGCGAGCAACTCCTCGCAAATGGTTCGCATAAAAATGTTATCTTTAATTATTCGGCGCGAGACCTGTTTTTCTTGCTACAATTCGTCTCGCGCGGTTTTTACTGCCTTAAAAATAGCCGGGGGTGTTTATGTCCCGTAAAGTATATATTAAATACGCACTTCAATCGTTAAACAGAACGACGGCCGTAAAATAGAAACAAAGTGCCGACTTACCGGGGGCATTATAAAATTGTTAAAGAATTTTATTGAGAAAGTACAAGCTCGTATTTTAAGCCGGGCGCGTAATGTACATCGCTCATGCGACCTCTCCCCTTTCCCAATAATTCAAAAGCCGCGCGCAATGAGCCAACGTTACACGACAAGTCTCGGCGGCAATGAAATTTTTCACCTTTTCTCCCATAATTACACCGCGGCAACGGTAAACAGGGCCCCTTGTTCCCCGCTAAACAATACTCGGTCCTCGTTCACAAAAAGGGCGGGGGAAGGGAGGAAAAGGCACACATTGTCCCGAGTCGTTCCGTTGGCTGGCGAAGAATCGATTACCGTTGAGCGCGCGCTCGATAGTTGCGCCTCCTCGATACACAACATTATCGCAATCATCTTTTTAATTATGAGCGGCTTACGCTCGTATACGCGAGAGCCTCCCCGAGGCAAAAAGAGCAGCGTAACGCGGAGAGCTGCACGTGCACGCCGAGCGCACGAGCGAGCATTACTGCAGATATATACGCAGGGCCGTGTAACGTTGCCCGCATTCGAACAAACCGGGAGGATAATTAGGGATGGAGGAGAGATCGATCGATCGACTCGCCCGTATTTATAACGTTCGAGTTGAACCAAGCTTTGTGGAAAGTTGAGAAAGTGAAGGCGACCCTCGGGTAATGCGCCCGTACATGTAGTGCAGTGATTAGATCCTGCTTTATCTTGAAAAGTATTTTTTTTTGCCATCATTAGAAGCGCTAGGCCTTCAATGAAAGTTATCTCGAACGGGGAATCTTTGCTATAATTTACGTTTACATTCCCTTTCCAAAAGATTATTAACCGTCTTGGTGTAATGTGCATTGATCAGGCAAGCAAATTTAATAATATTGAAACCAATTAACCCGTTAAAACGAGTGATCGATTCATGTACTCATTTCAGATAATGTCAAAATAATCATTTTTCGTAAACAATGGAATTTTATAATAATTTTTATCCGTAAGTGCTTTCTCGTAAAAATCGAGTGCTGTTTGGAGAGTTTTAAATATATTATAAATAAAATGAACGGGATTTACACGGAGAATACTTTAGAAAAATTATTAACTGGCTAGTATCGCGAGAACAGACTCGGTCAAGTAGAGACTAATTATTATACTACACGGTATAGTAAAAATTGCGATGTTTTTAATAATTTGTGCTATGATTATAACAGCTTTTATTATACGAATACTATTTTACTTCTGCTCTACTCGACCGAGTCAGTCTTCGTGTTAATAGCCAATATAGTAATTTTACTATAAAAATTTCTTTGTGTATACGATTACTATGTTAATTTTTCTAATACTAATCCTAAAATGGATGCAATAATAAAAAGCATTGGGAGAGCGACACATGCATGTGGGCGCGAGAAAATGAAAAATGTGTAACGTAAACGAGCGAGAGTCGCTTCCTGCTGCTGGCACACGTATAATTTCAGGGTTAACGTCGCGTCGCATTCGTTGGAGGCCGAACGTCAAAGCAAAGAACAACAAGTGTAACAGTCGCAAATTCTCGGATTGAGTCGACTTTTTAGTGGCTGCTCCCAACAACATAAGAACTTAATTACACAATCTTGTTCCTCGTGTTATTTGGAGAAAATGATAACTTTTGAAAACCGTCTGTATCGTTCATCGAAATTGCTGAATCAAAATTTTGATTCAACGAGTCTCGAAAAGTTATATCATATTTCTGCGAAATGATTTGAATGGTTTACCTAATTCTTACTGAGATTAAATATATATTTATCAGTTCTAAGTTATACAGATTGGAAATTTCAATATTATTATTTAACTTTTTTTATATAATGTAGTTGAAATGTATTTTCAAAAAATCAGAATTAAAATTTGTATCGCTGTATAAAAACTGTTGTTCACAACTTTATGTCACATATGATTTAAGAGTATTATAATTGCAATCCTGTTAAATTAAACCCATAGTTTACGTAAATAGTTAAACAGTTTGTTTAAATCTATTTAGATAATTAAAAATCGATTCGTGCTAGCTTAAGGTTGATGATTGGATTCACATTTCTATATCAACATTAGTAGCTGGCGGTACATACTCTCTATCCCGAGTGACCATTAACATTTTATGAAGAGATAGCAGCAATGGATGAGCTAAACTCAAAACTCAAAGGCCTTTTCCAAAGGGATTGCTTAACGCCGGAGGAGACGCTATTATTATTGTCTAACTCGATGGTTCGCGACAGCCGTATTACGGGACTTATTAAAAAGATTGCTGTATGATCCATTAAGATATGCGCCGGTTATAATGCCTGCCCCGCGGGAGTCGGTATGTAAATTGCGTTTCTTCGCACAAGCGAGGAGCAAGGCTCAAAACTCTTCTTTATGATTCTTTTCTAAGCAATTATTCACGCAATACAATTTTTCCAAAGGTAGATGTTCATTGGAAATTGTCCTTATTAATACTAATTGTAAATGGGCAAATACTTATTTTCGCGTAATATCTTATTTTTCAATCGATGAAAAAAAAATTTAATTTATCAGTATAGAATGTATCATAATAGTTGTTCATAAATAATTTATTTGTTCGATAATGAAGTTTTTTAAATATTCATGCATCAGGCTACGCTCGAATATATAAAATGTAATACTTTTATCTAAAAATCACAGTTAAACTAAGTTTTATATTTATTTTAATTAAAAATGCAAAATATTTTAAAATATTTATTTAAAAATCATTTATTTTGTCGTACTAGAGGATTAAAGAAGGGATCAAGTAATGATAAAAAACTAATTTCAATGTTGCATTATTGTACGCACTGATAATATTAAAAAAACTGTTCATCTTTCGAAAGTATAAATAAAAAAGAATAATATTGACAAGTCAAGAGTCGACCTCCATAAAGTACATATATAATTGAATAACAAGGAAAATTTTCATTAAAAATAAGATGTTTATATATATATTCATAAAAAGATATAAAATTTTTACTTATAAATTTACACGTAGACCATATTCGATAAAATAATTTAAAGATACATAAATCAAAAGAAACGTCCATTACAAATGTATATATGAGCAATATCATAGAACATTTAGCAAACTTTTTGTTAATCATAACGCAGAAGAAAAAGCAGTACTACTAAAAAGTAGCTCATGCGGAGCATCAGAATATTATTATCGGGCAATTCAGTGCATGCACTCTTTCCACTTTCGCCCTCTCTAACGGGCTAGCATTATCATCAACATCCTTATCATCTCCAACGACGTTTGTGAAACTGGCATACCCGAGATGCAAGTACTCGTACCATTGGGGTGGGTAACGCTTACGTAAGCATCACCTCCCCCAGTTCGCTTTCATTGCGCGTATGTAAGTGAGTCGTTCCCTCGGTCGTTCATATCGTTCATAACTGCATGCACACGCCTTGAAGCTCGCTTCAGAAGTGTCGCAGAAGATGACAAAGCCGAGTTGACAGATAATGAATACAAAGTGCGCCTTAGTTAAATGAGACCTGGACGCATGCACGACTATATGTTCAGTCGGCCTGGAATTAAGAGATGTATCCTTTTAAAATTTTGAACCATAAAACTTCTGTTGATGGCCAATGACGAAAAAAAACATTTTACTGTGTTTGTCTGTTCAGGTAACAACGAAGATTGGCAGCATTTAAGAAACTAGCGTTTTCAAAATACATACCATCTTATTCTCGCATGCAATTTGCACATTGACCAATAAGAAAAACATCCTCCGGAGACATCTTATAACGATATGCAATGAAAACGAAATACAAACGGATGGGAAATGAGACCAGTAAGGTTAGGCGATGAAAATCTAATGTGTAATAAACGTCCGTCGATTTCCTTCAATTTGTCGACTGTATGAGCAGTAGAGTTTCCTAGCCAGCTAATCTGTGATAGTTTTGCAATGTGCATTACTTCCCGGCTGAGTCAACCTCACCAAATAGATGCATGCTATGTAGGCTTGTTAAAAATAGTGCAAAATATAAATTTAACCAGTAGGTATGATACATTAGTTCTAAATTCGTAGCCTATAATGAGCAGTACGTTAAGCCCGCGACGCCGCTGCTTATACGCTGTTCTTGCAGCAGATGAAGGATTTATCGTTCCGAATGAATAAGCGGGTGCCGTATCAATATTAATAAAATGCGGGTCCGAGATATGTAATTACCGCCCCGACAATTGAATGGCTCGAGAGCACGCAGCCACTCGATGCGTAACAGTCGGCGGAAAACCGTGGCAGCAAAAATCGGTAGTCGGTCGGACACACGGTTGGCAGATAGAGAGGCCCATAATGGAACGCCTTCACCGGTGATTTATTCATAGAGTAGTTCAAAGGCTGATTATATTAATAAGATGAATAATGCACCGTGGAAGTGTGGAGCGACTGCTCGAAGACCCCGTACAGGTTTAAGAGGACTTTACGTGGAGACTGTGCGGTCTCGTTCACGGTCTTGCCTTTGGCTCATCGCCGTACCGCCGCGCTTTGATATGTTAACCACTTATATTCTTGAAATTAATCTGATCTTTTCTCATTTCCAGTAGCGCCTTCTCTATCCGGTTGATTAAAAGTCAACTGATTTGCATTGAACAACTTTATGCATCAAACGTCGTACGTATCACGAGATCGGAGTAAAAAAACTTCTGTAATGAAATTACAGAATATACCTATTCAGCATAAACCTCTGACCATGATGGTTTTGACCTTGAAAATCATTTATTAGCGAAACATAATTTGTTAATCTAGAAACTATTTCAGAGAAAACTGTTATGGACTATATTTACAACAGTACTGCTTTTTTTGTTTCTAACATAAAATGTTTTTTGCGTTTCATAATGAAACAAATAATGGTGCTTCACTGGCGTTATGCAAATGATCTTTAAAATTACGTATAAAAAAACGTAAACTCACGCAAGACCAAAGATAAACTCGGGGTAATATAGGTCATATGATTACGGGATAATGACGTCGAATCCAACAGTCACGTGACGCATCCGTCTTTCGCCTGATCTTGAAAGAATCAAGTTTAAGTTATTGCCGAATAACGATGTTTAAATATATTATGATAGAAAAAGTTTCAAATCCATTATATATTTCTATAATTGGTTCTGAAATGTAAAAATTTTAAATAGCTGACTAAAATGACAGCAGTGTAATGGAAATTTTGAAAATTAGAAAAATTGCAATAATTCAAATTTGATTAAATGAGGATTACCTAAGCAATCCTCTCGCAATAGAATTTCAACGATGATGGGAGCTAACATAAAGCTGAGAACTCACGGAAGTAGCAAGTGTACTAAACCACGCAGTCTCGCGCGTGCACATGGCATCGCATGAGTCAGCTCGCGCGAGAGGCTGTTATGTTAGATAACGCGCGAAGGATAATGCAACGACGACGCAGATACAAAAGTTCTCCTCGTCGAATGACTTGCTTGAGCTCGTAGATGACTCAAGATGCCACAAATTTTGTGTCAAAGAGAGCGCGACTGTACAGTAAGCGATTTGCTGCAGGCTTATGAATCTCACGTAGCCTTTTTTTCGCATATTTAATGAGCTTCCATTATCCAGGGTGACGCTCTTGAGATACAGCTGCCGTTCCTTCTCCGCTTAATTTGCTATAATATCTTGGGAAAACAATATGCATTTTAACCACTCTAATCTTTAGTGCAGTCTTGCACTCACAGCTTTATAGATACTTCATAAATATTAAATCGATATACTAATGTCGCATGATAATAACTATACTTACTATTTTAATTCAGATAGTAACTAGAAGCAATGTGATGTTAGGGTAGGTAAAGGCTTAGCATGTCAACATGAATTACGATTCAAGAAAGTCAATGATTCGACAATTTTATTTCCTGTTAAATACACCGGAAGTTACGTGTCGTCTTTCAGTGTAATTCCATTCGGTCAATAGAAACTTCAAGTAAATATTGAAACTCCATTAACAAAAACTGATTGCATCTTGACAAACAACACAAAAAAGTGTCTTTCTAAAAAATAAGACAGACTTCCAAAGAAACGAAATTTACTAACGTACAAATTCTAAATTAGAAATACTATAAATATGAAATGACGAAATGTGCACAAGCTTATCTTAATTATTTGCGAATTATTATTGAATTAATAATTGAAACGTACTACTTCGAAAACCTTTAATTACTTAAATTAAAATTCTGTATTTTGTATATATTAGAATATTCTACTGTTATAGAAAAGAAAATAGAAATTAGATACCTTATGAGCAATCAACCTTGCATCCTAAAAAAAGAAAAAAAACAAAGGTGCAACCGATAGCTCAGACAAATTATACTAACGTACACCACCATCGTGAGCAAAACGTGCCAAGAAAAGAACAGTCATGGCACCTTCATTGCTCTACAATTAGTCAAATGCACGAAGAGCGTTGCGGCGAAAGTCTAATAGACGGACCACCTACAGCCGAAAGGTAAAAGGAGTTTTGTAAGAACGAGGCGCTTTTGGCCCCGAGCTATGCACGCTCAAGGCTGATTACGATTCGATCGAAAGCCTCTCTGCGACACGCGCTCGCCTTTCCTCTCTTTCCATCTTCCCCCTCCCTCCTATCTTTTTTCGCCAGCGGCGTGCAGGCGTGCCCCTCCGGATGCACGTAATACTAGCCTGAATGTGCTCAATAAGGCCGAAGCAAACTTCCGGGCCGTCGCCGCAGCTAGTCAGACGATTGCCGTTCAGGATATGCGCGTACGCGCGCTACGCTCCGCCGTTTTCCCACTCTTATATGTAGATTGTACCCGTTAATCAGAAGTTTTTTATTTTGATTTCGTACCATCGTCAATTTATTCTCAGAATTTCAGATACTAGCACGATACGATGACTTTCGCAGTTTCAACAGTTTGTTAATTATAGTTTTTAAAATCCTAACTTGTTTTAATCAATATCTATTTTCTTTTCTATTAGATTTACTTACAAAGGTTTGTGTCAGAAGTTACTGCTTAAATTGAAAAAAGTAGTCCTCTTAAATGCATCACGCAACAGGCAAAAGAAACTTCGATAGCGTGGAAAAAGAAAATTAGCTTTCGGAGCTGCTACCCCAGTCCTTCTAAGTAGATAATTGGCATCGACGCAAATGTAAGGTAAAAACTGCAATTGAATTCCGCGTTCTATCGACTAACAGCTTTTTCACGTGACGAATCAAATGCGATAGGCAGTTGTGGCCTTGCCCACGTTTACCTAGGTGCGCGCCACTGTATCAGACACCTGTTGATTCGAAACCTCATTCTGAACGAAACAGTAAGACATTATTGCACGAGTTTACCGGACATTCGTGCTTTTTAATTGAATGATCCTTTATTTGTGGAGCCACTAATTAATTAAAAAACTAAATACCTTCTGTAATAATTTTAATTTGATTAATAAACTACACTATTGTTTATTCGTGCCGACAATTGAATACAATTAGCAAAGAGATGGATGAATACCGAGAAAAGGTGTACAAGCAATTGCTCGACTATTCAATAATTTAATAATTAAGTAATGCGATATAGGACCGGGAACGAATATACACACAAAGGTACGAGCGAAGCAGGAGCAGCGCAATAAATAATTGACCACCCAATTAACTCTGAAAAGAAGCTTGCCTGAGTTGCTAGCGCGGGCCTCCGGCGCTCCGGAAGAACGAAATGTCGCGCGAGTAATACGTTGAGTATGGGAAGATAACATAGGCGCGGAGAAGTAAACGTTAAGTAAATCATCAGGTTCTGATCGAGTTGCCGGGGACGGACTCTAATAATCTAGAAAAGATATCTATAAAGAATTTATTATGCGTTATTAAAAGAAAAAGACATAGCATTAAACTGTACGCAATACGATGTATTTTTAGAATTACCGGAGCATGTCTGTACGGATGATAATAATAACATATGATAAATCCAAAAGTTTTCGAATCCTTAATATATATAAAATATATAAAAAGGAAAAGATTTATTTAAGAATGACGGTGCAGTAATATGAATTTATGTAATTCGGCTTTGTAAAAATGCCTGTGGTTGACTAATTTTTTAAATATTTATGGTACTTTGATACTTCACTCTTCAAATTACAGAATTCCGTAACATGACCACAAATGTTTTAGAAACTTGGAATTAGCAAATTTCCAGATGTTATTTTTTCTAGACTTTCCAATTAAGTTAAAGTAAAATAAAGCCTAATCATTGTATATTTACAAAAAATCTCGATATAATAGAATATAAGAAAACAAGTGAATCAAATGTGCACATTTTTATAATGAACAACGTTAAATCAAGAGCTTTAACAATATTTGCAAAACGAAATGAAAAATATTTAAAGACGTTTGTTTGGCAGCTGCGGATCGAAAGGAAGCTCGATGCGGTGGTAGTTGCGAATTTACTGGTGGAATTTTCAGCAGATGGGTTATTCAAGTTCATCCGTAATACGATACTGCTTCTGGCAAACTGCACGAAAATCGTCTCGTCTTCGCGATGATTTTGTCGCATTTAATGTCATCTATTTCTGGGTCAAACGACGTTTTTTTTATTTTTCTTCGAGAGATTTTCCTTTTTTTTTCTCTTTTCCAAAGTTCCAAAATGACGTTCACTTTGATAACTGTTAGTTTATAAATTGCAACATTATTCGATAGTAAATCTGCATCAAAGCATGATCCATCTCATGAAGATAACCGCAGTATAATAGAAAACATTCTAATGGTTTCTTACATCTTTAGAAGAATAATTTGTACATTAAACAATCAATTCACGTCATTAGATAGCTTTTGATAAAATGTATGTATAATCTACATGAAGGTGCTTTAAATTGCTGAATAATGTGAAAGTCTACAATAACGTTCTTTAAAATATTAAAATTTTCCAATAGAAATTCTATATTCAATAGCTAACCCATCTGTTCCTCTCTGTTTTATTCACTATAAATCGTTGAATAGATAGTTTCCTTTGTCACTTTTTCCTTCATCTAAATAAATCCCCGTCTCTCGGTCTCTTCTTCCACTTTCAATTTCTGATTTGCGCTTTCATACCTAAAGCTTTGATACTGGGTCAAATAAGACCTTGCGGTGAACAATTAGAATGGCGCAGTTGCAATTGCAAAGATGTAGATACATGCAATTGCTTTCTATTGTAAAGTATATTCATATTTATTTTGCTCCTGTTCATTTCGCATGACGAGTCTTTTTTTAGCTTAATTCTTTATTCGATTTGATTTGATTTGATATTTCGTAACAGTAACACAATTAAGAACAAAAAATATTTTTTATTCACATTATAAACATAAAATATTTAGAATTTCTTTTAAGTAAAAAATATTACTACCTTAAGATTTATAAATCATTAAAAATTATTAATGATATATTAACTACATGTCTTAATTTTTATAAGGAACTGAATACTCTCTATGTAATATTCATCTTTTATTCTACTTCATGGAAGCTTTATATTATAATCGAAAGACTGGAGTATATAGAACGTTAAAACGTGTGCACATTTCTCAGTGATCGTCAGTGTCAGAATAAGGATAAGGAATAACAAGGCAAAATAATGTGATATCGTACAATATAACATTATATACACTTATGCATTCAACATCGAATCGTGAATGTACCTCGCCTTACTTTCACGTTGCAATTTTTATTTTCAAGCTCTGCCTCTCTCCTCCATTACCCGCAAATGAAGCCAGAGTGTGTAGTCTGGGTTTGTCCTCAAGGATGATGACTGACTTAACTGGATTGGACTCGCGGACCCAGTATAAATAGCTGACTGCTGCCAGTGGCAATAAATTCGAGTGTCTTTTACTCTCTTTTCCCCTTGCAGTCTGTTTTATGAAATGTTTCGGAATGAAGCTCTACCCACCCTTTCAGTGACGTGTCTTTTTGACAATTATATCGAAAAATATTTTATTCCTTCCAAGCAAGTGCCTCGGTCATTTTTTAATTTTATACAACTTTATATATTTTTTAAGTAGAAAATGTTTGATATAACGCAGCAATCTAGAAAATTTACATTTATCCTCCTCGAAAGATAAAAATTGATTTTTTACGACCAATACTTTTTATAATCAATATTTTTTATAGTAAAAGTAATGTTCACTTTGTTTTATATTATTCTTTTATGGCAGACGAGTAAAATTCGATTCGACAAGTTCTCAAAAGTAGGGCAAACCCATTTCAGTTAAGATTTATTTTTCACACTCACTCATATTTCTTTTCCGTTGCATATTTATTAGATAAAAAAGCAAACTGATGAAAAACTGCAAATAAATACATTCATTTTTTAATATTTATTCTCTTAAATTACACAATTCAAAGTACTTTGATACTATTAGAACGTTATTTAAAAATTTAATAATTAAACTCGGAAATCAATGAAGTACCGTATTGTTCATTGTAAAAATAGTTCAGAATAAATTTTGAGAAAGAAGCTTGTATAGTCGAATTACTTATTCGCGTTTTGTGCAAAAAAAGGCACTTTAAATAATGAGTTACACTTTTTGAAGCACCTTAGAGTAACAGTATTTATAGATTAGTTGAAAATCGAGAATTATTTTCTATTTCGCCATCTAGTAAGTGAATAATGTACTAGTAGATTGAAATTAAAAATCCTTAATTAATATTTTACATCCAGTTTTTTAATTTAAGATGTAAGTAAATTCTAATAATACTGCAGCTACCTTAGTAGGCATTTTCCAATATTTTTTAGTGTAGTCTCTAGCAAATGAGTAAATCGCGTACCTAGAATATATCTATAAATGCAAACGATTTCTGCTGTGAAACCCTCGATAATTATATGCGCATGTGAATTATTTTTTAATTTTGAAACTCATAACTTCCTGTGTTTTGCACTGCAGCCTTCTTCCTGCATGTGTTTATTGTGACAGAAGTAATAGAAAATTAATTTATATCAACTATAATAACTCAACATACTGACTTTTAAGTAACATATTTAAACCAAATTTAATATATAAACATTTATTAATATATACAAGTAAACATAATTATTAAATTAAAATTATTGAATAGTTTCGTTAATTAATAATTTATTTTTCATGTAATAGAGAGTTCTACAGATGTTTTTAGCAAAATCTCTTTCAGTTTCTAGCAATATTTTTATGCTTAAATTTACCAGCATTTTTTAAATCTATAGGGAGCTTTTATCGGTTTTATCCAGAACGTTTTATAACGACATGAATTTGTGTTTATAAAGTGCCCAAAAAAAAAAAATTTGCAGGTCTCGCATTAATTCCGTAGTTTCTGAAATTAATGAACAATGATAATAACAATATAATTCTATTCTAATCAAAGTCAATTTCAATTCAATAGCCAGTACTGTATAATTCACATCGATGACCGACAATTTGAGGGGCTTGAATTTTATCGCCTCATTGTACGCCAGGATAGCATATCAGATTACATTGCCGCGCAATTAAGTCGTTCAGGTGATATAAGAAACAGATCACCAATACTTGGAGGTTGAGAAAATTATGCGAAGATCAATAAATACATCCAATAAAGCTGCTCAATGGGTCACGATTTGCCGCGGGGCGCATATTAGAACAACGTTTTACTCTGTCTTTTGTTGCAATCAAGTTTTTCTGTTGTAATTTGAGGCGCCAGGCACATTCGTCATAAATGATTTTGAATGACCTGCGAAACTCGTTGCACAAGACGTCTATTATAAGTTATTAGTACAATTTTTCATAATATTGCTGAGATTTCCATCATAATAACGCTGTCTATCAATTGACTAAAGTTAATAGCACACGTATAATAAACAAATTAAGGAATTCTATAATAACACCTGACACTCTCACCAAATTAATACTTTTCAAGGCGAATAGTGCAAAATATACAGGTGTACAGATTTTCAAAATTGAGATAATAGATTTGTGAAAAGCAACGGCGCAATAAGTCAAAGGTGAACGATGCACATGCTCAGCAATTTCTACTTTCCAACCCGAATTTTTCCATTTCTTCGTCCCCCTTTCCCTCGCCCCGGCCTATTATTGCACTCACGCGTCCTCTAACTAAGCCATTGGTTACAAGGCTTCCCTTGAAAAATCTAGGTCGCGTCAATGTTAATTTCCCTTCCACGCGCGCACTGAGCCGACGGTCTTATCGCCGGTACTTCAAGCTGCCGATATATAAGAGAAAAGGTAAGAAAAACGGTACCTCACGCACGCAAGCGCCAAAGGTGCCTCGATGCGCGCGAGGAGAAATCTCCCCGGTGACCCGAAGAGGAGGCAGCTTGCGTGATGCGATAGGGGCGACCCGCGCCGCGCTAATCGCCGCTAATTTATGCCTGCCGAAGCTCCTTCCCCGCGTTCGCATTTCTCTTGCGAGCGGGAGAGGATCGGGCGCCCCGTGCGAACCGAGGAAACCGGACGCGTATAGCGCAGAGCTGCGGAGCACTCGAGCGGCGCGTCCGATGCATTCGGCCCTAAGTGCGGTTCCGCTCGCGGTGCAGCGTTGCGATATCGCGAGCCGACCGATCCGACCATGGGAATGGCTTAATTGTTCGCGGAGCCGGCTTTGCCGGTGGAACGGTAGTTGGCAGAACCCGATTTTCGCAAAGCCGTGGCTTGCCTTTGCGCAACAAGGGGCTCAGTTCGAATTTGGTTGTCCAACTGGCATTACCGATACAAGCTCATACAGCGAACAGGAATAATATATTTGTAGTTAGAAAATTATATAGTATAATAACACCAACCAAATGTATGAAACGCATACGAATTAGATTATTTTTTGCGCTTTAATTAGAAATTTTTCTAGTGATAAATCGATATGAATATATATGATTTGGTACACCTAATTTTTTACATTGTAACTGTACACTCGAAAATAGCTTGAAACTTAATGAACCGACTGAACTTCACCGCGCAACCATGAGCAGAATACGCGCAGATCGATTATCTTAGTATTTGATACCGATCGTATGTCTCAGGCATCGTTTAAAATATTGACTGTCATGACCAAACTAAATTATACTTGGCACGCCAAGAATGTGTGTATAATATGCGCCTCGCTAAGAAAATCAGTTGACGGGGATCCGTTACGTGTCGGGACGTTCCTATGAACAATTAGAACGATGATCTAATATGCTGATGTGGTCAAGATTCGCTCCTATCCGGCTGAAACAGGTCTAACCTCCTCTCTCTTAATGTGCGAATCTCGTACATGGCCTGGTCTCTCGACTCGGCGCGCGTATAGTGAAGCTCGGGAGAGGCTATGGCAGCAGTGGGTTTTGCCAAAGTAAGCGAACACGCACATGACTGCCAACCATATCTTATATAAAAGCTCTTAGTGCGATTGTTCCAGTATCTTTAAAATTTGTTCGATTCTAGTGATATTGAGTCTTAAATGAACTTTAAAGGCAATTGCACCGGATTATTTGTTTAGATTATAAATACATGATTCTTTACACAGAAAAGTGTTTTTTAATCAAACGAGTTAAAATCAGAATATTAGATTCAATGTATTTCAAAATAATAAAACATACTTGTCTTAATAATTACTTAGTCAGGTATAATCATTACTTAGTATGATTAATCATTTTTTGTAATAAAAATTAATATTGATGCTAATGAATTTATTGCACCTTTGTATTGCTCTTTCATATTTATATTAACTTTAAATTCTATATTTCAAATGACACTTTGTTTTCCCTTTATAAATGATGCAGTTATACAAATTGTAGATAATAAAATGCGTAATAAATCAAAGTTATTGCTATAATTATAGCATAAAATTTTAATTTAACAATAAAAGAATATAGCTGTTATGCTGACATCGGACGTTGTCTAGGTGCATTAAGTATACTATAAATTTATGCTATTTTAAGAAAAAGTAAAAGCTAACAAATAAGCTTTTAAAGCACACACATTTCATTTGAATTGCGCAATTCATAGAGTAATCGAATAAACATTATTACAGTTATTCATGTCAATTGAATGTGCATATATATAGATATTGTATATATATTCAAAACATACACGCATCAGTATTTGTTAAACGCAATGCAAAGTATAGTATCCTACTTCGAAATAAAATTGATCTATACGGCATAAGAGCAACGAAAGAGAACTGCGTCATTCACAGCGAATGACGTTCACCCCCGCGACGACTCAATAGTGAATTGTCGCAATCGACGATGACACTGCGCGTCCGAGTGGCGAAATAATTAAATCTATCGGGCAGTGGCAAAACTACCAACCTTGACCATTGGAGTGGTTTTGCTGTGGAGATTGAGGCTGGCCCTGCGTTAGGATTATCTGACTCTCCAGTTGCTGGAGCTCTGCTTGCAGTTCACTTAGCTTACTGTTCGCCTTCTTCACGATCATCGCAACGTCCGAAAGTGCCTTACGATCCGTCGCCACCTCGCGCAATTTCTCTGCTCCCGCTTTAATTTTAAGCTCCTACAAGGCAAATAACTTATAATTAGTCGGCTGAAAAGACGATTTAAAAAACAAAAAATGGGTTTTAAACGTTAAAAAATCACCAGCTCATATTTCAGATGAATCTAAGGCTAAACATGACTCGATATTAGAAAATATATAGCAAGTATCTTTGTATTAATTAATTAAGCAAATAATACACCAAGGCAAACTAATATATTAGTGATATAAAGCGTCGTTAGAGGAAAATTTATGCGAATACTGAGTGTAAACGTGGAAAAATTATTAATTCTAATTCTTTGAATTATCTATTAATCGCTGTAATTGATAGCAGTCAAAATTAATTAAAAATCCCATTACTAATACTCTATTTTTATTATTATAGATTTAACAAATATTAATTTAGCAAAAAAAAATTATTATTAAATTTGGTAAAATTATGCTGCCTCGACAACAAATTTAATTTAGTATGTAAAAAATACATAGATGTATCCCTGCACTTTCACAAAAAATCGTTATACTAAAATATCAATAGCCCGCAATGTGTGTAAAAGTAACGAAGATACAAACAGTTATTGATGATTAAAAAGCATCTCATGAATCATGTGTCGATGATTCACAACGCCGATGCACAAGCCACCACTAAATCGTAACACCGCGCATCGCGTCACACTGCGTAATTGCTTTCAAAAGAAATAGTTAAAAAATGTCATTGTTTAAAAATATAGAATGTTTCAATTTCTATTAAGCATTGCACATTCAAAATATTGGTATAGTCCAATTTTATCATTTTAGTCTTTGTTTCAATTTATTATATAAGTTATCATATTCTTGTACAAAAATTAAAGTAGTTTATTAAAATAATTATATTGCATGACCCTCATATTCCTCATTCAGAATGAATGTTACTTAAAATCCAAAGTTTATCCTCAAGCTCGTTAAAGGATACAGTGCAAATATTCATGATTATGTGGCAAATTAATACCATGTATTATATGAATGATTTTATAATATGATATGAAATAGATTTATTTTTATTACAGGTTAGATTAACCTGAGAGATTTTTTTGTTTTTTACTGATGATGTACAAAGTGTGGAAAAAGACTTCTAAGTAAATTTAATTAGATGAATTTGTAAAGATAGCATGACTAAGCTTGTCATTGCATATTTTTTATAATAGTGGTAAAGGTGACATTGCTAAACAGCATCATCATATAAAAAAATTGTCAAATAATTACATTTCAAATGATAGCTCAAATTAAAATTTAACTAATAGGCAAAGATGACCAAAAAAAATTAGAAAAGCTAAAAATTATAATACCAGTAGACATTAGATTCGTAAAAAATCTAGTAGATTACAAAATTGTAGTCTTACTTTATTTAAATAATGTAACTTTCTAAATACAAGTGGTAAACTTTAATACTATATTTTATAAAATAACGGTGCTTTATTTTGTTCTTTTTTTAGTTTTAATGTGTAATTTTGTTGCATTTATGGTTTTATAATGGCATTGTAAAAAATAAATGAATCAGTTATGCACAAAAGAACTTTTTCACTCCGGAAACCCTCATAAGGAAACCATCGAGGTGTCGAAGAAAGCAAACAGCAGCTTGCGTTAGATATGGGCAGACCTATACTGCTCATAAGGTGAATGAAGGAAGCGTGAAAGTGGTCGATACAAGGCTACACGTACAAACAGCGATCGAGTTTCACGGGTCTTTATATAGGCGAAAAGTTTTCACGCGCGTGTACATACGCACCTTTCGTATCTCGCGACGAATGTGCTCCCGCAGCTCGTCGAGACGAGCCGGCAAGGGCACCTGGTCACTGCCAGCAACTCCATACTTGTGCGACAGCTCGTAGACGACGGGGTGTCTGATGTAATCACCCTGTAACAGAGAGAAATAGGACCAGTTAGCTTGGAAAGCGCAGGTTTCACTCCATTTTCTGGTGCACGAGCGTCAAGTAGATGTCGGAAACCGGTGTTGCGACGCACCCACTGATATTTGGCACAAATTGCATGTGATACTAGTTATAGTCAAATTCTACGAGTGTTCTCAATACTTTACGAAGCACTCAAGATTCATTAAATCCAGTCATTGGAGGCAAGTTTAGTATTTTTTTGGTCAAAACAAATTGGCTTTCACAATTTTCTCGGTTTGAATTGAGGGAATATTCTATGTAATCTCAAAGATATAATGCTTTTATGAAAATCTTTATTAATTAATTAATTTAATTAAATTAATTGCAATCATTGAACTAAATTTTATTTATAATCAAAACTATATAAAGTTTATTTATTTAAATAATCTCTCTCTCTCTTTCTGGCTCAATGTATTTTTATCATTAGTTTGAACATTAATTGATTTATCATCATTATTCTTTATGATTCATGAATATAAGCAGCTTCGTTATTAGCTTTCCACGAAATGTTTCTTTTATTACATAGGAACTCTTAATATACTTAAGTCGAGATTTAAGTACTAAGCTTCCTCAAGAATCTTGTATACATTAGAATAAATAACAAATCAAATGTATGTTCTTCAACTGGAATACATAAATTTGAAATACATGTGAACTCAGTAGGCGTAAAATCTTTGGTAATTTAGTGAAAATGTTATTTTTAATCATTATCATACTACAATTGTTATAAATTGCTGATTTTTAATATTGACATTTTCTTCAATTTTAGTTGTTAAATAGTAACGTAATCATGACTATTATTATTCATTACTTTAATTCCACAATCATGATAAAAAGAGAATAAACTTGAGTATAGTTATGATAATTAGTCGCTGTACAAATTTTGTAACAACTTATATTAATTTATACGTCTACAAATGTATATTATATTTTTCAAATTTATTGTTCTATATCCTACAAGGAAAAACACGTACCACGCAAGGTTTGATGCACTGCCAAAAGTAATACGGTTTTGCTGTCTTCAGTTTCTTTTTAGGTTTCGACATTATCACAAACCACAAAGAACAATGTGCCTAGTTTACTTGTTTTACTAAAGATTAATTTTTTCCCCTAAATGCACTAATTTATTCGCCGATAAAAACACTAATAGTATTAATAAAAAAATATGACATTTTAAATTTAAATTTCTAATAATAATTCCGTAATCTCCTGAAAGCTAAATATATTCCATCCACGTTGGGTTGTGATATTAACTTTCAGGTGAAACACAAAAAAACAACTACGCGAACAACATAAATCGAAAGACCGCGAGCCGAATACGTGTTTACAATGAGAGAGAAGCAGACAGACTGATTATTTCTTAACCAAACGTCATAGTTCTGCGTTATCTTTTATCAGTCATCAGGTGAGACGATAACGCAAGGTGGATTCTCACTCGAAACAAGAATATCGGCAATCTTTTGTTTGGAAATAGTACACATGGTACAGTGTACTAATAAACCGATTATGTAAATAGGTAACTTCAACATTGACGCTCCCTCGGCTCGACCGAAATGGTTGCCAGTCTTTCCAAAGTAAGCGCGGGACTCATTTTTTCAGACGATTAAGCCATAGATTAGATGTACGTCAATGGATAACTTGATTTGGGCGGCACTAAGGCCGCGTGTGGCTGTCCCCTTTATTTTAATGCATCCGAGTCAGCACAGGGGAAACTCCTATTGGGAAACTAATGCCACTTTTAAACGGATCGATTCCGTAAACACGCCAAGCTTCAAAGCACTAAGTATCCGTCGCACCGAGCCTCCAAAATAGATCGTCGTGATTCAGCCGAATATAAAAACGGCGCACGACACATTCCGAGTGGCGCCGAGGCGAAGCCGAGCGAGCGGCGGCGCTCCACCACAGCCGGTGTTTTTAAATCCCGTTCAACTTCTGACAATACACACAGCCATGGGTGGGCAGCGCTTCCTAGAGCCTATATCGGCCGCCGGCGATGTTGCTTGTAAAGACACTTTTTCTTCCCCCCCCGCGGAAACCCCACCTCCGCGGTTATCTCTTCCCGGCCACTTCCACACACGGGGATCTTACTTTTAGCGCGCGCGCACGTTATTCGGCAACGCGTGGGCGAGCGCGCGCGTCGACGATGGGGTCAACAGTCCCCGCGCTTCCCGGGGAAGCACTAAAAAAAAGAAGAGAGAAAAACACAGGTGACGTACGCGCGGGATTGTCCGGAGGCTCGCGCTCGACCGACGACCGCGCGAGCATGTGTGCGGAGCGAGGACTGCGCGCGGCGCCCGCCGCCGACTGGAGGATGAGGTGCGCGCGCGCGATTTCAAGTTCACATGCGCGAGTGGCGCGCGAGTCGCGCAGTTTAATGAGCCGTACGCTTTAGAAAGTGAAGTTGGGAAACGCGCGCAAGCGCAAGCGGCGCCCGCTCGGCGCGTAATCTCTGTATATCCGCCGGAGCGCCTCATCGCGTTTCGCGGGCTCCCCTAATTACATACATACGGGCTCTCGGTCATGCATATGAGATAATTATCTTTGTTGCGATTTAATGAGCTCGCGCGCACAGGGGCGCAAAAGTTCAAGTGCGCCGCTGTAGCCAAACAGAAGCTGCGGCTGCCTCGGGAGGCCCTCAAAAAAAAAAAAAAAGATCAAGATACGTGTGTAATCTGGAGCAGCGCAGGTGCTCGCGTAAGCGGACGCAGCCAATCATTTTTCGGCGTCTCCTCGCTTTCTGCGATATTTACTTAATTATTCATAATAAATTAGCGATTTTCCCGCTGCTATCCTTTCATCCACTGGATATGCGAAAATTGATAACGCGCAAATTATATCACGATATAATGATGCCTATAGGCTTGTGAGAAATCCGCCTTTCATAACGCTATACGGTGTACAAAATACATGTACATATATATGTAGGATAATGACGATAGAAAACGGACCGCGTAACGAACGCGCGTTGAATTTAAACAATCGCAGTCGGCTGTTAAGATCGGACAATAATGGCGAGCATATCGATAGATCTCCGGCCTCTTTCCACGAGGCGCGATCTCGCGAAAAAGGGGCACAACTAATCGACGTGGACGTGTCCGCGAATGCCTGGGGCGCGTGTTCCTCTTGCGCGGATCAAGTGTTTTCCCATGGCGCGCCGAGGGACACGCACACACAGACAGCTGGCGAACAAAAGCGCGAGCCCGCGGGGCTCTATATTAGGCGCGGATTTCACCTCGTTAAGGCATTCCGTTTCATATTTCCACGATTGTCGCGGGCCGGCTCTCTCGGGGGGGGGCCCCGGCGCCATTGTTTACCCGATTTGATCCGCGCGGCCGCCGCGCGAGGCCGTGACCCTGATTTCTCCAATTGTAAAAGTCCCGCCGGCGCGCCGGTCCGTCCCGGCGACCGAGGGCGACTGCGCGCCGGCTGCGCTGACCGCCGCAGGTGCGGATGATGTATATCCGCCCGCGGTAGAAAGCTCGGTGTGTACGCGGGGCCCCGCCGGCCGATAATATCGCCCCGGGAAATTCGAGAATTGACGGATCGCGACAGCGCACCGAGCGCCTGTGTGTGTGTCTGTGCCCGAGGATATAATGTTTGCTTCCCGTTCTCTTCCGAGCGCTTGTGTCCGCCGGCATAATCGCTCGCTTTTCTTTTGCGCACTCGCTGTAGGTGCTTTTCCTGGCCGAGCTACGGTGCTTGTATTACGAGAGGTGGAAAAACTTTATTGGATGCGCTAACCTCGCGCGTGCATATAGCACCACCTGACAGCGGCCGCGGCTGTGCTCGGACATCCACTCGTTGAAGTCATCTTTTACCTCGATGGCGGAAAATAAATTATCAGATATCGGTTGAATTATTATTTCTGCGCTAACGACTTGAAGCTTAATTCCACGCAATTAGCCAAAGTGTCAACGAAAGCCGACTCTCCGACTTACAGGCTCGATCTTGCGAGGTTTTGAAAAGACACCTGTTTTCGATTTGGAACATTATTGTCCAAATTGCCCGTCCCCCCCTTTTTTTCATCAAAAAAATCCTTTACTACCTCGCGCATATATATACACTAGCAGGAGCCAGTTAGAACTACATATATATATTCTCTCAGTTTGAGCAATCGATGGGCGGCGAGTCAAGGCCTCGCGGTAATATGCACTCGGGCCAGGAATTTCGAAAATTCAATTAACTCGGAATCGGGGTAGGCGCCTGCTTGCCGGCCGATTAACTCTATAACCTCGAAATTGGGTGGCTGCCCGGCCGCTCTCGCGGCAGCTGCGCCCGCCGATCGTAACGGTTTGCGCGGTATATACCCCCCGACAAAAAAAGACAGCGGCTCTCGTTTCCTCTATGCCGCGGCCCCGCTTCCTTTGAACCGCTGTCCACCCAAATCACTCCTCGGCAGCTCCTCTCGGCTGTACATACACGTGCCTCTCTCTCTCTCGGTGTGCGCGCACAGTTTCGCAAGGCGGTGCGGCGGATCATCGCGGGCTGCAGGTATATAGGGGCCCCTTATTTTTTTTTTTTGCCTCACGAAAGCAGCAATACACGCGTATATATATATACGTATATCGCGCGTGCCGTGCCGCGCGGCATGTGCACGCACGGAGAGAGAGAGCGAGAGAGGAGTACATTCCGCTTTTTTTTTTTTTTTCAATAGAGATAATGCACAAGTGCTCGGGGGAGATTGGAGGGCCGGCCCTCGGGCGGCCTGTTATTTCCACGTTGAGAAGCTGTTAAAGGCGATTCCCGCGGGCGGCCGCGCCGCGTGCACTGCTTTCTTTATAACTCCCTCGCACGAGGCGGCGGCGGCGGCCGGGCCGCGGCTAAAAATAAAGTTACGTAGGAGCGCCTCGCGGTTTACTTGCGCGTGATTTAGGATGTTAATCGGCGCGTCTGCCTCCTCGGCGAGCGGCCGCACACACTCACCCGCGCCCCCACCCCAGAATATACGTCTCAACGAGTTAACCTTTCAATGGCGCTACGATTAACCTACTTTTTTTTTCCCCCGTGTTTCCCTCGCTTTATCGTGATTCGCTTTAACCTAAAAATCAATAACTCTCATGCTTATCTTTACAACAGATATATCGATTCATTGATTTGGATAGTAGCGATATATAGATATTCCAAGGTACACAATCGGCAAGGAAAGTATGACTATTATTGGGCATCGATTTTGATTAATCGTTGCATCATCAGCCTTGTTGTGGCGATCGAGTGCTTTGATAACTAACGTAGAGACGCGTCAAATATATATATTGTTCAAATGGATTAAACAGCTCGACTTCAAACATGAATATTTTGAATCTCTGAAAGAAATTCAAAGAGCTTTTAAAAACTCTACACTCTTACAAAGTGTAGCTAAACGAGTGTTTAGCTCTCAGTTTAACTGCAATAAATATGATTCTATATTTACGAAGCTAGTATTAAAAGAGAACAAATATATAAATAATATATACGATAATAACCGAGTGAGTGAGGATTGTGCGACTGTCGGGGCGATTGGCTAATTGTTTTTATTTCAGGAATAATACATTTTCAACGGTGCTATTAGACGGTGTATCGGTAATTGAACAGTATATCCTCGAAAACGAAGCAGCCTTCGCTCAAAATAACAGTCCGGGAACAACCGTTGCTCTTTTCCGTAATTTCATCGGATGCCTGCGCTTGCGTTTTGCCGTCTCATTCCTGCAATAGTTGCAGGCAGCGAAGCATCGCGTCATGCGAGACTCGGTATGCTCGCGAACCCAGCGCGAACTCTTCAAAACCGCCACTGCCGCGCGCGCACACATCTGCCGCTGTATATCCGCCCCTACTTCTCTTTGTTTCTCGCGTCGCGCGACCCGCGCGGGCAGAAGGGAACGAAATTAAAAGGAAGACGCGCGTGATACGCTGGCGGGGATCGGCCGTCGTCGTCGTCGCGTGATCGGTACGAGGAGCCGCGGCCGAGTTTATGAAACGGGGGGGAGCTCGATTTATTTGCCCGGCTCACTCCGCGCGCAGGTTGCATCGATCACGATCGCGGGGGAACACCTGCGCCGCGCAAGCCGCCTCTGCCTTTTTCCCCAAATCCATCAGCTGACGTTTTCCTTGTATCCGGTGACGAACGGCGCGTTGCGTTGGGCGCTTTTTTTTTTTTTTTTGGTAAAGGCCTTATCTAGATTTACCGGCTACGGCGGTTTTATTGGCACAGAGAACATTAACGACCGCCATTTGTTTGTTTTATGTTGATATTTTCTCGATTTCTCAAATGGTAGGAGATAAAATGTCTTTTTTATACAGTTTAACGATTCAAGGATTGTGTGGACTAGAGAGACTAGCGACACTGATTCCAAAGTTTAACTTTTATGCAATCAATTAATGGTTTCATTAGAATACTGAGCTCTCTGATCACTGCTCTGATAAGTATTTAATGCACACCTACAAATCATTTAAATGTAACAGTTGTAATTAAAATTGAAAACGGATGTTTTTTCACGTAAATTACATAGCCACGTATCAAATGTCTTTTTCCATATAGTTGTATTTTCTAATTATATAACTCGGATACAATTACTAAGTCTTTGTATAAATAGTAATGTTACCGTGAATGTTACAAAATGAATCATTTGTAATCATTTAGACACCCGTTTCAAAATAGATTTGCATCTTCCTAAATCAGTATAATAGTTTGATTATTCTCAGTAGCGCCAACTTCGAGGAAAAAGAGTGACTAAAAAACAACGGTAGAAACTGTAGAAACAACAAAGCCGATCGAAACCGCTGCGAAAGGTATGTCAATATTTCCGATAAAATAAGTGAGAGCGTAAAAAGCACCGAGCCAATTAAACAGCCGGCCGACGGCCGGACCGTGGAAAAACTCCCATCGAATTTTAATCGATAAGCAGATAAGGCGCAGCGGCCGATTCGAAAAACGAGTGCGCCTCGCGCGCTCCTCCCCTTTCGCGGCCGTAAAGACCGGCCGCCTAAAATGGCTTTTGCTATAATTGGAAAGCCCCTCTCCTGACACCGCGGGGTTTCGAGAGCGAAATTTTTCTCACGCGCGCGGCCCGGCAGAAGAAGAAAAAAAAAAAGAGGTTAGCCTCGGCGCCGTTGCACCAACCCGCGCGTTTGGGACACTCACGGGGGTGCCGTGGTGGGGGCGGAGGACACGACCAAGCGGCATATCCCACTCGCGCGGGTTTCAAAACGTATGTTTTTTTTTTCCCGCGGACTGCGGCCTGTCCTTTGACTCGCCAATATATGCCTTTATGTCTGCCGCGAGGCATTTGGCAGAGCCAAGCTGGCTCTTCTCGCGGCTGTTCGTGTTTCCCTTTGTTACGGGTCGTGTACGTGTGTGTGTGTGTGCAAGCGCGCCTATGGCTCTGGCGGCTTCCTGCCGCTGGAATGTCGCTAAGGAGATACTTTGCTTCGGTGCGCGTTTTGGATTTCGCTCGCGAAACCCAATCGATGACAATCGTACGCATTACTATAGTCTCCATTACCTTTTGGTCGTGTGCATCGTATTTAAAGTCATTTAAATGAATTAAACATCGTTCGCTCCCCGCGGAGCTCCTCATGGCCAATGGGTGTCAGCTGATCGGGTGACTTGTTGCTCGAGCGAGATAAAAAAGACAATCGCAAAGAATGAAGTTTTGCAGAATGAATCAACGTTCTATTCATTGAAAAGGCTTATGTATACAAGTACGCGAAAATTTTTCTGCAACTTCTATCGTTGCATTTTCATTGATAAATTCTCTCTGTAGTCGTTTTCAATAACAGCGAATCAACGATCTATTGTCTTTTCACATGGTATCTAGGAGGAGTGTTCTCGATCATAACAATTTCTTTTATAAAATAAAATCTTTAGCTCAACAATTAATTTTATTAGTTAATAATGAAAAGTGATTTCAAAATTTGTTTAAAAAGACTTAAAAAATTTTTTTTTTTCGTGCAGACTTGATAGGTGAGCGGGAGAGCTGCATGTGTCAAACAGGTATCTACGAACAAATCATTAAATCTCGTATCAAACGCGTTAGTCTCTCTTATTATTAGTCATCGGTTGGTATGAGACGTTCATATGGCTACTTTCAGCATTTAACTCCGAAGAAATAGGTCGACGGTTTCACCCTGCATTATTATCTAATTTACATTTACAATATGTAATACAGCATTCGGCATCTAAATTTGATTGAGTTATTCCGATGAAATTTTTAATAATGGGTAATAAGTTGCACCAATTACATTCTTCTATAACAATGGACCATAAATGATTATTAGTACATATCTCTCAGGCTCAATAATCTATATAATTGATCTGAATTAGATGAAAGTAATATTTTATTCAGGCTGATAGTTTACGGAATATACTTTCACTCCAAGTCAATAGAAATTTGATTTCATATACTAGATATACTGTGCAATAATATAGATATTCATATTATTTTACACCTCCAAACAAGTTTTATTGGGTATTTATGTTAAATTTATATGTGTCCGATAATCATTCAACTCTCGGACATTACAGCAAATGTATGCACATCTATTAATAAGACAAATGTTCTTCGCAGCATGTAATTTATGAATCTACACGACGACCAGTTACGCTATATACACCAATGCAAGAGTTGAGGTGCGGTCGAGGCTGATTATGAAAACCAACGAAACGAGGGGTCAATGATAAAAAGGCGCCAAGCGCCCGGCGATCTCGGGGAGTCCGAGCGTCTAGGAGACGACGACGACGACAGCGGCCTGGCTTCTCCGTAAAGATTTTAGTGGGTCAGAGGCGCGAGAAGGCGCCCCGCTCTCGAAATCATCGATCCCCCGTGTCTCGTGTGTCGAAGAGAAGCCATCCCCGCGTCGAGCTCGGCCGCCTCCGATGCACACAGGCCCGCCGCCGCGGGCCCCTGTCCGTATTGTACACACACACATGTCCACACGGCGGCGAGCCGTCGTCCTCGCCCGTCGTCGTCTTGCGGCCAGGCCTCCTAACCCAAATTCCCGCGCGCGAGTTTTGCGCCGGCGTTCGCCAAACGCCCGAGTGACTAAAAGCATCCGCCGCTGGGGGGCAGGAATTTTCAGGCGGCCGGACGACCCGCCGGCGCGTGTTTTGCTCGGGCTATATACGACGCTCGGGCGGACATAACCGCCATTTTTCGGGGAGGCGCGCGCGCGCGCGCGGGCGGGCTCCCACCTGATGTCGGCCAAGTGTACGTAGGTATATATATACACGTGAGATCAACAAGTATCCCCCACGAGGGCCTCTTCCCCCGCGGGTTTAGGGCCGGCCGCTGCTCTTTTGCGCTGCGCTCTTTTGGCGCGCGCGCAGTTTTGTTTATTGCCGCGGACGAGCCGAGCATATTCTGCTCTTTGTCCGCGATGTACAATCCGTTTGCCTAAAGGCTCTAAAGAGTTTCGCTGAGTGAGAGAGATATAAATAGTAAAAGGAGCCCGGGGAGAAGTCATGTTCGAAGCGCACCTTGAAATTTTACTGGCACTTAAAATTAAATCGAGATGCCAATATTAATATTAGTGATTACTTTATTTTTGACGCGAATAGTTATAAATCAGCTGTATTATTATTGGGGAAATAAATTTTTGTTTATTCGCGCGAGAAATATGTGATGTCTCTTAAAACACAGGCTTATGGTATAATTAGTTTAGTGTTCCCTTGTACCTTCACGGGCGTCACAAACTTAATACTCTTATTCAAATTTTTATATTCAAATGCACGATTTACGGTTGCACACATGTACCAATTTGTTAATAATGATTATTCAATAGCTTTCAATGAAATTTTATCGGCAATTTAGTACTTTAATTCTACTTTAAACAGCAATTTACTATACTCAAAGCTGTATTAACAGATAGAACTAAATTTGTCACGCTCTAGTAATCAATTTTATTAATGATTTAATTAATTACGTGCTAGAAAAACACACGTTACGCTTTGTTACAATTACAATAATAACCTACAGTTAGGTATTTAGCAAGTTAACTAAACATTACTTGCGAAAATATTTTGTATTTTATAACGCTACAGCGATTTGTACAGTTTTGATCAATGAGTTTTGGCTACTGTCATTTTAACGTATAGTGTTTGTTTCGACTGCGAGTATTTCGCATAATTTGACGCAACAAGTGGGCAGACGAATTTTGCTGGTCAATCGTACGCGACTCGAGACGTGCAACTTTAATAAAAGAACATTTCGCGTTTCTCGACCGATTGTACAATAAATTGCGAAATTTTCGAGATGGATCCTGAAGCGGATCCCAATTCGTTCGATAAACGGAGATACGAATAAAGTAGCGCAGAAATTTTATTTTTAGCATTATACACATAGAGCGCGCACCGGCCAGCAGATCCCCGGCGAATGTTAGGAGTACGCCTCGAGCCAGGAATAATAGTTTATATAGTTATCGATACGAGGCGCCGATTGATTGGGATATACGCGTACTAGCCGAACGCCGGCGGGAGGCGGTAAACAACAATAAGCGACAGGGCGGACGTAAACAGAGTGGGTCCATTGAAGTTGGCGGTGAGCGGAGCCTCGGCTGCGAAACCGGCGCCCGTTGAAAAATCGGCGGCTCGCCCACGTACCCCGGCGAGGGCTCGGCCGCCTCTCGCGCTCCTCTTTTTTTCAATTTCACTGGCAGGTTAACCTTTAATTATGGCGTCGGGCCCCGAAATCGCGGGCGGGCGGCGGCGGCGGTTGGCGGGCGCGCTCGCGGCCGAGCTGGCGGCGGTCGCGCGCCCGGCGATCCGCTCCTGGGGGGGGAGGTAGGGGGAGGGGAGGGAAAAAAAAGGGAGCCGCGCGGAGGGGCCGCGAGGAGAAGCAAGGAAAAATCCTCGCTCTCTCGCATTCGACTCACCTGATAATAGCTCGACTCCGCCATCTTGTCTCGCGGGCGCGCGCACACACTCGCGGCTCCTCTCTTGCTCTCCGGCTCCTCGGGCGCAGGTCGGCTCCTCCTGGCTGGGCTACGGGGCGCCGAGTGCAGCCCGCGGCTCGCGCTGCGCTATCACGAGGAGGCTCGCGGGACCCTCCGCGGCACCGGCCACTTAACCTCGGGGGCCGCGATTAGTCCCGTGCATCGAACGCGTGCCTCTGCCGTGTCCGCGCGGGTACACAGGTACACACGCACGCGCGTCCGATCCTCTCGGTCTAGTGGGTGCCGCTGCCGCTGCTGCTGCTGCTCGAGGCGCGAGTCGCGGTCCTGCGGGGCCCCGGCCTAACGAGGGCTGCTGCTACTGCTGCTGCTGCTGCTGCTGCTGGTCCGGCCTTTGTCGTCGGCGAGCCGACCAAGTGCATCGCGGACTTGTTTTGCGCGCGGGGGCCAGCAGCTCGCTCCTTAGCCGCTACTGCTCACCGACCACCAATTCGCACATTATGCATCTCTGCACGTGTGTATGTGTCGGCACTCGGTTCTCTCGCGTATAGGCCAGTGTCTCGCCCGCTCCTCCTCCTCGCCACCAATTGCACGCGATGCACGCACGCACGAGAGGACAGCTAGGGGCACTCGCGCGATCACTCGGCTCGCCCGCGTATACGTGCACGCGGTGCACACACGCGCGCACCTGTCCTCCCTCGGTTCTCCGCACGGCGAGAGTGCGTTACGCGGGCCGGGAGAGAAAGAGAGCGCGCGCCGCTGCGAACCGGCCCGAGGGGAGGGGGATTTCGGAGCAGTTTTTCACCCGGAGCGCCGCTGGCTCGCGAAGAGGTTAGAATTTCCGAGTCTCGTACAACGTCGGGAGGCCGGGCCGCTCTGCTCGCCTTGCGCCAAACTCCTCCGGCCCACCGGCTTCACCGCGGCGCCGCACGCAGAATCCGAGGGCAAGAGGGGCCGATGGAGAGACGAGCCTGGCAGTGAACGGGGCCTGAGAAAGAGACGCGCGACCGCATTCCACGCGCCGCATCGGCAAACGGACGTCGACTGGAGCGCGCTCAACGCGGCCCGCGGCGGCGGTCCCGCGGGGAGCTCGCAGCAGTAGAGACGAGCATCGCGCGCGCCGCGCGCCGCTCAACGGTCCGGGAGTATGCACTGCCTACATAGATACACCCGGTTTCCGAGCGCTCGCGAGTCGCGGACTCGCGGCCCGGCCGTCGGCGCCGAGCGGCAGCTCCGAATAGTCCGCTGCTCCGCTAGCCGACTCGCGAGACTCCGACTCCGGCAAGAGTCAACCGGCGCAAGACCGACCAAGTGACTACAGTACCGACCGAAAAACCACACGCGACGGATGCCCAAATCGTATTACCCGCCGCATATATATTATGTAGATATTTATAAACGTAGCCGGACTGAAGGTGGCGCCTGTTTTCCGCGGGATCAAGAGTCAATCAAGAATCGTTCAAACAGCTTGTTGTTTTCAATAAATGTTATCTTAAACAATCGCAAAGATTTTTTGAACAAAGTATATTTAACAACTTTAATAACCAGAAAAAGTTTCTTATTAACATATTCCATAAAGATTTTATACACGATTATTAAACACTTGAATTATTAGAAGTTTCAGAATGCTTATTTATTGATTAAACAGCAGATTCAAGAGTTCCTCTGGACTGTGACTGAAGAGGCTTTTAGGATTTTGATATAGGTTTTGTGCATCGTGACAAGCAACATAAAGTTGTTTGTAAATTGCACCAATAACTTCAAAAGCTCTTCGCTGCGTGCTTGTTCGATGAGTATTACTTTGAAGTAATGAAATTTGTGGCAGCAATAGCACATCTGGCATAACAAGGAATGCTTCCAATTTGTTCTGAAATAAAACAATAATATTAAAATAAGAAACAATGATCTTAATTATTTTTCCATTATTTGCTATTATAATATTAGATCTCACAATTTATGGAATATAATTTCAAGAAAATAAAAATTTTAAATATGTATATTTAATATAGTACATTAAATTAAATAATAAAAAAGGGTTTATCTTAAGATTTTCAAAAACATATTTACAGTAAATTCTTTAATACTGAGTGGATCCATTCCAGGTATTGAAGATAATGGCCCTTGATCCCGTCCTTGTAATATGTTGTATATAGGACCCAAATTTAAATGTGCAACTAAAGAGCTAGCTTGTTCTGATGTTAAGGTATCAATTTGTGCATCAGATTGTGCCTTTAATAACAAAATTAGTTATTATTACATCATTTCATATTAATTCCAAAGTTATTATAATATTTTACCTGCAATCTTTCCAATCGCTGATCCATATACTCATACAATGCTAAAGTTGAATGAATTTGATGCATACAATTCAAAAGATATACAGCCATATCAACAGTTGGAAGCCTTGATGCTGTTTCATTAACTTCTTGCAATAGAGGATCAATTATACAAGATACAATCTGCAATTGTATTAAAATTAATGAATATTTATATTATTTATTAATTATGAAATTGTAAATATAAAAAATGATCATCTCACTTGCAAAATATCTTTTTCTCTATCTTCAGCAATGCTAGCTACTGATAAAACTTCATTTAAAAGAGACAACAATCTTGATACTGAAGGTGCTGGATCTAAGTCTGTGCCTGGTGGCTCAGCCCTTTCTCCTAGAGCTATTCTTGTTTCTCTTTGAAGTCTGCTAACAAAACTTTTTTCACTTAATTCTAATAATTCACCAAACATGGTGTCAAGTACACTATCTTCAATAGCAGGTTTAAGTGTTTTTCGATAAAATCTTATTAGTGTTGTTACAGAATATAAAACTGTTGAAGGCGCTTCAACAGCTACTATGTGATCGATTCTGAATTTTAGTGGATGACACAATCCTTCTGTTATATTACTTAAAGCATGGGATATCTGTTCAGACATATCTGATTTATCACAAGTTTTTAACAATAAAAGCAAATTTTCTTTCTCAACTGGAATAGCTTGATGCAGCCATGCAAGAATATCACCTACATAACGTTTTGGATCATGAGCATGCATCTCTATTGGATTTGAATCATTACCAGGCCCCTTTCCTAGGGTCAAAGCATCGATAAATGAACTAACTAATACTGATCTTCTCGCTGTACAGTATTCATCAAGAATATATTTGAAAAGCACAGGTCTCTCTTGTAATTTACTCATTGCTCTAGTAAGTAAAGGAACCAATTGTTCATTTTCTATGTGACGACATTGGGTTTGAGTCCACCGATATAGTCTTTCAAGTCCTGCTTCTTGAAGTAAAGTCATACGTTGCATTATATCTAAAGCTAAAGTTTGATGACCAGATTGCATTAAAATTCTACAGTTGCTATGAATTTCCTGTAAAAAGCAATAAATATTTTTGAACAAATTTTAAACTGTCTAAAATATAAAAACTTGATAATTAATTGTAAAAGAAAGTGTAATTATTTACTGCCTCCAAATATTCAAATCTTCTAGATTATTTACCTGAACTCGATTAATTACTGTAAAAAATTCTTCTGTTATTGGTGCCTCTCTGCAACTACCATGTAAAACAGATGTTTCTTCAGCATTAAGTTGAAATGTTTTTATAAAAGCAGATGCAACTTCCTGTTGCATTGTTATTTTTTTACTAAAATAATAAAGATTATTAATATTTAACTAATTTATAATTAAACAGAATAATTTCATTTTTATTATCTAGTAACCTTTCATTTTGCAATCGTGTTGCTTGATCAATTAGTTGCATGGCACGTGCTTTGGTAGTTTGTAATCTGTTTGTCATACTTTGAACACAGTCATTCATTCCTGCTACATCTCTGTGCATATCGTCCAAAACACTCTTTACATCTCTAAATGCACCTAAGAACTCTTCATTAATTGATAAACTTCTTTTCTCTATTTTACTGCGAAGATTACGTCGATCTTCCAATGTATTTTCTTTATAAAAGGTTGACAATTCTCTCAATGCATCAATGGTATCCTGATGAAGTATCATTGAATTATTGAAATATGTTTAAATTAGGATTTTAGAAAGATTAATGTACAATTTCAATTAAACAATTCTGCAAAATTTATTAATACATAAATACCTTATCATTTTCGGGACGTGATTCCAATAATTTAGTGATTTGTCTAGAAATACCAGAAACTGGAGTTTTTTCTGAATCTTTTAATTGATTATCCATACTTAAAAAGATTACATAAAAATATCATCTGTACAATTATCAATCTTAAATGAGTATCCTCTTGCAACTGCTTCTAAACAAGTAAGTATAAAATATTTTTTAAGTAAAGTCGAATAGTAATATTTAATTAAATAAATTATTCAATTACAAATATTTATGGATAAATTTTTATTCTTGTTTATATCTGAATTACAAGAACATAACGGGTAATCGTAGAAAAATATTATTCCAATTTACAAATTTGACAGGACAGCCATGATAACCTGATGGAACACTGCTGTAAGTCCATTAATACTGAACATATGATTTACACAGCTATATATTTTATAACGCATGCGTAAACAGAAATCCATACATTTTCCTACGGTTACAAAATAGATAAGAAAAGGACAATGGATTACGTGTTTATTAGTTACATATCACATCAACTTCATGGGGGCTACGGCCACGTTTGCGACTCGGTGACTGCACGAATCTGCGCTTTGCATTGGTCAGATCTGCAGTTGCACAAGTCAACATGAGGTAAAATGCTTTATCTACACATTATATATAAAAGCTATTATAACTAACGGCACACTAATAGTCATTACAATGGTTTCTATATGAAACATGAGTAATGCTCACCAATTCTAACAAATTGGCTGGCATTCGCGAGTGTCAACAAGCAACTCAGCATCGGCATCATAAGCGTGTCAGCGGTGTCACGCGTCAGCGATCTGTTATATCAACATAGCGCTGCTTGCTTCAGTCATTCGCAGACGACACAGTGGATTCTTATAACAGTGTATATATGTCATATTCATACAGCACATCGTGGTTCGTGATCATAACAAAATGAACTTTTTCGAATCACCTACGCAAAAGAAAGTTAGTGTATCCTAGTGAATACAGTGCAATATTAATAAAATTTATGCTAAAAAATTACATGTATAAAAAGAAGGGTTATCCAAAAAGAGATTGTGACAATAAATAATATATCTTATTTAACTGTGTTTGATTACATCTAAAGAATTTCTCTTATGCAATCTATAAGCATTTTTCTAATTAATTAGGCATAAATCTAATTTTGACTAAGAACTACTCTGTGGCTTGGAAGCCTTAATGCATTTTTTCGCAAAAGTAAGTAGATATAAATATGAAATTGGCAACATTCATAAATAGTAAGTAAAAAAATTCATGCTTAATATTTTGTTTTCAGTTTAACGGGAGCTCGATTCGCAAAATTGTAAAACCTATCGGAAAGGTACGAAAATCTAAAAAGATGGATTCCAGTGAAAACTTGTACAATAAAATTGATACATTTGTTTTTTTTGACTTGGAAACAACTGGTTTAATACAAGGAACAAAAATGCCAAAAATTACAGAACTCTCCATGGTAGCATCACATAGGAATGACATTAAATCTGATAAAAGGAATAAGATGGCTTTGCCAAGAGTATTGCACAAATTAACTATTCCAATTTGTCCCATGACATGCATTCATCCTCAAGCTTCATTTATCTCTAGTAAAATCTTTAAAAAATTGTTGTATTTTTTGTAAATCTTTTTTGTAGTTATGTTTTTGTTTTTTTATTTTCAGATTTATGGAATGACAATCTTGATAATGTCAAGCCTTTTGATAAAAATACTTATAATATGATTATGCAATTTATCGAAAGGTTACCAGGTTTAATCTGTTTTGCAGCCCATAATGGAAACCTTTTCGATTATCCTATTTTTTTGTCAGAGATACATCAGATTAATGAGGTATAATTTTTGTCATTTTTAAATGTTTTTCTAAGAAATAATATTTATGAAACTTATACTCTTCGATTATTAAGTATTGGAAATTTGTATTTTAGACTTTTCCAGATAGAGTATTATGTATAGATACAAGGACATTATTTGATGAATTTTTTAAATCTCAGGAAACTGTAGAAGTACCAAATCAAATCATTCCTGAAGGCACCGATGAAGTAGATGAAGATTTAACAGTTCTCAAAACTAAAAAATACAAGAATGATTTTGATGACAATTGGGATAAATCATTATATTCCGTATTGGATGATTACAAAGACATTAAAATAACTGAAAATGAAAAGCATAGATTACCATCATTCGATTACAAAAATGAAAAATCTGAAGATGTCTTAGATTCAATAACAAAAAGTAAGGAAATAAATTTCCAATCTTCTACTTCTGTTACACCAATTAATTCTAAGGCAATACAAAAAATGAATGAAAAAACTCCAGAAAATCAAATTATAAGAAATTCGAATAAAAGTTCAGTTAGTGCCTCTAATAAAGTAATAAAGCAATTAAATTTTGGTGTAAAAAAACCAAAGAATTTAAAATTATCTACAATTTATATGCATATGATAGGAAGTGAACCCGATAATGCACATTATGCAGAAGGTGATTGTTTAAATTTATTAAGATGCGCATGTCAAATTGGTCCTGCTTTTGCAGAATGGGCAGATAATAATGCAGTTTCTCTTACTTTTTTTAAAAAAAAAGTTATAGTATAAAAAAATTGCATGCGTTCAAATTAAACTGCTCCATCAAAGATTACATAAAAAATAGAAAATTTTTTATTTTACTTTACAGTTTTCTTGTTTCACTTGAATTTAAATAAAAGCAGTATTGAAAGAGATTTAAATATATTTTATATAATGTAAAATATTAAATTCATTATTTTATAAATAGTAATTAGATATTGTATTAATAGTGTACAATATAAACGCTAAAAGGTTTATCATTTCATAAGATGAACTATGAAAAATATAAATATTGAAAACATATGTGAAATAATCTTATAATTACTATTTATGTGCGAATGCTTACATAAATTTACTGTATGTGATTTATTCATGTGATTAATAACTATAAATTTTACTTGTTTATATAAATATATTTTTAGGGTTTATAGAGATAACTATTTTATAAGTGCTGTGACAAATTTGTTTTTATTTATATTATGATAATAACATGTGTACAGTTAATTTAAAAAAGACTTATAGGAGACTTCTCTAACCTGATTCAGCATGATGTATGATCCATATTTTTGATTGTATAATAGTTGATAAAAACATATCTTTTTATTACATTTTATACCATATTTATATCATATTCTTTGTATCACAGCTTAAAATTGTAAACATGCAATACTGAATCATACTATAAAATAAATAATGTTTTCCAAGTACAAAATTGTTTTATAAGATATTGAGTATTGATTGAAACTTTATAAACTATTGCAGAGTATAATAAAGATTTTGATAAAAGTCAATTAAATGATTGGTATTTAATTAATCATGTTGTTGTTTTTGTATTACAGCTAGCATTAAATTATCGACAATACTTTTATATAGTGTTATTTAATTAAGAAGTAAATATTCTTGAAATATGAGTTGAATGCGTGTTTCGATGTTAGAAATACCAAAATTGTAATTTTGCTATGAATCGCGTACAATTTTTCTTCTATCTGTGAATTTTCGTAAGGCGCGTAAATCAAGCATAATGACAAACTGTGTTAGCGTCTCGCCCTTCATTTGTTTTAAATTCTTCATGTTTGTGAATAGAATAAAATCTAGTTGGCAAAATCTAAGACTAAATAAAATCAGCTTGATATACCACGGCGGATACGGTTTTTTTCATAAACACAGAGTATAGCCGTCATACATTTTTCTGATTGATGCGATTTTTAGTGCATGTGAAAATTCAGCTGTATACATTGTTTATCTTTCAATGAACTGTATTTCAGCAGAGAAATGAAATTGCAATGAAAAACTGAATCCATTAATATGAGGCCCTGCGCTCATAATTATAATGTTCCAGTTCGTAGGCTTGAAAGAGATGGAACTAAAATTAAAGATTCGAAAGTAACATTTTGAATTAAATAAATTTAATATTATTTAAATACAAATAAACTTAAATAACTAACCAAAACAATTTTGTCAGTTTATAAATGAAAGTAAATTTTATTCAATAAGTTCATACAAATATTTAAGAATTTCAAAATTAACGATTTAAAGAGTTTAGTTAAATTGAGAAATATTAATAGCAAAAATTTAGGTTGTAATCTATATTTTTAAAAATGTTTTTTGAATGTATTTTCATATATAAGAATCTGTCCAAATAATCTTCGAGATAGAGCTAACACACAGTAATATTTTAATTGTATTTTTATAAAGAAATCGATGAAAAACAGCTTTACGATGCAGCTTTTATAATAGGCATTTATAGTAAATAACTGTATAAACTACAAAATTTAGAAGATTTAAGCAAGCTTACATAAATAAAAAAATCATAATATATTGGTTAAACGCAATGGTAGTACAAATATCGTCTAACTACACATTGTCTTTATGGACTTTCACGCGTTTTCTCGGTCAAGATCGAGCGGCTACAAAAGAAATTCATTTTTATTTGCGAAAAATTATGATTATTTGTTTTATCCAAAATTCCTATATGTGTGTTCATTTTGATACACTCGCTTAATTTTTCAAAAATAAGAGATTAAGATAAATACTATCGCTTATAAGTGCAATCTCAATCTTTAACTAACTCGTATGTTTCGTTAACTTTGGGGTCTATAATCTTCATTTATTTTAGTGAATATAGTCTAATTTTTTGCATGGGTATTTGTTGTACTTAAAAAATTAAGGAAGTAAAAATTTAAAAACAGCTTTTAATATACAATGTATGACATGTATCCTCAATAAAACAAAGAATTGAATTTATAGAGACACATTGTATGTATGTACAGGACGTTGTGTTTTTCATCATTTCGGCGCGTAGAAAGCTATGCAACAATGATCTGAATAAGTAATAATAAGAAGATTATGCTTAGTGAGAACTCTTGTACCTGAACGATGTAATGCTAGAAGAAGCTTTGTTATACACTTTTGAAAATAGTCTATAAATCTTTTGTTATCTTATTATCAGTGAATGTACATGAAGTAGTTGCTCACCTTTATTGTTATTCAATTAAATCTTCAGCTATATTCAATCATATAATTATCTTTCTTTGTTTTTGTGATAGTTCTTGAATCTAGTACCGATATGTGTATTTTATAAAGAATTGGCCAGTAAAAAATATTTCTAACTTTAATAAGAAATTACTATTTATTCGCGAAAATAGAAAGTGACTTTGATGTAAATTTATTAATTTAAACTTGAATAACGCGGTATTATGCCACAGTCAATATGCTTCATATCAAAATAAATACAAGAAATATTAAGTAAAACTTGCAATAAAATCATGACATTATCTGAAGTATTGTAAAAGAATAAATTTGAAATATTTTTGTAATATAATGAGAACTGAAAACTGTATTTAAAGGATATGAATAAAAATGTAAAATACGTTATAAATGTTGTAATTTGTTTTGCTACTCATAAACTAGTCAAATTAATAATTTCAATAAATATATATCATGCACATCATTTTTGTTCATAATATATTTTTATATACATGATTAAATATGATCGAAAATTATTTTTTATTTTAAAATTAGGCTGAATTTTGTTTATAATAAATAATGAAATAATTTGACGAATTTACCGTCACACTTGTGCATCGCTACCAGTTTATACTTTAAATGATATTTCTAGCTTCACTTATCCGAATAATTGCATAATCCGGTATTTAATTTTTGATATTATTTAAAATTATTTGATATATATTACTATGCGTATGTTTATAGCTGCTCACAGTACATTAAATATTTTTAATCCTGTTTAGTAGAATAAGCGTTGAATACAAGATTATCTTAGACAAATAATTCACGAAAATACTTATCTTCTTGATTTATAATGTACAATAACGGAATATTTTATGACTTTCCTTTAACTTTCATTGTATATTAAATTAAAGAATTACATTTTATTATAAAAAATAGAGCAATTAAAGAATCAAAATAATTTGACAGGAAATTCGATTTTGCATAAATAATTTTTTACATTAATAACTATTATATTTCTAAAATATATATTATAAGCTATTAAAAATAATATTTATTTTTCGTTTATATTTCTAATAAAAATTGAAAAATTTTGCTATATTGCAATAAAAATATTTTATCTATTCACTATAGATAAGTATAAAATAATCAAAATCTTCTTATTTGCGTAAAATATTGATAAAATAAGCCATATTCATAATATAATACCATACATAACATAATAACATACTTAAGTAAAACTCGTGATTAAAAGAGATTACAAGTGTTTGGATAAAAAGTTGCACAAAAACGTACTAAATTTGAAGACGTTGTCATTTCTCGCAGTAATACTAATTTCACTGTAAACTCTTTGTGTATAATTATCGTTGTATTGATGTTATAACAATGTTTTCATGTCACTAATGTTTATATATTGATATTGATGCATTTATATCCATTATGATGAATTCTTACGTGAAATTGTTTAGTATTGTTAAGTAAGTTTTGTTTTTACTATCATATTAAAACTGTTATTCAGTTAATTACACGAATTATTTTAATTTTCACGTGATTATTGAACTTTTTTAAATCTATTCAATATTTATAAATATAAAATAGAATTTTTCAAATATCTTTCCTTACCTAATGACCAGTTATTATATTAAATGAATATCGAAGTAATATGTATTAATAATCCAAATGTTAAACTTATTTCACATATTTTGTATAATAGCAATTGTACGAACTTTGTTGCTCAATAATTTGTTAAATATACTTTAGAAATTTAGTTAAGGAGTTAAGATCTCAATATAATATAAAATAGTGTAATTTTGAACTAATGACCACCCAGTACGCCATATGTATAACTGATATACATATAAAGTGTTAGTTTACCTTTGTTCATTGTTTTAAAAACCTTAAAAATTAAAAAGAATTCTTATAATTAATGCTTGAATATATTCACAAATATTTCACTTAAAAAGGTATATATTATAAAATAATATATTATATCTTACTACTATTTCATAACCATTAAGTGTTGGCTCATCGCTACGATGGAAAAATGTAATTTTTATATGTTGCACAATTCTATTACATGAATTTGGATCGGCAAAAGCTGTTTTTAATCCAGGTAACTAGTTTAATTAATATGTATCTTATTAAAAAGTAAAATTTTCAATTGTTAATTATCGCGATAAATGAATATTTTATACAATATAATTCATACTCAAATAAAAATCATTTAAGCTATTAAAATGAACATAAATTGACATAAAATTGTATGTAACCAAAAATAAATAAAATATGTTGTTTTAAAGTAAATTTCCAATAAATTAAAGGAGGTTACAAGGAGATTTTAAGTTATCAAAAAGTAGACCTTGAATGGGAACAAAGCAAAAATTAAAAGTTAACATTTTTTTTCATTTGTTTAAGATTGTCATTTTGGTTACATAGAATTATATTAATTTGGTTGTATACGCAAGAAATATTATTGATTGCGCACTTTGAAATTTTACTTATTATTTGCACTTTTTATTTATATTTATAGGTTTATTATAGTTTTATATAATTAAATTCATATTTTTTAAAAAGTATAATTAAATTAATGAAGGAACATTTTCTTGTTTTTATTTTAATTATATTTTATTTCTAATGTTTTCTAAAATAATAATTTATTATCCATTATTGATTTATAATGATAATTCAACTCATTTTTATGCTTTTTTAATTCGAATTTTTATTTTCCGTATAGGTTTATATTTAAAATTAAAGCAACAAAAGAAAGCAAGTTTTATTAAAGAAAATGTAGCCAAACCAATTTGTGAAACTCCAACTTGTACTGCTACTGGTATAATAACATATACGTATTTAACAAAAACATATGAATGTATATTTAATATCTAGAATTTTATTTTTTTACGATATGCTACACCATAAAAATATTTTTTATTTTTGAATATCTATAGATATATTATATATGCATACTATAATTTTTTATTTAAGCTAATCTGTATGAGTTTTGAAGTAATAATTTGTTCTTCATAAACATATATTTCATATACTAAAGACAATATTTATTTTTTTTAATAATAGCAATATCAATTTTGAAAAATATGGATCCATCTGTACATCCGTGTGATGACTTTTATAATTTTGCTTGTGGCAATTTCATTAAGAATACAATTATTCCTGACCATGCAGGGGGAGTTAATTCATTTAATACTGTAAACAATCATATAAATCAGCAGCTGCGAAATAGTATTGAAAATGACATTAAAGATTCTGATTCAAGATCATTTAAATTACTGAAGTCTTATTATAATATTTGTATGAATGAAGGTAATGTTTATAGTTTCCTTTTTCTTCTAAATTGAAATTAAAATAGTATTTATACCTATGTAAATATTTTTATTATTAAATAGTATAACGCAATGCTTCATAAAAGACCTACATTAAATAATATAATTTGATGTTTATAGAAGAAAGTATACAAAATAATAAAAACGAATATTTAAAATATATAAAGGAATTTGGCGGCTGGCCAGTACTAGATGGAGATAATTGGAATGAACATCAATTTGACTGGAAAAAATTAATATACCAATTTCGACGGAAAGGATTTTCTAATAATCAATTAATTTCTTTATATGTAGATGTAGATGCAGAAAATAATACAAAAAATATGATAACAGTTAGTACCTGTATTTTATTCAGAGATAGATTTTACAAAGTATTTTTAAATTTACTATAAATTTTTTTTAATCTTGTTAATTATACTAACTAATTTAAATGAATATTACTTGATATTAAAATAAACTAATTTTTTACACGAAACTTTAACAAAGCAATGATTAAAAGTTGTTTGTCATACATACCATGTTTTTCTGAACATATAATTAAAAAAAATTATAATTCAAATATACTTTCAGTTAAGTGAGCCGTCTATTAGTTTATCCAAGCAAGATTTAAATAATGGTTTTGCAAATAATATAGTTCAAAGTTACTACAAGTATATGATTGATTTCATTTTAATATTTGGAGCTGATAAGGATCGGGCTCAACGGGAATTTAAAGATGTTATTGAGTTTAAGATAAATTTATCTAAAGTAAGTCCAATATAATGTTTTTACAAATAATTTTTTTGAAATTTAATGAAATATATACTTATTATATATTTCATATAATACCCTAGAAAGCGAATTGTCTAGTTTAATAGTGCGACAGTTTCTAGAATAAAAGGGCTTTTAACACCTTTGAGCTGCGGATTCGGGCAACAATCAAATAAGTAAACCTGATAATACATAAATTTATTGTCTATGGAACTTTATCGTCTTTAGAATGTAGGTATTGCAACTTGAAAATGGACGCGGCTTGTTGGGGAGCGGTGAGTGTTAAAGGCTCTTTGGTCTACACACACTGGACAAGAAAACTTGTCACGAGCTATGCAGGGGGAATAGCCTAAGTGACAATGTGCTAACTCGAGAAACAGGTGGAGCTCAAAGTGGCTTAGATGACGCCGCACGCGGCTTAAACACCCTCGCGATGCGTTTCCCACTCAGCTGTATTTAAAGAGAGGCTGGGGAGATTGCTCTTCGGTGTCTTTTCTATGCCGTTGCTTGACGCCGATTCCATTGCACAATTCCGACGGTCAAAATGTAAATTTTTAAATGATAAAACTTTTTTTCATTTGAATTAGGAATTCTGTAATTCATAATTTAGACTCTAAATGAATCATAACCATAACATGATCAGAAACTGGTTTAAATTTCTACTAGGAATGTTATACGTGTGCGTTATAATCTATACATTTGTGGTTTAATAATATACGTATTTCAGATTTTTCCAGCACAAGAAGATCAGCGAAATATAACTTCAATATATAATCCAATGACAGTTAAAGAATTACAATCAAAATATTCAACTATACCATGGATTGAGTATTTAAATGAAATATTAAAACCAGATGTTCAGATTGATGAAAATGAAGTTATATCAGTAATGTCACCAAGTTTTCTATCAAAATTGGAAAATCTTATAAAAACTACACCCAAAAGAGTTTTAGCTAACTATTTAATATGGAGAATCAGCGAATATGCTGCATATTACTTAGGCGATGAAGTTAATAGAATAAAATTACAATTTGATACTATAAGTTCAGGTAGAACACAGCAAAATGAAAAATGGAAGAATTGCCTTGAATCTCTTAATAATAATTTCAATATTGGTATGAGTGCTCTTTACATACGAAAGTATTTTAATAATAAAACGAAAATTGCTGCAAAAGACATGATAAAAAATATTCAGAAAAGTTACAAAAAAATTTTAAAGCAAGTAAGATGATTGATAATATTTAAAAAAATTTTATCGTGTTTCTATAAAACATCGTAAACAATTTAGCATTTTGTAGGTTGATTGGATGGATAAAGGGACAAGAGAGGCCGCTTTGGAAAAACTAGATCTGATCGAAACTTACATTGCTTATCCAGATGAATTATTGGATGATAATAAAATTGATAATTTTTATGAAAATTATGAAGTAAACAATTCAAGTTATTTTATCACTGATTTAAATTTCAATTTATTTATTAAATCAAAACTATTTAAAGCTTTAAGAGAACCTTTTGATAAGAAAGATTGGACTTCACATAGTAATTCGGCAGATGTTAATGCTTATTATGATGCGTTCGAAAATAGTATTCGTAAGTGTTTTTCTTTGATTATTATCATCAATTGTTTGACGCGGTTAGCAGGCTGAGGGAGGGGAACGCGTAGGAGAAATGGTTTAAACAAAATTCATTAAGTTAGATATTTTAAGTATCGATATTGATGAGTACTTTCGGATTTACGTATGGGGACGCAAAACTTTCGCATCGAGAAAAGCACGACAGCCTCAGGGTAGTCAGCATGGAGATCGGGGTTTTTCGGTTTCTGCACCCTTATGCTCGGAAGCGCTTGGCCATGCGTGCGAGGTACGGGCGTGATTTTAGGCGTTGTTGTGATAACCGTTTAGGAAGAAAAATCAGACGAGTGCAGACATCGGCAACATTTTAAACTACTGCTTTTCTTCAATTTACTCGCGGATATCATGTTTTAAAAATATTGATACATTATTGATCCTTTAAATTCATATAGGATGACAATAGTAATAGTAATTCTTTTACTATTCCTAGAATTTCCGGCTGGTATTTTGCAAGGAATCTTTTTTGACAGGAATAGACCCAATTATATGAACTATGGTGCAATTGGTTCTATAATGGGTCATGAAATGACTCATGGTTTTGACGATCAAGGTTCACAGTTTGATAAAAATGGAAACCTCGTTGACTGGTGGAAAGAAAGTACAAAAATGAAATATATTGAAAAAACAAAATGCATTATTGATCAGTACAATAATTACGTTGAAGAAGATATAGGATTACATGTAAGTTTATTAAAAGTAAATTCATTTTTCAGAATTTCGAGTTTGCCATAAATTACAGATTGTTTTAATATAAATTAATTAAAAAACAGAAAATTTTTAAAAATTTATATAAAATCATTATGTCAATTCTAAATATAGTCTATGTACTAAAGTCACAATTCTGATAAAGTATTTGTATAAATACAAATATATTTGTCAAAACAAACATTTATAGAATCATTTAAAAATTAGTGTAAATCCTTAACAATTATCACATATTTATTTAAATATATAAATTCTTACAAAATATAGCGATTGTATTTAATGTGATGTAATATCTAATACTGCATTTAAAAATATTTTTAAGATAAATGGTATTAATACACAAGGAGAAAATATTGCCGATAACAGCGGAATGAAGGAATCTTATTTTGCCTACAAAAAATGGGAAAAACAAAATGGCGTAGAAGCTCAACTTCCTAAGCTCAATTATACCTCGCAACAAATGTTTTGGATCAGTGCTGCTAATATGTATTGTGCAAAAGTACGACCGCAACTTCAAAAACTTTTAGTTGAGAATGACGTGCATAGTCCTGCTAGATACAGAATAATTGGATCAATGTCAAACATACCTGAATTTTCTAAAGATTTTAATTGTCCAATTGGGTCTACGATGAATCCAATTAAAAAATGTATAGTTTGGTAATTGAGTTATAGTAAAATATCATATATTATACTATCATATAAAGTTACAAATTGAATTTTTTTTTGAGTTTCAGTTATAAATAAATTTATTAATATATTTAGAATAATTTGAATTCTTTTTCCTTTTTTATGTTAACTATGTTGTACACGATTAAATAAAAGATAGACAGTTTTTAAACTTATTTGATAAAAATAGTTACATAAAATTTAATGAATTTAATTATCGATAATATTTAAAAATATGATATTAATTTAAATCAATCATTTCATCAATAATCTGCTTAGCTCCACATAATTTTAGAATATATTACCGAATGCCGATTACTGATCTTACGTGCATATCGTGTTGTTTCACTCTATGCCAATAGATGCCGCTATACTCAGAGTTTTATGGCGCCTCTAAAAATGAACTGTAGCATAATTTTCGCGTAGGCTCCGTGATATGTACGACTGGCATTTTTTGTTCATTATAAAAAACATGCCAATAATTATGAAATCATTTGCAACATTTTTAAAATAAGTCCAAATATTGCGAGACTTAGTTTTTAAATAAAAAAATCGTTTGATCCCCCATAAACTCGAATTTATAATTTATTTCTTATAGAAATATTTCTATTAAGCAATTTAATGAATTAATTAAACTATTAATTAATTAAATTTTGGGACTTATTAAGAGACCTTAAAAGTCGTAAATGCCATCCACTTTACAGATATTTCGATTTTTTATGTTAATAGACAATAATGAATATATTGTTCTTTAAACATTTTTTATTCATTTATCATTTTACATAAATATACCTATTATAAGAAAATATATCTTATAATATTCATAAACATATTTTTGTAACTGAAAAAAAATGCAAAATTTTCTGAGAAATTTGTTCTGCTATTATGAGAAACTATAATTTTAAACGAGTATTAATAATTAAAATTCAAATAATTGCAGAACACTATTCTGATTTAAAAATAAAACAATCCCTGAAAAACAAAAATATTTATGTCTAAAATAAAAAATAAAAATAAAAAATATTTAAAAAATATAAAATATAGTAGTTATATGAGATTCAATTCATCATATCTAGCCTCTAATGCCAATTTGATATATAGAAAATAAACTGCAAACTGAAAATCAAGAATTTTTAATTTGATGTACTACGATTAAACGATAGTATATGAATTATTAAAATGAGAATTGGAACATTGTATTTGTAAAACTGATTACCATCGTGCTACGAATATCAATAAATGACTCGATTATCAATAAATTTCAGACTGCTTTCTCCTACATGCAATGATAATGCGATAAAATAATATCGTACATATAACCGTAAATGTAATAATAGCGGTCATTGTTTTATTGCGGTGACACAAATTCTTCAATGTGAATGTAGATTTATATTAGTATTCCTTACGAGTATCGAGAAGAAGGCTGCGTGCTTCAGAGACTGCTGCATGTACTGTGTAAATGACCTCGCAGTCATGCTCGTAAGTGCGTTTCTAACCCAAGCGCCTTTCAGTTGGGAATTTCGAGCATCCGGATAGAAATTTTATTTATCCAAAACAAGCCGCATCGAAAATAATTTAAACGAAGAAAGTCCTTTATATATATTTCAACATGAAGGGAAAATATTTATGCGATGTTTTTCTATTTCCGCATTTTTATGTCTACACTAAACTAAGTACATGACGCGCACACGACATGACTACATACAGAGCAACTTGACGATTGCACACTGAGTCATGGAAGTCATTAACATTGTTTAAAATTCTAAAATTGAAGCACGGGATATTTACTTTGGGTAAAAGCGAAAGGGCTAGTCTGCACCCTACATCTCTTTCCACCCCATGAATCCAACGTCTATTCCCACAAGCGTCGCGCGGGAAAACCAGGACACGCAAAAAGTCGGGCCACTCTACTCGTCGGGCGGAGATATAAGCGAGCGATTATGGATTTCTCGGTGAAAGGAAAAGGTGCACGGGCATAGGATACACGCGAGGACAATTCTGGGATCCGCAAACCACAATGCAACCGGTTTATCCATCAAATATCGCGAGAGCTCGAGAGCGGCTTCCTATTGCACGGGCGAGCGGCACGTGTCATTTTTCATCGGTCCTCCCCTCGCTGTTGGCTTTTCTCTGTTTCCTCGTGGCATATGACAATGGGCGGCGGTACGAAAAATTGGCCCAGGCTCCTCTTCACAGGCAAGAGTATGCGGTCGCGGACGATCGCAATCGCGGATGCGCGAGGATTTCCTTAACGGTTCGATGAGAATCTACCAGTGGTTTCGCTGCCAGGATTTTTTCCAGGAGGCTTCTTCGTAGATTTCCTACGCTACGATGTTGCTATTATGCTCAGTAAGACAAGGTCGATAAATTTCGTAAACAATTTAGAAGACAATTCAAAGTTGATGGAAAACAAAAAGTTTTTCTTTTTATTCGATTAGAATTGAAATTAATTAATTCTTTTGAATAAACTGTAAAAAAAATTATTCTGCAATTAGAACATATTTATTTTTATGTTCCATACTCTCGCAACTATTAAAATGTAGTGCAAAACATGTGTTCAAACGCAACAACAGCTGTGTCAATATTCATGCACATTTTATAAGTTATTTACCCCCTGCGGTGTAGGATGCTCGTAAAACTTGTATTACTTAGCGAAAATACCATGTTTATGAGTCTCGCAACACTCGAACTCGCTACTAACTGCCGCAATTATCTGACGTCCGAATCTCAGGAAAATCCAAAAATCATGAATTTCATGCATCCGAACGCCTATAGAATCTATAAAAAAGGTAAAAGTTTGAAAGTGCTTTCTAGTATTTACATCTCTCTGTAAATTTTATAAACATTTTTTAAGAATTACGACTGCAATAATTGTCTTGTATACGTGCGTAGGTAATACTAAAATGCATGTTATATCTTTTTGTAATTCAATCATATACGGATTGGTCATTATGAAATTTAATGCTAAAATAAAAATCTATCCGATCTTTTATTATAGCTATCATGAAGCGTAATAATTATGAATATCACGTTTATTATGAAATGAAATTAGAAATCCTTAGATTGTTAACCCAGTTTTTTGTCACATTTCTTGTACACTACTGGAAAATGTTAAATATGTTACAGAATATGTTATGTATAAACAGAGATTTTTGCAGATCATAGAATGTAAATCTAAAAGCTATATATATATATATATATTGTTAATATTGATAAAAAATAAATTAGATTTTTTATTTACTGCTATAATATAATATACAAAATTTAATGTGTAACTTTGATTTAATAAGATTAATAAAAATTAGTATTAATAGTAATTGTACAAATTTTCTAAAAAGTATATTTAAATTATTATTATGTTCAAATAATAGTATTAATAAATCAATAAATATATAACATTAGTAAGCATTAATTTTGTATTTGAATCATGATGTCAAAAATTTAATAAAAAAATAATATATTTATCAGCTGCTTGGTTGATGATGATTTATAAATTACATTTTTATCGCTGTTCGTAAATTTCTTTTTACTTAAACAAAAAAATAGCTTTTCAAATGAAAAAAATATTAAGTAATAGAATAGTGTTGAAACAGTTGAAATCAACAGTCAAGTGAATATGAAAGGTTATGATGTAAATAATGTTAAAACGGTCATTTATTAACGCAATAAAACCCTAGATAAACTAGTAAGATGCTAGAATAAAACAAGGTACACTGTTCTCTTTTGTACATCGCTTGCTGTACATGAATTCCACTGCGAGGGTTTTATAGCGGCCAGTGGCTCACCTGCAATCCCGTCATTTAAAGAACCCCTGTGCGCAGTAAAACCGCAGCGGCATTAATGACTGCACCTTTAAAATTCATTTCTCGCGCCAAAAATGTGCCTCCTCCCGGCGAGCGAGCGGCGGTGCATTTACGAGCGATAAACGCAGCGATAATTATTATATCTGAAAAAGGGAAAAAAGGCCAAGCGTCATTATGGAAGCCCGATTTCTTGACTTCCGAAGATCAATAAAAAAAGGTTACACTTTTTCTGGAAAATGCAGGCATTCGCCATTCCTATGGTGGTTTGCCATGTCGGGATGAAAATTGTTCGACGCATCTAAAAAATTTTACTTCCCGCCTTTTTTCTAAGCGTATGTATAATTGCACCTCAATATATATATATAATGCTGTAATTAAATTCGTTTGAAGCGTCGTGCAAAATAAGTAAGCGACAGTTTATGAGTTATACTTTATACAATATTTAGCAATACTTACATTTATTTTTACAAGTTTCTAATTTATGATTTTTTTACGGCCTTGGGTTTACCGACATTCTTCAAGTGGTTACTATTATAATTACAAAGCCAAGGAAAATATTGCCCGTACGAACCGATACATACAGTTATAAGAATGAAGAATTGTAGTCCTTGCAAAATGGCGCATCCTGCTAATCGTTACTTATACTTGCCAATAATACTTTCTACACGCATATATTAGAATATTCGTCATAGCGTATGGAAAAATTGGCAAGAGTGCGGGCTAACGGTTTATATCAGCCATTAATCAACGGCCGCAGTCCACATCGAGATGGCCGCGGCATAATAACGAGAAATCCAAAAAGAAGAGGGAGGGCGGCGAGCGACGAAAAGGGCCACTTCTTCCTCATTCCGTGTCATACTTAGTTTCATTGAGGCGAGGAAAAAAAAGTTAACCGAGAGGAGCGGTATATAAGATTCTCATTGCACGCAGGCGCGTAAAGGTGCCGTGAGCGCGCGCGCAGCTGACCCCGAAAAGGCCCTGGGATGGAAAGTATTATGTACGCGGTGCAGCGCGGGCATACATACATGTAACGCGTACCCATGGGCGCGCGCGCGCGCGCGCAAAAGTCGAGCGTGCGAGGTGCGCGCGTGTGGATGTGGGGCAGAAACGGTATACGCACAAGGCGGTTTTCCTTCTCTCTTTTTCTCCGTTTATCTCTTTCTCCCTCTGTCTTTCCTCGCGGAATAATCGCGCGCGGAGGTGCCTGTGTTTCCACTCTATGCTAAACGAACCGATCGGCCGCGCGCGAATCGATCGCCGGGAGAAAGAGAGACGGGGATAATGTCCCGAGGAATGTAGCACGTCGCGCTCGTCAGCCGGGAGGAAAGCCTTGTCTAACGGCCGCTGGATGCGCGCACGTACCATCCTAATGCGCGCCTCCCCGTTTTTATTCTCTAGCTGCGGGCCCCCGAGGCTCCGCTCCATCGCGCAGTTGCGCCGAGAAAAACCGCCGAGGTTTTTCCAACTCAGGATATCATACGCAGTAACTTCTCTTTCTTTTGCATTTCGTTTTCCCGTGCAAAAGATCCGATGATTATGCGGTGGGATCGCGTGCGCCGCTCAACCCGATACTCTCAACGAGATCGCCGACTATAATGCTTGCTATAATCTCTTTTTCGGTTGAACTATGCCATTTTCTCAAGAATTTCAAAGTCACTTGTTGCTTATTCTGTATTCGTTATTTCTATTCCAACAAGTGTTTGATTGTCTTCGCATCGGAAAATACGTAAAAAACGTTTTACTTGTATTAAAGTGTATAACTAAAGTTCTCTAATTTGAACAGAAATTAAATTTAATTTTCTAATTAAAACTAAAAATTCATATTACCAAAACACTATTATATCGTTTTACTATATTATTAAGAATAAGATGCATTTCTAGTATTAATGAAATTTATTTTTACACAAAAGAATATGTTAATCATTTCACTAGAATAATTGGTATTATCAAAATATTTGACGTTTTCAAAGTGGGTTTACTTACTTTTATAATTACAAAAATATCATCCCTTGGAATGCTGAAATAAAATGAAAACAGTTTAAGAGCACGATGATCAATCTTGCGGATCAGTTTCTTGTGAATACAATTATCTCAGTGATATGAAAATTATTTAAATAGCGAAAAACTGCACGATAAGTTCTCAAATTTTCATACGAAATGAAACCGATCAAATCATTTTCGCAGAGTTTCCCATGTGGAAAAATGTTCTGCTCTTGCTTCATTTTATGCAAAAAGTTGAAGTTCTTTGAATACAGCAATTGCTGCGATGGGAAAAATCTTTTTACACTTGCCTTCAAAATAAAAGTGCAAGTATGAGTGAGTTGCTCAAGTGTTTAGAATTGTGGTAAGCTACTCCAAATATGCGTTTTGCACTCACCACTCGTTTGAAAATGCACTTAAATTGTAAGAACTACGTACTTAAAGAGAAACAACCGTTACATATGGGTTTGTTGAAACAGTTGTATTTATTTTGTACAGACTGTAAAATCCAAATAGAGACTTTTTCTAAAAATTCTTGCAATATTAAGCTCATAAAACATTGACTTTTAATTGTACTCTTAGTTATATATTTAGTGTAATCTGTAACGTTATGGATTATGTAGTTCAAAACAGATTTTTCGAAAATGTATGTTTTTTTTGTAAATTTATCGCATTAATGAACATTTTCCATGAATTATCGGAAGGGTAATGGAAAATGTATAAGTTAAAAGCTGATTTTCTAAACTAAGCATATTAAATTATACGATTATAATCAAAATATTATATCAGTAATTAAAGTTTTTGCGAATTTAATTTTAATGGGCGCATAGAGCCTTGTAAATCTTTGGCTTTCGATCGTTCCATCAGATTAACGGCTTTTCCAGTGTAACGACCGTCGGATGGAACATTTATTTTCCATGCATAGCTACTTAGGAAAAAAGGGGGATCACAAATTAATTTATAGAAAGCCATTAATTTGCATCAACGTAATGCACATGCAATTTGTGTAATTGAATTAGAGTTGGTCACGGAACATGAAAGTGACTTTATTATATCTCACAAATTTATTATAACAATGCGTCTATTAATCCGAATCTGTACTTTCTCGGCAAAGCTTCCTCGACTAAAGCTTATGTATCTCAGCATGAGTTAGAGACAGGAGTGCATTGAGTAAAGTAATCATTATCACTTTGACTATGTAGAAGTCGATGAAGAAGTAGGCTTTATACTGTCTTTATATTGCAGGTTAATACTGGTTAATACCCGGTTATTCTTTTAATCTCCTTTCTCTCTCTCTTTCTCTTTGAGACATTATACTAGTTACAATGCAATTAACACATTTATTTAAATTGTCAAACAATTCTAGGGCCATTATTATATACGGCAGTTATAGTTACGTGGCATCCCTGAAAATTCATAACTTTACGTTCGTGTGGAATAACCTGCTAAAGCGGAAATACATAAAAGGAAAACTATGAGCTCGTAATTAATGATTTTATTTACAAAAAATAATTCATTAGTTTGTACTTTATTACATTAAATAACGAAAGTTATCAGATACTCTCTCTCTCTCTCTCTCTTGTACTAATACAGGCATTTTATTTCGGGGTATTTATTCAGTACGGCAATTAAGCTTTTATTTTAAATAATTTTGGATTTGTTTATTTAAAAATCTTAAACGTGATATTTTAGGATTCTGTGCCCAAGAAAAACAATCTAGACATTGCAATAGTTTATATAAAATTTCAGGTCATAGTTGTTAAGACTTTATGTACATGCCTGTATATTAGTGATCTGCAAAGAGAGTGGAACTTACACATCGAATTTCGAATAGGCATAAATTTTCTAAAATGAAAAACAAGAAATAAAAATGTTTATATGGGCCATTTGAATTTTCGCAACTGCAATTGAAGAACAGAAATCGGATAATTCCACAACTGCGGGGATCGGCGGAATACTTAAAAACTGAAAAGGCCTATAATTCGCGGCGGGGATTTTCGCAGCGAGCGCCGCGTACGCTGCCAACGCCTTCGGAGAATTCGAAAGCTCCGCTGTTAAAATGAAGTCCTTTCGAGAGTCCGCGGAACCGCCGCCCCCCGGGCACACATGCACCTGGCCCCGGGCGACGGCTGCACTTGAAAACGGGGCGCCCGAAGGTTCGTCGCACCGCCGAATCCGCCCGGCGCGACATAAAAACAAAGGCGGGAGAAAAAAAAGCGGCCGGGGGCAGGGAGTTTTCTCCGGCGCTCGACTCCGTTCACTTTCTCTAACTCGGCGGCGACCCGCGCAAACCTGCCGCCCGTTCATCCCCCGGGCGAAAGGGGAGCGCGGGGGACACTCGGGAAAGAGGCGACCGGGCGAAAGAGAAACATATAGGCGGGGACGGCCGCGCGGCTCCGAGGAGAAAGCGCACTCGGAGAGATCCTCTCGCGGTTATTTTTTTCGTGGAATTATCCCGCCCGTAGGCTCGATATGACGCGACGCCGTCGCGCGCACACCCGCGGCGCTCGCTCGCCAAGGTCGTCGAACTGTTTTCTACGCCGGTTAATGACGCGGAGCGCACCGGCCTCGCCCGCCGCGATTCGCTCCCGTCTTATACGCGCAGAGGCGTTCGGACGCGTTTACTGCCCGATGAACGCCTCGCGAGTGCGCCGACGATGCATCGGCCGCCTAGATCGCTCGCGCTCCTTGCCGTTCCTCGTGAATTTCAATCGCTTCTCCCCCGGCGCTTTTCCATTGGAATTTCAAATTCCGCCCGCCAAAGGGGCAAAAAAAGGAGACTTGCCGCTACAGTATTTCATTCGTGTTACTTGGCTGGCAATTATACCTTTGAATAAATTCTAGTCCGAATCGAGATCTGAATTCTCTAAATCTGTTTTGACTCGGTGGAATATTTTGTAAATAAATTTAGTCCTTTATATAGTTTTATTCTCTTCTTTTGTTTATACAAATAGTTATTCAACTTTTAAAATTTAAAGTTCAGTTTTAGAGACGCCGCGTGGAACTTTTTATTTCTGGCTCGTTTCTTACTCGGTAGAAATTGACGAGCTTTTATGATCAACGCGCTAATAAAATGGAGCCTTAAATCCATAAAATTAATCTGTAAATGAAATAAAAATCATCGGAGGCTACGACATTACGTTGAAACACAAGTGTGTACATCTTTATACGTCTAAAATTTTTATTCAATTGCGAGTGGGATCCAAAAAACTGATAGAATCATAAATTGTAGTCATAAACTGGACAGAAAGTGGTTTGAATTTCTACTTCTATACAAGCAAAATTTACATATACTATATAGTTTTTGGGTCACCATTCGTAATTAAATAAATTTTAGTTAGATCAAAGACATGCACCCATCTTATGCTTCAATATAATCTGGCGACGATCATCTTATGCGTGATTTTTATTACCTTTCGAGGTTAATTTTATTGATTTAAGACTTCGTTTGATTAATACGTGAATCGTATAAAATCTGATTAATTTTCTACTAAGCTAAATGGTATTCGATAATTCGCATTAATTTCAATGCGTTTTAAGATACAATCTAAATTTGTAAATTGGTTTATTTAATATGTCAATGAATATGTCGAACTAAAAATTCGGAAAATATTCGGATTTCTATGTTAATCGGTAAGTGTCACTTTGCGATCGTTTTAGTTTTACCAATCGGACGTGCTTGTAATTAATTAGTCCAAAAGTAGTATCAATTATTTAAACATGAAAATGAATAAAATCAATTTTGCGCGTTCATATTTGTGTAATTGGAAATTTAAGGAAATTCTAAATATAATTTCGATTTTTGTTAACTTATATAATTAATTTTATGAATATAACAAATGATATTTGTATATTTTATCATTCGCATATTGTATTTAATCAAACCAGGTACATTTGGCATCAATAAATAATTTTGGACGTATATTTTAATGAAATATATCAAATATATATCGATCATATATTGCTATAATAAGATTAATAAATTATTAATATTTATACTATTACACATAGGGCAAGAATGTTTATTCTTGTTGACACTTTTACAAGCACTAGCTATTTTTTAGGTAATTGTAAGTAATTTAAATAAATAAAAAATTAGTAAACTAGTAAATAACTGTAGTAGAAAAAACATTTTAATAAATAATTCAGAATACAAAAGTGTAGGATACAAAAAAAGTATAGTGCCGTGCCATTGTTAAATATCCTTTTGAACTTTTTACATAATATCTTTCTAGCTAATTCATATATTATTATATACTTTTGTAACAGCATGTATTTAAGAGCTTTGTAGTTTACTAGAAAATAAGTTGTATAACAGATGCAAGTAGAAAAGTATAAATATTTAGCGTCAAATTTATGATAATAATTAATATCAGTTATTTCAATATGTGAATTAGAGGTACTTGAATAGGCGATAAAATGTTAATGTAAAATAATTAAATTTATGTTGCAGAACTTTATTGATCTATTGAGTGAAATTAGATGAACATAAGATCTGCATTTGAAATATCATACTGCGAAATCTGTGCAGTTAAATGAAAGTATCGAAAAGAACGACACTTTAGAAATAAGCACACATTTTGCATGCTATTTGACGGTTCGGCAAATAAATCACTTTTATCGGTATTCGGAGTATATTTTTGTAGCTTTAGTGTCGTCCGACTTTCGCGTTGATTATTTAAATTGTGCTCTTGCATTACTCTTGGATGATTTGCAGAAGTTTATCCAGAACGAGGGGATAATGTATTTGTGTGCCTTGGTGATTATCGAGGCAAATTTGATGGAATTTTTGTGGTCGAGAGATAAATCGTAGAACAATTCGTCGAGTGGAGGATGAAAAGTGGCTGCGAGATTACCGATCGAGCATTAGCCTCAACCCCATAATTAGTCACTTCTCAATGTTTTGGTTTAAGCGGCTTGTTTACGACGTAAAAATGGTTTCGCAAACGGTTTGATTTCCAATGCGGGAAACTGCAGGAATAATATAACGGACAATTTTACTGCTTCAGAAAAGTCGTTTTGCAGCCGTTGTCCAGGAAATCATAGCGAGCACGCAAGTTTCGCATACGGCCGGCTATAAATCATTAGAGACTTAACCATTGCCTATTAGGCTATAATGTGTCTGGCCGATACTAAAACTCATTACAATGTTTATCATAATTGAGAGGCGCGCGTCGGATGGGCAGCCCCCGCGAGCCGCCCAAATAACATCATTGCGCGGGGCGGAAATCGGAAAAAATCCCGGCGAATGGCGAGCTAATGGGGGGCCTCGAGAATCAATTTTTTCTTACCCTCCCCCGTACTCCCCCTCCCGGCTGAAAGTGCGCGCCGTAACTTTTGGAGCGGGCGCGCGCGCGCGCACTAGCGGCCTGAACTTTAAACCGGTTTTTTCGGCGAAGCTCGGAAGGCCGGCCCCCTGTCGGGCCCGTGGCGCATGGGATTCGGGGGCCCGCGCGGCGCGCGCGCCGATCGACCGGCTCGTAAATTTTGATAGTTGGCAAAGTGGTACAAAGAAGAAATTGAGCGGCCGGGGCATTTTTACATCGCGGCAAAGAGAAATCTCAGCGGCGCGCGCCGATATATGGCATTTCCCTTAATTGTCCGAAAAGAATGCGAAAGTCCGGGCGAGCGCGCGCGGCCTTTTTTTTTTTTCTTTTTTTTTTCTTTTTTCCGGTATAAATTTCGAAGCCCGTGTACGTGTGGGCGCGTGCGCGCGCACGCGCGTACTTCCAAAGCCGCAAAGCGGCGGCTAAACGGCCGGCGGCGGAGATTTTCCGCGGGGCGCCAGCCGGCGCCGAGGACGCGCCCGCGCGGACCCCGCATGAATGTTTCATGCGGCCGCGGAAAGAGTTTCACCCGCGCGGTCGACGACTGCGTTAAATAACGGCCGCGGGGCGGACAAAGCGCCGCGCGCCGGGAGCCGGCTCACTTTCACTGGGCGCCGCCGGCGCTCCCGGCCGCCCGGACGCCTGCCAAAAATTTCCCCGGCCGCGGCCTTTGTCCCCGACTCCCATGAATTATCAGGCCGGTAGGTGGGGGTACGGCTCCGAGGCGAGATGGACGCCCCGAGGTCGATTGTTCGGCTCCTCTCGAGCGCGCCGCCCCGTCAGACTATATCCGAAAGCGGCATTTCCCAGGCGCAATTAATGCAAGTCCGGAGAATGTCCATGTCGGCCGCGCGATCGCCCCGCGGATATCGCCCGGCCGCGATTAGCATGCGACGTGTGGCTCGGGTGCGCGCGCCGACCGTATTACTCAGATAAGAAGGAGAAAAAAAAGCGCTTGGTCCGCGCTCGCGTTGTCGGCGGCGCGGCTCCGCGGATCGGATCCCGCGGCGGGGAGCCGCCGAAGGACCCGCCGGCTTGCGCAACGCCGCTCTCTGCACATCGCGCATCTCTCGGCTTTCCGGGAAGATCTGGGATTCTCGGCACGCGGGGGCCAGGCCGATCGCCAGAGGAGACGCGGCCGGGTTTCGAAACGCCGGCCTAATGGGCCTTTTCACCGGCGGGATACATGGCGCGCGTCCAGAGAGCTTTCCTCGGTCGCTTTCCGCGCCGGGCGCTCGGGTCCGCGTGGGCGAGCGTCGCCTGGGAAACCGGGGGGGGGATGGAGGCTGGGCGCGAGTCCGGGATGGCTTTCGCCCCGGGTTGGGACGCGGGCCCGCGCCCCCGTGATTAGGTGGGCGTCGCCGGCGTGGCGCGAGATCGACGGGCTATCGGCTCGCCGGGCCGTCGATTTCTCTTTCATCCGGGCGCATATGTGGAGCAGGGGCCGGTGACCCAGTCTGAAAATCTCTCCCCTCGCCGCGGCGGGACAATTTTCGTAGCGGTTTTTACGTTTTTGATAACGGCCGCCTAATGAGCCGTCTGCCGGGGGGGACGGACGGATCGCCCGGGAACTCTTTCGAAAGTCCCGCGCGCCTCTGTATTCCCGGAAAAAAAAAGGAGAGGGAGAGGTAAAAAAAAAACGCTCTCTCGTTTACGACAATGGGCCGCCGCGCTACCTGTCGCTCGCGAAGGTTATTGCGCTCTGCCGCGCGACGCGCAACCACTGTTACCGGGAGTTACACACGCGGAGGTCCTCCGGGGGCAGGGCATAACGCGGAGGAGGCCCCTACGGCGACGTATAGCCCCGACCAATTTGCCGGCCCCGTGGAATGCAGTCGGCCGGAACGGAGCTTGCGACGGGTGAGCCGGTAATCAAGTGACGCTTTTTCGTCGGCCTCCGTCCAATTAAATCCGGCGAGTCGCGCCTCCTCGACCGATATTTTACGTAACTCTTTTTTCCTATTTGTCTTCTTTTTTTCTCGCGCCGGCCAACAAATTAACGCTTTATCGGACCGCTGTAGATACATAGAAGCGGTCGAAATACTCGCGCGGGCTTTTTGCCGCAGTGCGATACGTACCGCTTCTTGCTCGGCGGTTGCCGGCCGCCCGTGAGATAAACCCGCGATAACATTAAAACTTCAAAAGAGACGCTTTACCGCAACTTGTCGTAAAGCCTGATCCGAAGATATGGCCCCTAATGCAATCAAATGTATAAAGAGCGTTGGCTGGGCCGAAGGCAATTTACGCTGCTCTAGGCGCCAAACGTGTCCCGTGATTAAGTGCGCACCTGGAGTAACAGCCTGGGAGCGGGCAATTACAGGACTGGGAGGCCGGAAGAAGCCCACCGGGTCGCAATCGAGTTATATCCCGCGAGGCAGGTGGCGAATCGGTTGACGCGCGCGCGCGTCATGCGGTGGATAAATCGCGCGCCGCGGCTAATTGGCTTTTGTGCACGGCCGCGAGCAGGACTGACTGCTTTTGCGCCGAGTCGTTCCCCGGCTCCCCCCGCGAGGTTGTTCTCTTTTTCTGTCTGTTACTCCCGCCGACCCTCGTACCAGGTGTTTTATTAATGCTCGGGCGCGTCTTCGCCCGAGGAATGTTCACGTTTTATTTTACGAGCTCGTTTTTCTGACGCGCGCCCGTAATGGGATAGATGTCGTCGGCCGGTATCTGTATTAATTGATTCCAAATCGTTTATCTGTATTATTGATTGTATTTATCAAACTCGTCGCGATGCAGTTCCATAACGGAACTGGCTCCTGCATAAATTTCTAGGTAGAATCCCTTCGGTAGCTGACCCCCGCGACCACGCCCAATAAAAAGTCCATTTAGGAATACAGCGGCTCTTAAAAAACAAGCGTACTATAAAAGGATCATTTATAACCTTAATTTTCTAGATTATCAGTTACGGTATATTATATAAATACCTAGAACGATCGTAATTAATCAATAAAAGTTTCTCCGAATTTCAGCGGAAACTAAAGAGGTACGATTGATGCAGGTGAAATACCACTTTAAAGTTTTGACAATGTTTGGACTGCACATAAGGAGAGTACATTTCTTCACAGATATAAATATTATTTTAGAGCTATATATATTGTCTTAAACGTCAATACTTCCACAGGTACAAGTGCTTTCTCGTCTTATAAAATGTAAATAATTCTAAACTTTCACTATACGCGGTTAAAATTGCGTTTAGTATAGCAGCTCGCTCAAGTGGTAGAATTCTCAACAAATTTTTAACTTCACTTCCTATTGTTTTTGACTACCTTTTCTATTTACGTAACAGTTAGACGTATACGATCTAGTTTTTATAAGTTAAAAAAGATTTTTTGAACCAAACAATAAACTTTAGAAATCAATTATTATAGTGGATAATTAGGTTCTACGTATATTTTTATTGCTTTAATTTTTTAAAGGTATGTAAATTCTACAATACGCAAATGCTACTTAACATATCACGCTTCGGATTGAAAACTTTACTTATTGATAGTAATTATACGAATCCAAGAACCAACAGTAATTATATAAAGTACATGGAATCTACCTAGCGGATGTCCACGAAGTTTCCCTTTACTTTCATAGAACACGATTAGTTTTCAAAAAAAAGTGTTTTTTATATTGAAGAAATAGTTGTTGACTCCTGAGTTGAATCTGTTTCAATATTGAACTTTCCATATGCAGTTTAAAGCAAAAAATATTATTTTAATCAAAGAGTATTTTAGAAAAAGTGTTTAGCTAAATATATTAATATTGCAGTTTGTTTAAAATAAAATTTTTATATTTTGATTCAAAAAATGATTATCCGTGGTACAAAATAACTATTATTTAACAACAAGTTCGTTAAACTTAATAAGATATATTTACAAAATAAAGATTTGTTTCTAATATCAAGATAATTTTTTTCTCAACACAATTTATACCTCAACGTATGGTAAAGGTCTTGAATAATTTTAGGGACATTGATTTAAGGCACTTAACTTTATCGGTTTAAGGCTCAAATTAATTGGTTAACACGTTAGCCAGCGAAATCGGTTAATTTTCTACCAGGGTAACCGAGCATGAAGTGCAATTTAATCTTGATCTTTGATTCAAAAATTCAATACCCCTTGTGATTAAGATTTCAAAAAGGATGTATATGCTGACGAAAATTTGGAGAGAAATTTGGGTTTCGAGTCTCCTTCTGCCGCGGCCCGTCTCTGGAATGCAGGTCAATGTTCCGGAATCGCATACTTTATGAGGAAATCCCCTCGCGCCCGTATACGCAGCAGGCCGGCATTATTAATACGCGACTGACCGAGACTGGCTCGTGTGAAAATAGCGGTGGAGCATGACAATTTGCAGTACAACCTGCATGCGTTATACAGGTTGACACGAGGGGATCGCAATTTTTTTCCACGAAAGAAATCGAACAAAATTACTCGTTGAGATCGCGCCCAAAACTTCTTGGGCATAATTTACAAAGTGCACGTTTATTATAATGTTCTTTGCTCACGAGGGAACAGGTAAAATTACGAGCAATTGAGCATAACAACGAGGTTAATTTATCAAAATTATGTCATTCTATATCGAGGCCTGTTACAGTATTTACTTTGTTTGTTACGAAGGCAATAGCTTTTTAAAGTGAAAATATGGGAACATCTTTGATTGTACAATAAAACGTGTCCCAATTAAGAACAGTGTTTACGCTTGTCATATAGGACACAAAAGAGTTAGTGATTGAAGTACACTCGTGAGCCAAGTATTACCATCGGAATACATGTTATCGAACGTGTTCTAAGAGTACATTTCTTAATATCTATCAGTCATTGAAATTCATGAAGTCACTCTTGTGATGATCTTGACGGACATCACACGGTCGCGGACCATCGGAAAGCGGGAAATGTGTGGTTGGCACATACTCAAACTCTTTAATGCCATGAAAAGCATTGTCGAGGCGGCGTAACAATAGCAAAGCCTCCGGCAGTACATAATAAAAATGAGAGCCGCTCGCCCTGAAGAAACTAATGTCTCTCGAATTTCACACAGATTAGACGACTCACACGCTAGCCAAACTACCTGTCGGAATCAGAGCGCAAGAAGCAGACTATGTACGTGTCCCCCCCGGCGTTGACCCGCGCGGCCGCGCGGGAAGCCCCTTTTACCCGCGCTCGTTACTTTCCGCAGCGCTCGCGCCGTTAATCGGATTATCGGCGCTGGCTAATCCGCGGCGTTTTACGAGCGTCGCCAGTCATAAAAGCCCGATACAGCTCCTCCTTTTCGCAGCTCGTTAACGGCGCCGTTGGAAAGATCTACCGGCGGCTTAGGAGGCAGTCGCCGGTGAAGGTACGGCCGTTGCCCAATGGGGAGAGGCGCGAGTGGCCGCCTTGTGTATATATCTCAATCCCAATCCTTGATATCGCTCTGGCTGCGTTTGAGCAAGCGCGCGAGCTTTGGAGCCTCGGTCCACGGTTTTCAATCTCGCTTGTTACCGCGGTAAGTGGTACGTGAACGCCGAGAGCCAGCCGCACGCTACGCGCAATACACCTGTGTGCCGTGGCACACACATCTATGCACGCGTATATATATATAGTGGCCCTACGAGCGCGCCGGGAGTTATTAGCTCAAGAGTCAAAAATTGAAAATGACTTTTTTTTTTTATTCCTTTTCCCCCGCGTGCTTACGGCTCGCAGCGGTGGCGCAACACCGGGCTTACGCGCGCGCGTTGCGCACATGTCATGTTCCGTGAAGGGAAAGAAACTTTTATCGTTTGTCTAAGATTGATTGTTTCTCGCGGGAGATTATTTAGGAAGAATGGACTCAGTTGCGGCACTTATGCCCCGCGGATTCCAAGGCTCAATGCGCGATGATCTCGAGATCGATCTATCGAGGCGCCTTTTAATTTCTCGTTTATTTAAGGATTATCGAATGAAAAAGCACTTTATAAGCCGGCTGAGTAAATTCCTCCGAGGCCTTTCGTTCAACGGCCTTACGCGCATACTTATTTAACGACCAATTAGCGTAATGCATCCGTGAATAAAGTCCGCGCTAAGATTGCGAGACGCCTCTTGTCGTCGTCCCGTGGAAATTCCGAGTGCCACCCAACAATTCAATGTATCGCCGGCGAGGAGTCCACAAATAATGGGCTGTATAGAGCCTATGGGTTACGTGTCCGGGGACCGAGCGGAGGATCCACTGGCCGCGGGCGCCGTATCTTTCAAAATAATTAAGCGTACACATATCGACGGAGGAGCGCGACAGGTTGCGTCAGACGTGGCGAGGCGACTCGCTCGGCAAGGCCCCGGCCGCTTACAATTGCGTCGGATTAATTAAATCGCCACTACAATGGAAGGCGCCCGGCGAGGTGCGCGATATATTCCCATGGGCGCGTTGACTAATCGGCGGTGGGCCGATACCGATCGGTCCGCGGTGCAGGCACATTGCCACAGCCCGGGCACACGTGCGCCTCTCGCACAAAAAGCCCGAAATCGTTTTTCCCACAGGCGCGTCATCCTCGGCGCGGGCGCTCCTCGCAGCGGCGGCCGAGGCGAGTGGCCGCGCGCGCGCGCGCTTTCCGCTTTCTTTTTCCCTCCTCCGGGGCCCGCGGCGGCCGGTATGTGGGTCAGGAAGTCGCCTTTCCTCCGCGCGTTCGCCTCGTGCTTGTACGGGTGACGCTCGAGCCGCATAACTCGGGGCCGGACGGGACGCGACGCGCGCGCCCCCTGCCCGGCTCTTTTAAAGGGCGCGGGTACAGTTACGTGGATGCGTATGCGCGCGCTGACGCACCGGTGCAGGTGCGGGAAAAGGATCCGGTGGCCGCGGAGGGCGGCGCGCCGAAGCCGGGGGAATTTTTTCCTTTTTTATTACCAGGAAGCGGATTTTTTAACGGGGATACTTTGGCCGAGCCGATATTCCCGAATCACCTTTTGTCTCGATTGAAGAGCGGCGCGCTGCCGGTGATTCACTCGGCGATTCCGCGCGCGGGGACCCGCGGGAGGAGGCGGCCCCTTCCACGCCCGCGCCGTTACATTGACACGAAGGGGGCGAAGGAGAAAGTAAGAGATAAAAAAGCCAGCAGGCTTTTCCCAGAAACCCAATTACGTTACGCGGCCGATTAGTCTTCTTCGAATAAACTAAAGCAAACAGCCTTCTGCATTTTTACTCCGCGCGCGCGCGCTTGCCTCCTTTTCTTGTACGCGCGTACGCGCAGCCCGCCATTTTTTTTTATCTTCATTAGAATATTTTGCCGATTAGGCTATTAGCGCGGTGCAAAAATGCAAAATGTCGGAGGAAAGAATCCTGTTCGATGGCCAGGTGGTTTCATATAGCGTAGGAGCACGTTAATCACTACAAGCTTATTAATGACACAGAAACCTCATTTGGTGTAACGTTTGTTCTAAAGGAGCGCGCCTGTGTGCACACGTACGCGCACGCATTCTTGAAATCGTACCTCACACAGAAACCAAATCGTATCCGCAAACAGTTAGATCTTTTATAAAAGGCCTCCCGAAAACAGCACGAGGAGACTCGCATTAGCATAGATTCCTCGTCAAAAGAAAACGAGTCACCATTGATCATCCACTCGAGGAGGAATTCTTTATTGAGTGACGCGTGGTGTCGCGTAATGGGTTCCGACATCAGTCACCGCGCCCACTCGTGCTGAAAAGTGGAAATAGCTAAAGAGTTGGTTTAACTTTATTTTCTGCCAACGAGAATAAATAAGAAAATAACGATTTCGTTTCACATTAAAAAACTAAAATAGTAATAACAACAAAATAATAATAAATCATCGAAATAGATAGTTTTCACCTAACGCACCGACCGATGATTTATTAATACTCGTATATCACTAAGTTTGCAGGTTCTTTTACCAATTTTATAAAATCCTTTTCCGCCGTGCGTAAAAAAAAAGTCAACAAAAAAATGTTAATCTTCTACGCACTTGACAGGATGAAAAAAAGCGTCAAATGCGGATAGGCAGTGGCCGGCGCAAGGCTTCCTGAAAATCGGAGGAGCGCACGGCGAGGGATTTCCCCGCGGCGCAACGACCGCGGGCTCGATTTCCCGGGATTAATCGGCCGGCTTTCCTGCGGCCGCGCGCAAAAACGTGGGCGACACCCGGGGATTGCTCTCTCGCGCACTCTTACGTCGTCGCGCGCGCGCGCGATTCTCCGTCTGTTGCACAACGCGGATAATAAAAGCCGAGTGCGGAAAAAGGCAGGGAAAACATCGGGTGCGCCTGTCGCGCGCCCCTCCCTCGGCAAACTTTCTTCTCATGCGGTCCCCCCCCCCGGCGCGCGGGGATTTTTATTTCTTCCTGATGGCCGCGCGCACTCGAAATGAAACTAATTGTATTATTGTGAGAATCGGCCCCGGGGGCCTTGCCCCTTTCGCCGGTCTATCTGATGAAAATCCCCGGGGAGAAAGGGGGCCCTTATCTCCCTGAAAAAAGAGGCTCTTTTCTGAGTTATTGTTGGCCGAAACGCGGCGCGTGGCCTCCAGATTATTCGGAGATTACCGAAGTTTTGCTGCCTCCCCCGCGCGAGTCATTGTTTGAGGTGCGCATTGAAACGAGGAAGTGACAGCGCCAGGATTTCTCGGGCTGGCAAATCAATTAACGCGGCGAGTTTTCTGACCCGAGAACAAGCCACACGGTCGAATATATAATTTAACAAATATAATCGCGTCTTCGCGCGTCCTCTAGTTTAATGATTCTAGCACGTGCACGCACTGCACTTACAACTTTATTCCCAGACTTCCCGTTTTGCTCTTTCTCATGAATATAGCTATAATGCTGCTACGGTTAACTTAAAAAATTCCAAGCAGTCATGCTTTGGTCCGCGTTAATACACGTAATTAGTTAATTATGCTCTGTTTAGAGATACATGTCTGTCAGCCTGCTCAATTATAAACAATGCAATAGCTGTATATTACTTAATAGGCCTGGAGTTAGCTCCGACAACACTGGACTCCTCCTTTCCCGCGCACGCATTTAAAACGAGTCGCCAGTCGATGACTCCTTACTTTCCTTCGCTTAAAAGACATTTTAACGTGAAATGATTGCTCAACGCCACAGTACACCTGGCAGGCTTACGATTTTCAGAAATAGGATTTACAGTAGGACGTTTGCGTTGGCAATGATGTGTCGCATTACATAAATATCAAACCCAACATTGCATAAACACGGCCGCGCTGCAGTTCGACGTTTCCATCGGGACGCTACCGTGCGCAGCGCACGGGACCCCGTGTAGCAATCGGCCGAAAAGTCGGCACGTATATATTGACACAGAGGAGCACACGGCTTTGTCGGCGTGTCTCTCCAGGTCCGTGGACGCTTGCTCGGTCGATAACGGTCAATATTTCCCTACGCCTTTTCGAGTCGCGCGGCGGCACGCGCAACGGGCAACTTTGTGTATACCCAACTCATCGAGGATGTATATTCCCCGAAGCTTCTCAGCCTGAGCTCCGGGAACTCGGGGACTCGCGCAGGAGCTCGCGGCCGGGGGATCGGCTACCGGCTGCGCGTGAGAGCGGGGGGGGGAAAAAAAAAGGAGGGGAAACACCATACGCACCCGCGATCGGCCGAGCGACTTCTCCACCTACGGGAGAAGTTCCGTTAAGCGGAGGCGCGCAAGGTGAGCCGGCGAGCCTCCGCGACGGGGAGAGAAAGGGCCCGGGAGAGCCGGTTTTAGGGTGTCGCGCTCCGCTGGCCTCGCTCAACTTCTGTCCCTCGAGGAGGCGCGAGCTTCGCGCGGAGGAGGCGTCCGCGTGATTCGTAGAAAGCTCGGGCGGCTTTGGCTTTTTTTTTTTTGTTGTTGTTCCTTTTTTTCTTCTCCTCGTTGTTGTTGCCCGCGGAACGAAAGGCCGGTGCAGCGGGAGAAAAGCCTTCCACGCGGTTCCGTTCGACTGTGATTTTACGAATCCTTTTCATTTTTTTTTCCTTTTTTGTCCAGTGCGCCGCCGCGCCGTTTTCTTCGGGACCGCGGGGCTCATTGAAAACTCGGCTAACTGTTTCACTTGTTATGTAAATCGGGGCTTTTTGCCCCCGGTAATGTAAGATCGAATCGATTAGATTAGTTTATATACTTTCCTTAATTGTTTGGGATGAATGTTAAATATCACCCGCGCACCGGAGTTTTACGGTCCTTGGCCCGCGGACCCGGAACACTTGGCCCATGAAAGATCTTTTTATAAGCGGCTTTGTCGTTATTATAGCGCAATAAAACTATGTGCTTTGCGGCGGCCTTTTTGCCCTCCCCCGTATATTTATAGCCTCTCAATACCGATGTTTTAACTTGCAAATCAAGCGTTAGCATTCACGGCGCCTCAAAGGAAGTTCTCCCGTCTGCGGTAATAAATATAATAAACATCGAATAAATAAGCGCGCGTATCACGCATGCACTGCCGCGCGCATCAGCCCAATTAAGGATCGCCCAATAAATAGTGTGCAACGACCGCCGTACAAACATCCACACGTATGTACCGACCTCTGTCCTGCTCGCCTCCGTAGAAAGAAGCGCGCTCGCACGGCCGCCCAACTCGGCTACATATATAGACGCGCGGCGCCGCATCAAAGCCGGCGGTTAAGAAGCCATTCGGCCTCGCCCACCGCAAGGATGATCCGCCGGGGAGGCCCCGGAGGAAATAAGAAACGGGGCTCCGGTGGCCCTCGCGGAAGACGATCCCCCGGTTCCCGGAAGTCGCGGAGAGGCCTAATAAGAGGGCCGCGGGCCAACCCCGGCTAATTGGATTCGGGAGCGACGCCGATTTTACGACTTAACCCCGATCGAGGTGGTCGACCCCCGGGCGCCGCGCAATGGGATATTCGGTCGATCGGGTGCGGGGAAGACCTTGCGAAAAAGGAGGGGGCGGGCGTAACGCGAGGAGAAAGTGCAGGCGCCCGCCGTCTGCCAGCCTCATATTTCGGAAATGCGCTCGGGGGACGAGCCGCCACGGCCACCCGAGCTTTCTCGTGCGTGCGGAAAGAATGAGAAAAAAAAAAAACAAAATGGAAAGAAAAACATTCGGAAATTCACTTAAACAAAACACCTTCTTTTTCCGCCGGCCGTAATTACGGGGGGCGCCCGCCTCTGGCATTGTGCCTCATTTTTCAGAGAGAGAAACCAGCCCTTCTAATTTATTTCGAATCCATCAGCCAAATTACAGCGATGCTTTCCTTGTTAGTTTTCTATTCTTTATTCTCCGTCCGTGGCATTAGTCACGGCTCTATCTTTTGATACCTCAGCGGGTAACCTGCTTTTCCGATGGAGTTACATGATACTTTGAGGAAGCGCTTTATCAATTGATGTCATAAACAAATACTTTAAAATGCGTCCGTTTTTTTATTTATGTCCTACTGGAGAACAGAGTAATTTTAAACAATGCACAGGCATTTTACTAAAATGAGAAAAAGCATATTCATTGTTACTAATGCAAGTTGCATCGCACTCGTCGTCAAATTTATCGAAAATTGCGAAATAAAACTCAAAAGATGTTGGTACATTGATGGTCAAAAACTGTTAACTAATCCACGATACTCGATACTTTTGTCTTAACCGTCGGCAATTTTAATTTTCTGGAACGATGGTGACTGTTCTGTATACTAGCTGTGCCGTTCGCAGAATGGATTATGCGTTTGTATTCGATTTGCGGGAAAACCTTTTCGATGATAGGAGAAATATCCGCGGGAAAAGTACCGTCGACCCGGCCTGAGTCATCGCTCCATTAGAAATTTAATTTTAGCGCTGATACGGCATTTATACTTTATTATTTCTTTTTTACCGTTTCGTTTTGAATAATTATCCATATTATTTGAATAATCAACATCTGGCTAGGCTAATATTTTAATAAATACCAACATTCAAGTATATAAAAAATTGTGCAATTTTGAGATATTTATATTACTGGGAGAAATGCGCATCCAATTCGTGCATTAAAGTAATCGATCTGTAAATAACAAATGTCCGTGCACTAAAAGCGAAATAATTGGAGACGATGCACAATTATTCTCTATGAATATATTGTTCTCTATGCTAATCATCTCTAATGTCATTGGTGCATTGCCAAGTAATCTGTAATCTTAAATAAACATCGTAATTTTGTTTGGGAATTCTCTCATTTCTACTTGTATTTTTAAAACTTTCATCTTTGAGCTATTCGGGGAGCTATTATGCCGTTTCCCATCATATAACTTTGCTTTATTTACAATCACTAAAAATTTCTCCTCGTTACTGTTATGATTCATTGAATATGTAATTCATTTATTCGCTTTAATACTGCATTTAAGAAAAGGCACCATTTCCGCGGTTAGAAGTAAACTTTGACCCTTGACTCGGCTCTAATGAGCAATTTACTGTCACAATTCGTTATAACAGTGCATGGAAACTAACGAGGCAGCTTGAAAAATGACCAGCCCGGCAACTTTGATAAATCTGTAAATTGTAATTATTTTAAGTGGGAAATTTGATTTTCCGCAATAATTGCCGGCAGCATCCTAATCGGCGGGTATCCTCGGACCCTGGCCATAAATTAACCCCACGAAAGGCTGGATGCAGGCCGCGGAGCGAGTCAAACAAATCGATGGCACGAATGCCTCCGCAGGCGAAAAAAAAATTGGAAAATCCGCGGAGGTCGCCCCATAGACGGGACAATCGGAGCGGAATATCGGCGCGGCCCCCCTCGCTCTTATCCGCCGGACACTTTCTCGCTGCGGGCCGGCTTCCGCGGCCGGTGGGGCGGGAGGACGGCCCTCGAAATGAGAGAAGAGAAAAAAAAGGGGCCCCGCTGCAGGTGCCCCGCGAAAGCGCGGAAGAAAACGAGGCTGCCGAGATGACGGCGTGGCCCGGATTCCGGGCGGAATGCGCCGCCGGAGGAAAGCGAGGATCGCCTCCTCCTCCTCCTCCCCCTCGAGCGATTACGCAGCCGCGGGCTAATGGGCCGTTCCCCGGCAGGCCGCCTCGTAACAGATGGAAACGGGCCGTCGCGGGGGCGCGGCGCCGTCTCGGTTGACCGAAACAATTTGGCCGGCGCGTAATCGGCCCTCCCCTCCCCGAGGATATAAAGCCTGCCGAGGCGTACGGGCCCCCGGGGCCCATTACAATGGACCCGGCGCAATGTACACGGCGCCCGGGCATTATACGAGGCTCGCCCGCCTCCGACGGCTTGATGCTGCGGATTGTGGCTTATGTTGCAATCTAAGCGCGCGTGAGAAGACGAAGCGGGGCCGAAAGTGAGTTTCCGCGTGGGACCGCGGCCGGTTTTTCCGAGGGCCCATCGGGCGACTTTTCAGCGCTGGCCCTCCGGTGATTGCAAACGCCGGCCGTTTATACCCGGGAGGACGGCGTTGTTGCGCCTCCCCCGATGCGACTGGTACACCCCGTTATGTATCCCTCGTTTGTTGACTTTGAGGCAGCGCGTGTGCGTCGCTCGCACGCGGCCGATTGTTCCTCGTGTTGCCCGGGCAGGCTAATTGCTTTATTTTTAGGGGCTTTTCGATCCGGGGCGCGATTGTCCCGCGTGCGCGAGGAGCCCCCTTTTTAGCGCCGGCGAGTTGAATGAAAACGCGGATTGCGAGTGGCCTACTCGCCGCGGCGGCGCAACTCTGACGGGTTACTGCGCGAGCAGCTTTGAAATCCAGTCTCAAGGGAAGGCCCCCGTAGGCGCTTCGAATTAGACGCCTAGCGGCGAACAAGTTACTCTACCGTTTCCGACCGTTCTCCAATTATATTATTAAAGTTCATTGTGCATGTAAAATAAGTAATGAATAATATGTACTGTATTGCGTACGCGTGTCTCGCGATCTATCATTATTCTTTCACTGTGCAGATAGATTCGAGTTATATTTAAATCGCTCGTAATGGCTCTTTTTACGATCAATGGCCCTGTATGTATATATTTTTAAATCGATTTTTAAATAGATCTGGTTAAAAAAAATACTTGTTTTTGATCCGAATTTTACCATGTTTCTCTCATAATGCCTAAATGCCGTAGACGCATAGTCAATTGTTTGAGCTATAAATAAAGCGTTTTCTTCCAGGCATTTCTATTGTAGACCTACGAGCATTAGTACATATAAAAAAGGTGGAAACAAAATGCATTTACTACTGTCTTCTACGTAGAAAGTTGTAATACTATAATAATAGCGAGTTAAAGGAAGGAAATTGGTTAATGCGTAGTAATACAATTTAAAAACTGTTCATACTCCAGTTTAGACTATGCACTTATAAAGGTTTATAACGTCTAATCGATGCAGGTTATGGATTTCTGTAAGAAAATTAGTTTATAAATAAATATTGAAGGTTATGTGATCACTCGCAACGATCTAAAACTCTTTTCCCCGTATATACCTTGAATAATTGGTGATTTTTTAATTATGGATGCGGATCTACCGTGTTTATGGGCATTTTCGATCGGCCAAACTAATTGTATTAAAACGCGGCTCGGCGGGAAAGGAATACGCGCAGTGAACCGGCCGACAATCGGCACGCTAATATCGTTTGATTTTTGCCCGCACCGCAGGAGGCGCGGGAACCGCCGAGGGAGTTCGCACAAAGCCCGGTTGGAAAGCGCGTTCGATTAGCGAGGCCTACGAAAAAAAAGGCCTTATCAGCGGAGAGAAGCGAGGCGCGCGGCGATGATCTCCCCTGGGCCCAGGGCTCGCGGGCCCCCGAAAAGGCGGGAGGAATAAATTTCTCCGACACCTCCTTGCCGCGGGGGCCTCCCGGCGGCTCGTCTTACGGTGAGCGGCGCGGCAGGTGGGGGATAGCCGGGGAAGGGGGCCCCACCGCCGGGAAGGAGAAGGAACCCGCCGGTGGACGACTTCCTGCCGGCGTGTCGGCAGCGCGCGCCTTCAGTCTTGGGGGACGGACGCCACGACACGCAGCCGCTCTCCGCACTAGTCCCGCGAGTATATCAACCTCCTGGCGCGGCCCCCGATCGCGGATTACAGTACCATGCGGCTCGGGCCCCCTTCGCGATAAGAGAGGACAAGGTGCGCGAGCGACCCAGTGCACACACAGCCAGGCAGAGGTTGAAGAGAGAGAGAGAGACCGAGGTTGAAGAGAGAGAAGAGAGAGAGAGAGGACCCCGACCGAGACGCAATGGACCCGCCGAGGACGAGCGCGCTCCTGAAGGCGCTCCTGCTGCTCGCCGCCCTGGCGCCCCGAGGTGCGTCCCCGAGAGACCCCGAGCGCGCCGCCGCCGCCGGACGCCCACCTGCCCGCCGGCTCTTCCTTCCTGCACCTCGACCCAGTTTTCCCTCGCGCACTCTCTCCCTCGGGCAACAATGCCACACTTGCGCCTTATGATTCTGGTATAGAGGTATTTTCGCCGTGTGCCGCGCGAGATACCTTGTGTCTTGTCCTACACCGTACTTGGAGTAGCGATTATTATTTTTCTTTTTTTTTTTTGCTTCCACCCGCTGCCACGTGATTCAGCGTCACGCTGTGCATCTGTAAATATGAGGTTCACATATAACCGCTCGGGCATTTACACTCGAAGATCGGGGGGCGCTCGATACGGCAATGTCGTTATTATCATTGGCGCCGCGCGTTATTTTGACGCTGGTATTTACGACGGCTCGACGGAGTGTTAGGTTTGGCGGGGATCCCATCGCGGCTTAATAATCGGCCTCTCTTATTTAAATGCTAATTCGCAGTGGCGCGCTGTAGCTTGGGAGCGCGAGGAGCCACGCGGCTCGGGAGACAAGTGCGATAAACCGTTAAAAGCGCCGCGACGTGTGTGTGTATGCATCTGTGTAAGTGTGTGCGCGCGCGGGCATTGCACAAGTTTCAATTACGCACAATGGGGTGTACGATGTGTATTCGCCCGACATACACGCGGTGGCTCGCTCACGCCCCGCGAGTGATAATCGATCGGCTCGCCCCGCGGAAATACACACATCAACGGGCGTTATGTAGAAGCCTGCCGGCCGGTTATCCCCGGTTGCGAGCGATCTAATTATTCCTCGGCGGCGGCCCAAGTGCACCGGCCCCGCCCCCTTGTGTGCACAAGCGATATTTAAATCGGGCGCGCTTCGCGGAATGAACTGTGCGCCGCGGCGCGCCCCTCGGGCGGCTTGTAATCGCGGCCGGCTCTAACCGTGTTAATAACCCCGCGGAATTATGTCACGCACAGTTAGGCCGCGCGCATAATTCCGAAATGTTTGCCAGGCTTAAACGTTTTTCATATCCCGAAGCATTTAAATATTAGCGGGCAAGCGAGGCGGCAGGCGGCGCGCGGCGCTCCTAAGTGTTGCCCGCGCGCGCGCGCGCGCCAGCCGAACGGTATATCCTCCGCTCGCTCGCGCGATTCTTTCTATTTTCTTGGCCTCCTTCTGGGCGGCGCTACCTGCGCGCGCGCGCGCCTCGGCCTCCAGAAAACGGTTCGATTCAGAGGCATCGCTCCCGAGTCGGCCGCATATCCTAAGAGCCCCCGCGACAATATCCCGCGGGGTTGTTGTACACGTAGCCCCGTGGACATCGGTTTTCGGAAAGCGATCTCCGGAGGGCGTTGGCCGCCTCGTCGCGCAGGCGGTTGGCGAGCAGGTGAGAGCCGAAGGTGCAAGTAGAGCCCTTGGCCCGGGCGAAGCACCTGCCTCGGCCGATCGGACATTTGACTTTTAAATGCAGGCCCGAGCGTGTGGAAAAGCCGCCGGGAAACCGGGGATAAAAGCCGGACGAGCGACGCGCCGCCCGGGCTAATCGCAACTTTCTCCGTCCCGCGGCAGGCTAACGAACTTTTATTCCGAATCCGAGATCTTTTATATTTAGTTTTATTATAAATAATGCATACGCGCACGGCGCGCGGCTCGCCATTTTTTCTTTTTTTTTATACCTCGTGACGCGGTTTTATGGGTGGATCGCGTTCCTCCGCGCGCCAGTCAGGTTAGAAAGCCGCCGCGGCTCGCGCTCGCTTTCCTCGGGGACCCTGTATATATCGGCCGATCGGTGCGCCGAATCCGCGCGCAGGGCGCAATTATGATATCCGGCGCTTCCGCATTCCCCGGGACACAAGGGGCCCGAGGCCCCCTTCCCTTCCGAGCCCTCGCGCCCGCCAATCGTAATTCACTCGCGCGCGCTCGCCGCTGAGTAATTAGCCTCGTAATGATCCGCGGCGCGCAACTTCCCGCCGAATGGTTTACGGGCTGCGCCGGGGCTGATACGCGCACAGCGACTGTTGACCCCTCGAGCCGCAGCCATCCTGCATACGTATACGCGTTTACATGCACGGGAAAGAGGGCTCGCTTTTTTTCTTTTTCTTTCCCCGAGGACACGCATGTGGTCTCGTTATTGGGCCGATCCGCGGGGGGGGAGGGGCTAGGCGGCCGGTCGCGCTCGCGGGAAAAAAGCGGCCGCCGGGGGAAAAAGTGTTGCAACCGGGCAAATCAATGAAAGTGCCGGGCCAAGCCGCGTTTTAGCCATTGCGAGAGGATCGTAAAGCGATCCAATTTCGAAATTTTCGACAATAGCCCCTCATCAGCCGGCAATTGCGCGCACATTCCCCGGCGCGCGCGCGCGCGCGTACCCCCGAAAATTGGCCGCGGGGAGGGAAAAAAAAAAGAAAAAAGAGCGCGGCCGCCGGTGGGGAGGGAAAAAGGAAAAAAAGAAAAAAAAAAAAAGTGGCCGGCAGCCCGCAAGAAAGGGGCCCGCCACTTAGACGCGGCTGCGCCCCTTCCCGTAAACGGCCCAATTAAACAAAGCGCTCTTATCCGGCCGCGAGTCGCCCGGCGCCGATTGCCCGCCCACTCAAGTCGTCCCACTGACCAAGTGAAAAAAAAAAAAGGGACTCCGGCCGCCCGCTCGTGTGCGGCCTTTCCCCGCGAACGCTCCGCCCGATCGCCCTGCGTTTCTAAGACACTGCGCGTATGTACCCTTCGTAATATGAGGCGCCCTTAAGTACGCGCATTATTTATGAACTAAAACTTTATTTAATTTTTGTACCTGCGATTCATATTTTTTTTCTGTATAATAATTTCAAACCTCTAAAAGTACCGTCTCATTTTCTAATCTAATATATATTTATATCGTATCTAAATAATTTTAATGCAACCAATTCAAAGTTCATATTTTAGCTTACTTTATTGTATTCATTAGTGGTTTTTATTTAAGAAAGTATTTATCATTTTACTATCTTATTTTCAATCTTCACTCACGAGAATATTAACCATATATTGTTCAATTACTGTGCGCGTAGTCGTTTTGCACACTAACTTTCGAGACCATAAAATTACTTAATTTTCGCTAATGATAATAGAAAAATAGCTATAGATTTCTCCTCGGACGCTACCGCAGACAATAAATTAGTCCAATTATAAGTGGGTCCGGCTTTTCGCAATGCCCCATCCTCTTATTAATGTAATGTAATTGCGCTCGTGTAGCGGGCTTTCTAGTTTTTTTTTTTTTCTTTTCGTTTTCAATGAAGAGCCATTTCCCAGGCGCGGCGCTCGCCGATTTTTCCGACCGCAGGCTTTCTCCTCTTGACCCCCGAACCCGCGGACAACGCCGTTTGATTGAGCGACGCGCGATCGCGGTTCCCACGCGGCACGAGTCCTTTCGACCGACGACGCCTTTCTCCGCGACGAAGGTCGCCGCGCGCTACAAGAGTGAATCTGGTGCGCGCCTAGATTCGGCCCCGCCGCCGCCGTCCCACTTAGACGATGCGGGAAGGAGGACAAAGCCGACCGCTTCGCGATCGCGCCTTTTCGGCCACTCGGGTGACGATCTGCGTAGGTCGCGCGCTCCGTGGGGAATTTTTTTCTTTTTTCTTTCCCGGCCGATCTATACCCGCGAGCGCCGCCGCTTTCTCTCTCGCGTGAGAACGACTTTTTTATGAGGTGAATATTTTGGTGGCGGGGGGGACGGCCGATGATTCCCTGCGCTTACTAATTGGTCTTTAGGGATATTCGGTGAAAGTGTTACAGCGCCGCGAGCCGCCTGCACTCGGCAAATTGTCTTCTAATGTATCCGATTGTACTACAAGTATTGTACGCTCGCGGCGAGCCGCAATTACCGTGGTATATATTTTTTAAAATTGTTATACAATTATGCTATTGAATGTTATAGAAAGCTAATAATTGTGTCTTTTTTAGTATCTCACACGCGCTTATGATATGCGCCTATTATATTGTAGATTATATCATCTTTTGTGATTACATGCACCACTCTATCAATCAATAAGGGAACATTTTTATTAATAATATTATTTATGTAAGAGCCTAAACAAGATCCAAGATATGGTTTGCAAAACATCATGTTCGTACTATATCGATTTTGTTAACTAAATAAATTTTTTTCTAAGATATAGAACCTACTACATTTTTTTAACTTATAAATGCAATTAACTAGATTTTATTTAAGTCAATTAACAAATTCAAATTAAACATTTAATGCATGAATTATACAAACGTGATTTTTTTAATTATTTAAGGTACTTTGAATATACTAATTAAAATTTGACTCATGCAATAGATTATTTTAATTTTGTTATTTATGAAGTTTAATTAGATTATTAAGTATTACTTTGAAAATTGTCACCAAATTCATTGATTTTATAATTATAGGCTTTGCGCGTTCGTGTAAGAATTCTAGATGAACTTTATACTGATTATTAAAATTATGCTAAAAGTTGATTGGTTTTGTAAATATATTCAATTTAATAATCACCTTTGGTAGTTAATTTTTATATTTATTTTAATTTCATTAAAATCCTTAAACTCTCTATTTATGTGTACACTACCGGTATAAAACTATAGTTTAATACTCGGTTTAATAGGTATTTATATATATAATAGTTTTTCTAGCTATAAATTATTCTACAGTATATTTAAATAACGGGATTTCTACTTGTAGTACTTATGGTTTTATACACTTTCATTACTAATTTATGAAATGCTGTCTATTATGGAATAAAGTCCATAAATAATGCTATATACAATGAAAATGAAGATAATTATATTGTAGTTATTATCTTATGAAGATGTAGTATCCCGCTAAAAAGAGTCTGATAGCGACTTTTTATAAACTATCAACCCGCGTAGAAAGTTACAATAATTACATTTTATTTAAGAATAAACCGTGACGTTTATTATGCGTTAAGCTTCGCGTAGTAACCTTAGTACACATTGAAACATAATATTTTGTAACGCCCGAATACATTTGCATTCGACAGCGTCGTTCCGCTGAGACGTCTCGCGCGTAATTTACAACCGATAAACCAATCAACGCACCGTACCCACGGCGAGCCCCACTCGCCGCGCAAACTCTTGCGCCAAGCCGCAGCAGAAAGTAGCGAGGTGTAGAGTTGCAGAGCTGCGCCGGCCGACGCTTTTATTCCTCCGACATCGAGTTTTAGCGATACTTTGGAGGTTTACTCCAAACCACCCGAGTTGCCCCCCCGCGTGAGCATGTATATACCAGCAGCACACACACGCGTATTATAGGCCCGGCAAGAATAAAACAGCTGGAAGCCGCGCGCGGCCTGGCAACCTACATTAGGCGGATGCGGTGATTCGGCCCGGCCGGCGACGCGGGAGAAACGCGCGGCCCCCCGCGGCTCTGGGATCGCGCGCGACGATTGTTAGAGCCGTAAGTGGGGCGCGCGCGGGCGGCGGCCGGCTGTTTACGCGAGCCCGCAGATACGCACAAACACACACACGGACGCACGCATGCGTCAGGCCGGTGGGAAAGGCCCCTCGGCAAGAAGAAAAAAAAAAAGGGGTACTGCCCTTATAACTGTGGGAGGAAGGGGCCGCGCGGTCAGCTGCGCACGATTGAGGGATACACCGCGATTTAGCCAAGCTCGCGGAACAGAGCTTACGATTTACAAGTCGCGCGGCTCCGTTCTAACCGCTCGAGCGTAAAAGGGGCGATCGACCGTTAGAAAAAAAAAAAAGGAGATATACCACTTTATTTATAGAGGCGGCGCCCGAGCAGCCGGTCGGATGTGAACTTATCCTGCTTATCGGCCGCGCAGGTGGCTCGTGCTATCCGGCGCGGCACGCGAGCGCCGGCTCGTTCACTTTCGTGAACAAAGCTCCAATCACGACGATTACATTCGGCGCGCGCGCGCGCCGCTCGGGATGGCCGGAGGAAAAGGGAAAGGGGGCCGCGGGCGAAAGAAAAAAAAAAAAAGAAACAAGGAACGGGACAGCCGGCCGCGCGCGAAACGGCCAGATCCCCCGGCGCGCAATCCTCGTAATCGCAGGAAATCTCGCGGCCGGCCGCACTGTCGATTTCGCCTAACGGGTGCGAAAGAAGCACGCCATTTCCGCGGGGTTACGACTCATCAGGTGATAAAAATCCACGCAGGGAACACAACCCGGCAAAGTATGGATTTTTTTGGCCGGATATATATATGGAGCGGATGATCTCGCGGACGGCCTGATAATCACTGGCTAAACAGGCGGATTATTAGAGGGGGAGGGATGGGAGAGCCGGGGATTTTCTCACGTGGCGCCAGCGGGAGGAAGTTGCGCGCGAGCGGCGGGGACGCGTGCCTGCGGTCCGCGAGTCGCCCGGTTATAAACATGCAATTACGCGGGACGATTATTATACGGGGGCTGGGGAATAATAAGGAAACTGCCGATCTATTATCGACTATCGCCTACTTACGCGTGTACACACGTTGCATATATAATACCGTTGCCACCGAACTGTGTGTGCTTTTCGATGCTCGCGAGCGCGCGCCGCTCCGGCATCGAGGCGGATGTAATAAAAATCTATTACAGAATTGTTGCGCCGGCAAGAAGCGGCGTTTAGCGGCAATCCGTGCAATTAGTCGGCTTCCCGATTTTTCGCCGCGCGCAAGTACACAGAGGCAAGAAGCCTCGTTGCTACAGTGCAGCGAGTGCCGGGTTCCAGCCCGCGTAATATCGCACGTATGTGCGTATACACACGCGCACGTGTGTGCGTAGACACAGGCGGGCGCGGATCGGCAGAGCCGTGCTCGGCATTCCGGAGGCGCGTCGCCGAGCAGGAAGTCGGGGTGTATATACGCGCGCGGCAGGCCCGAAATTAAGTGAAACCTTGATAAAGCACTTCCTCGTATCCACGGATCGGGGGGAGAAAAAGCAAAGTCCGCCTGTAATTGCCCTTACGAGAGCCTCGAGGATCGCTCCGAATAATCCGGGCAAGAAGTGGGCAAAAAGGAAAAAAAAAAAGAAAGAAAAAGCCCGGCTTGGCCAAGAGCGCCGGCCAATATATCGCGAGAATCGCGGGTACAATTATCCTGAATATAAAAAAAAGAAAAAGAAGGACGAGCCGCGGGGGCCTCTTTATCGGCGGCGGGTTGCGCATCCCCGCGCGTTGCCTCACCGGCGCGCTTCCCGCTTTATTATTGCTCCTCGTATTAGGCGAATCAGCCTGAGGAATCAGCGAGCGCGCCTGTATTGATGTCCGGTGGCTCGCCGCGTAATTATCCGGCGGAAGCGCGTGTCCTCCGAGCCGATTGCCGATTATACGCGCCGTCCGAAATCGGCAGCGTCCCCGCTAGTTACCGGCGCCGCGGTATGACTTGCATCGCGATCGGACAGTGGCGCTGCTCAATGGCAGAAATCAAACGCGCCGAGGTTACTGTTAGACTGCGACGCGCTCGACAAGCCTTCCCTCGTCAACAGCCAAGCCGTTGTGTCTTTTACGGAGTGCGCGAGGATTCGAAAGTCGCGGAGTCGCGCGCGAATCCAAGCAAAAGTTTTATTTTTTTTATCGTCCAGCGATAGTCCCGCGCATCCGTGCGACACGCGGTAGGGTTTACAGAGGCAAAAGGAGCGATATCGCGCGGGCTTAAAAATGCGCGGTGCGTAGGCGCATCCGCAGGCTTCGTCTTCCTGAACGCGCAGGAAACGCCGGGAATACGTAGGCTCTGCTTTTGGCTCGTGCGTGCGCGCACGTCAGTCCTGTCGCAACCGGCCGCCGATATACACATTGTCTCCCCGCGCATCGGTAATCGGTGTCGCGAGCGTTGCCTCGGCGTATACAACGATCACCCATGCACGCATATACATCCGCGCATACAACGAGAGGGCCGCAATAATAAAACCCCGTGGCTTTGGGCGCTTTCGTCAGCCGCGGCCTCCAAACACGCGCGGGACATAATTCGGCCGTGCGTTGTACCTGTCGCTCGGCGCGTGAGAAAGCGCTCGGAGCGCGCCGGCTAATGGGTCAAGGAGAGCGGCCGAGGAAGGGCCCGCGCGCCGATCTGTATATACCGATCACTGTTTACCGCCAGCACCGCGATCGCGGATGCAGACCCGGGTAATTATCGGCCGAGTCGCCGATTCGGAGGCTAATTGTTTCCCAGGCGGGGGCCCTTTGCGTATGGTTTTTCTTCTGGTCCAGCCGTCGTTGTACATCTCTGTGTTATACACGCGTACGCCCGGTTTCACTCTCGCGAATCGTGTGTCTATGCATACACAGAAAGCACTGCAAGAGCGCGATCGGGGAATGATCTAGCCCGGCCGCGGCGCACCGTTACGCCGTCGGCTAACGAGCCGCGCGCGAATATAATAACACGCTCCGCGAGATTTTCGCCCCGCGGGAGGAAGCAGCCGCGGGGAAACAATATGTATGCCGCGCGGGCCCCTGGGAATCCCGGCGACTCGAGCACGCCCGGCTCATCGAACTATTTTTTTTGTTTGTTGTTGTTTTTTTTTTTTAATCTCCACGGCGGCCTGTCCAGGTCTCCCCACATTGCGCAACGGCTGACAACGGAATTTTTTCGGTTTTTGTTTTTTTTTTCTTCTTTTTCCAGCAAACAGCGCGCGCGTGGATATATTCGGGGCGGATTGCAGCGGCGGTTAGGCTAATCGGCCGCGAGCCGCGGCTTGCGCAACGCGATCCCGACGAGTCATTGAAAGTCCGAGCGCCCGGAATCGGATTTAATTAGCTTAATTACTCGGGCCGATATTGTTGCGCGCGCTCCGGATTATATTGCGGGCCGGACTCGCGGCTCCCGTATTAAAATTAGACGCTTTGTGGGAACGCGCGCGGACCTCCGCGGCGTGTCCAAGGGTTATTTAACCCGCGGCCCCGATAGTATGTATATCTCCTCTTGTCTGCAGTCGGCCCCTGCAATTAGTCGCATTAAAATACTATTAATTTCCCGGGGGTTCGTAATTCGCCCGGGCGATATAGCTCAAAAGCATAACTGTCTCAGAGCTGTAATGCACATGCCGCTTATGTCACAATATGCACTTTGCACCTTTCGCGAAATCCATTTATTACCCGAATAACAATCATCCGAGATTGCTTATTTAGCCCCGGTGTAATAGGTCCCGCGTAGGTATTATGCTAAGTCGCCGTCTTACGCTATATACCCGCTCCTTCGCATGCATGCTCGTCTACAATTCTGCACTGATTAACGCGGCTGCATCTACTATTTCCGCGGTCTTTCCCACTCGCCGGCGTATGCCTTCTTTTTCGTTACATATTCTAATTATTTTGACTCGCATATCCCGCGCGCGCCTAATGGCGCGTGCGCCTAGCGGAGCGCGGTAAAAGATGCACTTTGATCGCCGCGCGTATATACAGCCAGACGCATACACTGGCTCTGCTGAATCACGGGCCATTGGCCAATCGCGATCCTTTCGAATCACAGTATCCCCAACCGCGGCCCTGGATTCGAGCAATTTTTTTCCCCCTGTCGCGTATAAAACCCAAAGTAGCCCGCGTAGATCGCATGTTATATACGCACTGTAAAAACGGTCATAATCCGGCGGAACGCGCCTCGGCCAAGGTGTTGTTGCAACCGTGCGCGGTAGTTACTCTCGACGCGCGATTCCCCAGTTGTGCAAAGAGGGCCGATTTATTATCCCAACCCGCGAGGAAGTATATACACATGTACAGAAGCCTGTTGCGCCAGGCTGTATATCTAACGAGGTGGTGTCTTTTCCGTTGCAGATGCGAGGGCGGGCGGCGAGTGCGGCTACCCGGGCGCCCCGGCGCACAGCAGCGTGCGCTTCAGCGGCCCCAACATCGAGGACGTCATCGACGAGGAGGACGGACCCCTGGGGGGGCCTAAGGCGCCCCTCGCCCCCGGGACCGTCGCGACCTACGCCTGCGAGCGCGGCTTCGAGCTCCTGGGGCCGGCGCGCCGCCAGTGCCAGGAAGACGGCACCTGGACCCCCGAGGGCGTCCCCTTCTGCGGTAAGTGTCTTTGTCACTTTGTGCACACGGTCGTTGGAGCGGTGGGCCCCGAATGTTGAGCCTCTTCTCGGTTTGGCAAATACATATAATGGCGTATAAATTTTTTTCCCTCCCGGGAGTTGCGGCGTAAGATAAATCAGCTTCAAGTGACCCCGAGAGCCTCGGTGCACTTGTTATTGTTACGCTGCGCTCTCTGGGAGGTCTTTGAATGCCACGCGATGCCAGGCCGTATATCAACGACACAATCGACGTCCTTACCCCTTCAATGTCGCATGCCAGATAAGTCATCTGGAAGTCCTTTTTATTCAACCGATTTTTTTTCTCGAGTGAATTTTCAGCTTGAGATCGATCAGATATTACGGGAGCATCCATCTGTGCCGTAAGCTTAATGGCCTATCAATTTTTCGGATCTATTGAAGATCAATTTTTTTTTCAGTAGTTTAGATAAATAATTTATTTACTTGTCCTCTTACTAAGTTCTATCCAATCATGCTTACATTATGTATTAGATTAGACATTACATATTGAGTGGTGGTGTACCAATATATGATACAACCTAGATTAACCTTATACATATGTAATTGCCCATACGTTTAATTCTTAATGTACCTGTTGTAGGATTCCTCTTATGCATTTCACAATATTTAACATTTGTTTTACATTGATCTAAAGGCACTGTAAATATTCACATTACAAATTACGCGTGCATAAGCTACAAACTTTACATAATTGTAACATGCGCTTGTAGAAAATCAATCGATTCCCATATACAAGTAGCAGAAAAGAATGCACGCCTTCCGAATGGGAAAGGCTCCCCACGGAGCTGCACCTGTACCTAAGAAATATAATCGAATTACGCTGTCGACAAAAGCGCTCCATTTTTCCGCGGTTTTATCATCAGCCGAGACAGGTGGGTGGGGAGGGGGGGGGGCACGCTTTATCGTGCGCGGCGCGCCGGCAACGCCCGCGAAAGAAGGGGCCGATCGCCCCGGCCAATTTCCACTTTCTATACGCGGCCCGCGAAAAAACCTATCGCTAATTCGCCGCGCCGTAAAGCACTTTTCAAGATCAATCGCGCGAGCGGCCGGGCGCCCGCGCTCACTTTCCTTTTTTACCATCGGCCGGATAAAGGCACGGGGGCCGCGGAGGCGGGAGCGCCGCGTGTGGAAAAAAGGGAGAAAAAAAAAGGAAAAGGAAAAAATAAAAATTCAAAGCCCATTGTTCCGGCGCTCCCCGAAAAAAAAAAAAAAAGAAGAGGAGGAAGCTTCCCCGGCAACATCGGCGCGCGCGGTGCCGATGAAGCGCGGAACAATGGGCCTGAGGCGCAGCCGTCCCCAGGAATTTCCTGCTCCCGTCCGCCGGGGATGGCCACCCAGGCCCGTTCCGCTGAATTTGGTCCTTACGCGCCCGTTACGTGGGCGCCGCCATCCGCGGCGAGAGAGGCTTTGGGCGCGGGCGTTACGTCATTGTATGGCCGATGCCGCAAATACGCCCCCCTGAAACAAAAATAAAAAAAAAAAAGAAACGAGCGAGTGTTCGGTAATGCCGGCTCTTATACCGTTTTTAACTCGCCGGCGGGGTGGTGGGAGGAGAAAAGAAAACAGCGCGCGAGTAAGAGTTTGCGGAAGAATTCCGGTAATGCGGATAATGGGGGAAAAAGCGATCGGCGGGGAAAAATCGTTATATAGGCGCGGTGTTTGCCCGCCGATTTTATCTTTATGTAGATTGAAACGTCCGCGCGTGAATATTTTATGCAGTTAATTGATTGGCGCTCGCGAAGAGGCTTCGAGTGCGCGGCGCGGCTCGCGGCTCCCGAGTAAACCTGCGCAACACGCGGTTTTACACCGGAACGCGCCGCTTTATCTCCAGTTAAATCGCTATCTCGTATAAAGATTCTCCCCGCGGGGTATTCGCTACTTTTGTTGGGAATCCTATCCCCAATATAAAATTGTAAGGGCCGTCGATTTGCGCGCCGCTCCTTCCGCCATAGACACACGTATATATATACATGTAATGCATTAAGCCTGGGCTCCCGCGCGCTTGTCATAATCGCACCGGCGCGCTCTGCAGTAAATAAAAGGAAACTTTCGCAATTCGCGGGGAGATTATCGGGTAGCTTTATCGCGGGCGATTTCCTTCCTCCGGCGATCGACGCTATACGTGGAGGAGCGGCTCGCGAAATCGCCGGCTGCCGATCGCCGATACACGCTCGAGATATACACACGTACATATATATATATAATTTGAATCCGCTACCGGCGCCGCGCGCATTCCCCCGGCTTGTATAGCGCGAGTGACCCACTGGAGAGGACCTTTTATCCAGTGGTCCGCGCGGCCAGCCCCGAGGAATGTCCCTGGAATGCCTGTAAAAGCCGGGGGCATTCCGTAGCGATTAGTTCGGGATGGAAAGCACCGCGGGACATTTTGACGCGGGCTCTCGAAAGGCGCAGCGACCGGCTGCTGCTGCTGCTCCCCGGCGGAGCGATAGATAAATCGCCGGGGGTCGACGAGCCGAGGCGGGAATGCTAATGCCGATTTATGACCGGCTCGATCGTCCCGTTTATATCATTCGTCGGAATACGTACGCGGGAGAGTTTGGAATTGTTGTGCTGGAAGAGCCTTGATCTCGAGATTGCGCCGAGCGGGAAAGAGTTTATTCGGATATGTTCTTAAAAGAATGTATAATTGCCCACGTAGGCGCGTGTACCGCTTGTGCGATGTATCAGCGCAAATTTGATGAGGGGTATTATACAAAATAAGAGATACAGAGTCAGACGTGGCAAATAAAACCAGAGGATAATATTCGCGTGGGAATAGGAAATAGGTTATTAACTTTGCTTGTTTGCAAATGTAAATAAGCGGTGAAAGTAAAGTGCGCCGTGTGTGACAGTGTAAAAATCTATTATCTTGTATATATTTTTTGCGCCCACCAGTTTTGCATGGATGGCTAGTTCTCGAAACCATTTACCTTTCCATAAGTCGCGGAGTTTTATAACTTCAGGGAAGGAAACTTTTAATAAATCAGGGTACACAACTGTCGGTAATTGTGCAGTCTGCCTCGGGAAGTAGGATAGTATAAAAGACTGGGCTGCGGGCTTAAGCATTGTTGTGATATATACGTAATGAAGCTTAACGATAGCCTGGGAGTTAATTCCCGAGTCCCCGCTCGGCAAACTCCGATGGCGTATTTTTCTCAAGGTCCAGCCAACGCTCGCCGGGGCAGTTTCCTCCAAAAGCGGCGAAAAAACCGTGCTAATCCCCGCTAAATCTGGCCCCAAAATTACACCTTGGCGCGGAGGAGGCGCGCTCCTCGCGGCGTATATATGTACAGTAATAGCCGCCTATTATCCAATCGAGTAGTAAGCCCTCGGCGCGGGTAAGCCTCCGAGCGGGCCCTCGGAAGAAAAGGAAAAGCCGGCTCTCGGCGGCGATCAATCAGTAACCCAATTAACCGCGGGCCCGCGCGCAGGTTCACCGGCGGCCGGGGGTATAACGGTACAACCGAGGCCGGCGCTCTCGGGCCCCTCCGTGGGCGCCGAGCCGGGGCCGCGATACCATCTTCGGCCCGAGAGCCGAGCCGGCCTCTCCTCGGTCAAGGACACGCGCGCGGAAACCGGGTCACAGCTGCCGGCGACTTACCGAAAGCCCGCGGCCAGATGCGCGCCTGCCGACTAGGGCGACCTGGCGCGAGTATCCGAGGGCGCCGATAGGGTTCGCCATATAGGCCCTCGAGTAACCGTGTTGTAAAAAAAAAACGGCCTGCGACCTACAAGTGGTCACAGCGAGGCCTGCTTGTCGAATTTCCCCCGGCGCGGGAATCATACACGTATACGCGTCCTCCGGATGCGGAGCGCCGTTATACGCGTCTCCGGTGACACGCGGGCCTCTCGATCGGTATACAAGCGACGGGGCGGCGCCGGGGGCCCGTGACGCCGGCGTTGTGGGAACGGCGGCCGGCTCGCGCTCTGTTTAATCGGCCACCGCAGGCCTGTCCGCGCGGGCCCCCGCCTTTCTCCGAGGAGGCGCCCTAGGGGTGCGCGCGCGAAAGTAAGCCGCTCGCTTGACCCCCGCTCCGCGCCCGGCTTTCCCCCGACGGCTCAATCCACCTGTCATCGCCGTCGGTAACTCATCGGCCGTGCGCAGGGCCGCTAAGAGGCAAACGAGGATACGGGGATAACGATACGACTAATCGGGAGGGCCGCGCCGCGAGGATTAATCCGACCGGCAGTCCCTCGTTAAGCCTTCCTTTCCACGAGCCGCCGCGGAATACATATACACAAAAAAAAAAAGGTCGGCCTCGGCCCCCGGGACGACGGGCGGCCTGGGAGGGGGCGACCCGCCGACGTCGTTTTTTTTTTTTGTTCGAACGTCCTCCCGGCCCCTATTGTCGGCTGCTTATTACAGGTCCCTTCGGCCGTGATTACCGGCGTCCTCCTTACGATATCGCTAGGATTTTCATCGAAGGCTTTACGCCGCGGCGGTTTTATGTGCGCCTGCGTAATTGCAGGCCTTAGTCAGCGGGTGACGCGCAGCCTCCGTTTTTCCACCTGGCGCGCCTCCGAGCGTTTTCCCTTTTGATCGATTCAATCCCAGGCCGGCCGCGTGAGAAATCCCGGTGAAATCGCACGCTCGGCCGGCCGGCGCGCGCTCCACTTGACGCCGGCGCTCGTCGCGGGGCCCCCCGATCGGCTATCCCCCCGACGTCTTCCAAACGCCCGCCGCGGTGTACATCGATCTCGCGAGGGTTACGATGATTCTGGCAGGTATTATAATGCCGGGGGGGCACCGAGCCGCCGGTGAAGTATGCCCCGCTCGCCTGTATTATGTCACGTTTCGTGCAGGCCGGCCGTTGCATCGGGCGTTCGCGCCGCGGACGAGCCGCAGTTGATTTAATGCCGTCTCGAGTAATTTGTGCGCAGTCTTTTGTATAAATGGGACGGGATCTCCTCGTAAAAACTGTTAACTCAATTATTTCTGAAAATCTATGTTATGCCCTAAAACTCCCGGTAATGGCTCGTAAAGGCCTAATGAAAAAAAGACTTCCATTTGGTTCTTTTTAAATTATTTTAGATACAGCGTTAGGTTTCATTTCCACTGGGAAGCTTTCTAACGTTTTACCTATTCACGATGTTCTTGATAACAAGTATTGTAAAATATGATCTGCAGATATTAATAATTTAATTATTAAGACTTGATTTCATCACGCTTACGGATTTATCTTGGGTGCATATTGAAATAATCTTTCGCTAAAAGATAAAGAAACATTAATTTTAATGACAGTCGGTCAGTTTAAAGTCCTTTTTTTTCACAGATATTAAATAATATTCAGATAATAACTACTAATATAAGTTAGTACAACGAGTGATGAAAGGCTGTGCAAATTATTTTGTCATACAAATAGTTAAAGTAGGTGTATGATGAAAACGAACGATTCCTTGAATTGATCGCCGACTTTTACGATTACTAGACAAATCCCCTTAAAATTTATCGCCGCCTTACGTGCATCTACTTACGCGTTGCACCCACGCCCATTGCAAGAAGTTTTCACAAGTGGCGCACAGTCACGGGAATAAAGCGAGCGATCTCGCGCGAGTGCAACGTAACCGGTCAGCCGCTCAAGCCGAACGATGAGTCGCGCAACCTTATAATAATACAGCGATGAGCCTTCGCATACCGTGCCTCGAGGAAACGTACGCGGGCCGGAGGCCACCTCGCGAGCGCCCTTCCCACGTCCCGCCCGCTTTCCCTCCGCGTCCCTACACACACACGCGCGCGCGCGGCCTGTCTTCCCACGGTCGGCGACGCGCGTGTCAACTGGGAGCGTCGCGGCTTTCCGGAACCATCGGCGCGGTCGCTTCTCGTTTATATCGAGCGGTTAATTGCGCAAGCGCCTTTAATGAGCGCGTTAACTCGCGCGCGGCTTGCGACAGATCGTCGGCGGCCATTGGGAAACGTGCATGCGCATGCAACGCGGGGCGTTCCGGAAGGCGGACAATATGCTTGGACCTGCAAGCCGAGCCTTCTTTCTCGCCGATCCTCCGAGTGTGTGCACGGGGACAAGTGTGAGCCACACACGATGACGGAGGAGGAGGCGTCACTTTCGCCGTGGGCGCGTTGTCCGCGCGGCCGAAAAAAGAAACAAAAAAAAAAAGGAGGCACATCCCCCGGGCGCGGCGGCGACAGAAAGCGCCGAGAGGCGGCCGAGCGGAGCGCCGAGGCCTAGAAACCTCCTTCGGCCCGAGGCGCGGCCCGTTGAAAAGTGAAGAGGCGCTTTTGGCCGCGGCGGACAGTCACGCCGCCGCCGGAAGTGGGTCGCCCGCCCTGGGCTTCCCCGGGCTCCTCCCGACCGACCGCCGGCAACACCCACGCCGTCCACGGACACGACGAGCGGGCCGGTGACGCACGCGCCAATAAGAGAGGAATATCTACTGAAAGAGCAAATAAATCAGGGCAATTGCCGGCTCCCAATGACCAATCGCCTGGCAACTTATAATAATCCCATGATTGCGCGGGCATGCTAATGATCGGACGTTATACTCACGCACGCGTTACGCGCTCGCGCAGCGCCTCTTATATATCGACCCCGCGAACAGCTGTCTCTATCGGTCGCTCGCGCGCGAAAGGAGGGCGGCTCGCCGAGGTTGCACGCGAGGCAGCCGCGCGCTCCCCGGCGGCCCCGCCTCCGTCCTTAGGTCGCCCGGGACTGCAGATCCGCGGCGGCGCACCTCGCCGAGCGAAAAGAGCGGCGCCGGGGCGGCGTATATTAAAGGGGGAACAAAGACCGCGGCCCGAATGCTCGAGCGCGCGCACTCATTGTCCGTACATATGTAGGTTAAGCGCGTTAGCCGGCGGGACGCGGCTGGGCGCGCGCGTTTTCTGCGAGGCGCGCACCCGGGTGGAGGAAGGGGGGGGGAAGACGGCCGCCCCGGGGAAACAGAGCGCGCGCCCGGGACGACGTCCGCTAACGGTCCCGGCGCCCCGCGCCTCCGCACCTGCTCCCGATTAGACCGGCGGCCTTGGCGCCGAGTGCGCCCCGAATTCCGGCGGATTTTCGGCCGGGAAGGTGTACCGAGGTGTACGAGAGGTGAATCGAAGGGGCAATTTTTGTATTTGGCGCAGGGTAATTAGGTTATTCGAGTGGCGGTACAAGCGCTTTCAAGCGTGACAATGAAAAGTGTCTAAATTACCGCAGTTAATAATCTAAGAGAGGTGCACGCATGTATCACGCCAGAGCACGTTTTATAATTTATATAAGGTTCAATGTACGAATATAGGAGCGTAGATATATATATGGAAGGTAGCTTTATCGCGTCCGTTGCCCAGGCCCCTTGTAAGTATGCACGATTCGAGCTTCGGAGATAATTCGCCGATATAATTCATAGAGATAGGTCGCTGCGCACCCCTGTAGGTATACAATATGCAGATGGCGCTGATACAAGTGGCACACAATGTTAATCGGGATGCGTCGGCCGTTGATCAGCGCGCCTACATCCATAGGACCTCGGCCTGCTTCCGAGTAGCCGAGATTACTTCGATCGTGATAGCTTCGATTGTACATTATATACGGCGCTCCTCTTTTTTTTCCCTAGTACAACAGTTACCTAAGGCGCGCAGCTCCGACACGTAACTCAATTGTACTTATCCGTGATTCAGCGCGGCGCGATAGAACATGTAACGAGGGTCGACTCGGCCCAGGACCCGCGCGCACACGCATGTACATATATATATACGTCTAAATTAAAGCCGTGAGTCGCGTTCGCACGCCGCGGGAAGTGGCCTAACAGAATGGAGCACTTAATAGAAAGAAAAAAAAATATGTACGCTCGCGGCTCTAAATAAAATGGCGCGCTCGTTACGCCGGCAAAACAATCGGTCTGCGGAAACGCGGGAAGCGCCCAAAGCGGCCGCGTCACCCGCGTGGCAGCCGACAGGAGGCCTCCCCGCAAGCTGGCCCCCGAGCTTCTCACCGCGCTTCCGGCGCCGAAGGAGGCCGCCCGGTAATAAAAAAAAAAAAAAAACGCCGACCCTCGGCCCGCAATCGCAGAAAGGAAGAGTGAGGCGCCTGCGCATGGGAACAAAGCCCGCGGCTTCCGGCCCATCGGCTTGTTATTACGCCGGCGCACTAACGGAGGGGCACCAAGCGCGATAAGCGCCCGGAGCGGCCCGCGCGGGGATGTACAACACGCAGTCCTGCGGGCCTGTGAGAAGTCGCAGGAGGAGGAGAAAAAAAAAAGGGAAGGCCGGGCCGTTTCGCCGATCGGCGGCCTGTATCTTTTTTTTTTTTCGCGCCGATTTTTTTTTTTGTTGCGCTCCGCGGGCGGAGTCGGCGCGAGCGTCCGGGATGTGTGCCGCGCCTCGATTTTGTTCTCGATTTTGTTTTCAACGAAAGGGAAACTCGGCCGCGCAGTTATATCAGCCGCGCGGCCATCCATCAGCCGGGGATCCCCGATAGGCATCTCGAGCGCGTCCGGTAGCTGGCCGCCGATACAAATATGTATCGGCCTCGAGCAACCGGCGCGAGTCTTGGATTTAGAAAAAAGAAATATAATGGAACGACTAGGCGACCCCCGCGACAGAAAGTCTGGTAGAGCCGATCGGGCATTCCAACCTCGCGCCTGTTTTTCTTTCGTTTTTGTAGGATAGATATGTATGTATACACACGGCCGGCGCTCGGTGTTTATATCCTTGAGTAGATGCACCGGTCGACCGGTATTATTTCCCCCTTGGCTAGCGGCGCAGGCTCCGATCATGCGAGGCTTTTCGACTCTTCCAATTTCTCCGGCTGGCCGTGTGTAAGCCAGGAAAGATCGGAAGAGGCTTCCGTTTGTTAACTGTCGCATTAGTGTAATATAAAGAAAGCTGCGGGCGCAGGAATATCATTTTTTTTTTCTTCCGAGCTACACGTTATATATATCGGAGAGTCGAAAGTGTGCCACTTGGCAAGCGGGCAGCGCAGAGGAAATGCTACATTTACACGAGCCTCGGGCGCGATTTGGAAAATAGGCCGAAAAGCAGGCCCGGCCCTCCGAGCTCATCCCGGGCGCCATATCTCCACGCGCATATATCCCGCGTGCGCTCTCCTCCACTGGCTGGCATTCCGCCGCGACTTTCTCCCCGGGAGGCCCTCTTTTCGATTTTTATTTTTTTTTTTCTTTTTTTTTTGTCGCGTGCCGCCGGATATTCGGACGCACTCCTCGTCTCGGCTCCGTGGGCCTAACCTCGCGGAAGAGATAAGTCGCGGGGGTCAGCCGGCACGACGTCATAATAATCGCGATGCCGAGGCAGATTGTCGGTCCCGTAAGTCAGCGTCGCCTGCTTTCTACGGGCGCGCGCGCGCGTAACTGTATAAACGCTCGGGCGCGTTAGCCCGGGCGGCCGGCCGAGGCCCGGGGGTTATCACCCGTCCCCTTCAATCCCGCCGATCCATCTCGCCTCTAATGCGCGGAGGCTGCGCCGCTTATCTCCCCCCGGATTGCGCGCCTTTACTGTTAGGGAAGCGCATTACCGCGCGGAAAAACGCCCCCGGAATCCGCCGGGGCAACGAGATGTGCCCGCACGTAGTGCGCGCTGCCAGAGAGCTGCTCGGTCCACTGCCTGCCGTTCGCGGTCACTAGTGAGAACATTTTTCGTAAAAAAATGATAAAGGAAGGAAAAAAAGAAAAAGGAGAACGAGGGTAAATAAGAAGGTAGGGGCGTTTGGCGTAAGCCTAGGGGGATTGGGAAAGGCCGGTACGTTTCCTGGAATACCCGCGAGAACCGAGCGAAGAACCGCGGCCGAGTGCAGCTGGAAGGCTTCCCGCGTTGAGGTTCAATTGATTTATAATATCCAAGTGCCATATAAAGGCCTTTTAATAATAGGTGCAAGAAATGAAAAATATGCCTTAACTGCGATGCATGTACAAGCTTACCGGGAATTCCGCGGGACCGTTACTTTAGCGCTTGCGCTGGAAACTCTTATATTATAACATAACTTTTTCCGTCCCAACGACGACGAATGAGACCATTCTCGGGAGGATTACAATAATTTGAGTACACTCGGCACGAGCTAAAACCTACTGCGCCAGCGCGGCCGCAGTCTTTAAATTTTAACAAGCACACTAAACGCACACGCGTGCGCAACTCGTGCTTAAATTATAATTAAAACTTAACGATCGCGCGAGCGCGCGCGCGCCGATTCAAAATCGCGGGGGAGAGGGGGGGAAAAAAAAGGAAGCCGTTCTAAAAATATGCGGCGAGTCATCCCGCGAAAGCAAACTCGAATGTATATATATATATATGTACACACACGCGGCCCGCGCTTACATATCGACAAGCCCACAAGCTCAACGCGGGGTTCGATAAGCGGCCCGCTAACCTACTTTGGTCCTTTGGCAGTCTTGCGCGCCGCCTGCAAACCGATGGAAATAAAAAAAAAAAAAACGAAAATATAAAAGAAAAAAGGGAAGCCGGCATTATCGCGAGTCCGTGCGTAACGAGCCTCGGCTCCGGTAAATCACTCGCTGCGTTCTCACAGCCTCCTTGTTGGCCCCCCCCACCCCACCCCCCGGTCCTCCCCGCCCACCTTTTTTTCTTTTCGCGGGCACGATCTCGGTGGTCGCGCGCCAGGATGCAAAACGGGAGAAATCGGGGAATCCAATGCGCGGCCCGCGGTAATTGATTTTTCCTTGTATTTTTTTTTTCTCTCTTTCTCCCAAAGGCCGGCGCATCCGCGCTCCGGCCGCGGTTCGGGTTTCTAATGGAAAACGCCCCCTTTACAATTGTTACACCGCAAGCTTCGCCAAAACGATTGTCACTCTCTCGACTTGTGTATTTATCACGAAGAATTTATGTCCTCGTTGCCTCCTGCCAATCACTATTTATTTGCGTCTTTCCGATTCGATTGTACATTATTACTTGGATTTATTATAAGCTCAATTTTATTACAATTTTTGTTTTTTTTTTCGTCGCGAGTACAGCGGACGTTTATGACGTTGCTTGACCCGAACTGTTCTCGGCCATAAACAAGCCGAAAAAATGTATTTACGACGTCCATTTTGAGAAGCTCCTATCTCTGTCGAACTGTATTTATTCGTCATCGTCTCGTGCATTTACTGTTTCAGTAATATACGTTCAACTGTAAATTTGATCGACATACCGCAATATATGCGCCGCGATAAATCGACTAAACTCCGCGCGCGCGTAATAAGCTGCGATTCCGCGGTGAAACCGACTTCCGGCGCGCGAGTGCGTGCCCGGCGATCAGCTGACTCGGTATAATTAGCGGAAAGAGCCGAGCCCGCGCGAGGAAAGGGCCGTTACGAAAATTCCGATTCGACGACCTCGATTTTACCAATGCCGAGGATGCGCGCGCGCGCCGAGAAAGCCCGCGTTTTTTTGCCCAAAAACTCCCGGGCGGCGGTTTGTGCTCCACGAGAGTCGTCTACGAGCCCCCCGACGGCGCAGCCTCCCGATGGAGCTTTCTATCCCCGGTTGTCCCTGCGCCGGGGGAAGGGGATCCGAGGTTTCTCGCCGGCCGGCCGTTTTCGCGCGGCGACCGCGAGTCACTTTCTAATAAGCCGGGGATAAATATTTATGAACAAAAAAGAGCCGCGGCTTTTACGGTTTGTTTACGCCGAGGAGGCCCCGCGCGCCGCCCGGTCCTATTCTCCCTCCCCCCCCTCGGGAGTATTTTCCGCCGGGCGCGACGACGGACCCCCGGGTAGGGGCGTTAATTGGCCCGCCGCCGCGCGCGAAATGATAATCCGCTTGGCCGGCATTATACCGGCCGCTTAAAATTAATCTATCGCAAATGCTGATGAATATTCCGCGGACGGGCATTTAGCCGGCAGCTAAAGCCGGCCCGAGCACCCAATTCTATTATGCCACTATTACCGGGATATTAGCCGTAACGGGACCGGGCGGCGAGTCCTACTTTGCGATTTTATGAATTGTTCCCTCGCCTCGCGGCTTTATCCTTCCTGCTCCACTGGCCAGTCTAATAATCGGCCGGCGGCGCCATTTTCCTTTTCTGTGGGAATCTCGAAAAGCGCCTCGCGAGGAGCGCAAGGGGGCTTTTCCCCGCGACTGCGGTCGAGCCGTCCTCGAAACCAAGCTACCGAATCGCACCGCTGGCGAGTCGGAAAACTTCGGCTACCGCTTCCCCGAGGATCGTCCTAGTCGGCGGCAAGGGATCCCGGAATGACATAGGAACCTCTCTCCCGATGTCCCTGAGTAATTGTGGCTGTCCGTCCCGTCGATGCTTCTTGTCGAGGAGCTCGCGTAAAACATCTCGGAGGATTGTACTGTGGGACGTGAAACCACGGACAAGTAGGTTACTGCATTGCCGCTCGTGTACTCTGGGGAAATTGATGAACGAACGAAATTCTCGATAAAAGATCGCTAAACGATGAGCGGTACTTAAATCTTTAAGCATACAGGAGTCTGTTTTTAGAAAAGGAAAAATTGATACTTCTTCGTGAACGTGTATATACTGAGTCTTTTTCGTAATTTACTACTGTCAGTTTAAACGTAAATCCTCAAGATTTCAAAAACTTTTACTTTGATTTTTCCTAAATGCATTAGATTTCAAATCATAACCCGTTACACGCATCAAGATTTATTTGATAGATTAAATTTATGAAATTCTTTAGCGTACAGCATACAAACTGCTTTAATATTCGAACAAAAAAAATATTTGGATCTCTGCGATATGCATTATAACGCTACTAAGCGATCGCCTAATCAGATGCATCCATATAGAAAATCATCATCTTGATTCCAAGTAAGTTCACAGTCATCTTAATGTGCATACACTTTCTAAGATTCAAATCTCTCGGTGTAGACCTTAAATTACAAGTGCATACAATCGGTTAAATTTAACTAAATAGCGCTTCTTAAGCAAATAACGCATATGCATCTTAAACAGTAGTTGTAAATTACGAACATCATGTCTCACGAATTCACGAAATAATATTGTTCGCCAATATATTTCCATTTTAATCTGAAATTCAAGTAGTCTCATTTTCCATTACTGTGTTTACCGTAAATATTTATGAAAGCTAATAAAACAAAGGCTACTGTATAAGAGATTATTTATAATATCATAGCTATTCAATGCTAAGCCGTTCGAAGAAGAAGAGCAAAACAACTACTCTGCTATTTCAATCCTATTACATTTGCATTTACTAAATGGAAATTATTTTCAATTAACACATAGTAGTTAAATTCAATTAAGCATTCCCTAAAGCGACAGTGGCATGGCATGAAACCGTTCTACTGCATCGTAGTATAATGAAAGTAGTGATATCGTACTTAATCGTGTTTTTTTCTGAAAAAAGTTACACTGAAATCTCTAATAGAATTCTTTAGTTTAAATTGATCAATCAATTCTTGTTAGCATTAAAACTTTTCTTTATAACATTTTCAAACAGTGTAGAGTTATGCAAAAATGTGTTTATTTATTTATACGATTCCAATTTTTTACAATATTATGTGCACCAATATACATCTAGTTAATTAAAGTACTTTCGATTCTAATATCATGGAAAAAACAAATTTAAAAAATGTATAATAAGTAATTACTTATACATCCACTTGTAAATATTTTGAGTACATCTACGAATGTCACGCAATACAGTTTATTCTAAATTATTTTCTATAATCAAATGCAATTTATATTTTATGATAAAGTATGTTTTATCGTTTTCAATGATATGAAGAAAAGACTGCTGAACTATACTGAAAACTAGTTATAAATTCAACAGACTTTATAAGTTAAAATACATAAGAAATTGCATTATTGCTTATAGGAGTAATAGAGCAAGAAGTTAGCAAGTTTTTACTATAAAAGCATTAATTCTGGAGATTATAGTGTATCCAGAATCATAATACTGTCGGGCTTTATTTTTTGTATTATATATATATTAACCATGATAATATAATAGACTTGTCAAACTTTTTATGGTTTTTTTCGTGATTAAAACAGGTAATATTCTTCCTGCATGGAGTACTTTGTTTATTATCTGGATACAAAAAGATCCTTCAATTAAACGTTTTGTTAATTGTCGACTGGGCTTCGAGGTCTCAGAGGAAGGGAAAATCGGTCAATACACATCGAGCTTATTCCCTGCAATGCGCTTTCCCCTCTTGGGAAACGTTGATTTCCGGGAAATCGAAAATTTAAAGGCTTGCATTAATTACCCGTACATATATCCGACAATTCGGCGCCGCGCCGTCTCCAAAGCTCACGGATGATCAGGGAAATTTCAACTCAATCCTGACTGAGTTTATGATGCCGTTCCTCTTGCGTCTATTGGAGTCACTTGATCTCGCTTCAGCTCGAGGTTCTCCTCGAGCCACTAAGCTGTACGGTCAAGGATTCAGCTCCACAGCTTTTGTATACGCGGACTATAGGCACTCTGAAATTGTAATGAATAAATATTTGTCTTTTCTTGGTTTTCATATGCAGTCATACGTAACATTATATAAAATATAAAGAATAAATTAAATTTACAAGACTTGCATGTAACATCTATATATGCACATCCGTATATACAATGTCTAAGGATAAATGTTCATTAACGGTTTGTACCGTAACACCTTTAATAGATCTTTATGTATTCATTTATTCTTCGTGTTTTAGTTTTTACAGTGAACTTTTTACCCGGAGAGATTTGTTCAATTAATCTATACATGTATAACAAATTGTACATACACTTATTAACTTTTTATGTTGATGCACATTTAAAGGAAAAATTAATTACGAGCTATTTAATTGGCAGAATAAATTGTACAGACTGGCAATAGAGCAATTTGCATGTTTAAAAATCTTAAATTTTCCCCGATGAAAATTGTTTTAACCAGGATATTTTTAGCGAAGAAATTATGTTATAAGTGGGAAGAATTTTCGATTATATAAGGAATAGGGTTAAAAATTCCCACCTTACGTAAGTTCAATCAAGATTTTTATTCCCAATCAATCAAGTATCGATCATTTAATAGCGCCACTTCCAACGTATCCTAATAAATATTCCTCATTAGATGACTAATATATTAATTTCGAGCGCTAGTTTTAATCGCTACCGGCTCGCTAATAAACCTAACTAGATTGACGAACGCTCGATAGCGTGTCACCGAGCTAATAGCCCATTCGACTCCACTTGCATCAAAAGCTTCGGTTAGGCAACGATCGGCCGGGGCCATTACACCTCGGAGCCGTTCAATTTCCCTCGGGTGGGGAAAAACGGGCGCGAGCAATCAGTGTGCATCGCGCGGTCCATCGGCAGCCCCTCCCACGGAATCATACCGTGTACCGCGAGAGAGGCTGCACTTGTCGCGAGGTCGCAGTCGGCCGTCGCGCGCCAATGGGATTTTCGCGTTACGGTACCGAGGGAACAACCGCAAGAGAGGCACGCGAGCCGCACTTGTTGCGCGAGCGCCTCGCGCCTCGTCCTCCTCCTCCTCCTCCCACCAGCAGATGTTCGCGATCCGCGGGGGAGGGGCAGTCGGCTTTTACGAGCGTCGAAGGCTCCTTTATGGGAGGCTGCAGGCTACCGCTCGATTGATCGATCAAGCTTTATTTTTTTAGGAGCGAGCCTCTCGCGCGCTGCCTTTGTATGGAGGTGAATGTCAAGTCTTCCGCGGTGATCAGGCATTCTTACGGGTTTTACGCTGACGGAAAAGGGGGACGGCTTTTTTTTTAGATCGATCCCAGGATTTTTTACTGGCTTTTTAACAAACCTCGCCACATGGGAGATCCTGTTACGATTGCTGTAAAAATCCACCCAGCCGCGGATACGTACGTGTTATGTACAAGGCTTTTCGGTTTCGAAGCCGAGTTACATGTTTACCGGCGGCTGCATGAAGAACATCCGGACGTTTCAAAGCAAATAATATCGGGTGTAAAAACGCCCGCGTGTACGCACAAAGAGCGTAGCCTACATTGAAATTCTCGGCTTTCGTTACACCCGGCCCGTCGCGTTAACCAATTCGATTTTTTTCATCCGGCCCCCGTTTTTCACGTGCGCGTTTTTTTTCGCGTCTCGCTCCTCAAGGCGGGCAGGCGTAATTAACCTCTCAGACCGTGAAATTGCACGTTGCGCGGGTATAATGTGCAGATGTCATCAAAATATTTAAAAGAGTCCCGAGTTATGACGGCTACGCGCAAACCTAAGCGCCTCAAACTATCTTAGCCGCGTATCTTTTAATTAACGCTCTGTCGATACATTCGCGTTCTCGTTTTCGCGGACGGGCGGGACGGGATAACTTTCTCGAAAAATATAAGCAGCTGCTTTCTTATTTGCATACGGGCAAATTCCTTTGGCACAATTCCAGTGATCGGCGACTTTTTCTTCCGACTGCTCGGAAGGATCTCGCGCCGGAGAAACGCTTTGCGAAGAAGAATAAAAAAAAGAAAAAGAATCCCCTCGCCGAGCGCGCGTATATAAAGATTCGCATTACACGGCTGTAATGAGGCGAGCGTTACAAATGGGACGTCTGTACAAACTGCCGCGAGGCCGGCCGCGAGGATAACTCGGCGCGCAGTCAATTTAGCAACAATGTCGCGGAGGCATTTATTAAAGCCGCGCGCGCATTCAATTTAAGCCGCGTCCAGAGCCGGCCGCCCGAGCCGCCCCCGGCCATATAAATATATATACTCACGAAGGAGCCTCGCGCACTCGACATCATTATTTCCACCGAGCGCGACGATTTACAGGCGCGCCTCGTTACCGGCCGAGTGGCCGAGCCCCGGCGGAGGGTTGCCCGCCTGCGTATAATAATCCGTGTCAATATCCCTCTGCTGGGCTCACTTTCGAGGCGCGCTTTCCCAATAAAGAAGCCGGATATTTTTGTCGCTGAGCCGAGAGTCGGTTTCCCCGGGCGAACAACGCGCTGCACTCCTCGGACCCGGCTGATAAAACACGCGTCCCAGATTTTTACTACTTATGTACCGATCGTCCCACTTTCTAAAAATATTTGAAACAATCGATGCGTACGCGCGTATAAATCGCCCCGGGAGCCGCAGACGGCCTCGCGGATATCATTAATATTAAGTACACGCTCGACGGGATAATCAGCCCGAAGGACCGGGAGATAATTAGCTTGCTTAGTTGGCCGCGGCGCATTCCGAGGCGCGCGGGACACTCCGGCCGATCAATCACCGGACCTTCGGTCCGCGGCGGGATGAAAAAGAAAAGCAAGCCCGTAACCTCCTTCCCCCCCCCTCCAAAAAAAAGAGAAAAAAAATGGCCCCGGAGATGCGCGCGCGCGCGCACCCTGACGATTATTAGCCCCGCGGGCGGATCCGACGGCTGATTGGGTTTTATCGCCGCGCATAAACCAGGGGGCAATGTGCGCTCAGGTGATAATGAGCCGTGTTTTCGGTTGCAGTGCTCAACGTGGCCGCGGGCAAGGCGCCCATGCAGTCGAGCCGCGCGGAGAGCGGCATACCCCAGCTGGCGGTCGACGGCAGCAGCGCCCAGGTCTACTCGCCCCAGACGTGCACCCTGACCACGGCCGAGCCGAGCCCCTGGTGGTACGTCAACCTCCTCGAGCCCTACATGGTCCAGCTGGTGCGGCTCGACTTCGGCAAGTCCTGTTGTGGTGAGTAGATACCTGTTTCACTTCTCGATACATGCATTAGCATAGATGTAAGATAGCTGTATAAGATAAAGCACATTGATTTGTACGAAACCTGTAAGGCACCGGAATAGATCACCTTAACGTTTATGTATATCTATGCTTATAATTGGCCTCGGATCATCTAATTAGAAATGTGTCGCGTATCATCCAGTGCCTGTCTGTTGGGCTCGTCAGTGAGTCTCTGACAAACACATCCTGTCCTAACCGCGCTGTCGTAATAACGCGGGCGTACAGGTTATTTGTAATAAGAAACTACTTATCTACTTATGTATCAGCTCGTATGATTTGAAGATCTCGGCTCTTCTGTCGCGCTCTTGCCGGCTGGGACCTAACGGGTCCCATACTTCTGACGTACTGAGAGCTACTCTAATTATTGCTCAAACGTATTCTCTCTTTGATAAGCCGCTCCTCTCGATTTATTATGGTAGTATGGACTATAGATAATACGCGGTACCATTTTGCATTAATGAACTGATATTATTCTAAGAAACTATGTTTTAATATTACCATAAAGCCAAAATCCTGAGAATTCATGTAGTAACAGATTTGTTTATATTCCGGAGGATAAGTATCCAGGAAATCTTTATAATTATAATTTATTCGCATTTAGGTTTTGTAATCTAAATGTTGGTGTTTACTATTTATTTTCCTGGACGAGCTATAAAATGACTATTTGATTCGTTAGACGCGTATTTTAAGAAATCACATACATGTGCTTTGCGACAAAGTGATACATTGCATAGAGTACGTAAAAAATGTAGTCGTAAAATAAAATCACTCAGTACCAAGGATTGCTACATAATACATGTTAATTATGAGCACATTAATTAAGAAAAATATAATATATATATCTATTAGTCGGCTTAAGACATAATTATTTATTGCTTCTACTAATTAAGACATATTTATTTGTTTTACTTTAAAATTATCTTCTCAGTTACTGTTGATAATTGGGTATGAATATTTATCGCATTTAAGAATTTTTATATAATTTGTCGAATGAGATAAATTCAATGAATTTAATAGCGTGCTTCGGTCATTTTTTTGATTCTCGTACGTTAGAGATGAAGAATTAAAAACTACAGTAGAAAAGCGCACATGTTCCAGATACAGTAAATTATAAGAGAGTAGTACAAGCATTAGAGATAATCAAGACTCCGAGGACGGCCAAAGTCCTCAGAAAGTTATACGGACGATGCAACGAATGGAACTTTAATCATGAAGCAATTAGATAGGCAGTTAAGGGAAGGTCAGCGAGAGCTCGGTTTTTCCCTTGCAAGCGGTGACTTTTCAAATTCAGTTGCAACGATTAGCGCGACGTTATTTTTGCGCAAATGTTTATTTACAGCCTCGTCGGCATTAGCCGTTGCAACGCGAGTGCACACCGAGAAACGCGCATAAAATGTAAATTATAACGTTAATAAAGAAAACTTTATTCGCGCGCGGACGAAAAACACATGTACACTTTAGAAAGGCTCGGCGGCGGAGAAACGAAAAAGGAAACGCACATCCGCGCGCTCGCGCCGACTTTTTTTTTTGCCTCCTCGTGACGTCCGATGGGGGGTGAACTTGAAGCGCCGCTGAAAATTTATCTCGCACCGGGAGATATGAGTTACCGGCTGCTTAATTCGGCGGCCCAATACGAGCCGGGCCGATCGAAGAACGGTACTCGCGCGGCTTTTTTTTTTCCACGCGGTCGCGATCCCTCCTTTGAAGTCGAGGTAAAGCGAAGGCGACTTCGGCCCGGCGCGCAATCCTTCATCCAACTTGCGCCCTCCCTTTTCGTAACGGCCAGTTGTAAAAATCGGCCGCGTGGCCAAGGGCCGACAGTGAGAAACGAGCCGGTAAATCCAAAGGCACGCCGGGGACGCGGGCTGAATTCGAAGGGCGACGCGGGCGCGCCTCAGTCGGTAATTGGCCCAACGAGCTCGGTCGTCCGTCAATACGCCTCCCGAGGCGTGTAAACGACACCTCGGAATTTATGCGAAACCGCGTCCGCGCCAAAGGAAGGAAAAGATAAAGTTGCTTTGGAAGGGCTCATCGCGGGGAGAGCGCAGTTGCCGCGGCCACCGGGGCGTTGCGCGGAGGAAAGCCGCGCGTAAAACAGGGGGGGAGGGGGGGCCCAGTTCGGGGTTCGCCGACCCTGCCTTGAAGATTTACGCGGCGATAGTTTATTGGCCCTCGAAATTTCTCCTCGGCTTTATTTTCCTTCTTAAACGCCCGCGGGCCTTTCCGCTCGGCGAGCGTTTCTAAAAGCCCGGCCTTTGGGCGCGTTTTGATGGTCGTTTTCACCGGCCGCGCGCATTAGCATTTCCGCGATCGGGGGGATATATATATATAATACACCCGAGGCTTTCCTTCGCCGCCGGCCGATCCGTCTTCCCCCTCAGCGCTGCGCACCTTTTCGACCTCGCGCGGCAGTTGTCGCGCTTTTCGAACTCCGAGGCAGGAGCGCTAATGGACTTTTAGATTTTGTTAACGGTGGCTTTGAACTAGTTCCTCGCCGACGCGGTTAAGAGCCCAAGGAAAATGGCTCCGGTTCGCGGGACGGCAGGGCCGGTAAAACTCTAACGGCCGGAGGATGAGCCCGTGAGGCGTTCCCCGGTGCGGCCAGAGCTATCGGCCGGCGTAACGGCTCGGCGACCCCCCGCTTTTTTTTTTTTGTATCGGCCGGGGCGCCTCGTTATCCAACCGGAGTGACCCAGTGGGACCCCACGTGTGTACAAAAGTGAAAAGGCAGCGCCGCGAGAGGATAAGAGCCGACGGCGGAGATCGGCGGTGCAATTAGCGGCCCCCGGAGGCGCGACATAAGGCGAACTCGGGGCCGCGGGTGAAACCGCGCGGGATGCCCAACTTTCGATTGTTGTTGCGGCCCTCGTGTGCTCCGGGGAACGGCGCGGATATTTATTCAAAAGCCCCGGGCTTTCTAACTTTTCCTTTCGGCGGCGGCGCGCGAGCCTCCCGCGCATGTGCGCGCCGGCTCGTTAACGCTCGCCGGGCTAATGAAGCCGATTCGCCCCGCTCTTTACGAGCGCCGGGGAGAAAACGCGCCGTCTACATATATATTGTTTACCTTTGGGACGCGGTCCGAGCATTATATACACGTTACATTGCCGGACGGCCGGGCGAAACTCTCGGCGAGTCGCAGACGGCACGAGGCTTTTTAGCAACGGCCCCGGGGGGAGTATACGGGCCTTTTGGATTAGGATACATCGAAGCCGGGCTCGTTGCTCGCGAGGGCGACGCTGCGTCGGCGGGCTTCCTTCCGCGGGGAGGGGAGTCGGGGCGCGGCCGCTTTTTCTCCCATTACGAAATCCCTCGCAGACAAGCGGCGCTGGGAAAAAAAAAAAAAGTAAAAAAAAAAGAATGTTCACTTTCCTAATTATTAACGGTCGGGCGCGCCGCCGTCCCCGCCGTCGGCCAGTGCAAATAGTAAAAATAACAAAAGTGGCAGTAAACATTTATACCCCGTGGCGCGCACGAAAGCTACTGTATATATCCGAGCGCGCGCGCGCGCGCCAGCGCGTGTATATATATATATACATCACAGCGCAATATCCTCGGATCGGCAAAAAGCCGCTCGTATCAGTCATCGTTTGAGAATTATATCTCCGCCGGCGAGGAACGCACTTTCCGCGGGCGTTTCTCTCCCCGGCGCCTTAATGAAATCCAGCAGGCGGCCGCGAGCTGAAAAAAACCCAATCAACATAACTCCACTGTTTTTATTGTCGATTAAAGCGCCCGGCCCGAGATACGCCCTGCGTGAGAACGTTTGACACTTCGGAGCTTGACATTTTAGATACCGCCGGGCCGCCTGTGCAACAGCGTATATATATATATTTGTAAAAAGTACACTTTCTATTCGTTACAAACCGTCGCCGTTATAAATTTTCCCCGGCATCTGATAAATTGTTTATGCCACCCTATTTTTCCCACAGAAGTCGCTCGGCCGTCGACTCCGGGCCGACGGCCCGCCGATTTTTGCCTTTAAAACCCGAGCCGCGTGACGAAACGTCGTGGCGCCGGCTCCAAAAATTCCCGCGGCTTGCCAAATGTGAATAAACGGCTCGTTTTTTTTTCCCCCCCCCACCCCGCCGCGGTCCTCGTAAAAGCCGCGGGCGGCAAGAAGTTGTCGTTACGTCGCGGCCACTGTTTACCCACCGCATCCGGCGCCCCGGGGATCATAACCGGCGGGGGCTTTCTAAAAGCGATTCGATCGGCGAATCCCCCGATGGCGCCCCCGCGAGATGCGCCGGCCGATAGTCGAGGCGCGCGCGCGCGCGCCGACACGCGCCAACGCGGCATCCGAGTGTCCGGCGAGCCGGAAGCCGCCCGCCCCGCTAATGTATCTTTGTTCCTGGCCGCGCGCGCCTTCACGGTTCCGCGGCTCCTCGGCCGAGCTCCCGTTTAGCGGCCCCCTCGTCGCTCTCTGTTTCGCGGCTGTGCTGGCGCCCGCGGAAGCGCTCGCCCTTTCTTGCTTTTCCGAGGATTTTCCGGGAGGCCGTACGTAAGGCCCCGCTTTTCCCAGGAGGAAAGTTGAGTTCCGATCGTTAACGTAATTGGGGAAGGTGTTATGACTTTTACGGACGCTCGCTAAATCCTCGCGGTGGGGTATATATACATCCGGATGCAGGCGCTGCTTTCTTAGATCTCGAGTTCCGATCGATCCGAGCCTAACTGCATTTTTAAGGAAAAGGGGCGCGCTCGAGGAGATTAAGACTAGTGACCAGTAGTTAGGTTTTATTGCTTTCTCCTGAGCCGCCGATCAGAAATGCACGCGATCGCCGCGGCTATCGGCGGAAAACGGCCCTTTTTCTGCATTTATCGATTCTGCGAGTTTTCGCGTTAAAGAAAATTCGTCATAATAGTCGAGGAATGGGCCTGGGTATTTATTAATCAACGAGATGTAAAAACCCGTAGAAACTATTTTTTATCCCACCATTATTGTTCGATTCCCAACTCTCACTACTTACAATTTGATTCTCCTACAAAAATCGATCGGAATTATATACAATTATCCCGCACCATTCATGTTTTTTAAATCAACATTCACTTTCATCTTGACTATCATCAATAAGAAAGTTCTTTGTCGAGATCATTTCACGACTTTAGTCGCTTGTCAAGTAGCATAATTACGGGGATTTTTTCGAAAAGATTAATCGAAAAGTGAGGTCCAAAGTACCGTTTCCAAGTTGAAAAATTGATGAATATCTATGATAGAACTAATAAATGGTAATCTTCCTATTTCTCTAGCATTTGTAACGCCTGCTGTAATTAGACGTTCAGACTTTATTAATCTTTTTATTTTCACTTTATTTTGACTGTGGAAGAGAACATGAAATTTTGTTCTCATTATCGTCTCTTTAATATGCAAGAAACTTGAATTGATACCAAAGAGAAAGTTCGACTATACTCCTGTAATTTTATTTATTTTAATAATAATTAAGTAAAAGCCTGTCAATTATTTTATGTTGAAGAAAATGTCTTATCGATAATCTTATAGTAGAAATTTATTTTTTATTTCTTCAGAGGCTGCGATGTTTGTCTACTAGATGATTAGGCTTTACGTAATTTTACATTTGGAAGATTAGAAATGAAAATAACCATTAAAAATGAACATGAAAATTGTAAAATTCAAATAGTTTCAGTTTTAAGAAACTATAATAAAGAATCGCTGGCTTGTTCTAAGGATAAAATCTTCTAAAAAGGATGATGCTTATATTAGCTTGAAAAATATACGAGATGAAAGTTGAACATGTTCATTACTTTAACAGATTACTTTCTTCCTTTGCAGATGAAAATTTACCGCGGATATATTGTTCGTTTACTTGTACTCATCCTCGCAGAAATTAATTACTCGATTTATTTATAGAAATCTACATTTTGTATAGAAAAATCAAAAACGTAAATTAAATTGTATTCAAATAGTAATTGGTTAAATGCGGGTTTGTTCATTATCCTAAGTAGAAGGTATCGACTAGCATCAGTTCGAGTAGATAAAGGCGAAACGTGTTAGACAAATTGGATTCTTGTATCCGACCTTGTGATCCTTAATAGAGTTTGGCTCTTACACTCGAAACTCGCCGAATGGCTCTGATAGCGCTTAATAATGCGAGTCGTAAGATAATCTGGTGCAAAATTTTCTCAACGCCTTGGCGTTTCACTCAGCATTAATTAAATGCAGAAAAACACTGTTATAACGATCTTTGATAGACTAGCACGTGAGAAAACCGCAGAGCGGAGGCGTTTGTATACCCGGCAATTTGAATAGAAGGAAAGCCGCTCTCCTATTACCGGGGGCAGCTGCAGTTTAATTGTTGCTTTGAAATTCGAAAATGCGCAAAGTGGAACGGCGCAGAGGTCGGCGTTTTAATTACTTGCAAATTGGGTAGAAATGAAGCGTGGTAAATGTCGCGGCCGCAATCAATGGCGATCGGTCCCGATTGCACAGGCGTTGCCCCCACTCGCTGTTACACCGCCCACTGCTACATCGTCCCGTCCACTTGGGCCTCTCGGAAGGGCGCCGCCGACCTCCCGGGGAGCATCGCCCTTCGGCCGCGGGTCCGTTGGGCAAGCCGGCGCGCGTTCACAGGCGGGGCCCAAGTGGGTCAGGGGACGCGGTGCCTGGGCAGCGCGCGCCGCCGATCCTATCGGCCCGCTGCTTCCTCCGCGGGGAAGCTCGCGCTTTCGCGGCCGATCCCCTTGCGCAAGGCCGCCGGCCGAAGGGCCCGGGCGATCGAGACGGCCCGGGGAAAGGCGGCGCGTTGGGAAACTGGCGCGGTCAGAACGCCCGGCGGCTTGCATAAAAGTGGCATTAAACCGAATGGCCACGCACACCGCGGAGGGGAGGGCTTTTTTTGCGGCGCGCGCGCGAGCGCGCTCTAGCTCCCGGCTCGGACCTTCCCCGCCGAGGACTTGTCCTAAAATTGTAGACACAATTACTTGGAAATGAAAACAGTGCTTTCGCAACGGAAGTAGCCGGCAAAAAAAGGGTAGCTGCCGCTCGAAAAGTTCGCCGCGGCCGCCGGCTTAATTACGCCCGGCTCTTTCGTCAGTGCGAAAAATGAGCCAGTAATGCCTTTTTTTTTTTCCTCCTCCGCGGATTTTTACGACGTACGCCCCGGTTTGTCCGTTTCTGCTCGCTAGCGTAACCGAGTCGCGATGGCTTGCGCTCCAGGTGCGCGAGTCCGGGGTGAGGACCGGCCTCGGGGAGGGGCCACCTTTCGGTTCTCGCTCCCCGGATTATCAATGAGGCTTCGCGTGCAATAGTCCTGTACAAGCAACTGTAGATTGTCAAAGCTCAAGATTAAGGAGTCAGTCGGTCGTCGATCCAAATAGTTCCAAATGCCGTGCAAGTCCGGAGCTGTATCGGGAATCGCCAAGTGAGCTTTCGCCACCCGCGGAAGGTGCGTTATGTCACCCGCGGCGCGGACTCGCCTCGCAGTTTACGAGGCTTGCCCAATGGCTTAACGATAGCAATTCGCGGCTTCGGGGCCCACGCCCCCCGCCTCTCGCTTCTTTTCCGCCATTATCGAACAACGTCCTTTTGCGTCGCAGCTTCCGAGGTCGATGCCCGCGCGGAATGCGTCGCCTGCGTCCGAGACCGCAAGAAGAGCCTCCATTACCGCGAAGCTTGTTAGCAGGATATTGCGATGCGTTGTCCGATGGCTCCTTCCTATGGCTGTCTTACATAGGCACTTTGCCGCTTCCTGGACGAATGCTGAAAAAAGGCGTTGTTTTACAGGTAATGGCCTGCCGGGTACGATAGTCGTGCGCGTGGGCAACAATCGGCCGGACCTGGGCACCAACCCCATCTGCAACAGGTTCACCGGGCCTTTAGAGGAGGGCCAGCCGCTCTTCCTGCCGTGTAACCCCCCGATGCCCGGGGCCTTCGTCTCGGTCCACCTGGAGGCCGCGTCCCAGACGCCCTTCCCGGTCCAGCTGTCCCTGTGCGAGGCCTTCGTATACACGGACCAGGCGCTGCCGATCGAGCGCTGTCCCCAGTTCCGCGACCAGCCGCCCGGCTCCACGGCCACCTACAACGGCAAGTGCTACATCTTCTACAATCGGCAGCCGCAGAACTTCCGGGACGCCCTGGCCTTCTGCCGCGCCCGCGGCGGCTCCCTCGTCGACGAGAGCAACCCCGCCCTCCAAGGCTTCATCTCCTGGGAGCTGTGGAGGAGACACAGGTAAGCGTTACTGTCTCTTGGGAAATGTTCACAGTGCCGCTCAGGGCAGTCCGCAAGCTTTAGCGCTGCTAAAGTAAGTTGCGGCTCGATCGTTAGCGGGTACAGAATCGACTGTTTTTTTTTTTTAATTCTTCGCCTCGTTCGCGCACTAGTTGACGTGCATTGACTTTACCGCTAGTCAAAGGCAAACTATCGGGCGCGAATAAATACAGCCGCGGTTCACTTCTGCCGCGAGGGGCAGTAATAAACACACATTGATCGACGGGTATAAGACGTAGGCGAAAAAAAAAACCGGACGCAAGCGGTATTGCAGCGTGTACGATCGGTTTCAGGAGCGACACCTCCAGCCAATACTGGATGGGTGCGGTGAGGGACCCCAAGGATAGGACCATCTGGCGATGGACCGGCAGCGGCGACGAGATCTCCGTTTCCTTCTGGAGCGTGCCCCAGGGCACGGAGGAGGACTGCGCGCGCTACGACGGCAACCGGGGCTGGCTGTGGTCGGACACGCCCTGCACCGTTCGCCTCAACTACATATGCCAGCACCGTAAGACGAATCTTTTTGATTGTCCGACTCCTCGGCCACCTCGAGTGCAGCGCTCGATAGTCGACGCTCGGGTGCAGATTTACGAGCGGCGGGCGTGGCGAAATGATTCATTGGGCAACCGGTTGCCCGGCAATCCTTTTTCCTTTTTTTTTTTCGACGCGCCATTTCGCGCGCCATCGCGATCGTTAGCCGTTATTGAATTCGCGACGTCCAGTGTTTATCGTATTACCGAACAGAGGAAGGACTAATCAGACGCAAAGCGCGCCGATCGCGAAATGCCCAATTAAGCAAGCTGGAATATTGCTTTCTAACGGCACCTTTAATGCTAAAAGTGTATTTATTTAATGTCTTTACGCGATCACAACGTCCGTGCGAGTTTTTCGATCGGCTGCCAATCAAGCAGAAAGTACGAGTAACGCTTTTTGCCCCTTAAACGATCCACGGTTCGATCTTGTTACAAAATCCTTTTTCATTTACCCGCCGGGTTGTCTGCACTCCCTTGCGGTTGCCTCCCGATGCAAACTAACGGTTGTGGCGCGCCCTTTCCTCAGAGCCGCGGGCCTGCGGCCGGCCCGAGCAGCCGCCCAATTCGACGATGTCGGTGACGTCACCGGCGACGGGCAAGGACCCGGCACGCAACTACCAGGTGGGCACCAACGTCGAGTACACCTGCGACACGGGGAGCCTCCTCATCGGACCGGCGTCCCGCACCTGCCTCGACACTGGCTTCTACAACGAGTTCCCGCCCGTTTGCAAGAGTGAGTTACCCCCCACTGCTTAACTTATACACGATGTCCTTTGGCTCGAGCTAGTACTGTTCTCCATCACCACGCGCTTTCTGTTCTTATCTCCAGGTATCGAGTGCGGATACCCAGCCAACATTAAGCACGGCGGATATACCCTAATCAACAACACGGTCACGTACCTCAGCCAAGTGCTGTACACGTGCGAGGAAGGCTTCGAAATGACTGGTAAGCGGGGCGTTGCGCGCGACGCTTCTATTTAACATTCTAAACGCGAGCGAAACGAATCGCCGTGGGACGTTTCGCTTTTAAGAAATCTGGATTTTTCAACGAGCGCGCGCTACCCCGTAATATGCAAAGATTTTCAAAATCTCAGAGTCATTGAAATTGCAAAGCCGATGCGGGCGTTGCATAAGACGCCGTGTTCGAATTATTTCGCAAAAAAAAGAAGAAAAAATGTAACCCGATTGACCGACTGTAGGTCGCGCACGGCTCACCTGTGACATCGACGAGCGATGGAACGGACCACCGCCTCGCTGCGAGCCGATCAGGTGTGACCCGCCCGCGGTCGTCTCCCACAGTCAGATTCAGATCGACGAGATTGATATAGAGGACGTCACGGGGAAGAGCGTCAACTCCACTGGCGCGGCGAACCGCAGCCTCTTTGTTGGTAGCATCGTCACCTACACCTGCGACCGCGGCTACCGGCTCACCGGTAACCGTCAGCTGCTCTGCCTGCCCACGGGATCGTATGACCGCGTCGCGCCCATCTGCACAGGTAAGTTTTTACACTAGTCGCTCGTCGCCCAATTATCTTTGCTCGACAATTACTTTTCCCGCAGCTTGAATTATAGGATAATTATTAGGTATAAATCCATTAAGAATGGTAACTTGTGGGTGCGAACTCGTTCCGCGGTAGTGCATTCCCCGGAGGATCGCCGTGGCTCTTTCTCCTCTTTTTATTATCAAATAAGAAAACTGTTATAATCTAATCACCGCGGCGGGTGATATAAATAACAAAGCTAGTAGTTTCTATTTGCAATGATTATAGTGAAGAATTCCTTGGCAAAAACACGCGCACTGCACATTTTCCTCTAAAAGGATGTGAAAGTTGCGCGTACTTTTACTATCGTACTACTTTATCACCAATAGCGCAACGAGTAACGATTTTCAATTACACAAAGCCGCTCGAGCGCCGGCTCTCAAAACGATCGATCGGCCGTTCATCTCGCACGGGTGCGCGAGCGATATCCTAGTGCTAACGTCAGACCCGTTGACCCATTAAGCAGCGGAGGAGCAGCAGAGCACCTCGGCCCCGACCACCAAGCCGACAGTGCGGCCATCCAACACCCGCGGCCGGCCCTTCCTACCGACCCGCGCCCGCAGCACGACGCCAGCCCCGGTGATCACCAGCTCCTCGACGACGACGACCCAGCGCGTCCTGCCGACCCAGCGCGTCAAGCAGTCCGACGTCCCCGAGCAGCCGGCCACTGTCCAGGAGACGGTGCAGAAGAGGCCGAGCATCGGCCTCCAGCGGCCCGCCAGCTCGACCGACCGGAACGCCCACCTGGCCAAGGACGAGGGCATCGATCACCCTCAGGTGAGTGTCCGACGAGTCGACGGCGACCGGGGAACGAGCCTCGTCTCATTGGAGCCTGATCCACAGGACAATGAGATCTCCGGCAGCGGAGTCGACAACGCGCACGCGGAGATCGGCGCGGGCGTCCCTGAGCCCAATGGGCCCTACAGGATCAACCGGGCCGACCAGCCGGGCACCCACCAGGCCAAGCTCAACCTCGGGGCCGTCATTGCCCTCGGGGTCTTCGGCGGCTTCGTTTTCCTAGCAGCCGTCATCACGACCATCGTCATCCTCATTCGCAGGTGAGTCAGACTGCCCGAGGCGGCATCCGCTAGTTTAAACCTAAGGCTTATCCTAATAAGATCGTCGGGCATAGAAATACTTAGTACTTGTAATCATTTATATGTGTCTGTTCGTGTTCTTCTTCCCCCCGACGGAATCTCGATAACTCTTCGTGTATCTGTGCTCTCTGATCGTTTTCACGATGAATAACCAATTAATACGTTCTTCGAAGATGATGCAACTACTCGTTTGCTTTTCTGCTATGTACAAGCAATGTGAGCTAAATGAGCCGAGGAGGCGTACTGAGAACGACAGTTCTCCATGTACAGTGACACGCAGTGTATAACTTGTGCGTATGTGTGTATGCTCCATGCAAAATAATCCGTAGCATCATTTGAATGATTTATTCGCGGCTGTGTCGGGGGTGTACGCGAACGGCAGATGTCTCTTAACTTTCATTGCATGATTTGTTCGTCTAAATCAAATATAGCCACATATTAATTGTATTGTAATTAATATAATCATTCAAAGATAAGTGTTATTCACAAGAAGCATTAACAAATCGTGTGTTGAAAGATACTTAATATTGTATAGTTAATCAAAGCCCAAGGGAGCCTGGACAGAGCCGCGAGAGCGGTTTTTTTTTTCTCCCGCGTTCGAGGGCGCAAGCATCCTCTCGGGGGTACAAGACCGAGTAGGGCCAGCCTCCTTCTGAGAAAGCGATCGTCTAATGACTCTCTGAAAGCGAAACAGCGGCCAGCCCTCCGGCGGCGCTGCGGCGCGTTGAGAGAGCCGCGGGGGATGGGCCGACTCCCTTGGGCGAGATCGAAGGAAGGCGAGTGCGCCTAAGCGGCGAAGACTAATGCAGCTGATCTTGTTCTCTCTGCCCCCTTGTCTCCCCGGCCCCCACCCACTCCGGTCCTCTCCCCTCGACGACCTCGGCGTGCGCGCGGCCCTCCAGCGGCGGCGGCGGCGGTGGCGTCGGCGGCGTCGGCGAGCCCTACGGACGTCGTTGCGCGCTCAGCGGGGGTGGCGGCGGCGGGGCCGCCTGTGGCGGCGTCGGCGGACTCAGGCCCGAGAACGGCATGCCCTCGCGCTGGTACACCCTCCTCGCGCTGCCCTTCCCCGACCAGCACCTGGGGCGCCGCGACCTCACGGCTCGCCGCGCCACCGATCACCCCTACTCGTTCAGCCTCTCGGCGGCCCATCGGGCCGGCTACTTCTCCAACCCCTCCCTCTGATCCCCGGAGTCACCAGCCCATCCTAGCCCCGTCCCCCGACTCTCTATCTCTCTCTTCGTCTGCCTATCGCTGCACTATCGCTCTGTCTTTTGTACCCGCGCGAGTGCGCTGTCTAACGCTCTTCTTCTCTCTCTCTCTTTCGCTCTCTACGTGCCTGCCTCTTCATCACTCTCTCTCTCTCTCTCTCTTGATCCGGCTCTCGAAAGTGTCATAGAGTAGGATGCGAGATCGTTATAGTTACCCACGGATTTGTTCGTATATGTGCTCTTCTTTTTGTACAACCTCACCGTAGCCATTGAGATTCGACGGAAGATGTGGTTGGGGGGATTCGACGGATCATAGCCACCTCATTTGCCCTTGTAGTCATGACCTCGTGCTTTTATCAGTTTTATGTAGGGCAACGGTTTCGCGGACTGTATGCATCACGAGTATTTGACGTGTGCCTCGATTCGACGTGCGTATTCATTGTACAGTATGTACACTTAGTTGTACGCCAGTATGAAATCAGATAATTAAGATATCGCTCTTATTTATGAATAACATATAGCACATTTACGTATCGTTTTAAGATTCACTTTAAATCTAATATCCATGTATTTTGTATAGAATGATTCTAAAGATAACTGCCATGATTGTGTCAATTTTACCATTTTCTTGTAAATGTAATTTACTCTAAATAAGGTAGATTTTAATGAATAATATTATGTGACAAATTAAAGTATATGATTATTTAAAATCTTACATTTTTTCTCGAGAAAGAAAGTTAAACGCGATATAATACTTTACAGTATTAAAAGTATATTATTGAAAATGGGCCATATTCGCATAATGCTCAGACCATGACATTCACTACAAATGCAATCATTATTGCATTACACAATATAAAACATTTATCACCATTTACCGTACAAAAGATGCCTTTCACGTCATTAACGATCCTGAATTTACAAAATTCAAGTGTTCATTTGCAAAATTTCTGTGCCATTTTGATATAATAAATATTTTGCTAAATTCATTGATGCAAACGTTTCCAATAACGCGCAAATAATTGTAACATAGTTCCTAATTTTTTGGTATAAATGTTGCATTCGAATGTAGTAATTTTAGTCTCTTTTATACTTTCAATTGTCACTAATTTTTAACTGTAATGTTTTACATATATAAATGTCGCTTGTAAAAATATATAGTTAACCAGAGATCAATGTAGTTCCTTCATATTTTATTTAATGTTAACGTTATTTCACTTGCAAAATAATGAAACTAAACAATCAAATTATGATAATTAAAATTCATTACACTATGAAACTATTAAGCAAAATTAATTCTTGTAAATATCATTAGAGATAAACATAAACCTCTTTTTGTTATTGTATTAAGAATGCACTATATACGAATTCGATAATTTTCCGTTTTTCTCAACCCTTAAGCACATACGTTATTGTTTATATACAAGATTAGTTTTATAGACATTTTTAGGATTCGAAAATGTCTCAATGTAATAAACAAAAATTACTCGCTTTGTTTAGGGACTATTAAACATATCGGATAGTTAAAGAGAGACAAAGGGAGAAAAGAGAGAGAGAGAGAGAGAAAAAAAAGAGAAAAGAGAGAGAGAGATTATACGTATATCGTTTGGACCGACGCGAAATTCTCTTGTCAACCGTCTCCGTCAGAGACGACGCCACTAACAAAACCACGACGCGCCACCCTCGCGCAGCCGCAATAAATAAAACTAGTCAAGGTAACGACATTTTAAGGCCTTAGCGGGCGTCCTGCACCTCGCACGTTTATGCAATCAAAGCCACATTAGCTTGCATATATCAATCGCACCAAGACTGCGTTATACGCTCACCGTATCATTTGTCTCTTGCACTATGTTGTTTATGGGAGCTCGAGAGGGTGGATGTGTCACAATTGCATTCGTTCAGAATTTCGTTTGTTTTCTTTGAATAAAATTTTATTGGAAAACGTCTTTCGAAAGTTAAAAACTCTTTCAATGTTAATTAATAAAAGTAAAATCTCGTTTTTTTTCTTAAGATGTGTGTAACAACCTAACATTTTATACGAAACATTTATTAACTGTAAACGTAATAATATTGCAGTTGAATTGTTATTAATATATTTTCAGATATTAATTACTGCGATCGGATTTTATAAGATTAAATATTTTTCGTGTACATTGTTTAATTGCTAATTATAAAAACACTCATTGAAAATGACGAAAATGCTTGAATTCTGCTCTTCTCTTTTTGTACCTCTGGTCTCACTTTTGCACCAATGTTTATCATAAGACTTAATAGGACAACACAAAAGCACACAGTAGATGTTAATATGATGCATATATAATGAATGGTCTTTGCAAGGCTGTTAAATAGCACGTAATCACATTAATTGGCACCAAACGTACAAATAGTTTGTTTCTGCTATTTATTGAACATTGTTAATTAATCTAAAATTTCTCGAGTAATCCGTCAATAACAAGTCTTTACAAAATTTGAAAAAATGCGACTTTCACAGCTGTAATTTGTCAAGTTAATTATAAATTAATGATTTTTAAATTTGAAATATTTAATTGGATAATTATTTGATTCAATATTAAATAGTTTTAATAATTCCAAATTGATAGTAATGCAACCGTATTTTTTGTAAGCCTAAAAGAAGACTGCACTTTTTCTGATTACTTAAAGCGAAGCTTCAATTCTTTTCCACTGATGCAACGATTTTACGGTACGCTTAGAGCGGGGTATTCGTCACTCTCGTGACAAGTGACATTTACGGAGAGATTCGAGTGACACCATTAGGTAGAAAAATTTGTCCGACTTTCCAATGCCGTAACTCAGTCTTTCACTCCCCAAATACAACTTTAATTATGATTGTCTTCTTCATAACAAGAAGATTAAAAGGCACTTTCACTGGCGACAGAACTAAAAATCTATTCACACGGTGACTCATACAAGGAAAAGAATCAAAGCTTCGCCAGAATAATCGGGAAACAAATCTCCCTGCAAGTACCCTAGCCGGCGCGCGCGGCGTCACCGGTAGAGATCGGTAGGCCCTGGCGATATTCTGACTGTGCCTGATTTGCAGGAGCCGCGGGAGGGGCGGCAAGCACTACCGACACCGGGCCTCGCCCGACTGCAACACCGTCGCCAGCTTCGACAGCGGCTCGTCCGGAAGCCGGGGCGGCCTCAACCGCTACTACCGCCAGGCCTGGGAGAACCTCCACGAGTCGGCTACGGGGCAGAAGGTCCCCGGGGCGGCGGCCCTGCGCCGCAAGGAGACCCTCGACGAGCCCGGCTACCGGGATAACTTCCGCACCGGCGGCAGCGTGGAGCGCGACGGCTCGGAGCTCGTCATCACCGACGGGTCGGCCTACCCCGGCAAGGCCGGCGGCACCGACAAGAAGAGGCACCACCACCACCACCATCACCACCACTCGTACCAGTCGCAGGCCCACCACAGATACTGAGCCCAGTGAGGGCCACGGCTGAGAGAACTCTTCCTCGATCGCCCCGCCGTGCCATCCGGGGCCGTCGGCGCCGCGGGTTATCCGCCTGCCTCGATACCCGGAACAGCCGGTTTAGCTTCGCAGCTGGCTCCTGGGCGCTCTTTCGCTCGAGGACGGATCGGCACGAAATTGGCTTCTATCCGTTGTTAATCGTCCACTTTATTATTTATTTATTGGAGGTCTTTTCGTTAGCGATATGAAAATTTAAGTATAGACGTTTGCGAGTTTTCGTCCATTTAGAAATAAAAATTTCTGTGGTAAATTTTCAAGTTCTATTTGAAATTGGGATGATTATTTCAGACGCGTTTTTTTACTCTTTTATATAAACTTCGACTTTTAAAGTATTCTAGTGTATTGACAACGATCCAGTTAATCTAGACTTACGGACGTAATAAAATTCAAGTAAACTTTGAGCACTTATTTTGTTATTTGTTACAAATTAATTCTTTGACTAATTTAAAGCGTATTGACTCGCAAAATTTATTCTGCAGTAACATTAATGATGGCTACTTTATAATAACAAGTTTTAGTTTGACTTTATTTCATTACATGCTAAAGTGCAATGGAAATAAGTGAAACGACGTAATTCATAAATTTTCGATCATTTCAGAATTTGCTAATCCACTCAAAGTTCTTATACGTTTCAAATGTGAACCGTATTTTGGTTGAATTATATTACGATTTAATTAGTCGCCAGATTTATATACATATACATCTTTCTCAATTCACTCTCCCATGTGTAAATATTCAAGCTCCCCGTAGATTTTGTAAGAATCAAACGCGTAAATATCTTCTATTCTTAGGACAATTTTATTTTTATCTCTTTCTTGTTATACTCGTGTATGTATGTGTGTATTATTTACACGCTGGACGCGACTGGTCGATCGACATGCCAAAAAGCACGGAGTAAATAATATACGAGAATTTAGAATACCTCCAAATATATATATACATATATATATACACATATATATATGCATACGTTATGTATAAATATTGAAATAATTTATGAACATGAAGGATTATTATCGAAGGCTGCACTACTGTTGGAATTGCAGGCAATTTTAACATTATGTTCTTTGATTTTTTACATTACTAAAAAATTGTTATCATTATTGTATCAACTAATTATGTAAAACATTTTGAATTTAGAACATCCTGATAATTCTATATAATATTTTGATCTGAAATTCGATACCTTGTTTAAAAGCCAAAAGCGTTCCAACAATTGTTCATTGCTTGAAACTTTATCTTGGCATGCCAAATGTAATAACGCCTTTTCTTATATTTATATCACCACCGTTGATCATATACTTTTTTAAATTTACATATTTTTATGAATATTGTAAGCTACAGCTCAAAGTTATTTAACATCTAGTTAAAAATTTTCTTTAATGTGCTTTTTCGATCAAGTTTATAGACAAGAATAGTTCACTTTTACATCTACAAATGCGTATACTCAACAACTCACAATGGTTTTCCATAAAAGCACTTGTTCACTCATATACGTGACAATCACAAATTGAATATTACCAAGAATTGTATAACAGTAATTTATACAAAATAATTAATACGGAATAACTGTTATGGGCACTTTGGCCTTCCCTTATATTGACGAAAAAGAAAAAAATGTTCATCCAACTTTGAATATTATAAGCTTATCGCATTTGTCAAGGAGAGGCCGACGTTATCCATTTCAGCAGCGAAATTGCGTAGCTTAAGAAGAGAAAATTTGAAGATAGCACTTTTTAAACTAAATATTCGTACATAAGTTTTATAAAATACCGGTTATATGATTATTACTAATATTTTTTGTATGTTGATTTATTTGAGCTATCGTCGATTGTCAATTGTCATGTCATTTAATTGAAAGCGTTCGACGCACGAATATTATAAAAGCAAGTATTGATCGACCTGTATCAGTAAAACCTTATAATTTACGTTATTGTTTGTATAAAAAAAGTTCTTTGCAAGTTGTATATGGTAGTGCCATTTTCGGCAGTTTATTTCTATCGATTTTTGTAGGTCGATGAGCAATTTTATTTTTGCTCCATATACATATGTACTTACTCTATGAGTGTAAGGTATAGGTATTATATGTATAAATTATAAATATTTAGGAAATAAATAAGCTAAAAAAAAAGAAGCGTTGACTTTTATAATTTTCTGTTAATCCTGAATATTATATTACTTTAAATTCAAAACAGATTTGATGAAAAATTAGTTACATGAAGTTAGGTTTGTGCCAATTGAATAAATTCGTAAATATTATTACTTTCTAAAATGACGTACATTAGTAAAATATTTTAATCTTATAAACAAAACACAAGTAAATAAATATTTATTAAAATAATAACTAGACAAAACAGTTAACTTGTATAAAAATAAATTTTTTAGAGGATAAAGAAAATGTTTGGGTTTAAAACAATCAAGACGTTATTTTCAATTACACAGGCGACTGATATGTCAATTCTCATTCGATTCAAGCGAAAATGTCACACAGTATAACAATTTTTATTGATTATAACACTGGAAATATTAAGAATATAATTTTCAATGAAGTTACGGTAATTCATGTTACAAATTTTGGATTATGTTTAGGTATATAGAACTACGAGTCGTTCGATAAAAATTGATAATTTACTTTATGCAATACGTGTTTCCTTTCTCTTCGGTGCACACAATGTTTATATATTTAATGATGTTTTCTTGTTTTAATGTTCTTTCATCGTTTATTAATATCGTGTTTTTGAAACGTTGATCAGTATTGATCAAAAATACGACTGTATAATATGTATATATATATATCAGTGTAAATTGTAAACGCGACTGATCGTGCACGTGTGTTGCAGTGGCTTAAACACTAAATCCTCAATCTGAACGATTCGCTATATGAATAATCGCCTGTACACGGTAAAATGATACTCTTATTTCCATAATTTTCCCTCCAGTCCGTCTCTTTTTTTGTTCAACGGAAAATTCTTCGATTAACTAATAACGCATCATAAAATAGAATTCACTCGTATTTTACAATTACATTCATTATTTTCAGTATTCGACGATCTGATAACATTTACGAAATTGATTGTCTCTTAGCTCTGAAAACGAAACAGTTATATGGCGTTCCCTCATTGAGCGAATATATCGTTCGGTTTTAAGTTTTAATACTGTTTCATAAAGTGCAAAGAAAACCAGATTACAAGCATGTGTATTACTAATTTTACTTAACTAGATTTGTCTTTTTTTATGTTTTTCTTTAAATGCGACTAGTACATTAATACTTTGGCAAACGAAATTTAATTTCGTCGTTGTCTCGATTACCTTGGCATTTCCTGTTATTTTATAGTAATACAATTGTACATATAGTCAAGAAAATGCTTATCTTGTCCCTACAAAAAAATTAACTCCATCTTTTTTATCTCACTTCTTACTGTATCTTTCAATCGTTCACTCTTTCAATTATTTTTCCATTCTCACGTACTTTTTTTCACTCGTTTTCACTTAATATTTACTGGGATTGCACTTTTGATTACAAAATCGATAAAATACTATTTCTTATTTCATTTTTCTGCAACTCTGAAATACTTTGCATGCTATAGTAATGCTCTCGAATAAGATTTACAGATGTTTCAGGCAATTACGCGGCGCGACGATTCTGTTTTTTGACAATGAAAATGTACACAGGATTAATTTTCTTTCATTTATAGTGCACAGTTTACCATTGAGATTTAACACAAAATTTTCGTTTTTTTTTAATTTTTACAATAAGTTTACGAATTCCCCATAAACAGTAGCTTACACATTAATCACTTATTTATTTGTGTGTATACATAATATTCTTATATTATACCTAAATATAAATTAATAAATAATAGTAAATATGAATTTGGTTCTTAAATTTTATTAAATTCTTTCAATTTATAATTAGTTATATGAGAACGATGATTTGATATGTGGTCACATAAAATTTATGCGTGAAACATGTCGGTCTTGATATGCAAGTGATTACTAATTGAAAAAATTCTATGTTAAAACCCAATTATTTCTTATATGCTGCATCACATTTTTCATTTCTTCTAAAATTAAACTATATGTATATTTTGCTTTTCAAGTCTTATGATTACTGATTTATAATTTGATCAGAAATTGGTAAAAACTTTACTCGCATTACAAGATTATACACGTTGAATAAAAAACGCACGATTCGGCGTTTTTAAGCAATATGAATACGTATGTATATATTATATCAATGAAAACATGAACATGCAAATTACAATCCCAGGTGATTTTTTACTACTTCTACAAAAGGAGAACTTTTATGCGAAACTGATGTTTACGACATTAATTTTTTTCAACTAATAGAACAGAATAGATAGTATTAGACTTGAACAGTTCCATTACTAATCATTTTTCTAATTAATATTTTATCAACCTGTTAATATTGTATAGTTTCACAAAATTCCATGGTTTGTTGACAAATTTACAAGATATGTGTGGAATTAACAAGATTAATGATATTAACATCTTATAAATAAGTAATTATAATATTTTTCATAGCACTAATTAAGAACTATATTATTCACAATACAATCAATTTGTTCAAAAAATCGTAGAATAAACATAGATATTTTTATGTATTGATGAAAAAGCAAGATGCCCAAAAAATATGTAGTTCCTGAACTTCATCTTAAAAAAATTTTTCAAAATGTTTTTATTCCGTACTGGTCACAAAAGTATAAAATAAAAGACTCAATGTATATTTGTATTTAAATTAATTTTAAAACTGATTTTAAAGAAATTAAATAACGGACATCTTCCTTTAAATCAGTTTTTACTGTAAAAACAAGAATTTTACAATTCATTACATTAAACAATTATTAAAAACTATTATTTATAAAACTTTATGATAGGATATCTTTTACTGCATGGAGGACAAATGATTTTGCTTCATACGTAATACATTATATTATAATGATTACAAAATATGTAAAAGCGAATGACGTCACAAGAAAGTTTAAATGTTAATATTTTTACACATTTCAAAAAATAGAATAACTTTATAAAACAATTTTTAGGTTTTTTTTAAATAATGAAACGTATCATGGAATAACATTTTTAATTGCAACGGATACCTTTTTTAGTGAACCTGTTATTCTTTACATTTCAATGTATCGTACTGAAATGAAAAATGCAAACATGTCTTTATTAATTGTAAAACAACAAATTGCACGATAAAATTTTCACGTATCTCACTAGACGCCTTACTAATTTACGGTTTATGATAATGAGTGAAGCTTATCTTCATTCGGAGAGCGACTTCAAATAGACAGTATAGCAGTCAGCACCGAGTATAACGCTTAACATATTATAGATATAATCTTTAATCGACTAAGCTTATATTTAAAGAATAGTAAATTTCATTTAGTCCGTTTTTTGGCAACATTTCTCTTGTACCAAAAACGATCCTGTTAATGCTTAGGAATTGAAATGGTTAATGGAAATTTTTTTGTAATATATGTACTTAATTTAAATTATGGATATAAAATAACGTGCAATTTTTTAAGAGAATTTCCACTATTAATAAAAATATTTCTTGTTATTAGAGTTGTACAGTTATTCATTTTTTTCTAAATATTAAAAAATTTTTAAATTTTTAAATTTTATCTTTCTTGTTAATTAAACTATCTTAATATTTTTTGCAATTAATGAAAAATTTAATTTATATTTTCAATTTCTTTCCATTTTATTTAAATGATTATTAACAATAATTTTCTTTATCAAGAATTCATACAGGGTATAGTTTAATTAATATTCTATTATTCAATAAGCATTGAGAAAAAGTTGTATTACTGAAAAAAACGAAATAATGTACACATTAGTTTACTAGAGCAAGTATTTAAAAACTCATTGCATCATATTCAGCATTTAGCTATCATGGAATCTACGTAGTTTAATTTGTAATAATTTTATAATTACTTGCACTAGCTTATTATTAAATTAAAATTCTACAATGCTCATTTAGATAGTTATTTAACATCTCTTACAATTATAATATGCCACAAAAGATACTTGTTTCTGTAAGACCAGTTCATTTTGTTATCGTAGTAGAGCAGGTTATAATATGAAATGACTTTAGGTACATAGATTTGGGAATAGACGATATATTAATTTATTTAAAAACTGGAATAAAAGATGATATGTTATACCTAACATTATTTAATATTTAAATAAATAGACCTGCTATATATAATTTTAAAGGAATGTTTGATTGTTTATGCTTTATGAAATTATAAAAATGTTTTTTTATTTTTAAAAAAAAATTCTATTCTTTATATTATAACAAATTAGACTTTTATTCACTTTATGTATTTTTGGTCTCTTTCTTTTCTAATTCATCATGAAAAAGCTGTAATCACAAATAATTATAAATGAAAAAATAATTCTAATAATAAAGTCACAGATAGCATCACCCTTAGATGATTTTATGTCGATTTGGTCCATACGAATACACCTAATCAGGCTTTTCAACTGAAACTTTGCATTTCAATAAGCTTTTGAGCTATCCCAAGCTTGTCGCTTGATGTTTAAATAAATCGAAGTGGAAATTTGACTTAATTGACCATCACCTGTCATTGAAGTTGCAAGTTGACTTAAGCACCTAAACCGAATCTACGAAATAATTTTTACAAGAATGAATACTATTAAATGCGATGAGTTTTTGGATGATTGGGAATGGTAACACCTCACGTTATGATAAAATGTTCATTTGAAAGGATACCTATCTTAACAATTTATGAATTGCCTTATAGAAAACTGTTCGTTTTGTCGTATCGCATTGACAATTCAAATTCTCCAACGATAATTACACGCGGTTTCTAAGTTCAAGATTACATACGACCATGTCTTTCACTCTAGTAACACCGTACACTGTGCAAATCTTTGCAGAAAATTCCAAAGTCTTCTATAATCTGAGCTAAAAGGATTTTCCTTATTAGTCGAATGCAAGTCGTTTTAGGAAGAGATATATCTCCTCGAAATTCGGCCTGTCTTCAGCCCGTCTACTCCAGCACTTGCTCATCATATGATAGAGCTCACGAGGGCATAGGCTTGGTTGGGGTAAAATCCGCGGAAGCTGTTGCTGGTTTCCACCTGGACTGCTTTGATACCAACGACTGCAGTTTTCAAGCACTTGCTCGGATGTGAGTTCAGCAAAGGGTAGTTCGCTGCAGCTACTAAATATCTCCCAGAACGTCACCGCATATGACCATACGTCAGACTGGCTGCTGTGTTTGCCCTATGCATAAAGAAAATAGTATAGAATTATTGTGAGGGTTACAAAGCTACTGGAATTTATACCGTGAAAACGTATGTATATTGCCAATTTTAGTATAAAAAAACCTACCATTAAAACAGCTTCCCATGCCATCCACCGAAGAGGTATTTTAGCGTAATATCCATTAACATAGTATTCATGATCATATTTACCACAGTATAGAGCATGATCTGACACTTTGATTATGAGATTTTTGTTAACAATACAGTTTCTGCAACAAAAATTAAAAATAATGATATAAAATTATATTATACATTTGATAATTAAAATTATATGAAAATTCTAAGCATTGAAAAAATGAATACCTGGCAGCTAAGTCACAGTGAGGAATTTTTAGATTTTCTAAATATTTCATTCCTGAAGCAATTTGAGTGACGAAATTAAGAAGACAACCGTAGCTGCAAGAAAACGTAAAATATAATTTGTTCTAAAATAGAGTACGAGGTAATTTTTTAAATATTTTGTTTACATATTTTAATTATTTACCTTAAAGCTAAATTGTCATTTCCATTTTCATTTCCACTTTTCATGAATGTAGGCAGATCGCCTAACTCTCCATATTCAAATACAGCTCCCATTGGTTCTTCTTCAACTAAAGCGATTATTCTTGCAACATTGACGTCACGAATCGCAGCTAAAAGATGCATGTCCTTCATAAAATCTTTTCTATAAAATTTAAGAAAAAAGACAATATTTGCATTAATATAATCTTATAAAAATAAAATTGTACATATTTCTATAAAAATGCTATTAACTTTAAAGAATCGGTGACACCTCTCCAGAGTGATCTGACGATGACAATTTGACGGTTGCGCACGGTACCCATGTCGGGGCATATTATGCCTTTGGCCTCACAGAGGTAGACAAGGCCGAAACTACCTTCGCCAAACTTGTCGAGAATCCTCAACCGATGCCTCGATAGGTGTTGGATATTGTAGATGCTGGAGGTGTTCGAGAGCTGGGCGCTCTCTTGGATCTGGAGGGGAGTGAAGAGGCTTGACGAGCTATGCTGCTCCCGCCGCTTGATCTGAAAGTTCAAATTGATCTTTTCATTACTTTTTTTAGTGCCCCACTTTGCAGCCATGCTTTCTTTTCGTTACTATAAACTTAAGCTTTATTACAAGGATGTAAAGGTGTGATTTTGAAAAGATTTTGGGAAAATCTATGCCTACAAGTAAATTCATAATATGAAAATCATCACATTATTCATGTAATTTTTAATGCTATTAAAAATTTACAAAAAATTTACAAAAAAAATTTCAAATAAATTTTTAAAGAATTTTCAAAGTTCATTAATTCATTTTCCAGAAAGATGTGCAAAATATTCAAAACATGAAACTTTCATCAAAATAATTTCATAAAGATTTCGTGTATTTAAATTTTGTAAAACTTTTGTTAAATTTTTCATATAAAATATATCAAATATATCAAATTTTTTAAATGATGAAGGGTTTCTCTCATGAATATATTTCTGTAATGGATACGATTTTCTTATGCAGGACTGTCATTGAAGTATAATGTTTAAACGAGTTACCGTTAAAATATCCGTGGCAGCATAGTATCCCTCGTGGACCTTGTGATTCGCTTTTCCATTGTTTCCGTGCCGCTTGGCAGGAGGAAAGATCGCCGGTGGTATTCCATCAGCTGATTTGTCCTCTTGGTAGCTATGATCGTTTGTGAAGTCTGTAACACCTAGTTTATAGAATCATAACAGTGACCATTAAATATATAATATCTTAAAAGTACCATAATTTATTTCATATTTTTCAGAAAATATATATTTAACTAATATATAAAAATATATTTCATTATTCGAATATCTTTTTTAAATCGACCGTGAAGATAAATATTATTGTTGGAACTTTTTTAGTATTTCAAGAATCATTGAACTTTCACAGTAATTTAAATTTCAACTCGAATAACTGAATACAGAAATTTCTACGTTCTACGAACATACTCGGGTTACGTTTAAAGAATTTAAAATATTTTTTAATATTTATTAATGCACGAATAAAATCTGAGTATTCAAAAAATGTTCAATGTTATGAAAAAATTTTATGAATGTTCTAAAAAATCCGAATCATAAAATTTTGTATTCTGAACATATTTAAAATTTAATTTTGGGCATTCTGAATTCTCAATGATAAAAGTGTAGAATCGAATACTTTTAAGCGTATTTCAAATACAGTCTAGCTTTACTGAATACGAACTTAATCAAGCGAACTGAATTAATTACGAACTGTTATGCATTAGTGAAATAAAGTCATTACGTATGTGTGTGGACACTTATACAAACAAAGGATAAAAAGGCTTTTTTCAACCGTTTGAATGAACCAGAAAGAGCCCTTTGAAAAGCTCGGACAGGAAGTAGAGCTATCGGTTTTGCTCGTAACCGCCTATTCGCCCCCATCCCCAAAACTCGTTCAAAGCTTCGAACCTGCGCCGCCGCGGAAAAAGGATCGCAGGAAGGATCCGAAGCGCGGCTCACCGCTGCAGGTGGAGAACCTCTCGCTCTTGTGGCCGGTAGGCTCATACGCAAGGTTCTCCTCGGAGAAGAGCTTGTAGGTGCGCTCGTACGCACTGCACTGCTCGTACTCGCTGCCGTTGTCGCTGCGGATGCTGCTGCGCAAGGTGCCCATGTTGTCATCCGCGGGGGTGGGAAAGCCCGGGACGCTTTTGCCCTTGACCGAGAGGCGCGAGTGCGACAGTCCATTGACGACGATGGGCGTCGGCAGCTTGATGTCCTTCATGTTGATCGTGATGCCCGGGGCGCTCGGGCCACATAGCAGGGCCGTGTGTTTCTGCAGTAGGGCCACTTTATTGCGTCCGCGTTGTTTCATGAGGAAAACCGTGCAGGTGAGGAGGAGCGCTATCACCGTCAAAGCGCCACTCACCTGTCGCGAGATAGTTTCGTTAAACAGGATCCATGTTAGGATGTTATACTAAAAAGTGTCTACAGCTTTTTGTTAGGCTATATTTAATTATATTTCTATAGTATTAATATTTAAATATTTAATGTGTATAGTATAAAGAGGCAATTAAAGTGAATCTTTCTTAAATGAAAAGTTCAGAATAATCAATGAGTTGTTTGGTTGGGTCCAAGGGCCTTGGCAACTTCGGCTGCAGGTTATTCTTCTACTTATAGATCTTTTTTCCCGTCTGAACACATTTATCTCAACTACTGAAATACAGCTGACATTGCCGGCTCGGGCGAATTGAAAATTAAAAATTGAATAAGGGGAAAGGATGTTTAAACTGGCGATGCAGTGGAAATAAGAGCTCAAAGAGCGTGTAAAATCAATAGTCTGAAAATGCCATAAAAGGGAAAAAAGAGGGATAGTGGAATGGGTGCGCGGTATAGTTGTAGAGAGTTGGCTCACCAGCCCAATGTACGTCTGGGAATTGCCGATCGGAAAGGCGTCTGGCGTCAAGTTGGGGTTGGGCTCGTTCTGCTCGCTTTTCGGCCGCGTCTCCTCCAGCACGTCCGTCTCGTTCCGCTCTGGCACGGGGCTGTGCTCGGGCGTCAAGTCCTTCGATGCGTTCTTCTGGCGCGCCACTGCATGGTCACAAAACCATTGATTTTTTTATACTGCAGTATTCGAGCTCTCCTTCTTTGTATTAACAATCGCTCAATGCATTTATTTTTTCGAGATCTACCGATTAGCGTATTTTAAAGGAACACTTCTTCTAATATTAAACAGCCAGGATTTTATATAATTTATCTTTTATATCACAGGAGTGAAAATGTTCATCGTACCTGATTCAAAAGTGACTTCGCTTATGATTAGCCATCTGGATCTCGGCTTAATTTCGAGTTTAACATAGTGGCCGCTCTTAGATTCAAGCGGAATCGTAACCGCAGTGGAATTTGACTTCAGATCGTTGGAAACTTCGATCTTATCTGTGGATTCGGGGAAGTTCCTGCCGTCGTTCGAGAACGACACCTGGATCAGCGAGAACACCTGCAGAATCAGGATCAAATTAGCAAAGCCGCCGCGTGCCAGCAGAGAGTCGCCTCGAAAATCTATACTCGCCTCGATCTCGCGCTCGGGCACGTGGGCGACGTGGACGGTACAGTTGTCGAAGTGGCGCAAGTCCACGAAGTGGAAGACGATCTCGACGATCTCGCGGGACTCCCAGCCGACCCAGCCGGTGCTCACCGAGGGCGTGAGGAGATCGCGCCAGTCACCCTCGAGGTTGTCGGTTAACTGCCCAAGGCCGCCCACGAGGGTCCCGTTCTCCAGCAGGCCGTCGTACGATGAGTCCTCGACGTTGCTTCCACTCGGTCCTTCGGGCGCACCCACCGGGATCGAATACTCGGATATCCTCTCTGAAAGTGATATGTCGGTCGGGGCCAGCTGCTCTTTTCAATGCGACAGCCTCGCAAAGGTGAGCTTTAGGAAATGATTCGAGATCCGCCAGCTGGTCTCTTTGGGATTTGGGTATCGGTGCGTAAAGGGTGGCACTACTGGGACTTTTGATTCCGAGTTTGCGTCGCCCTAAATCTGTTTGTCTTGTCACGTATGAATGTTTGTTTATTTAGGACATTCTTTGTCAGATTCTGCATTGAAATTGCGAGCTTTGCTTCTTAAGAAGGATGAAATTTCAAAAACTGAATCAAATTAAAGTTGAAGCAAACATTACTTCAAAACGGATTACATAATTTACTAATGAATAGATTTTATTTGAATAACATTAGAGGACATGAAAGGAGGTCACCTGTTTAAAAGGATAAGGACGTATTTTTATTTTCTAATCTTTTTGTAGAAAGGTGCCCATCTGTGTCAACCTCGAAGTAATTAAATCGAAAGAGAAGAGATAATTATAGCAAGTACAAAGCTCATAATATTACATTCATAGAAACGCATACTTCTAGATCCAGTGCCGAGCATTCCTCGAGGTATAACGAATGGAAGCGCTTATTATCTCTTAATTACGCGATGCGCCAAAGTAGTTGCGAAGCACGGAATTAAAAATCTCATTCCTTTAAGAGTCGTGAGTTAAGTTTGCTTTTAGTACTCCTTGTATATACTCAGTTATATTATCAAGCTTTGAAACAAGTCTTATAAAGTAAAATAATTAAAATCTGAAATCCGGAAACTTATTTTTTAAGTTGCACAAAAGAAGCGGCGATAAATATTTATGTGACTCCACTTCTCAAGCCGAGATAACGTCAAAAGTTATAATGCTTAAACGAAACTGTCATATTAATTTATACTACTTTGACGTTGTTTGTATTATTTGTAGAACATGACGTGAATTTAACATCCTCTTTTTTTTTCAAATACATTACATTACATTTCGTTCGTATCGAGTCCAGTTCATATCAAAGATTGATTTCCTTTCAACGGTCGTGATTTCGTTATTTTATGAAAAATTTTTAGCAAGAGACTCAGATCCTAAAGGCTTTGGTTTAAATTGATATGGAAATCCATATAGGAAGCCATTGGCGGAAAAGGCGATATTAATCAAAACCATAAGAGAATAGTTTAGATTGATCCGTCTGAAAGTGCCCACGGAATCAAGGGGGCAAGCCGGGTGCATTTTACTTTTGCGGAAAATCGAGGTCAAATAATTTATTTAGTTCGAGCGGTAAACGCCCCCGGAAAAATAATTCTTTGAAAAACTCTGCACTCAGGCGCAGGCTCTTGGGCGCGCGGCAGTAAGAGGGAGAAATGGCGAACATTGTGTTAAGTTCCCGGCAAAGAAATGCCCCCTTATATTACGGGGGGGAAAAAACGTAAGAACCTACAAAAAAAAAAACAAAAAAAAACAAAAAAAAAAGTTTCAATAAAACAAGTTTCCTCTTTGCCCGAGCTATCTCCCTCCCGCGTGCGTCGAAAGAGACGGGGGCTGGCGGCCGGGCGGTGGGCGAGGTCCCCGGGCGGCGCCTATATATATATATACGCGCCCGCGCGCCGGCCGATTGTGTCGGAAGTTTGCGTTTCAGTAGCAAGAAATGCTTTTAGACCTGATTGATCCTGGAAATTGAGAGGAAGAAAAATCACATGCAGCGCGGCGGTCGAGTCTCTCTCGCGGGGGCCGATCGCTCGGCAGCCGGGATTAAAGGGGGTGTGGGGCCACCCCCCCGCGAACTTGCCGAAGAGAGCCGCGCCCCGGGCGGAATACTCGGCGGCGCCTCGCGGGATATTGAAAAGGCCACGCGGAAGAGTTAATATCGATTATTTGCGGAGAGGTGGGGTGGGCAAGGGCGCGTGTAAAGCGCGTGACGCGGTCGACTCCCCCGGGGCGCGCGTCTCTCGCTCCCCCCCCCTTTTTTTTTGTGCCGGGATTATTACGCCGGCGATCGCTGTCCCCGGCATTTTAATTAAAAGTCGCGGCGATTAGTCAGGCGGCAGGCGGGCGATTAGAGGAGAAAGCCTCGCGGCCGGCGATTTGCGCTCGCGGGAGAAAACAACCCTGCGGAATTTTTAACTAGTTTGCGCAAGTTTCATTACTCTCGATGATGTGCTAGAATTCCCCCGTTCTTTTTCTGCGGCAAGGTGCTATCAGGGGAGAAAAATGGTCAGGGGGTCAGTATACTAACCGAGTTATGCAGAGTTTGTCGGATTTTTTTTATCGTGCCTAAACTGAAATGAATGATCCTCCTAAAACAATATTAATAGCGCTAAATCATAGTGGGTTTAATTGGTGTCATTATATTTCGATTAGCCACCTTCACTTATTAAACTTGAAAAAGGACAAACAATCTTTGATAAACCGATAATACCGTAGTCTGCGATAAAAGCATATCCTGTACTCTCGATTTACCGTATTTCCGAGTTCTTCAGAATGGATGTTTCGCTGTAATGCATTTAAAGCTATAAAAAAGAGGGGGTTGTCTACATGTATTTCTTCTGCTTTATTTCTCACAGTTTTAAAAAGATTACTCGAGAATGCTCGGCTCCATCTCGATACAACTGCGAGTCGTATCAAAATCAATATCTTTCTGCAGTAGTATACACACGACTTTCGATTTCAGAATACTACCACGGATATGGAAAAGCACTAACCCTTCTCCTTTTACACAATTGTACTGTCGTCTAGCTCATGGGAAAGAGAGATTAAAATGAATGACACTATTTAATGATAATTAAAATAGATAGAGCACTTTCGGTAATTTCAGATCGCTTGCTTCAGATCTTTTGTGATCCTCCGCGTTTGGCTGAGGGGCAGGTTTGAGAAGTGCCTCGGGTTAGTCGCCACGGAGAAGTTCCTCTACGCCTGCTTCCCAGCACTTTTTGCTTAGGGCGAGATCCGCCGTAGCGGGCGTTGCCGCCCTGAGAACATTTCCCCTTTATGCGTGGAAGCGGTGGACCGCCGGTCACGAGGTAGTGGCCCCTTTATCCGAATAGCCGCTAGTGCCGGAGTCGAGGGCATGGCTTTGCCATCGGGTGGGATTGGATTAGCGAGGTTAGGACGTTTGCCAGGTCGGATCCCCAAGGGCGCCAGTCGGCGACTAGCGCGGTTGCGAACTCGGGCGAGAGCCGCAGTCGTGAGTTGTAGCGAGGGTAAACAGTCGAACTGCAGGTAGCTCGCGCGGACGTCAAATGCCAGAAGCGTGTACCGCGTATGATGTATGTGAATGAAGACATACACGTTAAAGAATTTTTTGGATTTGTTGCAGTACTGTAGTTAACGTTTATTTGATAAATAGTAATAAAGACAGGATGACCATTGTTTTCTATCAGAATAAACGAATAGTGTCTAAACTAAAGTGTATAACTATTTACTTTATGTAATTAAGTTCACGTGATCTGTAAGCGCGGGGAAATTGAAGATTGGAACGTAAAGGACAAAGAGTTGGAAGACCAATGGAACACCTAACTACTATAGGAATCCTCGCGGAGCCTTTGTGCAAGTAACTTGATCCAGAAACCGCTCTCTATACTATCTATTTCTTCGATTGGAAAGCGCCCACGCCGGGAAAAGCATCCGGTACAACATAAAGACACGACGAGACTAGAATTCAGCAATCGGTCAGAGGGAAGCTGCGGCGCGTCCATCCTGCTCCACTCGCGCTCTCTCGAAACATTCGATCCGATTTATTTATTTTTTCTCTCTCTCTCTCTCTACATGCGGCTTTTTTCCTCTCGCAGCAACCGCCACAGAGGGCGCTTGTAAAAAAAAGAGAGGCTTGTAAGCTACGCGGGAGACGGATGGCCGCGCCCCGGCCTCGGTCGTATATACATCGGGAGGCTGGGTCTCAGGTGTCCGGGGCAAAGAATCGGATGAATAATTAAAAGCGGCAGGCGCGGGCCGGCTGGTTTATATCGGGGCCACTTACGCTCCCAGACGCAGCCGTAAATCTCGACCCTCATGCAGACGGTGCGCGGGTGCTGGCTGTAGGGGATGAAGCGCACCCTGCTGGCGACGAAGGGCAGGTCCAGCTTCTGCCGCTCGACGAGGTAGGTGTTGCTGTTGCCGCGCAGCACCTGTGTGGACAACAGAGGGCCTGCGTTAACCGCGCCCAAGATCAACCCGCGGCGCGGGCACGCCGATCGGGTCGCGGGGACAAAAGCGGCCGCGGGAGCAGCCTGGAATATTGAAAATGTCGCGCGCGTCGCGACTGCAGACGTCAGTCACCCGGCGCGCACGCATGTCGATGCATTGATTTTATCGAAAGGCTGGAATGCCGCCTCTGCCGGAAAGTGCGTTAAAATTGCGCGCTCATTAAAGTCCCATGCGACGTATAAAATCCTCGCAAGCCGACGCTGCGCCATTTTCTTTGAGACGCGGCATATTTTTACCTTCGACGTCCTCCCTGACGTCCCGCCTCGTACCCCAAGTGGAGTAACAACTCCAGTTGCCCAATTGAATTCGTACTTCTTATCACGCGCGGCTGCCTTATATTTAGACAATATAAAACCGTGTCAAATTAGTCATGCAAGGCGCGTACGCGCAAGAGACGATTAAAGACAAGAGTCGCCCTCGCAGCAGCCGAGATATCTCCGCGCCGGAGCGGACGAGGGCCCATCGAATTAGAAATATTCCCCGCCGGCGGACGCGGGCGACGGGCCGGTGAAGGATTCGGCGCGCTACATTCACGCGGGCGACGCGCGGGCAATCGCAAGCGCAGCCGGGGCGGGCGCGTAAAAAATCCCGGCGGCCTCGCCTGGAAAAATCACCGCGAAAAGTCCCGGGTCCGCTATTAAAGTATGAATATTGTATACAGCCGCGCGTCAAATAAGGAAAGTTGGCGGGCGAAGCCGGGCGGGCCCTCGAGGGGTGGGGCGGCCCCGCGGCCCGCGGGGGAGTTTCTTATCAAGCCGCCCGCGCCCGAGTAGAAAAAATAGAGACGGAGCTTTGGCGCGGGTTATATGGAAAGTGGCGGGCGCATAAACCGACTCGGATAAAAGGCCCCGCCCCCCGGATATCATAATATCGCCTGTCTGCGGATTATTGAATAAGGCAAAAAGCCCGTCCGCGTTTTATCGGCCCGAGTGCATTATAAGATGAGGGAGTCGGCCCCTCAAAGTGCCCGGCCATTATACGATGGCGCCCGGGCCGTTGGGTTGCTCGCTCGATTCCCGCCGCGGGGAATAGACGGGCACGACTGGCTTTGTGCGCTGCCGGGGATAGCCAAATATGTTTGTCTAATGAGCTCAGCGATTGCTGATAATGAGGGCGCCTCTTGTCTTCGCGGGCTAATGCGCCCCCTCGACCCACCCGCGCCGCCCCGGTTTATTAGCCTTTTCCGCCCATAAGTTTATAAGTCTTTAAGTACATCCGGTGTCATATTATGAGGACGGTCCAACTGCAGCCGAGTCTTATATACTTGCTAATTGATAAGTATGTTTATGGATAAGTCTTGTACTCGAGACTTGGCCGTAAGGCTGAAATAATTTAACTTTTCCCGGCATTGAAAATATATATCTGTACATCCTTATATATAATTGCCTGGTTATACTTTTAAGCGGGCCGAAATAAATTTGATAATCTCCAAATGTCGTAATTCCGTTCTTAAGTTTGACGGAATACAAAGTTTCTCGCAACTTTCGAGATAAACGCCTTTGGATAAACTTGGAGGAAAGTTTTTCGAACCTCAGGATAATGTTTATCCTTGAATAGTTTTGCGTAAGAAAACTATAACCATGTTCATCCGGGCTGTACAAGTTCCACTACAGTTAATTACACTTTCCAAACAATATCCACTTTATAATTCTTCATTTTGATACGCGTACTATCACTCCCGATGAAAAATGCCCGTATTCTTTGTGTAACGCAAACTTTACCATTTTCCCTATAAGAACGAGTGCCGTGTTTATAAACAATACCCCGAGTGCTTGCCGAGGGAAACGTTCGGTCGGCGAAATTCCAAGCTTGCGCGTTCTTGCATTATTCTTGATATGAAATTTTCAACGAAAGCCAAACAATTTATAGCGCGACACAAATTCACTTGGCGCAAAAAACTATAAACCTGAGAAATAGAAGCGCCGCGGGAGGGGGGTGGGGAGAAAAAAAGACGATCCGCGGATTCGCGGGAGAAAATACAAGCGCATCCGCGCGGCGCTGATTAAATTACGAGAATAAATTTTCCCCGGGCATCGCGCGATTCTCATCAAATTCGAAAATTTACGATTACCGACTGCGCGGCCCGGGCGGCCCGACCGCCCCATTCTTCACTTTTATTGCGACGCGGCGTTATATTCGAGGAGGGCGCGCCTCTACTCACCCGCTCGCCCCGCAGGTCCTTGTAGGGGTGCCACACGAGGTTGCGCCAGTACTCGAGGAAGAAGGCCTCGGCGTACTCCTGGCCCTCGCCGTTCCCGAAGCGGCCCTGCGTCTCCGTCCAGGTGATCAGGTGGTCCCTCGTGAGGTCGACCTCGAGGTACTCGCGGATGTCGCTGCTTATCTGCGCCTTCGGGCACCAGGCGCCGCCGTTCTTCTCCTGCCGGATCCTGCAACCCGCGGCACACGACTGCACCTCTGGCTCTCTCGGCCGGAAGTTACGCGCCGGCCAGACTCGCGAGGCGCCTCCTTTTAAATGGACTCTGGCTCTCGCTTTCTTATTTATGGCTTGTTTCTTTATGAAGGGGCGCGGCGGGCAACCTTGAGAGGATCTCCACTCGCGGAACTCGCCCAGAAGTGGATTTGGAGAGCGCGCCAGGTTTATGTCCAACTTTCACGCGACTCTGCCTTCCTTTTCCCAAAATAAGCCTTGAACTTTGTAAATTACAGCGGACGACGTCCCTTATAAATGTGTTTGCCGAGCGAATGAAAATACGCGTACGACGGAGGTAAACATTCGTTCGTCCTTCGTTTTAAATAAATCACGCGCAACTCTTCGAGCAAAGCCAATATTATCAAGCTATTTCCGATATTTTCAAAAGTTATTTTGCGCGGAATGTTCAATAATTAAACGATATTTTTTAAAGAGTATTTTGGGGTTTTAAGTGAGAGATTGATGAAATGACCAGTTACTCCATTTTCGATGCTTACGAATGCACTCGGTACGATATACGCGGATGCAAACATTTAATAACTTATAATTTATAGGTTCACTTTGCGCAATTTTAAAAATAAATAACAGCAATTGAAACAATGTACGATTTTGTATTTTTCAAAACAGGCTTTTCCATTCGGTCGAAAAGAAAATATTAAACTTCACCACTTCGATAAATGTTTGTAAAATTCTGTTTGTAAAATATTTATTTCTTTCGTTTCATTTCCAAGAAGTTGCAAGTTTTCACGTAAAAAGTTACGATGAAAAGTTCAAGCTTAAATAAACTTTGACAAAATCGATTTCTCTAAAATCATTCGATCAAAATATTCTGGTTTGTTGCTTTTATTACCAGGCTGTTTAGAATAATAGTTTTATATTCATAGAATTATTGTACTTATAATTATTAATCAGCAGATCAAAATATATTTCATAATGTTTGCTACGAATATTTTGTTAAAGAAATTTTTCGGAGAAATGACAATTGAAACATTTTAATTGTGACAGAATTATATCACGCTTATGGATATCGCGGAAATCTTTTTCATAAACGTTGAAATTATTGAGTTTTATTAATTTTCACCATTGCGTTTTTCATCATTGAAATTATAATGAAGTATACTATTGCAATGTACCAACTCTACACTTTGCGTTTATAATTAATTTGTTTTAATTTATGAATAATATTTTTAATTATTAATAATACAAATTCAAAGAAACGTAGTCTGTGAAGCAAAATCTCGTTTCATATGAAATATCTTTTCAACGCGTGGAAAAAATGTATCTCGATTTAAAAATAAAACGAATTAAAATATAAATATTATAAAAGCAATCCGGATAACCCAATAACCAATAATAAAATGGTTTATTAATGGAAAAGCATACACCTACAATTCGGAATATACTTTTTTCCTGAAATAATCCTGTTAAGCCAAACTGCATTGTGTATGCGATACTGTTCGGCAGGTTCCACGTCGAGTTGGCAAAATTACCCCGTTATATCCACGTTGCCAAATTAGCCAAATTATCCAGTTACAGCAGATACGCGCACTGTCTCTGCTCGCTGCGAATTCAGACAGTCGAATTTTTCGAAAATACATGCCACTTGTCAGGTATCGCGCGCGTCATTGGGTGGTCGTGCATACCGAATTAGTAAATTACCCGGTCAATCCACATACCGTCGTGCATTAGACTCGGGTTAAAAAATGCGATCGTTAAATCCAATTCGTTTCCGTTAATATTCGTTATTGAGCGGATGTTTTCTTCACTACGTTGTAAAGCTTTTAATAATACTTGAAGACGGATAATAATATTTAATAATGTATGCGTTGCACTTACACTGGGTGAATTTCCATAAAAGCTTTTCTTTTTTCTCATCTAATGCATACTAAAGCATAATTTAAAATTCTATGTGGAAGTTTATTCCTCAGCCTGTCACTTGTTTATTGGTTTCTAGATGAGTGACAGTTATTACAGGGCACTTTTCTCTATCGTGTCTTTCTAGTGAAGCGAAGATCCGCATTAACGTAGTATTTTCATTTATTATCTTTTGCGTAATATTTTCAAGCCATAAAATAATTTCTTTTAAGCAGTATGGATTTAGGGATCTCTAGCCGTAGTTTTTAATGGACATTTTACATTAAAATCTGTAATATACTATTGTTAGTTAATGTTTGAGGAAGTAAACGTTTCAAACAATTATTTGTCTTTTGATATGAAAGTAAAGGGAACCTACAAAGAGAAATAAAAAATAAAAAATGTAGGTCGATTTGCAAATGGAAATAAATATACAGAAGAAAGAAATTTTAATGATATACATTGACTTCAAAAGCTTTATCCTGTAAGTCATCTTCGAATGCTTAAACCATTTATAACGATGTTACCGACTGCAGAATATGAGTTTTACTTTACTTGGTTGCCACAAATTTGAAGGACATTGTAATATGTAAGTAGAAAAGGCAGTATGGCAGAGGAGTTCTCATGTACGATTTTGGTATCGCAACTTGATATAAGACTACACAATGCTGCAATTCAAAGTCAGTGTATACCTCTCGAGGCATCCCGAGCAAAGGGGCTGGCAGATCGATAATGCAAGTTGAATGCGCTTACGAAATGCAATACCCGGACGCACCAATCATCATCGAATAACAATTGGAGACGGGCGTCTATCCGGGGCAGCCGGCGGCCGCGCCGGCTGCGAATCAAAAGAAGCGCTACAACGCAAGCCATAAATAAGTTCGCCGAGGAGCCTGGCGCCCGGAGCCGTTCGTTTTAATCTCGCGGCGGGGCGCAAAAGAATCACAGTGGCCCCGCGCGCGAACTAGCGGGCGGCCTTATCAATTTACCTGGCATTCTGCGGCCCGACGGACTTCATCTCGTAGCTGGAGGAAGCCGTTATGGCGCCGTCCGGAATTTTTCCCTCCTCCATCCCGAGCGGAAGTATACAATGGCCTGGAACGACATTAACGTTATCCAATTACCGGCGGATCAGCCCCTGGCCCCCGGCGGCTCAGCGAGGCAGCCGCCGGGGGGCAGCGGCCGGGTGGGAAGGGAGCCGGGGCTAAGGGAGATAATAACATTACGACTTTGGATCCTGCATATTGACCCTTTGCCGTGTTATGCAGATAGCCGCGTGCGCCTCGATCTTTAATACGCGTCCCCGCGGCAAAAGGACCAGTGTCGGCTTTACGGCAGCCCTGCACTCCGGCGCCTACGGGGGCTGCGCAATTTCGCCCGGCGGCAGTCATGGCGCGCTCTATAGGTAATGGTATTGAGATGGATTGGTCTTTGTGGACTTTAGTTTTTGAATATTTCACGATAATGCTGGCTTTCTTACTTTTTTCTAAAGACTCTGTCCTTAAAAAGCTTTCACGAGCTTACTTAATGCGCCCATGAATGAATGAGCGTTATAGACTCTAAATTCATTGAACTGAAAATTAAAAGGAGGATTTGATCCTAAATTGATACTAATGGAACCATTTTTTAATCGAAAACATTGAAAAAACGACACTCGTTGCATTAAAGTGCAGAAAAGAAGTTAAATGTAGAAGTTGCAGCTCAAGAAAAAGTTTACGTACTCGTTATTAAATTAAATATTAGTGTTAAAATTAACGTCGAATGTTCATAATGCGACTTACAACAAGAGTCAAGGGAAAGCAGTATGTTTAAATAGATTCTTTGATGTTAATTCAAAGAAATTAAGATATCACTGTAATAAATGTATTATAAATGAATATTAATAACACTACATTAGCTATAGCACAATAAACAAATAATATGTACTATATTAACTCGTGAAAGCTTTATTTGTTGACAGACATTTCTAGGTAAGTTAACTCGAGCTTTTGTCAATAAAATGTAAACAGTCAGATACATGAAGGTCTCGTAATGTACTATTGTGCTATTGTACAAATGCTAATGTACCATTGTACACCTACATAGCCATACATGTGTCTATTTAAATATGTAAGTATCCGCCGTAAACTCACGTCACGTCACGATCTCCGAGCGTATTTTTCGGCAATTTGCACGGACAAGAAAACTGCAGGCGGACGGGTTTTTGTAAAAATTCACCGGGTATGAAATAGAATGCACCGCCGAAGAATACATGCCGCGCATTAAAGCCATAACCGCGTAAAAAGTGCGCGGGGCACTAAAAAATGCGGCGCACTCGCAGGCGCCCGGGGAAATTCATTACCATGCGGGCTAAAACACGCGCAGGGCTCACCGGGAGGGCAATTCCTCAGCGTCGGGCAAACTTTCCTTTCAGACGCTTGATACTAACCGGCCGTTAAAAAGTGCGTCATTTTTACACATTTCCATCTGAATTTCGCGCAAGCGCCGGGAGCAAAAACAAAAAAAAAAATGGCGGCGCCCGGGGCTACGGCGCGATAGCGGAGGCCGGGCGTCGCCCGGCCCAAGCTTTAATTCCCGAGGCCGATCCTCTGGCCCGAGCTAATGCCCGCGCCCCGGACTAAAAAAAAAATGACTGTGATTCGGTTAGGCCAAGTGCATTACTTTCGCACCCTATACCCAGGCGGCGCGTAATTTATTTACGAGCCGATCGATATTCATTGCCGCGGTGGCGGACAGACGCGATCCTCGCGCGTCTCGCGGCCCGATTGCAATATCACGGCCGGTGGCAAGCGGTGCAAGAGCACGAGGCCACGGAGGTAATTGACAAGGGATATTCGCGTGGGATACAGGGAAAAAAAAAACCTCGGGCGGGACTTGGATTGAGAAGGCGAATTGGGCGGGAGGTGGACGCGGCGCAGGCGGGGGCCGCTGAGTCAACGCGCCCGGGGCAGGTAAGAGTCAACAGGGTGCAGTGTATCCAGTGTGCGTCTGAGTGCTCACCCGAAACATTCCTCGGCTGGTCCTCGGCGCAGTTGGCCGAGGCTATCAGGACGGCGGCTCCGATGAGCAAAACTACCTGTTCCATGATGTGTCGCTGGTTATCCTAGATCGCTGCCAGCCGGCCTCTAGTGCCGTATGTCTCATGATAGGCCCGATAGTTTCCGCTTCATTCCATCCTGCAACAGCCAAAGGTACAAGGTCACCTCGATAGCCAGGCGAACCGGACGAACCAAAAGGAAAAATAAAATTGGGTAACGTAACAAAATCGCGCTCGCGGCTCCGCTGTCCAGGCGCGCTGTATCGATTTTTGATTTGGGCAAAAGGAGGTCAATCCGGGCTCGGACGCTCGCGGCCCCGCCGAAGAAAGCGCCGGCCGCGGCGCAGCGCCGTTTCCCGTAACAGCGCGCCGGAATCCTAAATGGGCTTGTTTGCCCGCTGCTATCCCGCGCCACAAGGGCCAATGTGTACACCGGGCTCCAGTTATGGCCAAGTTTCCCGCGGCGCTCGCAGAAAGACCGCATGTGCGCGGCCCGCGTGCCTTTTGCCCACGAGCGGATGTGCGCGTCTGGCGCGCCCCGGCCAACTCCGACTCAGCATCTCGGAGGATACACGCGCTGTCCAGAAGTTGGCTAGGGTCTCCAAAAAAAAATAGCATACAAAATTCCACCAAAGTTGAGGGAGTTCGGCCCTTTCTCTCGCCGCGGCCTAAGCAATGGCTCGCGGGGGCTCACCTGGGACGCCGGGGAATCGATGGGCGCGCGTACATACATCGACCGCTGCAGTGATATAAGCGCGGGGTTTAACCGCTGTTTACAAGCCGGGCTAACTTCCGCCGGCGCGGATCCCGCGAACGGGGATTCGCAAATAAATCTGCTAATGCCTATTAGTTGAAAGTTGGCCGCGGGCACATGCGCCGGGGACTTTCCGCGGACCTGCCGCTGAGCCCCTCAAGCCCGGCCGGCTCATGAGCTCAAACGAACTTTGCGCGCGCGCGGCACCTTGAATCAAAATTTCCATCGGGGGGAGGCGGGCCAGAAGTACAAGGGACTCGAATGAATAAATGCATGAGCCGAGGTGCGCACGCGCGCCCCGATAATTCCGCCAGGGAGCCTATATTTACATTTTCTCCGGGCGGCGATTTAAGTGCCGTAAACAGGGGGCGGCTCCGCCTGTCCCGCTGATCATCGAGTTAATCCTCGGTCCGATCGGTAATCGTCGCCGCTAATTACGAGGGGGGAGAGATGAGCGCAATTGGATTTATATATATATATATATATATGTACGTGTATTAAAAGTCCTTTTTCCCGAGGTGAACTTTTATCGCCGCGCCGGAGGCGGCGACGCTCGATTAAGCGCGCTCAAACGGAGCCCGATAATTCATAATTGATATAGCCCGGCTGTTGATCCGCGGCGGGGATCAGCCCTCGGAAAAGTCCTTATCTTAAGCCGCGCGGGGCTCGGGCCCTCGGCCCCTCGCCAATGAGAGTAATTAAAAATGCCCCCTAATGAATTCGAGATTAAGCGAATTGGCTCCCGGCGCCCCCCCAGCCCACGGAAACCCGGCCGACATCTCAATAATTCACCGACGTCAAAAGCTTTATCAATGTTTCCCTCTGCTCGCGACGGCCGGGCTGTGCTCCGCCGGTAAGCCGAGCGCCGCCGCGTAATAACTTTGGCCCCGCGCGCGCGCGTGATTAATTAAGAATTTTCGAGGACGGCTTCAAGGGCAGCGGCTCGCGTTAAACCGGCCGCTTTACCTTTCCTTGTTTTTGCCCCAGCTGGCAACTTCTTTTATCAAAACTTTGATATTTTTCGTTTAAAATTCAATCTCTCGCTAATCAAATACACAATTCCGCGATTTAATATGAAAGGGCTCCGTGCGCGCGCGGTTAAACTTTACCGGGACTTTACTCGACTTCTTGATCGAGGGGGAGACTCGCGAAATAGACAAAGGACAGGGCTAGAAAAAGTTCTCCAGACTTATTACTGATACAGTTCCACTCGAGAAGTCTTTTTCCCCCCATTTTGAAGTAATTTTTTTCGGCGTAAGGAGTGACGTTCAGGAGACAGGTGCTCGGCTAGGTGAATAAATGGAAAAGTCAGCAAGTTCGCTAAGTCGCTTTCCAAGATGATGTTGGCAAACGGCAATGTCTCGCCGAATCCCTAGGAAAAATCCTCTCGGGCTTTATATGTTTTGATAAAAGCTTCATCAAATAGAGGAAGTACTATCTACATCAAGATTGTTAGTATCGAGTCGCAAGATTCTAATTAGGCTCGGAGCTGTATACACACAGCTAGTTAAATAAATACATGGCAAACGTTTTCCCTCCATATGATAAAGGATCAATTACGAGGGAAGCATGTAATTGGCAAACGATGACGTTGTCTGCGTCTAAGGTGTACATTCGATGTATGAATATCTGAATACTGAATTCTGAATATGCAAGGGCACTCAAATGACGCGCGCACCTGTGCACGTGCACTTTGAAATTCAAGCAATAGCAAATGTACATAAACAATGTTTTCTTTTCTCGAGCGAACGCCTCGTTCGCTTTGTTTCAGGTACTAATATTTCAATTTAGAAACAGTCAAATCATTTCAAATATCATTAAACGCATATGAGCAAGCTGAAAAAAAGTTTGGGCACAGAATGCCGATACTTGAAATGACTCGTACTTTTTCCGACACTTTGTTTGAATAAGTTGATAATAAGAGAAGACGCGTTGAAGGAATTGGGTCGGAAGCAATGAAAAATACTTAAACTAAATTAAAGCGTATTCGAGTTCTAAACAAGTATGCGGGATTTGCGTGTGGAAGGGAATTCTATTAAAATAATTTTCAAAGTTAAATTATCTTTGGCTGAACAGTCCTTTCTAATCTGTACGGATTAAACGCAATGCATCAACAAACTCAATAAATAAGTTTGCTATGGCAAGCGTGCACTCATGAGCTTTCAAGCGCATTCCCGGCATACTCCTCAAATATACACACTGGTTAAAAAAAAAAAAAAACACAAAACACACCCGGCGATGCCCCCGCGACGATCCAAGCATACTCCCTTTTTCCAAAGCGCCCGCTCGTCTATCCAATTTATGCCCAGCCGGCCCCAACAAACACCACCACGCGGTCCGAATTTTCCATGCATTTTTAAAAGGCCTCGCAGTTAGCCGCTGACGGCTGGCACTCAGATCCGCGGCGGCGATAGAGCCTCGGGATTATATCCAATTTGGGCCGGCCGGGAAGGAAGCCGCGCGGAGCCGGCTAAGTAATACTTAATCGCGCGGCTCACGGGGCCGCCGAGGCCTCGTCGAGAGCTGCCGGCCAACCTCGACGTATAATAATAATAATAATAAAAAAGAAAAGCAAACAGCGAGGCCCGTTTCCCCGGCTGTTTTTCGCCCGTTATCCATGCAAATTTCGGCGGTCGGCCCGCCGATAACACGACTGCCTCGGCCCCGCGGGCGCGCCGCGTTATATAATTCAATGAATATGGAAATGCGCGCGGGCGGATTAGAAAATATCATACCTCATTTAGGGTGCCGGTAGGGGGGGAGACGCGGGCGGAAATTAGCCGGGGGGATTACGCTGCCGCGCTCGGGGGGGACGCCGATGAATAAATCCTAGGCGCCGGCAGAGAGCCGCGTGGAGAGATTTCTTGCTTTTTATTATTTTGTTTTTCGGGCCGTCGAGTCGGCTGCTAATGGAATTTCTTTATTTACTCCCTCGTTATTATTCGCCGGGGCGCCATACATACATACATACACATCGAGCGGGGCTTATATTTCAAGGGCACGTATCGACGCCCCCCCGAGTGTCGGTTGAGCCGGCCGTCGGCCGCGCAGCTCGCCCGGGCTCAACAACGCGAGCGCAGCCGGCTAATTAACGGCCCTTAACGAGCCTCGTTACCAAAGTTTAATTAGCTTAAATGAAGGTAAGCTGCAGAAAACGCGAAGCCGCTCGAGCGGCGCCTCGGCCTTCGCTACGGGCCGGGGGGATGGCAAGCCAGCCGGGCGACCTGTCCGCACGGTTGCGCGGGGATAAGGATCGGAGGCGGGCTGGACCGCGCGTCGCCTTGGTCCCCGCCCACACCTGGGCGCAAAACGCGCGCGATCAATTAAGTGGCGGGGCGCATGCGCGCATGCCGATCGATCCCGCTAATGCCCGCGAGGGTCAGTCGTCGGCGCGGGGCCGCCGGAGGAAGCCCTCCCCCCGTCCAATTAGCCGCGCGCGGATCCCGGCAAAAACGGCCGTGCGCCCCCCCCCCTTCCCGCGCATGCAAATATATCCCTTCGCGTTTCACTCCCCCCCGGGCGGTCGCCCCGAGCCGCGGCTTCTTGCCCGTCTGCGCGAGCCCTTCCTTGGGCCGGCGACCGGGAGGAGCGCCGCCCGGCGATCGCGGGTTGTTTCCCTTGTTATACGGCAAGAATCTCCCTGGCTTTGGAGAAGCGCGGGCTTTGTAGGGCCGCGGTAGTTGCGATCGAGGCCGGCCGGCTTGTTACACAATTGTTCCAAGCGCAGCCCCGGCACTTTTAACCGGCATTAGGGAGAGGGGGAAAAAGTCTTTAAGTAATTTGCGCATTGGGAGGGGCGTAAAACGTCTCGTTCGCCGAACGTGATTTCCAATGAAAAAAAAAAAGAGAAAGAAACTCCCCCCGCTGCCCTCGGTAAGAGACGCTTTCGCGCGCGCAAATAAAGTCCGGGGCTCCCGGAAGACTATTAAATTGTCGTTTTAACGAGTGCCGAAGAAGCGATAAAGAAAGAAAAGTAAGGCAAAAGCCGCGTTAGAACATAATTTTCATATAATTCGCAGGTTAAGCGCGAGGGGTCGAAGACTCGAAGTGTCGCTGGAAGCACACTTTCGACCGAATTCGTAATTCGACTACGAAGTACAGAGAGTGCGTATATAAATTTGTACACGGGGAGGAAGTATATACGGGGCGTTCGCGCTTGTTAGCATGCGGAGGAACGAGGAGTATTAAGCCTTTGCGAATTTACGCATAGGTGCAGTGGAGAAAGATATCCGGGCGGATAATGCCGGGGCGTAACGGCCGCTAGTCGAAACGGGGCAACCGCTTAAAAAGCCGACGCGCCATCCAAAGGCCATCTCGGGAGTGCGTAACCGGGCCCCATAACTGCAGCCCACGGACGAGTTAATCCGAAAAGCGATAAAAACAAGCCGTGTAAACGCGGGGCCGCGGGGGCCAAAAGTGCATAAACGTCGGCCGGGCGATGTAGGCTCCCCCTCCCCCCGCAGTCGAGGGCCATTTGCCCAAAGCCCTGGACGGCTGGCCCTATCTCCGGCTCTGCCTCGGGGCCATCAGCGGCAGGAATTCAGAGCCCGGGCGAAATGTCCCGCGGCCGCAAACCGACTGCTCGAGTCCTCGCGGGCGCTAACAGCGCCGCCCGCGAAATAAACCTCGGCCTAACTGATATATATACACACGCGGGACGCGGCCCGTTAAGCGGCCGATCGCCGGGAACGAGGCGAAGTTTCCGGGCTCCCGGAGCTGAGGACGCGCCCACTGAAATCGGCCCGGCCAGGGTTAATCGCGCGACGCGCGCCCGGGGGACCACTCGGTCATCCGAGCCGCCCGCCGGTTTATTAAAGCCCCCGGAGTAATGATCGGCTCCGGCGGAGGGGGAGTCCTTCCTCCAAGGTGGCGAAGGTAACGAAGGGCCAGAGAGGCGGCTTTGATCGTTCTTTTTCCCCCTTTATAATTGTTGCGCCCGCGAAGCTCCTTTACGGGAGCTTTCTGTGTCGGCGTCGATAAATATTTGCCGTCTGCGAGGCGAGCGCGCGGCTCGTCCGTCTGTCGCGCCTGACCGCGTTCGACTTGCACTACTGCGCCGGCGATAAGGCGACTTTAAAGTAACGCCGTACAAAACATTGGCCGCCGCGCTTTATCCGAGCATTTATCGGGTTGAAAAACGGCCTGCTTTTGCTGCATAAGCCCGCATTAAGTCCTCAATTTCAATCCTTATGTTTTTTTTTATTTTTTTGTTTCCACTGGGAAGTTTTCAAATGCCGAAATCTGTTCAAAGTTATAATAGTGAGACAAGGCTTACAGGGAGTTTACGCAGTCATTAAAGGTACTTGTGCAGAGTGCGCAGCGCTTAAGTAGCGCGCTACTGAGCGATAAATACCTAATTAACCCGAGCTCGCAGGCACTTTGTAAGAGCATTCTTCGAGCGAACGGCCAAGTGATTATCGATCGATCGACGGAATTAAGATTTATTCATCGCTCGGCTAATTCTCGTTAATTGCCATTTCGCGAAAATAATTACCGGCCGAGCCGTTTGACTGCTCGATCATTCGCCGGCTAATTGGATCTCGAGCAGTTTTGAATCGGTATTTTGCCGTGGGAGAAAAAAGGGCGGAGCGCTTGTAAACGGCGTTTGGCGCACCTGCGCCCGGTAATTTGTACCGAAGCCCGGCGTAATTCTGAAAACGTCCGGCCCAGCCAAGCCGCCTGACGCAATGAATAAACAAGAGCCGGCCCCGCATCCGGCCGGAATTTTAATTGCCCTGAGAAATCTGCCGGCCCGCCGAGGAACACCGCGGAAAGGAAATCCTGGAGGTGAGTCGGGATTAGACGTTACGTAGGAGGCGCGGGAGGAAGTGCGCCTCCCCTCGGCCGGGGCGTCGCGTGCGCACACACAGCCAGTCCCGCGGAAAAGCCGAGAGTATTTCAGGCGTCGCCCGGGTGAGGGGTGAGGTATCGGGGTCAGAGAATCGCTCGCTCGCAGGCGCTTTCCGTGCCATTGTGCCAGTCAAGTGCCCGGGAGCTGGCGGTTTAATGAGATTTTTATATGAAAAACCAGAGGTCGCCCCGGCGCCCCGGCCTTTGTGCGCGCCCACCTGAAAGCTGCCGCCTCGTTAATAGTTACCTCGGGGATAATTGCGATTACCTCGCGGATGGCCGCCCGCCGATCGGCCGCTCTTATCACCCGAGGACGATCCCTGGGGACGGCTCCCCGGAGGCGCGGCCTCGGCGTTCCTCGGAGTAACCAAATGTAAAGCGCGCGATTTCAGAGGAAGAAGAAAACGAAAACGTAACGCGGGAGTGTATACATATACCGTCTGACGTGCGGCCCGCGCGTACATGCATACACACGTAAAAGTACGTGCGCCCGATTCGCGCGCGGCCGCTCCCGGGATCACTCGCACACTCTAGCCGCGCGCCCGCCTGTGTTTATAAAACACGTCCGCCGGATAAATCCAGGGCGTCTACGTGCGGTGGCGCGGCTGCGGTAATTATATTTCGCCCGGGCCGCGCAGCCGATATTACCGACGCGCATCCATCAACCGCGCGCCGATATCCTCGCGAGAGCCGCCGACGCTCCTGCAGGGAACAACTGGCCAATTTGGCACGGCCCTTCGTTGGCCCGCCGCGAGACGTATATCGACCGGGTAAACACGGGCGGAAAAACAAAAAAAAAAAATATATCCACCCCGGCAATTAGCAATTCCAAATGCGCTCAGCTCATCGCCGCGTTTACATTTTCGGACCAGGTATATATATAGACGTACCGCCGGGGGGTAGCTCGGCCGCGCCCCTGAAAAACAACCGTCCCGCTGAGGATCTCGCGTACGTGCGCACAGCGCGGCAGTCTCGATCGATTCTTTATATCAGCGACGCTCGATCGCCGCGGCGTTCGAGCGCTGGGGGGATAAACGCGTGTGTGTGTATAAACATGTATAAGTTTACGCGCGGCCTCCGATCAGGCCGCCCCTTGTTTTATATAACGCGAGGAGTAATTTTCGGATCGGTTCCTCGGGCCTCGCCGACGATTTAGGCCAGGGCCGCGCTTTACGGCACTGTAACCTCGGCGTTTACGGCGCTTTAACGGGGCCTAAGTGCGGGAGGAGCGCGGGATCTCGGGCGATCGGCTACGTCGCTCGCGCCCGCCAGACAGTAAAAACCTGCCCCTCCGAGTGAGCCGGGCATGCCGCTTTGATCGGCCACCAAGTCTTACGGTCCCAGTGCCCAGATCGCTCCAATTTGCTTTGAACATGGGTCGCTATGTAGATTCTCGGTGGCTAAGCATTGTTTTTGCATTCGGCTTACCATTCCTGCGTAAACAAGCGGACTCGTGCTATTCTAATCGATTAGACTAATTAGATAATTAGATTAGATTCAATTAACTTTATTAAGGAACTGGAGAAGCCAACAGTAAAGCTCGATATAACTCTGACTCTGTTGCACAGCAACATAACATGTTTAGTAAAGTAATATATTTTTTTTACAATTAACGAGTTAACGAAGTATAAGCGCTGCAATTAGTAAGTAGGAAACATAGACAAAAAGAAATATTCAAGGGTCTTTCAATGAGGTAAGTAGAAGCCAATTTGTTTTTATTACAGCGATCATTAGTGAAAATACAGCAAATATCATAAGACTGACTTACAATGAGTCCATTGAATTACTTGCGGTATACACGCATTCATTATTCTGATAAATTTTCCGCGCAACAATTTCTCAAGAAATATCTAAACAATGCTGTCTGACAGGATAATATACGGAAAGAATATCCGCAGATTGATGAAACTAATTGTTCCCGGGAAAAACGTGGGCGACTTATGTCCTATTGTATCGAAAGCCGTGCGTCTTCGCGTCCCGGGCAAACGGACGCGCGGTGCCCGCGTCGGCTGCACAGCCGGCCGGCGTCAATTGCCGGGGGATCGGCGCATATGCGTCGCAGTCGGATAGCCGCGTCGTGGGGGCCTCGCCTATATCGGCCCGGCCGGAATTTATGGCCCGGAGCCTGGATGCCGCGCGCGCGCGGATTGATCCGCCGGGACCGCGGACAATGGACGAAAAGTTCCAGGGCTTCGGCCCGCGTAAAGTCGAAGCGGTCGTTGTGCCTTCCCCGCTTTTTTTTTTCTCTCCCCGGAGCGGCGATCATTGGCCGGGCTTTGTCTGACTCGACCAAGCGTAACGGCCGCCGCGAGGCTCGCGCGGAGCCGTGGGACGCCGTTTGATTTTATTAACCTAATCTGGCCGTTGCCGGACGCTGTACCGCGCGGGCTTTGATTAATTACGAGGGTTAAGTGCGCAACGCACGCGCGGGACCCTAAATGCTCCGAGGGCCGTTTCAAGTGCTCGTCGAATTTCCTATCGGACGAACTTTCTCGTTACAACAAAGTTGTGTAACAAAGGCATATAGGGCTAGCACCGGAAGCGCTGTTTGGAGAGGTTAATCGATTCTCACCACTTGTCAATATTAAAAAGCTCCGGGGGGAAAGACCATCTCACAATATTTTGATTTAAGCAAGAAATATGGTTCTTTTCGGTTGAGTCGTGCAGCCGATTAACAGAAAATTAATGGGTTGAATCCAATGCAAGATTTTAACTTTTATCTAGAATTTTAGGTAATATTTTGTCTGCTGACTTGCTAAATCTGTTCTCAAACAAGTAAGCTTACAGCGAGGATCACAGCATTAGAGCACGCGGCATACGCACTACGCATGATGTAAATCAGATTGTGTCTCAACTCCCCTCTATCGTAGTTAGTGCAGAGATCTTTTGTTTATTTACGTATTGAATGACATTGTAATACTAAAATTAAACTTACTCAATGTTATATAAAAATAACGTTTTAGTTAAATTCTGCTAACAGTTTAGTTAAATTTTGGTTGGCAATCGCCTAATATTTCTTCCACGGGGGTGTTTCAAAGTGATGCTCGCGCGAGCCCTGAACCGTAGGGACGATTGTAAAAGTAAGCAGGACGCGAGGAGCTTACCTCGGGGAATTTATCTACATATAAGCCGAGAGTTCCCTCCTAATGGAGAATACTGCAGGTCTAACATCATACACACTCGTGAACAAATCCCCGCGGCTCCCGCTAAGAGAAGCCATTAATAATTAGCCCCGGCGAGGAAGAGATGGAGGAGAAGGAGGCGTGGCGCCGAGTGGAAGCTATCCTCCTTATCCCTCCTCCTTCTCCCTCTCCGTGGTCCTTTCGTCGCTCGGGTCCCGGCAAAGCAAGACTGATGGACAGCCGGGTCGGAATGTGGGCGCGAGCGGCCGCTCGGGAGGAAAAAATGAGGCAGATGAGAAAATAAAGAAGGGGCCGCGGGCGGGGAGGGAAGACGGATAGGGAGTAAGAGATTGGAGGACAGAGCGCGCAGGGCAGCGGCCCGCGCGTATATACATGTATATACGAGGCGGGGGCGGCAGCGGAGTTTTCGGAGCGGTAGGGGAGGGAAGAAAGCCGGGGCAAATAGCGGCGCTAAGGCAAATAACAAAGGCCGCCTGCTCCCGGGCAGCGTGACAAAGAAAAGATGGATGCGCGCCCCGGCGGGGAGGGCCCGGGATCGAGGGGGATGGGGCGGACAATGGCCCGCGGCCCGGGGAATATAATTGACTGACGGTAAACGTCGGGGCTCAAGTGTGTAAACCGTGATTGCGCCGGGGAATTAATGCGCCCTTATTGTGCGCGTCCCGCGGCGCGAGCGATCGACGCCGGAGAAAATCAAAAGCGCTCGCAGCCTGTAAACCACGAGGTACGGCCGCCACACTCGTCTTCGTTAAAGGAAGGGGGGGCCGAGTTGTCCCGCCGCCGCGCCGATGGAAATTGATGCCCCGCGGCTTATTTCGGCGCCTCCGCCCCCCCACGCAAAGGGGGCCTTCCGCCTAATCTTCCGCGCGCGCGTACAAACAGCGCCGGGGAGTGAATACACATCCTCGTTGCGGCTCGCTCGTTAATCCCACTTACGTACGCGCGCGTACGCGATCGATTAGAAAAAGGAGGAGGTCGCGGGCTCCGGCGGAGAGACATCCTCCCGGGGATGGCGCGCAGCGGCCGACCCGGAAAAGCGCGCCGCTACGTGACTAATTACGCGAGGGAATTAATTGTCGCCCACGTGCGCCTTCTTCAATCGGTGGCTTATTGAGCGCCCGGATGATTTACGGGCCTGCGAGGCATGCGCGCGGCCCCGGCGCCCATTAATATCCGGCGACTCCGCAATCCGGGGGATTCGATGAGCCGGCGACGCGGACTTTCCTCCCGACCCGATTGTTTCGCCTGATCGATGGCCGAGAAACTGCGCTGCACCGGGGCCCTCTTTTTCCCGCCGCCCGCGACGACGCGCGGCTTCATAATGCAGGGGTTTGTATGTATAAAGTAGTTGGTGATTAAGCGCGCCGATCGGTCAGCTTCAAACTGCTGCCCGGCCAATGAGGACAAGGCCTGCGGGGCGATAACTTTATCTCTACGGTACAGCTGGACGAATCAAATTAGTCATTTTATAGCCCGGCTCTCGAGGATAAACGGCAAACAGCGTTGTTGATATTCAAATGTGTAAACATTGGCAAATCGTATAGTTTCCTAGTAATTAAGCCGGAATGTCAACAAGTGCTCTAGGCTGAATTCCAAGAATTTTGCCCACCGCACGATATTTCACGAGATCGGCAGAATAGCGAGGATTTAGTCGCAGTCAACGCTGATCCGCGTACGGTTATAGAAAGAACCTCGGCGCGTCGTGCATTATTTACTGTAAGTTTCGGTAGTGCGGGAGTGCTAGACTCGATAGAACCGAACGAAGCAGCCAGGAACGAAATAGCAATCGAATTATTCATACAGTATCAACAGATCAACGAACCGGTAAGTTATTTTTATTATAAATAATTTGTATGCCATATGATATATACTATTCTTAGCGAATGTAAGGTAGGGTCTGTTTGCGTAATCTTTATTAACGATCAGTCAAATATAGACAGACACGAGGCGAATTTTAACGAAATTAATATTCATAGATGATTGGAGTCTACCATGAATATATGGTAAAGGGATCTTATTCAGTAAATTATAAGCATCAAACTATCTGGGGGTAGTGCATGACTGACCGAGAGTGTAATATAAATGCGGTTGAAAGAAAAAGCTATAATTTAATCTTTGTGTATGAAGCGAAGTATGAAGGTTATGCGACTTTACTAATGATGCTTCCAGTTCATGGAATTGGAATCGTAGCGATATATTTACTTAAGAAATAATATTTAATCTATATGTTGTAATTAAAATTAACCATAAAATATCCCATAAATCTTGTAGGTAATTTTACATCTAAAGCACCAGCAAATAATTGAGAGGGAAAAGTCGAATCGTTGTATGTTTGGTCGATTTCGACCTAAAGACAGGAGAATTCCACTGGTCTACCACTAGTTCCACTAGTCAGTAATCCGCGATGAACACGCGATCGGTTTGCAAAAAAGGCAGTCCAAACTCGAGGTTTAGAAATAGGAAACGTCGCCGCATAAAAGGGATGGAGCGAGCACGTCGGGGAAAAAAAAGGAAGAAAACTGGCGAATTCATCCCGTGGCCGCGGGCGGGGCGCCCAGTTAAAAAAGCGCTCTCGGGGGAGCGGCGCTTTTACATAGTTATGGCGCCTTTGCTCTATTTCTCGCGCCCCTCTCGAATCTGATATTTATGACGCGGGCGGGGCGCGCTTTCAAGCGACTTTTAGGGCGCGGGGGGGCCGAGGATATCGGGCCGCGCCGCGATTTTTTAGCCCCTCGAGCCCGGCCGAGATGAAAGGGGAGCTCGGCTCGGAGGGGGAGGGCTGGTTTTGCGTGCCGCTGCGCGCCTTAGACGCCCGCCGCGCGTCTTATCCCTTTTTTCCCCCCCCGCGGCTTTGACAAGCCGAATTGAATCCCGGGATATTTACCGGGGGTGGCGCGGCTGCTTCATAATTTCTTTTTTTTTTTGTTGGCCGTCTCGCTCGAGTGGCCCTCGACCTTTATTGACTCGCAGTTCCGCCCCGTTAATGCAATTGATGTAAATGTTTGATTTAGCGTTTGCGCGCCGCCCGCTAGTCTGGGCACATCCTAATTTTTTCATTAGGAAAATTGAATGGGCACGCAGTGGGCGGCCACGCGGGCCGATTGTGTCTACCCCAATGGCACCGCGCTTTATCTCATTTATTAAAAAAGGAAAATAAAATATATATGGCCGTACGCGGGTTTTCACTTCGGTATCGCGCGCGTCGAATCACAGCTCGATGAATAAAATTGTGACGAGCCGCCAAAAGTCGGGTGTGTATTTTAAATAACGTAAAGTGCGTTAGTCGCAGGTGAAAAAATAGTCGACAATAACATAAAAGGATACTATACCGACTGCGTGTACTCGCGAAAAATATAAAAAGCATATATTGACCGTAGAAATGCGTCCGATTGAACAATATTTATTTTTCATTCTTTTAAAAATGTAAATAGTCAGCTTGCACGTTTTGTCCTAAAAAAATGGCCATTTCTCTATTATTTATACTTTTGAATTTCATGCTTCTATTTCAAGCCGTTTTTCTTCGACATTGTGTAATCCGAGTAGGTTACCTTCCCCTGACATATCCAGATATTCGAAAGTAGTTTCGATGCAAAAATGTCGAGGCAGTCCGTGTTTTTATTCTCCGTATTGCCTTTAAATGTAGAAATACGTGGAAAATTTGGAAGGAACAACGTTGCAGTTATTGCGAAAGAGGGCATTACACCGTGGAACATTATTAATTGTAACGCGCTGTTCTACATTATTCGGGTGCTCTGCGACGGATAAAAGGGAAATAGAATTCTTTTTATCGGGGACATCGGCCGATTGCCGTCCCATCAGCCGGCAGAGAGGCTCTAACAAACAGCCGTGATAAAGAAGCGTCACGAAGGTCCGCGTCAACGCTGTTAGCCGGCAAAATTCATCAGGGCCGCACAAAAGGAGGCCGTTAAGGATCCCGGGCTTATCAAGGCCGCGCGCTCGAAAAGATTAAGTGTACTTCGCACACATTCCGGCCGAGAGCAAAGAATGGCGGAGCCCTTCTCCCGTGGGCCGGCCCCTCGACTCCCCCCCGCGCACTCGACGGCCCCCGCGGGAAGAAATTGTCCGGCGACGGAAAAGGGCCGTGTCCGCGAGTCGACCCTCGGCCGGTTTGACTTTCACCCACGCGTGCGCGTGTACAGTTTCACCGTCAAGGCGTGTTTGCACGCGGCCGGATTTGCATGTCGGGCCCTTACGCACGCGCGCGGCATTCTTTCGCCCCCCCGGGGGGTGGGTGTACGCGCCGAGTATATTGGCACTCGAGCGAGCCTAATTGGAGGGGGCTTGCGTCTCGGCGAAGAAGACGCCGCCGCCGCCGCCCGCATTCTTTTCGCCGTCGCTCGAGGGCTCCATCGATCTCGAGGGCGAGGTGTATAATGAGTCGGGAGGGCCCTCGAGGTCGCCCCGGGAATTTGATATTTAGATGCCGCCTGGCTTAGTTGCCGGCGCCCCGAGTTTTCCGCGCGGCCCTTCACGAGCCGCGGCGCCTTGGTAAATAAACAAAGCCTGCCTGTGCTCACTCGGAAATGAATATTTCCGCCATCTAACAATCTATTATGGCGACCTCAGCTTTTAGGGTTGTTTTGTCGTGTGCTTTTAGTTATAGGCTTGCTATTAGTGCTTTGTTTGAGGAGGAATTTGTGCCGATTTGTGATGTATTGTATGGACAGGAATAGATACACGGAGCTAATTTTTTAATAAGGAGAAAACAGGAGGACAGTACAGAATATATAAAATTATGATAATAATGTAGGTAATTACAGGGAGGAAAATAATTAGGTTAAGAGAAAATGTTAGATAAGGTTAATATTATTCATCGCAGGGTAATGTTATTTAAAGTAAGTGAACCTCGAATGAAATATATTTCAATTTCAGAAAATAAGAAAAATGATGGTTTTCGCTGAAGTAAAATTTATTCTATACTATATACAAGAGATTGATTGTTGATCTTTATACCGAAGCATATGCAGAGAGTTTGATGCTGTGTTGTTACAATTTACTCGTAAGTAAACCTATTGACTAAAAGATGCAAAGAGCTTCAAAGTTTTATAATACTTGCGCCGCATAATCTTAATAGAGTTTTTAGTGCCCCCGCGGGAGCGTATTTTCCAAGTTTTAGATCTGTTTGTAAAAGTTGGCGCCGCGGTGAAAATTCCCCGAAGAAAATATACGATAAATTAATTTGATACTTTGGGAATAAGTTTTATCTCCTCGCGAGTGCGGAGTATCTGAGAATATCCCCCGCGCAATTTGACTTTATAAAACCGTCGTTTCAAGTTCAGAGATTATTTGGGGGCGGGCTTGGGCGGCATTTTTCCAAAAGCAAGGGATGATGGATCCCGCCGCGGGCCAGTATATAAATTCCCAGACTCGGCGGCGTCGGGGCGCAAGGAGAAAAGGGGGCATTTTGGAAGAGGAAAAACAAAAAATAAACGACACGTTTTGTAAACACGCGCGTAGATAAGGATAAGGGCGTCTGAGAGAATACGTCGCGATAAAGAGTTAAAGTGATGGAGCGGCATGCTCGCGAGTAAGTAATGCAGGGAGAGATAGAGCCGCGGCGGCAGGCGAAGGAGGAAACGAGCTATGAAAATAAAAGATAGAGTTTATAAGAGTCGCGGGGAGTGGCGGAGAAATTAGGTGGAAAATGAGGCGGGCCCCGGGGCGCCGGGCGGGCCGGTCATAATAAAAGCGGAAGCGCGACTCGTCGCCCCGGCGATGGGAAATCAAGTGCGACGCGAAGTGTGGGAGCGCGCGGCACTCGGGCAGATAAGGGGCTAGAGAGGGATTTGCTTACGCCGCCCCGGCAAATACACCCGGCGAATATAAACCCCGGCGATCTTTCTTCCCTCGTTACCGGCAATTGTGCACTTGCCCCGGGGAAGCCCGCCCAACGCGGTGCAACCCGCGTATATACATCGAGGGCGGTGTAATTGCATCGACGCGGGCTCCCCGGGCGTCTTTTCAACCTGGTCGTCTCGCGGGTGTACTTCGGTCTTCTTTCCAGGATGTAATCCACCAAAGGAAGGGGACTCGAGGAGGATTTGTCGCGTTGTCGATCGCCCAGTCGAATATGTATAACGTGCTTTCGATTTAAATTCAAATTTTAACGACGCCACTTACGTCCTCGAATCTCGGGATGGGCATGCACCAGTTCTTATACTCGACTCACCTGCAACATGTATAAAGCACTCGTCAAGTTATTGCTTAAAAATTATACATCGACTTAACCTAGCATCTGCGTGATTTAACGGGGCGCCGCTCGACAGAACGGAAAATGCGAGCTGGCCAACGCTCGACCGCGGCGACTAATTCTCCCGATAATCGGGCACGCGAGGACAATGCAGCTGCGGGGAAAAGGTAGGGCGGCGGGGCAAGTAGTCCTCGCGGCAAATGAAGTCGTTCAGGGGAGGAGCCTCGACGAGGGCAGCCCGGGGCGGCGTTACAAAGGGAATCGAGTGGCCTCGATGGGGCCCTCGCGCAAGCCGCGGGGAGGACACGTCACGAGGGCGTAGGCGCGCCGGCGGAAAGAAACCGCCCGGAATCCGAGCCGCAAGCCAAAGTGGCTGGAGCCCCGGATGATAGCGCCTTCCCCGGAGGATCGCGAGTCCGGATGTCGCGAGCTTTTCAGGGGAAAAAAGGAGTGCGTGCGTCGTCGAGGGAGACTCATACGTGGAATGTCCCTGTGCATATGGCGTAAATTAATTAGGCGGGGGGAGGAGTTGCCTCGCGCGCGTTTATCAATTCACGGGGGCTAATTAGAGATTTGGCGAGAGTACCGGTTCCTAAACTGCGCCGCTAATTAAACGCCGAGATTTGAGTCGTCCTTGCGTTAAGTTACACCGCGGGCGCCACGGGCAGGCCGACCGTCCGACCGCAAAAATGCGCAGAGGCCCGCGAGGAGCCGGGTTATTATATTTGCCGCATACGGCGGGCGCGGCCCCGCCCTCGATAATTAGCCCGATTCCAGGGGCTCGGCTCGCCGGCCCTCCGGGTAATGATGTTTGCGCGGCGGGCCGCGAGGCGCACAATGCCCAATTAATCGCCCGGCCCCGGGCTTTTCTGCCCCGGCTGAGTAAGGCGTGCCCCGGTAACGAGTCGGGCTGCTCCGGGCGTCGCGGGATTATCGGATCGCCGGATACCGACGGACGGTAATGAGGGGTAATTCCCCGGGCGGCCCGGCGCTTTTTTCATCATTGGTCGGAGTCGGTCCTTCCGCCCGGGCCCCCCCGGAGGTTCGACTCCCGAATACAATTCGAGGCGGTACTTTTGCACACTTTGCGCGCGGGCCCCGCTCGCTTTTTATCGGGGGCTCGCGAGATGCCTCGTTTGCGCCGCGGCAATAAAACGAGTTCGAGTGCCGCTTTGCGCGCGCCCGCGCTTTATTATTCCCCACGAGCTCCTTTTAATACAGTTTCAAATTATTTTACGCGCCTTTCGCCTTTGATGCACGGGCGCATTTTCATAGGACAATGCGCCGCCGGGAGCATTATATTAATGGAAACTTAATATTTTATCGGAGCGGATCCGAATAATAACAACTCCCGCAACTACGGCGCCGCGGCGCTTTTATTTCTTGCTCCGCTGAGTCAATTGCGATTGTTGCGCATTAAGTTTTCCAACAATCTCCCGCGCTCAAATTTCAGTATTTGCAGGAAGAATACTCGTGCAATTTGCAAGGGTCGATAATTCTGCTCATCGAACTTGCGCATTCATTACAGGCGTAATTTATGTCGCGTGGCATTCGCAGCTCTTTAATCACCTTGAAACTCGTAACTTTGTGAAAACAAATAATGCGCCATCGAGCTTGAGGTACGACATTAAAGAGGTGTGCTCGGGCCACGCAGTGTTTTTTCAAGTAAAAGTCAATTAAAGCCCTCCGAAGCATTCGCTCGAGTTTCATTATGGAAAGCTTTTAAAAAATAAAACCCTACCGTAGGACCACGAGGGACTAGGTTCCCTCCGCGGTGCGGAAGAAAGCACCGGAGACCTTAAAATCAATCGGGCCGACAAAAGCTTCCCCCAGGTGGAGTGTTCGCAAATTCAGCGGCTCGCCCCCGCGCTCTTAAAATTAAAAGCGCCGGGGAGCCGGAGAAAAATGGCGCCCGGCCCAGACGGTCGGAATATAAAGTTCAATATTTAGCGTGGAATAGTCGCGCTAATTAATACGTTACTCTGTTTGCATTAAAGAAAGCGTAGCGCGCAGTCCCGGGTTAACGGGCGGATTGAGCGGGTTGTAATAAAACTCTCTCCCGGCATTATTGTTCAAGTGCGAAATGCCGCGCGCGCTGCACTCGCTGGATTGTTGATAACGTTTTTGCGAAATCATTTTGTGCAACGGCCGAATAAAATAAATAGCGTACTGCTGCTTTGGCGTTTTTATTTGTAATGTTGTTATAAAGCGAGCGATTTATCGAGCTCACGTTTGCGTGTTTATCATCCCCAACAATGTGGAAATTTCGTTATTGTATGTTCTTAAATATTACATTATGTATTTCTTGTACATTACGTTTATTTCTATACATTTCCATCTCACTTAAATCGTTGAAAAGTTGAAGTGAAGTATATTATTAGTGCATGTTGCGAGTTAGCAAAAATTTAACCTATGGTAATTTACACAAAGAAATTATAATAGAAAGTTGGGTGCGATAATTCTAAAATGAAATCTGAGCGCAAGATTTACGATCCACTCTTTGCATCTAAAACCAAGCCTCATCCAATTAGCTTCCTGACGTTTCTGGCAGAAATCAGAATAACCAGAAAAGTGGAAACTACCTGGGGAAAAAGTTTGGTTATTTAGTAATTTTATATAATTTAATTATTTCTGTGACTAATGTTTTAATGAATAAATATAAATTAGAAAAACCAGTATACTGAATAAGTCGAAACATACAATTAGTAAACATGGTAACATCGCGGAACACATAAAACGAGCGTGATATTTAAAAATGAATAAAACTCGAAAGCGTGCGTTTATAAAAACTTAATAAAATATAATAACAGCTAACATGAGTGTTTTTAACAATAATTTTAATTATTTTCAAAGAAAAAAAAATAAAAATTGTGTGCGTTGTTTGTTTATTTTTTCGTAACTTTAAAAACGCCAATTTCATCTTTACCTAAAACTTTTAATAAACCATTCAATTTGTTATGTGTATATGCAATCAGAAGCTTAACAAAAGTATCGTTTGCAGCGACCATTTCTCTAATACATTTATTTTTACTTTTATTTAATCATGAAAATGCAGCACTTGTGTCATATGTTAGACAATGAAATCTATCTCTCTTACTGTATCTGTTTCCCTTACTTTATTAAAATGTACCCGCATTTAAATAGTATGCATATACCTTATGTATAGGGAAACTCCATAACTTTCTCTCTGTCATTTGATTCTTTCAGTATATGTGCTAGACTACCCTAATTATTAAATAAGCGTACAAAACCTGATTTAGTCTATAAATTCTACGGATGAACGGATTAGAAAGCAATTTCTATTAGGATTTCGCCACTGAATTTTACTCGCAGGAAACTGATAATCTAATTCTCTTATAATCCGAAAAAAGTCATTCTATAGTAAATGCTCGAGAAAGGGTATCAAACCGTGATAGCGATAAGAATATTTTATCTATTATCCCCAGTCCCTTTGTAGCCATAGTCCGTTGAAAATATCTGTCCGATGGTTTGAAAATGTACACGGCTTACATTATGAGGGGCGCGCCCGGATGGAAACCGGCCTGGGAAAATGAATATCGCCGGCGGGCGTCCTCCCCGAAAAAGCCCCCGAAATCGAGTCGGCTAAAGCAGGGCGCGTGCGAAACCACAGGGGAAAAAGGGCCGAGGGGCGGCGCCCGGGCGAAAGAGAAAGCGGCCGCGCGCCATTAGGGGCGCGGCTAATGAAGTTAGCATTACACTTTCGAGCGGGCGAAGTGCTCTCGGGCGGGCCAGCCCCGCGCCCCTCGCGAAGACGCCGCAGGACGCATCGACCGGGGAATCAATCGCCAGCCCCGCCAGGGCTTTACCCCACCCCCTTATAATTGCATCTGTCCACGTTTGCCGGCCTGTTGTTTGCCCAGGATCGCGCCTCGCTTTTTCCACCCGGCCGGGGGGCCTTTATTGCATTTGCATATTGCAACGAATTCATTGTTGTACGGTGTATGTATATATACACGTGCATCGAGGTCCCGCGTAACCGGGTCTCTGGCATTTCTCGGGGGATTTCTGAATTGGCTTTGGATGGATTTTCTTCGACGTTGTGGGAGCTGCAGGGTTTTGAGCCGAGGACCAAGCCCCTCTCGGCCACTATACCCTAAACTTTCAGCAAAATTGGCCGCGTATGGGTGTTTGTCCGAGAATCTACCGAGACTGTGCAAATCGGAATTTCGTTGTAGACTTTTCGTTGTAAAAAAAAACAACGCTAATTAATTTCTTGGATGTGTATTTTGTTTGAATTTTTGCTAGAATATGGATAGGTTAATTGGATTACCTTCTAGAAGGTAATTCATTTTTTAAGTAAACAACAAAAATCAAATATTATCACTGCGGTTAAAATTAACTTGAGTGCAAAGTTTCTACTACTGCAAATGTAAAACAGAAAGTACATTCGAAGTCCTCTAAGTTTTAATAAGCTTGAAAATCATACGGTGAAACTGAAACCATTTTTAGACAATTCGAAGTTCGTTTTCTCGAAGAAAAGTTCCGAGTGTGTAATTTTAAGTTTTTCGCGTTAAAACCTATTCCACACATACGCGTGAGACAAGTATTTTTACTTCTAGGACATAACTCAGTGGAACCCCGGGAAAAGTAAATTCCATTAAAATTTCTTCGTAATTCGATGTAAATTTAAAGTTCAAATTTTACTCTAACTTCATTTACAAACTGTTCGTAGACTTGAATGTTGACACGCGCGAATAGAACAAAAATCTCAACAACTAAGTTTTATACAAAATCTAATATTATTTCCTGTATATAATCTTGATTAATTTATATAATAAGATCAGATCAATCCTGGATTTATTTTTATATTCCGTAGGTACTTGGACACGCGTTACAGTAATGAAATGTGAAACATTAACCTAATCCAAAATCAATGTGCACTGAACTAAATAAAGAAATATTACAACATCCTGCTCAGGACAGAGCCACGCGTCAGCATATGGCATCATTTTTCAGCGGAAAGAACGATTTCTCAATCTTTCGTCTAAATAATCCGCCAGCCAATGAAGCCATACCGTCGGTCGGCCCGGGCGCATACAAAAACCGGCTCGAAAAAAAGTTCTTCCGATCGAAATCTGCCCGGGACGATAAGCAGGAGTCAAGTCACGGAGTCCAGGGGCTCGTCGCAGCCGATAAAGTCGCCCCGAGTCAAGCAACAGTCTCGTGTCATTAGTTAAACGGGAAGTCGAAAGCGACCCTATCAATCGCCCGGCTATCAGGAATCAATCGGGGCTAACGGCTAAATCAGCACCTTGAGCGCCGTTCCAGTAACATACACACACACACACGTACATATATGATCGCCGGGCGACGGCGTCGCGCGATCCCACCCCAACGGCGTTACACGGGATCCTCCCCCCAATTTCCGCGATACGGCCCGCTTCTTATCCGCCCTGTACTTAATTCCATTGACTCGCGTCGGCCTGGCACGCGGCCCTCCAGGGCGCAACAAGTAAACGATCGATATAGCCCGCACGCACGTACCTTATTCGTCGGCCGCGAGGACGCCGGAATTGCGCCTCTGTCCCGCCGCTACTGCTCTCCTTTGTACCGACCGCCCGATTTCGCCGACGACCCGCCCTCGCGAGGTTGCGCGATAAATTTGTTGGTAGTAAAAGCCCGGTTTACGGGTTTTTTTTCCCCCATTTTTTGGCCCTTTCTTTTCGCGCGTTCGTTAGGAGTGTGGTTGCCGCCTGGCGAGCGGGGCCCAATCGACGCGGTGCACGTGCTAAGTGTAACCGTCGAATCGATCCGGATAATTTAACGCGGAGCCGCGTTATACAGGCCTACTTATATACTTTATACGTTATATGGTTTTGTCTGAAAGTGCAGCCGTCCCGATAATGCCCTTCGACTTGGAGCTCTCGTGGTAAAATTAATTTCATGGGGTGTTACGAGCGGTTTTTATCGCCGCCGGAGCCAGTGCTTTTATGTTATTGCACTTATAAAGCTAGGGAAAGGGCAAATAAATTTATTGTCCCTAATTATTACCGCGGCCAAACGTTGATTTTATCTTCCTCATCCTTTTATGTTCTTCTTTTTACAAAGTGCTACCGAGGGTTAAAAAATTAAACGTGAAAGGCAACCAGGTATAATATAAAGGGGAAATTTAATTTTAGTTATTGCGAACCTCCGTCGGCGCGAAGAGTGTTTCTAGCTCCAAGCAAATGTTTCATTCAATAATCACTGATCCGCGCTTGTAACCGATATAATATTGGATTTAAATTCGTCGCAGCGCGGTAATCTCTATGCATATACCCTCGATTCGTAGTGTGATTGAACAACGTCAGGCTATTAAGCTATTACCGATTCTCGCGCGGATATCTAAATGTAAAATTTCCGTCGTGTCCCGCTTTCATTGCCAACCATTGAATTTTACTTATTCGCGCAATAATGAGACTTTATGACGCGGCCGCAACGTTTAATTTTACGCTTGATTATATAATACGACTTTTAACGTTTGCATCCGCGTTTAATACTGCCATTGCGGGAAATATAAAGAAAAGTTTAATTCGGATGACAATGCCATCGAGTTATTAGTTAACGACGCCGGCCCCTAAATTTAATGAAATTTAACGCGAACGCAAGACCAAAATCATTATTACGCGAATTTAACGACGCGCGCTGCACTTTGGTCGGGATATACACCGTAAAATGATTATCAAGACCAGGGTATAGCCGTGTACTTATTGTAAGGGTTCAAATTACAAAATTATAACGTGCTTTTTCAATCGATAGAGCAATTCAAAAGAAGGGATACTCGGGCGCATGAAAAAATATTCGTCTAATTGAATTTGGCCGGCATTACCCGATAACTATTCGGAAAACGTCGATACCGCGAGGTCCGAACATTTAATATATACCCCTTCTAATTGAATTTAAATTTACGGCCCGGATTAATGTAATGCATCGCCGTTAATTCAAAGGGATTTTATTAAAACTTTTTGAGTTGCTAGCCCGGCCGTATAACATAGTTGAGTAATTAAATTTAGATGGAGGCGCGCAGCGAGAGAGGAAGTGGCATTTTGGCATTTTGAATTCCCGTTCTTGCCGACCTGGTTCCACATCGAGCTTACACACGTACACGCGCCCTCCAAAGTAATCGTCGAATCCGACCGCGCAGCCGCTCGCCCGCCCGCGCCTAATTCGTCGTTTTTCCGCGAGTGGCGCCAAAGAGCTACCCGCTCTCATCCTCTCCCGGGTGGGGCCAAGTAGGAACGTCATTGGCTAAAAAGGTAAGCGGTTCGCCCGGGCAAGAAACTAATACCCGCGCTCTCCGCCGCGAGATCGCCGGCGGGCCGCACAACCCATTCCAATATAATCGCGATGGCGCGCTCCGCCTTCCTTTTTTTTTTCCTCTCGCTGCTCCATTTCCGGCTTTGGCGCGCGAAGCCGCTTAAGAATTTAGCGTGCCGGGCGCGCGCGTCCATTTCCGCGGAGGCGTCCGCTGACTCCCCCCGCGTTCTCCCTTTTTACCCACCCCCCCGGCGCACTTTTATCCGACCGGCCAGTCTTCGCGCGGCGCGGATACGTTTTCCATCGTAAATACCGGGCGAGTCGCCCCCCGCTGCATCCGTAAAAACGGCTGCAGGGAGGACGAAAATAAGAGGGGGGGGGGGATATATTCTGTCCGGTATATATCTCGTCGCTTGTTACATCTTTGGGCCTGCGATCGCCGCGGGCTTTTTTTTATAAGCTTGTCCACCGGCTTCGGTGGCGCGGAAAGTCGGCAGCTTCTTTGAAGTCCGAAGCCCAAGGGCATAGGGCTCGCGCCGCTCGGCAAATCTGAATACATCTCCGGGGGGTGGGGGAATGCCATTAGCCGAGGACGAGTGTCGGCGGCCGGTAGCCAAGGAAACCGCCGCCAAGTAGCGGGACATGAACACGCACATATATATATATATATACATAAAAAAAAGAGAGGAAGGAAAGGGAAAGGCGCGGAGGACGGGCAACTCGCGCAAAAGATTACGCGGGCCGACTGGCGGGTCGGATTCAATCGCAAACTCCTGGGAAACTAATGCCCCCCGATAAATAAGCGGGGGTAGCGCCGGGAGCGCTCGCGATCGGCCCGCGGACAAAGTTGCACTCTGCGTACGTATATACGTATATATATAGGGAGCGGGCCGCGCGCGCCGGGGGATAAAGGCTCGCGGGCGAGAAAGGGAGTCCGGGCCCCGGGGGCCGGCTAATTTGATTAAAAGATCCCGGGGGCCGCGGCCGGGGGATAATTGATCGCGGGGCCCGCCCGATTGAGATTGAGCGCCGCGGGGGAGATGGATCGCGCCGCCGAGACTGATTCGGGGACTAATTGTCGGCCGGCTGAGTTATCGGCCGGGGGGCGCCACCGCCGACTTCTTGGAAAAAGCCCCAACTGCCGCGGAGGAGCGGCTTTTACGGCCCTCGAACTTCTTGATGGGCCGTTTCTCATCGCTTACACGGGCCGAGTCGGCCCCACTGGGGGCGTCTACGTAGTTTAAGCCGAGGTCTTGCGCTCACCGTATGCTATATCAACGCGAGCCCAGGATTCACGTAGACCAATATTAGCAATATAATAAGTGGCGAGGAAATTGTATCAATTTGGGTCAATGATTGGAGCAGGAAGATGTGTGTAGAGTGTGGAAGGTCACATTTGATAATGCGGTGTAACTATACACTATAGGCTAGGTAATAGCAGTCCAAAGTAATATATCGTGTATATACACTTGTATTGATTTCGAGCACTTAGGATACTCCTAGGACTAGTGAATACAGCTTAGCGCAGACTGTATACCGTCCACATAGCTGTGGCCTCTTAGCTGTAACTATTCCCTCTCCTCATCCTTTATCCCATTTTCCCAGCATTAGGAGATGAAAAAAAATGCCGACCCCCGCGATTCTTTGCGCTCGCGTATATTTGTGCACGATCTGCACGGGGAAAAACCGTACGGTTGCAGTTGTAAACGCGTGTTTTACATCCAGAAACGTAGTGGAGGATGCAGTCGGACGGCACTCGCTGCTTAATAATAAACACCGGCGGGGCGTTTGCCGCTTGTTTATGTACTCGAGCGGGGGCGCGCCTATAAACCCGAACGATCGAACCTGCAGAATTCATCCTTTCTCGGGAAGAGCAATACGTCCGCCGGCCCCCGGAAGATCCTCGACGGTGCGGCGCTCTCTCCCACCCGTATACACGCGCGATGTGTGTGTACACGTACGTGTGCATCGCAAGGAGGCGCGCGCGAGCGACGGGCTTCTAAGCGTTTGCAGGGCGCAGTCGGTACCCTCCCCACCCCCAATATCGCGCGCCGGCGGAGAGGATACGGGCGCAGTCGGCTCGCATCCTCGGCCTCGTCCCACAAAAGATTGACTTCCGGGGCGCGCGCGCCGCTCTCCGGAAATAATCTCGCGGCGCGTACAAGCCGCTCTGGAGGGGGGACGAGGGCGCGCGGGGGGGTGGATAAGTTTTATCGAGTATGTAGCGGGGCCGTAAAGGCCTGGGGGAGGGGAAGCCATCCAACCCCACCCCTTGTTTTATTTATATATTCTTTTTTATTTCTTTTCGAAAAGCGCTGTACGGCCGCGGGGTGCATAAATTTTTCGCCCCCCGGCTTTAGAGGCGGTATCGCGGGTGTAGATCGCGCGGCTCTCTGTCTCGGGGCCCCGCGCCGGCCGTCGATAAATCCCCCGTGGATCTTTTAAAGGGATGCGCGGCGACGGGCGCGAACGACGCGGGGATGTTATCGACCGGGTGGGTTGGGGGGCGGACGCCGATTGCCCATCGCCGTGGAAAGTTGAGTGACGACTCGGACCTCGATCGGACTTGCCCTCCGCCTTATCTGCGCCGGGGCCTCGATTTGCCCGCTTATCTCTTGCGCTATTGGAGCTGAATGCAAAGGCTCTTCTTTCACGGGACGGACGACGACGACCCCTGATGGGCTTCGGAATTTATTATCTTGCAGATAAGCCCTCGCTAATGGCGTATTCGGGCATACAGATTAAGTTTATACGGTGTATTTTGCGCGCCGCTACTATTATTACACAGTGAAAGGTTTACTAAAGTTATACCCCGGAGCTTGCACCCGCGTGTATACTAAGCGTTATAATTGAGTTTCTTGATCCCACCACCTCGTTATTAGTGGACAGGGAGAAAGTGAAAAATTCGATTGCAGGCTATCCAAGCGCGTATTAAGTATTAAATTCTCATATAAACGGGCGACTCCTTTTTTTTCTCCCCGCCCCTGCCCCGTGAGGTTAAATTTAATTAAAAATGCCTCGAGGAGTTGCTCGCTGGTACACCGCCGATGGAGTTTAGGAGTTGCCCCGTGGAAAGAAAACGCAATTTAGAAGATTTTATTTTTTTTTTTCTTTTTTTTCCGTTGTTATCTCCCCGCCTTATATTGCGGCCGAAAGGCCGACATATCCCTTTTTCTCCTTAAATGAAAGCCGCGCGCCGAAAGCCGCACTCGGTCCCCGGGGAGCGCGGATCCGCCGGATGCTTAACGCCCCATATCGATCGGGCCGGCCGGGCGCCGGCATTAAAAATCCAATCGAAAGCGCATTTGTCAGCGCGGAGGGGAAATAAAAAAAAAAAGATTGAATGGAAAAAGCAGGTCACCGCCAAAGAGTCATAATATACAACAGCGGCCACGCGGCACCCGAGAGATACATATATATATATATTCGTCGGGCCCTCCAAACTGTTTACTCCCCCCGCGCACCTTGTATATATATATATCGCGCACAATATATCGGGAGAAATCAGCCCGGGACTCGTGGCTATATCGACAAAGGCGTATCCCCGGCTCGTATATCCGGCCGACGCACGCGGCCCTTTTCAATTCGCAGTTAAGCCAATACCCGACGCAAATTCGAGATCACGGGGTGGGAGGGGGTGGATAAGCCGGGGCCACGGAAGGAAGCCGAGGATCGATTGCCCGCCCCCACCCCCCGCTCTTATCTCGGGCGCTTTCACCGCGCGCCCGTTATCGCTCGCGCGCCTTCCTCCACCGCCGACTCGCCTTATTTCCGCGGTCGGCGCCGCGCACAAAGGGGAGAACCCCGGGAAAATTTCACTTGCTCGTGGCCCGCGCGCTCCCCGTGCCCTACCTCCGCCCTATATATATATATACATACACATTGTTATTGGAATAATGGCCTCCGAGTGCGGCGCCGGGCTATTGCTGCACTTGGCCTCTGTCTCGCTCGCTCCCTATCCTCGGTGCGGTTGCGGCTTCCGGGGCTGCCGCGCTCGGCACAATTGCATACCGCCAGGCTAATGAGTTATTACTGATCAGTGATACAGTGGTAAAGCGAATTCGCTCCCGCAGGCGCTGCTGTTTTCGCTTCGGGGATTTGCTTGCTGCGCTGGAATAAGGAATATAAGCGCCGTAAACGAAATGCCTAGTTGTTGGCCCGAGCCTCGTGAATGGGATATCTCCTTTTTTTTTTTGCTCGTCGACGACCAAGTGCAAGGCATCTGATCGCCGGTGGATTTGTTAACTGATTTTTTGTCGGTAGCCGTTAATCAATTTATTTCATCAAAGATATCCACCAAGCCGATACGTGGAGGGATACGAGGCAGTGTTAGCTATGTTTACCGGCCAGTATTTGGTTACGAGGTAGATTACGTTTCTGAGCCTGACTTTCGTGCACATTGGCTTTTGCTTTAACCCAAGCCCGGTACTCAGTTATGTTGGACACTATTAATAATCGCATTGAAAGCTCGCGATCGCGCGCATCTTGCACTTATTCTAATATAACCTGAAAAAAAAACAAATATAAACTGAATACCCCGTTGCGAACAAAAGCCAAGCTTTCAACTTTCGTCGGCTTATCTTTTTCGCGAAAGCAACTTATTTTTCGAGCAAAGCCCCAACTGTTCCTACCGGACGCGCTGGTCAAACCCAGGCCGTCTCCATTAATCACATTTACATCTCATTACACGCGCATAAAACTCGGCGGCTAATAAATTACCGCGACAGGCAGGCGGCCCGGCCCCGATCGCGCATTAATAATCCGGCCGGCGCACGAATTCGCAAGGCTAATTCATTCTTGGCCCCGGGATAAGCCTCGGGCCAGGACCTCGCGGCGCAAAAGAGCCTGACACGCGTTGCCGGGGTAAAAAAAGAATTGGCCGGCCGCGTTAAAAGGACGAGGCGAGGCGGCCGGTTAAAGGGAAAGGCCCCGGCTAAGTGAATCTTCAAAGAGAAGTTGGCCGCCGCGGCGCTCCGTCAAGCGTCGCGGCTGTTATGTCGAGTCCTTTCTTGTATTTATTCGGCGCCCGGGAAGCCCCGGGTCAAAGCCGCGTTATACAACCCCTTACCCCGCGCGCCTTACAAAGGCGCCGACTTTTTTCCACCACGCGTATTTTATTAATATGTATAGAGGGTTGAAAGGCGCAGGCGGGGCTCTCCTCTCGGGTCTTGATTGACGCCGCTGCCGGGGCGTCGACGCGCTTAAATAAATCATATCGATGCGCGGATCGTGCCTATGTACATGTATACGCATGCCAGGAGATCCGAGTGCCCCGGCCCCCTTATGAATTATTTGACGAGGAGCCCGCGTCCCCGGGAGCCCGGGAGTCGCGCCTCGTTATCATCAGCCCGGCCTACAATAATCACTTACACCGCGAGCCGCGAGACCCGCCGCCGAATTTGCCCGCCCCGGGAGGTCTAAGGCCCGATCGAGGCCGGACAAAGCCGCGGGATTGACGGACGGTTGCCGTCAGCGGCAGACTCCGCGCGTCCGAGCCGACGCCTTTCCACCGCATTAACGCACTTGTGCGTACACGTACGCAGGTGCTTTGTTTCCCGCGGGAGGGCGTGTATTTTTCAAGCGGCCTCGCCTCCGGGGGCCGGGGTGATAATGATGCGCGAGGGGCGGAATTTTCCGGCGGTCTTATAGCGCGTACGCGTGTATATATATATACGGTCGCCCCTTGGCGGCATTGTTTGCCCGCGGGCCCGGCGACGTCTGAGCCGCGCTCTCAGCCGAGATGACGGAGCGACGCCGGATGGAAATACCGCCGGAGGACAATGTTCCCGGGCGAGCGAGGAGCCATCGCCCTTTTTACGCCGAGCGTTATTAATGGATTGGCCCGGGCCCCTCCCCGGCCTCCCATGCAAATATGGGCGCGAGCGATCTGATAATTGACATTTTTTTTTTCTTTTCTTTATTTTCTCCGTCGAGTTGGCGGCTCGCCTTGGTCCCGATGCGAATACCTCCTAAGCCTTTGAAAACAAACGAAAGCAAGCGGGGGGGGGGAGAAAAAAAAAGGAGGCGTATAAAGGAGGGCGAGCGGCTCGGCGGGCGGGGCGGCGAGAGTGAAAAAAGTAATCCCGGGGACAGAATTGAACAATGCACTCGGCGTAAAGCTCAAAGGATCGGCGGGTCCGAGTGCGGCCGAGGTCGTAAACAAGCGCCGCCAAACTGGGAAGGCCTGCTCGCGGAGGAATTACGCGCGAGAGGCCCGCCGCCGCGGCCCCGACGATCAGGGGTCGAGTGCGCAGGGGGGTGGGTGGGGGCGCAAAAAGGGTCTTGAATTACAGGGAGAGTACGGTAAATAGCTTTTGCGCGGGGCTTGGGTGACGAGGGCGGCGCGCGGGCCCCCGGGAGGGACATTGAATAACAGGGGTGGCGGGGCCGGAAAAATGAGGCGGCGGATTAAAAAACAAGGCGCAAAATGTATGTATGTGCGCGTCCGCTCTATCCCCCTCTCTCTCCCCTTTTAAGCTTTTTACGCGGCCCCGCCTTGGCTAATCCTCATTTTACATACAGTCGGCAATGCTTATCATACGTAAGCATCGCTTATTTAGATGCGCCGGGGGGCGGCGCCTGCATTAGTCCGCCCGCGTTGCCGCGCGGTCTCGCCGGGGGCCGCGGGCTGACCGCCGGAGATTTTTGAGCGGGTCGCGGACCCGCTTAGCCGAAACAAAAAGGAAATTGTCGGGGAGCTTGGGAGGTGGGGGGGGGGGAGAGGCTCGGCGGCGAAACGCCCGCCCCGCTGGAAGAAAAGCGTAAATATTCATTTGGCCCCGGCCGTGCATTTTTCCTTTAGTCGGCATCCGCCCTCCTCCGCCCGGCGCTTAGTAATTATGCGCATTTAGCCGATGGAAAATTTGGACCCCTGGCGCCCGGCTCTCCCCGCGCCGAAACCTCCTACGCATTGTTGCCCCGGGACGTTCCTCCTTGTTAGCCGGGTGGGGTTAATGCGGCCGGGGCCGCGGGTCGGGTTGCCCGTTACGCGATCAAACGGAATTACAACGCGGCCGTTATATACAGTCGACGGGGCCGGGGGAGGTGCCCGCGGTCCTCTTTCGCGGCGCACGGCCAGCCCCGCTGAGGTGGAGGGGAGCCGCGGGGGCGTTCGATGGCCGAGCGGGGCTCCGTGACCTCCGGGCGATATATCCCCCCCCCCCGGTCCTCTGTCTGCGCCTCCGCTTTCGGTCAGAGGACAAGGATGAGCGCGACCAGGCTTTTTTCCTATCGCCGGGGACGTATATTGTGTGTCTTACATCCGCCCGCGGGACAACTCGAGATCTTTGCCCCGCCGGAATAAAAAGAGGCCCCGACCCCCGCGACGAGGGGACGATTAGACGACCGGAGCTCGGGGTCGAGGACGTCGGACCGGTCGCCGCGGGAACTGCTACACAAAACCATGGATTCGACTGTCAGTCGCAGGCGCGATAGCTTGCCAGGCGCACGGGCCGAATCAATCGGCCTGCCTCCCCCCCCCGTCGAACCCCGTCCTCCCGAAAAAGGCTCGCGCTGCGCTCCGAGTCTCCCTCTCCCGAGTCGGGACAAGCAGCCGCTGGCAAGTGGATCCGCGCGCGCGCGCGCATGAATAACGAGCGGACTTAAAAGACCGCGGCCGGGGCGAGAATCGGGCGGGGATCGGGGGGCCCGGGGGGAGGTTAGGGACTCGGGGGCGCCCTCGCGACGCTAACGCACTTTAGGATATTATACGCCCCCGCGCGCACCGACCTCGGGGGGAGGGGCCCAGGAGGAGTCACGGGGCCGCGGTGGAAAATTCATCGGGAAAGTTCCGGGAAAAATGCCCCTCGCTCGGCCCTCCCCGCCGGCTCTCCGCGAGACTCGGCTGTGTTTTATTTGATTAGGCCGGGGTTGTTGTCGGAGGGGGGTAAGATAAAATTTGTGACGAGACGTGTTTGTTTTATTCGCCGGCTAGTGCAGTCGACGGCGCGGTTTATGCCTGTAATGGAATTTCTTTGTTAGGATAATTTTCTTTCCGCGCGCCCGCTCGCTCTCCGGGCCGCTGCCCCCGGCCCCGCCGCCGCCGTCTCCCTTTTTTTTTTTTGTTATTTGTTATTTTTGCGTTATCGAAGTGAAAAACTTTTACGGCCGCGTAAAGCAAAAAAAAAAAGAACGCGAGTGCAGCCCGCGGGAAACTTTTCTTTCATATCCCTTTCAGAGGCGGGCCGATCTTTTGTGATAAAGCGTTGAATGCCCGTCGAAAATTCTATTGTTTTTAAACGCAAGTTATGGCTCGTCCCCCGGGCCGTCTTGGGCTCTTCCGCGCCCGGGCAGCCGGCCGATACTCCCCATAGCCCCGGGAGCGCGCGCTCCCGTAAGCGGATTAATCGATTGCATTCATCAGGATTGCTGTCCTTGGCCAGCTCGGCGCTCGCACCCGAGTAAACAATGGCCCAAGTGCGTTTATCTGCCATCGGCTCGGCGCACTCCACGCGGGAGAAAAACGAAAGGCGAGGAGCGAAGCAAAAAAAAGAAAGAAAAAAAGGCGCCGCGCTAAATTCCGGTTGGAGCGCCGCGACAAAGCGGCCGGGCGCGCGATAAAAAAAAAAAAAGGCAACATTCCGCCAATCAAAACGGCCGAGTCGACGGCGGCCGGCGGCCTGCTGAGGAAAATCCATCCACGAGTCAACAAAGGGGCGCAGCCGCCGCCGCCGCCGCCGCGGCATCCGGCCCGCGCCCGCGTTTGCCGAGCATTCGAAGTAATAAACCTTCTTTCGCGCGCAAACATCCTAAATAATTAAAGGGGCGAGTGGGCGCCTCGCGCAATTTCCCCGGCTCACAAAGCATTCCGGTAAATTGGAAAAAAATTCAGCCCCGGCGCAACGAAAAGCCGAGCGCAGGAGCGCGTCCTCGCTAAATATTTCAATCCTATTAAGTAGCGGGCCCCAGCCCCGCGAAGACGGGCGACCCGCCCGCGACGCCCGCGGAATAATGCGCACCGGGAGGAAGCCCTGCGCGAGGCCGCCTCTTTAATAAATCATAGAGCGCGACCCGCGCGCCTCGGCCCCACCCTCGTCTTTATTTGCGCGTCCCCGCCCGAGTGGATTAAAAAGCCGGGAAGGGACTTTTTTTCCATTTTTCGAATCGGCCGAGGACTTTGCTACCCTGCCGACTCGCACCCTGACGCGTGTGAGGAGGTCTCGACAGCCTGACGACGGCTTTGTTCAACTAAGCATTTGAATAATGTCTTTTATCGTTTACATGTTTGAACGAGCGTCTAGTGGGCGTCGACGCATTAATGGAGGATGGACTATTGACGTTATCAAGGAAAACAACCGGGCTTTTATATTAGATCAAGGTTCTGGTAGAAAGGGAATATTTTTTAACGCACTGAATGTAGTTTACGAGTAAAACAGTATTGATTACTATTGATGACACTGCATATCTATGGGTACAAGTATGTTTATAAATATATTTCGTATGTAGTTTTTTTTTTGTAAACAGTGCATTTTTCTACCAGGGGTATCAATAATCACGCGCTTCCTGTATTATTAAGAATAGTCGCGAGCTAACACGAATAACAACAAGCTTTTAATTAAATAACCCTTCTTTGGAAATTTAATAACTTTGATTTTAATTAAATCGACTTTACAGTATACCTGGACGCGCGCCCATATCAGCTCGACACGCATCCGAGTGGATATTAATAAGCGCGAGGCGTTCGAAATTTATTCGCCGCTGCGGATACACGTGCGTGCGAAAATATTGATCCCTCGCGAACGAAAATATACGCGTATCGCTTGTCGGTTCGACGGGCGCACGGCGCCCAAACTCCGCTGACTCGGGAGCGGACTACTATTGGATGCGGGATCTTCTGGGAGCCGATCCGGCCGCTTAACATTTACTGTAGCTTGTACGTGCGAGGTTAGCCCCCGTTAATATTTACTGCGGATACGTGCATCGCCCTCGAGGCTCGCGATTTTGCGCAATTTTAAGCCCGCCCGAGCTTGATCGAGCCGGCGGCCCCGTCTGTGCGTACTCGACCCGTGTCTACTTGCTCGCATTTAGAGCCCTGCAGTAGACGTGCAACTTTAACGCTCTTCTTCTTTTTTTTTTTTAAGGTTACGTTAGAGGTTAATTCCTTCCGGGCGCGCAACCTGCCTTTGCTCGTATAAAACTTCTTGGGCGAATTTTAATTATTCAGTTACTTTGGCGAAAGGGAAAACTAGCTTTCCCGCTGGCCCGCGCGCTTAAACGTTAAAAACTTACGAGGGAGAAAGATTTTAATGAATAATTCTGACGTACAACTTAAGGGACTGATAATTGAATCTTACGCCCAAGTAATTATATACTTGTAGATTAATTCAATATTTTTTTGACAAGCGGGTCGCAAGGTTTGTTGTGTGCCAACTTGAGGAAGTTGGAACAGGCGCGTGACACGAGCAGAATCCCAATACTCGTCAGACTTTATCAGTTTTATCAGCAAACGTCAATACGGCAGCGCGTAACGAGATATAGATTGCGACGTGTGACAGTGGCCGTTGTACAATGCAATATGTATACCCGAATCGAGGGACTTTATCGCGTTGTTCGGATTCATTAATCCCATCTAACGTTAACGCCTTTGAATATACTTTGGCAATATTTGACGCGCCGAGCCGGTCGGTGTACACAAAAACCCACGGGCAGCGCAGAGTGGGCCAATTAACGGAGTCATTTGCAGGAGCGGCGAAAACACGGGCGAGCGAGGCCGAGAGCGATGCATCAAGCAGCATAGCCCGGGCGCAATTCATACATGATCAGATGATCAAACAGGGCTCTCTTTTCCTCGTGCGCCGGCCCTGGCTCGCCGCCGAGCGACAGGCCGGACAGCGCCCGGGAATTTGTTTAACGCGCGTCGAAGCGGCAGGGGCCGAGGGGAGATTGGATAAATTATTTGACGGATGGGGGGCGGGCCGACGTGACGTCTCGTTCGGGAGGGGGCCGGGCGCTTTTGCATTTTCCCTCCTGGCCCACCCCACGGGCTTTTCGGCCGGCCGCGCGTTTACATGAGCTACGAGTGTTGATAGCACGAGGCCGAACGCGAGGCTTTTTCATAATAGCCCCGGGGGCTCGAAACAACGTCGTTATATTGTCAGAGCTATATCGGCCGGAGTTTTTCCCGAGGAAATGCACTGGCTCCCGGCATTGGGATTCTGTCGTGGCGCCGACGCTGATTATCCCAAAACGCATATCGTTATTATTTATTGTGCTGTGTGACGGCAGCCGGGCCGGATTCCCCGCCTGTCCGATGTAATTGTAACGGCGCACAATAAGGAGGAGGGCGCAGCTTTTGTCGAGGGAGACTTGCACGGGGGAAACACGCAACGCATAATAATTTCCTGAACGTTACAATGCGCCGACCTTTTATTTGTGTACACTTTTGAAAAATGTATTGATAATGAGCTGGGCTCCCGTATTTGATGCTTCAACGATGGACTCATTCTTTCGCATTTTGAGAATTTGGACTACGTTTAACAAACATTTTCATTTGTTAGCGCTGGGTTTAAGGTTGCATAGGGGTGTACAATGCCGAGGGCTTGTATTTTAGTTAGGATCCTCATTGTCGAAGTAGCAAAGAAATTTCCGAAATTTCGAAAGTTTAATTTTGAAATAGCTTTCACGAGACTCCAAAAGACTGAATGTTTCATTAGAACATTTTTCAGGAAGCATTTAAAAGGCTTTATAAACTGTCCTATAGAGCCTGTCCGGCTTACTTACCATGCGCCAAAATAAATTATTCAACGGGCGTACTACAGGCAATATAACGAATAGCGCCAAAAATTAAACAATGACTGGCCGAGTGAAAAAAAAATTCGTACTTTGAGATAATGCTCGGCGCATTGTAAGGAGAACCTTGGCGCAGCACGTGCGCCCCCAAAGTATCTGGAAAGCCATAACTCAGATAGTACGTCATTAGTCCGGCAGCGTGTAACCCATCGAGAAGCGTCTTTGAAACATTAACGTGGCTATATTGCGCGGGGAGGAAAAAGAATAGCAGAGAGAGGCAGCGGCGTGGGCGCGAGGCGGGAAAACTTGCCGACCGCTCCTAGGCGGCGCGGGGCCGCGTTATTCCCGGCCCGTCCCCCCATTAACGCGCGCCCCCCGGCCAACTTGGGCGAAACCGGGGGTTTTGGACCGGGCCGCTCATCAAAGATGTACAAAGTTCGGGGGCGTGAAAAATTCATCGCGGCCGAAGTTGGCTGCGTATCAGCGGCCGAAGGAGCCCCATACTCCTTTCTCCCTCCCCGCGCGTGAAAATTTCAGGGGCCCCGGGATTATTATTTATAAGGGGCGGGGCCAAGCTTCCCCCCCGCCTGCTTTGCCCCACTTTCGCGATACATCGGCTTATGTTTTGTTGCAATTTAAAAGTTGGAACTCACGAGGAAAGTTGACCGCACCCGGTGACCGATGGCTCGCTCGGCGACAATTAACTCGCCGACGCGGCCTGATCGAGTGAGAGTAACGAGGCCGCGACACATATGGCCTGGATGTGCGCGGGCCGACACGCGCGCGCTCGCGCGCCCCCTAGCGTGAAGGATAAGTGAAAACTTTCTTTTTTTTTTATTTTTGTATCCCCTGCCACACTCGGTGTCTTTAACCGCGCGATAAACACAGCGGGCGTATTTTCGCTCATTGCGGCCCCTGAAAAACTTGGTCACGACTGTGCTGCTCCCCTTTTACACGGGGACACGAAAACTTTTTGATTAAACAAATAGAACGACGGGGACACTTGGCGCCGAGGTAAAAACGCGCCGGGGCGGCACTGGGGGGGACGGGCGGGAGGAGCGACAGGCCGCGTGAAAAATTCACCTTGGGAGATTAAGCGGGAGAAAAAGCCGGGAGCCCCGGAAAATTCCCGAGCCGGAGATGCCGGCCGGCGTGGCAGACGTCGGGCGCCGCGGGCCGAGCCGGCTCTGCCCTTGGAAAATTTAACGGACTCGGGGATCCAACATTGATTATAAACTGTTGTGAGGTGGGGCGTAGTTGAAATAAAAGAAAAAAAAAAGGAGAGAGAGAGAGAAGGGCCTCTTGAAATCTTGATGCGTCAACTTGGGCCATCTCCGGCGCGCGGGGAGCCCGGGACGCGGGGGCGGGGGCGTTAATTCCACTAGGGTCTCTCTTTTCCGCCGGCCGCTGAGCCGGCCGCGCGCTCGCCAGGCCCGCCTCCACCCGCCCCCGGCCTCCTTTTTCTGTTTTCCTGCAAAAAGCACGAGAATTTTTAGGTTTTTTCGGGCGGCATTGTTTAGAGCCTCGTTTCGGGGCTTTATCAACTTGTCCGGGCTTGTTAGCTAATGGATGTTTCCCCTCTTCCTTCCCGGCTAGAGCGAGGGCGGTGCTTTTTTTTTTTTTTTTTCGTTTTTTGTTTTCGACGAGCTCTACTTTGCCCCGAGCGCCTACGGCCCCTAAATATTATTTTACGCGCGAACTGCCGTTCAATTATTCGGAAAAATGGATGCGTTTCCGGCCACAATGGCCGGCACTAAAGCAAATAGACGCCATCCTACGGTAAATAGGCCCTGTGGCCCCGATGGCCGCAATAATTATTTTATTAAACTCTTCACTAGCCGCTCGGGGAGGGGGGCGAGGCCGTTGCCGGGCGTACATCAGCGACTGGCTGATGGTTTACGGCTCCTGTCCGAGGGGGCCGCATGGATGAAGTCCGGCCCCGGCGATGATAAAACGGACAAAGCCGATCGGCCTCCGGCCGGCGCCGGCCTCCCACGTGACGTCCCGGCAAATTTATGGAGAGGCTATAAATATAGCCCGGGAGGAATTTCAAATTAAGGCGAGGCCGCGTGGTTAAGCATCAATTATCAGAATTCAGGGCGGAGGCTGTCGCGCGCGGTCCCCGTGTGCAGATTGCGCGAGGCATCGACAAAGGCGACCTCGCCCTCGACGTCGGCTATGCACACGTGTACACGTGGAGCGCCGACGAGGCTTCGCCGCCTTTTGACGTCTCCGCCGGCTTTCCAATCATAAAAATTTTTACCGCCCCCTAGGAAAAATTGTTCGCGCGCCTTAGTGCGCGCCGGGGCACAAATCCCCGGGACCGCGCGCAATCCAAAATGCGGCGGCGGGCCCTCATTTCCCGAAAGCGCCCCGCGACGCTCCTCACCCGGGAAAATTGTTAGTGCGCCGCCCCGGCGACTCGGCGCTTTTCCATGCCCCCCGCCCGAGCGAGCGCGTTTCCGAAGCAAATAAAGTATTGTTCTAGCCTCCGCTGCGAAAAAAAGGTGGACGGTTCTTAAAAGAAAAAAAAAAAAACAAGGCCGGCCGGCGCATAAAATAACTTGGCCGCGCGGGAACAAAAGCAAATATCCCATCGATTGTATTACAGGAGCGGCACAAAGAAAACCCCGGGGCTTTGTCGGCTCGCGCACGAGAAATCCCATCAGGAATTCATTGATTTCTCCGCGGCGGGGCTAACGAATTCCGAAAATCCCGGGCCCCGCCTAATTTTCCTCCCCCCACGGTCGCCCGTTAACTTTTAATCGCGGATCGGAGCTTTCTGACTCCGGGAAACAACGACGCCGCGACGGCTTTACGACGCCGCGACGACCAAGCCCCTGCCCCCCGGTCTATTTTTTTTTTTACCTTCTTCCAGTCGAGGGGCAATCGACTCCCGCGGAAGCGGGCGCGGCGTTATCCCGGCCGCGCAGCTACGCAGCGGCGCGAATAGGTTTTAGGCGCACTTATCGCGACCCTTTTCCCCTTTTTCTCCCGCCCTTCTAACTTCCTCGCGCTCCGCGGCGCCCGTGTTTACGGCTTATTTTACGTTCATTGTTAAAGCCCCGGGAATTTCGTGCGAAAGAGTCGCCCAGTTGTAGCCTCGCTTCGCCCGCTGTGCTGCGCTCCGCTGCTGCCGCTGCGTTTTCCGATCTGTCTTTCTTTTTTTTTTTTTTTTTCTGTTTTCTCAGCTCGCTTCCACTGCATTTTCCCTGATTGAATGTTGAATCAAATCCCAGGCGCGGCTACTTTTGATCCAACTCCGTCGAGTGCACCGTGCGCCGTTTCCGGATCCGAGATAATTTTTGGGAGGGACTGGAGCGTTGTTGAAAAAACCTAGCAAGGCTTATTTGTCAGTCGATCGTTGTTGGAGTGTATACGACGACCCGAGCAAGAGTCGAAAGAGTCGGAGTAAATATTTAAGTGGCCAAAGAAACTGGAAAGAAAGCGCCCGCGTCCGAGCGGAACAAGGGTAGGTATATACGTATATATCTACTTATGCGCATGAGCAGTACACAATAATTCATAGCTCTGAGAACTTTTGCCTGGCAGTTTCTCACGTCTTGCGTCTTCTTCGGCCGTAAAAGATGAAATTATTTGAACTACGGGAGCGAGCCGCCGGCGGACAGGACCAACTTTGGCGCTCCCTCGAAAAGAAACATTATTAACAACGTCTCCGGCGCGCCCCTAGCGATTAAAATCCAGCGGCGGGCGGGGTCACACGGCCTCACGCGGCGTCTTGGCGTCTTCCATATATTGGCACGATCGCCCCTTTTTCCCGGCGATATAAACGTCGAACGCCCTCTGTGTCTATTCGATTAAACATTTAGCGGGTCGGCGGGCCGGTGGCTCCCGGGGGAGGTGCCTCGGTTCCCCGCAGCGACCAACCGGCCGCAAACCCTTTTTTTTTTTTCCTTTTTTTGTTGTTGTTGTTGTTGTTAGAGTTCCCCAACCGCGCTTGTTGCGGCGAGGTCGTCGCGCCCTCCGCCGGGCGCGTCATTGAAAGGCGCGAAGATGATGGATCCGATATACATGGCCGTGCAGATATGCTTTTTCCGTGTCTGCCTGTCGGCCGCTCCCGATTTATTACGCATGCCGGGCCGCCTCGAGAGATAAACGACGCGCGTCTTCTTCTCTGGGGGGGTGGGAGCGCTGCGATGATACGCTTCTTAGGCCCGCGACTCTGTGACTGGCATTGTCGCCGGCTCGGCGCTCCGGGGAGTGATTATGCCCCCTCCCCCCCCCCCCGTCGGCTTTACCGCCTCGCGGCAAACAGGGCCGCGCTAATTCAACCGTTCGGGTAATGAAACTGCGCCGAAATGATAAAGTTACAAGAGCCCGCGTTTTGGGGGAATATTCAGTTGAAAATGGGCCGGTAGGAAGGCGCGGGTTCATGCCCAAATAAATTCGGGCGCGGATGGGTATTAGTGCGTTCGGGCGGGGGCACTTGACGGGGCCGCCTTGGGAATCCTTTTCGGGGTATGCGCTTCGTTAACTTTTAGTGGGCCGCTTGGTTAAAAGCCATCAAGTCGGCCAACTGCCGGGCGCCCAAATTAATTAATAACCCGCACCTCGGACAAGTTCAATTGCAAGTGGGAACGGCGCCGCGCCCCCAGGAGCAGAGCTACATGTAATTAAGCAGCGCGAGCTTTCTTCCGACGGAGTGTATAATGGCATAACCGTGTTCATCGCGAGTCGCCGCGGCTTCGATTTTTTTTTTATACCAACAAGGCCGGCCGGCGGCCATCTTGGGCGGCCCGCGAGGGCCGAGATTAGAGGCGCGAGCAAGGGTCCGCTCTAATAACAGTCGGGCGCTAATTACATTTTTGCCGGGCTTGCGGGCCGGGGCCGCATCGACAGGGGCGTCAGCCGGGGCTTGCATTTTTTAAAGGGCGCATGAAAGGCAGCGGACGGGGGGGGGGGCCTCTCGTGGGGACGGCCAGCCGGCCTGCCAAAGTGCAGAAACGGGTTAAGTGTAATTAGCGCGGGAGCTTTGAAAGCGACGCCCGGGCGGATCCGGCCGAGCGGCTTTCAAGCCCCGGCCGCTCAATGCTCCGCGGCTGCTTACGCGGCCGATGCGCGCCGCCCATGAATTCGCGCCGGGTGTTCCGTTCCTTTTTTTTTTTTTCTTTATCGGCCGAGGCTTTATCCCCGGCGGGCCGCGCGCTTAAAATTTTCTTTTACGGCCCTCGCTCCGGGGCATAATAAACAGAGCGGAAGCCCGCGCTAAGCACTGCGGCCCGATCCGCCGGCCGTGCAACACTCGGAGGAAAAAGGGAGCGGCGCGTATGTATATATATCGGTCCAGCGCGCTCCCGAGGCGGATCGATGTGGGAGCCTCGCGAGCTTACACCGCCCGTCGACGCTCTGCTGTTTGTCCCCCGCCGATGTTTGCCCGGCGCGAAAAGCAGGGAGGCTTCGCGCGCTGCCCTTGGAGCCGAGCCACTGTTGCCTGTACGTATTCGGGGGTGATCCTGCGGCTTTTCCGGAACAACCTCGCCCGCGCGGAGGTGGCAGCCTCGGGATCGATGTATAATTAACGCGGGCCGGCCGCCGATCGATGGGAAAAAAAAAGAAAAAACCTCGCGAAAACTCAACGATAATCCCTGGCGCTTTTCCTTTCTCCGGACCATTGTCCGGACTTGAAAGCTTCCGTCCTGGGGCCGGCTCGGCTCGGCGGCGTCCCCCGTCCCCCCTCTCGCTCGTCCTTTCTCCCGTTTTCTTGTGTATACATAGGCTGTTGACCGTCTTGGAGGAACGATTCAACCTTATTTTAGCCCCGCGCTCGTGCGGAGAAGCGCTTTTGTAATGGCCCCGGCTGAATAAAGCATCGTATGGAAAGGACTTAAAGTCCCGATTTCACTCTTTCACCACTCCGCCGAGGGGCATTACTTCGGTACACTTGAGTAGCCCTTTCCTCCTCCGGCATTGTTCCTCTTTTCTATTGTTTTTAAATTACCAAAAATCAATATTGCCCGGTAATTGGTTATCCGCAGTTTGGAAAATCGTTGCCATGGATATGCGTCGCTATCTCGCCGAACAACAAGAGGCCGTAATAACCGAATAATAGCCGTTCTCTTAATTTCCATCAACTGCAGTCAAAATAAACTGGCTTCTCCGCCGTCGGTGCAATAAAAATTCATTCGAGTGCAAAAATATCAAAGGAGCCGAGGCTCGAATCGAGCGCTGATATGGAAAGCGATCAAATGCCCGTTTTTCTTCTCGGTATTCGGCAACATTAATTTAACGTCTTCAATTACGCTCAAAGCTTTCATTGCTCCCTCATGCCTGCATTCTCTTAGCTTCCCCGGCGAATCGCATTAGCCTCGAACCACTTAAAAGCCTCGTCCGTTGTTTTTCCACTTTTATTCCATCTCATACAGCCCCGAACCGTCTACAAGAATAATTCACCTTATCCCACTTGGGCACTTATCTTTGCTTTAGATTCATTCCACTACTTCTTATTGTTTTCGCAATAAAATAAATTACTCTAATCTTCGTCCCGCGCTCTAGTTTAATCGCAGTTCATGGCAGACGGAGTTGCCCATCCCGCGAGTTAAAACAAGCGATAATAGAAAGATGAGGGAGGCTAATAATGAATCTTTATCGGGAACTTTGCCCGCTCGTTCTGAAGCAGAATACAAAAAAATCTGTATACACCCTCCGGTGTATCGAAGGAGCCGCGTAAACGATAAAACGCCGGGGGGCTAGGGCCGTTTCAATTACACATCCGTATCAATGATAGAAAAAGCCCGGGCTCTGCGGTCTTCCCTGCCCCCTGGCGCTCAGGCACATCGAATCGAACAGGAGCACTAAGAGGTAATCGAGTCGACGGAACGAGGGAAGATCGACTGCACCGGGCCCCGGGGAAGAAAAGCAGCCGGCGGCGAGGGTGGGACAGGGGCTCGCGCGTCGCCGGACCGTCTGCCAGGAAGCCCGGGCGAAAATCAATGGCGAGGACCGCCGCGGCGACTCTGCCCCGGCTAATCCCGCGCGACCCTCCCACCCTCGGTTTTCACGGCCGGCCGGACGCGCCGCCCGTTAAAACGTCCTCGCGAGGCGGCGTTAATCCGCGGGGGGGTGGGGGACGACAAAAAAAAACGGCGTCCCCGGCGCGCTTGATCAAACAAGAGGCGGATTACGCGGGCCCCCGGCGTCTAACGAGGCTCCCCCCCTTATGCATATCCGGTCGATCGGCGCGATTTGGTATGCGGCGGGCGCGTTTCGTTGTGGCCGCGGGGGAAATGTACATACGCGGTGTCCCCCCCCCGGAAGCGGACTCGCTCGCTAATTATTCAAGCGGCTTTCTTTATTTTTGCCGGTTGGTTCGACGGTCCACGCAGGAATGAGGAGCTCGCGGGGCGGTTGGGAGACTCGATTAGCTCTGGGGGGTGGAAGGGCAAGTGAGCCCCGGTGGGTATACGCAGGCGGCTGTCGAGAGCCGTTGCCTAGTTTGTTTCCTCCAGAGTTGCCAGTCCCTTTCCGACGTCGTATCTTTTATTTCTTGTGTCCCATTGGTGTCGATTTTATAAATAAGAGAAGACACTTTATTTGCCGGCGAGGGGGTTAGGGCGCAGTGCGGCCGCCGCGGCGTAACTTTCCCCTCGGAGCCGAGGAAAAGTTTATAGTTGTTCGAGGGAAGCTTCCTTTTTTTTTTTTAATTGCCGAAGGACGGCGGATCAGTTGGGTGGGTGGAGGACACGCGCGGCCTGTCCGATCGGCCTCGGTGAATTCTTTCCAATTAGGGTGGGCGAGGTCGCCCGGGGAATCTGGCGCTCGCGGAAACTTACTTCCTCGCGAGGTAAGTGCCCGGCCGAGGGGGGGGGACTTATATTCCGCAGCGTCCCGGGGCGCCGGCGTCGAGTGCGCGAGCAGTGATTTATCGGACTCGCCGGCTTCCTCCGCGGCCATGATATATTACCCGGCAGTATCCCCCGGAATATCGTTATTCAATCAGGCCCGAGTAACGGCCCGAAGAACAATATCCCGGGGCATCTGGAGAGGCGGGCCGGATTAGCCGCGGCCCGCCTAATCTCCATCAGCGGCCCACCCAACGATTAATTAGGCAGGACAAAAGGCGCCCCGCGCGCGACCTTAATATAAGCCAATTCAAGTTTTTTTTTTTTTTTCCCTCGTTCGCGCCAACTTAGCCCCGGCGGTTGGCGAGAGGCCGCGGGGGGAAAGGAGAGACTCGCCGCGGAGGATTGTAAAATAGGATCGAGTCGGACGGTCAATTTTCCGCCCGGCACATAAAAGGATAAAAACCGAGGGGCCTGCAGAGGGAAATGCGTTGGGGAGCGGCTGTCCGGGCGGCCGCCGACGGCCTGCCACCATGATTGACGGACTCGGAGGAGGACCACCGCGGGGATGACGTTGAAGGGGCGGGCGCGTGGGGGGGGGTCCGATCCCCCGGTCACTCGTTTGCCCACATCCGGAATGCTAATGGACTTGGAGTCCGGCCGTCCCCGAGGCGTCAAGATTACGCGATTATATAAGCGGGGTATTTTTGGCACTTTTCGGGCCGACTTGGGCGCGAGCGCGGGGGGGAGTTGATATATACCGCGTGGGCCAATTGCAAGAGACTCGCTGTTTTATTGCGTTAGCCAGGCTAATATTAATAATTATGCCGCGCATACATTAGCCGTATAATTTTTAGTTAAGATCGTCGGGCGATATAGTTGCCTAGTCTGAATAATCAGCAACTGCGACATAACTTTGACTAAGGGCTATTTAAAGCACGGAGACTGCATTTGAAACTTGCGAAATTGAATATCGAGCCCGAATTCTCCGGCTCGTCAGTTATGTATGTACGTCTCCTCGGTATATACTGGCAATTCGCTAAGCGCCGCAGTATTCGATAATAAACTATTCAAATAATTGCCAGACCACAATATCGATTCGGTATGCAACATATTTTGGAAGATAATGATCAGGATTTCATACCGACACCGATTCAAATACTATCAAATAATAATAATTCAAACTGTTTACATTCTACCGTAATTTTATTTATTATTTCTTTGAGATTCTGCAAAAATCAATGAAAATTGCACGCGAAATTGCTGTTAGCGCGGAATAATAATCAAAGTTATTTACATTATGCATAGTTGCAGCGTACGGTACATTATTTTGGTGTATTATTTTACAATCTTTCCCCAATACGTTTTTTGAAGTGCGGTGGAAAGTTGAGGAATTGTCGAATAGAATGAACGGAGAACAAAGAAAGAAACAAAACGAAGATAAAAGTCGCGACAGGCACTTATTATTCGTGCGCTGGCAGTCCTTACTCGAGTTGGCGAAGAAAGTAGCGCGCCCCGGCGAAGGTGCAATTCACCGTGGCGATCGGTGCCGCGCCTCGAGTGCGCCTCGGACAAGACGCCGGCCGATTTTATGCAACTCCCCCATATATATATATATTTGACGCGCATGGACATACGTATAAATTTAGTACACATACACACATGTATATATATACGCGGGCAGGCGGGGGGCGCAACGCGCGCGCGCGCTCAATCCGAAACTTTTGCCGCGCGGCCGGGCGGCATACGCCTCGGGGCGGTTTATCGCCGGGCCGAGGGCCGGCCGATGGAATTATTCACGGGCAATCTGTCGTAACCGAGTTAATTTCGCTCCGGCGGAAAATCTGCATATACTCGGGCGGCGGCCCCCGCGCATATTACAGGCCCGAGGTGATGATATGCGGCCATTAGAGCTGTTGCGCTCCTCGGGCCGATGCGCCTCGGGAGCCCGGGGGGGGGGGGGGTAGGGCGCGCATCGATTAGCCGGCTGAGTTATGTGCCTTTGTGCCCAGGCGGCCGGCGCTGCGATTTACGCCGATGGCTTTCTTATGTACGCCCTGGCCCTCGCGCGATAAGGGACAGGCCGCCGAGCCGGCCTCTCGCCACCCCTTGCCTTTCCTTTTTTTATTTTGCTTTTCATTTTACGCCCGCCGGGGGGGTAGTTTTTTTTTTTTTCTTTTACGCGGAGGAGACCGGCCCGATTAGCCCCGGGGATTTAGGAGTCATTTATTACCGGGGGGAGGGGGGGCTACTCGAGGCGCTCGATTTTCCGGCCACTTTTCCCGCGGGCTCATTAAAAGCCGGGACTTCGTCAGCGGCGAGCCGCGCTTGTCATTAGCCGGATGAGCGCGCGGATCCTCCCCCATCCCCCGGCCGCGGGGGCGCCGACCGCCCGACGCCCCGAAAATTCATAACGTTTTGAGCCGGGATTAATCGCGAGGCCTTGCCGATTAGCCAGTTATATGCGCGCCTTTTATTCCAAACGAGGATACCTTGCCAATGATGTTTGTCGGGGCGAGTTAGCCGCGGTGCAACGAGTGAACCGCCGCCGGTTACGTATGTATGTACTACCTCTTTTTTTTTTGTTAATAAACTGCGGCTTTTCCCGGGGATTTTGCGGGGAGGCACGGAGACGCCCGCGGCGAGCCGATGGACGACGCCGGGGGTCTTGATTAACGGCCGCCTCGCGAGGACGAGGCAAAAAACAAAACTGCGGCCGCCGCGTAAGAGCTGATTATTGCTTTTTGTTTGCTGCCGGGCGCCGAGAGGATTTTCCGTCGTTTTTGCCCCCTTTTGGCATTAGGAGGGGAAGGTCGAGCGAGCGCTCGGTGGGACGGCCCGGATAAGCGATCGGGAATAATACGCGTCGATACACACCTGATATCTTTGGCTGAATAATACACCCGCTGAATTATATAGGAGAGAAACAACAGTGGGTTGCGTTCGTTCGGGACTAATGGGCCGCGCTTATTTCATGCATTTCATACTCGGCGCTGGGAGCAGAGGGCCCGGCATTCCCCGGGAGCAATTGGATTGCGCGAGGGCGATTTGTCTTTATAAAGAAACATATATAAAATTCGTCTCATTCCCGGGATGAATTTGTCACCGCGGGGAGGAAAGGCCCCTAATTCCGCGAATGCCGCTCCGGATTCATTTTCCCGGGGAATCGAGGCGGCGGGAAAACGCGGGCGGGAAAGAGCGCAAGAAAAATATTTCCCCTCGAGATAAACTTTTTCCGCGGGCCGCCGCCTATATCCACGCGCATACACCCGGGCGGACGAATGTTATTCCGCGGGCTTGAAATGTATCGTCAATTACGATTTACTTTTTTCCTTTTCCCCGGGGGTTAATTAAAAGAAAACACGGATCGAGCATCAAAGGGAGGCAGGCGCGAGCGGCGTGTTTATACCCCCCCCCGGATGTCTCGGGCGCCGCCTGTTGACGTTTTATTAAAACCCCGCCCCGGCGACGCTGTTGTCCGTCCGCGATAAATCGCCGCTTTTGAGGAGGCGAAAAAAAAAATAAGTTTCTGCCGAGCCGTTACTTACGCGGACCCGCGTGCATTATTGAAGCCGCGGCCCGGGCGCAGCTGGGCTCCCCTTCCTTTTTTCCCCGGCGATCCGGGCGATTCGGGGGAGGCGCAGCTGCGCCCGGCCCGGAATTTACAGCCCCTGCGGTTACACGGCCGGCCCGCGGCTTCTTTCCCCGGTCGCGACACGCCGCCACCCCCCCCCCCCTGGCCAAAGTTCCCCGGCCCGCGGGCTTGTGCGCGCGCCCCCCCTATTGACTACCGGCTTTTTCGGCTCCCTCGTCTGGCCCTAACCCTCCCCCACCCCTTTTTTCCTACCCGGCTGGGGTGTCCCCGGGTTTGTTAACTTTTGCTCGGGGCGTGTAATGAAGGCTGTTTTTTTATCGAGGAGGAGAAGGAAGTTGATTCACTTTGGCTGCAGTGTCGAAAGTGTTTTGTTCCTGCTGGTGGAATTTGCGAAAGCGCTTTTTTGTACAATAGACTCTCGTAAGACTTTTAGGGTTGCCTTAGTGAATGTATTTTTCCCTTTGTATTTGGAGAGCGTTTAAGAATCATCTTGAATACCTTTCTTGTTCGAATAAAGATAGCGAATGCGATACAAAAACCGTAAGTGAACTATCAGAAGTAAGATTATAGTCAAGGTTTCAAAGGTAATACAAGATTACGCTTATAATACTCGTTGGTAAATGTTAAATAAATCTATGGAAAATCTGTACAAAACGAAAATACGTTTGTTTCTCGTGTTCATTGTTTTGCGATACGATCGATACTTGATTCAAGGTAGAGCGTGCACTCGCTTGTCCCGGACTATAGGAAAAACAATCTCGAGTCCATCCATCGGGAGATGTAGTCCTTATTAGACAGGGAGGGTGACTACAAGATGTAGGTTTAATCGATTGGACTGGAAGAAGGATAGACACCCGAGCAGTAGGGTGTCTTCTCTCAATTCGATGAGAAAAGTAGAGGCTGCAGCGTCTCGAGGAGTAGTCGGAGATCCAAGTGCCCGGGGATTAACGCCACTGGAGCGGAGTCTCCTGGAAGCCCTTTGAAACAGCGGAAGTTTTCCCGGGAGGAGCCCGACGGAGGCCCTGGCCTCCCCTGGAAAGCTGCTGCGTCTCCCCCCTCTCCTCCTCCGCGGCCTCGGCGATCGTCCAAGGAGGCACGCGAGCAGCCCCCCCCCCGCTGACAAGCTCTCGCGAGCGGGCGTTAAAAAGAAAAAAGGGGGGGGCGGGGCATCGAAGGAACGCCACCGCGGGGCTACTATCCTCCGCAGGCGATCTATCAAGCGGCCGCCCCCGCGGATTAATTTGAAAGAGGGGCTGCGGGTTGGGCGCTCGGGCTCTTCCTCCTTTTCTTTTTCAATTAATTGCCCGGGCGACTTCCTTACGTATTAATCACGGGCCGCTTAGCGGGCGCACTTTTGTCCCGCGGTATACATCCGCGTTAATCAGGCCCGCGGCTTTGTTTGCCGGAGATTAATGGGCCGGGTGACGGGGGGGGCTCTGCCGGTCGATAGCTCCCGATCTATCCCATTGATTTACGCCGGGGCTTTTTAGAGGGCGCGCGGGAAATTAGCGGCCGTAAATATTCCCCGGGCGCCGCGGCCCGCGTGAATCATAAACAGCCGGCTATATCGAGCATTATGCCGCGGCCGAATGAATAAATTTTTTTTTTTTACCCCCGTGAAAAATGGCGCGCCCGCACTCGGCTCAAGTTTCCCGACCGGCGCTCGCGGGGACAGGGGACTCGCGCTCCCCCGCGGCGGGAACAAAAAAAAAAATGAGAGAACCGCAGGGGTAGAAAAAAAAAGGAGCCCGAGCGCGAAGTTACCGCCAACTAGAAAAAGCCCCAAGTTCCTCCGCCGTCGTCTTGTTTACCGGCGCCGGGGGGTATAAAACAAACTAAAAAAAAAAAAAAACAAAAATAAACGTTAACAAGAAGGTAAATGCACCGGCGGGGACCGCGGATCCGCCGACTCTTTAGCCAGCTTATATCGCCCGGTTTTTAGTTATCCTTGTTTTTTTTTTTGTCAGCCCGCCGCTATCGGGAGGATTAGAAGGCCATCGTTCCGCCCGGAAGAAAAGCCGGAATTTAATCCGTCGATGCGGGCCGGCTCGAAGGCGCGCCCGAGCAACCGCGAGGCTAATCCCCCCGGGGAACGGCGCGGTATAATGGCCGGCCCGTAAACAAATGGCGAGCGGCCCGCGACAAAAGGCGGAAGGAGCGCAGTCGTCGCGGGCTGTACCCGTGATAATAAAGGCCCGCGAAAGCGCCGCCTCGTCGAGATGCTCAGACTTTGCCGTGTCGAACCGACAGCCTCTCGAGGCGCTCGACGTGGCGTGGAAACGAGACGCGAGAGTTTCCCCTTTCGCACGTCGCACCGAGGTAGATTCAAAAAAAAAAGGAGGAGGTGCAACTCGGCAGACCGTTTGGCAGACTCGCGCGGTTTATTTTTCTTCCCACGGCCAATTAGTCCGGTGGCTGCTAATCGGGGCTCTCGCTTCGAACCCGGGGGCGACCCGGTGGAACCTCGCGGCGTATACTTTTCCGGGAAGGCGCGCGTATGAATGGCATTATGATAATTTTCTTTCCACTTCGGAGCGGGAGGGAGCGAATTGTATTAAAATCTCAATGGCCGGCAGTCGGCCAAGTGGTTAAACTCCCGGGGCGCGGCTGCAACGTTCGGCTTAAACTGCCGAGGCCCCCCCCGCGTTAACTTGTACCTCCTCCTCCTTTTTTTTTTTGCGCGCGGGGGTATATATACCACCCGTTTGGGCTAATTCCTCAACGGGCGCTAATTCATTGCCGCGCGAGAAGTAAACTCGGCGCCACTGAGCAATGGCCCCATATCGGCGGGAATGAGAGCCGCTCGATCCCCGCGGACGATTAATCGCCGCTATTACCGCGCCGGCTCTAAACAATATTGCGGGGGAAGGACGCGGCGCCGGGAGAAAATATGATCAGCGGAGTAGCCGGCGTTATTTATGTAGGGCCGGGGGGGAGCGGCGCCCAATTTCCTTTTTTTTTTTTTTGGCCTCTCCCGGTTATGTCGATCCGCTTCCGTCCCCGGGCGCGGCAATCACCTAAGTGGTGCGCGCGGCCGCAGACGCCACGCCCGTCGCGACGCCCGGGACAAAAGGAAAGGCACGCCTCGCGCGTCTTTTAATTGCGAGGCGCTGCTCGGACAAGGCGCTCGGGTTCCCGCTGGCGTCGCGCGCTTAATGAACGCCCGGGGAATAGCGGAACGCCGGGATATAACATTCGAATGCGCTGGATTTTTCCTCCTTGACGCCTGGGACGCTCGAGACTCGGCGTATACGACCCTAAGGGCAGACTCGCGCCCCTCAATGCTCCTGTTTTTAATTAATCACGGAATTAAGGCCGTTAAATTAGGAGATATTCGTTTTAGGGCTCTGCAGTCTTAAGGCGCAGGGCGGACTTACTTCATACTCATTTACCAAAAGAGCAGAGCCGTTGCTTTTATCACGCACCCTATGCATGCCTCATTGTTCTTTTGGTAAAGTTCCAAACCCTTCTTTTGTCTGGAAATGTTTTTATTAATCTAAAGAAAGTGTACTTATAACAGAATCTTTCCATTCATTGGATTACTTTATGTTTCAAATTTAATTTTATTTATCAGCATTGCGTGTCAGGTATATACAATAACTACATTCGAGTAAAAAAGCGATGCGCATAGGGTCGCAAAAATGAACTAATTGAAATTATTATGTACTTTGTTTTAAATAACATTCTGTAGATGATGCTTTTTAATAGATTAACGTTATGATTCCATTAGAGTAGAGGAAAAATGACTCGGATGGAGAAATTGAATTTTATTATTCAGGTATTAAAATAGAAATACCGGTTAAATTTTTCCTAACTTTAAATGGAAATAAGATTTATAATAAATTTGATTAAAGCTGGTTAAATGTAAAATTCAAAACAAATTTAAACTATAAGGTTTTTTAAAAGTTTGTACGGAAAGCATTACGCTGTTTCAGAAAAGCTAGTTAAACATGTTTCACAATTTAAATACGCATAAAGTAAGAAATTCGTATCTTGTACATCTTTAATTTTAACAATAAAAAACAAGCTCTTAACTGGGATCTACTGTAACATGTACTGAGAGCCCTACGCTACATAGGTATATAAAATGTACAAATCTTCACGAATTCCATTTTCAACTACATTGCGCTACAAAATTTAACTCGCATGAAATTGAATAAATTTAAATATTGGATAATTGGTAATTGCCAGAGCTTTGAAAAAGTCTGGTCATTGTTAAAATTCACTTATATATTTTATTCGGATTATCAATAGACATAAAAAGACTTTATCCTACAAACAATTGAATGGTTGAATAAAAGTTGGGTATATATAAATTCTACAGCCGCAGGCTATACTCGATTCAAATGCAAGAGTGGTAAGGGACGTCAAATGGAAGATTGAAATAAATTGACTAGCTCTCGGGGCGGAGCCGTCATCAAATTCCACGTATTATGATGGAAGTGAATCGGAGGAGGCGGGGCAAAGGCAAACTTTCGGTCGATCCCCCCCCTCCCGAGCTTTTTCAATGCGCGCACTTAGCACAAGCGAGGCGGCAGTCTATTCCCCCCCATTCTTCATCCACTCAAATTAAAAGTTCGGGCCGCGGGCCCCGCTGGGCGATGGCGCGCATCGGCATCTTGCCCCGGGGAAAGTTGGACAAACAAACGCGCCCCGGCGGAAAAGCCGGGCGGAAAAGCGCGGCTCAAGTGCAGGAGACCGGCCCATTAGCCGCGCTCGGCGGCTCGCGGGGCCGTGACCCAGAAAGCCGGGCCGCGTCATTAGCGCGGCCCCCCCCCCTCCGGAAAAGTCGCCGGCGAATCGATGCAGGCCTCCTCTGCGGACGGCTCGTCCTCGCGATTTCCCTCCCCCGGCCATTAATAACGCCGGGCGCCGGCAATTTGTATCGGGGCCGGGCCGCGCAATTGTCATTCCCGCGGCGGATTTGTATGACAATGAGGGGCCGAGAGCCGTCAGCCGACGGGGGCCATTTCCCGGCGCATTCCGCCGCACATCCACACGTACACACACATCCAACGTATATTGGCCCGCGCGGCGCCCTTGGGCGCACCTGCGCCCCCGCGCTTTGTGCGCCCGGGGGAAAAAAAGAATCCATTGTCCGCGCGGTTATACGACTCGTGGCCCTGCCCGCGCATTGGATTAAACGCGCGCGCGCGTGTCTGTGCTTTACGGGCCGGCTTCTCCGCGCCGTGCCGATCGATCGCCGGATCGGATGCCGCTCGGTAAAAGAGGCTCGGATGTGCCGCGGCCCACTAGCGCGCCCCTGTCTTATGCGTCGGGCCGCAAAGAGGGGGGCCAACTTGCCCCCGGCCGCCCAGCTTTGGTTAATTATAACTTGGCCGCCGGCGAAAGTTTCCGTGAGAAATTGAGGGACACTCGCCCGGGAAAAACGGCCGCGGGAGTTGCCGGCTTCCCGATAACGAGGATAATGAGCGCATTGCTCCCGCCACTGAGACACTCTGTCTACGTGTATATATATACACGCCGCCGAGGCAGGTAATGGATCAGGCCTGCAGCCGCTGCGATTCGTAAACAATTAGCTTCCCTCGACTCTACTTTTTTTTTCTCTCGACCGCGAGCATCGGGTCTACTCTTACCCGCCGACTTTCTGACGGTCGGCTATTTCCAGTGGAAATAAAAAGAATAAGGTTAATCGCTATCCACCCATCTCTCCGCGTTAATTCCCGAAAATTATTCCGCTAAGTGCTACAGTTTTTCGATACTCGCAAGAGATAAGGAGCTGGGGTCCAATTGCAGCGAGGTTACGCTCGAATCGTATTATGGAAATGGACCCTTTACAACCAGGAATTCGGCCCGAAGCCACGATTTCCTGTCATTTTGCGAGTGATTTGATCGAGGGGATGTATCAGACACAGGGACTGTTTACGATTATCATAAATTACGAGCATAATATCAAGTATGTGAGGAGCGTAGATGTATAAATTAATGAAGTGTCAGTCCCAGGACGAAGTTATTTGATAATGGCTACGAAGCAGGTAGTAAATCCATGCAGTTTAATCTCGCGGTTTGCCCCGTCCGCGTGTGTTAAAGATAGCGGCTAAGATGCGTGAAAGTTTCAGCAGTTTGACAAGTTCAGCTCTTACCGCGCTACCGAGTGATCGCTTAGCCGCAGAATTTAATGAGTTCCTGGAATCGCGACTCTGCTCTTTTTTTTTTTTCGCCGGCCCACCCCGACACCCCCCCATCCGCTTTTTCTCCCCGAAACTTTTAAGATAATGCTTCTTGACACACTTTCGCGGGAAAACTTTTGTTTCGGAAATTTTTTTTTAATTAAACGGGTATGGGGCCGGACGTAGATTAGCGGGGCGCACTTGCAGTACCGTTTGATGAACTTTTTAAAAGGGGATCGTTAATTTAGGATGGCGCCGCCACGGCAGGCCTTCCATCGCGTGTTCGCTTGCCAATTAAACATTTTTTCCAAAAGCATAACCTTTATGCGCCGAGTAGTAAAATGAGTTAGCCCGCTCGTTTATTTGATAATTGCGCGCACTAAATTTCTTGTTATTAAACAAAATAAATGGGATTCATCGATCCGAATGGTATTATTCGCTCAGATATACATGTACATGCATGTTTTTATTTACCTTATGTCATTCTACTGGGCTGCGTTAAAATAATGATTTATTTTATTTCGGCTTACCTGTAACAAAACAGTTATGGCATATTATTAAAAGGGTAATAAAATGCATAATCGCGTTTTTGTTTTTCGTTTGATTTATTTTCCTTCGGTTTTAAAGTAATTATGGTGCATTATTTTATCGGGCAATAATGTGTTTCATTTTATATTAGTATTATTACATTTTGTACAAACATGATTTAACATTCGCAATGAATTGCATGTAGGCTAATTACAACGTAATGCAATTGTAAATAAGAATGTATCGTAACCCGCAAATGTTAAGCATATATAAAATAATTGAACGAGTGATAGCCTGCGATACATTATGTTCAATATTCTGTAGAGAAAACCAAAAGTTTATATCCGTGTATAAATTTCTCGTCGCTATCTATCGCTCGCATGAACGCTCACTTACTCACCGCGCCTCTGGCCCCTTTCCCCGCCGCTGATTAGCTCTTCAAACACGCAACATTACACATTGACTAGCATTATCGAATCTTTCACGCGGTAGCGAGTCACCCAAGTGCTAAAAACTAGCGCCGCGTGTATCAGGCGTATCGGCCCCGCGCACCTCGCGAGGCCATGTGTGCGCACGTGCGGCCATCATCGCGTTTCGATGCATACACGCGTAATTATAATTTCTATATTCCCAGCGCGCACCACGGGAGAGCGAGACCGTAGAATGCGTGGAGGGAGAAGAGAAAGAGAGAGAGAGAGAGAGAAGGCTTCACGTATTAGCCCCAGCTCGCCCTGGCGCCCGCCGCACTTCGGCCCCGTATATCCATCTCCCGCTTATATTCCGCGGGACACATGCCGCGACTGCGAATTCCAATTTGCGCGTGCGACTGCGCGCACGTGCCAAGGGGGGTGGCACGGGGGGGCCCCGGCGATGCCCCGGGAGGGAATGCCCGAGGATTGATTGATTGCGTTTTATTTATGCCGTCGCCGTTTAATTACACCCCCCGCCGCCCGCCCCGCCCCCGTGGCCGCAATTTCACGTGGGTGGGCCAAGCGTCGCTTTTTCCCTGCTTTATTAGCCCGATGGACGAGTAAATATACTCGACGTTTCCGCCAGGTTGCGTTTGCTTGTCAATCAGAGACGCTCGCGCGGGAAATTGTTTGGGACGAAGGTAATCACGAGCCGAAGGGGGGCTATAATAGTGCTTAGTCGGGGCCAGCCGCTGTGTCTTTGCAAATGACCTGGATGTTATCGATTGCGGTTGCGTTATCGTTCAAACGCGCTCAACTGCGTATTGCAGCGGCGTTACAGGAACGCCACTCCACCGGTGTAACCAATCAGATCGACTTTGGCCACACGCTACTACTCAATGTTATGATATTGAAATGTAATGCGTTATTGTTTTAAAATACTCGCAATATTCCATGGCAATATCGCAATTTGATTGCTCTCCACATGTCATTTAGTTACAATTTTATCACAAATTGAATACGCTATTTCTGGCATTTCGGCGTGTAATTTTTTAATTGAAATTGAGCATTACAACAGATTAAAATACTGCAAAAATCTATAGTGCTTTAAACGCTTCCCTTTGTTCGATTGAACATCTGTCACCAAAGTAGAATAACTTTGTATGTGGTCAGGCATGAACTCGGACGAATAAGTGAAATTCTTTTATTGGACAGGTTCTAATATTGGACAAATGAGGTTTCGGATATCTATAGTAGTTTGATAAAAACGTCGAAGATTTCTACCGTAATTGCGACGTCACTTTTTAATTTCATAATTCTTATCTGATTTTACATCAATTACTTAAATAAAATGATTTAATGCCTTAGAAAATCCTAATTGACTCTTGACATGATCATTCAATCCTGTAGTAATACTATTCTTACATACTGGATTATTATTTTACCAAATTTTTTTTCTTTCAAACTAATTCTTTTTATACTTTGTCATTAGAACTTTTTTCTTTGATATAGTTCATTCCTTAACTGTGACTAATTTATAAAGTAATTAAAAGCTTAGTATTTCACAAATATATCAAAGAATTTCTTATTCGCAATGTATTTTTATCATATGATAAATTGTAATCATCATATTATATGCGTAAATTGCATAACTCTATGTTGTAAATTTTGTTGATGAAGGTCTGCTTCGACTCTCAAAAAAAAAATAGTAAAATATTTCAATTGAATATTTAATAATGAGAAATGTTTTTAGCAATAATCTAACAATAATAATTGAGAAGAAAAGGGCAAATGAGTAATTCCCTTGTTACTCGACGGAATATAATAAGGGATGAGTATAATGAAGAGAGAGCCGTAATGGAGACTAGAATCGGAGATGAACGAGATTAGGAGCGGTCTCCCCGAGCATTGAATCCGCGCAGAAGACACAAGGCTTGCGAAGGCCCGAAGCACAGAGCGAGCATCGAGGCGTAACCGGCGTTTTTCCCCGTTACGTGCCGCGCAAGCCAATGCGACGGGGGTCGAATCCAATTAGCCTCATCGCGCGAGCACGCAAAATTAAATTCGCTTCCGCAAACGAGCGCGAGGAGGTCCATAAACGCGGAAGCCCCGCCGCGGCTCCCTCGGGCTTGGGGCGTCGGCCCCTGGGCGGGCCGATTCGGCCCTTCCGGCCCGGGCGGACGCCCATCGATCCCGCGCTCAAAAGAGAGACGGATGACTGATGCATATTTATCGGCGGGCCGCGGGCCGGCCGCGCGGTTAATGCTAACGCGAAACAATGGCCCACCTGCGCATAAACGGCTTTTGTCGCTCGCTGATTGGGATTCTGGGCCAGGCCGGGGGCAGGTTAATCGAATTTCATAGGTTTTTCGCCGCGGGTTAATCAATTCCGGGCGGGTATCGGCCGTGGGGCGCCGGACTTCCGACCGCTGGCCGATTTTTCCCAGTTGACGGGCAGCCGCGGCGCCATCTACGCGGGCTATGCCGGCAGCCGGGCAATTCCCAAAATACGCTCATCCCCGCGGAATCGCGCATTTGTCGTTAGTCCCGAGCGAGTGACTTTGTGCGCTCGCCCGGGGTCGCGAGGAATTTTTCCCGGACAATGGCAAGATTGCACAATGGATGGCATCGGCTTTCCAAAGATTTATTTATTAAAATGGAAAAGTTGCACGCCACGCAGTTGCGGGGCCGGGTTGCAACTCTTCCGCCGGGGGTTTGATGAGACTTGGGAAAATTGTTTAAGCGACACTAAATGATGAATAGGGTAGGCGAGCGGGCCGTTTTAATGACTCGCTGATTGATGCATGGGCCACTTTGTTAGTTGTTGCCAGATAAAAATTGGCATTATACTCGAGCGCTCGGAGATTCATAAGCCGTGGAGGCCAACGGGGAGCGTGAAAAATGACATTCATTTCGCGGACTTAGCGGGAGACGTCGAAAAATTTAAAGCCATTTTAATTTATTACCCACGATTGACGGGGCCCGATGGCTAAAATATATTATATATTTTCGTCGACTTTGGCAAGCGTATCCCCGGACACATTTGTTTCGCGCTAATCCGCCCGAGTATATCAGGAGTACCAAAAGAGAAAAAATGCTCCCTCGGGGCACTTTTTAACGAGCGACCATCCCCCTCATCTCTTATGCGCGCACATTCATTTTGCGAATCCGTATACGCAGTCGCCAAAGTCCGGGCGGAGGTTTTTTATCGCGGGCGTCCCCCCGGGGCGGCGGGTCCGAGGGGCCGCGCACCCGGAAAACACCCGGCCGGCCCCTTGTTAGCCCTTGAATTAGCCTTCGAGGAACCTCACGCCGTGGGAAGGAAATAACAAAAAAAAAAGAGGTCAATTTTCGGAAAAAAAAAAGGGCGACTCGACGGGCGCGTCCGGCTGCGCAAACTTTGATTCGCTTAGCCGGCCGCGCGTTAAAAGCGCACACGGGCAGCGCGTACCGCGTATACCATGTACAGAATACTCTGCCCGTGTCTATTACTGTACACATTACAGGGCTTCCCCTCGGCTCTTCCCCCACCACTCGAAAGATTTCCCGCGCGAGACCGAAAACTGTCAACTTCGCAAACATTTTTGACCGATTTTCAGAGCATTAAACCAAAAAGCGAGATGTACAATTGTAGTAGCAAAACTTCAATTTTCCAAATCTGTTTTCAATATTGTAATTAAATAGTCTCCCAGTGGGTGAAGCATTTTGCAATTTAAAAGCAGAAAAAAATTCAAAATATGTTTGCGAAATTTATAAACTGTCAGAAACCATTTTCCGCACATAATAAGAGTGCATCAATATCTACTTATTTCCGTAAAAACATCTCTCCAGCTTTATGATTAACAAAGGTATGAATTTAAAAAAAAAAAACAAAAAATGTCCACTATTTTCGAGTTTTCTCCACTTCTAATTATCCGATCAGGGTACTTTAAATTTAGAATTGTTCGTCTTTATATTATCTATAAATATTTTTTATAGCATTTTGATCGCTAAGTAATATTTTGAATTATAATCAAAAAATCAAAAAAAGTGCGACTTTTTGCATAAAATGATTAATAACAAACAGCGCCGTTAAAATTGGCTGTTACATTTTTGATTTTAATGATGTACAGACCACTCGGAACAATGCTCAGTCGGCTAACTGTTTAGATTTCTTTACAAAAAAAGTCTACAGTGCTCGGTCTATTTGCCGAGGGAGTCGGCGGTCGCAGCGGCGGCATTAGCATCCGGGCGCCGCGGCGCGGAAATTAAAAATGCGCGGGGCAGTATAAGACCGCGGGGTCCCAGGACGCCGGCGGCGAGACTCGCTTTCCCGCGCGATGAATATTAATCGTACAATATCGGTTACATTTTTGCATAAATCTACATGGGCCCCCGTCCCCCTCCTAGGCTACGCAATTTCCACTTTTAACCCGCCGATTATTTAATTTAGCGCGCAGCGAGCCGCGTTGGGCAATTAGGCCCCGTTGGCCTACGTGAGGGCGCCCTGCTTTATTATACACGCCGAGCGGCCGCCCGCCGAGGGATCGAAAGAATGCAATATTCGGCGCGGCCGAGCCGAGATTTATGCCGCAATTATTACAGGGCCGCGGACCGAGATATTCCCCGCTCCTTTTTTCCCCTCGTAAATCAGGCCGCGAGCCCCAAGATCCCGCGCCCGTGCATTGATTAATCAGCGCGTCCTTGTCCCCCGCTTCGGTAAGGAGCCCGAGGATATCCGGTCGATTCCCCAACGCCCTCAAGCGACTTTGGGCCTTTTTCCACCAAGGAGTACACTGCACGAGGCTGGCCGGGGCGCCACGCGTCTCTTCCCCATTTGTATACGTGTACCGCCCAGCTTTGTTGTATTTTGTAACTCCACGGCGCAGGTGTGGGCTGTGTACTTTATCTTTGTCCTCGTCGAGAGGCTTCTTAATTGCGGATGGTCCTTTTTTGCCGGCTCGCGCCGGCGCGTCGGGCGCTCGCGCGTGCCGGCTTTACTGGCAGGGAATCGGCGCCGTTAAACGGGCCGTTGCGCGCGCCAGCCCGCGAAATCGCCCCGTCTTCAACGAGTGTGCCCGTGAGAGCTTTTGGCAACGACACGCAGTAAAAATGTGATTATGGCTCGTAAAGTTATTTGGCGCCGGGCGCTCCCAGTCGATGCCTCTATATATATATATAAATTGCCCCGATCGCCCGGCGCCGCGGCACTTTTCATTAACCCGCCCGGAAGCTTTATAGGAACAAACCTAGGCGCGTGCCTACTCCCGGGCGACGACTTAAGAGGCATAAAATGGCATTATGGCCCGGCCGGGACAATGGCACTCGTCCCCGAGTAAGTCTAAATTAAAAGCCCGGCGGGCCGCCGGCTTATTTCGCTTTATTCGATAGTTTTCGAAGTATGGCCGGCGCTCGAGCGCACCGAAAAAAGAGCCGTAAAATTGCGCATATAACAAAAGAATCATAAAAGCGATCCTCATAAAATCCATGCGAAAATGCAGCTCTAGCAAAGCTTTCAACGTAAAACATTTTGGAATGAAAGATTCATTCGCTTTGTCGCTCGGTCGGAGGAGGAGAGAGGGGCACGGGAGTGAGGGGGGGACAGGACGGCAAAAAAAAAAGGAGCGCGTTGGCTAGGAGAATTTTTTCGAAAAAATAACAAGAAATATGTTGACAGGGAGAGAAACGGCGCGCGGATCGGCCGAGAGCAAACAGACGCTCGTGTCCCGTCCGCCCCCACCCGTGATCGTAAAGCTTTTATTTTCGCGGGAGGCGCCCCCCCCCCTCTTGTAATCGTAATACATGCCTATTATTATTGAATAATCCGAGGAGCCAGGCGAGCCCGGGGTAACGGCTCCGCTCGCGCAGACACGGCGGCCGTGTGTACACCCCCCCGCTAACAAGATAGCTCAGCGTAGGAATTAACCCGGAGCGCTCCAGCAATTACGCAGCGAGCTGCGCTTCCGATTGTCCCCACCCGGCGCTCGGCCCGCAGGACGAAAAAAAAAAGGAGAAGCCAGTCGTAAGAGGGCGGGACAATTAAAAAGTCCTCGGCGTAGACGCGGCATCGAGCGCCTCATTACTCCCGACGACGACGACGCCGACTCTCCCCCTCGACGCTCTTAGCGTCTCGGCAGCGGATCCCCCGATATGTAGGGCCCTCGGAGGAAGTGCAAAAAAAAAAAAAATGAAATCGCATCTGCATCCGCCCGGTTTTACAACGGCGTCCCCGAGGGCCGCGCCCGCGTATTGCCTTCCGCCCCGGTGACGCGCGCCGCTCCCCCGCGTATTAATTACCGAAGGCGCGGGCGCGCGCGGTTATTACATTTTCCGCCGCGTTTGTAAACGTGCAGCGGGGTATTATGCGGCCCACGACCAAGTCGCCTGTCATATTTGCGCCCGGCTGTTTGCGCCGAGGATCCCGGGGTCGGCGGGGGCCGCGTATATCGAGGGCTCGTAGCTGCTGCTCCTAGAGTGTTCTCGTGGCGAGCGCCCGCCTGGAATATATCGTCTTCACCGCTTCCGCTTACTGGGGGCATTTTTTTTTTTTCTGTTCCAATGGCCAACTCGCACCGGACCCCGATGACTATGTGCGCCTCTGGTGCGCGTTGCGAGGCTTCGGTGCGGAATTACCTCCGGCTGCGCCGCGCCGCGCCGCATAAAGAATGCATAGACAGCTTTTTTTTATTCTAATAGCAATGCGCGAAAAGAGAAAAAAGAAAAGTATATTTTTGCAGAGTGCCACATCTCGTGGCTCGTGCGCGTGGCCTTTCAGTGTTCTATACCCTTTTCGCCCTGCGCTCCGAATGCATTTTTTTTTTCGCTTTTTTATGCGTGGGCCTTGTACGTGTATTGAAATATTAAAGGAAGCGTACGGGCGAAGTCGCGGTCGGGTAATGTCAAATTCATTACTATGCGGCGCGCATATATGCCCCTGTAATAACAAGAAAGTATTTCCGCCGAATCCTGAAATGTCGGATAATTTAGTGGATTAAGAGATTAAATGAAGATAACTAAAATAATACCGTTGCACTTGCACCAAGTTGGCCTGTCACATAAATTTCAGCGACCTGTATTGTTCTGTTAATTATGATAAGAGTTCCTTATTGAATATTTAAACAGCAATTTAGGGTAATTACCCGATAAAACAGAGGGCCGGCATTAGAACATTGCCCTTTGAAATATGCGAAAAGAGAATTGCAACAAGATAATTACCCGCAGTTATTCATTATTGTATTTATTTTAATGTTATCATTCATTATAATATAACTGTACGACTTCCAATTGCCTATTATAGTCCGTTTTTCTTCGTAATTAATTTGAAGCCACTACATAATTTATGCGAAGCTCGCAATTTATTAGTCAATATAGGAAATGAAGCTTTTGGCCTTTTCAGCTATTAATCAAAAACAATTTAATGCTCTTTTTGCAACTGGCAGCTGCAGGCGTTATCGCATTTGCGCTCATTTTAATTCAACAAGTACCTAATCAATAGATAAAGTTAATATTTATGCAAAAATCCTTGAGCCGTCGAGACGCGGTATATCCCGCTGAATGTTAAGCATGCCTATATCACTTTGTTCGACTACTCGAACTACTTTATTAATAACTCAAGCGCCCCTTTCAAAACTCGCTACTGCGCGAGCTCATTCAGCGGAAGTCCAGCGAGACCACGAGAAATTACAGGCGTATATCGGAGGTAGCGAGGGCTTCCACCCCTCGAGAAGACTTGCTCAAACCTCATTAAAATTATACATGTGCGCGCGATCCCGGCTCGCCCCTAATGCCCCCCACCCCGCCCTCATTTTTCCCGGGGCCCCGACGCCCCGGGACCTTCCATTAATTAAGCGATCGCGCGCCGCGGGAAAATTCCTAAAACCGGCCGGCCCCAGTTGGCGAAAACACAGATTGGCTCTTAACCGCCGCCACGGGCCGCCTCCCCCGCGAACAATCTGTCCCGCGCGATGCGTCGTCGCGCGCCGACACGAGTGAATGGAGAGATCGAGCCCGGGGCAAAGTGCCCTGAAATAAAGGCGCAGCCGGTCGCCTTTTTTTTTTTCACGAGGCGCGTGCTCGCTTTGTCGACGACTTCCGAGGGGATTTTATCTCGGGGCGCGGCGCGGCTTACGCGCGGATCCGCCTCAATGGCGCCCCGACGACCGACGCCGCATTTCCTCCCTTTGCCGAGCCGGCGACGCGATTCCGAAAGCCTATCGCAGCCGCTAACGGGTGCGCGGTCGGTAAAAAAAAAAAAAGAGGGGAAAAGGTTCACCTGCCCCGGCGGATGGTTATTGTAGTTTTCGATCGCTGCCCGGGGAGGCCATTAGCGCTCGCCTTTTGCCGGCGAAGTCATTTTTGGTCGAAGCGGAGAGAAAAAAAAATAGAGGATGTTTGCGGGGCGCCGCGCCGGCTTGATTCTCGATCGGATTATGAGCGGCTGCGCAGTTGCACTGGTGCGCATTAATTAATTATTGCGCGGGTCAAAGTGGGATTTAATCGACTGATTATTCAACGCAATGAAGAAGCGCCCGCAAGTTTTAATCCGCGCGAGGCAATTAAACAGTTGTTAGGGGGAGGGCCGTGGCCCACTTTTTCCCCGGTTGGACAAAATCTTTTAATTCATCTAAATTTACCGTGGAATTAAATTCCACGGCGGAAAGGAAAATTAGAAAACTTTTGCCGCTTTTTGAGGAAACTCGGCCGCGCCGCCGGGAGAATTTTCTCCGGGCAAGTTGGCCAAGCCCGAAAGAAAGTAACTGCCGCCTCGCCGCTCTTCAGGGCCCGCGCCCGCATTCGCCAGTATCGCCTTAGCACACTTATACCACGCGTTACTCGGCAAAATACGCGCGATTCCAATCTGCATGAAGCAGAATTTCTTTTTACCACGGGGGCGAGCTTCCTTTTTTCTTCCGCGCTAAAAGCTGAATATCCCGGCCGGATTTTTCCCCTCCTCGCGTTGTAAATAATTTCATTAGCGCGCGCATGTCCGTCCCGGGAGTGCATCCCCCCTACGTATTCGGGGTAAAAATCGCCCGCGGCGGCCTCTAGTCCCGCTCTCCAAGGGCAAGGTATGCCCAGCCGAGCGATCGGGCTCTAATCGCGGGAAAAAGCACCGGGAAAATCCCGTGGGTGGCGCGTCGGAGGCTGCGCGATAAAAGGATAGGCTCGCGGTCCGGCTGCATCGGCCAAAGGGCCAGGGGCCAACGGTATTATTTGCACGTACGCTCGCGCGGGCGTTTTCGGCGAGGGCGTTAATTAAATGGAAAAAAAGCTCCGGGCGCTCGGAGGACGGGGCGGGGGGAGGGATGAAAAAAAAAAAAAAAAATTGGGGTGGCAGCCGCGCCCCGGTGTATTCGCTTAATTATCGGGTTTTAGCCGGCGATCGTGGCTGCGGGCGTCTGGACGGCCGCGACGAGAGCCCCGACCCGGTGAAAAATGCCCGGGGCCGCAGCGCCCCGGGGATAATTAAGGAGATAGACGGCCGGCCGGGACGTCCGCGCCGCGCCGACTGCCGCCCGGTAAATGGGACGTTTATTCCGATGTCGCGAGGTCCCCGGTGGGTCCGGGGAAATGCGCCGCGAAGAAAAATCGAGCCCGGATAAACAAGTGAGAAAGGATGATGGCGCCGGCGAGTGCAGCCTATCGGGGGCGGCTAGGTGAAGCTCGGGGAATCTTTGGCTGGCGCTCGGCAGGCCACCGGGTTATTGATACGCGAGACCTCGCATTATAACGATACGTAGATGCGCGCCGCTCGTATGTACTCGCCCTCTTTATTTTTGTATCGCTTCATTTTTCTCAATATGAGCGCTGCACTCGAGCAGATTTAATTAATGTTATGCATTGTTCGAGGACAGCCTAGCGTCATTGAATACAGTCGAATCAATGCGATATACCAAATGCAATCAAAGCACTTTGTGCGAAAAAGAATAAATACGTAAAATATATGTACTCTGGCTTTTTATTATCATCGGTTGAATTTTAATATTATTTGTATGAATATCGTGTACCCTAAACAACGAAAGTTTTCAATTAACGGTGTATTGCTTTTAACGCAAAATTGTGCTATTATGTACGAAATTAACTTTTGTAACATAAGTCCGAACGTGCGCATAATTAAATGAATGTTATTGTTACACATCAAACAGTTATTTACAACTCGACCAAAAGTGAATTCCAAGTATTCTGATTTTACCCGGTATCGCATGTCGATTGCACAAAATGGCGCGAGTGCCGCACATGCACCGAATACCGCCGAGTACCCGGAGAGGGGAGGGGACCCAAAGAGTCTCCGAGTCCGCTTCGATGCCGAGTGGGGAGAGTCGTTGGAGTAGGGATGCGCGGGCCCTTATCGTTTTCGGAGTTCAGTTTTGCAGTGGCTCTTGAGTACAGCGCTCGCATAGCGTAGTTACGGTCGGCTCCATGTGGCTAGTTCGCCTCTCTACAAACTCTACGGTACTCTACCTAAAACAGCCAGGAAATGTCGTGCTTGTGATATTACACGTAGACGAATAATTGTTTGTTTATATTTGTGTAATCCTTTATTTATTAAGATTACGCATATATCACATGATGTGTATGCGTTTAAAAGGCAGGCTCTATTCACGTAAGCTTTAATAATGACAGATACAGATATTGTGATGTTCCAGAGTGGATTATTTAACGTTTGTGTATTACAATATGCTTTCATTATTTATTGAATCTGATATTAACTGAAGTTTAAGCTAAAGTTAATTGCATTTCGGTACGAGTATTTATTTTGCTCTCATCAGTAAGTCCTAGAAAGATTCACTCTTCTAATGTAGCTTATAATAATTTTTCACAACGCCATCCGTTTACAACGTGCAAAACCCACCGTGACCACTCCTACGTGCGTCGTCTACTCGAGAGATTTTATCTGGCTCATTGCTACTGCGGTACCGAGAGACATCCTAATATTGCGCAAATGCGATCCCCCTTGATAAGCAGTTCGACCCTACTTTCTATACATTATGTACTATGTTATATTCAGTGAATATAATCTCACAGCATTCTACGAAGCTGCTTTCAAGTGTAACCCGACCGCCAAAATCCTAAGTATTCTTGCTACAGTGCAGTTATTTACATTCTAAAAACTTAGTTTCCATAAAATCTCTATAATTATAATTTTTTAAATTTTGCAGAATAATTATGGATATTTCGTCCTTTTTTGTCAATCTAAATTATAAAATGACTATCCGATTTGAAACCATTATTGTTAACTAAATAGTAATTCGATACATTTTATTACGAAATAATTTAATATCACTATAATTGAACATCGGATTAAATTAAACAGTTGCTACAATAGTTAAAAATTCGTTGAACATGTAAAAAATAAAATTGCGCTGCGAGGACTTAACGCAAAAACTCTGACATTATCTGCTAGGCTGCTTTCCCAGGAGTTATGCTTATGCATAATAGCTTTTAGCGCAACCACAGTCTGGAAACCCATATGCTTTCGAAAACCCATTAGCAGAGATTAAAGATTAAGGCGTAAAGACTTATTAGCGGCTTTAAAACAAGTTTAGTCGCCCCCCGCCCCTTGTAAGAGCTTTCAAGACTGCTTATTTATGATTTGTTATGCCTTGCTTTTTATCTTGTCTCTATAAGTATTCAACGTGTAATACCTGATTTCCTATAATTCCTGATTGTAATTTTGAATCATCCCAGTATAATAAAAGACATTTTATGTAAATATAAAGAATTCGATTCACACGGTAGTATTTATAATGCTGGAATAAATATGCGTAATTAAGCGGTACGGTACTAAATTAAGTAAAAATGTAAATAGCATAAACTAATATTAATTACAAAGAAGCTAAAGGCTTTTATTAATTTCATTTTCCTATTCACAATTTGACTGTTTGGCTTTTATTTTAAATACACACTATTTCATATAAACGCTTGAGGTAAATCGAATTCAAACTGATTGAAATGAATTTGATCAACGATTTTCCGCGAAAACCTCGGCGTAATCTGTACTGAACCGAGATATTCTTTTAATTAAAATAATACCGCAGCATTCTAAGCCCCCGGGGAAAATTGAGGAAATAACGCGCGGGCATCATGCACGCATTCGCGTCTGACCGTACTCAGACTCGTCCACTGCAGCAAGGCAACTGCCCCGCGCACTCGACTGTTTATCCTTGATACGGCCGGTTAACTTATTTTGAATTAGACGATCCCCGGGCGTCCCGCATAAATCAGGCAGGGCCGCCTGTTGCAATATAAATCCGCCGTCCTCCCCCGGCTTCTTTTCGTATTCCTCGGCGCGCGCTTATACCCCTGAATAATCGAAGCGTCCGCGGGAGGGAATCGCATTGCGTCCCAGAGACGCGGGGCCGATCGGAGAATCCGTTAAACAAATCCCGCAGCCTCGGCGCTGTAACTACGTGGCGCCAAATCAAATGAGCCCCGGGGCGCGCCTCAATTACACGGGGCGGCGCGACAAAGACCGCCGCCGGCGAACAAACTCCGACGCACCTGATTACCGGGGCCGCGGCTGCCCCGGGGGATAAAATAATAATAATAAAAAAAAGCAGGCCCGAAGAAAGCCCGGCGAAGAAAAGCGGGAAGGAGGCGCCCGGCGTAATGAGAGGCGGCCGCGGCGATGCGTCGCGAATGCAAATGGCGCCGCGAGTGCCTCTCACCCCCCCCCCCGCCCCGCGCTTAACGACGTTAGGCCGCATTTTTCGCGGAAAGCAATCTCGCAGCGCGGCCCCCATGGCGGCCTTTATCCCGGCCTCGGGTGTTGCCCCCCGGACGGCTGTTTCGACTAATTTCCGCGAGAGACACGCGTGCCCGCCGCGGGGGATTTTTTGTCGCGCGACGCTTTTCTTAATTGCCCTCGCGGATTTTTTCGGCCGCCCCGGGCTCGGAAGGCCGCGAGGGACGGGCAATTTAGCACTCGCGGTGCTTTGTCGCCCTTCCGCCCCCTGAAATATACCTAAGATTTATCAATGGAATGTTTCGCTCGGCTGTTTTTCAGGGCAACTTGGATTGGACGGTGTAAATAAAGATCGTTTTAGGGATTTTTCCTGCAGTTTCTCGAAAGTCGTAAAGCAACTTTTACGGGACGCGATAAATCCTTTTTTTTTTCTCAAAGAAATATCGCTCGCCAATATTGTAATAAACGATCCAATCAAACTAAACTTTTTAACTTAAAAAGCGAACCCTTTGATAGGTACAAAATCCATGTATCGGGTATTAATATACCCATCAGTGGCAAAAACTTTGATGAACGAGTTTAGCAACTTACATCGTCATCGATTTTCCCTCTAATTGGGTTATTATTTCACAATATCTCGGCGAAAATGAAGTATCTTTTTAATTATTCGACATTTAAAATCATAAATATACATTGCAGTGCTTTTTATATATTAAAATGTGCCCGCAGACTATATTTCTTAGTAATATATTCCCAGTATAATGAAAAAGAACACCTAGGTATAACTTGTGAATCCACTTTCTCTATTCGGTACATAAAACATGAAGGCGACACGCTGTACTATCTGCATACTTTGAGTAAATTAAACGCGCAATTACCATTTGATTCGAGTTTTATGAGCGATTCGAGTGAAGAAAAGCGGCGCGCATGGCTTCGTCACGCCATTAGTCGCAAACGGCGCGCGACGTGTCCTAATAAAGCGTTAAAATTCAGAGCCGCACACCGGGTCCAAGGGCGGCGATTTCTTTCTCGCCCCGTCTAAAGGGTAATAATAACTCGCAGTTGCAGCTGCGAGTCGTCACTCAATTGTCGCGCATTAGTATGCAGAGATGTACGCCGCGTGGAAATTACAGGGCGCCTTTTGGGCAGCGACCGCGCCGTAAACAATGCCGGCGTAAGCCCCGGCAATGTGCAAACAGGCCGCGCTGGCGCCACCTCCGCGCGCGCCTCGTCGATCAAGCGCAAGTGCCAGCTAACCCCCGGCGCCCCGAGAGAGCCGCCCTGACAAAACACCCGCTGACCCAAGTATAATCGGATCGGCATCGCGGCCCCGAGTCCGTCGGCCGGGCGGAGAGAGAGGGGGGAAAAAAAAAAGGAAGATGCCGCCCAAGGGGCTGCCGTCGTCGGGCGTCCCCGGGATTACCGTCTGGAGCTGGCAATATCGCGCCGCGGGGAAAAGCGCAAAGACGCCGCAGACTGCAGCGGGCGCCCCGTGAATAATCGCGGCGTCTCGCGCCGCCGGACCGCGAGAATTGAATCAGCAGCGGAACAATGGGCCCGGCTTTTTCGCCCGCCCCCTCCCCCCCCCCCTCCTTACCCTCGGAGGAATTTCATTTGGCGCGGGGGCTTCATTAAAGAAAAATACATAAATCGGGCGCGCGCGGGTGGGCCGGGCGCCCGATATTAAATCAGCGCCCTCTCGAAAGTATTATTGCGCCGCGCGGGGGCCGCCGTCGCCGATTTCCAAATCAGGCCGTAATGATGTATGACGGGGGGGGTGGGTGGAGGCAAGATGGCCGGAGGCCCGGGCCTCGAGGAGACTCGGCGGGAGTGCCGCCACGGGTGTCCCGATTCCGCCCTTTGATGCTCCGCGGGGACAATATAACGAGGGCCTCGGCGCCCGGGGATCACCCGAGGGTTCGTCTTTTTTTTTATTCCATTATCATGGGTTCATTGTGCCAGGCGCTTCTATTACAGTTGGCCTTACTCCCACGATAAGAGTCAATCATTTTGGATTTTCTTCTCCCGATCTTGTACACCTTGTACTCGGGGGCGCCGGGGGTTATTGAGTGTAGGCTCCCGGGCTTCCCTCAGATTTTGGAAGTTAAGGAGCCTTACACCCTGCTAAATGAACAATACATTATTAATAGATTCCGCGCTCAGAATGCGGTACTATAAAGCGTTTCACAGCTCAGTTGATTGTGGACGCCAGAAAGCAACCAGGTCCTCCATAGAAAATATAGTTAATCAAACTCACACGCAAAAAGAAAAGGTAAAAAAGCGTAATTTTTACTTGACTAGTAAACTTTTTGTCGTTAGAGCATTCACTGTAACGAACCAATCAGCTTGCTGGACACTAACAAAATTAGTTGCCCTTCCATTATCAATTTTTGTACAAAGATTAGAGGTGATAAGCAGGAGCTCGAGTTGTCCTTGGCGAGCGAGGCTCGGTGATCCGGCAGCTAGTCCGCGCCTCATTAACTAATCAGCCCGGCAATCTGGGAGCATTAGGGCCCGGGCCGGGCGCCCCTCCCGCAAACAAGCGAATGGGCCAAAGGGGCTGCAAAGTCAAAGAGGCGGGGGCGGGCCGGGCGAGGCCGGCGCCCGCACACATTGCGGCGGCCCGCTTTGACGTCCGGGCGCACAGTGCGCGTATCGATTGCTCGGGGCGCACCTGCCGGGGTGGGGGGGGAGCGGCGAGGGCCGCAGCCGCCGCCGCCGCTTCATAAAAGAGATATCCCAAGTGGCGGCCGGGCGCGCGCATAAAGGACAGATAGGCGCGAGACGGTCGCGCGGCGGCGGCGGCCGGTCGTTAAGTAAATGTACCCCGCGGCGGGAGTGCCCTCGTAAATCTCCCCGAGTGCGCATTAAAATTCCTGGGGTGAAAATTCCGGGGGTATCGGGGCCTTCTTTGCCATTGTCATGCGTGGCCTCCGCCGCGGACGGCCCGCGAGGAAGAGTTTCAGCCCCCTGCGCGCGCGCTTTCGTTATAACTAAAATAATTAGAGCGCGCGAGCGCGCCTCGCGGCCAAATGAGAAAAAGTCCCGCGGCGCCAAAAGGGGCGAGACATGGATTAAGACGGACACTCGAGCACGAAGAATTAAAAGTGGAGCCATGAGAAATACTTAATGAAGTGGTAATTAGAAGGCGCCACCGGAGGTCTCGGCGCGGCCCGGACGCCCCCAAGCTCGACCCGCTACCCGGGGCTTAAAGAACCGAATCCCCGGGACAAACAGCTGCGCTTGCGCTGGCCCACGATCTTTGTACCCGTCTGCCCGGGATAATAATTCTTATCAATGTGCGGATAAGAGCCCCTTAATTAATGGAAACTTTGAGCCGAGCGACAACGGCAACTAATGGGATTATTTTCCGATTAACGATAATGATGTAACCCTGTTGCCAACGCGAATCGTACAGTCTGCTTTTCTACTTTTGTATCTGTAAGGGTCAAAGCGGAATTTACAATCCTTTTGGAATATTTGAAGTACTCTATCATTTAGTTGACTCTGTCGCTCGATTCGGAGTAAATTTCCAGAGTTCCTCGGTATCAAAATGTTGAGTGTTTTATGGTAATCTAAATGAAATAGAGTGAATTTATGCGACGTAGTAGAACTGTATAGCTGTGTACTATATGAACGCGTATTTTATGGTCAAAATGTCAAAATTAATGTAACATGTGGATATATAATGTATTCAAACTCTTTAAGAATTGAAACATAGCTAAAATTCAATTATTTATACTATTGATCGATATACATACAAAAATAAATCCATCAAATCTCTAAATTACCTTTTAACATTAATCTTGTAATGCTATTTTTAATTTGTAGTACTTACTATTCGTTTCATATTTCACGTACGATTCGTTACTTCTCAGTACAATAGAAACATACAATATTAGAAAATAGAATTATTCTTTTGTTCGCCTTTGATCCTTTTCGACAGCAGGCGAAGACAAGTAATCAAGGCGTCATAGAGCCAGAGAGCAGGATACTTCCCTACATGTCGGATTTGATTAGGAGAACGAAAATTAAAGGAAACAGATTCACGAGGGAGTGTTTAAACTGATTGGAGGCAACAGAGGCGATGAAGAAAGGGTGGAATAATTAAATTTCACAGGCGCACAGTCACTGTCAAGTCTTCCGGGATGGTACGAAGCGAGCGCGGGGCCAGCGGGAGGGGCAAAGTTTTAAAGCTCGGAAATTCCGGAGTCGTTGATATTTATGAAAATAAATCTCTAATTAATCGCATCAGAATAGTCGGCGGGGATTTTCGTCATTTGTCACAATTGCCGGTGCGCCGGGGGGTGGCCGCATCCGAAGCGTGCGTAGTTTGTTTTATTTAAAACAAACGACTTTGCCCCGGCGCGGGGAAGAAAAGGACTCGCGGAAATTGACTCAGTCAATTAATTGATATTCATCGCAATGATAAAAAAAAAAAGCAAAAAAAGAAGACAAAAAAAAAAAGCGGCAAATTAAATGATACGATCGGCCGAGCGGCGGGAATGAAATTCCTTTATCAGGCGAGGCATGAAAACGAGGGTGGCGGCGGGAGAGGGGAGGAGGGCGCGGCCAATTTTCCGGGGAAAACATCGAAAAGCTCTTTCCCGCACGGGCGCGCGCGCCCGGCAGTAAAATCGCGCGCAAAGAGTATAATTGAAAAGCAGGCCGGGGGGGTTAGTGGAAGGAAGCCCGGGCCAAACAAGCCACAAAAGAGCCCGGGCCGCGTAAAAAAAAAAAGAGAGCCCAAGGGCCCTCGTAAAAAAGGCGAATTTTAATTCGCGGGGGAGGGGGAAATCGGGGCCGCGAGGGCCGCGCGCGGCCTAATGGCCGGGCAGCGACGGGAAAAGGAGGGATTACGCCGGGGGGCCGTCGGCGCGTATATAAGCGCGCGCCCGGGGAAAGAAAGTCCGGCCCGCGCTCGTTTGAATTTCAAATGGCGCGCGTCTAATGTTCCCCCGCGATCGATTGGGACTGCGGAGCCGCGGGTCGTCAGGAGCCCTCCCGGGGAGGATATATATCCACGGCGGCCGAGTGCAAGGCCGCTCGCGGGCCGTCCGTAAATTTGAAAAGGAACCCCCGCCGGCCGGTACGGGCGCATGACGCGAGGAAAGGAGCCTCGAGGGTCGGCTCGGAGGGCTCGCCGTCAGGAGAGATTCTTAATACCACGAATTCCAGGATAGATGGTTCACGCACGAGGTAACATCCTCTTTCCCTCGATCCTTCCCCCCGTGGCTCCTTTTTTTTTTCCCCCCCTTATATATTTCCCGGGTCCGTTCCTTGGTGGGTGTACCGTCCGTGGGACGGCTGCTGCTTGTCGCTGCTTCCTCGAGGTGTGCGCGCACGCGAATTCGGCGGGGGGGAGTTAGGGCCGCCCGAGTGGCTTCGTGTGTACCGCCGCGCCGCCGGGGAGGATTGTTATATTGTTGCCGGATAGTGCGGGCGCAGTTGCCGCCGCCGCCGCCGCCGGCCGAGTTCGCCCCGGGGAGGATTGTCGTTATGTCGAAGGATGCGCGCTACCCGCTTCAGGATTAATTTATCATTTTGCTCAAACTACCAGCTCTCCGCTCCCATTACATAATTAGACTGATTTTATCCTCCCACTTGTACCACGTTTTCTACCATTGCTCCCCCTTCTTTTTCCCTCTACCCCGCGGATTGCAACTTGATTTTGTAAAATTGTCTGTGCATATTATTTATTGTAAATATTAATCAAAATTGACTTGATATAGCGTTGTACAACACACATGAAGCACGCCCGTATTTTCGAGTTACAACTGTACCATCAACGGCAAACAATAAATTTGCATCTATAAAACTTTGTTTTTTTTTGATTAATATTAACGAATATTGACAAAATTTACTATTAATATAACAGAGGCCACATAATAACGTCACCTTTTTCAATGTATTTATAGTGGCCTTATTATCGATTAATTTAGCCTTCCTTTAGTATTTTAAAATTTAATAACATACATTATGCCGCCATTTGAATAATCTGATATTAACGATTCATGAGTTTGTTATTCGCACACATTATTGAATCTTTGTCTTTCCCACCTTTACAGATTACCCACCAATCATTGGTTTCTTAATTGTTGGTCAAAAAAGGATTTGTTCCCATGGAGCAAGTATGGATCCGCGATGGGGGCCGACCGCGTCCGAATTATCCACTTATCGGGGCAGCGAAAACAGCCATAGGCTTCCCCGAGAATTCAATAACGCCGGCAGTTACACGGGACAACTATTCTCGGAGGCCGAGCGAGCGGGGGGTAATCGGGGCCGGCCGAGCGGTGGGTGTCGCGCGGGCCAATAAAAGCATCTCGCGCCGACGGCCGGCTCATTGTTTATATCCCCCCCCCCCCTGCGTGGGATCGATCGGAGCTTGCCGCGCGCGACAGCCCCGGGCAATTAGGGCCGCGGCGGAGGGCCGAAAACGTGGCTCTTGCCGGGGCGTCCGGGCGGAAGGGCCGCCCGCGGCCGCCTCTTTATTTTGCGCCGTGGGAAGTGGCCGGGTTTTCCCGCCCGCGGCTCGCCGCCCAAGTGCCTTTCGTCGTTCGCGCGCGATTGGCCTTCGGCGCGCCCGGATTCCGGGGCGCTTTTCCCCGCCGCGGCTTTGTAAGGGGAAGCCCCCGGAGTTTAGGGCGATTCTTCACTTTGCCGGCTTTGTGTTGCCAGCCGCGCAAAGCGCCGCGCCCCCGGTGATTCCCCGCCGGGCGGGGGGGGGGGATCCCCAGGTTTTTGCCGGCTGGCGGTCTTTGATCGGGGCGACCGCACCCGCGCCGTGTAATTACGAGTCTTATCGGGGCGCAGGTCGCGGCGTCGGGAGGTTCGATTAGTTAACTTTCGATTCGCGTCCAACTCGAATCCCCTTCCGGCCCGCTGCCCGCGAATGCAGATCTCGCGGATTGTCCAGGGGCCCCGGAGGAGGTTTTGAGCGAGGGCGACTGCAAAGTTGCAATATTTTTAAAAGATTGATTCGAAACTTTGGCTGAATACTAACCGGATTTGGACTTGCGGAAATCAACGTTTTCCACTTAGCCCTTTTAGTTATTACTCCCCGTAGCTTTTCTCAGTTTAACTTTTGTAATTGGACGGTGATAGAGTCAAAATGGAAGTTTGAAATTAACTTTGAAACCGATGGTTTTGAACCCAGAATTAAAGCGTTTTGAATAAAAAATATGCAATTCCTACAGGAGAAAAATCAGATTTTTATTTATTGTTGCTATCAGGCAAAATATCCGGCCTATTGAGCGATTCACGAATAAATTTGCATGCTTGAAAATCCAGGTAATTTTTATTAAAATGAAATCTACTTATTCATACTCGATTCTGTACATATATAATATAATAACCTTAATGTTAATCTGCATGAATTGTACACGTTGAATAATTGATAAATTCCCCCTCGGCTATTCCAAATTTCAAACAGTCAAGTCGTATGCAAGAATACAGCATTGTTATTCAACCGTCGAATTAACAAAGCCAAGGGATAAAATGGGTAAACAGACAATTGCATCGCGGATATACGCGCAATCTTATAGAATTAGCAATCGCGCGTCTTAGCAAGTAGACTAATTTGAAAATATTGCTATACGCGGCTGGGGCAGTATAACGCTACACTCTGAGAGAATAACTATAATAGAAGTTGGGCAAAGTCCCGTGGAAAGTTTATTAATTAATTTGCATTTACCCACACATATACACCCATCATACTTTGGAAGTGCCAAAGAGATATCGTTAAACTGGTTGGGCGCGTATAATGGCGAATGTGACGCTAATAATACAAGTGGAATTCATTAATTGCACGGGAGCGTCGCGCGACGCTAGTCTGCAGTAGACAATCCCGCGCTGTATCGCGCCGGAGCCGCGCTTTACCCGCGCCGCGAGCCAGACGACGGCAAGTGAAACATTCGGCAACTTTTTACCCCTTTGTCTTCGATGCGACTTGCTCGGCAACTTTGACAATTAGATTAATTCGCGGCGCGCATTATTGTACGTCATGTCACCCCGGGAGAGCCGAGGCCGCGGCCGGAAAAGCGGGCCGCTTTCTTTTTTTTTTTCGCGATCGCAGGCCCGAAGCGAGGCCTCCGCGGAAATTCCCCGCGTGGGCGAAATCAAAGCGGAGCTTTTCCGAGCATTGTGCGCCCGGTTCCCCCCACTGTAATGGAAATCCCGCGCCCAATAAAACGCCCGCCTAGTCAAACTTATAACGTGCCTCTCGACCCGCCGGCGTTCCCAGGACAAAGAATCTAATGAAACAATCGGCCACTGTCCAATCGGCCGGAAAGCCGATGGACTCGCTGGGCTTGACCGCCTGACGGACGTCATCTGCGCGGAATCTACCGATACGTATCCACGGGGCCCAAGGAAGCCTCGGCAACAGGTCCGAGTGAAAAGCGATGCGGCGCGCGGTCGAGTTAGAGGCGGGCTGGATATTTTCAATCGGCCACCGGATTAAGGGGCGATTATTCCGGCGCGCGGCAAAGGTCCCCTCCCGCGAGCGCGGCCGAAAAAAAACATTATCGGCGCGTGTAAGCCTGATAATGTTCGGCCGCGGTGGGCGCGGGCGCAAGTACACTCGCGGCTTTGATGTGCGCGGGCGATTTATTCGAATGGGGGCCGAGTTGGCCGGCGCGCTCTCCGCGAATTTGAACAATCTGGCCAAAGTTATCCTAGCGTGCGTAAAATACTTGTTGTATTGCGGAACTTGTTAAAAGGCCGCGCTAATGCGCCGGCCCTGCGCGGCCTTTTTCCCCAAAGAGACGTGGGGCGCGCGGGATTGTTTGCCGAGCCGGCGGGGCGCACTAATAAAGGAGCTTCATTTTGTTGCGTAATGCTTGATAAAACGCATTTTATTTCAGGTGCGCTGATTTTATGAAAACGTCATTGTTATTTTCGCGCGCGGCTCGTGTAGCCATTCTCTCTGTTAACGAGCTGGTCGAAAGGTACATTTGTTCGGTTTAATCCCCTGACTGTCTTTCCGCTCGATCGAGTATTATTTTGGGACAAAGTAAACGATAGTGCGTCTCGGTAAAGTAAACGTGTTAGACTCGGTAAAACAAGTAAACCCTTTTCTGGGCAGGGAAACTTCTTTCGAAGGTGCACGTAGACAATGTAAATACAATGCCGGCAGCCCCGTGGCTTTCATCCCTTTTGAACAATAGGAACAATAGTTTAACAATACTCAAATACAGTCTGTATGAATGTGAAAAATACGAATGACTTCAATTTCATTTCTCGGAATTAATAATTAATTTGCTACATGTTTCAAAACAATATTCTACATTGTTTTTAAATCTTGAAAAATTGTAATTATTTACAGATAAAGGCTTCGAAACAAAATCTCCTTTTTATTTGACGATAAAATGAAGAAATTGTAGTAAGAATTAATATAGAAATATTAAATTATTATTTGAAAGCTAATTACTACCTATACTATACATCAAAAGTATCTTGTTAATAATCGATCATAATTTCATGGATTGTACACATTATTCGAACGCATGCATTTGGTTGATTTTAAATTCAGAATAATCAATTAACATTTGTAGCTAAAATATTCAATTAATCACAGCAGCTAAATTTCATAATAAAGAATAATACTTTAATAAAGAACTATTGAATGATTGAGCATCGCATTTGAGTACATGAAACAAAAAGTATTCCATTTAACGTTATTTTTCACATATTAATGTTTTCTGTAAATTTCTTCATAAATCTCTTAGTTCATATTCCGAGCATTTTCGCAAATCCATACTGTATCCATGGAATAGAATATAGAGCCTAGTGGAAAGCTGTCATCGACAGGGGCCGATAGAAACGCAAGCAACATAAAAAAATAAAGAAGAAATAAAATGGCAGGGAGGCAGGGTAAATCAAATGCCATTGTGTATCTGTTTGGTAATAAAATTGGATGAAATGGCATTTGAAAAGGTTAGAAGGAAAGCGCGACGAAAAGTCGGTTTCGGTTCATTTTTCAATCAGCGTAAATCCACCGCGGCACGGCTGCAACAGTGGCTGCACGCAGGAAATCGAATTAGAAGAGTAGTAAAAATAGCTGTAGTAAAAAGTAACCGAGAGCGCAGCCATGCTTCATCTGGAATTCAGATTGGTATATATTTCCCCGCGGGGAGGGGAAAAGCGGGCAGAAGCGGGCAGAAGCGGGCAGAAGCGGGCAGAAGCGGGCAAAATAAAAAAGGGCGATCGCACGGCCCCGGGGCACACGCGGCAACAGGGGGCGATGCGATCGGGCCGCGGGCGCACTCGCCCGGGAAGTTTTTTAATATCGGCGGGGGACGGACGGGGGCTCACGTGGCCGGCGGCGGGCTCTCGGCCGACTCACCGACTCGGCGGCGGGTCCTCCGGGCGTTCCTGGGCCCCTCGGCGCGCGCTCCTCGGCATCCTCCGGGGGCCACGCACTCACAACTCGGCGGCACTGTCCGCGCGTGGGCGGCTGGACGGGGGAGCACCGGGGGGCCGCGCACTGGCTGCTCGCTGGCTCACGGCTGGCGCTCTCTCGCTGGTCCAGAGGGCCTCCGGGACGCGCGACGCGGCACTGAGCCAGCATCCGCTCGGGCCCGAGCCGCGCGCCACCCCCCGGCGCGCCCCCCTCCACCCCCGAGCCCGGGGGGCCGCAGTGCGCAGGAGCCGCGCAGCCTCCGCCGGCCGGGGTTCGCCCGAGTTCGATGCGGCGGCGCACGGGAGGGGCCGCCGCCGCCGCCGCCGCCGCCGCCGCCGCGGTAAGGAGCTTTGGCCCCGCGTCCCGGCCAGCGCACCGGCCGCCGGGGGAAGCTCGGCGAAAAGCGCGCGCCGGCTAATTGCGCCGGGCGCGATAAGCCGCGGCCCCGTATCAATTAGTCGGCGATCGCGCCCCGCGGTCCGGGGCAGCGTCCCGTCGACCACGAGGGGGTTGTACCGCGGCCGAGGGCTCGGCGCGAGAGGGGCCCGCGGGGGGCGGGGCGGCTGTTTAAATTTCGCCGGCGATAAGGTTGATTCCGCCCGCTCATTAGGCGGACTTTGCCGGGCGGCGGGTGTTTACAGCCCCTTCCGCGGCGGCCCGCCCCGAGATTATCAAACTTGGCCCGCGCCGCGCGGCTCTACGGCCCTCCCCGGCGGGTACAGTGCTCGAGGAGGAGGTCCCCGTCGTACGTCCTCCCGGGGGCCGGCCGGATTTTTCGCGGGGCCGGCGGCGCTAATGAAGCGATTCATCGCGGGGCGGCCCTCGCTTCGCTGCGATGCTAATTGCGCGCAACCTCGCCCGTGCCCGCCGACCTTGGCAGAGACGACGTTCCCAGGACACTCCCCTCGGGCCGCGGGACACCCTTTTCCAAAAAGAAGGCCGCGAGGCGCGCGGGTACGAGCAGCGGGACGCAGTTATATAGTGCCGCAATCCCGAGAGCAACCGAATTACCGGGCCGGGCGGGACAAGACCGCGGCCTCCAGCCCGGGGCTAATCCGCGCTTCGGAAATGTAATAGGAGTTGCATAATTGACGGGGGGAGGGCGAGGGACAGCCGGCAATGGCAATCGAGTTGCGCCAGCCGTTAAGTCGGGTTCTCCGGGGCGAGGGGAGCCCCGGGGGCCTCTCTTTATTCCCCGGCCCGCGAAAAACCGGGGGGCGCGACATTGTCTCGCGGCGGCGGCGGCTCGGATGCAGCGGCGCGTTCTCGATCGATGGCCGCCCGGGCCGTCTCGGGCTGCGGCCGCGCGCGCACGCATTTGTACACACACGCGGACGCGGCCCCCGGCCCGTCACGCGGGCCGGATGTTTCCTCGCTCGGCCCGCTGATTCCGTCGGCCCCCTCCTCCCCGTAATTACGGGAATTGAGTGCCATTAAGCCCCGAGACGCTGAATTTTCCATGGCTGATGAGACGTCGGCGGCGGCGGCCTGGAAGAGCCCGGGCTCGGCCCCCTTCCGGGCATCGATCACCGATCCCGCGCGACCTCAAGACGCTAATTGGCGGGGATACGCCCCTCGTTTCTTTATCGGTCCGCGATATCAGCACTTGCCCGCGGACAGCTGGCTAATTACCATGGCAGCGGGAGGGTAGGCGCCGTTTGTTCGCCGCGCTTCCGATTCGCACGGGCCTGTTTGGAATATCATCGGGGGCTTTGCCTCCCGGCCACCTTCTGAATAACAGTCGATAATATTTGGCTGCTCAACTAGTCATTAATACAAATGAATAATAATAAAGAACAATACCTTTGAATTTTCGATATTTTGATTATAATGCCGGTCTTTTCGACTCTGGTGCACGCACTATCTAGATAATTGTACTGTCTACCAAATAAACAACAAAAACATGTATAAAAACTAAATAATAAATAACAAAGCACACGTTAATAGCATGAATTATTACGAGAAATGTACCAATGTTTTCATCCAAATTGTTACAGAAAATTAAACGCCAGTTGCACAGAGGAATAAACAAATTCTCTATTGGCCCTATTGGCTTCTTCCTGGTGGTTCGTGACAATTTTCTAAAGTATAAATAAGCACATTCGAGTAATATTTATTTAAGCTGTTTGTGTTAAATATTCTGAATTATTATCGTTTGATTATAATGAATGTCAAACTGTTATTACGCGAAGGTGATTCTATATTGATCGATTACGAATTGGACGTTAGACTACACAGTATACATATATTGAGTCGACGTGTATTCTTCAATTTGCGAATTGAGTCGGTATAGAGATACCCTTTCAAACTTTCGCGTACATTATTAGTTATCGCGGTATTTATTAATCGTCTTGTTTACGTGTACGGGGAAACAAAAGGGAGCGAGTGTAGGCTCGAGGGAGCAAGACAAGGGAGCGTCGAAACAACAATAAACGGAGAAAAGGCGGGCGGAGCAGCCGGCAGAGGAAACTTCTTGCCGGCGATCCGGCAAAAAGTCGCAGACTCCTTAATAAACTGGCTGGCGCATTCGTCTGCACCTCTCGGCAAGAAGCGCGAGCCAATCAATCTCGCAAAGGGGCAGAGCCGGGCGACAGGGCCAACGGGCCGGGGCAAAAACCGCGGCCATAACGAGCCGGGCAAACATTTACCCGGGCAATATCTAAAACTGCCGAGTCGCCCCGGCCGCGGCTAATGTGTGTATCTTTCAAATCGGCAACAAAAAAAAAAAGAAAGGGTCAGAGGTCGACGTAACAGAAATACCCCCAAGTTTCGGATGATTCGGCTGCGCCATTATACACGTCGCTCGAGAAGAAGTCAGACGGCGGGACATAAGGTGAAAAAACGGGGGGCGACGGAAGTCGGCCCAAGTTTCCCCGGCGGCCAATTAAGCGAGTTGGGGCTAATCCGGCAGCTGCCGTCAAACGGGCCGCCTCAAAGGACGCGGCGCCTCCTATCTCCCCGGCCGGCGCGGCGTTTAGCTCGCGGGGCCGCGCGATCTCCCCAACTTGGGTCGAGGCCGCGCGGATCCGGACCCCTGACTACTTCCCGGGACGGCCGCCTTTCCCCGGGCCGACTCCCGGAGCCGGAAATGATGCCCGGTGAAAAGGGCGGCCGCTCGAGATGCGCCAACGACTCTCTTCTCTCTCGTGTATATTGTATAAATGTAACGATGACATTAACGATAACCCCAAACATACGCGATGTCTGCACGGGTGTACATCCCCTCGATCGGGTATATGACCTTAAGGTATTCGCGCGGTCGAAAAAAAAAAACCATGCCCGTGGAGGAGGTTTATATGTACGTACATACATACATGTATATATATATATATATGCACCGGGGAGAACCGATAAGATAAACAAGTAAAGCAAGTTTATCCGGGCATCGGCGGGCATCGAGCCGCCGCCGGCCTCGGCCAAATTGCCGCCATTACTATCGGGAGAATAAGCGCGGCGGGCGGACGAGCGAAAGGGAGAGATAACTAAAAGTCAACGGTTCGAGGCAAATAACTTTCTTCCCAACAACTGCGGGGGCCGCGCTTAAACCGCTCGAGGAGCCGGCATAAAAGCCCGCCCCTTACGCCCGCGGGAGTAATGACGCGCCGGCCGGGGGAACGATATTCCCCCGGCGAGCGAGTTGTCGCGATCGTCCGCGGGTTGTCAGCCGCAGCGACAGCCGCCCCGATGTATACATACATACATACGCGCGCCCACCCCCGCTGACGCCGGCGGGACTAAGTGCGTCAAAAATACGCCGGTTGTGTTCCGCTGCGCCCCGGCGAAAAAATATGCGCGTGTGTGTACGTGGCTGGCGGTCGAGGGGCCCCGGCGGCCATATTGTCGCGCGGAGCAGGCGAACAAAGGTCGGGGTGGGGTGTAAGAAGGCACAGCCGCGGGGATATCCGCGCGACGCGCAATCGACTTGCTCGCGCGAGCCGCCGGGAAATTAAGCGCATTGTCGTTGGACTTTCGGGGCGAGACTCGCGCGCGGCTAAGACAATGCCGCCCGCGCGCCTTACTCCATTCATGCAGGGCGCCTACGAGATTATTGTTCGGCTGGATCAAAGTGCGTGGCTTTCAAAATTATTGCCTTTTCAGTCCCGTGCTCTATGAATGTGCCCGCTTTAACTACCCTCACTGATCACTGTCAAGGTTGTTGAGCTCCCTTACACAATTGATTCAAAGGGTCAATGACGCACCCAAGCTAGGAGTACATTTTACTTTACAATTTCGCAAATGAACTAGACTCGAAAAAATTAAAGTATTCTGTCCTGCGAGTACCACTGGTCGCTCAAGGCGGTTAGGCAATGATAATCAATTCCTTGTGTTATTCTTTAGAAAACTCAAAGATTTTATTTCTATCCAGCTGAAATATACAAATAAACATAATATGTGAATGTAAATCAATACTTCTCAAGCTTGCATCGTGTTAAATCCAAGGAACAAATTCTATATTGACGCCAATTTTTGCTATTGTCGATATTGTAAACGTGAGTGTAGTCCTTGAGGTTTGTTTAAAATCTATAAAGTATAATTCGCAATCGTTGTATGTATGAAAATACAAAATTACTCATAAAATTTGTAACTGCGATTGCAACTTCATAATATTTACTTCAAACCTTTTATGCATAATGGCTAAATCAAAACTCCGCTCTTCATTGTTATTACAGTGGACTATCAATTAGGAGAGATTCATTTTTCAGAATTTGAATAAATAATACAGTAATGGGCACGTATACGCAAAATATATTAAAGTCTTGAATTACCGCAACTCTTCTGCATGAATGTTAAATTTAAAAAGATTTGATAATTAAAAATACTGTCAGAGAACTACGGTTTACTCTTTATTTTTGTTAACATAGAATAATATTTTGAATTTTATTTTAACAAAAAATTCGAGGCAAAGCAGATTTTGAATTTTACCTACACTAAATATTATTCTTAACATTGTTGTTAAATACAAAAATACGCCGTAGAAAAATAATGCGAAATACAGTCAATTTCAACCTCGACATATGAAGCGCTGTCGAAATTCGCGCCACAAACAACTTCAAGCAGAAAATACCGAATTAGGTCAGACAGGGAAAAAAGAAAGGGCAAAATACGTTTTCAGGCTTAATCTTGTTTTTTTCCATCTGCGTACTTTGCGATTTAAATATTTTCCTATTTTTACCTACGAATGTTGACCAATAATTAGAGGAAAGAGTTAATTTTAATGAGACGCGCACGACTGGGTACGCTTTAGATATAACGAATTATAAATCGCAAACGTTCATTTATAAGTAATCGTGCATTAGGCCGAGCGAATTCTGGAAATCGAATTCTCTTGTTCAAAGTCAGCGCGGCTATTATTCATAGCGGCTGATTAGCTGAATAACCTGACGTTTCCAATGAGTTTCGCGTGTTGATTTAGCAACAAAATGTTACAGACAATTTCTCTTTGCGATTAACTATTAATTGTTCAATTTCATCTGTCGATTCTCCCGACTTATCCATCTCAGTTTTTAATTCAGAAATGGAGAACAACGAAAAGTAATAGCGGAAAAATGCATACTCGTAACTGAATAAAGCCGTATAAAGTCAGCGAAACAAGGATAAAAGTTCAAAGGCAGGAAAAGCTATTGTAAATAACGAAATAAACGAGTTTATACACTTATATTCTGTAATATTCGAGTAAAAGAAAATTCGTACAAAAAAGCTTATTTTTTTAACCTACTTTAAAAATACGACAAATTGAAAACAAATACCTTTGTATAAGCTTCAAATTAGGATGTAATGTTTTTTTGAAATATCATCACATAAATTTCTCGACACACCGTCGTAAGGACCTGTACCGAAAATTCTTGAATAATTCTTTTCTAAACAAGTTTCCTCGGCAGATTTCCTGAGATTCCACATTGTACACACCGGAGTGTGTCCAAACACCTGGCCCTTATATACGTACCCTTTATCCTCTATGCTTGCGAGGGCTTACCCGGGACGAAAAATCCAAAGCCCGATAAATAATGCGTATTCGCGCGCAAAAAAAAAATATATCAATAGCCAAAGTTTACACGATGTTTCATTTATTATTTTGCGGGCTGGGGATGGGAGGCGATCGCTCATTCGTCGCGGCTAATCCCTGCCCGCGTTGTCTGAGGCGTGGGAGGCGCGAGCCCAGTCGGAGGGTCTGCCGAGGGGTGAAAAGAAGCGTTCGGTTACGCAATGAGAAAACAAAAGTGAGGGGGAGTCGGGTTGCGCGGGCGGCTGAGGGGCACAAGTTCTCGCTGTCGCACCGACTCGGAAATGGATTTCCCAAGCGAAGCGAGGAAAGTTGCCCTAAGACGGCTCGGGCTGTACAGTTCCTTTCAAGAGCAGGCACCTGTCAGGAGCCTCGCGACGATTTGCCGCGCGGAAGGAGATTCCTCGAATTCCCGCGACTCGGCTCGTCGCCCTGTTTTTTTACCCGATCTCTCTCGGTGCCTCCTCCTACCTCGTCTTATTTAGGCGCCACGGGCGGATTAAGATGTAAGCTTGGAGGTTATGCACTGGGGGCTGCCGGGGCCAGAGTAATGGCTCGTCTCGGGAGGAAGCCGAGCGCCGTGGTCACAGGTGTGATTTATCGTCGGGGACGAGGGTTTCCCTGAGAAATGATTATTTTTAGGGGTCGCGCAGTTCGGGAATGCAAACGCCGATCGTTTGCGCTCGTGACGGATTGATCGAAATTTACGTGAAATTTCGGTTCGAGCCCTAGCTGACAGCTGTCCACAATCGCGTGAGTTTCACTTTTATTCCTGCTGCGTAATGACGGCTTGGTAAACAATTCTCTATAGGAGCTCTAAGGAATATTGTATCTCAAATTTACACCAAACTTATACATTCAGTAATAATGGCGGTAAAATACAATTTTGGGTTGAAAATTTCTAAATTCGAATTTTTTCACTTGGGGATACAAGAAACCTAGAAGTTTTTTTATCTAGAAGTTTCTTAACTTCTTTTGTACATAAACATATATACGCCAGAAACCTTTTGCAATATGTATTAAATTTTATGGAAATCGTTTTATTTTACATTAGAGAAACCTATTAAAGTTACGGATGTTATACGATTCATAAACATATTATTATAAAGGCAATATATCTTATACAATATAAAATCTGTTGTAATATTTTCAGTGTCGTATCTGAAGCTTCAGTATATCAAATCTTTATTATATAAAATATGTTTATGCATATACGTATTCAAAATATTTTCGAATTTATTATACAATAAATCATAATACATTCTTTTTAACCCATAGCAAAACTAAACTTGCTTAAGCCTTTTCTGTATTAAAGTGTACAATTTTTTAAAAGAAAACTTCTCTATTTAAAAATACTAGATTATATTTACAGTTATTTCATTAAGTATATTTTTGATAAATGTATCTAAATACATTGGTGAGAAACAAGATTGAAAATACCACTCTCCTGTTTCATTGTACAATAGCCGTCGGATATAATATCATGCAGGTTTCATTTATTACGATTTCATAGCTTGCATTTATGAGCATCATGTATCAAACATTAATAGTTTCTCGATTGTATGAAGCATCAATGTTTCTAGGAAATTTTTTTTCGGCAAATTTGCAATGATGGTAAACACTTATTTAATTAAATATGTATGTAACTCGTTATTTTCAATATAAACTTTTTCGTTGTTGTAAATTTATAAAATCCTAGATTCTCAGCGATTAGTTCAGTGCCTGCTGTATTTTAATAAAGTATTTAAATTTGCATCTGTGACAATGAAATGCGTGAAGGAAATGCGAGAAAATATACATTTATAACCAAGTTTTTAAAAAATTATGCCGAGCTATGTATAATCATGCACACAGTTTTTATTCGCGAAATAATGAACATAACATATGTAAAAACAAGAAATGTTATTTTAGTAAAATAAAAAATAATACCAACTTAGTTTTGTGCACATTATTTTTCTAAACATTTAAGAAAGATTTATGCAGAGTAATATTTTATGTGTTTATCTTAGGAAAATTTAGGTTTAGAATTATTAAAAGCTACGATATACTTTATAACTGCGGTAAATAATTATTTTCATTTATAAATATTATAATGTTCATATATAATTCACAATATACTTCACATAATGTTTCTCGTATTGTTTTAAATATGAATCTAAATTTAATGTAGCTTATTCCTTAGCGAATACTATATAATAAAGGGAAACAAAATCAATCTCCTTTTTCATAATATCTAAATGAAAAACTTTGAAAATGGAATATTTTTACTTTTGATAAAATAATTATTTAAATTCAATATTAGTAATATAACAAAAATGAAATTTAAAGTAACTCTGATATAAATAATAAATAGTATATTAAATAAATTATTTATCAAATATATTGAGTTGAATAATTATCTTAATTATCTTTTTATGCTGCTAATGCAAATTTCTGGATTATCAAATATAGAAATATGCTTGTATATATTATCACTCATAATTCTATCTCATTTTGGATAAAAATTTTTAATTACCTTGATAAACATTGCACGAAAAATAAAGGTTTTTATAAATTTTTGAATCAAATTATAATTATAATCTACCTCACGCTTAAATTTAAGTTTGAAAATTATTTTAATTAAATGATACTATTGTAACGAATGCGCGGTCCGAAAAAAAGGAATTTTCACTGGTGGAACATATCAAGGTAGATCGGGAGCCAAAGGTTAGCTTAATTACATGACGCATTCTTTGAACAGTATTAATAAAGAGTATATATATAGTTGAATTCTAAAATAAGCAGATGCAACAGCAAACGAGAGGCATCCTATCGAAGGATAACGGGCTCATTACGCCGGGATATACCCCGCGTGATTTTCAAAACTGTATTCATCCCGCGGGGCTCACGCGCGTCTCCCACAATCACGCCTCATAATAACACGTGCGCGCTCGGGTTCCAGTGGCACGAGCGCCAAGCGCTTGGGCTCGGCTGAGCGAGTCGTCAAAAGTCCCTCGGCATAAAAGCGAGCCGACCCCTTGCGCCCGGGCCCCGTCCTCATTACTATTACCGCGTTTTCTCCTTAACATATATACATATATACATAGCTATATGTATATATGTATATATATGGCCTTGTCGTTCTTTTGCCGCGGCCCCGCCCTCTTTTCACTCACTTTTCGAGCACTCGTCTCGCGGGCCGCGCTACCTCGCCCCCTCGGCAACCGCCCTACCCCCCCTACCTCGAGTTGGCGGGGCGAATTCCGACTGAGCGACGTAAAGTACAAAGAGTCGGAGAAACCGGGACATGTTAATTTTCCGGTAGGCCGGCGTCTCACTCGCGGCGCGGCTGCCGCGTGCGCGCCACTAGCCTCCACGCGAATTTCCCCAAGATTTTATTTCAGATCCGCGGATATCACGCGCGCGCGCGCGCTCTCGCCCCACCCTCTTTTTGCCCCCGCTTCTTTTTGATCCTCGGCTCCTCTCTTTTCGCTCGCTTTCTCCTTGCCCGTTCCGCTGCAGGCTTCCTCCACCCTCGGAGCGTGGCCGCTCTCCTCTCTTTTCCCCCGTGGGCTCCGCGGCGGAACGCCGGGGATTTTTCCGCAAAATTAAACGTCCGCTTAGAGGCGGGGATTTGAATTTGAAAATTGTTAAAGCGCCGAGATTCCCTCGCTCGCGCGTCGCTGCGATGAGTGATTTGTTGAAGTGACGCGCCCCGCTTGCCGCCCCCCCACCCTTGGCCCGAGCTTTTTGTTCCCGCCCGTCTGGCGAAGGGGATTTTTGCCACGTGGGCGTCTGTTATAGCTGCGCCGCCGAGATAAACAGCCCGGGGATCGCGTGCAGTGCTCTTTTTCCGAGGTGATGCGCAACTTTTTCCTCCCCCCCCGGATTATTGGATATGTGCGCCTCTCTAATTCCGAACGCTTTTCCCTGCCGTAGGTATATACGCGTGTGCTGCAAAGACATTGCACTGTGAGCTATTAATCGTTGCCTTTCACCCTCCGCAGTCCACCGTCAACTGGACGACGATCCCATGCAGCGATGTTTTAATTTGATTCCCGAACTCGCGCCACGCGAGGTTCACTGGAACTTTGGCGTACAAAAATAAAAAAGCCATCCGCCGCAGTTGAACGCGTTATTAAATTTCTCCCCCTGAACTGAAAAGATTTTAACATATCTGCCACTCGCTTCCCTCTCTCCGGACGTATTCCACCTCATAACCGCGCGCTCTCTTTTCTATCCAATAGGGTGGAGTCGAGTACGCAGACTACTTAAACAAGAAATGGCCCGGAAAACGGGTTAAAAAAAATAAGGATAGTTTAAAATAAAGCAGAAAAATTTGATTTATACAAATAATACAGTTAACTGGGTAAACACTAGTATTATGAATACGAACGGTATAGGATAAAGTCATTTACTTACTAAAAATTAACAAGTGATACGACGAAATCGTTATGTTTTCCCTATTGATTTTAACATTATTCTCTAGTATTTTAAAATAATTGTAAGTCTAAAATAAAATATTAATTTCTTATAATTCATTAAAGAATACCTGAGGTCAACTCTTTGTACTCATATTGATTATCGAACTAGTAATTTTATATTAGTATATTCTATATATTATTTTGTGCCTTTTATGTAATTTACATTTCCTGGTTTAAGTGACCATCACTTTTTGTATAGTAAGAATCCACGATATAAAGCTTATTGCCCTAGTATTACAAGGTACCCAAATGCAATCATTGTCAACAGGGAGGAATCAATGTTTTCACAGATGTCATTAATCCGACAGTTGGCGGAATACTAAAAATCAATATAATCTTATCCCTAAGGTAGTAACACTAGTCCTCGTAACAAACAAAAATGGCTTGAAAGGAGAGTTTGTTTCTGATCACCTATAACTTACTTTTATTACCGTGCTGTTTCAAGAGAGGAAGCTGAAAAAACCACTTCAAGAGCATTCTCCCACTGACCCGTAATACCCACAAGACTATCTCCCACAGAAGACTATAACACCATTACAAGGAGCTTCTTTTTCACCTAGCCTACACCCCTCCATCGTGAAAGTTCTATTTTTCGAAAATTGAACGGCCGTTAAGAGACGCGGAAATTTAAATTTGAGATGGGCGGCAGTAGCTCACATTTATGCCGCTCCTAATGAAGTTTCAGATGGATTCTCTGCCCACTCGCTCTTGACTAAATGCCGACGCATTTAAACGAGATGCGAGCAAGGTTGGACCGTGACGCGCGTCGCGCGGCTAGTCTCTAAATGCTGGAAATCAAGACTCGCGCATCTGCTATGCAAAGTGTGTATGTACATGTGCCAGTGGAGGCCATGGATGGGTGTGCGTGCACGGCTTTGCTTTCGAGATGAGCTGTTTGCGCGGCCCCTCGGAAATATATTGCTAAAGTTTACAAAAGGCGCAAATGCAACTCGGGCGCGTTAATAACTTTCTTTTCGAGTTGGCAGGATATGCCGACTGGCGGAAAGACTTTTTTTTTTTAATTGACCCGTTTTCTCCTACTACTTGGGAATAATGCGTGTCGCGCACATTATACGTACATCGGAATCGCATTAGAATTTATGACTCGAGGCAAAAAGTTGCGCGCGCAACAAATATATTTTTGTGTAAATATCCCGCATGAATTCATAACTTTCCAGATTCTAACTAGCGCTATGGCGCTGCGAAGTTGTTGTTTTGCTCCGGTAAAGTGACAGACAAATAATTAAGTTTATAGTTGCCGGGCAGTGGCCGTTTGCCCAATCTCTTTGTTGAGATATGCTACTACATAAATTTTGGAGCTCCGTCCCAAAGGACCTGCGGCCTGTCTGTTCGTACCGGCGAGCTACGTTGCCGCGGAGTAGGAAAGACACGCGGAAAGCGCAAAGTGTACACAAAAAAAAAAAGATGTTCCCGAAGTGTACGGATTTGTTGCTGATACCGCACTGCTGCAGTGTGCGAGTGTAGGCGTGTTGCAGAGGACCACAAGAGCCTCGGCCGTCCTCATCGAATGCGCCACATCAGCGTCTGGCGAATGACGCTCTCTGCGGATACTCGCCCATCTTACATGACTAAAAATATATATCAGACTCGTCGCGCCGTTCGCCTTTATGAATTTCTGATTAGCTTTTTAAACTATGCGACACTGAAGAGTTTTATAAAACACCTGTCCTGGAATTTATATTCGCGGTAGTGTTTACTTCAATCATTCGGTTAATTCACAATATTAATTCAAAACTTCCATGCATTCCAAGGTTAATGAACACGCGTAAGCTACACATTACTCCAGTGCTCGAAAAGTTTCCGCCCCCTTCCATTAATCAAATGCTAACGCAATTAACGAAACACTCTTCCTACGGCCCCTCGCCCACTTATCCCCGAAATCGCGGCATTCGCTCTCTCGAATGGGAATATCGTTCTCCCCGTGTTCAACGAAATTCTGGATATAAAAATTCGTCCCTCCCGTAACAAAGCCTCTCCTATATGTTTCCCACACCCCAAGTTCAAGTCCGAGCGACGGGGTAGTTTTACGAGGTAATTTGATTGGGATTTTGAAAGGGACGTTCGGCCAGAGCTTTGGTGGCGCGCGCGTGCCGACCTGTGGTTTCGGTACTCGACGCCGCCCCCGCTTATATTGCTAGGGGTTCGACTCGAGCCCCGCATTTTTGGCGCTGCCGCGACATTCCCATTCGCTTCTTATGGTGCCTAGGTGCACGCGCCTCTTCATTTCCCGCCCTCGCGGCCATTTTTTTTTTTTTTGCGAGGCCATCGGGTCGTGCTGCTTGTTGTCGGGGCCTTTTTGCGATTCCCACCGGCCTGCAGTGCTGATACACCGGAATTCGCGCGGGATTTTTCGGGGAACTCGACCGGAATTCGCTAAGCAAATATTTCCCGTCGGCTCCTCACTCCGCGCCTGTCGAATAGCGATTATTATAGAAATTGAGGGGCGCCAGACATTTTCTCAGTTTGTCTTTCTGCATTCGGAGATAGAAATGTGCACTGGAATCTATTGCACTGATAAGATGCAGAGGTTTGGAAATATAAATTGAATTCTTAAAGGAGAAGGGATTCTAGTATATTTCAGACGATTTAGGAGGATTGCCAGGGTTTACACTCATCATTCTCATGTATTATTTGAAATCCCCGTAATAAAAAATGTAAATTTCTTTGAAACTCAATCACGTAATTATTTATTTGTAATATCACAAAGTTTGACTTTTTGAACGCGGGATTTCAACTTTTTTTAAAATTTATTTGCATTCATGTATAAATCTATGACATATTGGGAAATAGATTTAATATCAGACGAATGATATACCTACACACGAAGCTCCGGCTTTCTCTTAAGCTTTCAATCCTGAAAATCCATCAGGCGATTAAAATTGCAGCTTTTGCTATAGAGTCAAAATTAATAGATTAGAACATACTGAATCTAGAAACTCCTGGTAGATTATATTCAACTAAATTTTTTAATGCTCTTAAAAAAATTTAAATCTTCAGCGGAGAATCAGTGTAAACTCTTTTTTTGATTAACTTACACTAACAGTATATTTCTGTTCAAAATTATTACTTTTCGCGGAAGAAAATAAATTTAAATTATCATTTCTAGAAAATTGTATCATAAATGTACACGTTGAATCATATAATAGAGAGTACTAAATTAATAATTATATTGATTCATACGAATCTACGTCTAAATGCTCTTATTTATACAATAATTTATATAAAACAGTTATTTGCGTCGAATTCATGATTTGTAGATTAAATAACGATAGTGCTTGTGAATAATTCGAGTGTATTTTAAATCTCGAGCAGTGTAATAACAAAGATTTAAAGTTGCAATTTATCATATTCCCATAAATTTCAAGTGTCAAATCTACAACCGTAATACAAGTAAAAGACATAGATCACAAGCAGCAATGCAATAGTTACAGTTACAGGCACCGTTACAGTTGTAAAGCTACAGCGCATGCGCTTAATATTTCAAACTCGACGCAGGAATACTAAACACTAAAAGGAGAGTCAAGCGCCCGCGACAAGCAGTGGCTCGCGAAACAGCGGAATAAACACCGGCGGCACGAGGGAATTATTTTCGAATAAAGGCGCGTTATCTCGGGGGCATGAAAGATACCCGGCGATCCTGGCGGCCCTCGTAGAAAAACTATTTTCGGTATCGCGCGCGCGCGCGCGAGTTGCGCAAGTTTTTCGTCATTGTCTCGCGTGCTCCCCGGCAGTTGGCGATAACATTCCAACTTTGGTTATCTCTCGCGTGCGCATCCCTCCCTCGGCCGCGCCCCGCCTCTTTTTATCGCGATCTACCCCGGTCTCTTTCACTTTCCCTCTGTCTTCGCCTCGGCGCTCGCGGGCCGGCAGGGGGAAGATCAGTGGGCGCTCGGCCAGGTGAAAGGAGAAATCTCGGCGGGCGAAAGGTGTATCTTTGTATGTATTTCCGGACCGGCAGCCACGAATCCAGGGGGGAGGCGAAGAGAAAGAGGGGCCGCCCGCCGCGGGGCGGGGGGGGAAGGTAAAGGATTTGCGTGATTCATGACTCGGCACTCGCACGACCCCCGAGGAATCGAGGAAATATTCGCACGCTGTGCGGGTTCATCTCTTTCTCTCGCTCTCTTCCTCGCCATTCATTCTTCCTTTTTTCAGCCATACTTCTTTTCCCGGGCGCGGGGCCGGCTCTTTTATTTTTTCGCCCGCACGCTCTCAACCGCCTTTTGTTGTACTCGTCGCTCGGCTTCGAAATGCCAGTTGTTCATAAAACTCGAGGTGCTTTTCGACGTTGTTGCGGATCTTTTACTTTTTCCTTATTAAAAATAAAATTTTAATGATTACCTGTAGGTTTATTTATTATGTACTTAGCTGCTCGGATAATTGATTCGTAAATGCAGCTAACAATTCTTCAAATAGAATTTGTAAAAAGTGTTGTTTGACTTCAACAATATTGGCGGCTACGATGCTTAGCTTGTGTTTTGAATACGATAAAGTATTTAACAAGTATTTCAAAAACAAAAAGAACTATAAACTTGCTAATTGCACGCAATATCAACTAATCTATTAATTAAATATCTATTAAATTAACCATAAATTATTAATTAACTATCTGAAACATTGCACATCAGCAAATTGCAAGTCAACTGATTATGAATATAATGGTGTAATCAATTAAAATCATCACAAATATTTTTCGAACTAATAGGTGAATTAATTTATTCAAAAAAAATCTGATAAGATATCAATGCTAACTGGATATGTTACGATAAGTTATTTTTAGTCCATTGTGTAAACTATAAAATTTTACTCTAGTATTTAATATTAATTCAATAACGTTTCTTCTTATCGTTCCAATTGAAACATTAGTTTTCCTTATAGTAAGGTGAATGAGACGTTAAGCAAATACAATATTTAAGTAATTAAAATTTCTCATATAAATTGTTAATATTATCAGAAATGATACATGCTACAAAAGAGGTAGTATTTCTAGTAAATACAATTTTTAAAATTCATAATTTAGCCATACAGCCAATATTGAAACCATTGCAAGGATTGTTTTTATCTCGTAGGGGTTCAAAAAATCAATTTTTCCATGTTTTAGTAGATAAACAGTTGTACAATCTGAAATATTTGCAAAGAATAAATATCAAAATCAAAAGCTTCCATACACGCGTAGAAGCTTTGACATGTATCGACTGCGAAAAATAAGTTATAGTAAGCATTACATTAATTAGCATAAATGATATATTCGATAAAGTGCCGTTTGTTTTCCGAATAGACAGAGCAGGTCCATATCTCCATTAACCCAATTAACTTCCCAAACTTTAAATAAATAATGTAACACGCGCGAGCCATCTTCCGTTTCCTCTCGTGTAGGCAGCCGAGCCGGTCGACGTTCCCCCGCTGATTTGAAATCACGCAAAGCCCAGCGCGGCGCCGGCGGCTGAAATTAATAACCCCTAAAAACGAAGCCGGGCTTCGACTCGCGGCCCTCCGTGCGCCCGGGGATAAAGATTTTTCGCGCGGCCCAACTGGCGATAAATTACGGGGCGCTCGCACCGGCGCCAGAGAGCTCCTTTCGATTAATAAACATCTCAGCAGGTGCGCGATAATTCAGGCGGACGGCCCTCGTTATTTCGCGCCCGGCCGCCCCCAACTGAATTATCAAAGGGGCCGTATAATACCCAATCATCGCGCCGATAAAATTAATTTGCCCGCGGGCACACGCGAGCACCGGGCGCGCGGCCGCCGCGCACGCGATCCCCGGCCGCGGCGCGCACTCGAAAAAGTCGAGGGGCCTCGCGGAACCGCTGCGCGCGCGCGCGTGTGTGTACATGGAACCATTGTACGCGTGGTAGAGGGGGGGGTGGAGGCGCGCCGCGCCCCTGCGATCGGCGGGCGGGGCGGGCAGGGCCGATTTCAATGTGCGCGTGCTTTGCTGGCTTTATTGCATTTCACGGGGCGCGACAATGCATCACAGTATTTTGCGGAATTGCTGGGCTTTACGGCGCCGCGATTTTTGTTCTTCAATTACCAAGCGACAAATGAGGGGTTGGCAGTTTTCTTTTTTTTTGTAGACCGCGCGCGAGGCTTTTGTGCGGGAATGAACGCGCCGATGCAGCGCCCACGTAACCTATATAGGCCTCACGGTGCAGTCGCATTATGATAGCGATAGTTTTTTTTTGCAGGGCCTCGACGATCGATATACCGAGAAGATTCCGCAAAGTGTTATTCTTATATTATACGCTGTTCGCTGCAGAGTATCGGATTTCCATAAAGGCTAAAAGCTAGAGCAAGGTAATCAGGAGGTTAGATCAGTAATCGAATTATTATCACTCACTAAATAGCACCCAAAGCATGTTCATATTGTATTATAATAATAATACATAACCTTAAGTACTATGCGTTCGTTAAAGATTACACGACTAAATTTTTATGTGTAACCATTTAGATATTAAAAATAAATTACATGGTATTAGATAACTGTATGGATATAAGCGTCCTTCTGAAATTGTGAATATAAATCTAAATGGGGTTAGTGTTTGAAAGTACTTTATGAATCAAGACAATTTTTCACTGGATTTTTCATTACAGACATATCCCGCATGCAGCGTGTTAATAGAAGCTGTTTGCAAATACAGTGTAATAGATTGGAGCTAATGAAAATGAAGTATATTCATTACCAGGGGCAATATACCCGCTGGAAGGCGGTAATAGAAAAAGCTGCAAAGTAGGATTAAAGGTATCCATTGGTTGCTCGGAGCAACGGCAATCTTGGCAAAATTACGAATCCCTTTTGTGCGCGGGGCTCTCAAAAGCAAGGGGCATCGGCACCACTCGGCCGGGACATCAGGAATCCCTCGGGGCTCGGGCCTCGGCGCGGGTGGAGGGGGGGAAAAACACGAGGCAATAATTCGCCGGAGGGAAGGATCGTCCTCGAGCGGAGATACACGGCCGGGGCTGCGGGCCGGAAATGGCCCCGGCGCCAGGGGCCGAAGACACGTCGGGATTAGCCCCGGCGCGCACTTCGATTCGCGTTATTGTGCCGGCCGTAAACGTGCGTGCGGATGGCCCGGGCGGCCGCCGCCGCCGGCGCACACGTCCCGGCCAATGGCCGCGGCGGTTATGCGTCCGGCGCGCGCGCGCCCACACAACGGGCGCGGCCCGGGCCAAGGAGGGAGGTTTATACGGCCGCAGCCGGAGGAATTCCCCCGCGCACTAATGCCCGGATTCTTTCGCGCCGGACGTGGCGCGAATACGCCGGCGAGCCGGCGTCTGATGGATTTTTTCTTTTCGGCGGGCCGCGGGACCGCGCCGCCCGCGCCTCCCCACCCACCCCCCGTCTTGATTAGCATCGGTGTAATGAACGAGTTTGTATGCCGCGCGCGGCCCGCTTTGAAATTAGTTCCTCCTTTGTATTAGCTGGCGTATGGGCAAACTTTTAAGTGAATAGTTGCCCGAGCAAATATTACCCCGCTTTTTTACCCCCGCCCTCATCTAAATAATTAAGCGGCCCGCTTTATTCTTTTTTATTGCGTTTGCGCTGCCCGGCCGTATATATGTATGTATGTATGTATATATGCACGTACACTTTAATGAAATCCAAACTTTTATAACTGAACAAATTATCTGTCGGCAAAAAATGGAGTGGCGGGGAGAGGCCGGTTTAATGTGCCCGATGAACTTGCTAATTGCCTTGTAATCCCTAGTTTCAGCGAGATTGAATTAGTTATCGTTGATAATTAATAGCCGCGAGGACGGTTCTTTTTCCGAAAAAATAAAGCTAATTATCCGTCATTAGTGCGTCAAGCTGGAAAAAGCCTCTTTCGGCAACTGTATACCGAGTCAAACGGCCCGACTTCAATGGCTCATCCTGACCTCTGTACTTTTCTTTAAACCGAGGAATTCCTTTAATTAACATGATTAAAGTAATTTACCTGGTCGCGTGTGAAGCTTTGCGCGCGGGACTAAGAGCCGTCCTTTGGCGAGCCAGGAATTAATTGGCACAGGTGCGCGTTCCCTCAGCGTCGGAATACAGGTCAGGAGATTAGCCCGAGTGGCTAATTCGCCCAATCCCCGATCCCATCCGTCTCCATCCTCCGCGCCCCACTGAAGATGTTAAAATAGGACCTAGTGGAGCGGCAGACGTAGCCCTCAAGTGCAGTCCAAGGCCGGATTATCGACTGGGTGGGCGCCCTCCGCGCGACACTGACGGCCCGGATGCTGAGCCCGCGTCTTCCGCCCCTCGGGGATTCCAACTTTCTGCTCGATGCGTCAGATATGAATCAATGCCTCCTCGATGCGGATGCGAGGATCAGTCGATGTGCCGCTCGAGCACAAATGTCACCGCGTTACATCAGACTCTTCCTTTGACGCCGTGGAAGTCACTGGCTTGAGAATTTGCACAAGTGCCTCAGTTACTAGATGTTAGTTTAAACTTGTTTCGAGTTAGTTGCAAATTCTATGGGGAGAGTACTAATTGCACCGGAGGAAAAAATACACCCAACTGCCAAGTGAGAAAGGTAAATAAAAGCTCGACTGTTTAGAAACAACTTCGTTTTACAGCGCCAGCCTCTGCGGAAATTGTAAAATAATCTTAATACCGTGTGTTAATTAATAACACTGCGAATAAGAAGACGAGCTGAAAATTATACGCCGAGTGAACGTATCATAGCGGTGAAATAATACCGTTGGATCGCTTTTCTACCAAAATCAACATTCATCGTATTTGGAACAATTCGTTTCGAAATGGAGTAATTAGCAATGCCCTGTGACTTTTAATAGACTGCTTTGAATTCATCGGGTGTACACACGGAAGTATACTGGGATAGCGCTAAAGAATGCCGGACGCTTTGCAAGCGAATCAACTCTGATCAGTGAGCCGCATATGGATCTTGCGCATCGAGGCGTGGATGTACGTACATCCCAAACAGAATCACCGAGCCTCGTATGTACGCAGTCATTATCACTCAAGTGCACATGAACTTAACCCGAACTAGCCGCTAATCTGTACATGTAATGCCGCGCGTTACAAATGCCGAAGATCGATTGGCTCAAACGGACCATTGAGTTGCAAAGCACCACCGACAATGGAGGAAGATGAATTTTTAATAAGCCGCAGTCGGGCGAAACAATGGGGCCGCAGAGCCTGCCAAAGGAAGAAAAAGTGGCCGCGGCAGTAATGATATAACCAGTGCAATACTTGCAATGTAAAAGGCAGGCGATAAAACACGGTATTTGCGGACAAGCGAGCGGAAAATGTTTCGTTCCGAGGGGAGCGGGAGGCGTGTGGGTGCACAGCGCGCGGGGGACAATAAATGCGCAACTAACGGGCACAACCGCATGATGAAAAAGCGATAAAGGCGGTCTTCCCGCATTCTTTAATGATCAGCAAATAGAAATTGGTGGGCGAGGGCGATAAAACATTCTCTCCCTTTTAGCGCAACAATAAAGGTCCGCATAAAACGGGCGACTCGGGTAACAAAAAAAAAAGAAAGGCGTCCGCTGCAGCCGGGGTACGGAAAAAAAGAAAGAAAGGAAAAGGCTAATCACGAGGCGGCCGCGCGAGGGAAACAATGCCTGCGGCCGAGGGCCGCGACAAAGGCCGATAAAGACGCGCCCCCGGGGGACGCGCGAAGGCCGCGGATGATAAATCTACTCGGGATCCGCGTCGCTCCCTCGTCGTAAATATCGGCCGGCCGATATTGCAGCGCGCTGCACGGGCGGATCGGCGGCCGGTCGGCTAATTGCCGCGACTCGTCCCAGGCGGACAGCGGACGCGGTGTATATAATGGGACCTGGGGATAATCGGCCGGGGCGCTGATTGAGCCGGAAGTCGCGGGGCCTTTGATCAATGCTTGCTTAGCCGATGTTCTTGGCCTCGGGCCGTCCAGTCCTGCGTGGATAATGAGCTTAGGCTGCAGCGAGGGCAAACACGGGCATTACGCTGCCGCGTGCGAGGCCGGCCTGACGGAAACGATTTACAGCCCTCGATATTGGGGATTTACCGAAGAATTCCACCCTCTGCTCCCGCCGGTTGTATTAATCAAGAAAAATCTGACGGCTGCCCGCGCCGTTTAAGCAATTAGCGCGGGGATTGCCGGCCCTGTGGATGATCGAAACTTGGGTTCTTAATAACGGGAGCCATCGTTTCTCAATCGGTGAAACAAGAAAGCCACAGGGCGGGAATTTCATTTTTCCCCGTTGCGGGCCAAGGGGCTAATCTTGGCCGGCATCGGTAAACCAATAATGGACGGTCCTTTCGTAAGCAGACAGTTGCCCATTAACTTTTTGTGACAAATTGAAAAGCCCGCGTGGACCTACCAAGGGCTGGAAATTTGATGGGGCCCCTCGGTTCGACGCGGTGCACCCACCGCGTTTATAGGTTAAAATGCACCTTTCCCCTAAATTATAGGATCATCAAAAAGTAAGGTGGCTTTTAATTAAAAAATAAATTGCCTCCCCGGCTCCCGAGTAAAGTTAAGAAAAATGCGGTCAGGCTTAATGACAAAATAACTTGGCTGGAATTTTCATGTAAATTAACATTCAGTGGAACGGCGCCAATATAGTCAGACGCGCCCAAGAATACGGCTTTTGATTGGATTTTTCCACTCGAATGGCACACGTTTCACTCCTCCGCACGTTCGCGAATAACGATCCACCAGCACTTACAGCATTCTATTACAGATCTCTGTTGATATTGTCTCTTTTTAATTTAGAGCCCGATATATCCGCCGTCAGAGAACTATTGATTTTCCACGGCTCCGCTCGCCGAGCCTCGCGTCTTCGAAAGAAATCAATTCCGCGTGCGCCAACGCGCGGCGGCTCAAGTCCCCCCCCGGCGGATAATAACCAGCGGCCCTCGGCAGCGGAGTCGCGCGCACGTTTGACCGCGAAAAGACGCGGCGCAAAAGGTCGACCGCGAGAGTAGACGCGCGTCGCGGGCGTCGCCGCGGCGAATAATCTTTGCAAACTCAATTCCAAGTTGGCCAATAACTCCTCGGCCCGGCCTCGGCCCGAAAATCGAACTGCCGCCGGGACGCGGCTAAACAAAAGTATATATTCGCCGCGTGCGCGGGCTTACAGCCGGCGGAATTCAATTCGAATACATCAGGCCGCAGGGCCGCCCCGCCCCGCCCGTTAAATCCCGCCGCGGAATCTGAAAGTATAAGGCGCAATAATAATTTGTACCGGTGGGGCGCCAACCTCGGCAAACGAGTGGCATCCATCCCGGCCAACAATATGTCTGCTGCCCGGGGTAGGCCGCCGTGGGGGGGTGGAGGCGAGGAGCGCGCAACTCCCCCCGAGTTATTGATAAACGCGAGGGAAGAGCCGGCCCAGCTGCCGGGGCAAGACGACGCGTGCGTGCGCGCCTGTGTGTGCGTGGGCGAGCCCCCACCCCGCCCCGCCGCCCCCGATTTCTTTCGGGGGAGCCGTTCATTATTACACGCAGCGCGCGCCTGTCTTTGAAATCCTGCAGCGCTGCGCGTGTGTGCGCCGCTCGGTGGGATTAGCCGGCGGCTCTGTGTTGCCACTGGCGGATCGTGCGATTTTAACGAGGGCAACTTCACTCTTTGTGACTTTGAAGAGATAACCGGCTGCTCGGCTCTCTGGGGCGCCCTATCGGCCGGGGCCGTGTGTATACGTATATGTATATACAGCCTTTCAAAATATCGCTCGTTAATTGAGAGATTTTCCAGAGGATAACAATTTTTTTTTTCCTTCAACCCCCCCCCGGACGGTATGTGTGCGCGTAATGGAAATGGAGCGAGCGTATCCATTTCCAATACACTGTCGGCCGGCGGCCAGTCATTTTCGGAAAAACGTATTTATAACTTTGTGCCGCTTTTCAATCGGCGAAATATCGAATTAATTAAAACGCGATCTGTATCGAAGCGCAGTGCGTCTGTCCGGCCGCCCGCGCCTCTTTCCATACGGCCAGCGTTTTTTTTTTTCAAACAACGGCCTTGTCCAAAGCTAATCATAAATATATGTAACGACTTTCGACGCGAAGGCACGGAAGACAACGGGACGCTCGCCGGTCGTCGCTGTATTACCCAGAAGAAAGGCACACGGAAGTGCCGGGAGGAAGGAGCGCAGGAGGCGCGATAAAAGGGCCGCACCGGCCGCCAGGCCGTCGCGCACACCCCACCGACGAATTTTCTTCAAATAATTGCACAACTCGCCGCCACGAGCTGCGTATCCAATCCATTAATTCCCCCTCGGCCCTCAAATAACACGGGCGGAAAACAGCCTGCAGACGCTCGCCCCCCGGCGGTCCCCCGCCCGGGACAAAGAGCAGCGCCGCCGGCCGATCCTCGCCGCCTGGGCAGCGTACACGCGAGAGTTGCTGTACGGGGGGGGGAAAGCTTGGCCATTTTTCCCGCGGTTTAATGAATCGCCCGCACGCGCGTTAATTATATCTGTTTTCGAGAGAGAGAGAGAGATATCGCCCGGGGATCGGCGGAAGCCGGCCCTAATTCAATTAGCGCGGGTCAAGGTGGGGCCGCGCCCTTGCCCGCGCGTATAAATCTCACTCAGTTGGCCGCGGGCGCGCCGCGGGACTCGGCGAGCGTGAATTTTGAGGGAGCCAAGGGGACGAATTACGCGCCGGCTCGCGGGGCCGGATGCACCCGAGCACCGGCTAGGTATACGCCGCGTGTTTTTGCGCGGCTCGCCGTGACGAATGGGTTGGGGGAAGGCTCTACCTCGTCTCCGATTTTTTGGCGATGATCCGCGCCCGGGCTTCCATTGGTAAAGCGGGATAATGCCGGATTTACAAGGGGCGCTTTTACGAGCTCTCGTGCGACATACCGCATTCGTAGCCTTGGCTTCGGGAATAAAAGTGCGCGGCTAGCCTTGTAAACTGGTTAATGTTTTTTTTTCTTCAGGTAGACTTGGTTACGTATAACCGCTGGTTTGGCTGGGCAAGACAGCATTTTAGTAAACTGTAGAGTAAATAGTACATAGGTGCCACTTTACATATCGCAGGCAAATGTATGTACACAGTCCATAATTAACAAATAAATAGATATTGTATGACCTAGAATCTTTATAATAGTGCTAATGAATAACATAATAATAGCATGAATATTTGGTAATCTAATGTAATAACTGAAATTAATTATACACCAACATACAAGTAATGATTGGATAACACAATAAATTTAAACGAATATAACGTTACCTGCGCAATATAAAGTAAATAAAATTTTCATTTCATTCAATTAAAATCTCAGTAATTTCAACTGCATCCCCTGCAAGTGTATCTATTATATTTTATGTCCATGCCATATCAAATTTATTCAGCATCTATTTGTTATTTTTTAACTAAATAAGTTTAATCAAAACTACAAAATGAAATAGAGCATATTTTTCCATGAATCTCTTTCTGTTTATCAAATGATTTCAAACATTTTTATAAAAATTGACCACTGTCACCTTTCATTTTTCAACCCCGAAATCCTACCGTAGACGCATATTTATTTATTGAATCGGCAGGCAATACCGTGCAAAATTAGCGATTCGACGTCGAAGCTGTCGAGAGAAATGAAAAGCAAACAGAACATTGCGACGTAAAAAGCATGGCAAAAGGGGCACAAAGTACACATGAACCTTGGTCAATACACTTTACCGACTCGACGAAACTTAACGCGATGAAAAGCTCTATATTTGGAAGACAGATGTGTAAGTCGGACGGCGGAGAAACTATATACAGGTGCGACTTATTGGAAAGGTTTGCCAATGCTCTTCGCTTGAACTTGAAATCTTTATGAATGATTAGATCATGGACTAGGTATTTAACAGGAAAACAGTGTTAGTACGAGGAAACGTGATAGTCACGCGGAAGAATCAATGACAGCAAATAAAACAACTTCACGTATTTCAGATGATATGCCATCAATGCGTATTGTTATCAAAATATAAACTCTGATAACGAAAAAATTACGTATCAGTCGATACATGCAATTAATGATCAAATAACATAAAAACAATTCGTCTTTTGGCCTCATGAAAATAAGACATATGAGGCGTATTTGGTGATTCCGGTTTATTTTTCTACAATAGCAGAGAGCCATTTTAATAAACAAAAGCACCCAACTCCACACCCAATGATTCTCTTTCCAGTTAAAATGAACGAAAATAAAAACGAACGAATCGAGAAAAAAGCATCGGGTGAAAAGCGTAGCGAGACGCTTTACATTAATAATCGGACGGGCCGTATAGCTCTTCCTCCGCGAAATGATTATTTTAGAATATAATTCGTTACCGGCTGGCGGGCGCCGAGCTGGGGATTAAGCGTGCCGCAAAACCGATAGACAGTCGCGCCGTTCATTTTTAAAAGGCGAGAGCCACTCGGGCATTCGGGGGCACGAAGCAAAAAGCAAGCGAATTATTCATCCAAACACCTGGCGCCCGGAGCGCGTAAAACAAAACGTAAGTAGCTTACCGCTTGCGTAATTACCGTTATTTACCCGCATGGGCGCCGATAAAAAACGAGAGGCCGTCTACACAGCGCTGCACTGTAGCGAAACAATTCCCCGAAGCTCAAGAACAATATTGAATTTTTCGCCAGGGTGTTTGTCTCTTCTGAGCTTCTCTCTCCCTCTTTATTTCCCTTGGTCAGCGCGCGCTGGCTGCGGCTCGCACACGCGCACCCCGGAAAGGATGTTTATGTTCCTCTTGAAAATGTCCGAGCTTCGATTCCCGCCGCTTCTTCCGGAGCTCGGCTGCTTTGCCCAGCGGCCAGCAGTTCGAGTATCGCGCGTAGAACTGCGTGCGTAAGTTCAAGCTGCGAGTATACTTTCGAACAAACGCTTGTAATAAAACTAACAAATTTCTTTGAATTTTTCTTTGCCATTTCTTTGAAAATATAACGTTTATGGACGATCAAAGAACTGTACCAACGGTATTTAATGTTACTCTATAGTCTAATTATTGTCTTGGTTAATATATCTTTCCTTAAAGTTTAAAAACTAAAAAATTTATTTTGAAGCCACAACAATTTATAATTAATCTTAACATTTGCCAAAATTAGTTGAAAATCACAGCTTAAATCATTGCTTAAACAGTTGATCAAATACACGATTGATCATTACGATTTGATTATTCGTTACTTGTTGACATTAATTGTTGATTGCTGTTCATACGAAAGTAGTCTCTTCAATTTTTTTCTCAAAACTGTAATATCTTTATTTTAAACAACCAATCTGTATCTACGATGAAATTTACGCAAATAAAAAAGCTTTAATATGAAATTCCTGAATCTTCGAGTACAATTTATTCTAATATTTCCTCATATAGATAATGTTTGATAGCAATTATTTCATTCACTTAATACATTTAATTTTTAAACTTTCACAATTTGACTGAAATCAAAATATTTATAATATAACAGTTTTTGTAACATGATATGCTCAACGTCAAATTTTATTCGTGTGATATTTATTTAAGATATTATAATTAATTGTGGAATAGTCTGAGTTTCAAGAACTACTCTAGTGCTCCAAGTATGCTAAAATCAGATGATGAATGCCGTAAACTGACGATTTCATCTAAGTGACAATTTACTCATCGGTATGACAACTACGCAACTCCTAGAGTGTACTTCCTATAGAATGCATTAATTACTGTACACCTTTAATTATGGCTCTACATTCATGGGAACTATAAATGAATCTGAAGTTAATCATAATTCTATATAGTATAGTATTCTTATCTTCTTTATTTCTTTGACCAAATCTGCTTTGCAACTTACTCCTTCATTCTATAATTTATAAGCTAATTTTGCCCATTTTAATTTTGTACCATGTTACATCAGCTAAAATTAAAAAACATAAAGTTCACACATTTTTCATTGATAATTCTTCGTCTGTTTACAATAAATATTTACTCGTAGTCATATGCAAACTAACCAACCAGCTTTTCATTCTTCTTCTTCTTTAAAAAATGCACTTGGATTTGAGTTTGATGGTGTTGATAATCACCGATGTACAATACTACGGGCGGAAGCTATATTAAGTTCTAACAAAATAAGCACCGCTGATAAATAGTTTGTTTTCGCATTTAACAAGCTGAATCAATTCTTCGAATTTTTTAATTCTTAGAATCCTATATTTTACTAAACAGTCGCCACGTGCGCTCGCATTTTTCAAACTACTCAGCATAAAATTTAACGTCGTCAAATTTGCTTATTTGATACATAGGTAATGATATTTCTAAATATACTTAACTTTATGACTGTTATTAAGGAAGTTCTTGTTGAAGGTGGAAATAAGAACACTGATGATCTTGTTTGGATGTATTTATTTAAAGTAAAGTTTTACAGAAGTCGAATTGCGCTCGTATAAAGGGTGTACAATGTGAGAAATCACGCGTTGATTTGTACACAACTTGCTCGTAAGGCCGAGTAGTTGAAGAATGCCGCTGAGTGTAAGCGCGCGACGGTCGACTCCTTTTCTCCCCTTTTTTGGGGTCCGACGCTTTCGGCGGGAAGGCGGAAGACGGTGCGCGGGAAGCCTCGCTGTCCCGCGCTTTTCCACTACCGCGACTCTCTGAATTTCGAGCGGACCACGAAGCTTGCATTTCGCCCTTGAGCCAAGAAACGGTCTCAAGAAGCACGAGGGCCCCTTGAGCCGCAGAATCCAACACTACCTCGAGATTTCTTTCATGAGGGATTCGGAACAGCCTGGGTACGATTTCTTGTCCCCAGCTGACGGCTAACACGGCCACGACGCCGCCGAAAACGACGCCGCGCCAGGATTCGTGCGTTTTTGCACCCATTTTTTCTTTCTAGTACATTATAAAATAATAACAAATCTATGGGAGATGAGGGCCGCATATAGCGCGATGGACAAGCCATTCTACTTACTCTTCCAAATAAAAAATAAATAAATGTGTAATATATAAAAGTATGTGCGCCGCATCGTTAACAGGAACTATTATGAATTTTAAGTGTAATAAGTTGATGGCACGTTTCTGGTAGAAAGTTGCATTAAGAAATTTTTATAAACTGATTAGAAATCTGGTCACCTATCAACACGTGTTTGTGGAGCACTGATCATAGACTGGTGAATTAAATACACGAGTAATAAATAATAGTACATGAGAATTATTGAAAGAAGCAAAATATATTTCAATCTTTTTCGACCGAAATGAATTTATCTTTACAATCACAAAAATAATTTCATAAAAATAATGTATTCTATTAAATTTCACTTTAGTGTTATGTAAATTCTGTAATTGAATGTTGCTAGAAAGTTAAATTAAAAATTGTACTCTAATAAGCATAGAGTATAAACGAGTGTAGACGACTATGTTCGTAGTCCAACAACTGACCTAACTTTTTTATTGACTTAAAAACCACAAATTTATATAAAATAATTAAATTTATACATTTGTAGTGCAGCATTTAATTCTAAAAATATTTAGTATTATCGTAACTAATGTTCTTATGATCTTAAATATAAAAAGTTTATAAAAAGCTAGGACCATTTTAATCAAAGAATATACTTTTTGCTTTATACCTTACATCATGACTTGTTCAGTATAAGGTTCTGTGTACACACAAAATTTCGATAATAATTGAATATGAAACGCAAATTGATCTTTCGAAACTATTTGCATCATAATAAATGTCACTTAACTTTTTGCTCATAATATATGTATCATGCAGATAATATTTGCTGCTTCTCAACAGCAACACTCCTTGTAAATGAGATAAAAGTGCATGATTAAAAAATAAATGAATATTATTCATTATAAATCGCTTGTCATTGCATTTTATTTATATCTATGTCATATATATACATATATAGTAAAAATATTAACATTTCATTCTAACAGAATAAGATAATATTTTTGACAACAACAGGATATAATATATTTATGAAATAAAAATCAAGTGCATAATTTTACATTTAAGTTAGAAGGGGAAGGTTGATGTAGATAGTTAACAGAAATGATTTTGAAATTCTTTTATGGTAAAGAATACTTGATTTATTAATAATAATATTAATAGCTGGGTCATAATCATCCAGATGCATTCAGCGTCTGGTGACCCACGGTATCAAATCAAATGTCCACAGAGTATCTTATAGATTTTCCTGCATGTACATGACATTTAAATACTCGTCAAGTGTAACTCTGTTAGAGTTGAAGACGTACTCGCGGTTAAGGTTTACTCTTTTTCAAACCCGTTATATTTTTATGGTAGTAAAAAGTTTCTATACATAATTATACATAACTGCTTTTTATTTTCATAACTTCTCGCTTGCTCTCTCTCTATTTTTACCTATTTTATTTATAAATACAGAATTAAGTAATTAACGAATACTGAGTGAATGTATCGACGTTAAAACAATTTCGAAGCCACAATAATAATAATTCGGCTTCTAAATTTTTCGAGTTGATTTGTAGATCTTTTGCAACTAGTCTATTGATTCATAAATTCATTAATTACTTAAATTTATTAAATTCTTTAAATATTACTGTAAGATGTACAATGTGACATTAGAATAATTATTTACGTAAATTCAAGTCTATACTCTCTTCGTTTTAGTGTAACTATTATACAGTTTAAAAAAGAGATTAAAGTTGCCTCATCATACTACCTCCGCAAAGCGATAAGGCAACATAAGGTGGTCCTCAAATTATATATTTAAAAAATTGTACAAGCTTTTTGAAAAATTTAATATTCATGATTAAATTCTTTTAACTTAAAAAACTCAATAGTCTCTTTACAATGAAATTGACATAAAATAATGAAAAAATACAAGTTTTTCAATATTTCAATAACAATCCTTCGATATCTTTTTATAAATGCCGTAAGTTTTTTAGATATTATCTAACGAAATTATCTTTTAGATTTTTTGCTCATACTTACAAAAACTTAATTCAATTTTCAGATTATCTTCATTATTATCTTTTATCTTCTTTTTTTAAATTTATATTGTTTTTGCAAATTCATTGGAACCACCTTAGCATACAAATAACATTATATACATGACTGAATTTAATTCTAATTCAGGAAATGTAAAATAATATTTATAGTCTTTGTTAAACATTAAACCACATCTGAAGTAGTACTGGCCCTGCATCAGTATTTAATTATATGTACTAAATAAATTTATGACCCGTTGATGACGATTGAGCACAATCCTTCAAGCGACGGTTCTTTAATTCTAAATCTACCATATCCTCAAGTCTGTCGTGGACTATTTCCAGTACTCTTCTTTCTCTATAATCAGCAACACGAATAGTTTTCATATTTATGTCCTTCATTGCGTTATCAATAAAAAACATGTAAGACGACACTCTTGTATAGACACCAGAGAACCACTGTTCATTACAGTTGGGAGGAACGTTAGCTAATAGTCCCAGTACTGTGTTTCCATCATGAATTATTGGACTACCATCGTCACCCTAAATATATACAATTGAGTAACCATAAATATCATACTTATACAGTATATGTGTGATAATTATTTAGAATATTCTAATTATTTGAATACTATTAAAATACTTACATAACAAGTTCCTATCATTGGTAATTCTGAATCTAATTGCAACTGAGCGCAAATATGTTCTTCACCAATAGAAGATGTAACAAACAAATTTTTACATAAAAGTTTTTGAAGAATCACTGCCTTCGAATATTTTAATTTATTACACTTCCTGCCAATAAATGCATTTCCATCCATGCCTTTTACTTGACGAATGTCATAATTCGATTCTACTCCATATCCAGCCACAATCACTTTACCGTGCATGTATTTAATAAAATGGCCACCTTTTTTCTTAGGAAACTCCGCTTTGTCAATGTGATTATATTCAGTAAATTCCAAACTTTCGCTTAACTATAAAAAATAAATTAAATATTATATTATTTATGCATTGAATTTTTTAAATATTTTTATGTTTAAATTATTTTACCTTTAGTACAGCAATATCACCTATTTCTCTATATGCAATATTGGTAGGATCAGGATTTCTTCTTTTGAATTCTAATGGAACATATGCTTTTTCAACATCTCTTCTAATTGCATTAGACTTAAAATTTACTGATCCTGCAAGGATCCAAAATTTGTCATTTACAAATTTGTCATTTTCGTCTATAATACAATGTGCAGCTGTTAATACGTGTTTTTCGCTAACAATGACACCTCCACAAATATGTCCTACCCTAGTTTGAAGGGAGACTACAAATGGAAATTGACCTTCATCTGCAACTTGTCCACCAATAATCCCTTTAACACTGCCTAATTAAACATAAATACATCAGTTTCCTTTAATATTCATGATTAAATCACTATATATAAATAATAATTAATTATTATTTATTTATCCTTACCAATTCTAAATAAGAAAATACTTATTAAATTGAAAAAAATAGCTAAAAAGTTGAAATACTTCATTTTTAATATTATCCTAATTGATAAATAAGGAAAAATAGTATTATTAAGTAGAATGAAAAATTTTCTTCTTATAGTCTCTGCTGTATTAAATATTAAACGCTTATTTAAGATAATTTTATTGACATACATAGATATTAACTTAAATTTAATTCTTATATTTACAAAGTAGATGTTTGCATCACCTGTATAAATTAACAAATTTTTTGGATTAAATTAAAAGTTAATAGTACGACCATAATAATTAACAGGGTACTATCTCTTGATATACCATTATAGAAAGCTACACAACTACTTAGTTTAACTGTTAAATTTTCTACCAAAGTAGAATAAATGAAAAGTCATATTTTTTCTTTATTACAAATAACAATTATAAAAAAGAATCTGATAGATACAAGATTTAAAATATGTTATAAATTATCAATGAAATCTTTTTATGGCATCAAATTTTATAAATTACAAAAAAATATCAAGCATTGTAATAAACTTATGTAGAATCATTAAAAAAGTGAATTAATATTAAAATTATGTACTGACAAACTATGTAACCTAATTTAAATCAATTAAAAAGCTATGAAGATTGCTTACCATTGTAATATAAAGTGTTAGGAAAATTTTCAAGTACGTAGTAGTAGTCGCATATTTTAGTACAAGTCATGCGATGATGAAATGTCTTTATTCAAATTATAAATAAGACATGATCTTCAGTAGCAAAGAGAAAAGGAAAAAGGAACTTGTAAAAAATGCATATTCAATCATAGCAAGCTAAAAAAATATGGGTTTTTCGTAGAAAAATCAGTGTATTTGTACTGATTTGGTCAGTACGTCATTTTTGCTAAACTAATGAATATCTGTTGATTTATTTATAGAAAGTATGGAAAAGATCGCAAATATGTGGGAAATTCCTAAATTATCAAAAAATTCCAATAATTACGTGCAAAAATGTGGCTTTAATTCAAAAGTTACAAAACATCCCACAGCTTTCTTATATTTTAAAGTTTTTTAGCCATGATTTGGTAAGGTTTTTTTCACTCTGGAAACCATCATGCATTTTTTACTGCTATCTTAAAATATTTTATGCTATTATACGAACGTCATTTTGATATTCAAATAATCTTTAGGAATCAATCCGATGTATACTAAAGTTAACAATTCTAAATAAAATTATTACTCTATTAATTTGAGAATAAAATAATTGGAAATCTCCTATCAAAATCTAAATTTGATTTATATACTTTTTAAAACCATATTTGTAAAACAATTTGTCCTTGGCCTCAAGATAAGCTTTAATTTCAGCGAATACTTCCTCATTTAAGCTAAATATTTTTCCTGGTGAATTTTTTTCAGATCAGCGATGATCCAATAGTCCTTCGAGGGCTAGATCCGGAAAGTATGATCGGCGAGAAATTCATTCGCAGAGGAAATTAAGCAATTTTTTCATCGTTTTTATTGACTGCTGACACGATGCATTGTCTTTTTGAAAGGTTTCACTCTTCAAAAGCATCAATATTTAATTTAATAGTTGCTATTGACAGATTTTTTCTATTAAAGGCAGTCGATCTAACTGATACCGTGCACATCCCAAATAACTGGTGTCATGACTTGTAAGCTAACTAGTACCTTTTCGAATCCTTTAGGTGACTCTGGAAAAAAACTGTTATCATGTCCAATTTTTCGTGTAAATTCGTAGACACACTTAAAATTGATATGTTTCACATAGCCCACGGTAATTTTACGAAATGTCAGTTTGCGATCATCCATCACGATTTTCAAAACTTGCTTAATATTTTCCTGAGTCATTGCTTCATTTGCGCTACCCGAGCGATTTGCATCATCTACATCAGTGAAATCGCATTTGAAATCTGCGAACCACTAGGAAATCGTTATTTTCAATAGAATATACTCTGGATACTATTTTTCAAGATGCTGTTGGAAAAATATTATTTTCCATTTTTACACATGTGCAAAAGTACCGTCGTTGTTGTTTATGATCCGATTGACGTGAAAATTAGACATTGTGTCATTTCAAAGTTATTTATTTTAAATCTTTTAAAACTAGGTGGATTTTTTTATATTTATTCATATAAAAATATACTGTACCTACACAAAAATCTACCATAAGGCAATTTTAATTCTTGTGTCACTTATTCGAATGTAGTAGAAGTATTGTGATTCTGAATTGATATTAAAAAACTTATACATAGTTTTTATTAATTAGTTAGTCGGGTAAATCAAACATTATTAAGATTATATATATTTTTTCTTTTATTATGTTAAACATAATATTATTGATATTCGAGTTACAAGTACCTATTCAGTCAATTTGGCGTTGGAATTTATTGTAACCTTGCAATTAAAACATCTGTGTTTTCTCAAAAAGAGAGGTAACAATCGGGATTATTTGCTTTCGCGAAGCTTGTTGATTGCCTTGACCGTACCTAGCGATGAATACGCCTTTATGGCTCATGACTTCCGGCTTGCACAGCTTGAGGTCGGGGCTAGTCGACTCCGTCAGTGCATTGATGAAAAGCTGAAACTGAGAAAAAGTGTATAGAGTGCGAACGAACCGCCTACCTACGGTGTATGCTTGGTACGTGTATAGAACGAGAGGGGGAAAATTGAGTAGGCTGATGTAGCCGCGTGTGGTGTGTGTACTCTTGGTCTGCGAAAGTTTGCGCACACGGACGGAGTTAATTTATATAAATCCGGGGTGAAGGGCGTGTTTACTTTGAACCTCGTGGACAAAGAGAAGGGCAAAGAAAGGGGTCTAAACTGCGAGGAAATTGCATTATGAAAGCGAAGGATGGATGGCTCGAAGAATCGCTCCGTGTGCTCGTTGAATTACGGTTAATGACGTTTTGTTTAGCAGTGTAACTTTTAATGCATATTCTTGGTTTTGAATATAACTTGTGATAATTGAGAAACGAAGTTCTGGTCTACTCCTTTTAAATCTTAAATTTTAATTATATCATATATATATATATTTCAAATTAGCTACAAGAGCAAACTTGGAGATATTGTTTGACGTCACTACCATTTTCAGTAATTCCATTGAAATTTTATTTTTAGACATAATTATGCTAAATATAGCACAAGTACACGATTAATTTTTTTGTTTTAATTTTATTGAGATAGATCAGTGGAAATATTTATATCGATAATTAAACAGCTACTATGTGTCTAGATTATTTAAATCAATTCATTATAAAAAATGACAAAGCATTGTTATTAGATTTGAAGCGAACTATTCTAGTTAAACCTACACTTACAGTAAATATAAATTAAAAAATACTTGTATAATCAGAACAACGTGATAACAATTTCTATTTCTCGATAAGAGTACAATATACAATAATGTAACTGTCAATAAAGTGTAGAGAAATGAGCATCGATATCAATGGCAGTTACTAGACGTTAGTAAAATTGATAGGTCGAGCAATAAAGCGGGGCAAAGCGTTTATTGAAAGAAGGAAACAACGAGGAGGAGGAACAGCGGGAAAAGGGAGCGGCGGGCCGCGTGCAGTAGCAGCGACGTCGGATTGATTCGTCTCGTCCCTCGAGTTCCTCTTTACACGCCAGTGGAAGCGGTCGAGTGATAAATGCCTCCCAAAATCATATTCGGTTTGGCGGAGCGCGGACGCGCGACGGTCGATTCATGGCTCGCTCCCGGCAATTCATAACAGGTAAATGACAATGAGAAATCAAGAGGGCGAATATACGCATAAGGAAGCGCAATGCATCAGGCCGCGGGCGAAGTCTGCCCAGCGGGTCGACGTCGCCGCTGGAATGGGAAATCGTAACTTTCATTTCCGCGCATTTATGTGGGACATCCTGACTTTAATTTCCGGCACTCGGTATGTATATATATATATGTGTGTGTACACACACAGACACACACGTGTATATATATATATACGTCGGAGCCCGAGCGCCACGGCGGCCCGCGACTTTACAGGCTTATAGTCGGCGGAAGAAATCGGCCGGGGACAAAGTCGAGTGGGCCGAGGGCGCTATATTGCCTCCCTCGTCCCGCTTCTCCTCTTGTCCCGCGGCGAAATTGCGCGGGCCAACTTCCGATCGGCTAATTTACGTGGACAATCGAAGGCGGCCCGGGCGATCATCGGCCGACATCGCCCGGGCGCTCTTTGAGCAAGGCCACACGTACGTATATACACGCGCACGGCGGCTAAGCGGGCCGCCCTTGCCTTACGTTGGGCCGCGTGCAATTTCCCCTATATTTAGTTGGGAAATTGGGGAGATTAGCCCGACGGGCTTTCCCGGCTTCTTGCGGGGCTACTCTGGGGGCTTGGCTTATTAAAAGCCCCTTCGATTAAAAAAGAAACTTACGCGGTATCCAGGGAATCCTATTAGCGGGGCCGGCGACCCCGCGGCTTTGTTCCTCTGAGCGGCGCGCGTCTTCGTCCGTAGCGACAAGGAATCGGGGAGAGACGGGTGGGGGTGGGGTAGGGGGATGGACGGGAGGCTTCGCCAGCCGTGAGCCACTACAGAGGCGCAAAGCTGCTTACTTGACTTTTCCCCCGGTAGTCCTCCGTCGCGTAGATGGCCATATCCCTCGCGAGGCCCCCGCAGCCCCGCAGGTCCATGCCGAGGAGGAGGACCAGCGGCACGGCCAAATCCTCGAGCGCTTCCACGGCGCCCTCCATCTTCAGGAAGTCCTGCGTGAGATTTCATCGGAATTAACGGGTGGGGAGGAGGCTTCGCGCATCGTCGCCTCGGCCACGATTACAGCCTCGCAAATCCCGTCTAATGGCCGGCAGCGAAAAAGAAAGCGAAAGGGCGAAATAATCGCGCGCAATTAAAAATCCTACCCCCCCGGGGCGGCATTCCGGGCGGCGTCCGAAAATACAAATGGCGCGCGGCGGCTCGCGGACCCCCCCATAAAGCTCCGGGGGCGCCTCGAGCGGGGCGGCCGCCCAGCCGAGCGCGAAAATCGAAACAGAGCGGGAGCCGGGGGGGTGGCGGCTCTTCGGCCGGGGCTAGCGCCCTAAACTTTTTCAATTATCATCGCGCGCATTCCTGGGGGGGCGGGACACGGTCCATTTGCGCGGCCCGGTGTCGGCACGTCGCCCGGCGATTGCCGCGCCCCGCTTAGCGCGTCAATCGATCGCCCGACCCGCCGCCTTTTTCTATGTTAATCGGCCCCGCGGACGCCGAATTACTCCGGCGGGCCGATAATTCCGGTCCGATTGCTTGCCGGCGGGTCGGTTGTTCGGGGAGGGGCGGCTCGCGGTCGTAAAAGCCGAGCGCGGGGCTGGCGGCGGTGAAGGAGAATAAAAAGAGCGGGGGGAGGGAACGGCGCTGGCCGAAAAGGAAGGAAAAAACGAGCAGGGGGGAGACGAGGGCGCGCGCGGGCGCGGGGGGGGGGGGGGGTGACGGGGGAAGAGCGATGAGCGAGGGCCGATAGCCGGCGGGCCAAAAAGCCGAACGGATGCGCCGTCGGCGAGACAGCCGGCGAAAGCGCCGGCCGGCCATTGGCAGGCGGCGCACGTAGACCGGCTCTCTCGCCCGGCCCCGGGGGTGACATGATTACCCCGCGCCCTCTTGATGAAAATAAGGAAAGCGATCTAAACTTTGTATTACACGGGTTTCCGGCGGCGCCGATTCCGGGGAGACGGATGCGCTAGCGCGGCAATCGAGTGGGGAAGGGGCCGCCGATATTCGATCGGCGCTCGCCCGAGTCTACCGGCGGATTATTTAATGCCTCCTGGGCGGGCGCTCGGCCCCGGCGGCCCGACTACTCCTTTCCACGGGGCCGCGACGACTGATTGTCAGCCCCGACTGAGTGGATTTATTAGCAGTTAGACGTACGCCAGTCGGACCCGGGCCCCCGGGGGATCCGCTCTTTTACGGCCCCGCCCCGCCCCCGAAGATTTTTATGTAGCTCGCGTGATTTTTTTTCTATCTACTTTTCATTTTCAGCCCGTTTACGAGCGAGCGCGCGCCCGAGCTCACGGCCCTTTTTTTTTTAATGGCCCGCGCTCCCGATGGCCCCGGGCTCTTTATTCCCAGAAGTACTCGCGAGATTTCGAAAATTATTCATTTCATTTTCCGAACTGCTGCGTTTGTGGAACAAGTCCATTTCACTCCCGCGACTCTCTGCCGCCCGCCTTTTGCAAATCGAGATTTATTATTTTCAATCGCTATTTCAAATAAGATTGCTCTCATCACCCCCTGCCCCTACCCCGACTATCTCTTCCCTTTCGCGCGCTCTCTCCCCCCTCTCTCTCTCTCTCTATCCTCGTAACTTCGTGTAACGAATATTCAACGAGCTTTCACGGGAAAGAGCTGACATTATCGTTAAAACTACCAGATAGCCATATTTAATTACTTTATTGATTGTTACCCGTTCAACTTATTTAATCGAAGAGAGCCTTTGCTAATTTGATTACTTTGTTTCCCACTAATTGTAATTGTGAACTCATTTAACTCAAAGCGCGCTAAACTAATCTTTAGCTAAATCTTTGTAATGCATTTTAGTGGTAACCTTTTTAACAACGCGGTGTATTTCTGTCCGGCTAAAAATCAAAGTTGCGCTCACGAATATTCCATTTATAAAACTCCAAGTCGAGCTTTTTAGCTTTTAAAATTTTTTCCCCGCCTTTATGGCAACTCGCAGAATAATCCCGTATTTACTCGGTGCGAGTCGTCGGAAACGTCACACTCAATCCTTACCATAATAACCGCTCTGATATTATCTCCATTTACTCGGTGTTTCCGCAGAGTAACATTCGCGCGGGACAATGCCGAATTCAACCGCACGCGCATTCTAAATTGGTGGCCGCGCGAAAGAAGCGGTGGAGCGAGCGCATCGGCACGCGGACTGATTATTCCGAGCTATTTATCTTTCCCAACTCGTCCGCTGCGCGCGCGTATACGCGTTAAGCCCCCCCCCCCCTTTTGTCGGTTGCGAACCTGCGCGAGGATCGGCAGCCCAGGTATTGGGAGCTTGTCCACGAATTTGAGGTCCTTTTTCAGGAGATCCCCGGGCGTCAATTGGCTGATGTCCGCCTTGGCGTCCAGGAGATCCTGGAAAAGCCCGGCTCTGTCCGAGGAGCCGCTCGCCGCCTCGAGCTTGGCCATCATCTCGTGGTCCTTTGCCGTGGCGCGATTCGCCGCCGGTGAGAAGTTGGCTGTATCCAGTAGGATCGGACCTGCAATCGAGTGTCCTCGTGAACAATAGTCAAACGGGCAATACCCGAATCCTTGAAAAGTGTACCCGCTCCGGCATCTATCAAGGCATTACATACTCGGTTAACCGCAATATATCCGTCAAGACCAAAACTCACTTATATCAATCGCAGGTCAGCGGTACCAGACAGAATCTAATCCAAAGCCGGACACAGCCCTCTGCCCTCAAGGCTTCCCGATTGCAAGCCCATTAACATCGACCTCCGGGTAAACCCCGGCGTATCGATCAGGGCGCTGAGTCGGACGCGCGGCCGGCCCAATACAGAAGGAACATAAGCGATAAGTGACTTAAATCCCGCGAACTCAGCCCTTGACGAGACGGGGGGCCCGAGTCACGGGCCAAGCCCCGTCTAATCGGCCGAGGAGCGGCTTACGGGCCGGCGCCAACGGCCAATTGAAATTCCCCGGGGCGCGCGCCGCGATCGCCCGACAAACGATCCGGCGAGATAGAAGACCGGCCGGCCGCCCGCGAAAGGAGAAAAAAAAAAGGGAAGGGGCGGAGGCACGTGTTCGGCGTGCGAGGAGTAGCTAACCGCGCGATCCGCTCCCCGCGCGCGCAAGAAGTTACGCGGATCTTGGCAGGCCCCCGCCCCGGCGAGATTCCCCTATTTTCGACCCGGCTCGCACGAGTTGAACGGGTCTCGATGCTAATGGGCTCGAGTGCCGCGACCCGATTATCGACAGATCCCTCATTGTTGTTATAATTCCCTTAAAAGGCGATAAACTGTTTGGAGTACATAATACCGCAGCGAATAAGTGACGCTGAATTATTCGCGGGTTGACGGACTGTTGAGTGTTAATTATTAATCTTAATCTTTGTAGGAATTTAAACGTACGAACGAGGTATTTATAATACAAGATATCATAAATATGAAGCGGTGTCTGGCCGTGTTATATTTATGTGTTTATCAACTGGATATACGAGTGCACTCCTGACGATAAAACCTGTGTATTTCGTAAACTTATGCAGTTGCAGGATTCAAGCGTAGAAATAGAATTGTCTAAAGTTATTACGAGTAATCAATCGTATCAGAAGGATTCTTATTGTTTCCTTTGCCAAAAGCCTAAAATTTGATTCTTGCAGCGGCATCTTTTAAAGTGATTGGATACTCAAGAAACACCATTGTTATAGGAAATGTGCTGATTCTTGGCTTTTGTTCAACGGTAGAAATGGCTAGGTTATCTGCCCTCTAGTCTTCTGCACACTAAGCACTTCAATAAATTCTTCATTGAGAATGGCGAAGGACCTCTTTCACCGCACACCCTTTCACCCGCGAGCATGTGTCTGTACGGCTAGACAAATATTTGAAATCGAGTTGAATACCTTCTGCAGCGCGGACTTAGCCCCCCACGCTTATCTAAATTTTGAAAGAGAACCGCGCGTGCATCAACTGCGCTCGTGTATTAATTTTAACAAATAACTTTTCTGCAGGAAAAACAAACTACCGAAAGCAAGTACTCTAGTAATAATAAACTGCAGAGCCGCGTGTTATTTCTACATGCTAGTTACTATTGAGGCAAACACCGTACAGGGGTTTAAAGGGATACTCCAGTTGAAACTCGTATTTTTTGCTCAAATATTGACCCTGGGAAGATTTACCGATCTAAACAAGCACACGATCCTCGGGCAGAGAGGTTGAATTATCCCCGGGAAAAATGGCCCTCTCCAACGCAAGGCTTCCACTGGCCAAAAAGCATTAGTGTTAATACCCGTGAGCCGGAGAGAATACAGTCGGCGGGGCAAAAGGTGATAGGGAGCACGTGGGCGCGTCTCCCGCATTGCCCTAACGATCCCAGGAGCCAATAGCTCTTAGCGTTATACAGCTCCCATTCTAATGGCCGGTCGCTAATGATTTCTTTCCTCGCGAGGAACTCGCTAACGAGCGGGCGCCCGCGGACCTCATCACCCGGCGGCTGGGGGGGGGTGGGGTGACTAACTCTAATACGCTTCCGCAAACGCGCGGACGTGCGGGAGATCCCGGCATTCGGCCGGCTCCATTTGCACGGCGTAACGGCCGCGGGCGCGCCCGCATGCAACGGCTTTCCCGGGGGCCGGAGCGCCCCCGAATCCCTTTTCCCGGCGGCCCGCGCGCCAGAAAGTTCACCAGCCCTAGAGGCAACTTTCGGCCTCCCCCCCCGTAGGAATAGCGCTGCGGCTGACAGGCCACTGTGTACACGCTCAATTATACCGAAAACAATACTTGCGCCCCGGACTGCACACTCGTAATGCAAAGCCGCGGCAGCCGGGAGAGAAATTAGGGAGGGTCGAGAGCCGCCGAGATGGAGGACTGCCCGCCGAAGTCGCCGGGAGGCCAAGAGTCACCGAGTCGGCAAGAGGCCACCGGCCGAGCGATACGCGGCGATATTGTCCGGGCCGCCGGAATCTCCTTCAGGCTTTGCGATTCGTGCTTGGAGTCGAGCCTGCACGCGGTTCGCTGTTCGCTCTTACATGCGTTATAAGATAGTCAGGAGTTTGCAGCGATATCGTCAGTACCTAACGATAATGTACATAGTTTTGGAATTATAGTGAAGATTTGAGACCTTGGTTAAAAAGGTATTTTTTTCCCCAAAAACTGAGGGTTGTCCAACTTTGAATTTTAATTTAAAATACAATGCTGGAATTTTAAAGTCATTTTTTCAAAGTTTCACTTTGCATGCCTGATAAACTTTTAACTTTATGTCTTCCTTAGGAGATTCGAGGCTTTTCTTTTTAAATTCTGACACAATGCTTTACAAGTAGCTTTAGTTTTTAAGTTTTCCACGATTTGCTGTATATCGTTTGAATCAAACTTTTTTCATTGATAAAATAAAGATAATTGCGTTACTTTTTATTTACAGCAAATGGGTATAGCGATAAAAGCATCTACGGATCTCAAAATAAAAGGCTACTTCAAAATGGAAAGCATAAGTTATTGCAAGAAAAAGCAACGTAAAGCAGCGCTAAAATAAAATTCAAGATATATATATAAGAAACTAAGTAGTAAAGCTGAGAAATGGTCGTACGTATGTGACCGTAACAAGAGAGAAAGATTGCGAACTTTGTTAATAATGAAGAAAAATAAGAAGTTTCAGTTATATTATATTTATACTGTTTCAGTCTCGGAAATAAACTTGAATTTTTTAATTTGCAGTGTTGAAGAAGAAACGAAAACAAATCTTGATCCGTATATTAATTTGTTACGAGCACACTTTATAAAACATTTTTTGGAAAAACAGAAAAGAACGAATGTATGTATTTTTTATTTTATGTCCCAATGAAAGTAAAAAGCTTATCTTTTATTTTTACAAAATACTAAAAAGAATTATATGTCCCTGATTTGTCACATAACATTTCCATTACGTCAATTAAACCAACATTTATGCATCCCATAAACTTGTACAGCGTATAAAAATATAAGAAATAAAATATTTGTGAGATGAAAAGGTTGTTATAATATTAACATACCTGAAGAGATAAAGTAACATTATGGAGGGCACTAAAAATCTCGTAAAAAATTATTAACACTATAAAGCTTGAAAATGTACAAATCTTTGATTTCCAGAGCTTTAAAGGTTGCTAAATATAATAAAGTATCTTCTAACAAAACTCCCACGCGAGCGTGTCTATTGTCCTAATTCCCCGAACAACTAAAAAGCAAAGGAAAACCGTAAAGCCCGACTAGAGTTTAGTGGAAGCAGAGGCGGCGCCGCGCTGGGTATGAATTCGCGCTGAAACCTCGGGTACGCGCAGATAGACTTTTATCGCATGATCACAAAGCCTTTTTCCCGGCGCGAGAAAGCAAGATTGCTAATTCATGCGCGGGAAAAAGGAGAAACAGATACGGTGTACGTGAGGGGCGCGCGGCGACGGCCCCGGCGAAAAAGGGAAAATAAGAGCCTGAGCGGGGGAGGAAAAAAAAAACGTCGAAACAGGCGGGGAAGAGGTGAGTTCGGCTATAAAAAGAGAGAGCCCGAATAGATGCCGGGGGGAAAGAGAATTAAATATGCATCCCGGCCGCCTCGGATTCGTGTATGCGTATCTTTCTCGGGGAGACATAAAAGTGCGTGAGAGGAGGACACGCAGATAAGCGCCGCGGCACTCGGCGGATCACCCGGTGTACCGGTAATGATTGATGATACGTCGAAGGCGTTCAATGATAATGGATTGATTTATTCAAACGCGCAGCTTGTAAGCGCGTATGCTGAATGGCCGGCATTGTGAGACTCCACTCGCGGCTACGTTCTATTGTTAAACATTACGTGCGGGGTGGACACGAGATATTAAAATGAAATCTGAGGGAATCGGTAATCACCAGGCGGATTTTCTATGTCGCCGACTTTGTTCTGTTCTTCCATAGGTTATATAAGCTTAGATAAGCTGCCGCATTGAATGTAAGCTAGCTGTTGTTAGAGTTTTGAGCGATAAAATTCCCTTTATCAAGTTAAGGAGTTACTAGCGATATACTTGGCCCGTAGACTATTATAGTTATACCATATTCCTGTATTTCGAATTGGCCTTTAGCCAATGGTAAATAAGCTTACTCTTGAGTATTGCATATTCTGTATCAAATAGAAAATTACATTTCTGGAAATAGTAACGTCAGAAATTATTTCTTATTTATTAAATAAATATTCTATTGATTTAGACAAATTAGACCGCTTATTGTTATAATTATCTGCATATTATTAGACTTTGTATCAAATTATTTGTCGAAAATTCTATCCAATTATAATGTGGATAATTAATTTAAAATTATTATTTAATTTAAAAAGACAATAAAATTACGATTAAAGGCCACTGTATTTGTTTTGAAATAAGATATATTATTTTGAAACAATGTATAACGTAAATCTACAATGAACCAACGTTTTTCATGTTAAGTAAAATTTCGATTATTCATTAACGTTGTAACATGAATATTGCTATAATATGCAAATTTCGTTGTAGTATTTCATTCGATTCATTATTATTAAAATACAACTATTCATAATTAATACATCAAATATATTTAGATTTTGATTTCTCATGAATTTATACTGCAATAAACGTTTAATTGAGTTAGAATAAAACGAGTATATTACATTCTGTTAGTTCCAGGATGGAAATTAACTGTATGTAATAAAATAAATACATTATAATAGGGATGTATTGATGCAAGCAATATATTATAATACTCGAAGTAAATTTAAATGAATCAAATTTTTAATTATTTATACATAGACCACTAATTAATTTAAATGTTAGGAATATTAGAGCTAGTGCAGCTAAGCATTAAAATAATCAAATCCTTCTACCAGAGAATACAGAATATGATTTTTCTTAAAAAAAGAAAACACAAATAATTATGATCCTGCACAAATGAATGATTACCTCTCCTGTCAATCTCAGATAGGTTTACTTTTCAAACTATATAGGAAATAAAAGGGTACCATTTGCACCAACATGCGTCAGTGCCTGTACAAATGGCAGTGGAATAATTTATATTCAGTGGGCATAATCATCGCGCGGCAATAACCTCGCGACACGCTATCGCGCATTGGCCGATTTCATCGAAACGCCCACAAAGCTGGGTGCTGGACGCACACGAGCACCGAGCCTAGTGACACATGTACACGGGCCGGCGACCGTTGCGAGTCAGAAGCCCATTGCGCGGGAGAAACAAAGCGGGAGAAAGAGAGAGAGACGAAGGGGGGGCGGAGAGCAAAAGGCAGGGGAGTTTGGCCCGAGGGCGAGTCGCGATTGCCATGCGTCCGGCTAATGTGACGTTTACAAAAGTATGAAGCGCGTGTGCGTGCGAGGATGCGCGCAGGGAGATTGGGCCGGCGTCATTCCGGGCACTGGTAGCCGGGCGGTTACCTGTCGGCGCTCCCGGCGCCGCTGCCAATTTCCAAACATTCCACGCCCCGGCGTATTCATCCTGCAGCGCGGCGGCTGGTCGACGTGGGCTTCCCCACTACAGCGAATGTTTTATCCCCTGGAAAAATAACGATTTATCGAGGGGTCGCCGCGTGCGCCTGCGCCTGCGAAAATATTTAACGGCCCGTTCAGCGGGACGGGGGACGCCCCGTTGAGTGGGGCGCTAAAGCCCCCGCGTGGGTTTTAGTCGCGTTATATTATGGCACTTTTCCCGCCGGCCGCCGTGACCGCCGAGGAGTCGAATGTGCCAAGTGGGAACTCGGAGAGTAATAATGAAAGAAACCGAGCTGCGCCCGGTGACAATCGGCCGAGTGCGCGACGGGCGAAAGGAGACCCCGGGGATTCCCAGCCAACTGCATCTTATCAAAAATTATGCGATTGTTTATTTTACGATCTCTTCAACTACTGGGCAGTTTGACAGTTGTTTCCAGCTCAGGTTTTGATGGAATGATGAGTGTAAACAGCGGAGGTTTATCGTGGGGCTTTGATGAAAGCGCGATGAATATATGCATTGACCATCCGACAAACCTGTTTGTTTAATAATACAAAATCCCAGGTCATCAAGTCGTGAATGAACCGCGAAAATAAAAAAGGGCGATAAAAAATGTTTATAAAGCCTTTTCACTCTTACAATGTAAAAAGATAATTGCATTAAATAAAAAATCTAATTCGTAAAAAGCGGGGAAAATGGGTGGGTAAAAAGTAAAATGGGTGGGTAAGAGAACTTCAAAAGTAATCATACGAGAAAATGTAGTCGTGCGTTGAAAAATTGTACAAGGAAGAAGCAGAAACAAACTAGAGAAGACCTTAAATTGATATTTGTAAAACTAATTATTTATTTTGTACCGGGCTCGATACAATACTTTACACGAGTTATTTTAACAGTACATAAAGTTCGACAAGTATATAAATACTATTGTGTATAAGTATATATTTACAAAAATATACATTGATTACTGTTTACTAAATTCGCATATAAAGATACACGAAATGTAAATAGAGCATTTTACATTCAATAAGCTAAAAATATATGTAACGTAAGCTTCGTAACATGATTTTCAAAATAAATGAAAGTTAAGTAACCTACACAGATCTTACAAATTACCGTACGTATATTGGAGTTTACCAGGGGAAAAACCATTTTTAGAAGTAGAGGTCTGCAAGAGAAATTTCAACGGATTAGAATTTATATCCCACCCGCAGTATTACACGTCTATAACGGAAGCCCTTGCGAGGGCAAAAAATTGTCCATCAGGAGTAAAATGGTTCCCCAAATAGACTGGAGGGCGAAGATTTATCATTCGTCAGATCGCTATTGTTTCCAAGATGACCCTATTATTTTGAGTAAGCTACGTGCAATAACCTATTATTCGAGTCACAATTGACAAATAAAATCAAACTCCTATTTCATACAGTTGATTAAAACACTAATCCTTATTTATATATATATCTGTACTCAAAAGCTCAAATATTTATTACGTATTGAACAGCTGTTTATTAAAGTAAATCTGTAGTATGTAAACAAGTACATAATGGAAAAAATATTAAGAAATTAACATCCAGACAATTGTAATAGATAGGGATAGGTAGGACAATTATAATAGAAGTACACAAGTTATATAAAATAGAAATGGAGATATTTGGGCCGTGGATTGACCACTAGAGAAGTAGTTTATCATGTTATTTATTAACGTATTAATTTATTAATGTAAACAGTAATTATTGCCGTGTAAGATTACGTAGTTCGTATCTAAAGCTAGATCTGACTATGAAAGTCTCACTGATGATTCCAACAAAAATACGAAATAAAACCCAATGAATAGCAAACATAACTAAACAATCCGAGCAAACGAATGTATAGAGAATATGTATATTCATTGATTTACTTCACGGCTTTATAAATTTAATGTCTGTTATATAAAATATTTACGTTGGGCGTAGATAAAATATTTGCCTTTGATTCATTAAATCTGTGCAGAGACATTTTACTTGTTATTATAACAATGATTCAAATTAAACTTTAATTATTTAGCAAAAATATTTATATTCAAATTTATAGTGTCAAATAAAAGCAGAGTAATTAACTAACTTTTTATTGCAATATCAATTTACATTAACTTATATTTGAAAATGGAAATCTACTTTCATGCATGCACAGAGAGTGAAAATTGAGTCTTTATCTTATTTCGTTTTTATTTTAATATTTCTATTAAATTAAGCACGGTTTAATTCTTTAAATATTCTACTTTTACTACCACGAAAATTCGTCATCTGCAATCTTTCACCTGTAAACAAACTACTCCTTAGCTGTCTCAACCTGCATCTCTTGCTAGTTTCAAATAGTAAAGGGCTCCAGGCAGCCCTTATAGCCTCTTTGCACGTTTAAGACTCTAACGATCTTGGATCGTTAGTCGGAGCTGCTCAAATTCATACATGCCTCCCCTTATCCCCCTCAGTTATAATTTTTCATTGCCACATTATAGCTTATACATCATGAACTTGATTTAGTAATACTAGTATATATTGACTTCATTAGCAGAAATCTATAATTACCAATACTTTATAATGATAATAATTATGACATGAAATATATAATTTTATATACAATTTTTTGCAAGCTCTATGACAATTATTTCAATTTTTCTATAAGTTTCCAATATTATATTCCAATTTCTAATATTATTTAAGTAAGTCTTATTCCCTCGATTATTTATTAGTATTTTAATTGCATAGATTATTTAAAAATATTTATTAAGTCATGTCAAGTGTACAGATTATTAATTTAAATTATTAAACAAAATTTAAAATGTTTATTTTTTTATCTACAGATTTAGAAGGTTATTATTAGTAATTTAGAATCATTATGATGTTTCTAGGCTCACGAACAAGTATCATTGTCATTCAACTTTTTCTGGGGTCACACTATTGCGAGTCACACTAAAATATCGACTAAAAAAAGCTACTTGTGGCGATTATCTATATAAAAGATTTCGGCACCTTTTTAAAATCATTCAGCGTCGAAGGAGGGCGTGCGATAAATCCCCAAAGAGCAAAAAGTTGATAATAAATCTTAAAGCTCGGGAACTTGTGAAATCCCTCTATCCCCTACCGAACCACAGGAAAATACATAGTCTAACTCGACACACCCTTATGTGTAAAATACTCCCAACCAAAACATTCTTCTTCCCCTGTACGCGTACCCTCCGAATTACCCTACATTTTCGAGCAAGACAAAAGGGGCGAAAAGTTGCCGTTACCACGCTTCCTACTATGTAGTTCTTATCGTCTTTGCAAGCCACGTGGAAAATCGGTTTTCTGAATAGATAACGAAATTAACGGAGATACAGGATAATACAAATGAGTTTCTCGTTCCGGCTTTTGGTTTTTCGCTTTCCGATTCCATCGAAATTCTTTCTACAGTTTTAGAAAAGTAATGCAGAAAAAGTAATGTTGAAGTAGATTACTATACAACTTTTATTCTTTAATTCTCTATTAAATATCGTATGTTTCACTAATTGAATCATTAACAATGTGTCTATACGACGATCAATGTCGAATAAACGGTTCGTTTTAAATAACAGCTCGTGTCTGTTAAAATAAATGATAGCACGGTGTAGTATTGGCAAGATGAACGGGACCTACACGGTAAAAGCAGTAATTTACTTTGAAACTACACTAAATACATGCTAAATAAATATACAGACCTCAATTGATTGTCGCTGAATTTGCGTATATATTTACGATCTAGTAAATAGCCACTTGAAAAACCATAATAGTTATTAGCCACAAAAAACGTGTGCCAAAGGCATATCACTCAGTACATTATTTTTAATCACTATATATTGTTTTTAAAATGAAATGTAGATTGTGTGTCATCGTTGTCTTTCATTGAATAACATGCAAATTTGAAATCGGACATAAAAGTTTGAGTGCATCGTGATTCTCAAATAGCGTTCCTCCGCGAACATTACTGACTAATCTTTTTTTATCGCCCCCTTACAGCAGTAACACGTTTCTGCGAAGGAGCACGTGATCTCAAGTTCTCGACGCTCTTGGTTATCGGCTTTCAAACGATCCCTTCACGAACTTGAATACAGGGTCGTAGTTGTTCAGCGTAACGTGAACCCAGACGGGAGTAGCGGATTCGTAAAGATGCTCACCTCGAAGGAGGTCGGAGACGGCGCTCAGGGTCTCGGGCTTCCGCTGCAAAATGAGGTCGGTGACGAGGGTGGCGCAACTGCCTACCTCCTCGTTGATCAGCTTTAACCAGTTCCAGCCGGGATCCTTAGGTCTATGGTCGATCACCTCTTCCACGAAGGGGGCCAGGTGTTCATCCTCTTTTCCCAGTACGTGGTGGTCTACCAGTGTCAGGTTTAGTTTCCCGGCCTCGGCCAGACTGCGTAGGTCGATTTCGTCCCTGCGAATAAGTCGAGATCACTGTTACAACCTTGGCCCGCAGTTGATTGGCGTGCCAAGGGAGAAGGAGGTGCTTCGGTACGGGAAGCTGCATAAATTCTGAGTGGATCTTACAGGGATTAAGGAGAAGATGATGAAGGAGGAGAATTCTGACAGGGAATTAGTGAACGCTGTATCTCAGAAACGAGGTGAGGGCTCTATAGTGAGGAAGTATCGGAAAACTTTCCAAATTTATGCGCTCGCCAATGATTTTTCTCTGAAAGTAAGCGGAAAGAGGATTTTGGAGCCGTTCTTGTATTTTAAATTATATTTCTTACATTTTTTAATGCAGCGAGAACTGTTTCTTTTATATAGACAAATCATTTGTACAGATTTAAACGTTACTATCAACATTTAATATAAAAATCCAAAAAATATTGATTATACATGTGTTACAAGCAAACAAGAAAAAGTATAAGTAGTAACAGACATACAAGTAATCCTCAAGTAGTAGTTGTTAATTTCCGTCGGCCGTGTATCAAGCATCTGTTTCAGTTTTAATTAAATCAAGTATAACACTAAACAACAATATACACAAATTGGAAGAATACCCGAAACAATCAATGTTGAATTAAATATAATTTCATTAATTCTAATGTAGCGTGAAATTCGCTAGAAAGTAATACCGGTTAGGGTAGCCCAATCCTCTTAGGCTCGCCCGAAAGGAATATTCATGCTTCGGGCGGGGTTGCAAAGGCGAGACTGTGGTCATGCTAAGCCACGGCAAAGGGTTGACGTACAGCGTCAAGAGCTACAGACCGTCTTTACCGTTACTAATCCATAGGGGCCAGGTACACAATCTAGGCGATCGCATGCGCCGCGACCAAATAAAAAAATGCTCTCACAGAGGGGCTTTGGACCCTCCGAGATCCTCACCTCTGCCCGCCAATTACCTATTAATGTATCTACAACCACCGGTGTTTTTGGACTTTGAGTTATAATGGAAGCATTCATTATTAATACGTTTAGTGAAGTACTACTAGCTACGGCTTCATCCTTGAATATCTGACTCTGTGCAAAATTGGTAAGATGCCGAAAGAATGAAAGACATATGATTAAGTTCTATTTAAAAAGAATTTTTTGAATGTATTAATTAGACACATAAATGAAGTATATAAATTTTTTAGTAACATCCTGATTTAATTTTAACTAGTTCTTGGTCGGTACAATTATAGCTAAATCTGGAAATTATTGCTTATTTCTAGTCACATTTCTCATTAGTAAATGTCTAACATTTTAATTTAGTAAAATGTAATATTCTACTTCTTTCAGCATATAGTTAGACATGATAAATAATATGAAAGTATGACTCGAATATACTATAAATATTATTCCTTTGGAAATTTATAAAAACATAGTTGACACAATTATATTTATATAAATTTAATTTAATAATTGTTACAAGATTATATAAAAATTAAATCAATTAAATTTTAAGTTAAAATTGTATTTTCTACAACACAAATATTGTACATACAACTGCCTCTTGTCAATATCTGTAACAGATTTATAATATATAATGTGTATAATATCAAATAAAGCAAAGATTAATATTTCTAAGATTAACGAACCACAAATTAAACTTGATGTAACATTTGAAAAGTAATTATAAATTTTATGTTCAGAAATGATTTATAACTGGAAGAACAGCAGTTTTCTGTTCGTCCCAGACCCTAACTAATATTAAACTCATCGAAAACTGTCGTAAAACTTCCTTGAATAGTATAAAAGCTGCCCACTTATGTTTTGCTTCTTCAACGAAACTGCATGATTTGAACAGTTTTAAATCATATTATCATTAACTTTGTTAGCAAATAACAGCATTTCTAGATATTCTCTTTAATTCTTATTGCGCTAAAATAAAACGTACGTTTGTTTCAAATTTTTATTAAAGTAGAAATGAGAATAAAAAAATTGAGTTAGCATTATAATCTTGAATTGCATGAATTCTGAAAATAAAAAGGGCCTTAAAGAGTACTTTTAAGCTGTTGTTAACTGTGGTTGAGTTGTACAATTTGACGGAATTTCCGTACGATATGCTCTTTTCCCGCCGAGTTGGCGTGGCGATGAAGGGGGTATACTAGCGGATACCAACGGACGGGACTGTATGCGTTATGCCTCCTCTTTCGCCTTTCCGACTGCGTTGGAAGAGACGCGAGTGTTGGGTGACACGGGCCGGCGGAGCTTTTCGAAGCTTAGCTTTCAAGCTTTCCCGCGAACGGAAAACGGTCGTGCGAGAGGCGACAAAGGAGCGATTCATTGTTCGGCCGACTTCAGCACAATACAAATTTTTTTCTGTATTCTGTTAAAAATCATGTTTAAATCTTGTATAAATTATGGAGTACTTTATTGCTCTATCTCTGAGATCTACTCTATGTATTTTCATTGTCTACAATCATGTCATATATTATATAACCGGCAAACATATAATGTTATGCGCTACGTGCTAACTAATCCGTCGCTGCACCACCCGATGCATTATTGTATGGCGCCGTTGAAGGCGATGTTACCAAATCGGAATATAAACTTTTGGAATGCATTACGTTTTTCTATTAAAATGAATTTTATTTTATTAATCGTATTACAAGCAAGAATGAAATAAAAACTTTTTGAACTTTATATAGAAAACGTCAAAATTTAGATTGCAAATCAGATAAACAAATAACACAAATAAATCTGCAATGGATTATACAGCGCTGAGATTAAACCAACAATTGAAGGCGATTGTTTGAATGCGCTTCGTAAACATCGGCACATAAGAAATGATGATAAAAGGGTTCCGCCCTCAACTCATTCAGCAACAAATCGACATGCGTCGAAAAAAAAACGCTTTACGGCACACTTAAGAGTACAATGTGCACGATGCTCGATTAAAATCACAATTCAAGATTAACGAAGTCGAAGAGTAATGCTTTCTCGCGCGATATAGTGCCGCGGCGCATGCATAAATAAACAATGGAGCACGCGCACGAACCGCACCCGCATGCTTGCGACTCCCTCGTTTTATTTTCATGCGGTCGTTTTACGGAGCCCTTTGGAGACTAACGTCTCTACTGCGTTGCAGGACAGAGAAATACGATTTGGACCTTGTGCTCTATACGCATTGTAAATAATTAAGCACTCTAAGTGACAAATTTACTCTCATACAAGTGCAGGCGATTGATTGTTCTTTCGCTAATTCATTTCTCATTTTTTAGCAAAGTCTTGTAGAAATAGGGACAAAACGAGGAACATTGAGTTAAATCCACTAATGTGTATACATATCTGAATTAATTTTATGTTTTATGCTTCAAGAATATACTTGTTCCTTTTCGTTCATTTCCAATTGCATAATACAATGAAATTCCTATACATATACCTATATTGAAGTTATAGTTACAAACATTTTGCCGAATGATTCACGTATATGAACGTAGTGTAATACGTAAAGGATGAATGAAATCTTTACCATTTTGACTACATAACGAATATACTCTCGGATGTATTCATTTATTCCTAAAAGGAATAAATATGTCCTATAGAATCCTACTTATAATACTCTCTTTGACGAAGGATTTAAAAAATTGTTCGGATTGCGTTTAGGTTTGAGGCTTATAATCATTTATAAAAGACTTTGGAAAAGACGATATATACTATATTCGTTGTGAATGCAAACAACGATTAGCAGAGCGAGCAGAGAGAATTTTCATACAGTAAATTCTTTAAAAATAATCAAAATGTTAAAGATTAGCGAAATATCTATATTTTTTGTACAGTCCAAATTGGCAAAAAATATATTATAACTATTTTTCAGAACTCCGAGTAAAAATTACGGTATTAACACATTTGGAAAGTTTAATTTTTAAATCTATTTTACTATAATTTTTTAAAATGGTCATTATTCTAATCCAGTCATTACATAATAAGAAAAATAAACGAAGTCACGAAAAGATTAATATAAGCAGCTATTTAGAATTAATTAATTCGTACTTAACCAAACTAATTCAATATCTACTTTGCATTTGAAATGATAAACCAATGTATATGAATGTATATGATCACTGAATATGTCACGCAATATGCGCTTATACAATGTATAATGGATTATTACGGTTTATGTATTGCAGCATGAATGTTCACTGGTTTTGAAATAATGCTTGTAAAAGAAAAAATTTATTGGTAATAGACAGTGCTATAATTTCATAAATTTTGAAGAAGATTAAGAAAATAAAAACAAGTTTTCTTTAGAAATTTTATAAAACTAAAAATTACAAACACATATACTGCCTCGTATATGTACAAACACGTATAACTTAGTCTGCTATAATATTCTTTTAAATGCATAAGAGCATTATTTATCATATATATGTAAATTAACAATGTATATGTAAATTAACAATGCAAATGTAAAAAAGTAAAATTTTCTTTTAAATAATAAAGGGTTGAAAAGTAAAGAGGAAACTTCGGCAGCAGCAATACATATAGCCATATAATTTTTTACTAAAAGAACTTGAACTTAAAGTATCTTATATGTGATTGCATCCGTTGATCCATTATACATCCATCGACATGTAAATGTTCAGTCATCACATGTTTAAAGTATAGCTCGAGGTTCAATTAAATCTTAATAACCACTTCGACGAGAGTAAAACCGAGCTGTATGCATTACGCATAGCGAAACAGGCTTCACTTTTCCCCTCGTAAATCACCATAAATCCATTAAGCAGAACTCCGCCTTCGATCCACCAAGACAAGGGACGTTTTAAGCGCCTGCGAATCCCGAGTAAACAACGGGGTACACGCACTGGCGAATACTACCCGAGGCAAACGTCACCCATGATTTCAAAACAGCCGGCAGTGCTATTAAAAGGACGAGCACACTCGAGTACACCCACTTATCTGACGCGCACGCGGTCCATTGAGAAAAGTGTAATCCAGCAGGCGTCTTTACGAGAGAATTACAGGGCGACAGCTTCCCGGAGCATTTGAAAGCTCGCTACTCTCCGCGGCGACACTTATTGCTCGGGCCGTGCTTTTAAAGGCGCCCCGATTTTCACGGAGCGCCCGACTCCTTTGCTCGCGTCGAGTCTCAGTCGAACGAGTGCAGCAAGTCTCGAGCGGTCGTATACGCTTGCTCAAGTCTGCTAAGACGTAGAAGAACAGTAAAAAAGATCGAGATAGATTTCACGACATTTTACGAGAATCGAATCAGTTCTCGCTGTACAAAATATTCGCAATTATTAAGTTCTTTTATATCCAAGCATCAGTTACTCGAGCGATAAGTATTCTGTTATTGGATAATAGTTTAATGTAATGTACAAAAACTACTCACTTTATTAATACTTGGATTAATCGAGTAGATAGAAGCGACAAAAACTTGTTACGTGGAACGCATAAGTATACACTGTACGTATAATAGAACTGAATTCAAGGGATCAAAACACGACTTGTATTCTAAAATGCTATTTTTGATTGAACAATGAAAGACAATCCCCGATAATGAAAACACCCGACATTACACCGCGAACGAGGTAAAATTGAAAAATAACGAAGGGGCCGAATGGCGCGCCGGCGGCCGATAACAAACTGCGTAATTAAAAGCGCGTAATGAAATGAGAAACATCGGCGCTCCCGCCGGCGGAACAATCGCCCCGTGCCTCCTCTGCGCCCGCCGGTAGCCCCTTAATAATTTCGTTTGCCAATACGAGCGACGTTCAATTACACAACGGCCAATTTCCGCAACCGCGCGACAGTCGTTATGTCGGCCCTTGGATTACTTATCGACATGCCGGAAATATTTTCGCGACGTGCATACCCGTGTGTGTGTAGGCTAGGCCGCTCCTTCCGCGTGACTTACGCGCGAGACGCGGCAGTCGGCAAAGGGTTGTAACCGAGGATGAGTGGCAAGGAGGCCAGTCTGTCGATTTTCAAAAGGCCCCTGTTGGTGCGAGCGGGGGCGATTTTGTCCTACAAGGCTTATGGATGTGTGGTCGGTGCGGGTAACATGGGAGTGCGCGCGGAGGCAAGGGGATCGATCCCCGATACCGACGCACGGGCACGTTGATACGCCGCGGAATCGCTCGATTATAGGCTATCCTTCTACTGCGGGGCAGGGGTACGTGGCTTTGGAAATACATTTTAATTAAAGCGCTACGGCAGGCCTCGGGGAAGCTTACTGTTATTGACATATCTATAAATTATGGAAAGCAGTGGAAGGATATGATATCCGTGAAGAATCGTAGAATAGACTAACTTACGATAATTAAACATGTTACAAAAGTTATATTTGCGCCGACCCGTCCGTAATCTTTGTATTCATATTTTAATAGTCGTATGTTTTTATTTTCGATTTTATAAAATACTACATTCGCAATATAAAATACAACAGAAATAATATTCAAGGCATTATTTTTAACTCGTGTTATTTTTTTTTATAAAGCTTTATGATTTTTCATTCATTTCTGAGTATGAAAAACAATGGTTATCCATCTGCATAAAAGATTAACAGTTCCTCTCTAAACAACCCGAAAACAATTATCCACACTTCTATTAGCTATGTAAACTACATACATATTGAATAGCTTGATTTCTCTCGCGATAAGCTGCAAGCGATTAAAGCTAAACTATATAAAAAGAATAGCTCCGCTTTTCAATTGGGCTCTATGCAACGACAACTGAAGGGGCGCGCGAAACTGCGTCATCTGTATGAGAGAAAAAATTCGTCAATCTTTTATGAATTGAATATGGTAATTTGAGTACTGGCGCACGGCCCGCGCCTCTTTTTACACTTCGTACTTTTTCCGCTGTGTAGCGGTACTCGATCGGCCGAACCCAGCTCCGGACGATCCGCGAAAATGATTTATTAAGGTAGAGGGGGAAGGGGGGGGAAACTTTTTCCGCGCGTACGTGCAGCCGTGAGCCAAGTGAAGAAGGCGTGGGCCTGAATATTAATCGTTGCGAGAGCTTAACGGCGCGCGAGGCTCCCCGTTTAGGCGTAAATTAATCAGATGCCCAGGAACGTAAGTCCGAGTCGGGAAAAAAGTAGAGGGTGTAAAAATAAAATATGGCTAGCTAGTCCTTATTTAAAATTAAGAAGGGAGCGCGGTAAAAAATTTAAGGTTGCTTCGTGCAACCGTGGACCATTCACTCGCATCCGCCAGCTTTCGTTTGTGCAATGCCAATGCTATCACTACACCTTCGGGGACAAGTTGCACGAGTCATCAATTTAACTCTTGCACATTTTAGCCCATGGTATCAGTCTCAAGGCATTGATTTTACAACAATACCTTTAATTTCAAATCACGTTAAGTATATTAATAATCTTAACGTGACTTGTATAAAACGCAAGTACAAGGTATAATTTAAAATTTTTTTCCGCAGCGGCAAAGCATATAGATCTCGATGCTAATATCAAGGTATATATACCTTTTATATCATCCATCATTTTATTAAAAACAATCTTTCAAACAACGTCTTGTACATATTAATTATGTAATTGTTACGGTACAAAAGAGAAATTTTATTAAAGATATATAACAGCTTGAGCCAGTATTATTTTTTGTACACCAACGATTATATTATTTGTAGTGAAATTTTTTATTATTCTAATACAAATACATGGAAGTTTTACGGGTGATGCTGCTTATATGCAAGACGCGTCTAATGTTTAATTTTTTAGTTAGCTTATATTTGATTTGCCGGATTTTGTAAGCCCGATTCGTGCTCGCAGTGGTTCGTTGCGGCCGCGGGCTACGACGAGTTCATACAAGACTCCAGCCGGGACAGGAGAGGATCGCCCGAGTCAGTGGTGTGGGGTTCCCACGATCATAAGCGAGTGACAATGACGGCTTCGAATCCTCAGCCCTTTTATTTACATTCAGGAAAGCGTACCGCGGGCGGGGAAAAAGCGCGGAAAGCTTTGTGCGTTGATAAAATACGTAGATAAATAACGTATTAGACAAACAATAAAAATTTTAATCAATGTTTAGTTTAAGAAAAGTTAAATAAAATAAAACGATTATTTTTAGAGTTATTGAATAAAGTTTTAAATACATAACTATATTATTTTAATGAAGTTAATTAATTTTATTTAAATATAAAATTCCAATAGTAATTCAATCGTATTATATTATTACTATATCAATCTTCTGATTTGATTTTACAATACATGCTACAATGTCTTTTATAAAACTTTAAGCTTATATAGGTACGTACCGAAATGTCAAGAGATCTATATTTACAGAACACCTCTTCAAATAGTAAGAGACTTCAGTCTTGAGATGAAATTCATCTCTGCTTACATTCAGTATGGGTACCACAACACTCTTATGGTCATGTTCCGGTTCTTCCTTATATAAGAGATATCCGTAGGTTAAAGCACAGATGGCTGAGTCGAGATCACAGGTCAGGTTCCCAAGGATCGCACGAATTCTCTGATACTCCTAAAATTTGCGTGTGAGAAAATATATATATTTTCCATAAAGAAAAAGATATTTGTCTATTTAAATTTTAATTTTCTAATGTGCATACAATTCCTGCGCTATTAAATTACATAACGATATATATAATTATATATATATAAATATATAAAATTAAGTACTGACAATATTATTTAGCATTAGAAAAATATTAGAAAAATATTACCTTGTATCGTTTCGAAGTGTTGAGAAAAATTTCCATAATTTTAAAATATACAATGTAGTATATTATGTGTTGACAATTTATTTTTTTAATATCTGTGACTTCAATATTGAAATTACAATCATTTATTTAATATGTAGATTTTCGTTGTCTAAGCCCACAGTTCTGTAAAAGGATAAATATTTTCATGTTGGACTGTCAATACTTTTACTTAATAAAAACTAAATTTTTTTTTAAATTAAAAATATTTAACACGTGATATTAATTTATTAAAATCCAATAATTTTTTTATTTATGAAATCTTAAAAATTAAAAAATTAAATAAAAAGTGTCTATGAAATATTTGAAAAGTATTAACAAGTGGGTCAAGACGAAGGGCACGGCTTATTTTTATCTTAATTTCGATTGATACTAATCTTAGAAGATATTTTACCAATTTCGATTTAAAATCATTTATTTAATAAAATTTATAAAATAATTTATTCGAAAATTTACTCATACTTTTCAATTTCATGTAACAAATAGAGTTTTGAAATCAGATAATTTTTTAACTGTTTTTAGTTATTTAATAACTGTAAGAAATACTGGATTTTGTTGCTAATTTCTAGGTAAAGATTAGTTCTTTCTAGTGCATAAATTTTTAGAGATTTTTATGGGTTTGGTTCGCATGTAAGAGAAATAATCAATACTGATAAATGTTGTCTAATGAACTATCTTAGTTAGTCTCCATAGGATTTATTAATCTATTTACAATAAGAAATAAGTATAATACGTATTTTTAGTATACGTAGTTCGTGTATTCGCATAAATTATAATGAAAAAAATGCGTTGAAGTTTACAGTCTTGCAGTTTTGCAATCTGAAATTAGAAACACTATAGCGCCATCTTCATTGCAGTTTTTCAACTGGAAATAGCACACCCCATACAATTGTCGGTAATATAGTCTGCCATTATTGAACTGTACGTCTATATATCTCGTACATAACATCCTCCTTTTTTTTCGCGATCAAGCACAACTTTTGATTATGGTTACATTTATGTAGAATAATGGACATTAAAGTTTGGACATATGCAGCTCTTTGCTAGACTGCTTAGGTGAGCGTCAGCCGGTGTCCACTGAAGCAGTAGAAATACAAGTAGGTACAGGATCGATACGAATACTGCACATGTACCGGTCTCGGAGCACTCCGAAAATCCGGAGAGCGAGGACTGTCGAGCACTCTAACTGACCGTGGTAATAGTCAGTCATGGTCATATAAATTAATGTTCAAAATCCGAATTAACGATACGAAGTGATGAAAAATAATTTACGCGATTCTATCCGAAGGAGTAGAAATATTAACCTTCTGAGAGTGACAGAATCTTTTGAAGAGGTTGGATTTTTAGTCCTATGTTTACCTACGGCTAGTAGGTCTGCGTATATATGAAAACAAAACTATAATCTACAAAGGATATCTACATGAAATATATCGCTTACCAATAAGATAACAACCAGAACCATATACAGAAAGTACAATTACGCCAAAATAACAAAATAAAAAGGGTGCATACAAACACTGAACTGATGTCTCCTACTCTAGTATTTTAGACAAGGCATGAAAAATATACTCTATGCACTATACACATATTCACATTGTATAGAACTGTCAGCTGCTTTTCCATAAATAATATGTATATATAGGTGTGCAATAGTAATGATTCTGATGATCCACTTTCGCGCTCTTTGACTTCGTTTAGTACCACCTTGATGCATTTCATTACGGATAAATCTTATTTTTATATCTTTAATTTATTAAGATGCTGCCATTGATGTATGTTTTTAATAACTTTTGTATTAAAAACTAACATAAAAAAGTATAAATTCTTTTTATAATATTAATATTTAGATTTTATTAAATCTTAACTTCGAACTAAGAATTTTGTATAGACTTAATAGTATATTTGCAAACGAATATATTTGTTCAAATTATTTGACATTATTAGATCTGAAATTCTGTGTTTTGTTATATACAGATCAATTTACGTTATTTCAATTAAGTAATCAAATATAAATTATATTGTATAATTATTTATGCGATGTTAATTTTTAATTTTTAAGATAATTTAAATAGTTTTGACCACTCATTACCACTACAATAATTAAATTGCTCGAAAACGAATCAACTCAGGGCTGTACGAAGAGTCCTGTAAGTTTATGATCAAACTGAAATCTATCTATACTACACTAGACTACATCTTTGTTGAGAAAGTAATTACAATTTTAATGCCTTTACTTTAAAAATGAAAAAATATAAGTTTTCAATGATCAGATATCAACAAAAATTTAGATGCACCTACGAGTGATGAACTACTCAATCAATACTACATTGTATTGTCAATTAAATATATATATAGGCATACGTGGGTATATAGCTGTAAGATTATATTCCCTCGTTATCACTTATTATTTGTAATATAATACCTGACTCAACAACGTAAATATATAAAAGGATGCTCGAATACGCCGCATGTGCCACAGCATACGGCTGACTCTACGGTTACTCATTCTAATGAAGGCGATTGAAACGGACCCTTAAATGGATAAGGCACTTTAAAATTGGTCTGAATATATTCTTAAATTTACAATAATAATTTTATAATTTATAAAAAAAGAACACAACATAATAATTCTCGCTCATTCAAAGTAAATATGTTTAAATTGGCAGTTCTGCATTATTCCAATTTCGTGTCCAGAATACCAGTAGCCAATGGCGTTAGCTATATACAGCGACACAGGCGCCCCCTCAAATTGACCACTCAGCTTGGATTTTGTAGTCATTCGATATATGCAAGATGACGGCTTGACGCGCCTTGAAGCTGGTCCACCCACTGGTCTAGTGTCCGGTCTCCGGTCTCCGGTCTCCGGTATATTTTCATCTCAAATCAGCAAATGCAAACCAATAAAGCTAATGTATATAGAATAGTTACACGTAAACAAAAACAGTGACGTATAACATAACTATCCAGCTTTCTGTTATTTGTAACACAATGCACGGTCATAACATTTCTTCATTATATTAAACATTTGCATCAAATTATTAAAATATTTGTTAATGATACAGCACTACATTTTAATTTAAACAAACGATTTCATTATGACAAGTGGAGATGTAAAACGCGTTGCTCTAATTACCGGTATCACAGGACAGGTAAACTATGTTTTTCATAAATCAGTTTTGTAGCTATTTAGATTTTATAAATTAATAAGTAAGTAAAATCAATTGTATTGGTATTGATTATATTGAAGTAGGAAAAGAATCAGTGTATATCGCTCTTAAAATGTATAGAGAGACTAAAATTATTTTCTTTTTAGTTAATTTTTATTAATTCATTCATATAAATAATTTTTATCCTGTAATATTTATTACATGTACATATAAGTATTCTACAAATAAGTAAAAATAAGTAATAATAACAAATTTTTTGATTTGGGTACTTATAGGATGGATCTTATTTAGCAGAATTTCTTATTGAAAAAGGATACTCTGTTCATGGTATTATTAGGAGAGCAAGTTCTTTTAATACAACAAGAATTCAACATTTATATGAGGATCCTAAATGTCACAGTCAAGGGAAAATGAAATTGCATTATGGAGATATGACCGATTCAAGTAGTTTAGTCAAAGTAATAAGCAAAGTTCAGCCTACAGAAATATACAATTTAGCAGCTCAAAGTCACGTTAAAGTATGTTGAAAATTGAAAATTGATAGTATTTCATTAATATATATTTGCTTTTATGATATTAATATAGGTGAGTTTTGAATTAAGTGAATACACAGCAGAAGTTGATGCAGTTGGAACAGTAAGATTGTTAGATGCTATACAAACATGTGGATTAGCAAATTCAGTAAAGTTTTATCAAGCTTCTACTTCTGAACTTTACGGTAAAGTTAAAGAAGTTCCACAAAATGAAAAGACTCCATTTTATCCTCGTTCTCCATATGGTGAATTGTTGAAATTACAATTAATAGATTTATATATTTAGTTACTTTTATCTAATTGAAAATTTTTCAGCATGTGCTAAAATGTATAGCTTTTGGATTGTTGTAAACTACAGAGAAGCATATAATTTATATGCTTGCAATGGTATACTGTTTAATCATGAGAGTCCACGAAGGGGAGAAAATTTTGTAACTCGTAAAATTACCCGATCTATTGCAAAAATACACTTAGGGTTACAGAAATTTGTGGAACTAGGCAATTTAGATGCCAAACGAGATTGGGGACATGCTAGAGACTATGTAGAAGTACGTTTAAAATACAATCTTTAAATCTTCAGAATATTTTGTATTAAGTGATAATTTTATAAAATCAATAAAATTGATAATCATATAAATTAACTAGCTTTTTAGCATAATTAAAGTGAATAAAATATGATTATTTTTATTTATTAGGTTTTAATTATTTATCTCATGCAGTTTTTAAAAAAGTGTAATCGATAAAATAATTTTATAATTTAGGCAATGTGGTTAATGCTTCAACAAGATGTTCCAGATGACTATGTTATAGCTACAGGTGAGACGCATAGTGTTAAAGAATTTATCGAAGAAGCATTTAAATTTATAGGAAGAAAAATTGAATGGGATGGGAAAGGGATAGACGAAGTTGGAAAAGATGCAAATACTGGACAGATATTAGTTAAAGTTAATAAAAAGTATTTCCGTCCAACAGAAGTGGTAAGTTATTTTACAACTTATACAAGATTCAACTGTTAAGAGGTTTCATCGTTTCAAAATTATAATTTTTATAATATAATTAGGATCTTTTAATGGGAGATGCTTCCAAAGCCAAAGAGAAACTTGGTTGGAAACCGACCGTTTCGTTTAAGGTAACAAACATTTTGATAGGATTTTAACAAAATTTTTCTATTTCAATTTTGCATAATAAAATTTCAGGAACTAGTTGTTGATATGATGACTGCTGATTTGGAACTTATGAAGAAAAATCCAACAGCATAATGTATAAAAAAGAATAAGTTATTTTTATCATACTACAAGTATTTTACTGCAATGTTATAACATTACTGGATATTTGATATTGAAATGTGATTATTACTAAATGACGCACAAATGATTATTTATATAAGATAAAAATATTGTAAAAAGAAAATGAACAGAATTATGATGTTCATTTTTTGATTTTAAAAGACTAGTATGCGATTATGTATATTTGATATTATGTTAGAATAATGTTACTGTATTATGAGTATTTCAAAAGTACAGAATAGGGAATTAAATGCGATGAAAATTGTGAAGCTCAGAACATTCCATTTAAGTACTTACTTTTTAAAAATCTTTAGTAAGAATTTTAATATTACTTGATAGTTGTCTTCCTTGTCAATAAATGTATAAATGTATGTATTTTAAATTCAAATACTTTTTCCAATACTTATGTGCAATATTTTAAACATGTTATTTTTATGTAGTGTTTTTAGATACAAACAATTATTATTACAAATAATAAGCGTTGTAAGAAACGTCTATTTGTAAATTTTTTAATTTTACATATAAAATAATGTTTTGCTATTACTTTTAAATTTAAGCAATCCAGAAAAGTAAATTATAGTTAAATTAATACATAAAGTTATAAGTACACAATTTCATATGTACAAAATTTAAGAAGTTTTACTGTTTTCATCTCATTTTATCTCGAAAATCTTTGATATTACAGTCTATAACAATGTCAGATTATTTATCAAAACATTTATATGAAGGCTGATGATGCATAATATAATTTTTGTAAATAGTAACAGATGATTATTAAAGTTATTTAAATTATCTGATTTTTGTCTATTACAGTCCTGAATATGTATTGATTTGAATATTGAAATGTTTGAACCTTTAATTAAATATGAAAATTATTAGTGGTCAAGGAAAAATATTATTATATATTATTACACATAATACTATTTTAATTTATTTGATTGCCAATTAAAAGATATAGAAATATTATTCAAAAAAACTACCATGGAATCTATATTGCGTTTATTCTAATATAGTTTTTTAATGAAAAAATTTCTATTGAACTAGAATTTAAACAATCATAAAAGTATAGAAAATATGGTTATTTATAAAGTATGGTATTAGAACATCAAACTTAGATAATGATGATCGTAAATTTCAATAAATTTAAACTTTACATAGTATAAAAGACGAGATGCATGGCTTATTACTGTTGGAATTCTGATATGCTAATTGTTTGGTTTTGCGAATAAACTTTACACGATTTTTGGAAGCACCTTTGTATAACATATTTAATTGTGAGAAAAAAAACTGAATAATTTCTTTCATAAATGTTTTAGGGTGGTAGCTTACAAAATTGTTCTGATATTATCATGTAACCTACAGAAGGATTTAGAAAAGCTTCAATTGATCTTTAAATCTTTATCTCTGATCACTAAAAACAACTAATAAAATTCTTAGAAAATTTGCTATATAATCAGCTACGGATTATTAAGATATAAATTAATTCAGTCTTTATATAGAAAACTAAACATTATCATAATAATTATTTTAGTGTCAATATTTTTTAGTATCTCAAAAAATAGGAAGCTATCTACAGCTTTAATGATGAAATCATGTGAAATTAAAAAAAGCCTCAAAATGGATTACAATATTTTTTCATAAATGCGTGTTGTAAGACTATGTTGAATTATTGATTTGAGCTCATAAAACTACCAATAAGTAATAACAATAATAAATATAATAATAATATTAATAACTAATAATAATAATCTAAATACAATAAAAATATAATAATTTGAGGTACACGTCAGTTTTTTTAATCTTACAGAAAACTTTCTCAAAATATATGATAATAAATAAGTAATATACACCATATTGGAATACGATTACGCCAAATAGAAATTTATTCACAAAGTTAACCATATACAAATAATATAAAAATAATATAGAAATGATACAACAGTATAGAAAAACTATTTTATATTAGCATAATTACGTTTAATGGTTTTACACTGTTTTAAGTGGTTTACAGACCGGAAAATCATCCTGTTTTTGCTTATTCTTCTGACGATGGAGGTACACACTACATGTTTTATGTGAGAGCTTAAATAATGTTTTATAACAAGAATTGTAAATGTACATAATATCTGATGATTACTATACTAAAGTTGTAAACTTGTATTTTCTAAGGTAATGGATTTTTTCCGCCACTCTTAATTCGTGATATTTATATCGATATTTCTATCGATATTTATATCGTTATTTCTAAAGCAGTATTAAAGATAAAATAACGTTATCAAATTTCTATATAATTATTATTTAGATGAAACGTCATTAAATATTTTAATCTTATATATGTTTTCCATAGAATTTAAAAAGTTCGGTTTCTAAAGTTGACTCTACAATAGTATAGTTCTAGGAAAAAAAGTTTTTAAATAGACTCACTTGTTAATCAATAACTGTACAAAGTTTTAATAAAATAGACTGAATATTATAATATTAATTAGTAAATGAGTATGTATCAATTAATAAGTCTTACATTATAAAAATGCAGATGAATTTCAGAATTTCGATATAGTTTTCGCTTTGTTCAGCGATCGCGGCTTGCTATGGGCCCATTTAGTATGTTGTCGATGGTGAAGACAGTGCATCTAGAAACCTGGCGATCTATCGCATCCTTTGGCTGGCTCGTCACTTGGCTACATTGTCCTGGAATTACCTGGGTAAGAGTTTAATAGCACATTTAACATGCAGTCCTCGCACACCTACCCGAGTACGTACGAAAAATCTTTAAACACGTTTTTCTCTAATCTACTGTTTTTATAGCGGTAATCATGAATTCTCAGAAACGTATGCTAATTTTTTTCTTAATAAATTTTAACTTGCACATATTCCTATCTTTGTAATTCAGATAATTTATTTTTATAAAAAAGTTTTATTTTGTTCATTTATTTTTATTTTGATAAAATGTTTTTTATTAGTTGCAATTTAGTTTATGTACATTGTTTAAAAATAAAATATAAAAATGTTTTTATATAACTCAAGAATGGTTTTGTTAATCCTGGAAAAAATTAGGTGATTCATATTTATCATAAAAGCCATATAAAGAATGTATTAAAATAACTTATATTTTAAATTATTATTAAATGTGAGACAAATTCATATATCGCCGCATACTGACCCGGGACTGTTGGTGAGATTTTCCGGATAAGCGAATACACGAGGATTGTTTGGTCTTGCGCCTCCGATAATTGCCATGTTCGAACATAATCCGTGACGATGGGTCGAGTGTCCAGTAACAGCCCCTACCGCCACTTCCGTCTTCCGCGACGACGTCATCGCGTGGCACTTTCACAAAGCACTCGTTTAGGCTGAGGTTGTGTCGGATGCTGTTTTGCCAGCCCTGCCGATTCACCCTGTAGTACGGGAAGCGCTCGATAATGTATTGGTAGATGCCGGCGAGAGTGAGCCGTCTTCTCGGTGAAGACTCGATCGCCATAGTGATTAGGGCGATGTACGAATAAGCAGGCTTCTGAAGTATTGGATGCATTAATGCCAAGTTATGCCGATCATGATGAAAATGTAACCGATGGTTCGGCTGTTCTCTGTTGCATTAAAAAAGAAACTATTACTCTTTTTTGTTTACGTTTTTATGTTGTTAAGGCAGACAATTTGGATTGTGCATAGGAAAAATATATTATAAAAGTACATAACTGCAGAGATTTTAGAAATATTTTGCAGAAACAGTCTCATTAAATTAAATAAAATATTAAATATTATTATAAAGTGATGAATAAATATTCGGAACTTTTCTTTCTTTATATAGAATTACTATTGTAAGATCTAAAGTTGTTATCTAATATGGTAAAAGTTCTTAATAAATATTTTTTTATGAGCACAGTACTACGTAAGTAAATGCACTTATTGAATACATTGACGAATGTCGCTACTTGTTGAAAGTCAAGCAAAATTCAAAATATTTAAAATTCTGTTTCAACTTTCTTTTTACTCCATTTATGTAACTACTGTGTATTGTTTACTTTGTTAATATCTTAGCTAATATCCTAGTTTTCGTTAAAAAAACATCTATGGAAGTACTGAACTTTACATAAAGTCTGTTACGACACGAAAACTGTAAGACTGAAGTTTTCAAATCATATTTTTATATTGCGCTCATAGTACTTGATAATGTATAATTGATAATTCATTATTAATTGTCATATGCTAGTTTTCATACCGTCGCTGATGAATAATGGGTACCCATGAAAAACGATCTGAAAACAATTGATCGTAACTTTCTCTTGAATCCAAATGTTTTGATCGAATATAGCTATAGTAGTTTGCAGATGGTTGTTGAATAATATTTGGATGCACTTCTTCCATTATGTCCATCAAAGCATATAAATGCCTTTAAATGACAGTGCCTACTCATTCAACTCCTTTCCACTTGTATTCGTATCTTCGTTTGAATATCTATTCTTAATCAAATTAATTTATACTACAAAATATAAATGTAATTGAAGATATATTCTTGTTCAATTTTTAATGATTTAAATCATATATTATTATATAAATTTCATTTATATAATAAATCTTTTTTTTACATATCTTAAAGGTTTTGAAAAGTATCATTTTATTTCAAGTACGTTTGCTGAATTTTTATAAAGAAATAGGTAATTTTTTATTTAAAATTCTGGGCATTTAATTTTGTAAGTCAAATACCGATAGTTTTGTGAAAAAATACAAATGATGTAAACAAAACTTTCTAGAAACGTATCATAAAAATATATCACTTGTATAAGATTATTTGTTTTATCTGTAACACATTTAGAATTCTACATTTCTATGTACATTATGAGAAAACGATTTTTGAATAATAAATCACATTTAACTCTTCGATATCAATACATTTTTTGGTTTACTTTGAAAATTATATTTCAAATATGCTGACGTAATAATGATTGCGTTGTTAGCCAAAATTGTATTTTCTCAGAAGTGACATTTCATGAATTTGAGGCGCGGCTATGCCGCAGAAAACCTGCAGTTAGCAACATAAATGATTGTTAACTAAAATAATTTGCAACTAGATAGCAAAACGGCAGGCCAGAGTAGAATCGAGGAAGCAACGCTAAGCTATGTCAAGCAGTCGGGAGCAAAGTCCACATCCGCGGCAAGCGAAAGCGAACGCAGAGCCTCTGATGCATTGCCGAGCTAACGAGGAACGCGAGCTAATGTATACGCTTTGTAGAGGAAGCCGAGCTCTGGATGTCGACGCGCGCGAGAGGAAGTAGCAGAGTAAAGTCTAATGATACTTTGACACGAGGACGGCTTCAGGATGGCTTTTCTACTACTTCCGCGCCCGCATTCGACAGTCGCGCGCCATTCCGAGCCTTGCGCCTGCCACATACCTCCTTCAAATCTATCTATTGAAACTAAAATTACTATTCTGCGTCAAGTGGTGAAGCCGCTTTTTGCATGAGTTTCCCATAGCTGCAGCGAAGTCCACTCGTTCGCACGCGCTTGCGTTCGATGGACATGCATTAAAGTCCCACGCGATCAAAGTTGCGTGATCTGCAAAAATTAATGGACTTGCTGGAATGAATATGCGTCGATCGACTGATGTAAGCGAGATCGGACGACTGATGAAATGCGCATGAGGCCCGTCGCGGATTTTGTACTTGGAAGCTCCCCAAGACTTTTTGAACGTAGCGCACTCCCCCGCAATTCTGGCTCAACCGACATTTGCACAAGTGCACGCGCTAGAAAAACGGTCCCACGCCAAGTTTCTTAAACATGACAATCTGCACTTCTTACATTTGCAATAAGTAGTAAAAGTGATAAATTAAATAAATAAATAATATATTTCCAGTATTTATTACATCTTAAATGGTTCTTCAAAATGTATATATATTATGATGAAAAATAGAGTCAATGATTAAAAGAGAAATTGAAATTGAAATTCTAAATTTTATTTGTTTAAATGTTAAAATTGATTAAAAATAAATCCACACCGAAGTCAACATTAAATAATTAAATTTAAGTTGTATAATTTTATTAAGATTTGTACCTGTGTGGTTAATAAGTATTAAGTCGATCACTGTAATCTTGAAAAAATCTGTAATTTTCATCTATTTCTGGTGTAGTACTTTGGAAGGATAGGATGATAGAAAAATTAGTGAAAAACTATTATCGAATCTTTTACAGGTCTGTATTTAATAGTCTTTGAGTAACTAATTAGGCATGCATAAAAAACATTTGCACAAGTACACGTGGATAATAAAAATAAATAAATAGCAATTGGCGCGTGTCTATAAACAATTACTACTTTCTTGCAATACTACGCCTAAAATGCCTCAAACAATGAAATTATGTGTTGTGCCAAAATTTATGTAATAGATAATACAAGTCGTAAAAAAGAAACCCAAAATTAACAATGTACAACTAAAACATGAATGTATCGGCTACCATACATGAAAGGTACAATCAACATTTTTATGAAAATAATCGAAACAATGGACGAAAAATTTAATGTTTGTTGAGACGACTGCATGCGCACCATCAGGGAACGCTGTCGCTGCGGAAACGCATTAAAATGCATCGCCGCGTGGGATCGGCAATGCAAGCGCACCGCTATTGCGGAGTCGCGACAGTTAAAAAAAATCAAAATTTTACTTCGCATCGCGGAATCACTGACAATTCCATGTTGAGAGCAACGCAACGGCTTCGCAAGCTCGACTGTTGCAACATTAACTTCTCCTTACTGCCGATGCGATTTGTCCAAGTGTTATATATATATGTACATTTGTGTGAATATAAATACACACCAGCTCTGCACGTAGATAGTCAAATTTCTGATTGCACGTTGGCCCGTATTTCTTTCTCAACTAACTATATATGCGTTAATGAAGCGATTTCGTATATGCACTTACGATTGCAACCATGAATTTAGTTCGCGTTCTTCTTCGTACATTTTTGCGTGGATGTGTGATTTTTGGATATACACGAAAGTTTTATATGGAGCCATAATTTATGTTGCGCTTATATTAATGATTTAGATTTATTGCCGAGCTTCATTTTCTTGATTAGTTGTTGCGCAAGAAAATACGATTCGTATTTTAGAAGGAGTTGTAAAATTTTTATCTTAGAATAATAAAACGCAAGAGTAAAAATTTCACTTATATTTATTCTTCAAAAGAAATAGATTCATAAATTATTCAGAGCTTTTTATTTACGTATAATAGGCATCAAGTTGAGGTTTGCTTTTTAAACAGATCGATTGTCGGCGTAAAACATGGCAGCCTCTGTGTGCTCCTTGACCATTAACGAGCAATTATTGTAAGCCGCACTTTTTCTTGCGGCGGTAATAGCGCCCACATTTGCCGTAGGCAAACGTCTGCCCAGTCTCACGCTCATTTGCCTAAAATTTTATCTCGAGCGCCGAAGAAAGCCAAACACTTGCCAGGTAAAATGTTTGCCCGTAACAAAAACGAGTATCTCTATCATCTGCCGTCTTGAAAAATGAAGAATATGGGATCACGGATGACTTTCTTGCCGTCTGTCCTTCGAGTGTTTAACTTTTCTCCTCGAAATTGCGCCTTCGTTCCAAAGCAGGATATTTCTTCATCCGTATAAGTCTTTTCTCTAAAGATCCTTTCTAATTAGTTTTTAGGCCCGTGGTGAGATCCCTGAGGATGGCATCCATGGCCATGGGGTTATCCGACGGCACCTTTAAAAGAGAAAACAATTTCATTATTAACCCTTTCAGATTTTTATTTCTTTTACGCGGTTCTCACGAGGGTTCTCACTCATGCCGAAGGTCGGCCTTGTCAGGAATTTTTCGCTCGAAGGATGCACTCGCATTTTTTTACGTCAATTTTTATTTAAATAAAATCATATACCTGCCTTTGGATATTTTAGTTTGTCAGAATACTAAACTGAAAACAAAACTTTGATTTTTTGCAAAAGATATTTTGTAGAGAGAAACTTATTCTTATACATCGTATAGTATATATAATGTATAAGTCGTTTATCTTTTATTTTATTTTATAACAGGAAATTATATACTAAGCTCAGATTGAAAAAATCAAGAGTGGGTTTATAATCAAAAAAACTCGCTATTTATAACAAAACAATTTGTCATGCAAGTTTCTTTCATTTGTTATTTAAAACTCGCTTTAAATGGCTTAAAAGTATAAAATGAAGGAGATTTAATAATTTCAAATATTATGTTTCATCAAAAAAGTGAGCAGTAGTACAGTAAAAAAGATAAATCAACTACTATAACCAGGTGTTATATTCTCGTAAAAACATATATAATAATTATATGTAATTAATCGCGCGCTCTTTAATTTAGTTGCTTTCACAACATTCTTTTATGATCTCTGTTTTATTATTTTGGTAAAAAAAGTATTATATTGTAATTGAAGATATAATAAATATCTCTATTATGTTACCAAAAACATGTTGTATAATATTGGAGGTGCAATACTTTTAATAAGGGTATTTGGCAGGAGTAATTGTTTCGGTAGTTGTGATTCAAAATGTAATTCTGGCCACCAGTTTTCTTTAGTCAGAGCATGTAGCGCCTGTAATCAATATGGAATTCATTACTGATTTCCATATGAATGCATCGCACGGCTTTCACGCATTTCGCAGTTTTTCTCTCGCGGTGGTGTTTTCCCGGCCTCGTAACCGGCGACAGGCGACGTTTACGGCAATCATCGTCGCCGACTGTCGTTACACGGTTACGCGTCAGCTGTAAATGTCTCTCTTGGATCGGTTCCCCCTTTTTGACAATTATCCAGCTTTTGCCCCTGATTAGTCCTTTAGACCGATATTAAATACTTTGTCTTAATATACAATAGTATAAACATTATATGGACATTAAAAAAATGTACACTATAAGAATAACTACATTGCTTGCATCAAATTGTTTGGCTCTATATATATCGAATATACAAAATTTATGAATTTTCTTAATGATTCATTCAACGGCAATTTCTGTGGACAGTTTAATTAAGAATGAATGGAATAGGAGAAATTGTATACTGTGAGGCATCGCATAGTTTCTTGTTTTCAAGAAGGAAAACGTTATATACAAAAAGAGAAAAGTGTATGAATATGAGAGAAATATTTGTCTACGCTTACCATGTGTCCGGCCCGATTCACCCAATAGAAAGCGAAATTTCCATGACTCTTGTGGTAGCCCTCGACTATATTGTCAACCACTAGTTGTTTTCGTGGGCTCGACAACCACTTTTGAGAGTTACTCGATTTCTGAGACCATTTCATCCGCTCTGCCCATAATAGCGTTCCTGTTTAGTCATACGTATAGAGGTATCCATTAAAAATAATCCAATATGTATAAGATGGATTTAATTAAAATGTATACCGATACTTTATAAGGAAAAAGGTTTTGTACAACAAAGAAGACACGTAACAGTGAATTAACTTGTAAATTCGACGAAACGTACGAGCTCCTAATTATGATGTTTGCAGCGTTCGTTAATTTCTACAGATAAAACTGAATACTAGAAGTATCCCTTTCTATTTGTCAAAATATCGTACAGTCATACAGTTCCGCATAATGTAGTCATAATAATAACAGCCGTATAACTCACGAACGCTATATAAAGTTTCTCTCGTTACGTTCCTCTTTTGTCAATTCAATGCGCGTCTCACTTGATACGTCCTCATAGATTTATCTCCGCCCATGAATTCGTGTTAAAATCGAAAGTAAGAAGCTGCGCTCGGATGTCAAGAAGCGGGCATATGCGCACATCGGCATACACATTGTGCATTCTGCACGGCGGCCACCTCGCTTGACGAAACTGACTGTATATGCGCTTGACGAACTGGCTCTACTCCCGCGGAGCCTCGCGAAAAAGGCCGCGCATTGGCAGCCGGCTAAATAGGTGACACGCTTTTCTCTTACCGGCCCCTATGTCGTAACGCGCGATCGGCGCGGGGATCGTTATACCGCCGGTTTATTAAAAGGAAAAGCGCGCGCGGACACGGGGATCGGGTCGACGCGTCGGCTCTCGTCAGCTCGCATTCCCGCGCGCATTGCGCAAAAAATAATCCCGGCGTAATACGTATGATTTGTCCGTCGGCGCCTCGCGAAACGACGCGTCGTTCCTTATTTTTTTTTAGTTCCTTCTGCCGCTCCTCCTAGCCGTGAATTTCTCCGGCGCGTGAGACGGGGAAGCTTGCGCTCTCGGTTTCAGCGCTATATATATATACATTGTCTTCCTTTTAGCTCCTTTTCAATTACTTACGGGAGTAAGAAGTGCGCCTGGGAGCATCGCGGCAGAGGCGCGCGCCTCTTAACCGTGTGTTTATTCGAATTCCACCGCCTCGGAGTCAAGGAGCGCGGCGCGCGTTTTCGCGAGGCGTGTCCGACCGTCTGCCCGGCGGCCCCGAGGAAAGATCCCCCCGCGCCCGGTAAAAATCCGGGAGAATGAGCGTATCTTTAGAAATTCCGTTTTGAGAACTTTCTATACCGCTGGGCTTTTCTCTTCGGCTTATATGTATTACGTGCAAAATAAATTTCCGAGCGGTCGAAATTTTCCAGTTGCTTGGAAAAATCAAATTCGTTACTCGCGCGGCTATGCCATTGTTGCCCGCGCCGCGCATCTGCAAAAGTGTAGCAGGTCGAATAAACGTATGCGTATACACATGTCGGTAAGAAGTGAGCCGTTGGCAGGTGGGAAAGCTCCTTGACAGCCACCCGCGCTTTCTCCCGAGGCAGCTCAATCGCTACACTAACCCATAACCCTATATAACGATGACGATAAACCCACTTGCGTAATACGCGCTTGCGCGCGGAAGAGAGGCATAAACCATTACCTGGCGTATCGACGATCAAGTCCAACTGTCCGTTGTAAACGAAGACCCGGAGATCCGTCTCGTTCAGCAGGCGCTCCACTGCAATAAGACGAGTGCGATAGAGCGCGAGGTTTTATGAATCCGGGGCGGGTCCGCGATCGGGATCGATCTCGGAAAAGGGACGATTTCGCGCGGGTTCTTCGACCGCGGAATGACAATTCGATCGCAGTCGCTTGCGTAAAAAAAAAAGATCAATCGATTTTTTGCCCCCCAGCACGCGCGCCGTTCCATTTAAGCGAATTTCAATAATTTCCGCGAGCCAGGGGAATACCGAAGGAACTTCGGGATGAAGTGCAGTGCGTAAAAAGATCCAAGAGGGTACTTCGACCGCTTAATGCCAAAGTACACTGACTCTTGTTATTTTATTGCCGTTCCGATGACTTTACACCGTACCATTTGTATCTGCGTACTTGTGCACCGTCATGCCGCGCGGGAGATTCCCTTCGTTTCTTATAGTAAATCATTTATAAACCGATTTTGTAAGATCATTAGTACAATTGATAAAAATAAACATCGACTCATGGCATTCTAAAGTTGTATAATTATATACTCGCGAGTAAAAAATGAAAGTGCAATGGGAATGCGCTCTTATGCGGCGGAAGCTTAACAAAATGAGAAATGTAATTTTGTTGTCCAGTGATGTATCACTGCAGAATCTTACATAAAAGCCAGATCGCAAAAGGTAATCATTATATGCCGTCTTTAAGCTTCATTTATACAAGTTTACATTTCAAAAAATAATTACTTGTACTCATTTGAAATATTAGCATAAAATATATAAGCAAAAATTCATGATAATTAATCCCGGTTGATATTAAGTTTGCGTACTTACCTACGTGAGTGACTGGTTTCATAAAATCTTTGGTAAGCATACTGAAGACTTTGCCGCTTTGAGTTCCCCAATCCTTGTTTAGGTTTAGAGTATGTTTTACGTAGCTGTTCATGAAAGCGGACAAGGCGCGGTCGCTGCTTTTGGCAAGCTCCCTTATAAAAAAAAGTAGAATATTTTTAACATTATACGTGTAAGCCCGGATGTATTTGTACACAGATAAAAACAGATGGGCTGCATAAAAAAGAACATGCAAAAGCGCGTGAATGTAATAAATTTGTGACCGCGAAGAAAATATAGTTCCTGGAAGCGGCGCGGATTAAATGGTACAAAAAATTACGATTGATATCGCGGTTCCTGGTTTCGGAGCGACCCCCCGTGCATCTTGGTCAGGATGTTATAGAAGTCGATGCTTTTAGTGACGTCAAAGATGACGTTCTCCGTCTCAGCCCAAAGTTGCGTAGCCAGCTCCCACCTACCGGCATCCACGGCCTGTTTTGTCCTCAAGGCGGCCGCTTGAATTAACTCAAAGCCCCTGGTGTCGACCATTCCCTGTTGTAATATATACGCAGACAAAAAAGAATAGAGATTACGGTTCGGGATACCGGCATTTTTTAATAAATGGCGACGTATTAAGATATAGGGTGTTATAAAACATTTGCGATCGCTAACCGTTTGCAGAAGATACGGGCCATAGGTAAGAACGCTGTCGATGGGGGATATCCACGAGTCGCCGAGGCCGACTCCTCTTAAATCACTCTCGATAGTTCCTGCACTCTGGGCCTGCAAATGTACAAAAAATGCAGAATTAAAATTTTAGGATAAATCGTTTTTGACAGATTTACAAGAAGATTTAGATAAACCGACATTTTTCTCTGACGACTACTTTTTATATTTTAAAAAATACTATACTACGAAAATGTTAAAAAGGAATATAAACATTTTTTGTTCTTAATGTTGCATAACTGCTTGAAGTAACTAACTATATTTTTCCAATATTAGAAGAATAAGTATACCTTAGACCATTGCAGAGCAAATTCTGCCGCCATTTTTCCCCCGTAAGATTCGGATACGATGTATACAGGCACTTGCGTAAACTTGGGCATCTTTTTATAAAAATTGCGCATCAGCTCTACGAGGTCCTTTGCGATTTGCTCATTCGTTTTAGCAAACTGGTTGAATCCTTCAACGTAGCTGAAGCCAGTACCAACAGGGTTATCAATGAAGAGAACGTTGTAGTCTTTCACCTATCGCGCATCAAAACAACACCAGTTACTTACAAGAAAGCGTAAATATTGCTACCGGAAAACGACGCAGATCCCGCGGTACATACCCAAGTGTAGTTGCGGGGGTTCATGTTGATGTCACAGGGTCCCAACTCTTCGAAATTGCCGTATCCGGTGGAAGAAGCGCCAGGGGCCGCCCTGGAGCCAGATCAACAATGGCGTGCTTTGGAAACTAGCGATTTTCTCGTTCGTTGTGTAGTAGAGCCACCAAAACATATTGGCACCGGGTCGGACTTCCGCGTAGCCCCATTCCTGATCCCCAGAACCGATACCAACACGCGCCTGGACTGCATTGAAAAAATATATATTTAATATCCACAGAATATAAAGATTTTTTACTACAAATGTTTAGACAGCGCCTGGTGGAGCATATACAAATGCGCGCGCATTCTTTCTTTTTAAAACTGTCTGGTTACCGAAAACGAACGCAATAATTATTAAATACACCATTGAAGCGTATAACAATCCAAGAAATGTCCAGTTACGCGTGCAAAAGATTTACATTTCAATTGTTTGCTATTATCGTAATAACAGCAATAAAGTCTTTACAAATCCTTTTGAGGGAATGCACGCGGAAAAGTTGTTGCGCAATCTATATCCATTAGAAAGATTAAAATGTAGATCATGATCAAGCAATCATTCTTACATAAAGCGCAAGGAATCCACTTACGAATTTAGATCGTTTTCAATGGCTTATCAAGACATCGAATAGGTTCTTTAACGATATATTATGGCTCTTGAACTCGACGCCACTTTGAACCGCGTCGGTCCGATTTTACGCGTCCACGTTTCAACCTGCACAAGCCAGAGTCGGTTTTTTCAACATTTCACACTACATATATGCGGTTTCATCGTTACGATGCCCTATCACTTATCCGTGAGTTGAAAAAACTTCCGCGTACACGATACATAAGAAAACGAGTATAGAGGAAAACGAAGCTCCGATCCATTATTGGTAATGCGCGTAACGAAGTATCTTTTACTTCAGCCTGAGGCATACGGAGACTTGTAATGGAGCGCTTGGAAAAATTAGCACTGAATGTACTTTCACGTATGGATTTTTGTTTTATCTTATACGTGGTACGTGGGTGCGGTCCTTGCGTAGAACGTACAATACATTTGGAAATTTAATGAGTTTTTTCAATCTCGGAATGTGATCGAGAGAAACGAAGCCGAATGACGTTAATCTGAGTAGGTGTACATTCCATAGATGAGATATCGTAAAGAATTCTGAATGGAACAGTTGAGATAGAAAGTATAGTTTTCATAATATTTCAAATATGACATTGTGAAGTTGAGAAGATGCAAGTTGTAGTGTGACTATTGAGTTAATATCAATAATACGTACTTTAGAAGTGATGAATGTGTTTTAAATTAAACTCACCATCAGTAAAGAACAAAAGGAATGGGATAACGAAACCCAATAGACTTAATCGTATTATCATTATACAGACTGACCGATGCTCACTGACAAATCAAATGTTTGCGAGTAATTTTACTAATGCACAGACTGTCTACAAAAGCCTTTACTTATATATTATTCGATAATCTATTTCCCATTGAGATAAGATTAAATTAGTTTATCAATCGAATGCAACGATAATAAATATGATTATTTACAAAAAATATACCAAGTTTGTTTTCATTAACAATTGTCTCTTAAAATTTATTTGATTTAATAAAATTAAAAATTAAAAATAGAAATTTAAAGTAGAATTGAATTAGATAGATATTATTAAAATTCATTTTAAAGGTTTTAAAAATTATTAAAATTTTTAATATAATACTAGTTAATTTAATTACTGGATTGATCAAGTTATTGTGCGTTTTACAATATAAAATAATAATAGAAAATTGCATATATTATTTTACATTAAAATATAGGAATATGAATGTATATATTCACATGCGTACACAAATAAAGAGTAGTTTTAAATATTCCAAATGAAAATAAATTTTTAAAATAAGTCATATTAGATTAATATATAGAAAACCTATTTATATCCATAATATTAATTTAAATTATACAAGTCATAATGAAAATTTGCAGTCTCTGTATTCTTTTATATTTAATTATTAACTTTTAGCGTTACATGTACATAACTTCCTTCTGATAGGATTTAACTGTAAATTTGCGGAAGGTAGCCGTATAATTCATTGAATATCTTATCAAACTAAGTGTAAATATTCCAACTGTGTAGTTTGCGTTGAACCACTTACATAGATTAAAATTAAAACAATTATTGTATTACATGTAAAATGCATGTTGTATCCATTTGTTGCAATAATAAATTATTACATGACATAATTATGTCCATCATTTTTTAAACTGCATTTGTACTTAATAATGTGTATACTAAAATAGGTTCATTAGAAAGGAAATCTATGTGTGTACAGTATATATAGGTAGTTACTACACCATTAATTGACTATTTTGAGAATAATTACAAAATTTTCATGCTGTTTTATATCTAAGTTTTTACTTCGAACTGTACTATTAAATAGATAAAATTATCTTGATGAAAGCATTTTAATTATAGGTCATTTATTAATTGTACGTAAGATTCCACAGAGGAGCAGAATAAAATTCCTCGCTAGTGAAATCAAGGTGGTCGTGAAGGCCAAATGTGCAACATATTCGTACATTCAAATTCTAAAGTATGATTCCGCGATAATTAACGGATACCAGAGCCCAAAATTGGCCAATCTCCTTTTGATCTCTCCGCACTTTTAAGGCTATCTTGGCACAGTCTTCCTTCAAGCGGGAGAAATTTCGAATCACCTTTCGAGCACCTTCTCGAATGCAGATTCGCGAGTCAGCTCTGCGTTGAGTGTAAAAACGTGCGGTAATAAAAATGATCGTTTCGCTAAGCGTGCGGCGATTAAAAACAGACCCACTCTGTAATGGAGAGAACGTTTTTTCAGTCAGGTGAAATTTCATTATTTTTGAGGATTTTTCTACTGAAAGTTGCAGATTATTGAGAAGACCTAAGACTATGTATAACCTTGAATCAAGTAGCTTTGAGTTTAAAGTGCATATGTACTTGGTTATTTTAATTTTTAAAATCGTTTACAAACTGCAATGTGTTCAGTGTGCTTAATTCATAGTAGAAAATTAAACAGTTTTTATAGCTATTAAACTAGGTTTAAATCAATAAAATTATCGTGTGACAATATAAATATTATAAAAGATTTTCAGCACATATTGATACATTTGATAATTAGTACTTTCTCGCTATGATTTTTATGTAATTTTATTAATATTTATAGATTTTTAATTAATTAAATTTATATGTATACATATATAGATTGATATAAAAATAGAAATATGTTAACAAGGCATAAGATATATTTATAATTAAAAGAAACGTTAAACGTTGATAAAGAAACATGCTAAGACTAGGAATTATGAAGCTAATTTAAAGAAATGAAATAATACCACGTTCCAGTATTTTCTTTTTAGAGCAATAATGACATAACCGCAGGCTTTATAATTGATATTCAATTCAGTGTTAAGTCTCTGACACTTCAGCCTTCACTCCTGCAGTTGAAAATAGTTTTCGACAGCCACAAATAATTACCAATCGTCCGCAGGTAAAAAAAAGGTTGCTCTCGTAACAACACTATCATCATACAAGCTCCTCGAGAGGGAACTACCAGCAGGCGAGCTTGACGCAACAGTCGGTCAGAATATTTGACGCGTCACTTTCATTTAAATTTTATAATAATTGTATTATGCCAGGCGGAGGAAAGTGAGGTTCATTTTCTTTGAATGCACCTCCCAGAGGCGTGCGGATCTTTTAGTAATTACAAAGCGTTTCTTGATGTCTGCAAGCGGGCGTAGCTCGTTGTAAAAACGATGTGATCAGTGTTAATTAGAGTTATTCACATAATATGTGCTTAATGGAGGAATCGTATAAAATAATACTTTGAGGGACATAATCAAAGCAAACTTTATAAGATTGATTGAAGGGACAATAATTTATGTAAAGATGCAGCCGAATGAAGATCTCGTGAAATCACTGTTCGTTCTGCATCCGCTGTGCAACGATGGATAATCATTCATGTGGTCAAGTGCCGTCAATTCATTAGCGCAGTTACGTGCTCGTGTATCTTTCTTATATAAGAGAGTATATAATACTGCAAGATACCTGCGCTGTACTGGGCGCCGAATGATGCATTTAATGGAAGACCTTCTACATTATAGTACGTGCACCCTATACAAGAGCCGCTGAAGGATATCGCTTTCATCGCGCTGTGCGCCTCTTTTTTATCGTGTTCCACGGCAATTGAATAATCGCCCCATGAAGAGAATCGATCCTCTTTGTTTTTCTTTTATAGCAGGACGAAGGTAAGGTGTCCCATTCGATCGAGGGATTTCTTTTTCCGCAGGGGGATTCCAGCGCGAACTCGATGCTTCTCAAGTTGCGAAATGAACACACGCAGCGGTCGAGGATGAGAAACCTTTTATTTAATCCGTGGTTCGGCATTGTCGTGTAGACGGCGCGAAAAAAACGAAGCATCCCAGTTTCGTGCATTCCAGGTAAAATTGCACCACTATGTGAAACGGACGGTGCGCATTTCCTTTCAGCTCGACAATGAAATTCAATTAAATTAAATTGAAGCTTGATTTACTGAAGACGTTACTCGTTTAATTGTTTTGGTACTCCTCTTTCATGCTATTTTATTTCAGAGCTTCAAAAAAAATACTATGAAAATTTTAATTAAAGGTATTTTTTATATGCATTGGTGTTTATTGGTAACATTAAATTATCTAGGGCACAAAGAAAAGTTAATAAATAAATTTAAAAATCTTTCATATGTAGAAAAATTCATTAAATCAAGAACATTAACATTAATCGGTTTCTATTTGAATAATTGCCTATAATTGTAATGCCGAATAACTTTTTATAGTGTAGCAAACACTCAAGACGAAGCAAAATCGCAAAATTTAACCAATGAGGTAGATACTTATTCAATTTGTAACTTTCAGCACTTAAGTATACGTTTATGAGCCAATAAAAGTCCCATATAGCAACATTTTAGAGTAGATTGTAATTATTTAACAATCTTCTCACTTTCTACCATGCAATTTTGGTTACGCGGGCAATGAGAGGAATTCGTTAAAATAAATTTATATAATTTGACATTTGTGGATATCAACCTAGCGTCCGGACACATCGCGTGAATGAAATGGAACTCCTGAGTACTGATGAATATACTTTCTTTCTCGATAGCCTCAAGTTCACACGCACACGTCACTCTGTCTCGATTAAACAGTCCGATTATGCACGCGGAAGCCTCAGGACAAAAGATAAGAACGGCAAACCTCTTAATTTATTGATAATCTGGTGGGAAGTTTTGGCTAATCTCTAGAGAGCCTTGCTTCTACGATCAAGCTAATAAGACTTGTAAGAACTCTTGCCCATTATACAGAGGTAGGCAGACAACGTCTCCTTTTTCTTTTTAATTCTTCTTTCGATTAATTACGTGTCGGCTCAGTTCTTTCGTGAATTTTTTCTTCCATTCCTGTCGACCCGCGCTTTTTTCCATCTCTGCGAGTAGAAGTTCTCTTAAGAGGCATCACATGATCTAATAGAAATTTGAATTACGCATTTTTTTGTCGTCGCTTGGAGATTTTTAAATATTCACCGCAATTATAGAACTGATACAAGATCGCCAGAAAAATTTACGTCGTCGTATTTTCGCACGATTGACTTTTATTTAAGAAATTTGTTAAGTGGTTTCTTGCCAAGTCCAGACAAAATTCGGCAAATTTAATAACATATCAAATCTGGAGGTCACCCTGACAATGCATTATCTATCTTTATTTTTAAAGCATACCATAAGATATTATGGAATCCGCAGTTACAAACGATGGCTTTAAATAGACACATTTATTAAAATGTTATTATTACTTTCACGGCATTGAAAATTGGTCTTTCAATCTGAAACGGGGCTCGCAAGTACCTATACTGATTCGGCTTTAACTTAATAAATTTTTTTTATATAACTGCTTAAACGCGGTCAGCTTGCATTACAGGTATACCGATATTATCTTAACGTGGGCTCAGTTATCTTTTAAGTAACGGTAAAGCATCGCAAGTTTCCTGGATTATTTCATTGAAAGAACATAATGATTTGTAAGTTTTTCACAATCCCTTATATCTGTAGAAATCATAATATCAGATTCTTCAGTTGTTTATTTTTTAATAATTGATTAAAGATTTTGCATGAAATACCTACATTTTCTTAATGTATTTTTATATACAAAATAAAATTAGTACAGGGATTCCCGCATAATAAAAACGTCAGTTGATAAAGCGAAAGCTCTTGTGTGCATTAGCATCCACTCATTACAAGCAAACTAACAAATTTAAAGATGAAAGTATTATATGTGTTTTTAAGCTTTCACCATTTACATATTTAATTGCTATGATGCAATTTTTTATTTGATCATGATTTTAAAAGTTTAAGCTATATATATCTATTTTAGCTTTATTATACTCAAAAACAGCGTTTAGAGAAATCATGTATTCTATTACACCTAAAAAATATTGTTCAAGTACACGTAATATGTTTAAAGCTTGTACTATATTTCTCACTAATGCCCAAAACAGTTAAAATAAATTATATGTACAAAAAACTTATCCAGTTTAAAATGTTTACAAACATTTAATAAATAATACACAGTAATTGAAATTGTAACAGGATAGGTAGAAATTAAAATTTCTTTTCATTTTCAAGATATTTATTTACAATTTCTTTTGTATGTTATTCTGCATATATTAAATTATGCACATATATATGCACGAATACAAAATAATATAAAATGTTTAATTATAATTAAGTACAAAATCATTACTCTATCTAAAAGATAAGTCTTTTTTGTAAATCGAGCATAGAATATCTTCTGCTAAACAAAAAGTAATGCATTAAAAGTACATTATAATGCTGTAAATTATTTTGAAATACTAATTTGCTCAATTAATTTATTATGGTAACATTATACATATAATTTTCTTATGAACATTGTAAATTTGTGAAAGCATGATTTATATTTTCAAGCTTAAAATCTGGTAAAGTATCTCGTTAGATTTAACTGCGCCTGGAAAAATGATGGACTCTTATACACGTATTTAACTGACAGGTTTTAGAATGCATATAAAGCTCTTGTTACGCCGTGGAAATTTTACTCATTCTCGCGAGGCGACAACATTCAACTTAAGCCCAACTTGCAGATCTGCCAAAAGTGAAATTGTTAAAATGGTTGTGTCAACAGACATGGACGGGCGGCTTTTCGCAATCCGGCACGATAAATTCGAATAAAGCAGGAAAAGTATATACACTCGTGAGCGACGTCTCGTTACATCAGCGACACTTAAGTGCACGCGAATTGCGCCCGCAGCGACGAGAGTCAAAGGCGGGGTGTGCAGGTCACGTGCACTACCCGACGGCCGTTGCGGCATCCGATGCAAAAGGGACTAGTGCGGGGAGATGCGTGCGCGGGCCGCTCTTCTGGCACGTCTCCTGAAAACCGTCGCGGAGAAAGTTGCCGGTCATTCGCGCGTGCGATCCCGCGTCACCTGGCGTGTACCTCTTTTTGGAATCAGCCGGGTGAAGAAAGCCAGATATTGGTGTGGTACAGCGGCGGCGAGGCGACGAGGCGGCAGATCCTCGGATTTTTTCTGGCGCGCGCGCGCGCGCAGACGCTTATTTTCTCGCGGCGATCGAAATTGGAGGCCGATCGGCGCGCCGGGCGCTTTTGGGAAAATTGCCGGGGCCGATTGTCCGGGCTTCTCCTCGTCTGTGCGTGCGGTTACACGAGCCTTTTATAAATAATGCAGCAGTGCACTGCTCGCAAGGAATTTTCTGGCTGTTGCTCGTGATTTACGAGTGAATAGCAATCGCCGCTCTCAGAAAAATTCACCGTCCTTGGCTTTTCGGGCACGCGATACTTCTTTTATACAGGGTGTTTGTCGATGGTCCGCGTTCGAGGATATAAAAGTCGAATAGATCGCTGATAACGCGAGAGCCCCATAAAGTTTTTACGTAACCTTTTAGGGTCGAGCGAATTTTTGAAATAGGATATTATATGGTGTCGTTCAATAAAATTTAATTGGATTGTTTACTATTATAAAGTTGAAATGCATCCCCTAAACTGCTAAAATTATCATATTATATTATAATGAATATTTATTCCACATGTAAGTAATTTGAGTAAAAGTGAGAAAAATTAGATAAAATTATCGTAATATTTTAGGCATTTGAATGGTTTAGTAAGTGTGTCCCTAATTTACTGTTTAGCATAAAAATTCCTGACATGGTTTTTTGAATGCATTTGACTATTGTTCTCGAATTTACGCAATGAAAGGTAGTTAGCCCGACTTTTTTCTCTCTCTTTTAGAGAGAAAGTAATATGATTAAATAACGCTCTTTGTATAGTTAGCTGTTATAAAGTATTTAATTTATGTATAAGGGTCAGATTTTTGTTCCGCTAAAATACATTCCTTGACCCAAAAACCTACCTTATTTACTGCTTTATATAATTTTTGGTGTGCGCGCATTAAGTGTTAACTTGACAAGTGCAAACAATTAAATGAATCAGTATACTCGGTGTAATAATCAAAATTTATTTGTAGCTTAAGGGCATAAAATACAGGAGTATATCAAAGAATCAGTAAAAACAGCATATCCCACTGACACATATACATATATGCATAGGAATCATAAGTGAGATAACGATGACAATCGCGACCCGTCGTAAATCCACCTTATCAAAATCTCCACTTTGGCGCAACCTAATATTGTCGCCCCTACAAAGCGACCTCCTGCTAAAAAATCGGCATGTACATCTAACGAGATACCGCGGCATTCTTCGTGGGCGCTGCAGCACAGGTCCTTGCGCTGAAAGAGCGTTTCTCCGGGCAACTTGGGCCGTCAAAGGGAATAATTATAACACAAGGCCACGGGTAACCTACATAATTTCTAACGGCCATTCATTCCCCCAGAGGCGGCGTCCGGGACGTTGATCGATCACCCGGACGCGTGGCCGGGCGCACGTAACGGGAGGCGCCCGGGCGCCGTAATCGGTTGGCCAACCGGCGAGCACATCAAAGCGGACGGCCCTCATTATGCCTCCCCGAAGCCGGGGGTCCTGAGCGCCGAGGAACCTGCGGATCGGATATAGAAAGCGCGACGGGGGCGGATTCCGCGCGCTTTCTCCGCGTATATAGTTGCGCAAGGGGCCGTTTGCCGCGGTGGCGCCGCGCGGGAACTGTATCGACGCGGCGCTTGGTGGCTTTTTTTTTTCTTTCTCTCCGGCGCCGTTTAACGCCTCGGCCCGAGCGAGCGGTTTTCGCGGCGCGGGAATATCGCCGCGTAAATCGCGCGGCCCGCGCGGGAAACAAATCGCCCTCGTCTGGTATTCCGAGGCGCCTCTGGAAATAAAACACGTTTAAGTGGACCGTTCCCGATTCCGCGGGAGGAAAGTCGCCGAGCTTTGCCGGCTTTCGAAACGACGTATAAACTCTGCACTGTGTATATAATGCCCCCGTGGGTTTGTCCTGGGCCCGCCAAGCTTGGCCGGCGCTCGCCGATTCTTGCGCAATCGGCGACGCGGTGTCGGCCCGGGTATAAGAGACACCGCCGTGATTACGCGGGGCGTCGGCAATTGAAACGTTATCAATGTCAAGGTATCGTTCGCCAGTTGCTGTATGGGACACGCACGTCATTTGTACGTGCAGCCGCGTAGGATAATGACTGTCAGAGCTGGACTCGCGGCGCATGTATGTGCGTCGTGTCCGATCCACTTGTCTGCACAGCTCGATGATTATCATAATTTATTATAATCAAAGTCCCGAATAGCTTACTGTACGTCGCGACGAGACTCTCTAAAAACGTTCTCCTCTCAACAATAAGCCTATTGACGGAGGCACGGACAATGCCGCGATGCAGTTCGATGCGCGCTCGACACTTATTCGCCACACGCGGCCGGTCACATTCGATTCTCCGCAAATTGAATATTCATACGTGGGAAGGACAGGCGCGTCAAATGTCTCTTTCAAGTTTCTTCGATGGGAGAGTCGCGAAACGGAAGCTTCGGCCGATCCTCTCGTCGCTCAGCTTTCCCGAACGGCGAACGGGAATTGCGTTTGAGTAAAATGTTATCAAGCGCGGACAAAGCTTTTTACGGACGAAAGCCGACTGGGGAGTTGGCGCGCGCACTCTCATCTCCCCGCGAGTCTAATATTGGTGTACAAAGAGAGCAGACGTAACTCAAAGGTGCACGTTTCTCCTGGCGTTTCTCACATTCGGTTACGTGCCCGCATTATGTTATGCGCGCGATCATTACAGTGTCACCGCGTTTTGAAACCCTCCAAAATTGTGGCGCCGATTAAGACCGATTTTGTAATTCAAGGCGCATTGTTTCCCAAAAAAAAAAAAAGGAGCAGAAGAGGCCACGGGCGCGGTAATAACCACACTCGACGAGCCACGGGAATTCCAGGCGCGGTCGTTGCACAGACATTAGAGGGCCTAGGATATAAATCAGATGGCATAACCCCGCGGCAACCTTGACTTCCACGTTGCCACACCAGACGTTTGACCGAGCGAATTTGAATAACATCTCCCGCGTGCAGAAAGCGCGCGGAAGGCAGGCCCCGGGCGGGGACGAGCGCCCAGCTTCCCACTCGACGATCGGCTCCACCGTAATTCACGGCAAAGTCCGTGAACCCCGGGCGTTGCGTCAGAGGCCGCTACGCCGAAGGACGGGTTTATTAGGCGCCCGCGCCCGCAGACCGCGTCCTCAAGGTCGCCCATTTCTAAACTTTCTCCCACCGCGCGCGAATCCCCCGAGGAATGCCGCCTCCGGATTTATTCGCGTCCTCCCCCCTTGGGGATTCCGGGATTCCAGGCGCTCGCTGAGGCCGCCGGGGCCAACCTTGGGAGGGGCAGGGGGCGTGGCGGACGCGAAGGCTACTCTTCTTTACGCGGCTGCGCTGCGCCTGTGCGCCCCGCTCGAACGCGTTGAGTTCTCTGCGCATTGTTGACAAAAAAGCATTGTTTTTAACGAGCCAACCAGATAAATTGAATTATGCGGCTTTACTTGCTCGTTTAATTTCGGTGACTCGCATTGTCGAAAGTTCGTTCACCCGACAACGCTCGGACAATTTTTGTAATTTATAAATTTATTTTTGCTAAATAGCGTATTTCGTATTTAAAACGTCAAATTTACTTTGTAGGTTTTCATTAATACGTTAGCATTGTATTATTATGAGCCAACTAGCATGAAGTTTATTATCATAATATTTGTCAAATGTAAGTAAGACTTTGCTAGAACTAAACAAAAAAAGTGAAACTTTGCTATACGTAAAATCTTACTTTTACTTATTTCATTATTTGGCCATTGAATGCTGAAACGTGTAGAAGAAATTAGCATCCACTAAACACATTTATTTAAGTAAATTATAGATTTTTTGTGACAATAATAATAAAATGCTTGTATAAAGGTAATTCAATTAAAATTATGTAAATACGTAGATAAGTACGAAATGAAAACAATTAAAATTACTGTGATTTATGTTGATCCGGCTATGGAGTGAAACACGCATCACTACGATTTACTGGCCAATTGATCAAGACAACACAATAAGAAACTTTTACAATTTGAAAATTGATCAAGTTTGTTTTGACGATTATTTTTGCCTATTTCTTCCGTTTCCTATCTTCCGAGTTCCTATAGTTTATGACAAGTGGTTACGTCAGAATATAGTATACATTTGAAATTGATAATTTAATGAGTCTCTAATCAATACGTTAGACAAAGCTTAACAGAATCGAATCTCATTCGCATTCGAGCTATAACTTTAAAGGCGTGTAGTAGTGGCAGTGGCACCATTTGCTTCTTCGTTGAAGAATAATTTAAATTTTTAATGTATTTAGAAAGTTTCAGCTTATATTGTCATAGACATCACGGAAGTAAATGACCCGATTGAGGATAGCTGTAATATCTTAAATTTTTGTGATTTCCGCATCCATATTCTTTAATAACATATTTAATTTTATTTTAATTTTCTTTATAAAACTTTGCAGTTAATTTAAAGTAATATCCATTAAAACTAAATAGCAAGAAAAATATGAAAAATATTCAATTTTATTGCAAAATTTATATTTATTATATCTACCATTTACTATTATATTTAATGCATGTAGAAAATATAATCAATGCAGAAAATCAGTACAAATCATGATAAGAAAATCTCTATAAGAAATCATTTGGCGATAACTTTTTCTCGCTCTCACAGTGTGTAATTAAAAAAAAAGAAAATTTTTTCTACTCTAAAATTTCGAGGACTCCTTACTGAAGGAATGTATCCACGCCTCCTGCGCAAGCTATGAGCTTTAACGACGCCCTGAGCTTGAAGCCACGCCTCTGTAAAGTCGCGCATGCGTCACAAAGCAGTAGGAATCCATGCTGCTAGTTCATAAAGGGATAATTTGAAACCCACCGCCTAAGCGTAGTGCAATTCTATTGAATAGCAGACTCATGCAAGTTATGTTGGTATGAATTTAATTATATAGCAACTGTGATGCTCTATATGGTTCTGTGTAGCCTTTTGTGTAAAGCATGTTAATGCATTAAGCAAAGACGCGATAAGTTTTGGTAGAAAATACTCTTGAAAATACAGCGCCTTCCACCGATTGCTTAAGATGGTACACAAAACCAAGAGAAATGCATCGTTTAGTGCATGCATAATTCACCCTAATTGAATTATTATAAAGACTATTATTTACATTTGTACTTACTAAATTAATAAAATAATAGAATTATGAAGAATGTAAAAAATATTTAGTTATTTACTAAATGGTGTATGTTCTTCTTCTATTACAAAATTATATATGCTAACTGATTGGTTTTTGTTTCCAAATTCGATAGGTAATTATATATATAATGTAGTATAATACGTCTCGATACATATACAATTTGGAAGTCTACATATAATCCTTTGAATCCTGACTAAATATCAATTATTTTTTTAAAATACATAAAAAGGAGAAAATAACTTCCAGTATCAATAACCATTTAACGACATTTATGATTATATATTGATAAATATGAAATAGCACGTAATATCTTACATATATAAACAAAATATTAAGATTAAAATATAATAAATATCTTATCGAAGACAAGATTTCAAGCACTCACCTGATAAAAACTCACTCTCACTAATAAAAAATCAGTGAGAGTGAAGTAATGAGGTATTAACAGTCTTATTTGTTTTAAACATTCAAAATTCAATTTTTTAAGTAAGACCGTGATTAATACTGCAACTTTCTTCAATTTTGGTTTTTCGAAACTGTATCTTAAAGTTTGGACTGAATTTGTAATTTGGAGTTCATGACCTTTACTACTCTCTAAATTTCAAAATGTGAAATTTTACATTTTTTATGTATGTATTTGAACACATTGAAAATATAAAAAATGGCTCGTATAGTTAATGTAAATTTTATGTTTATATTGAAATGGCATGTGAAATTTTTATTTTACCGCAGATGTAAATAAATATTATGTTATTATTAATATACGTGATTGTGATAAATTTAAAATTAAAATAACTCATTTTGTATTATTTATTCTAGATTAGATTAATATCAGCAAAGGAGATAAATTAGTTTTATTTATTTATAATTATTTTTAATAAAATTAGAAATTCTTGTCATTGATATTATGTAAAAGCTAAACAATTTAAATAAAAATGCGTAAAATATTTTTAGCTAATTTGTGTTTTTTATTTTTTTCAATTATATTATTTTCATTGCACTCACGTTTAATTTGATTTGCATATTGAAACATCAAAATAAAATAAATTGCTATTTAACGTAAACAAAAACATATTAATCTAGCAGTAAATAATAAAATAATTTGAAGACCGATTAGACAAATCTGTTATTTTTTTTAAATTCATGTATTTATTTGATATATTCATATAATACAAACTATCTGGCAATATAGAGAAGTAATAGTTAGTATAGAGAAAGAATATAGAATGTTTCTAATTTACATAGAAAGATAAAGTTTATCATTATATTGTATTAAGTGAATTAATTGTTATACTGTCATATTTTTCGTTGTAACGTTGTATCTTTCTGCATTATAAATGATATTTCTATTTTACTAAAATATAAAAATTTCATAAGATTGCTACAAAAAGTTCAAAACTGTAACACTGATAAAAGAATGTTCAAAAAAGAGGATCAATTTGTCAACGATACATTTATGTATGACAGTACTTAAACAATGTAATAGATTTAGGAATTGCACTTAAGCCGTAGAGAACTTTATATAGGTTAGAGAACGAAACATCATTACTATCATCAATAGAATCTCTGTTGTAATACGTTAACTATTAAAGAGAAACGTTTACCGAATAATAGATATTGAAACTAATCAAATTAATTCCGAGACTAATTCGCACCATGTTTGCACATTCTTCCATACATATTACGTGCAATTGTAATTTAAGATTAGAGAATTTTGTAACGCTGAAGAATTCTGTAATAATTTAAAATTACTTTTTTAATGAATAGTTATAAAAGAAGAATTACAGATAAACGTAAATTCCTAAAGACCACGCTGTAAATGCAAAAATTATTCAATTAACTTTAATTAATGCTTTCTTGCATGCAGCATAAATTGGTTTCGATCGTAAGGCTATTTGTGACCATTTTTGCTCACATTCTCGTTATACAATCAATTAAAGATGCATCTCTCTGTATTTTTCTTTCATTAAATACAATAGTATCGTTTACATCAGTATTTTACAAACATGCAATATAGTTTTGCTACATATGTATAAAATCTGTTTTTCTCACGAGCGTTAATGATTTTTATTCTAAAAAGCTAAATAAATTGAATAATGAATGCCAATGCAATATGAATTTTTAGTGCGACTCGCATAACTAAAAGTCAAATAAGATGTTCGAAAGCAGCTGCAATAAAACGAGGAGTTCAATTACACGAGCTACAAGCGTATTATATGCCATACTCGCCAAAAACGGAGCTTGAGCTCTTACGAATCAATTCATCTGACCGATATAATCTTGAACATAATATTGCTCCTGCTTTCAGGTGCGAGTTTCAGCGGCCAATCCAGATCCGAGAACAAACGAACGAGTTTTTGCTTGCGTAATCAGCGCTTAATTTGATTGCTCTTGTACACCCATCCTTACTTTATACGGCCATGAAAGAGGATCGTTGAGAGATATCAGTGTCAATTATTATATCACCATGCAGCTATAAATATATATGTATATGTAAGAACCGATGATGTTTTAGTTTTAATTTATTTTGAGAACGGAAAATTTTTTCTTTGCGCTTTGAACCTTTATAAATTTAGAAAGTATAGTTAGCAAGTTTCTTTAGATCCGCTTCATTGGGAAATTGCCTGCAATAAGAGTTTCATAGTCTGAACAAATATTATGACTTGATAGTATAGTCAAAATGTATAGGAGCATATAACTAGATCGGTATATCTCGATGAAAGTCTTGAGTATTAAAAACAGGAATGGATTGCTCCATAATCTAATGAATCAAATCGAATCAAATCAAGTCAAATATGGTTTGTAGGCTCATATTGACATTAACGATCGGTACGAAATCGTAATACACGTTCATATGCAAACATAGTGTACGTAACATGTTACTGTTATTATTATGTTTATATAGTATGATGTGGGTTTATAAAAAAAATATTTAATGTGTCCGAATAAAAAACAACGGTTATGCGAGCCTTCAAGAGAGCCATGATTTTCTCGCGTGTAAATTATCGTTTCGGGAATCGAGTTCGGTCACATTTTAATTTGCACTTTAAATTTCCCCTGTTATCTTCCAACAATGACACACGGCCAGAATAGCTCGCGCGACTCTCCGGGTAATTTGTCTTTCTGAATTTCACCCGCTAATCGTAATATTCGAAAAGAATATAATAAAAAATTGGCGGTAGGTCTTTAGAAATGATTATATTTATCGCTGAGCTGTAGAAATATTTACATAAATGTCGATGTAATTAATTAAAGTAATTAAGAATTAAAATTTCCGGTTTACATCGACTACAATATGCTTAAGGCTTCAAAACGGCTTCACGTGACTCTATAGAGGCTTAAGTCAAAAATACAATGACAAATAGTAGAAAGGGCAACGATTTGTTTTTGTCCGCATATACATAGTACTGTACAGATTTAATAATGTTACCTTTTACAGGTTTGAATACTAAACACGATCATCATCATGGGTTTTATTAAAATAATGATTTGTTTCAGATTACGGATTTCTAATTTCATTATATACGTGTTATCAGACAATCGGGATAATCATATTTTTTATAAGGCGTAAATATATCTAAAGAAACAATTGAAGAGGCGTAAAGTAGCTCACACGAAAAAGTCATCATCGCGCGAGTCCTTAGAGTGTAATTACCCAGCTAAACAATCTGTTTGTTCAATTATTATTTAAAATTTCATACTTTCTCCGGTCTTTCTCGGATGAAGCGCGCAGCGCATCTCGGGTTGCATCACCGCTGGGTTTTCACGCACCTAGGAACACAATACCCGCGCGGCGCGCGGAGGAGCACGCGATGCGCAAGGATTAGGAGACTCGGCGCGATCCGCGTAGAAAGCCCGCGCATATTTGCTCTGGAAATGATAGAGCGGCTCCTCGGCGGCTCGGCGGAAACTCGTTAATAAATCACCTTCCGGAGGGAAAGCGTCGCGCGCTTCCCTTTTAATTGCCAGCGCGCGTCGGTATGTCAGGCTCTCGCGGCGCGGCTCCCGTGACAGGAAGACTCGCGGGGCTCGCCCGTTGCGAAAGAGCGGCCTCGCGAAAGTCACGGCGACGCCAGCGCGCCGAATTATAATGGGGGAATTTGTCAAGATGCGCTTTATGTCGCGATTAACAGCTTCGTTTACGGGGTCCGGATTTGAACGGCGAGCGTTGGCGCCGGGGTACAAAGAAATCAAACGGATTAATTGGCCACTTTTGCCGAACGCCGGGGATACACAGCGCGAGCGCGGCGCCGAGTCTGGAAATATTCGAGTCGGACGCGTGGAGGGGAAAAAAAAGGCCTGTCGCAATTATTTAAATGCGATTTGAGCGGAGTGTCTGCGGCAGCCGATCGTTTGTTTATGTGGGTAGAACGATGTACCCCGATTGAAACTTGACGATAACCACCGTCTTTCATTTATAGTTTTTACACATACCGTGTGCAGTTTCTGCATTAAAAAAAAATGTTTATGAATTACACTCATGAATTATTGATGCATCGACTAGAGAATCTTAAAAAAAAAAAAAATAGAACTGCAAACATGGAGGATGAGGTTGCGCAAGCGTCGGGCCGTTGGTCTGAGACCCATAGACTCACCGTGACACAGCACCTTCGGATTCAGCGGCTTTGTGCTTAATAAATAAATCACGAATAAAGGGGGAACTTACGTACGCGTGAGCCCCGAGTCGCCGGCCGGCCGGTCATAACCGCTAGGCTAATTCCGCGTTGAGGACCACTTGACGCAGGTGCGAACGCAGCGCACGTAACATCGCCCCCGAACATCAGAGGTCCGGCTATGTGTCCCCGTCGCATCTATGGGCTTGCCCAACGCTCCTCGCGAAAAAAAAAAAAGGGAATTTAAAAAAAAAAAAAAGAACAGGCGCGCGCATTCCTCCGCGAAAGACCGGGATTATTACACGGAGGGCTGCGTGCTCGGCATACATATATGCATGTGCGAGCGTGTGTGTACGCGCGCCTCGGCCGACGACCCGAGTGTACATGGCCTCGAGGGCGAGCCAAATGCCGCGAGCGTTGCGCAAGGGCCGAGGGCCCGTCGTTGGCCAATCGGATGCGCGCCCGATTAAACGGCCAATTATGAGGGAGCCTCGGCCGGCGGTTCCTCCTGCCATTTCTAATGGTGAAGTTGCGCGTGCGCCCGGGAGCGCTTAAGAAATGTCATTGAGTTTGCTTAGCCCCCGGTTACGCGGGGGCTATTAGAAACGCAGGAGGCATTCCCGGCCGACTAAGTAGCCCGGGTTTACCTCGGGCGACGGGAGCTCGCCGGAGTCAATTATCATCATCCCCCCAAGGTTCTTCGAGGCAACAATACGCGCGCGGCGATGATCGGCGCGATAAAGCGCCTCCAAATTGGGCGGACTTTCCGCTCATTAAAATCCCGGAGAGGGCAACTGTCTGCTGCCGATCCAAAGGGCGCGGGGGCCCTTTAATATCCCTCACTTACTCCGGGGTAATATTTTCCTCCGAGCGCGGCGTCGGCGGCCCCTTTGTTTACGTCCTAATTGCGACGCGCCACGCGAACGCGGTCGTCCGACATCCTCGATTAATCGCGCGTATATATACAGCACCCGCGAACGTGCAATTACTAGCCCAGGGTAGCCCTTGCAACACCTTGGAGAAGGCCGGCCGAGGTGTCGGCTCGCCGCTGGAGGTCGCGCGTAAAAAAAGCGCCGCCCCCGGGTCGCAGGGACGCGGGCTTTAATTGCCGGGCGCTCCGCCCGAGCCAGGTTGGGCAACCGGTGCGCGCGCGTAAATTTTAACTCCCCGCCGGGGTTGTTAATTGTCAAGTGGTGCGCGCGCGCGCGCCCGATCGAGGTTGCGCGGCGCAAAAGAAAAAAAAAAAAATAAAAGGAAGCCGCACGCGCTGATGCAGCTTGCCGCCGCGGCCACCGGAGATTACATGAATTACAAAGCGCCGTGTATCCATAATTCACCATCATGCACCATCAATTTTTTGTTTGAAAAATGTTTGCTCCCGAACCTGGTGGTTTCGGCTGCAAATCGATTTCAATGCAGGCTGTTATTAACTCTCCGCGGTCATCGTTAAAAGTTACATTTCCGAGACTGAGCACATAATCCGCTCCAGCCGCGAGCTTTTTTTTATTAAATCGCCTATACTTGGGAAAGAGAAAGATATTTATTCAATTAATTAAAGAAAGTGTCCAAAGAAAGAAATTGCGCCCAGTTAAAAATTTTAACCGGTTTTAATTATTTTTTCCTGGTATTACCCTAAGTTGATTACTTTGGAATACTGCTAAAAAGAATATGAATTTATTACTAAGTAGTGTATAGGTAATGTTCCCGCTTAGCTACTTCTTAGGCATAAATATAGATATGTTCATGCTTCTATTATAAAATTTAAGTATATATAAAATTAGAATAGTTTTACTAACTTTCACTAAAAATGATAAAATAATAAAAATAAATGTGTAAAATAAAGCTATTCTTAACTGTAAATATATTTGCCATTAAATATTGTTATTGCAATGATGATGTTGATGAACTTAGAAAACAGTTAAACATCCAAATTAAAAATTTTAGCAATTTCCGATCATGTTTATTGGGAAAATGATGTTCTTGCTTTCCCACTGAAAATAAATTTTAAATTTTATAGATACACAGAGATTGATCCATGTAGTTATATATAGTGTTAATGTTTTATAACGATCTTATAGTGAATTTTATTACAGATACACTTTTGTTGTAAGATTTTAGTGATTTTTATTACGGTGACATTTTTGTTGTAAGGCTGCTTCGCCTGATTAATATATTCAGCATAAAACATGGTTAATTTTCTACCGGAAATGCGCCATAGGAAACTGTATTATTTTAAAAATCTATTTGCAGCGCTAAGTTGCATGAACCGCGGAAATTGACCAGCTCGCTCGTAGTTGATCAAAATAAGTTGTAGTTGCGAAACTAGGTATTCTTCATGCTGGGTTAAAGATACGACACTATTTGATGAGTCAGCGCTTATTTAAGATCCTTAAATAATCCAGCAGCAGGGCAGAAGTGCGCGATAAATCAAGGAGGAAGAGGCGCGCGCCCCTCGCCGCTCGTGGGGGCCAAGAGCGCCCGGTGAAGGGATGCTTGCGCAAGCGCACCGCGGAGATTACGGCCCCCCCCCCTCCTTTGTGTACTGCGCGGGCCTCGATTCGCCGAGATAAAAGTGAATAATCGGTTTATAAGCCGGCCGGCGCTCCGATCCCCCCGGCGCTTCCTTTTCGAGCCACTTCCTCGGGCGCCGAGAGGAGAGGAGAAGAAGAAAAAAAAAATGCCTCCGGAGAGAAAGTGCGCGCGCGCGCTAGCACAGACTCCTCGTAGACTTTAATTTACTAGAGTGAAAAGGAGCGTGCGCTCGGCGGCGGGCTGTTCTGTATTTTTTTTTTTGCGAAAAAAATAAAAAAAATAAAATAAAAAAGGAGCTATACCTGTCGCGAGGATCGGGTTCGCGCCCATAGGGAAAAGCGATGCCGCCGGGGGGGGGGGCGGGTTCCCGGGGAAGTGTCCTTTGTGTAACGCGATCGCTAGGCTTCTCACCTGTCGAATTAGCGCCGGTCCCAGGGACCGGTTGCACAATCCCGCCGATTGGATAAGTCGCGGGCAGTGTTTGTCCGAGGCGATTACACCGGCTGCAGGCGCGCACCTCGCCTATCAATATAACTCTCGCGCGCGCGGGACAAGCGCCTTGTGATCAGTGGTGGACAGTGTGTTTATAAGCTTCGCATCCGATGAAAACTTGTTTGTTTTCACGGCGCGTTCTGAAGCCGTCCCCTGGCAGCGCTCGAGGTCATCATTACGCGGCTAAATTGGTATCCTATCGTGTCAGGATGGGACGCGCGCGGCTTGGCGATGCCCCGCACGCAGCGATTGAAAGAGCCGACAACTCGGTCAGCCTGACGCGGCCCGTTCACCAGCTCCCTTCTCACACTGTGGCACACATATCCACATATTGACGCGTAATTCGGGGTGGATCGAAAGTACTTGCATCCTTGGGTGTATAAGCTCCCACTGCCGGGCTGTTGTTGCGCATAGGCGTGGCTGTACTTTCCCGGGAATCGTTCGAGTTTTTTCCGTTCGCGGAAGCCGCGCAAAGAGGCCCGATGAATGTTTTCGCTGCGATATGTATTAATCGGGATTCCGTAACTGCAGCACTTATGTACGCCCGCGGACGATCTTTCCGCAACGCGGCCGCGCCAAACTAACGAGCCAGAAAGAAATACAACCGCGCTAGATTTCTCGGGGTAATTGCCAATCAATACGCGCCTCGGCCGAAAGGATCGCCCGCGAGTTGCACCGCGTACTTTCGCACGCATAAAGCTCCGAGTGGGACGAGCTGCAGGGGACGTTGCGCCACGCTCCGGTGATACGGCCCCGCGCGCGGATTACAAGCCCAGCTTGCGGTCCGAGAGAGTGAAAGTCCCGCGCGTAATCGCCGTTACCGCACAGGCGGAGCTTGCGGGGCCCGCGCCGGGGCCAACGCGGCGGCCAGTGGCGCGAAAAGCTCGGGCGCTTTTTTCGGGACGCGAGCGGCGAGCGGCTTGCAGAAGGAGTCTTCTTCGGGTCGGAGGAGCGGCATTAAAACGACTTTCTCTTGTATAGAGACAATATAGTGGTCAGGTCGCGGTGCATTCATGGATTTTTTTCTTTTCCAGTGCGCTTCGCTCATTCAATGGGTTTATGGACTTTAGGGGATAAATATTGGCGGACGTTTAGTGGAGGGTTACGCGGCGCGCGGCGCATTGCGCGTTAATAGACGTAAATAGTATATATCTGCCGATAAGTGCTTAACTGCGCCGGCCGTGTGCCGAGCTTACACCTGCGCCTTTAAAACGGCGAATTACGAAAAGTGCTTGCTCAACGGTGGCTTCTGTGAAGGTGTCTATTGAAAAAATTTGGATCATAATCATCGAAGCCGCATATAAGCGCGATGAAAGGCTCATCGGTCATAAAAAAAAAAAACAGTGTGCGCGGATCCGAGCCGATCGACGCGCACTAAATGTCTAACGAGGGATCCTTCACGAGGATTTACAAATCGGCACGGACGGCGACGAGTGCCGCGGGGCAGCGTGTCGACCCTTGCATAAGCCCGGGGCTTCGCCGATCAAGCCCGATCTTTTCGCCCGGGCCCGCCATAACGCTCGAGCGCTCGCGGCTAAATATAGAATGGGGCATTATACGCGCGGCATAGAAAGTGCGAGCTTTTTCCCGGCGAAGCTGCGAGGAGAAACAGTCGGGCGTACCTTCTGCCCGGGGTGGGGAGAAGCCGGGGGGAGGGAGGGAGTCTCCCCGGGGAATCATCCGTGCCATCGGCCGCGGCGTTTCACTCGGAATGCGCGAAGAAGGTCAGCCGCGGGAAACAAAAGAGGAGCGCCGCGGGCACAAAGGAAGGGCCGCGGGCCACAGATAAGCCAGGAGCCCTGAACTTGCGCGCTGCCCCGGATAGCCCCGGCTCCCACGCCCGTTTCCCCGGCTCGCCGCGGCTTGCGTCACGGAGATGCAACTCCACCGGAAGCCGGCGGGGGGGGGGGAGGCGCCTCACCATCCTATTCAACAAGAGGCCGAGAGCGCGGCGCCTCGAAAAAAAAAAAAAATAAAAGGAAAAACCGAGCGGCTTCCGGCCGCGGCCTCGGTGAAATCTCCGCGCAACGGCGGGCCCACCGCGGAAAAGTCCCGGGGCGCAAGGCGCCGGGGCTCGCCCGGCCCGGTTGCTCCTTTTCCGCGGGGGGATTTCCCCGGAGGCGGGGCCTGGGCCCGGGGTCCGCTCCCTCCCCGCCCGCGCGCGATCCCTTTCTCCCGCGACCTTTCCTCCCGGCGCGTACGAAAAAAAAAAAAACGGAGAGAAGAAAAAAAAAAGAGAGAAACAAACGAAAAATAAAAGGCCGGGCCAGCGGCGGGAGGGGGGGGGCACGGTCGGGAGGAGGGGCCCGGCGCGGCCGGGAGAGGAAGCGCGAGCGCCTCTCGCCCCACCTGGCCGCCTAGACACGGGGCCCCCCTTTGTATAAAAGCCCGGGCTTGTCACCAGCGATTCGCCAGAGGAGCCCAAGTCCCGCAGCGACCCTGTCCCGGCTGACGCAGTCCGCACCAGGAGCCAAGATGCGCTCCGCCCTGGTCAGTGTTCTAAGTGTGCGCCCCGCGTGTGCCGGCGAGTGAGCAACTGTGCGTGCGCGAGGCCCGGCCCTGCGAAGCCTAGCGTGCCGCGAGTGACGACCGATCGCTTACAGGGGGGGTGGGGCTTTGGTCAATGGGAAAAGTCGGTTATTCGGTCGCGGCTCATCCCTATGTCGCTCGACGGACGCGTCTCTTGTCCGGTTGCCGAAGTTTTGATTTCGTTTAGCGAACAGGGATACAGGGTAGGTCGGTAGACACGCGCTCGTACTCCGCGTTAGTCGTTTAGGAGCGATATCTTACTCCTTGGTCTTTGGTACGTACTTTTCAGTATGAATTGTAACAGTGGCTACAGGAATTTATTCTTTTTCTTTATAGCAGTTGAATAAGTAATTTTAATTTTGCAATTAGTCATTTTGCGAGCAATGCTTTTACAGAAAATTTCATTGGTCAGAAAAAGTTAATACAAGTATTTTTATTTTGACAAATTATAACTTACGCGAGCTGGGCGTACGCTAAACCATACAAATTGCCATAGTATTAACATGATAATTTTACAAAAAAAAAGTGAGTGGTTACGGAAAATCATAGCAATTATTACCATAATATATATTCATTTGTACGATAGAATAAGTATATCCCCAGGTTACAGTCAAAAGCAAAAGTAAAAATCCCGTTGAATTTTCCCAAGCGTATATTTATTTGCCCTATTGAATGTAACTTTTATTAAAATGAAAATATCCTGGCTCATGTATTCCGCATTGGCAAATTCACGCAGTGCCATTATTTACATCGTAAAGCCTTGTTTTCTGCAATTTAAATGAATATATTCACTTTTAACCAATAACAGCCCGGCGGACCACCCAATTCTAAAGAGCCCGCGCCCGCACCTTCTCCTCGCTCGTATACTCCGCGAAAACCCATAATTTTCTCCCGAGCGCGGAGGTGGGAAAACTCTCCTCTGCAACGAGATCAAAAGCATTCCAAAATCGGGGCCGCGCCGTTTTCCCTCGCGCCCGAAAAAAAGAAACAAAAAAAAAAAGGAAGCGAGGCCCCGAGGCCCCGATTAAAAACTCGCTCGCGCGCTCATCCCCGCGCTAATTAATCGGCAAGGTCGGCCGCGGCCTCGCCCCTTCCCGCCCGTCTTTTCTAAAAGTGGGCGGGCCGCCGGTTAATTCCGGGAACGGAGCGCGCGCCCCGTGGCTTCTTCCCCTCGTTTTCGCTGCTCGCTCGCCTCCGTAATCGGGCTACCGTTACACTTTTCAGTAGCCGATCCGCATTCCGCCTTTTTGGCCGGCTAGCGCGCGCCCCTCCCTTTTTTTCCTCCCCGGATTTACGGCTTCATTATACCGCGGCGGTGGCGGCCGCAATTGCTTTTTGCCCGATGCGTCGCCGCGCGTTTCCGCGCTAATGTATGCGCGGGAATAAGCGGGCGGTTCCGAAAGCGCCGAGGGAAAAAAAAAAAGGGGACCCACGCGTAGAAAGCCGATCGACAGGGGATCGCACGTGGGCCCCTTTTTTGAAAGCGTCCGCCGCGAAACGGGACCATTATGTGAGCGCGCCCGCGTTGTGATCGATACGCCCGATATATGAATACACGTGTACATATGACATCGCGCCTGGGGAATGACTTTGAGCGGTTGCGCAACAGGTGGAGGCATGCGCGGCACTAAGTGGCCCGCATGAGTTGACCGGTCGGCGCGCAAAGTCGCGGCCGCGACTTAATGTTCTAGTTTCATTTCTCTGTTACTTAACGCGCCCGGGCGAAGGTTTCAGATCGCCAAGATAAATAATAATCCGGCCGAGGCGCGCGGCTCTTGAAAAAGGAAAGCACGTGGCCGTGTTAATTTATCGGCGGCGGGAGCCCGACCGACCGATAAGTTCATTGCCAGGGCTAATGATGAAAAAGAAAGCGGGTACCCTAAGGTTATTAATGCGCGCGGGTAAACTTTTCCTTTTTCGCGACCGTCAAAAACTAATAAAAACGAGCGGGGCGTCCCCCGCGCAATATGCTTCTCGGAAGCGCTGGCAATCATCGGGATTTTAATTAAAAGTACGAGTGAAAGGCGTGTCAATTTATAGGCAGCTCCTCTAAAAGTTCCTCTCACCCCGGCGCTCGGGCAGAAAGCACGAAATAACGACGGTCATTCAATTACGAAAGCGCCCCCGGGATGCGTCACGCGGCCGGCCCAAGGGCCCACTTTGTCCCGCGAAGGGCGTCTGACGCAACCGCGAGGAGGATTCGCCGGCCGCGCGATAATTGGCGCCGCGGGACATTCCGCTTTCACTTTCCGCGCGGTCGTCCTTCCTTCCCGGAGGGGCCGGCGCGCCCCTCGCGCCCGCCGGCAAAGTGGACCGCGCGCCGCCAGCTTCCGCGGGGCATCCGACTCTTCTCGGAAGCGGCGAGATTTGGAGAAAGCGAGGGTAGACGGGAGGCGAGGGCCGGGGCTCGGTCGGGCCACTTGAATGCGCGAGGAGGACGCGGTGGGCTTGATAAATCGCTAATTAGGTTTAAGCAAAAATTGATAAATGAGCTCGGGATTAATAGCCTTGGTGCAAGCCTCGCGCTTGCGCGCCTTTTTTTTCGGCTTAGTCCGCCCGAGCCGCAGGATTTATACTTTCTATTAAGTTTATTAGCGAATCGCTTTTCACAAATTTTTAGTTTATGAAGCTGTAAAATGTGAGTTTTATGCACAATCGAATTAACTACCGGTCCCATTCCCAGTAAACACGTACGCGGGATTCCGCCTGGAATTCGCTGCGTCGTCGCTTGTTTTACCGGAGAGCCTCTTTCCCGCTCAAAATATAAACGCGGCAATAATTATATTCGCGGATTATCAAGAACACATCTCGCCGATGCAGGATGCGAGTATTTTTTTTTTTGCTTTTTACGTTCATTAAAAACAATTTGCTATAATTGAAATAAATAATGATAATAACTTGAATAACATGCCAACTGCTTAAAAATACCCAACGGCAATAACTTGCGACTTGAATTGGCCATATATCGAGGCACGCTTTATGTACGTGTGTGCAGACCTGAAAGCAAAAGTATGTAAATTACGCTCGGAAAGTTGCGCAATTTCGGTACGGGCCTTAGTGAAACCGCGACTAGATTTAAAAGAATGAGAGAGCACTTTCTGTTGAAAATGTTTAATGAGCCGGAAGATGCGTATACAAGCGCGAACAAAACGCGTTTTAGCATTGTGATTATGCCATTAGGAGCTATCGCGAAAACTCGTCTGTCAAGATTTCACCTTTCTCGATGGGCCCGCGGTACTTCGATTTCGCTATTATAGCCGCCACTTGTGATTTATTATTACTGTTTGTACCGTTTGAACATCCTTAAAATAATACCTTGCTTCGATTGATCAAGTCTTATTTGTTTTACAGCTTATATTGGGCTGTCTTTTCATCGCCTCTATCGCTTTTGCAGAGCCGATCAGAGATAAAAAAGAGTAAGTATATTCTTCGAATAATAATTACTGAACACAGTTACAAGTTTTGTAACATTCATATTCACATCTTTTGAAAGCTATTTCCATTTTTCATTCAACTATTTTTATGTCATTGTTTATGCTAAAACTTATACTTTGGAGATATCTACTTTCAATACTAAAAATTTTAAACTATTATTTTTAATTGCCGTTTACATTAAACAGACCGAAAATGTGCATCAATAACAAAAATGAAAATACATATAAATTTAAAATTACATTCAGCTTATGAAAATGATAGATACATTAATGATACATTATACGATATGTATCGTACATGTAAGATACACCTGATAGTAACGACAGTCAGATTTTGTGAAAAATATTAGTTGTTTTTAAAAATTTCTGAATTAGAATTTCTTTCAATTTTATTCCATTTTAATAATATTAAAGTGATACTTTCATATAATGATTATATTTTTACATTAATTAACCTTGTAAACTACTTGAAATGATAAGTGTTAATTATTTAGAAATCAATTAAATGTGAATAAATATCTAACAAAAATTATGAAAACTTTTAATTTAATATAAGATACCATTAAATTTTATTACTGATATTTTTTTGAATTCAGCATGAAAATGCACTCGTGCTTCCATATTTTCAGATTCCATTTGTATACGCTATAGCTTTCGTACATATTATTTTTTTCAAATTAGTATTAAGACAGTTAATATTTCAATCATTTATATCAATCGTCTTTTTTATTAATTAATTTGTAGCATTTACAGTTATCCCGTATCCAAATAATATAATAAAATTAATGCAAACTTATAGTAAATACATATACTCGAATTATTTTCTTTAGAGCACCAGTCGCGAAATATGGCCCTCCAGCAGCATCTTATGGCGTTCCAGCTACAGGAATAAGCGATTCATTTACTCCACCAGTACCATCATCCAATTATGGAGTTCCTAATCACGGAAGTTCCGGCAGTTTCAGCAGTAGCCATGCCGTTTCGGATTCGTATGGAGCTCCAGTCCCATCTTATGATTCTCCAGCTCCAAGCTACGGAGCGCCAGCTCCGAGTTATGGGGTACCATCTACATCCTACGGAACACCAGCTCCAAGTTACGGGCCACCTGCTCCAAGCTACGGGCCACCGGCACCAGTTTATGGCGCACCAGCCCCATCATATGGACCCCCCGCTCCTTCGTATGGACCACCAGCACCAGTCTATGGTCCGCCCGCGAACGATGTGCCCGCTAAGCCACATGGCTCTTGGAAAAAGAAGCTTACATGGAAAGCCGATTGGCAGAAGATTTGGAAAACCGAATCAAAGATGAGTTGGAAACAGGAGTGGAAAAAAGTTCAAGTACCCATTTGGAAAGAGATCCAGGTACCGATCTGGAAAGATGTACAAGTTCCAGTCTGGAAAAAGGTAAGCATTGTGATGGCCCTGTTTAAGCTTGGATATTTTAATTAGGGGATACGCCATTTTTCTAATCCATTATTGGGCTACGACCGAGCGTTTACGAGTTTCAAGTGGGTTTCACAGCATGAGGTATTAGAGAGAAAGCGCGATTATTCGCCAAGTTTATGGTCATGTAATGACGTGAAGGAGTAAGTTAGCATTTATGAGTCTTGCGGCTTACTGGGATAATAATATGCGTTAGGTGTTTACCTATACATTTTGTAAAGGGAACTACTTTTGTGCTTTAAAGTGACTTTAAAGAAAACACGAATACACGTTATTTCATTTTGGCTATCGTCTTATTTATAGATGCTTTTATATTTTCAGTTTCGCAGAATATTTAATACAATTTTTATTTAACTTTTAAACTATAAATATTTCAGATATTTATTAATAATTCTGCCTTTGATTTGTTCTAATTTTAACTTTTTCATCCCTACGAAGACATTTGGAAACAAGCGTTTTAAATATTGTACTTTAAAAATTATTGTAATATTCTAGGTTCAAAAACCAGTATGGAAAGAAGTACAAGTCCCAGTATGGAAGGAAGTTCAAGTACCTGAATGGAAAAAAGTATGGAAACCAGTATGGAAACAAGTACAAGTCCCCTCATGGAAGGAAGTTCAAGTACCCGCTTGGAAAAAGGTCTGGGTGCCAGAATGGATTAAGGTCGGAATTCCTGGAGAGAAGCACCTTGGCACAGATGCTCATGGTTGGCAATATACTAGCCATGATCTCTGGAAGAAAAAACTGATTTGGAAGCCAGTATGGAAAAAAGAATGGCGTACAGAGAAGAAGCAGGTGTGGTCGACGGATAAAAAGCTTGAGTGGGTTCCAGAGTGGAAACAGACTTGGAAGACGGAGAAAAAACAGGCGTGGCGCGTAGATAAGAAGCTGGTATGGCTTGAACAATCAGTCCAAGCTTGGGATAACCAGAAGAAACAAGTGTGGGTCACCGAAAAGAAGAAGCTGTGGAAAGATGAATGGAAGAGTCAGTGGGTGCCTGTTTGGAAGGACGTCCAGGTGCCTGCATGGAAACAGGTCTGGAAGCCCGTTTGGGACAGCGTTTGGGTACCAGATGAACATCAGACACATGCTGATGAAGGATACAAATATTAGAATATAAGATCCCAGGTTCATGGGCATCATTACCGGTATACATCGTAAGAAAGCTGTGACTACCTCCATGAATGTTTAAAGACGTACGTCAGAGGTGTGGATTTGTCTCTCTATATGGTTCGGCAACTGTTCGACTGTTTTGTACAAAAATCTATCTGGATTAACCTCATATGGGTGATTAGGAACTAGTCAAAGCGTTTTAGCTTATACTAGGTTGCAATATAAAATCACGCTGTTGTTGATGGAAATCCATATAGATTTTACAGATAAATAATACATGAGCGTATGTGAATCAGAGAACTTTAAACAACAAAAATCCTTCTAAAATTTTAAATAATTTTTTGCAAGGTTCAATATCAAACAGTTGAGAACGAGTTACCATTAGAGATTACCCGCTCAACAAATGAAATTGCGAAACAAAGAAGGGTTTACGTCCATATAGGTACATCATATCAATTATTTCTCTTGTAGCGAAAATTTAGATGCTATATTAGAAACAAATTGATCAATAAGCTTTATTCGAGGACGCAATACATGGCACCTTGTATATTACGCAAATTTTCATGTTAGCCTCTGTCTCCAAGATCCCTGTTGTAAATAACTTCTGTCAAATAACGTGAAATACGTTTGTAATTAGAGTTTAGATATGTAATATTATTATTATAATTATAATTATTATTAATTTTTTGTATGTTTGTAATCATTATTTTTCTATATGAAATAAAACGAAACCTTTTTTTATATAAAAAACATGCACGAATTTCTAGTTGTGTGATATGATTAATTTTTGTTCTCGTTGTAACAGATATATTTATCAATAGTTAGTGAGGAATTATATAGTCTTGGTTATGTACATAAATGGAGATAAGTAGTAATGTAACGATCATAGTTCATGAGTCAATCGACTGCAGAGGTTTTTAACGCATTGTACGTCCAGGTAAACATATTTCTTTTTCAATAATTTTTCTTATATTATTAAGTACAAATTCATTATTTTTAATCGTGTGAAAGACATATTAATTTAAATATTTTTTGACTTAAACTTATCTAAATGAAATTTTTTTCATAGTAAATTAATTTTATGTTTCTTTTTATAAAAGTACATGATTGTAACTACATTTTTCTTCATGCACGTAACTGGGAATTAAGCACTGATCCATATCACTCAACTTACGATAGTAAACAATGTAAAATTTAAATTGAATGTAGATATCTCAAATCGATAGGATCGAACGTGTCTGAGAAGTGGTTTTCCGCCAATTAAAACATTACAATGTATTATTCTTGTAAAGTAGATATACGCAGTCTTGACGAAGAAAATTGAGCGGCTCAATCAAAGGGGAATAAAAATGGCAGGATATCCGATAATTGAGATAGTGCATAGAAAAAGAAGGGCGTCCATCATCTCAATTTGAATGTAAATGCGTTCACATAAATATCCTCCACGTGCATTTCAAGGTTGTTTATCATTTTGATTATCGCAAAAAATCCACCTGTTCTCATTTCTCATAACACAATTACGCTGACCTCGAGAATTCAGTTTTTCTCAGTACGTTCATATTGATGAATTGTTTCCTCGGTACTTTTTTTTTAGTTATAAATTCAGCACGTCAATATGCTAGGGGAAACGAAATCTTATTACGCATGTCTGTATACGAAAGTTAGCGGGAGGCGTAATTGCTGCCAGTGGAGTAATTTGGTTTTATGAACTTTCAAAATTTTTCCAGTGTAGTGCCCTGTACACTCTTCGATTCGACGCAAGTGAGAATTTCTCCCTCTACTATAAATGCTCCATAGTTTTATTCATTTTTTCCGCGTGAATTACAAAACGGCGTAATTGACGCAGTATCTTAACGATCACCGACTAGGCCACTTCGATTTTTTTTCTGAAATTTCATGTACACTAAGGACTGATGGTATGTGCAACGTTTTCCACAATTTCCACAGAGAAGTTGAACCATAATACCATACTTTTAATACTCTTTAGTGGCTATTTTATAATATATGAAAGCTGTTAAAAAAATTTCCAAATTATTTGATAAGTATGATAATAGAGTTTATGATCAAAAGTGCTTTATTAGAAATCAAGGTATATTTAAAAAACACTTAAATATTTGATAAAAAGGTATGTTGGATTTTAAAATGTTGACTGCATTATTATTGATTAAATAACTATATAAGCGCAATCAAGCAAATTTTGCGATTTAACGAATTTAAATTCCAATTTAGCAATAAAATCTTTTTATCTCTTTGGATTATAGGGCGGTACAATCAAAATACCGAGAACAGTATTAAAACCGTTTTGTAAAAGTAGGCACTCTCACATTCCTTGACGTATGTTCATAATATGAAATCACGAGCATCCAATCAAAGTTTGAAATAATTACATCACTAAAATAAATAGCCAATCCAGAAAAGTGGTCTGTAAAAAAAGCATAAACTGCTTACCATCTTAGTATTTGACCTTCGCCGGAGAAAGTAAAATGAAAATATACAGTTATTTGGATCGGTCAAGTTCATCTGCTGTCTAAAAAATAATCAATATTTTTCATTTCGTTCTATATTCTCATGAATGAATATTCTTTTATAAATAGTGAAAAGTAAAAATCTAATATTATATTCTATAATCTTGAATGACCTTCAATGTTAACTTTAATTTATAACTTTAAACAATTCCTCGTTAAAATTTACTACAAAAAAGTAATTTAGTGTTTATAATTTAACTGGGAAATTATTTAGACACTTTTAGACTTTTTGGACACCCTATATAGCACAATAGAAAAGAACTTCGTCTCGAACTGGCTTTTTCTTACTTAATAAAATTCTAACTTGTTAGTTAATAATAGGAATTAGTTAAATCGAGCTAAGATTATTAAAAAAAAATTAATTAATAATCTTACATATATACATACATATATGTATACAGTATTTTTCAATTAACTACGTTTCTATTGAATGTGTATCATTCATGACATTCCAAACACAACAGTACTTTAGATTATTTTAATTTGTTAATCAAAATTATTAATAAATCCAGTGAATTAGAACGAATTAGACAAAATGAGTGGTCAAATCAAAAGACGCAATAGGTTAAAGGGACCTTAACCCTTTAAAGGGTCCCCTTAAAAGGGTCTTGCGTAACCTGATCGATCGTGAAATGGAGAGGTATACTCTTCTGAGGTAACTATATACCTCTCCTCTTTACGATCAAGATAGGCAAGATCACTCCTTTAAACCTGTCGCGACTTCTGATTCGTCAATCTTGTCAAATCAATTAGCTTTGCTTACTTTGTACAATGTAATCAAATTCAATTTAATTAGCTAAATTTTAATTCGTTCTATTATTGACAAAAATTAACGAATTAAAAATGGAATTATAATGCGTTTTCTGCTCTGCAATATTCTGCTTATCATTTTTACTCAGATGATATGTCGATATTTTTCCGAGCTAAACTAAACGACTACCGACTTTAATTGAAAAGATGGATTCTGATTTAGATAAACTTACTTTATCGGAGGAATCAAACGACTGCATTAAAATTGAAAAAATTCAAGCAACTTGGTTTGCTAGATCTATTAAGTTCAATAATAATAACTAATCTTATAATATATGTTAACATAATTTGGTCATAATATTGAATTCTGAAATTTCATAAAAATCTTTTGTCCTCCTAGAATTAGGAACCGATTCCTGTTATAGATCCTACCTTTCGCTCTTTTAGCGGATTCCGACCCGTCAAAGGTAGAATCAGAGTTAATGTACTATTTCGACCGAGCATTTCGTCATGTATTACGTAAATAATAGTTACTTTTTGTTTTATGATTCTAAAGTCCTTTATTAAAAATTATTCTTGATATAGTTGGAAACAATGAAACAAACATTTTGTGGACTTTATGGATTTCTGTTCATCCATAATAAGACAATTACTTTGTTATTAGTACATTTTTTCAACAATAATCAATTTTTTTATATCAGACTACAGAAGCATGCCTGTAAACAAAATATAGTTAATTACTTATAGGCTGATCGAGGCCTCGTAAGATGGGTCGACGGGTTCACGAAATTAAGCTCGGATCGGTGACGACTGACACGCTTGCTTGGCGGCGGCCGTCGGTTCATTCCCAGAGGAGGGCCTGATGGAGAGAGAAAAGTTCCCTTCTGTAAGTGTCGGCCTGCATTCATGCTCCTCTCACTGATACGGAAAACAAGACAATCGACGTTCTACTCTACCGCGCGCGTATATCAAAATAATGATAATAGTAGTATACAAGGAAATATCAAAAATACGTAAGTTAATATCTTGCAATACAATAATGTTCTTTCATTATTTTTATGTTGCCTACATAATGATAAGTTTAAAATTAAATTTACACAATCTGTAGAAGAATTATTTTTAAGTAGCAAATTTGAAATAAGTTCATCACAGTTGAGTGTAAGTATATAATGAATAATACATGTTTATGTTCAAACTGATATTATCAAATTAATCCCTAAAAACGAGATAAAAAATGTACATATTATACATATATATAGGAATCTCAAAAATTATACTTGTATCTGAACACTTATTATGGTATCATTATATGATACAATAACCTTACCTATGATATACATATTACAGATATCTGGATATTATTTGTCAGTTGGTTACCTAATGAAAGTTAATGGGATAAGAACAGCCAGAAACTACAGTATAAATATAATATTTACATTATAGGTACAATATTTCATTTTAATTATTATAAAAATAACATCAGAGGTCGTGTACTCTAGCATATAAGTAACGCTTATGAGACTTCAGTCGTGTTAAAGGGGATTTTTCGGTAAAAAGAGAAAGTGAGCATGATAATCGCTCGCACGCTATATCAGATGATCACGTAAATGAATGCTAGGATAGTGTCGGACTTTGCTGTTATTCTAATGGGTCTAAATCACTTACGCAGTGTAAAGGAAAATCAGGCCATTAAGTATACAAATTTATGTATTAAAAGAAAGGTCAGAAGCTTAAAAAATGAATTATCTAATGGTCATTTTTTGTCTGGATAAAGAACCTCGTAAATATGTTAATAAAGATGTCATTACATTGTTTGTTATCTTACATTATACAATTAAAATCAGCTAAAATTCTCCTTAAGCGAAACTGTAATTTATACAACTCTTATTCTTTGTTCTTTACTCTTCAGTTTATACAATACTCTTATACTTTTCTTTGCATGAAATAGAAATGAGAGCTAAGGGAAAAACGAGCGTGTGATTAATAAATAAAGTCAGTTAGATGTTCATCTTCAGCTTAAAAGACAACCACATTCACTTAATTGACGACGACGCATACAAGCAGACTCTTTTTGCGTACTTGTATTTAATACGAATGCAACTTCTCGTACTCATTATCGTTCCATAGTTAATTCTAAGACTATCAATGTAAGATTTACTTTCATCATCAGACTCCGAAGAATTACAGCGCAGTGATTTCAAGAGTCTCAAATTTTATACCGCTTTAGAGATAAAGTGCAGCTCAATTTTCTTATTTGAACAAATAGCTTTCACTACTCAGAGAAAATCAAAATTCTACTTACGGTAATATGGATAACGATGCGTATATATTTAAAATAAATATTAATCACAACTGCATTTTTAAAGCTGAAATAACAATCACAACAAAACATTTGTCAATGTATGTAATTATATTATAATTTGCAATCGAAAGTAAAGGAAAATTTCTCAAGGTTGAAACTGAAAGTGATTGTCTGTTCTATCAAATATCGACAAATCTTCTTTATTGGACTCTTTAAATTCGAAAGCCAGTTTAATATGTTAAGTATAAATCATTTTAATTCTTACACTATACTTAGCCATTATAATTTACTAATTTTTAAAGATAATAGCAGTGAAACTGTAGATATCAATACATTCTTTACAGATTTTATATTTTATTTTTGTATCAAAAAAGTTTTTCACGTTATGCTCATTTAACATGTGAGAGTTCAGATGTAAATTTATATTGTAGAATATAAATAAGCATTGCTTGTAAAAAGAATGAAACGTAATTACGGATTTTGTTGAATTTCGTTCTCGAAGCGCATTGCTATTTAGGCGTAAAGAGGCGTAAAATTAATTGAATCCGAGAAAAAAACAATTGAGGTTGAGAGAAGTTTCATTTATAGACCATAAATTTTTACACACGATTTACGATGCGCTTTAATCGTAAGACTGTTTTTTGGTGGCTCTCCCATTGGTATTGTTAAGAGAGAAATATTAATCTTGCATCGACCGATATTTCCCTTTAAAAAAATTATGTACGATTCTTCCGCATATATGCCATGTTTTAAATCCAAAAGACATTTTAGCTACTCTAAAATGCGCATAACTTCTGCAATATTACTAAAACAAACATCGTTATTCACTTTTCGGTAGGGAATTCGCTTCTGTCACGGATGATAATTGAATGGCGCCTCGCTTCACCGCATCGCAAACTAACCGAGGAGACCGCAAACTTACTTTATAATCGCCTAGTGATAAATCCACTAACCGCGCAACACCTCATAATCGACCAAAAGATGACCTGTAGGAATGTAAAAGAGGGTCAGAGAATTCATGCGGTAGCTCTTATGATAATTCATGCACGGGACGTAAATTTTTGCGATTTCATCGTAATATTTTACAGAAAGGATTAATTTAATTCTTGCTACTAATATGTCAGAATTAAAATGCGCTCCTTTCAAATGAGACTCATTAATATTCCGAGAAGCAATGATTATTTTTAAATTCATGTGTGGAGCAAATACTTTGGTTACAAGTGTAATGAAATTATCTCAACATCGCATTTCAATTAACAACTTAGTTATCATTTAAAGGACTTAGCAAAAAAAAGATAAACATTTAGTGCTGAAATTTTGAATAAAAATTAAATTTGATTAGAAATTCACTTAAATGTTTTTTAGAGTGCATGTACCATTTAATTTAATAGAAAGATACAGCACTTTGACTTTTATTATTTTATAATTCTCACAAAATTACTATGAAATATGTCAAATTTATTCATATAAACCACTTTTTAATTCAATCACACTGTATAATATTATCATATTAAGATTTAATTTTCAAAATAATCTAATTTTATAATTAGATTCGTTAAATGCAATAAAAGCATTTTGGTATATCTTTTATTTGAGATTCAAGCTATTTATTCTGGTGCATTTCGTACACTGCTACATCGTTATGATCATATGGTTATCATCATATGATCATACATCGCTATGATTATAAATCTAATAGTGACTTACTGTACTTGGCATATGGTCTTTAGTATTTTACTTTCACAATTATTTAATTATATAAAAGTCACTTAATGCATACTTGAACTTTCATAAATATATATATTTTTACGATAAACGAGATTCACATCAACATTGTTCAAAGCTTTTTTAAATTACAAAGTCTATTATTAGAAGTTATTAAAAGATTATCCTCCGTTTAAATATTCTACCAGTGCCTTGTTATTTTTAATAAGCGTATTTTCAGAGTATTATTATGATAATCCAATTATGATGCATACTTAATTGTATATAAATTGATTCTTTAATTTTACTGATTATTTAAATAAGTAAGAAACCGAGCAAATAAGCCATAAATTTTAATTGACCAATGAACAAAAATAACTGTTAAATTAGTACTCCAATTGAACTTGAGATATACAAAAAGCATTGTAGATAGATTTGTTTTACCTACCTTTAAGCACGCTATTTATTGATTGCTTCGAGGATCGCTCTATTCCATTGTAGTATTGTTTTTTAATCTGACTGGTTTTATTAATTCATGTAATCATTTTACTCCTAATAAAGATCCAACCAATAAGCTATTAATGGATTAAATACTAATATAATTGCATCGTTATCTTAAGAAATATGATTTACTTAGTCGACTTTAGATTATATAGAGTTTATTATTTTTTATAACTAACTTCATTACAAGTCAGTCAATCAGTCTAATAATCTGGTCCATTGATTACACTTTCATGTATTCAAAGAAACTACCATATTGATAATGCGATTTTGCAACAACTCGTAGTTCAACATCTAAAGGAATATCCAATTTTTATGAGATGTAAAATAGTTTCTCGCGTGCATTCTGTAAAGCCTATGAGCAGCGAAACCGAAACCCCGCGGTGCGCATGCAAGAGGAACGAATCGCGTGCACAAAGACGTCCGCTTGCGTAAGCGAGTTTCCGAAAATGGGGCAGCATCTCCTACCATTCGAGGTAACGAGCATTGTACCATCTTCAGAGAGTGCGTATGTGGAGACGTAATTAACGACTACGCGCGCTTTATTTGACGAGTGGGCGGGATATCCCCGCGCGGAACTATTGCTATACGGATGGTCGTAAAAAGTATCCTAACGACCTGTTCTTACGGTCGATTAAAAAAATCAAAATTCACAGGTGTTTGTATGATTTTATGTGGTTAGCAACCTTAGAATATTCTTTATTAGTCAATTTTATAGCTACTCCTATAGACTGTAGTAATATTTTACAGAAATATTTAGAAAACAACGATTGTATTATTAAAATGAATGTAACAACATTTCTAAATTTTTGTAGCTATTGCATATTATAAGAATACAAAATTTTTATTTTAAATATCTTTTAAGATTTTATTATGCATAATTTCCTTTGTCTTGAAGTAAACCTAAAAATATTTATTACATCACTCTAACAACAAATTGAACAAATTCTCGAAATTCAAAGGAGCATGTAAAATATTTCTGAACTCATGGAGATCCTTGGCGGGGACTGTACCGTTTACAAGGAGAGAGTGGGGACAAGGCTCCGGAGCACCCACGGGATGACGGCGCAAGAGCTAGGAAGGCGATGGGAGAACGATGAGAGTGAAAGTTCATCAGTTGCACTTGTTAAAGCGCCCGCTTACGAGGGCCTTACACTTGAAGTCCTAGGAAAACAAAGGAGAATTACGAGCGCGCAAAATTCTCGTCGAGATGGTTGATTTCCGATGGAGATCTCGCTTCGCGTCGCTGCCTCCAATGCAGGCCATGCCGAATTTTCTTCGTTTGTTTTTAGACCGTTATATTACCGTCATCTCGCGGGTTTCGAGTCAAGCACCGAGATGACCCAATATAACGTTTAATTGGTGTTTTCCCTTCCTTGAAGGAATGACATCGTTGCACAAAGTCATCTTTTGCTGGTTGTGACGCATGCGGCAGTAGAATCGTGTCAGGCTCTGGTCAGACAGTCGGCATTGTCCGAATATAATGCATTGAAAACCGTTTTCCACAAAATTCCGGACAAAGACTGCAGCGCGTCCAAAAGGAAGACTTACGACGTAACCTGCGCTTCCAATTATTCTTCTGCTTTCTCGTAAATCATGTCGCGAGGAGATGTACGCGCGGAGCGGATGCTAGCTACTGCGCATTCATATGCGGTCAGTAACCTTGATTCTACTCAATCCTTTCGCGATTCTAATACTTGTATGTTAAAATGGGATACCTTTGAAGAACTATGCAGACACCGGTCTTATTATATAGCTTACTGTGCAAATATATCCTTATTATCATATGTATACTTTGTGATTAAGAACGCAAGATATAATATTAGTCGTTTTTAAATAGCTTTTTTCATTTAAATATTTAAAAGTATTCAGAGATGTATATTTATATTTTGCATGTTTAAAAATTATCTATGCACATAATTGAATTAAAAAAATTAAAGAATTGTTTTTATTAGATAAATAAATGTGAGTATAATATAAATACCAAATATTGTTATCCAAGAGAATCATGCATATAAGCGTTAAAAGAATATTTTAGTAATACAAAGAGAATTAAAAATTCTTAAAGAAAGTTGATGAGAGCGCATCGTAATCAGAGCGAAGACTTACCTTTCTAGTCATTTCTTCAATCACTGGAATTATAAAAATAAATAATAAAAATTGCCTTACTTTATTAAAGTTAGATTTAGATATATTATTATAAATTAGTTATTTTTATAATATGAAGTAACTGAAATTATACGATTTATATTAAATAATAAATATCTCGAAACAGGGTGTTGAAAGTAAGTAATACTCTATACTACTATAAGTATATTAATATACCCAACACACAAATTAACTGATTTTACCAATAGAAATGGCTTGATATGACTATTATAGTAGTGCAGTAAAAATATATAATAATATATAAAAATAATCTCGGTAGAAGAGCTTTATGAGCTTACATCCATTATGCCGTCGAACAATGGAATGTACCCACGTGTCTGCTTCTTCAGATGGTAGATTACGGTTCCTGCATCTGCCTAATTTACAGATATTTATCCATGTATCCCAGAGTTATCTTTCAGTTCAAGGATAAATGTTATCATTCAGTATGCTTTTCAAATTATGCAATGTAGATTTCTTGAAAAGATCGTGTAGTCGTAAAAAGAGTATCACTTATTGTGCCACAACATATTTTGCAAATACTTTTTGTGAATACACACACCGCTATTCTTGTAAAATCACTGTGTGTTATAAAAGAATTCCAATTTCAAGAAGAGAGAAACTAGTTACTTTGTAAATTTATGCTATGCCATACCTATATGCTGGTTACTTCTAGTGTGTACATCGGACATTCAAGTACAGGCGGGTTCATTTTATTTATGCAAAAATTATTGCATGGGAAGAATAGATGACACCTCACGAACTAAACTGAAAATATAGCATAAAACATCATCTCAATGAATACACCTATTCTATGTATAGATATATTTTAAATAGAAATTATTGTAAGACTTTGACTAAGTAATAAATCCAAAATAGTTCAATAAATAAAACATTTTGCAGACACATACATAAATATAAAACTATTTTATTCTATAGAGTTTATGAGTTCTGTCCTCAATTAATTACTCGCTTCAGTGAATTGGGTCTATACTTTTGCATCTTTAAAGTTGCACTTAATCTCAAGATAAATCTTAACTGTACAGTTTGCTTCATAAGATACTACTTTAGTTGTTTTTAAATATATTATTAGCTCTGACCCAAACCTTACAACTACAATGCTACAAGATTTCCCGATTTCCCATGATGCATGGGTTCTGACTTCTCAGTATAAAAACCGTTATGCTTCGCAAGTAACTCATAAGAAAGTTGTATTACCGTCCTATATTAAGAGGTCGAACTAAATTATGTAATGATTTACGAATAGTAAGTGAACCTGACGAGGCATTATTTGAGTAATAACGGAATCTTGGATAATTTCCGACGGAGCTTCCTCGATGCAGAGCGCCTATCACCTTGACAGTGCAGCGTCGAATACGTGGCCGAGCGGCCTTTCGTCCCGTTTTAAAGGAATCCCCTCCATCCGCAACGGAAGAGTAGCTCTTTCACTCTCAACCGCGCTGGATACATGCGATTCTGAGTATTCCGACTGCTTTCCCTTGTGCCGCGCGAGCCCCTCTTTTTTACCTAGAAATCGACTGGCAGCGCATGTGTGCTTATCCGCCTCTGACCTCTGGTGGCGGAATCGCCAAGTTTTGCGGCGAGAAATTCATTAGATTTTATAATATATGTGATTTTGACTTTATCCTGCAGATCAGTTTGATTTTAAAAGATGTCGAATGAAAGTTCTTGGTCGCAGAATGTATATTTATTTCATTTCTTTTAATTCACTGCGTTACATGACATTTTGAAATAATTTGCATTTTCCGAAAATTTATTATTAATTCATTTTACAAACATTCGTAGTTTCCTTATGAAGCCACTTCTACGTTGATTGGGCTGCACAAACTTATGTGACTTTCAATCTCTTCAAAAGTTAGAACTTCTAAAAACGAGGTGATGAATGCAATTTATCGCTAATGTATTAAGGATAAATAATCCATAGATTTAAAAACATCCTCTAAATGACAGAAATGCGTAGACAGTTCATTAAACAAAAACTGTTATTCAATTATGCAAATAGCGTCAGTTACCATAATAAGAAATTCACTTGCAAAGTGCAAGTGTTAAATTATAAGTTTTTTACAATGCGCATTGAATTAACAAAAACATAAAATACAGTTAATTACAATTTACGTACCAGTAAAATGCTTTATTTATTACAATTTGCGCATTCAAAATAGTAAAATTTTGTTGAAGATGAAAGTTTCATTAAAAAGGTCAAGAAAGCCATTGATTAGCTAACTATAATCTGTTAATTGCTTTTCCATCTTCGAATATATGTGATACATCTATATAATTAAATCATTCAACTATCTCTAATAAACACCCGGAAGAAAGGTCATCAACCCATCAGCTATCCCCGCCACTTATAAATTTACCCATAATCGCACACCTATTACGGAATGCCAGTCGTGTCTGCGTGCAGTTCTCGCAGTTGGCGCTGTACAAGTAGTCGAGAGTAAGTTGTCAGGCCGCTAAAAACCGGCGCAACAATCGCGCCAATGGCTGCGTGCGCGCGAGAGAAAATTCAAATGGTCCAACTGGTACCGTATATCATGGTCAAGGCTCGGGCGCGTATAGACCGAGGGTTATTTACGAGACCCGTGGAAAGCCGAGGATTCCGGTTTAGAGGCGCATACCACAGGACCGGCGCGCGTATATAGAAAAAATGGCCCGTGCATCGAAAGTCACTCATGCCTTATGTATGGGCCGTCGCGCGGGCCCTGTATATTACCCAATGGAAAGCGAGATCCGCAGAAGGTGTACGTGCTCGCGGGGCCCGAGCTTTTGTTCCCCGGGAGATCGTTTTGTACCGGGCGCTCGTAACGATCCCCGTAACGATCGATTGTCCGCGCCGGCAACTATTTACAGTCGAGTTATTACCCCGGGACCCCGGGGACGCCGGCGGATCCTGGCAGGTGCGAGGCCTGCGTTTCTCCTGGCGCGAGTCTCTCGGACGAGAGCAAATATTGTCTCATCCGCGTGATTGACAGCGAGCTCCTGGCGCAGGTGGAGAGAGAGAAGCCCGCGCCGAGTTTCGAGTGTCGGGCTACTGTGTTCCGTTAACAGTGCGCGTTTACCCGCCAAGTCACTGGCTCTGTGTCTTCGCGGCAAAATGTGCCCTTTCAAATCTAGATCACCGGGACTCGGCCATTAGTACAGTGGAATAAACGAGTAATGTGATGCTTTGGAGTTGCTATGCGGTGTAACAATGCGTGACGATTACGGCTTATCGCGCTTACCTGCATTTTGCCTCGATGACTGTGTGTTTTCTACTGTTACAAAAGATTTGCACGGAACTAATCCTTTTACACGCTAATTAGCTTTTCAATTTATTTATTATGATAATAAGAGCAGTTTTCGAAAGTTCATTACAAAACATGTTTTGTGCATTTTTTCGTGTAATGTTTTAAAACAGAGTTTTCAAAAGTGTGTTTCGCGGAAACACGGAGTTATTCGGTAATAACAGTAAAAGATATTGAATTCATATGAACGATACACAAATTCTGTAAGAATTTGGTTTGCGATATGTACGTCGTATCTTCATTGATATGTTTTGATATTAAGTTTGAATGAAATTCGTAGATTTCTTTTCAAAACATACTTAATGAAGATTTCAGATATAATATTTGAGATAGAGAAAAAAATAGACAGTATCATCTAGAGACTCATATGACCAGCTTAAAATGCTATATTGTAAGTAAAGATAATTATAACGGTATTAGGCTATCACATACCGTCGATATTAAACCTAAATTAATATAATCCAAATGGTCTTGTTCTTTGTATTGATTGCTTAATGAAAAACAACTATCGGTTCCAGACCATCGATCTTCACGCCAAGAAGGCGTTTAATTGATTCACACAATGTCGCTCGTGCTTCGTATCTGTTCACGCTGCATTGTCGCGGTCGATGTCACATGTGTTACGCCGCGATGTATTACCAAACCAGTGGCAGCTCGATAATAAATTATACAAGCGAGTATAGTAAAGGCTTCGATTCGTGTGGACTATCTGGACGCATAAAGCATTTTCACGCCTCTATCCCGACGAAATTGAGATAAAGGAATGAAAAATGTAGCCATTAATCTTCCTCGTATAGGGACGTCTTCGTCGTGGGTGTTTTAAAGCACCGTTTTCGTGTGTTATGTCGCCCGCTTGCATTGCATATGGGTCACCTCAGCGATCCGAAGTAATGTACTCGCGCAGGCATTGAATTCGCCGAGAAATTCACGGACCAGTAATACACGTTAAGATTGGCATTTTTGCGATTGATTCCAGTTCTTTAGGTTTTTAATGTGCTTGTGAGATTATCCGATGGTTGCAGGCGTCGATTATTGAATCTTAAGCACATAGGCTAATGCCTCTTTAGGTCGTATTTATAAAGATTAAATATTTGAATAATTGACGCGTGACATTTACTGTGCCTTCGATTATCTTATGTCTACCTTCTGGTGATGAAAATCCCACTATCCGTGACGGTTCGTGAAAGCATTATTCGAAAGCCATTAAAGGCCAAAGATGACTTGTGGTGTAAAAGCGAGCCTCGCGCCTCAATAAACTCTCTATTTATATTTATGAAATAGATTGTCATCGAATGACACTATGCCGATCGATTTACGAAGGCTTAATTGACGCCAGCGTTAATTAGCATGCGTAAGTTGTTAACGATAATCCAGCCGGTTGAGAGGCCGTACGCTCGCATCCGACTTTCACTATCGAACCACCAAGACAACACGATACTTTATCGGACCCCGCGCTCCCTTTACGACTTTATCTCGCCGATCGGATTTACACTTTAATTTCGACCGCGGCGGCCGAGGGCCATCCTCGGGGAACACAAGGCCGACCGATCGGCGCGAGTACTCGATACCGGGGAATGCGAGGGAGAGCGCCGCGGTGATAAACTCGTCGCGCTCTCCGATAAATCCGGCGCACGCGCGCCTCGCATTCCCGGACTCCTCCGCCCACGAATTGCCCCGCGTCAATATAATGCACGGAGCGGCTCGCGGGGCTGATTTATGCATCCCGCGCGGCCGTTTAGGACTGCCGGCGGCCTGCTTCCCCAAGGACTTTCTCCGCCTGGGTACCGGTGCGGCCGCCCTAAAACTGCCCCTACATAACCGATCGGCATGCAACGGGACTAGTGTGTGTAATCGGCTTTCCAGGCGCCTAAAATCGGCGAAGAAAGTGGGCGACGGGGGCCCTGAGCTACTGCCAAGAGCAGTGCCAAGACTTGCGTAAGCACTCGCGCAACGATTGTTCTTATCTATGCCTCGAGTGCAGCTTCTGTAGGTTCGTAGCTAAACGATCGATAGGTAGCTCGGCGGGTAGATAGTTCCATGATTTTCTATCTCCGCGGGGGAAGATATTAAGAGCCCTGGCTAGATGGATATCGTCTATGGGCGATTAGATAAGTTGAGATTGTGTTTGAATGAGGTGTCGACAATCCGTTGACGCTTGACGATATTTGTACGAGCTTACGCATTGCGAGCGACACTTTTTTATTATAAATTATTCATAGTGCATACTGTGAAGCTATTTCAAGACTTGTTTTGTAATCTAAATTGCTGTATTGTTGAATCGAACTATCATCATTAGTTAGCGATCAAAATCATTTATATGCAAATTAAAATAATACCAATGATTATAGAATACTTTGTGTCGCTGTAAGAATAATAAAAATATTATAAGAAAAGGAGTTTTTTAAACGCTTTGTCGAAGTTATTTAACTGTGCTTGATTCATTTGCATAATATAATAATAAATTGAAGCCGAGGACGTCAACAGAAAAAATTCCAATAAATATTGGTCAATAAACTGTATATTAATCTAAAATTTCTTGAGTTTGCATTACACCTCCTAAAGATTTTATTTAATAATGCTAACTTATAACATCGTTACTCTTTTTAAGGCTTTCGACACGTTCACGCGTACAATTTAAAAACGTACCATTACTTTTGAAAAAATGTACAATACGTATGAACTTCCTTAATAGTAGTGTGAGTGTTATTGAGTTCATATACCTTTTGATGTTCGCATCGAATGTTTGTGCACTTTGGTATGAGATAAATTTTACCTTTATGCTCGGCGTATCGTGTAAACATTTTTTCACGAGAAGTAATCTTATGCATCGGCTTAAATTTCTATTTTCCTGTATTAAGATATTTATTAATATTTATTATACGACTGCGTGCTTTTAGAATGGTAATGACAATCTAAACTCCTAGAAAATATGAACAAACAGATTTTAGAAATTTAAAAAGCTGTAAATATATTGATAACGAGATTTTATATATACTTCTACGTATTAAATTTCGATAAAGCATATTTAGTATAAATAAAAATATGTATACAAGTAAAAATATAAACACAGAATTTGGAGCGTTTAAAACACGGAACATCGTATTAAACATACATAGTCTATAACAATTATCTTTTAATTATCTTTACTGTTGCAATGTAAACATTTTGTTCAAAGCATCTGTAACGATCAATCCAATATGACTATTTAACGTCATAGCCGCTTATAAGAAGAAAGTGTATAATGAACGATTTGATTTGGACATTGAACCCTGAAGCTCGTAAATTAAACTTCCTGCGCGCAAACGATCGTATTAGTTTAGCACTTCTTACGTAATGAACCTTAATTAGTTATAAAATATATAATAATGGCGAGCCAATATTTTTTGCTAAAACCTGTAAACGTGAAATCTTACACGAATGCCGGTATCCATATAATGATTAAAAAACAACGCTGGACACCCATAAAACGCGTAAACAAGCAAAATCCGCGCGCGAAATGCATCCGCCTGCACGATGAGCGGAAGTGAACGTCACGCGGTCCCGCGGTGAAAAATTTCCCACCTCGGCCTCGAGTTACCGCTCAATAAATTAATGATCTTTTTATCCATCGGTCGCCCAACAAAATTAACCATCGTCGGCGCCTTCGGGTTTTGCAAGCGCGCCCAGGAAAGTCAAGCGCAGTCAGGTGCACCGGCTTTAAAAATAAATCCCCCGCGATGATAAAAAGAACGTGTCCGTAAAAGGCGGCTTTCTTGCGCATTAGCTCGGGATCCCGCGACTCTTCCTCGAGGGTTTATCGAGAGCGATACAACTCTCGCGCATTCGCATTATCCGGGTCCGATCCATTTTTTTTTTTTTTTCAGTTTCTCCGGCGGAGCCTCGGTGCCGATTGTGCCATATCTCCGAGGCGGTGAAAGCTCCGCGCCCCCGGCTTTTATGAATATATTTACTGTATAAGAGACGATTAATTGGCGCCACTCTCGAATATCGGGCTATTTAAAACACTTAGGGGGCTGGGTTATGTCTACCGACTCGCAATTGATATTGCGATAGAGTCGTATTGGTCATGAAGACAAATGGTCCTTCAAAGGCACAAGACAGGTGTCCTCTCTTTTGCGGGAGTCCATTTAATTTAAAGAGATTGTGGGTCCGCTTTTCTTGCCTCTCGTATTTTCTACGGTTTAAAGTGCACCGGAGAGTTTACTTTACGATGTAGTGAAACTTGAAAAGAATATGCGTCGATAATAATTGGTGGACGAAAATAAAAGTAAATTGTAATATTGATATTATTTATATGCAGAAATTATTGGCGCTCATTTGAAGATTTAGTCCGGTCAAGAGGCAAGTGTTCAATCATCTCATTAAAGTCCGACTTCCTTTTCCGTATATAGATTTTCGAATTTCTTGTTTTCGAACAATTAACTGTCATTAGAATATTAATTATGAGATTTCCCAAGGCACATAATACGAGTGCTTAATAACCCCGGGGGGTCGGTAGCCCGCTGTTTATTAATACCAATTCTAAATATATATTCCTCATTATAACTCGCTGATAAATTTAATGGGAAACGTGACTTGACGGCCGAACTGTATATTTAATCATCGCGCGCGTAAATGCGTATGTATATAAAATTTGCATCCAAGTGGAAAATCGCCCCGCGGGCTCCCGGGGCTCCCGCGAGCAGCTCAAACAAACCGCCTACGAATTAATCATTGTGAGAACTGGCGGAGAACGCTTCCCGTAACGCGGAATATCAAAATTTTCCGGAATATCAAAGCTCGCCCGGCTCGGGCGTTTCGTAACCCGGCCCACGCTCGAAAGTTCATTTAACTCTCCGCGCGAGCGGCTCTCCGTTCGAGTTAGCCGGGCCCTCCTGCGCGTGCGACCCGCGCAGCTTCCCATTGCACCCTGGACCGTGGAATCGCTGCCGAGCGAACATTAGTGGGATGCATTCGGGCGGGACGATCGTTGGCATGCGCCGTGGTGTTGCCGATGCATTAGCACGTGGGACCAAATCGAATTTGCACCTCGGGCGAGAGAGCTTTCGTTATAAGCGAGGAATGCAAAGCGCCCCGTTGCTTGCAGTGAAAGTGCGGCTATTAATAAGTCAGGATACAATCCATTTGGCCAATCGAAAAATTTAGCCTGAAATATTGTCAGCTCTATATGCGAGCCGTTAACGCACGAGCCTGCACTTCTAGTGCATCTTAATGTTTCCGTCTATGCAAATGCACGGTAGTATAAGTAGTGACTTTTATAGCATTTTCTTGTTTGATTCACTATTGAATTTTACTGACAGTAAAATGTTCTCTGTATGTACTGAAAGCTACTTTAAAGGAAATTAACTTTGCTATGTAATTAAGTATATTAACTGGATCAGATATAATTTCAAACTTATAATTTTAACTTCAATATAGTGTATCAAAAACTTTAAATCAATCGGTTTGCTTCGTGTTTATTGATTTACTATCATTTAATTAAAAAAATATTATATTATATTATGCTATAAATACATTTTTATTGTATTTCAAATAGATATAAAATCCATTGATTTGATGCCTATAAAAATAGTAAAACCTTTATATAAAAATGTTTTATTGATGTTTTAATAACCATTACTTTCATATTTAAATTTGCAATACCATGGAATTAATCATTTTTGAATAAGATAAATTATATATGAATCGCAAAGAGGATTATCATTTTATTACGCATTCTTATAAACGACTAATTTTATACCATTGTGCATTTTACCGGTTTACATTTTTTATACGTACCTCGATTATAATGTATACAAAGTCGTAAATATTTTATGAAATATTCTCAAGTATTATTTATGATTAAGAGAGTTTTATCTTTATGAAGATCAAAGATGAGTAAAATTGATTGAAAACCTGAAAGAACTCATTCGACAATATAATTAAATAAAATGTTAGGTGTGCTTTCTTCAAGAGGACATTTGTGATAAGATACTTAATTGTATTTTTAAATGTGTTAGACTATTTAATGGCACATTCTAGAAAATTTAAGTTCTTGAACTAAGCGTGTCCATTAGTGTTTTAACGAAGTCTATAATGCCATTAAAGATTTTTGTTATTCGAATATTCAACCGCAAAGTATGTTTAAAGTGAAAATAAAGCGACTAGTTGAGACTTTCTTTAGATACAAAATCTCAGTAGCTATGATATTTCTTATCTATTCAAATAAATAATAAACTTTTATTAATTTACAATATAATTAAAATGTCGAGTTTTACTCTAATAGTGCTACAGTTAGTTTATCATATCAGTAGACAAAAATTTAAGAAAGTATTGATATTACTTGGTCGCAATATTAAACTTCTGTTTGTAAATTTAACTCTTAAATAGAAATAATAACATATGATAACCTTTTTACGAAACCTTTTTACGATATACAATCATAATTTTCTAAAAAGATATATTGATCGATCTCTGTAATATTTTGTTGGACTTTTTTAATTAAACTATAATAACATATTTCAAGCTTCGTAATCAAACCATAGAATTATATACTATCCAATTTCAGGTTCCATGTTCTGCGCTAATGTGCGCTTCAAATCGATTTAAATCCTTTCTCGGTTCTGGTATAATCTATGGCGATAATTCGTCAGGATTAAACTCTGCGTTGATGCTTATGCAACCGCGGTCGTTGCAAGGTGGCACACGTATCGAAGGTGCAATCGCACTTCCTACTATTTGTAAATAAACCGGCCGAATCGGCGCGATACAGAGAAAGCCAGGGCGGCCTTCCGCGAATCTCATGTTAATGAGCCACGAGGGCGCCCAGCGCGCCCAGCGCGCCCGGAGCCTATACTTACGTAACGATCGATCCAATCCTTCAATTACTCGACCCATGACGCATTGGCCCGTGTGTGCTCGCGACGGGATGCGCGCGCCTCCCTTTCCCACGTTCCTTTCGGGAAAGTGGCGTGCACCGGGATATATGGGCCGCCGGCGCGTTCGGTGCAGCTGCTGCATCGCCGACGAAGGAGGGAGTCGAACGCGCGCGCGCACGAGTGAGAGTCGCGGAGAAATTGCAAATTGCAGGCCTCCTCGATCGGCGGCGCGCGATCATCGCGAGATATTAGATAAGAGCGCCTGCGTGCGATCTGCGACACACGGATGAGCCGGTATTACACGAGTCGAAAGTTAACTGCGGTTTCGAGCTGCCGCGAGCTGGGGGTAATGGGGTGCGATGCAGCCAGACGCATTTCGCCGGGGCCTTTTCGACAATCTCCTAGTTGATTCCGGGATCACTGTACATTTGTTTCTAATTACTTTACCTTATTAGACTCTCTATTTCAAACTTGGATAAGCAGGAGATTAGAAAAAGTGGTACATATAATGACAAATTTTCATGGTAATATAGCTGTATGTATCAAAGGTACTTTATTATAAATTTTCGCATAATTTTACATAAATTCAATTTCAATTTCATCATAACTTTACATAAAATATAATTAAAAATTTGCAAAATTCTTCTACAAATTTTTTTAGTAAAATAAGTGATTTTGCCTTGATAAGCTAGTTTTAATTTTTTTAATAGCCTTAATAAGACGCAAAATATATAGTAAATACTTTATAAATACTTATAAATTCAAGTAGATGCTTACAGGTTTCAATAAAAGTTTGAAATACATGTAACTATGTCTATATTCGATAATACGTACATGGATATGTAATTTGATGAAGACTTCTGAGACTACATGATTAATTTTGTCATCAATACTTTGACAGTTCTAATGGTCAACTCGGTTTCCCACTATTGGAGACTGTTGTTTTATTGGGCATGAATTTTCATTGATGAATTTGTTCGAAATAATAGTCGCCTTTTCATAATCTAGAAAATAATCTGCTAATAGTAGTCACCTTAATTTGGTACAAACACGTTTACAAAGGCTCTAGGAGTCAGTATTATAATTTGTCATTTTATTTCTAGCATCTAAAATGCTCTAATATTTATGATCTTTAATCTGATCTTTCTGCTATTTTTGAACAGTGGCCATCATTACAATAATTCTTAAAACTAGTTTAAAATGTGATTGATGATGCATGGTTTTGTAATTTTTTAAAAAATTAATTTTTGAGACGTTTAACTGTATATCTCTTGATCTAGTCACAGTTTTTGTGTATAATTTCTCCTACATCTATCTTTTGCATACTTTTTAGACTTCAAATCTACTGATTCAGAATAGTATAAAATAAAAATGATAAAATAAACAATTGTTAAACAAAATAACGAAATTGTAAGACAACTTTTAAAATTGAAAATCGATATTCTATTTTAATAAGTTGAATTTACAAATGGTAACAATATTTAACACTAATTTAACAAAACAAACGGTTTTATTTTTAAAAGTATTCCGACTCAATTTCTGTTGTTCTTATAAGCTTTCATATATTTAATTAGTTCGATCACCGACTCTTCGATTAGGTGCTTGTACTTTTCATCGGCATCCATAATTCGCAGTACAAATTCCTTCCTACTCTTAAAATTATAATTGTAAAATTCCTCGTTATTCTTAGTATATTCTACTGCGGATTCCTTATTCAAAAGAGCGATAGGTCGAAACTGAACAGCATAGACAAGACCTGTGATCTTGAATATATCGTAATCAATAAAAACTTCGTTTAACCTAATGATGCGTCCCTTATAACCGTGTTTTCTGAGCGTTCTTTGTAGGGTCGAGTGATAATGTTCGATCCAGAGCTTTTCAAAACTCTGACGCATAGCACGTGTGGAGTTCAGATAGATGACTTGTGTGAGGTCGAGTGCATAAAACGCGTAAACGACTGTTTGAAAGTCAACTAGCTTGCATTGAATTTCCTCCGCTTCTTTAAGGAACATGAGATTATTGTTCCAAAGATCCCTGTGGCAGAGAACGTTTTGCTGTCCGTCCATAGGTTGCAAGAGCTTATTCAGGAGTTTGTATGCCTCAGCTACAAGACCGACCTCGAGATTTAGCTTTTCAGCGATTGCTTCAGCGACACCCATACCGGCATCCATCCAAGCGTAGGTGAAGTTGAAGTCATTCATACTGTAACTTTCTGGGAATGCTCCCGGGAAGAGATTCGGCAGGGTATTACCAGCCTCTGCTTCAAGGAGCAGTGAGGATGCATGGAAGCAAGCTACGGCTTCTACGGCTGCGCGAATCTCTGCCGGCTCGAGGATCTTTGGATTCCCCAGGTGATAGCCAGCCGCACGCAGATTCTCCAAAACAAGAAGGTCTTCCTGGGCGAGGTAGCATCGCGCCGTCCAGACGTTCGTACCGATCATATGCGGTACTACCTCCCGAAAGAACCTCGCCTCCTTACAGAAGACGAACTTGTCGAAGGCGTTGTTGCTACGTGCGGCTGTTTTTGCAAAGTAAGTACACTCCGAGTCCCGCATCACGACCGTCAATAGCTCATGCATCCCCAGATAGCCGAGCTTTTCCGAGGAGTAGGGTTCAAAATGGTAGTATAAAACTTCACCTTTAACCACGGCCGACGCCTGCTGTAGTGAGAAACGAGTTGTGGACATCGTAACTATACTGTGTAATGAGTTACATACAGACAAGTAATCAAAAGGCAAAGTATTATTTTTTCCAGTAACAATACCATCTAGAAACGATTTAGCTATCCTTAATTTGACACCTTTTAGACTGAAAAAAAAGATCTGAAAAATAATCAATTAAATGTCTGCTACATCATTTTTCCAATAGTATAATTCACAAACTATACTAATCTGTACCGAGGGTACTTAAAATAGTGGCCTAGGTAGTATGAATTAATCTCAAATGTGCCTATTTGTTTATTTTAATGATATTCTGTGTCTAAGTCATAAATGGAAAAAGAGGTATAAGAAAAGAAGGGAAAGGGCAGCTCTGAGAGAAAACTACTAGAGCTATTGAAAATATACAAAAGAGCAAACAAAACAAGTAGAAATAAGGACAACACACATAAAGGAATATATCTATTTAAGAAACTATTGAAAAAAATCAAATAGAAATAAGAAGAAAAAACAAAGATATTGAAATATGAAAATATAGAGGTAAAGATAATAAAGTGAAAAGAAATGATGGAAGAGAAAAAATTAAAGATAGAAAATCCGACAATAAAGACCGAAGTGTGATAAACAACTGAAACGGTATAAAGAAGCCTGAAACAGAATCATTATGAAGAACAGAAGAGATAATGCAGAAAGATCTAAAAATTATAGAAAGAAAGATGTGAAAATTAAATTTAAGGTAAGAAGGCGGAAATGATGCGAACACATAAAATTTAATAAAACTTACATTGGTGCGTGAAGCGCACGTTAAAATTATTAATATATTTATAATTTGCGTTTCATTCAATTTAGAGAGAACTATCAAACTAAATGTATAAAAAATTTCAAATTACCTCCAAATAAGTCTCCAAACATTGATTTTAAAAATCTAACCTCCGATCTTTATGGTTTTGGTTACTTTTAAACATAAATAATAATTGCATTATGTTTAATTGATATCGCATTTACATCAAATCTTTATGGGACTGTGTGTTGTCGTGTCTGATCCTCTGCCATTAATACAGGACAGTTCAGCACTAAAATGAACGAATAGAAACTTGTATATTCCATATGTTATGAAAATAGACTTGTAAAACACACTTGTAAAAATGCATGGATCTTCTTAAAAGTACGTAGAATGTGGCTTCTTTATTTTTTTAGAGTAACCGTATAGTATTTCACTAAACTGTTACTTAATCTATACTATGTATTGTTATAATATAACTTGTATTTGCCACCTTAAATTATAATACACCTGCGTACTTCAAGCGTAGTTACAAGAATCTTCAAAAGCTTTCCATGCTCTCGCTTATATATCATTTTGCTCCCCTCTTGTTGTTTACTTGAAAAACTCCCAGACCATCATTTATCTTGAGGTCACTCAGATTTCAAGGAATCAATCAATAATATATTATTTTAAATTTAAGAGCTTACCAAAATAGAATATCATAGACACATTTGTATGCGACTTCAGTCAAATTTGGAAATTGACAATTTATATGCAAATTCCTTCAATTTTTTTTAATTACACTTGTCGTTCTGTTGATATGTAACAGCCATGAATATGACGTTAACATTGCAGTTAAATATATGATTAAAAGTATTAAAAAGTAAAATAAAAATTTCTCGTTAATAAGTTACAAGTATTCTGCACATTTTTGCATGATAAAATTAGTTTATTATCTAAATTTAATTATTCATTCGTTTCTTATGTATGTTTACAGAAACAAACGTCAAATTTAACAAGATCTTCCGTTTTTTATTATCATCCAATGAAAGAGTAAAAATTTGAAAATTAGTTATGGAATGACGTTTTATTAGTCCTCAAGAATCATTGCAAGACTGTGTATATTATTTAATTATTAAATAATTTAAAATCATAATTTAAAAATAATATTTTGATAATTTTTATCAATCATTATGAAAAAAATTAGTCAGATGGATCATGTAATTCAAAATAAGAGAATGGATATATTCGAATGATAATAATAAATTTTAAAGTAATAATAAAAAAATTGTGTTCGCTATATTTTTTACTTTTTTCAATTTACTTATGATTTTATTTATAAAGTTTCTCTCTATAGTTACAAACCGGAAGGAAGAGCGAATTTGAATTTCAGCACTTACAATATATAATTCCTTGTACTATAATCTTCAAATTATAATCGTATCGAAAATGGATGCATAGTCAAGGTATAAATGCATTTGCACCAGGTGCAATAGTCTCTTCGTTCTCACTTTTTGTGCATTATCTCCGTGCACCTTTCCCGTTAATTCATCGGGCTCCATAAACGAGGGCAGTTAAGTTTCCCCACGGATCAATGTGCCATTAGCCTCTCAGTAAAGTCGGTCGGAACGTAACGAGCTTTTATGGGTCGTCGCGAGGGTGTCGGTATTTCCCTTGATGCAGGTTGTCGATTAGAACTTTCCTTCGCTTTTTCTAGGTTTTCGAAATTCGCGACGAGAAATTCAACCGTAGTTGCTGAGATTTCGTGCGATTGACGCTGAACCGAATGAAAAAGGAGCGTTTAATTGACGCACATTTCACGAGTGGAATTGCAACAACGGTTTTATTATTCTCTTTTAATGGGTCTTTGGGTTATTGTACAACTTGAAAGGTTTCAAGAACGCTACTGTTTTAACAACTTTGTTCGCGGAAGTTTTGAACACTCAATCTTGTTCCATGGTAGAATATTAAGGGATGCTTAAATATGCGTTATTTAAGTAAGTATAAGCTACATAAGTTATAAATAAATAGTTAGAAATAAAGTTTCGGTACTTTTCTAACAGAAAACTGTATAGTACAATATAACTAAATCCAAAATCCAAAAACCACTGATCTCTTACAGAGATCTAAAACTGTGGAAGGAAATTCAATTCTAGAAATTGCTGGACAGACTAGTGTCTCTTTATGACTGTTATCTAGTGAGAAATTGAATAAATTATAATTTTATAAATTGAAGCATATTTATTATTAGAAACAGAGAGTTCTTCTTAGTTTTAATATTTAATACGTATTAACCGCGTGTGTGCAGGTACTAGGGCTATGTTTTGGTGTATTTGGAAAGACCGCCAATCACGTCAACTAAATTTTTTAATAAGGTTAAATTTAAATAAATAAAAAAGGAACCGCGAGGATGAAGGCCATAGGAATCTTGCCCCTATAGCAGCAGGAAGAGAGGGGGCTCAGAGTCGCCGCAGTGTGAAAGGTGGGAGCTAGATCGTGCCGAAGGCGCGCAAATATTGTTCGAAGTTAGGATCACTCGTGGGATGAAATAGACCTCCGCCCGGAAGCCCACATAAAACAAAAATCTATGATTTGTATAAATTTATTCAACCACCCTGTTCTATCTTTCTACACGTATTCAACATACGTATTAGTATTATTTTAACTAAAATTAAATTACTATTTATATATTGTATATTAACATACATAGCATTGCTAAGCTTTATGATTAATATTATCTATAAAGCCATTAGCTGTCGAAATACTACTGAACATTTCTAATAATAAATGGAGCAAACATGCTGTTAAGGTTATGCACTGATTGGTTAGGACATACTTGTACAAGCAAATTTATTAATCATATAATATGTCATATGATAAATTGTGTATTGTAATAGCTTATAATTTGTATTATTTTCTTATTATCTATATTTTTATTTATCTGCTTTTAATGTTTACACTGGTGTAATCACATTATACTCTCTTGTTTCTGCTACAGAATTTATAATCTCCCTACATAGTCTCTTACCATTTCGTTTTTTAATATTAATCAATTGTATTCGTGCTAAGCATGACACTATATATATATATAAAAAGACGAAGTTTAATCATATAAATTTTATGAGTAAAAAATAAAATTTTGTTTGAAAGTTACCTTTAAAAAACGTTAGTATAATCAAAAGCAATCGAAGATACTGTGCAAGATCTTTTGTTGATTGAATCGTAAAGCAATCAGATGAGTTCCTTTTGTATCACAGCAGCGTAATCATATAAGCCAATCATATTTCTCGATCCATCGGAATGGACCAACCATATTGGTTTAATTTCGGCTTCTGATTCCTTTCATCACTTTCTTATAAGGGAAAAACTTAAACAAGTATCAATTAACATGTGAATTGCATATTCAAGTTAATTGAAATAATAATTCCGATATAATGCCGATTTTGAGGTTGTATAATAAAATTCGATCGATCAAGGCCCTGTAACGAATGCACTCGTGCAAAAAATGATCGAGCGCCGATGAAATACAATCACGAGCAATAAATTTCCAATAAGCGTCATTAGACTTGATTTATAATCTAACCACCGAACCATTCAGCCGCCGCACTTCCCACCGTCGTTAAATTAAGATTAATTCGTATTGGGTTTGCGCGCCTCATCCTGAAATTGACTCCGACGTTAACGATGGGTGACTGTAAAACCTGCGGCGATCCTCCCTCCGGAAGCGCAAGGAACGGCGGCGGTTCGCTGAGGGTCGTTAATCTCCGCGGCGTCAACGACTCGCTGCGACCATATACGCGATTACGTGAAAGCGCGAGTCGACGCCAGCCGACGAAAATGTGAGCGCGGGCGGGTAGTCGCGGGGAAAGTCTCTCGAGGGATCGTGCGCTATGAATTTCCATGGCGCTTATCGGGCGCTGGCGAACGCCGAGGTAGCGCTCGTGTCGATCTTAGGGAGATTATCAACGGTCGCTCTGACACATACCAGCTCGGATATACATTGTTGGCGATACCAGAAGAAACTCATTTCAGGTGCGAAGCGGAGAAATTGCTCCGATACTCTCTCATCTCTATTTTAATGTGACTTAAATTGAAATCGGACGCGTGCTTTCACATTCTTACAGTTATTTTCATAGTCTTTGAGTGGCTTTCCTTGCACAGTCCGCCCAACATAATAGAAACTGTATCATAAATTACAAATTATACAATAGAAACTTCAGTCACATGCTGTTATGGTGCTGTACCCTCGACATTATTCCAGTGACCAACGAGTATAAGCAGCTTTTCATAAGTAACAGAATTGTTTTGGTTTTATCGATCGGTTTTGCATACAAGTGACCCGTCTCCCCTACTTGCATTATCCGAATTGTCAAGACTGTAGCTAATGCAACTTCAGTTATGCACTTAAGTGTTTATGACCCTCGTGATAAAATACCGTATGCGCTCATCGACAAATAACGGATGTGCATTATTATACAAGACCATCCGCGTTCACATTTCATTGAACGGTCCCACTCTTCCGAGACAATTTACAACCGGACAATTATAATTTTTAATTAAAACGCGTAAAAGCCCGGGAACGCAGATATAATAAAGTAGTCTTACGAAACAACGACGAGCTGCGAGCGAGCAGCAGACAGGGCGATTACAAAGCCCGAGGACAACGCCGGCGGCCCTGCCCTCGGCCAATTGAATCGTCAGTCCCCTCTTCCCGGATCGGCGCCCGGAGCCGGCGAGCGCGCCAAAGTCAAGGCGGAGGCCGCGGGTATTTCGAAAGCGCGGGCGCGGGGAGGGCAAACGACCTTGAAAAGGAAAACCGGGCGCCTCGGGGCCCGGCTGCCCGCGGGCAACTTTCCTCGGCTCCTTTCCGGCCTCCGGGCGCGCCTCCCTCGTAAAAAGCGAGCGCGTTTTCCCGTGAGAAATTCCGAGGCGGCGCGTCGCCGATCGGCTCGCGATCGGCCGATGCGCGGGCCGGGCCCGCGCGCCCCTTTCTTCTTTCGCCCGGAGAAATCAACGCTCCTATGCGTCGGGATGCGGAGTAAGTGTGTCGAGGTCAAGAGGTAGCATCCTCCTGTGCGCAACGGCTTCGTTCTTTATTGCGGGGCGCGGGGCCGAGCGGTTAAACGGGCGGGGCGGGCAGCGGCGCGCGAGCTTTGACCGATTTCTTCGGCGCCCAGTGACCCTCTTGATTGATATACTTTCCACTTGGCCGATCATCCAATATGCGCGCGCGCGAAAAAAAAAAAGAAAAAAAAAGAACGCGCGGAATCGCAAGAGCAGCAGAGAAATCGACATTTCTCTTTCGACCGCGCGATCGCCGTACAACTCAATCCCCCTTTTTATTCCGCCAATAAAACCTTATCCCCGCTCGGAGGCTTCATCGGGTTATCAGGAAAGAGCCTCTCGGGATTCCGCCGTTGGCGAACGGCGCAACAAAGAAACCGAGCCGAGTGCAAGGAGACGGGCTTGCGAATCACCGGGGACGTGTGTATGCGTGCATCGACAGCGACCTTGCCGGGACGCGCGCGCAGGAGCGGGAGAAAGCTCGGCGCAGCTAGAGCGGGTGTCTCCTCGCGCGAATTCCTCCTCGAAACTGAGTTATTTATGACAGCTGGCCCGCCGCGCTTTATTCTTTTTTACGAGGGCTGCGATATATTTTCAAATCCGGCGGCGCGGCGCGTAACGGCGCTTTCTCGAGCCGGGCAAAAAGCCCCTGCGGCCCGGTCATTTCTCAGATCGCGAGGCCAATTCGTCACTGTCGCGGCGCGGGTAAAGGCCGCCGCGGACCTAGCGACGGATAGAGAGCGATCCCCTGTCGGAGACCCGATCCGCCGCCAAGCCCTCGCGGGCCGATTCCTCGCCATTAATAACCCTCCTTTGGCCAGCTCGTTTGGTATGCGCGGCTTGTTTACAGCTGATCCGGACCACCTGATAGGCTTTCATCTCAGCTACTTGTGGGTACTTTTGACGCATCTCTATAAATTTTCCGTTCACTGGTTACCAAGTGTATTTCCGACACGGTAAATAACTGAGTTCACGCAAAAGGGACATGAGATCTATTATATACTCAGAAACATTTGTTAAGAATTCTCAGTAAGTCAAATAGTAAACTACACTTGTAGAAATCGTAGTTAGGTTTCCGACCAGATTCTAACCATAAAAAGCTAATTCAAAGGATCGATCTTCCTGTTTTTAATTAAACACAAACATTTTAGACGTATAAATATATTAGTCAGATTAAATGTTTCAACGTAAGGTTGCAGTGGTACATTTTTTGTGATATTTATAGGTTAATTTTATTGATGTTAAATTCAATTCGATTAACAAACAACGGTCCATTTCCTTTCAGGGTGATAAAAGGTAACTTGTACAAATGCCTATATCATGTTGTAGTAATTATTATTGTTTTTTCGGTAAGAACCCGTATATATTATTAATTGTTACTTTCTATTACAACATTATTAATTATTAAGCCGTCTATACTCTAAGCTTAATATTTGACATCGTCGAAATGTCTAACAGATGATTTCAGAGAGTAATAGTGCACACATAAGTGGTACCCTGATTTAAAACCCTTTTCGCAGAACCCAAATTTAAGATGCACGTCATCTCATGACGAAGTCCATATGTAAACAATGGTTTATACCCTCTGCTTACATAAAAGGTATTCTTCTTTTTAATATTCAAATTTCTCAAGAGTAGAAACATCCTTTCGAAAACACCGTCACTATCCACTTCACACCGTTCGGTTTTCCAAAACTCTTCAAGGTGTTAGCGCGAGTTTTGGCTATCCCGCTGGAGTCGCGAGTCGAGTGCACCCGAGGCCGAGAAAGTCTCCCAAGTACTTACGCACTCGTAAATATACGCGCCAACTCGTCGAGTCGCAACGCGTGCAATCTATACCCGCCTAAGCGTCTGCAGGGGCTTGCAGGCAAGACTCGTATTCCCCCTTGATATTTTACGAGACTTGTAGGCGCTATATAGCCATGCAGTATGTGCGATACACAGATCACTCGATCACTTATCACTTTCACTCTGTGGATGACGGTACGCCGGATGTGACTAGAGCGGAAGCTATTGCCTTTATGTGCTACGGCACTTGAGACTGCGGAATGAATATTATCTCGGATTTCTACCAAGAGATAGATTCTAAATGATCTAATCTAAACTCATGATTTTCTTTATATTTTCCAAAACGTTTAATCTCATCAATTTTTTCTACGCGATTTTTACTCAAGTTATTATATTTTAAGATATATTTGAAATTATTTTAGAATTATTGGATCTTCATATTCATTATAATTCTGTAATACTTACTATAAATTTTAAGCGCTCATTTATGTCGATAAACATGAAAAAGCGATAACTGTGTACAACTATAGTATATAATATAAGAATATGACACTCATTAATAGGCATCAAATGAAATTCCAATTCTCACCCGATGACTATTGTGTAACTATACGTAAGAATGAAATTTGCATGGGTCGTGTGCGGAATAGACGACTAATGATTTCCTGACACTTTAATGCGGTGAGCTCGGTTTTGTAACGGAGCGTAATGAGTGACGTTCATCGTTCTAAAACTATTGTTGCAAAGGAAATCTCTGTTCATAAAAATCTAATAATTACGCAAGCATTTTGTCCGCTTTTAGGTCCACTTAAATCATTCTAAAACCGTCGACTCGCCGAGCAAACAAACGGAAGTATTTATAAATTCAAGTTCGCATTAATCCTTCGCCAAACACATCACGGCAACTAACGGAAGTCTAATTAGCAAACAAGAGTACGCCGAGTTGCTCTCTAAGAGTCTCAATTTGTGCGTTGACTACGGAGCAGAGTGCAAGTACCCAGCCCTGAAGATAAAAAGTTGAAACTGCGACATGTCGAGGAGAAGCGGGAGATTTGTAGCGAGAAAGTGAAGCAGTTTCATTCGCTCGAAAAATGATAGCGCAGTGGCTATTTTAAGCCGACTTTGATATCTGTTCCACGACTCCGCATGAAGATATGCCACGATGTATGCAGCGGAGAAAAACCAACCTCTCCCCTGTAATTATGCGGTCAATGTCCCGCAAAAAGCACAATCGCGCATAGTCGTACATGAATTGGATTTGCTCGTACAATTGCCTCGTGCGCTCGCTCATATCTCAATTGGCCAAATCGTCAACCACACAAAAGGGGGTCGAGCACTTGTATTGGGACTTGCATTGACGCGCGAAAGCTGTGACATCCTGAGGTGTTGCCGGCGGCGTAAGAACCAGTTCCGGATCACACGGAGCCTTTCACTGGCAATTTGCTGCTTGCGCACCGTTCATATAATTCGTAAATAAACAAATAAATTGCGGAGGTCATCAGCTCTCACATTTTTCGCTTTTCATCTACGGAAGCTTCTAACCAAACGATTTCCTTAAGTACACAATTTAATTTATTTGTTCAGAATTGTTTGTTTATTTATTAGCACATTAATTCTAATTTTATGTATAAATATTTATTCTCGAAAATATTCATTTGTCGAATAAAATGACACATAAATATCTACGATATTTTAAATAAATTACTAAATTTTATACTTCAAAAAAATACTGTGCATCAACACTTGAATTGACTAAAGAAACATTTTTTTTACATTTATATTGTAGATGATATTAGTATTGTATTTTACTGTTATTACAGTTTATTGTATTACTTATTGGAATATTAATTATTATGGCACAGAGTACATTACCATATTTTGCAGGTATCATATTTTCTATTTAATAACATTCTTAAAATAAATGGTTATAGGAATTAATTGTGATATTAATTTGTGATTTTTATCATTCAGTTTATTCTTACTTTTTTAAGAATTAAAGTTTAGCTTAGCTATTTAAAGTATTCTTTAAAAGCTTTCTATTTTCTTTTAAATGTAAAAAACAGTACTATACGCATAATATCGCTTATCATTGTCTTTTATCATTGAAAAATATATATCAGAATATTCTATGCAGTTTATGTTGAAGATTTTTTGTAGTTTATAATATTATATCGAGTTAAATTTGATTAATACTACATCATAAAAAGAAGAAATAAATTAATAAAGATAATTTAAACTATTATAATTAAACTTATTTTTCAGTTTTATCTCTGAAACTTTTTAATTTAAGACATTATTTGAAATTAATTCTATGCTGTATCTATAAAAATATACAGAATATTAACATATAATTGTTAACAATCAACCACTCACTCAAAATTTGAAAAAAATTGTATACATAATAAACGTATCAAAACGATAGCCATTAAGATATATTTTGTTCTATTATAAATTTAAAAATTAGACTTATCTTCCATTTCAAGTTTTCTTTCTAGCTGGTCCTCCAACTATCTGTTGCGATGCGCTGGTCTTGGTCTCGCACATGCAAACGGAACAACCATAGGTGACTTTTACGTTCCTCTTGCACTTGACTCCTAAATTTTAGTCTACTCAAGATATCTTTTTTACCTGCATCAATGTCAACTATGCTAAAGTCCAAACATACAATAAATTTTCAGTGATATAACATTGGAGATGAAAATTGCAGCTCTGAAAACATTAAACCTTCACCGTGAAGCTTACACGAAAATTTTTAAACGAAGCATGTTTGAAGTATCTTGCTACGAACATTAATTTACGTGTGTTAAGCAAAATTCCGACAAAAGGAATAAAATATCTATTCAATTCTTGTTTAATTAAAAAAAGTGTCAAGGCTGTATGCGAAGGAAAATATATTTTTCATTGATGATTATTTCAATACATACATTAGTAAATTATTAAAATGAATTTTATTTACTGTTACACAAAATATTTTTACATAAATACATAGTTAACATTCGTATAAACTGCGTACTAAAATTATTTGTTTTACAGCCATACATATTTCAAGATTACTTAATTTGCTTTAAAAATGTTTTACTTAAAAACAACGTAAACTCGAGTATATCCTACTACATAATGATAAGCATCGAAAAACCACTCTAATTTATTACAGGTGGTTCCGTCATGATATGCCGTATCATTACCTTAAACTGCGCACCTAGTATCATGTTTTGAAAATTGGACAAACATGTTTAAAATACTTGTTCAATTAATTTGTAGTGAAATTATCTTGAAAATTATTTTAACTAGGTAAAGTTATGACGATACACTTTTCACTGGGAAGACGCGAATGTGCAGTTTAAAATAGCATCTTTTTACCATGAAATTCGTATGAAATTATAAAAAAATTAAGTTTTTCTTACCTTTGTTACATAAATCATTGTTTTATAAGGTATATTTATGATCCTTTAAAAATAATGTCCCACATATAATACTCATCTATTTTATAAAAAGTTATCAAAAAATTACCTAAGCTTAAAATTTTTATAGAGATAATTTTTATACTTTTACTTTCGATTCTACTTAAAAATGCGATCATACTGCTGAGAATATATATATAAAACTAAATTTTATACTCTCTGAATAGTACACTTATTCTTAATGAAATCATAATCATCATTCAAGTCATAATAAAAAATGGATCATTAAAATTTAAAGCATTCAAACATTATTTTGTTGCATTTGTTATGTTTTATATCAAGCGCCACAATATAGAAAAATGTATTTTGAATTATCATTTCTATTTTACATTATTGTATTATATAGATATTTTTTGTTGACATGAACATTTTTTAATAAATATTTTTTGACATTAGTATTAAAATCGGCGTGCTTAAATTATATATACTAAATTCTTCTCAGTTATTACCCCAGATTCAAAATATAGCTTTTGCTTAGTTTGTATCTGAATGCAAGTAGTAAATATAGTAGGGGACTATGTGTGTCTAAAATTGCCCAGGGCCCTTTCTAAACATTGAAATTATAGCTGTAGTCTTGAATATTAAACGCATTTTGTTTAGCGGTGAAAACTAGAAGTACAATTTGGTTTTATAGTCTCGCCTCAGATAAGGTAAGCTACTAACGTTATGATATTTCATTTCACCCATAAAAGCTCTGTATGTAGGTCTCTGTTGTCGTTTTCATCCTGAGGCAGGCGATGTTTGAAGTATGAATCATTTTATTCTTTAAAAAATTTTTAAAAAATATTTAAAAAAATATGTTTGACGCGATAAAACTATAGGTGCATATATATGTAAAATCTTATGATCTTTTTATATAATATTTTCTCCTCTGATCGTAAATTGCAAGGAAAAATTGTTTCCGATCTAGAACGCCTGTTCCTCTATTGTGCTATAGCGATATGCGTATATCGGTGGAAGAGGTCTCCGATATACGTAGGTTACGCGTGATCGAAGATAAGAGTCGAGGGGGACACTTTTAAATCATTCTGCGTACTGATTTGAAATTTATGTAACACTTTAACCAATGCTTTTTCAATAATGTGTCCAGTCAGTATTTCATTTCACGTTGAACAAAACTATAATTAGATTTTAATAAAAAGAAGGATTTAAAGTCTAAAGTAGAAAATTTAATGGCAGTTCTAATAGCTTCGCGGGCGTAGGAAAGAAAGATGTGAACCTGTTTTTCTACGGACTTTTCAAATGGCGTACCGATGAATTATTCAACCGAAATTACATGCAAGTAGAAGACTTTTTACTTGCAAAGAAGTTCAAGTGATTTTCGACTTCTTATTGCGAGCGAAGTATTTATTTCAATTCGAACTGATTATTCAGTGTTCAATCATCAATTTTGCGCAATAACCGTAAGACTTTCATACCTCCTTAGCGAAAGAAATTTTGGTTTACGGATATTTTCTGCTCAAGAATTATATATTTCTGCAGCCAACTATGTAAATATTATTCAAGGTGCATATCATTTAGAAGGTGAAACTTAAAACATTACGACTATCCGGAAAAAATGATCAAAAAATGTTTGTTGAACTTGAACGAACTTGTGCAAATAATTCTCAGCTATATAGAATCGGTTATTCTGAGATCTCATACTTACTAGAAGAAGTACAATAATTGCAAGTCAATGTTTCCCTTTCTATTCATTACACAGTCGCTTGATGATACTCTTTTAGATGAAAGCGCAAGTGCAACATCACCCGCGAGTACAGGATATAAACACAGTAAAATTATTGTCTTTTCCAAGTTTCTTTCTTTGGATCGAGCTCGGTCTGTACAAAAGCCGAGACAAAAGCAAACACTTGAAAAACCAACACACGCTTTTTGCCCCGATACCCCTAACGTCTGACGCTACATGCATGATTACAGGTGATACAACAGTAATTAATAACAAAACGTCCGACTGAGCCAATCTTAATCGAAAAATCCGTTTAATCGGTCTGATCAATAAGCTTTCTCCGGGCGCGGGCGAAAAAGCCCCCGAGGCAACTCATCGCGGGCCTGATTAAAAGGCTGCACTTCTTTATTATCCGCGGAGTGAAGGGCGCGTAAATAACGGGCTCGTTCGCATGAAATAGCGCCCGGTTGAAATGCAGAGCAGGGGCAATTAGTCGTGCGGTGGGGGCGGGCCCCTCACGCCCACGGGAGGCCGGAGCCAGTGTCCGTCGCGCTGAAATAAAGCGAAACGCGACTTTCTAGCCCGCGTCCACCCCGGGCGCCGTAAAGCCAAGGCCCGGGGCTCGTATAATAAATTCATCAAGCGCGCGGGGGTTTAGTGCTCGCGCCTGCGCACAAAGTCGCCGCGCAATTATCGCTCGTTAGAGGCGCCGCGCGCGCGCGCGCGTTTCCCTCCCGCGGAATCCGGAAACGCGGGGAGAAAACGGATGCACTTTTCATTTCGTTTCGCCGATTCATAAACGGCCCGCGGCGGACTCTTTCCCTCCCGGGCGCCCGTAATTGCCCGCGATCTTACGGCATCTGCCGCGCTGCTTGTTTCTCCCGCGGGCGGCGCTTAAGGAGCGAACGACCGCCGATAGAAATCGCGCGGATCAGGAAGCGCCGCTGCCGCCGTCGCCGCGGGCTTATCCCGCCTGGTTTTTCCCGCCCGCGGCGTGCTTTTCCAGGCCTTGATTGTCCGGCTGTGGCCCCGAGGCGGCCCTCGGGGTTTGTTGTCCTCTCTGCGACGGTTATACCCGCGCCGCTTTTCTTTTTTCCCGTGAACGAGCTGCGGGCGCGTAAATGGCTCCTGATGCTTCTTGCCGACGGCCGACCAGCCGATTCACTAAGCTTGGCCGCTCCTCACTATATTTAGCTTGTGCTTAATTGAGGTGCCGCTGCGCCCGTCGGCAAAAAATTCCTTATGCACGAGCTGTTTTGTATATGCACAGTGCAGTGTACCAAAATACTGCGGTACAACCGAAAAACAAGTAATGCAAAACGAAGGATGAAAGCATTGCCAGCGGTTGCAAGCGAAGGAGGAGACAGTGAGATATTACAAGATTACTTTGATTTACCAGCGTGAGACACGTATACAACCAGACGAGACGCGACGTGGTGGGTTATCTAGCACACAGATCTTTAAGTAGTAATCCCATTAAGAGGGATTACTTGTAAACAGCTAGATTAAAAAATAAATCTCTGTTGTTTTTTAAAATCGCTGTTGTAATTCAGAATTATTTTCCTCTTCCTCGTATCAAGTTTTTATTATTGCAGAGGGTAACTACTCATGTCGGTGCCTTCCCGTCGAGGCCAGTGAGACCTCCCCGAGAGATCGTGTTTACTTACTGTATTTTGTAGCCGTCGCGTGGCCTTTTCCCACTTTGAAAAAGCAGTGTTAGAACCCCTTTGATTCTCTACAAATAAAAGTAAATGCCTATTGCTTTGAACATCGGCAAACAACATTCGTGTTATTCTCGCTGTAATGTGTTATCCACAAAAATCCATTCGCTTAAAATGTCGATAGTTATGATGATTCTTATTTCTAGGATGCGAGCAAAAATATTATTAATTATCTAATAAACGTAAGTAATAATTTTTAGAATAAAAAAATCAATAACGACTTAAGTTTTCATTTAATATTGAAGGACCAAATGTAAATTTAACATTATTTTTAAAAAATACTTTATTTACTTATTATAACATGAATGTAATCATAGCAATTGTAACATATATGTACTGTATATCTTTTTAGTATCAAATACGAATCAAGGTACATTAGAGTACCACCGCAAGGCTTGATTAGCATCAAAAAGAGAGAATAAATTTAAAAGAAGAAAGAAGTTAAAACAAAAAAAATAACGAAACAAAACAAAATAGTAATTTAAATTAAGAGAAACATGATTCTTACTTCTGGATAGACCATAAAAGAAAGGCAACAGTTTTTCAATCAGTTGAGCTGAATTTCGTAATTTAAATCTCGGATTTATAAGGTTACAGAAATGATATAAGCTACTGAAAAATACTTGGCTAAAAATAGGGGAACTAGAAGGATCAAGCCAAGTAGACAGAGGCGTTTGTTCCTCGCCGTCCTCTCTGATCCTTTGAAATTCAATATCGCCTTAGACCCAAAAAATACACGAACCGATCTCTCCCCGTACACACACAGGTGGCAGAAGAGGCGGTCGCCGCGGGTTGAGTTTCACCACTCAAAAATCAATCATGGCGCGGGCACTTCTCACGGGCGATCAACGGCCGGGCGATTTCGCAAGGACGAAAGCCGCGCCGCGGAGCCGGTCCAGGGCGGGAGAGTTTAATGCACCGGGAGATGCGCGCCGGCCGATAATCCCCCCGGCGGAAGCGCGCGCCGCCGCACGTGTTCATTGTGCGCCCGCGCAGTGCGAGAAAGCGAGAGGCGCCATCGGCTAATCGAATCTTTGCGCCCAGCGATTGCCTCCGAGAGCGCCGGTAACGTTGCCATTGAGCCTTGCTTCCGCGCAAGTTATATATATGCCCTCGGAAGAGAACCGCGGACGGCCAGCCGCCTGTGTGTGTACATTGCAAACTTTAAGCGCCGGTCGGAAGTTGATTTTCCCGCGGATGACAGTTGGGGGTTGACATCGGCGCCCTTCCGCGTGACATTGACTCGTGGACGCGGTGCCGGTGCGCGGCTTGCGCAACGATTATACGCATCGCGCAGCGGGTAATTAATCGCGGTTCCTTAGCCGCCGGCCCGCGTCCGCTCTGACATTTACTTTCAGCGGCGGCAGTTTGGACGTGACGCGGAGCGCGCGGCCCTCATTAAGCCTGGCGCGCGCGCCCGTCCGTTATTTAATTGCTGCGAAACCGAAGCTCACGCGGCGGCCCAATAATAAAAAAAAAAAAGCCGGCCATTTAGCGAGATTGGCATCTCGCCGGCGCTCGACACGCAGTTTTTCCCATGCGCCCAGTGAAAGTTCAAGATTAACTGCTTCTCCGTTGTTTCGGGCCTTGGGGACGCGCGCGCGCGCGGCCACGCGTTTCAGAATCGATGCAACGCGGATGCACTCGCGCACATCTCAATCCCCGCGGGGGGAAAGAAGACCGCGTCCAGGTCGGGTCTACGCGGCGCGTATAGGAATCGTCATCACCGGCGGGGTTTGCGCAACGCGGAGGCCGCCGGATTTTCGCGCCGGGACAATAAAGTAGCGCGGGACAATGCGGCAGTAAAGCCGGGGTGAGGTAACCTATGGGGCGCGGGCACATCGATCACACTGGGCAAAAAGGCGAAAGGCGGAGCTAATTGTCGTGAGAGCCGCGGCCGGGTTCATGCGATGAAAGTTCGAGGGAAACTGTGCATTATGCCCGCACGCGCGGTACTTTTTTTTTTTTTTTACGAGGCCCGGAGCCTCGGCGAAAAAGGCCCTTTGCGGCCGGCGCTAATGAGCCGGGGATGCGGCGGACGGCTGCGGAGTCTTCCCGCACCCGGTGGGAAATCGCACCGGAAGCGCGCGGGCACTTTGCGGCCGCCCGCGGCCGAGGAAGCTTTCAGGCTAAGTGTTCCGCGGTGATGAGGTGGAGGATTAGTCCCGGAAAAACCGAAGTGACCAGTGTATATGCCACGTGGATTTTTATCGGTCGATCGGCGGCAGTTAAAAAAAATAATCGAAATTTGATTACAAAGAGACGAGCCTTTCTCTTTTCGAGTCAATTTATTTTGCGGCGCGTGCAATATGTTGCGCCTGTATATAATTACCAAAGCTGTTCTGAATTTTTAAATTAAAATTAATGCCGGCGATAATTCGGGTGACTAAGAGACCGTAAGTGTTGAGGGCGTATTGAGGTGCATTACTTAAGCCAACTTAAAATTGAGGCTGTTACGTATGAAAAAAAAACTGACCGAATTCCAAAAAATCTGTAACGCTAAAACTGTAAATACCTTTAACCTTTAATTTCACTTCACTATTGTATTATTGAACAAATGATCGCTCTGTTAATAAATTTATGCAATGGCACATTGAAGATGTATTTTTATCGGTAACTGCATTTTATTAAATGTACAAAATTTATATACCATATCTTAAAATATGCTAATATAATAATTTGTAATGATTGTAGGCTTTAAAAAATTTTTTCCAAATGTGTAAAAAAATTAATGTACCTCAGATCTGGATTAAAAATTTATGTAGTTTATTTAATGTTCAAGAAACCAATAAATTATTGAAAGTTGTAAAAGTCGAACTAGTATTTATCGTCATCAAATATATGTAGACAATTTTTTACTTATTTTCACTTGTCTAAATTTATTCATATTAAGTGATATACTTATCGTAAATTAGAAAAAGTTTAACTTATTCATGAGAATTTCACAAATTATGAATAATAAAGTTTATAAACTAAACGTTAAAAGTAAAAAATTTCAATATTTTGCTAAATTAGAATTAATGTTTTTTAGTGTGGTATATCCATATGAGAATGCAAATTTTATGAAGTCGGCATGAAGGGTAACTCAGATTTATGAACTGAAGGCTCCGATGTCACATATTCTCTTCATTAATTATGTACCACAAAAATGCATCTAATATATCAAATAATATTAGTGTCGTTGAATCTAATCAATATATGATACAACCAAATAAGTTCACGATGAACTTTCACTTTTCATGAGAATAAATGAAGGTTGAAATTAAATTATATCCCGATAATATTTACGATCTTTATTATCTTCATTTCTTGACATTCAAGCGCGGAAAGTGAAAATTCCCACCGGATAAAATCATAAAGTGCAATGAATATGATAGCTTTTTTGATATAGTAGAAAGGCAAGAGTGAGGATTATATGTGGTTACATAAGCAAGTCTAAAAATAAAATGAATTTAGAAATGGCTTGCAGCGTCAAAAGTAATTAGTGCTATTAATTGTTGATTTTTTACTCATATAACGGTAAAGATAGCGACTATGATGCAGGTTGAACAGGTAAAGCAACAATAGTAGGTAAAAATATTAACTACGCATATACAATACCGGTTTGAAGAGCAAGAATTCAGGTAGGTTTATTTCATTAGTGTATTACGCCAAAGAAACAATCCAGTGCAAATTATGAGCGTTATTACGGTGACATACAATCATTAAATTTAAAGATATCCGTAATAAAGTATGTGAGTATAATGAATGCATTTCTTCAAACATTAAACCCAACAGTATTAAATCTTGGTTAATGCTAATTACATAATTTATATTAGCAAATTGCAAGAATGTGAAATTTTGATCAGTATCATACAGTTTGTATGTAGTGTTAGTAAATCGACCATGATATGTACAAAGTAATCAGAAAGTATGCAGAAACCGTATAGGTTTCACCCGTTAAGGTTAATTTTTATTCTCAGTTTTCTGTCATTAAGAAGAAAACGTTTGCCATTAAAACATCAATGTAAATTAATTAAAATACTCCCTTAAATGTTGGAATTCATTTGAAGAAATTCTCATCATCTAGAAAATCTTTATTGCAACGTCTAACTTTTACTTCAACCGGCACATAATCTTGGTCGGGCATGGAATTAAGCAAATTTTCATCCTCCTTGTGTTCCGCATGCCAAATTTCAAGTTTCACTTTGATTCGTAAAAATTCCTCGTCATTTACTCATCGCAAGCTTATTCGCGGCGGGAATCAGGTAGGTTCAATTTAAATAAATTAGTTTCATATATACTGTATAGGGATATATACTTGCTCTTTTTATTTCTTGGGTACGTGCAAGGAAATTCAATAAGTATAGTATAATTGCTTTCTTAATTGACTAAAGATTTAAACATTGAATTATAATTAATATTTATTATAATAAATAATTTGATCCGATCACCTTAGGTAACTCGAATCTCCAGGAAAGCTCGATCTCTCAAGTGAAATAATATAAGAAATCGTACAAAATATATATAATTCTCAGCAATCAAACCGTTTTTTGCCACAGTAATATCAAGATCCCGAGATAAATAAAAATACACGAGATAGAAACGACTTGTAAGCAGCAGGAAACAATCTTTATCATTTCATTGTACCCCTATTTCGAGTCGATCAAAGCACTGCTGCCTAGCCGCCGAGTGTTATTTCTTCTCGGGGTCAGATCTCCCCGTCCAATACGCAACAAACGTACTTGCATATGCATTTGCAATTAATTGCAACAGATAACCAAGTTTCTCCGCACGCCCATGTCCCAACTTTCTTTCGCACTCTATCAGTAATTACCGCCACACAGTGTAACGCAGCCCGCAAACTCGGCGTCAAACTTGCAGAGGCAGGCGTTCGTGCATGTTGAACACGAATGTAGATGAGGCAACGGAGCGCCGCAGTCGATAACAGCCTCGGCATGAGTGGCCCCCGCGCGCTGACCCGGGGACCGAGCGATTTAGAAAGTGTATCGCGGGCGGCCGCCGCCTTATTTTTTTTTTCGGGGTTCTTTTTTTTTCAGCCGCCTTCGCCCGCGCCGTGAGAGAATTCGCGGAGGCGGCTTTGTTTCTTTTTCCCTTTTTTTTTTTCGTTTTTAATCCTGCGGCCGTCGTAGGATATCTGCGGCGTTTTCGGCGACGACGTGAAACCGTAGACGCTGTTTCACTTTCGCCGGGGCCCATCGCCTCGGCCCCCCGGGAGGTTGCGAAACGCTTAGAGAACCGATGTGTATACACGGCCGAGGGCACGAAGCAGCCTTTTGCGGAAGGAGCGCCTGTTTGACCGATAGAACGGAGGCGCGAGGCTCGTTACCGCATTAGCCCGCCTGGTGGAGAAATTCCGGATCGAGTTTCAGCGTGCGGCCGGGGCGCCATTTCTCTTCCCGAATCCAAATTAAAGCGGGCGATTTTTTTCAGCTCCTCGCCGGCATTAAGAGCTGGACACGTACGCTTGCTAACGACCCGGGGCATCTTTAATTACGGAGGCGCCTTTGGCCCGCGCCGCTTTTGCAAGGCCTTTTCGAAAGGCTTTCCTCGAACGGAGAAAAGCATAACGGCGCTGTATCAGGCCGATGGCGTCTATCCGATTGCCTTATCGCCCGGGCATTCTCTCCCGATCTCGGGAAAAACGGGCGCGGGCTCCTCCCTTTCACGGGCGCGGGATGCCGGCGCCGCGTCAAAAGATTCGCGCGTCGATCAAGGGGGACGGTTTAATGCCTCGAAAACGCTATTAAAGCCGGCCGATTAAAGTCCGCGGCGCCGCTTCCCAAGATAAATCATCCCAAAGGAGGGTCACAGTTTAATGCCCCCGCGGCGGAGGGGGGCATGATTGGCCCGGGCGCAGCATCCGCCGCCCGCGGGCGAAAGGAGCGCGGCGGCGTCGCGCCCAATCAAACGGCCCGTAAATTTTTTTCCGCGGAGCCGCGACCTTCGCGCGCGCGGCGCTCGTAACTTTTACCGGGGGCCCGCCTCCTCCCCGGGAGAAATTCGTCATCCCGCGAGAGTCCGCTCGCGAGCGCATAACCATTACGCAAGCCCAATTTTTCTGTCATTGTTTCGACCTAGAGGGCCGCGAGGCCCGGGTTTCTCCCGGTCCTCGCGTAACAGCACATCCGTCTCCCGCGGCCGATTATCCTCATTATCGTCCAAGTGTGCGTTCTTTCGGGTGGGCGGCTTTTTGCCCGCCCGCGGCCTCGGCCCCCAGTTGCGTGTGTAGAAATTGCGCGCACTCGTCATACGCGCTCGTCGATTGCCGGACATGGTATTATAATGTACATTAAACCTGCCCGTTAACCGGCCTGCACCTGTGTGCGTTCCGTTCGCGGGGACTCGCCTCCTCCGTGCGGCGCGAAGATTTATTTTCGATTTTTTTCTGCCGCGAGTGAAATCGACGGGTTCCTTAAACGCATGATTATGATCGTAATTGGAATTGGAATTGTTCAGCTAAACTTTCCTTTTATTTTCGAAATCAAAAATGTTACACTTGCATAATTACAGATGTGGGGCTAAGTATACTATTGTTATTGGGTATTATGCACTATAATTTATACTTTATGCACATATATTAGATAGCAATGTAAGCAACGTGTCAATTATAATGTATTTACTTTTTTATCCTGGGTGTACGGTAAAAAATATATTTTTTTTTAAATTCTTATTAGTACTAATGAAATAATAACTCGGTGTCTACGTTATTACTCTGCGGATAATACACATACGGCATTGCTGCCTTTAAATTAAAAAATCCCGTTGAAACCATGCAACCTATATAAAGGCAATTCGGTTTACCTTAAAAAAACCTGTTTCTGTTTCCAGTAAAAATTACGAAATTCCTCAAATTCATTGATGCCTATTCCGTATTTTGTTCCACGGGACGTAAGAATATGCATTTCCTTACATTATATACGCGTGCAGCAGTAATTGGGTCTGAATTTTTTTTCTGCTTTAGCGATACAATTGAGCACCGCATTCAACGTAGCAATAGCACCGCCGTGGTTTTATTGCTTTACGTGTTTGTATAATGCCCAAGTATAAATTCAAAACCACTCCTCGATAATGTAAATTATGCGCAAGCAAATGCTCAAGTAAAGAGTTTATTTCTTCTTACGCAAAATTTCTTTTGCATTCGATAGGAACTTAACTTGGTCGTGTATAGGTAAATGGATGATTAATTCAGGAAGCAGTTTCCTGTGTTACGCCCAATATTCTATTAGAATGTAGTAACCTAGAAAGCAAGGTAAACTGTACGATGGATTTATAAGCTGAAGAATTAATCAGAACCTTATTAATGGTACAATTATCTCGAATCATGATGAAACCCGTGATCAAAATTTCTTTTTAGGATCAATTTCCAGTAGTATTACAGCATTGGTGGTTTATCGTTTTACATGCGTTCTGGTTGCTATCGAATTCAATTGGCGTGCAAAGCGCGTTACCGTGTCACTCTTGTAACCTACTAGTAAGAAGAAGCTGAGGCCTACTTTTCGAATGATTTCTCCCTTCTTTAGGCAACTTCGGGTATGGTTATGCGTGAATCGTGATAGGCGGAAATTCTCGCTGCATCCAAAAATAAACTATTTTCACTGCGATCAGGGGAAAAAATGTTTATATTTTCAAAGCGAAAAGCTGCAGGTATATTGGTCTATAAACACCTCTAAAAGACGGAATATCCCAAAGGGGCACACTGGGAAAATTTCCTCTGGACCTGCTTGGATAAAACTTTGATCGGGCGCATTTTCCCATAGAGGCGCAGTGCAACGTCAACGCACAGCGGGCTATTTATATAAAGATTAGACCCGGAAACCTTTATGACCGAACGAACCTGAAATTACCAGCCGGGCGCTAATACGAGCACTAGGCAGAGTTTGTTAAAAGCGGGACCGAGGGATCCCGGGGCGGCCCTGCCTCCCATATTCCGCTTGCGCAACGAGACCCGTGGGGGTGTGCACCGGTGAAAAGCCACGGCGAGAAAGTTGGGCGCGCGTGCGCGGACGCACGTCCCGCGGGGACCCGCGGGGATTATCAATCGGGCTGCAGGTGCGCAGCAGGTGGACGGCCCATCCCGATCGATCAACGTCCGGCCGATTCCCCCTTGCGCAACGCGCAGGGGCGCGATGTATCCCCCCCCCGCGGCCTTGCCGATAACGCGCCTTTTATGCCCCTCCCCCACGGTTTCTCCGCGGATACACGTACATACACGCTGGGGCGGCTCCGGGGTTTTTTTTTTGCGCCGGGACACTTTCTCGGCCGGTAATTGGGAGAGACGTCGATACTTGGGCAAAAACGCACGCGACACTCGAGAGCGCGACTCCCTCTCGGGTGGGAAACAAACGTCCAAGGCCAATTAGTTCCGGGGACGACTTTCGTTGGGAGCTGGCGGGTATTCCGCATCCGCGGCGGTGGCCCGCGTGCGGTGGGCGCGGCGCATTTGAATTTCAGATCGGCGCGCTTTCCGCCAACACGCGTTACGTAAAAGCCGTACGTGCGTGCGCCGCCCCTATTTGTTCCCCGAGATCTCCGACTTTCTGGGTTAATTATTGCACCGGCGCCTGGGCCGCGTTGGAAAAGCCGATCCGCGCGCTTTTTCCCTCGCGCTTTCTTCCCGCGGATCGATTTGTAACCCAGCGCGCATATATAATCCTCGGCTCTTGCGCAATTTCGCGGGATAATTGCCGGGGTCCCAGGAGCGCGGCTTTTTCCCTCCGGGACGCTCCTGCGCGTCTATAATAACACGCGCGATCCGCGTGCGACTCGCGGCAAATTGGAAAAAAAAAGTCCCCGCTCGCGGCTCCACTGTAATCGGTGAAAAGCCCGAGTCAAAGTTCAGGAGCCGGTCGTTCCCCGCAGGTTACACGCGTCCAGGCGAGGAGCGCAGTCACCCCGCGTATATATATACATACCCTCCCGCGGGGGGCAGGCCGCGCGACCCCTAACCTCCCGAAGCAGACATTCGGCTCACGCGCAGGGTATTGTGCAGCGGGCGTGGTTTCGCCAGGCGCCTGTCGAAAGCCGCCCAAATAGAGAAGGGGACATAACCTTGCCGGGCGCGCGCACGTAACCTTGCGCGTGAACTTCGCGCGGTCTTTCTCCCCGCGCGCGCGCGCGCGCCGTTCTACACCCGTTTGCCCGATCACTTTCTCCCGCTGCGGTGCATCTTTCACTTTTCAATTCTCGTCTCCGCGCAGCCGCTGGGCTTTCAGCGCTCGGTGTAGGAGTCGCGTTATCCCCCGTCGAGTTACGAGTTCGCCTCGGCTGTAGCCGAGCTTATTTTAAGAAACATACAGGGATGCGCATGTGGCGCTGCTCGGGCGACCTCTCGGGCGACTTGTCTGCTGTGCCCGTTTAGCCGTGTACATTGTGATGCCTGCGAGAATTAATGAGCTTGTCTGCGGCGGAAATTACGGGACGCGTATTTTATGCATAAATTTTACCACCAGTGAGATATGCGAGGAATTATAATAATCATCAATTATTATTCTCGTATATAATTCTCGTTGGGAAAAGCTTTTTTCTAATCGTTCGATTGAAGCGGTATTTACATTACTTGAGGACAAAGGGTTCGTTACCCATCGCACCATTGCGGAAGCGCAGCATTTTTTGGTCGACCGTTTAAATCCGTAACGATCGTGCTGCACTAAGCGCTTATCCGAAAACATATTCCGATTATGTCACAGATCGAGGGTTCTTAAATTTATACAGGCACAATATAACGTGATCTATTATTTGCAGATTTTTATTTTTTTTTTTTTTTGACTATACAAGTTGGACGAGAAAATCTGCGCTGTTATGTGTCACTCTCATTCTAGGCAGTAGCAGTAGCAGCGTTACGTATGTGTTAAGAGTAAACAAAAAAATTTACGAGTTTGGCTCGCAACAATGATGTTAAAACGCTATTTCATAATTTTACGCCGCTTTGGACTGATATACTTTCTGCGCCCGAGTCTAACCTACATGTGCATTAATTCACATAACACGTATACATAATTTTTAGCTCGACAATTATCAAACGCTGTACAAAAGCAATCGTTCCCGCTGTATCCGTACCTCACTATTCTTGTTATCGCAACATCAGAGAAACTATTTTAGACTAACCGAGAAATTCGTTCACGAATCATAAGATGAAATAGACCGACTCCAATTTGGCTAATGCCATGCGTTCCAAATGATTAGTGTGACTCACTGAAACAGCAGTGTTCATTAATCCCTGCTGCACGACCTCACCAATTAAAATGTTTCAAAGTGGATTGCTCTAAAAATTAATGTATTCGTTCATTATTTATTCGGAAAATATAATTATCCCATGCTGAAGTCTATTTATTAAATACGCAGTTATATTAAGCTTTGAAAATAATAAATTGTAAGAATTTATGTTTCTGTAAAGTTATCAAATCTAATGTCCCGGGCTATGTACGTTGCTACAAGAAAAAGTCCAGTCGAGAAATTCCACTTTGTTTCTTGTATCATTCAATAAGTTCCAATTAAAATTAAATAACCGGATATTAAATTTTCAAAGTAAAAATGTTCTGATTATAAACGAGAAAAAGTTTTACTCTATACAAATATATGAGATGTTTCCAATGCGGATGTAAAGTATTTAATCATTGCTTTCGATTTCACGTGTATAAAATAGCTCCCAAGCATATTGAGCCGACGAACTAGGTCGATTAATAGCTATCATTTCCATCCTGTTTACTATTCCGACATTTACGATCGATTACTTGTTAATCTATAAAAACATTTGCATAACTTCGAACATGGGAAATCTTCTACAATTTTTATTATTCCTTTAATAATAAATCAATAAACATTTCAAATGAATAAAACTAATTACATGTTTTTAATACCATTAAATTCATCCTAAATACCAAATTTTATTTGTATTTATTTTATGAAAATTCGCGATAAAAATATTAACCGAATACATTAAATTTTATAGAATCATTTTTCTTACATCCAACGTTGATGTATTGTTTAAAGTACGTACAGCCTATACAAAGACTTATTATGCACATTAAAATTACTATCGTAAAAGTAAACAAGCTAATTTACAAACATAAGATGTTTGTGCATTTTATACAATGAATTTCAGAAATATATTATCTGATTTTGATTAACGCCATGTGTACCATAAATTTGTCTCACGTTGATAGCCTTGAAGGAATAAATCAACGAATAAAACGGTCGATTAAATTTGCTAAGCCATTCGGAACAAATTTGTAATATCTTCAATTCCTAGAACTATAGCCACTAATTCATTTATATAATACGGTAATTAAAAGAGTACAACTCGTCACATGATGTCTAAAGATTAAATTAAACGAAATGCACTTTAAGTTAAACGGAAGTTATTGTGTAGACACATATAAAGAGATTTTGGCATTTCTTTTGTATTTAAAATGGGAAAAAGTAATTTTTTTAAAGATTCATTTCATAAAAAATAGACTACTTTCTAAAAAGATGTTTTTTCTATGCACATTTCCTTTCACGCATGAAATATCGTTCCATTAATTTAACATAAATTTGCTTTGAAGGAGTTTTTGAGTCGAAAATGCTCGGCAAAAAACTCTTTATCGGCAGTATAAATAAAACTAGCCCGAATTAAACTAGCCCGATTCATTAGAAAGACGATGAATATTTAAAAACAAAAGCACATTTTCATCGGGAAAGGACTACTTTGCACGCATTTTACCGTAGACTGCATATCGCAAGCGGTTTGGCGAGGCTCGGCCGATCGGCAAAGGAGCCGGAGCCTGTAAAGTTATAGAAATATTCTGGAAAAAGTTATAAAAGCGCAGTAAAGCGTATTAGTGTAACAGGCGGTAGTTTGCCGCGAGGCTGACGCGGCGCGCGCACCGACTACCGAGTGCGCCGGCCGCCAGCTCTTGGACACTTGGGTGGCGGTCGCTTGCTTTTTCTCCTTTTCGTAACCGTGAAAGCGGCTCCCGGCGTCGAGTTGGAGGCCCGCGAGTGGGCCGTCTAATCCGGGGATCGAACCCCGGGCTGAAACAAGGGCCGGGCCAATTTACGTAACGGCCGGTGGGCTCTCGATCAGCGGTTTGACACAGTGAAAACACCGGGCGGCGGCGGCGGCGGGTGGGCCGACTTTCCCGCGCGGGGATCCTGGCGCCCCACCTCGTGGTCGCGGGCTCGCGGGGGAAGCCTCGCGGTGACTCTCACCGCCCGGGCGCCGGGGGAGGGCGAAGAAAGGCGAAAGGAAAGGACGACGTGCCGGGGATCCTGGGGGCTTCCGGACGCCCCGGGTGGGGAGGGCCCGTGGCGGGGGGCGGCGCGCGCCTATGCCGCTTTTCGGGGCCCGGGGTAGGAGGATACGCGCCTATAAAACCCCGGCGTTCCGGCTTATTGGCCGAAGTTTAAGTCCACGTCTCCCCGCGGCAAGGCAACCCCAAGGCGCACGGGAGCCCCAGCGGGCTGGACAGCCGTTCACCATGAGGATTCGCCCGAGATGCGCGGTTAGTCCAAGCACTCCCCGCGTGTGCGGCCCAGTTACTCCAGTGCGAACGGGCCCGCGTCGCCCAGTGCTCATGGTGCTTCGTCGTTAGCGCGAGCCGCGCGCCCTCCCTCGGCCCCCGCGCCCTCTGGTGCTTGTGCATTGTTCGCCGGTCGCGCGTGATCCTTATCGGCCGCTAGCCGAGCCGCCTGCGAAACCGAGTTTCCGAAACCCTTTCCCTGGGCTCGAGACCGTAGAAAGCTGGCCGGCCTCCGTTACTCTTCGCGCCGCGCGCATTGTTCGCGGCCCTGTGCATGTTTGTAAATAAAGTCGGGCGTTTTCGCCGCTTTGCCCAATCGACTCGACAAATTTTAATCCCTCGTTTTGTCGGCCTTGAGATAAGCGAGGAAGTAAGAGGACCGGCGTACCCGCGCTAGACCGGCTACCGGTCTTGCATCTCTTATCTTTCTGTGCCGCGGAATGTTGACCTAGAATAGATGGACTTGGGCATCGGTATGGTACGAACAACCAATCACTGGCCAAGACTTTGCGAGGGAATCTTTATTCGTTCCGGCTTGTATTACATATTTCATAATGTCTGCAACTAGCCTTTTATAACGACCATGAATTGAGATTCCCCCGATTTTTAATACCGATCGGTATTTTGTAAATATTTAACAACTCGGAGAAATTTTAAAGGCAAACATAAATTATTAAGTGAGCGAGGAATAATCATTATTTATTAACCATAAGTACTTTAAATAATCTTTTTACAGCGGCCAGTTTTACCGAGTAGAAAGTTACGCAGCTACTGAATATCTGAAAAAAATCAATAAACACCAATTATTTGGAATCGTGTCAGTAGGGAAAACGCACTTCACTGACATTTACCTTGACTGGTTTTACGCACTACTGCTATACTCTTTCTCTTAACAATCGATCATCATTTTATTGTTTTATAAACGTCTACTTGCACTTAATTGTTTCTTCCTTTATAGCTGTACTCAAGGACGTATGTGCAACAAATGCCACAAGTACATGTAACTTTGGACTGAAGATGACATATTAACCATGTACATTCGAGGTTCCCACTTATATTCTACCTTTATGCAACTGCACTTTTTAAGTGACTTATTGTTTACAGTTTTATCGTAACGTCACAATCTTAGATCTGCACCATTGAATTTTAATAATATTTACATGTATAATTTGCACTACTACGCATAACTTTGAACGAATACTTCGTACAATTACGTAATGACGACTGAACAATCGCTCGAAACAATGGAGCCCTCGACAAAGAGCAACAAATTCAGAATCCTGCCGAGTACACGACGAGGGAAGATCGCATGTTAAGCGACCGGCGTCGCGATAATTGCCCGATTTTCAGCGGGCGAGCGTACGACGAGAGCAATTACCGGTTCGATAAAAATCGCCGGCGCATCGGTACTTGGCCCACTCGTGGCCCTCGTACACGTGCCACTGGCCCGCGGCGCTCGCGGCGGCAATGTCACTTTCTGTCGGGACTTTCTCGCGGGGGGACGAAAAAATATAGAGAATTACGGGACGACGGGTCGCGGCGTGTATACCGCGTACATCGAGAAAGTTTATCGGGCGTAGAAAAGCGCGCGGTGGCCATAGTGAAAATCGGCAATTCGTTCACATGTATGTGTGTATGCGGCGGACGCGCGGGCGTTCGCGGGTCACGCACATGGCGACTGACGCTCTACGCTCTCGGTTTCAGGCCTCACTAGCGCTGCTACTGCAGGTTGCACTCGTGGCGGGCAGAGCGCCATGGGACCAGACGCAGCTGATTCCGCCCCAGCCGCAACAGGCGATCAGGTAAGCCCGCTTTCTTCGGCCGCCCGGTTCGGGCGCTAATTGTCCCCACCTCGACCCTCGAAAGCGACACGTCCCGTTGCCGAGGCCCCGCAGGTGCGCGCGACTTTTATGAACTCCGACCAGTTTACGAGGGCAATTAACTCGTCTTGGTAGGCGCACCCGGTTTCGCCCGCTCCGTCCTCGGATTCCGAGCGTCGCTTTTTTTCTGCGCGACTTTAATCCCGATTTGTCGGTTTACGCGACGTCTTGCATTATTCGTTGTACGGCATTTTTTTCGAGCCGCAAGCGTATTCCTGCTTCTCTAGCCGCTTTTACGGAATGACTAGAAACTTCTCTTTTTTCTTGGGCATTTCCAGCGAATCGATACTGATGGGAGATAATCGAATATATTTAGAACATAATATGGGCTCTTTGTTTTTCAAAAGATTGAAACGACGGAAAAAGTTTATGAAAATGGAACACTTGTCTTACAGAGTCTTTCTTGTATCTATTTACGTTTATATAGTCGAGACTAGTAATTTTTTTTCAAAACATGCCAACATTCTTGCTCCTTAAAGGAACCAAATTTGTATTTAATTTTTATAATTATTTAATAATTTTTATAATATAATTTTTTATATCTCCGGTAGCAGCTCAAATTTACTATTAAGTTAATTATATATTTTTTTATGTATTTATCGTTGTTCTATTTAAGTTCCCATTACGGTATTAATAACAGGAAGCAGCTTTGCAGTGTCTGCTAAATAAAGTACATGAAAAAATTCAGTGGCGCTTGTCTCTATCGGATGAGACTGGAGATGATATCTGGAACGATTCGAATCCGAGTTCAATTATACATCATTACTTATATAACTTTATTAATTATATAACTCTCTCGCGCAATTTTTTTTAGTTTTAATTAATATTGTTTTATAATTCTGTCTTGTGAAAAAATATTAGTATTCCAATTTTCAGTCCAGGCTGACCTTTATGTATTGTTAAAGTTTCGCTGGTGGTGATCACGGAAGTGGAGGTGGTTACGGAGGTGGCGGCGGTCATGGAGCTGCTGACTTTGGAGGCGGTCACGGAGCTGCTGACTTCGGAGGCGGTCATGGGGCTGTCGATTTTGGAGGCGGTCACGGAGGCGGCGGTGGGGGCTACGTAGGTGGCGGAGCCGCTGATTTCGGCGCTCACGGCGGTGGTCATGGAGGTGGAGGTGGCCACGGAGGCGGCGATTTTGGCGGAGGTGGCCATGGGGGCGGCGGCTTTGGCGGAGGTGGCCATGGGGGTGGCGACTTTGGCGGAGGCGGTCACGGAGGCGGCGGGGGAGGCTTTGGTGGCTACGGAGGCGGGGCCGGTGACCACGGAGCCATTGCCGATTTTGGTGGCGGCGGTGGACATGGGGGCGGTGGCGACTTGGCAGGCTACGGAAGTGCAAGTGCCAGCGCCAGCGCTGGTGGTCATGTTGACTTTGGCGCTGGTCACGGAGGTGGCGGCGATTTTGGTAGCAGTGCCGTTGCTGGCTATGGAGCCGGCGCTGGCGGTGATCCGCATCACGATCACCATGAAGAAAAAGGCTATTGGAAGAAGAAGCTGATCTGGAAACCCGGCTGGAAGAAGATTTGGAAGCCCGCCAAGAAGCAAATCTGGAAGCCCGCGTGGAAGAAGTACTACAAGCCTGACTGGCAGCCGACCAAAAAGGCCGTATGGCGCGATATCCAAGTACCTGCGTGGAAGAAGATCTGGAAGCCCGTGTGGAAGGAAATCCAAGTACCCGCATGGAAGGAAATCAAAGTACCTGCCTGGAAAAAGATTTACAAGCCAATCTGGGTGCCGATAAAGGTTCCCGCCTGGAAAGAAATCCAAGTGCCCGATTGGAAGAAGATATACAAGCCTATCTGGGTGCCCATTAAGGTACCTGCCTGGAAAGATATCCAAGTTCCTGCCTGGAAGAAAATTTGGATACCCGAATGGGTAAAGGTTGGAATACCCGGTGAAAAACATCTTGGAACTGACGCCCATGGATGGGAATACACCAGTCATGATCTCTGGAAGAAGAAACTTATATGGAAGCCTCTGTGGAAGAAGATTTGGAAGACAGCTAAGAAGCAAATCTGGGTTGAAGAGAAGAAACTCGAGTGGAAGGAAGAGTGGAAACAAATTTGGAAGCCGGCAAAGAAACAAATATGGGTAGAGGACAAGAAGCTAGCCTGGAAGGAAGAGTGGAAACAGATCTGGAAACCTGGAAAGAAGCAGATCTGGGTAGCGGATAAGAAACTCGAATGGAAGGAGGACTGGAAGCAGATCTGGAAAACGGAACAGAAACAGGAGTGGGTTGAAGACAAAAAGCTTGTGTGGAAGGAGGCCTGGAAACAGATCTGGGTACCTGACTGGAAGGAGATCTGGGTGCCCGGTTGGAAGAAGATTTGGAAGCCCGTCTGGATTTCGGAGTGGTTCCCGATTGATGACCATCACGAGCACCACGGCTGGAAAGATAGGAAGGATACGGTGGCGCAGACGAACCAAGGCAGGACGGCGCCCGACCAACCAAAACAACAGCAGCAGCAACAGCAGCAGCCGCAGTTGCAGCAACAGCAAAAGAGCAGCTCGAATCCAGTGAGGTGGGACAGGTCGTTCCAAGTAGCGCCGGCGGCGGTAGCACCCGCAGCCCAACTACCGACCATCACCCAGGACCTCGTACCGCCACCGCTGGGCCAGCCGGCAAGCTCGCCGGCTCAGCCGTTCGTGTTTCCTGGGCGACGCTGAAATGCTACAGCGACCTGTACAAAATTTCCACATCGCGTCTCAAAAGATGCATTAATGCTACTTACGCTGTATGATAATAAGCGACTGTACATATTGATTAAGTTAAGCTGCGTAGAGGTGGGCACGTTGCTGCGCCCGCCGCAATTGACTGAAGGGCCCTTTTATCTTTCGCCTTAGCGCAATATTTTATCTCTATTCTTTCGTATCTCTCTCCTTCCACTTTTTTTTATAATACCAGTAGTAGATTTTACCCTCTACTCGTACCTTCTCTCTTCTCACATATACCTCCCCCTGAGTATATATATTTTTTATATAATTATGCCGCGAGCGTCCCATTTTTTGTACACTCCGATTGTCCTCCTATGCATTTTTATACTCGAGCGCAAATGCGTTGTTAAATGTTGTCCATCTATTGTTAACTAATGCTATCGAATAAAGTTGATTAATTTTTGTTAAACCAATCTCTCATTTATTTAAAGTCCAAGATATATAGTCATATCCTAAGGATATCGTACCAAGGTAAAGGCCGGAAATCGCTTTACTACGTATCTTACATTGTTAATTGTGATAATACAAAATAAAGAGTACCTAATTCTATCATATACAAAGTTTAAAGATCTTTTTTTGGTTTTCTAACGGTAAACTTTCTCAGCCACCTTATAAATACGTGCAAGTTCTGTAATCTTTATGATTATTTCTCTAGCGCGCAGTAGAAACTAAAATTCAAATGACAACAATAAACCGAAGTGCGCCAAAAGAAATATCATAACCGTCTTTAAAAAACGTTGAAAACATCGCCTATATAGTGAGTGATAAAACACGCCTTCATTTCTTTCATCCTCCTAACCGCAAGTCCAGCAAGCAGAAAAAGTTGTGGTACCGCCCGGTGACCATTGAATATCTCGCGCGTGCAGAAAAACTCCTCGGTGAAGCAAAAGCGAATCCCCTAATTACAACCCTGAGGAGAAATCGAATTGGCGATGGGTTGCGCAATGATCAAAAATCAACCGAAGAGCGGGGAACGGCGAGGCCGGCACAAGTCCTGGCTCTGACGCAAGCCGCGCGCGAAGACGCCGCGTGACAATAGAGCAAACACTCGGACTTGCGCATATCCATTATGCATGTGCAGCTCTGTACGAAGGGGGCATCCCGGAGAGAAAGCTCGAGAGTGGGGAGTCGGTGCTCAGGAGAAAGCGAGCACCCACACGCGTTGTGCCCATAAATTAATTCGCGCAGCGATAAGCCGGGGCACTTGTGTGTGCGCCGGCGGAAAGAAACCGAAGTCGTGAGAGCCCGATGAGATCGCTCGCGGCTCCTCGGAGGCTGTGTGTGTGTGTTCTCTCGCCCACTCCGAGTGATGCGCGCCCGCTACTGCAAACGTACTCGTGCGACCCCCGAGAGCCTCTTTGCAGTCGGAAGCACGAGAGTGAAAGGTTCCGCGGACCGATGAAAAGGAGTCGCGGCCCACGCGCTCTTGTCCCCGCACTACCCTGCGGCTGTGTGGATAAATGATTGATGGGTTATCTGCATTGACAAGAGTCTAAGAGGCCGGCTAAAAAGTTTCACGGACGCCTGACTTGTTCACCGAGCTTTTTTAAACTCGCCAGTTTATGTTGATCATATACTTAATTGACGACACTTTCTGGCCAATACTTTATGATAATAACCGGGCGAAAATATTTGCTACTAATAGCTTTATTAATATATTATAAAAAGACGAAAGGAAATACATGAAATTCAATCGATCAATATGAATTTCAATATTTGTAGTGTAAAAGATAAATTTGTCAAAATTGAAAATTCTAATTTGACATAATTAATTTAATTTACCACTTGAGCCATCTTAGAAAGTGCTCCTTATGCGCTCCTTATTATCATTGACAGTAATGTATTTGATTATTAAAATTTTTGTTATAATGACAATTGAAAAATGTATAAAATTGTATATTTTAAATTTAACTACAAATCCAATTGTACATACCAAATATAATTACAGAATAAACTTCATTTGATTCAGTTTCAAAATAGCTACTCATATCAGAGGAATAGAATGTCTTAGCTTTAGTTAAATGATAAAGAACGCGTGGTGAAATAGAAAGAAACCACTTAAATTTGCACTTTTGTCCCTGGTGACTGCGTGAACATAAATTATGTTCTAAATTATCGGATTAATCCGAAAAGAACCAACAGATTTCCGATTCTCACAGGAAAGTGCAATTTTATCTGTTTTTATTTGAATATATTAGGATCTCATGAGATTAGATTTCTTATTTTAATTTTGCATTACTTAAAAGATCACTTAGCTCGAGATTAATAACACTATTTTTCCATTAAAATATTTACTATTTTTAAATTTATTTAAATAATTAATTCAAATGAAAATAATTATTTCAAATGATGTTTCATTGCATTTAAGACTATTAGGTTATTAAAATCTTGTTTATAGTAAATAATAATAGTTATAAAATTTCACCAGAGAAGACGGAATAAATTTCAATAATTCTTTTGAGATTATACAACAATTCTCTATTCGAAATTCTGTAAAGACAGTAGATGTGTATCTGTATTCTATAAGTATTAAAAGTAAAATGAAACAAATATAATGTAATAAAATCGCTACTTTTACGACTCTTTTATTGACGAAATGAGCAGAAAACTTCGTCGCAGTCAATAAAATTATTTGAATATAGACATCATCATACTTTAGTAACTCCAACATAACTCTTATAAAAATGAGTCTCAACTAAACATCGTTGCTATTAGGCAGTATTCAAAGATGCAGCTAGAGCCGCGCAATGTAAAAAGTTTTTCTTGCGCTAAATTTTTGTTCCAGGTTTTACTACGAGTTCTTTTTCATAAATGATGGCAGTTCCGACACGGAGCGAAAAAATAAGCGCGAGTTGGAAAAATAAAAGAAAACAGCATAAAAGCGGTGGCTCGCATTTTTTTATGGTTCCATATCATCGCGCTCGGCCAAATTGCGGGCCGCGCGCCGCGTCTGCAGCGCCTTTACTCCAAGTTGGAAAAGTCGCGAGCGCTACCGCGAAAGTCCATAACCTTGTGGGAAACGTACCCGCGGCTGGCGAAAAACCCGCACGTCTCATCGTCTATTCACCGAGCAGTTCAGCAATGGCTTATTACGGTAGCTGCAGGAGCAATATTTACGACGCCCCGTAATTGCGACGTTATTTTTGCAAATCCCTGCGCTTTTTGCGCCCACGCATAACTTGTCATCGAATCGCTAATTCGGCCCGTTTTCTCAGTAGAAAAAAATAAGGCTAGCCGGTGTGCCTCAGCGTTACGAGACACTGTTTTGGAAAACGGATTTTTTCCCTCGCCGTCGTTTCTGCAGGCCAGATGATAGCTCGCGAAGACTCGGCCACCGCCTCGCAGACGATGTTTACAAAGCGTCGTACGCCTGTACTGTTAAGACACGACCGCGCTGGAATGATTAATTGGATGGCCGTCCGGTAGATTGGTAATGAATAAATTACTATTACCGGCGCGGCGCCCCTCCTTTCTTCTCTGATCCCATGATGCCATTATCTGCCGATTAATTAAAATACACGCGCGATTTCTCATTTTGGACGAAACTCGCGAAAGTGGAGATGCGGTTGTTCCTGAAGACACCGGAGTCTTTTGCTCGATTCCCGAGGCCTGCGACCGGACGATTCTACAGCGCCGGGGCCTTGATTTATTCGATCCGCCGGCGATTAATGCCCCGCACGCGTTTTATTTTACGAGCGCCACGTCTTCATTTGAAGCGGTAGGCAATTAACACGTCGGTGCACTCGATAAGGTAATTGGCCGGCGCGGGAGTCAGGTCTTCAATTATCTTTTCGTTCCTGTTGCACCTTTTGTGAAATCGCGAAACGATGTTGTTGCGCGTCGATATTCCGGCGGTCCACTCGACAAAATGCCTATATAATTAAAAGAGCAGGTCAGACGACAACGCCGATCAAGTGTATAAGTTGGTCGCCCCAACAATTTGTACTAAATGGGACAAACGGAGACGCGTTTGTCGGACACACTTATTCAAATTGAAGACGGGTATCACGGAGTTACGCGTATTCAATCGACGTTATTAAAGGAATGACAGACATTAAGTGCAGCCCGACGCATAATCACGAGTCACTTATTATACGGGCTTCGCATTACGATGTCCCGAAAGTCCCTCCGGCCGCACTCTTACATTTACCATGTGCGTTTTACTAACTCTCATTATACATTCGAGGTTGTAGATGTTTGCATAGATCGAAATCCGATGGGAAAGAAAGTATAAACAGAGCACACAAGACCTTCTCTCAGGAAATCACTCGCCACATCCTCCAAAAACCATAAATGTTGCATTTCCAATGTTACGCCGCGAAAGCTACAAGTCAGGTACACGCGGGCCAAGAGAGCAGGGGAAAAAAGGAGCAGGATTAGCGCATCGGTCGTGCTTTCGTAATCCCCATATCAGAGATTCTTCGCGCGTTCTAACGCGGACCGCGCGTGACTCGTGCACCTGGGACGTGACGCGCCTGTCCCGGTGGTGAAAGACGCCCGCACGGTAAATGGCGAGAGAGTCTCCGCGTTCTGCGCGCGCCTCGGGAGATGCGACTCTACGCGGAAGCGCTTTCGAAAGCGCGGGTTGCGCTCTACGGCCTCCCGATCCACCGCCGGTCATTGCGGTCCCCAATCGGGACCGTCGCAGAAATGTCGAGGAGCGCGGTAATTAGCGCGCGAAACACTTCCTCGCAGCGAGGCGCGTTTTGATGACCGATGGTGGCTTTTGAATTCTAGATGAGCGCCTCAATGGACCGTTGCGAAAATAGAATCTGTTTAGGTTGATCCGCCACTCGTCTCGACGTCAGCATTGTCAGGCCGGTAACAGTACCTTCTTCGGCTGCTCGGACACGCGTTAATCTGATCCAGACGGCTGTCCGATTTATTTTTAGCTGCGCAAAGGCGGACTTAGTTTAAAAACCGCTAATGTATGCGGACCCATTAATTCGTCAAGCTTTCACTTGTATACATGAAAACTGCGGTGCAAATGTATAATTGCATAATGCCTCAACTATTGGCGTGTAATAAAAATATGTTTTTAATCGCCAAATCGACAGTAAGAATTTTAATAAGTGCAGTAAGTTGATACAAATTTATCAGCTAATAATTTAGAGTATACGTTGATAAAATATTCGAAACAGCGCGTACAACTGAAGTACTCGCAGCTAACAATAGATGCTAAAGTGCGCTTGCAATTGTTTCCGGCATTACGAAATTGAACGGGAACAGCATTTACTGTGCCGACTTTTTTCCCTTGCAACGGATGCTTATCCTGCACCGAGATGCGAAATCGTTCACGATGCCGCGGTCAGAGAAAACTGGGTAGATGATCTGATCAAGTGGAACGAACATATTACACGTACAATTTCGATATCGTTGGATTATACCTTGCATTCAAAAAAATGCCGAGTGTGCCTGAAATGTATTCGATTATGTATTATTATATACATCGACATTTTCTTTACTTGTGAATATATCATCAAATGTTGTGACCTGGACCCTTGTAGATTGAAGATTAAGTCTAATTCAAATTAAGTAATATCAAAGGTTATATTACAATATAATATTTATTATATTATAGTTATTCATCCGTTTCTATGAAATTTCTATTTCACCAGTTAACCATAAGGTAAAAAAAAAGTTTAAGTTTAAAGCATTAAAAATGTGCGTAATAATATTTTATAAAGCAGAGTGGATATTTTGTTAGTACATATTCAATGCTATTGCTTTAATTAGTTTAAAAGAAATAAGAATTAAAAAATCGTTCTCTTTTAAACTTATTATATTGTACAAAAACAGCTTAAAAGCGAAATGTATACGTCAGTCTTTAAATAAAGAATTTCAATACATATTCAATGACCTGCACATCAACTAGGACTGAAGCTCACATATTTATCTAAAGAAAAGACTCTGATGCTGGTGTATATAATAAATGAAAATACTGATACAGAATCCATTATGCAACAGTATTTGCATAAATACGTCAAAGCCTTATTTGTAGTACATCAATGCTATCATGACTCTGCTTTTTCCTCGTGTCCATGCTTATCTTTTACACTTCATGGTATAAAGTCAAAATAGCCACTTGAAGCAATAGTCACTTGAAGATGGTCTCTGCGATACTTTATGTGCTGCTCACTGTAGTTGTTATTTGCTGCTACAGCTGCTTTAAGCCTAAAAAGTTCCCGCCAGGTTCGAGTTAAAAAAATTATGCTCTATAAGATTAAACAAAATGAATACCAACATATTTTTACCATTATAAATTTTTATCAAAGTGACAACTAAAATGTGCAGGTCCGAAATGGTTACCATTTATTGGATGTTTGCCGGAATTTCAACAATTAAGAAAGAAGTTGGGTTATGTACATAAGACCTTCGAAGCTTTTTCGGACATATACGGACCCATTATAGGTTTAAAACTGGGAAAGCAGACCTTTGTGGTAATTTCTTCATATGATTTGATAAAGAAAGTTCTTTTAACAGAAGAATTCAATGGAAGACCTGAGGGCTTTTTCTTCAAAGTTCGAGCATTTGGAAAAAAGAAAGGTTTGAAAGCATTAACATTTAAATTTATAGTTTACTACTCCAAAAATAAACTATTTTTTAATAATATTTTATAAAAATAAACCATATTTGATTATTTTTTTTTTCAATTTATTTATTTATTCTTGTATTGCAACTTGACCATTAGCGACCAAAATGGTATCGAGTACAGAATAATATTTTTTAATATTCCATGCACATATATAACATAGTACTTACATATGGTGATTGTACATGCACTAATGCATTTATTTTATGTTTTTTTATGAGTCTGATTTTTGTTTTTAAATTAAATATTTCGTCAACTTTTTCATGAGTACTTACACATATTTTAAAATCTTCGGAAATTCGTTTCCGAATTTTGAAGTTATTCGATAAGTCCTTAGACTTAGAGTCCTTAGACGCAATCTACACGCAAGACGCAAGTTTTCACAAAAGGATTCCGATTTTAGTAGATGCTAGTTGATTATTTTGTACAAATGATGTATTAATCTCTACATTGTATGTACGCGAATGCGACGACTAAGAGTTAAAGCCTAGGATCGATTCAGAGTGGCACAAAGCATTTTTTTAGTAGTGCGTTCAGTATACGAAGAACGTATGTAAATATATCTTGTAACGAATTCCCTCTAATCATACATTAGGTAATATACCCATCCAACGGTAGTTACAATTTGGGAAAGGATAACTACTCAAGCATGTTAACACGCGACAGGCCTCTTTCTCCTTTACTCTGGACTGCTTGCCGATCAACTTTGGCAGCTCTACACCTATCGTAATAAAGGAAACCAATATAATTCTGTGCTGCAGCACAGAATACGTTGCACGTCGCTATTACAATATACTCAGTTGTTCCCCACCGCTTTAAATATCTCGCGCGCGAGGACGAAAACTGTCAATTTCACAAACGTTTTCGATCAGATTTTGGAACATTAAGATGAAGAAGCGAGATCTACAATTGTACTAAAAAACTTCAATTTTTTGAATTTATTTTCAAAATTATAATTAGATAATTAAATTATGAGTGAAGCTTTTTACAATTTAGAAGTGAAAAAAATTCAAAATACAATTGCATCGAAAATTATAAATTGATAAAATCCATTTTTCGTATACATTGAGAGTGCAGTAATAACTACTTGTTCTCAAAGAAACATCTGTTCAGATCTATAATTAACAAAGATATGAATTTTAATATTTATTAATATTTACATAACGAGATTTGAATTAGAACATTTTAGGCTACTTCTTTTTTTGGAGTAATCCATATGTCACGGGCAATATTTGAATCTACCCATAAACAGATTATCTATTTACAAGTTTTTTCTTGAATTGTAAATAAGTACACATACACTAGTAAATAAAACTTTAAAATTGAGTGAATTACATTTTGCCTACCTTTACTGTATTTTAGCCTCAAGGGGTTATATGGTAGAGAGGGTATGATAGTTCCAGTCTGCTCGCTCTAAGTTCTGAAGGATAACTAATAATTTTATTGTGTAGCTTTAAGTGTAATATAAATATTGAAGAGTGAACTTTTCTGTAAGGCATTGTATTTAATGATGGTGCCGGATGGATGCAGATTCGGCGGTTTACTGGGAGGCATCTCAAATCTTTTGGCTTGGGTCAAAAGGACGCATCTCAACGGCTGACAACCGAAGCTCAAAATCTAGTTGAATTTTTTAAAAAGAAAAGCGAGAAGGGTCCAATCGCCATGCATACTGCCTTCGATACTGCAGTACTCAATACACTATGGATAATGTTCGCCGGAATTAGATTTGAGTACGATGACGTAAAACTGCAAGAAATACTCTTCGTTGTTCATGAGGTATTCAGGTGAGATCCTATATTATTCTGGTACTGTTCAGGTATAGTTAGTATTTATCTAAAAATTCAGTGATACAAATAGTAAAATATGTAAAAATAAGGTTACTTTTTTTTAATAAAAAAAACACAAAACAGTGGGAAGCAAGCAAATACCATGATTGTTTATTAAATTTTTTCATAAGCTTACATTATAATATTTCATTATCTGATTAATTATATTTTAAACAGATTTAAAAAAAATTAAATCTGTAAGAATTTTGGATTAAAAAATGTATGATTAATTTTCCTTTTGAGTGTAATTAAAGTGCGCCATTGCACTTTCAAGACAAGTATTTACACTTAAAAGTAGTAGAAATAAATTAAAATAAACATATAATTCCCGATATTGAAAGTAACTACATTATCAAAATTTTGTACATAGAAATGCGTGTTTATTAAAAGTAGTTTGAATCTGTTTAGTATAATACTTATGATACAAAAATATTGTTTAATTTTATATAACTGCAGGAATGATAATATTTCTTTATTTCTTAAAAGCATTTTGTTATTTTTAAAGCACTTATTTGCATGCACAAAATCTTTATAGTTGTGTTAAATTAATATGTCTTAAATACTTATATATTCCTTAGGTTAAACGACATGTTAGGAGGTGTTTTGTCCCACCTACCTATTTTACGATTTATCATCCCAGAACTTTCTGGATACAATGAATTGATGAAGAACCTACATCGACTTTGGGGTTATTTCGGTGACGAAATATCTCACCATGAAATGAATCTTCCTGAGGGTCAACCGCATAATCTTATTGACGCCTTCCTCATCGAGATGAAAAGTCACGATAGTAAAACAGAGACAGTATATGATCGTGAGTAATAATATGAATCATTTAATCAGAGATTAGGCATGCACGAGAAAATATAATAATAAATTATAAAGTGAAGTAAAATCAAAAAAAGAAATAATATGATATATCATTACTTAAATTTGGTCAGGCGAAAATTTGCTAGTTCTGTGTTTGGATTTGTTTCTCGCTGGATCGAAAACGACCACCGATACTTTAGCAATGATCTTCGCCTTCCTTGCTCTCAATCCACATTGGACCTTTTATCTGCGCCAGGAGTTAGATGAGGTTGTAGGCAGAGAAAGGTCACCTACCTTGTCAGACTTGCCGGCGATGCCCAAAGTCGAGGCTTTTCTTGCTGAGGTATCAATGTGGGATTATGATTTCTTAATGTAGTGAAATTTCAAAAAAAAAAATCATTTTTATGGAGGTTGTTCTTTCAGTTTACAGGAAAATTAAGTTTTTACCTCTAACTAAAAATTTATAGTCTATTAATAAATTATTTATAGTAAATAGATAGAACATTGAGCTTCATTTTAGAAATGTAAACTTCTCATTTCTCTTATTTTATTAAATTTTGTCTATTTTTGTAGGCACAGAGGTGGCTTGTTCTTTCACCATTGGGTTTACCGCATAGAGCTACTAAAGATGTTACGCTGGAGGGATATTTGATTCCTAAGGTATAATTAAAAACAGATAAAACAATTGATATATCTACTTTTATTGTATTTATTGTATCTTTATCGTATTGATATTAAATAAATAATTATTTAATATTTTTTATTCTTTATATAAAGGGTACAACTGTTATCGTAAATTTTCACAGTATACATTTTAACAAAAACCAATGGGAAAATCCCGAGGAATTTCGCCCGCAAAGATTTTTGGATAAAGATGGAAAATTTCAAAATAACAATGCTCTTCTACCGTTTGGTATTGGTAAGAAATATTAAAAATACTTATATTTTAATGATTGCTCATATATTTTACATTAAATATATATTAAGAAGTTTTGTATATTATTCTAATCTTAATAAAAAAAAATTAATTTTTTTTTCATACATTATCTGTTAATTAAATAACTGATAAATCAATGTTTGAAAATAGGCCAAATTATGTATAGTAAATAATTTTTGTTTCAAAAGAAATATTAAAGTATTTATTAATATAAATATTTTATAATTTTAATAATTTGATAATTTAAGATATTGTAATTAATTTTAAAAAATGTTAAATTATCGAATATTTAACAAGACGATTAAGAAAGAAATATTTAAGTTTTAACCTATAATCTAATTAGATTTTTGAATAAAAAATTGTATATTTACTGCAATGAATCAATTACTTACACATTTTTATTTTTAATACTAAGAATATACGTATTATTAAAGTATTACAATACTATTGTAGAAAGTATTTAACTTTTACAGGAAGAAAGTGGTTGAGGTAGAAACAACATGAGTTTTGTAAAATTAGTAAACTGGTGATTTTGATAAAATTGAAAGGTTGATTTGAGCTGAAATATCTCCGTAGTTTAAAGACATACCTTTCAAATCAACCTTTTAATTTCATCAAAATTTATATTTAAAATCATTAATATCATTAATATTTAATTCTATATATATATTAGTTTAAATAAAAATATAAATTTCTAAACTAAAGTAAATTATCAGGAAAGAGACGTTGCCTTGGTGAGGGCCTCGCGCGGTCCACAGTCTACCTCTTTCTTACGTATGTGCTGCATCACCTGGATTTTGAAGTGGTGGAAGGCATGAAACAACCTGATGTGAATGGAATCGATGGTTTTGTGATATCCCCCAAACCATATCATTTAATATTCAAACCACGAGCAGACTGAAACGCTAAAAGTATACCTCTCAAGGAAAGCACTAGTGTATATAAAGCTTTTTTAAAGGCAAAACTTTTATTAAATAGCATGAAACAGAAAGCGAATTCAAATATAAATAAATTATACATTTACCTTTGATGTTAAATCCTATATGCACAAACTATACTCTTAGTCAAATAACTTTGAAGGCACTCGATAGCAATTATACATGTATACACGCTCACGCAAGTATACAAAAATTATTTCTTTGTTTTTTAAGAATATTATAAATTATTTTTGAACCTAATCAATTTTTATTTTATTATCTGCGCTAAATATCCTATATATGCATAACATTTTAGTTTTAAATATAGTAAAATTAATTATATTGAATGTATTCATAATTATTATTATTCTAAATTCTGTTATAACTTATTAACTTTAACATTACTGAAAAATTCATTTTGCAATATATAGCTTTGATGTAATACTATGCTTAGAGTAGTATAGATTAATTATTTTCTGCTATGAATTAGTTAAATAATGCCATAGTTTACAACAATAGTGTTCGTTCTTTACGATTTCATCATTTTTTATAATTTTAAAATTAAATCAACATGAAAAAACAAAAAATAAAAGATAAAAAATCGCGTTTCAAATAGAACACGATAATGATTTGATAACAGCTGAAAATTTGTAAAATATGACATATTTTGATACCGAGTTTAATAGTGCATAATAATATTTATACTGAATTAATAAATACTGAAATACTAAAATCCTTAAATTCTGCAGTTTTTATATTTTTTTTTATGAATTTTAAAAGCTTGCATTTGAAAGATACGTAATTAACTTAAAATAATCATACGCAGTCCAACATTAGGTCGCTTTTTTATCATAAATTCGTTTCTACGTAGTTGTTTTGAAGACCGCCATTGAGCGTAAAATACGTTTGTTAGCGCTCTCACTTTCCTTCGTCGTCGCCCACGAGCGGGATGTATATATACGGCTTCAAGCTGACACTAAAAAGACTGACGAAAATTATATAGCAGTGCAGTGCGCGCAGTAAATAAATGCCGAGTCTCCGTGAGTCTGAATCGCGCAGGTCTTTCATTTCGTATTTATTTGAGCTGAGAAGACCCCGCTTTGAAGTAACGACACCTATAACCTTTTGAAGGTTCACTGACTTATATGTTCAAGTATAAGCCGTTGGATAGAATTTTGGGCTACGCGCACGATTGGAGGCATATTGATTTTTTAAAGAAAACGTAAAGTTTATATGTTAGTTTCTATCTGCGCGGTGTTATAAATATTTTAAAAAAAATATTAAATTAAATCCACATTTAAATTGTCACTAAATAAATCTTCGATTCTTTATTTAAGGAAAACTGAAGAAATCAATGAATGTGGTAATGAACAGATTGTTTGATTATTTAACATGATTTGTATGGAAATTAAAATAATGATTTAACCAAATATACATTTATAAAAAAATTGAAATGTATGTGTTTATTTGTATATGTATTCTCAAACATTATTTCTAATCTTGTAATTTATAAATGCATTGTAGTTTAAATATAAGTCATGATTGATATAAGTCATTTAGAGAAAAATTCTCAGATTTACTCAGGTACAATATACTTTCACTTACATACTCTTATTTATCGATAGTAATACCATGACTACAACAATGAAACTAATTCTAATGCATACCCATATTCTTAATCGCTTACAACATGCACGCAGTAGTTTGATATAAAATGCACGAAGAAAATGCAAACAAAATACTTTCAAATAAAATACTTTCAGATATACATTGGATCGGAATTATTTTCTCACTTCTTTTACAATGAAATTTTAGAATTGTAACTAAATTAGAGTCGAATTTGGTTTTTACATATCAACAGAATTTAACAATTAATATAATAAATGTAATCAATATAATATAATAAATTCTAAATATTACCATTGTTCTGTGTAAAGTATGTGTTTTCTTGATACACCGCTGTATAGTACGAGAGAAATTCTCTAAATTAAAGAAAATTTCAAATAAATTGTACAAGTTTTTGATTGGACTTTTTAACTTGAAAAAACTCTTATATGTCTACACAAACTGTAAATACAGAACAGACGCTCTATAACAGACTTGAAGTTCTAAAAGCTGCAATATCAGTCCACAAAAAAATGCATTAAATAATATTCGCGTATAGTGTCGACATATCCATTAAAATATTAATGTTCATATGTGTGATATATTAAGCACATTGCTTTATACAATGTATCCGTTACCATACGATAAATGAAATTAAGATCGAAATTTATAAATCAATCTTTTCAATAAGACGTTGTTACCTCGCTCATAAGAGATTATAATTTTCTACATCGTTATAATGCTTAAACTATTTATTAGTACATGGAAAGAAACAAGATGATCTTTTGTTTGTTTTGATAAAATACATTATTTTCTTTATTATTTTATCTTATACGTTAAATAAAAAAAGGTTATAAATCAAACGCTAAAAATTGGAAAATAATAGTAAAAGCAGATGAAAGGAGAACGTTGATTTATTGATTAAACTAGGGGAAGACAACTTACTATTGGTTACGCGAGTACGTTAATTCCATTGATTCATATTTTATCCGTTATTATTTTAAGATAACAAGCTTTAATATTTAGTAAAATTAGAAATTTATTTGATAATAAAGAAACTTAGTTTCAAAAAACAATTTCTAGCAAAAGTATTTTTATCGTTAAATAACCATGAAATACGTTAACAATGTTTTATAATTAATCAAATTATGTCTTCCAAAGTATAAACAATTTTATATATATAACATATGAAATATGCATGAATAATATGAAGAAATGCACACAATAAAAAGTATATGCAATCTCAACATTCTATTCAATCTATCTATAATCTTCTCTTATAAGTATTTCCTTCTAAAGTTGACAAAATTTCATTCCATTTATTTACAATATAATTCAATAACTCACGAGTCTGGCATATAGTTGATGTTACTAATAAGAAATCCATATAATTTACAATTTATTTAAATGCTTGAATTAAAATTTACATTTATTTAAAAGTCATAGAAGAAATATTAAAGAACAAAACAATCCTTTATCACAAAATAATATTTTTAATATTTTAAATATTTTTTAATGTTTTTAATTTAATATAAATATTAATATTTATATTACTATTAATATTGACACAATATTTTTGAAACTATTTTATTAGTTAAATGGTATTATATTTGTGTTCTGAAGTTAATTTAATAAATTTTGCTTTGATATTCAACAAATGACAACAGTTGTTCTATTTGATTATCCGTTCAATAATTTTATTCGTGAAATTGTATTATATTTATATTTACGGTTTTATTATCTGCAACATCTTAATTCTCTTGCAACTCTTGCCATTGACAAAATCCATTGTGATATCTTCCTTTTTTCTGAATTCTTGTGAGGTAATTAAAGTGTTATATTCTTAACGGATTTAAGCATACTATTTATTAGCATAATGAATTAATATTGAACCATCCTAGGAATGTGTGCAGAGTCAACAGTAATGTTCTCGTAATGACAAAATCGAGTGCTTATGTGGAGTCAACTTGCTTAACAAAAGCCGATTTATTGGGATTTTGAGTGCACTGATAGACTGAATATATCATACAAAGTAAGATACATGAAAACAAAAATAAAGTAATGATTACCTACCGAGATTAATTAGTGAAGCGATAACGATAATGCTCGAGACGACTCATTTCCTAATTTTTAAGAGATTTATTACGTAACTTCTATGAATATTATTGTACTTCCTGTAATCAGTCCCTAAACAGCCATGAGACGAATCCTATTGAATTTTATTATTTTCGGTTTACTTATCATTGTAGTTAATCATTACTACACTTTTCTCAGTCTTTTAAGCTGGATCATTGAATAATTACTTAAAACTAGTTTCATTATATTTATATTGATCTTATACATTTTTTCACCAATATCTTTTGATTGTTATTTCAATTAATTTGAAAATAACATAAAAATTGTACTTTTATATTGTTTTTTAAATAAACTGACTTTTTATGAATAAATATTAGAATTGATAAAAATCAAATGTATATTCATAATACACGTAAAAAATACCTATAATTAAAAACCTTACAATCGGTTGTAAGAGAAATTCTAAGCCAAACCTAAAATATTCAAATATTTATAAATTTGAGTTTAATGAACGTATAGACTCCTACTAGGTGTTATTCAATTACACTTTTTATTACACATATATTCTATTAAATATTTTTAGGTTCATTGTGTTAATATATTTCTGTTACGTTAAGCGATAGTTTAAGTAATAGATGAGAAATTCGTTTAATACTCCCTTGATAAACTTTGTATAAACTTATTCTTCTAAATTTATTTAATTAAGTGATAAAACATTAATTTCTTTGATATTTGATACTTTCTTTTTAATTGATACTTTAAGTTCTTGATTTAATAATTCTATCTGATTAATCAGATGAAACATAAATATTTCAATCTTTACGAGCAGAATGTTATAGCGTTCACCTCATTTTTATCGAGACATCATATCTACTGAATATTTTTGCATTAATTAGATTCACAAACATTCTTTTTTTTATTTATATATTTTCAATATAAAAATTAGACAACTTGACATTCTTGTTTTATAGAAAATATTTCTATTTCTAACATTACAATTTATCTTTGTCACTGCACTCATGTGTTACATTATCACGATCGGTTGGAAGTAACTCTACGCAATAACAAAACTTCATAAGGCTTTGGGGATATTGTAAGGCCTGTATTCACTTCTAGAGTAGGTGGTTTTTGTCCAGGTAATGGTAATAACTCAAAACGCTGCATAATCCCAGTAAAGAGGATAAACAACGCCGACCTAGCTAATGGTACTCCTGGACACATTCGTTTACCTGCAAATAAAAAAAATTATTTACATATAAATTTAAGTAATGAATTTTAATTATCACTGCTATTATTAATATGCACAATAATAGCTTTTATTAAATATAATTTTCGTAAACATATGAATCTTTGAATATTTTAATTTGTTTTAAGGTTATTTTAAATGAAAACGAGAAATCCGTTATAATTCACTAAAACTATTTCTAGCTGTAGATACTAAATGTACTTTTGTGTGTAGAATAATTTCTTATTAATGTCTATTCTAATCTATTTAACATAAGGAAAATATTTTATCTTTCTTCTTTCTTATTATATTAACTATCGTTTGTATAATGTATTATAATTTATAAATTTAAATTCGGTGCTTGCGTGTTATTGATTATTTTTTCACTTAAAATTGTAATTAAAATTACTATTTTTAAACCCACTCAAGCCGATAAGTGGAATTTGATGACTTAAAACAGTCATTTTTTTCATTTAGTTCAAATATGCGCCGTTTTGTTCGTTAATCTAATTCCATCTAGACGGCAACTTCATAATATCCCCTTCGTAGAAGCCCACCTCCTTATTTGCGAAGAACTCGGACAGCCACTTTTCACAAGTTTCTTTTGAATTCAACTTTATACTAGCAACGGTGGTCGCCATGGACAGGAACAGGTGGTAATCGCTAGGCTATATGGTGGATGTGATAAAACCTCCCATCCGAGCTCCCGTAGCTTCTGACAAGTCATCAACGAAGTGTGTGGCCTGGCGTTGTCCTGGTGGAACACTACACGCTTCCTGTTGGCCAATTCTGGAAGTTTCTGGTCGATCACCAGCTTCAAGCGTTCCAGTTGTTCGCAGTAGATGGTAGAATTAAGCGTCTGTCCATATAGGAGCAACATATAGTGGATGATTCCCTTCCAATTCCACCAAACACACAGCAAAACATTCCTAGCCGTCAATCCCGGCTTGGCCACTGTTTGGGACAATTCACCGGCCTTCGACCACGATCGTTTTCTTGCGTCAAATCATGCGGCACTCAAATATCAAGCTTTTTTTGTATCCAGCCTTCTGCAGATGGCTTAAAATGATTTGGTGACTCATTCCCATCTCCTGGCCGATGTAACGAGATGCCACATGCCGGTCTCGATTTTTCCATGATTTGATCGGTATTCATTATCACAGGTCTTCCGACGGCTGGCTTATCCATGGTGTGGTTTTCACCGACTCTGAATCATCGAAACCATTCTTTCGCGATTCGAAGTGATAGAGTATCATCCCCTAAAACACCACGAATCTCACGGAACGATTCTCTAGCGGATTTGCCTTTAATGAAGGAAAACTTTAAAATAGCGCGAATTTCGGCGTTAGTAAACTCCATTTTTACACATTTATAACTGTTGAATGCAATATCTAAACTAATCATGCATAGCGTAGTTTTGTAGGTTATGTCAAGACCTTTCAAATGATGTATAGTATTACTAGATACGAGCTCTGTAGCGCTTTGTACATAGCCGCGAAATTCAATAGAGAAGAAGGCGGAAGGATGATACTAGGTTGGCAAATATATATTTGCCAACAGGAATGGTGTTCCACCAGGACAACGTCAGACCGCACACTTTGTTGATGACTCGTCAGAACCTACGAGAGCTCGGTATTATGAAGTTGCCATCTAGATGGAAACAGATTATCGAACAAAACGGCGCATATTTGAACTAAATCCGATCATTGTAACACTTTTTATAAAGCATTGAATACAGAGCTAAAAAGCGGAAGGGAGATATTTGCCAACCTTATATTAAACGAAAACTGTTATTTGATGTACATATATTAAAACCACTGAATTTAATAGTTATGTATATTGATACTTTTCACTTTCACCAATTACTATCATTGATTAAAATACAAGTTAGCACCCAATACAAAATAAAGTTACATCTAAAAAGTACATACGGTAAATACAGTTTAAAAATTAAATCTTTTAAATCTATTGGGTGTTTCAAGTCAACTTCTGTGTCAAATTCTATGTTTTTAAAAGGAATATATTTTTTAGTAGTCAGTGAAAACCTAAGAATCGTAAACATTTATTAATTATACCTTTTCCAAAGAATGTAAGATTATTATCCTCTATCAATGTACCATTCTTTAAAAACCTCTCAGGTTTGAAGGAACGAGGTTCTGGATAGAGATTTGAATCGAAGTGTATCGAGTATAAATTTAGTATGATGGCGCTATTACGTGGTATATCGTAATCGAAAAGCTTCGTGTCTTCCAACACCCTTCTAGGACCAATTATCGGAACTACAGGCACAAGTCTTTGACTCTCTATCATAACTGCATCCACATACGGCATCCTGAAAATTTAGGCCAGTAAATTAACAACGTAATACATAGATATTAAACAAATTATACTTTTAAAAATACAGAGCTTAAATGTCATTAAAGTAAGTTCAGAAATGAAGTATTGTTTTTGCTCTTCGCCCGAATTCTTCGTAAAGCAATGGAGTTGCAAGTTTTTATCTCAAGAAGAAAGTTACTTTTTAAACTTTTAAAACTCGCTCAGAATACTCGATTTTCAACATCTTAAAGCGCTTTTACTCTCCCATGAGTGAGCAAGTCGCGTTTTTATCCGAGTTGTCACGGTATTCACCATTCCGACTTTGCGTAGTACATTTTTTAATATCGTCTTCAGTGAACTTCTGTACAATAAGAATACAGAGTGAAACTTCATGCATGTATTAGTTCCCTTACGACTTATTGTACATGCCAACGATACAAAAAAATTAATTTTTTTTAGATGTTCATAATATTATGAAATAAAACGTGTCAAATTATTGAATTCACTTAATTATATAAAAATAAAATTTAGTAAACTTTTGTCGATGAATCTTTATCGCGGACTTCATCTTAAAAGTTTTTGTTAATTCAAATTATTTTTTATAACTAATATTTATTTTCAATTATATTACTTTGGCTTGTCTGACATATCCGGTAGCTTCTCGTGACCAATGACACGATCGATTTCCTCATGAACCAGGCGTTGAGAATTCTGGTTAATCAACATGTTCAGAAATAGAAAATCCAAAGTCGTTGCGGTGATATTTAGTCCAGCCAAAAGAATGTCCACAAGTATCATTATCAACTGATCCTCTAATACACAACCGAAATTAAATTGAGTATTAAATATACCGTTAAATTTGGCTATAATCCAATAATACCATGAAGCTTTTTGCTCCCAGTGCAATTTTTTCCTGTTTGTTTTGATACTATATCAGATACATTATCTTTTTAGATAATCCGTGAAAAACTGTCACTACGCATGTTTTATCCGATTCATAATACGCATTGTCGGCTCGGCTTGAGAGTATGCCGGCGTACGACTATAGAAAGACATGAACACACATGTATAATGCTTAAATATTTAAAACGCATACTGTAGAAGCCTTAGTTCAATTAGAATCTGAAGCATCAAATTATTACGACACCACCGGAGAACGTGTAACTCTATAAGTGTAATCAAATTTGTAATCGGTTTGTCATTGAGTTTTAGGTGATCTAACTAAAATTGGTTTTTGTAAATTTAATTTTTTTAATTGCTAAAATTTTTATTTATAATGTTTTCTATATTGCACTGTAATTGTGTCAATATATTATAATCACAGTAAAAGTTAGGTTTTTATGCTATTATTTTAACATTGTTTTCCGAATTTCAGCAAAAAACACAATATGGTATATGATAGATCCCTTCAAATACGTTTTGTTCAAAAAGGAGATCGTATACAAACCATCGAAGCCGGCTTGGGGACCTTTGCCCGCATACATCTCGTTCAAAAACATATCGATAAGATCGGCCTTGCTTCCTGGAACATAGTTCTTTTTGTGCTCTTCGATCGTTTCCTGAAATAACATAAAAAGTATTGTGACTCAATTATTATATATGGACTTTGAAAAATAATGAATATATTTTTAATAGTTAAAGACTCACCATCAAGATAGATTTAAATTCATTATTTAGAGTGATCAGGAGATTGTAGCCTGAATAATTTGGTGCAATAAAACGGATCCAAGGATAAGCCGAGAGGATACCGCCCGTCATATCAAACACCTGTGCTCGCCTTTCCATTAGCTTAATTAATGTTTGCAATCTGTTTATTGTTCAAGAGAAAATAGTTATATATAATAAATTATGCAGTAAGAGAAATGTTCAACAGTTCGAACCTATTCTTATCGAATCCCTTCCCTGCCGCGAAAGTCCAAAGGACATTTATGATGGCAGGGATAATTAACGGCTTAATCGTATGTACACTCCCGCTCTCAAAGTTCTGAAGAACCAGATCCAGCTCCTTTTTTATTGAGTCGGACATCTCACGGCGCGCGAATCCAACAGATTTCATGCTTTTGAGAAACCAGTTACGTATTTTTCGCCAATCTTCTCCGTCATTCATAGTTATACCTGCTTCATTGTAAGAAGTAAAACAAGCACATATATAAGCTTATTTTTTCTCCATAAAGATTTTATAATCGAGCCTTCAAAAATGTTGTCAAAGTTTCTCGTCAGCTGACTGATAGGCAGCCAAAAATGCATGTGATAGGATTAGTCGCTTAGGATGATAAAGGTTAGGATAGATAGACGGGTCAAGGATTGATAATACAGTCACACAAGAAAAATATTTTCTAACCTGGGGTGGACACCTACCTATACATATTCTACAGTATTTGGATTCACTTAATCTGAATCTGGTTTCTGTTTGTCCCCGTTACATCAAGGTCAAGGTGATTCACAGTCAAAACTGATAAGTATCAAAAAACATCCCTTCAATGTAATAAATATCTTATCTGTATCTGCACTCAAGTCACCTTCACGCGTTAAATGTGGACAACGGAAAAATTGTCTTACCCGGAAAGACTCTGAATAAAGTAGCTTGGCTTAATTTTGAAGCATTTACAGAAATTTTTTTTAGAAACAGGAAAAGCTCAAATATAAGAATATTGTTTCCGAAATGTTAAACAGCTTTTAAAAATTAGAGTGCTTTATGAATTTCAAATAGTATTTTTTACATGTTCACCTTTAATAAATTTCAACAATCTTTAACACTGAAAAATTCAAACAATCTTGGAAATTTCAGTGAAGAGCAAAATCAATGTTTTAACCAATATATTAAAGTCATGAAATTTCAATGCCAGGGGAGATGGGATGAAAGTATGCTATCAGATTTTTGTTGGATGCACAAAGAAAGAAGTAAAAAGTACAAAAAAATGATTTGCACAGATTTGTTGAAAAAAAAAACGAACGCATTACGGCAACAAAATGAAAATGAGTACCAAACATGAAATTTTTCTTTTATAATATCAAAACCAGTTATTGTACCTTAGAAGTCAGCCCCCGATTATTTTGCTACAGTTAAAAGGATGTTAAATGATGTATAAAGTCGCTCGGGCAAGTTCCTCTTGGTGTACATCGGGTTATGCTAATACCGATGGTCACATTCTCCATTGAATGTCGACATTCAATCATGTGCAATAGACTATTTTAGCCAGAAATGTTCATTATGCAAACTAAATTAAACTGTTTGACCTTTATGAATGTTACTTCTCGTAACTTAAATATTTTTCAGCAATTATTTCATTTGATCTACAAATAAGCTTGACCTTGATGTAATGCGGTCAAACAAACGCGTATGTATTATATAAAAGGATTAGAAGGAAATGGAGGAGCAGAAATTAAAAATCGGTAAAGTAGTATAGGAATTGAAGCAAAGTAAAAAGAAGTACATAGTAAAGCAGAAAAGGAGAAGTAAAGATAGAAAGAAAAAACAAAAAACTAATTAAGGTAATTAGGGTAGTAAAGAACTGTATAAATTATAAGGTAAAAGATTTTATTTATTTTTAGGGGATAATGTTTTTCTTTTATGGAATTAGTAATAATGCTTAATAATTGATCGCCTTAGGAAGTGCTGAAAGTATTGTTCATTGACTTAGAAAAGAAATTTTCATTAAAGAAAATAAATAGGAAATATGAAGATATTGCCAGAAAAACTTTTGTAAGATTTTGAGTTTGGTTCGAGGGTATATTCATAAAAGAATTATTGCAATATGTTCCAGGTTTGCGCGAAATCATCGCGAAAGCATCGACCGAAGCAATCACCGGGTGCCGGCGATTATTTTGCCGCGTTAATTAATTATCTTATTTTATTGAAGTATCATTATTCTAAAACTTTGTAATAAAAGCTCAAACTTTATTTTAAACAATGGATTTATTTTTTCATACTTATTTTCCACATTAGTCATTTCGTTTCCGGCGTATGTGTCTCTTTTTCAATTTTCAAATGATTCCATATTACGAAATTTTAGTTCACTTGATTTATGCAATTTGAAATTTAAATTAATTTGATGAAGTAAATGATTATCTAATACATTGATAAAATTTCATTTACTATGAGTTGCGAATTTTTGTACGGAAATTATTCGAAATAAAATTCAGGTAGATTGGTAAAGATGGTAAATTTTTCGACCCACTGTTGTATTCACCGCGGAAGAGATGAATTTCAAGTTTATTGAGCTGATATGAGTTGGGTGAGAATAGATAAGACAGAATCAAATGAAATTATTTTATGTGTAGCTAGAAAATTTAGCTCACCTTTCCTTGCACCCATATTCCTTAATTCAATGAAGAAGTTCCAGGGTCGTCCATCATACTCTTCACCGTTAAACACTGCATGAATGCATGGAACACCAGATACAACATAGGTATCATCACTGCCAATCTTTAATTTTATTACCGGACTGTTGTAGCGCTTCGAAAGTTCGATAAAGGCCTCATGCTGACCGCCTAACTTTTGTGCGAGTCTTCGCACCTCCTTTACGTTGCCTACAAAAGGCCATGAAAAGGGTCCTAAAAATAATAAATTAAAAATAACGGTAAAGAATAAAGAAATTAAGAATCAATAAATAAAAGGACAATGTTTCTCAAAATTATGTGATTTCTACAAAGATTATTCATGTAAAATGTTTATTTTTTAGGCTAAATAACACATATAAGTCATTATATATTTGAAATATTACTCTAATACTCAAAAATGATCTGGAACTAGCACTCAGAAAATATTATACGTTGAAAATAACTCTACACTTACACTATAGCTATAAGTGTAAATGATTAAAATTGTTGTGACAAAACTCCGTCGGGGTTAAGGACGAGGTGCGCGTGAGGATTTCCGCCTTCACGTCCCTGCTGCCGGAGACGAGCTCTGCCAAAGGTTTGCTCTTTTTGAGCCTCGGCTTTCGCCGAATAGCTCGGGACGAGCGCGGGCAAGACCTACTCCGAGCGAAAAGGGAGGGAGGGAGTCAAAGCCGCTCTCACCTCTTTTTTTTATATAGGGGTATAGAGGTGGTAATTCTAACGGGTGGATTTACGTATTTATTGAGTTTTAGGTAGGGGCCTGAATATAGATCTAAATTCAACTAAAGGGACATCGACGCTTTCTACGGACGAAAGCGTCGCTACAATTTCACACCCAATGCTAGAGGTGGATATTAATCGCGTTCCTTAGGAAAGGAACATTTCACGTCCAATACAAAGACGAATATCTGTCACGCTCCTCAGGAGAGGAGCGGATTCAACGCCCAATTCAAAAGGCGGATTAATCTTCCGATCCCTCAGGAGAGGAGAACGGACCCGGCGCCCCAATGCAAAAGGCGGTGACTTTAACGATCCTCAGAAGAGGACACGTTTCACGCCAAATGCAAAGGCGGATAAGTTTCACGCTCCTCAAGAGAGGCAGCAGATTCACGCCCAACGCAAAGGCGGATAAGTTTCACGCTCCTCAGGAGAGGCAGCGGATTCACGCCCAATGCAAAGGCGGATAAGTTTCACGCTCCTCAAGAGAGGCAGCAGATTCACGCCCAACGCAAAGGCGGATAAGTTTCACGCTCCTCAGGAGAGGCAGCGGATTCACGCCCAATGCAAAGGCGGATAAGTTTCACGCTCCTCAGGAGAGGCAGCGGATTCACGCCCTTATGAAAGGACGGATAAGGGTAAATATTCACGTTTCTCTTCTGAAGAGAAACGGATTCACGCCCTTGCTGAAGAGCGGATGGGGAGGGTGGATCAACGCTTCTCTACTAAAGAGAAACGGATAATTGGGGGCGGACCCCGAAAATAAAAGATAAACTTTTATAAATCGACTGAGATTCAGCTTGCTCGCTGAACTCAGTCTTATATATTTGTGAATTTGTCGCCGTGAAAATGTACAGCAGACAGAGAGGCGGCTGGTCACTCCGTGGGCTCACAGTCTCTGTACCGCAGGCGGGTTGCGTCGCGCTTTTAATTAAGGGCTGGTTCGCCGCTCGAGTCGTCGCCGCCGATTTTTCCGTAAAAACCCCGAGCGGGACAAATGAGCGAGTCGGGAAAACGGAAAGTTTTCCCGCATGGATGACGCAACCCTGAGAGAGAGAAAAGATGTGGCTTGGAGGCAAGTGGCAGATTCCTCGAAGGAGGGAAAACTGCCGCCCTTCCTCAACTAGAAAAATTGAGCCCTTTTCTCTTTCTCTTACAAATTAGCCTTAATTGTTTATATTTTGACATTTCTGAACTTATATTATTATCGAACTTAAAATTTAAGACCGATTCATTTTTTGTGGTAAATGAATCGGATATATTTAAGATATATTGTTGACAATTATTATTTTCATATGTTAATTTTTAGATTTTGCTCTTTGCTAAATATTTAAGAATACTCGTGCGGTGGACCGCTTAACGTCGCGTGATGTTGCTTGGAAATATTTGTAAAAAGACTATTGTTTTTATTGGAAATTATATTGTTGATTTAGAAAAGAGCAATATCTGTAACTTATAATTAAGCAAAAATAGAGATTGATAAGACCAAATCTCTTTTCGGTTATTGATACTTATAATGTAATAGTTTTTTTGGTGTTTTTACAACTTTTTGATGTTATGCACGTAGCTAGCGTTACAATTCGGTTTTATTGATTATTATAATTATATTTCTGCTCATCCGCGGAGATGAGGCAATTATTATCTATGGTGGGTTAAATTGGCGGTGATTATACTACGGTGACTGTATTCTTACTCAAAGAGTAAGAATATTGATAGTTTTCCGCTGAGCAAAATAATTTCAAGAAAAAGATTATAAAATATGAAATAATTATTATTAAAAGTGAACAAATTAATTAAATAATAATTACAAATCAATATTAATTATGCGAGAAGGCCGCCCGAGTCGTGCACTCTTTGAAAAAGCGAAGAACTCCTAAAATCCTCTGTGTACTCTTTAGTCCTCTTTTGTACTCCCCCCACCACTGGCCGCTGGCTCGCCGGGCCTACCGGCCTCCCCATTCCACTGCCCTCGGCTGCCGCCTTGCCCCTCATTGCACTGCCCCTTCCACTGACTTGCTTCCGGATTTCAGATCCGGAGTACAGCTTTGCGAACTCTTGTGTCCTCTTTGTACTTTTTCGAAAGAGGACTAAGTGAGCGGCCCCTCGATAAGTCTTCATTTTTGCTGATGGGATGGAGAAAATAATAGTGACGGTGGGAATCAATTTTACAAAAGCTGAAAGAGATTTCATAGTGAGGACCACGAGAACTTCAGGATGCGAATCTATAGATCCACAGAGCTCTAACGAAGTTACAGTTGGGAAGGTTAGTTTTATTTCTATTTGAATTTCTATGTGAATTTGGAATTCCGTGACATTCAAGTAAATCAACAGATATAATTAATATATACACATAAATATATGTTCGTCTTATTAGTGTTCGAGTATAATGAGCACATAAGAAGGCCTCGAACAGCAGACAATGTCGAGGAGCAAGAAGAACAAGAAGAGAGTATTAAAATTGACGAGAATGAGAATGAGAGTGACCATTTGAACGTGGAGGATATACTGCACTTTGTGGAGAATGTGAATGTTAATTATGGACCCGGTACGTAATGTTTAATGTAATTTAATTAATATAATATAATATTGTATCTAATTTGTTAATTGTAAACCGTTGGGAATTTTTTCAGAAATGAAATGATTGTACAGAGACGTAGGAGACTGCATTTCAGTAAGTATTTCTTTTACTCATTATTTCATTACTCGTCTCGCAATCATTCCGCCTTCATGCCTACTTGTTGTTGACAATTTCAACAGTTGCCAAATGGGCACGTGTCGAAGTCTGGAGGGCGCCTTGCGGCCCCGACCACTTGTCCTACAATTTCCCATTGACTGTTTCCTTTGCTCATATTCGCTGCGCTGCGGGGAGAGGCCGTGTTTTTTGACCGCTGGGCGGAGTTTTTACCATTTTCTAAACGCCTGTATATTCACAGGATGGTTTCTGACTATTTCGTCACCGGCAAGAGAAATGCTTAGAATTGCCTCAGCTATCCAGTGGTATAGTTAGAGACAACTAATTAAAAAACAGACTGTATATGTAAATACAAACAGTCAATAAAATGTTGTTTTCTTTTTTTCTGTTTTCTTATAGGATGCAGCATATGCGACACGATAGAGAAACTGCATAAGCTACAACCCTGCATGCACCAAAAATGTTTCGAATGCGTTTGTAAGCTGATTTCACAGAACTGCCCTTTTTGTAAGTCACGAATTGAATCGTACTTGTCTCAACAAATGATGGGAGACGAAAGGTGGCACGACGGAGTGCAAACAGATCTTGAAGTACAGTAGAATGAACAACTAATCACAGATCTTGGATTTGAACGAAATAAATAATATGAAGAGATAATTACTATTTATTCTGACCTTATCAAATTCACATTTATTTCTTAAAAAATATTAAAAATTATAAAAAACATCATGACGAACACAAAATTATTATAAAAAAGGCATATGCAAAAGATCATACAGTTTCTCAATTTTATTTATATTTTCCAGAAAAAATATCACGAGTTGATACACAAAAGTTTTTCTACTAGTTTTCAACTAGTTTTTTTCAAATAATATTTTTTTTGATTTTATAAATAGTTGCATAGTTTTTACTTTTTATAAGGCCTTTATTTATAAAATGGCAATAAAAATACAGTCATTAATTTGGAACAGTTACTTCTAATATATTTTATTTTAGTTTTTTGGACAACTTTAGTTAACATTACTCGTCGGTACAACTACGACTACTTATAGGAATGCGATATGAATTAGGATATGCATAAAAATTCAATTTGTGAACAATAACTGCACAATAAAATACGCATGATAATATACTGTTGTGACGATAAATATGCACATATCGGTAAATATGCATAAACGTGTACAACATTTTTAAATAGGAATAACTTCGTGCTTTAGTTTTTTATATCATGTTTTTATATTAATACGTATTTTAATTTTAAAAATATATTACTTTGATATAGAACATATCACTTACTTTAATAAATAAACAGGCATCTTCAGTGAAGATAATATTTTATTCATTTAAAAAAAACAAAATACTCTTATATACCACGAAGTAAATTTTTCACTTATCTTGCAAATGATCTAATGAACTCGATGAATTCAAAATTCAATAAAATATTTATTGCAATGTTTTCAAACAAGAATAATAAAATTTATAGCAACAATTAGTTAAAAACCATACAATTACTAAAGAAAGAACAATTTTCTTGGGATAAAATAAAAAAAAATTTTATTTCAAAACTTAAATATATTTTGACTTGTCATTTAATTAAAACGTAGTAATAATTTAGAGCAGGGTCGAAGAGATATGAAAAGAAAACTGTGAAAAACAGAGACAAAGACCAGTGTAATGCACGCTCGTTAGTCTGTACAATTTAGAGCCACTCTATTTTCAGATTAAAAGAAAGATAGAAGAGATGTAGTTTATTTTTTCAATCTATACAATCTAATGCAATACAACGTCCCTTTCAATTAAATATTATATAATACTTCCATTTGCCATTAAATAGTAATAACTTACAACGGATGTACCCCGTAAATAATTTTCACACAATAAAAAATGTATGGATAAATAGATATTTTATTTTAATATAAAATTGAAGAATTGTATTAAAAAATTTAAAAAACGATTAAATGCTTCGTACATGCATAATTAAATGATTATTGTAAATAAAAAAGTCGGGATCATATTTGGCTCAAACTCAAGAAAAGGTGCACTGGTTGTGTCGATGCAACTTACCTGGCGGATATTTTTTGACTTCAGTCTTTCGGCGCACACGTTCAACGGCGACAAGAATGACAACGATGAGAAACAGTAACAATTGAACCAGTACCATCGCATCTATTTGTTTCTCACGCGTAAGTAATATAAAATAGTGAAAAAAGCAAGAAAGAGATAAAAAGACCGGAAGGCTGTCAGCTAGTATGAAGACACGCACAGCCAACTAACTTTTAAATATTGTTTGAACTCTACCGACGTTCACTGCAAGTCGCTCTTACTACTAAAAATTTTTTTGTTACAGTATCGAATGCCTGGTCAATCGATATTACAACCGGCCGATCTAACCATATGCCGTACACATCGCCTCTAGGAGAAATCTCTCCCACATGCATGCGCGTACACAATACGGAACCATCGTGGATCATCATTGGTTAGTCTAAATTGATGTTACGTAAAATCTATGCACTCAACACGTGGTGAAGATCACAAAAATCATAAAGGTGCTGCCATCTCTTTGTAAGTTCAGCAACTATTTACTGTAGATAAATATTATCTCTTGACTCATTCATAGAAAACAAGTTTCAAATTTATTATAAATATATTTAACAAATCTTTAGCGAATTTTAAGCTTTTTGAACTAATTTAAAGTAATTAATGTTTATTTCCTATTTCTAAAGAAACATTTTTTGTATTCATAGACGAACATCTATTAGTTACTGCTTTCTTTTCATTTACATGGTAATGATTTTCGGTGATTCTCATATTAATATAATTTTATTGATTAATACTTTATTTGATTGATATACGTTAACTTTCAAAATCATGTAAGATTCTACCAGAGTAAAATATATACCTTACAAAGGCAAATGAATTGTTTATTTAATATATTTTACGATAGCAGTATTCATACAATTAATAAATGTTTACATAGAATTCGTCATGGGTTCATTATTTATTAAAAATTTATAATTTATTAAATATACTTTGAGCTTCTATATTTTCTTATTTAATATGACTATACTTGTTAAAATTCTCTTTTATAGTGTAAAATAAAGTTTGTAAATGTTAAATTAAACGCGCACACATCTGCCTACTCAATCTGCCTACTCACATTGTTGCCTACTCAATAATGATTAAGTACACAAAAAATATTTATGAAGATGTTCTAAGATACAAAATCAAATATCAAATCGAAATCTAAGATATAAAATCAAAAAATTAATTCATTTGATACCCTGCCTAAAAATCAACTAGGAAGTCAGCGACTCGGCCAAATCTTTTTTCGGGTTAAACTACATGTCGGAAAACCACTTGAAAAACTAAGCAAAGAACTAGATGATTTTTTAGCTAAAAACTATGTTAGTTTTTCTAAAGAAATTTGTAATTGTGACTCTCGAAATTATTGTCCGTAACAATACCTCATAATAGTGACGTACAAATAACTAGACTTCTGAGTAATTTAGATTTCAGTTATTTAATAAATAAAAATATATGTTACATTAATAGTTAAGTGTTTATTATAATTCTATATAATTGAATTATAAAGCTGAAAGTGTATCCAAATGTGAATGTTTCAAATTTGAAAAAGAAAAACAATACTGTTATTAACGTAAAAGAATCATCAGATCTTAATGCCTGTTTCAGATAGTTTGTATTACTGCTATTCATGACCTTTATATAATATGACTTAAAATGTTAAGGAAATATTCTAGATATATGAAGTATCTGATATTGAAGTGTGTCTTCGAAAAATACAAAAATAAAAAAACCTATTTTTGGAAATCGCCTCGCCCCGCCTCGCCTCATCGCCTTACTTCCAACATGTTGTTCATAAGGTTTTTATCGGTCTCCTTACCTTTTTTGTTTTCTTAATTTATTCTCTTTAGTGCGTAATACATTAAGACTAATATTTTAATTAGCAAAAGAATAAGAAAATAGATTTATATAATTTTTTATCTATATATTTATACGAGTAGACCTTAGTTACATAAATAAATATGTACAAATATCTATTTTTCGTAGTTTTAAATATAAAAATTTAAAATTCTATGTACAAAAAAATATTTATATCTATCTACGATATTTCTAAATCAACATCACGTTTAACTTTTTTCCTTATACCCCTTTTGCCTTTCATATTATCCATTTTTCTTTTCTTTGCCACTTTTTTCTTTTGTTGTTTAGCAATTTTCCTTTTAGCAGCTAATTCTGGATCGGTCACAAACTAAAACAATAATAAAACGTAAGTTTGCTTATAAAATTTTACTTGATTTTTTTTTCAATTCTTTATCAAGGTCTCTATTTTTAATTATTCTATCATAAATTATATAATTCATCAAATAATAGTTAATCCGAATATATATACATATATATATGTTCTACAGAAATAATAACTTTTTAATTATGTAAATATGTTATGTGTAAGAAATAATTATAAAAATTTTTTTACATATTAAAATTAAAACACATAGATGAAGATTAAAAGTAAAACATTAATATTATTCACTATATAATAAAATTAAATATATTTAAGACTGACCTGTTGGGTTCGCACTTTCTTTCTTTCAGCTCGCCTCATGTCCAATTTTTGTTGCGCTTGACTCAGTAGGCGCACATACTCTTCAATATTCATATTTTTCTTTATCATAGTAGCAACTTCTTTTGCTAATTGACGCAACGGAGCATTTGATTCTTCAATTGTAGCCATTTCTCTAACTAGGGGTGACATAAAATGAAATAATATTGGTTTAAGAGATTCGATGTCGATTGTTGCTATTACACCAGCCATCCATTTAAATACCGAAGATCGCTATAAATAAACGAAAAAAATACTTAATTGATAATAATGATGTAATAGTGATATACTACATTTTGAATAATAATTTATTTATAAAAGCTTTTATTATTTTACTCACAACAACTGTAGATGTTGGTGTTTGAGATATTTCGATATTTATGCATTTCCTTAGCTTTTTAAGAAGCCAAAGAAGTGACACTTCATTATTAATACTTTCTTCGTCTTTTTCTATATTTTTATTTTCTCGTTCTTTATTTGTAATTTGTAACAGTCGAGCTATGAATACTAAATTTTTAATAATTTGATCATAAAGTTCCTCAAACTCCGTCTCTGGTTTTAATTGGGCTACCGAATCTAATATCAAACTTCGTAATTTTTCAGTTGGTTCAGAATATATAAATCCATCGTCAATGATGCATTCATTAGGCTTCTTTAATAAATGAAGTACTTTTTCAAAATCTAAGGCTGCTAAAATAAAACCGAGCATCTGAGATGCAGCTAAACGCACCCATAGATGAGGATGCGCCAATAAAGACTGACTGTGTTCTACAAACCATGAAATTGTTTTTAATATTTAATTTAAAAAATAATGCCATTAATAAAATATATATTATTTATCAGTTTTTGAATTGCAATACCTGCGAATGTGTTCACGTACTCTTTGTATTTTTTATCTTTCAATAATATGGCACAGTTCGCAGATATCTTTAATAACAATTGAAATACTTGAAAAAGATGATGATCTTTCAGTCTATCTACATCTTTCATTCCTTCATTGTGCAAATCATCTGTTTCTTGTTTTTTCATTCTGACAAAACGACCTGGTTGATCATCGTCATCATAATTGCAAATAACGTAAAACTGTTTGGATAAAAGAGGTAACAGTTCATCAAATCTCGAATCAAATCCATCTTTCTCTACCGTTACAAATATTCCACAAAGTTGAACCGCTAATCTTCTATGAATTAGCTAAAAAAATATATTTATGAAAAATATAGAACTACATAAAAATTATGGAGTATTTATTAAAATATTTTACTTTATTATCTTTTAACCATAAAATGATTAATTGAAATAGCTTATTCTTTTGATTGTTTGAAAGACGATTTAACATTTCTTTGATACACTGAGCAGCTACTTTTTTACAAATTGGATCATCGTCATTAACGAGTCTGGCACCAACGGTCACAAAAAGAAGATCGGATTGTTCCTCGAGTATTTTCTAAAGTACATAAAAGGATTTTTGTTTTTTTAATTTTACAAATTAAACACGTTAAAGTTGCTGTTTTTTATATTTAATAAATTAGACAGTTAAAATTTGTTATCATATTCAATACCGACCAATGGAAAACCTGTAATGATGCTATAGATCATTTCTAGAACACTCAGTCTTCCAGGCTGCAACTCATACCCCAATTGATTTACGTAGAATGCTACATGTTTGCTGACCTCCTTGCCTATTGGATAATCAACTAAATATGTATAAAAAACAGTTCGCGCCTGTTTCTTCACATTATCGAGTTCAGAAACAACACTTAGCTCTGCTACTTTAAGCATTACACTATGCATTTCAGGCACTACAAGTTTCCGATGAATTATGGCTTTAAGAAGTCCAAAAGCCGTTGCTTGTTTATCACTATCATGAAGATCTTGTTCTGCATATATTAATAGTGCCTAATAATTATTTAAATATTTTAATTAATCCATAGGTAAATATTTTTTTAACTATTTAAATCGAATAAAAATTACCTTTAATTGTTCAGACGAAATAACGAAATACTTAACATCGCGTACGAGAACAGACATGGTCTTAAAAGCAGCCATCACTAGATCATAATTATCACCTTTACTAAGACCCGCTACAGCATATTTATGTAAAATTTTGAACATTAAAGAACAAATGTCAGAAATTAAAGCACGAATTAGCGGAAGATCAATTTTTAAAATCCAATTTAAGCATTGCAATGCTAATGTACTCAACTAAAACACAACAATAGCAATCAATTATAATTACTTTGAGCCGTTTTCATAAATGAATGTAATTATTTTTATATAAAATTAAAATTTACCTTGACATGTTGAGATTTCAAGCAATCGCTAAGTACTGGTACGAATGGATCGACTATAGGTTTAAGTTCCTGATCACAAACTTTATCTCTTTTTAGTAATATGTGGAAAAGTCGCAACCCAAATTCAATCATAACATGAGCATTAGTATTTTTAGAGGTTTTAGCTAAAGCCTTTATTCCCATTTTGGTTTTTGGTGCTGGAACAATTATTAAACAATTTTGTTTTTGTCGTGCGATGTCTAACTTTTTCTTTTCTTCTTCTTCGACATTTTTCTTTGAGTTATCAGGCATCAATTGTGGAATACTTTCGGAAACCACCCCATACAAAAAGTTCAACATTTGTTTAATCTCTATATATTTGTTATCAGCCAAGCCTAAACCTACTTGGCGCAAAGATTCAGTTATTTTCCGCACTGTTTTGTGAGAATGAGTACGAGTTAAAATTTCTTTAAGGGGCACCACGACATTTATCATGGAATCTTAAATAGAAAAATAAGTTTAATACCATTAAAGTAATTTATTATTTAAAGATAATATAATTTAATTTAAAATACCTTCTTCAATAAATTCCCCTAAAATGTGAAATATGTCGAAGCTTTTCGTAGATTTTGCTTCTGACACATTCCTAACAATACCAGCGACTTCCTTTTCCTCGGCAGAGGGTCCAAACAAATCAATTTTGCAAACATTCAAAATAATTGGTAAGTTTGTCCGCATGTGATTTGGTTTTAAATAAGGCTTAAGAGAAACAAGCACGGCATGAATAGTGAAGACAAGGACATGAACTTGATAACCGCGAGTAAGTAAAGCGTTCATTTCTTTTAGTAAATGATGCAAGTGATCAGGACCTAGTGTGATCATTATTTTCTGTAGAATTTCTCGAGTTGTTCGACGTACAGATTCCAGGCGAGATTTCAAAAAAGTACAAATTTTTGTGAATATTCTAAAAATTAATTGAATTATAATGAATTATGTTAATATTAATTATAATTTTATAGTTCATTTGTTTTAAGTGATTTATTATCGTTTAGCAAATTAAAAATATATTTATATATTTATTAGCAAAAAATATATTTTTGTTTAAAACTAATATTAACCGTTAAAGAATAGCATTTTTTCAAGTTTTTTTAATATACTAAGTTCCAAGCATACTAACCCTCGCAAATTTGAATCCAACATTCCCTGCGGTAGTTTCTGCAAGAGTTTCACCATGGCCAATGCAATTGGAACACGCATTAGTTCTTCCTCTTCCTGATCTGTGTTTATTCTTTTCTTATTGACTTTATGGTTTCCCTCATGTCGTGTCCGAACGGCTATAGCTTTATGTAGTTGAGGTAGTAATCCCTTAGTGATACTGTAAACTAATCGTTTAGCCATATATTGCGAAAGCAAAGTCAACTTTTCGACTGCCAATATGCATTTAATTGGTTCCTCCTCCACCTCTTCTTGAACAGTATCAGCAATAGTTTCGCTGTTCAGAGCCTCGTCAAGATGCTCATCAGTGACCTCCTCGACAGTTACTTCTAACTGATCGACATTGGCCTCGATAGCTTTCTGATTTTCATTAGTTAATTTGATTTTGTTAAGCACAGATTTCTCAAGCGAATCTATTTTGACTTCCGATACTTAAATGTAAATATATTTATTTATTAATGATTTATAAAAAGTTTTACGTCAATGTATTTTGTTGAAATTATCTGTAAATTTGGAAATATCTTTTAAACTAACCTTTGGATTCAGCTACTTCTTGCAATTTGTAAATTTCTTCATCCGTCTTTTTGTACTTTGACAAATCAAAATGAAATGAATCTAAAATCGACACTACAATCCTGATAACCTGTCTCTGAAATTCTACGCAAGTTCTGAGCTTATCTAAATAATATCTCAATAGAATTTCATACTGATTCCAAGGCAGTAGTTTACTAACAACTCCAATTGTTTCAATAGCTGCGTCAATCATACTGTTCTTATTTGCTAACTTTTCATTGCACAAATATGAAGTAGCCAAGGGCAAAATGAACTGAGTTAAAGTTCTTGAATTCGGAGTTTTCGTCAAATTCTTAGCAATACTACAGAATTTCAATAAAGCCCTAGCTTTCCTGTGTAGTTGCAGATGTTGCATATTTTCAAAAAAGTCGACTTCTGGGTCCAGTTTATTAGTTAAAGCGTTTAAATCCCGTAGGACTGGATGCACTTCGGGGCATTCCATAGACATGTGTCCCAAAAACGCCACAGATTGTAATTTTACGTTCTCATTTTTGCTTCTAATACCATGTCGAACCATTGTTAAAATCGTGTCATCAATTAGATATTTTCTGTCGGTTGAAGAATCTTTGAATTTTTTTGCCACATACACACCTATTGATTTCAGGCATTGGCCTGATCTATCCCTCATGGCCAAATCGTTGTCAGTTTTTAGAAAAAAGAAACAATTAAGAATCACGGCAACACCAAACTCAAGTGTTATTTCATCTTCCTTAAATTTAACAAGAGTTATAATCTAAGCTTGACTAATTACCCAACTAACTTTAAATATAAATAATTATGTACTTACTTTAATTAGTTTATCAATATCTCCAAAAGCATCCAACCTCTTTTGAAAATCTGGTTGATCAATCCATCTCTGGTCGTAAGCATTCAGATCTGCTAGTATTTTGTGATTTCTTCTCAGTGTTTCATTTTTACTTGTTACGGTATTCAATAATTGCATCAGCATTTTTCTAGGAGATGCTGCGCTAATCTGCGCTAACAGAGGTTGAATAGCTCTCAAATGTATCTCTGGTTTTTCTACGTGTTGAATAAGATTTGTTACTGTAGTCATTAATTGAATAACTGTCTCCTCAGAATCCCCTGATTTCCTTTGCAGAATCGGTAGTACCAAAGTCAATAGGGTATCACACGTAGCAGAATCAGAAACAAATTCAGAAATGCGTGATAGAATGATTAGTTCAGTTCTGCTTGCACCTTGTTTTGATTGTTTTTTCAATTTCCTTTCAATAAAAACTAATATATCAGTAATATGAGGAAGTAAGATCGCAGAACCATAGTTTATGGAATCCGTTTTATCAACATTTAGTTTATGCGTTACTGTAAATAGTAAGGATTTAGCTTTATCTTCTTCAATTTCCATTTGGTCTGGGTCATCCTTTTCAAAGTCTTGAAGTGTTAGCATTTTTTCAAACATATCTAAAATCATCTGTTGCACAGATCGATGAGCTTTTTGTACTAATAATAATTTAACCACAAATTCTAATGGTGTCTTATTGTCCTAAAACGTATAAAAATTGAATTATTTTATAAATAATTAATAGCTAGTAGAAGTCCTACCTAAGATAAAATTAATGGAATACATTTTTAAACTAATTAAATTCCGATTTTTAGCTCTAACGTTGACATATCAATCGGGTTTACTTTTTAAATTACATTAAATATCAATAACAATAATTTTACAACAGAAATAAACTTACGTTATTAAGTTTGACGAACATAGGGTAATATCGTGGGTTATGGCTCCAAGCTGCAAGCATTTTTAACAGAGGAGTCGGACTATGTATTCCTTCTACAGGTAGCTTCGCTATCCATGGATTCAATGCCACTTCAAACAGTGCATCGATTTCATTGCTGGACCAGTCATACTTCTCAAAGTGCGAAAAAAATCTAGCCAATATATTGATACAGCTGTTACGAACATTACGCAACGATGTCAAGTAGCCAGAATGCACCTCGGAGGCTTTGGAGAGAATGCCAACAACCTGAGCTGAAATGCAAATCAGAAGAGCTAGCAGGTTCGGCAGTAAGTTTTTCGTCATTTTGCCTCCGAACTGTTCAATCATCACCGCTAACAGATTTACAGTACTCTGTAATCGTTTTGGAGGGATCACGGTCTCTAGATTTATGTTCTTCAAAATTTCTTCAAGCATTTGACGAAGATCTACTTTATCTTGGTTTTCTTCATCGACCCTTAATATTGGCAAATATTTCTGGAACGGTTTAAAAGCCATTCTGACAAACACCATAATTTCGTCTTCTGTGACACCCGCTAAAAATCTGTAAAAAATATTGTTAATTAATTAGTAAATTTTTTAAAATATATTTAAATAATGCACACCTTAAGATCATTTTTCTTCTAGCTAAACCACCAGATTTTCCACCAGTCCTCATACCAATCTTCTGTGTCATTTTTGCATGCAAAATTCGCATAATTATGGGTATAAGTCCTTCGCGATGATTATCTTGCACGGTAGTCTCATTGCCTTCGCCAACACTTATTTGGAAACGGGCTAGCTCATTTTTGAGGTTCTTTTCGTCAACGATATTATTTAAATTATCTATATAAGGCGTAAGATACTTATATTTGTATGTATAGATACAAGCAAGTGCTGCCTTTTGGATTGTCGAGTTTTTCGACGAAAGTAAATCCAAATAAATTTTATGGACTTCTGGTTCTCGATAAATGGAACGAGCATTAGTGAACTTTGCAAATACCTGCAGCATAGCTAAAAGAATCTTTACTCGTTCATTTCTGCTAAGATGCATTTTCGAATCCTCATATTTTTCTTCATTCTCCTCTTGCGTCTCCTCAACCTGCTCTTCCAATATTTCTTGATTTATTTCGTCATCATCTTCTACCATTTGTTCTTCACTTACAATATCTGCGCTCTTAGATGGTATCTGTTTTTTCTCTCGCTTCTTTATGTTACACGATTTCGAATCCTCTGAATTTGAACGAAAGAAATGGCACTCTACAAATTCAATGAACAAACCAATGTAATCTCTATTCTTCACCTCGCAATAAGTAACGATTTGTTCCATGCACTTCCACAGCAGCAATTGGTAATTGTTATAATCAACTTTGTCCTTTGTTTCGAAGATACGCTTACTCAAATCCATGAGAATGTTACAAACAAAAACTGGGTGCACAGCGGCCTTTGCATTTCCTTTATCCATTAACTTTAACAGAAATACCGACCAAAATTGTGTGCAATCCTTTGTAGCATAAGAAGCTATGACTTTAATTATAGGATCCCAAAGAAGTGAAAAATTGAGATAAAGATTTCCGAAAAGGTAATGTAATGTTATGTCATAGTAAGTACAGTTAAATTGGCTAACGGCGATGCTATGAAAGTCAAGAGCTTGTATGTGAACCAATTTGTTACGATACTTGTGAACTGTAGCCTCTTCACTTTCTGATAGAAAAGGTAATTCGATGGCATTCCTTGCTTTAAAATCTGTAGTTGCATAGTTTAAACTCTTGATACCAGAAAACAATGAAAATATGTGTGATGTTATTAAGCGGATTTGAGAATTGAAGGAACCTAAATTAATAAAAAAATAATTTACAATATTTTTTATTAATATACAAAAACAAATATATTTACCTAATTGAGAAGCCAATAATTTATGTAATTTCTCAAAGGTCTTGTCATTGATGTAATCTTCAACATAACTTGAATTCTTAAGATATGTAAGACTAAGATCGACGATGTTTAATATTGAAATATCATTCTCAAGAAATGTTAAGATAGCTAATAAATCGGCATTAAAAGATGAAAGTTGAGTTAATAATAAATGAAAATCATCAGGTTTAATAATACGAATTGTACATTCTAAAATTATGAGAAAGGCAAAATTTATCATTTTGTCTTTATTGCTATTTTCCAATAAGCGTTTGTATAAGTTGATAAAATTTTCCATTAGCCTGGTACGTATACTATCTTGTAAAACAGATATATGTGGTAAAATAATTAAAACTTTTAAAGCATTTTCTTTTATTTCACCATCTTTTAATGAATCTAATTGTTCAGATAAAAATGTAATATTTTCTGCACTGTTAATATTTAAACTAAATTTGTTCCAGTTCTCTAATCCTATTCCATTAAGAGAAAGAGGAGATTTAACTTCTACAATTTTTACAAACAATTGTAACAATTGTTCATTCAAACTAGACAGATTACTTTTCTTTACTATTTGAGGCAATACTAAAGTTTCAAAGGATGAATATCCAATTAAATTCTCTGTAATTCTTAAAAATAAATCATTATTATTAATAGATAAAAGTTTTAGAACTAAAAAACTAGAAGTCTCTTGCAATAATTTAATATTAGTTGCAAGTAGAGTGGCAATAGAAGCATTTGCTATTTCTTCCATTAGTGCATTGTTACTTTGATATTTATCAATTATTTCAGCTAACTTTTTGGTCCAAAATATTGAATCTCTAACCATCTGTCCTCCTTTATGGTTAATTATAATTTGAATTAATCGTAACAAAATAATTATAGAATTTTCAGAAAATGTTTCTAGAGCTTTAAATGTAACAGTCCATAATATTTCACATTTTTGTGGATGAATCTCACTAGAAATGCATTTGTAAACAGTGGCTAATACATTAAAAAGTAGTTCTTGATTTATAGATTCATCTTGAATAGTATTAAGATATATAGTAAGTATAGATTCAGTGCAAGAATGAAATTGTCCTTGAACACCAGCAAGCACATTGAAAAGTAATTTACCACAACCAATAATTCCATCATTTCTTTTCTCTAATGCTTGGAGAACAAGTTTTAAAAAAGTAGTTTTATCTTTTACTTTTCGTACAACAAAAGCAAAACTTTCTGCAGCAAAGTTATTTACATAAACTGGATATGTATCTGCTAGTAAAGGCACAAGTAGATTGAAAATTGTTTCAACATTTCTTATCATATAACGCCATTGAAATTTAAATAGGTAAGCTAAGGCAGTAAAAGTATGCTCTAATTGCTCAGCATCTTTTGTTTGTAATAAATCGACAAAACAAACTATGAACTCTGAGAAATATGAATAAAAGTCTATTTGTAAGTCTCTTGCTACTGCAATAATTAATCTGCAAAAAACAAATTAATCAATTTAATATAATAAATTACTCTTAAAACGTATTTAATTTTAATTATTCTAATGTAAAGATGTTTAATAAACATATTTCTAATACATCATTTTAATAATATATCTTTAAAAGATACTTACTCAAAAATAGTATGTAAACATAGAGGATCTTTTAATTTCAAATACTTTAATAGTACATCAATAACATGTTGTTTACGATTCAATAATTGAGGTAATGTTATTATATCTGTTACCTCTTTTCTCAATTTACAATAATTTTCTGATAAATTTAGAAAATTCCATTTTTGCAAACATTGATAAAAATAAGTTTCTGTTTCCTCAGACAAAAGTTCATTTCGATGAGTAACTTTATGAAATACATCAACATCTATTTCATTTACTCTTTCCAAAAACGGTTTGAACTGTAAAATAAAATGTATAAATATTATAAGTGTTTGATTAATAAAACTTAGTTATACAAAACTATTTGGATATTATGACATATTAATAATATTAAAAATAAGAATAACTATAATAACAATAATTTATAAGCAATAATATTTTAGAGTAAATTTATAACTAAAATGTTTAAAATATGCTCTCCAATAAAATAAAAATATTTTCTTTACATTTAACTTACTTTAAATGTATTGCTTTCTTTATGTCTCGTTGGTTTAGTCTTCATTTTAAAGTCTGTTTCTCATTTACAATATCTACCTTTTATGAATTTTCTAACACTGCTTCGCTGGAAAAAACATTAATTATCAAAAAGGTTTACTATTTTTCTAACCACTATTAACAATCAGCAGATAGTATCGTGGTATACGATACCTCATGCTGCAGTTTATACTATATAGTCAACGAGAATAAACACGTGGATTTTTTGACCATTTGTAACCCTTCGTGACAGTTTTACGACGTAAATTTTAACAGAATAGAATCAAGTGACAGTTGTGACAATACTACATACGCGTTTGTTTTAATCTGTATCAACTGAATACTTTTAATCTTTTATAGATGTTCTAAAAATATAAAAATTAAAGGAAGAACTAATTCGTACCATTATAATATTGTTCGCCTTAAAAATACTTTTTTTATTGTATAACTTTAAAATTATTTAGTTACAATAGAATATAAAATACAAAAACAAGTTCTTCAATTGATTGCCGTAGTACGGTAAGAAAATGCAGCGATTTTTCAGATTGTGTTTTTCCCGCGTATAATATTGACACATGTGTGTAAGTACATATAGATACATACATTCACATGCATTCATGCACATTCATGCACTTTACAATACGCGTTGCGGCACGCGGTTGCCGTTACACACGAGTTCAGGCTTGAAGAGACTTTGTTTGCATTTTGACTTTAGTTTTTTTGGTAACAAGTCGAATAAAAAGTATACGCTGCGTATTCTGTCAAAGATAGTTTTTTCTTATATATAGTAAGTGTGTTTAAATTAGTGGTTTTATAGTCATTTTACAAGTGAAGAAAGATGTCGACCTTCAGTTTTAACGCATTTAGTGATTCATTAAAAGAAGCAAGTAAAAAAATCGAAGGAGCCGGTGTTTCTTTTGCCGGCAAATCGTTAAAACTGAATACTGAAGAAGATGGTAATTTATTTATTATTTCAATAGTACTATTTTTTATCTCAAAATTTTGTAAAACTTTTATTTTAGCAGTCAAAAATAAATATAGTTGTGCTGCACACAAAATACATAAAAAATTAATAGTTATTGTTCTAATAAAACATGAATTTTAAATAATGTAAAAGTTCATTTCTTTAAGTATATTTTTTTTTGAAAAACTGTAGTATCATTAAAAATTGTTTAGTTCATAAACATGTAACATGACCATAAAATTATTTTTTATTTTTTACAGCACAACAAGTTTTAGATGCCATAGAAAAATGCAAAACTATGGAATTTTTAGATCTTGAAGGAAATACTCTTGGTCCTGAAGCAGCTAAAGGCATTTCAAAAGCTATAGAAAAAAATGGTGCTAATTTAAAAAGAGCTCTGTGGAAAGACATGTTTACAGGACGTATGAAAGATGAAATTCCTGTAGCTCTTGAACATTTGGGTCGTGGGCTTTGCATAGCTGGAACTCATCTAGTAGAACTTGATCTAAGTGACAATGCGTTTGGACCTATTGGAGTTAAAGGTTTAGCTGCATTATTAAGTTCTAATCCATGTTATACACTACAAGAATTAAGATTGAATAATAATGGTCTTGGTGTAACTGGTGGAAAAATGCTGGCCAAAGCTTTGTTAGATTGTCACACAAATAGTTTAAAAGAAACATCAAAGCCATTTGCTTTAAAAGTTTTTATTGCTGGTCGAAATAGATTAGAGAATGAAGGTGCCACAGCTTTAGCTGAAGTATTTAAAACATTACAAAGTTTAGAAGAAGTAGTCATGCCACAAAATGGTATATATCATGTGGGTATATCTGCTTTAGCTAAGGGTTTATCTGTTAATCAAGGTCTTAAAATTCTGAATCTTAATGATAATACAGTTGGACCAAAAGGAGCACAAGCATTAGCAGAGATTCTTCATAACTTTCCATGTTTAGAGCAACTTAATCTTGGTGATTGTTTATTAAAAACTCGAGGTGCAGTTGTATTAGCAGATGCTTTAGGTATCAAAGGGAATCATACTTCACTAAAAGATCTTAATCTCAGTTTTAATGAAATTAAACTACGTGCTGTTGAGTCTATTGTTCATGCATTATACGACAAAATTCATATGAACTCATTATCTTTGGATGGAAATGTTTTTGGAAAGGAAGGAAAAACAATATTAGTTGAAAGTCTGAGAAGTTTGAATATGTTGGATGCTTTAGGAACATTGGATGAAGATGAGGATGAGGATGAAGATGAAGATGAAGATGAAGAAGATGATGAAAGTGATGAGGATGAGGATGATGATGATACTGAAAATGATGAAACTAAAAGTGAAGAAGATGAAGAACAAGAAATAGATCTTAGTGTAAAGAAAACACATGAACCAATTACAAAAATTGTTACTGTTGAAGAATTTTTAAAATCACCTACTGGAGAAAATTTTCTTTTGTTACAAGGGGATAAAATACAAATAATTTCAGAGCATGTAAAAGTAAGTTCATGTGTAAGAAAATAAAATATTTTCTTTTATATCAGTAATTGAATTAAATTTATGAAACACTTTAAAATCTGAATAACATTAAGTGTTTTAATTCATACATAAATTTTTTTCTAGAATTTGCAAAAACTTGAAAATGAGGATCATATAAGTACTATCTTAAAAATTATAATGAAAATATCTGCTCTTTGTGCCAGTGGATACATGGATGTTCGAGTTCCAGCTGAACAAGTAACAGAACATTTGTATTCTCTTTTATTTGCAAATGCCATAAAAAATAATCAAATACCAAAGTTAAACAATGCACTTCTAGTCAGCTTAGGTCTTCTAAAAGTAAGTTAAAAATCTGAAAGCTACAATATCATTTTATCAATTTTTTAAGATTCTATCAATCTGTACAATTTATAAAACTATATTTGGTTTTGACATATTTATAGGGAGAAGATAAAGCATCTTCCAAAATAGATTGGAATTTAGAGGGTTGCTTTAAAGCATTAGAAAAAGTAAGCACAAAAGATTACTTTCTTCAACAAACAAAAGACACTTTGAAGGTGTTCATTGAACGACCGTTAAAGCCAAGCAGAAACAATATAGTAGATCAATTCCAAGAAGCTAAAAATTCATTAAAAATCGCACTCGAGCGAAACCAAAGCACGTAACAACAATTCAGAAGTGTATTTTTAATTGTATATTAAATTATAAGGAACAATCAGAAGTGTGAACTTGCAAGAAAAACTTTACTTTACCTGCATAGTTATTATATTTAAGCATTTTTGGAGATGTTTATTATTATGTAGGTACATTATTTACAAAAGTTTTAGATATTCTATTTATTTGTATCCAACTTTGTGGCAAAGTACATACGCTTGAATGGTACTTATGCTTTTAAAAAAACATTAAATTTATTTTCTATAGAAAAAAACATTAAATAGATTCTTTCACCTGCGTAAAATGATGAACCTTCTATTTTTTTATTTTCTCTTTTAAGTATGTAAAAATGTATCATTAGTGTAAAAAATTGAAAAAAATTCTAAATATTGAAACATGGATAATTTAAATTTAAATACACAAACAGTGTCAACTATGCACGTGTAGATTCACATTTTCTTCTGCATCCTAGCAAAAATTACTAGAATTATAAATATAATAACGATTCCATACACCACAAATTTTAAAAACAAACTAAATACACATTGAGTATATTTGTAGGGAGAAGTTTGCTTCTTTCCTGGTGAATGAAAAAATAAATAACTTTCTTTTTTCTGAAAATCACCTAGGTTCTTCATCTCAGATTGTAATGTTTTTAAAAAATGCTTTTTTAAAACTAAAGCAATTTTCAAGATAAGAGTTCTTTTACAGACTCATAGCACAATATTTACGAACAAAAATTTCACATTCTACTGGTCCTTAATTGTAATCATTGGATCCCATCCGGAATGAAAAAGTTCAGAAGATAATGGAGTGCAATGTTCTGAATTTTGATCTTCCATGTACAAAGTTGCCTAAAACCAAAATTGCTTCTTATTTTCGATTTTCTCTACTTGATTATTGTTACCGAAACTTACCAAATATAATAGAACTTGTTGTTTTGTTAATTCTTCAAATTCTTTTCCTAATGACGATGGATATGTGACAGAACCATTGTTTAATTGAATATCCTCTGCTATTAATTCTTTACATTTTTTTTGATCAACTTTATATTTTGTAAGCAGCAAACCTAAGGTATAAAAAATATGTTTGTTCCTAATTTATTAATTTAATAAAAAATAATAAATTATACGTTTGCATTTTTTCTAACAAAGTAAAGGTTATTAATATATTTTTATATTTTTTTTTAAAATAAAAACTGAAGAAAATTGTAGCAAAGTAGAATTTAAAAAAATTATTAAATCATTTGAAGTCAGTTTATTAGCATTTATAGTTGCTTGTATTATGTTGAAAACTTTAGCAAATAAAGAATAATGATTGCTTAACGTAAGTCAAAATTTAATTAATACAAATACTATATATCATACCTCTGGCGGCTATTGTAGGAGCTTCAAGTAACATTGGCAAAAATAAATATGCACCTAGTGAATCAAAAAGATAGGGATACCTACGAAGTAATAATTCCGTCAATAACTTGTTACCCCTATTTCCCTTTAAGCCATCTATAGGTGCACAGACCATTTCATCATAAGTTCTACGTATTATCAAAACACGACCATCATACCTGCACAAAAAGAAATTTATTTAAATGACAAATAGACTTTAAATATAAATGTGTTACACATCAACATACTGATTCAATTGTGCTGCAATATTTAAATTAAAATGATTTCTAATAACGCTGCGCACTAATGATTTTATTGAGATCGGCATTCTGGATAACGCAAGTGGTAATAAGTCATCGAATGTAGCATCCAACAGCTAAAAATAAATAAATAAACTTCACAATTAGTGAAGCAGCAACCATTTCTGCATTTTTGAATATGCGCCAATAAGTAACAAGTAAACATAAATTGTTATTAAATTAACTAACATACCAAACTATGGATAGTTGGATAATTCATAGCAGCCCAAGATGCTGTATATCCACCTATACTCCAACCATTGAGCATAATTTTATTTTCTGGAAATCTAAGTTTTGTAATTGCAAATTTCATCACACAGTCAATTGCATTTTCCTCTTGGTCTGGATAAGGTTTACCCTTAAAAAATTAGTAAGAATGATTATTTACACAAATTATGTATAAATAAAATAAAAACATTAAATTATGATTTAATTCTTAACTCACAGTACTACTTCCAAAACCTGGATGATTCCATCCCAATACAGAATAACCTTTATTAAGCGGAGTAGTAATAATTCCCACCTCATAAAACCCACAGTTTCCTTCACATGTTATAACAAGAATTGTTCCATTTGAAGTTCTACAAAATTTATCAAACAGTTAATTCTAAAATAATAATGAAATGCGAAATTAGTATTATTTCTAATAAAAAAAAGCTTTTCATGAAAATGAACTTTAATTAAATGTATAGATTTCTGCTATTTTTTTGTATAAATTTTAGCAAAAATTTAATATGAATTTTCAATAATTAATATTAAAATAAATATACTTATGTCGTCGATCCAAAAAAATTACATCTATTTCATTCTTGTCAGCTGTCATTAATTTAAATCTTTGTGCTCCAATTTTCGCTAAATTCGCTCTACCTTGTAGAAGTTTTCCATCTAAAAAATTAATTATTCATCACAATGTGTATGTAACAATTATTACAATTTAAAATTATTTAAAAGAAATAAAACTAACGCATTGCCCAGTTAACAAGTGAAACACTTCCTGGATAGATTATTCTTTGAGCAAAAGTGTGTGCAACTAGCCAGGAAAGAACTTTGCAAGGTACAGTAATATCACTAGAATCTAAATTTCTCACAGTCAAGTATTCTCGCTCAGATTCGTTCCTTGAAATCAGAAGTACACCAACATAAATATTAAATTTTTTCAGATTACTAATAAGCATATAGATAAGTCTTAATCTTATTGAAACATAATCAAATCTTTAAATCAAAAGTCCAAATAATTTAATTAAATAATCTCATTATGAATTCTGAGTCACATGCACTTATTACTAAATCTAAAATACCTTTTTTCTGGATTTTTAGTAAATTTCAAAGTAAATCAAATTAAAACAGAAATTTAATCCCTAAATGATCTGAACAATATACCTTTATATTAATATTTTGACTAATTTTAAAGTTTATTGGAATTAAAATATATTTATAAATTAAATTGGTTGAAAAAAAATCAATATTGAATAATTATTTTTTGAAAAGCAATATTTTTATATTAATGTAATAATTCTTAACTAATTTAGTCATTATTAACTAATTCATTCAATATTAATGTATTTAAAATTACATCTACCTTTCTGAAGAAGAAACAGAAAAATCTATTGGCCAAGCCCAGAATTCAAAATCATATCTGCCAAGCATTCGTTTATTTGCAAAACTATAATGAGACTTAGCATAATCTAATACTTTTATAAATCTCAAATATGTTGGATTGTTGGCTCTTGAGTATCCTCGAGCCATTAAAGATGTCATCAGCAGAATTCCAGCTCCTGTTATAAACTGTGATATTGTATAAGCATCTGCTGCAGTTGAACCTCTCCGGTATAATACTGCTACTATCAAAGGCATGGCGTAAATTGTAAAAGACCATGCTGTTACAAACTGAAAAATATTTTTAAAAATAATATAATTATAATTATATAATTTTAAATCGTTAAAATAAAATTACTATTATTTATATTTTATAAAAATTAAGAATTAATAAATGAAATTGATATTAAAACAAAATATTTGAATATGTAAACATGAAAAGAATGACAGGCATCTTTTTACTTTCTTGGGTAGTTAAGTAAATAATTCATTCATATAAAACTTGTTATTGTAAAAAGGTCGCCTGGAACAGTATTTATCAATAAATTGACTTTAAAAATATATTCCAAATGTGAAGCAATCCTCACCGAAATGATGGCTCGATCGCCCCATTTTTCTAGTCCGTCTGCCTTGTATGGTCTCTACAAGTCAAAAGTAGAAAAAATCGATTAAATGCAAAAATGTCCAAGCAATGTAACCTTAAAAACAAAGTAGCCAAAGCTCTTTAAAGAGTTGCAAAATGGGAAAATTGGATTTAAAGGGGCTATACTCACGTCCGTGAAACGCCCTACCGATGAAATGTCGTAGTATCTGTAAAGTCGCGGACTTAAAGTGCATCGCCAAAGATTACGAAATAGCGACATGTCCCCGGACATTAAATCAAAAGTTGGTAAAAGTTGCACTCCAAAAAGTTTGTACGATCAGCCACATCAGATTGACGACGACGCAACACATACAATATATACATGCACAACTACTTAACTACACTGCTACATGCAATATATAGTCTTCGAGAAATGAAGGAGATTCAAAAAAATTTAATAGTTAAGAAATTAATTTACACATTCATAATTTTAGTTAAAAAATATTTAAAGCTCCCATTTTTATGTAAAATTAAAATTTTGATTGCAAAGATTCATTAAAATATGATTTTTCAAAAAGTATATGTAACTAAATGATTTCAAAATATCATGAGTCTTTAGCTATATTTTTGTACATCAAATAATTGCACCCAAATATTATGTAGGTTTTGTAATAAATTTATTGGATCAATTAAATTATAATTAATCAAGAACATATTAATATATATACATTTACTATACACGTTAGGGCTTCCTGCGCATCTTTTATTAGAATTTTTAAATTTATAAATTATTCTATTTCTGTGTAACTAATTCTTTCATTATATTTCTGATCTTATGACGAGTAAATTATGCAGATAGTCTGAAAGAATGTTATACAATGCAAATAATGCACATAATTTTTTTATAAACTTTGATTACTTTTATTAAAATATTTAAAAATATAATTTTTTTTGGACTTTTATGTGCTTTGTTTACCACGCACCGCCGTATGGTTTCGTTGTGATAGGATTAAAAAGAGTAATTTTCCTTAATTTCAAACTTATTAGTGTTTGTGTGGTAAGAATCTATATATTTTATTATAAGTTGCAATATCACAATACTAATATCTGGTATAACATAGAATGTAAATCAATGTATTTAGCTGAACTTTAATCTGTTGTATATAGTTAAATTTTACACTGTAATATATTTAATAGTGGTATACCAACATAATACAATATCAAATCAAACCGTTTAAATATTTATTTTTGTACATGCAGAAGCGAATTTTCAATACATCGTTTTAGGTTATACCAAACTCAGGTTATATATTCAATGTAATTTACTGTTACCAGAATTAATTTAATTTAAATTATACTATATTAAACCTTCAAATTTATAATAGTTTATAGATTATATATAAAATAGTAGAAATGGACAAGAAAAAGAAAGGCTATTCTCAGAAATCAAAGAAATATTTAAAAACTAAATCAAATTTATCAAGTGAAATTACTCCTCAAATATGTGATTGTGAAGCTACTAAACATCCACTTGTTAATAATTGCATTAATTGTGGAAGAATTGTATGTTTGAGCGAAGGACCAGGACCTTGTTTTTTTTGTGGTTTTATTGTTTGTTATAATGATGAATCTGAATTGTACCCAAAAGATCAAATTGATCACTTTGATCAAAAAAATAAGTCACAAATTGGTCCAAGTGAAAATGTAAAATTAAGGGATAAATTACTTGATTTTGATAAAAACTGTGCCAGTCAGACAAATGTCATTGATGATGAATGTGACTATTATCAATCTAATAATATTTGGTTAACTAAAAATCAACGTGAAGAATGGGAAAAGCTTGAATCACAAATTTGTGCGGATAAATCAAGATGGTTACAAAAGCGTACACTAGACATTACTGGGAGAGTTCATGTAGAACGAATTGATCCTTTAAAATTATTTAATAAAATGAATTCTATCCAGGATGATAAATACTTTAATTTTAATTCTACAGATTCCCATTTTAAATCATTGGAAGGTCCTAAATATATTTGTAATTACCAAATGCCTTCAAATGAACCATTAAGAGATCTGTATGCTAAATATAGAATCAATCGTATTCAAGACACAGGCTACTTAGAAATATCTGATGACGGTGTATGCTTAAGTATGCATCAACCATATGCTTCATTACTTGTTAGAGGAATTAAGACAACAGAAGGGCGTACTTGGTACACATCTCATAGAGGTAGGCTTTGGATAGCATCAACAGTTAAAGATCCTAAACCTGAGGAAGTGAAGTTAGTTGAAGAAACATATAGACTCTTAAGTGATAAAAAAATTGAATTTCCTAAAACCTATCCTACTGGTTGTCTAATTGGATGCGTTACTGTTACTGATGTTTTACCACAGGAAGAATATGACAAACTTTATCCAGATGAGAAAACTAACAGTCCATACATATTTGTATGTGATAATTTTTTTGAATTACCAATGAAATATCCAATTCAAGGGAAACATAAAATTTATAAATTAGAATCAGTCATTCATCGTGCTGTATTAAATTGTTTAGAAAAAACATGTATGCAAATGTCAAAAAATGCTCATTCATTAGTTTTTTAAAATAATTTATTTGTTGAATATTTTTTATAGAAAATAAATTATGTATGTATCCATTTTAAATAAATGTATAATTTTTTCTTGACATTATATGAATTACAAATTTTATAAATCCAAAATTTGATAATATTGCTATAATAGCTATCTTACTACTGGACTTTTAATACTATAAACATTACTTTATTTAACGTACACATTTAAAAAACTTATAGAGTAATGTTTTAAATTATTATTTTATAAATTGTCAATTAAAATAGAAAATACATGGAGTAAAATAAAAGAACTGCATTTCCAAAAGTAATAATGATAATTAGTAAAATAATACAATTCAATTGAATTAAGGTTGGTATAGTTTATTATTTCTTCTTGGTTGGATGATCATGGCTGCTATCACTGCTACTATCAGATGTGATATGTTTCTTATGCTTTTTATGTTTTTTACTCTTTGTTTGTTTACTTTTCTTTTTATGTTTCCTTCGATTTTTTTCAGAGTCAGAATCTGATGAGCTGCTACTTTCTGAATCACTATCACTACTAGATTCTTTTTTAGACTTTCGTTTACGCATTTTCTTTTTTTCTTTTTTCTTTTTTGCTTCTTTTAATTTTTTTTTTAATTCTTTTTCTCTTAATTCAGTTAAGGGTGTTATATAGTTATCATCACTATCTGAGCTTGTGCTACTAACGTCTAATACAATTTCTTTATTAGGGTCTACTTTAATAAAATTACGACATTGATAAGTTAAATGACCTGCATAACCACATTTCTTGCAGGCTGGTCTAACATCCTTATTTTGAGGTATAAGTCTTGAAAGAAATTCTGGATCCATATTTTTACCGTTTTAACTTATATTTATGTTTAGTAATTATTTTTCATATAAAAATAATTAGTCATTTACATTAAAAAGTTCAAAAAAATTTTATATAATTATTTATGATATGTTTATCATATCACAGATACTTTAGACCTATAAAAATATAAATTTGCATTAAACTTATATTTTTTTAAACTAATCTTTTTTAAAATTTAATACTATCGTAGTCCCATATGCCTTACCTTTTGTATTCGATTTCTTAGCATCTAAAAGTCAAATAATGTGTCACTAATAAGTAAATCTTAATGTAGAACATAAACAAGCAACATCAAAGTCTACTTAGTTTATGCAGATGAGGTTAACTTAAGTCACTGTAAGCCTATCATTATAATAGTTGTTAAAACGTTAATTTAATTTTATTCAAAAAATATATTTGAAAATATATAAGTATAACCTGCAAAATAAAATTATTACAACATAAGCTTTTTTTAATTTGAGAAATAAATATTGAAAACATTGTATATTTTTGTACCTCAATATCTTCGTAAATTATCGTTAGTTTGTAAAAGCATTTAAAAAATAAAATTATTTTTTATTTAAAAATAAACTCTTGTCATGATGGCCAGAATCTTGTAAAAATACACCATTTTTTAAATAAACTCAAAAAATGCATTTTGCTGCAGTTGCGGTCATCTTAAGGACAGAGTATTTGAAAAACTGCCCAAATTGTAAAAGTGCCCAAAGTACGTTTATACTGTGCTCAAAGTGAAAAAGTACTCAATGTGCAGAAGTGCCTAATAGTACAGTATCGTTTACTTATGAAGTCAGACGAGTGCTAAGGCTAACGAGAGCATATATACGCTAATGTTTTCGTTGTGAACTTGTTGCCGGAGGTATACAGGAATAGCACTTGATTGGTAAAAGAAGTACCGAGTTTGCCTGGTAGGGGTGACAAATGCTATGTACTCAAAGCGGCCAACATAAGCAGAATTAAACATTTATGATATAACTGTAGGATATAATAATAGGTTATTAACATCAATGAGAGGGTGACTCCTTTCTGAATTTTACTATTTTTTATTAATTTTATTGGGCGATATTGAGTACATAAATTTATTTACAACTGTTATGAATGTTTTTATAGCAATGTTTTACATATGAAAGAATGAAACTTTAAAACGAATAAAATTATTTTGAGCGAGTAATAAATAAACGCTATATTTTTAACAATAATTGTACAAAAATGAAATAATATTTGTATTTACAACTAAAATATACTTTTGCAGAAATAAAAGAATAAACAATATGTAAAGTATATTTTTAAATTAATAAATAATTTTTTATCAATAATCTCATTTCTTTTATTTTAATTATAATTAATTACAAGTTTGAGTTGAATTATACTTAATAGCACAACAATGCTTATCAAAATGAAACTTTGCAAACTAACCGTTTGTAGATATTGGCGGGCTGGGTATGCGGCTTAAAAAGTCAAACTTACGATTATGACAGGATGGAGGCCATGTCATGACCTTGGGGTAGATTAGAGCCCGGAAAACCCCTTACGGAGGTTGTCTCCGCAGACCAGGACGAAAAAAAGAGGGTATCCCAGTCATACTATCAGAGATGATTAGAGTACTATTCACACAAGGATGCAGAGCGCAAGAAGGCATTTAGCCGTAGACACTGCGAAGACAGAAGTTCAAGTTGCGCGCATTTCGGCAAGAGTATAGGAGGTGGACCAAACTGACACCAGATCATCGTGTGGGATTTGGTGGTGGGGCATAACTAGTCATCAAGAGGTTCTAAGCGGATATACATACCTTAAAAAATTCGAACCTCCAAAGAGGAAACGGCGTGAATATCCAACCACAGGATTGCTCCATGTCACAAAATGTCTATCTAAAATGTGTGCACACGTACAAACACATACACACGATTTATATCAAAATAAATGAAAAAAGAACTCTAAATAGAAGAATAAAACAGATTTTGTACAAAGAGAAGTATTTTATTACAACATTATAAAATCTATGTTGACACGCCTTAGTTTACGATAAAGTATATATAAGTCCATAAAATGGTACACACTTAACGATGCCACAAAATTGTGGTATATGCCAAGAGAATATCGCGTGCATAAGTTGTTTCCTTCATTGTTTTATCCATGCAATCATTCATTTTGTCTAAAATACATTAAATTATTTTGCTTCTTGGTTCCTGTATTCTTATTATTTTGAACACTTTCGTTATTCTCATTACCATCTAACACGCAGTGATTACTTGCAGCTTTTAGGCATGTCTTTCATTTATTTGCTTTCGCTAAAAATACATCGACGAGAAATATATTATAATACATTTAGTACAAAATAAACACATTCACGAATATATTTTAGGTATGGTGTATAAAGTACCTTTTTCAGTTTTGTATAATAATATAGAATTCGAAACATTGTAAGTACGTCATATCATGTTGTACTATAAACTATATTTTTAGAATAAATACACATCAATTATTGGTATTTTGCATATCCCGCGCGCAAAAAGGTCAACTAGAATATTATTTTGATTCTTTCAGTTATCCAATAATATCTTATTTTTTGACGAAGTCTTGATTAAGATTATTTTCAAATTCGATTGATTATAGATTGCCTATTTGAACTTTCTCGCTTGGGATACCTTAATACTTATTTTTTTATTTCATTTATCTTATATAATTTCAATTTGTTATACTATTTCCTTTAATTTTTAATATTTCTCTGTACTTTATTTTTTTAAATCGCTATACTGACTAAAATGATACATTTTACACAAATTTGATATTTTTATCTAAAAGTATAATTATTTCTTTATTGTGATTATTTCATCGTATTTTTTGTGTATGCTGCATAGATTAAGCAGAGAGGCATTTAATTTATTTGTTTGCTTATTTACTTTAACATAGTAATAATTTTACACATTCTTGAAGCAAATAAACATATTTTAATGCTTGCAATTAAACTATCTTTTAACCATTCATTTTAATTAGAATATATTAAAGTTTTTACTAAAATTCTGTTAGCTATAAATAAATTATTAATCAAATATGTAAACTCAAGAATTAAAAAAGATATTTTGATAATTTTCTATCATTTGATTTGAGTCATTTCATGTAATGTATGTTATTAATTTTATTTTTTTTATAATAAGTATTTTTTGTAGTTCATTATATGAAAGCTAATATGTATATTTACTGACTCACAACATCAATTTTAACAATGATTTAATTAATTAAGTAATATTTAGTTTTAGAATTTTTGTATTCCAATGTCGTTCTTATACGATTAATGTCTATTTCATGAGGGAATACTATGCAATTAAACATTTTATTATTTGCCTTTTATCGTTACGAATTAATAAAGAAAATTAATTTTAAAACATTTATCCACGTTTCCGCTGTTGATTTAATTTTTTATTCGTTTCTTCGTATCTTAGTTTTATTTTTTTTAACTTGAATAATTGTTTTATTGTTAATCTGTGGTCCTCGAAGTTTAATAATTTTTCTTTATATATTACTCTCGACATAGTAAAAGCTTTAAGAAATATTATATTTTACGTAACTTATTAAAAAATTCATTTTGTTTATTGTGTTTGAAAGTACGATTTTAAATATTGTTTGATATATTTGTCTTCACGTTATTCTTTTTTTGACTTAAAAATGTCATTTTGATTTCTTTTCTTTCATTTTCTTTCAGAAGTTTCCACAGATTTTGAGTCTATCATAAAGAAATGAAATTTATTCAATGAAAATAATATATAATTGTAGTTGCTTTTTATGTGTTGTCTTTTAACAAGTGTTGCATTATTTTTGATAGCGAATAAATTTCTTGAACATTGAGATATTGTATGTTATAAACCAATAATGAAGTTCTAAAATGTATACAATAATTGACAAAAAATGTTAGGACAAAGATTTAAAGTAGTATAAATTTTTATAATATAAATATGTTCAAACGTAAAACTTCATAACATAAATTCTTAAATATTTTATATAATTATCAATACAATATTTTAGCTATACCGTTCAGCATTAGTAAAATAATTAATCATTTAACCGATTTATTATAAATGTATGTTTTTCTCAGTACTCATGTTTAGAACTTACAAACTAACAATATTGATTATAAATGTTACGGTAAGATCTAATATTCTACAATTATCAAAAAGCTACATTGAAAATGCTATTTTTAGTGTCATATATAGTCATAATAATAGAATTTTATAATCATACATAAAAGTATCTCAATTTCAATTCATACAGTTTGTTATATTTTAAACAAAATACAGGGTTCTTTTTAATAAATTTATTAACAGCTTTCGAAAATAATTATAAAATAATCATGTCTCTGAAAACGCTAAACATTTATTTTATACTTATCTACAGTGCAATGTAAGTCTACTTTTTAAACTATGCAGGTTAATAATAATGAATTTGTAACGAAATATTTTAAATATTTAGTAAGAGTTTGAGTACAATCTAACTTGTTTTATCGTAAAACTACAAATTCATCATTGTTAACTAATAAACGCTAGATCACAGAATTTATGTAAAAGAAAAAGTAACATTAACCTGGTTCTTGATTCTTCTTAGTTCTTGGGGTCGATATTTTTTTGATTTTCATGGGTTTCGATGTCTATCCATATAATATTATATGATTGTATACAAAAAAACAACATAGTTTATGCAATTTTCGTTCCAAATGTAGTTGATATATAACTATGCAAAAGTTCTTAACTTCGTAAGTTTAACGCATATATATTTGAAATGTAGAATGTAAGAGGACACGCTTAACTTCGATAATTAACGATGGATAATCAAGTAATTGTGTTACTGCGTAATAATATCATTAAAATTATATCAATAGATTTATTTCATTTTTAACGTATATTTTTGAGGACGTAACATTTCATTGAAAATATCAAGAATATAAGCTTCGGAAAATATAATTATATAATCTTTTCTAATTAGTCAGTTCCGTATTACTGGAAGAGTGGATGAATCAACGATTCTTATTTGCATAATAAAATTGTGCATACCATCGAATAAAGGGCAGTTTAACTTTTGAAGTACATACATATTTCTCTGCTGTTTTACACAATCATTCATAATAAATACTATACAACGGGATTAAATTAATATCATTACAATACTGATTAAATGGCACGCTATAGCAAAAAATAATTTTTTTTTCAAAAATACACTCAGTCGGTTTTAACATAAAAAATGACTTACATGGTAAGAATTTTGTATAAACTGCCCCCATAAATTAACACTTCTTCGTAGTTTATAGTATTTAAGATTAATGATTAACAAGTAGTTATAATACATCTGAAAATTCGATACGAGGACAGTTTAATCGGTGTGCACATCGTTATGAAATCAAAGATTATACAAATGTCTTAATTATAATAATTCATGTGGAATGACAGTCATTTGGAATCTCATGAAGATTCTTCTCAATTCTTATTTTTCTTTTTACAACTTTAGCATACTGGTCCCATTAATGCAAGTATTGTGTGCAGGGAGGCGCACGCATAGAAGGGTTGCGTGAAGACGTGTGTGTAAGTGTATGCATGTATTTGCGTGTGACTGATTTCTATTAGGTACATTATTTATAAATTAGTCTTTGATAGGCATATGGGACTTCGATAATTGGAAACGAGTTTTTATTACAATAGATTTAAAGTAATTCTGTATAAGCAAAGTATAAATTTATTTACAAGTAATTGCAATAATGTAAATTCAATTTAAAACACATTTAGTTTCTGCTTTCTATATAAATTCTATCCATTCGAAAGTCGTAGTAAGTAATTTTCGTATTTAAAAATGTAATAAAATTTTTTTGAAAGTTTTACAGGAAAAATAGAACGAAATCAATTGGTGATCATACATTTACATCAGGATTTTTAATATTACTTGTACACTATATATTAGTTTATCTATAGTCTACATAATTTTAATTATACGGATGCAGCCAGTTACTCGAATTTTGAATTAAGTTAACCTTAATAAACATTTCTAAAATAAAAATTACAATAATTAATATTATTTAACGTAATAAGTTGTAAAATATAAAAATGACATTTTGAAGTTTGGACCACGAACGACAATTATTAAAATAGTATATACTTGCACAATACAATACATGTATCCAGTACAAGAACGCGTGCATGATAGAACCAAAGTCCGCAGATACATTAACTTCCATCCAAAATAAATTTCATTTAAAAAGCTTTCATAGGTAGAGGATTTCCGACTAAAAAAAAGGAATAACATACAATACTATAAAAAGGCTTGTAAAACGCATATTTTAGGACGCGAAAAAATTAGAAAGTCTAAAAATTATAAAAAAGACTTTTGACACCTATGCGCCTTCTAAACTTTTTGTATCGATCACTTGACGTGGAAAACACGTACAAAGTCTATTATTTTTCTTCTTTTGTTTTTACTGTTATTACTATTATTTTTTTCTGTTATACTTTTTATTTGTTCAAAAGTTTTCGTGGAATTTTCCACTCACCTTTTGCCGCTAAAAATCACAATCTGAGACATTAATAACCGTTACTCGGAGTGATCACAGTTTGACAGAAGGCGTTTAGTATAATAACGTTTCCCCCATTGTCTTTTTATTTCAATCATTTTTTTATCGTACTATATGTACATAAACATACATACATGTGCAGATACAGAGATACGAAGTGGAAATACCATTTCGTTGCTGTTTTTAGTTTTTTTTCTAAACAACAATTATCTGTTTATATGTATATATATATATATATTTATATGTCGAAAGTAATATTTACAATCATGCTACAATAAATTATTTATATTAAGAATTACATAAACTTGAAAATTTGTTTTTATTTCGCAGCTCATAGTTTTTTGCATCGACTTAAATAAGTATAATTTAAAAATTATATATATTATTAATTTTTCAGTATTTGTCTTGTATTTCTTTGTCTAATTTTGTACCGGTAATCTTATATCGGCACATCATGATTTTAAAATGCAGTTTGAACTATTTTAATGCCACACGTGCTTTTAGGAATGTCTTTTACAAAACGAATTTATATAATATATTGCAAAAGAAAAGCAAAGCCCTTAGATTTTATATTCATATATAAAATATTTATTGTGTAATATATGTAATTATAATTTATTTTAATTTATTTCATTGTTTAAATTAATGAAAAACAATTAAGATAAGTTTTTTTATCCAAGTGATATTATTTTAACGAAATTAATCAATGCATATGTTTATCAGTATGATAATAAAATCTATCATTTTATAAAAAATTAAATAATGTCATGTTGGAAATATAAACTATTATTAGCATATTAGTGTTATTGTTGTTATTATTATTCTTATTAATCTTATTATTTTATTGTAGCGGGATATTTGGATTTAAATAAAATACGTTATACAAATTTTCATCACAATAAATAGGAAGCCACTCATAATCTAAATTTACTGATAATATAAAGCAAATGGACAATTAATTATGTCGATGCATGTAGGTATTTTTGCACTTTAGAAAAAAGATGAATGGATTTATATATGTTACTTTGATAAAACAACAGAAAAGATTGGCATTCTCGTTTCATTTATGTACTCAGTCACCCCCAGTGATCATTGGCTTCCTCGACCCATTATCGAGGGGTATTCAACGTTGCATTTATAGCTTACAGAGAGCATTTCGATAAGTGCACGACATTTTCCATACGAGTCGCGTACGGAGGTGCGCATTGCGTGATGTGCGTATCGGAATAGCCGCGAAAGGAGAGTATGAGAAAATTGGCAATTCGCATCGCGAGGCTCCTTGCAATTCGCCGGCACACGAGTTCCCGGCTTCCCGCGCGCCCGCCCGCTTTATCAAAACGACGTCGGGGACAAATTACAGGTGCGGAAAAGATGAGCTACTCTGAATTAGAAGGGAGACACGGGGATTTGGGGGAGGGGAACGGAGAGGGAGGAAGGTGGAATACCTCGTTCGCGGCTGCAGAAATCACTGTCATCATCGGTTAACCGCACGTCACGCTTATGGACGGAGTGCAGCGGTGCGCGAACCTGGAAGCGCACCGCGCACTTTTTCCCTTCTCTCTTTTCATTCTATGGACGTCTGAATTCACGGTAATAATTGTCGATAAGTATCATTAGGGCTCGAGTCCAATTTGCGATGCAAATCGCGGCCCGATATAACTTGAAGCGCCCCAGTTGCGTGGGCGCGGTTTAATCTGCGGCCGATTGCAAATGCCTAATTTCAAATTGTCTCAAATTGCCCGTACACTTTCCTCGACGCGATTGAAAAATCGCCGAGATGCCGCGAGGTTTTATGCAGATTTTACTCTTACCACGTAGATATATATCAACTGCACAGTTATGTTGAAAACCGCAGTTTTACGTGAGGTTGGCTTTACCATAATTTCCTTCCTCGCATATCAATTATGAGCATCGATGTAAGAATGAGTCGTATGAAAATTGACATCTGTTTTTAAATGACTCAGAATTCCCACGATTAAATGAGTTTACTTTTATAGAAGGTGCCTGCCGAAATAACTTTTTATATCTTGCCCCTTTGATACCGATTTTTTTATGTAGGCAGATATAGAGTAAAGTGCACATTTATGATTATTAGCGGATATAACATTTTAAAGTGTGTGAAGTATTGCTTGTTTTATGAGAGTTTGCCAACTTTTATGATTTATTATGTAAATAAAGTACAATCTCTGGTATTGTCTCGGCGAAAATTTACGCGCGAGACTTTCGGAGTATCGCGCGTAGTGCAAGATCTCGAGTTGCCTCGAGTTGCAAAAAGTCCAGTATCAGTTGCCTTAATGTTTTTTCGAGGCGAATTCCACGAACTTTCTTCCCAAGTAAATCTATAAACACACTTTTTGCACACTTTACGAGTAATTCGCCGAAGCTAGAACAGCGCAGGTTTATGAATTCCGTAATACGTCGGATCTCCTGTCCGCTATAAGAGATGATAAAAGCAAAGGATTTGCATGGCACACGTCTCGCTTCCCGGAGTGAGGGAAAAAGCAAGCAAAACTCGAGGTCCTGATGCGCGTGAATCACGGGGGACAAAACGATGATCCCGCGCTATGTGCACACACGTAAGGGCGGATAAAAAAGCCCGAGTCGTGGGGTCGCTTAAAAGCACCCATGGGAAACAAAGGACGGGGTGCGGGGCCGGCGGAAAAAAGCGGCGAAATTCCTATCTCATCCATTTTCTTCAATTATTTACCCCGGCATTCTGACGGGCCGGGGAAGCCGGAGCAATCGCCCGGCCGTAGGAGCGATGAAAAAGAGACACCTTTTTGCGCCTCGCCCGCGAGACTCGATGTCAGGCGCACGTGTACACGCGAGTGGATAGGGTGGATGCCGGGAAAAAAGGGTGCGCGCACCGGCACGGCTTTGCCATTTAATCAGTGTCAAAACTGGCCGCGACAATGCTACACTTACAACGATTACATTCGCGACTTTTACTTCCTCTCGCCGTTTCCCGGCGTCTCGGGGCGCCCTTTCAATTCCGCCGTCGCGCTCGAATTCCCCGGCCGCCGGCGAAGGATCCGGAACAGGCCCATTGGAAGTGCGATTGCGAAAAATCACGGGATCTTTAAGGTAGTTGAGATTTCTCCCCCGCTTCAGTTAACCGCGAGTTTCATGGCCTCTGCTTTTTTTTAATGAAAGGGAGAGAGAGAGAGAGAGATAGAGAGAGAAAGAAAGAGGGTGATAGGTAAACGCGCTTCCGAATCATTGACCTCGCCTTGCTCCTTTGCATGTTGAACGCCATTTCAAACGCTTCCCTTTATTTCTATTGTGATTCGATTTTAATTTAATAAAAGTAACAGTTACGTTACGAACAAGACGAATTCAACATTGCTTTATGAATATTTAATCCTTTGTCATTTAAAACTGTGAGAAGGGGGTGGAAGGATCCTTAGGGCAGATGGGTTACATAATCAAATTTTTAAGTGCTCCAAGTTTTAGTTTCTTTATTCAGCTTCTAGCTGTTATAAGTAAACTAATGGCTTTCTAAGTTAAAAAATTGTGAAAGACACTGTTAAAAAACTACTTTTTACGTGACCGGACGGAAATTGTGCCGACAAATCTAGTAGAAATTAAATGTTTTAAAATATGCCGAGAACGCGAATATTATTCACGAGCTATTCGAGTAATTAGATGCACTTGTACTTTTTACGACCTAATTTAAATTTTGAAATTTCCGCTTTAAACCTATATTTCAGTGACTATAATTTGTACTGCAAATTGCATCCAACTTGTTAAACTCAGTTAATACTAATTACACAAAAAATATGTCAATTGCTCATAGTTTTGGTTTTCAACTTATTACAGATTTGTATCAATCAAAATTTAAATCGAGTTATTTGTCGGCTCATCATTGATACTTTCTTTTTTGTTTTAATCCATATACTCAAAGCATGTTAATAAAGCTACATAATAATAAACGAAGTTACGAAAAATTTTATTTATCGTAAAAGGTTAAAATTAAGAGTTATAAAAAAGTAACAAGAAATTTTGAAAGTTTTGTGTAAACAGTTCACCATATGTACGAGAAGTTAAATATATTACTTGCACTGCACCATACTTGTCTATTATCTAGTTGATCTATATAACTATATATCCATTCTTATCGCGCTTACCCTGAATTTTTAAGACTTTACGTGCACTTAAGAACTTAACAATTTCTTTTAAATTTTTCAAACTCTTCTGTGAAGTTACCGTAGTTGTACGAGGTCAATCTAAGCCAACTTTTTAAACAGAAAACTTTACTCGGCGTTTTTTATTAAAATTTTTACTGAATTTTTTGTAATTTATTATGCAATGAAATTTTAGGATATACTGTATCCAAATTGTTGACTAGGTCAAGATTGCGCCCTATTGTTGATATAGCTATATAAACGTAATTACGTACATGCTGTATATAGCTATCTCTCTTTCTCCCTTTCTCTCAACATCTTTTCTATTACAGCTGCTTTCTAACGTCTATTTCAGTTTTGGTTATCTCTTCAATGTCGATTTTCCTGAGGACGGATATATTTATAATTTTTTATTCATTTCCATAATCGCGCCTTTTATCATCGCAGTCTTTAAATTTTCAGAAATTTCAACTTGATCGGTGAGACTCTTATTAAAATATGTACCATGGAAAATGATCGACACAAAAGCAAAAGCTTCCCATAGCCAACAATTACGGGTGCGCACCCTACTTGAAAGCCACGATGAGAACGAGGACATTGCGGTCAACACAGAGCTAATAAGCGAGTACGATAACCATCATGAAAAATACGAAAAATTTCACAGCATATCAAATGATATTCTTCCTTCGCAAATATTCGATTATTTTTCGATCATAAATTGTTGATGCTAATTTTATGACTTTATTGCGTAATTTTTATTAAGCTCAAGGTTTCTCAGTTTTTGCGATTAAACGTTTAAAGCAATATTTATTACATTGTTTCGAATTTACGCTTAAACGTTGTTTAATTCAGTTAGTACACGAAAATCAATGTAATGCGATCAATAGTATAATTGACGAGTGTATTAATTAGTCAAAATTTTAATCACTATTATCCAGAAATTGTTACCAAAATTTAAAACAGTTTTAAATTAAATTCTTGTTTTTATTGAGAAATTTCGTTCATAGCTGAACTGAAATTTTCGTTTGATTCATAAATCCGAGGGAATGCAATTAATTAATACAAAGGAATTTCCTATCGTTGCTGTGGCATTACGTTGAGTCAATCGGACTGAATTCGCTTATCCATGGGATAAATTAAATTTTTTTTCAAGTGCACAGTTACATTTGTCGTTAGTTTAAAAGTTCAAGAGTTTAAAATACTAAAAAATCTCAAAATGACATTTAAAATAAATAATTGTGCATATAAAATAGTTAGAATTGGAACAACCGCAATTTATAAAAATTTAATTATCTGGTATTTAAAAAAGATCTTTATAAACACGTTGAAAATAAAAAAAGATTTATATTTTTATATTAATCATCATTTCTTTATAAGTATACTTTCCTTTTAATTTAATGTGTTTGAGTTTAAAATTTGAGCAGTAGAAGTTTTCAAATATTATTTGGTAGGTATCATTATACTACACTGTACCATATATATTTTTAATTAAAAAGTTTGATTTCCGTGTTCAAATTACTTTAGAAAATAACAGTTCCACAACTTCAACACCTCAGAGGGAGCGAAGCTCGAGTAACATTCGTCCGTGTAATGCCAAAAGGTTCGCTATCATTTTCGTGTTACGCAAGTTGGAATCGCACGGGAAATTAACCTCCCGGGAGGATGCAAGAACACAACGAATTCATGGCTTTGTCTCCTTATCCACTTGAAAGGGAAAAAAGTAATTGAAATGTGTCCCTGCGAACAGTACTTTAGCTTTTTAGAGGCCTCTAATAAGTGGCTGTTTCGGCGGGAGAGATAATTCATCCCTTATTGCAACTCCTCCTGATGGGGAGGGGGCGGGAGGTAGCAAATAAAAGTCTATAGTAGAGCTTAAGAGAACGTATCTCATTAAGTAATTACAGCCCAATTAGAGACTTCTCGTCGCTGCTAACCAACTACTGTACCGATATTTTCACGAAATGAGCTTTAAAATAATACGGCCTTGTTTAATCGCACTTAGTTAAACTATCGCATTCAGTGGAAAGTTTATGTTATTAAAAAAATACGGGTAGCAACAAGAAGTTACATCAAAATTTTTAAACAGAGTTTCGCAATGTAAAAGTAAAAGTAATCTTTCACTGACAAAACTTTGATCAAAATTTATTTGGTTGGTAGTGTCTTTTGATTCTTGCGAATTCCTACTAAAAATCAGGCATTTCAATTGAAAATTCATCGACAATTTATTGTTTTTTTTTTCCATCAGTTTTCGTATTATTACACTAAACGCTACGCAAAGATTCACTGTGTATCCTACATGCATGGTATCGACTAATGACCCACGTGCGCGCAGAATATCCATTTTGTGTTATAAGTCGACATTTTCAACTCGTAACGATAAGTTTTAATAGTCGACTTTACGATTGCCAGCCCCCATTTGACCGTCGCGAGCTCGTTCGCCTTGTCTAAATATTCGCTCGATGTTAATTTTTTTTCATGTCACTTATAATTAGAGGGTCGAGGAAAAGTGTTCGTGTCAGGCGGCTTACGGATATAGGGCGATCCTCATCCTCTGAGATCGAAGGGGCACAGCGTGTACTTCTCGAGATCGCTACCCAGATACATATTAGGGCCTCTGCTTGTGTCAGCTTATGGGATCTCTCCGCATGTTCTTGCGAGCGTAGCTCGAATACGTCAGAAGCATATCGGCCGGTCTCGTTTCGAAGCTCTTCTCGCGCGCATGGGTACAGATATATATATATATATATACGTATGCCGCTGGGATTGAAGGTTAAAGGATGATGCCTCGTTAAATTCCGCGGGGCCGAGCCGTAGAGCCGGCCGAGATTTAAATTAGCCCCTTTCAGCGCCGCGTACAAATGTTGCCGTCAGATAAAATTTAGCGATATCTTAGTTGGAGACGGAGGTTGCTGCTGGCCGCGCTCTCGCGGCTCACCTTTTTCGAGAGATTCTAAGTGGGGGCCGCGCTCGGGCGCAATAAAACACGGCCTTCAAGTTTCTTGGAGTGAACTTACGGCCCATTTTTCACGGGCAACAAAGCTGAGTTTACAATGCAAGAAGCGAGGCGCGGCGGCGGCGGCTTTGTTAGTGAGTGAAAAATGATTTGGCCTGAGCGAAGTAATTTAAACTGCGTAAAGCCGCATTATTTTCTTTATCCGGGGGAGCCGCCGAGGAATTATTAGAGCAATAAGAGTGATTTCTTGGATCTATAAAGTTACTTTTAGGAGCTGTTTTCTTGGAGCGAGCCCAGGGGTATACGCGTCGCGGAGTCGCTGCTGCCCGCGCCCTTTGCCCCCGCGCCGCTGAAAGATATTGCCACGAGGGCCGCGAGAAAGGTACATGATTTATTCGGCTTGACGCGCCGTTGAGGTGCGCGGCGCCCCGATAACTCCCTCGCCCGGCGATCCGCCGGGGAACAAGCATCGATAAACTTTGCCCGCACGCCGCGTGAAAAATAAGCCGTTGAGTAAATCAGGAAGCGACCATCGGTCAAGCGGCCGAAGGTGTCCGAGGGACGTCGTAGTGCTCGCTTCTGAGCTCACTTCGCGGGGTTGGTCAATGGGAAACTAAACTGGCGGCAGACGAAATGGCCCTGTGTGCGCCTTGACCTACAAATCATTGCTTATAATTAATATTAATTGTGCTTGTAATAAAGATTAAGTCGCTTGTTTAAAGTATTGAGCTTATTATCAGTTGATACCAACCGAGCCCGAAAACTTACTTTATAAAAAGAATTGATCCACCTGAGGCGCTTGTCTTGTTGCCTCAAGTACATCATTCGAAACGAATTCACCGTCTTTGATTAAATAATTTGTATAGTCGTGTCAATTTAGCAATGTGTAAACAAACGGTTTGTCAATATTTTGATACTTTGCATCTGCTCGTCAGGGGCCTACTACCTTATCGGAATAGGCAAATCGTACAAACAATAAACATTCCTCGCAAGCGCGAAGTCGAGCTTTCGCCAAAAGCATTAATACCAACCCCGAATCAGCCCTGGCATTCTGGTTGAAGCAAACGCCGGGCGCAAGCTCTAGTGAAAGCTCGGGCTTCCAATCGCTCCTGCCAATTGGTCCTCCGGCATCACAACCAAGGGCAGCTATTACTCCTTGTGCCTAAGCCTGGTGTACCCGCACTCCTAGAGCTCGTAGACGTCACGGCCGTTCTGGCGGGCGACCGCCGGCCTGCAGGAGGCTGGGCTCGCGTACGAGTGGATGATGTGGACCCTGAGCCGTACGTCGCCGGAGGAGCGGCCACCGTCGCCCCGCTGTCGCCGCGAGAAGCTCACGGTCGTCTTGCAGCAGCAGTAGTGGAACAGCTTGACGTACGCGCTCCGGAAGTGCCGGTCGGCCACGCAGTAGAGCAGGTTATTGAAGCAGGACTTGGACAGGGCGAACCAGGCCAGGTAGACCACGATCTTCGGGCTTACCGGCCGCACCTGTCGGCCCACAAAAATCAGGTGACGTATACTTATCCGGTGTGCTAACGGTGGGAAAAATTATCAATAAGTTAGCCAAAGGGAATGTTGACTCAGACCTCTCGATTTTACCGTAATTACTTGTCTTTCATCATTATACGTTCTCGTTAAAGTGGAATTTACTGAGAAAATTTTGAAATCATACGTGTACGATTCTATTCGACAATCGTGAAGTGTATTAATTTCCATCAGATGACAATTTCAAAAATCTCCCGACCAGATTCTTTTCTACGGATTAAACGTGAATAATTCTGACGTGTTCGCTTGTCGAAGGCAGTTTGAAATATCAAAGTCATTACCGTTGACCGAGGGGTCACATTTCACCTCTGAAAATCGCATGCAAATGAAGCTACTAACAGTTCGCCTATCGGCGGCTTAATTAATTATTCGAGGCTGCTTCGTATCAAATTAATTAACTGTCAGCGATTAGAAGTTTTGTAATCGTCACGGCGGGATCTAGAAATCGGTCTTAAGTTAGCCTTTGGACAAGGAGCAAATCGAAAATGACAATCCGTCTCAATCGGCCGGGAAATAAGACGTATAAATCAATTGCACCGCTGCAGCCAAATCCGAGTTTTTTCTCCTGCGAAAAAATGATAAAGATTTCTGACGTGGCATGTCGGCCGACCTGGCCCTTCCCCCTTGTAAAACAAGAGACGAGTCATTCGCGGGGTCTCACGCTGCGACTCGTCCCGAGATCCCCAGCACGAGATCGGCCCCCGAAAGCGAATCGGGAGGCGACCTCTTCGATCTCCCTCCTTGACGGACGCGCGTGCAGCAGCCGGGCCGGAAGGGGCTTACCACGCTCACGCAGAAGGCCACGCCGAGGGGAAGCCAGAAGATGCCGAAGAAGAAGAAGCTGTACATGTTGGCCTTGGTGAGCTCGTAGTCCCAATTGAAGGCGACCGGGGGCTTGTAGGAGCCGCGCATAGCGCTGCGCACGCGCAGCACCAGCCGCCCGTACACGAGGATCGTGAAGAACATCGGGGCCCCGACTATTATTGCCGCGCTCATTATCCCCGTGGTGTTGGTCGTCATTTTGAATGGCTTGCGCCAATTGATGTTGCAGAGGTTCGGGCCCAGGTCCAGCGACGACTGGAGACCCACAGCTGTGGAGGCGACCAGCCAAACTGCCAGGACCGCGAAGGTCACACGACTCGTTGTCAACACATCGTATCTATTAATAGCCCAATATTAATAATAGTACATTATGTTAAAAATTACAATATATTAAATGACCTTATTTCTTCTATTCTTATAACTCTAATTATATTTTACTCTGTAGTTTCGTTATAATAATTTTTACTAAGGTATTATAAAATTATCCAAACAATAAATTTTTTATGCTTCTTAAATTAATAATAGTTACTCTCTTTTATTTAAATAATAAAAATAAAATGCATCAAAATTATTGTTTGCTTGTATTCTAAAAAAATGGTCAAAAATTGAAAAATGAACTAAGATTTCTATGCAGATATAATTACTGCCATTCTTATTTGTAGATTTCATATATGTATATAAGAAGCATTTATATTACTCGCAATCAAAATAAATTTTACTCTTCAAAGTATCGATTTAAATATCTAATAAAAGATTTCCAAAATCTTCAAATGTTCGTTAACCACTGTTAAGTAAATTTAATCGTTATTAATGCTCATATAATTTACACCAGTGCTACATAAGAGTTCATTACACCAGAAATATTGCATCGAGGTTATGCACTAAAACGAGTTCCGAAGACCGGTAACAGGATCGAAAAAATTGTCTGGCTGCTTTGTTCGAAAACCAGTTTTTACTTCGTTACTTCGTTAGGCTGAAGTCCAAAGAAATGAATAATAGGTTAAGCCAAAATAAAAATGGTCAACCAAAAGAGATGGCGCCGCTCAGATAACGTATTATTAATTACGACTGTCTTCAAAAAAATATGACCAGCTCTTATGTGACACAGTTTTTGACTACAGTATCTAGTATATGTTATAAATTAATCTGATTTTCGAGAAGATTTTTTTTTGTATCGATTTGAAATAAATTAACTGTTATTATAGTGTTTAGAAATAAATATTGCAAAATAATACTATATATTTTTGTAAGTTCTTTAATTAATTTCAAACATTAAAACTTGGAATTTATAGTTTATGGCTATTTGACATTTATATAACACATTCTTGAATTCAAAAATAAGTAATTTAAATTTTAAGTTTTAATGTTGAATTTAATAATTATTTTTCAAACTAACTTTATAACTTCACACCTAATTAAATATGACTACTTTACAAGCAGCTTTTATTTTTCAAAATAAAAATAAAATGCTAGTAATATTTAAATTGATTCGAACGTCTCTTACTTAATATTAATTAAAATTATTTCTGAAAATTACAGAAAATAAAAAAAGCTTCTAAGAAATTCAACAAAATGCTATACAAATGAACTGTCATCGAATTACGTCTACATATATAAGCAGAGCCTTAAATTCTAAATGATTTTTAAATGAGTTGAAGATGAAGAAATGACGATAAAGTATGAACTTTAATCTTTACGACTTCTGCATATAAAGTAAGAAGAATAATATTACACCTTGTTTGCCGAAACTAGGTATATAAATTCAGTTTAATTGTTATCGACATGGCGTTTTTCATTCATATTTATGCAATTAGTACTTACTTCATTAAAGTTTAGTATTATTAATATTAACTATGTATTTTATAAGTTCTATTATAAATACTAATGTCAAGTTTTTCAATTGAAAACAAATTTTGACAAAAATGATGCCATTTGCTTGTCGAATATTTTATGCATTAGTTATGAAATTGGAATAAAATTGTTTCTCTGCACAAGTTTATTTACAGAGAGGGAATGTGCTTAATTATAATCCAATTGCCACCGTTTCATTCACCCTAATGCACTCTCCGATACGGAAGAGTTGTGAGCACCCTGTAAACCGCAGTCCGCGAACAAACGTAGGTTCAGTTTGCACTCAGCCAAGTTTAAATGAAAGTGCGCAAGGCCGTTCTCTTTCTCACATTATCGAAGATCTATCTGCGAATTCAACTGTACGAATATATTATATTGCTTAACGGCCGTCGAGTAAAACAGTAAAACAGTTTCTGACCCTTGTTCCGGCAATTTTAGTCTTAACTTGGCAGCCTTAAAATCAATGCTCGTTCAAGAATAGAAAAGACAAAGATAATAAATATTAGGAAAAATTTATATTGATTTATAACATACGATTTGTTCCTGTATGATCTCTTTTTAAGATAATCTATTATACTTTTTATAGTATTTATCAACTAAAAGAAAACAGATTTATAAATTTAAGATAATATTAATAATAACAATTAAAGATAATACAAAATCTATTTTTCATGTTAATGGTAAATAGAAAATATTATACTAGATAAAACAAACGAAACACAAGCCTATAATTTTAGAAGATATTTTAAATTATAATTTCTATAAATATATATGCAAAAATAAATAGAAAATGTTGATTATAAATAATAAAAAAAAAGTTTTATTGAAATAAGAACTTTTTGTAATTATTTTTTTAAATATATTCGTATAGTAGTTAAACGTATTATGTTGTAATGTTTGACAGATTTAAGAGATTTATTATAATTACTTAAGTTCTTAAGTTGTTAGATATATTAATGCTTAAAATAGACTAAACAAATGTTGTAGGCAAGACCTTAATTATTGACCACGGAAACTTATACTATGGTCTTCGGACAACGTGAGAACCTGCGCGCGTACTTGGAGTTAAATGAGAAATTCTTCAAGGTCTTCGCCCGCTCGCGTGCCATGCGGAATAACTATAGTACATGTGCCCTTTTCAAAGCGCCATTCCACGTTGAAGCTTGTGTGTTTCGGGCGTATTGTTCATTAGTACACACTGCCGGGAAGTATTTGACTCTTGACGACTAGCAATTATTCAGCACTCGACCGCCGAAAAACCTACCTCTGTGTACCTAGGCCTCTGAATGGCGCCGGGTCTCGGGCCCGGTGCGCGGGCATCCTGACTTCCACATAATTGCTATTGCACCGTATAGATCGCGAGCTTCCTCCCTCGCGATCGACTGTTGTCGCCGAGTTCCCACTTGCGCGGGTTGCACATTGACATAAGCCGGGGCGCCGATCGGCCGGGAACGATGGAAATCACGCGAATCCAATCGCAGCTCGGGAAGATGGTCGGCCCTTTATCAGGGTCGGACCCATTGTGCTCGCGACGGCTCGAAATGCCGGAGCGCGAATGGGATTTATCGGGCGGCCCTTTCTCTTTTACACGCCTTTTCCACCCCCGCGGGCGGGCGCGGCCCGCTTTCGGAGGAACGCGCGCCGTTTCGCGTTCCCGAACGAGAGCCAGGGGCCTAGGCGTTCGAGTTCCTCGGCTCTTTGAGCGCCCTGGGACGTTTGCTCGCTCGCGCGACTCGCCGCTCGGATGAATTTGATTGCTTTCAATTTACGCTAAGATGTGCTCCGATGGTTATTAGATCCCCGGTTAAGTATACTTGGAGAATTCAATTTTCGCCCCCGTTTCTGGGGAAACTGTGTTGCCGCGCTCTGTTCCCCGGCCAGGGACGATGGAGAAAAATTTGCCTTTATGCGAGGGTTTTTGTTAAACTGAAACTTTTGATAAAACCTCGAGGACCGTTGAACTCGAAGCGAAATCGCGTAACCAGAAGAAGATTTAGAAAAGCTTTTCCTCCCTATTCTATTTATCGACATATATCGTCCAAACGGAAATATTAATTTCTAGGCGATGGAAGCTGTACGCGTACTGTAATTACTGGGCTTAATCGGTTCAGTCTTACAATTTCAAAAGACGGGTCATTTCAGCGGCTGGGTTGCTTGATACATTATCTATGCAAGTGCGGACAAAGGGACCTCGATCTCCGAGAGTGAGCTTTGTCTAAGCCCTTCTTGAATAATTCTACAGACCGTTATTGTTTCGCCCAAGGCCACTTATCGGATTTCATCATGCCCCCTTAATAGACCTAAGATTGGAAGCCATGCAGTCGAACGATTTTCCACTTCAAAGTGCATTTTCTCTTTCTCGAGTTAAAAGAAATCAGCTAGACTGAAAGCTGACTAAAATCTGGCTTAAGTTCTGTACGAAAAATCTAACCAAAGCCTAAAAATGGTCACTACTCCAAATAAACTATCGTATAAAGTCCCATAAACAAACCACACACGGAATATTTTTTAAAGTATGATAATGTTTTCAACAAAATTTTTCACCGTATACTTTTGTTAACTACAAAATAGCCTCCCGACTTTTCAACTAAAATATGCAAGAATTATTTTTCCAATAAGTTGTAGTATTTTGGTACTATATATTTAAAAATTTTAATGTAATAAGTAAAAGTCGCTAATTATTTGAAAAATAAATCTAAAACATTAATTTATTAAATTAACCCATTAATCCATTTGGTTTAGTGAATATAATAAAAAATTATAATAAATTTGTTACGGACAGGTATAGCGACGCCTGAAATCGTTGCTCCGATGTCGAAAACAAAGGCTTGATCGCGGCGCGACAATTTGTTAAGGAGAGAGAGAGAGAGAGAAGCGCGGCGGAGATTTTCGCGGAATAAGCTCGCTGGGTGCCGGGCCATAGAGTCTGTCCGTGGCCGCCGACGGACAGGCCAAATCGGTTGCCTCTCGAGTTGGGGAAAAGCTTGCGGGAGTGAGTCCAACCCAATGGTCTGTCCGCGTGTCGCCTGTGTGCGGTCGCCGACGGACGAGAGGCAGATAGGGACTTTCCGCAATCCTTTTCGTAGATATAAGTGCTACGTTGACGTCCACTAGACCTCACGACTTTTTCCACGTACGTTTATTTGCGCTATCGCAATAAACCGTTGACTGCGAGCAATTTATGATCGCGGACACGTGACCTGTTCTCGCCGTGGAGCAGCCTATCAGTATGAGCTATTATACCGAAGCGCCGTAGACTTGCGGTCATTCCGCCACCCGCGTAGTTCAGTTTTAGCCAACGTCACGCAACAGGACGTCCTTGTGATTTCGTCAAGCACGAGATTGGACTCTCGTAAAATGCGCTCATGCATAGGGAAATGAAAATTGCATTTGTTCTAATACGGCGAGTGGAGTAGAGTTTCCTATTGAAGGGTACCCATGTAGGTTTTCACTGATTTTGCAAATTGAAGTCTAGTATTGTCATGTAACAAAATTAGTTTGTCGTATCTTTGCTCGAACAACAGCCGTTTTTTATTTAGGTCTCGACTCAAACCCATTAATAATTAAAGTTGATTGCGATGCCTTGTGATAAACTCATTCGATTTGAGCAGCTCATAATAAATTACACCCTGTTGATCCCATCAAATACGATGTTAATGAATGTCCGGGATGACCCAAAAATTTTCTATGCTTTAGATTTTCGTAGTGCATCCATTTTTTAGCGTCAGTCACGATGCGGTGCAAAAAATTTTTTCTTCTTTGCTGTTGAAGTAATAGTTCACATTTGACAAAACGCCATTCAACATCTCTTAATTTTTAATTCATACAGCATCCAATGTCCTTGCTTCTGGATCATCCCTAGTGCTTTTAAACGTTTTGAAATAGTTGACTTATCAGCTTGTAATGTTTTTCTAATATCTGCCAGCATCTGATATCGGTCATGATCGAGTAGTTTCTCCAATTCTTTGTTTCAAAATCATTATTTTTGAAGCATTAAAACCAGTCTCTAACATCGTATGTGACAGAGAATTGTACATGCTTCAGCTGCAGATTTATTTTAAACAAAGTAGAGCAATAAAGGTCCGTGTAAATACACTTTATTTGGTACAAAAGTAAACATTTTCAGAACTAATAAGAAATTACTTTGTTTACACTAAAGTAAACTATCATGCATTAAAATTTAAGATTAGATACAGTACTTTCTTGCACCTACGTTACAATTCGAAATTTCATGCACGGAGTACTGCTTCTATTTTTGAAGAAACAGTGACAACTTATTCAATGTTCTAATATATTTAAAAAGTAGCGTTGAACAGAAAATAATTAAAATGTTATCATTCTATGCATATTTAAAAGAAAGTCATTTGAATATTTTCAACTAACTTAATATTAGAGCCTCTAAAGCCAAGCGCTCGTGTTGAGTTGGCCAAAGAAAATTTTAACACAGATGGAATTAAAAATTATTAAATCATGAATATATCATCACTGGGCATGAGTGGTTTATTTACGATTAGATGACAGAAGACCTTCATAAAAGATCTTCAAGAAACAAAAAAGTTTAATTTTAGTAAAATAACAGTTCATTAAAAGTTCGACATAATGTCATAAGTGTGTCCGTCCATCAACGCGCATACAACTACAAACAAATAAAAAGAAAGACAAAAGTAGCAAGCACACATTATTTTTATCACTTATTCTTTTCTCGGTATTTGATTCATTCGTAATTCATTGACTGCGTCTTTTTAAAACCATAATATCTTTATTTTTACGCTTTATTATTTAGTTGCCTCAAAGAAATTGTAATTAAGATTAAATAACAATATATCGGTTTGTCCATATACTTATTAACAATACTATTTTTAAGATTCATAAAAACAAAAGTTAAAAACGCAGAATTTTGAGCTGAAATAAATACGCCAAGCATTACCGCAATAATACAGTTTGTTCTAGACGATTATTTAACTACAACTGTAAAGATGACGCATTTAAATATAACAATATTACTTTTGGCTTATTTTGTAGTTTTTGTAGTGGCTCCTATTCCATTACAGCCCATTCGTACGTATCCAAAATGTTTTATAGTCTAACAACTTCAATAGCATTAATATTATTCCTGGTAGTAATTTTGACGAAACAAAATTACGACGACTTTTTAATTAAAAAATACTGAAACTTGACGAAATTAGGCGGTCTTATTGATCAATTAAAACTATCGTAATTAGCAAAGTTTTTAAAAATTTATTCATTTTTAACAAATAGACGGAACAATTTTGTATCAAGATAGCATTTAATTATATACAAAAAAAATGAATGCTATCTTTATAAATTATAGGAATATTATCTAAAACTGCAAACCATTATTCTTTCATTTCAGAGTACTTTGCAATGTGTGTAACGCAATGTGAACGTGGTAAGTTTTATAATTCATTGTAAAATATATCTCATAAAAAATTTTCTGGTAAGTACTTATACATTTTTTCAATGCTGAATTAAGAAAAAAAACACTGTATAAAAGAACACTGTACAAAAAAATTTTTTTGACAGTTCTAGAATATATTTTAATGGGTATTTTTTAAAAAGGTGATCACTGTCTTCGTCAGATAAAGATTTAAAGAAAACTAATGTTTCATCTTTATTAAACTACATTTAATTATTGTGTAATAATAGGAAAACTAAATTTAATATAAAAACTCTATTTCAAAATATTGTTTCTAGATTTTCCTAAAGACCTTGCTCAAGCTAAAAAATGTAAACGTGATTGCCCGAAGTAATGCATGTTAAATAAAAAAAGTAAAAAACATTGTTTCTACTGTTTAATACATACTTTTCTATTATACATTAAATAAAAATAATTTAATTATTTTTTAGATATTCATCATATACACTTTTTGAATAATAACAATACTCAATCATAATTTACGATATATTAAATCGCCAAAATATTACAATTTGCAACGTATAAAATAAATAAAGTATATAAATTAATAACAAGAAAAGAAGGAATCATAAAGTAACTGAAGATAATGCACTTATATTAAACATTAAATATAAATCTAACTTTGTGAAAACTATTGTTAAATAATATTATTTAATAAAAAAACAAATATGAATTTTTTTTAAGTGTATGTAATTCTAGTGAAAAATCCAAGAAACTAGGAATTAGAAAACTAGGAAAAAGTAGAAGACTAGAATTCTTCGAGTTTAGATTCGCCTGAGATAAAAGAAACGATCAATTTTCTAAATCAAGTCAACTAGAACAATCAATTCGTACATGAAAAATACAAGCTTTATATTATTATGGATCGCTACGGTTTACCCTGTTCGCGCTCTTACTCATACCTTACACTCCCCCTTAATGCGTACTCTTGATGAAGATGCCCCCGCTGTCTCTCTTCGTGCACGGTGGTCAGTAGCTCGGGCAGTTAGAGCCATGGGGCGAAACTGTTGACGTACTGAAGCAGTACTGCTTACGGTAGTCGATATCCTCGAGGAGTTTCCGGTAATAAAGCTCAGCCGGCCGTGAACTTGAAAATCTTACTGATCGAGGTGAGGTTTATGCCTTCGTCAATATTGTTAAGATGCACGACTGGATCCTTCATGGCAGCCCTAGCGATGAATGCAGACTGTCTTCTCGATCGTCTTCACTGGACTTGCTCGAGCTGCACAAAGGCATTTTGCCTTCCTCGCGATCTTATTTGGAGCCCGTATACACGGGAGCGCACAAGATAAGGGAAAATCGTTATATAAGTGTATACAAAAACGAAGGTACCTTTACAGACGTACATACATTCAAACGACGGCAATGCTCTCTGTTATTTAAACCTTTTCTCCTCCAATACATTCATAAAAAACTTATCTTATGTGACTGCAGATTCTGAGACCAAACATCGATCTAATCGACGTTGATGTAGATACATCGAAATATTTAGAGAATTATGGCTTGATGTTGTTCTTTTAAATTTGATATACCTATTATTTTCAATATATTTTGTAACTTCAATTCTACGGAGCATTAAAAGTAGGATTGCCACTTTTTTTAATTAAGATCTAGATGAAATCTAGGAACGAATCGAATAACGTCGATTTCTCATCGAGGTTCATGGCAGTTTTATTTGTCTTTCCTGATCCGTACTTATTGGTAGAAATCTTAAGAAGTTTTTGCAAATTTTTACCAAAATATTTCAAAATTAGCGAACAACTCACTACCTGCAGATACTTAATCGCTATAGGAATCCACTAAAATATCGTTAATAAGTATGGGACACGTGTAAATGCATGTATACATACTTTAAAAATACATTAAATATTAAATCAATTATTTAAAGTATCTTTAATGACAATTTCACTTTAACTTTGGTAACAATTTAAAAATCGCAAATTTTTATATCAGTAGGTACTACATCTTATAAAATAAATTGAGAAATCAATTGAATATTAATTTAGCATTTACATAAATTGATAGGGTTATAAAGCATACAGTCGACAGCTTATGTACTCCCCGCACACCGTTCTCGTGTACGTTAACATATCTATATATGTAAATTCATCAAGAGTTTTTATCAAGTTTGTAACGTGTTATTTTTTGTATTTTAACTAAGCAAACTCATGGACTCTGCTCTCTTTGAAACTGTGATATCTTTATTTTTAAGTTTTATTATTAAGTTGGCTGAAAGAAATTGTAGTTAAGATTAAAAAATCATATTTTTGAGCTGAAATAAATACGCCAAACGCTATTGCAGTATTACAGATTGTTCTGAAAGATCAATTAAGTATAACTGTAAAACATGAAGCTTTTAAATATAGCAATAATAATATTGATTAGTTTTGTAGTTTTAGTAGTGGGTTCTAAACCTCCTCTAATACCCGTAGGCATGTATCATAAACATTCATACTCCACTAACTTAAGTAATATTAATATAATAATAATAATGTGTACTAATATGCTCATCATGAAAAATAAGTCTTCTTTTCGTATTTGATATGTAATTTTATAAATTTTTAAATGTTATCATTTGAATCGTACAAATATTATCTAGAACTAAAGAATTTATTATTAATTTTATTTCAGAGTGTACAAAACTATGTGACGACAGTAAGTTGAAATTTTATTATTTATTATAAAATATATTCCATAATTATTATTTTGGTAAAAACCTATTTATTTTTTTGAATGCTGTTTTGAATTCTGGGTAGTACACTAACTACTTTTCAGATCTGCAATAATCCGAAATTAAAAATGTAATTTCGTTGAAAATTTTCTTTTGTAAAAATATATTTGAATTTACATTTGAATAATACCTACTAGAACACTGAAGATTTATTTAACGCCGAGATATTAAAATTTACAAATGTTCTCATAGATTTAGTATTGCATAAATGTTTGGTTTGCAGCTTTGATTTCTATCATTTGTAGCGTTAATATATAACAAATTTAATTTATATTAAAATTTGTCAAAATTTACAGCAAAACCAAAATCTTCGATAAATAATATCTTACGATAAACAAATCTTTAAATTTCATAATTATCAATACGATTATTTAGGAATTATAAATGCTGGATTAAAAAATATATGGTTACAGTTATACAAAGTTTTTTAAGGGGTATTTTCTTAAAAATATAACTACTTTCTTAGTAATCAGGTAAATATTTCAATATAAATATTGCTTTATTTTTTTATTCTTTAAAAGGCAATTAAAATATATTAATTTGTAATATTAAAAAAATTATTTTGAAATATTGTTTTTAGAGTGGCGTAACGATCCTTCGGTATTTCCGAAATGCCTAGATAGCTGCGCGAAGACTAAAGCAATTGAAAGTGGAAAGCAACCGTAAAGCCAATCAGCAAATCGGTCTGAAAGTCATAAAGTCATGATGAATGCTGATTAAGAATAAGTAAAAAATCTTTATGGCTTTTTTATATGTTACTTACTCGCTATTGTAAATGCAATAAGAATCATTCACTTTTATTTTAGGAGTGGCTTTTAATATTTCTGATTTTCGTACTATCTAAGTTCAAATGGTTAAAAATAAAAATGTAGTGGAATGAACATATCAAAAAATGAATAAATAATTTATTGAAACATAAACAAGTATATTATACGTTTAAGATGCAAACTTTCACATAATTTAATGTATTATGATTTTCTTCAAAGAGTTTACATTGTTTCTTCGGTACTATACCTATCTGTAATATAAAATATATTGTTATTATAAATTCGAATTTTTTTGAAATATATATTAAAAAATCTAGTTGAGTAAGATTAACCATGGATTCGTTATCTTTTTACACATTTATTTTTTGAAGTTTTGTCTTTGGCATAGATTCCAGTTTGATGCAATTATTAGATTTTCATGATTCAAACTTATTATAGCATTCTTATTTTATTTTGGGCTAATAAATTTTTTGGTATAATTTTTAAATCTTTCTTTTTTTATTTAATTTAAATGTAGAACATTTGGTAAATGAACACGATATTCTTGTTTTTATTGGTAATTACTCTTACATTCGTTTTAATTTTTTAAATAAACTGAATACTTAATCTATGGCATGATTATTTCCAGTGTATTAACCATCCAGATACGTGTCATTTTTTTATTATTCTTTATTTAAATGTTTCTTTGTTTAATATTAATACTTATTATATTATTTGTACTTAAAGATTAAAGTTTATAATATACTATTTAAATACATGTTTTTTCATCATTTGCATTAACGTAATTATTCGTTTTATTTTCAAAAATTATGAAAATCAAATTTTTATACAATTACATCATCATCTATGTATGTGACGATATAAAATGTTAATTTTTCAATTCAATCTACCAGTACTTCTGTAACAGCTATACGGCTTTAATTGGAGCTTAATTAAAAAGTGTCAATAGAAAATGAAGTTCTTATTTGTCATTGCATTGACAGTGACTTATTTTATAGTATCTGTGGTGGCCCCTACTACATACACCAGAAATAAACCGAGTATGTATAAAAAATATTTAAAAATTATACAAATCTTAGAAACTTGTAATGGAGTATTTTTATATCCTTGTTTGCTTTCCGATGAACACTTAACAATTACTCCTTACACTCTTGGCAACTAAAGGTTCTTTATAAGGTTCTTTTAAGATTCAGATATCTCTCTGAATAAATTTAAGTATGGATCGTGATGCGTAACAAGATCTTATACACATCTATCAAATCACCACTTCTAAGCATCCAAAAACATAAAGAGGTTTGTGCACTCGACGCTCCTCTTACTTGCACTTTAGCAGCGCTACTCCTCCCTGAGCTCATTCAACAGCTACACTATGAGTTGCAAGCACAGACGTAATAGGGTTCTCCTCTCTGGGAATTATACCCGTTGTTTATCCAGAGGACGCTCTTGATCGGCACATGAGTGCAGCGGCTGGGTACTCGGTACTTGTATGTTAAGTGGAGCTTGGAGTCTCCAAGCACACTACTTTCCCTGGTAGAATTTTTTACAAACTTTTGGCTAAGTATTCAATGAACTAGGTAACTCTATCAAATTATAAGCTAAAACAATACCTAAAAATAACAGGATCCTAAGATAAAATTAGTTATAAAAATCAGTTTAATGTCGTTACGCATACATAGATTATATGTTTGAATTAAGTTCTATGCATGAGCTGGAAACTCAGATAGAATGTCTGCTTTAACTGTTTTCTGCACTGACAGTTATTTCCTCCATATTTGAGGTTACCTCCTACAACTTGCACAGAAAGTTTTATTATTAATTCGAGAATTAGTAATTATATTAGATGACTTAATTTGGATAACTGATCTATCGTTGTTAAATAAACAAATAAAAAAAATTAAGCTAACTGAATAGGACGTGATTGTGCAATTAATTGGTACTCGATTTTATTTGTTTCCTGAGTATCGTTCTTTGCAATTTTTACGATTTGGTTCCAAGCCCGATTTTTCATAATAATGTTGAAAATTTTGCTACTACAGTACGAGTACTACAATACGTTATAACTCTAAGATTGCCTGAAATCAAAAACAAACTATGAACTTCGCTTGAAGAACGAAAACAAAAAGATAGTGATCGAGAGTAAGAGAAAGAGAGAGAAAAATATTGAAATTTATTAATATCTCAGAACACTTATTAGCCAAGACGAAAGTATTGATTTTAAGCATTGTAGTTGTAAAATTTCCAACGTAAAGGAGATAAAATAAAATAAAAAAGAAAAAAGTTTTTAACCAGATTAATAAATAAAAACAATATAAAACATAAGACAAATTAAAGTTGCTAGCAAGTCCTCATCCGAAAGTTGGCGATCATGAGGTCTAGATGAGAGCAACGACTGAGCATAGTCTGCATGCGGAAAAATCTGGGTTTTAACCAAGAACAGCTTTGATTCCTTGGCAAGAAAGTATTGATTGAATCTTACGTAAACGGGCCAAAGCAGAGAAACATTTCCTTGTTACGGTGTTCGCCTGCGGTCGCCTTTCGATGTGCAACGCTTGTAAGCTAGCGAGAGAGTGACGAGAGAGCCGCGGGCCGCGAGCGCTCACCTGAGGTGCAGACCATTGGGTTGGACTCACTCCCGCAAGCTTTTCCCCAACTCGAGAGGCAACCGATTTGGCCTGTCTGTCGGCGGCCACGGGCAAACCCTATGGCCCGGCACCCAGCGAGCTTATTCCGCGAAAACCCTCGCCGCGCTTCTCTCTCTCTCTCTCTCCTTAACATTGTCGCGCCGCGATGAAGCCTTTGTTTTCGACATCGGTGCAACGATTTCAGGCGTCGCTATACCTGTCCGTAACATTCTCACCCCAGGATAAAATTGAACAATTTTTACTATGTTCGCACCCGTGATGACTAATCGACGGCATAACGTAGAGCAGAAATGTACATGAACACATGAGAACGTAGACATACGCCGTAGAACATACATACACTTATACATAAATTCAAAAATAAAATAATATTTTACATAAATCCGCCCACATACATGACATTGTTAAATAAATAGTTCCATTTTTAATAAAGATTTTCATAAACACTGCACCAACATAAACGAATCTCGCTTACATAATATTGTAGACAATAAACGTAACAATTTACTTTTCTGGCAAGGACCTTGGCAATTAACAAAATTAATTTGTGAGTAGGTCTCACGTAGACCTCGCTGGGTGTGCTAACTTTAGCTACTCGAACCTGGCCGTCCTTGCCCGGATGCGTTCTGACAATCGTGTCCTTTTTCCAGATATTACGCGGAGCCTGGTAAGTCGCAGATAAGGACCAGGTCGCCCACCTTTAGCGGTTCCTCGCGCTTCAGCCATTTTGCGCGACCGAGTTGCGTTGGCAAATATTCTCGCAACCACCTGCGCCAAAACGAATTCGCGAGCGTTTGCGCGATCAGCCACCGACGATGGTGATCACCTCGTCAAGGCCGACCGTCGCTTGTTTATTGCGCGACTGCCCCCGTTTTTTCGGGAGCACGCTATCACTGTCTTTGCGCAGCAATACATGGTGCCGGCGCTCGCACCTTTTACAACGGGCTGCATCGCAGGCAGAGCCAGCACAACCGGCAACGACCTACCAGCTTCCACCGTTGCGAACTAGTCTCGTTCGCTTCGGCTATTGTGTACACAGCGGCTTCACGTGTGTTCCGGGAGCTCCGCGGAGCCTCGTGTTTTGATCGCCGCGCCGAACTCGCTTCTGTCAAATAGGCTCGTCGCAGCCATAACCTTCGCTTTCGAGCTTAGAAAGTCGGCGAGCTGTTCTACTTCGTATCGGTCCGAGGAGTATCTCGCGGCGAACTCGGCGTATTCGTACTGTGGGTGGCCCGGAATTTTCCTCGCGATACATCGCATGAGTTCGGGGTTGTCGAGGGACCGCTTCTTTTCCAGCGAGTCGAGCGCGAGAACAGAGTTGCGCAGTTGCGCCGCGAATCGTTTTAAATTAATTCGCCCCGATTCTACACTCGGCAACGTCTCGAGCTGCTTCAGGACGCTACTCCGTACGACTAAACTGTCGCCAAAATAATCGTCGAGCGTGTCCATGATCGATTTCACGTTATTCCCGGAGATCAATAATAATTTAACGGCTTCACGAGCCTCGCCCCGCAAAGCTTCAGAGATACGCGATACATTTTCTGCGTCCGTAAAACCGCCGCTTTCGGTTGTCCGCCCATACGCTTCTTTAAACGCGAAGTACTCGAGGGGGTCTCCGCTAAAAGTGGGGAACTTATGCGCGAAGGTTAACCTGTTTGTATATCGCGTGTTCGCTGACGCGGTCGCGTTATCGAGACCAAGTGTCTTCTGCATCATCTCGGCTAGACGTGCGATAGGGTACATATATTATTTACCGCCGCGTTTTGACTTGATCGCCGACTCCGGTGCTGAGAAGTTGGCGGGGGTGACTGCTGTGCTCGGCTGCCGTAGCCGATGTCGAGAAGCCTGTCACCTCTGAGCTGAAGATGGACTCCGCGACCTTGAAGGCGGCCGCGTCGAAGATGGGCCGCCCTGGCTGCTTACTCGCCGGTGAGCCGATGGAAGGCCCCGGCTAGACAGCTGTCGCTCGAGGTCTCGGCGGAGTTCGCTGCTGCGCCTCCTGCTGAATCGCCTCGCTGAGGCTCTGGCGGCCGACGCGTTGCTGGCTGCCCGCTGCTCCACAGCGGCTAGCTCGGTGTCGGGCGCATTTGAGCCGCTTCTCAGGCGCTGTTTAAGGACTGGGTGTGCCTGCCTCCTGGTGGAGTCCGCTTGCGGTGTCAAGCACTGCGTTCAAGGAGCAGCGCGACGACCCTTGGCGTCCGCCGCTTGGCCTTGGAGGAGATCGTTGCTGGCATGCGCCTTCTCTTTGTCTCCGGCGCGTCGAGCTCCGTTGCAGCAATATTTTTTAATTCTTTTCGGAGGCATCCTGGCGTCCGCACAAGTTGTTGTAATCAAGCACACACATACACTCAGTTTGCTCTCACACTTGCACCTTCTTAGCGCCTAGCTTCAAATTAAATGCCACTTTATTCGTTAGTTATATTTATTATAGATATGTGTATATGAATATGCGTATATGCGCGTGTGTTGCTGTACAATATACGTCAGTTATGGCAGTCGAAAAGAGAGTGAGTGCCGCGCTCACCTGCTGCGGTTTTCCCTCTCCCCTTTTCGGCCCTTTGTCTCCGGCACATAAGCGATTATAGCGCTTTTCCGCCGGCTGCCGTTTCCCGCGCCGCGCGGGCAGCACGTATAGGCCTAAAAGCCCGCAAGTAGCCCCCTGGCCTCTCCTCTGTCCACGGCCGTGAGACGGCGCGCGGGCAGACACCTTCGGCCCGACTTATATGCTCGCCAACCTTTTCCCCCCGCGCGAGTAGCTATTTGGCCTATCGTCCGTCGATGGTCGCCTGGCGCGGCATATGGGCAGACCCCTCGGCCAAACTCTCCGTGCGTTTTTGATTCGCCTTCTTGGCGGGCTTTTCCATCATTTCCCGCGCCTTCACGCGGATTCCGAGAAGCGACTCTCGCGCTCTTTCTCCTTCCGACTTAGGTCCGACTTTTCCGCCGTTTTACATTTTATTTATACATATCCGCAACAAAATTAATTAAATTAACTAATTCATTTAATATAACAACATCTATGCTTCTTTTCTGAAAAGTCTTTACAGTTATAATGAATGTAAAAAATCTCAAATTGAATAGTACAACAATTTAAAATTTAATACCATTCATTATGGTTATGCGTCAAATTATTATGTTTTTATTTTTAATTATCTATTTGTCATAATTTTCAAAATAATTACTAAATGTACTGCTTTGCAATCTATTTACGTTAATATTAATATTAATTCACGCCTTTGCTCGGCAACAATAGATTTTTCACGAGAGCGTTAAATTTTACGCCGCCCAATAAATTAAACGCAAATGTGTAGTCTTCATTTATAACAGAACGGGCAGTATAAAGCTCGACAAAAATTATTACTTGCGACCGTACAGCATTTTACTGCAATTTTTACGATCTAATGAAAACGGTCTGTACCACGCGTTAAAAAAAAGATTCCATCCCTTTAATCTCGCTTTTTTCATAAACATTTACGATCACAATCGACTTTCATTCCCGTTCTCCTCTAGTCCGGTTCACGTTGACGAAAATAAAAAATGGCCTTGCCAAAGTGTAATTCACGTGATGTCCATTTCGACCGCGTCCTCGGCCATCGTACTTGTTCGGAGAATTTTCGGGCGGGTTACTCGTTTCTCCGAGTGACAACGCGCTGGCAATCATTTGCCCGCGTGAGCGTTTGCAGTTCCGCTTCAACCCGAACACCGCCTGTCCCCATACATACACGTCCTTTACCCGATGGCGATTCCCTATCGCTCGAGGGGTCTAATGTAGGCAAACCGTTGGTCTCTGTTATCGGAGGACGCCATTTGCCAGTTGGGGCGGCGGCCGAGCGCAGGCGCATTTTTCCCCGGGAATTAACAGGAAAGGGAGGGCATCCATTCGCTATCGGCTCCTATGAATTTCAGATTTCAACCAAGCGATCGCGTGCGTGCCCGGCGAACATAAATTTCGGAGTTTATTCGCACAACGGCTGTTTTTCTTTCGATCCTGTTCGCTGAATTCGGAGTTGATAAAGATGTTCCGATTTCTCATTGCGGTTTGCACTTACAATCACGAACTGATATTGACTGTATAGTAAATTAGACAATAGCAGCTACTCCGTTGATACAATATTATTCTTTAGTCTTTGCTGATTACTTAAATAATTATATCGCTAAACATGTATTAATTTTTACATTTATTTTAATTCATGAAATTGCTTAAACAATTAAAGTTTGACAATATAAAACAGTATAAAGCAATATATTATTCTATATTCTCGGAAATGCATTTGAAATTACATCTTTAAATCAATTTTTGAGTACATTTAGAAGAATAATATTATTTTACAATTACACATACAAAAAAATCGTTTACAGTGTGAAACGCTGTATTTGCCAAGGTAATAATTACAATGCAATAAGGGAGGGCTCACAACGGTGAAGGATTACTTGATGCAAGTACAAGATTATATATCAAACATGAAGTGATTGATTGGTGTAATTAAAGCGTAGGAACGTTCCCTATCCACTAACAATTATCAGAATGTTAAGATTGCTTTAGTTTATTTAGTTTCTAATTACAACGGTGTATAAAGTAATACTAAACTTAAAAAATATATTACTGATTATTAATAACTTCTAAATTCTAACTAATTATTTATTATATAAAGAAGATTAAATTTTCGCAGGCGCAAAGTCAAAATTTGTAATATTTAAAGTCAGTATTTGTAATATTTTTCTGTTATTTTTTTGTAATTTATGCTTTTAACGTGTAACTGAATCCAAACTTATATTCAAATAATATACCTTTTAAACGTCGAATCTTTACAATTTCTCATCTACACGGTTTTTTAGAATTGCTGATTATGAATTTGTTGTAACGATTTATAAAATTTTAAAATTATTATCAAGATGTTCGCCTTATTGATCTTGCCAGTTTGTAACCAACGATCTGAAGAAAAGCCAGCAAAAGATATGATTATGATTTTTACATTATGATTTTTTATCATTCATTGACAGACTATGCAGATAATGAGTGTTATTAGAATTGCAACCAGTTTGGGCAATTCACAAAGCAAAGATTTACGAATTAAAGTCGGTGTTGTGACGGCATTGGAATCTTGCCAATGGTAATCGACGCAATATACCCTCATTCGACAGTAAGGAGGCGTTCCATACGGCTGGAAAGGTCCTTCCTCCTGCCGTCATTCTCTAAATAAGAAGTTATAGAATAACCATGTCCAATATTGTACTTGTGTAATTTAATTTTAAGTATATAAATAATATTCAATTAAATTATAAATATATATTATAAAAGAAAATAGAGAATGTTTCTTGTAAATTATAATTTTTTAGTCTAAATACATTTTAACTAAAATCCTACACATTTTATGATATTTATACTTATATTTAAATAAGCAACTCCGCAATCAAAATAATTGTCAGATTGTCTATCAATAAGTACTGAATTCTCTGTAATTCCTCTGCTGCTTGATTGTACAGGCTACTATCGTTTTATGTTTGTATCAGCAGGTCACAAAACACAGTTTGCAAGATGCCGCGGGGTGCTATTGTGAACTTTGCGTGTACACACGACAATATCTGCTTTACCTATATATAAACACGCATTGTATGAAGGAACAGTCAATATTACTATGAAATTATAGGTTTACGTTGATTTAAATTTGGATAGTTATGCAATTTATTCCACAAAAATCTCAAAAAATTAAAAAATGGAATCATTTAGTTTACGGAATAGTTGATTAAAATTACTTTTATATAAAATTCAAAATATAATATTTATGTTATGGAATTTTGAGATTGTAATTGGTTGTAAGATTTATTAAAATTATATTAAAAAGGTTATACCGTGTATGCATATAATTAATTCCGAGCGTATACAAGTTATTGTTCGATATTTTATTAAAAATCTCAGTAATAGATTACAATTTTTTTCTATATTTAATTACTACGATTTTCAACAACATCATAAACCATTTTATAACTATTTAAAAATGCATATTAAATATTTATAACAAATTATTCAATATTTTGAATAATAATATTGTCCATATTAGTGTACGGTTATTTTGTTGAAATATTTATTTTTGAATATTTTTACTTCAGTCATTGAGTTTACAATCTAAAGTTTTTGTCAGGCTTTGAACTGATTCTATTCAAATTGTTCGAAAAGTCTTTTTATCGTTAGTACATTCATTTATTGATCAGAAATACAGTATATGCAGAACAGCAATTTGTATAAAACTACATTAAAATAACTTTTAGTAAACATTTCAGAATGCGCTTCGTGTATACGCTTTCAGGAAAAAGAAAAACCTTTTATAACAATTGTTTTTGTTTTCTTACTGCAGAATCATAGCATAACTGCAGAATCATAGACATATAACTGCAGACCCGAGCGCTAGAATAACCAATAATTTTTGGTCCGCCTCGAAACGAAAGAGTTGGAGCGCAGTCGGGAGGCGAGATCTCGGGAACTATCGAAGGAGGTCATGCAGTTCGAAAGTAGCGGGGGCGGGGGCGGCAGATCGATTATTAAATAAGTTTTTACTGCGGGCTTTTAACGGGGCACCTCGGGCCGCGAGCGCCGGGCGTCTATATAGAAGCGCGCCAGCCGAGAGAAATAAGGAGCGGACCCGGGGCTCGCTCGGAGCGGGGGGGAGGCCGGCAATAACAGCAGCCGGCGCCAGGAGCCCCCGAGCAGAGCGAGCCCAGGCGGGAAGGTCAACGAGCTCGTTACGCCGCCTCTCGCTCGCGGCATAAAGCCCGGGCCACGCGCGTCCACTCGGACGAGCCCCGGTGACAGGGACAAAGGGCCCGGATTTTTGCGCGCGCCTGAGAAATATCGGCCCGCGTGTATATATGTATGCGCGCGGGGTCGGGGGGGGGTGGCCTCTCGGCAAAAAAAAAAAAGGCCACCGGTGCGCCGGCCCCGCCCTGAGAGATGAGCTCGGGAGCCTGGGCGCACGGTCAGTCGTGCCGCGGCGCGATAACGCCGGGGGAGACGCGGCCGAGTCGCGCTACTTTTCGCCCTCGAGGCGGGCGCCAATGCACTCGGGCCGCTGCATCGCGCCCGGGACGGCCCCCGACCTCCGGATCGTTTTTCTTTCCTCCGGGCTTCGCGGAAATATTAATTATTCCCGAGTACTCGCTGGAGGGGCGCAGTTTAATTATTAGGAAAGCTTTTTCCATTCGTCATTCGTGTAAAGCCGTGCGCTTCATAGAGCATCTTAGCCCAAGTATAAATAAATATTTTTTCTGCGAACATCATCCGCCTTTCGTCGGTCCCTTTTCTTGCAAACATTTTATGTAATAGGATAAAGCTCGTTATTCAAAGGAGAGGATGAAAAAGCGAATTCCTACCCAATTATGTACATTCGAGTAACTTTTAAAATAATACGGAACAAGTTCGATTCCTCCGACAGTTTGGCTTTTACAGGCGTATTTAAATGAAAACGATGCCCTTAGCTCCTATTACGATTCATGTATTCATGGTCGATTCTACTAATTGGACCTACCAAATTACTTGTATAATTACATTACTTTGATGGCAAAGCGCTCGGTCCTCGCGCGAATAATGCATCCTCGGTGGCTTATGATAAATAAATAGAAAGGGAACACGGTACCTCTCCACGGGCCAGCAGAGCCGCATGTAGTTCTCGACGGCGATGACTCCGAGGGTGAGAACCGTGACAAGGAAACAGAGGGCCTCGAGGGTCCACTCAAACCTGCAAATTCCTCGCGGCGACTCCTCGTGTCCGGCGAGAATGAGGATAGCCGAGGCCGGTATCACCATGCCGGAGATGAGCAGATCCGCCAGCGCTACGTTTACCAGGAAAGCGTTTCCTGCAACAACAACCGGATTTTTTTTTCAATCGCTTTTGTTGCACCTCTTTCTGTGCCGTATTCTGGGCGCCGAAAATGGTGTCACAGTTTACAGCTGGCTTAATAAACGTTTTTATGTAAAGTAGAAAATCTACCGCAATTCTGCACTCACGAAGATCAATAAAGTACACCTGCGACTTCAATATTGAATTTGTTTGCTTTATACTATACTATTATTTATAAATGCGGAATTAAAAAGTATTATTATTACATTATGAACTATTTAAATATCTGCAGTTAAGTTTTGCATTTATTTATTAAGCGTTCTTTAGAGATACGCTTTAGCAAACATTGAGTTGATTGTTGCTTATTTTTTGATAATTATACACATAATACTGAGGTTTAAGAGTAACAATTGATGGAAAAATTGGTAGATGAATGCGTTAATTAAAACTTATTTGTTACCATTCACACTGAATAGTTTTAACATCCTGCATATTTTTTACAATTTATTTCACAACCCTGTGATTTTATGCGAACCATCTAATAGATTTCTCGTTATCAATCGTATTCGTATACATATATGATTTGAAGCGGCCCATAATTGAATTCTAGAGTATTAATGGAATTTTCACGTGCAGCTCATAAAACAATGTATTGAACTGTCCAATATTCGGTATTTTTGAGCTTTTGTATCAAAATATCATTGCAAACTGAACTATTTCTTTCAAACAAGTCAGTCTGCAACGCATTTTCTTCAGAAAAACAATTGTTTAAAAGAAACTATACTAATTTTAATGCTCTGTAATTAAACAAGTTCACTTACATAAATTTGAACTTTGAAATTATTTATTTATTTACCAGACATGAAACTTAAAACCCGATCTATAAGCTATAAGTTTTACCGTCAAGCTCACCCAAAACTCTAGTAAGCTCTTGCTGTGAGTGAAGGATCAAAGTAATGAAAGATTTAAAAAAAATACCAAAGTCTCGTTAAATCAATCCTACTTGGGCGTTTATTTCCGAAAAATAAGGTATATTACGAGGCCGTAAGCTGTAAGTACAGAAGGAACAGCTTAAGCAGACGCCTCGGCAGATAGTACGGGGTGTGCATAAAGCCCATATACAAGCGGGGCGCAAACGGCCGATCTATAAAATCGGCTATCTGTTTCCGGCGTAAAAGCAGCCTTTTAAGTAGTTCCTCAAAGGCGCGGGCCCGGGAGATTTTTAGATGGGCCGCGCGAGTTAACGGCGACAAAACCCGAGGCGCCCGGCCACTCGCCGGGCGCAAATCCATTAAAGGGCCATTGCCCGATTACTGCGCTCCGCCCGGCGCAAGCGCATGCGAGCTTGCGGAATAATGTTTTCTTTTACGAGGCTCCCGAGCGGCCCCGCGGATAATTAACTAAAACCGTGCGCGAGAAAAAAAGGGCCGAGTGAAAAGCTCGCGGCGGGGGACGAGGATACCTCCCCCCCCGGCTTTATATATATATACGCGCCGCGGCTTTACGAGCGGCGGGACACGCGTGTGCGGGGGCGCGAGGGGCCCGCGGGGCCCTTTTTTTCTCCCCGGGCTCGCTTGATTTAGGGCCCGGCTCCGTTCTTGTCCTCCTACTTTTGCATCGATGGTTAGGGCGCCGGCGGCTCGTGACTCCGCTCGCGCGAGAGTCTAACGAATGGGACGTGCGGGGAAATTTAAGGGCGCGCTTACATGTATTCTTGGCCCCGCGCGAGCTCGTTTAAGCGCCGCTCCCGAGATAAATGCGCGCTCAAGGGCTGAGGGGATCGCGACCGGGCTTAGCCCCGCGCGCCCCTGTATACGACTGGCTTGTCCGAGCGCGGGATTCCCTTCGCATAGTCTCCGAATTAAGGATGTGAGAGCTGTTATCGTCCCGAGGCGCTTGTTTACGCCGACACGTTAATGCAGAGCCCCCGCCCGGAAAAAGCGATTTACATCCATCCGCGATATTAAGTCTGTGTGCGGTCCCGTTATTATGCAAGCCCTTTCTTGCTTGTGCCTTTGCGTGAAGCTGACTTTTGTGTCTTTATGCAAACCCTTTCGACGTTTTTGTCAATGCCGTCTAATTCTACAAAATCATCAATCTCCTCCGCATTATTCAACGCGACAAACACTATTACTATTTAATACCACTGTTACAGATTATTTTAAGCAATGATCTGTTAAACAAATATCTTAAGCTTTTGGATTCTCGACCTTATAACAAAACATGATTACAGAATGTAATTTACTAAAAAATTATATTAAAAGTATATAATTTACTTATATTTAAATCTGCAATATTGATTATTCGTCATCACATAAATGTTCGTTGTGGTAAATAATCTCGACGTTATAAAATAATTTTGGTTTTATAAATACAATGAAAAAAGAGTAAACATAATACACCTCCACAGTTTATACAACGATTCATTTTCTTTATTGATCCATCAACTTGTTTTATTAAATTTTTTATCCGTAGCAATCTACAATTGCTGTTTTCGGTCTCCTGTGCTCGTTGTCCAGGCAGTCGACATCTCATATATAACTTTGCAAACTAATCTTTCCATCTTTCTTTTTTCAAGCTAGCTTGGGAGGACAACTGCATGCGACGCAGTGGTCGTTGAACGGCAGGAGGAAATTCTGCCATTTTCTTTCCCAGTATACGATCTATCCTTACAAATGCGGCCTAAAATGTGCCCTTGAATATACCTCAAGATATCAAACTTTTCCCGAGAATATTATATCTTCTTATTCATTCACGTTTGAAATTCAACATCTAATGTAGATAAAAAACAAAGTAAAAAGTCCAAATATAATTTTACTTTGACGTCTATTTTATCTTTATATCGAACTGTTTCAATAAATTAATCTCTATTCAATTGCTAAATAGCTAATTTTATTTTATTTATTGCGATAATTTAAATATAGATAAGTCGAGTATATGTAAAATAATAATGATTCAACATAACTGAAATATCGTAAACTTATATTGCAATGTTCATAATAAATAATGATCGACAAATATTAAAGATGATATAGTCATTGTTTGAGCATCTATACAGAATTGAAAATTTAACTTTTACATATATATGCATATATTTATTTATTAAGCGTACTAAAAATCAAAGTATTGCTATATTATTTTACTTTTATTCTATTTAATAACATCTTAAACTGCATAATATGTTAAAATCTTAAATTTAATTTTATAAAGAAAGCATACATTTTGCTATGAAATGCTCAAATATTTGTAAAATACAAATGCAATCTGTTTAGTAATAACTTATTTAAATATCATAATAATTATAATAACTAATAAAATTCATAATTTATTGATTTTTATATTTTAATTTACTATAAAACTATGAATAATATTGTAATTCAGAGTATACCATCTTTATATAATGTTCGAAGTTTATAATCACCCAGCGCAAAGAGAACGAATAAAATTTCTAAAGCCAATTAAGATTATCTTTCGGCATTTAATACAGTTGTCTTCGATAATTATACATATTGTACAAATGGTATTATTATAAGCTATAACTTTATTAATTGAATTAAACACGTGAAAAGAAAAGTATAGCGAGACGTGTATTTAGATCGATATCGTACCTCGCTTCTTGAGATGGTCCTCGACCATGACAGCGGATATCATGAATACGTTGCCGACGCTGCCAATGACAGCTAGGGAGGCGAGCATGAGGAGCCGGACGACGCGCGACCAATCGGAAGAGAGGGTCACGGGCGATATGTTAAGACTGTCGTCGGCGATGCTCTTGGCCTCCTCTAGTGACATTTCCGAGTCGACGCCGTTGAGAACGTCAGCGAGGGTCGTAACCCCGAAGCCCGAGAGAGCCACCCTCGCCGTCGTTGTCACCGTCCTCATTGTCGTACTCACATTCATCATGAAGCCTGCAACACATCAAATTCAATATTTTTTGATATTCCACTTAGATACTTTGGGTTTGCATTTGCATTTCACTTTGCGCTATTTTATTGCACACAAGGTATTGGCGAATTCTAAATTCGAAATTTCTCTTCTTCAATTTCTTTTGTAGAATTTTGTTGATGCGTAACGAAAATTGAAACAATTGATGAAATATTGCTAAATATATTTTTGCAATTATGTTGTATTATACAGTTTTTTTAATGGAGTTACGAGATTAAACTTATTCTGAAATTACTTTCATTTATTTTGAATGTTATAACTGTTGTAAAAATGTATAAACATGATGGAGTACTATAGAGATAAAAAGATTAAAAACACATGCGTGTTAATTTTGATACATAATATTTGAAATTGTTGATTAAATTATGTACTATCAAGGTGTTAATATCATTCACATGAATTTGCATTTTCATGTGGGAAATATTACAAAGTAGATTGCATTCAATTATTGATCTTTCATGTGCATGCATGTAACGCAGGCCAGATTGGAGCGAAGTCTAAAACCTTTGCACTCACCCAAGAGGTACTTTGAAAACGTGACGGAAATCAATTTTTATTACTCTAGTCGATTTCTATGTCGATAACAGCTTTTGAAAAATCTTAAAAAATTTAAGTGTAGATTTAAATTCGTTCTACATCAAAGTACGATGAGCAAAATATCGAATATTTAATAAACACCAATGCAGTAGTTATTTTGCGAAATATATTTCAAATAAATTATTTAGAATACTACTTTTTTACTATGAAAATATATTAAATACATGAAAAAACTAATATTTGTACATAAGGGAATTATGTTAAATACAAGATATTTACTATGATTATAAAAACATTAATTCACACGGAAAAAGTTAGGGGTTAAATTAATTGTAAATAAGGCTTAATTTATATATATATTCAGATTATAGCTTTTATAATAAAGTAGGCTTGATAATGAAAAGCAGTTTAGAATAATTGTGCTTGAGTAAAGATAATGTAATTGTAAATTTATGTGTTTAATCGCAGACTATGTGCTTAACCGTTTAATAACGAGATGGAAACTTTTTTTTATCCGTGCCCAACGCAAGTTCACTCCACTGTTTGACTAGTTAAGTAAACCGGCATTTTTTATTAAAAATTAAACCAAGAATTAAACGTAAGAAATTCATAAACATCCCATGCATTGTAAGTCTTGTACTAAGTAAGCTTTGATCGATTGTTAATAATCTTCTGTTTGATTAAGAAACTTTTTGAATAACGCATATAATACCCCGTAATCCCTCAATCGGATGAAAGCCGTTTATTAATTCATAAGACAAAACTTTAAATCGAAGCAGATCGATACTTTCACAGTTTCATAATTTAAATTGATATACAAGGTATAATTATATAATAATTTAAATAAGTAATTAATCGAATTTTGTCCATTCGTTGATTTTACGAATTGAAATTTAGCACAACGGTATGCATTTTTTAATTTATATAATAAATATTACAGTTTATTGCATATTACTGACAAATAATAGCGACTAATAATACTTCCCTACTATGGTATTATTAATTTACCGCTTGCGATATTTCTCGTGACTCTCACGAGATAAAAGCCAACCCGCGTACGTAAATTTTTTACCCAAATGCGACCACATGCACGACCCGTAAAAAACTTGATGAAATTGCATCGGGTTATATACTTTCGCCCGGTGAAAAAGGGCCACCATCTCCCATACTCCTCTACATACGAGACGAATCCCTGCAACAAATATCAATTTCAAAACACATTTGGACGCGTGCCCGATTATTAATGTCGTGAGCTCGCGTTTAATAAAAAAGGTGGAGGCCACAATTTCAGTGGCACCTGGCAAATTTTTAATGACAAAAGGCACTTCCGGGTCTAATTTCGCCCCTTGATGCGTTCAAACATTTAGAACGATTCACGGGCACAAAAGAATGTAATTATCCATGTCCCCCGGAGACGATAGCAGATCGCCCTTGTTTGCACCACCACACTTCCTCTATCTTCCCACTTGTTCTGCCTGATCTCATTAAGAGGAGCAGATGTAGTGCACAAGATAAAGCATGATCCAAGATATTGCATGTATTTAATGTAGAAGAGCAGTGATTAGTAAAGATTCCTGGTATTTGTTTTATATTGATATTATTAATTAAATTTTATTTAAAAATACGTCATTAAGTTTTAAACTATTGTTGTTATTGTATGCTTTGTTACAGTGCTGCTAGTGATACTATTTGTCATTTTTATACAAAGCATTATGTAATCATGTTTTAATCAAAGCATTATATGCATTATAAAGCATCAATAAGTATTCATCACATCGCTTCATCTATTGATTTACGCATGAATTTAAGAAGCTTTATAAATATTTAGATTTTATTCATCAATGCGTATATGGATTCATAACACTTTTTTAAATTAATAATACTTTTGAATTATACATATTTAAAAAATATATATATATATTATTTATATTTTTAAAAAAATATGTAATAATATTTAAAAAAAATAACATATTTATTATGAAAAAAAGTGTACTCAAAATATTATTAAAAAGATCGCCCGTATATCTTGGGAATGCATTATATTTTATCGAGAATTGAGTCGTTAAAGATTTTTGCTAAATAAAAGCGGCGAAACTATCCCTTCGTTCCATTTATCTGAATGCTGCGAAAGGACGGTTTCAATTGCAGATGATAACGAGCACCTATTCGTCTTGTTTCACCTCGACCTCAGGGTTGCCAAATGAGAATTTCAGTCTAGCGAGGAAAGGAAATGGAAATTCAACATTATGACTCATCCAAAATTTCATTATTTATCGACATTGTTATCGATTTATTTTTAAAAATATTTTATTTAGATTTTTAATAAATATTAGATTATTATATATGTTATATAAATAATTCTTATGTATGTACCGTGTACCTGCGATTATTACAGTACATACTTTTTTATATAATGTTGTAGCGTTTTACACAAATATTTAACGGTCAATCATGAAACCGCAGTAAATAAATAGACAACGTAGTATTTATTACTTTCTTAGTTTATACGTAAAACCCTACAAGTTTTGATCTTTTCTTATGAATGGCACCTTTTACATATTATTGCGGCAGTAAACGAACAGTACTCAATATTTTCTTTATCAGTGATCCTTCATACTCGCAACCTATAATTTAGATAAGTGCTTAACTAGCATTCTTTCTTAAAGCGCATTGCTTTTTCAAAGTGAAATTTTACTATTGCATGTTGGTCTTTGCAGTTTTTCATTTGCTTCGTTTTAAGTTCCTTCATGATGCATGAAGAATTATTGAATCGAACTTGCCGAACCAATTTTTTATGTATTTATTTTTATAATTATAGCTAAAAAATATTATACAGTTTAAATAAAACTGTATGTGGTAGGGAAATCGATTAAATTCCTCTTGACTCAGATTTTGATTAATATTACGTATAACCTAAGTAATACTACTGACTTGACTACAGCGCAACCATTTTTTACTGTTTTATTGACTATATTGGGGGATATTATTGATTAACTTATAATAGAAAACTAAACTTAAGGTTATCCATCTAACAATGCATATAGCTCGCAAAGACAAATCATAACGCGTAAGAAGATGAGGCAATTAGGTGGAGGATTGTGCGAGTTTATGCTAGCATTACGAATATAAGCAAATTAAACCTCGCTCTGATCGCTCTTTTTCGATTGGAACTACGCAGTGAGCAACATCTGCAAGAATTAAGTCAAGGAGACGAAATGACGCAGAATCCATACGTCACAATCCGAGCATTCATTTTCAGGAGCTTTAAAAATTTAAAGACGAAGGGTTGGAATTATCAGTTTTCAGATTCTCGCATGGAGCCCGTAGTTCTCGATCAACTGAGCCAGCGCATCGTCCTAGGATCTATTAAAATAATATAAGTTTTCTTTGTAACAACGAGTGTAAACATCTTCTCGTTTATATCATTCACAAATGAAATAGATCGTATCCAACAGAAATTGATAACATGTAGTAAACGATCTTTTAATTTTAATATACATTATTTAACTCTTCAATAACATTAAACTTCTTTATTATATTTTAAATTATTGTAAAGTTATAATATAATTCATAAAATCCTGGCTTACTGATATTCACAAACCTACTTAATAACACATTAAATAAAGTTAAAAAATTTACATCCATAAAATTCAAGATTTTATCTCGGAGTTTGATGGATATGGTATGTATAGTATGTTGTGATGTATGGTGCACTTGAAAGCATGAATGACGAATCTTCCTTTTCTTTTACAGAATAATCATAAAAAACTTGACAATTGGTAGAAGTTTGCCATGGTAAAAAAGAATAAAGTTATTTCATGATAATAACATGCAAAGAGTGCGATCACATAAAACTTTAAGGTATGATCGCTCTCGAAATAAGTTTTTTACCCTACTATATGGGAATTCAAGGAATAATTCGTTTGAGTAATGTTGATTCGTAAGTGCCCATTAGATTGCCTTAAAATATTTTAAATGTGGTAAGATTGGTATAAAGCTTAGCTTTAAAATTATTATAATAATAAAAATTGAAATTGTCTATTAGTTATGTTTATGTTAGTAAATATTTTTATTTTTTTTCTAATTTAAGAATTTAACGTTTTTATTCACTTACATATTTTTAGCATTTTGTATAATTAGCCAAGTTACTTCTATTATCATTTTATATATACTCAGATAAGAACTCTTTGCGTTGTATATAATATGACATTCAGATTGAAACAGCACGTTTTACTTTATGGCGGTTATCTAATAAGACTATTTAATTACCCTGTAAAGCTTATAGTATGAATCTATTAAAATCAAAATTTAAAGTCATACATCATGTATAGTGATACATCATATGTAGTCAGCATAATTTACTTTGTGTAATGCCAGTGTATAGTTTGACAAAAAATGCATTTATAATTTTGCAAAGCAGGCACAAATTAAAACGAAAATGCAATAATGTTAGTATGAAAATAAAATAAGTCCGGAAAGAGACAGAATTATATTTTGTAAAGTAAAAAGATACCTACAGTAGCTTGATGTACGCTTTTAGAAAAATGAAAGTTACATCTCCTAATTACTGTTACGTATGTAAAACAATGGAAATGAAAAAAAATTCAACGCACTTTTCATATAAAATTGAATATTAATATTTATTATGTGACGTGACAGCATACTTAATTTATTCTCCTTAATTTATATATAGTAATAATTCAACAGTTATTTAGCAGCTGATTTATTTAAGCTTGCATTAAAAATATGTATATCAATTATGTCCACTATTAATACTCTCAATTCTATACTGTTTGTTATAACGAATTTGTGATTGAAATAACTAAAGTGCAATTTTATCAGTGGTGTGCGTACATATATGTATAGTCGAAGTGTAATTTCTTAAGATTTGTTTCTTTACCAGGATATCTATTCCTTGGAATCTACAGTGTCTGATACCTACGGGTGATAAAGCACAGTCGGCGAACCCTTTATCAAGGATAGGTCGTTAAGGGGTGTCGTGGTCCCGAACTCAAATCGAACGCGATCGTAAATTTATAGAGCTGCGGCTTAAACCGGGGAGTACACATGGAGCGAGTGAATAAGTGGAAGAGAGTAAGTGAGAGAGAGATAGACATAGAGAGACGAGAACGAGAACGACGGAGAAAAGCGAACGCAGAGTTAGAGATCGACGTTAATCCGAGTGAGAAAAACAATATTATTTATACAAATCTCACAACCATAACTATATATTTTGTATGATTTACACTTATCTTTACAAAGAGCAGTTTCACAAAATTTCATTGCTCTCAATGAATGTTATAGAAATTTTCGTGATCCGTAAACGTCCACTTTATTTTCAGAAACAACATAAAGACTCGAAACGAGTTAATTAATATACGAAGTCATAATAAATCACGAAACTATATGAAACTATATAAATTAAGTATCAAGGATAGTGAGTACTGTGTATGCATCACGTACTTACATGTTACGCAAGTGATAGAAGACTCTCAGATAAAAGCTCCGGTACGTACAATGTTTTATGTGCTTTCAATTTTTAACGGTGAGACGAAAAAAAGAGAGAGGGGGAAGCTTAATGTATCCCAAGGGCGCAGTTCTTCCAGCTTGTTCACTAAAAATTTATTATTCACTGTCTAGGAAAAACGTATGCTCAGCAAGCTTAAAAGAATGCTATGCCATGCCTGAAGATTAACATTTTTTGGATTTAATTTGTAACATATGAAAACAATTCTCATTTATCTGAGTATTACCTTAAGGGAAAATTTATAATTAAAGAAAAATTATTTCATGAACGTCATGGTTTGAAGTTTCGGTTACGATTAGTTACATAAGTTACACTGTACACGAGTGTGCGACTTGCTAGTTTTACACACAAACCATAATTTTTAAGCCGATTTTGCACTTAGCCGCATGAATTATTCATACTATGAAACCCGTTTAATTTATCAGAAATCCTAGGGACGCCATTTCACTTACCTCTTCAACTTTAATGAATTTTGTCGGGCTGATGGAAACGTGTATGGTGGTGAGAAATGTTGTATGCTTCGATATTGTAAAATTTTCATCTATATATATATAGAAAGTATTGCATAATTAAATTGTTCATTAAAAATATACTTTATCCCGATTGATTTTTAAAAAAAAAACATGATTTATAATTTTTAACTGTACGCATATTATATTTCAAAGGAGAGTCCTAATGGTAAGTCAATGTCGTTCGAGATAATAACATTTTCAATCTATTCAGCGTCATCTCTCCTTGACTCGGAAAGTTTGGGCGCGCTGGCACACCGAGTTTTGCAATAAAACTTTAATCTGTCGACTTAATTACAGGGGGCTCGCGATAATTTGATCCTCTCTTGGTCGCGTTCCATTAGCACTTTTTCGCGGGCGCAAAATCCGTATCGGGCTACCCGCCGCCCTCGACAATTCGATTCATCGGTACTTGACAAGAATCTACCTTGAAAACTACGGTCGACATAATTTTACAGCGCCCAGCGATAAAGTGTTCGAACGTGAAGGTATTAATTTCTGCCAGAGGGCAGACACAAGGCAGACGCACAGCGAGGTACGAAAGCGGCACTTCAAAGGAAAGGCACGGCAATTCTTTTGCTGACCGTGCATCTTGCTTCACCTTTATCAATGACGAGGACGAAATTCAATTTCTTTATTCGTTGGCTTTCTATATGTTTTTAGTTGGGAAGGACAAGCGATGTTGTGATTTCAGATATGCTCAATCTTTCCTTGAGTTTTATTCTTTTATATAAGTTTGAAGAAATCGCGTATAATTTATAAAATTATAAGAAGAGAATTTAAATTAAATATATATTATTTTAAAGCATAAACTTTTTTTTATGTTATTCAAACGATTGTTTAATAATTATGTCTAAGCATAATATTATCTATATATAGATTAACTAATGTAAAATATGGCTATTTAAAAGAACACTAGATAACAGTATTTTAAGAATACTCTATAATAGATTTATAAAGAAGTATAAAAATAATACAAGCACTCAGTGAAGAGTTATGATGAACGAGTTTATTTTGAACAGACTAACATGAATGAAGTACGTTTGACATAACGTTTTTTCTCTTCGATGAACTGCATGTTCTGAGTTTAAAGACGATGAAGTGGAATTTTCTCAATATTTTTATCAATATAATATAATATTGATATAATAATATAATAGTATTTACTTTAGAAGTAACACTTTATTTATGAATGCTTAATTATTTTCTACATTCTGTATAAATTCTCGTATATTATTTATATTGTATATATTAGCATACAGAGTATAATACATTATATTTACTGGACAATATGTAGGATATTTCCAGAGCGCATTTTGTATAATCAGGATTTATTCGACTGTATTTACACTATACAGGATTTTCTTCGCTTAAGGCACACGAAGGTAATCCGAACTGACGAGGGAGAGAGGAGGCTAATATGTTAGTAACGAACTCAAGTCAAATAAAAAAAATATAAAAATATATAAAACAGAAAAAAATTACGAAACTGAGACGGAATTCCATCCCGGTACAATAAGCATCTCTCGTTTTTCAACGTTATATTAGTAAAAATGTTTGCAGTTCAGCATGTATTGTAATTCGAAGTAGCGTATAACGATCTTTCTAGACTTTTTATATTTTTTAGTATTAGTGACCAAAGATTACGTGGTGAAACTTGTGAACTCAGCCGCAGTTCGATAAAACCAAAGGGGTAAAATCCAATATTGGGAAGTACGCAATACACCTATATAACGTTGCATATTTCGACAAGCAGTTAAAAGAGACCACGAGCAGAACGGGGAGTTGCACAATGAGCGAAGAACGGCTATGTCGTGTGCGACATTTGCTGTGAGATGTTCTCGTGCATTATTTTGCAAATAGTGCTTGTTAAAGTACTTATTAAATATGGTATAAAAATAAGCATATTATAAAAGTTACAAACTGTTTAACATTGATTTTTAGATAATAATTCAGCAACATAATATAATATAATTTCAAAATCATCGTGTTTATTTATAGAGTCGTATTTATTGTTACGGAAAATATTAAGTTAAGTTAGCGATGCACAAACAACTTTTTTATGTAAATCTGTTCCATTATGGCCAATAACTGTATGTAATGTTATAAATATTTTTAAAAGGGTCAAATTCTTTGCAACTAAAGATATTGAAAATTCTAACCTATCTAATTTGTGATAAAAATAATTTACTTTACAAATATCAATATTTAAAGTTTGTCTTTGATTTTTATTTTTAATGCAACCTTATATAAGAAGATAATCCTCTTACTTTTAAGATAAATCGTAAATCAAAAATTTGTATGAAATTAATAGCAAATCTAAAAGTTAAAGTTATAAATTGGCTTCATTTATATAAATAAATTAAAAAAAAAATAAGTAAAAGTATAATCCAAGTCTGTTTAATTAATATATTCTGTTAATGCGTAATACATATAAAATATAACTCAAAATCGTTCTGTATAACTTCTTATAAAATTAATAAAAGAAAATTAAAACAACGTTCTACATTGCTTAGATAAAGAAAAGATAAATTCGCTGGATAAAAAAGGAAATAGTATTTACTTAAGCAAAAATACATCGTGAACATTTTTCAATCAAGTATCCATCGATATTTTATATTAATAACGTACAATCTTTGCATAATTATATTTGAATCATAACTATTATTCAAACATGAATTTATATCTTTATATTTGAAACAAAAGAACGACAAACTGGAAGGGATTGATTTATTTAGAATACGCGCGGAATAATTTTCATTAATTACTTTTAAAACGGGAAATTTATTGAAGATTATAATATTTAAGTGATGAGATCGAACAAATAAAATCACATTTGGCTTAAAAACTATTAAAGTTTGAATTTCTTTCTTACGTAATTCATTTGATTTTGGGCTATTTAGCCATTACGGATTATTTTCTTTTTCAAGCGTGTCAAAATGTCTTAATGTTCAAAGTCGTCAGTTAACCAATATTTCAAGACCTTGGGGCTTTTTAATTCTTAAAATTTCAGAACTATTCTTTGCAGTCTGGCACTGAATTTCACGCAGAAAAGCAATTTATTAATGTATAGTTCAAATCAAGTAAATATTTGACATCAGAGTACTCTGTTCATCAATACTCCATAGTAGATAAACTTCATCTTGATGTAACTTCTGTAAAACACTGAATGCGAATTGTACATCTAATGGTTAACCTCGAGGGTAGATTATCCTTTACAATCAAGTATTCCACGGTGCCCATAAACGACTCCAGCAGCGAGTACCTCTTCGACTTGTCTAACTTTATTAGGGCTAGTTTTCAAGGTAGGTTGCTTCATTCGACTATTCGATAAATCTTATCTAATCTATGAATTTTATCCAGAAAAATATGTAATTTCCCTTTGCAAACCAAAATTTCGAAGACTTTTGTATGCACCATCTTAATTTTGTCGGACTACATTTTAACCTTATGTTTATCTGATAGAAGTGCCGTGTTATAGAAGTGATGCAAATTAAGTAGATAGACTTCTAGAGTGATCCCACTTAATGAAGGCATTCGCTCTTTTCAAAATGCTTCCGTTAGGGGACTGAAACTCATTTGAATTGTAATAAGATAGAGAAGGTAAAGTTTCTTCATGCGATTATGTTACTTAGGAAGCCGATGCAAGTGTCAGTCTTGACTTAGCGATCATAGATGTCTTAGTCAACATGGTAGAAATCACTGCTTCCTGTGTTGATACAGGCATCGCAAAAACGTCCAGGAGGACTAGACCGATGATGCCATCCTCGGCTGACATCCTTTATTCAATACTTGTGTCTACGTGTTTCAAATGGTCATAGCAAGCCAATTGTTAATTGATTCTCGGCTATTCATTACATTTATCATATTAGAGTGCACGTGAAAAGCGAAGAGTCGTCATAGCCCCTTAATCGGCTCGACTGTCAGCATCGGCGCGGGCGCGCCAACGGAAGGAAAAAGGACAAGGGTCGAGCGGGCGAGTATCGAGTGGCACTCGGTTCCAAGCGGCCGCGCGCGCATACCTATCGCGAGCCTCCTAATCTGGATCGGCGCCCGGCGGCGGCGGCGTCCGGCTGCAGCTGCCGCGTACCGAGAAGCCCTTGAATTTTAACCGGATCGACGTGCTGCCAAGTCGGGGATTAGCACTTGTTGCACCGCGCGGCGGAGTGTGGCAAAATGCGCGCGTCACGGGCAGACGCCACCCGAGACGACGTCGCCGGCGCGGCCGCCCTTGCCCCGTCCCCCTCCGCCCCGGACACCGGGGGGACGTCCGCAAAACTTACCCGGCGTCTCCCCTCGCCGACTGTCTGTTCGTGACTCCCTCCCCGTTTTTCTCCTTCGCCCGGCGCACTGTATATCCATTTGCCGCGAAAGTATCGCCGCGCAGCGCGCGCGAAACAGCCACACCCTGGGTTTGTCACATTCGTTACTTCTCGCGCGGTAGCACACCCGACCTCTGTGAACTGACGCCACTCTCGCCACTGTATAAAGTGTAATTATCCAGTTGGATTAAATGCACTGCGGTAAACACGTCACTCTTGCATTTTCCAGTTTATAAACAAGGACAAAATCGATGATTTTCTTTTTCGTACAGATATCATAAATTATAAGTGATGTGTTATGACAAAATTTATTCACAAATTTCCAAGATCAATATTGTTCATTCCAAGCATTTTTTAAGGCTATAATTTATGGATTGCTACGGAATTGCATGTTTATTATAATTAATGCAATAAATTGATTTAATAAATTCAACTATTACAAAAGAAATATAATACATTATGCTATGGTATTAAAGCTTAATGCAACTCTGCTTATCCACAAATAACCGTGAAATTGAATAATTAAACCAAAACTCTCCGACCGAAGAAGTCGGTTATATCTTGGAGAATATCATAATGTCAGAATCACGTGTCTCTGCTCCACTTAGCCCCATACACAGAGCTAATGTAGCGTGTCCGCGCTTGCGTTTTCTTCTTTTTACGTGTGGCATTTTCAAAAGGATTATGAACTCTTACCGCTGGCGCTTTCAAGCAATTGCGGGGACCAAGCGCAGACTTCTCATTGAAAGTATCTTGTGCCCTGCCTTGGCGAAATGGAACAACCTACCACCTACTCGGTTTCATATTTCTTGAACAAATCTACGGAGACGCTGTTTTTTCGATAAACCGTCTACCTGAAAACACATTCCAGCGCAGTTTTTCTTTCATCGGATTTTCTGGTGGATTTTTACTGTGGCTTTTGAGGAGAAGGTTGAAATTCGAGTTGAAATTTCTCTCTCGTATTAAGTCAACTACAGTATACCTCTCATGCCGTTCTTACTTTTTTGACTTAATAAAGTATACTTGAACTTTTAATATCATTTTACACATTAAGCTGCGTATAATATTGACTAATCGTTATTCAAAATTAAAATTATCATCAAAATTGATTTTTTTCGCTAATATATGGTTTTTTATTTAAAAAAATTGAGTAAACTTATTTAATTCTCTTGTTCTTTTATATAATTTGGTATAAAAAAGGAATTACTATCGTTAAATTGTTTGTCGTTTATATATTTTCGTAACGTGCCACGTGCAGGTTTTTTATTTCAAATGTGACTAATTTGCTTCCATAAATTACGTAATACATTTCTGCATTTAAATATGAGCCATTGTTATGGAAACAAAAATCAAGAATGAAATGTGTAAACCTGTAAATAAAATATAAACGATATTATTATCCAATACCTTTTTAACCCGTATATTCTATGTATTATTAACGCACATAATGTGGGCTATTCACATAACAAGTTTCGGAAAAAAGTACCGCGACTCTTGCGGGAAAATCCGCCGAAGCATAAACCCGAGTAGATTTTTTCATTTCAATTTGATACTCGCCGCTGTCGTCGCCCCTGTTTAACATTTGTTCTTTTTCCTCGGGCTTTCCGCTCGGTTAGCCAGGAGGCAGAGCGCGAAATTCCGCGTCCCGGCGATATATCGGCGCCCGGTCCTCGTCGCGATTCCCCAAAAAGAGATTATTCAACGCTTCGACAGGGCAATGCGCGGGCGCGGAACAGTCGCCGCGAAATCGCGGCCCATTAATCACGATTAGGTATGTCGGTTAACCGTTCGCGAGGCGGGCGCTGTACAGGGGCGAGCCGAACTGCCCCCCCCCCTCCCACCAGCGCCGCTCTTAAATCACCCCTTTTTCTCTTTTTCGCACAGCCGCGCGTCGTCCCCGAGCGCGATTCCTCACGTCCTACCCACTGTTTGTATCAATTTGCCCAGTCATCATTCTCGATCTCCGCCGTGGAGTTGGACGGCAACCAAAGACGCGCCCCTCGGCCGGCTTGGCTGCTCTTCCGGAGACTTGCGCGTCGCCGGGGCATTTTTCCGGTCTCCCCCGTGACGAGCGACGCCGGCGCGGGGAGAAAAGTCCCTCGGCTGCCGTCGGGGGACAGCGTCTCGCCTGTCGGCTTCCCTTTGAGCCGCGGTTCATCGGCTTGTCGCCGTAATGGAGGAAACGCCTCGCCCGGTACACAAGCGCCCCTGCACACCTACGCGTACGCGCGCTGCTAAACACACGCGTGCGATGGGCTTTTGCCTGCTCGGGGATTCAAAGCCCCGGTTAATCGCGGCTATTTCTAATGAAGAAGCAATGGAGTTACAACAGAGCGCTTCGAACTCAAGGGGCTCGGCCTTTCTTTTTTCACTGGGCTTTCCGAGTTCGGGCCGAGCATTGAAAGACTAGTCCTATAGACCAGCCCTCCAAGCCACCAAGCGTTTCGAGTAATTGGCGGTTTTATCCTGGTATAAAGAATCGAGCGGAACGAGATTTTTTGCGAGCTCCAACTTGTCTCCATTCGCCTGCACCCGTTAATGACAGATAAACCCTTGCGCTAGGGAATCCCTCCGCTCGATAATGCCGGGCTCTTGGTACAAGCGACTTGCACTCGAGGGGACTCTCGTTTATTGTACGTCGATAAAAGCGATCAATCACTGTGCGACGTGAATTCCCTTGTACCTGATTCGAAAGCTCGAGAAGAGCGATGGCTTTCTCGAAGGGATAATGTATAATTCTAACGCTGCGATTTACAAGTGTAGCTCTATCTCCGCAGAGCTTAGTTTTGCCCCGGAGAAATGCGTTATAAGTTGTAGAAATTATCCGCATCGCGTTACCGAGAAGTTATCAACAAGTGCCGAGCGATTACAGCGCGTAGTACATATTATACCGGATATAATGGGTACAGGATAATTGACCAATAAAGGCACGAGTTCAAATTTGAATGGACGCCATTTGACGGCCGCAAGAAGTTTCCTGAGTTTTAAGTCGATTAACTAATCCGCGAGAAAATTATCCATAAAGGAATCAAGTTAAATCATGAACATAAATATAGGTACCCGGTGTCTATATGGCGAAACGAGGACGCGGCGCCTCCTGAAGTTATGGCCCAACGCATTGCAAGTTATACCGCTCGCGGTGATTTGCGCTCGTACACATAAGCCTGAGCAAACTTTTAGCCTAACGTTGCGTCGAAGGGTGCGGTTGTGTCCCTCAACTGTGTAACTTATTCATATTACTCTCGACAAACGCAAACCCGCTTGTTCTATCCACAATATTACGGTCAATTGAAGTGAGATCGAAGTACTTGTTTCGTAGTCCACCATAACTACCGTTAATCGTTAACTAACATGTATTTGAAGTATCTGTTTAGATATAGATTATATATATGCTAAAACAATGAAATACCTGGAATCGTACTGTTTATCAATAAAAGTTATAGAGAAATAATAATCAATGGTAGCTATATAAATTTTATACCTTGTTTATTTTGATTTAAATTAATAAATCTAGAAATAAAATTCTCATTTCTTATAATATAAATTTTGATATTATATTATTTTGCTAGCCTAAATTTCTAAGTCATGATATGCATTCTTTACTTCCTTAGAAAAATATTATTGCGCTTATATAAATACCACATGCCTAAAACCATGCTTTTTACAAAGCTTTTTTTTCTGAGAATCAAACGTCTTGAGTGCTAGAGTGTTTATTATAAATTATAAAAGGTTTTCACAAACGAAGCATAAGAAATCTTGAAGACCATTAGATTTTCTTTTGTAATGTTCAATATTCGGTTTTATATATTGTACTATACTATCACTATAGATAGTATAAAATACTATCACTGAAAGTAAAAAATTGTTCTCTATTAATTTACAAGTCAGTTCTACTATTCTACTCGAAACCATTTAATTTTAAGAAATTCGATTCAATTCAATTGAATAATAAAAATATCCTCCGATTAGCATCCATATTAAAAACATAAAATTTATGAAGCAGATTTTTTTATTAAATTTAATATGCCATAATCCAAATTTGCATATATATTTAAATTTACTGTAAATATAATAATGACATATAATTATATAAAATCAATAATTTTGTAATTATATTTATATGCGAATTAAGTTAAAACTAAAATCAGAGTAGTTTAACGAATTACCAATTTGAAATAATAGTTAAGAATTCATGCTTCAATCTTTAATTGTTAAATATGGAATTTATAAAATGTTGAATAGTTGGAGAAATGAACGTAACAATAATATTCGGCGCAAGCAGATTGCTATACTGATATCGTTCTTTGAGAAAACCTTAAATTTAATTTATAGTTTAGTTATAAGTCTCTAAGACAAAATTCAATATTTTCTACATAAAATTAATATATTAAATAATTCATTAAAATTAATGTAGACGTTCATGAAATTTTATTAAATATAATAATTCAGAAGAAACAATTTAAGCATCTTTTACCGTCAGGTAGCAAATGGTGTAGTGGATTGTATTTATTTTCAATATATTATAGTGTGCACGTTAAGTATTTTTTTTTCATTTATCTTATGTTTATCACATAAGTATTTCTATACATTTATCCTTTTCAACCTTACAGCACACAAATTCAGATATAACAAATTTGAATCGTGCCATCAGGAAAACAGTATTTCTGGGCACTTGCAACGCACGTGACGCCTAAGCCTTTAATGAATTTCGTTAGATTAGCACCTCCTCGCACTCAATGCTCAGTAGAAAGCGTAAAACAATTTAACGAATAGAACATCCCGGCCCGTTAATCGTCCGTATAAAGACGAAATCGAATGAAAGTAAAAAGCCTAGGGAACGTGGCAGGGCAGTAAAAGTCTCGGGAGGCGAATCGAATTTCGAGTCAGAAAATTACCTCGCTGCGAGACGTTCGAGTAGCAACACCTTAGCCCCGGGGCATCGATTCCCCATTATACACGATAGAATCAATCAGCGGCCGAGGCGCCGACAACGGTTCCGTCTTAGGGCGCCCCGCACACGAACCGGTGTGGCCTCCATTATATACGCGCTAAGCGCGATTGTTCGTGAGCTTTTTGTCCTTGCCATAGCTAGGGCCAAAGGGTTGCACACAGACGCGCGCGCCCTCCCCTATTCTTTGGTCTGTCGATCGCGCCGCGGGTGCGGATTTTCTCCTGCAATATAGATGAGGGAGATTAACCGGGGAGAGGATTATGCGTTGTTCGGTGTACCCGCCCTGTCAATTTTCATTTACGTCCCACAACATTGCCCGAGGCAATAACGCTGATGGGTTGAGTTGATAATCAAATTGCAAAGAAGCAGACGTCTATGAAGGCGGCGTAATCACCGCAGGATTATTTGAAAGTTCTCCAATGTCGAAATCTACTTTTCTTACATTCGTCTATCTTATATAAAACAACTTAAAATTCTAGTTTCAGGTTGTAGCATATGTATTTTCTCAAATTAATGAAGGAAAGTCACGATGCGTCTAGTTTTCTAAACATACTTTCATCAAGTTTAGAAAAACAAGGAAATATAAAAATAATAATATTTCGTTTTCCAGAATAAAAATTCGATTTGCTCTTGCACACTCATTTATTAAAAAGAAAACAATTTTTGTTGTTTAATGCTTAAAACGTTTTGAAAATTTGGTATACACCAATTTTTTTACTTGGTGTCTGATCATAGAAATAAGAAGGGTAATTTAATATTTAGATTTAAACGTACAAATGACATTACATTATATATTATTCCATTAAAATTGTTTCCAATATGATTAGTAACAGTTTAGTTCGGAAACGAATTAAATAAATAATTGGAATACAGTATAAGAAAGATAATACGAAGGTGCATGTTATATTATGAGGTAGTATCATATACCGCGACATACATTATACATCTACTATTAAGCTGAATTCGCGCCTCGCATTTATGTGCCTCAAGTATACATTACAAGGGAAATTCTGGCTGGGCACGAACGAGCGATATAGAAATTATTCACACTGTTTTGATTTATTTCCATTCTAGAGTAAAACGAGTTGATCTCGAGCGTCGCAATTCTATGCAAAGCAATCTCTTTGTTCCCGCGCAATAACTGTGAATACATAATTCATATTTGCTCAAGGCCTTGCTAGAGTTTATTCATTTTACGCGGAATCCTTTCTTATACATACAAGCTTAATGTTTGCAGTTTGATATTAGTATTTATAGATGCATGATTTCTGCAGAAAATGTAAATATTTTGATTTTAGCCAAAATAGTGAAAACTCTCTGAACTACTATGTTTTAACTCAAAATACTTTACTAAGCTAGAAAATTAATAAATATATTTAGTAAAACTTTCATTAACTAAAATTAAATTATAAATTAATTAATGGTTAAAAGTACATCAGTTACTTTTTATTAATAAGTATTTATACTTTAATTATAATTAATAACATTATTGTAACCAAAAAAATAACTTGAAATATAATCCATCAATCGTATAACGTAGTTAAATAACTCAGTAATGATCAGCTTAACATTTTATATATATGAAAAAATGATAATAATTTATAATCGTAAATTGGCTTTATATGTTATCTTTTTAGAATTATTAAATTATACCACGCACTATAAATAGAATAACTGTTTCATTAATATTTATATATATCAAAATCTATATTAACATTCACTGTTAAATATGTACAATAAAAAATAAAATAAACATAATGTAGAAATTCATTGAAACTATACACGTTTATACGTATTTTAAAAGTAAGCTCGTTGAAAGTATAATATTTAAAGAATCAATTATACTTTTGAAAATGTAAAGGGTTCTCTAAGAATTACATTCTTTTGACTTAAGTGATAATTTTGAAAATTGATAACGATATTACGTTATATTTTTTACAACAAATATTGTATGAATAGTAACGTAATCTATAAATGATATAGAACATATGTTTATATGATCATGAGTTCGCGAAGACTCGATTAACTATATCATATTTATGTATTTAATTTTATGAAAAATACCGATGCGCAAGCGAGGCAGAAGTACACCAAAGGGCAAGAAAAAATCCGTTAATTTGTGAATAAGACATTCCTTTGATCAGATAGCGTTTATATTTTTCGAGCTCTATATATATATATATGTACAGAATAAAGGCAGCTGCTTTTCCCGGATCGAGCGCCGCTCCGTCGATCGTGAAGCTGTCCTCTCCCTGCAGCGCAGCGCACGCGCGACGAGTGACGCTCGTGCCGACCGAGGATTTCTAATGAGTTACGGCCTAATGGCAATCGGTCGAGCGTAGGAAAAAGGCCATTACAATGGCCAATATCAAGGTGCGCGCGGCGCACGCGGAAGCAGCCGGGTGAAACGGAAGCGGCGGCCCCGCAAAAAGCAAGCGAGCAGCCACGCGGCCCGCAGCTTCTTCCCCCGCGGGGCGGGTAGCCCGAAAGGGGGGGTGCTAATGAGGCCCGTCGCGTTCGCAGGGGGGGGGACAAAGGGCAGGGCAGCGCGGCCCCGGTAACCGTACACTCCTGCCGACCGCAGAGGATCCCGAGCTGCGGCCGCCGCGGGGGGCCTCGCTCCTTTTTAAAAGCGGCGCGCGTTCGAGTGTGCCGACGCCGGCAAGTTTCCCGGCGCATATTCTGCACCGTAGGAGCGGCATCGCGATGAGTCATCCTCGCCCGCGACGCGACTCATCCTCGCCGATGATTGATTAATCCGAGCTCTCGCGCGTGGTAGCCCTTGCGGGATAGGATCTTTGTTTCACTTGAGCCCTATAAATCAAGCGCGCGTATATAGACGCCGTGCGGACTTTCGGCGGGGATGCCAAGTCTTTCTTTATTTTTGTTTTATCCCATCCGCCCGTCCTCTCCAATTATGGCCTCGTTAAGAGATGCAGCGATCGCCACGGGGCTGAAAAACATAAACACGCGGCGAAAGACGCCAACGATTTTTAATTTTGTGTACACGCCCTTCGTGTAAATCCCATTAAAAAGGTGCATTGCCCGTGTGTCGCGAGGATTGAAATATGTAATGGACAAACATTGTCGCTCATTCGAGCGGTCGCGCCCGAGGAATTCCGCTTTTAATTATTCAGCGCCCCTCCTCCCGACAAAGCATGCGTTTGCTCCCTTCCGATCGGCGCTCTATATTTCAATTAAACTTTCCGAGCGAGGCCGCGCCAAGCGGCTTCCCCGGGCGCGCGACCAAACACCCCCCCGCGCGCGCGCCTCTACGTCCCGCAATTTATTCCTCGGCGCGCACTCGTTTTCTCAGGGGCCGATAAGAATAAAAAAAAAAGAAAAAAAACCCCCGGGAAAGCCCGGCGGGGTATATAATTGAGAGAGCCGATGAGGGTTAATTTCGCGGGGGCGCTCGTCGTCGCGGCGGTCCGGCGCTGCGGCCTCGATCGGGGTAGGTCGCCGTCGGCGGGAGCCGGCGCCCCGGGAGGGGATCGATTTCGCCGGGGAACCCGGGGCCGCCGAGATTGATGATAAAACCCGCTCGCCAAAGTTTTTTGCGCCCGCGGATCCGCTGCCGGGGCATGGCCCTGACATAGCATAATCGCCTCGTTACTTCGGCGCAGGCGAGACGCGATCTCGCAATCGCACCCTTCTATTTTTCTCCCTGCAGCTTCGACCCGCCCGCGCCCTATGGACCCGTATTTCCCGGAGATTCGCGGTGGATTTCTAACGCATAAATAAGAGCTCAACACCTTTTGCGGATTTGGCCGGTTGCGCGCTGGCTCCTTTTTGGCCGCGTTCAAGGTCAAATAATGGCCCGATCTGCTGCAAAAAAAAAACTGCGAGTGCGCAAAAGGGACGCTGGTAAATCAGTTGACGCGGGCGAGCGGCAAGTGTCCCAGTCGTCGCGGGCCTAAATAAATTCCCAATGACATCGAACCAGCGGCAAAACTTCGAGGTAGCACCCACTCAAATCGGCCCCCGCACACTCGCTGTATCTGCAGTTAATTTTTCCATTTTTTTTTAAATTCACAGGAAACTAGATGACACCGGAGCGGCCTGGAGGGCAGCCCGGGGGAGTTGCCAAGGCAACCCTCGATTCCTTCGCCTTGTTTAAGCATTGTACTGGAACTCCCTCTTAAAACGCCAAGTTCCCACTAGCGAGTCGCCCGATGCGAGGGCTCTGTGCGCGCACAGGGTCAAGTTTCAAGGGACTAGAACTTCGTGTCGGATTAAAGATAAGGAGCAGCCTGTTGGAAAGACGAGGAAAAACAAGATCATTCGGTAATTTAGCGCCGACCGCCACGCAAAATCTCTTCGGCTTTTAAGGGATTTACTTCCCGACCACCGTGAAAGAAACCGAGAAAATACGTAAAAATTGAACGGGACTGTGGAACTTGTGACAAAATACTTAGTTTGTTCAATAAGTTCTTCAAGCACTATGTCTTCCTTAAAACAAATACTTCATTTTAATCTATTTATTCCGATTTTGTTTAAAATTGATTTATGGAACACTTTTCTAATTTAACGTTAACAGATATATTGTAAATTTTAATGTATATCTATCTATTGCAAACAATTACAGCCAGAAAAGCTGTGCATACTAAAATTAGAAATCTACTCTGTTACATGAACAGAATATAAATTTATAATTTATTAAAGGGATACATATTTATTATACTTGAAAATTGATAATAGTAATTTAAATGTTTAATTACAAAAACAGTGAAAACTTTAAACATTTTCTTGTGCAAGAAGAGCTTAACTGCTTTACGTACCAAAAATTTTAAATGAAATAATTTTATAATTAAAAATTAATTAACTAAATCCTAATGGTTTTCCATTACAATAATGTATTAATAATAGTACTTCTTTGATTACTTTGTGAAATGAAAGAAAAGCGTCTCTGTCGTTGTCGGATTAATTATACTAATTAAAGTACATAAAGCTGAAGTGTAATGGCAAAGAAAATTGATTATTATAAAAAAACAGATGGATAGAAAAGCTCAATTGTACATTTAGCATAGAATTAATTATTTCATAAACCTTAACTTTATGTATTTATAAGTGATATTTATTGGAAATCTTTGAAAAACAATTTAAAAAATAATAGAAAAAACGTTAGTAATATTGCATAATTTTAAATTCTTAAATTAATAAGTGTAAACGGTTAATTTATATATAATTTTTCTATTCTCCAATGATGTTTCTTGCCAATCTTAAAATCAATCAACGGCAAAATAACATGGAATGATGTCGTGCTCATTCGTAAATCAAATCCCTGGTATCAGGCTCTACTTTCCTGGATCGCACCAACTAATATACCATCTCGCGTGCTTGCAAGGGGCGTGGAAAATTCATTTCCAGTAAATGGATAGAGAAAACGATGGAATAAAGTAGGAGCATGACTGTGGGGGATCGAAATAGAACTAAGTATTTTTTTATTTTACAATTATATACAAAATCATACAATTATAATATAATTATGTAACTTTACGAAATATAATATAATATAATCATGTCTTACCTAATATCTTTACCGAACGTCACACGCACATTGTAACAACTTTATCTAATGTCAATAATATTAAAAATTATATCATTCAAATAGTTGCCTCGACAGATAAAGTTGATTTGTTTATTTAATTCATAGGATAATTACATTAACTCTATATACTCTTAAAGAGTGTAAGGAATATCGTATTCTAATCTTGTTGCTGATGTAAAAAATAACAGTAGCGTATTGCTACAACGCGGCTGTTTCTGTGGTAATATGCTATTGACAAACTCAGAGTGTCCAGAGAGTATTTGGACTTTATGAGATTCCAGAAACTGATATTAATATAAAATTAATTCTGGGATCCTTAAAAGAAAGCGAAACTATTGATTCTCTACGTAGAAATTTGTAATTGCTCTTTAGCCGTTATAACTGCTAAAAAATAGTGAACTACCCTCGTTCAAACTTAATTTCTGGAAAGTTTATTACTGTTGTTCAATATGTCACGCAACTCATTAGTGACCCACAAAGACTGTACCTTTTTAAATTTATATTTTACTGTTTCTAGTTAATCAATATATTCCATAAAATATTAATTAAGTTCCATAGCAGCTAACTTAACTTTAAAATCAGCAACTCGTATAGTCTCATATCTTGTATGCGCTTATAACCTCCATATTAATAGAAATTTCCTACACGCTCAATAATGTTTTGTTTCCTATGAAATTTCATTGTTACATTGTAACCAACGTGAATAATAAGATTAATCTAAGTGTATGAAGAACACGAGTGAAATATGCATAGGACCATGAAGGGTAATTTGCATAGACAATTCCACTGAAAGCTTGCAAAGAAATAGCATTATCATCGTCATTGCAGAAACCGGCAGAAATAGAGAGATAGAAGCGAAGAGAGAGAAAAAGGCAGAGGGGAAAAGAGACAGAGCTGCAAAAGTCGGAGACAAGCTGAGATACTAAGACAAAATGTTTACCTTTTATATCGAGAAACGCTTTATTACAGATCCTCCGATACAAGTTAAATATTTTTCCTACTGCGTGGGGCCGTTTGTAACGTTCGAGCCGAGCTGCAGCCACTCGCATAAAGCAAAGGCACGACGACGAGCCAAAGCACGGGGCGCTTTTCCATCTCGCTGGCAGTGATTTACCTTCCTCTGGTACGGGGGCGGTTGGGAGAGAGAAAGAGAGGGAGAACGATAAGGGAACATCCGCTTTAATATCCTGGGCGCCTCTGTCAACGGATGCGCGGGCCAAAAAGGATGAGCGCGACGCGACGGGGGTTATCGCCCAGAATGTTATTCTCCAAGCGCAGCGTGGCTTTATTTCTTTTCTCTTTGAGTATATAGTATTGGAACTAGGCTGAGACTCCCTGTCCAGTATGGACCCTTATAAGTGCAGCGATCAAATTAAAAATTCCCACAAACGGTATTGATTTAATGTAATAAGTACCTTGTGCTATATTCATCTGGAATAATAATAGTAGTAGTATAATAGAGTTGTCATCCGCATATTTATGAACGAAGGTAAGTTTAAACAGCCGTAATTTAAATGAGAATCGGTTAGTGTGCCCATAACGAGAGCTAGCAAATAGAAAAAGCATATTTCTATAGTTCAGAGTCGAAATAGATATTATTAGAAGGACGCCATTGAGTGGAAAATGCATTAATATTAGAATACGATGGATCGAGGTAAAGTTCTTATACGAGAGCCGACGATGGATTGCCCAATGTATCGGGGAGATCAAGTCACGCTAAGCGCTACTCTTAAGAGACTGCGGGCATAAAAAACCCACCGGACTTATATTAAACTGTGCTCGTCGAGCTTTTGCGATCGCGTGTAAATAGCGCATTACGCTTTACCCCCAAGGGCCGACGGCTTGACTCGTTACCGTGAGGTCGACCAATGCACCGTCCACTAATGACGTTTAATTACGTATATTGCGAGGATAAGGAAAAAAAGTGGCGCGACGGCCACTTCGGCTGCCAGACTACCACCGTGAATTATGCGATATTACCACTCGTGAAATGTTTATCCGCGCGAAAGTAGCTTGTTGTGCGTATGTAAATTGATATATGGGCAGATAACAAATATATCGAGATGATTTAAAACGTTACTTGAATCGTGAGCAAGAGGAGGGGTAATTGATTTACATTCGGGTTGATGAAACTATTTATAGTACAAGTGCACACATTTTCTGTTTATAACATATCTATAATTTACGAATTAAAAATATCTACATAATATCATGTTACTGCTAATCGTTTGCTTGCAATAATTATTCTCATAGTTATTAATTTTATATTTACTCAATTTCATATAAATCCATACATATATATAAAATTAAAAAAACAGTTTACATTTCAATATGTTGCAATTTGATAATATAGAATATTAAGTGATAAAAAAACTACTATATCTCATCTCTGCCTACTCTCATAGGTCCTATTGGATCCGACCTACTACAAACCACATTACTTAGAGCTACCCTGAATAATTAATAAAGACATTTCTTCTTTGATAAGCAGATCATATATTCCCACTTTTTATACATCCTGTATTCGTTGTCATTTATACATATGAACTCACGCTACTCTATCATCAACTATTAACCCAGCTGCCTGATTTTTTCTCTCTACCGCATTACTTTACATTCAGAAGACTATTAATGTCATTAAAATACTTTGAAAAATATTTTAATTTAATTAAAGCATTAAACAACAAACAAAACAATTTTTTTATTAATTATGAATTATTATCAAACGTTATGTTTTTAATTTAATTATTTAGCATTCTAAAATTATTTTTTATAAATATTGCAACAAAATTAAAAATTAGTTGAAAAAATATATTCAAAATATTATGTATGTAAAATTATTTCTATAAAACATTAATGCGATACACTATTTTTATACTTTTTTAATAATAAAAAAGCAAGTTTAAATTTATTTATTGTAATTTATTAAAATTGTTTATTATATTAACTAGAACTACTAACATTGTCTTGTCCATTCTAACAGTGTATAAGAATGCATTAAACCTCTTATTACCCATTATTCCCAAACGATATTATTTATTATAAAACTCAGCATAATGGATATTACTAATTAAGTTTTGTTGAATAATAAATTTGAATTATGGTTTAAATAATGCAAATGATTATACTGTTAACATTTTTTTGTATTACACTATTTTATGTTTAACTTTTTAATTTCTATATGACACATGAAAGTTGCCTGACCAAATAGTGCACTACTCCACTTGTACACTTCATTGGTATGTACATGTACTACTTCTCTAAACACGTGTATATATCAATGTAATTATACAATATAAATCTTATGTTATTACAGTGTTCAACATGTAATAAATTTTTTAATAAATAATATTAATAACTTTTTTGTAAATGACTACATATCACAAAATATTGATAAAATACAACGTTTATTTTAGACGCATAGTCCAGTAGTTACAAGTAGTTTAAATTATTTAACGATATGGCAATAAATTTACGATGCACCATTTATTAAACTATTTAATAACTTTGATTTTATTACTAAATAAATTCTAAAACAATAAAAACTAGTACACATACTTATCTTACATTAATCGCTTTATCACAAACTCAGTTAGAAAAATAGTCAATAATGTTGCACATTCAATATTGTTTTATGGTATACAAATATTAATATTCTTAGCGTATTCTTTATTTTGGATAGTAGATCAACAATTATATTTCAGCTTAAATATCGCTTTTAAATGTTGGAAATGATATTATCGTTTTAATCAACTTATCATAATAATATGTAAGTTATATTCGTAGAAATGTTAAATACGTTTAAAAATAGTTTGAACTCAAAAATGATTCATTATTCAAAAATTAAAATATAAGGAAAGTAAAGAGAACTAAAACGACAATTTTATTAATACTATTTTTATATTAACTTTGTCACCTGTCTAGTCTTTACTTTAAATAGTTGAGACATTTTCAAAGTTTTAAAGGTCGTAAAATAACTGCATACTACTATATTTGTGATAATTTTTTAGTTAAAAGTTGGAAGCTTTAGAAGGTTATATGAGACATTGACCTTACCGCACACAAACTTTTTTAACATAATTAGTTTGCTCATGTGGTATTAGAATTTTTGAATTTTTGTTTTCTTGTTTCCTGTTTAACCACGTTATCGATCTATAACTGATAAATAAAATATAATAAATGCTTCGAAGAAAGCGATATTGTAACCATCAACGAAGGATCAAACAAAGTATAATTGAACGTTTCCTCGCGCGTCCTAAAATTAGTATTAAATGTAACAAAGTGAATAATGCCCTAAGTAATTGTTCTCATTCTCGGAGTTGAGAAGAGGGTAAAACAAAGTAGGGAAATTTATCAACCTGAACACCACGTCAGCGTCTCTCGACTTGCGATCTTGGGTTCGCAGTTGGCCCGTCATCCTCAAGTAATTGCAGTAATGACGCGCATTTAGGGTCCGACAGAGAAATTGCGCTTGCGGTTCGGCCTGCGTTACATAGACGCGGAAAACTCGAGCGAATAGCTCAGTGGCACCTGGGCGTGGCGGCCAAGTTGCACCGGGATGGCCGCGCGGACTGTAACGAAATAGCCGAATTTCACTTAAAGTTTGAAAAATTTATCGGCCGCGCCCCAGCCGCTCCTGTATATTTAATCCGGGAGGCCGGAATGCGCCGATGCTTTTACCCGCCGCTCGCTCGGGGAAGCGATAACTTTTTCATCGTGGGCAAAGTGCGCACGCGCCTCTAAATAAATGAAACTTGTTATCGTGCGGGCCACGGCCGCGCGGTTTTTTTTTTCTCGTGCGTTCGTGCGCGCGTTCAATGTTTCACGATGCAAGCCGTTCGGCGTGTCGGCCAATTTGGGACGAGTTCGGTTTAATTGGAATTGATGATTTAAAGATTTAGCGCGGGGCGGCAAATTGCGTTGTTAATTAGTTACGATTTCATTCCAAGTTCTACCAGCGCCACCACAGGGATCTCACCCTCGCCCCTTTCCTCGCTATATGTATACGCGTCGCGGTTCAAAAATGTTATTCGTTATGATTAACGTTGCACCCTGACAGTTTTTAATTTTGATTAATCTACCACAATGGTGATGAATCGTGATGTGCAATTTTATTGCAGCGGTTTTTATTGTATTCATTTGGAATTTAAATTTATTCTTTCAAGTTAGTTTTTGACATAACTTATGTTATGCCAACTTAAATATTAAATATTTAAATATTTAATATTTAGTTATTATTTTTTAAATTCCAATTACTATGTATATATGTTAGATGCAGTTTATTCAAGTAAACGTATGTCTAGTGCAGCCTCTTTATTATTATAATTTATGAGTCGTCCAAGGTAAGAGGGTTGTGATATACTTTAAGAAAATTATTTAACCCTCCAAAATATTCTAGGCAACTTTAACATATTTAAAGTATATTTATGAAATCCGTATAGTATTTTTAGTTGGATAAGCTATATAAATAACTTAATTTCACTTTTCGAACTTCACTATGTAATTGCCAAAAGAATAATTCTATCTTTATGGTTAGCTGAATTAATGTTTACTGTAGATTTGCATACTTTTGATGCAGTAAAATTTTATTTTAGAAAAGCTCAAACTTTTTTGTAAATATAAATGAATTTGTATATATAAATTTGCGAAAACAGAAATTGTCGAGAATTATCATCGGAAATACCTATGCATTATATAAATGTAGTAAAATCATTTAACTAACGAGGAGAAATAACACAGGTGTAAAAATTACAGAGTCGATAACTGGTATTTTCATTTAGATCAAATTTCGGCTCCTTGAATGGATGAGCAATTAAAATAAATCTCAAACACACGTCGTATAAATAAAAAGATAATTTAGAACTTTTATATTTCATTTTATCTTTCGTTCTAAATTGAATAGCCATTATATAAGATGTGTTTTTTAGAAACTCAAAATATTGATATCATACATTATATTTAAGTGTGATTTTTACGGAATTAAAAATTAAACAATCCCTATCGGAGTATTATTGAAGTAATATATACATGTATTGAAATGGATAGATGGTTAAAAGTAAATACTGTCGTTAATATCTTAAAAGGCTCAGTAATTTCAAATGTAAATTTATTAATTATAGATTTGTATGCGATTGTTTGTCTGTAACTTTGTTTAATATCCGAACTCGATCGAAATCAGAGCAATTAAATTAGCATAGAAAGTATATTTAATTGAATTAGTCGGCGATTTGAAAGGAACGCGGCAATTCCAGCGGTCGAGGCTATTCTAAAGCGAGTTAAAAGATGAGCTTTAAAAGCGCAGCTTGTGCCGCCGGGGGCGTAAGTATAGCAGGTATATAGAGCGTTGGCTTGGCAGGCGGAGTAACGCGGCGAAATGACAAAAACAAGGACCCGGCGAAGGGGTGGTTGGTCGGGTGGAGATGAGGTGGGGGGGCCTTCGTCTACGGCGGATTTTTTTGCCGCGGATCGTGAAGCGCGGTCTGTTCGTCCTGCGTGGAGTGCACGGGAAAGGGTGACGGGCAAAAACAGAGACGCCCGGCTGAGTGGGGGCGAGTTTTTTTTAAATTAGTTTGCTTAATTAGAAAACACGTCCCCGGGCATATATATCTATGGACTCCGTGTCGCAGGAACTTGGGGTGTTGCTTCACCTCAAAGTTAGTTAATGTCGAAAGTTGGGGCTTTCGAGTTTGTTTAGTTAAAGGATTCCGGCTTCTTTTCGTCTATTTTATTTTCGCGGCACTTTAAACGATCTCTTATTGCAAAAAACAGAGGGCCACACAACTTGCGCTACCGATACCGCTGGATATATCCAAATTCGAATTATTTTGTATTAAAGAAAGACGTATTCTATGCAGGAGGGAAAAGTTGCAAAGGCGATTTAAGCAACCTTCAATCTGGAAACTCTTATTTTATTCAATCTCAAAAATGAAGACATACATAACAAAGCAGGGAAGCGCTCGGTACAAAAATTTCACAAAATATTAAAAGTTTGCTGAAGTAAAATCAAAACCTTGAGTCATAATAATAAAGAAATATATACATGCTGTTTTTGGTGTTATTTTTTTTTACATATTTATGAACTTGTGCTTGCTATTCTATATTAGTATAAATTTCTTTATACAAAACGCAGACAATCGAGTTAGCATAAAACAATCAATTATCAGAAAGTGGAAATTAAAAGTACATAAACTTTATTTCTAGATAAATTCGAAATACACATGTAAAAAGCGGTAATATTCAACGTCTTTACGATCGAAGGTTCATAAAGTGAAACATCGCGAAGAGAAATGTGTACCCATAAAAAGTTGTGCTGGTTTATTTCCCTGAATGAATTATGTGCACATGTTACATAATTAAATTAAGAATGCAGTAGAAGTATCCCGAAGGATATTGTTTATCCACGTAAAAGCAGTTTACACCGTAGATGTATAATTACTGTAGGTATATATTTGTCCAGGCTCCGGGGTACTCGCCAAGTCACCTTTCACACTAAGCTCCATGATCCTATCCCTAATTTATTCAAAATACTTGAGGGCTAATCCCATTCACGAATTCCCGCGGATACGATCAAAGCGGCTAATAAACCCAATCCCCGGGCTTCATTAAAACCCTCGAGCCTGCCCGGGTCCTAATGCGGGCCGCTCCTCCGATCTCCCTCCGAAAGCCACTCAAACTTTCCTCGAGGTCCTCACCGAGCGCGGCACTAAATCGTCGGTGGCGCCCAGTGCACGCAGCGGTCAGGTGTCGCGCTCGCCTCCCCCCCATGACAGCCAGTCATTACGCGCGCATTACCCGGGGAAATGAAAGAGGAGTCAACGAGTCTCGCGTGCGCGGCGCGATTGTCGCGCGTGCACCGAGGGCCGGCAGCCTCGTTACCGCGAGCTTCCGAGGCCTCTCGACACGCGAGGCCGGCGCCGCGTCCCAAGTCTTGGTTAATAAGGGCCCCCCCCCCTCCCCCGCCCCGCTAACGCCCTGCCTACGTGACTGCGCCTCCTCCGCGCGCACCGCCTGTCTTCCCGAGACTCGCTCCGCGCTTTTCCACGAGCTTCGAGGGGAAGGTTTCCAGGATTTTCCGGGGAATCAGAAGGAATTTGTCTGGGCGCGCGAGCACGAACGACCGTAGAATAGTTTTATTAGCGAATTCGGTATAAAAATATTCCTTGCGGTGTAGAATTCGCGGTATTCCGAATTATTTCTTGGATGGTTTTTCTAATTTTACTAAAAACTCTTTTTAGTAAAGCTAACTTACTGCGGAGTTTTAATGCAGTTGCGCGAGTTGCGGAAGAAAGTAGCCAGTGAATATCTTTAATTTATCATTATTAATTTTCATAAGACGTTGTGGGGTAGAAGCATTAACTGAAAGGCAAATAAAACGATATAAATGTACTTTTATGCTTGTTTTTGTTACTCCGCTATGCTAAAATTACGCTTTTCAGTATGACAAATGTCATGATGCATAGGTGTTTACAAGTTTGAGTCGGCGGTGTACTTGTGTAAGAGCATGGAATTATCTTGATGAGCGGTACAAGCTAGCAGACCGCGTATTGTAGATGATGCTAATTGTCCGTTTAGAAATATGAAATACTGCGAGGCCTCTACAATTCCCTTTTTATCCTACACTTTCATAATGCAAGATAAATGGTACACAGTAGAAAAAGAAGTTAGAAAAAATTAAAATACACCAGAAAAGAATTTTAAAAAACGAAATGTAAAAGATTTAAATCGCACAAAATAAATTTCTGATAAAATGTGTCGATCGTTTCATACAATTTTTCATGAAAATGAAATTTGACATAATTCACTTCAGAATAAAGGAAAAACAGGAAATATACATTATTATTTTTTGAATCAACATGTAGTTGATGAAATTTACAAAAATCACTTTTGTGCGTTAAAGCTCACAAGCTAGTTTTCTGTTTGAAAATATTTATACAGTCATTTAACGTGAAACAAATCTTTTTTATCATATAATAAGCGAGGAAAACAAAGCATTTATCTTCTTCGTTAATTATTCGATTTTATCTTCTTTCTTAATCGAAGCTTTTAGCACAAATGCTTACAAATCATCTTGATAGAATTTCGAACGACCATTTTCGTTTGTTCTCCGCATTTACCTTCATCGACAGTTAAATTAGTTGTTGTACCGACCGACAGGCTTTGTCGGCCCTCGTCCTAGACTCCGTGGCCGGCCGAGCTTATATTTCGCAGTTCGGCGGCATTAGCCGGGGAAATTCTTCGGGCGGCGGCCTTTGTCTCGGTATAATAACGCGGAAGGACGGGCCGAGTCGGGGGCATTAAGCTGCGCGCGGGCGGCGGCTCCTCTCGAGGCGAGAAAAGGTGACGCGGCTGCTCGGGCGGGCTGCATAATGTAGGGCTGGGGGCCGCCGCGTAACTCGAAGCGGAAGCTCGACGTGGAAACGCTTCTAGCAGCCGTGGCGCCCTACACGTGGGGCGCGGATGATTTTCACGCGGGCCCGACTCATTGCCGGAAATTGCACGGGTCGCTGCACTCGGCGTAATAAGGCGTCCCCGTCTCGCGGCGCGGCTTCTTCCCAATTCCCTCCAGGGCGCTTCGATCGCCGCCGCGCGCTTTGACGGCCGCCTCGGCTGCCCGCCTTTTTCCCTCCCTTTGTCTATGGACTTGACGCGCCCGGGAAATTGATGTCGGGAAATGAGGTTTCTCTTCTGCCCTGATAATGCCTCGGCTAAGGTTCTCCTCCTTTGTGGGATTATCGCGTTAGCTCTCTTCTACCCGGCTTTCACTCACGCTCGGATTTTATTTAGAGCGCTTTATTAAAGGTTCGTTTAGAGATTACCGTTTTGCTCTATTGTACTATTCCCATGGATGCCCTAGCCCTTGCACAATTCCCAGGATAACGAGATCACTTTTCAAAATGGCGCGACCTCCAAATGAGTTTTAAAATTTTTCTTACCTGTAAGCCCATAGAAAGCAGCAATTTCTCTCAAATTTTACACTTACGTGTAATTTTGATTATAAAATAATATTAAAGTATATTATGAGCTCACATGAACTATGCTACATGCTGAATTATCCGATCCTTCAATCAAAGTCACTAACAGCGCGAGTGACAAATAAAAAGGATGCTAGTAATGGACACTGGTCAATCAAACCACACATCAAGTGTTTTTTAAGAGATATAAATTAAGAGTCCATTCCTTTTTCTTTCCACATTTCTCGATGAAGCATCAAGCTTATCGTTTCGATAGGTATAAGCTAAATTACCGATTAACAGAGCGACACGTGTTTTGTCGCTTAAATGAACATCCAACATCTTTTTTAACCGCCTGTCTTCTTTCACGTTGCAACTTGTAAAATGCTAAAAAAAGCTAACTCCTTTTAGATGTAATACCAGTTTTCATTATATCCCGATGATCTACTACTGCCTCCACTACTGCGACTGCTCGTGTCGCGACAGTGAAAGTTATGGTCTCTGCGGAGACTCCTGGAACGTGCATTGGGGTTGGGGGAACGACACTAGGGAGAAGAACTGGAAGATGGTCGGAAGCGAGGGTGGGATGCTGATTGGAATTTCATTCAGGATGCAACCTACCTGACGCCATGATGGACGAGAACTTCCCCTCTCAAAATGTTCAGAACTGTCAGACTAGATTGCTGAAATGTCTGTTAAGTCTGCTCTGGTGAGTGCTGGGATATGTTACCAACGTGAAAAAAAACTCACCGAAATGAGTCAAAGTAATCTTTTTTTTATTTGTTAGTAATCGCATCATGAATGCTCACGACCTTGTGCATTACAATATTGATGGAATGGTTTTATTTGGGCTAGTGAACCAGATTCCTTACTTTCATCTTTCAACAATATGCCCCTCTTTAGATATAGAACAGGTATAAAAGCCCCTTGACTTTTTCTTAGATAAGGATGAGGTTACAAGTATTCTCACTCCTCCATATGGATTTTTGGCTCACCTATCATAGGTGGTGGGCAGAAAGTAAAGGGAATATAAATGGCCGTCGACAATATAGTAGAAGCAACGATAACAGTTATATTATGAGTAAGTGTCAAGTGATAGCCGAAGTAATAAAATTTATGACTAAAACTATTGCTATCAATTTTCGAATGATTAATTAAAAAGAAATCGACCCATATTAAATGCGAAATTTCAAATATGCTAAGAAAAGGTATATCTTATTAGAGATAACGACGAGAGCGGTGGTGCAGTCGTGTCTAGAGAAAGTTTAATGCAAGTGCGCGGGTCCTTCCATTTTTGAGGCGTCGTCGAGATAAGGTTCATTATTTACAGGAAATTTGGAAATTTATGTGTGACGAGGTAAAATAAAAACGGAGATAAGCTGATTGTACACCAAGACTTAATCAAAAGTTTTCCTAGGTTTGATCTTTCCTTTCCTGAATTATTACACTCAATGGCAGTCGCTGAGAGAGAAATTTAATATGCATTAAGATTTTTTCATTTAAATGAATAATCCTACATTTTCCATCGAATCAATAATCTCAATTTGATCTACTGTTTCAGACAGATGCTCCAATAATGTGAGAAATTTGATACAATTCATTCAGCAATAAGTTTGTATAGATATAGAATCATTAGTTCAAACTTTTCCCCGCAGTCATAAAAAGGTTAACGCTTTAAAATATTGTAATTTAATCAATATTTTCCGTTTTCAAGCATTAATGTTCCACCTTTACTCCATTTACAGAATTAAAACAAACGTGGAAATGCTTTCCAACTCATACATCATTTTCAATGCAATAATAGAGCAGCAATTCCGGTGAGATTGTTTTTACTCGAAATTAAGCGCGCTTGCTTATTATCTTAATACATTTGTATAACTCTCCAGAATACCTGGGGAAACAAAGGAATATTTTCGGAAACAAGTGTGCTCACTCCTTAATTAGATTTCAGCGCTCGTCCAGAAATTATTCTTGTTGCACTTTCATTTTTCCTCGCCCTCTTTCGACAATACGCGACAATTCCCGAAGCATTTCAAACGCAGATAAGTACATAATGCGGCGACGCAACAAACTTTAGAGTGCGAGGCGGCATTGTACAAACTCACGGGACTCACAAAGGACGCGTTACGCGTAAAAATTCCTGAGGACAGCTTGATAACCCCATGATGCGCGCGCCTCGATGTACGCCATTGTAACGTCCGTAAAACTTAATATCGAGTCAATAATCGACAACAATGGGGGCGTCGCTGTTTATGCCCGTGGGGAGGCGCGGGCCAAGTTTTTCAGTGCGCCCAATGTGCGGCAGACAGTACACAGGGAGCATTATGTAAAAGGCCCACATCCGCGCTTCCGCGGCAGCTGGGAATGAAGGCTGCGCCTGGGCTTAAAAAGCGCAAAGTTCTGTGCGGGGGAGACGCGTGGGGGGCGCCTGGGTCTCGAGGGGCGCGATAACCATCGCGGCGCTCGAGGAGCCTGTCGAGAAGCCGAATAGACAAGGCGTCACGAGGGAGGGCCAGCTCACGCGGAATCACCCGCACAAAGACATTCGGTAGTCAGGCTTCGTGTCGCAAGCGTGGATGCACTGTACCTCTCAAAATCGTATACGCTTGGTGGCTTAAAAGGCACGTGTCACAGATGGAAAAGCGAGTACGCGTCTGTATTTCACGAATCGTCAATAACAGCCATTCTGCAGAGGATTCAGTCTGAAAATAATTCAATGACATTTTGCGTCTTCGTTTGAAGACGCAGATCACGTTTTTAACCATTTCTATTCTTGTAATTTCGTTACAACATCATATTTGAATGTTATTGTATATTTTTTTAATTATCATGTTGTTGTAAGTTCAGTTTACAAAGTGTGGATGACACATATGTACCATTAACAATGGAAAATTATCTGTTCATTTCCTATTACAAGTGCAATTACGAATTGTGCTATCATAATGTAAATTACATCTATATATCAAAATAATTGTACTATTGTACGCCTGATATATTTTCATAAATTTTTGAATATTTAAATTATTGAAACATCTGCTTATTAACTTTATTAATTATAAAATCAGTTGCTTCTTAATTTTATATTCTATATTGAATATTATGTATTGTTTGTTAGATATACTTTAGAAATTATTTCTTATCTGTAACGGATGTTTACAATAATTGTTTTAAATATTCGTTATGAATATGATAAATTATAACAGTTTATCAAAATAAACAATAAAACGTGGCTTTCAATCTGCCAAAGTATTTATGCTGCAGGAATCTCATTTAGAATTCTCCCTAACACATCAGATACAATCTAATACGCGACAGTTTATGGGGTGATAAGTATTAGAGGACGATGTTCTCATGCTTCTGGTATTGTAACGATAATCGTTTGTCATCAACCATTTTTATCTCATCTTCGTGTTACGATATATAAAGATTATTCTTTTTATTTTAGGACCACAAAAACATTCTTTGATTTTTTGAATTTGAAAAATTCACCATATTCCCAATTCTACTTTTTCTTTAGAAAATATAGAATTTACACAATTTGAAAATTAAAACATATCACGTACACCAGCTAACGACATCATTTTCTCTGCAGCTTAATCTAAGCCCTGCCTCAATTCCCAAGCGAGTAAATATATGTCTTTGTGATCCTCCGTCTAAAGGGATATTGTAATTTTAATGCGCTTATTTTTGCTAGAATTTTTAATTCTTTAAGAAATAAGCTTTAAATTAATAAACAATGATTTCATTAGTTATTTCTTTAAAGATAATATAAAGATAACATTCATATGTTATCAAGTATCGGCACATAAATATATACTTAAAAAGTGCTGTTTAATCGTGATATTCTTTTATGACGAAGAATATATTTAGAAAAATAGTATTTTTTAAGGAACACGTTTGAATCGGAAGAGTCGAGAGTGTCTAGTCTTTCCATATTTCCGACTCAGTCGTTCTGTGCACTTCGGGTAGCTGAACGGCACAATATCCGGCGGGAGTCACGTAGAGGCAGTTCCGCAGCCGCACGGGCAATCAGCGAGTGGTCGAATCGCATCTCATGAAAGGCGCGAGTCCTCTCACATCGAGCCACTCTCTTGCACCTCCACCAACCGCACTTCTATGTACATTCATACAGATGCATCGATAGAAGTCTTGGAACTTTGCTCCCTAGACAGCGTGCGAATTGTCTTTATAAAATTTCATTCGCGCTTTGGGGATAATGCTCCCAGTCGGTGGATCGCACACCGAATCTTCTGAGCGAGGAAGATATCTCGCGCTACTTGGCTAACAGTCTTGAGGATGATACGCCAACTTGAGGCAGTGACAAATTTTTACTGCGGGATCCTCTTATTCGGTTCAATGAATAAGGTTAACGCGCTAGGGCTTTATGGAGAAAGTTGATGGTACACATGCGAACTGAAGGGTTTCTATCGCTTAATATACAAATATACGATATTGAGGTTCGACGTACGGCATACGATTCACAAATATTCAATCTTGTTTAACATCTCAACCGCTCAATCATTTTGAAGCTTATTACATTATAGTAATTCAGAGATCATAACATAAATATATAATAAATTTAGAAAGTTCTTAACGTAAGAATATTACAATTCCGACAATAGGAATTTCATTGAAAACGTATTGTATATTATAAATAATAATGCACAAATGTATAATAGACAGACAGATAAGTAATATTTATTATAAATAATTTATTTTAGTGCATCCTAAGTAAACTCCTCTAATATTATTTATAATATACAATATAGAAAGTGTATTTTTGGTAGAGTCTACTTAGGATGCACTAAAATAAATTATTTATAATAAATATTACTTATCTATCTGCCTATTATGTACTTGCGCAGTCCGATGCTCTCAACTCATATACCGGCATAGTGAGTTCGATACTACCAAGGTACTGAGAGCTTATATCCTAAATAATGCACGAATGACTTCTCCCGATAAGTAGTTTGTCCATATTCTCGGTATACTGTACGTATTTAGCGCCATTTTGTGCGTCTAAACTCACGCCATTTCATGAAGCTACCTTTTATATTACTTTTTTATTATATACGAATTTTACCTCGCAAATTTGTTTATATTTCACAAACTTAGTTGCGACCATAATTTTATAATTGTAATTTATTAGTGTTTACCCTCTAAAATCTAAAAATTTGTATTTAATATTTATTATTAGCAGTCTAGATATAATTGACTTCTTTATTTGCTGCAAATGATTTGAGATATATTTTTCTTAACCTTAATTTGCAATTAATTGGTGAAGAAAGAAAGTTATTTTTTAGTAGATTTAGATACAGATAGTGCAGAACTTTTAAATTATTAGTAATCAATTTATTAAAAAAAAACTTCTCTTTTCGAAGGTGGCAATGTTAAATACAAAAAAGTATTTTCATTGGTTAATAAATATATATTGCGCTTTTTTTAAAAAGATTTTAAATAACAATTGTCCGAAAGGTTGTCTTAGAATTATTCTTGCCGAATAATTATATAAAGGAAATTTTTTTTAATTATTAGAAGAATGTCTACCACGGATTATAAGACTATCTTTTATTATGTTATGACTTTAACTCATCATGTTGTATTTATCAGACATAGTCTTATAACAATTGATAAACTGTTCTCATAGTTTAACTATGAATATTATTAAAGAATAACTATAAAACTTGCATCTTATAAATAGAAAATAAAAAATAATTATGACACGTGTATAAAGACTAACTTGATAAAAGCAGACGAAAATAAGCAAAAAGCAGCTCAAGTGCCCGATAATCCCGCAGAAATAGGCAAAGCGAATGAGGCGCGCAAATGGGCGATTTGAACCGCAGGAATCCCAGTGACGGAAAGCGGCGGGGAAGCCCGTTTATTGCGGCATATAAACACGCTGGGGAAAAGGTGCCTGGGTCGGGGGCCGCGATCGCGGAAACTTGGCGGCTCGGGACGACCGCAGCCGCAAGCGCCAGCCACGGGCGTCGGATTTGGAAGTCCGCGTCCGATTTCCAAACTGAAAGCCGGGAGACGCAAGTTTCGCGAGCCAGGGGTGCGTGCAACGACATCCCCGGGGACCGCGCACTTAGCCCCCGCTCAATTAGAATGGCGCGTGCGCGTCGCGACTCACACCGCTGGCTCAAAGTGAAACCCGACCCCGCTGTCTTGTGCTGAGTTCGTCTCGGGGGCTCGGACCGGGTTCCTCGACGAAATTTTCTCATTAGGGGGCCGACGTCGCCGTCGCGGGTGGCTTGCCGTAAGGGCGCGAGGAAATTCGACGCGGGCCAGTTACACCGCGCTGGCGCTCCCATGGCGCGCCTCGGCCCCGGCGGAATCAGCGCCCGCGGAACAATTAGCCACGCAGCCACGTTTCCTCTTTTGATTCATTAAGTCCGATAGCGGAGGCACACGCGCCAAGCCGGACAAACAAAGCGGCTCCAGTCACGCTGCTGCTTCCCTTGAAAAGATTTCACGAGTTTCGGGAGTGTGCCTGGTAATCTACGGGGCTTTACTGCGCACGGGCTATACGCACTCGCCGGAGCGTAGTTTCACAACCCGTGTATCTGTTCCTGCCGTCGCAAATAATAATTTATCCACAGAACTTGTACAAATTCAGCTTCAAAAATGTTTGTGCATTTATAAAGTATCCGAAAAAAGTTATTAAAATTGAACACGAACAGATCTGCGCCCAATATTATATACGAATTTTATATTTTTTCTTTATATAAATTCGAGCCATACATAATACCGTCAATATTTATCGTATAAACTGAAAAAAGCAAATACAAGCAACTATTTTTTTGGCTGCAAAAAGTTAACAACGTTTAACATAACAGATTGATTTGCCTGTCTCTTCGTTTTAAAATAAGTATAACAATAATTGTTATTGTAATAAAATAATCTTGTAAAAATACTTGAAAATTCTGAATACTAAATAATAAAAATAAATATACATTTACATTTTCTTGCATTACTTACATATGTGTGGTAAATCAATGAATAATAAGGTCGTATGCAACTTACCTAAAACATAAAAAATAATTATATTCGTAAATTGTACATGCGCAAAATAATATTTAGTATTATGTTAAATATTTACATCTATTATAAATTTATCTACTTATTGTAGAAGTATACATAAGTATTCAGATAATATATCTACTAATAAAAATATACATTTATGAACTTAAACTTATGTATATATGGTTAATTGAAATTAGAAAAAATATATAAACTTATATCTATTGAATTTATTATATTTTTAAATTAAATTATCAAATCCACATTGCTATCCTTTTTATCATGAGAAAATAAATAGTACTATACAATTAATAAATAAAAACCGACACTCGATGAAAAAGCAAAATATGATTGAATATAAGTACTTTGTATTCATAAACGGGCTACATATATTCTTTTATAATTTTTCTAGATATTAATTAGCTTGGAATATTATTTTGAAAAGTTTTATTATATTAACTTTTTACTTTTATAAGCTGGGCACTTATGGAATGATATAAATCTCTCTCTAAGAAAATGCTTTAAAAAATGATCCAATATCGGAAAATTCTTGTCGCAGTAAATAAATAGAAATGATAAAGAATCTTTCTAAAAAGGCTGCTATATATTTAACTATAAAAGAATATATAAGGATAAAAAAGTAATCGGCTTTTACTGAGTGCTTAAATTAAGTTATTGTATAGAATTAAATACCATCGAACTTGACCTTCGATGCAGTTTCGTTGTATAAAGTCATAATAATTTTCTGTTTTAAAATGCAATTAAATAGCACCACCAAGATCGCCTTAAATAATATCAGAAGATCATTAAAAGACATAAGTTACACCGATTTTAAAACCAATTTTATAACATTCAATTATTTTTTATTCATACAAGGTGTCTTTTAATTCCTTGTCTCCAACTATACCACGCGATAGCTGAGGCAATTCTAAACATTTTTTTTTTGCGGTCGCGAAACTGTCAGATGCACCCCCGCAAAGATACAGCGACCAGACCGGCAGCTCATCCTGCGACTCCGATAGCTCCGCCCTACTTTCTCCCATTGACTATTTTCGCTACAATCATTAGCTGCGCTGCGGCGAATAGGCCGCACTTTTCGGCCACGGAGGATGGATTTTTACCATTTTTTACAGACCTGCATCTTCCCGGTGGTGCATCTGACAGTTTCGCGACCGCAAAAAAAATGTTTAGGATTTCCTCAGCTATCCCGTGATATAGCTGGAGACAAGGAATTAAAAGACAGATTGTATATGTATGATTGCAATAATATATTTATAACATGATGTTACATATTTTCTTCAATCTCTACGTTCATTATCAGCTATCAAGTTATCAAGTTTTTACGATTTAAAGCGCAAGATTTGGAAACTGCAAAACTGAAAATAATGTTTATAATCAACTTAATAAAATTAAATTTTTACCTCAATTTTGGAAAATGAAAGATAATATTTTTTAAGTAACTAATAAATATTATTCTATTTAATCAACTGTGTTAGATCTTTAAATAATATGCAGTCGTCATACATCCTTAATATGTTCCACAAAAAAATGTAATCTGATTATAAGCATATATGACATACAAATATATGACGTATAAGTATAAGACTTAAAGTTTTTGAAAAAATATAAGCGTTACTACTTACATAACAGTATTTATGGTATAAAACCATCTAACCCTCTTTGTTAACTTTAATGGGTACTAATTATGGTGCAATCTATACATGACAAGAGAACCCATTCTATCAAAAGTTAGCAAAGTAGAATATCGTTCCTTAGTTGAAAGTTCTGTTTTTCTTTACAAGTGGTTGAGTTCATTGTCTAGAATATACCGTCAATTTAATTTGTGTAAAGTACCAAGTATATAAACTAATTAATTTGCAAACAATTCTCGTAATAAAGGAAACTTTCCTTGCATCGGTTCTGAGATTAAGCTTCTGAATAATTTAAAATATTAATGATATTTAATGCTAGTCGTCTTAAAATTAATCGTTTATTTGATTCATGCCAGTAAAAATTTTAGTTTTTAAATAATTGATGAAAATTTATTAACGTAATAGAATTAATTTATATTCCATCACCTTGTTTCTATATTTTAAAAAGTTTAATCATTATATGTTAGCTGCGAATATTATACAATATTTAGAGCAATATCACGTTTTGTTTATATATATGCACTTTCTTAATTAACTATGTATAATATTCATTTAAGAGATAAGTATATTGATTTATGTTAAATTGACGTATTTGAAAAAAATTATCGTTGCTTATAATTATCAAAAGCTATTATTTAAAATAAGATGTTGTTAAAAGAATAAATTCTTACATCATTAAAAAAATTTTGCATTCACCAAATAATATACATGAAGGTTTAAACTGTTTCCAATATCAATACAAAGAAATACGGTAGATATGCTAAGTAATTTATAAAATGCTTACTTACAAATATTTTTAGGTATACTTTATAATTTTCTGCAATTATTAAAAACTAATATAATCAATGCAATTCTATAAGTAATAAATAAAACCTAGTTGTTACGATTAAGTTTAAATAACCAAACGTTAATCCATAATACTTTCTTTTATTGCCCTTCAGTTCGAAAATAGCACGAGAGTTTTCCGTTTAGTCTTAAGCTCCTTTAACTGATGTATATAGGACGGGCGTCCGATTACTTTTTAACGTCCGCGCAGGAAAGAATTCCGGGAGAAGCGATCTGGCCGTCCTTAAATTGAAAAAATTTCCACACTCGCGCGCGACGGTGTTTTTCCCGTCCGCTAAGCGTTTTCTTTGAAAGTTTTCCCTCGCAGCGCCGAATCCTCCGCCTTGGAACTTTATAGATGCGAGCTCGGCAATCTCAATTTGTTACGGGAGCCGGTGAAGGGAGGTAGGGGGAAGGGAGTTGGCGGATCGGGCGGAACGGGGATAGTCCGAGAAATTCCGGTGCTGCGGCGGCGGATATCCAATCGAGCCCTGGAATGCGCGCGAATTTCCATGCAGGCGGTTCGATTGTCTGATGCAAATGCTGCGGGCCTCAGCCCTTTCGCTCGGACTGCCCCGCGCGAGTTCTGTTTTCCGACGCTGAATACCCGGGAGCAGCTATTGCCGCTGTATCGGATACTACAACGACTGCCGAAAAAATGAGCCTTGTGGTTTCGCCCAGAGACTCGGGATACCCTAGATTGAATGTACGTACTTCGGGAGCCCCCTTCGTAATTCAGCAGTAGATTAGACATTATTTTCGGGATGTAAATTTAGTTTTTTTGGATTGTAGTAAAAATGTAAAGTTAAAATATTCGGAAGAAAAGAGCATGGAATTTTGATAATTTGTTTATTCAAAAAGGTAGGAAACGTGTTGCAATTTTGAGCCTATCAATGAAAGCTGTATGTACAATTATGTTTAGTATGTGCCTATTTGATATAGTAGATAAAAAAGGTCCAAAAAACGTTTCATTAACGAATTAAGAGTAAGTCATACATATGCATGTTTATAAGTTGATAAGCAATTTGTTTAGCCAGACGATGTTATAATTTTACATAATGTTACAGTCAGCTAATTAAAATGTAATTAGTTTCATAAATTGGAAGTTTATAAAATAACAGGCTTTATCAGAAGAATCATAATAAAGAAAAATGTAAATTCTGTTCATTTGAATATTTAAGAAGCATAAAATTTTATTCAATAATTTGCGTCAAACAAACAATTTTTAATCAAATAAAACAGTACTTAACGTTTTTTTCATATTTCTAATGAAATGATAGTTTTAATTCTATCTGTAAATTTATATAATTGTATTTCTTAATAACGCTAAATGCATGCACGTTTTCAATTTCTATGACATTAAATACACCTTGTTAAGTTGTGAAAAGACAATTGTACTAAACCTACAACATATACTAAAATATAAGATAAGTAATAAGCAATATATATATATATATATATATTACTATATATATATATATATATATATATCTTTGTACATCAAAATTTTTAATTAAATTAGGAATAGGAGGCTAAAAACTGATTTAGACTATAAATTTTATCTTTAAACTTGCTAGAAACTCGTTTAAATTTCTCATGCTACATATAGAAGCTTATTTCCCTTTATAACCAATGTTATTTAGAGGAAAAGTTGTAATGAAGAATATTACATGGTTATAATGAGAATAGAATTTCAAATTTGCAGTTACTGTCTCGTTAATCGACATCCCTCTACGCAATCTAGTAAAATTATGTAGACAATTGCGGTAGATTCAGCGAGACACAGGGAGATAGGTTAGAAAATTTATTTTTCTTGAAAATTAATGGTCTAATTTCCTAATAAAATAAAGCAACAGTGAATAAAGTATATTTAATTTTAATCTCAATACCTTTTTTATTAACTTAGTAATATTCTATTTTATTGTTCCTTTTACTTTTGATAACAATAATATATTGGAGAAAGTGAAATGAAAAAGTTATTACGATGTACATAATCCCCTTACGAATACGCGCCAAATAGAATAGGAATTGAATCTCTCTCGATCTACGACTCACAGATTGTGACGATCATACAATTACCATCCTTATCATATCGCTCTAGTACAGCAATTAATCAAAGCAGATTATGTACTCTGAGTATAATTTTATAGATGTATTCTTGAGATATTAGATTAGATTTCGAATATATTTAAAAAGAAAAAAATATGAAGAAAATTAAATTGGTTGCTAAACCAATAAAAATATATAAGTGAGAAATAATACTGATCTGTATACATTGAATTGTATGATTTTTATGATAAAATGTGTAAGTGATTGTAAATGAAAATGTGAGTGTAAGTGAAAAAAATAACAATAGTAGAAACGATTAGGGAAATATGTATACATTACTATTTTATTTATAGAACGCAGAATTTAAAATTTAGCAAAAGCAAAACTATTATTATTGAAAAATAGTCGAACCCAAATGTAGATCCAGAAATTAACTTTGAAAGAGCGAAAATAAACTTTGAAATTGGTTTGAAACTTTGCTGATTGAACTCCATAGTTACAAAAGCAAATATCTGAACCTATGGAAATCCTAACACTGGTGCTCAAATACGCAAAGTAAATTATCTTAGTAGGCACTCTAATAAAGACCATATGTGGTCACTTTGCTTTCTCTTAAAATTTTCATTTCTGTATGTAAATTCATATATGAAAAAAAGATGCATTTTAAATTTGACAGAAAAAATAATATTACGATTAATGTACATTTACTGCAAGAAAAGCTAACCATAACAAATTCTACAAATATTTAAAACAACACTTTATCCCGTGTGCTGCAGCTGTAAAATAATAAAAAACGACGCCAATTTACTGTTTTTCATGAGTTTTATTCAATTTCATAGCGCAATATTTGCCTGTCCATAATTATATTAGAGTTTCAGTGGAAAATTTGGCCCTCGTCGTGCTTGTTAATTGTAAAGGCGGTGGCACGGAGTGCGCAGGTCTAAGCTTTAATCTTGTAAATTGTCGCAAGTCACGGTCGCTCCCGAAAGGCGCAACAATGGCGCAGACATGGATTTCCTATAAAACGTCACTTTGATGCCCTTTAAAAGGCCCGAGCCGGCATGAAAAGTAACTCGAAGAAGCCGGGGCTGCGTAAGGGCGCAAAAAAAAAAGAAAAAAAAACCGTAGACGTAATATGAATGAGATTTGTTGGGGGGACAGGCAAAAGTGCCTCAACTCCCGGGGCCTTTGTGAAAGTCTCCTGGCCCTCATCCTCGACCCTTTGACGCCAACGACATTCGCCTCAAACAGGGTGATCGAAGGAAATGATATTTTAGAGGTCCCTACACCCGGGCGAGTCGTGGCCGCGCGCTGCGCGCGTTTCCCGCAGCGGGCGCGTCCTGCGCCGTCCGCGCCGTATATTTGCGCGACACATAAAACAAATGCAATATTGCACGGGGCGGAATGCGGGTATACACGCAGTCATTTATTAAATTCTCGTACGGCAGAGCTCTTATATGTGGATTCTTTAGGGCTTAGTCGAGCTCCCTCGCTCTTTTCTGCACCCGGAAAACATCTAATACATTTTCTCATAAATAAAAATCCAATAGTTACTTACGTACACAGGCCGGCTCGGGACAGCGTTCGTATATTGAACAACATTTTTATACGGTTACCTACGAGCCCGCACGTATATCCCCTTAAAAACCGCCCACCCGGACCAATAAAAACTATGATAATAATATAATATTATCCTCGCCCGTCAATAATCCTAAGAGCTCGATAATTTCCCACGAGGGCGCGTATAACAGCGCGACGACTCGCCTTAGGCCGATTGTTAAAAGCAAGTCCGCGCGCCGAATCAAAAGGTCCTCATTGTGAATAATGCATCGCCTGTTTATCAATGTGCCATGTTGGAATAATCGCCGTTCGTGTAGGACACGTCCCATCCGGCCGGCGCCCTCATACAACCTCGAAAAATTTCGTTTTCACGGGGAAAAGCCATGAAAAATGGATGGGCGGACGCGGGCCTGGCCGGACAAGTGCACCGATAGATCAAAGAATCAAAGGATTGGCCGCGAGACGCGCATTAAACAGCCGGCGAGTCCCGGGTTACTTTCATCAGGCTCGCCCGGCTCGCGGGCCGCGCGCCTCGAGTCGTCGGGGGAGATATATCGAGCGGCTCGCTCGAGAGGTCGCGGAAAAATGTTATAAAGATGTCGGGCGCAAGGTGAAAGCCGCGCGCAACTCCCGGGCCCGGCCCATTCGTCTTCGGCCATCCCCGGCACTCGATGGGGAAAAACTCCGGGGGATTTGGCGCGTCCGGAGGCGCGGGGCCTCGAGGCAGTGACGGGCGCCCCGCCGCTGGATTAAAAGCCAACCGCTATTTCGCCCCCGCAGTCTGCATGGATTTACAGGGGGCCTATCCTTGCCTCTTATCCCGGTCGGATTCTGCCGGCTTGTCTCTCCGCCGCGATATATTGTCATTTGAGTGTATAAATTATTTAGATCGCTTGGTTGGCTGGTTAATTCCTGGATTAACGCTCGGCGAATGCTCTCCCGCGCGAATCAATCATTCGCTTTCGGATGAACCATTAGTTCACAATATGCTCGAGGTATGGGAATGATTAGAGCGAAGGCCAACTATGTGTAGACTCATTAAGGAGTGATTGATGGTCTTTCTTATTCGATGTACATATACCGAGCGCGTGATATGAGTTATTTGCAGTTCAAGTTACGCTTTCCATGATTAAATACACTTCTGACACGTACCCGTAAGCGCGATCTTTATTATACATTTGGCAGAAAATCACACTTAAGGTTTAAAAGAACAAAAGCGTGTTCGCCACTTAAAAATGTCCATTAAAAATACTACAATTCTTTAGAGTACATTACATAATACACGAAACAGGAGTAAAATTAAGTATAGATAACAAGAAGTAATAAACAAACGATTCAAAAAAATAACAGAGCTTAGCGTTAAAATTAGCTATCTCACATATTGACTAAGAAAGGCTAAGTTTGGCTTAATGGGCACATACAAATTTGATTTTACAGGGGAACTTCGAGTTAGAAATTATAAACACGACACCTGCAAATTCATGAACAAAGTTTGCAAATGGAGGTTTAAAAGCTGTTATGAGTGCCTGGAAAGGAGCTTTTGTTGCATCTCAGAAACGCAACTTGAAGATTGCGCTCGAGCTGAAGTTTCCCCCGAAACAAATTGTATGAAATACAAATTGTCCGAGATAAATCGCGAGAAAGTTGGGCCGCGAGTACGCGCGCAGCCGGCAGCCGGGGAAAATCATTCAGAAGGCCGGGGTCCGTTGCGCGCTCACCCGCACGCACTCCCAAAAAAAAAAAACGAGCCTGCGAACAAAGCGCGCGCGCGCACAAGAAGAGGTGGCCCGGCCTGTTCCGTTTTTTTTTTCCGGTGGCTCGGGGAGAGGGTAATTTGGAGGCGAAGGCGTGCTTTTTTTTTCTTTTGGTACGCTCGGGCTTCCCGAAGCGGCCCCGTGGCCCAAAAAAGGCCGCGCGTATATATCGGGCCGTAAGAAAAGTGGCCGGCGCGGGCGTAGACCGCGGCCATGCATAATACAAGCAGCCGGGCAACACATGGCGCGGGCGCGCCTCGGCGGCTCCAGATGCGTCGCGGGGGCGGCCTCGTTAATCACCGGGAGGGCGGGGCCGGCCCCGGCTAATGCGTTTAATCAGGGCCGCGGTGGCGGCCCCGCCGGCCAGAGAATTGCATGTTAAAACTCGCGCGGGCGCACTTTTGTCGCTTCCCCGGCGTTTACGAGTGAGCGGCCGCGCCGGGGGAATCTCGGCATTACCTGGGCCCGCAGCATTTGCATGCACGGGCGTAAGTATATCAGGCGGAGGAGGTAATCCGGCTCCCCGGGATCGCCACCGGTCCAATAAGAGCGCGCCAAGATGTAGGTGAATGGGGGCTCGTAAAAACGGAGGATGAGGGAAGGGTCCTCGGGGGAGGCCCCCGCGGAGAGAGAGGGGGTGGGTGGGTGGGGTGGACCCCCGGGGCCACGCTTCACGGTTTTAGTGGGTAAGAATTTGCATGCGGCCCTCGCGCGAGTGCGCGCCTCCGCCGCCTTATCGCCCCTCATCCGGCGAGCCCATCAAACATTGAAAAAGGAGCGCCCGGTAAGTAAGAGCTGCGACGAGAGATTGCACCGCGGGCCTCCGACCTCGAGCTATTCGGCCCGGCAGTTCTGCCGCGGGAGGGAGACTTTTGTTGGGGCCGCTCGCGCGCGCCGCCCAGGAATTTAGATTACTCCCAAGCATTTTTATGGACATATTTCGAGAATGGAGAGAGCGCTCGAGTGCGGCCTCTTACGACCCCTCGAGCACTTATCAAATTTCCGGGTAATCGACAAATTTTAAATCAAAGATGCACAGAGCTTCTATTTTAGTGCGGCCTACGCCGCGTAACGCCCGCGTTAAATCACTCAATGTTTGAATATCAATCATGGCGTTCATTGAGCTGTTATGCCTCAACTTCGAGTAAAAATTTCATTTCTCCAGTACTTATGTACTTACGTTACAATACTTGGCTATGATTTGTATATTATTTTAAAACTAAATCGAAAATGAAGATAAGAGTCACAAGGGATTATTTCATGATATATTTATCTTACATGAATATACACTCTTTCCTATGTCGTTTCTCTGTTTGCAGTTAAAGTTCATTCCAAATTAAATAAAAGTTTCAGATGTACAAAGACACACACACATCATTTACGTTATAATCGATGCAAAAATCAAACTTCCGATTAATTTTTTAACCAGAAATATCTCTACTCTTTAAAATATTGTTAAAGAATAATAAACTATGCAAATAAACGCATTTATATGCAAATTACAAAATTTTCCTCACTGTGAGCTCAATTACTCAAAAGGACGCATCATCCTTAAACGTGTTGCTACAAAGAACTTACCATTAGATATATGAAATGAAATTGCTAGGGATTCGAGTAAATGGCTACGCTACTTGTGAGGGACAGCGGCTTGATATCACGTGACTGCAGCACTGTCTGCCATATTATAGAAAGGGCTTGAGCAGGTTGTGGAGATGGCGTCCAACGACTCTCGTGAGGATTGATAAGAGGGAATCCCAAGGAGCACCTGACAGTTATATATTTGAATAATTCTACAGAGTCGCCTGATGCGACCGTAACAACACTTTGCCAAAGTAAATTTTAAAGATTATACCCTTGCTACTCTAAGTTTCAAATGCTAATGTTCGAACCCGTTAAAGGGATTGCCTTCGCTTGATACGTGTATCGCATGCTGATCGCACATTTTCAATAGAGAGTAGTTAGAAACTCAAGCAAGGTATACGCCTTTTAGTTCTGCTTTAATGCTAATTTTCTCTCTTCATTTATTGAAAAGAAGCTTGGACAAAGGATTTTATCCTGCAGAATGAAGTTGCAATCGCTGATTTCGCGTTGACATGCTCATTCTAATTAACAAAATGGTAATATGATATTATCTTTAAATCTTAATGAAAATCTTTTTTTAATTATTATAATCTTTTCAAAAATTTGGTGCGGCTGTTAACTACAGTTTACGCATTAAATTAGATTATGCATTTTTGCATTTCCGATTAAATAAAATCTTAGATGAAAGCTAATTTATGGTTTAAGTTGATTTAAGGTTCCATTTGAAACTATCACTATAGAAATTATTATAAATTTACGCTTTATAGATTTAACCACCTATTTAATCAATACGTCAACTGTATAAAAAAATTGATCAATTTTTGACTAGACCGCAAGCTCCAGATAATTAAACTACAGTGGTAAAGATAGGATACGATTGTGTGTCGTAGATTACTCTTTTTTTTTCACGCCGACTCGTGAAATAGTACAATGAAATAGATACTGGCGTATCAGTGTAGCATAGAGAAAGGTAATAAAAAAAGAGGATCGAAAAATGCCTCTCGATGCCGCTACTGTCCCCGGCGCGCCGTGCCGCGCCGGCCCGGGCTCTCCGGGTGAGCGCCAGGGAGAGGAGTACACGGGCCGGCGCCGAGAATGAATTACGTGTGGAGGCGTCGCCATGGCGACCGCAAGCTCGAATCCTTTTCAATGTCCGTGCGCGTTTTGCGGGGGCTAGGGGTACTTGGAAAACCAATCAAGCCCCGGCTGTCGGACTCGCTTTTGCTCCCGGCCTGCCTTAGATTATCTGTCCGGCTGCAGGTACACGTACGTCATCACAAGCGCGGGCTTCTCGTTTTTCGGGGCCCCGTGGGTTTTGCCCACTCCACTTCCCTGCGGCTCGGCTACTCACAGCTGCGCCCCGGCATCGGCACTTTTTGAGTTGCTGCGTTCTGCATATAGACGCACGTCCAACTCCCATGAGCAATGATTAACTTTGCACTTGCTAATCATGTTTGCCCCGGAGCTTTAGCGTTCCATGATAATCAGCCGCATTATAGGGAACTCATTACAGCGTTGTATCGTGATATCGTTACTGCGATTATTAGATTAGTTAATTATTTAATCTTATTAGTATATATAATTCTAGCGCGATAAGGCATTTTTGCTGATTATCCGCTAAATCTAGAATCTTAGTATAAACAGGGTATTTTTAATTAATTTCGTTCCTTTTATGGGGGTGTATAGTTCATGAAATTTTTCAAACAATTGGTAACGCTTGCGGTTTCTCGAACAAAGTTCATACGTATTTTTAGCTTTGAAATAAAGGAACACTTTGAATCTAGGAGAAAATTTCTCCTTTCTGCATGATAGTCAATTTTTCGAGGGGAGTCAAGTCTCCGAGTTGGAAACTAGGACCTTTCCTCTCCCGACGAAGGGATCGCCGGGAGATTCTGTCTACCACTCCCCTTCACGATCGATCAAGATGTGCAAGACCGCCTCTTTGACCTGTCGCGGCTTCGATTTCGTAAACCTTGCGGGCCAATTAGCTGCCTTTACTTTGGCTAGTGTATTCAAATGCGTTGTAACTTACGACATTTATTTATAACATTTATTACCATATGTGATATGTAAAAATTGTTATCATCTCATGGATTTTTTAAGAAGAAATATTAGACGTAGTGATAAATAAAACATTTGCAGTGAAGAAAAAGCATACCGAAATAAACATAACGTTAATTGATAGTGAACATGTCATATCAAATGAATTTAAGATAAAATTAGCACAAATAAAAATGTCTGTGGTTACAAATGAAGTAAAAAAGAAGAGTTGAATGAAAAAAAATTAAATAAAAAAATTTAAATAAGTAAAACAAAAAACACGTTCTTTATGACAGGAAAATGTGTCTAGATCAAATTGTACACAATGAAACTCTTTACGAAAAGGGCAGAAATTTAATAAAAATAGGTTTAGTGCAAAATACGATATCGACCATGAAGTAGTAGGGAGTTCTACCACACGGGAATATTAAGAATCACAAAGCAATCACCGAATTTGAATAATAATAAAATGATAAAAATGAATTAAATTTAACTGAGAATAAGCTCGTAGACTAAAATTTTATTAATTATATTTACATAAATATAATTTAACGCAATAAAAATACAAAAAATGTGCATGTACAAGATGTACATGTATTTAAATATCGTATTAAAATCAGTGAAAGGGATAAAAAAAGATTGCAATATAGAAATCCTTGCAATGAAGATGCTAATTCTTTATTTTTTTTATATTATTAAAATTTTGCTAAATATTTATTGCTTAATATAAATATATAATAATTTACAGTGCTGTCCCTCTTTTTTGCTATGTTTATACAACCATCATAAGCATCGGTGGTTCAGTGGTAGAATGCTCGCCTGCCACGCGGGCGGCCCGGGTTCGATTCCCGGCCGATGCATATTTTTTTTTTTTTTAGGACATTTTCATCTTAAAACTTATACTTTACAATAATTTGTTTCAAATTGTATTAATATCCATCTCAAAATAAGGAAATAATTGATTATTTTTTCTCTTTGATTGTTATAAACGATATACCACCACACCTAGTGCTGAGATTACGCAATAAAACAGCTCAAATATGAATGAAACCATATTCACATACTCAGATAAATTTAATTTTTACTATATTCCTCAAAAAGTATACTATACACCAGTATCGATTTTCCACATTCCGACTATTACGTTATTCACAATTAAAGCTATATTTTTGCTAATCTAATGATGGAATTCATAAAAAAACTTCTTAACATTAAATTATTAATAATTTAACGAATATAGTAATAAAAAACGTTATTATGTATAAGTATTAACTTTAGCTCTTACTTTTAACTTTTCATTGTAACAATTAATGCAATGCAATATTTCTATCTTATAGAAATATTTCTACTATACCAAACATTTAATTGATACTTTTTCAATAAATACCATTTTTAAAAATTAATTTGAAATGTCAAATTAAGTATAAATTTTACATAAGCATATTTATAAATTTTATTTGTTTATGACAACCATTTATAAAATTATAAAATATAAATAAACTGAACTTATAACTTGTACGATTTATAATTTTCAACTGTTGTATTAAAATATACTGTATGTGGTACACCTTTTTTAAATATTTAAAATAATGCAGAAATAATATTTATAGTTATTCATAAAAATAGAAATATTTTATAGCCATCATATGTATTTCTATATTTCGTGTAAATATTCGTTTAGGTATTTACTTCTTGTTACGGACAGGAGTAGTCGGGCACGTGGAATACACTTCGCGTATTCATATATACATTAATTTTACGATCTATAGAGTAATTTGCATATCCGTGTATTTAATTTTGTAATGTACACCTCGTCTCCGGTTCATCCTAGGTCTGTCTGATGAACTCACCAGTTAGGCATACTCAAACAATTAGTTAGGTATATGTATGAATAAAATAAATGTTAGCTAGTAATGTTAGTATTTAGCTACTACCTTGTTGCGTTTCGCACGAGATTCCTAGCAGTTGGCACGCTGCGTTGTTGATGGCACATTCTTAGGTACGGCGATCCCACTGATTAAACGGACTCAGGGAGTCTATAGCACTCGAGAGGTCCTATCGCAGTAGGACGCCATCACGGAACTCACGAGGTCCACTTCGGTAGAACGCTACTGCGCAACTCGAAAGGTCCTGTCCGGTAGGACGCTGTCGCTAAACGGGAGAGATCCTATCCGGTAGGACTCTGTCGCGGAACTAATCGTTCGTTGATCAATTTCATACAGTAGGTGTGCCCGAGCTCACGTGATTCCGCGAAGCTACCTTTTACTGCCGCCCGATTGACAAATTTCTTGGAATTCTGTTTAGACGATCATTTCTATTTTGAAGGTTTGTTTATTATGAAATGTATGTAGATGATACTTACAGACATTAATATAAGCTAGAAAAGATACAGTGATTTCTCTTTTTTCGGGATTTGGGAATATAAACTATAAGCGGCGTCCATCTCCGTTACAGCTCTATGACCGATTCGATTAATACAATAGTTCCCAGTTTTAAACCTCGCGATACAATACTCACTTATGTAACAACTTCATAAATATAAATCTTTCTTAATTTCTTACAAAGATCGTGAATTCTGTAATAATCCCTACCTCACTGTCCATAATCTTCGCTACCTTAAATATCTAATCAATCACATTAATTATACTCTTAAGCTTGAATGTCGGAGAGTCTAATAGGCTACGGGAAACGGTCGCTCTTAACAGCAACTGTAAAATCCCATTCAAATTTTTTCCTAAAATTAACCCATTTTTCCGCAACAATATGCTAATGCATCTCCAAATTATTGATCCAACTTAACGAGGCTCACCTCCTTGACGCTCAATGTAATATAAACTCTCTCACCTGTGAGGGCGAAAACTTTATTGTCTCTGCTCCTCAAAATATCCTCAATATCATGAGCGCTTTTTTCCGTTTACTCAATGTTCCTTGCAATACCAATAATTATACGCACAACCAAACCTGGATCCAAAACGAGTTCATATCTTATTCAAGTTCCAATCCAACCTAGCTATTAATACGATACCTTCTTTCAATCGCTCCAATACTGCCCTTAATCTTGATCAATTTAATAGTACATACATTACTATTCGTTTATGCCCAATATATTGACTCAATTCTGTTTTCGCTACCTAGCAGTTGCTCCTCAAATACAGACAACATACCCCTACTGTTCTTAAAAATTTGCCACCCTCCATTATTATCGATTAAACTATTCTGTTCAATGATTGCATCAACAACCGCTTCTATCCAAACTGCTGAAAAAAGTAAAAATACTAATTATTAAAAAAACAAGCCAATAATTTAATCGGACGTCAAATCAAAATATTTAAATAATGTTAAATTGATGTTAACATTGTTATTTTAGTGAGTGAGGTACTCTCTGGTAGTTAATAAATTTTTAAACAGTATATATTAGAATGATATTCGGCAAAATTGAATATTTGAAACACCGATAGATGCAAAGATAGACCGATGCCTTCAAACTGAAGCATAATGCCAGACTGTATTGTATATTGAGTTCAACTTAAAATTTAAAATTTAATTAAAAATTGAATTTTAATTATTTAAACTAAATGAATTAACTTGCAATATTTTAATAAATACATAAGTTAAATAAATAAATATATTAACGAAATAAGTAGATAAACAAACTGATAAAAACAAACTTTATTATTTTATAATAAAATTTAGCTTCAAATATTTAAGTTGATATATTATGAACGTCGATGATTACAAATTTAGTTTAACAAAGTGAGTCATGAGTATTGACCTCAAATTATGCTTATTATATACTGTACAAATCCAGATTAGAGCAAAATTTATAGTAGTATGTAGTATATAAAGTATAATCTAATGCAACAACAATAACAATTGTCTAAATGCGAAAAAATTAAAGATATGATTAGCAGTTTAGTTCAATGGATAAAAAATGATTAATTTTTGAAAATTTTGACTTTGACGCAGACTTAAATTACTATATTTTTCAGAAATAAGAATTATAAAAAGGATGTAAATAAAAAATAGCATTTACATTTAATTTGTCATAAAATTCATGACAAGTTTTAACTGGCACAGTTTCAAATTATCCGTGAACATCATATTTGGAAACAATTCATCCATATCACAAAAAGAAAGAAGAAGAAAGAGTGTATTAAGTTCAACTAAAATCGCTACACTTTTGATGCTTAACCAACTGAACTATTATCTCCATGCGGTTCTTTCGGCGACTCCCATTTTACTTCCTTCCTATCCCTTCCTCATTTCCTTTATTTTCTCTTATTTCTTACCGCGCATTGTACATGCCATCCGGTTCTTATCAAAGTTTCCGTAGCTTCTTACTCTCACTCTTCCTTCATTTGTTTCTACAGATGCCTCGGAAATATTTCTTTGGCTGCTTGTTTTGGCTTGTTGTACTCGACCCCAACGGAATTTCTTTGATGTCAGCGGAAGAATCGCATTCAGAACTTCATCTCCTTCGTGATAATACTGTACGTAGCCAAAAAGAAGAAGAGCAGTGCTTCGTACACTCACCGACGAACTAAAATTTTAATCGGGAGTTCATCAAAGTTCTCGTAGAAAAATAAATAACGTCACGGACCTCCCAGAGGGTGCGAATGCCATCGGATGATTGTATTTCTCTAGAGTTTTCATTTAAAGTTATACATTTTCATCTGCCCGTCGAAAGTTATTTGATGCGCGAGACGCATTATTTATTTCGCCACCAGAATGCTCAATAAGGCTGAAAGTCATTTCGTGGACGCGATCAAATGTTTCCAAGTGTAAATTTTGTTTCGACGCGGTTGTTCTCTTCTCATATTCTTGGTACTCTTGCAAGTTTGCAGTACTTTTTCTAGTTTCAAACGAGTTTGTTAAATTAAAAATTTACAATTTAATATACAATTACTGTAAACTTTTATATTTTCATTTAAAAGAATATTCATCTCTTAATAGCAAAAAACTATTTAAAATTGTTAACTTCGCATGTGCAAAAGTGAAAGCATCAACTGATAAATTATTGAATAATTTACATTATGGCAAGAAGTTTTTTAAATTGTAAACTTGAAAAAGTAATGTAATCAAATTCGCGAGCAAATTCACTAATCATCAAGTTCATCAATAGTCCATTCATCAACCAACGAACAAATTTATTATTCACGAGAAATTGCTTCTTGCTCGTCTAGTATAGAACTAGAATTTGATACCAATTATAAATTCTATTAATTGTGTTAACGAGGTTGCGATAATATATCGTTTTAAATTATACTGTCATGGGTCTTCGTAATGTTCATTCTACTCATCACCGCTTTGGGAGTTCTCATCTAACACTGACACCAGTGTTGGCAACTTTTGACGGTCAAAATTACAAGAACGTCATATTAGAGAATTATTACTGAATTGTTGAGCATTCAGTGATGTATATTACAAACTTGAGATAGTAGCTAATATGCAGATCGTATATAAGTTTAACCTTCCGTAGTTTGCTTTTATTGCTTTCAAGAAGTGGAATAGCATAGCCGTTGTGGTCTGTAGGTGCTAGTCTGGGTTTAAAACGATGCCGTTTATGAAGTGAAATTTTTGACTTTCATGTTTTTAAATTACAATCAGTTCACTTGGAGTAAAATGTATCTTTGCAATGAAGCTTATCGCTCAATACTATTAATACAACTGCTTGCAAGAGCTTAAATATCAATTTTACCTGTAACAAGAGAATAGTTCTAAATCCAATTAGTATAAATGCTACATACTGTAAAATAAGACTTAAATATCACACAAACAATAATATATATTCAAAACTTTTAAATTATTTTCTTTATAAAAATATGAACAATGAAGATCAAAAATAAATATATATTATTTTGTAAAATATAGCAAACTTATGAAATGTCTTAAATTTAACACGACTTAAAGCTGATGCACGATTTGATTGTGAGATTGAACTATATTGTACACATACTATATTACCTGTACATAAATATTTAATTGCATACAGTACAAGCACAAGAGTTAGAAAATTAATATACAATAACGTAATCGTTTTAATAGAACTGACTCAAAATGAACTTCTGCTGTGTTAATTTAGGTATATATAATTTAGCATCATAAGATAGTTACAGCAAATGAATCTTTGTAAAGTTTTTAAGCTCAAATAAAAAAAAAATACATCAACTTTCACTCTTACTTTTTGAAACTATCATAAATAATTTTTTTTCGCTCAACTTTTTTTTTGTAAATATTATTTATATTGCAAGTATTTGTAAACAAGTATTTATTAAAACATTTCATTAAAATTTTTAATTTCATTATTATTTGAAAGAAGGCATAATATTTAAGACTTTTCTCATTAAATGAATAATTCAATCTCGTTTAGTAATTAACTAAAAAAAAGTTTGAAAAGATTTTCGAAAAAGATTAAAAAAGCTTTCGAAGAGGTGTAACTACAAGCACTTGTAGTCCATATAAAGTGCCTCGTGCTTTATTTCGCAGCCTAGCAAGTATTCTTGTTGTAGAAAAAGTGCTCGGTTTTCACAGCAGCCCTGTACGAGGCGACATTTAGCACCTTAATGAATTAAAGCTCAATTTAGCGGTTAAACTAAAGTTAAAAATGATGCATTACTTTTTAGCGTGGTGATGACGATAGAAGATGCTCGGCCTTGCGTGGGAAATACGAGGTATAAAAAAGTCAGGAGCTGCGCAAGGGCATGGAAAAAAGCACGGCGCACGCAAAATTGAGTTTACCGCGCTTCTCTCGCCGAAGTTATTGCGGCCTCGGGGGAGAAAGGGTCGATTTGCTCGGAAGACGCTCTTAACCTAATTGAGAATCGACGTGGGGGCCACTAGAGACGGGAGAAAAGCTTCCCTATAGAATGAGTGAAATCCTTTAATGGCGGGATCCTCCCGTATATATGTTTGTATATATATATATATACACTGTAGGGTCCCGAAGCATTATAAGTCTTAATTTCCAATTGTTTTTCATTGAGGAAATTGGCTGGTAGCTCACGAAGCCCACCTGAATGCCGCCGCAGAACTACTTTCTCACTGTGAATTGATGCAAGTCTCATGGGGTTATATGGGCACTTCCCTTGCTCTCTCCCGTGGACGCTTGAGGGAAGTCTTTGGGGGAGGCTTGAAGAGGACTCGCAGAGTGGCTTCCGATGATGGATGGAAGATCCGGTGAATGAAAACACCATTATTTACTCAGCAAAGACACCGAGAAGACATTGTGAACGATAGTGCAGTGAACACGATGATTTCCGGGAGATTGTTACAAACGCACGATGTTCAATTCCCTCTATACGATATTGCAAATTTGATGTATGCAAGATGACTCGAAGGTACTCGATGCTTTCAAATGCCATTCGGAAATCTTTTTCTTTTAGTCTGCACATTTCTTGAGGCGATTTCTCACTCGATCCCTCTTTTGATATTCAAACTTTACTTATAAATAAGCCCCTCTGCAGGAAGAGGCGAACATTCGCGTTCCGAAACTATGTATATTAAGCCAGTTTATTAATGGCTGAGAATTCCAAATTTAACATAATAATCTACTCTTATTTCATATATTCTTTGGAGCAGTAGCTAATGAGCAGGAGATTATATCTTGATGCAGAAGTTTGATGCATAATTTCATAATTTTTTGTAAACGAAACTTAGAGTAAAACCGGTTATTCGTAAAAAGCTACTTAAAGGAGACAAAGTATACTCCTTTATTATACTTGCCAAAAATGTAAATTGTACAAAGTTTATTGCCGGGCGTTAGACAATTCGCTCTAATACTTTCAGAAAATAAAGAATGAATTCCTTTTTCACGTGGGCCTTCAGTGCCCACGGATCATCGAGTGGCCCGAGGCTCGTTAAAGATGCAGTGACTTGGCGATTGTCCTTAGCGTGTCATTGTGCCAGTTAAAAGAGCCTCATTTAAAATGGACACGCCCATCCCGGTGTTGTTGCAATGGTGGTGGTACTCGCCCGCGGTACATGCAGGCGAGCGGGCGGAATGTCTGCACCCGTGCTCCTCTTGGAAATTCAAAAGATTACGAGCGGCCACTCTCATTGTTATCAATTCTAAAGCGCCTGAGATAAATTATACCCGGGGTCCCGGGAGGGGGGCGCGCCGCGCCGTTTTACGGAGGATGTTTGTTTCGGACGTGACTCGCAGGACGACGAGCGGAGACGCGCGAGGGGACAGGCCGCGCGCACCGCCGGCGTCTACTCCTTGCGAAATTCATTGGCGCGGGCGAGCCGCGTACAGCCCCGGCCCGCACCTTCTTGCCCCGCCCCGTCCTTCTTGCTTTTTTTTTAAGGACTATAAAACGCGAGAAATGCGATCAAAATTTAAAAGAGTGACGCCGCGCGCGGCCCCAGTTTTATTGTCGGTACAAGAGCGCGCTTTTACGTCCGAGAGCTGCCCCTTATGTACGTGCACTACAACCTATTGCTGTTTTATCCTTATTATGCGCGTGCTCTTATTAGCATACGCGCCGGTGACCTTGGCAAAGACTCCCGTGCACGTGGCAGGTATACACAATACTTCGTGCCAGCATGCAATGCGACGATTCTTCATATAGATCCAGTTTCTGGGTATTTTGAAAAAGTGTAATGTAATCATGCAATCCCTGAAACAGCACACGATGTAAACTATATAACATGATCGATTTTGTTCTGTAGTTGCTGCATCGGCTTACGAAAGTTATTGTACTATCGTTATAGTATATACGTTTAGCTATATGACCATACATTTTGATTAAACTCTTCTACTTTATATCACATTATATTCCTGCTCTCTATATATTCTCCTCTTTTAATTATCCATAAAAGTTATTTATCTATTTATCCTGTCTACTTCACTATCATATGAACAAGTTATAACAGTATCTTTTTTGTGTACATCCGCGTAAAATAATTGATAGCTAGTTTCTTATTATCAAACTATCGTTATTAAATTATAATCTATAAAATGTTAATTTATATTTAAAGTTAGATTAATATTCACTTACATTTTGTACTTACATTTAACAGTCATTCCGTACTAAGAAGTACATTAGGAAATATTACTAAAATTTAAAAACAAATAATAAAAATTATTCAATGTTTTGTTTTGTAAATATATTTAATGTATGTATATCTAATATTGAATGTTCGGGCGGACTCGTCGGCTCAGAATCTGCACACGTGCGCTCGTTACAATCGTGTATGTACATGATCTGAAATCGATTTATTATTTAGGTACAGAAAAAAGCTACGTGAAAAAAACAACTTGAATCTAATACAGCCTTGATACTGATACTACTGGTAGACGAGGTGGACAATGCGTTAATAAAGCAAGGGAGACAATGAGGGGACGAAAGGTGTCGCGGTGTGCGCGCGTATCGGGCATTTATGAATCGACAGTGCAAGCGCGAGGTACCCGTGTACAGGGGGTGAGGACCGGCGCGGGCGGGCCGCCGAGAAAAAGCGTACAAACAACGACACGCTCGATAATGATCAGAAACAAAGGTATCGGGTGGCGGAAGTCGGGGCGGTGGGGGTCGATTGGCCGGATTCCTCGGCGGGCGCCCGGGCAAAACGATTCATTACCGCGGGAGATCAGCCGGGTTACCGGGCGGCTCCTCCGGGCGGTCCTCGCGATCGGCATTGTCCCCGCGTTCGAACGCAATTTACCTGCAACAATGGGTCAAGGGGGTTAAACAATGAGGCGCGGCGCGCGCCCCCGGGGCCGGGGCGCGAGGAGGAAGCGCAGCGAGCGGACAAAAAGAAACCCGAGGCCGGTCTTTTTGCGCGCGCGCGCGCGCACATAACTCTCCCCGGGAGCGGGCAGCGGGTAGGTGGCCGAGGGGGGGCGGCTTTCAATTCCGCGCGCGCGAAACGGGCGCTCGAGCAGCTGCGGCCCGTTATACAGGCGCGACGCATTGTTGCGCGGGCCGCGCGTACGTGCCCGGTATCCCCGAGCGGCGCCCGGCCACCGATATATCCGCGTCCCGCTCTTTACCCGCTCCCAGCGGAAGCCCCGCGAGAGGCTGTTTAGTCTGTCTGGACCTTTTAGCGGCCGCCCCCCCCCCCCCCACGTCCCGGCCAGTCCTGTGATCGAGGGCCGCGCGATTTTTCCGCCCTGCGCCTCGGGCGCGGCTCGGGGAAAGCTTTAGGGACTTTTTCGGCAGTCGATTATTAGAAACACGTACGCTGCCCTCGTGTGCCTCCGACAGACCGAGCGGCCGCTGAAAAATTCCGGGCCCTCGGTCAACCCGCACTGCAGCCGCCGCTCCATTCGACTCGCCCTCGAAAAGCGATTCGAAAAATCGATTCGCTTCGAGAGAAACCATTCTTTATCCAAATGACTTTACTCTCTTCGCCCTACACGCCTTTACTTCCTATCCCGCAATTCAAAGCTTCTTCATATAGAATTATTTAGTTTTACGCCTAGTAGTATTAAACTGTTACCTGCGTGAAATGTCAGAATAAGAATACACCGTCGAGATCGAGATCGAGACCTTAAATTAAATTTTTGTGTACAAATGGAATACTTCGATCACAAAATCCCTGGATAATAGATCAATTTTAGGCCATCAAATCACTTATCTCCATTAGTAGAAGACCGCCATAATTCGACCCTCAGAATTCCTGTCATCATCATCGGCTTCATAGGTGCAGTGATAATTTCATAGTTTTAACTTAAGGAATGAGATAATTTCGCCAGTAAGGCGAATTCATATAGCGGGTATATTTATAGCTCAAGTGACAGATATCGGTGCCAATAAACTTGTTTTTCATTGTAAAAACTCAGAAGGCGAATAGAGAAAACTATTGCCACAGCAATATACACAAACTCAGACATACATTGCGAAGTAAAAACAAAAATATAGTTTGTAATGGACATATAATTTAAAGATCACTTCTATTAACTTCATTTCGATCTACAATAGCAATTCTAGCAAACGATTTTGCAAAATATTGCAAAAATCGATTTTTTATAAATCAGTGATCTGTGAACTCAAATGTTGTAATTCTGATTAAATAAAACGTTAAGGAATATTGTATGCATTAATAATGTTCGAGAATAACGAAAACAATGGTCAAAATTTGATATTAAACTCATATTTAGAACTTTTTTTAAAAATCGCTTAGTTTTTAACTGCCATTTTTTCTCTCAGATCTCTAAATCTAATTTTTTTATTCTCATAAATAAATTTTTCTAATTCTAATAAGTAAATTTATATTAATAGTTGACCCACGTACAACGTTAGATAAATGCTTAGAGTTTGTTGCCTAGAACGACCCCCACAATGGTGGATTACAGCTGATGGCCGCAAACAGAATTTGTCAGTCGCCCGTTGGCGCCCTCTGGGGACAATCAGGTTAATCTTATTCTCTTCTTAACCTCTCCCAATTCGACGGCCAAGCATTGCACTCATCGCCAACACTGATCACTTTTTGACAAACAGGGGCCACGTTCTTGCATTCGCATATGGTGGTTTACTGATCCCACACAAAAAAGTGATATATCTCTTAATATATTTCCTGTACGAGTCTTCTTAAAAGAGGAGCAAAAGAACTTTTCTGTGGCAGTTAACCTAAAGCACTTTTCAAAAACCTACAATAGGGTACCCCGGGAGTACTACTGGCCTGGATTTTACCAACAGGTGAGGGACGGAGTTCGAACTCGTTCGAAGTGTCAGTGAAACAAAGTCTCACAACAGGGTCCTGTAGGCTTGATGGGTTAAAGACTAGTGAAGTGCCCGTAGCTGGTAGACGTCGCGGATTTGATTGAAGTGCCCCGTAGCAAACACCAGTAGTAGTAGTAGTGGTGTTCGAGAATTTATTCACTAGGTGCGTAGAAATCAAACCACTATGCGCTACCACCTAGAGGGCCGTTGCAAGTGCTTTGGAAGATCTGATCCTATTTCAATGGGACTCTCCCACCTTCCTGCTGACAGATAATGCGACGCATTTTTCGGTAGAAAGGGTTAATCACACTCTAAAAACCATGATTGCTCAATAGGCGGATATTGCTCACAGCACTTGGGGTGAGGATCTACCCGAACCGCGGCACGCTCTCAACACGGCAATACACTTCAGAACCAAATTCTTTCTGACGGTCCTGAATTTTGAAAGGAACCCGAGACCCAGCAAAAGCCTAAAGAGAGTGGTCGAACTTAAAAAATTTTTATCATTCCTATTAGTCCGGAGCTGTGAATGGACCGGGTGAAACGGTTGCCTCTGTTCTGCGACCTCGTCCGTAAATATAACCGCTTGCGGTGAGCTGTCCGTGGTTGATACCCAGTCTGGTGGATGCCACGGTGCCAGTAGGCAGAATCCGGCTTAATTGCCTGGCAAGGTGTCTAGTTCCTACCGGGACTAGGAGCCTCATCTCAAGAGATACAGCCTCCTGACCTACGACCGTGTTGTGGGTAGGATCGCAGGACCGCCATGAGTGCCATTGATGTAATTAGAATATCGCGTGGCAAGTGTACACACCCCTTATGAGAGCTACGAAAATGATGAAACTTTATTCTCTGCTGCAGTATAAATGCTTAAATATTTTTTATTTTATTTATATTTAACTTGTCTACAAGTCTTGTATAGCGAAACATTTCACTATTTCATAATTTATTAAAAAAGTTTAATTTAAAAGATGTTTAAGTGTTTATATTTCAATAAAGACTAAAGTTTTAAGATATTATGTGGTTTTATTTTATAATAAATAATACCTAATAAAAAAATATTTTTTTTTATTTTATTATTTTCCTATTATTATGAATAATGTCAAACAATGCTTTTCCATGTGGTTAATCCCGCACTGGAGTCTCAGACTTCGCATAATAGAAAAGGGTTCAATTTAGTCGCAAAAATTAAACGGATACAGCGTTGGCAAGTCTAGGTACTCGCAGCTAAAATACGAGTAGGCGCGAAAAATATGTCGCGCAGAGGGGACAGCACAAAAGAACACGTGTACAAATGAGTCTCAATAAATAATTTAATAATAAATATTGTTATACAATATCTCCGCACAATAATTAACACGTCCGCGCCTACTCTAAATAAAGTCTCTCTTACTCTGTTTCACACAGTTGACAGTCTTTAGTGCGCGCGTCCGCGAATTAAAATCAAACGAGTTACTCGTCGTGGCGGCTGCTCCAGTGGCCGCTTCGCAGAAGACCACTCCTCGGTTACCTCGCGCTACTAAAGACCTTGGCGCGAAAGTAATGCGTCCTCAAGATAAGGACAATACTTCTACATGTACTCGACCTGACGTAAAGTGCAACAGTCAGCTCCTTGATGAGCAAGCTCGAATCCTAGAGAAACTGTTACACGCTTTAGGAGCACACGCCAAGTACACAATATAGAAGAATTCTATATCTGTTAGTGAACGTCTGGCGTTAACTAAAGATGCGCAATAAAAACTCTATAAACACACGAAACACATTCTGCTATAACAAGAGGTCCGATTATAATAGAAAAATAAACATAATATACCGCCTCATCTGTTATATACATCTCCCCTCCTCCGCCAAGGCCGAATCGGAGAGATGATACCCTATGCGCTATCACGACGGGATACCCGCTGCAATGATTAATGGTGATTACCAAATACTTGATCTAGTTTATGGATATAATACATTTTCGTTTGTAAAATGCTAAAACTAACAAAATAGTACTAGAGAAAGCATGTTTTTAAGCAAAAAGATCTGTTCTTTCCGAATCTAAGCTCAGATTTGAAAAATTTTCACTAAAAATTAAATATGGTCGCATGAAAATGCCTAAAATTCAAGCATCGACTATAGAATATCCGCTTGGGAAGAAATGGGTTAAGCAACTACTTTCATTTATAATGCTAACTAGTACCAGTGCTATTATTTTTTTTTTAAATTTAAAAAAATCTTTATATCGAACTAATTAAATAATTCAAAATTCAATTTTACTGCATTTTATATTTGATTTTACACTGTAATCACTTTGATAAAAATCTATGATTTATAATGAATAATTATAGAATTATTGAAAGAAAATCAAGTTCAAACTAAGATATTACCAGAAATTTACTAAACTGACATTTTTAAAATATAGTGTGCATTTGCTTTATAAATATTTAATTATTTAATGTTAAATTTATGCACATGTTGTAGACTCTGTTATATTTTTACAATATTATCAGAAACCAACATTGATCTTTCATCATGACGTCAAAAATAACATGTGTTACAATTGATATATTTACATATGCTTAATTTGACATTACTGTAGTGGATTTTATTTTCACTTGACAATTCTTTGAAAATGAAAAATATTAACGTAATATTGTTATTCATAACTTTACTAAATACAGTTTCGTTTAAAATTGGTAAGAGTTTTCAAAAAGTTATTTCTTCTAAAATTTACTTTTTTTCTCAATTTTACATATTTAATAACTTAAAATAAAATATTTTAAAAGAAAAATGAATGTATAATTTTATATTAAATTGCATAGTATTATTTTATAGAATGAAATCTTTTAGAGTCTGGTAGACTCTAACATAATATAGTGTGAAAATTTAATCAACAAATAGTTTTATCGCTTTAGTTCTAAAAGAAATTAAAGTTTAGTTATAAAGTACCCTGAAAAACATAGTATAGTAGCTATTTTTTCGCAAGTAGCCACCATAAAAAAATAATAACCAATTTTTTGATATGCAGATTATAATTATTTTCAAAAAAGAAGAAACTTTTTTGAGAAGTATTTGATACTTAAAAAAATGTTCCTCTTTTTTTAGGTAGTTGCTATTTTTTTGTCATATAGTTCTCGAGATTTTGTAACTTTCATTACGACATTATAGTCAAGAATTTATGTAAAAATTGTAGAAAATCTTGTAGGAAATCAGTCCATTTATATATGTTTGTAAAAATATATAACTTCTAACGCCACTTTAAAAAAACTAGTTCCAGAATATAATCTGTTAATTTTTGTAGGGTAATATCTATAATTTTTAAGTAATTTTTTAATCTTTACTTCAATATTTTGTTACAAAATCTAATACACATTCAATACATTGAATACTGGATAGATTATAGATACAATATATCTTCAATATAGAATTATAATTAATATAGATATGACAATTTTTTCTTTAATAATTATTATTTCAATGACACTAGTCGAATGTATTGTTGGCGGTATACCAGCAGCTCAAGGACAATTTAAGTATCATGTCTCCATTTTAATAAATGATAAATATGCATGTGGAGGATGTATTCTTAATAAGAATCACGTATTAACAGCTGCTCAATGCATTATTGGCGAGGATGGACATTTTTTAAATGTAAAGTTAACAGTTATCGGGGGAAATATTAATCTAGATAAGAGATTTAATATGAAGGTTATCAACGCATTTGTACCTTATGAATTTAGAAATCAACAAAATATACATCTTATACATGAACCTCATAATATAGAAATTGGCGACCTTGCTGTGCTAAAGGTAAAAGAATTAACCGTTAATTTTTGTTTTAGAATTTATCTTTCAAGTAATTATGACTGTATCCAAAGTATCTATATATGCAATAAACTCTGATAAACTGTTACACGCCTTAAATTTTATTAATGCATATAACATTTACAAGACTAATTGTTAAGAACTATTTAAATACAATTAATACTTACTAATCTAATGAACAAATTTGAGTCACCTAATATAATCTATATTGCAACACAATCTACTTCATATTTTGAAAGTTTAATTTTATTTTATTGATTTTATAGCTGAATAATCAGTTTCCACTTAACAAAATGTATACTCCGTTGATTCGCACATTCCTTCCAAGTAAATCTCAACACGTCGATGAATACAATACGGACTTAATTACAAAGGCTAATTTTACGGGTTTTGGTCGTAATACACCTTCTCAATATATGAGTTCGAGTAATCTAAAAAATTTAGATTTACGTTCTAACTTTTACAAAGCAATGATGTATGTTGAGACAATAGGCCAGGACATAATAGCGTGTAAAAAATTATATCAAAATATTCAGGAATCTCATTACTGTGCTAAGGCTGTATTAAAGGAAAATGAGGAACTTTTTAAAGAATCAGCTGGTTCTTGCTTTGTAAGTATAAACTTACATAGGATTTTTATTTTTACAAATAAAGTAAATATTATAATTAAAGCTGTAGTTTTTATATAAAATTGAGAGTTATGTTTGTATTGTTCTATGCTGCATGTGTATTTCGTAAGTTAACAAATGTATATATTATTTAAAATAATTATAAATATATTTGATTAAATTCAATTATTATTGGGATTATTATGGGTGATTATTGTTCGGAATTTATTCAAAATACCCTTTACTGATTGTTTATGTTAAAAATTTATTTAATTATTTATTTGCAGGGTGATATTGGCGGTCCTCTAGTTAAAGATGGGGTTATCGTAATTGGAATTTTAACCAGATTTGCAAAAGATTGTAATGAAACATCCGAACCCGCAATTTATACCAGAATTTCATCGTTTATATCCTTTATAGAACATGCTTTGCTTGGTGAACAGAGGTTTGATATGCGTCTTGCTGACTATACTAGTTCAAAAAAGGTTCTAGAAATAATTCCTGAGCAGAGAATGTCCGATCTAGTGGAATAATTACTTAAGTATTGTGAAAATTTCATGTCATATAATGTAGAATTGATTGGAACTGACTGAACATGACTCAACAGTATCATTATTTTAAGTTTTTAAATTCCATGCATATATATCTACAATTAACGAGCCAAAAATTACTATTATTTCATTATGTGCACCTTTAAAGTACAACTATTTTATTCATCGTGGTATAATTTATCCATGAATAATAATGTATTAATAAAATATTTTACAAAAACCTTGTTCTTTTTATTTAATCAACCATATTTAAATTTCTTTAATAATACTAACTTTAATCAAATTATTTATATTGTAATAACTTTTTATTACATTCTAATAAGCTTATATAATTTTCGATTTTGCAATTGTCAGATATAATTTTAATTTGAAGAGTATTACATCAAAAAGACGCTCTTGCAAGAATATCAATGAGTAGTTAATATGATATCATAATAAAAGTAATTAACAATATACTAAATGCCATCTGAACAATTTAAAGGCTTTAAAGATAATAAAACTACTATATTAAACTTCTATCCTTTATAACAACTTTATAGCGATTCTTAATTAAGGAGAAATTATACCACATAAAGAGTTATGCCTACTTTTTCTATTTTTAACTCCTACAAATCATTTTGCTGTACAAGTTCTAATCAGCACATATTTGCTGCATTAACAAAACCTTCAAATTTAGCTTTCAACTGTAATATTTATCAAAATAATTTCATGATTTGTAGTATATAAACGTCTCATTAAATAATTAATATATCATATTAACAATTCTATGTTATACATTGTGCACCTTATCTTTTTAACGCGGATAAACATACATGCATAAATTGGTATAATAGAAGGTATAATAGTAAGGATTGGACATTTTAAAGAATAATTAATTTTTTTTACTATTGTATATCTAATATAAAAATACGAGTTTGGGTACGCAAAATCATAGTTTTATAATGTTGTTTAGACTACAATATTCACAACAAATGAGTTTCTCTTACATGTAGTAATAAAATGATCACGTTCAAGCGTGAAAAATGTTAAATTTGTTTTATTTTATATACTGAATTTTTTCAAATGTTCTCTACATAATTAAAATTCTATTCAAATTTACCTTATGGATTTGTAAACGATTAAATTTAACTTTTAAACTGTGAAGCGACAGTTTCAAGAATCAATTTAGATATTTACATATAAAATCTACATAAAACTTTTATTTATCCTTATAATTCTTGTACAGGCTGAACCAGACGTATATACTAATAACGCCAAAGAATGAAATATTATATATCTTATGCAATAAAAAATCGACTCCAATACGAAGAGGGAATATAGGTATTGGTAATTAATGTTTGGTATGAAAATCTCTGTATATAAAAAAAATATATACACATGTATAGAAATTATCATAATTAAAAGGCACCCCAATGACGATCTCCAGACACACTGGTATCAAAGGAAACATAATTGCAAAATCTTATCTCAATGACCATGCTAAACTTGGAATTAACAATGGCTTCATACAATCACTATGGTGGTGGACTCCATAATAGCCTTATGAACGAGGAGATTCTGTTTTGGTCAGAGGAATATGCTCAGCGGAAAAAGTTATCACATGTGGTCAAAGAAAAGCCTTCGTAGTGATTCACAATGCAAAAGACTTATCCGAACCTATTCTTGCGTTCAATAAGATAAACACCAGGTTGCTTGTAGAAGTCCTGCATAAGGATGGATCTTGTAGCAGACCTTTTTTGTTACCCTCTAACACATCTTATATATAACTGCACTGCCATACTTTGAAAGAGGCGATTTTTTCTTGGTGCACACTTTCTGAAGACTAAGGAGACTTGGGTGCGGTCTACCGCCGGAATACTCTCTTTGTGGGATGCAATTCGCCTGGCCTGTCATTACGTAACATATACATACGAGGAATGCCAAGGGATTACTTATGCATTCGGAAGCCTGCTTAAGCCTCAACTCCTTTAATATTTATATGCCTGGTAGCCTGAGCAACACATGTTTCGCGAATCCTGTATTTCTTTATCTATCCTTCTTTTAATAGTTAAATATTACCACAATTCTAATAATGATATAATTACTGTTTTGCAAATATTTTTTTGTGATATATATTTATGTTTTGTACAAATCGAATTTAAATCTAAATTATCAACTATATATATAACAGTATAAAAATATTTTTGCTTAAGAAATATTAAATAAAAATATTTGTATATCTGAAAATACTTTGGTTTTATTAAAAATATTAATAAAATTTCATTTGATTCTAAAGATTAATATATTCTAAGGCTTATTGACTCCTTGAACTAAATCTGATTGCTGAACTAAATCTTTTTCACATCAGCTTCACATGATACACCTGAACTTAAACTTCAAGAAAAAAAAATAGGTGAATGTCACTTATGATGAATAAGATTGGTAAAGTTCAGAAAAATCGTAAAAATGACAATAGAAATGAAACGAAAATTTTAAAACATGCTTTTTATGAAAATGATAATAGCATATTAAAAATTCAGATGTAAGTAAACGTGTGTGTTTATACACATTATATATTACATATTTTATTTAAATAAGATAGTGACTATTTGAATCTATAAATGTAATTTCTATTTAAAATGTCGTTTATTTAACCGCTAACAGTTGTATTTATTCACAAATATAACCGTTACTACATATTTGATCTAACGTTTGAAAGCTTTAATGTCAATGCTTAATAGTTCGGCAGTAGTTTAGTAGCTAGTATCTTTAGATTCATATTAAAATGAAATATTCTAGTATTTTATTTATTTGTTTAAGTTTATTAAACATTTTATGGTTGAAAATTGGTAAGAATTCTGTAATTTCTATCTATCATAGTACATTATTTATGACTTTAAAACAAATTAACTATTATTCTCTGCAATTAGTTTATATCCTGAAAGTATTTTCGTTGTGCATTAATTATTGCAATCTTCAAACTATTACTTTTTAGGCTACAAATTAAAAGAAATTTTAACATAATTTTAAATTGTCCAAATTTCTCTTTTAGCACATGCTTATCAGATAATGTTATAGTTTAAAGTTACAAAAAAAGTTAAACTAAAATCTATTACACTTTAATTATATTCTAAAAATGAATTCTTTAAGTATATTTATACATATTTAATATTCACTTATTACAATTTACCCTTATTCAATTTTATATAATAATCATGAAATATTTTACAGTTTCCTAAACATTTACTATTAGTATACAAGATTGCGTATTCAGAAAATTCTATTTTTAATATTAAAAAAGTAAGAAAAGGTCTTTGCTTTACTTTTAATATGTAATGACTGTAATAATAAATATTATACATTTACCAAAAGAATTTTAAAATATTCGAAATAAATATTTTTACTAAAATAATGCAAATTTTTAATTCTATTAGATGTATAAAACAATCAATGTTAAAATACTTAAATATTTTAGATAATTTCATAAAAATTTGTACTTCTTAACTGCAGTTATAATATTATAACTTAAGTTAATGCTTTGAATCTTTGAGCATGTTTCAATTTTATTTTATAAAATTAAATGATGTTCAAATTAAAATAATTTCTTAAATTACTAATTTTTTCTCAGAAATTGATTATGAAATTGATACATTTCATAAAAAATATAATTAAATAGTTATATTTATAGTAAAGGTATCGAAAAATATATAAAAATGTCGACAATCAATTTGAAAGTTTGAGAGTTAATGTGAGAGTTTGTGAACCCTATATATATATAACAGTACTGAATAGTATTGATATACATAAGGTCAATATATGGAATTATTAACAATAATTTTTATTTAGGAATAGTCCAAGGAATCATTGGTGGCACAACGGTAGTTAAAGGGCTATTCAATTATCATGTCTCAGTTTTAATCAACAATGAATATGCATGTGGCGGTGGTATTCTTCACAAACAGTTTGTAATAACTGCTGCCCAATGTATTATTGGCGAAAATGGTAATTTCCTAGATGTCAAATTGACCGTTGTAACTGGAACGTCTAATCACGATGGCCTAAGTAAGATATTAGGTTCATATAGCACAAAAGTTGTCAAAGCATATGTACCATATGAATTTAGAAGTCCCGGAAATGTACATCTAAATCAAAATCCTCTTCATTTGGAAACGGCAGATATTGCAATATTAAGGGTAAAAAGCTTCATTACAATTATTTTCTAATAATTTATTTTTTTAGTTATATTTTAATATTTTTGTAAATAAAGTTTTAACATAAGAGTCAAATTTTAATTATTAATTATTATTATTTAAATTGTATTAATTAAGAAACTATTTCAATTATATTCATTCAAGAAAGTAATAACTATTACTCTTGGGGTTAAAATTTTATTTAAATTTTAGAGTTTAAGAATGTAGTTTTGATTTTTCTCAAAAAATATTTTATATTAAAGTTTTGTTTTTGATTAAACATCTGATATAAGACTGCTGTTTTCAAATTCAGAAATAATATTTTAAATATAAATTTGTTATGTGAAATATTAATCGTAATGCAATTTTCTATAAATTAGTAATAACCTTGCAATAAAAGTAAGTTTATAATGTAAACTGATTCTAATGGAAAACATACTCATAAGAATCACATATTATCAATATTACTTTAAGTTTAAGAAAAACAACACATTTATAATTATGCAGTAGGGTACTCACCGGCTTACTAAAATATATCCTGTGCCGAATGATCTGAAACAGAAAAATTATATCATTAAAAATTTACAATAGATAAGAATACAAATTAAAGAAAAAAATTTATAAAAATGTCTACTACGTAAATTGTATTTTGAAATGCTTGATATTGGATACGTGTTCAAAAAAACGGATAAATATTTTGCCTCAATCTTTTAAGATATACTATTTATTACATATTAATCCATTTGAACTATAAAATTTGTTAAATGTTTTTGTTTTGTTTTGCTTTTTGTTAAATCATTTTAAAATCTTTTTAAAATAAATATAAAATACATAAAATTTTTCTCGTTGTTATAAGACCAAAAATAACTTAATTTTATGATACTTTATTATTGGGATTGTTAAAAAATAAAGGTAGACACCAACTGGACATCAAATATCTATAATTATTAATTTTAAGAAATTTAACGAATTAAATTTAATCGATTTAAGAAAAATGTATGCTAATTAAAAAATTTTAATAATTAATATATTGGAGTTGAATCAATCTACAAATTTTCAAATGGTCTTTTTCAACTGCTTATTTTAACATAATTTACTAAATTAAAATTTATCAAAAATATTCCATATTTTTGTAAGTGATATATTTTCTTTTATACAAGTGTATTCAAAGTTCAGAGAGGGAAGAAATGTACACATTCATATTAAGTGGGATTTTTTAAATACCTAAGTAAATAAAATATTTTTATCTAATTGATTAAACAGTTGGAACATGCGTTACCGATTGATAGAAGGTCTCCATTTTACCGTCTACATTTACCAAGATTGCGGAGTGGCCGTCCATATGATAGATATTCAAACAGATTAGCTAACTTAACTGGATGTGGACTCGAAATTCCTTATGCATTTATATCGTCAAGTAACTTGCAAACATTAGGGGCTCGTCGCAATAATTATAATACATTAAAATATATAGAGTTTGCAAGCATATCAGACAAGGACTGCCAAGAACTAAATCCCAACATTCAAGAATCACACTACTGTACTGGACCAACGGGACGACAGTCAGGACCAATTGGTTCTTGTCTTGTAAGTATTTTGTTTTAATATAAAAATTAGATTATAGATAATAATTAGATTTACAAAATAGAATAAATTATCCGGTAAAGAAGTGAATAGGGAATCTTAGAGATCTATCAAATTTAAAATAAATTTTAAAACATAATATAAAATTACCTAAAGCGATTTTTTGCAATTACTAATATTTAGTATTTATACGGTTAGACTTCTGTATCCTTTTATAGTAAAATCTACAATGCTCATGCAGAATATAAAGTACAGTTCCGTTGTACTTAGGATGCGCATATAACAGATGAGCTACACGAGAAATAATGTACGTGAGTTAGGAGACTTGTGTTATAGTTGCACGAATTCCGAGTCCCACGCTAAAATGCACGTGTTCTACGAAGCGAGCTTGACCACATATGCTACATTTACGTATTAGAATAAATTCGGAATAGTACAATTAATACAAAAAAGCAAATTACTTGCTCAATGTTAAATTATGGTAATTGAGACTAATTTATTCAACTGAATTGACGTTCTAAAAGGTTCAACTTTATTATATTTTGATAGTGAATTGTTTTTGATAGCTATCTATTTCTAGCTAATTAAGTCTTAAAAATTTATATAAATCTTGAGAAAAGTTAGTATTGTTACAGTTTATTTATATCGAATATTTATATTGTAGATTTAAAAAACCTATATAAATATTGTTGTAATTGTAGTGCATTTCTCTAGAAAAATGCTTCACACTACACCGAAAATTTCTTATATATAATACAAACCGAACCTTTTAAGCTTCTAAACAATTTAAAAAAAATTGCAATTTCAATCATTGTTCTATCTACATTTAAAAACAAGTTTGTTAGTTTAATTTAAAATGTTTAAGAATTAAGGTTATGTTATTTATTCCAGCAAAATTTTGCTTCAATTATCACATCTAAATGTTTATTTTAGTAGTAGTCCATCACTACCTCGACAGTATTCTTCAAATTAGTATTAGTAGCTTTTAGATTAGTAATATTATGTTAATGGTTTACATTATCTATCTATTAATTGAATTGTTCATTAACAGGGTGATATTGGTGGACCGCTTGTCGTGGATGGAAATAAATTAATTGGAATTTTAACTAAATATCCGAGAAATTGTGATGCAAGATTGGAACCATCAATTTACACAAGAATCACATCTTACATGCCCTTTATACAACATGCCGTGACTAACACGCACAACGCTGATATACGTATTGCTGATTATACAAAATCAAATAAAGTACTAGAATTAATTCCTACGGATAGGCAGTTTGATCTTGTACAAAATATACATAACGTGCATATAGATGGCATGGATTTAGATGGCATTAATTTGGATGATATAGATTTTGATGACCTTACATTTGATTTTGATTTTCCAATCGGAGATATCAATGGCAATTTGTAATTAAAAAAAGATACTATACAACAACAATTCTATTTCCAATTGTAATTCTATTATAATTTGACTTAATCTTTAGAATATATTTTTAAATTAAAAATTAATAAAGATTACATTATTAACTGTAAAATGAGTCTTTTTATTTTGTTGCTTTAAATTTAAAAAAAGTATAAGTGTAAATGATATTTGATATGAGATGTTATTATTAAGTTAAAAGTTTTAATAAGTTAAAGCCTGTTAAGTATACGATGTTTCTTTATACTTAAGCACCAATTAAGTTTATGAATTATATGCATGAAAATAAAAAGTTGAATAAATTTTAAACATAATAAATATCTTGAATCTTAAACCTGTTGCACGAATCTTTAATTTAAGAATCGAATATTTTCTCATTGAAAGATGTAACTTTCGAGGTAATTTTACATATTCGTGAACATGGCAAGCCTGAAATTCATGTTACATATTATGAAAATCTTGAAAGATCCAACGCGTTATTTTTAACACGTCTATATTGAGCCACCTCAAAAAATTACTGCTTTACAATATTCTCGATTTCAGTGGTTCAATTTCGAGGAGAATGAATAACGAACAGTGCTTAAATTTCTGAAGGAACCATCGATAAACAATAAAGCCGGCTGCAATAACAGAAAGCGCGGAGAGGCGGGCGGTCAAGTCAAACTGCAGTATCGACCCATCGGTAAACGTCCGGGGCATTGCCTGGGCGCGACGTAATGCACGGCGCGCCTCCCCGCGCGTAAATCACGCGCTCCTCCTGAGCTACTTATGCGTTACACGCTCTACCGAGCGCTCAATGCCCACGCGTTGGCCAGTGGCTACACGCGCGATGCCAATTTTTCTACGTGAGCGCTCCACTTGAGAACCCCTATCGAGGACTCGGCCAGAGACGCACATCTCGTTGACCACCGCGACGCGACATCGGTCCCGGCTCCTCCCAAGAGGACAGATCGTTATTTCCGCCGGTTCCGCGTATATATCGCGCTCCTCCGAAGAGCCCCCGATATCTCATAATCCAATCCTATCGCCTCGTTATTTTCCCGTCGATCCTTCGCGCTTCCATTTTCTCATTCCCCTCGGCCCATCGCATTCTCTATTGGGCCGAACTATACATGCTGTACAGACTGAAGAGAAAATGCTTTAGCCCAATTCCACTACGGCAGAATTTGTTGGCTACAGAGGAAATTTCAAGACCTTGATTCGTTAAGCCGACACACTCGACATCACTTGTTACCTTCCTTCGAGGGCACTCTTATTTGCCTTGTTTCGATCAATGTGAAATGTACTATTTGTGCACTTGTAGGAATACGGAACGGTTGTGTAACATTATTATAAACTAACTGAAACTAGCGTAGACAAACTTTAAAGGTATTTCTAATTATTGCCAGATATCATCAAGTATAAATTAATTTTCCTATAAATAATAACGAACTACGTGTATTGAATCTTTTCAAAGCAATGATACTGAAAGATACTATGCTTAAGTACACATAGTCTTTTTGCACAGCTATAGGGAGTGGCATACAAATTAGTGCCTTTGAAACGATGTGGAGCAATTATTGCTTTGAGAAAAGAGGGACGTGTCACGGTTTGATTCTTGATTTGATTACAGTGCGAGTTCCCAATAGGTTCACATAGATGCAAATATACATGTGTCGATATCAAAGTGTATGTTTTTCTGAAGTATATTTTAATGTGTGACGTTTCGATTGGCTGTATACCGTATATCGAGTTGTATATTGGGTTGGATAATAATATTCCTCCAGAACAATATTTCCCTATCAACAATTATAAGTTAGGTAGAATATGCATACATCTCCTGCAATTCCTGCATATCATTGCAGGTAGATTTGGATCTGCAAATTTGATGTTATCCTGACATGCGCGGTAATCGAGCAATAATAAATGTTAGAGAATGGTGCAGGAGGGAGGCGAGAAATAGTAATGGAATTTTCTCGCTATACATCACCGTTATTGGGTTGGAAAAATATTATGACAGGATAAAACAGGAAAAGTACCGGAGCTTCTTTCGAGTTCTTTATTTAGTTATATATACGCGTTTCCAGCATGATGTTAGACAGAATACTTGGCTCGCTCTTTCCCTTTCTTTTTTCCCTTTTAAGAAATAAAAATTAAAATATAAAAAATGTAGAGAGAGGCAGAGAAAGGATTCTTTGCGTATTTAAAATATATCCGTCGATATAACCGCATTCCAATTTATCATTATTTTCCATGAATTTTGAAGCAAATAATAAGATTCTCGTGTTTGTATATTTTATGAATCAGAGAATATATTTCGTTTATGGTATTTTGGTTTGCTTTGTCACTGTCTTTCTTTTTTGATAAAAAACGAAGTCTTTCGTATGACCATTTCTGAAGGACTTCAGTGTATATATACAAATAAAGACATATCCCTTACTGTTGACTATTACAAAATACTTTTGCATTTCATATCATTGGATCGTTGTCTACTTGGATATTTCTATATATAATAATACAATGCATCATAGGACAAGGGTTTGTGAATGGTGTCTTAGCAACATTAGAAATTTTTGTAGTGTGATATAGAAACATTAACAATGCAACAGTACATAGTTAGATCAATGGCAATTTGCATAACTTAAGGTGTATATTGAATATTCCAATCCGTATCCATTGCGAACTAATTTCATTAACTAGTTCCAAAGATGCTATTGTTACCAAGTTTCACAGTTTGATTACATAATTAGTAACAAAGTTCGTCAGACACTGTGTCGAATAATGCATTATAGTACACTTTGTTTCGCTATGCAATCATCTATACATTCAAAAGCAATTATTCTACACCTCCATTTTGTAACATACATAGACTAGTGGTTTAAAACAGATTACATACGTCAACGTTGAATATTTTTTTTAATATTTTTTTTTGTTAAGCATATTTCTTGACACCTATTTAAAAGTTATTAATTAAATTTCGAATAAAATTCATATTGAATGGAATTCCAACATGCTAAAAACTAAATGAACTGTAACGCATTAATTATCCAAGCATCACACTGTTAAAATTTACATGAACAAGTTCACACAAGCGATTAAAATTAATATTGAAATAAAATTGAACAGTTATTTAATAAATGTTGATTCATAAATAAGTAATATTTTTAAGATTTTATAAAATTTAATATTTGCTTTTGGACAAAATCGACACATCCATTGCGTTTTGTTTTAGATTTGCCTATTATATAGACTTGTCAATAAGGCTTCCACCTTCATTTACACATATTATGTTATAGTGTCGAACCTGTACAAATTGTTTATAATAAATATTACTTTCAACGTGTCTATACCTCGTACCTATTTCAGTGAAATCTGGACGATCCGATACTAGAGCTTATACGGTATGTTGGTGATTGCAGTGGTAGGAGGAGGGATTTCAAGGGTTTCTTCGAATTAAATGCCACTTTATTCGTTGATTTTATTTATTTTATATATATATATACGTATGCACGTATATGCCCGTGTGTTACTGCACAATATACGTCAGTTATGGAAGTTGGAAAGAGAGTAAGTGCTGCGCTGCCGCGATTTTTCCTCTCCCCTTTTCGGCCCTTTGTCTTCGGCGCGTAAGCGATCACAGCGCTTTCCCCACGCGACGGCCTTTTCCGTCGGCTGACGTTTCCCGCGCCACGCGGGCAGCACCTATAGGCCCGCGAGTAGCCCCCTGGCCTCTCCGTTTTTGATACGCCTTTCTTGGCGCGCATTTCCATCATTTTCCCGCGCCTTTACGCGGATTCCGAGAAGCGACTCTCTCGCTCTTTCTCCTCCCAACTCGACTTTTACCGCAGTGTTATAATTTGTTAGGTACATATCCGCAACACCTTAAATACTTCTAACTCAGCTCCATGTGACGTGTGTTAACTCGAGGCATTTCGTTAAACTGCGTTTTACTTTTGCCAAAATTTTAGAAATTATTTCTGATTTATTTGTTAACATAGTCGAGAATTAGTTTCCATATGAAACCTTAAGAATCGTATCAGTATGTAAACCCTTCAATTTAAATATCCGGATTTACTCTTTATTCTTCTCAATTCATTTACAGGCAACTATCAGTATTGTTTTTTATATTTTTAAACTAATTTATGTTATTATTTTTTCTGTATGCTTTCCAGACATTTTACATGATTGCGTACTGTGCTGCATAAATCATCATTTTTCATGAATATTTATATTTTGCCGAAAATAAAAAAAGTAAAATAATACAAATTTTATGTTGGATAAATATATGGTTCAATTAATAATGATCTGTGCTATGGCACTAAAACGTGAAATCTCATGATTGATTATTTAAAAACAAGCACACTTTTTTATATCAATTTTCAGTAATAAAATGAATGAAAGGATGTTTCTTTTATCAATTACCTTTTATAACTGAAGAAAAGAATTGCGATTCCTAAAACAAGTTTTATTTTATAATTATTTGATAAATATAAAGTCGTATTTCATATAGTCATACATAATTGAATAGGTATGATCGTAGTCGACTGATGAACGCAACAATGAACGAAATTGCCAAAATATAAGTTTCATCACATCCTTATAAAGTGAAAAAAAACGTATCTCCGAATTGGATTATTCAAAGAAGACCGCCGAGGGCGTTAAACCAATAACCGGTCGTGTGCAGGAGAATAAATGATGAATCTCATTAAAAAGGATAATGACGCAATCAAGCTTGAAACATATTCGCCAAGTAGGGAGAGCGGGTCAATGATCGGGACCGGCTGCTGCATGTACCGTCTACAAGCAGATATCTCTGTAATATTATAGAAATACATCTTGCTTTCAAGGGTATTGTTATAGGATTATTATGTATCTACGCAAATGCGATAGAAATATTCTATAGATTCTAGTCTTCGGCCCTTACCGTCTGCGGTTTGACTTTCGCGCGCTCGCTTTTGAATGTGCGCTCTATGGAAATCTGTTTGCAATCACTATTTAATTTACCTCACCTCATTTTCACTGCAAATATTACATATCTGATTGAGTATTTCTTATATATTTATACTTACGTAAAGAAATAAGATATTCTGGAATTTAGATTACCATCGACTGTTATTACCTAATTTATTATTGTTATTATTGTTATTACCTAATATTGTTACAGGGTTCTGGGGTACATCATAATGTTGCATTAATAAAGAAATGACCAAGTGATCAATATGATAAATTTTAAGAATGTGTGTATATGTATAAATTAGACTATTTATAATTATTATTAAAGATAAGAAAGGCCACAGGCTGTCTAATTGAAAATTCGGGCGCACAAAATTCAAGCGGTTCTAAATCTCGCGTATTCCGAAAGTAAGATTACTTTATTCATATTTTAGAAGGCAATTTACGTTTTGTCTTTTGTTAAAGCTTAGTAACTGCGATAATGAATGTCTTTGCTAATGCTAAAGTCAAACAGAAATGAGATGAAATGTAATCCTGATCGTGAGACGGAAAAATTATACCCAAATGTAGGAGAAGCTTATAGAAGAATCTTTTTTCACTTCTACTCCAATATTAACAAACAATCAGCCCGAAATTCTCTTTCGCTGAGATCCAAGTTTTAATTTAATTTTAAAATTCCAGTATCGCCGCACTTTTTTCTTCGTAGAGCCATGTAATTTACGTTAAAGAAGCTCCGAGTTCTGGATATAGTGAAATTTACGGGGAGCTTCCTAAAATTTACTTTAATATGAAATTATACAGGGAATAAAGTCACATTGCGCCGAAGCCATTGTTAGCTGGTAAAAAATTTATCCTTACGTGAGATTTAAAGCGGCCACTATCGTGCGTCTATATATGGTTGGCACTTTCAAGAAGTCTCGAGGCTTATACAAACGGGATACGACGTAGCGACGCGGTTGAAAAGTACATTAGCTTACCCCTCCCAAATATTTTTTATCCTAAATGTTCTGAAGTTTTAAAGTATTTTTTTTAATAGGTATAGAATAATACAAGGAAATTTAAAAAGTTTATTATGTACATGTAATTCTTTATAACTATCTGCAAAATAATTCAGGAAAAATTTCGAAAAAAGTTCCAAGATTTATAATTAATTATAAGGTTTGTTTAAATCTTCAATATAATTCTTCAAAAAGTGTACAATAAGATATGAAAATGTGGGGATGTGAGATGTGCCATTTTTCGAATCTTTATTCTTTAATTCAATAGGTACATAGTAACTGTTGACAATACGTTAAGGACTGCAGAACAACGCGTGCTCGAAATCGTTTTAAATATTTTATACGAGGACTATGAGCATTGGCATTACGCGGAGATATAAATAACGCATGGAGACTGCATATAAAAACGCAGGAGCGGCAAATCAAACAAAAACCTCCAAAAACATAATGGGAATTCGCAGGCAAACGACTGTGCTGTATGAAGAGTCACAAAACCAAGGTGTTTGCCTACAACTACTATGCGAGCAACCACATGAAGGAAACGGTGTTACAGTTTCCATCCTTATTTTTCCTTAGTTTTCCAAAATATTTTTTTAATAACACAAATCGAACTTTAATGTGGCGAACGATATCGCCTACTAGCCAAAGAACGAACAAGCCCGACCCAAATGCGAGAATCGCGAGCTACCTGCCCGTTCCCCCCATTCCTTGCAGCCTTTTTTTTTGCCGGTGGCCGCCTCTGTCTTCAGGCTCACATCTCGCTCAGGCTGGTTCTCGCGTTGGCCGCCGCCTCCTCATTTGTCGCAATCTCGCCCCTCGCCAACTTTTCCACCCGTTGGCGGTCGCATGGGAACGCCGCGTGGACAAACTCCGGTCCGCGAGTTTTTCGAGGAATCCTAATCTCATCTACGCCGCGGCGGTTCTCGTACGTGCAGCGGATGACCTCGCAGCCACCGCAACCACTGCTCGCACTCCCCGCACAAAGTATGTTCCCGAACAGGCGTCACTCCGCAGCCCTCAACCTACGTCAGCGACAGCGACCGCGCGAAGGAAAATGCGCCTTAAATGGAGCGTACAGCGACTGGCTCCTTCATCACACGGGCCACAGTGAAATGCTTTCTTGGGCCGCGAGGGCCGAATTCCCGCGCGCGCGGGCGAAGGGTGAGGCGGGCCGGGGTGCGAAAAATGACGGTCCTTAATGCTCGGCATAGGGGCCGCGAGATAACAAAAAAAAAAAACGGGGTTCGGCCCGGCAATCTTAATTGTGGAGTCGATGGCGGGCCCGGGCCGCCCGGGGATTTATCATCGCGCCTTTTTCTCTATTTCGGTCGGTGGCCGGCGGCCCCGCCGCCGGGGCTCTAAAAGATCCGCCGCGATCCATTTGACGCGCGCCCGCGAGAATTGATGCCTCGCATTTAGCAAAAGCTGAGGATAAAGTGCGGGGCCCCGGCGGCCCCGACTGCGAGGAGGCCGGAGACCGATCGCCCGCAATTCGAGATGCATTTCGTTTATTTTACCCGAGATTAAGTCTGAAGTGGGATTTTTCAAGGCGCCGAGGGGCCCGCCGCCCGGTGCCATTGACACTTTGAGAAACACGCGCGGCTTACGGGCAATACTGAATTTTCGTTAGCGTCGCTCACGTGGAAACGCCCTGCGAGTTACGCCCCGCGGATAAGCTCGACCCCCGCGCCAGGGTCGCGCTTTATTTTACAGGGCCGAGCCGATGTTTTCGAGAGGAAAATCCCCCCGTTCGTGCATTGATAGTCGGCAGTTTACAAGAAAAGACAGTTTGCTCAACTGCTGATTATTTACCCTTGACTCGACCCTTTCACAGTATCTAATCTTCAGAGTATGCCGATCCAACTAAACAATGTACTCAAATTATTTCCTCGTCGATATACATTCCTATTTAATTATTGTCGCTCATTTTTCCATAGATGGGTATTAACTTTATATAAATTTCACTTATTTCCATTCATCTATTTTATGTCGCATCTCGCTTTCGTTATCGGTGATTCTTGCAGTGTTTATACAGTACATTGAATGCAAACTACAATGTTAGTTATATAACACAAACAGGATAGAATATTATGTTAATTTATTAAAATTCAATTTGAATGTTTAACCTTAACTGGATTAATTAATACAAATATGTCTGAATTTTTATGGTGGTTAAAATCAACGTTTTGTGCCTCCGCTTTTGTGTAACGAGTTGCCTTTGTATTATACATTTTTTACGCTCGCATTCTTCTATTTTCGTGTAAATACTAATTATAAATAAGTGAATAAAGACAAACGAGAGTTATCAAGTGGAAATGAATTGCAGCACATGCATTGCCCTTATACAAGTCCAGTTCCGAAGACAGAATAAGGGAAAGCGATAAAGGGTAGAAAAGAGTCTCGGACGGACGATTCATCGATCCTTTAGCCCTGCCACTCGATGTGAATCCCGCGCGAGTATACGAAGACACATGTACGCTTGCCGAGTAATATGATCAGAAGTAGGACGTATAGCGTTGTGGAGCTGGCGAAGGTGGAAAAGGATAAGGTCGAGGTATATATACGACAAGGGTTCGCATGGGATAAAGGGCGTTTGGTATAAGAGCAACGTCTTGGATAAATCCTCGACTGCGCATATAAGAAGAAACGAAGATCGAAGGGTTTTCCTTAGGATAACAAGATTGCTAAATCATATAATTATACGGGCTCGCCCATGAGGTACTTGAAAACGGTAAACATATCCTAAGGGCACAGTAATTTGATAACCAATTGCGAAAAGAGAGCTTAATTTGTACAATCATAAATTGAACAATGCAGAAATGCTTCCCCTTAAGAAAAATTAAAAGTAACTTTGTTAAAGAATTTGTAATATACTATGTGGTAGTGTCTAGATGAGGAAAGATGTATTATAAGTATAATAATTCAAGGGCAGTTTATGTGAAGAAGAGTAGATATAGTAGTACTGTATAATGTAAATATGTAGATACAGCCTTTATACGAGGTATGCGTTTTACGAACATTCGGTTGACCTTTCTCGGTTGGTTTCACACATTGAATTGATTAAGAATTAATAATCCAATGCACGATATATCGGAAAGTGTACGTATTTCAAATGGAATGTTTCAGCGAAATTTATCAAACTGATATGTACTATCCAAATAAGAAATTATAATGCAACGCTGTGTATAATTCCATATACGCGTCCTCACACCGATAAACTGTATCAGCGCGCAAACTGGCATTAATCATTCGACTGTCATCCGCGAACAACGATCAAGCGGACCCGGGGCAGGCGGTCAGTCGGAAAAAGGGCAACTCGGCGCCGGGCGATATAACGGCGACGGGGCCAATCGCGCGGAGGAGGCCGCGCCGCCTCCCGGGGCAATTAGGAAAAAAACTCCGAGCGGATATAGAGGAGGTCGGGGCGGCGGCGGCGGGCGGTCGCGGGCTCCGGGGCTGCGCGCGACCCGGGCGGCGGCGCCCGTCGCCCGGGGAGGCTGTATCGATTGGGCGCCCGAGGCCCGCGCGGAGGCGCGCATTCCTCCGCGCGGCGCGCCGCCCCTGCGGCCGGGCTTTCGGGGCCGAGTTTTCCGTGGGCTCGGCCAACTGGCCGAGAGCCCCTCCTAATCAAGGGGATCATCGCGGTCCTCGAGCCCCCGGGTAAGGAGAGGAGGCCGCCCGCCGAGGTCCATCACGTACGCCGGGGAAAACCTGTTAATGGCTAGTGAAAATGTTGGCAGACGTTGCTTAAAGAGACTTGGCTAATTCGAAGATAATAAGGTTAGCCGGCAATCGATGGACGTAATTAGTTGCGTTGGAATGACTCCTAATGTGGCTGGATTATCGTCTTTGTAGCGTGTGCGGGTTCTAGGCTTATTCTCAGCTTGAGAATTGAGTAGATGATAAAAAATATCTGAATTAAAACTTTGAAAAAATTCAAATATTGTAGAATTTGAATTCGATGATAATTCATATCTGCGACCTATATGACTCAACCACCTGAGCTAGTATTTTGTTGATCGTTATCCGATAAAAATTTGATTTATTAAGAGTAAGAAGTAAAGGATACTTACCAAAGTATTCCTTATTTACTCTAGTAGAAACTTACATTAGTTTCGGACAAGTTTATTGGTAGAATTAGTTAATTTTGCAATTCTACTCTTCAACGAAAAATGTAAATGCAAAAAACGCAAGCAAATTAGCTCAAGTTTCAACGCATGGTTGGATTTTTTGATGGCTTTTGTTTGATTAACACGCTTGACAGAAAAGCCGGTCAATTTCCTAGCAGAGTATCGTAACCTAAAAATCACGAGAAGAAGTACGTAACGTTGAAAAATGGTGTCAACAGTTGCACAAAGTTTGTTTACAAGCCAAGCTTTGTTGTTCGCAGTTTAGCTTATCGTTAAGTAAAAGCGGTGCTAATTTTTTCCCGGCGCAAAGTTTGTCGGCGGCCGATATGCATAGGCAATGACTACCGAGCCCGATTGGGCTTATCTCCTCGGCGACAGGGGATATCGCGGGCCAAAAACTCCTAAACACGTAGTTGGCCGCGTGACGGACGAGAGGCGAGGGCCGGCGAATCACGTACGCCGCCAGTTCGGTAACAGTTTAGAAATTGTTGGGTGGGGGAGGGGGGCAGGGCGCGACGGCGCCGCCGCGGAGATTAGCGGCTATATCGCCCCATTGTTAACTCGCAGTTTTAAGTAGCGCAATTTGGGGCGGGGCGAGGGCGCAGGCCAGCCTCCGGCGCCCGTCGCAGATGTCGAACTAACTTGGCTACGCGGGGCGAAACTTGGCCCCCGCCGGCCGGATCTCGGGGGCATCTCGTGTTTTGGGCGCATCGCGCGCCAACTGATACGGGCCGGCGGCGGCGTCGGCGGTGGCCCTATCGCCGGCCTCCCGGCGGACCGCCGCCGCCCGGGCTGCTTTCTTTCCGCCGCGAGCGCCGCCTGCGGAGCCCCACGGCTTCCACGCCCATTTGTCTGCGTCTCGCGGGAGCGAGCCCAAGGGCTGCCGGGGAGACGTTCGCGCATAGTCACCGCCGCCGGGGCTGCGCGCGAATCTATTGAGACCCAACTTTCCCCCGGCCCCCGGGCTCAAAAGATAAATGGCGCGGTGCAGTCGGACCGAGAGTCGACGTAATTAATCGTCCGCTCGAGAATTTCAGGCGGCCACCGGCTACTGCGGTCACGCGAGACCCGCGCTACGTGATAATTAAAAAACTGCTTTGGAGCGGGCTGCGCCCCGGGCACACATTGCGCTATCGCGGCCGCGGCGCCCGCGAGCCCTGGTCTCTTGCTGGGGGACGCGCGTCATCTATCATCGAGCCGAAATTTACCTGTGCCTTATTGGAATAGTATTCAAAGTCGTACTTCCCGCCGATTCTTAATCGTCGCGTGGGGGGTAAATCGAGGGCGCCGGTCTCGGAGCGGGAACTACGCCCTCGAAGCCACACCGGGCCAATTTTTTTCGTGGAACCCTCCAACTTTGGGGTTTTCCAGAAAAATTAAGACGTGCCTGAGCGCGAGGAGGAAAATGTACTGCCCGAAGAATCGGGCCGGGCGCTTAATGCGGCTTTCAAATTTCTTTCAAAGTTTAATTGGAAGTACACTCGGCTCGTTCATCACGCGTTCAACTCGAGTTACAACAATCATTACGCGCCGAGGCATTTGCATGGCTTAAACGAAATTCCGGAGGTACACCTGCGCCCGAAGGTATGCATCAATATCCCGAAGCGCCGAACGGCTTCCATGAATCGTTCGATTAATCCGATATTTAAAGATTTATTACGTTAAAAGGTGGAAAAAATTATCGCAATCAGAGCACCCGTTACACCTATAGCCGCGAAATAATGCCACAATAATCCAGGGCGCCACCTGCACACCTGGCTATTAATAACCGAGTATTACGCAGCTGACGTTCTAAGTAAGTTGAGAAAGATGATGGGTTAGGACAAAAACTTCTACGCGAGAAGGTATTTCCATAAAGAAGGAAATGGCCCTCGCTGCAGCACCGACTTTTATATTGAATTTTACAACCTTCATATAAAGATTATTATATTTAAATGCTACGAGACATTTTCTAGTATTTGCATTACCTTTAAAGCTCCATTTACAGTTTTTTTCTTGGTTTAGACGATTTTATTACTCTCATATTTTACAATGAGAATCTATCCTTGCTTATCACACAACAAAAATTTTAAAAACTATTTAAAATAAAATGAAAAATTTAATGCATCATAGTGCCAAAGTCTAAGTAGATTAATGACTCAAATAAATAAAGAAATTTTTTTACACATTTTCGACAGCAGCACCATACAAAATGAAAAAAAAATACTCTTATTAAAACATTATGTTTTTCTTTGAAAACGAGCGATTTCCAGAAAAACTAAGAGCACTTTCAGATAGTGATGTACGCATGGTTGATTTTGCATGGTGAAAAGTGCAGGTATTAAAAAAAAAAGAGAAGATTGCAATGCACCTTTTATTGCCCTTGCCAAAATCACGTAAGTATATTAGTACAAAATTAGATCAACCAAGCACGATAAGAAATTAAGTACTGCCATCGCACTGAAATCATATGCAACTAGTGACTTGTGTAACTTGCTTTTACAATCTATGTTCTTTAACATCTGACCATCAGATAAATTATATTTATATAAAAATAACCTGATGCTGTTTGGAGCGAGATAAATAAAAGTAGCTAAAAAATTAATATCATATCATTATTATAAAATCTAAAAATCATATAAAAAATAGTCTCATAAGGTAAAATAAAAAATGAAGAAAAATATTATACTAGAATCTTTGCACCTAAATAGTTAAATAACGATATTTTTGTTTTAATAAATATTAAATTTAAAAACTTTAGAAAAATAATTCTTCGGGTCGAATTCGAGCTTATCACATTTTACTGAATCTCTCTTTATATTTTCCTTATACCATTCAATTGAATTTGACTATACATTTGCTCAACTGAATTCAATAATATTATTATATTACTGCATCACGCTGATCGATACAGACTCTGCCCTAGGCTAAATTTATTTTGATTTAATTTTGGATGTTTGCGCAGAAATTCAATTCGTCGATTTCTAAGAAAATGTTTCGCGTTATTAAACGAAACAGATGATTTCATAACGGTTGATACAGTAAACGTAATATTTTCATTTATTTGCGACTCTGATGTGATAAAGGATCCGATAAAAGCTCGGGCTACGATATAACGATATACCCAAACAGAGCGATTTCATTGGCTTTTACCTTATTTTAAGCCAAATGTTTATACATACTATTTTTTTAAAATCAAATGGATCGAATTTCCATTCGGCATTTTCCGCCAGCAACTACGAAAATTTAACTAACAAACTGCGTTTGTTATGAACGTATTGCGCAGAATATAAACATATAGAAGCCGTTGCATTGGAATCGATTTTTCCCGTCCTTCTAAAAAGCCGACGGCCCCGAAAATATTGACGCACTCCTTCCGGTAGAAAAAGCCCGCGAACTCGGCCGCGTACTCGGCCGCGTACATATCTTTTTAGTCTAAAAAGAGCCCCCGGTATAAAAACGAGGTGGAATAACTGGCCATGAATGTAGAATGTAGACTTTAGCGCATTCGCTCTCTTGACAATCAATTGGCAAAGGCAATATTATTCGGGGGGCGGCGGAAAAGCCGTGGCACGAACGGGCTCCAAATAAACAGGAAGGTGCTCGCGGAGCCGAGAGCCGTGGGGAAAACCAACAGGAGCCGGGGGACGAGGCAACAAAGCCGCGGGCCTCGGGCTAGCTGCTCCCCGAGCGGCAATTTTCAAAGTGTGACGCGGCCCCTCACGGAGACGCAGCCGATCCGAGGGCCGTCCAGTAAACCTCGGGCGCCGCGCGATCGAGGCCCCGCCCGGGGGCAGATAAGCCCCCGCGACGTATATATAACGAGACAATGAATTTCCCGGCGCCGGGGGGGAGGGGGAGAAGAATCACCGGGGGTAAACAGTCGCGAGGCCCGTATTGATTCGCGGCTCTCCGCGCGCAGCCGGTAACGGGCCCGTAATTGCCGGCCAATTTGCACGAGTCGCACGCGACCGCGAAAAAATAAAATCCAGGAAAGCCGCGAATTGCCTCGCGAATTGGCCGATCGGCTTGGATGCCTTTGCGCCGGCGACGCGCCCGGCGGGGGCATTAGCGCGTTTACGAGCACGCGATTAAACCACGCCCAGGGCGCGGAGCCGCCCTCCGTCGGCGCGGCCCTCCCTGTTTATCATTCCTTCATTTCCATCTCCTTATATATACTAGCCCGCTCCCACGTAAGTTTTATATTAATTGGGTTCACTGGCCTCGCGGGTCGACTCTCGTTTGCTGACGCGACGCAGTCGTTCGCGCAAAACTTTTCCCATTCGCCGACTGCCCTCGCGATTGTCTTCGCTGGATTTCATGAAAATCAACTTCCCTTTATTGATACACTTCACTTTCTCCTCTTACCAACAAACTCTAATGCATTTATAAGACAGCGCACTTTTTATAGCGCCGTTCAATCAGATTCCTCTTTTATTGCGCTTCTTGGGCCCTCGTAATACGATCAACTGGGATGCAATGAGCGACAAAATCGATAAATGTATTATTGTTTGTCGGCTACATGAGTGGATTTTGTTAAGACCAAATGTTATTTATTTTAGCTTTATTTTTTATCTTATAACAAAACTACGAATTATATGCAGGATTTTGGATTAGACTCTCGATCGGGTTACATTTTTAATTAGTGAAGAAATGATGTACCCGATTACCGAATCGTTAATTCAAAGGCTTAAAATGCATTAATTTGATTCAACAATGGCATGATTGGCTGCGAAAGCATCACCTTGCAGAGAATTTTCGTTTTCCACCATATGATGCCTATAAAAGGTTTTATTATTACAGGATAAATAAGGGTATTGATATAGGAATTCCAAATATTTTTTAATCGCGGAAAAATGTGTTTTTTAACAAAGTGTTAGTAAGCAATTGAAGTTTGGTTCGAAAATCTCGCGCAGAAAATTAATAGTGGAAACGGGTCAACTAACTACTGCATCCTTGCTGTAGCTGTAAACAACGTAAAATGGATCGCGTGATTACTTAGGTGTGACGTCAGAACTCCGCAGGAAAGCTCGTAACTTGTTTACGCGTCGAATAAGAAAGTAAATTCTGTTAAATGTTAATGTTCAACTCCGACTCTGTTTACGGATCAAACGCCAACGAAACGCGGCTACATCTATAGTTTTATCTAATGTCTTCATTGTGTTTAGGTTTGTTTCTTCGAGCCAGACGATATCGGCGTTTACTACGTTAATTAATTTCAGTAAGTACCGAGGTAAGTACTCATGTTATGACCAAAGATCGTTGAGATTCCATGGAATGATATTGGTAATTTTTATAATGTTAAAATGATGTTTAGTGTCTGATTAAATTAGTATAGTTGACGGAGTTTGATTTAGATTACGATTTTTTATGAATTCTAATAGTCTGATACAGTCTACACCTTTACTCGAAACTAGTGTTTCTAAGATTAGGATCTGGATTCGTGTAGACTTCATTTCAGACATAAATTTATCTGGAGTCTGTAGTATATTCTCGAGTATATTCGTGTACAATTTCAATTGAACTTTTGACTCCTTTTTGTATTTTTAACAAAACTTTTATATTGATTATAAATTAAAAGCCAATCTCTCGGCTCGTCTTTTTTAACTAAAATTGATACTGATCAGTTTTTAATCTAGCCAACTAAATTTTATCGCAAATTTATTCAGTTAGTTTTTTTGCATCTCATTTTTATTTGATTGTTTGGTAGTTGATAATAAATTGTCATCAACAATACCACTATTATTGATAAATTAATTTCAGAATAATTTCCCTTCTCTCGTTTTCTATATTTATTTACGACCAATTTCCAGTATTAGAGATTGACAGGGACTGTATAAAGTTTCTTTAGGTATGTTGTCATTAATTGGGGCTTAAGACAGTTCACAAGTGCTTTTAGTAATAGATACTTTGAAATAAATGACGGGAAATTTTTTTGACGTTTAGTTTGTCTAGGATATATTCAAAAGTATAGAACAATTGGGGATGTCTTGAGAGATGTTCAAAAAAAATTAGTTTGAATTTTGAAACTAGGTATCTGCTTCTAATTTCTTGATTTTCGATGAGAATGTGGTTTTACTCAGCTGTAATATAATTAACTCGATCTTTTAATAGCAAATAGCTGCATAATCAGTTTTGAGAAATCCTTAAAGTGCCTATTACATTTTTCTCTTAAACAATATTTCCTACAATGTCATCAGTCTGTTCGATAAGAATTCCCCCCGCACGATCCACAATTAAGCCCTGTTAGCTCTCCAGAATAAGGTATTTTTGAGCAACTGATACGTAGGCTGTTACCATTTTTGTAGTACATGCCCTTATGTGTTTAGTAATTGTTTGACTATTTTATTCTTAATTCATAAACTTGTAATGAAAATTGCTGAATATGTTGCTCTATAAATATCGATGATTTATTTAAATCGAGTAGGCTGGGAGAATAAGCATGTTTACAATAACTCACAATGATGATAATCCAAAATGATCAGAAGGTATAAATTTGGCAAATAGCGGAAGGCATTTGTTATTTTGAACGGAATTACTAAATTGGAGTGAAACGTAGAATTCAATTTAAATTACGCGTACAAATATAGCAGCCACATAGATACAATTAGAATTAGCTCGAAACAACCGAATTGTCAAGATAGCGGAAATAACAAGAATTTATTGGGTTAGAACGATCAACGCAGGTCGAAGTGTACTGAAATTCAAAATGATGTTCTACCCAGCAATGTCAAATATGACCATTGTAGATAGCATTATAAAAATAGCTAACGTTGCGTGATAACGAATAATTTAGACTACAATGTGAGCATATTAAAGGCCGTTTATATCACTCTATATGCAATGCCATTAAATTTATAAGCAATAATAATGGCTTTATACTAACAGCTCTGCAGTTTTTGCTCCATGCTGAATTAATTAATTTGGAACTAAATCAAAACATTATACCTTTAAAATTTACTCATATACATATAAATAGTATAATATCGATAGGATTATTATAGACCGACTTAATTATAGAACATAAGCATCATTCAAAATAATGCTGTAGCTTCATTTATCATTCAATGTAACATTTATGATAGAATAAAATAGAAGAAGAATATAAACTTTCTTCAACCGTTATTAAAATTATTTACATCTCGATTTACATAGTTTATATATACTTTTGGTAATTTCTAATTCGTAAAAATTATTCTTAAATGCTTTACGAACTTCATAGCGAAACAGCTTAAAATGTATTTAATAACATGTGTAAGTGTTACTAAACCGCTTGTATATACATATTAACTGAAATGCAATCAAGGTAATTTCCAGGGTAATTTCTATATTACTGTATATAAAATGAATGGCTACTGCAGAAATATTGATAAAAAAAATTAATTTTGTAGTTTTTACTAATAAATAAAGTATTTTTTGTCTTTCATCGATATGACTGAGTGACATTTCTAAGTCTGATTTAACTATTTAACTCATCTTTTTAATAAAAAATACACTTTTTGAATACTAGAATGCCTGAAAAATATTTTTTGTTAAAGGTTTTTATACAATAGAAAGAAATTAGTGTACTATCCCAAGATGAAATAGCATATTAATATGTTCTGAAATATATAAGTGCACAATTTGTTTGTATAAAAGAATATTCCGAATAGCACTACCTGTCTTCATCATGTTGAGAGCTTTATAATAAAATAATCTTTGGTGAATGATTTAGCATTAGTTTATAATATTAATGATCAAATTTTGATTTAAAATATGTAAATATTTCTAACGAAAATAAAGAATGAATTCATTCAAAGCTTACGTAACTTAATATTTTTTCTGCGACCTAGCATTATCTAAACTCAAATTTATATTATTTTAAGACACTGTATTATGAATTAATTTAGATACATTATGATCATTATCAAATTTTAGAAAAACTACCTTTTTGAATTAAACCGATACCTTGTCTGCAAGTATTTATACTCAAAAATTCAATCAGCGAATAATCGCTGTATATATTCTGTAATTTGGATAGTTTATCGAGTGCATTTTTTCAGTTTACTATGAATATCTGGCAATTTAATGCAGCAGAACCCCTTTTCTCGTTATAAAAAACTCTATAATCTATAATTTTTGCAAGTTACTCAACGCAAGCCAGATTGCGGACGCGACAGACCCTCGGGGGAGATAACGATGACGGGGGTAGGTTATTCGACAGGAGACGATTAGCCGACAGGTCTTGGGACTCGGGGGGCGGCTGCGGCTCGGGTCAAGCGCCCTGGGAGCCGCGGGCGCCGCGCCCTCATCATTGATTCATCGCTCCCCGACGACGCGGCGCCGGCAAACAGCGGAATAAAACCTCGGGCCGCCCCGGGCCCTCAATCTAATCGGTCCGCTCGACATTCATACACGCGGGCGATAGCCGCGCCCCGAGCGGCCGCTTAGGATGCGAGTTCGCGCCTCGGCGACCGGCCATTTGCATTCCAAAAGCGAGCCGCGGGCGGCGCGCGACCCGCGCTCGGCAAATATTGGCCCTGCCAAATCGCCCGGGCTTTTTCCGTTTTCCTCCCTGGGCAAAAATCGCGAACCCGCGGTGATTAACGAGCCACCGCCCGGCTGTTTGTCTCCGCTGCTAGAGGGCGCTCTGTATTTGCAATTTAAACGACATTAGATGGGATATACGGCGGACTCCGCCCATCGTACACTGCAATAAAGCAAGAGGCCCGCGGTACTCTCGTCCGGTTTCCTGCGAGTCAGCGGGATTGCTACCTGAAACGCTGAAACGCAGCTGCAGTCTCGGATGCGTCAGGTGCTGCTGAAGTATGCGGAGCGTTGAAGGACGCCGATGAATCGATCGTGCATTTAACTTACCTGAAACATAAAGAAAAATTTTATTTAGTCAAACTGTTTAATTTCTCGGCAAATTAAAGGCATATTGTATATATGTATATATACATATATTACATATACAATTAATTCTTGACTATAATGTTACAGTTGAAGACCAATGAAGTTTATTTATAAGACACGGAAATGATCAAACTATTTGGCTGCAGATATAAAATTTATATATAAATACCCACGTGTGTTATGCTTTTATAACACGTGAAACGAAAAAAATTCGCGTATATATATTTGGAGTTTTAATCCACTTGGTTATTTATGAATTCATAAAGTATGTATGAGTTGATTGGTTGTGTTAAATAAATACCCTGTCTCGGGATAGGACAATACCCTCGGGCTCAGTTCCAGAGATTGATTGTCTCTTTGTTGGTTATTTTGAAAAGGGTTCATCCTCGGTTCTACAGTGACTGGCTCCACGCAGAAGTGCAACGCTTCACTGTCGCTTCTGTTACTTGGATAATTAATTATAGTTGTAGAAGGAAACCGAGAAGGAAACTGCTTCCCAGGGGTAGCTCCATTAACCATCATTGCAAGCGCACTGGTGAGAAAAAGGGCTTTATGTTGATTGGGAGAAGTGGCTCTCGCTCCATTTTCAATACAATTAATTTCTATAACGACGCGTGACTCTCCTCACGACGCTCGGAGGTAGGAAGTGAGGAAGGGGGGAGAGTAATTAGTGTGCGGGGAGAGGATTGGCGCACGCGGTCTCCCCCTCGCCCTTCTCTTGTATCTACATATGCATATAGCATTAGTAACGACCACTATATATAGAAGCTCGTTACTACATATTGTACATGAATCGCCAACTGGTTTGTGTCCCTCCAATACCAAGGGTAATATTTAATTAGATTTGGCCAATAATTAACATATTTTATTCATTATAATAGAGTTAATGACTTTAACTATATTTGTTACACGCTCATCGAGTGTTTAAATACGTTGATTTTTATTAAATATTCCAAAGCGTTTCGCACCTCTTAAAATTTGGAGGCATTTATTCATACGTAATAAATCCATACTCCCATAAATCGATAAGTTTTTGTAATTCAAGATGCGTTCACTGAAAGTGCAATATTTTACATGATATGATAAAAGTATGATATATATATGCGAAAGATGTCTAAAACAGAAAATATAAAGTATGTATATAAATAATGCACATACAATCATAATATTAATCGACTTGCCTTATGGCCCAAGATGCAGATCACATTATTTGATATAGTACTATAGAAGAATTATTTTTTATTATTAGATAGTAAGATTTATTAATCATAATCTATCACATCAGTTGCAATATAACTATAGTGGATGAGATATTCTCAAATGTATGAAGGGACCATTTAGGTTTCAAAACTTTTGCTTGAGTTTCAGAGATTCGTCTTCATTTATCCTTTAAAATTCATTTCAATGATAATATCACATGATGCACCAACGCATCAATTTTCCTTCGTCGGTACAAAAGTTCCTTTATTATCAGCATTTTAGAAGATATAAACGAAGAAGATTTATTTTGAATTAAATTTCATTTTCATATAATCTACACGAGCTACTTTCATTGATATTATACAAGACATTGATGTTAAAAATACACATTTTATATTAAACTATGACAGGTATATACGAGTTATATTTTCTCGATGGCTTTTTGTATTCGCTATTTGACATTTTTACACGCATTTTCCCTTGATGCACGGATATACTTTTAGACTAAACAAATATAAAGTTAATAAAATTTATGGGACATTATACGAAGTTGCGTGGAAAAAAGAAGAATTATCCTGTCGCCGTACGCGTTCCTAGGAGCTTTTATCAACTTCCATCCCATAAAATAGTTACATTAAAAAACAACAATTTACGCGCATAAGCTACTTGACAATAAATCATTTCTAAAGTGATAGTAAGTATATTTTATAAGCCTAGAGAAATTGTTTCAGCCTCGAGGGCGACGTGCACAGTTAGGCAAATTAAGCTTTCATCAATCACTTTAAAATCCAGCGCTTCAATTTATCCATCGATCGGCCCGTGAGTGGCAAAGGCACTTACAAAGCTCAATGAAAAGTATCGCCGCGCAACACCTCGGCATTATAAATTTAATAATAACATAAAACTTAATAACTCGTCACTCGAGAATTAACTCGACGCCGGCCGAGAATTCCGCCCGCCAATCCCAAAGTTTCCCCATAAAAGATGGCCGTCTCCCCCTCCCCCAAAGAGCCCGACCGGCACGCAAAGTTTTATATTTCGCGAAATTCAGCCGCGCGGACCCGAAGCGAAGTGCAAGATGCCCGCGCGCCCAATTATTAATTAAAAATCTCTCGACGCGTGCGGGGGATATATCGCGGGCGCAGGTTGCGCCGGCAACCTATCTATCGGCGAAGAGAAAAAGCGCGATGGCCCCCGGGGCCCGCTCGTAACTTCGGCGGGGGTAACGAGGCGTTCCAGCGGCACAAAGCCCGGGATGATTCACTTTCGATCGCTGCCTCCGCCGTAAGGAGCAACAACGCCGAGTTGCTGGCAAATTACACACACATATATATATATTTTCGCGGGCGGCGCGTGTATATATATATATACCTGGCTGCCGATCGATCGGTTGCGGGCCCTTTTTCCCCGGCGCGTATATGCAAATGCGCGGCGCCGGGTTTATTGATGATTAAGCCGGGTAAAAGCCGGGCGCCGGTTGTTATGTCGAATGCGTGTTTTCTCCGCGGCTAATGCGATTGCGCGGCCGGCGCCCCGTGTTTGCTTTGGGCGCTCGCGGCTTTTATTTCGGGGCCGGGATGCTTTTCGATTATTTTCGGATTCGGCCGGCCGCCCCTCTAAAATATGCACTTTTCATACGAGATTAGCCGGTTTTCCATCGGCATTTTCCGCTCCACTTAAATTTGGATCTGGAGGTGCGCTCCGGGCGAACTTCCCTTAGTTTATCGAGCACATCGACGACGGGGGGAGAAGCTCTTTTAAATTCACTAACTTCTTGCTCGGAAGTTTGCGCTTTCGACTGCCGGAGGGTAACAGATTGCATCATGGCTTGCATTGATTTTTTTCGCCGGCCCTTTCTCTCGTGGTGTACGGGATTTTCTCCTTGCACGCATTCAATCTTCTTGTTTTTTCCAACAATTCCAATACTTACTTTTGCTTAACTGATCCGCGTTATTTTAAAATAATAATATCCTCTTATATTTACTCCCTCTATACCTCTTGGCTATCTCTTGAGGTCAGCTTTATAGGTTACATCGTACATATTACCGAATAAATTTTCAGATTCTAATAAATGTTATTAATTTCAACTAAATTAAACTATAAATTCTCTAGTAGTAAGGTTTATGGTCAACGGTTTACCATTGTTTACGGTTAAACGTTATTTTTCAAAACAAATAATCACCGCTATCCACAGACTACACGCTAAACCACATAGGTTATTGCTGGCTAATTTGTAAATTCCAGCAAAAAGTGGTCGAAGAAACTCGCTTTCATTTTTACTAGAGCTTCTACATGTACAATAGTTTTACACCGATCGCTGGCTCCATCTTGTACATTGATTATTTTCCTTCGACTCGTTCGTTCGTCCACCTCAATTGCATGCTTGACTCGTATTTTATCAACGCATTACAAGAAAATCCAACAAGGCTCCTTCGTTAAAATGCTCTTCTACATACATATATATATGTATTTATATATTCCGGGGTAACCATAAAATAATGCCCATCCTCAAGTGCGTCATCCAGCCGTCCAATATTTCAAGGGGGCTACACTAGGCCATTAGCGATTCCCTTTTCCGTTCGGAAAACGCCCGCGCGGAATCAATGAATCGCCCCCTGCAGATGCACTAAAAAATTTACGAGCCTCGTCTCCCGCGCGGCCCTGATACAGAGCGCGAGATGCCGGCTTGGGGCGCGATATCGCTCGGCAGCGGCGCCCGGGCGATAACTTAGCCGGCCGACTGTATCCAGCCAATTACCGGTTAATTCGATAATCGGCCGGCCCAGCATATCACAATTACCGGTGCGAGTGCAGCGCCCAACAACTGGCCCATCCATTCGACGCGTTGCCCGGGCGAAGTAAGGGGCTGAAGTAATCCGGGGCGCGGCTCCTCCGGAGGCGTCGCTTAGCCCCGTCAACCGAGCGCCCTCGAGTCTCCCCGCGGCGCCCCGGCTCCTCGTATACTTATGCAAATATTCAATAGTCCAGGGCGCGGCGAGTGCAGGGATCTCTCTTTCTCCGAGGGCATTATACGTAATGCGGGAAAAATTTCACAGCCAAATGTGCCCGATTACCCGATGCAAAGCTCGACAAATTTATGGTTACCGACCGAGGCCTCGAGACGGGCCGCTTTTTTTTTTTTTATCTAAACGAGGCCCCCTCCCCCGGCCGACCTTGATTATTCGGGAGATTTAGCTAATACTGCCATCTAAAACCTTAAGCGGAGAGTACGAGTTTAGCCCTTATGGCGCGGGAATATATATAGTATCTTTTTGATACATAACTGACGGGACGGATAGTACCCGATGTACCGCAGTTGGCTCTAGTGCTCGAATAGTTTCAGCTTGTCCCTCGGTCCTCATCATTAGTACGTATTCTGTAATGGATATTGCTACTCGGTGCGGAAGTGAGCCCTGCACAGCTCCGTTGCTGCGCCGAATTGATTATCGAGGGCTTTGACACCAGCTCGTCGCATAACGGACGTATCGCTGTTAATAGTGAAATAAAAGCCCACGCGAGTAATACATGGCTCGTCTTTTTTGTTTTGTAATAACGCTCGAGAAGCGGCGCAAAATAATGCGTACCGTTAATAAAGAGCTTACACGTAAAAGGCTCCGGGTGCGCAACTCCAAGTTTTAAATCGAAATTTAATGAAAGGATGTAATGCCCTTTTCAAAACACGCGGCCCAGGGACAATTCTCCCGAATTAGCAGAGAAAAGTTAGTTAATCAAGAAGACCGACGAGGACGCATTTCCATAAGAGACACTTGAACTCGGGCGCGGCAATGAAACTCAAGTCAGGATCTCCTTAGTGTAGCCGGGGCCTAATCCAATGTCAATTTACTCCCGAGAATTCATCGGTAATTTTATCACCTGCAATTTTTCACCGCCTCTCGGGGCCAGGGCCAACGGGCAAATAGCATTCGAATCCTCCGAACTTTCTCGCCTCGGCCGACGCGACCCCCCTCCCCCCTCCCCCCCTTTGCCCCGCGCCGCTCGCCCCTCTCAAATCAAAACTTTTCCGCTTAAACGCGCGCGAGAGCAAGAAGGTGCCATCCGCCAACAAAGCTAGCGCGAAAAATCGGGGCGGAATTTGCATTTGCATAATCAGCGATCGCGCGGGGAGTGGGGGAGGGAGGGCGGGTGAGCGAGAGGAGGCGTCTTTCCTCCCGGGGCGTCTAGACGATAGGGCGCGCGAGATAGGTTAGACCCCCCTCCCGTCCTCCTCCCCCCCCCACCTACCAAAACCCCCGGCCGAGCCCGCTCCCCTCCGGCTCGCCGCCCCCTCCCCGTGCTCTCGCGGGCGAAATGGAGAGGTCCTTTATTCGAGGGCGCCTGTCACTCCCCCCTTCCCCGCCCCGCCTCACTCTGCCTGCACACCTATGTATATGAGCGTTCGTCTGCCCGGAATGACTTTCGAGAGTCAGCGATAAAGGGAACCAGTCGGGGCTACGAGCGGTCCCACCCCACCCCGCCTCGCCTCGCATCGCCTCGCCTTCCCTCACCCGGTATTACAGATGACAGTTTTACTCCTTACCTTTCTCTAAAAAGGTGCCTCGGGCTAATGTCTATTTTCGTTGCTTTCCGTTCGCGGAAAGCGATCTCGTGAATCGTTATTGAAGCAAGGCCGTCTTGCCGGGAGCCTTATTTAGCTATTATGACAACTTGCAAATTATATATTTGTATCTAAAGTGCTGGTCTGAGCTACGGGTACATTGATTGCAATTATTGAATGAATTATTGCTGGTAAATTGTAATTCATTTTGCAAAATCTATGTAGAAAACAAGATACAATTTACAAATGAAATATGATTGAATTAGAAATGTGTAAAAAATGAGTGAAAAATCCGTACATTTTCTAAATATTTCTTAACGATCAAAATATTAAAGAAATTTAATTTATGATACATTTATCAATTTAAACTTTCACAACATCCTGTATTCGAGTGTATATTTGTGTATTATTGTTTATAGTAATAATTTTTGGTCCTTAATCTGTACGTACCTTGCTAAATATAGCATTACTTGTTCTTTTTTACTCTACTCTTTGCTTCCCACAAATATCAACTAAAACTGTCTCTCTTATAAAGTCTTTTATGTTTTCCAAATCGCACTTCACGTATAAGCTCACTATCATGTTTTATGTTTTATTACTACAGCCACCGTTTACATGATAAAATGTTTAAGATAATTCTTGATGAAGTCACTGAAAAAACTGATTCAGATTACAATTTCTAACCTTAAACTGGCCATAAATTAATCTGAATTTCCATACTTTTACAATTTTAAACACCTTTAAAATCTTTACTTCACTTTTATATTTTTAATTCATTAAATACTTATTAAATTTAATTTAAAGTCTTTATTTATTATCTCTGCACGTACCTACGGCTTTATAACCTATCCTGTAAGCATTTGATCTTTTATCTACATTCTGAAAGTTAACAGAATTGCCCAAGTTTTTATACCTATCTTTCCCATGATCGATTGAACTGATTTCTTAAATGTTCCTATAATAGGATTCAAATATATATTGAGCCTCGTGTAGTAAAAAAAAGTTAACCTTAAAGTAATTAACATAAAGTATCAATTTTCGAGTTTACTAAACAGTCATTTTAAATAATTCTTATGATCTATAACTTTAGGAGATTGAACTGCTAAATTGATTTCAGTGTCGTATTTTAAGAAGTCAAAATTTAGTGGAGTCAGAAAATATAAGAATATCCATCAGATAATTCAGAATAAGTAAGGTCTATTGGAAAGCGGCGCAATTCGTGAAATCTTGACTTACTGTCTGCGGCAAATACAAATCATCATATCCGCCGCGGCTTTGCTATCGATAGCAGGTTCGAGATGAGGCGTAACTGTAAGCGGATCATTGATTGCATCTTATCCTGGCACTCGTGACAGACGATAATTGACGAGCGTAAACACACCCTCTCAAATCTGCATAACGAGGTAGACGGCATTCTATTACTGGGCGGCGGAGGGATTTCCCTCTCCAATGCAAGCCTCGGCTCGAGTTCGAGCGCATTACTGACGTCATCTTAGGCGCCTCCGTTGGAGCATGATAAATAAAACGAAAAAGGTGCAAAGCTGATTAAATTTATTTTACCTATCGAGCGCACTTCCGCGTCGATAAGAGTTATATAAGCAATGCCCGTTAAATCGCTTCATCCATCGTCACGATATACTGGCGAGTCGTGCCACTATTACTGAGTCAATTCTCCTAATTGCGCTTATACACGGCTTACGCAAGTAATTTTTATATATCGGTCAGCGATCGGCGAGGATCAACTTTCGTTAAAAATGGAGCCATTGCACGGCCTGGCATGTATGAATTTCCTCGCAGGAACTGCCCGGGAATAGAATCCTGCGAGCCGTGCCCAGTTTTAATGCAGTTTAAAACGTCATATAGGGGTCCAGGCTGTGCAAGCGTTATATCACTGCCGCACGATATCGCACCTGCGCTCGCATCCATTATGCTCGTTCGCATTTACATGGTCGCCGCCGCCCGCGGCAAGATATGTGTATGGGCATAATGGGCGATGATCAATGGTCGCGCGCGCGCGCTCACCACTACATCCGCGCGGGGGGAGACCGTGAAATCCACACGCGCGCCGCCCTCCCCGCCCCCACTTGCAGTCCATTGTTATATCCTTTACAACTTTTGTAATGTCCTAATTTACTGCTCGACATTTTTCACCGTTTCGCCAACGAGTGTCCCTAGGAAATGCTTTAAAAAGAGCTTTACGAGCATCTTCGCCGCCCTATAAAGCACTTCATAAAAGTGTCCCCAAATGCCACGCCCGCGACATTTGCTCGAACATCGGGAGGCTGTTCTTTTAAGGATCCGAGATAAGTAGTTTACTCCGGCTTCGATATTGCGATTAATTAGCTACTTCCGGGACCGTCAAACGTTATCCGTGGATTTTCCATTCGACAGCGCCGCGCGGCGCAAAGTGAGTCGCGAGAGATTAAAAATAAATGACTCCGCGGCGGATAAGCCAACCGGAAACCACTTACAAGGTTATTAATTTCCCTGAATTTCGCTAACCGGCATATAAGAAGAGGCACAAATAATACGAACGATCCGCGCTAGTGATTCTATCAATTTTTGTCACCTTGTCAACTTGGCCTGCAAACCGTTCTTTTTACGACGTTTGAGGAATTTTCTAGGAATTCGCATTAAAATTTCCGCGTTTAAAAATTAATTCGTTGAACCATCTAACTTCTCTAACAGAATCCGAGTATGATCGACGTTTATTTATTCACGCGAGCTTAGGTTTTAAATTTGGATACACTCCGAAAATGTGTCCATTATTTTTGGCGCTCAAATAGTCGCGCTCGCACATACACATTTAAATCCATACAGAATAGCTATTTAACTCTCCAGTCAGCAAACTCTAATATAATCTTATATACGGAATCTGACAATCTATAAAAAGCAAAATAATTTTGTACTCTGGCTATTTTACTGCATATAGATTCGCTGAAAGTACCAATTATACGTGTAGTAAAATTGGATCAGATTTTAACATATATATATCTGCACGGTTCTCAGAGTTTATTTATAGAGCCGGGTATTTTTCGTGCTAAGGCAGTATATTTTAAACGGGCGAAGGATCCCGTCTTGCAAATCGCCGCACTCCTTTATCCGCCAAAGGTGTGGCATGCGAAAATATTTTCGCGGCCTCGCGCGACGCTTGAAGGGGAATAATAATCCCCCTTTAAAATATATCGGTCAGTTGTCACTTTTTTAAAACTGATATCCCGCGTTAACGCCGCCGTCTACAGCGCTGATAAATCGCGCATGATAGATCGGCGATTCACGTGCGGACGAGCCGTTCCTTAAAACTGTTTTAACTCCGCTCAATCTAAACCGTGTAGCAATAGCCCGCGCCACAATGCATGGACGTACAGCCGGCTCGGGACTTATGCGCCTTGTTTAGCCGAGCTTTTAATCATTCGCCCGTTATAATTGCCCCTTATATCCACTGGCAAGTTGCAGTCGTCGGCGCTTAAACCTCGGGCCCCCGGTCGGATAGCGGCGGATGCACACTGCGGGGGTTGGGCGCGGCCCCGGGAAATTGCCGAGGAGCCGGGGCAACTTCGCGTCCGAGGGGTATATAACGGCCCGCGGAGCTCGCAGTCCATTTGCTCGGCGGTCCGCCCGCGTGCGCACGGCCTCCAAATTAGCCGGCTCCACGGGCTCATTATACGACCGGCTGTTTGCGCCGCGGGCACAGAGGGACAGGGGGGGGTGTATTAAAAAGGCCCGGGGCGCAAAAGACCCGGAATTATCGCGGGCTTATCGCGCATCGGCCCGGCCGCAGGGAAATCAAAGGCCAAATAGAACAAACAGGGCCCGGGCGGACCGGTCGGAGGTGCGCGCGGTGCAGGGGCAGGAAGCGGCCGACAGGTGCAGAAGAGTGGAAACGATAAAAAGCCCACTGACGCCGGGGTCCCGGGGCAGGAAAAAGCCCTGACGCCTGAGCAAGATATATTTCTTTGGGCTTATCTGCCCGACGGACGGGTTAAGGCGCGCCGCCGCCGCGGCTAAGGAGGCCTTGTCCTCGCGGCTCGCGGCCGCCCGGAGGCCCGGGCGCGAGCAACTTCTCAAGACAAATTAACCATTTGAATAAATTTCTCGGTTGCCGAGCCGCCGCGAGTTTTAGGGCCCGCCCTGTAAAGGGATACGCCCCGCTCGCTTTCAATCCTCACGCCCGCGGGCAGACTCGCCTGATCTAGATAAATATGTATTTATTGCGATAAAGTCCTTACGAAGCGAGCAGTGCGATACTAATTGCACCTCACGTCGACTAAATTGGAGTTTATTGCATTAGCTCGGGTGGATATCTTGTGCATGCTAAAGGATTCAGTGGATTGGGCCAATTAGAGCTACCGCGATCACCGCTACCCGCGTAAAAATAAAACAGGATCGTCATTTTGACCCGAATAATCAAGGCTATTCAAAAAATAAATGAATCTCCTGCGCATATAAGCATGATTGGAACAATACAGAACATCCTCGATGGTACTCAATAGACCGAGGGTATCGAAGCATTACTATATAGACTCCGGGCATTGATCCATTTCAAACTTTCAGTGCATCCAGGACAACGGAGAAATCCGTAACGTCATGCTCGAGTGATTTGGAAACTCACCTAATCCTTTTAATACGCGGGGCGTAACATCTTATACATGGTACTTATTTAATGTATGTAAACATAGACACTGCGACCATCAGTCATTTCTCAGCTACTGTCGATGGTCTGCTGACACTCGATTTTCGTGACTAATGATTTTACTCCCAAAATATATCTCAACATCATTATTATGAAGAGGGAAAAGAGCTCTCAACATCCAATCTTTATGGGGACACTAGCATTATTTGTAAAAAATCTTGTAATGATCAGTTGTAATGACTGCATTAGTTAAACGACCAACGAGTGAAGGACTAATTTCTGCTCAACACCAATCAACCATGTCGTCTTTTTTATTTCAGCTTGTGCCTGTATTTATCCTGAATCAATGGATTTTTCATGATTTACGCTCTTCGAATAGTGAAATTTCTTCTACGATTTCTACACTGTGTTTTAAGCAAAAAACCTTCTCGGAATTTCGAATGCGATATATTGACTAATATAACAACTGATTAAACTCGGAGATCGACGCGAGGAGCGATGTAGCAGCTCAACTACAAGGCCCGCCGGGCTAATTAATTACTGCAGGAGCGCATAAAAATCCTCCTGTCCGAAAATTTGCTGCACTTGTGCCTTTAATTAATTTAGCCCTGGGGCTCGGTGGCTTCGCACAACCTGGCCTCGCTGTTCACCCTGGTTCAATCGCATTAGGAGAAGCTCCAGCGCCCGGGACGACTCCTCCAAAAAATATAGGAAAAAAATTCAATTTATCTGAAACATTCGTTCATTAAGCGGTGGCGTCGGCGCGCGCGGGAGCGAAGCCGACAAGCGGCTCCTCGGCTCCTTCCGGCCCCATCGATTGTCCGATTGCACTTAACCTGAGTGCGCGCCCTCGCATTATGCGGTCCCGCGGTAATTGCCAGCGGGGCGCGCGCCCTCGTCTTGACGATCCGCGCCCGGGGCGACCGAACCCGCGTTTAGGCGGCCGACTCGCGCGCCAAAGCCCGCCGGGGCCGCCATTTCCCGGCTCTCAGGCCGCGCCATTTCCTGTGAACCGCTCGACTTTTTTTTTCCCCTGGAACCCCGGATTTGTTGTTTGAAAAAAAAATTTTTTGGCCCAGTCCAAAGTGCGGGTTTGCATAAATTGCGGGGCTGAAGGCCGACGTGATTGTGGACGAGCGGCAGGGCGGACTGAAATTTTAAATGTAAATGCCGGAGATAGAGGCGCCACTCGCTGCGGCCGGGGAATCCCCGGCCTCGGGCGGGTTTTCACTCGGCATTAGCGGGGATTTCTCCGCGGATTAAGAGCCGCTGGAAAAAGTTTACGGGAGCTGATCGTTTTAGAAGCGCCATGAATAAATTTGCTCGCAGACTTCAATTTGATCGAACACGGGTTTTTACTTTGCGCCCGCGCCCCGGCCCCCGGCCCTTTTATGAATAGACCGCGGGCGTCGAGCGGCGCGGCCTCAAAGGCTCCAGGGTCAACCACCTCCAGGAGGGCAGGGCTCGAGGAGCCGCGGAGGCGCGCGCGCGCGCACTAGATGTAAATCGAAGCATGACGCGGAGGGCCGCGGCGTAATTCCAGGCGCGGCTGATACCTCCAGGGAAGAAGGCCCGTGTTAAATGGGGGCCTCGGGGCCGCCGGATATTACAATTTCACGGCCGGCGGCCGGCCGAACTTTTGTGGGGGACTGTCTCTCGCAGGTGCCGGGGCGCTATCCCGTGCACCGGCGGCCGGGGGGGGGGTTGGGTCGGGAGACGGATGTGCCTTCCGGGGCCGCTCGATACCGCCCGATATACGCGCGCGGGGCTCCTCCCGCGAGGTGTTGAAGTTTACTTTGGCGGAATCCTGCTGCAGCCGGGACGAGCCTGATTTAATTGCGCGGGGGCGCGGGTGTGTGGGTGCGGGGCCGCGGGCGGGTGGCCCGCGAGGCCCATTGAGACGTCGGGGCTGGCGCGTGCGGCGATGTTGTTTTCCCGGCGTGTACGAATGGCAAGCGGAAATCGATGCGGGACCCTGGCGATTAATTCGGAGCCCCGAGCGCCCGGAGCCCCTGCCGAATCCGCCTTTCAAAGGCTCTATTGCTCGGAGATGTATATCGCCGCCGTTCTCTCCGCAGTTACTGCGCTGGCGTCGCCGCCGACTCCGCTGCTGTTCCTGTGCCCTCTTGTCTACTTGTCCCAATAACTTTCCCTCCTCTTTGTATTCCCTGTTTTATCCCTTTGCAGCATGAAAATAAGACCTCCCTAAGGTTTTCTGCCTCTAAGATTGATGCGAGAACGTGACGATCCATCGACTGGACTAACTCTCCTACTCTCGTTGCTTTTATTACCAGGAATAGTAGTATCGATAATTGTTTTTAGAACAGCAAAGTTATAGTTCGTTATTTATTGTTAATACTGCTCCTACGTCGCAGTTATGTCAGTCAACTTGAAGGCTTGACAGTGACGAGAGATATATATGCACTTACTTGCACGACAATTTGTCATTAACAAAAATAAAGAGAAAAGCACGCGAAAGATACGGAAAATTGATGGGCGCTGCTAAAAGGCTCGTTGGACTGAAGCGCGATAACCGATTTATGGGTCGTGTAAACCGTATAGTTGCGCTGGAATTAATTGTGAAAATTAATTGATTGGCCCAATCAGGGCTAGCCTGCAGTATTATGCGTCGGATTACTGTACATAATCATCCGCTTACCATTATAGGTTAGCCCCCAAGTCGGTTTAATTAATCAACTTTAGCGATTAACGACAACTATTTGCAGCTCGAGCTAAAAGCCATACAGGACTTTGCCATTTACTTTTTCAAACTGCAGCACGTGATATATGAAATGATTTATTATACCCCATAAACACGTGATTCAAGCAGAATTTATACAGTATTATATTCTATCCTATACACTTTCTTATATTCTTTCAGAATAAAATAATTTTGAAATGAAATTGCCAACTGTTCCATCATCATATTTCAGATTGATATACTTTCGTGGTCTACCATAGCACATAGGTAGCACGGGCTATAACATTTCCGACCCTTCTTAGATTTCGTACATATATAAGACAGAGAAATCAACACTTTTAGATTCTTTACGATAAAGTATACCAAGTAGTTTTACAGCTCCTAATATTTGCATATTTCTAAAACAAAGGAGAAAGGATTGACTTTTTTAAACTTTTAAAATAAAGATATAACATTTTTAAAAAATTTATCCTTTTGATATTATCACTGTACGTTTCTTGATTTGCATAATTTGTAACTATTCCGGATTTGATGCTTATTTGTCCGTTCATTTATCATTCTACAAATATATGATTATTTTTCTCCACCCTATAATTGGTATTCCCTGCTCCCATATTCTTTTGGAGCGTCGTTAGCGAAGTCACGCACGTTGATGTTGGCTCTGGCATCGAGATCCTAGTCTCCGGCACACAGTCAAAAGTCACATTGATATTACACGGTGCAGAGGTAAATACACAGCGCCTTGCATATTCTGCATTTTTTCCGCTAATATTAAAGTCTCTCTCAACGTGGGATGCTTGTCGGGGCTCTTATTCCCCCATACCTGGACTCCCGTTCCCTGACGTATTTTGAGGAATCTCTCGCAGCCTGGAAAAAAAAGACTATGGCTGTGTGCGCGTGCTACAGGAATTCTACGTCAGATGCGCTATACGGGCCCTCGACAGAGGATAAGACTACACAACTTCTCACAGGGCGCGCATGGCTCGGAGCTATATTTTCAATATTTAATGATGTGCAAAGTCGTGTCTATTCATGAGTCTACATATCTGGCGCGCCCCTCCAGAGCGCGGCTGCTCGCGTTGCGCCCCACGCGAGGGCCGATGTCAAAGATCTCTTTGTTCCTTGAGTGCGACCTGAGTACGGCATCAGATCTTTTCGCATTCCAGCGCGCACCTATGAAATACCCTTTCATCCTCAGTGGCCCTCATATTCGATCTATAGTAATGTTCAAGATGATAGTTCGTTTGCGGCTTGACGTTCTGTATTTGCCGATTTCCTTATAAGGTGCTCGTATAGATTTCCTTTTTTTACATATAGGCCAGACCACCGCTGAGTGAGCCTTCAATTCTTACCTTTATTAAATTTATTCTTTGCTTCATTCCTCTATGATCTATACTTACTGTGCCATTATTTATTCATCAAATATATTTTCATCTGCCGTTCTTAAGATTTTCATAAATGATGATGTAAATTTTACAAATATTATATTTTTTTTAATATGATATATTCTTTGTAAAAATAAATCAGATAAAATCCATTAGAGTTTAATGTAAATTAGATCATTGGTTAAAATAATAAAAATATACTATCTTTTCAACGAATTTTTATCGATATACAATGGTCTAATTTTAAAAAGGAATCAATTGATAATCCATCAAAGTTCAACAAAGAACGCAGTACTCATGATCATTGCGTGTTACATTTTGTATTATTTATTCTTTATGCACATCGTATTTATAATTGTGTTCATTTTATTGTATTTGCTTACAAATACAAAAACACCTGTCTAAATATTTATTTGATTTGTAATCGAGATTATTATGTATAATAATAAATTGGAGTCTAGTTAATGAAATTGCCACATCTTAAATTCGCTTATTCATTGTTCTGATACTAATTAAAGTATAGCGTAATAAAGAGAATAATGAATCTTTAATACATGTTCTTATAATTTATTCTATTTATTCGAATCGAGCATCACATTAAAGTTGATCCAAGCAATTAAATTATATTTTTGCCGTATAGCAAATATTACTTGATAATATGCTGGTGTCATTATCTTCTGGAATGTTGGTTGTAAAGACTCGATTGAAGATGATTAGTGTTGTATAAAGGAGGAAGACATATTAAAGGATAAAATAATAAAGATATATTACGTTTGATTATTTCAGTAAAAATCTTCCCGTAATTATGTATTTGTAAAGTATTTTTATGAAAGAATTGATAAGATTTGATGTACACATGCACTCTTACAATCGCTCTGCGTGATTAACAAGTGAGGATACAAAGTTTGTTTAGTAATTGTCGCGGATATCGGGGTAAAGAAGAAAAGCTGTACATATTTATCAAGGGTTAACGTATATACACTGTAAAGATCGAGTGTGATTTATTTATGCAGAAAGTTGGTAAACTAATGCGAGCCGAGGGCACTAACACGGGCAACAATGACAAGGGCGGGGCCTTGATTAAACGATTTAATTAACTTTTCAAGCTCGGCCTGCCTCGAGAGTGATGCGGCGCAATTTCGTTACAACGTAAGGCAGACGGGCAACTCGGCACAATGTGAGGGCTGCACATCGGGCGCGCACGCGAGTGTGCAAGTACATTCTTCGCGTCGATTCGCAGCGGCCCGTATAACGGAGCACATCGGCCGCCCGGGCGCCCATTCACTCCGGCCGATAAATTACCGGGAGTCCCATATTCAAAGGCGCGGCATTATCCCGACGGCAACAACTATGGAACCGGCTCGCCCGGGGCCATTTGCATGCGCCCCGGTCAGTTGTCCGTCATCGCTCGGCCGCGAGGGGAGCTTCCTATCCGCGCGCGAGTCGCATCCCCGGGCGCCCGCGGCCACTAAGAAACCGATCTCCTCTGTTCGGCCTGCCCCACTCCCCTGTCCCCCTGTGCGCAGCTGCGGGCAGCGTCCCGCTCGCCCCGCTAATGATATGTATTACGCGTCGGTAGAATTTCCCCCGCGACTCGGATGATGGAGCGCGGGTAATGCGCGGGGAGATATATAGGGAGCCGGGTAAGGTGTCGGCCTGCCCCTCGGACGGCTTTGTGCCCGCGGAACTCTTTTCCGCCCGGATCTTCGGGGCTGATGCATCGAGTCGTTTCGTCAATGCGCCCCGCCGTCAATTATTCGTTTACTTGCCCGATTCCGGGGTCGGAGCCGCCACAACTTTAGGGGTCCTTGTTTACTTGGAAGCGCTTCCTCGAAAGCGCTCATTAGCTACGTGTACATGTATATATATATGTATACGTGTACCTAGGCGAAAGGGGAGTGGGGTGAAAAGTCGGAAACGAAAGTAGGAGTAAAAACCGGAAATGCTGCAGAGAGTGTATAAGAAGTATAAAGAAGAGACGCCGCCTCTTTGCCCCGGAGTTATAATAATGGATGTACGGGAGGGCATACGCCCGGCTTAAAAGCGTCCCCTAAATCAAAAGAGAAAGAGGAGATTGTATCTCTTGTATCATTCATACCGCATGATTCACCTACTGAAGAACTGTAACAGTAGTCAAGTGCATATGGTGCACAATCACGCGCCGCGCATCCCTCTGCACGGATATACTCAAACTCATATTCTGTGTCTTTTTAACGAGCGGACACTTCCGCTACACGCCCACTTCCTCGCGCTCGGCTATGCCGACTCTATTTTGTATAATAGCCCTGTTCCTTCGGCAGGGCGAAGGCATTTATCCTCGTAGAATATAATCCGAGGTAGTAAAACTAATCAGTCATCGAGGCTCGAAGCACGTACCAATAGATATCAAAAATCGGCCGGCTACGTCCTTTGAAATCCTCCGTTTTAATGAAAATGGGAGCGCGAGCAACGATGGACTATAAATTTTGTTGAAAAACTGTCGAGAAACTCGTTAAAATTTCCGCCCGGCTACAATCAGAACTTGCGCATTACGCTTCACTGGGATCGGCTCGCTCGATTGCCTCCGGGGGTCTATTCTTCATTATTTCGGGGCGCCCCCAACGCAAATACACAGCGCGATTATACGGGAGGCGGGCGGCGGCTACCGGGCCGACATCGGCACAATCATCCACACACGGGCCGCCGCGCGGCAACGATCCCCGGGCCATCCCTCAAAGTCGCGCGTTTAGCGTTAAAAATGCCCGTCTGCCGGTCGTCTGCGCGCTCTCGGCCGCCGGCAAACGAAATTAGAAAGAGGCGCGGGCGCGCGGGGAATCCGCTGGCCGGGCGCCAGGCCCCGGAACCTTGAGCGCCGCCATTCGCCGGTGGCTCCTTTTTTTTTTTGTAACGTGCCTCCCCCGCCCCCGATGAGGTAGCAGGTTTCGCGCGGGGGTCGATGTGTATATATATATATATACGTATATATGTACACGGGGGGCGCGGGGCGCATCGCGCGCGGCTTTGATTGATGTACGGCTCGGGCGCGGCGAGCCCACCTTTTATATAAGCGATCCTATTTTCAGGAGTTTGATTAATTGCCGGCTTTGTCGGGCGCAAAGCGCCCGGGGGTAGAAAGGAGGAGCGGCCCCGATGCGCGGCCGGCGTACAGGGCAGCGGCGTCTTCCCCGCGGCCCGCGTTATACTCGGCCGCTCGCGACTTTGTCGGCGGTCGGCAAGTATTGTGCGCCGGGGAAGCGTCTGGCAATTACGTGTGTACGTATATATATACGCACGCCGCGAATTCGGAGGCGCCGGCTCCGGCCCCGAGGATGCTTAATTAGCCCCTTTGTCAGGGGGAACAGACTCGCCGCAAACTGTCAATGTCGCGTCAGTCCAAAGTGACAGGGCCATGCATAGGAATGACGAGGTGACGCCCACAATGCGCCGTCATAAGAAATACGTCAAATGGAGTTATAGCAGTTTGACTATTCTACTCTGTTACCCGCGTACCGTCGAGGATCGGGGACACCGATACAAAGATGCCTTCCATTCAGAGGATTAACAGTTAACGCGTATCGCTTTGAAATATAGGCCGAATGCACGCACGTAATATAAACATTAATAGGTACAAAGTAGTACTCGATAGTACCGCTATAAGCAGATTTGCCTTGCGCGAATGCGGACGAGACAGGCAGTGGAAATCCACTAATTCTTAGCTCGCATTAAAGCGCGTATAAGATTTCTTTGGGGGCACTTTACCTCCATGGGATCCTTCTGCCGGCGCAACGCAGACGCAGGCGAAAGGGTAATGGCAGCAACTGGGGCCCTTTAAAACCGCAGTGGTTAAACAGGACCCGCGGGCGGCTAACCCGACACCCGGGAAATATTTACCTCGCAGCGCTCCGCGAATCCGGGGCGCGCGAGCGCGCGCGCGCGTGTGTATATATATAGGGGCCGGGCCCGCGAAAAAGATCGGAGCCCGGGGCGTATTAAGTTCGGGGCGATTCGGGGGCGCCTGCCTGAGCGCCCGCAGCGCGCATCCAGTTACGCGCGGGGCCCCCGGGATTTTTCCTTTGTGCCCGGGGCGGCTGTTGGTAATCGGACCGGGCCCCGGGGCCTTTCGCGTCTGCGGCGGGCCCGATTTTTCACGGGGTCAAGTCCCCGCGGACGCGTGGATTTTTGCGGGGCGCGGCCCCATTGTTGGCCGTCCGGGCTAATTGCCCCGGCGCCGTTTTCTCATTTTTCAGCCGGGCCGTCGGCTCGCCGGGGCCAATTTACTGTGATGAAAAGCCCCGGGAAACAAAGCCCGGCCAAGATCAAAAGTTGGACTGCGATGGAAATTGCGTTTATGAAATTCCTCCCTTTCAATTTCGACATTTTCTTCCGCTTTCTTAACACCTTTTTTCCGGCTGCCCGTGAATTGCGCAGCTGCCCTGTCAACGCAACACCGCCCAATCGAAAGGCCTTCAATATCGGCCCTTTTCAACTCGCCCGTTCTCCCGTGTATTAATAATCGTCAATAATTACAATGGGATGTGCATCTGTGCAATTTTTCATCTTCTTTTTCCTTTATTTCAAATGATTCTCGTATCACTATCAATTGTTCAATCATAACTGCCTCCTCCCTGCTATGGCTGTACGCTCGTGTATATATATACCAGCTCCTTTATGCTACGAGAACAATTGAAAGCCGAGATACTCTCTGTCAATCAAAAATAATTAATTCAATGTTACCTCTTGATATTAATACCGGAAAATTGCTCATTAAAATTCTTTAGCAAACTCGGGCGTGATCCAGTATCCTGTTTCCTGCTGAAACAATGCCTTGCGCTATTTAAAACGATCGCGAAATTCAGAGAAATCATGACTATCGCTAACTGTGCATCTCCTGCGCCGACTCTCCTCCAGTCGTATTGTCTTCAAAATATATAGCGCTTGCTATAACAATTAATCACCTTTTTCAGAACAGTTTTGCCATGTTTTTTTCTTTGCTCTGCGAATATCAAGAATGTACAGTGGAGAAACCAATCGATCATGCACCCACTCTTCACATCTACGCGGGTTGTTTTATTGAAAATATGTCCCTGCTACTATCATTCGTTTGCGTGCATACTATAAACGTAAACACGGTAATGATGATAAAGCACTTTTACTTGCAAAGCATGACTGTATAATTCAAGCCGAAATTTCAACCCAACCCCGCGGTTCGCTGATAGGTTCTGTCAAAATAGAAAAAAACGTCTTTTGTTTCGTTTATATATTGCGAACTCGCAGGTGTTTCACCTCTTATTGTTTATATCGATAGAATAAGCAATTCATTGTGTGCAGACATAGTTACATTTATGACACGGTTGAATAATGATTGGTTAATAATTTTGAATCGAATTATTGTTAAAATATTCAACTTAGAATAAAAATTGTTTATATTAAAACTTTTGGAGATGTAATAAATTACATGAATAAATGAAAATTAAAAAACATTCCTTAACTAAATTTTTTAAAACATTAATATAAAACTAATTTATTCTGACAGAATATATTTTTACACTAAATAATATGTTTATTAAATTCATAGTAAATAATAGTTATTTTTTAAACAAATATTTTTTAAGTAAATAATAATTAGTTTAAAGGTAAAACAATTTTAATCAAATAAAATGGTTTTTATTTGAATTTAACATGTATGCTAAATCCATTTAGGTATCCCATTTCATATTAATATTAGATTTCAGTGACTGTAGCACTTTAATGAATTTCACGAGATTATCTAGTCAAAGAGTTGTGAATATTCAAGGATTACAAGCGTGAATCTGGATTAAGACAGTACCACATATAGATTTCAGAGACATTAGAACATTGATCTTCGCATTCGTCGATTTATCAATTTCCAACTAGTAATCATAAAATCGTCTATTAACTCCTTATAAAATTGAAAATAAAATATCTTTAATAATTGTTTTCTACTTTATCACAAAATTTCAAACATTGACCGAATTGAATCAATTATAACACAGTCTTAAATTTAACTCGGATATATATTGTTACAGTGTATATTCTAATGTTGGACATATGATGTAAAAGAAAATAGATTATCAATAAAGAACACTATGTCACTCCTCAATAACAAGGAAATGGACTCTTTTAACCAGGAATATAACGAAGCTTGCTAAATTATGGACTGTAATTGTAAACAAATAGAACGAATTACTTTTAACTGTAGTCTCGAATAGAAAAATGTGATATATAATTTACAATTTTCTATGTTAATTTTTCTTGCAATTTTCTTCATTTTTTCTATAGTGAAATGTGTAGAATAGCGTGGAACTATTTTATCCATGGAAAAATACTGTTTTATAAAAATAGAAATATACCAGTAATACATATACTAAAGCTGGTCTAGACCTCATACAATTTATATACTGCAAGACTATTATTGTAGGTAAGGTCATAAACCGCTGACCGTAGTTCGATTGACTATGACGAGACATTTCAGAAAGAGCGGGTCCCGCAATAAACGGTAAGCTTCTCACAATTGAGGTGCCACAATTACGGGTTTTCTGAGAGTCCTGGAAGCCACGTAATCCTTACAAAAACGAAAATCCTTACATTGTCTGCTTTCAAATAAAACGTATTAAACAAAGGCAGTATTAAGTTATGGAATATAATGGAAGTGAAGAATTCACATCAAAGCTTTTAAAATGTTATTTCTAATTTTTAAGTTTTAATATAATATAATTTAAGTTTTACATATAATTATTAAAAGCACGTTCTCTAGTATAACTTTTATTAAATTAAAGATTCCAATTTGTTTCTACTTTAATTAAAATCAGTTTTTAATTTAACCATTACAGTTTTTACATGAAATAATATAATATTGATAAATAAGTTTAGATTTATAAATTATATATGCTGTCTATAAATATAGTAAGTAAAAGAAGAGAAAAATCAAAGGAATATGATAAATGAACTGAATTTAAACGAAAGGAAATAAACTCCTGTAATTCAAACAGAAATAATCAATAAGAACCAATGCAGCTTTTTCCGGATACCGTACATACAAAGGATTATTCGATTAAATAAAAGGATACGGATACTTAATTACTACATTTTGCACGAAAGTGCAGCTTTTACACCCTAGAAATTTCATTTAGGCACAACTAGACACGAACTGGACAGCTCGAAATATATATTGCAAGTAATACGGCACCTATAGCATGATAAGTCCGAGTGGTCCTGGCGCCCTCTGCCCCAAAGTTTACTGCCACGAATCCGGTATACGTATACAGAGGGAAGACCTCGGTCCCCGAGCAACAACGAGCACTTAGCCTCCAAACAAGGCTTATTGCGGAGAACGAGCTGGCAGTTCTTCTTAAGTATGCAAAAGCGGACAAGCGGTCCGCGCGCGCTTGAAAGCTTTGGGGCGGCGTACTTAATTGGGCAGATGGGCCGCGAGGCGCGAGGGATCAAAACGTCCCGTGGAAATCCCCCCGTAATAGGATTCGCCGATGATTTCGCCGAGGCCGCACAGGATTGACGTGGCGATTTCAAAGGGGCACTTTCCGAAGGGCCGTGTCGGCGCCGGTAATGGCGCATTCTGCAGCCGCCTGCAGGACACGAGGGGTGGATATATATTAGCGCTGATTGGAATTTTCGGCGCGTGTCAGCCGCGCTTAAAAGGCCCGCGGCGCCAGGTTTAATAAACAATGAGCTGCGCGGGTGAAAGTACGTATACCGCGCGGATGGAGCTGGATCCCCCGCGTGGAGTTGAGCTGTGGATTAAGCTCGGGAGCTAATTACTTTTTAGGCGCGGGAACCGTGCTCCAGTTGGATTTTCGCGACGCTATCCAACATTCTGTTTTAACTGCGCCGCGATCAATCCCGGCCTTATCAGTATTTATTTATTTACAGCGTTGACACGCAATGCACGTAAAGATTTCGCAGTCGTCTTCTTATTCTGTAATTATGACATTTGAATGCAGCTGTTATACAAGCTTGCACGTATGGGGGTCAAACGGGATCGGCCCGAGGCCACATGATGCTGATCGTCCGTGTTGGAAATACTGAAAAAAGATGTCGCATGAAGTTGATCAATCATTCAACACTTGCGGACCACTGGAGATGGATCCATTTTTCAAATGTGACGATAGTTGTCAAATAAATAACAAAATATCTCAACTGTGACCTCGCCAGGAAATCGATTGTTTTTCTGCTCTTTGTACAGTACTGTTTCTTGAATTTTTTCAAAACAAAGCCTTAGAAGATTAATAATTTACAAAATTTAACCATAATTATCCTATATAAATACATTTTCATATTTATTAATCGTACACTTGTATATTATTTGCAATTATTCTTTTACAAAATTTTAAAGTAAAAACTAGTATTACTTTTCTGAGTTCGTTCAATTTAACGTTCGCGAGCAAAAATAAACCTCAAGAAGATAGATAGATCCTATCTTCAAGTTCGCTTTTAGCAGCTCTAATACACAAGTACAGACCTCACACTCTTCTAATTTTCGTTAGACATAGCGACTAATCAATCTGTTGTAGACAGTGGAAGTACATCAATTGATTAAGATATTTATAAATAATTCCAAACCTTTTTTACAAGTATTGTTAATAATGCCTTCTCTAATCTTATTTTTTTAATTAAAAAATTTAATCAAAGTTGAAACAAATTAAAAAAGATGTTATATATAAGCAGTTACAGACTTTTCAAGTTTTATTCATATCATTCTATTCTAGAATTCTATTAAAAATAATAAAATTAATATTTATATTGTAACAATATAAAAGAACAAATTTCTCTGAATTCTGTACACATATGGTATCCACGATTAAAATACCTTTGCGATGGTAGAAAGTTTTTTATACGCTACTTTTTTAAATTGCAAATATTCTGTTTTCTCTTAATAGTAATATTGAATAGTTATATTTTTCTACTTTAAATTTAAATAAAGTATATAATATCTAATGAATACATAAGATTAGGATTATTTACGTATAATTATTTTGGTTACGAGTCTCCTAAAGGTAGCAATCAGATTAGTTTGGCGGATTGATTGGGAGGATTTGAAGCATTACAGGTGTTGAGTCGTCAGAGGGTTTACCGGCGACTCCTTTTCGTTACGAAAATTCATTTGATGCGACCAGTTAAATAAAAAAATACATGTGTATAATTGCAACTAAATAATTAAATAACTTTATGAACTGTATGGAAAAACTTATGGGAAAACCCTTAACAATAGCCTCGACAAGTGAGATAATTTAGAAATGAAACTGGTTACGATTTGTTCGGTAGGGTTTATAAAACTGCAATATACAGACATTTCTGGAAATACTATAGGGAAAACCAAATATCACTACGAATCTTTAAGACTGTAGAAAATCTTTGATTATTAATACAAAAAGTAAATTTTTAGCTATTATCTAAATTACACATATATTAATTAAATTAAAATTAAAATTACGCCTTACTGAGGCGTAACAGCAGGTGTTCTTTGTCTGCATAAAATGAGGGGGCAACATCACACCTATTGTCTCGTTGAGTAGTGTTGAAATAAAGCTTTTATCGAATAACGATGATTACTGTTTTGTGCAACGCACGTTTAGGCATCCATTGATATAACAAGAGCTCTATCGATATTAGCTCGATGATACTTATTTAATTATTATCTCGCGAGCGTGCTAATAATAATGGAGCGTCCATTGGCCGGCGCTTGGGTGGGCGCATATATCGATCGAGTTGTTAGAATTTTAATGGGCCGCTGTAAATTGGAGAATAAAATTTTTACAAGCGTAAACAGTTCATCAAAACCGGGGGGGTATAAAATCGAGTATGCATGAGAAGGCTTGAGAAACGACGCGGCACACGATACATCGCTCTATGCTTCTCTATCGCGCGGCGTATATACTTGTATATAAGCCCGGGGAAGCCCCGGCTATATAGGCGAGGAGGCGAAATTTTAGTATTCATCTTCAAATGTATCTTTTATTGCAAGCGTAAAATAAATGATCCGTCGCATTTCGATTTATTCGCTGTTGGAGACGCGATATTTTCGTAATAGCGAGCGCCCAGGCCATTGAGCAGCGCCGCCGTCGCCGCGCCGCCACCGTCTCCGCCTGTATTGCGGCGCAATTACACTCGTTACTTTTAATGGTCGCGCGTGAAGAATCGAGAACTCAATATCCGGGATCGCCTCGCTCTAAGTGGGGTTAAAGCGCGTGGTTTAAAAAATAGCTAATGTATAGACGAGACGAGACGCGAGAGTCATTGCTAAGAGCATTTGTATAAAGGATGAAAAATGACCTCTGGTACGTTCTTAAGTCAATGTAACGAGAGCAATTGGAAAAAAGTGCAGATTCATTGCTTAGCCCATAGTTGACTAACAAGTGTGACGAATGAATTCGTCGTTACTCGTTTTAATTATTTATTAAAAAATTATTTGTCTTAGTTATTTTATTAAAGAATATATACATGTACATATATTCACTATATCGTTTCTAGTCTTTGATACACAATGATATAATTGTGTATTACTGCCTATGTAAAAACCTATAATATAATGCTTTTATTACATTCTATTTAAATAAAATTTAATGAAATATTGTTGGTACGACTTTCGTTTAATTTAAGCTTAAAAGTATATTCTACATTGAAGTGTAGATTTTATTAGATATTTGTTAATGTACACTTTTTCATTAACTGCAATTGTAGTTCAACTGTTGAACTTGCGCTACTGAATAGAAAAAATTTAATTTAACAGGTTCATATTTCAATGTACAATCTCTTTTTTAAGAATTGACGAAGAAGTCGAATTCATATATAAATAGATTAAATGAAAAGCACGAGCGGAGGGAACAGCAAAGTGAGCCCCAGCGTTTATACTCAAGTCAACGAACTTTTAAGCATTGAAAGAAAGTCTAAAATGAGTTGCGATTATAGAATCAATGGATAAATAATTATTATATTACTCGAAAGGGGAAAGGAGTTTGAGGAAGGAGACTAATCAAATCAACAGGGATTAAATGAAATGAAACAATTTCAATTATCCCCGAGGAAACTAACCATCTAGTACAATTTCATCAGTCCGATCAATTAAGGAATAATTAATTCAACTTCAGCCCCTTTTTTCTAAAAGTTCTTTTGCCCCCAGCTGAAGATGATTTCGCGCGATAAACGTAATCAACACCGTTCGGCATCATCAGCCTCTGCCCGACGCAACCGAGCTACATTTCATTTGTGCAGAGCAACTTGTTGTAAGGAGCAACGCGGGAATCGTAATGTAAGTAATAATACGTAGAGAGCAGGTAGACGGGGGGCGTATACCTGCGGGATCGATATGCCAGTCTCGCTCCCGTACGGCCATATACGACTCCGCAAAAGTTGCCTCTCCCGCGGGCGCTCGTGCGGCTCTTCTCTGAAATGAGATATATATCGACGGGGTCCGCCGCGGCGCGCATGGCGATCGTGGAATTATCATGCGTAATCGTCCCCCCCCATCCCAACCCGGCAATTGATGGGCCGGCTCCTCCGAGCGGCTTGTTGACTCGCCGCCCGAGGTTTTATGGATCCGACGGGGTTCCGATCCGTCAGGCCGATGCGCGAAAACGACCAAATGATGTTTGCCGCGCCGAGTGCACCGCGCGTACGTGACCCCAGCCAATTATTCGGTGACACGGCCTTGGGAATTCGGAGGGACGGCCGATTGGACTGCGAGGACGGCGACTCGTTAGGGTTTACTGTTTGGCCGGGAGCAAAAAAAAAGAAAAGCGATTTGACAACCAGTTTTACAATGTTTACGCGCGGCTTGCAACGATTCCTGCCGATTTTCGTTACATTTATGCAATGTGTCGATGTTTTAGGTCTTCACGCGTGTCGCGCGCCCGATGCGATGTGTGTAAAAGCCTTCTGGTCCCGAGGATTGGTAAGCAAAGCAGGCGGGGGAACGGCACTTTCACTACGACACTTAATTGATGCTTGCTGTGCGGCGCGCGCAAGTCCGCCGGGCTCTACGCCCGGAATTTTAATATTACGCAAAACTTACTTGATTAAGGCGCTTTATTATAATTCTCAAAACACGGCTCTTTATTAATTTAAAATTCCGGATTGCGCGCCCGTGTGCGTGCGCCTGTGTATGTGCGCCGGAGTGAAAAATTAAGTTCTATTACTCCGAGTGCGGGGTCGCCATCACAAAGGTTGTTCCTCCCATTTTCTCCCCTCCCTCCCCCCGCCCGAAGTTTTCCTAGCGTGCGCGCGTCTTGCATACGAATTCGCCCCGGCGCATCTCGTGCGTGCGAAACGTGATGTGCAGCTCGCCGAGCTGCGTGGGAGGCATTAATCATGAAAGCCGCTGCATTTGTCTTCGAGCGTTACTTTTTGCGGGCAACTGTCAGTTGGATAGTATGCGCCGCACGCGCTGCGGACAGGTGGGCCGAGTTGTGATAACTCGCCCTATCACCTGTGTATACTCTCCCTTAATGCGAAAGTGCAAAATCATCGGCGATTCATAAAACTCGATAGATAGCGTATTGAAAAATGATGGGCGCCGACAGCGCTTGGATCGGTAAGAAAATTTGCACAATATTTTTTTTTAATGTATATTTCAGTTACTATTTTTATTGTGTTGCACATAGGTCCATTTATTTTAGTCAATCGATCAATTAAAAACAACAAAACTCGACCAAAATAACAATTTTTCACCTTTATTTTTTGTACTTTTGCGCTATAAGCGTGATTTTCACATTTATTTAATACTTATTGTGTTATCAATTTTGTAAATCTAATTATCATTAATTATAATCGCAGGATCCAGTGAAAGATTTGCTTTTATAACTAAATTATTAGTGCACATTGAAGAGGTCGGATGAACTTTCGTCCAAAAATAATGCATTAATGTTCAGAACTTGTTGCTCGATTACTTACAAAATCAAATGGTTGATTAACAACGACAATAAAATTCACTGAACCGAACAACAGAGAATAGTTCAATGAGTATTTCATAAAATCAGTGCATTGACTCTGATTAGAGAGCTCGTACAAGCGAGTGTCACAATGCCATATCATTCAGATCTACGACGCGGAACGGTGTCAATTTCCGCAGTGTAAATCACTGGCTCGAACCGCTTTTTATTACGAAACGATGCCACTATTAATTATTGTAGATTAACGGATGCAATCGCTTATTTTCAAAAGGATTTATGATTTACGTGCGAGCCCGAAATAAGTGTTTAGTTAATTTGACACTGACAAAGGACTTGAGAATATCCATAGATTGTTGCATTCACAAATATACGTATATAGTTATAATGCCATTGAAATTAATTTATGGTTAAATTATATAGCTTTATGAAATCCTTTTCCGTGATCCTTTCTCTCCTAAAGTTAGTCCATATATTTTCTTCTTGAAATAAATTGCCTTTTCTGTAAGTATTTTCAAGAAAAATGTTAGGCTTAAACAGTGCATTATCCTTACAGAAGATATTAAGGCAGCTCCAGCGCATTTCCCCGTATCTATCAAGGGCCTGTAGAGGGAGGCAATCTTCTTTATTGTCTTTTTTTCTTTTAGTTTCATCAATTTTAATTAAAATTTTATTGCATCAATGATCAAAAACGTTTTTTCTAATTAGACCAATTAAATTTTTTGACAAATCATTACCGTTGTTTGACTCAAAGCTTATTTATTTTCCTTACGCTAAGTGCATTTATCCGTTAAGTGAGCGTTTCTTTGGCGGTCATGAATGGTCTTTATTCCAGTAAACAACTTTTAGCTTCTTATTAGGTATATTAAAGGAAGGCTAATTTGTTTATTCTATTCCGTCATTTTATCTCGAGTAAACTTTGAATTAAATTAATAAAGAAAATAATACTTATTTTGTTAGTTCTTTGGGGTAATTAGTACTCTCTTCGCGCAGGAATTGTAAATTCACGGGGTATAATTACGTAATGCATTCATTGCGAATCAACCGATGGTAGAGAAACTATTCGAAACAAAGTTCTCTTTGTCGGGGAAGAAGTCAAGGAAATTCATTTCCGGCGAACTTAAGTAATCAATCATCAAGGGCGCGGGAAAAAGTCTTAAATCATCCGCAGCTGCGGATCTCTAAAAAGTTACTCGCAACTGAAAAAAGAGTACAAAGAAGGAATAAAGAAATGTACAATATGAAAAGTGGTGCTATACGTCAGGCCTAACTCCGGGTCTCCCCCTAAGCGCGGCGCACTCGCCGCGTATACACGCGGCCACGCGAGCGTTAAACGCGTCGGAAAATTCGGCGGCGCCGGGGGCCGACGTGGGAAAACGTTGACGAGGGTTAGCAGCTCGTTCCCCGCGAGTGCGCCCGTCCCTGGCTTTCTTCGTGGGCGCGCATGCGCCGGCTGCGCTCCTCTCCGCCCGTCATAAATTTAAGATTCGCGGCGCGCGCCGCCGCCGCCGCCGCGGCCGCGCCTTATTTATTTACGGCCTCGGCCGACTCGAACGCCGCCCGAGTGCGAAATTATCCGCGCGCGCGCGAAATGAGCAGCCGCCTCCGATTGAATAAGGCACCCGCTAAATCACGGGCCTGCATAAATACTCGGGGCTGCGAGCGGGCCGATAACGCGCCAGGCCCTTTGAATAAAGAATCGGCCGGGCGGCGCGGCGCCGAGCTAATTCGATCGGTGATTTAGCCCCGCTCCTCTCCCACTCGCCCCACTCACGTCCTCTGATTATTGGCTTTCTACTTTATACTCGCGCGCGCGCCTGGATTATGCACACCGCATTGAATGAGCGGATTTGTTGCGTTATAGCGCGGCGCCCACTTGCAAAAAGGAACATTACCCCGACGCTGCGGATACCCGTGCACTGGAAAATGCGTAAAGAATCATAAATGCCCTGAGTTACGGCCCACTGGTTCAATAAACGCTGTAACCCATTTCACGGAATAGATTATGAAGGCTATTGCAATTTCTCCGCGCTCGAGCTCAGCCCGAATTAATTTTTACGCCGAGTCTAATGCCTAATGATGTTTTTGATAGAGAATTGCAGCTGGTGCAACAAGCTTTAGATATAACAGCTGAACAGTGAATCCTATTAAAAAATATTCTTATACGCCACAAACTATTCTTTGTTTCTCCACGGGAATAGAGAAATTGACTGGTCTGATCGAAAAATTTGTTACGCTGGCATTGCTTATTGCGAGCAAACGTTACAAAGCATATACTCTGCTATTGTAAATAAAACAAGAGTCATTATTCTATGAAACTTCTCAATCAAACTTTTAATTATTGCTCGCAAGCTCTTTTCTACTTAACCCAGGAACGCAAACTATTGCTAAAACAATCACGCGATGAGTTCTACTATTAAGACTATGTCGATGGAATATTTTGGTAGTCAAAAAGCTATATATATGCTTGTAATACTATCAGTATTTCCGCGCGCGATCGCCTTCAACTTTTTCGGTTTTGAGTCAAAATAAGATAAAAAAACCAAACACATTGGAGAGACTTCACGGTCATTCTTTAAAAAGATTTAAATGCTATGTAAAGAATAGTAATTTCACCGAGAATTTCACTCGATCGACAACTTGCATTCTATTCCTAGAAGCAATGCTATTTTCATTATTTTATTAATACAACTTATAACTATTTAATGATTTTTTTCAATTATATTATTTTTTTTATAGTGAAATCATTATTTTTTACATCAATAATTTATTAATAATTACTTTAATATCGTTTAATAGCAGCAACGCAATAACATAAGTAGCAATATACAAATAGTACTAAATACTATTTTTGTCGCTTTTAAGTTCAATATTATACTTATATATTTAATTTAATTTAACATTTTTTGAAGGTGAATCGTACATCTATACTTGAATTATTACTTGGAATCGAGTCATTCAACTTCAAACTTCATCACTATACAAACTTATTATTATATTGTTTAAAGACCTTCCAATATGTACCGAAGGTTAGCAATCATGTTGAACTTCAAAAGGAAAAATAAGCAAAAACAAAAAACACCGAGATCGTCTGCTTATATAGAACATTATTGTGAAATATATAAATTTAGAAATGAGTCTCTTATGCATCAAAATATAAAGAATCATAATACTTAAATCTCAACCTCATAACACTTAAATCTTTTTCGTCAGAAGATAACGCAATGGAACCAAAAATGAACCAGATACATATATTAAATGAGTAAAGTTTATAAATAGAAAGTGAGATTCACAAATCTACAAGTGCACTACTAATAAAAGAATCAAATGAGTAGTTTGGAAATGTAGAAAGTTAAGTATGTCAATATAACAATAATAAAATACAATCAAAATAATTCTATTTAATGTTAACATGAGAAAAGTCTTATGAGAACAGTAGACAGCACTCAAAATGCTAAAACATGAATTCAACTGATTTTCTCTACTCAAATGTTAAAGAAAATATGTTTATAATAATATTTTTCATAAACAATTATTTATAATTACATCAAAATGAATGAAAATCCAAGAAAATCATGCATTGAATTATCATATTGAATAGTAATAAAGAATTATGTGTATTTTCACAAAATCAGATGAAGAATTTTTTGGTATTAAATAGTAAACAATCTGTAATTTCAGAGTAAAATAAATAATTACAACAAAATAAATATTAATAATTTTAATGATTGATTCAAACTCTACTTTCTGACAAATTCAAAATTTTGATAAATTGATATATATTGGAATAAATAAGCCCATATAATATGTGGACTGCTACTGAGTAACAGTTATTTTACATAAAATTGTTACATGTATCGATATTTATGTGGTTTGGATTGTTTAGTTATCATTACGTTGCCTTTTGTCTCAACTATGTCTGTTAGATTTCTAATATATTTGTTAACATGCTGGAGATTAGCTTTCATAATTATAAAATTTTCATAATTATAATTCATCAAACTGATGTTAAGATTCAAAAACCATGTCTCAATGTAATAAAGGTGTATTTTTTAGTTGTTCTGATATATGTACAAGATTTAATTATACTAAAGAATCTAAAAAATTTAAATCCAATTTGAAAATGGAGGAGAAACACTTTGAAATACTCAAAAGGTAAGTGGTAAATTTCACTCTTATCTGTCTATATATTTTTAATGAAATGTTCGAAATGAATGAGTATACTCTAACAGCCACCCTAAAAAATCCATTTATTTTATAACTGCACAAGATGAGGTAAGTTTGCGCCCAATTTCTCTTACCTCGTGCATCCGCAGGCTATTTGAAACACTTGTTATAATAAACTGCATTAATCTATATATAAGGACTTTATGTTCAACATTTAACTTATCTGTTTTAAAATGATTATACAGATAGTTATAGAAATTATATCCTCATATAAATTTAGCAAGATTTTACTGAAAAAGTTATCAAAAATTTGTTATCCGTTAAATGTTATGTGTAATTTGTATTCTTATAAATACAACATTCTATGAACTTTAATTTATATGGAGAAACAATTTTTCCACTTTAATAATAAATAATTCATTCTTGAAAGAATAACGTAAAGATATATACGAGTACGTACGTGTATGATAGATAATTACTGAAACTTTAGTTTGTAACTTGATTGGTACAATATAAAATGTATTTTAAATGCAAAAAGTTTACAAAGTTATATTGATTCCGTTAACTATAATAAATTATACATTGCGGAGACTACAAAGATATTATCATAAATGTATATAGATATTAACCTCAATCTAAGCGAGACTTTCGATAAAGAGCAATAGTATAGCTTTGAGCTATTTGAGTACCACCTTGCTCAAGGGATCGCACTAGCAATCTACCGAACAGGCGAAATCCAAATTACAGAAAGCGTCAGCTCCACGTTTGCCTTTCCTGAAAATAACTCTATAGTAATGAAGCGTATCAATAAACTGCAGATACGACGTGTTTATTGCTTAGTACACTGCTTTATACGATGTGATAAACCTAGTATTGAAATTAAAATAATTGCTGAATCCTACTACAAATAACAAATTTTGGAAAATTTTTATACTTCTTGTATAACCTGTACGTATGATTTTGTAAAATAGATATAGAAATGATTGTAGAAATCTAATGATTATAATGACAATGACTCCAGAGGCACAATTTTTTATTAATATAGTATTATTGAGCATTATTTATAATATCATAAGTGGCGATCACATGCAAATGAAATGGATCTTCACGAATTATAAAAATTTGTAAGGGCTGTGACAATTTAACTACTCTTGACAAGAGCCTGTAGATACAGCCAGTGAAGCATGTGAGATCACACATAGTTTGATGCAACAGCGAATAGGCGCGCATGTGTGTATACGCCTGCATAATCCAGGACGAGATGCACGCAGGATAATGCAAGATGCATAATTCAGTTGGGCGCGGGGGTGGGGCGGAATGGGGTGTGGGGTGCAGGAGTAGCCCTATCGCATAATTAAATCGCTAATTAAGCGAATCGACAAAAGCCGGCCGCGGGCCGTGACAAATGAGAGGGCGCCTCGCACCGATGATCCAGAAAGCGCAGGCTGTCGCAGGTACAGGGGGGCCGGCCTGCCCGCCTCGTCCCCGCCAAAGTCGAATTAAATTAGCGCGCATTACCGCTAATTGCCGCTCGTCGAACCGGGGGGGAGGGGATCCGGGGCCGTAAAAAGTATGCGCGGGCGGGGCCCTAATTGCCTTTTGATCGGGCGGCAAGGGCAATTAGGGCGCGGCTCAAAGGTGAGAAGTCGCGCACTTGGGAACGGGGCGAAGCGCGCGCATTGCATTGCAGGCCGGGCAACGAGGCGCGTCGCCCGTCTCAGATGGCGAAGCCCCGCGCGGCGCTCCCGAGGGGGGGAAACGGCCCAAGAAGCAGAGAGCCGTGAGAGCGTAACGCGCCGCAGAGGCTCGCACGCGGCGCCTGCATCCGCAGGGCCCGGGATTTCGGATCGGCCGAGGAATGCGCTGGAGCCGAGCGGCCCCTCCCCCCCCAGGATCATCTAATTGCCCCGGGCTTTTAATTGTTTCGGTTAATTACGTGCCGGCGGACGGGCCCCTCGTCTTCGTTCCCTTAATTATTGGATCAGTGGGACAGAACGCGGGCGCGGCTCCCTCGCCTCCTGTGAAATTTTCACCGGCGCCGCCGACGCCGCCGTCGCTCGTGTGCAGCCACTGCGACCGACCTGACGTGTCTCTGCTTACGGACTCCTCCCCGTGCGAGTCGCCCCAGGCCAAATTACTATTCGCTCGTTATATATGTGCGTTCAGTGGAGTATCATTTGCAAAGAACCTAGAATTACCAGTCACCTTGGCAAATTGTCACCCATTCGATCTAAACACTTTTGCTACGCCACGTTGCTTTAGTAAACAGGATCGGATATGAGGTCAGATATTATTCCTGTTGATATCAGGTAATACAAAATTAGACCGTCTGTTTGATGTTTCGATTTCAACGTTTAATTACACCGAAATTGAACGCAATATATTTAAGATTCTATCGTGAAGATGAAATATGTTTTAATAAGGTCACATAGTGCAATTAACCATAACCAGTGTGCTGCTACTTGTATCAATATTTTTAACTATTCGAATATGTGATATTGACAGATTTGTAAAAGAAGATTGAATGAATTCATTATCTGTCAATCTTTCAAAATGGTTTAAGATTGGAGTCATTTTCAATTACTTTTAACAACTAACCGAATTACCTATAAAACTATAATACGATTTTTCAAAAAATATGCAAGAAATCTGAATTTTACGTTAGTCTAATTAATTAAGATGTATAACAAGTTTCTTTCGAAATCTAAAAATTCTGATATGACGTTGATAATAATTGAGATATGAAACGAAATTCCATTTTCAGTATAACTCAAAACCCTTTTAAAAACTACCATTGTGTATTCTTGCTCTGATCCATCACAATGTAATTTCAACTTCCGGAATAAAAAAACATTCTAAAATATCTATGGTATATCCCGATATATCCTTTTTGCCATTGAAAATTAAAGCTCGAACATCTAAAAGTAATATTTTAATTACATAAAATGAAAGACCCATGGAAGTGTAAACTTTTCAGTTAAAGCTGTGTATACATAAAAAATAATTGGACAACTGTTATTCCAATACAATATTCGAAGAATTGTGTTTGAATTCAATTAGCATTTACAAGTAATTCCGACTTTTCATAATCTTAAAACTAGAAATATAACATATTCTATTTTAAGGCAGCAATATATAATAATAATATCCGATATGATACGCAAGTTTCCATGCATTGAAATGTAACATATATCTTGTGTGTAATGTTGAAAAAATATATATCAAATTCAATGTATAATAATTTGTGTAAACATTAAGGGTTTACTTATTTATTAAACATTTATTTTTTAATTATTTAAATGTTTGTTTTTAAATATAGAGTTTTTTATATACTTGGATATTTCTGAAAAAACGACCCTTTAATTCCCTCACAAATAATTACATAAAAGTGTTCTCCTTAATACCACGTTAACCCTCCAAGGTGTCTGTGCTAGCCTACAGAATTAATAAATCAACCATTGTAAAACTCATTGACTTGGAAATCGGTACTCGTGCATGATCCCTCCTCCTCTAAGTTCTTGGTGTACTGGACACCATATATGCAGAGCGCAAGTCCACACGCGGTAATCGATCGATCAGGACGTCCGTTAACGATGGCGCTGCGACATTTCCTATCCCTGCGAATGATTGATTGACAGGCCGTTAATCTCGCCTCCCGGAGCATTTCGTCCGCACACACACAGGTACATGGACGTATAGCGCATAGCCATGTCGATGTGGCTCTGACAGTACCTACATATAGCGAGCTTGCAACAACTGTACTGGACTTCAATGGTGAATTTCTCTTGCTCGGTTTTTTTTTAATTCCTATATTATGCAGTAATGATGCATGTTTAAGCCGAAAAAATCCTTCACACTCGTTTATCAGAGACTGAGATTTTACGTACATGAAGTCAACGACGTCCATTTGTCAACGAACGCGAGATTCCGGGTGCTAGTGCGTGAGCGCTGAGTTGCTTTACGGTCATTTACTCTGCATTTAAGAGAGTGAACGTGTAAAGTAACGTAAATGTAGAGGGTAAACTCAACCTACTGCACTGTTAAAATCAAATTTTAAGCGAAGTTAAGTTGGGTACAAAAAACTTATACTTCGGGACAGTCTTCCCTTACATTTTAATTTTTGTTTAACTTAATTTGACTTTTGTAACTTAATTCAGAGAAGTCTTTTCAAATATAAAATGACAGATATACTTTATATTTCCATAATTATTGATATGACAGTGTCTGTATACAAAAAAGGTGCGTCTTTTTTGTATCAAAATTAATTCGTGCGGTCAATTTTATTATAATTCAGATAGGGGTGATACATGTGTAGTTTATGTAATAATTTCCTCAATTGTGCTAATGAATCGTCGTTTCATAAAAAAAAATTTATAGGAAAATAGTAGTTACAATAAATAGATGTAGAGTGAACCACCACTGTCTTGCCTCCTCATTCTATCAATTCTTTTTACAAGAAATTTAATTGATTATGTTAATTTAAAAATTGATTAATATCGCCAAGACTTTAATAATAATGTAAGATAATACTTATTTATTAAAAATTATTTTATTTATTTTTAACAACTACCAAAGTTTTAATTCATTTTCTATGTAAAACTAATTTATATTTTAATACATAAATACATCATTAACTAATTAAAATTATATAAAAATTACGTAAATTAGATGAATATTGTCAATCTATCGCTTCTTCTAAGAAATTAAATCTGCCATTCTGCTACTATGAATTTGTTCTTTTACACCATTGTCAGAATAGATAGCTAAACGTATGTCGCTTGTTTGTTTGCCTCTAATTGCATCATTTATAAACGGTACAAAATACGAAACCTTTGTATAGATTGAAGGTTTATATCTTTCATCACATTTATCTATATAATGGCTTAATATACCAATGACTATATTATTTTCTGTAACAAGTGGTCCACCGATATCTCCCTGAGAAGAAAAATTATAAAATTCATATAAGTTAAAATTTTTTTAAATAATTTTTTAATCAACATTCTACTTTGAGACTTTTAATTATTTGAATATTTTAATAAGATTTGATTAATTTAAAATATTAAAATATTTGAAGCTTTTAGTACAAATATAAACAAATTTTCAATAATTAAAATTTTCCAAAATAATTGTATTCGTGAATAATTCATCTTCAATACACATATTGTACTATTTCAAATGTAATTTGTTCAAGAAAAAATTTTTTATTTTTAACTATACTAATATTGTTATGTCTTTATATTCGTGATTATTTTAACAATATATTGTATATCTGTAACAATTTCCACGTATAATCTCTAACTATAAAGTAAACATTAAATATACACAAAAGAAATATCTAGTGTCACTTATATAACATTTTTACAAGTGTTTAAAACAAAATTTTATTTGTTTTAAAAGTTTTCAAACAAAGTAATTTTTAATAACTGTACATGGAATAATGGACTTACATGGCAAGCTCCAGAAACAGAAGTAGAAATATCAGGATGATATGATCTTGCACAAACATGAGCATCTGTAGCATCAGGGTACGAAAGTAGACAGGATTTCACACGATAAACTATTGCCGTAAGGTAGTTTAAATATTGCAGCGAATTCTGACGTGAATCTAAATTTTCTAAATTACTTGCACTTTCTTGACCAGTGGGAATATCAGTTCCAAATCCACTTAAAAAGCTCTGCTTATTCACGTACGCGGGATATGAATTAGGTCGCTTGAACGCTTTAGGTAAATCGACGTAATGGCTTCCTAAAGGATTCATAACCTAAGTGTGGATTATATTCCATTCCAATGAATTTCAAAGTAATCATATATAATCAAACCGATTTATACACATTATGAAAAACTATTACAATTATTTACCTTTAATACTGCAATATCTCCAGTTTCCAGCTGTCGAGAACTACTACTAGCTTCGCTACTGTGCTGGTGATTACATGGCCTAAATTCGTAAGGTACATAAGCTTCGACCACTCGCCTTGATTTCCGGTTAAAGGGGTAATTATTGAAGTCAGTGACTCCAAACAGAATCGATATCTGTTCATTTAAAAAATTTCCGTTTTGGTCAATAAGACACTGAGCAGCGGTTAATACGTAATGGGGATTAAGAATTGCACCTCCGCATGCGTATTTTTCACGTATAAAGAGTGAAGCATGGTATAGTAAGCTTCCTTCGGCTGCATTCTTACCTCTGAGAATTCCTTCTGTATTTCCTTATTAAAAATAACAATCAAAAAATTATGATAAAACTCGATCCACAATTAAACAAATATTGTATTAAAATTAATTTTAAATAATATGTAGGTTATTTTCTTTTCGAATATTGAATCCTTACCAATTATCAAAAAGAAAATGTTTATTAAATATATAAAAAATAATAAATTATTAGTCTTCATTTTAATATGATTAGTGTTATACAAATGTACAGTCATGAATACTTAAGTTTCTTATATTCAAGCAGGTTTCATAATTTTCGATATCGCCTTTATTTGCATTTATTTTAATCTTTACGTATATATTGACAAACTTTATTTGTCATTGCTTCATTGTTCAATCAATATTAAATAATTGATATTACGCATAAATAATTGTAATGCAAATTTATGAAATAGCTATAAATAAAACTAAATTTTAGGGAATAACTTTTTAGAGCTAGTTGAATTTATTCTAGCATATTACATAGTTTCATTTTTAAGATGCCAAAATTATATATACCAGAATTTTTGAAAAGTCTTTACAATTATTTTCATGACTTTTGTACTTTTATACTATTTTATCTTGTAGTTTATACGCCAATGACGTCTAGTTATTAAGCATTTAATTTTTATTGTGTCTTCAACTAATATGTTTTCTAATGTTAAAATATTTAATTTGTATGAGTCTTTGATCATTCAGTAATTAACTAAATAAAACAAAAGTGACCATTGATTTATTCATTTTCTTACCGATTCCTGTTCTTAAACCCCCAATTTTTGGCGCATTATTTTCACAAAAAAACTTATTAAAATTATTGTGTTTTAGTATAATGCGTGCATGCGCGCAAGTGTGTGTATCATATAACAAAAGTAAACATAATTATATAGATTATAATTTATTTTTCAAATTGTATAATTGTTTAATTGTAATTGTATAACTGTTTTATTTTGCTTCAATATAAAACTAAGGAATACAATTCAATGGAATATTTCTACAATGTAAATTGTTCAAACAAATAGAAGAACTATTGCAATGATTGACATATACCATTTCCGAATTTTAATTTTATGTGTACAATTACTGCAGTTAAACAATTACTTATGCTACATATTAAATAGAATTACAGAGCTTATTGTAAATTAATAATAATACAAATATTAATTTTTCATTTTAAAAGATAATTTAACGTACACTTTATGTTTTACTATACTGTATATTATATTTAGACTGTAATATGTATAGACTGTATATTTAATTACTATACTATTAAATGTCTTTTATCTTAGCGAAATAAAAACATGCTCAGGACTTTAAAGGAATATTAAAAAGTAACATTATTAATATGAACCATAGGTCAAGTTTAACCATACTTGACATCATATTATTAATGTTCTTTACGGAAAACATTGCATAGGATGGATGACTCAATAATGTGCGCGTAAGTGCTTCAATTACATAATAAAAAAACAAACGGTCGAATCCGTAAATTCGCGCATGACCGCGATGCCTGGAACAAGTTTGACACAGCACTAGAATTCGCTCGCGAGAATCATCGGAGGGTCATCCGCAGTTGCACGTCAGTCGCGGTTATTCTCAGTTGATTACCCGAATTTCGCATTAGCGGTCTGCGGGTATAGGGCCGCGCAGTGCACGGGCGGGCGCCGGCGGTGCGTTGCGCGGGCAATCGAAAAATCTCCTATTTTTAGAAGCGAGCAGCCTATAAATATTGAAGTTCGCGTCCGCGCTTGGGCACGTACGTGCTGTAAAATACTCGGGGCACAAACACACAATACTGCTCCGGGGAAATAAAACGATGAAATGGGGCGATCGTGCGAGCCCCGGCTCGCAGCCCGTACCCCGTCGTCCTCCGATGTTAATGTCTCCCGAACGAATAGAAAAGTACTTCGCGCTGTACAATCGAATCGTACGTAGAGGTGCGCGCCCCTGCACTGCTGGGCGACCTTCCCCCATATAGCCCTCCTCTCGTTTTTTTTTTTTTTTGGTGATTTCGCCCAGCTCGGACCATCGTTCGGATGCAGACTCCCATAGCAGTTTTTGCTAGCAGCCTGCAATTTCTTGGCTCCGGTGCACTTTCCGCCTTCCAATATCCGCGCACTCCGAATTCAATCGATTTCCTCGTAAAGAATCTCGAAATTTCAATATTTCCTTAGTCCCTATGCACCCATTAGACACTATTATTATGTCGGCGCGCGAGCGCGCCGGTTTTCCTCAAAAGTCGGATCGAATTTTGGATTTTTTTTCGTGTTCTCGCGAGCAAAAGAGGGGCGGGGGTCGTATCTATTTTAGATATAGAAGAGCGCCTAGATGCCCCGTTAAACAAACAGAACAATCCGTCTTAATATTTCAAAAGAGGAAGAGGACAGATTTAAACCGTTTCAAAATTGTTACCGTTTGTCACGGCGGGGCGATTCGTTAAAAGTTTAATCAGCGTTTCGATAGAGAGCGGTCGCACTATTTCTGGATGGTCGAGAGGTTAAAGCTCTTGTTCGGCGCCGGCCAGTTAAAAGCGATGCCGCGCGCGCAGCTTGTTATTAAAAGCAGCATGTGGCGGCTCCCGGGCTAAGCAGGTTACCTTTACCTCGCACCTGTCGGACCGCGGAGACGATTCCGCTCGAACCTCGGTCAATGAGCACGGGGCGAAAGACGCGCACGGATTTATATATATATATATGTGTATACACCAAGACCGGTCATGCCCAGCACATGCAGCCATTTAAACTCTCTTCTTCTCTCTCGGCAGTTCTTTTTTGCACGAATAAGAGGATTTGGGAGAGGTCGCGCTTACACAGTTTTTGCGTGGCCTTTCATGGACAGGACCAGGCGACTTTTTCACCGGGATATCCCTGAGGTGCAGCGGGCAGATGTTCTCCCCAACTTTTTGTTACGCTCTGTTACTCCGCTGGTCTTGCAAGAGGCTTTATTAAAAAGGTGGCGGAAGGGAACTTTTAGTGCATGAGGCGAGAAAAATATTTGCTGCGTAACGAAATGTTAGGATGTAATTAAAAAGTACATTCTCGGGTGGCTGTTGCTGCTGCCCTGTGCATTTTGCAAGTACATATTTTGTTCTGACTGTAGAATTGTTGTTCACAAGTGCTTGTTTATCCACTGCTGATTATAAAGTCTCTTTTTAATTAAATAACTATAATATTTTTATTCGAAATGCAAAAAAAATCAATCATTATTGATGTTTAGTCATAGATTAAATAAAAATATATGAATAAAATATAGGCCTCTCTTACGAAAAATATTAGATAAAAAAATTAAAAATTTTATTCAAGTTTTGTTTACTTTGCTGAAGTATATGCAATTGGCACATCGCCTTAACTTTTTATGATGAATGAGATAAGTTCATTTTATTTAATATGACTATATACGAGTATATAGTGGTATATATAGATAGTATGTTTAATAGCTTGGTGCTCTTTTACATTATTAAAGATCAACAATAAAGACAAAACATTATAAATGACTGAATAATAATTTACGAAAGACAGATGATATGTGAGATGCGACACTAGATATGATGCAGCTCGGACACGAGTCACATTTTCGCATTTATACAAATCTTATACATAACAGCACCTACGCAAGGCGGTAGTGGCATGACGTAAAATATACGACCGAGTCAGCTACGACGCGTTTTAACTAGCACGTGTTTTAACTAGCAAATTCGAGAGCATATATCAATTAACATCTACTTCAATACATCTAAATTATTTTATTAGGAGTCTGTAGCAATAACTACACATACATTTTACTATCAAATCGAATTCAATAAATTTTATTAACAGATAAAGCTCAGAGATCTCAGATGTACTTTTGCACGACAAATAATACAACGGTATTTTAATGATGTACATAAATAAGAGAGCAGATAAAAACTTTAAGATAGTCTATCAGTTAAAGTAAATGTAACATGAACTGATTATAGGAACAAAAAACGCATAATATGTATTTAATTATTTTAAGCCTGAAATCAGTAGTCAAGATGCATAATGAAACAAACTCAATGTCAACATGGTATTTTTAAATTATACTCTTCCAATATTGTAATTATGATATATTCGAAACTACTTAGCATACGTGAGAATGTATCATAGTAGTATTCTTGCACCTATGTAATACTTTTTTGACAAAGAGAAAAATATCCCTAGCGTAATATTCCAGGTACAGAATAGCAAGCCTTAACTACCATGAGTCGAGTTTGAAAATGGTACGCTCGAACTTTTGGCAAAAAGCTACGTCGAGCCACAAATTTATATTACAGTCTCCATAATAGTATGACGCTGATAGAGTATGTAATGACTTTATGCAACACATGGGATAATCTCAGTTCTAAACCAGATCTACGAGCAATACATAGACTTTCTCTCATATTTGTGGGCAAACCCATGTTGAGGGCTAAACATTTAATAATTGCTATATATAAATTCACTTACTTAATAATGTTACCAACATTAGTGTCATTTTATAATTGGTAGATTATTGATAAAGATTAAAAAAAACAAAGGTTCAAAAATTCTACTAAGTAATATACCTTACATTGTATAGTAAGAAAAACTCATCAAGAACCATCTTAAATCAGAATAGATTGCGAAATAGTGAACAGATAAGGCTTGATCCATTTACAGACAGAAGCAGAAAGGCTGCGAGCCAAAAGATTGTCTACTACTATAGCAATGAATGAAGCATCAGAGGTACGAGATAGTGATTACTTTAATCTTTGCAAAAACCGGATTATGGGCATCCAGGATTTTCTTTTCAATCAAGAAATCATGAATGTACCGAGTTACAATCGATTTACACTATCTTATTAATGCTCGGTAAAATACTGACTATGCTACAGTTGATCAGAACTGAAACAGATTTAATCATATATCAAACCAAGGCTTCCAAATACACGGTAAATCGCCAAAGGGAAATCAGCAGTCAAGGATATTAAAAAGCAGAGAGAAAATAATCGGTAAGCTGTCGAGTAGCTGATTGAGCTCGAGACGTCATGCTTCACGGGCATTGGAGTGCACACATAAAAAAGCTTTGAGTACGTCATCAACACTAATATGATTAAAGTAAAAGCGATCTGAGGGAACTATAGGACAAGGGAACAAAGAGACACAAAATTCAAATTAGAGGGACACTGATTGTCAGCAATTGAGTATAAGGTTAATAATCCATTTTCAAAGAAGTTTGATGATTTGAGTAATTTAGCATTAAAAAGTTAAAAATATTTCAAAAAGACTGCAAAGAAAAGTGAAATATCAAGAATATTAATTACAACGATAAAAACGCAATATGATGCAAGGATACAGCTATTCTTGCATCAATGTCAAAGAGGATATATAGTAGTCGCGAAAAATAAGTCAATATTTAATAGAGAACACAAAAGATCGCCAATATTAAAATTGAAATAAGAAGAAATATAAGATGCAGATAGTATGCTTATTGTATTAAAGTATAATAAATAAAACATCCCAACAAGAAATATCTAGAAGGATTTTGCGCCTCAAATCCGAAACAATAGACCGAGATACGTATATAATCAATAGAGAATTTCAAGATATCATGATGATGAGCTAAACCGAAAAGTATACTCTTGATACTAAAAGTGCATACAGAAATCTATAAAAGATGATATTCATCGTAGATGAAGAATCTTAATCTCTATTCATCCAGTCTCAGTGGTTATAAACAAAATTAGAAGCAAAATTCACAGTCATCTCAAACCTTGATACTAGCCAACCGTGATTGCATTCTTATCTGCAAGTTTTATGTACATACTTCAAAGACATACACCTTGTTTCAGAAAGAAAGAGTTTTTGAGAGGATTTAGAACGAAGCTCTAATATTTAACTTTATTAAACGTAAACTGATTAAAAAAGGTTACAAAATAATTGTAATTTAAGTTTTTCAGAATAAAACTTATCAAAGCATTAAAAAGAAAACGTACACAGGAGTCAAAATATTTATATTTCTGCATAGAATAAAGGCTTAGGAATCTGAGAGGATTTACATAAAAATAATATACAATTACAAGATTTTTTTATTAAAATTTTGAGTTTAAAATGTTTTGGTACAGGTGATTAAAATCCGCTCGGTGCATGACTGTAATAATCTAAAGAACGTGTATATAGTGGCCTCTTAAACATCACCAGCTGTTAATTTTTATTTAAAAATAGTGTACTCAAAATATGCGATTATGCTTTTTATTATTTTATAGTGTAATTGATACGATGAGAAGTATTTTATTATAAAATAATCATTTATTGGTTTAATTCACTCTCAAAAAATAATAGACTATTGAGAAATCTGCTTTTAGAATTAGTATATATATTATATTATTTAAAGGATACTATAACAACAAAGCCTGCACTTCGCTACCAATGAAAATTCATACAAGCCTAGTGAAGCGATTCTCCGGAAGCAAGTGCGAACACGTGGGAAAACATTAAGCAGGCGTCATCAAATATTTTCAGCGGAACGGCTGTCGGTGCGGCCACGGAAGCTGCGCACTGCCCCGTGTACATGTACACTTGCATTAACTCGGATTCATATGTAACAGCGTTAGACGTTTTCAAATTTCTAATTACGTACTGCATATTAACGGAACGCAGTCGGGTTTCAATGAAACCATGGCAACGAAGCCGTTTGCTTCGATCCCTGGAAGCCAGATATACAATAAAAGAACCAAGAACAGGACAAGCGGGGCGAGTGCAAAGTCAGATAGCGATACGTATATTCGGGAAGGACGCAATTGTCTCGGAACGCGTAGTTTAAAAATAATAATCGATCCGCTGACTAGTGGCAATGCGTAAATCTTGGAATCCATACCGAAGCCCAGAGACCGAAGCGCATTTGTTTATCGGTTGAATCCAGCCGACTCTGGTAAAATATCGAGCGAGTGCGTAATATTTATATCACTGACGCTTCGTGAAATAATAAATTAGCCGGGTGAATTATTAATAATCTCCGCGGGGATGCGCGAATTGCAAATAAACGCTCATAACGAGTTTCGTATATATATAGGATTAAAGCGCTTCCACCGAAACGCACCGAGCATTACTTCCCGAGGACGAAAATTGCCAACTAATGATCTTCCTTGCGGAACAATAAAACACTGTCAGGGGCGATTGGCGCCGAATGGGATTGCTTCCGAGGCATCGGCAATCATCGGCCGTGATAAAGACGCCGGCCGGCACCGGCCCCATATCTTCCCCCTCGGCCGGATCCTACGAGCCATACCGGGCGGCCAAACAAAACTGCCAACTCGCCGGGATTTGGCAGGCTCCCGGTGCAATCAATAATTCGAAAACAATAAAGCCGGGGGTGGACTCGCGCTTGTTCCCCGGCGCTATACCGGCCGCGGCCGCGCCCCGACGGCGCGCAACCCTCCGGAGCCGGATTTGGATCAAGGTGACTTAGGGCCAGCGGACAGTCCGGGGGGTAGGGCTCCCCCCCTAAGCCCCGGGCGGACTCGGCGACTTGCGGCTCGCCCTTTTTTCCTTTTTAGGCGTGCCCTCCGAACTCCTCTTTTTTTTTTACGGGCCTCGGCGGGGCCGTAGATCCCGCGGGCTGCATGCGCACACTCACCGGTGATATGGAGGAGAGCGGGGATCTCCCCTGGTGCGGTGTTCGGGGCTCAGGGCCGCCGGGCCGGACGGCCTCTCCCGCCGGACGCCTCGATCCCCATGGAGGAGCGCCTCCTACACCTGCGCAGCGGAGAGAAAAGCATGTAGTCGGGGCGGGCCATCGATTCTCCGGGCGGCATCTTTTATTTTTTGGGCGATAACCGCGGCGATAAGGGGGCCCGCCGAAATAACGGCGCGCCGGATAAGGATCCCCGAGTTTTCGCGGGCTCCGCGCTTCTTTCGCCGAGGTGCAGGTGACGAGATTGTGGATCCGACCGATGCGCGCAAATCCTATTATCTTTTTTTGCTCGAGCTCCGCTCGCCACTGCCCTCGCGAAAAGTAGATTGCATTTTCCTCTGGCTTTCCTTTAACGAGAATCGTTTGCTCGGACTTCCCTTCGGGGACTCGTTCATTTTTAAATTGCATTTTCGTCCATTGTCATTTTATACGGGAATATATTCGCCGACTGCCTTGCCAGCGCGGATTAGTAGGTCTGACTTCGTTTTCAGAAATCTATATACGTGGACGGGGCGAACGTATGCTGCGTAAATATATGTATTGCTAATAATTGTTTAAGAGTTTACGCGCTTAATGTGGGATCAGTCCTCGAGAGTTATAGTGTGAATATATCAATGAATGATGCAATCATTATAAATCTAAAACGCCCTTTCGCTCGGGCACGCTATTGGTTTGTATTTTCCGAAAATGTTCATCCAATGAAAATGAATCTATCTTATCGGGTGAACGTGCCCGCCGCTCGCTTCAGATAGCACGAAGCAGCCTTAAGTAATTACATCATTTAGAATATTGATCAAACCTCTTATGTAGATTTGTTTAGATACCATATCGCATTGCGAGCTCCTACAAAATACCGTTACAGCACACAACTCCATATACCGTTAAACAGACGAGAGCTTCATAATCCATGGCGCGCTAACCGTTCACCAGCGCGCTAATTCCATTACCTTATGTGCATACACCCAGTAGACACACACATATAAATTTAGGCTGCGCGTAAAACAGCGAGCATCACGCGCGGAAAAATAATTGGCCTCCCATAACCGGGCAGCTGCTGTGCGCGCCGCGCATCAAACAAATGAAGGATATAATCGCGGCGAGGAGATAACGCGGTAAATTGATTAACCAAAGGGGCTCGTCACCTGCGGAGCTGCCGCCCCAGCGGGGGCGGGATCGAACGGGAGGGGACACGCGGCCCGAGGAGGTACCGGCGACAATGGCCGGGACGGGGGGTCGACACGCGCCCTCGAGGCTACAACCCCCCGTGTGAGGGGGGAGGTGGCCGTATCGGCCCGCCTCAATTTTCCGGCGTCGCAGTGGGGGTAGATTGCTATCGGTCAAAGGCCCAGGTGACGGGGCGCGAGGAGGCCGTATGGCCTCGTAAAGTTTCCGCTCCGGCGAGCGGAAGCCCGGGTGGTCCTCCCGGCGGGATGTATATGCGCGCGCGCCCCCGAGGATTTTCCCGCGGTGCACATGGGATCGCCCGCGGCCTGCCTTATCGGCCGGGCCGCCGGTATAAATTTAATTATACGACTTTACGGGCCCGCGGGCTCGCCGCGCTTCACGTACGGGGGGGGATCGATTTTTGTCCGGGGTTCGCCTAAGGGGCGCGGGCGTAATGGAAAATATCCGCCGATGGCCTTCCCTCGCTGGCGTTCGTTAAACCTAATTAAGTTGCTCCTTATTAAGCGGCCCCTGTCCCGAGGGCTCCTCCTCGGCATTTCCTGTCCTCCGCCGCTCGCCGTGATTTGCGGTGCACCGGGGATGACAGCGCGGGATGGGCTCTTCGCAGCCTCGAGACTTTTTGCGTTCGTTTTATTTTTAGAAGCGCCCAGTCACGCTGACCGCGCCGTCCCGAATAATAAGAAATCAATTCGGGCTCATCTTTTCAAGTCACCGGTCTTTCTTATCCTGTACAGCTGGGCTATAAAACTATTGCCCTTGAATATTTTTAATACCTTTAATTAGTTTATTTTTTGAAAGCAATATATGGAAGGTAAGAAACGTTTACGGTTATTCAATTTGCTTTCATTGGTACGGACGCTTGACAAAATTCCATGCTTTGCGTTAATAAATCTCTGCTTAACAAATAATAAACTAAACTATTGTTGTAGCTAAATGCACACATGTATGTATATATATATGTTTAAAGCAGGAAGTGTTCCATCAGCTGTAGGACCCGCGTATGGGGGTGCGCAGAAGCAACAGAGCCAGTACCTATATATGCATAATCGCGGAAGGGATTCAGGTGATTGGTAAGGTTAGGTGCACGAAATGATGACGACATCCGCGAATCAGGATTTTCGCAAGCATCAGCAATGGGGCAAGCCCCGGAAATGTCGTATAGGAAAATATGTCGACGCGAAATGTGTCGAATGGAAAAATAAAAAAAAAAACGTGCGTTTGCCACGTTAACCCGGAGGTCAAAGGAAAAAAGTAAAAGGACGAAAAGGTAGAGAATCGGGGGATCGACGAGAAGGAGAAAGGCAATAATGGACGAAAGAGTCGGGGATGAGCGGTGGGCGCAGAGTAGGTGACGCCCGGGGCGATGAACGGTGGAGGGCGGAAGGGAAACAAGTGTCATCCGCGGGCCGCGCGGAGGAGTCGCCCCAGGAGTCGGGCGGTCGGGGGGCTGGGGGTGGTCGGCGGGGGATCGATGGGGCTCGGGTCCCGGGTGTTGGCCGGGGGGCGGCCGGCGGGATCGATGCCCGGGCGGCGGGCGCGTTACCTCGGAGCTGGCTGCTGGGGTCCACGTGGGCCTGGAGCTCGTCCCCGGGGCGGCGGTCTGCGGAGGCAGGCGGGTCGCGTGGGCGCGCGGGCGTCGACTGGGCGGCGCTATCGGGCGATCGATGCCGGCGGCGGGCGGCCGATCAACAAGTCCGGGCGGGGCGCTTGGACTCGCCCGGGCCGGCGGCTGCTGTGCTGCCTCCTGGCGCGGCGCGGGCGTCGGCGGCGCTTACACCGGTTCACTGAGCAGCGCCGCGGCGGGGGACGGCGCGAGCGAGCGAGACGCGCCGACACGCGGGGGGCGCACGCGCGGCCCGCGGCGCGCGCGCAAAGCTCCACGCGGCGCCGCCTCCTCCGCCGGGCGCAAGCTCGCAAGCTCCGGGGCCCCGGCCTTCCTTCCCGGCCCGATTGATTTACTGGCGCCCGGTCCCCCCCCCCCCCCACCTCACCCCCTCCGACGCTACTCTATTTTTGCGGTTGCATTTTTCATGGGCTGGAGGCCGCCGCCGGCCCACCGAAACCTTCTACCCGGAAGCCTGATTTATGGACTGCCTCCGCAAAGTGTATTCTTTATTTAGGTGGCGATCGCGCCCGGCCGGCCCCCGGGCCCGCGGACTCCCTCGGCCCCCGTGGGCAGCTCTTATCGTTAGCCGGCTAATCGCCGGAGTTAGCTCGCCCCGATAGTATTGACGCGCTCCCACGAGAGGGACTCTATTAAACGTCTTACCCCAGGCCAATTACGCCCCACCTCACTCGCTCCTAAAGTCTTATTAAAAAAGGGACGCTTAATCCCGGGGACGCTTGGCGCGGGCCTTCCCTCGCCCCTGTTTACCGATCCCCGCCCCCCCCCCACCATTACCTTATATATACATCATAGTTTATATATGTATGCGCGCGGGGTAACGCGAGATTGCCCGGGGAAGATGTTTTTTAATCGTTCATTTGGGCGGCGCACGCCCGCGCGCCCGCCCGTCCCTCGCAATTTAACTCCTGCATAAAACGGAAACGCCTTTCATTAGCCGGCGGCTCTTAGGAACAATTGGACACTAAAGGGAATCCCCCAATGACTCAACGCACTCGGTGTTAAAAGCGAGAAATGTCAAAGGACTATACGACGCCGACAACGAGGCAATGTGTTTAGAAAGAAAAATAAAAAAAAAATGAAAAAAAAAAGAAAGGAAACTAACTGCGACATTTAACGCGAGAGCTACAATATAGCCCCGCAGAGCACATACACGCTTCGCCGAGACCTTGAAAAACAGCGTTAAACCGATTGCGCCGGATAAAAGCCCGCGCGGTATTCAAAGTTATCAAGATCTCCTTGTTCAAAGAGCATTCGAGCCGGCTCCGCGGCTCGCCGTGGCTAATGCTCCTCTTAATTGCGCAAAACCGCGCGCAGCTCGCGCGGGCTTCCCCCGGCGCGCGCAATAAAAGATTATAATATCGCATGACGGCCGGCCGACTTTTTATACGCCTCCCCCGCGGACGGTTGCACGCGACGCGCCTTGGAAAATAAGGGGATAAAAAAGAGCCGCGGCCTCTCCTCTCTCTCTCTCTCGATATATGTGCCCTAACGAAAATTGGCATACTCGTATATAATGTCGGGGAGCACTTTGGGCGGCCGCGGGCCGCCGGCCAAGAGGCTGCGTCGCCGCCGTATATCTCGCCGCTCGCGGGGCACTACGTCAAATCCGCCGATAAAGCACCGCCGGCCGCGGGGCCCACCTCCCCCGCAAGGCTGCATTACGCCCGCTAAGTGGCGGCACGAACCTCGCCCGAATAAATTACAATCCTATTGTATTTCGCCTTTTTTTTATTCTTCTGCCCCTCCCGGGCTTGTCTTGCGCCCGCCCACCTCTGTTTACATCGTTAAATTAATGCATTCATGGGGGCCGTCATGCAAAACAAGCCGGGAGGGCTGCTCGTGCCAGGTCGAGCGGGCCGTCTCCTAGATTGATTTTCCATGCGTCTCCTCCTCGGCCACGGGGACAGAAATATCCGGGGATCCGTACATATCGGTTTTTTTTTTCTTCGATATTAGGAATTCGATTTTCGAAGAGTCATTACGTGCATACTGGTCCAAATCTACTTTCGACTCGAGTCGAAACAAAATATTTTACGGCTCGGTCCAATGATAACAAGTCTCCTTGTGCGGCGAAACTTTTGCCTGATTGTATTAGAATAGGTGGCCAACAATTCGCTAGAATTTGGACTAAAATGCCAGAAAGATCTAGTCTATATGTCATCCGTGTCCCTTTATGTATGGGCAGATATATTTCATACGAATTTTTTACGAGATTTTTTTACGAAAGATATTGAATCGCTTCAAAACAACTTACGAGAAACTTTGAATGAACTAAAGAAAAAGGTTTTATCCTAGACTACGGCACAAAATTCGGGAAGAGAAACCAGCAATCAAACATTTACTTTGCCACTTTTTGTGGTTAATGTATTAGTCAAGCGAGGTCGAAGTAGCCAACTGAAACTGCTTTAAATTTTTACGAGATTTGTTTCTACCCTAATAGCATGATACATGTACGGCACATTAACGTCATTCCTTGTATGTTCCTCGACTGTCGTTCAAGGCTAGTGCACTTGCGTATATAATAATTAATAATCAATTGCAGTTCTGACGCAAACGATGCACGTCCTCTTGAGCAGCACGCGATGCAGAATTTTTCTCTTAATTACACCCAGGGAAGCTCTTCGACCGCCGGCTTACATTGCGCTTACAAGCGCAACGCGGGGCGCGGGGCACGCGCGCAATATAACCCGCAAAAAAGCTCGCTCTCGTCGCAGTCGCGATCCTCCAGTTGGGAGTGGGTTTTTTCACCCGGGCGCCCGCGCCCTCAGTCCGGCCGGCTTTGGCCCCACCCCGCGGCGCCCTTATCGGCGAGACCGGCTCCACCCGCGGGGCGGGGGGGGGCGAGTCCCCTACACGCGCGCGCGCTCCTTTAACCCCTTTTCTTTATTGACCGCGTCTGCAGTGTTGCGGACGTGGACGCGCGCGGCCGGCTCCCCCGGCCCGTAACCTCGTAAATGCATCGGGCGCGGGGAACGCGCCCCGGGGATAATAAAGAGCATTTTTCGAGGTGATCCAGCTTTTTCAGCGGCTGCTCCCCCGCAATATAGGGGCACTAATGGCCCGCTCGCGGCACTATACGTCTTGCTTAATGATTCCTCGAAGGGGGTGTAATCGCCGGCCGGGGGTAATTGCTCACTTCCAACCGACGGCTCCCGCAGACTCGCTCCCGGCGAGGCCAAGTCGTTGCGCGGCGCTCAACTCGCCCTGGGGCTCCGGAGTAAATGTGTCGAGAAGCAGCTTCCTGATTAGAATAATCGTAAATGCGTGTCGAACGACCCAGGCCCTAGGCTCTTCCCCTGGCTTCCCCCTACCACTGTCCTCGGATCCCAATCGAGTAAAAATGAACACATCACGCTATCCGGATAAATTGCCCCTTCAATCTCCGCGCATTCCTTCTTATTAAAAAATCCACATTTTGTTCTGGGCCTGTACAGTGCCTGCGATTATTATTCAATTTAGATCTTTTCAGTCCAAGTTTAAATAAAAATAACGAGTTACTTTGTCCATAAACTCAATCTTACTACGTAAAAATATTAAACAAGTGTATTATGAAATTGTACATCAAAATATCAAATTAAAACAGTAATCTGCTCTTACAGCTCGAATTAATACTCAGCATGGAAAAAATTCTGTTATACATTTTAAGTTACAAATTAAATACGTAAAAAGCAGATTAAGAAGTAGAATATGTGCATAGTCTATTTTTTAAACTAAGAATATTTATTACTTCTCTATTAAAAACAGATTTTAATTAATACATTTTACATTTCCCCGTTATTTACATATATTATTTAAGATATTATTTTAATTATAAATATTCGTAAAATACGTGACATTTGCGCACAAAAATTTACATTGTATAATTTTACATTTTGTAACATGTAGAACATAACATGGTAACGCTTGGATTATTCCAACTGAGCGAATATCTGGTTGAAACACATAAAATTATTAGAAACTAGATTTAAGTGTTATTGTACAAAAATGTCACTATATATTATTGAAAAATGCTATCTATAATGCTTTATAATTTGTTTTGCTTTTATTCTGCTTGTAATATATTTACTTTCAAAGCTCGTTTAAACGCAGCTGAGGAAACACATTATAATAAAAGATTCAAATAAATGCAAATCAGATTTATGGCTACTTAATTAATCTTTTAATTTTAGTGTAAGCTACCACGAGTTACAACTTCCATTAAAGTCAATTGAATAGTTTGATATCAATATAAGCAGTCCATCACACCCTTTCTAATTAATGTCAATATAAGCATTAATTTCTTTAATTCATTCATTGAGTAGAGACACGAAATCTGATGAATTGTACCTGATTTTTAGTTCACGCAACCGTACGTAATATAAACTAGGCTTTTAAAAGATGTTATCTGATTAAAAGCCAATTAGTGATACTTTTTGTAAACCTAATCTGTCGTGTTGAGTCAATGCTAATTAGATTTTCTTTACTCGTTCTTTCATATTTCTGATTTCTAAAACATTTTATCGGTGTCTGAGAACACATTTTCCGGAATATTGTTATTTATTTTATTTCAATTAAGTTGTTTATGAATAACAGTGATAAAATAGTTTATTAACATTATTTATTGCTAACCAAGAAATGGCGTACTTCTTTGCTTAATAATTTAGTAATATATTGATTTTAAACTTGTCGATACTGAATCTTTTATTATTTCAGGATTAAAATTGAACGAATAATTGAATTTAAAATTTGTTAAATTTAGGTTTATTTATTACAAGTTAATTTTTGAAGTGAATATTTCTTATCATAAATTTAAAATTTACGCTTGTAAAAACGTACTCTCATTTTATAAATATGTTACGACTGCTTTAAAAGAAATTGTATACAATAATGGCTTGGGGAAAATGCATTTGAGAAAATATTTGTCAGTTGTATAGTCTGGCTGAGCTTAAAAAGCATTTGAAAGGACTACACACGTCTAATATAGTATCTCTCTTCGTGCAGTCTATAGGTGAAAGCTTCCATTGCTACGTCGCAATAAGATGGAAGGCAAAGGCAAATCCTCGTAAACCTAGTAAAAGCCGACCTTATCTATAGCATTCTATATATATATGCTTACCCGAACTATCTATGGGTGGGACCCCAAGAGAGAGAGAGAGAGAGAAAAAGAGAGAGAAAAGCGATGGAGGGAGGCAAATTACTCGCCACGGTACTCTGGTAATAGTGCAAAGCTAAGTTTATTTCGATTTATTGCAGGCAACCGTTGGTGCGCCTCGAGCCCCCGGCGCTGTCCGAGAGCGGGGGCGAGAAGGGTCGTGTAGGGGAGGGGGGGGGGGGGGGTAGGGGCCGGGCGAGGAGAGGCCAGGGACTCTCCCACAGTCGCCGCACACCCGCAAAATTTGCCCCAACTCGGGCGGGACCGACGTACGTGCAGCAGCCTTGGCAATCCGCTCGTCAAAAGAGTCCCGGCCGCAGAGGAAGAAAAAGCCAATGTGTTCCGTATTGGCACTCGGTCCGCTGCCGGGAGCCGCCGCCGCCGCCGCCGCGGCTTTGATCGTTAACTCGGCCCCCGGGGGGAAGGGGTTAAGGCGAAGGACCAAAAAAAAAGAAGGAGGCTGCGCGCCCCGCGTGCGTATATATGCACGCGTGTACGTGCGATGTACAGACACGGTCTATACGTATTCCCGGGGGCGCGGCGAGCAGGCGGTGTCCGGAGGGCCGCCGGCCAAAAAGTACTTGGCCGCACGTGCGCTCATTCGGCCGATCAATTACACGGGAGAGGGCGGCCTGTCGGTTGCCTTGCAGATTTTCGGGATGCAAAAAGGTGGGGTGGGGGGAGGCCGTAGGTGGCGCTGCGGGCCGTTTCCCAATCGCCGCCATTGTTTCTAAAAGCCGCGCGGGCCCCGGCTTTTTCTGGCTAATGTATGCGCGGGTTATGCATGAGTGTACACTCGCGCATAATCGAGGGCCCTTTAAACGATAATAGCGGCAGGTGCGAGCGAAGACGGGAATCCGGCCTGGAATTTTTCTCGCCAGGGGCGCAGTATACATACCTCCGCGCTCGAATAAAACGGCCAGGAAAATTCCGAACGAGATTCCGAAAGTATAAGGCCACGCAACTTCGTCCTCGGGGTCCGCGTTGTTGTAAGAAATGTGGTAATCGTAACAATTAGGTAGCGCGGGCTTAATGCTTCTTTAAATACGGCGTCGTTAATCACGAGGCGCAAATTATAGGGTGTTTCACGGTTGGTCTACTCCTCGATATCACTATATAATATGATTGGCCGTCGCATTATACATTGTAATCATCCTACGAGTTCATTTTCGGTTTAAATTACATGTAATTTCGCCGGATAATTGTGGCGAAAATGATTGTCCGGCTGCGCGCTGCATCTTCAAGTTGTTCGATCACCAATCGATTTGTCCACCGCAAAGTACCTATCTACCTAGAATTACGACGGCCTTTTATTTCGTCCGCGTCCCTGGTGCTTGTTCTCCTTTTTTTTTTTTCCTTCCGCCCGAATGCCAACAGCCGAACGTATATACGAGCGTTCGACCGCGCGCGCGAGCCCCACCCCGCTCACGGTATACGCACGTATATATATATATACATCACCGGAGCATATATAAACTTGTGACCCGAGAAAAGATAATCGCGCGCGCTGACCTCCGTAACGCACATACAACTCGGAGCGGCGCGCGCGCTCGTCTCATTTAATCCGCGCACGCGGCGCATTAGCATTTTAAAGTGAGGCGCGCACGCTTGCCCCCACTTATCCGGGGCGGCCGGAGTTAATGGGGCGCTCGGTGCGTCAACCCGCGGCTATCGGCTGCGCGATCGACCTCCGGGGCAGGATCCCTCGGTCGGGCCCGCGGAGGCCCTAGTGGGCCGGGCCGTGCGGCCCACGTGACCCGGCGCCGCTGCCCCCTCCCCCGCCGGCTTACCTTCTCGCCTGCTTCGATCTCGGCGCGAGATTCCACTTCCGTTTCACGCTATTTTTTTTTATTTTATTTACGCGCGCGCGCTCTCGTAGGGGGGGGAGGGGAGAGGCTGGCGTGCGAAGGTCGCCGCGCCGCCATTGCCGGGTTTTTGCGCCGGGGACGGGTCTCCTTCCATATGCGCGTGATTGCGCGTGTCTGCCCTGATTGGCCTCGGCTGGGCCAAGAGGGAAAAAAGGCGCCCGGCAGCTGGGCGATTGTCATGCTCGCGAGGGCGATTCGCGTTGGGGAAAATCGCCCAATTGAGATAGACGCGATCTTGATAAAACTTCCTCCTCGAGTTTTGCGCGATTAAACAACTTGAAAGTGCGCCCTTCACTCTCGAGTCATAAACTGGTTTCTCGGATTTTTATCGCCCTCGAGTGCACATGCTCGAGCTTACAGGGCAAGGTATATACACAGGACTGATTACAATGCCCATGGTATGAAAACATTTTTCACTCCGAAATTATACCTTTTAAGACTTTACGCGGTATTTTTAAATTTATGACGTAGATTGCAGTCAAGGTTACTTTTATAAGAATTAATCTTTCTTATATACTCTTAACTGCATCAAAAATAGGAATTTGAATACATTTTAGTGCAACTACCTTTTTCAACCGCTTTTAACTATTTTATGCATTCATTCTTTTGGTAGCCTCTACAATATGCATGCGTATTTATATTACTCTCGTCTTTTGAATTGCTTCATAATTATAAATCGTAGGAAATTAATTTTACTATCTAACGTGTTAATAAAATGCCGCGAATCTTAAATTTTAGGACGTTATAACCTTTGCAAATCCAATAAAAATGACCATCATAGTACAATACGTAGAGTACATTATTATAAAATAAATTTAATTCAGCTTTGAATAGCTAACTGTATCTAAAAATTAACTGGAAATTGTGCAAGAAGTCTCTCAGCGGAAGGCATGTCTTTTCCATTGTGTTTTGTATATTCTTCGTTTAATATCTCTTTTCAAAATATGCTCAAAAGAACTATTCAGAGAAACTTGGTATAAAGAGAAACAACAGCCAAATGAAATTAACCTGCTCCGCAGTTTATTACATTCTAGTTTTACTTTGAGCCGGCCCTCCTGCACGTAAAATAGCACATGTATATACATCGCCGGCGGTGGGCGGACGGTGCGCGCAGGGACAGTTGAGAAGGGCGGCACTAAGTTTATTTATGCAGGGCGTTATCAAGGGCGCGGGTGTCGCCGCGGCTCGATTAACCAATGGTAATCCTAAGCGGCGAGGGCCGGCCCCGGCCCCGAAAAATCCATTAATAACGCCGCCTCGTGTTTTTCTTTTTTTCTCTCTGCGGGAAAGTCGCGCGCACCTGCCAGGCGTTGCGCGGGCGGACCTTCTTTTTCCACGGGGGGCCGCGGCGGGCAGCATAATGCGCCCCGGGCCGAGGAAGCTCAGGTGCGCGAAGAAACGGGGGGACTAGGGCTTGATTTACGGGCCCGGGGAAATTCGGGCCGCGCACGCGAGCCGCCCGCGGAGGGGGTAATTGCACCGGAGATTGTCTTCGCGGAGGGCCATCAGCGGGCTAATCAACGGCCCGTCGCCGGTTGACGAGGTCGCCCTGTTGACCCGGCCGGCAATCGCGGGACCTGCAGCCCGCGCGGCCCCATATTTGAAATTTAAATCGGCCGCTCGTCGCCTTTAATTAGCGGATCGCGCGGCCTGCCGGTATTGTTGCGCCTTTTTTTCCCCGAGAGCCAGGGGGGGGGAGACGTTCCCCTCCGGAATGGCCCAGCCCGCGGGCGGGATTTATCTTCGGGCCTCCGCTTGGCTTTTCGCCGGCCGATTTGTATTCGGCGTGCCGCGCCCCGTCCCGCACGCGAGATTGAATCTTTGCGCGTGCGGCCCCGCCGGCCACGCCCGCGGAAAAATGCAATTTGCATTAATGGGCTTTCGTAAATTCAGCCTATTCCCCGGGATATCGTCCCCCGCGATAGGCCCAATTACTCGCTTTTCAACCGCGCGAGGTTATGGGGGCCTAAGTACCAGATTATGAGGCCGTGTATCATGTGCCGGGCCCGCTTGCGAGGCGCCCGCGATCGATGCAAGTAAATGGCTGCCGTTTAAGCGCCAATACGCCGCGGGCCCCTTTCAAAATGAGCCTTTTCGCTCTTTTACGCCCCTGTTATCTTCACAGACGTGCATTATACACGTATATACGATATAGGCATTAACTCCGGATACAGTGCGTAAACCAAGATTATTTCGAGTCGCGGAATTAACCCGCGCTGTAATAATGACGCCACCACATTTTGTATTCTTGTTCTCAACTCAATTATACAAAGTAACAATAAAAACTGGATTCACTGCTGTTCCCTGCATTAAAGGATAACTGTTATAGCGATCGTTGTTATTAAAAGGCATTTAATTTTCGCGTATCGCCTGTCATTTCAATAATGTTTCTATGAAAAGGCAGTAACCTTTATCTTTACGCGGCACCTCTGCTAGAACTTTTAATTGTGCAATTTAACAAAGTTCATTGGAGAGTAATTTTAAAAAGGGAACTATAAAGCGGTTTGCCATTGCCGCGCGCGACAGGGAGCCGGCAATAGAATTTCACCTGCGCACGGAATACATCGGAAACAGAATTTTTTTTTTACGCGCGCTTAATCAGAATTGGTAAGAAAAACTGCTGCGAGGAAAGGGATCGGGGAATAGGGCTCGGACACGGAATCTGACTAGAAAAATGTATTTCGCGGACAGTCGCGGGGGAGCGAGCGCATCGGCCGAATCGTAAACTTCGGATTCTTGGCGTCCATTCGGTTTTATTGATTCCGTTCCTTCGAATCTGATTTTTGACGGTTCTCGCGAGCCCGATATCCCTTGCGCCGCCGTGGATTCGCTTTTCCCCTGTAAGGCTCGTAAAATTTAAAAAGGATTGGACGGCAGAAAATGTATACCATTAGATAGACGCGGTCACATGACTGAGAAGAAATACATTTTCTCCAAATGGGCTTATTTATTGTGATGTTATGCATCCACACGGGACAAGAACAGAGTTATTCCGAAAGAGTGCGATCTTTATTTTGCCAATGGAAGTACATCTCGGCTTTAAAATATTGCAAAATGTACATTTAAATGTAAATTTCAAAACGTGCCTTTTCAATTTATTTTAGATGGAATTGCAGCGGATATGTAAATATTTCGATGTGTGTCTCGATGTGTGTACATGCATGCATAAATATATGCGCTACTACTGTCGGTTCTTCATTTGCAGTCGAGGTTAGTCTTGGATTAGTTTAAATTATGATTTAACATGCTTTGTAATCTTGAGTTACTCCTCCAGTATAACTCATGCGAAATAAGATGCATTGCTTTAAATAAAAGATGTATAGCGTTATTATTGTTATTATTAAAAAGGCTTACATATATAATTATGCATAAATATTAGTATATAAATGCAAGAGATAAAAATATTGTATACATCCAAAGGATGAATTTTTAATTTTCATACTTTAAGCACAATATCTCCACTGTTACTTGTGATAAGTATCGTTTTCGTCTTATTAACTTTTACAACAGATTCATTATTTAAATTTCCTATATATGCATATATGTATACATATAGAGTTTATGTTATATCTTACATTAAGAGATAATATCGACACTCTACGGCTTAATTTAGTATGTACAAACGTAATTAAAAAAATTTTTTAATTGAATTTGAAGAGTATTATTATTCCATTTATTATCACACTAATATAAAATAAAATCGCGAAAATTATTTTTTATCTGTTGCGAAAGACTAGGTACTTGAAATTTCGATGATATTATTCAGAATTTGTTGAATATTTTTGCATAATGCATACAATTCGAAAAATTTCCTTTAGATAAAATGATTTGCATTTATAGGTTGGTAAAAATGGAAAATGCGATATGAAAATACTTTTGTTTGTTTTTTTTTTTCACAAATCCTAAGTGATACAATTGAGCGATGTATGTTTCTGCCCACGATAGCATCATGTTCACCCCTGAAAGCAGCGTAGCCAGTCGATCGTGAGAATATCAGCCCGGTTATCCCCCTTGTAAGCCTGCATTTGTTAAACACAATGCACGCATCTAGGGATGGGGTCAATAAAGTTTAAACCACTGCGTCGGAGAGCCTAGGTTCGGTTCGAATAGTTTTATTTATTTTGCACTCACTGCAGCGGAAGAATAAGAAGCGAAAATCAATTTTAGCGCAAGCTAGATAGAACCTTATTTTAACATTTGAAAGAGGTAGGGGACCATTTGAGTAAATTGGAAGCAATTCCAGCGGTTACATTCCGTGATTGATGGCTTTTCGAAATGTGCATTAGGTGATTATTCAAACTCCAAGTCAAGCTATCTTCTCGACTCGAAGAAGAATAATAATCGGAATAGTAAATTAAATGGAAAGTCACGATAATTTAATTATTCTAGTGTTTAATAATCTATCTTATCTAATTTAGAGAAGACAAATCCATATACGGTTTGTTTTGCTTTATGTAAGAATTAGCTGTACATATTCCTGAGGGTATTATATATAATAGATAATTTTACCGTTTCTGTTATGAATTTTTTTTTTACATATTTTTTTAAATATTAATAATTGTGAGAATTCAGCGGATGCATCAAATATGATACAGCGGATACAGCGATAATGGACACTTACTGACGGGAAGACTGCGTAACAAATACCGCAACGGCAGACTGAGGGGCCGGTTGTTATTGCAGTCTTTTGACTCCTATAATAACAGAAGGTAGACAAACGGGCGACAAAAGTTGGGTTATCTTTCCAGGATATATTTGGTTTTTTTCACACAATCTATTGGGCCATTATATACTTTGATCAAAATTAAGGGCTTATTGATATAGTACATAGCTGTACCCCATTATAATTTTAGCAGGCACTTACGAAGAGTTTAATAGTAACTTCATCGCCAAGCCTTTGAGAAAAAGGCAACATAAAAAATTATCACTCAATGGATCTAATCATCGTTAAGATAGAATAGTGAAAAAATAAGAGGTCGTATATCGTTAAAAGTTATTATTGTAGATATCTGGGCAGTGGAACTTGGCTATTATCGCAGATACACAGAATCTAGATTTGCACCGATGTATAATTATAAAACATTGAGTCGAGTTTTACATTTGATACTTTATTTGACTGACTGTTTAATAAAGTAAGATAATTTGCCAAAAATAACAATGCGGGGAAAATTGAATTAGAATTTTATCTGTGTAAAATAACTGCTGAAAGTAAGATATGCATCAGACGTCCACGTGAAGATTTTGTTTTTGAGTTTGTTAAAGCGGACTGGCGAAGGAGAGTCTGCCTGTTAAACGATCAGTTTGGTGCGCGCACGGAAGGAAAAAGAAGATTAATATCCGAGGAGGATAATCAAATGACTAGCTCGTCAAAAAGCCAGAAAGGCGAGCGGCGCCGGGAGCAGGGAGGACATAAAGGGAAAAGAAAAAGAAAAAGTAAAGGGAAAAGCGGGGGCATTAAGGGAGTTTTGTCTTCGGAAGGGCTTGGGCCGAGCCGGGGCCGTCGGCGGGCGCGTCACATCGGCGCTCCTTCCGCGACGTCTCCCGCAGGACACTGGGGCGGACGGGCGCAGTAAAAAGGCGGGCAGCCGGCAGAGCTGCAGGGCGATAAAAGGAGGAGTCGGGGCGTCCGCGTGCGTAAGTGCATTAGTCCCGCGGCGGCGCGGGCGGCGGGAAAGGGCGGGGGCCGGGGGCCGGGGGTCGAGGGGCCGAGGGCCGAGGGCTCGGGCCGCAGTCGGCCAATGATTCCGCGAGCGCCGGCGACGCGGACGCAATCGATCGCGGCGGGCGGCGGGAGAAGGAGCCGGGCGAGCGGCCTAATCCGGCGGCGGGGCCGGAGGCATTTGTCGCGGGCGCCGGCGGCGGCGCGCGAGGTTAAAAATCCCCGGCGGCGGCGGCGGCGGCGGCGGCGGCGGCCCGGCGGCTCGGCGGTGGGGGCCGGGCGCAGGCGGTGTGCGCAGGCTCCGGCGGGGCCTCCCCGAGCGCGACCCCGCGCGGTCGCCGCGGCAAGCGCCAGTGTCAATATGGCCGTTGGCGAGAGCAGAGCAGCTCGCGGCGGGCCCGGGCCGCGCACCAGCAGCGCCGTGGGCCGCGCGGCCGCCCAGGAGACGACGCCCGCAGTCGGCCGCCCGCTCTCCTAGCTCGCGCGCCGCCGTCCGCATGTGCCCGGACGCGTCGGAGTGCGCGCACCCCGAGCAGCAGCAGGAGCAGCCGCCGCCGCAGCAGCAGCCAGCGCATCCCCCGCGGCCCCGCCGCCGCCGCCGCCGCCCTCCCCAGCCCCGGCCCCGGCCCCGGCCCCCGCCTCCCTCCTCCTGGCCCTCGCCCCCGCCCCGGGCCCGCGCCCCGCTCCCCGGGGGCCCCGGAGGCCCGCGGGCGCCCGACCCGCCTCCCGCCCCCGCCCCCGATCCCGCACCCGCGCCCGCTCCCCGGACCCGAGCCCCCATGGCCCGCTGAGCCGAGGAGCGCCGAGCCCAGGATGCCGAGGAAGCCCTCCTGCTGCCTCGTCGCCGAGGCCGGGCCCAAGGAGCCGGCCCGCCACTCCGCCTGGGAGCGCCTCGCCGCCGAGCCCCGCACAGGTACCAGACCGCCGCCTCGGCTACGTGCCCCGCGCGCCCGCGCCCATGGAAGATGCGCCTCCTGGCGCGGTCCCGCGCGCGCGCCCGGCGTCGCGCACCGGAGCCACGAGGTCCGTCGCCCGAGCCAGCCGCGCCGAGTCGGGGAGAGAGCAAGCGAGAGAGAGAGAGCGCGCGAGCGAGACGGCCGACTTTTCGCCGGTGTCCTCGGCGGAGAGCGAGCGAGAGAGAGAGAGAGCAGCGCCGGCGAGACTCGGAGCAGAGAGCCGTACAAGAGAAGCGACCGCGGGGGGCGGGGGGGAGCAAAAGAGCCCGAGCGAGAGGGAGAGCGAGCGGTAGGCTGGTGAATGCGACGATCGATTTCCGGGGCGCTCTTTTCAGGCCCGAGACGACGACGTCGACACGGCGACGAGGCCTTTTGTTGACACGGTCCTCTAGCCTCGCGCGCTCCCCTCGTCGCTCCACCTCGCGCTCGCCCCGCTCCCTCTCCTTGTGTGCATAACCCGGGATAGCGCTGCACGGGAGAGACTCCGCGTCTCTCTGTCCTGGATTTTTCCCTCCTGCGCGCAGCAGCAGCAGCAGCAGCAGCGGCGGCTCCCGGCGTGTGTTATCCCCCTTTCTTCTAGGCTGCGGGGACAAACACGCGCGCGCCACTGGCCGAGGGAGCGAGAGAGACGCTTGTACTGAGAGCGGGGGGAGGGGCATCCCCTAAGCGCGGCGAGGGTGCAGCCCTTGTGTCTATGCTTTTCCTCGGGAAAAAAGCGCGCGGCCGTCTTTCTATTTTGAGGTCGGCCCCGGCGGTATATATTTCAATCGGGGCCGCCTGGATGCAGCGCGCCGGGAGACGTATACTAGGAAAAGAATTCCCGGGGCCTCCTTTTTTTTTTTACGGAAATTGCCGGTTCGGCTTGCCGCGAGGTGTGTAATAATCTCCCCTGCTCCGGAATTAGGATGTCTCGCCGACCTGCCCGAGAGAGATATGGCGTCTTTAACTTTGATCCCGGGGTCGTCGGCACCGGCAACGTGCAATCTCTGACATCCCAGCCAATTCCATGTTTATTGTGTTAATTCCCCGATGCTTCTTTCTCCTCGGCTCTTTTACCTCCGCGTTACGCCTATCTAGCGTCCCCATCTCGTTCTCGCTCCGCCGCGAGATATTTTATCTAATTTGGAATACATTGTGATCGAGCGCCCGCGCGCTGTGTACACATACACGTATATATTAGCCTTGTATTTACACGCTCGCCGCCGTGATAAGTACACCCACCTCTTTTTTTTTTTATATTCCCTATACGTTTCCTTCTCTGCGCGTGTGACGTTCACCGCGCAATCGGAGCTCGCTTGCAAATTAAAAACGGCATATTTTCACCATCGGCCGGGTCCAGTGTGCGCGATCCACAAGCGGCTTATCGCCGAGTAAAAAACCGAGAGAAAAAACATAAAAAAAAAATGGTAAAAAACCTACTTGCCGAGAGCCGACCCGCGCCACCTCGATTACACCCTTGAGCCTATATGCCGCGCGCCCTGCAGGCTAATGTTCTCTCGACGGCGCGTGCACCGCCTCTCTCCCCTGCACTTTTCTCCCCCGCAGACGCCCCGGACGTGTGCAGCCTCTCTCTCTCTCTCTCTCTGAGCTTTAAACTCTGCCGGCGCGCGCGGCAGATAGCGGGCGGGAGCGTTTTTTAAACGCGAGGAAAAGACGTCAAGTGCGGAAGCTAGCGCCGCCGGCGCCCGCTGCTCGCCTCATCGGCCCTTCGAGTGCGCAGCATCGGGTCTCCGGCTCTTTTTTTTTTTTTTTTCTTTTTCCTCCCCCGCCCCCGAGAGCTTTGAAAAGGGAAACGTTGCGACAATTAAACGGCCAGACGACGGGAGTGTATCAGTGGCAGACGAAAGTTGTCGCTGGAAAGTACCCTCCCAAGTGGTGAGATGCGCAGAGGAATGAGATGTAAAGCCAGGAACTGTGCCTCTTTACACGATACTGCCTTTTCGAATGTTTGAATTGCCGCTCCAGCAGGTCGGAGTCGTCAACGTCCAGTTAGCTTTTATTCAGAATTAATTTTGTAAAAAAAAAAAGTCACACGAGTAATACGCAATTGTTGGAACGTTTCGTCTATATTTGATAATTTGGTTGCCTTGAATTAAATACATCGGTACTAGTCACTGAAATTTGTGTCATAAATTTCGTTCAAGGTTTCGGCTCGTAGTAAAAATATCGTAATTTTATACTTGTACGTTGAAAACTTGTAAAATTAAAGTACTTTTTGACATTCTATAGCATTCGCGGTAGTAAAAAAAAGAAATTAATAATTATGCAATATGACTGATAATTTCTTTTCCATTCATTTTTATCGTTTTATAGAAAAAAAATATTTATACTGTTTTCTTGGAACGTGCAAGTGCAGGCACGTAATATTTTTTCATGTTATATCATCTATTGTTTTCGAGTAAACAACTTAATATATAAAGTAGAATTAAATGCCTTGACGCGATACCTAGGATTATTCAAAGACTTGATAATTAGAGAAAGAGTGATTGAGAAAAAATGAGATGTCTGCGATCAACCCCATACTTAGCTTGACCATGCTATCCTACAATGTAGCTAGATAAATTAGAGAAGAATATAATGGGTTAGGATATTTGATGTATCTTTAATTATGTAAAACTTCACCTCAATTTACTTTCTTAATCAAAGACAATTGATGTATTTGCATAGTTTTAAAAAAAAAACAACTCAACTTATTTTTTCAAAACTAAAAGTGCTCTTACGTATGTACTTGAAAATAATTATTATTGTCGCACGATCCTATCTTTTCACAATAATCTTTTCTACAATAACTCTATGATGGGCTTACTCTCGGGCTTACTTTCTGAGTATTACTTAACCTTTTAGAGCTAAAATTTAAAGTTTTGACTTTTTAATAGTATTTTAACATTTGATAGAAGAATCTTCATTTTTTAATGTTTCGTTTTTCATATTTTATTCCGGTTATATTTTCTAACTGAAAATGACATGAGTGCGGGATCAATGATTGATAAATTTTTTAGTGCATAAAAACTATTTATGACGTATCATAGATTTATGTACAAAATATCATTTTATACTTGGTATCAATCACTTTACACGCGTCACATAGTAAGTACTTTCATATCATGCGTGGTAAATCGACCTGAAGTATACTTTCAAGTATATAGAGACAAGCTTTTGAAAACTATGTCATCTATTTAAATATAGAAAAAGCATTGATTCCTTCAATCAAAAAATCCATTGTTTATTAAATTCATAAACTTCGACAAAATAAAAATTTCTGTAGTTTTCTTATTGTAAAGTATCTAACTCAATGGAACTTTCTCGGGAACTTTTTCACTACAATCTTTAAGACAATTTTTGTTTGCTATACCCAAACATTGAATTTAACAAAAACTAAAAAAATCCAAAAGAAAATAGTACAAATTAATGTCTAATAAAACTATAGGTATTATTTTTTATCAAGTTTAATAATTCTGGTATACTCTAAAAAAAATTTTCAATTTTTAAACTGTAATTATAACCATAATGATATGTTTTATATGTTATTCTTTTGGTTATCTTCTCTGTAGCAATATAAAAATATTTTTGTTGTTACAATTGTTTCTAAATATCTGCATTTTGAGTCAATTTGTCGATGTGGAATATTCAAATTTATTTCGTAAACACAACAGATAATGTTATTTGGATTTTCGATAAATGTTTAATGATCCATTAATGATAAGTATACATTTATGTATATAGTTTTTTGATGGAAAAATTAAAAACGGTCAAATTTGGACAAATTACGTAAATGATTCATAAAATTGACGGATTAATGCAAATTTGTCATAGAACGACGAAGGATTAAATTAATAAAAATAAGTTTTATTGCAATACTTTTAAACTGAAATAGTTATTTATTGCATGGAATAGATAAATTATTTTATTTTAAGCATAATTTGATACGATCAAAGTGATGATTAAAATGTGCGTAATACAGCGGCACTTATACGAAGATTGACTAACAAGAAAATAAAAACAGCTATTAGAAGCGATCAGCTTTTGCTCCTCAAACCATCTAAGGATTTAAGTCTATAATTACGAAGAAAAAAGTAATTTGCATTGCTCACTTGTAATTTACCAAAATAATTCAGTCAAAATATGTCTTACAAATCAATTATAGATTAAAAAAACTAGACGTATTAAATATTGTATCAAATAAATTAAAATTTGAACGAAGAATTAATAGAATTGTGGAACAAAAAAAAAAGAAAATGTTCAAATGAGTTTGGAAGCTTTTTTTTATTTTATCAACGGCTTCATTTTTTATAGATTATATTACACGTTGTGCAAGGAATTTATTAATTCCTAATAGTTTTTTAATAGTTAGTTATACCTAGTTTTAGATAATTTTTGGCTTTTAAATTTTTTATTGATTGTAAAAGGTGATTCGAGTATATGCAGGATTGCGTGTATATAAAATATAGTTCAAATTAATGAAATTAATAATATTATAGTATAAAATTATTGTTACGATATTGAAATTATCCTGACGCTGAACATTTTGGATAACAAATCAAATTTAGCTTTCAGTATGAAATGACTAATCGTTTCGTTATGTGTATTTAATACACATATTTATGGAATTGTTTAATTTAATTTCCTTAAATGTAACTTAGCCAAATCGATGATCGTCTATGATTTATAGTATAGAAATAATTAGGTTAATTGCACGCGTGAAATAGTTTTTATAGCAATTTTGATTGATTGCAGTAAAAACTTAGCCATTAGAGTAAGTATTCTATGAGCTGAAAGGAATGATGCAGAGTTACTGATATTTTTCAAAAGTAATAAAGTATTAATAAGTCATTGAACCTTAACTTGGTTCAATTAAATTGCTCAAAATTAATTTGAAACTGTTACATTAATATTTTTTTATAATAATCATATAAATATATACTTTTTTGCATTTTAGATCAGTAACTACAAAAAGACTTTTAGTTATAGATAAAAAATAAAAATTTTTTAAATTTAATACAATTTATATACGATGTTGCAATTTGTGTGCACAAAGTTGATCATTAATTTCATAGCTTTATAAGTTCTAGAGAAAGATTTTCTTATATTTCTATCTCCAATAAATTTTCGAAGGTAATCAATAGCAAAATAATATTATTTAGAATTTAATTTAAATTAATTTGTATAAATATAGTAGTAATCATTAATTATACTCTTTGTTTTTTAATTTCTTAATAAATTTTATATACTATCCAAAATTAAATTATGTGAATCAATAAAATATTAATATATCATTATATATCGTATTGCTGCAACTTTATATGTCATATAGTTTAATGCTATATTAAAGTCAATATCACTGTTAACAAAAGAGTAATATTTACAAAAATATAAACAGTGTTTATATTTTTCAATCCATGCAATCATCGAGTAGGAATGGCATATATGACTTTTTAGTTTTTGGAAATTTAACATTCTTCCTGTGTAGTATTCATACGTTATGGCAAAGAGGATATTATATAAGAGAAACTGTATTAAGCGCGTCTGCAGTAGTTCCTCTCTCTTGCACTGCAGCTGCTAAGGTAATGCGTTTAGGTAACCGTCGTTGAGATGCAAGTCACGTCGGGGCAAAAGTCTTACCAAAATTCAAGTAGCGGTGCGCGACTATGCTTCCGAATACATATTTAAATTACGCACAGGACGTCATATAAACCAACGGCTGACACTCGACCGCGGTTAATTTTTCAGGGAAGGCAGTGAGAGATAGAGAGGGAGAGAGAGAGAGGAGAGATCCGCCGCACAGCCATAGTATGCAGCCGCCGGGTGCAAATGAACCCTGCATTGAAGTGGTGAATTCTCGGGATAAAAGCAATTTCGTTTTGAATTTGAAATTTCAATTTAGTAAGACGACTTATTAGATAGGAGCCGAGGCGTGCAGTCGCATACACGGCCGAATGGGTATATACGCGCGATGACACGGTGCACGCGCCTCATTTACAAACTACAGTGGCGACCGCAAGCACTCGGTCGGCCGTACACGTATATATATACATATATATATATATGCGCACGCGCGTTAACGAGGCATGCGCCCATTTGGGCAGGCGATTGAGACTTTTTCGTAATTGACGGGGCGACGGGGCGACCGAAGGCAATTCGCGTTACGGCGTTAAGCTCGCCGGCTTCCTCCGCAGGGCACACGTGTTAATGAAAATCATGAATGATGAAACAAAACCAATTTGGCGTTATTATATCGCATAGCGCGGCTCTGCGCCGGCACACGGCAGCCCGGAGGCTTAATGCACTAATTCCTTCGCAGAAGGCATTCGAGCGCGCGGGCGCGAGGCTAAGTCTAACTGTACGCCTTCGAGATTACCTAATTACCAAGTTCTCAAATAATAATTCGAGGCGCGCATTATAGAGTCTGGGGAGGCTGGCAATCTAACGGGCTCGGGCCGAGGAGCCGAGGATACGGGCGTCCTCCCCCGGCGGCAGGTCCCCGCGTCCTCGGGAGGGCGGAGCGCCCCGGGCGGAGGCCCGGGCTCCGGTTTCAAGTGCAGCCGGGCCTTTAAAAGGACCTTGAAAGTTGGCGACGGGCCGGCTGCGGGCCGGGGGCAGATGCAGGCGGCGCGCACCTCGTAAACCGGCGGAATCACCTAATCCGGCCGCCCACCCGCCGGGCCGCCGCCGGGCGTCCGGAGGAAAATTCCCGGGAGCTGCGCGGCGGCGGCCGGAGCGCGCCGCCTGCGACCGGAGAAAGCCCCCGAGAGAGAGAGAGAGACGGCGCGGGATCAATACTTTTTAAAGCTATCGGGAGCGAGAGAGAGAGGGAGGGCGGCGGGGCGGCCCCGTACGCACGGCACATGGCCCTTCGGGGAAGTCCTGCTTTTCCAGGCGCCCGCTCCCCGGGGCCGCACCTGCCGCAGGGCAGATGGCCGAGTGCGCGCGCGCTTTTCCGGGCGTGCGCGCAGGCAGGAAAAGCCAGACGCGCGCCGTCCGCCGCCGGGGAAACTCGGGGCCCGCCTGCCGCAGCTCCTGCGCCCGCCGCCGCCGCCGCCCGCCTCTCCTCTCCCCCCGGCCGGGCTAAAAGCGGCGCTGCTATTCCGAGAGAGCGCCGAGGGAGGAAGCCTAGAGGCCCAGGGCCGGAGACGCGACTCCCGCGTAAGTGCACCTCCAGCAGGAGCTCCCGCGCGCGACTCTTTGTCCGGGCCGCCCGGCCCTTTGTGTGTCAGGGTCGGGCCGCTGGGGCGCGCGCATCTCGCAGTGTGGTAGAAAGGCTGCTGCGAGCGGCCACGCGCTCGGCGTCCCTTGCCGCCCCTCGGCACTGCGCCCTTGTGTCTCTTGGTTGTCCCAACTCTTTTTTTCTTTTCGCGAGTGTGTGTCTGTGCGGGCAGGGCCGAGGGTCCCTTTTTGCCCGGGGAGAGGACGCGCCGAGCCGACGGCGACTCGGCCTGCGCGCGCCGCCCGGTAAAGTAGCAAGCAACTTTGTTTACCGGGCTAATTGCCCCGGTAATACTTGTCGCTAACGGGTTTCGAGGGAGCCCGTTGTTTCGCGCCCTCCGCGCGGCTGATAATGCGCGCGAGCGCGGGCGCTTCTTATGTGTGAACGAGCCGCCCTCTAGCCCGGCCGCCTCGAGCCGCTGCTAAATCAGCCCTCGTCTTTGAGCACCGAGTGTTTCACCTCGTGTTTTACTCTGGTCCGCCCAACCGTACTGCTTTCGGCTCGGGTTTCAACAACCTCCTCAAAGTGCCAGTTTCTGTTTACATTTTACCCTAAACTAACCTTATTTTTAGTAAACGCCTTAATGGAAATCAAATTTTACGCGAATGAGGAAATATTTACACTAACTGCAAAAATCCGTAGTTTGCGCTAAAGATCTCGATATTCTTTCGATTTTAAAAACATTAGGTCGAATGAAACTTTTTCATAAAAGAATGAAACATTCTAAGTGCAGTAATAAACAAAAAATTTCAATGTTTGAAATATTGAAAAGCAATCGATTGCGTCAAGTTGCAGATTACGACAAAGTTAAAGTTTTATCATAATATATGATACTGTGGCAAGTGTTAAAAAATACAAACTTATTAGCTGTACGTGTTTAATTAACAGTCAGAATCTAAAAACGAATTTCGTTTATAAATTCCATTCACATAAACTCGCTGGAATCTCATTCATATTTCCATCAAGGTTATATAAGAAAAGTTTTATCGCGAAACGCTTAGTATAATACAGAGAATTTATGAATGAAATCTCGCATGCGTGTATAATACGATTATTTTACTACTCTAGTGTATTGTGCCAAAGTAACGGTAGCACAATCTTATGTTCTTTAATAATATATGTCCTGGATTATTTTAAAACAGAGTTGCAAGACTTCATTTCTTCTACTAATTCGTGAATAAACATACAATTTGTCATAATAAATAATAAATTGATTAAGACTTAATTAAAATTCAATTAAATTAATGTTTTCAAATTTGTTACATTTATAAATGGTTTCATTTTTTTTTGTCATTGTACAATAATATAAGAAAGAAACGTTCTTTGCTTTCTTCAAGTAAAACTTATTTTATCATAGATTATTATTAATGAGTAAACCTTACAGAGTTTCTACTACACAAAATAAATTTAATCTCTCGCGTCCGTAATGTACTCGTAACCAGGGCTACAATGTACATGGATATTTTACGCTACAGTTCAAGACGCGTTAAAGCAAAGGAAAGCATTATTGTATCAACGACAAAAAATCTACTGTGAATAAATTAATAGTTGAGCAATGCATAGGAGCGCAAAATATTAATTTTTTATTTTATTTATTTGTTTCATTTTTATACATGAGCAGTTTTATAGAGCCACACATTTATGAAGATATAAATGTACATTGAAATATCTGCACAAATTAAAAGCGTAATTTAAAAGTAAAGTTATTAATTTCAAAAACAATCTTATATACTCATATTGATTGTTAAAAATGTTTTTTTAGAATTTTAGTCGTGCTAATCTTTCTACATATTAATATATCTACAAATATATAACGATAAAATATACTAATTTTGCAACATTTACACGTGTTCCAACTTCTCTGGCTCCGGAACTTTCATAATTAATGAATGTCAAAACACTAATAAAAATGATACCGCGATGTCGAAGCTAATAATATCTTGTTTTATATTCGATTGTGTAATGTTTTTAAGCAATATTTATACTGATTCTTGTGTTTTTAACAGATGTAAAAGAAGCAATAGAAAATAAAAAGTGTAGGCATGACTACATCGAAAACGACGAAAAGAAGTCAATGAACATGGATATGTTTCCTTGGATAACGGAATTTCGGGTGCAGTGTAGGCGTGCGCTTACCTGTCAAAATCCATCATCATTGATCAAACTAATAAAATTTTTTAACAGGTAATAGAGTATTCTGTATTTGCATCTTTTATGCAATACATTTTTTATATTATTTTACTGAAACTATTTGGAAAACAATAATATTAGATTTTTTTTACATCGATGATCAATTTTTAATCCATCGATAACCGGTACTGTAGTTACTTTTAAGATATAAGGCAATTTTTCTATAGACGTTAAAATCTATAATGGTTAATATTGCAGCCAAAAAATTATAAAACACATAATAAAAGCTCAACAAAACAAACTACAGTGAAGTTTCCCTTAATTGCAGGAACGTAAGCTCGAACGTTAACGACTGCTATAAAAAGTCGTTGCGAGCAACGAAATTGAAGGAGCTCATTAAAGAAGCTTTGCTACTGTTCATGTACTTCAACCGTTTCAAGCAGCCACAGGTAAAAACATGATAGAGAAAAATGTATAAATAGGTTATCGATTTTTGACAAACATTCCCTGGTGCTTTAAAATGTTTTGTTTTCTAACAAATACGATTATTCAAACTGATTGTGTTGTATTTTTTGTTGTTTTACTTCATTTCGTTTATCTTTTGAGCGGTCTCCGATACACGAAGAAATGCTAAAAACTTAATCTGACTAATTTCTTATTATTAAAATATAAAATTTATTACTCCGTTTTTGATGTTTAGATGTAGATTACCATATTTTTGAGATCTCTCTAACTAAAACTGGTCTGCATTTTAGCACATTATAATGTTAATAAAAATGTGTAAAGTATTTTTCATAAAATTAACGAATGCGACTGACAATCAAGTTAATAGATTTTAGGTGGAAGCATAAGCGATAATTTGTGATTGGTAGGCTAAAAACTTGCTCACGAATCAGTGAGGATAGAGTAATAAAATGAGAAGAGGGGTATACCTATGAGTAAATGCGCGTGTATGCGTGCACATTTGCGAGCGCACATTCATTGATGGATAAGGGTGCATGGATGTCCTACATTATGATTTAATCAAAAATGTTAAAATCTACACGGATCAGGGATTTAGTTTTCTGTACAGTAAAAAGAAAATATCATTACAAAATTATTAAAATCAGGAGCCTGTTAAACATTAACGTTGCACAATAAGAATTACCCAGTTCACTCAGATACTTATGAATGTAATTTAAAAGAACATTTATAATTTTATATCTTAACAAATCATTGATAGCCTCTTTTCATTACAAATAAAAAAATAGACAATTACTATTTTTTTTGCTAATGATTGGCTGAAAACTAGCTAAAATCATATCGCGTATTATGGTACTTGTTAGTACTAGTATCTCATAATTCTCGTAAGTTTACCTATAAAGTACCGGATAGTATGGAACAATTTAATGCACTAGAATGTTGGAGTCATAAATTGTATAATTTCAACATGCAAAATCCATTGTCGACTCAAGTGAAAGGAGTCGGAGATTTTCACTTGAGTTTTTGCATTTACCATTAAACAATAATGGTTTCGACACAGGATCAGAATCGAGCCGTCTATCTCGAGCTAATGTCGGACCTGCTGGCAATGTACATAGATTTGGAATTGGTCGCTTCTAAGCGAGACGCCGAGTCGCAGCACGGAAAAATTTCGGCTAGACTTGTTTCCTGTCTATACGTTTATCTTGGTAAGTACTAGAAATTATTTTTCGCAAATGTTCGATTTATCACGATAATGCAAAATGTAAATGTAAAATAGCACCGTCAACATCATCTATAACTGCTTAAATGCGGTATGACGTGATACGACATCGTAGAAAAGTGTAACAAATAATTTTAACTGATACAGATAATACAATTGCTACATTTTTCATAAAAATGCTTTTTATATTTCTTAAATTGATAAATTAAAATAGCGTGCAAATATGATGAACGAGTTTAATTACTTAAATTTTACATATTAAAATGCTTATTAATAAATATATATATGTATTTAAACAGTAAAAAATAAGTATAAATATTAAATTAAAGTTCATATAAAAATATTTTAAAGTACAATAAAATAGATAAAAAATTACGAATTTAATTTCTTAATGATATATTTTTATGTAATTAACACTCATCATTTTAAACAAACATAAAAATGAACAATACATAATATACTTCTTAGCGTATCTAATTTTGAATATTTATCGATGCTTTTTCAGAAAATTCGACGGAGCATTTATTGAATACATTAATAAAAATTCAGTTAGTAAGCGAGACGTATTGTCAGATATTGGATGCAGTATTTTCGTAAGTTTAATACAAAATTATTGCAACTGTTCGATGAATAGACTTGTTAAAATAACTCTACACGTGTAAATAGTAAATAGTTTTAACAAATACAGTTAATACATACCTGTGCGCCCACACTTGTATATTGCCAGTAATAAGTTTATTTAAAGTTTTTAGTATCAAAATATTACTACATTACAAGTTAAAGAACAATTTACCTATTCCAAAAGTCGGTTAAAACGCGCTACTAGCAATTTTTTTAAACAACTGTTTTAATTCCCTATAATCGTAAGAGGAAGAGTGAATTAAACAGATTATTTATACAGAGCGTAGAAGTGTAAAAAGTACGCATAAATTTCTGAAGAAGCCAAAAATTTTACCGTATTCTCCTTGTGCATATAAAGTAATGTCAAATTTCGAATGTTGTCTTAATCACTACTCACTTCATTTTCTTCGTATTGCAATATCGCTGCCACATTGTTCTTCATCTGATTACACAGGAAAATTTTCAAAACGATCCCGGTCCATCCCGAGACGGATATTATGTATGTGCGTTATCTTCTCGTGTACCGGCTATGGAAGAAGGTCCACAGTAACCTGACTATCAAAAAACAAATCAACGGCAGTGCCATTTCGTCGCTGGGTCCACTTCCCGCAAACTTGCCCACCTCCTTGCTCGAGCAAGTTTTACCGACTCGGACGGCAATACTTACCGAGGCCCAGTCTACCAAGTTCTACCTGTGTCAACACTTCGACTTGCGCAGGGCATGCGGACTGTTTCTGCGGTACTGTAGGCGGAGTGGAGGCGACGAGGAAGGCACGATTACAATCTCAGATATCGCTGAGAGAAGTCAGAGAGTACGATTATTTTATATGCTATTATATGATTACGATTTAAGGTTATATTAATTAATAACATTTAAAAAAAATGTTTCAATCTGGGGATAATAATTTTTTTACTTGAATGACTATTTTTTCGATTTTGGTAAAATTTTGGCCAAATTATATTTCTGCCCATTCTGATTTTATTGTTAGGAATATTATTTTAAATCGTAGTCAGTCCCTCTTAGGTTAACAATATTAACTATATTATAATGAATATGCGTGTTTATCCTGCAGCTGAAATCAGTTACCTCCGAACTTGTAAATAGTGAATTTTCTAAAAATTCTAATTCTGTTACTAAGTCTTCTATTAAAAATGTAGTAAACATTCCTTTTACGAATTCGGAAATTAATGATAAAAAAAATTCATGTTCTAGTAATATTAGTAATTGTAGTAAAAATGTTAATAAAATTATAAGTAATTCCTCAATTTCACCTAAAAATAAAAAATCGGATCTCGATGAAATACTCTTAATAGATTTAACTGATGAAGAGGTAACGAAGGTCGTCAAGCGCAAAAAGCCTCGAAGAATGACCTGGCTCGATGATGCCAGGCGTAACATACAGCCTGCCCATTCTCCTCAACTGAAGACACAAGAAGCAACCCTGAAAAGTTATAAGGATGCGAACAATGCTTCTCTCAAGATAAACAACGATCATCTTGAAGACGTATCTAATGAAACGACTAAGAGCCTAGTAAACTTAAAGTCTGAATCAAAGCCCACTTCATCTTGTACAGCAATAGAACCAGAATCCGATAGTAACAAATTAAATAATCAACTCAAAACTTCCATGGAGCTTCAGGTTGAAAAAACAAACACAGCATCTAGTCCACCGGTTTCATCAACATCAAAACTCGTTTGTTATGATAGCGACAGCAACCCTGAAGAATGTAAGGACGATAGCGAACCAGCTTTGGAAGATGAAATGCCAATGGTTATTCAACGATCTAATTCAAATACGGTCTCATCATCGAAGAATTTAAAACCAGTGAAGGAAAATAAAAAAGTCAGTGCCTTGAGCGATACTACTACTTTTACTGAAGAAAAGCAACTGGCAGATAGTACTGTGTCTAGTGGCGATGTACTGAAAAAAGTTAGCGCACCGAATGAAGTAAAAGAAAAAGTGCAGGTGACTGGTTGTTGTTCAGTGATCCAAGCTCCTGTGGCACCTGCTGCAACTGAAATTCCAATAATTGAATCCTCCGAATCTGAAAAGAACAAAGAAACTGCACCCGTCAATACAGTCAAGACTGATTATCAACCTAATGAATCAATAGTACTACCAGAAGAAATAAACAGTCTTCCAGCAAATATCGAAGCTAATACTTGCATAGGCGAGAATATAAAAGAAAAGGATAACCAAAGTGTGCCTGAGGAAAAGGCAAAAACCGATAACACTGAGGTATGTGACGTAGGCTGTGGAAAATTAAGTGACAGTATAGCCGACAGTTCTGAGCTTCCAATCTCGTCGAATAGTTTCTATAACATGCAAGAATCCGGTATCGATGGTCTGCTATTGTTAGCTTGTATCTCTGCTCGACAGCAAGTTTCAACAAACAAAAAAACAGAGTTAAAAGTGAAACCATATGCCAGTCTACAACAAAAATTAAAGAACGATGAGCAAGTAACCATTACTGAACGTACGGTTAGCATTCACCCTCAGGATACTTCGGAGAAAATGGTTCTTCAAGAAGAAGTTTCGACTGCTGAAGCTGTTTCTAGCACCGTTAACAAACCATCACAACATCAGGACGCATCTTCAACTGATTTAATGTCTTATATTCTGGATGAAACAATTCAAAACAACCTAGAAAATAATGATAATGCTAATGTTATTCTTAATGGAGAAACGATAATGCTAATGCAAAAGTCGCCAAATAGCAATCTATACATTATCAATAAAGCGGCCGTAGATAATGTTGGTGGTAGTAAACTCAATTATAATAGTGATGAAGAAGAAGCGAAACTAGTCGATCCCGAGGATATAAAATGCTGCCAACAAGGGATATTAATAAAGCACGATCCAGATGATCTCGGTTTGCGTGGTAGAGCATTCAAACAAGATCCAGATTATGCCGATGTTAAATCTAATGCAATAATTATCCATGACGAATCGAAACACCAAAGTCAGCCTCCAGGTTACGAATTGCACTATGCTGGATTTCCTGTACCATCGCCTGGAAGTTATTGTACATATCCGAACTTGCATCATCCGTCGACTGCCTGTGCTTGCGTTAATTGTGCATATTGTCGCCAATTACCATACTACCTTCCAGCCATTCATGCGACTCAAACAGTACAAGCAAATCCATCTGTCCAGGAGAAGAGAAATAGTAAAATTACAGAACCAGCAGCTATGTATGCCCAAATTTATGACGATAAACTGCTCTGTAATATAGAAAAGAACTTAATGGATGGTAAGCAGCAACAGCAGCAGCAAGTTGTAGCGGAAAAGGAAAAAGAGGTTGGTAGATTTGAACACGTTGAGTATTACTTACCAACGGGTCACACAACCCAATCAGTACAAACAAATTCAGCCGTCCAGGAAAAAAAGAGTGGAAAGAAAACCGAGGCAGCAGCATTAAATTGGCTCTACGATGATCAATTAGTGAGTAGTACAGAAAAAAGTGTACTTGACGGTAAACAGTCACAACCACTGTCAGAGGTTGAAGATAAAGAAATTATCAGTAGATTTCAACAAGTAGACAGCAAATTACCACTGAAGAAGAGATTGAAAGCTCAAAGACTTATGTCAATGGATTTCAGCAATCAGATCTCGGATTCGCCGATAAAATACGAGTCCGCTGCTTATCCGGGTACTTTAATGATGTCGATAGCTGACGTAGAGGTACGCAATGATAACGGACCCCACGATCTTGGGGCCGTTGTTGAGGTCACTACTGCTAACTGTCAAACCTGTTAAAAGCCGCGCGGGGCGCAAAGATAAGAAGGCAAATCTCAGGTCAAACAGTCAAAACCTTCCCAATAGCTTTCCAAAAGAAAGCAGCAGCAAAAAAAGAAGAGTTGGTGCAGTAGTTGAAGAAGTGGAAAATACTGCTGCTAGCGTCTCAAAGAAGTCTAAAATATCTAATGACGGGGTTAAGCAGACGAGAAGCTCGAGAAGAATTATTCCTACGGTATATTACGTGTATCCCGGGGATGAACCCGAGTGTCATCCGTCCGCAAAACGTAAAAGGAGGAAAAATCGTTGGTCGACGACTAAGGCGAGCTAAGTGTCTCGAAGGCTGTGTGGTAGTGCATCCAAACACGTTTGTACATATTTTTAGAAACTAAGAAGAACATTTCTTTTATCTTGTAAATATAGAAAGTTAAAGGAAGAATACAACGACAAACGTAGCGATGTGAAGGTTTGTATTTCCAAGATAGCGACAGATTGACTGAGAAAAAACTTCATTTTAAGTATATGAAGCACGTAAAAAATGAAGTTTTCTAATTTATAAAATATCGATACTAAATTATTTCTTATAAATCTATAAGACTATGTCCAAGAAGTTAAATTGACGTTAAATATTTGCCACTAAGTTACATACCTAAAGATCAACATATTGCAAAATAACTTGCAGTGCCCCATCGAGAATCACGCTGTAGTAATTTATTATATCGTTCACGGCCATCTCTTAGTTGATTTGGATAAAGTTAATCTTTAAGTAGATATCTCTTTCATTAAGCAAGTTTCTAGCACTATTTGCAAACAACTACAACACCAGAAATCCTCATTGTTTGATTCGGTATCTTACAATTTGGATGATATAATTCAGAATCATCTAGAAATTAAAAACAATTTTATCATATCGTTGAAAGAGAAATGATAATGTTAATGCAAAAATCATCCAAAAGTAATCTTTCAATGTTTACTAAAACGGTGTTATGTGAAGTAACTCCTATAAATTAATGACAACAATAACACAAAAATAAGAAAACTAGTCTATCCTGAGGATATATGCTGCTAGCAGAAGATATGGTTAAAATATAACCCAATTATCATACCTGCGCGGTTGCACATTTAAACAAGATTCAAAAAATAGCAATTTTAGCAATTCACGGGATTCAATTAGTACAAACAACTCCATCTATCCATAAAAAGGACACAGTATCATTACAACAATTACTGTTTAAATCCATACAGTGAACTTCTCTGTAACCTAAGCAGAACAACAACGATGAACATCAATGGCAAGAAGTTGTCAGGAAAGAAAAAAACAAGATGTCGGTAGATTTGAATATGTTGAGTATTTATACCTTCCAGCGAGCAACCCATTCAGTACAAAAAAAAATTCTGCCGTCCAGGAAGAGTGAAAAGAAAACAGAAACAGTAGCCTTAAACAAGCTCTACGATGATCAATTAGTTAGTATCCTAAAAAAGTTTACTGGACGGTAAACAGCGACAAGGACAATCAGAAATAGAAGAAAAAGAGTTTATTAGTAGATTCCAACAAGTTAAAAGCGAGCTGATACTAAAGATTTAAAGGCTTAAATAAATGCTTATGTGACTGGATTTCAGCAATCAAATATTGAAATCACCGACGAAATGCAAGTCGATCCGGGCACCTTAATTATATCGATAGCCGATGTAGTGGTATGCAATAACTGGATTTCATGATTTTGAGATTATTGTTAAAGTGACCATCGCAAATGCCAAGATAATTAGAAGTCGCGCAGGACTCAAAGATAAAAAAAGCAAACTCAGGTTAATTAATAAAAAAAACCATTTCTAATAGCTTTCCAATAATGAATAGCTGCAAAGAAAAAATAGACCGGATGGATGATGAGTTGAAAAAAAGCTTTGCTAATGATTCTTAGAGGTTGAATACGTTTAACGATGAAGTTAAGCAGATGGGGAACTGAAACAGAATTTCTGAAATATATTACGTGTATTGCGTGAATAAAAAATAGGGAAGTTGATAGTCGACAATGAAGACAAATAAGAGTTTCGAGGGGTGTTTGGTATTTCACCGAACATATTTGTACATACTTTCGTAGCAACTAGGAAGAACGTTTGTCTTGCCTTGAAAATATCGAGAGTTGCCGGAACAATTACATATCGTTGTGAAGGTATGTATTTTAAGGAGAAAAATCGATTGGCTGAAAATAACTTTCTTTAATTATGCGAAATATGCACATAAAATTTTTATCATAGTAAGATATTTTTACATTCTTTTATTGCAAAAGATGTAAAAAGCAAGCTCAAATTCAAACTTGTTAAAAAATTAATCGACAGTCTAATCTCCAATGAATCGCGTATTTTTATAAAACTAACTTTATGCAAAATTTCTTTCAGTATCCTGTTGAAATACAAGTAGCAGTGGTTGATTGTATCGTTGACATCTATCCAGACTTTGGTTTGGATAAACTTAACTTTCAAGCGAAGGTCTCGCCCACTGAAGCATTTGCCAACATCATTAACAAGCAACATCAACATAAAGAGTCATTGTCGTTTGATTTGCGTCTGACATTTTGGACAGAACAATTAAGAACGAGTTAATAATGTTAATAAAAAAAACACTTTACAATCATATCTTAACTACCACTAATTTAACGGTAAATACTAAAGGTGGTAGTAATATTAACTACAAGGGGGTCATGTCAAGTACAGCCAATGGAATATTAATGGAGATTGATCCAGAAAATATTGATGTTTACAGCAAAACAATTTAAATTAATCCAGATTATGGCGATGTTCAGTAATATGCGATGATCCTCCATGAAGAGTTGAAACACCAATGTCAACGGTAATTTTTACATCAACAATAAAACGAAACAAAAAGTCAACTCAAGGTTAAACCCAAAATTCTTCGAGCAAGGAAGGAAATTAAAAATACGTGAAAACTCCAGGAAACTACTGTAGTTTTGCGTTTGAGTAAGTAAAGTTGTAATTATTAAAAAATAAATTATTCGTGGTAAAAATATAATATTGAAACTCATACAATTGTAAAAGTTTAATATATTTATATTTAATTTGTTGAGTAGGCATAATGCTAACAATGTTTTATGTTTTAGATATGTGTTAATTCAGTATCAAAACAGTTATCAACACCTTAATTTCAAAAAGGTTTATCTGACACATAAATCTACTCATTGTCAAGTAAAAAGAAGAAAGGATAAGTAATTCTTCGAAAAAGTAATAAAGTTTCCATTAAATCATTTGCCAAATAAAAAATAGCAATACAGAAGAAATATTAAGTTCAGTATACTAATGGCTCTTTACACTTTGCCCATAAGTTTAACGTTTTGTTTTGTGTACGAAGAAAAGTGCAGATAAAAGTGTGCAGTGACTGAGTGTTCGTTCGGCGCGGAATCAAAATAAAGATAAATAATTGAAATAAATGTACAGTCAAATGATAAAATCACATTGCAAAGTTATTGTAGAGCAAAACTAGTCAACGGTGAGGATTTCCAACGTATGGCAGTCCAAGTGTTCAATTAGCGTAACGACTTGGTCGTCGTGCAGATATTCAACTTATATGTAATAATAATTTATATAAAAAATGAAGCGAAGGTGGTGTATTAAAACCTAAAAAAATATACGTAATATCCAGATCAAAAGGATGCGCTAGTGAATAAACAAATTAAATACCCGTAGTCACTAGAACGAAGTATTACATCATACGATCAAAAATAAAATTTGCTTCCTTTAGTTAACCCTTAATTGATTACGTAGCTGTAATTTAGCTAAAGTGAATTTTATTTTACTATTTCTTATTCTATCTTAGTGACAAGCCCTATTATTTTTAATGGAAATTAGAAAATAAATAAAATAATAAGTAGCATATCTTTGATAAAAAATTTCATTTCGAATAGTAAAGTGATAGTGACGTACTTAAATTGTTTAAAAAAACATAAAATTGATAAACATTTTTAACAATTATTCAGTTACATAAAGTAGATTAAGGGTTAAAGATTGTAAAGCATTCCTAAAAGCTACTCAGAATGTATAATAATGAGATTTATGTTACCATTCCACATACAAACTTAGAAGTTATCATATGTGCCAATCAAAAGCAGTAACATCAGCAAGATATCCAAGTATAACGAACGAAACCCCATATACGTAAAGTCGACAAGTCGACAACTCATGTGATATTCCAATTAATGAGATGTCTTCGGTTTCTTTTTTTAAAGTAAATAAGAGTAACGTAAAGCATAAGAAAATAAATAATAATTAAAAATACATAAAAGGCTGACAGAAAAGAAAAATCACAATACCGATAACTAAAATTTGTTCCATAGTATGTAAAACAAATTAAAATAAAAGAATGACAGAAATGGTGGTCAATATACTAGATAAATTTTATCTTTATTTTCTGAATTTTACTTTTATTATTTTTTTAATTCTTTAAATAATATGGGTTTGTTTTTTTTACTATTCTGATTTCCAGCCTGTGATTGTTGAATTCCAATTTTTTGTACACACTTAAAAAAGTAATTTGGATTGATTCTCCAAGATAATATTACTTTACAGCTGATCGATGGATTGATCTGTCAAATTGCCAAATACGTAATCCATTATAAGGATACAAAAGCAAAAGCTGGAATATAAATAAATTTATTTATTTAACAATAAAAAATTAAGGAAATTGAAAACAGTTACATAAAAGAAGATAAATATTTGTACTACATTTTATTCCATGTAATAAGAATATCGAAAAACAATAGTTGTTCCTGTTGTCTCCCACAACATAAGAATTTGTCATTAGTTTTAACAAATTTTATTAGTTCTTTATCCCATGTTTATGCTTAGTCTTTTGAAGTCTGATATTTTTAAGTCTTATTCATGGTCATATTTATTATAACTTATATTTAATGAACTTTTATAAACAAATTGTGACTTAAATTAATTATATGTAAATATTATGTACGTTTCTTTAATTTTCTTCATAATTTAACGCTGTGAAATTCAATTATTTAAACATTTAGAGCCAATAATTATACTTTCATTAAAAAATACTGTTTGATCGTTGCTTGGCTCGTGAAAAAAGTTTTTATTTAATGTTATGTGAGTCTGTTGAATATATCTGAGCTGAGATAATCGTCGCAATCCTATAGAGAGGAAAGAGAAAATGGTTTTTATTTCGTGGACGTCACGTTTTTTCTAATTACAATAGACGTACAAAAATAGTGGTTTTGAAAATAGGTTTCTATGAAAATGAATCCTTAAATTATACTGTCATTACCGCTTTCATATGAATTGTTCAAGTAGAAAAAACGATACGTTTACGTTTACAAAACTATAAGAAAAAATATTATAAGGTAGATTTAATTAAAACTCATCGGATGCCTGTGAAAGCCTTTATAAACGAAATAGCAGTTTTGCGAGATTAAAAGGGCCTTCATAAAAAACAGACAAGATAATCGATAAAAGAAATTTTATTCCAAGTGACTTTGAACGAATAATAAATTACGTAAATAATATTTCCTATAATGTACTTTATTAAACTGTTCGGATCTTTATGAAAAGTAATTTTTCGTTCGTTTCCTTAGCTCTCGCACTTTGTGGCCTTCTAAATAAAATTTGTTAACATAAAAATTTTGCATTTAACTGTGATGAAAGTTGAGCACAAAAATTGGTATTTGATATTGTTGTTGCAAAATTAGGCTATTTCAAGAGCACTAACGGATTTTCTGGCACAGAGGTGTCCGATTACCATTTTTTTCCTCTTTTCTTAAAAACGCCTACACAATAGCGCGTTAATGATTAGCGAGTTGAAAATTTTGCCGTCGATTGCAGTAGAGGGTCGAATCTCTTCTCTCTGTTTATTAAGGTTTGTAAATAATGAAGGAAAATGTATTCAGCGTAAGCACATTTATTACTGTACAGTAACGGCACCGACGATCGTTATTTTTATAGAAAAAGTAAAACAAAAGGGAAAAAGACTAGAAGTGTATGAAATATTTAATAACAGTATATATAATTATGTACATTATATTTATAAAGCAATCGAAAATCGATTGTGAAATAAACAATAAATTCCAAGCCTGTTCGAACAGAAAAAACCAGTCTTTTTAATATTAAACCTTTGATCATCCGTCATTGCGAAAAGAGTTTGTCTAGTTATATTATAAAAATTTGCATGAAAAATATTAAATTTATGGTAGAATGATTTTTCTTCAAACTTTTATTAGAGAAGCACCATAGAATAAATTTCTACAAGTTATTACTTGTATTTTTATATTAAATAATCTCTAGGTGTACTCTTTTCAAATATAAAACTGTTAAAAAATAGATTATTTGTTATTTTTTATGATTTTAATTTTTTTAAGATTTTTTTTAATATATATTTATTATTTTCTATTAATGTTTAAGTATGTATACTTCATTAAATATTTTGACAATATTGTTTAAAATGAGTATTTTATTTTTGTAATATTTTAACCATTTATTATTTTTCATTTTTGTACTACTGAATCATATAAGGTATTAGCTCGGTGAGTACAATTAATTAATTAAAAAGTCTATTCATTTTTGGATCAATTATCAAATATTTTAATAATATTCAATTTATGCGATTCAATTTATTTTTCATCAATAATTTGAGAACAATAATGATGATAATAATAATATAATAACATTAAAATAAAATTCGATGAATAAAAGAATTGTTTACTTTTCTTAATTCTTGTTTTAATTTATTATCTTTAAATGTAGTAGTATGTTTTTGTCAAAAAAATTAAATCGCAGAATTAGGGTAGGTATAAGAAAAAATGAAACAATTTGATTTTTCACTTTTAATAAAATGATATTCGTTTTAATCGACTCTAAAGTGACATTACGGTGTCGAAAATATAATAGTTACAATAATTAAAATAATAACAATACTTCGCAACTACATCATTAACAATGAAATCTTATAGTTTAGATTCGAGGGTAACGCAAATACAGGCAACGATAAGACTATTTAAAGGAATAATATATTTATATATATATATATGTATAATGTTGATACAATTAAGAGCAAACAGTATAAATAGTCATAACTTTGTTGGTCCAATAATTAATGATATCGAAAGTACTTACACAATCATTTGTATGGTCCAGAATGCAAAATTGTACATTCAAAATTGACGACAAATGTGACATTGTCCTTAAGTCGACTAAAATCATTAATGAGAGGCTGCTCTTTTACATATAATACTAACGATAATAATACAGTAATATTAAATCATTTGCATTAACGATTAACTAAAAATAATGTAAACTCATACATATGCTTATTAAGTATAATGCAAATTTTATTATTTTATCTAGTGAACAAAAAAGTAAATAAACTTAAAACAATGCAGCCGACCTTTAAATTTACCATTCTTTCCTAATGCTTTTTTTTATTTCCTCAGTGGTATTCGAAGAAATTAGAATAAAGCTTCATTATACAATTGCAACTTGAAAATTGGAAATTACACAATTAAATCTCTAATTAACGATAATAAATATACTTTATATGGAAAAGGCGCTGACAAAAATCATTTGCCTGAATTATATTTGAAGCCTAAAGGAAATCAATCAACTAATTAATTTTAATTAATTGCTTACTAATGTCATTTTATATAAATTTAATAAGATTATTTCAACGCCTGCTCGGCAAAATGTACCCTTTTTCCTAAAACCCGGTAATTTACATTGTGATAGTTACGTTATTTATCGATATGCTATTCCCAGTACAAAATATATTTTCCTATAGAAAAGTGCCTTTAGGTAATGGTAATATCTATCTAATGGATAAGAAATAGCTCTGTTAGAGAAAATTTACCCTAAAGTACTCATTGACCAATTCTAACATTGGTTCAGGTTTAACTTGTTGACAAGAATTTTGTAAACGAAGCGTTAATCTACACGAAAATTGTATTTTACGTATGCGAGTATTCGAATTCTATTAAAGAGACAATTAAACTGCGATATGAATGTACTATACGGCATGAAATGAGTTTGACATGCATCGATTTAGCCTTTAAATCGATGTTTTGTTTCAAGTCCTCATAAGCAAGGTAAATTTAAAAAATAACTCGTGTTAAAAGGAGGGCGCAGAACAATATCCTTTTAACTAAAAGTACTGTACAAATTTTATATATATATATATGTATAATAGTATTAATAATAATAGTAATAATAATCATAATAATAACATCAATAATAATGTGTCTATGTATATATAAAATCGAGTGTGGGTATTACGAAAACTGCGGCTAATACGACAGATTGCAGAATATAATGGAGGGAGAAAAGAGGAAACTTTAGGTTGCCGACGAACTCCAAGCTCGTTATACAGTGCGTTAGTGAAGAGGAATAACGGGGGTGCATAAGTATGCTTGCGGGGTCGGATACTCGTCGCCCGTCGGGTGCATCGTTACCTCCACTTCTCGCGAGTAATACATATGTATAAAAATAATCATGTATGAGATTAACGCTAACGTGACATATCTGCTCCTCTGCACTACTCGATTATCTCGTGAGATCACGCGGACACTGCATTTGAGATGAATCGTGATAAGGACAATTGGTTGTACGAGATTTTTTGACAAAAAAAGTTTTTATCTCATATCTGTCGTGAATACATTGGTTAAATCGCTTACATTTTTATATTTATATATTTATAGATCTTGTGTCGTCGAAAGACTCTTGCGCGCGCCCCATGTAGCTCAACATGCATTTAACGAACAGTGATCAAAGTTTCATTCCTTTGTTCCGGAAAGCAAGACAATTTTAAAAGTCTTCTCTTTAAAAAGATTTTCTGTACAGTAAAATTATAAAATTATCGAAGTCAAACATTAAAAAAACGTGTCGGGCGAAAGCTGTTTTCAACAATACGATCGCATTCAAAAGGTCACGCAAATATTACTAATCGTTACAGTCTCATCTCTTCTCGAAATCATTTTCTTTTGTCGAACAAAAGCTAATCCGTCACATGGTCGACTTTCAGACAAAAACACCACAAACTAACAGGATCCCAGCATTCGAGACGTATACAGCTTAGCGATCTCACAAGTCAAACATTAAGCAGACAGAATGGCGAGGAAAAGAGGCGACGCTGCCGGCTGTACACCAATGTAAGCAACTTAGAGGAAGAAATTGTTACGGCACACGCGGATAACCGGCAAGTGTCCATAAGTTGAGCCCCGGCGCTTGGCGCGGGAGCGACTTGGCACCGTTTCGCCGTCGCAAGACAAACTTACCGACAAAGTACATTTTCGCAAGAAGGCGCAGGCAAGAGTGTTTAGACGCACGCGACTCGTCGCGCATCCCGTGTCATTGACGCTCGGCGTCCCGGCAATTTACAAAGCAAATTGACACGCGGATTTGGCAATATATCGCGCGAATTAATGCGGCTTTAGAGAGAAAGTTTGATACAGCCCCGGTGGCCCGTGGATTACAGCCTAGGAGTTAAGGGGATCCGGAGTCACTGTTTATGCTGCGCTCCATCTGCGGATCGAGTGTTTGGCCAGAGCGACAAGCTCCCCGGGACGCCTACATGCCGGCAACGCTGAGCTGCACTTCAACTTTCTGTACTATGTACAATTGCAGCGAGGCGACTGGCTCTGCTTCGCCGACCGAGCCCAACCTGCTTGGTTGTCCTCAGCGGGGCGCGTTGGTTCCTCTTCAAATCGGTAAAATAAACTATGCTTTAGTCTGCACTTGACGTCGCGGTATCGTTAAAACGCTCCGTTGCACGAGTCATGGTTCAACGTTCCACTGCACTAATCCATGTTGAGGTTCCAAGGTACGCGCACAACCTAGGTTCGTCCGGTCGGTAAAGCAGAGCGCATAGAAAGAATCGCCTTCGCTTAGGTTGAAATTTATCTAGCACTAGATGACGATATTAAGAGTAACACAATCTAAGGTAATTATAATATGTGTGTGTAGTAGTTCTCAGAGATATATTTAACAAAATTAAGGAGAGTACTGTGCTTTGGGTCACGGATTAGGTTCATCGTCCATTTCACATTTGAAAGCTTGCCCGTGAATACGTGAACGATAAAAAACCTTGCAGTCGTACGATCCAAAATATTACATATATGCACTATGTAAAAATGTCTTACAGACTTCTTTTTTTACTGAATTTCAAGAAACTGATTAAAACATGTCCTTTCGTTTTTCAACTGTAAAATTGTAGCGAATTGGTTAAAAAAAAAAGAATATTGTTCGAGGTTAAAAAGTTGCCAAGCACCGTTGAAAGTGTTATCGTCTTAAATCTTGTAGCGACATATCTTCGCTGCTCAATTGAAAGCGATACATCTTTAGAGGAGACGGGGATTACCCGGCTGTCCGAGTGTTCGGCGCTTCGTGTACCGTTGCGGCTTCTCTCGTGAATTTCAGTATTCTAAGCATGTGAAGAAAGGTAGGCAGAATCCGAACCCTAGGATACAAGATTGTCCTCGTTAGTGTTGCAGTGGCGCACAAGGGACTCGCTCGCGATGAGGGCAGAGGGCGCGCGCTCTCGGATCGCCTGGGCTGCCCCCTGGCGGCGATGAGGGCTCCTCGCCGCGGAATCGCACGTCGGCGGAGTGCGCCGCGTGCGAAGGAACCCGGGGCCGAGGTGCGGCTCGGCCGAGTCGACGGGCGCCTGTGAGCGATGGCCCCCGATCAGAGCGGCCCCGGCCAACTCCACTCCCAGGCCGCGAGCGCTCGCGCGCACGCCACTTATATATATGTACAGAGGAAGAGGGGGCGCGCGGCCGGGGGCCGGTATATACGACTGATCACAGAAAATGCAGCGGGGTCCTGGGGCCGGCTGGGGGGGCGCTCCGGATCCCTGCCTGGCGATCCGGGCCTCCTCGGCCGCGTCACCTGGCGCTCGGGCCCGCGGCCCCCTCGTCGAGGGCGGCCGGGAGGGTCACGGGCCGCCGGGGCCCGCCTCACAGGTGCGTGATGATGATGTCGTCGTCGATGTCGTCCTTCTCGTCGTCGGTCTCCTCCGGGAGGTGGGCCTCGGCCTGCGCGGCCTTCGGGTCCTCCGCCAGGGCCTTGAGCCGCTTCTGCTTGCGCCGGTGCAGCAGCTCGACTATCACGTAGCCGATGCTCCCGATTATCAGGACGTTCAGCATGACGTAGAGCTTCATCCGGGCGCAGAGGTGGGTGCTGTATGCGTAGGCGACAACGAATCCGGCCGACTCCCAGAGCCGGTAGTTCGAGAAGGCCGCCTCCTTGTTGCGCCGGAACAGCGTTCCGTACAATCCTGTAAGAGAGAGATGACGTTTCTTAATCATGCCTACGAGAAAAAATCATCTTTGACGCTACGGTCAATGCTTTTTATTTCCCATTCAATTCAAATTATGCACTTATAGGCGTATTAACTATATGGATTGGATATGGCTCTATCTCGATTAGACTTGATAAACAACTGATCCAATTCCCTTTAAAGAATGCGCATTGGCAATGCTCGAAATAAATATTAAACTTTATTAAAAGCTGTACTGTATTGCTTATCGACAAAAATGACACGCGAGCATTATATTATTTGCGTAAAATAAAAGTGCACATACAACCTAAAACTATTAAAACTTGTACTCGTAATGGAAAATCGAAAAGACCAGTGGGTACACAGTCTGCGCGCGGACTGTGCACCTGCATCCAAAAACGAAAACCAATTACAAATTTAATCCGAAGCGAACGCGGGCACGGCAAATGTACACCCGCGAACGCTCGGGCTACACGCGGTGTCCCCCGGCTCGCATAAACCAGCCGCGGGGGGTGGAAACGGATGAGGCTCCCCGAATACAGCGGCGCACTCGGCAATCGCGGGGACAAAAGCCCGCCGTAAAGTTCGAAAAGGATCCGCTGCGAAAAAAAAAAAGCAGCAGGCGAGTGTAACGGCGCCGCGGGTGCGGTGTGCAGGGCGCGTGTCACGACGGGCGGGGCACGTGCCGCGCGAGTTGCGGGGGCGAGCGGCCGTCGCTCACCTGGGCGTGTCCCGCCGCCGCGGAATGCCACCCCCGTACATATATATACGTGTGTATATAGATATCGACTGCGAGAGAGGCGCGAGCGAAAGGAGATTAGACCCACGAGAGCTACAATGGATACGAGTCTTGCGATATGGCAACGGGGGAGAGACGGCGGCCTCGGCGCGCTGCTGCTTTTCAGAGCCGGGCTCGCGACGCCCGGTGAAAAATGCACCCGCGCGGATAAACATTTATAAAGAAAAGAATACGCAGCCGGGCATGAGGCAGTTGTTCAAAATGCAGCCTAACAACGTCCGATGCCTTGTTAAAGTAAAATATAGTCGCGATTTTTCTCGGAGTTCTTAAGGGGACGCGGGCCATTTGTTCGAGTCGCAGATTGGTAGAACATGACAGGCGAGTAAATAGGACCCATTAGCCGCTATGACGGTATTAAGTTTCATAAAGGTAATTCCTGGCGCGATGTTACTTATTACCGCACGTACATGGATATAAATTTTTGCATTATTCAAAGGCATGATTAAAATGAAAAAAGGAAGCTGGGAGGGCGAAAGGCACGGGCTTGCGGAAAAGTTGTATTAGGCGCGCATTAAAATTCAGGAAAAGGGCACCGTCGAAAATTACTTTATTTCAATAAAATTAGAAGAAAAAGAGACGGGAACATTGGGGGCGCGGTCCGTTCGAAAAAGCCAAAGTTACGGGCAAAAACTTTTTCAATTAAAAATTTAATAAGATCCACAGGCCGCGGGAAAGCAGGAAAAAAAAAGAACGAATATCGGCAGTGTGGATATGCATGTTTTCTTTTTTTAGTTTTTTTTTTCCAAAGGTGCCGGGAATTTTTCATTAAAATAAATATTGTAGGTATAACGGGCGCGGGGGCGGCACTCGGCGCGCACTTCATCTGTCAAAACGTCAAGGGATAGACGGGAGAATTTCAGCCTCGCGCTCAAATAGCGCGTGAATAATCGAAAAGAAAAAGGCCGCCGAAGCGCCCGCGCGGACGGGAAAATGCGTTCAAAAGACAAGAGATGCCCCGGAGACAAGGGGAGCGAATTGTACATTCGCCGGAGCAGCTGCTCGCGCGCACCTCCACATTTTTCAATACCTATATATGTATATATTTGTACCTTTGCAGGAGCGCTTATTATTAGCCGTCCCCGGGCGCGGTGCACACAGCCTCCGGCCGGCCGCATTCCTGCCCTACGCGCGACAATGGGAGCCGGTCGAGTGCGCGATAGAGCGCGGGTGACCGTCTCGGGAGATGTCATCTGCGAGCGAGGCCAGGCTTTCGAAAGGCCACCTCGGCATTCCTCGGATTAAACAGCGACGCCCGCGCCGGCAGCGCCGTTACCTATCCACGGGGCCACTTTGTCAGTGGCCACGGGGCGGTCTAATAAAGCCGAGTCCCCCGCCCCCCCCGCCCCCCGGCGCTTTGTGTACGAGCAGTACATTCGCGGAGCCTCTCCCAACTACAAAGCGTCCGCTGGCGCTTAGCCGACCGACACCCGACCCCGCCTTCAACCTCCTCCGTACCTTCGGATGGCATCGATCGGTTAATTAGCGAAAAAATAAAAAAAAAAAAAAAGGCGAGCGCGCTTCGCACGCGTCCGGGCTCAAGGAGACACACACACACACACACAGAGAGACACACGTACATCGCGACCCTTCCCCCCAGCGGAGAAAGTAACGATTGCCCGGGTGATCCTCCTCGCAGGGCGGGGCGGCTCTCAGGCCGATTGGAGCTTTCGCCCGCGCGGTTCCCACGGCTGCTCTTTTTTTTCCCTTTTTTTTTTCTTTTGCGCGGCAGGCTCCTCCGGCCCCCGAAAAAAACGGTAAAAGGCACATTTAGATAGGAGCTCGCTGCCGCGCGGCGCACTTAAGAACGGGGTCCCCCCTTTCGCCGGCCGGCGGCGTATAATTTACGCGATAGCCCACCGCCTCTAATTTATGCTAACGAGCAGATTACCCGGGCGGCCCGCTCGGCTTTTTTTTTTTCTTTTTGTTTTTTCTTTTTTTTTTTTTGTTAAATCCACGCTGCAATAGACGCACTCGCGGGGGCCGCGAGTCTTAACGGCGAGCGAAGCGCGACAAAGCCGCAGTTGCGCAAGTGTCCATCGGCCGCGATTACTCGCCCCGCGACTGATACGGCGAAGTCCCACTCGGCGACGCGCTTTTACGGGAAAGCCGGCCGCGCGGTTCCGCGAACCGCCGCGGAATACCGGCCGCGTTGCGTGGCCGAGCGTCTTTCGCGGCTGGGGTTTTTATTCCGTTTTGGCTGTCGACCGGGCATTTAATCAAGGCAGCGTGGCCTCTGCGATTTTTCGGTGCGAATCTTGCGGGGGCGTACGCAACGTCTCTTTGTCTTGGCTGTAGGTCGTCTTTTAAGCGCGCGATCCGTCAAAGCTTTTCCCGCCTGCGACGTAATTCGATACACGAAGAATGGGGAAAAATCGGTTGCCGTCGCGCGAGCTTCGTGGAAAAAGTTTGTCCAACCGAGCCCGGAGGGTGCGACATTTTTCCCGCGCCGCTGTACACGCGTCCCCCGGCGAGAAAAGGGCATGACTCGAAGCCCGCAAAGTGGCTCCGGCGTACAAAGCGATCGGGCCGCGCGAAAATTGGCCGCCGAGATAACCCGGGGGTGGGCGGCGGGAGGAAGCGACGATCGTCGCGGCGGGGCGGCGCATCTCTCATCCGCGGCGCGTCCCTTATCGCGGGCCACTCGATCACTGCCACAGACGGCGGGCCTTTGACGCGGGCGACAGTGAGGGATGCTGCCCATAAAGAAGGCCAATTTGCATGAAAATGCCCTCCGCGGGCTACATGCGCGAGAAAAAAAAAAAAGTACCGCCCTGGACCCTTTTTTCCCGTGTGTGGAGGCAGGACTGTGTGGGGCGCGCGTGCGCCGAGCGCGAGCGCGCAATCGCCGATGACGTCAGGCCCGCGCTATTTCCAGGCCGATTATCCGAATCGCGCTTTTCTTTGTGCGCCCGAGCGGACAGGGCACCGGGGCGCTTCGCCGCGGCATTTGTATAAGCTTTTTTCCCGATGCGCCGCGGCCCGACGTGTTCGCCGGCTCTTCAACTTACGGAGATAAAACACGACCTAACACTCCCGATTATTTGTTGGTATGCGCCGCTGGCTTTTTTTAACTCTATCGTTAATACCGATATCGCAATTATTGCATATTTCTCTTCTATTTTCTCTCCGCTGACAGTCTCTCACCGGGAGGATTTTTCCGTTAACAATCTTGTCTTTACTTTGATACGATAATACTTTTTTTTATTTATAAAAATAGAAGCTGTCTTTTCTGTTTGATGGAAAAAGCCGAGAATTCGGGAGACAGTTTTTGATTCATTGGACGCAACAAATCTACTTGATTACAGGATTTTAAGAAAAAAAACAATTATTTTTAGAATGCACGTCAATAATACCAATGTTAATGAGTATGAAGAAGTTTCAATTAAGACATTAGATGTAATTAGACATCAATTATTGTATCTTTTAAATAAATGTTCTATTCATGAAATCTTTTTAAACTTAATTGTCTTCTTTTACGATATAATCTCCTATGATAATATATGACATGAATTAAAAACACAATGTGTTTGCACTTTTTGAATTGATATTTTTTTTGTGTTTTAATTGCATGAAATCTTATTAGATTAAGTAAAACAGAAAGAAACGGCGACGTTTGAACTGCGTGCGCTTCAAAATAAAGTGTAGGCATTGATGATTGTATGGCTTTGCAATTTTAAAGGGAAAAGAGAATTCCAGTGGAAAATAATCAGAGGAACATTCCCGAAGGCTCCCAGTCGAATCGGAGGGGAAAGCTGGCAATATACATGAAGCGGCTTGTGAGAGGGACTCGGGAGCCGGGCTCTAGCCCCCGGAAAGGGTGGGAGCCTCGGATCGATCGGGCGCCGGCACCTGGGCGCCCGGGCTAATCCTCCAGCGGAGGCGCAGTTGGGTGACTCACCGTTGACTTGTGTCTGCCAGACGGCGTCGCCGACTCCCCAGAGGCCGGAGACCGTGTAGAAGACGTAGGCGCTCTCCGGGTGTGGGCGCCAGATGAGGAGGACGCCGATGAGGGCCGCGTGGACGACGGCCCCGAGCGCCATGAGGGGCTGCCTCCCCACGAACTTCATGACCGAGCCGAAGAGGAGGGAGCAGCCCGCGTTGACGACCCCGAAGCAGATCATGACGTAGCCGACCCTGTGCACCCCCAGGGCACACGAGATGTACGCCTGCAAGAGAGACATAACCTCCATGTAGACACCCACACACACGCGTAATATATATACATACATCCCGGGCCCTTTGTCCCGTGAACCCTCTTAATTCGGCCTGTCAGGGATCCTGATCCCGGCGGGCATCCTACCCCGGACACTCGAGCCTCACGGGATGCCGCGCCGATCGATTAAAAAGGAAGGCGAATCGCGCGCGGCGCCCGGGAGCCGGCGCCTCCGGAATCGGATAAGCCCCGTAGCGCGTTATACTAATTGGACGGGCCGCGTACGGGGGCATTTTTGTTTGATCTCCCGTCGCTGTAGCAATTTGTCCGCGGCGCCGGGCCTGGGCGCGCCCGTGTAATCTCGCCGGACCCCAGCCCCGGCCGCGATTGTCAGCGTCCCGGTAAGGATTCGAGGCCCCGGCTCGTCGCTGGGTGTTATTGGGTTTTTCAATGGCCGATCGTGATGAACGAGGGACCTCGCGAGCGTTCGCGAAGGATGACGCGCCGGTAGTTCGCCAGACGCGGGGGAAATGTATTTTCCCAACCTTTGTATACCCATCGAATATACATCTTTTATGCGCAGCTGCGATTAATCAATTGTTTTCGGATGAATGATATATTATATTCTTTAACTGGCAAGGTTGAAAAAGCTTCCGGTTGAAATAGCCCGCGCGATGTATGCCAAGGCGCAATGTGTACAATACCCCTTTGCTCGCACGAGACGCACAATAGTTAATTGCCCGTTCGACGGGCACGAATTTCCGGGGGTTCGCGGCCGGTCGAGCTTTTACCGCGGCGATGCGCAAAGAATAATTAACCAAAGCCCCGCTTACGTATACTTCCACAAGGAATCCCGCTCAAAGGGGACCCGCAGAACGGGAGATGCCGGCGGGGAATCCCCTCGCTAATTGCCCGGACTGCCAAAAGTGGAGGAGGGCAAAAAAAAAAAGATGGAGCCGGGATATATCGCGGGCAATCGGCGGGGGACGTGGGGCGGCGCCTGCCAAACGATCCGGGGATGTGGCGCCCTGATTAAGTGGACCGGCGCGGCCGGCTCGTATCAAGATAGTCCGCTTTGACCGGGCGAGGGTGCAAAAAAAAAAAAATAAGCCCGGCGCGCCCTTTGCCTCCTAATGAATTCGCCTCGAGGGGTAAATCGGGCGATCGCCGTGGCGGGCGAGCTCGTGACACAAGCTCGGGCCGTCCCTCGCGTCTTCCGGGATTACAATGCCTGGGCCCTGATTCCGCGAGGGTCAGATTTTCCGCGCGGCATTTTGTATCAGCGAGTGCTTCTTTTTTCAGCCGGTACGCACGCGTCGGTCGGAGCCTCCGACTCTGGGGCTCCCATCAACTATATACATTATTCCGAGACGAGATCTTGCGGAACTTTTCGCATTGACCACCTCGAGCGTCCGGGCCGGGCTGAATAATGCAGGGTATATATCATCGAGGTTAAATTGCCCCATTTGGCCTAATGGAAGCCAGCTGAATAATCGGGGATTCCCTTTGAGAGCCGGCCCGGGAAGATGCTAACGGGGCGGTGTACTCGCCGAGCCAACTGGCCAACTCTTCCCGCAAGCGGCCGACGACCACTCGAGTCATATTCAAAGCGGCACTCGGGGTACACATATACCCGCGCGGCCGATGCACAACGCGTCGCTCTGTCTGTTCACCGGCCCGTGGACTTTCTCCCCGCGGCGCCGAGGGGGCGGCAGTTGTTTCGGCTGGCATCTCTCGTCCGTCATCACGACACGCGCGTACTCCCGCTTATCAAGGGGCCGGGGCGCCCCTGCCCCTTCCCGATCGGACGGCGTTCAATATACGCACGTACATCCTTCGCCGCGGGTACGTGTGCACGCCGTACGCACACGCGCGCGCCCCAGCGGATAAGGAGGCACTCCTCCGCATCTGATTCGATGCGTTCCGACTCACGTGGCCCCCGCGATAAAGCGCCCGGGAGAAACGTGTTTTACAACGGGGACATTGTTGCGCGGGCTCGTGCGCGTATCGCGCGGCCGAGTGCCACTCGGCAGTATAATTCCCGATCGGTATCGCGAGGCGCGAGCGGCACGCGGCCAATCATTTCCCCGAGACACGTATATCGCCCGCCGAGCGGTCAAGAGAAAGGGGGCCGCTTCAATGAAACCCCGGCGCTTATACCTCCGTGTGTGTGTGTGTGTGTGGGTTGCGCGCGTGCGACACACACGCAGGGGCCGCGGGCCTCCGCGCGAAAACAGACGGCGGGACCTTCGGCGGTGCGACGCCCGGGCCCGCGTTAAAATGGACTCTTCCGCGTGGGAGGGCCGCGCACGGGCGCATAATAGCCATCGCCGGGACATTTATAGGGCGCGCCCCGCCGAGCTTTGTTTGGTCAACAGTTGGCTAGCCGCCCTTTTTTTCGTTCCGCCGCCCGCGCGAAACTCGATCTATTATGAGAGGCCATTTGGAGTGGGAGGTTTTTTTTCACTATTCCCCGGGGTCCTCGATATCTGTGAGTGTATGTGTGTGTGTATATATATACGCACATACGTACGTACGTACATATATATATATATACATGTACGAATATATATTCGCGTACAATCGCTCGCTCAAATTCTCCGGAGAGTGGCTCGATGAAAACTCGCTGGCGGGCCGAACAATACGGTGGAAACTGCCCTGGAAGGGGGTTAAGGTATCTCGAGCGATGGATATATCGTATCTAGCCTTATAGGGACTCCGATCAAATTTTCCTGCTTTTTTCAAAATTTTGTGTATTAGTATTCTAAATTGTTTCGAAATATTGTAACAATGTAATGTAGTACCAAAAGCACAATACTGATCATAATAAAATAATACAGAATAGATTAGAGATCATCATCATACTTTAGCTCTTATTCGTACTGCTTCTTTCATGTTAAAAGATGCCATAAAAAAATGTTCATCTAAGAGTTCAGGGAATGCTAAATAGAACTGATACTTATGTATGCGAAAGAAATCAAAATACATCTTTCAAGTTTCCTTATCAGTATGATATATACAATAAAAACTAATGCACAGTAATTCTGAAAAATGTTGATCATCTCTCATATTGCATGTTCAAGTTTTACTATTTAATGACAATCGTCGCAGCCGCTATGGAAGAACTGCCAGTTTCCTACCATACACGCAATAAATACCGGAGAGCTTGCACAGGAGTACAGAAGCTCCTTGGGCGGTCGAAGGCCCTTGCGGGCCTGTCGGCCCGTCGACCGTCTGGCCGACACTTTTTACCACTGGCCCCGGCTACCGCGGCACAGTCCGAGCTTTCATTGTCGGGGGCTCCGCATTTTTACGAGGGCCATTCGGCCCGCGCCCCACCCGGAAATTGTTTCGCGGATAACGAAGGGACCGATGGAACTGTTATTGGGCGCGGGGATATACGGCGATTGCCGGGGCGTTGAAGAGCCGCCCGCGCCGCGATCCTCCGCTCAGCAGCTTGTTTGCCTGTTAATTGCGCCTCCCTCCGACTTTACGGCCGCGCGCTTTTACGAGGAGGGCCGCCTTCGATCCCGGCGTCCTCGCGCCCGATTCCCCGCTCTCCCCCTCCCCGCGGCTCTTATTTACCCTGCAGATTGGCCGGAAGCCTTTGCCCCGGACGGGGCGAGAGATTTTTTTTTTCAGCATTACGCGTTATGCCCCGAGAATCGCTAGGACACAATGCGCGGCGATCGCGGTCGACTGCCTGCTTCGAGTTGTATGACGCGGGGGGGGAGGGTGACGCCATCGGTGCTCAGCGGGTACACATACGATGTGTACGACGGTTCGCCCGAAATCGCAGCGCCGACGCGCGCTCGGCTCGATCAACGCCGACTTTCGCAACGTATCGAAACTTCTGAGAAGCATTATTCTACGGCTTTGTTTAATGCGCGGCGCGCGGAAAACTGCCGCGTCACGCGGTAAATGCATTCGACATATACGCGCGGCGGCGCTGGAAAAACCGCGCGAACAATTACAGGACTCTTATCAGGCAGAACAGGAACGGCGCCGATCGATCAGCGATTTTTTTTTTTTCAGTTACGTCGACGTGCCGTAAATGTACGCGGCTCATAAAATTAACAAACCGACGTCGCGTATACATCCCCGGGGCGTGTATATCTACCGAGTGATATATGTATATATCGACACGCGGAATCCACCTACGTATACATTCTCTATAAACCTTCCCAATTTTAATTTTGTTTTTACCACATCGACACTTTTCAATTTCCAAACGAGTGAAACAAAAATCATTCAGTCGGCCGGATTACGCGCGTCCGCGAGCGGCCCTCGTCATGGCTCTCCGTCTCCCCCGCGCGAAAAGAACGTCACGTCTCGTCGGCGCGTAATTCCCAGGCTCGCGCCCGCTGGAATTAATCAGCCGAAATGAGCGGGGGGGGGGCCGCATGCATAATGCATCGGCGCTTCTTCAGCCTCCGGGTCAGCCCCGCGAGTTCCGGCGGGCTTACGCGGCCGGCTAAAATAATAACGCGATCGATTTTGAAATCGAGTGCGTGTCCAGGATTTTCAGTCGGGTAAGGGGCGATAAAGATCGGGGCCGTGCACCTATCGCGGGCGCACTGGAACAAGAGGCCGGTAAACATTTCGAAATTCCTCCTGGGCGCTTGAGTCGGCGGCTTGTAAACTATTCTTATTGATTATTATTTTCATTAACTGTTTGTTGTAATTTCTTAATAGGAAGTTTAGTTAACTTCTGCGATATGACAGGCCTGTGCAGATGATTCGACTCGGTGAGTATTCTAAAAATTACTGTAACACTTCGCCTGGTGTACAGTTATGCTTACACTCATTCCTGAAAGTTGTTTAATCGAAGCATGTGATTAGTAAGCACAGTTTAAACGTAGATTACCCGCGGAGAAAAACGTATTAACCGAGAATTATACAGACGCAGTGCGATATATATACTGGTACATGCGCATCCACATAAGAACCATCTCGCACGGCTTCTAAATTTCGCCATTATGGCGTAATTTACATAGAAATTTTGGCGCGTCGTTTATGGCGTCGCGATATGTTAAAGTGCGCGGGGGAATTCGCCTGCGCCGTAATATTCGCGGGCTCCGTGTTAATACTCTTGGGGCGCAGCTTGGCTGCGAATGGCTTCGCGCGTATTACTACGCCTGAGATAATACGGTCCTCGTTGTCCCATTCTGATTTTCAAGGGATTTCCAGATCAGATATACAAGGTTAAAAAGCCAATGGTTATACGAGACCGCGTTTACCCGCCGAATTTATGTACTTGAAGAAGTTTATCCATGCGGTCTGCGCGTCCTTTGCAGCCGCGTGTAATTATGCCACAACCTGCCTTGGAGACGGTTGTACTTTTTTTTTAATCGCACATCTGCATAATATCGCAAGGAAAATTGTACAGAGAAAGACGTTCGTTTCCTTGTTGAATATTGAATTGAACGTTAGACGAAATACGGCGTAAAATGCAGTTGGTTAAAGCGAGGGCAATGTATTTAAAACCCGGGCCAACCTTTCGCTTGTTTGCACAAGCCTCGTTCAGGGGGTTGTATATAAACAAGGGAAATGAACGTTGGCCCGAGTTTAAATAAATTGCGCTAACTGTACCCGAGTGAATTTTACAGCGTGTTTGTTCGTCATAAGTAATTATCAATTAGAGTGTAAAAGGAAGATTTGAAAAGAGCGGGGTGTTGGCCGTGAAAATTAACAGTCAGGCCTTCGAGGAAGCCCCGTATTTAACCACGTAGTGAACCGGCGATGCAGAGCCGGTTCGTCTATTTATATACGCGTGTACGTACATGCACCGGGGGACACATACGTGAGAAACAACTGAGTCGCTTGCATATAATCTTGGATGCCAAGTGCCGCTATAAATACATATATCGAGTAGGCAATAAAACGACTCGATGTTCAATATTGACAAGAGCGTGTTTTTATTCAGCTCGAGCGCGCGGAGCTTCAATTAGAAACCGGTCTCGGGCCTGTCACTCTCTACCCAACAGAATCCCGCGCGCTCGACTTGCAACTGCAGCGCCGACAATGCCGGCGGGGATGCGCAACTAAAAAGCCGGCGAGCAATTAGCCCTCCAATCGATACACATCTCCGAGTCGCGTGTGCCGTTATCGATAAGAGTTCCCGGGATGCATCGCGCTAATGGCAGGCCTCGCCCCGGTAGAAATGATAACGTTCCCCCCCACCCGGGGGCTGACAGCCAAGCGTCGCAAGCACGCCCGGTGGAAATGCGCCGCGAAAAAGAGGTGCGAAGCCAAGTGGATGTACGGTTTTAGCCCTGACGCGCACCGGTATCAACTGGCTCGCGCGCACTGGCCGCACGCACGGCTCTGTAGGATCACGCGATACGGGAGCGGCCGAGACGAGCCCCGGATCAATCGATCGCCCGCGGGAAAGGTCACCGGGCGGACTGCACGCGCCGCTTCTCCTGGGAATTGATGAGCGCGGCCCGCGGACACGGCTCCGCGGAGGCAGCCGAGGGCGCGCGCACCGGAGATTTATACGAGAATTATGGGGGGGAAAAAGGGGGAGTCAAAGGGCCGAGGGCGGCTGCGGACCCTGGCACTGAATGATGGAACCCGCGGACTGCAGTGACAAGCGCCTCTCGCTTTTTGCGCCCCTTGATTAAAGATCCTTTTTCCGCGTTTCGGGTTAGACGGGTATTTATGGATGTTTCTCGAGCGGCCTCCTGCGCCCGTAACTGCCTGACGCTACAATTTCGATAAGCAATAGTCTATCAATTATCAACTTTGTGCCGCTGTGGTTATAGGGAGCGTGTGCATCCAATCGCTCTTCGTCGTATAAAAGTCAGAAGGAAAATAATATGTGAGGCTAAATTAAACACGCGCACTGCGTACTGTTTAAGCGAGAGACAGTGTATATCATTGATTTAGAGTGACTTGACGCAGAACTAATGATCTTGTCAATACAAGGGCTTATAGCACTTTACAATCAAGCCCCATAAAAAGCCCGAGGAGGTTGGAACATTGGAAAAAGGCCTGTATGCACGCCGTCTGACCAAACACGCCACGCTTCTACTTGTGTAGTTATACGTGTAATCTGATATTATCGATGTTGATTTTTCCACAGCTTTGATGTGTTTTTACAATCTAAATTTCAGCGTACACTTTCTACGAATCCGTTGAAATTCATGTCTTATCTCCGGGGAGTAATTTCAACTTATCAACGGCTATCCTCTTTCGCACAAAGCGTCTCTCGGGCGGATTGATCTCATCGCGACAATTTGAGGCAATGAGGCGCGAACGCGCGAATCCTCTTTTTTCCGTATCGCTTCCCAGCTTTATATACACTTTGGATCGCGGGCGGCTTTGCGCACTCGGCGAGAATAGGCTTCACGGCTCGCGTGTTGAGCGTAATATGGATGAGCGCGCCACTAATGCTCGCTTGTCTGTATCGCGGGGGCTGAAAACGCGTATAATCAATTTCTCATTTATCAAGCGGTCGCCTGCGAACCTTATGCTAAACCGGAGGAGCGGTGGCACGCAGCGTTTTCAAACGCGCGGGCGATAAGTGATTTTAAACCGGGATTTAAAGACTTTTCTTTTGGGATTACTTGGAAAGCTTTACGGCTTTGTGTATCGAAACCGCGAAAACGCGCACAAGAAAAAAACCGAATTTATTGTTTGCTCTTATATTAAAGAATACCGCACAAAAAAGTGTTCCATTAACAATTACCACTGGGCACGATATACCCACGTGAAATATCGTATCGAAATCCCGTATATATCCGCTATTTCAACCTCAAACGTCAAGGCTGAAAAATTCGATAAAAAAGAAATGAGAAAGATTACCAGATATAGGACGGGAAAAAAGACTGCGCAGGTGGTGTAAGCCAGTGCGGAAATAGTCGGATTTCGACCAGACGGGCTTTTCCAAACGGTGGAATACAACCGAGGCGACTCGAAATAGTCGCGCTTTCGTTGGCGCGCGCGGCCCGATCGCCATAGACGCAAGCGCCTATAAATAGAAATAATTAGACTCGAAAGTTGAATGGCAACTCGAGCGCGTGGCGCTCGCGCTTTCGCCTCGATCCCGTCGCAAAAAGAAGCGCGCGGGTAAAAAGGAGCGCGAGATCCACCGCAGGTGCGACTCCGCCGGCCGGGAGGTAAAAAAAAAAAAAGCCGCCGACTATTTTCGTACCCGGCTATTATCGGCGTACGTCAAACTCGCCCCAGATAGACGGCTCAGCGGCGCTGCGCTTTCTAAAGCCGATCGGGCCGCGAGGCGCACACCCCCGGGCAAGAAAGCGCCGCCGGGGGCTTGTCGCCCGAGCTTTTTGCCCCTTCCCCCCCTTCTTTTTTCTTGTGTTCGAGCGGCCGCGTCGACGCGGGGCGCCGTTAGCGCGGCCATTCTTTTCACTTTCGAAAAGTTCCCTCGGAGCCCGTCCTTCCTTGGCGAATCCGGCGCCGGGCGATACCCGTGGGAAAACCTCGCAGGGACTTTTTTTTTTTTCCCCTGTAATGCGGGGCTTTGATAGGTTGTTTATAAGTTGCGAGCGACTGGGGGAATTGTTCGTTTAGCTTGCGTTTACGCGGACTGGTACTTTTTTCTGTTATAAATGTAAGCCGAGTGTAAACTACTGGGATTGTAATTTGAGTTCAAAGGAGGTAATATCTGCGTGCAAGATTAAGCCAAGTGGTGAAATATTGAAGGTGTCGGGGTAGCCATTCTTTGACGGATTGGCGAGGCTGGCGGTAAAGTTTGATATAAAATCACACGAATGGTGGTAAATATTTGAAGCCTTGAGATTGGCTCCTTGAAAAGCAATTTCCTCGAAAATCTGAATAGGTTCAGACATCATATTATGTTCGTCGTTTACAATGGAGAATCCCGATAGGTACACGCGCAACAAATAAAATATATATGCACCTAACAATTGAGAATCGGCTCGTATACCCGTGGAGATTCACAGCGTCGCGTTTGTTTCAATTTGATAAATTAGTTGGGTACAGAAGATTTTGTCATTTACATTTAACTGGAAAACGTTAACGCATGAGCAGTCATACACACTCATTGCTATTAATTAAATTTATTTCTCATAATTTCAATGTTCCAACAATATAAAAGACTATTGTTCAACTCGCGCAATGGAGAAGAGAAAAGGTTCACGTAGCCTTATAAACGGCGGAGAATCCATTTAGCAATTTTTTCCAACGGCTTTTAATCCGTCGGATCGCTCCTCGGCCGGGGAAAAAAGAGCAGTATATACGACCTGCTATTCGTAAACTCAAGTCCAAATGTAATATTTAGCGAGGAAAGGGCGCGGAGCCGTACGCGGGCGATCGAGCCCCAGACCGGCCGTCTGAAAAATATCGAGGAGCTTTCCCGACGAGAGGTGCAAGTCAGCCGGATCGTTGCTCTCGGGGTTGCCCGCGCGCGCGCGCCCGTACAAAGGCCGTCTCGGAAGACGGACAGCCGGGGGCTTAACGAGTCGCGTGCCGCGTACTTTAATCCCCCGCAGACGGAAGGCTTATATTCGGCCGTTTGATCAACGTCGGGCTTATAAGAAAAAAAAAGGCCCCCCGGGGGATCGGAGCGCGGCGCACCTGGCGCGCCGGGGCTATTTATAGGGCCGCTTTCCGCGGATCGATCCCCGGCCTCGGCGGAGGAGCCGCTTTGAGGGACGCCCACCGACGGATTTAATTAAATCGCCGGCCGCCAACTGATGCGCGGGCCGCTTTCTTTCGCCCGGATTGCCGGGCGGACTCGACCCCCCCTCCCCCCGGGGGGCCGTCGACCCCGCGCTGGACCGGAGATACCCCGCGGCCGAGTCCGCCCGAGCTATATGGCCGCTTGACAGTTTAACGCCGGGGCTCCGGCTCGACTCGCCGGCGAGGGGCCCGTCGTCATTCCGCTCGTCTGCCCCCGCTGGCTAAGAGGCGCCCGAGGGCATCCTCAGACCTCACTTCCTACGGCCTTATTATTTTTCAAATGATCAGCCGGCGAGGCTTTCCATTGTTTTAAGGGCTAAGTTTCCCGTTGAAGAATCGTCGTGATTTTATCAATGGATTTCATGCTTAGAAAGTACAAAATAATAAGGACAGCCTGGATTAACGTGCCACTGACCTTGGGCCAGCATATAACCTCCTGTATTTACAATTTCTCTTAGTCTATACTTCAAACGAATCTATGCATGCATTATTAAGTATATCACTCGAGATTTAAGATACCGACACGTACTTAAACGCTTACAATCCGAGTATACGTTTAGCATAGAATTTTTACTTTAATTGGTAACACTGCGTGGTCTATAAGAACTGTGTACACTTTACTCGGAATCTTGAGTACAGGATCTTGAGTCACATAAGATTTAAACAATCAAACGCGTAGAACCGCATTCGAAAGACAAAGGCTAGAATCCAGCTGACAGTCTGCTAACCCTCGGGCACGCAGAGAGATAGAGAACGCGGCTAACCCCGACGCTATCGATCCGCGGACCAACTCGCGGGGGAGGACTTAACCTAATACTTCCGGCGCGCCCGCGCCGGAAGCATCCGGGGAAAGGCCCGGGCGCGACACGGGGCGTCGAGCAGCCTCGGCGAGGTCGCGCGAGCGTTAACCTCGCGCTGCAAGGCCGGTGCGGGGCCCGCGGGTCAAAGGGCGCCGCGCGTCCCTGCGGATCGATGCCCGCGGGCCCGGCTAGTTATCACCTGGCTGGATATATATCGGCGGCGGCGGTACACCCGAGGCCATTACACCGGCCGGCCGATCCCATTTCCCCGGGACATGTATAGATATCTAATGAATAAATTTTCCCCCGGCCGGCGTTTCGGATTTTTCCCCGCGGCCGATGGATGATAAACGCCCCGACGCGTGCCTCCGCGGCCGACTATTTCCAAAGAGAGCCGATACGGAGCGGATGCTTAAAAGCCTGCTAAAAATATACTCCCGCGAATCGAAGACCGCGATTAAATATTCCTTCGGGGAGGACGCGTGTAGGGGTGGCGGGGGATCGCCCGCTAATGGCTCTTCCCCGGGAAGTTTGAAGGTTCGTTAAGCAACTTTTCGAAGGCTCGCGGGTAGAATCTCGGAAGAAATAATTGCTCCGCCGAGCCGTTGGATCATGGGCCGCGCCGCACGCGTATATAAGAACGGCTTGGAGTAATAAACGCGTTGTAATGATCGTTACACGCGCCGTTCCCCGATTGTTTAGCGGAATTATACGTACGCGTGCGCGCGCGCGCGACGCTGTTCGCGGGATTAATTTACAAAACGATGCCCTTGTTAAGCCGCCGGGCATTATTCCACTCGAAACTCCGCGCCATTCAACCGCGCTCGCGCATAAAGAACTAGACGCCGGAGGGGGAGACGCATTATCTCACGCCCAACTCCAAATCGCGCGACTCGCACTTGGCTGAATCACAACTCCATTACGCGTGCGCCTTTCTCGAAAAGGAGCTTTTCGTAGCCCGACTCGATTAGCGTGAGATTAATAAAGGGAAATAGATCGGACAATGCGGTCCGTGCGTGCAGGCATTTTTCTTGGAAGGACCGATAAGGCCACTCGACGTTTTTCTAATCAAACCAAGAGCGCTTTCGAAAACTTTGCTGATAAAGGGAATAAAGGGAGCTACAAGATCGATCCTTTCCGTTCTGCTGGAGCCGCTCGTCTAATTATATATACAACGGGGATTAGCCAATCTAATCAGAGTTTTGATCGTATCGAATAATTAGAAACTTTGTACCAGAGCTGCGCGGATACGACAATGTGGCCGTACGGAAGATTGATGAGACTCGTGCAATTTACTTGAGAAAAATACGAGCCGATAAATAAATTTGAATTTCGTTAGATATCGAAATATATATTACATGCAATAGTGCGGTCTCGCGATACAATGGAACATTAGTGTCGCGGCTTCTGATACTTTGTTTTATCGCTTTTACTTGGCACGTGAGCCGCTTTAATAATAACCAAATAACGAAAAGAAAACGATAATTAATTCATTGGAATCTAGCATTGGGGCATTCGAGGTATTTGTCGGAATTATAAGGCTCCTATCGCTCTATATACGCCCGTTTTAATAAAGTTCGATCGCGCGGTGGAATAAAATTTAGACGGAGCTGGAGAAGTGAAGAAGCGCACAAGACAAAGTTGAGACGAGTTTCAGAGCGTGACGATGCCGAAATTCTTGGCGAACGTGCGATTCACTCAAACATCCTTATCCATCGACAAGGAAGAAAGTCAAACGGATATACGATGAAAAATGCTCATCTTGCGCTTTCGCGTGTTCCTTTTTTATTGCGACTCCCGTATCGTCGTTCTTCTACTTTTAACATTAAATTACTCGTACGCAAATATTTTTCCTCGGTTTCTCTCATAAAACTTTCTTGTTAAGATTTTAAGCAAACATTTAGCCACGTATTTTTTCAGAGATAGCTTCATTTATATGTCTTTCAATTTTCTCTTCTGCGAAAAGTCGTGCGAGTTATCAAACAAATGACCAAAATTAACATTTATTATATCACGTATCACTAAAGTGAAATGCCAAATTAAAATGTCATTGTCATGAATATTACATACGAATCCACAAGTTTCTGTAAATATCTTTCAATTATTTTATATTTATTCTTTTAATATTTTATTTATTATCCTTACAATCTAAATGCTATAAATATTTAAAAGAATGCGCATTAGCCTTTCATAACTGTATATCAAAGTACATAAAAGTGGAAGAGAGACGAATGTGCTTCAGAATTGTGAATCCAATTCACCAAACAAAATATATAATTCAAGCGAAATCATATTTGCTATTCATCTTGAATCAACTCCAGCGGAAGTCGTGGCCTCGCTCGTGCGATATTCTACGATAGGAATCGCATTGACCGGATGGGAGTTACCTCGAGGAAAAACGCGCGAAATTTCATATCATCCTATTGTGACAGGGCCGCCCTCAGTTTCTTCCTCCGTTGTTCAACTCTTGACAGAAATTCGATAGACGCTGTATATTATTTCTTACATATAGAACTTTAGATTTGATCGATTATATGAAACTATAAACGAAACATTGATGTTAAAGAGGTCTTTCAAAGTTATCATAAAAATATCTTTATCAATCTTATCGCGTTTCTTGTAATTTTCTAATATAATATATATTTTTCAAAGTAATGAACTCTTCCGTTATTAACTTATTTAATTCGATTCACTTCGAAGCATAGCTATATAGCTATGCGATGTGTACCGTAGAAGAATGCTGTAAAATAATGGAGCAAGAAAAATTGTAAGCTGGATTAATAGGAAAGTGAAGGAAAGGAAAATAAAGGTTCATAGTTGTAAAACAAATAACAGGCCAGTGAACCGTACAAAGTTAAAAGTAAAAGCTTCACCGAAAGACTCAACTTGGCAATGTTTAGAGAGCAGCTGGGTGCTCGTAATGAAATATCCCGGAGCGCAGACAAAAGTTACTTCATTTTCTAATTAACGATTAATCACTCGCTCGCGGCGCTCCCTCCCAGGTTGCAATTAACGCGAAACTTACGTATAAAAAAGCACGAGGAGCCCTCAAAGAGGATCGGAATTCCTCGGCCGGGGCGAATCCGGCCGACGGACTGCCTCGTAAAATTTAAACCGGGGACAAAGCGCCGGCGCACAATAAGGGACAATCGGCCCTCGGCTCCCCGCGCATGTCCATATAATATCCTGATTGGAAACCGTTCGAAAAAAGTTAGGGCTCCCGGCGAATCAGCAAAAGCCGCGCGGCCGACCAACTTTTTTCATCAGCTTCCCCGCGCACAAGGACAATGTCCCCGGGAAAGCCGGGCCCTCGGATCCGCGAGGTCGGGCCACTTTTCCCGGGGGGTAAGTGGGCGCCGGAAGCCGCTCGGCAAGGATGAAAGAGCCAATTGCGCCCCTCGGTCTCATTACCGCGAGGTGCGCGCCGTCTCGCCGAAGGGTCCGTGAGGGACGTCGCGCGTAACCGCGTTTCGCCATTGTCGCCGAGGCTTTGCCGGATGTTCCGGGGCCGCGGGCACGTGGGTGTGTATGCCGGCGGGGCGCGAGGGTTACGCGGGCCGCCGAGGACGTATCCTTCGGGCCAGCTCCGCGCGCCGCTCTTACCCGCGATCCTTTATAGATGAGAGGTGTGCGTACGTGTGTGTACCTGTGCCCGTCGTTGGACAAAGGCAAAAGTCTGATTTCACGATGAGTGATATTTCCTAGTTTTATTTCTCATTTTTTTTTCCACCGTACCCTTTTATTCATCGCCGGGCAATTATTATTTTCTTTTGTCATTCTCGATGGATTAGCGTTAAATTTGCTAATTTACCGGGGAATTATATTTCTCTCGAAATCCGTTTCACTCCATGGATTGACGTCAGTGCTTAATTGACTCTCCGTAAGCCAGCGACGTCGGCGAAATACGATTAAATAATTACAATCATTACGACAACTTTGCTTCGTTTTTTCAGTTTTTAGACCCGCACGGGAACTGCAATTACGCAACTCCCAACTTCTTAATGTTAACGAATACGATGAGCCAAATTATTTTTAATTGCCTGTACATATACATAAAAGGATTTCGTTCTTCTCCGGTAATCAAATTTATGCCAATTTTCCACGGGGAAAAATCTAACATCGATTCAAATGAGTATCGTTATCGATCATTTCCTTCGGAGCAAACCTGACGCAGTCCAAGTCCGTGGGTAAATCGGCAGAGGTTTGCCCCGACATCGGCGCTGACCTCGCAGGAAATATCGTTCGGTATAACTCTGCCCCGGCGCCATTGTAACCCCGAAACGGCAACAATTCAGATTTCGCGGAAACTATAGGTATTCAGCGAACTAATAAAAGCGCGGGGGCGCGCGATGCGCGCTCTCTGGAGGCAGGCCGTAATTTATCGGCGGGGAGGCCGCGCGCGGCGGGAATTCAAGAGTCGGACGCGGCCGGGGGGAGAAAAGAGAAAGAAACGCGCGCGGGCCGTTCGTCACTCAACGCCGATTTCCAATCGGCCGTTCGTTAAACTCGCGTCGGGGCTTAACGAACGGCCGCCAATTAATCTGCCGCGCCCGCGATCGAGAAAATTGCAAATTCAAAGGCGCGCCGGGGGTTGAAGAGCTTATTATCCAAGGGCGCAGTCGCGCGGCCGGCGCATCTCGCCGATTGATTTATGGGTATATCGCGCGGCCAAAGTTGCCGCTTGTTTGAAGTGCCCGAGCCGTGCATAATGGAGCGATCGGCGGCTTATGCCCTCGGCCGGCGGGCCCGCGACAGCCGCGCGCCTGTTGACTTTTAAAAAGCCCCCGCCGCCGCCGAGAGGCGCGTTTGGCAAATACACGCAGGGCCGACAACTATTGTTATGCAAACTCGATTTCGCGCGCGGCTTTGTGGCCCCGCTGCACTTGGCTCTTTGTGATTCCGCGCGAAATGGAGTCTTCGCCGGCCCGCGGCCATGGCCCAAAAATCGATGCTACGCGTATATCCCCCTGCCTGCGGCTCGTCAATCTGGACCGCAAGCTTTTTTAAAGCGCGATAAAACGCTGAAGGATTCTTTTTGTAAAGAAAAATTAACCCGTTATTTATAGTTGTAGTTAGAGGCTAGTTGTTAACTCTTGATAAATCTAAAGTTTTAGCTGGAATACATTGTTCATGCTTGTATTTATAATTTATAACTATATCTAGTCTGACAGAAATATGTCACGAGACAAAAATGCCTAGACTACCAACTATCAGTCATGTTGTATTTAATGCTGCATTTAGAGACTATTTGGAGAAAACCTTGTAGTTGTCATTACTGATTTCTACTCACTTCTTTTATAGGTTATGTCGTATGTACATTGATAGGTCGTTTCAACCAGTTAGTTACGAGAAAGCGTTCAAGGAAGACAGGATTATTATATAGACAGAATATTCTTGCCACGTTATGAAATTCTTGTTACAATGTCGTATTATTCCAGTCTCAATTAATTACAGCACGGTATAGGTGGCGAAAAAGTATTACTAATTAGGTTAAAAAAATCAATCTTATAAACAACGTTGATGAGGAATTTAATTGTACCAAGGATGTGGAAAAAAAAACACTTAAAAAAAATATTTTTTTCAAGATGTTTTTTTTTGTATTTTGTTGGTTTGGGCAAGAAATCTTATTAAAGATTATTGTTAGTAAATCAATCTTTCAATTAATGATCCATCTGATCAAACTTGGGCTAAAGAATTTTAATCATTTCTAATTTAAAATTTTATCGAGTCTTTACTATTAATTAACTGGATGCTTGCATGGTAGCTGAAGCCGCACACCACCAGGTGTACCGTGTATACTTCGGTTTTTCCAATTTCGCTATACAAACACGGTCCTGACAAGTCGTTTCAATGTCGGGCCGCGCGCGCTCGCGACAGGAATTCCATTCAACGGGAATAGACCGGCAGGCAACGTTGCCTGAAAATGAGGAGTCGTCTTGTCAACGATGTTCCGGCACCCGCCCGCCCGAGGGAAAGGGGGGGATCGCCCGGGGGACGCGTTTGCGCCCTAGGGCAGTCGCGGGGGTCAAGGGAGAGGGGGCGGGCGGTGTTTTAATTGGCCGGTTAATTAACCGGACAGATTACACCGGGCGGATAACGTACCTGCGTAAACTCGGCGCCGATGAAAGCCTGTTCCATGCCGATCCACACGGTGATCGGTATGAGGAGCTGCTGGTAGGGCTTCTTTAGCTGATAAGCCGTTGCTGACAGCAGCTGAATGCCGCTTAGCTCCGTACTGTCATTCCGCCTCTGCTTCTCGCCGTACCTGCAAGCAAAGTTTGCGCTGTTCATTCACAATGCCGGTTACTTCATAAATCGCCGAGAGTGAGATCAAAGGATTGCTGCGCATCTGACCGTTCTTTAATTTTCTTTTAAAAATTGCACACGATCCTGCACAGGAGCTTGGCAAATAGCCGTACGCGGCGTACATCATTTGGGAGGCTCTTTTAAGAGAAAAAGCGCTTGATATTCTTGGACTCGAGCAAATATTTATCTACATGTGTGGGTATGTGCGTGCGCTTGTAAGGGGATTTTAATAAGCTATTGCTCTATGTAGGATGCGACCTTGCATGAAGTCAAAGTAAAAGCTAACGGAGGCACCGAGTTTTGTAATATCAGGTCATAAAACGTTATACGCGCCGCACTCGCCTGTATATTATTACTTAATCTATTCGTGTCTGTATATACGAATGGCGTCAAAAAGCCAATGAATAAAACATGCGATATACATTTAAAAAAACAATAAGGCTCAGCGCTAATAAATCGAAGCGGCCAAGGTGGAAGACCTGCTAGGGGGCGCTAGCGAGCGCTTGAAGCGCGATAACGCCTAATGAATTTTTAATTGCGTACCGCCGGCTCGTTAATGAGCCACGTCGAAAATGAAGGAGACCTTATTAACAATGTAATACAGGGATCCCGCGCGTGTATATTTACCCGGCGAGCGGCGGCGCACCTTTAAACATTGTCAAAAGGGCAACGAGGCCGGCCGTTGAATTAAAGCCCCGCGCGCGTTATACACCCATACAGATACGTAAGAGCCGCTCTTTTTTTCCCCCCTCCGCGCGGGCCGCTCGCGCTCATAAACACGCGCGGGCGCATTTTAATAATCCCAGGCACGTAAAGAGAGGCCGCGCCCAACTTTCGGCGGTATTTCACCCTCGTAAATTTGCGCGCGGGGGCGGGGCAGTCGCGCGGCCTGGAAAAAAGGCGGCGGCGACGGCGGCGGCGGCGGCGGCCACGGGCAATTGGATCGGCTATCGCACGTGCGCCGCCGGTAAGAGCGAGTGCGGCCCCCGGCCCTCGAATTTACCGAGCGGAGCCCCTGGGGAAGGGCCGGGCGCACGTGAGGGAAGGTTAAGGATGTCCCGGGGTCCCGGTCCAGCTCGCCCGAATTCCCCCTGTAATTAGCGCTAAATCAAGATCGCCCGATACTTTTTTTTCTGGCCGCGAGCGAGTGCCCGACTTGCACTCTGTACACGAGTATCGCCTAATGCATTGCTCGTTAAAACCCGTTGGAAATGATAAAGGGCCCTTGTCGGCCACGTGCGCCGATACTGGATTAACTGATTTTACAGTTGGCTTTCTTCGCCGATTGCGTTTAATTTCACGTGCGAGCGTTCTCAAATTTATTTTCGAATATTCTCGCGCTTGCAATTATTTCGAGAATCATTCATAATAATGACGTTGCTCCGCGTTATGGCAAAGTTCTACAAGAATTTGAATGGCCGTATTACTTCACGTACGTGTTACATTTACGGTTATGTAGTTTTGGCCAGTGTTTAACATTCTGTAAACGTAATATCACTATGGGCGAAACTTGTCAAGAATTTTTAAGTCGGCCAAGGATGAACGATGTGTTAATAATCATTCGGTTATCACTAAATATACAATCTCGGCTCCGCTCCCGGGGTTGAGAACCGAACACTACATCATCTCGCGTCAGGCTCCCTCTCTATCTCAATATGTATTGCGTACCTCATCCCTCGCTAAGTTAATTTCCTCTTTTGCTCAAATGCATCACTTCGTATTGATGAAATGCTTTTGATAGCGAGCCTCGGTTATCATTTCTTGGGCATTAAACCGTTTGTAAGAAGCTACGCCCTTTACGTTCCCTTACAATTCCTCAGTGAATCTCCTCATCAAAACATTTTGCGTTTATGTGTATACATATTTTGCTATTTGATTTATAATTTTAATCAAAACGATTTTATTAATAAAATATCCATGTAATAATAGATTCTGTAAACATTGTTAAAAAAGTATCTTTTCTACTATTATTTTTAAAGAAAATATTTATCTAAACTGTTAAAAATATGATTAATTGGCATACTTTTCTTTGTATACGTTACTCATTTTGAATATAAGGTCCTTATTAATTATATGATTATGGAACCTCGTATGGAATTGGAATTATGTATAGAGATAAAACACTAATAATAAGATCAGGTTTAAAATTATGGTATTCTTTTACTACATATAGTCAGCACAAAATACTGTTTAACAAATTAATTTTTCTTCTACAATTTAAAACAAAGCTTATTTGTAATAGATGCAAATGTTATGATATAGCCTCGAACATAGCCAACACAATGGTTATTTGTATCGTATCGCGAATATACAAATAATACATACAACATATAATATTTGTGACTAAATGAATGTTCAAACATTTGTACACTTGAGCAGTATGGAAAAATTCTTAGACGCATAATTTCGAAAGCGATAATGCCCGGCGCTCCAAAGCTCCGAGCGACTCCCTGCGATTGTCAGTGTTTTTGTTTTTGTTAAGTAAATTGAAATGAGCGCGCGTAGCTCGCGAACAATTGAAATAAACACGCGCCTCGGACTGCAGAGCGCGCGGTTTTGATACCAGGGGGAATATTAACCGCATACTCTAAGCCTCGTGATGAAAGACATTTCACTCGGCCGGCTTTATCTCCGCTTCATTTTTTTCCTTCATCCCGAGCATTAGAATCGAGGCGAGAGCGAGTCCTACATGTACATAACCCCGCTCGCCGTGTGCGAGCCGAACGGAGGCTGCCCGGCCACCTGGAGCAAGCCTATCGCTCGGAATTCCGGCCGATGACAATGAGCGCCGCGGGCGATAAATAAAGCGCGCTTGCACGGGAGCGGGAGGTTGGCGCAGATCCCCCGGCCGGCAGGCAATGGCCGCTTGGCGCAAAGCGACCCGGACGGCATTCCAGAGAACACGTTTGTCCCGCGGCGACCTCCTCCGAGTATTCCCCGGGTTATATAGCTGGCGGCTTTCGCGCGCACGTGAGCCCCGCGCCCCCTGCCGCCCGATCGCCCGTCCCCGAATTTCCGCCAGGAGGCGCGCTTTTTTTTTTTCGTCGTGGAAAAGACACCGACCGGCAGGGATTCATTTTTTGTTTTTAAGGCCGCCGGCCAGTGTGTGTGTGTATACGAGCTGTTGGTGGATTATTATTCGTCTTCGTAGGTTCCTTGGGGAAAAATCAATCGGGGCTTAACTCTTGCGCGGCGCTGCGACTCTCGCGCAAGAAAGTCGCTCTCTCGCGCAAACAAGCGGCGATAAAGAGGCGCTTTATCACTGCTCGGCGCGCGACTCTTTGTCTCCCCGCGGCGCCTCGGCGCGCGCCGCGGATTCCACTGATCCCCGGTATAAATTAGCCTTTTACCGGCTGCGCCTCTTTTTTTTTTTTTCGTTTTTTTTTTCCAACTCTCCCGTTAAGGAGCCACGGCGGATCCGCGCGTCAATCGCCTATCGCCTCTCCCCCGCGGCTCTGCCCTTACGCACACCGGGGGCCCCGCCAAGGCTGCGCGTCCCGGGCGGACAGCCTTGCAAGGCCGCGGCGAGCGGTTTTTTTTTTTTGCGCAAGAGGCCAACGGGGGCAACGCACTCGGGAGCCTACGCGGGCTGATGGGCCGATCGGACGAACGGACCGATCGCCTTGTGTAATTAGCGCGGCCGAATCTGATGCCGATCCAAGGACGGGCTCGCTCGGTTGTAATGCCGCCTCGCCGGGGAATAATATTGCCATCGCGATGCCGCTGATGTTATACCTAATAATGGTTGTAAATATTCGGTCTCGTGTATTGTTGTCGGGGAGCGCGATGACTTGAATCCGATATGCTAATTAAGATTATGTGTATATCGTCGGTTCAATCGGTTAAATGCTTGAAATCCCCATGGTAACCGTAGAGGAAAACCATTCTTGTTTATATTAATAAATAAAGTGTTTTTAAAGCTCATGCGCACGGTAGTAAGTAGGTTTTTTTCTAGGTATGAATTAACGCCTTTTCTCGTATTTCCTAAGTATTTACCAGAATTATAAATAAAACCTAGTTTGTATATAAATTACTTATTTTCAATACTAATGTAAAATACAGCATTTTCCAATGCATAACTATACTCTTAGGAAAGAAGTAGCCGATACGGATTTGTTCCGAAATATTTCTAATAATATAAAGCAAAATAATTGCTGTTGACTACGCGAGATGTTTATTAAAACAATTCAATCACTGCACGTTGCATTCGTGGATATTATAGTAAGAAAATGTATTTAAATGTTGAAAAATTAAATAATTCTAATAAAGCAAATTGCGAAATTGTCTTACAGCATATTTACAAATGTATTTATAAATGATTATTATTAGCGTTGTGTAATGTCTAATTTTTCTGGGTCGGTGCGCGTACTTTAAGGCCATTAATTACGAGTATTTTTTTCTTGCTAAAAATAGCCACGTTTTGATTACAATCAAATTTAGTAGAATCTAGCTATTTTGACCTTAATTTTAGTTTAATTAAATGAATTCTTAGCCATTCCACGAACCTAGTATATGTACACTTTATAATCTATTTTTAATGGAAGGATTTGCACCGAGAGAACGTATTTATGGAACTTTTTTCAATTTTTTCCCACTTTCGAGGCAATGGTGATTTATCGCAGTCTTCACTAGTGATACATGTCAATTTTTAATAATATAGTAATGCTGATTAAGATCCTCAATAAAACAAAAACAGGTATATATCTGCGGCAAAAATCAACGCATTATATGAATATGCATGCATTAACAATGGCTCTGATATTGTACCTTGAAGACAGGAGTGATTCTCACGTAAATCTCGCTTATCACGATAATAATTTACACCCATCTCGTAAGACTTTAAACGAATCCATCAGGTGGCGTTGGTGAATTTGCACAGTTTCGTAGACGCGCCTCGCGCTCGCTGTACAGATATACGCGCGCTCTAATAATAGGATAGGAAAAAAAGAAAAAAAGCCTATATATGTATATCAGCGCGGGAAAATTGGCCGGCGGCTCATTCGGAGGCGCTCGTTACACGAAGCGAAGCAAAACAAATTGCCTCGGGCAGAAATGATTCGTTACGAGGATAACAACCCCCGTGATGAAGCTCCGTCCGTCCTCGCGGGTATAAGTACTCCGTCGATTGACGTAAGATCGACCTCCCCCCTCCCCCAACCCGGCGAATATATAGACTCGGAATTGCAACGGTGGCGCGCGCAGCGCCTCGAAAACGCGAGCTCGGCGCCGCGGCCGTAAGATATTTTATAACGGCTCGGCAGAAGCCAGGCGCACGCGCTCCGAGGCAATTTGCATTGAGCAAGCGAAATTGCGCGCGGCCGTAATGCCTTCGTTAAATTTTTCCCGCGGCGCGGGATATATTCCGCGAGGCGCGCGACGATCGGATCCGAGCGGCACTTATGTGCCCGCTCGGCCGGCCTTCGGTGCAGGAGGAGCGAAAAGCTCCGCGCAGGAGCTTGCGGGCGGGCCCGGCGAGCCTCCGCGGTGATTATTTAAACGAGCCCGGGGAAGATGCGTGTACACATATGTGTGTGTGTGTGTGTGGCGCGGTCGAAGACGCCTCTTCCTTTTTTTTTTTTGTTCACCTTCCACCAGCGGCTTTGAAATCCGCTCGGTTACACGTTTTCTTCCTTTTTCCGCCGCCGGCGATTCCGCGTATCGCGCGGTCGGAGATTAGCGATACAGCGCGGCTCCTCGAATTCGTAATTGGCACGGCCTAGGTACAATTTGAAAATAAGATGCCTTATGGACACACTCGGGAATTAATATGTCTCTGTGTAATTTGACTCATCCGCGCATTACATCCCGCGGCCAATGACATAACCGCCGCGGCGGCCAACGAATCGCGAGCTTCGAATTTTTTTTTTTTTTTTTTTTTATTCCCAAAGTAGGACGATTACGAAAGTCGAGCTTTGACTTCCACGCGATGCGAAAACAAAAATAAAACAACGGGCTAACGATACATGTATACGTGTATCTACATACGCGCGCGTATACAAGCGTGGGCTTTTTTTTTTTTGGCTCTTGGGTCCGACTCGGAGAAGCGAGGGCGGCGGACAAATGGGGCGATTAGAGGAACCGCAGCTGCCGCGTCGCATGGGACCGCGGGATATCTCCGAATGGCCCTCCCCGTATAAAGCGGGCAGATCGCCGACTAAGCATCTCCGCCGAGTGCATAAAACAGGATTAAAGTGAAATATCCCAGGGCGTCGTCGTCCCCTCCCCCGCGCGCGCGCGTGTGTACGTATATGTATACACATGCATGTAGGTATGCACGTGTGGCAAGGGGAGCGGGGAGGAGGCCCCCTTGATGAAGTGGGCCGTTATTACGCGGCGCGTCTCCTCGCGGCGCCGATGGAGCCGGCCGGGCGCATTATTGAAATTCGAGGCGCAAGTCGACAGCCGATATATATTGCCCCCCCCCCCCACCCCGGCCGACTGGCGATTTGGCAGACCCGGCGAAAGGGCATAATCGCCGCCCGGGGGAATTTATCGGGCCCCCTGAAATATATCAGGCCGGGCGGCGCATGACTTACGCCGGCCCGCGTAAATCGACCCGGTAACGCGAGTTTGACTCGGTTAGACAAGCACCGGGGGCTACACGAGGACGTCCGAGCCGAAGAGACAGCCAAGGATCGCGGCAGGGCTCGGTCTTCGATCCCGAGTCTCGGATTCTTTTCCTTTTCCAACCCGCGACAAGCTCACCTTGCGGGAATTCGGCGGCGAAGGACCCGAGGGCGACACCTACCTCGCGCCCCGTATATTCATCCGGCTTCCGAAGACAATTGCAATATTTCAGGGAGATTCACGAGCGCGCGCGCGGGGGGAGGAGGCCAGCCTATTATGCGCCCAGCTTCCGAGAGGAGCTCCCGGGCTGCACTTACGGGAGAAGAAAGTCGCCGTTTCGGGCGTTGCCCCCGCGGAGTGACGCACCGGCGAGCCGCATTAAGTGCTCCGTGCCCGGGCGCGTGCGCACATCCGCGCATCCCGCGCCCCGAGGAGTGGCGCGCACTCGGTTCGCTTCAAAAAAAAAGAATATGCTCCTTTATAAGAGTGAAAAATGTGACGCGGCCTCTCCCCGCGGCGAGATTTATCCGCGGGCTCTGGTTTATCGGCTAATAAACATTTCGTGTTCTTTTTTCTCTCTCTCTCTTTTTTTTTCCGAGAAGAAGAAACGCTCTTTCCCGGGTTGTAATTGCGCCCCTCGACGCAATATCGCCCATTCGATCGGCTGGACTCCGCGCGCAGCCGGATACTTTATTTCGCGGGAGTTTCACTTTGCCGAGAGGCCTGCATGTACGCGCGTGTGCGTGTGTACACCTATCGATTCGACTCTTCACCTATAAAGGCATTCATCATTTTCTTCCTTTTTTTTTTTCCTTTGTGGCAATTAACGTTTGTTAATGCTTGGCGCAATCGCCGGTAGAACGATCGCTTTAACGAGGGACTTCACAATAAAATCCGCATAAGCAATGAGCGATCAAATTAATTACGTCGGTCGGCCTTTCCATAATAAACGTCGCATACTATGCTCATAACGTTCGGTCTCCTTGTACCGAGTACCGTGGCTTATTGTTGAATCCCTATTGATTAGCCTAATGAATCTTGTTATGTCGACGAAACGAGTAAACGCATCATTGTAACATAACCTAATGCGATAATTTATCGTGAAAAGACCCTTAAAGAGTCAAAGCTAGCAAACATCTTGTTGTACTAGCTCGCACTCAGTTAGTTGCCATAGATCAATCGTGATCTATGAAAAAACTATCAAGATTGCATTTTTGAATATCTTGTTGAATGAAAAACAGTCAAGTTTGTATAATACGATGATTTTTAACAAATTTTCATGGCATTTCTCTATTAGATTTGCAAGGGTGTTCCACGCTTTCGTTTTGCAGGGTGACAATAACTTTACGCGGCAGTGCAAATACGCTAAAAAAGAACGAGGGTTCGCTTCCCTTTCTCCCGTTCTTTTTTTTTTTTTATTTGAAAGAGTGCATTTCAGTCGATTGGTAGAATATTTGATTCCGTTCGAGTTGGCCGGCGGGCCGAGGGAGGCGCTCTCAAAGGACAGGGCTCGCATGACTTGCACGCGTTACATCGGGGATGCCGCGCGTTTTAACATGGACCTCGGGCGCTCTTCCGCGTTCGAATAGCTGGGGGGATACTCCAGGGCCGGTTCAATTGTGATCGGAGGATTTATCGCGTCGCGCGCACATAGGAAGCGCCCGCGCGCGCGCGTCATCGGCTGCCCCGCCGCGCGCCTCGCGTTATTCCTATATATTTATCCATCCTTTTTTTTTTCCTTTCTTTCATCTCTCGCGGCTCCTTTATGCGCGCTCGATATTAATGTGCGGTCGAGGGCAGCCGCGGAGGAAGTCATTCCCCCCCCTCCCCACCGGCGGCCCGAACCTGTCGCGCTCCTTTTTAAAATACAAATCACGTATTGTGCCGGCGCGCGTACAATGGGCCGCCGAGTGCCATTTGCATAATTACTTTTCCCTAATCCGCCCGTGCGATTGCGCGCACTCGGCGCGTAAATCAACGCGGACCGTTGACGATCGGGCAATTACGCGAACTTGTAAACAAAGTTATATATCGCCCGCGGGGATAAAAGTAAACAGGCAAACGGGCATAAATTCATCCGCGGATAAAACCTCGCGCGCTCCCACTCATTAACGAGCCGCGCGCTCTGAGCTATGTCTGTGCACGCGCCTCATAAGAGCTCCGCTTTCCTTCCGTTCGCCCGGCGCGCTCCTAACGTAATCGCCCGGTCGATATAACGCGCGCGAGCCGCGAGAGCGGAAAAAAAGCACCGATTCGCCGGTGCGTCTCGGGCGCCACCTTAACCTCCTTCCCCACATTCGTATACCGGCACCGCGGGACAAAAGCCACGTATATATATATATATACGTGGACAATGCGCTGCCCCCGCGGGTACGCACAATCCACGTCACGTGGCAACCCCACCTACCGCCCCGGCCGTTTTTTTTTTGTCTCCTTCGAAAGACCAGGCGCGCATTTCGCCTTAATGCCCCGAGGATAAATCTCGGGCGAGCCGGTTGGCCCGGAAGCCTCGCGGCGCCGTTCAATTGGCCGGGCCGACCCGCCGGACCGTCCGTTACAGATATGGGGGAAATTCAAATCTTCCGCACCTGCGGCCCCGCGCTCCACCAGATCTATATGCACGCGTATATATATATACGTATGTCTATCCAGCCGGAATAATAAATCCTCGCGGGGGAAATCGCGGGCTGTGCAGCTTTTGTGCCGTTTTTCTCCTCGGTCGCATCCTCTCCGCGGTTACGCGCGCAGGTGGCAATGTGGGTCAAGGCGTGCGCGCGTGTATACGCGCGGCTTTGTGCGCCGCCTCGTTTCCCGCGACGGCCCTCTCCATCTGTGCGCGCGCCCCGATATTTATCCGCGCTTCCGGAAGCCTCGGACGGATGACACGTTATTAGCGGGGCCGGCTTTATTCCTCGCGCGCGGGCACGGATACGCGTCCCCTGCATCTTCACGGAAACTCGCGGTGGGGGATATTTTTTTTGTTACAGATCGCTGGTTGGCTCGTTCGTGGCGCGGCCGCAGGTACGTATCGGGGGGAAAGGGCGCGGGATGCGTGGGTGAAACAATTTTTAATCCTGTCGCCGGGCGAGGGCCGGAGCTGTGCTTCGCGAGGAGAACCGAATGGATGACGGAGGACTCGGAAAAACAGGAATTTCTTCCTTTTTCGGATGAAATCGCGGTATTCCTTTGGCCGGACTGAAAATTGGCCAAATATTTTAATAATGAGACTTTTCGAAGCGTTGGGCAGGAAACTACTGTAAAGCAAATTTTTAGGGGAAAAATGTTAAAAAAAAAAAGGATTCGCCAGCATTTTTACCGAATAGAATGCTCGTATTCCACGCGTCCACTCGTTGCACCAAAAAAGCTTGCAAAGAATCGCATATTTTCATTTATCCCCGTTCAATTTTGAGAATCACTGTTTTTCAAGCCTTTGTTTTTTTAGTTAACATTCCTTTTATTAAAGAATTCTTTTTTTTTACGGAACCTCACTCAAACAAGTATTTACTCTTTGCTCCCGCATGCAAGAACGTCAACATGTATAAATTCAAATTTCGTTGCAAGACCATCTTCCGAACTTTTCCCGTTATACATAACATTTGATATTTTACATAATAACTTTATTTGGCTAAAATCCTACGAAAACTTTGGCCAAGCAAATCCACGCGTCTCTGACTGCCCTTATCTCTGCCGACGGCCGGAATAGATAAAAAAAAACATACACACACCTGCGTGAGCTCGCTCGACGCCGCGACAAAGGATCACCGGCGGCGTAACGCCGCGACAATGCAGCTCGCGGCGCAATGACGTGCGGCGGGCACTTTATTCGCCCGGGACTTAACGCCCGCGAGAACAATGAGCCCCGGGGCGGACTCTCGGGCCGATCGAGCCAAGCGCCCCCACCTCCCGCCCGGGCTTTTCAATCGATCTTCCGCGCACGGGCGCCCTGGCCCAGTCGACGCCTCTGACGGGGACTGATGGCGAGGAGCGCCCTATTCCCGGATTGAGGGAGAGTTCGCGGTCCGGGTCCATTAATCCTGCCCCGGTTAAGTAATACGCAACAATTCCCACTGTCGGTGCGTTTTTTTTTCTATTCACTCTCTCGATATATATTGAGCGCGGAAAATGGATACCGCGCGATTACGGTACTTCAACATACGGACGTGTGTACGTGCGCAAGCGGCGGGTTAGGATTTCCCTCGCGTCGATCGCGCGCCCGGGGATGCACTTATATATCCGCGGTATATCTCCTCGCTGCGGCGCTTTTGACATAATGACCATTGTCATCGCGAAGGTTCGCGTGAAAAATGCGCTCCTGTCACCGACAGCGCCGTGAAAAATAACGTGCAATAAGGTAAGGGACGCGGTTGAGAAATTGGCATTCGTAGGAGAACATAAATTGTCTGTCTTTTCAAAGACGCGATGAATCCGCCTGCAGCGCTCGCAAAAGTGTCTCCTATAACGTTATAATGCTAAATAAGTTGACGCGCGCCTACAGCGTTGGGCCATATCGCTAATACACACTTATTATTTATTCAGGATTGCGTACTCTTGGCATTTTTTAAAAATATTTTACAGATTGAAGATATAGACGTTCATCGAACAAATTGCATATGCAATTATTTCGATATTTAAAAATGATGTTGAAAAAGTATGTTAGGACTGTATACATGAATTTTTAATATGCATTTAAGAAAAGCATGTACTTTTTTAACATAATTTTTAAACAGAAATACTTATATATGTGCCTGATCACGTATAATATTAATATTTATACATGTGTATTATACACAATCACGTAAAAAATTCTGTGTGAACAAGACAGATTATATGCTGAAAAGAGCGGCAAACCATTCAAAATAAGTACAAATATTATGAGATCGTTCGTTTCAAATGTAAGATAAATTTGTAAAAAATGAAATTTAAAATAATTTCAGTAACACTTTACTTATATAATGCTCATTACTATAAAATACATAGCCATAAAAAAATAGGATTATTTCTGGAGCGGACTGGGTGCTCACCTCCGCGCACCAAAAACCTCCTCAATGAATTTTCAACGCGCTCCCAGGCAAACTCAGGCTTCGCTCCCTCACAGCCGGCTGCCTTCGTAACACCGCGCAAGCGCTCTAATTCGACAGCCAATCAATGAAATAATGATTAGCAATCGTTGTTTACAACGGAATACATTAAAGCCGGCGAGTATAAGTGGCGGGTGCGGTGGCGCGGGGCGCGTGTCGCTCGATTGGCCCCCGGCCACCGGCGGCGGCATCTCACCTGCATCCCCGGGCGTTACGCGGGGCCGGTTGCGCAACGGCCCGCGTCCCCGTCGGATGTGCGCTATTTTGTAATCACGAGCGCGTCTCCGCGAAGCGTAATGTTTATGGGTGTATAATGCCTCGCGAGCGCCGATCCTCGCGGCGCGGGGGGGGAGCCGCTTATCATTAGCGGGCGTTTCGTAATGGGCGCGCGCGCGCACCGCGCGTGATTAATCGGCCGGCGTCGCTTTCGGGGAGATATGTCCCCGGGGGCCGCGCGCCAACTCGGCCCAACTTCGCGTCTTCAATGCTCTTCTTACTCTCGCTCGTTCATTATTCCGGGGCCCAGACGGCTTTTCATTAATACCCGTCGAGTGCCCCTAGCCCCCGCGAGTCTATACATTCAGTCCCGCCCATTAGCGCGGGTCTTTTTACCGGCGGGCCAGTTGGAAAAATTAAAAAGGGCACGAGCGTGAACCGTTCAAAAGGGAACGGCCGCGACGGGGCTTTTCATCGCGCGACGCCGCTGGCGTATGTCCTGCGCGGTTCTCCTTGAACGCCCGTAATCACCGATCGCAAACGTTACATTAGCCGCGCGTCGGCTGCATCATTGTAGTAGATGGATAGATGCGCGGCTAATGTATAGTGTTTCCTTTGTAATTGCGGTTCGCAGGGTACGGGTAACGTGGCAGTGGCTTCTTTTTTTTTTCATACTTATCATTGTCATCTGGATCAATCAGAAGAATCGCGCAAAGGATGTAGAATAATGTAATGGACGGTTTGTACATGGCGTCCACGTTACACCTATCGGCCTGCGCTAAATACCCCAGCGAGGATTAGTGCGCGCGTGTAACAGGCGACTTTGAAGCGCGCCCTCGGATCCTTGACCTTCACGGGTTGCGCGCGGGCAATCGAGCCGAGAGGCGGCCAAAGTTCGCGGGCGGTATATGTATACGCAGGCACACGCGTCGGGCGCGGCAAGCGACACCGCGGCTCCGAACCTGCCGGAAGGCCGCGGGCCTCTCCGGTTGCGCCGGGCCCACACGCGGCCGGTAACACTATCATCCCGCGTAATACCAGCCTGGCGCCCGGGCTCTGACTCACCCGGGGATCGCAGCCGCGCGGTTGCATAAGTCACGTGCGTCCCGCGTATATCGCCGCCGGCGATCGAGGCGCCCCGCTGCACCAGCTGTTGCTCGGGATTCGTTTTTTTTTTGTTGCGCTAGGATACGTGTAGCGTATATATACGTATGTAAAACCCACGGTATATATATATATATACCCTATTGTGCTTCCTTCCCGCGGTTTCGGAGGGACGCTAGTGTGTTTCATAATGCGCTAAGCCGGTGCTGACGCGGAGGAAAATTACCATTTTGGAAGACGGCGCTCGGCCGGTACCTTGGTTTCGGCGCTCGCGCGGTACGAGCTCGCCTGCTCAAATACCGTGGACGAGTTAGGCCGATTGATTATTGTTTCACGTGGGACTGAAATTATGTTGCCGTGAGCGCGCTCTGGAACACTCTAATTTCGAGGTGTACAACGAAACGACGTTGCCAGTAAATGACGCATAGTTGCTAATATTTATGACGGGCTCCTATTACATAAAGTCGTTAAACCGTTTGCTGGCTATTGCTATGTGTATCATCTGGGTGGCTCGCCCTGTCGTCCCTTCGGATGCGAGACACGGTTCGCTAAAAGATAAACGTTAAAATTAAAAAAAAATAAAAAAAAAAAAACGTTAAATGCTTCTCTACGCGGAAAATTAATTACGTAAGTACATGGTAGCGCATAAGCGAATTAATAATGTTTCCACAGGAAGACGAAAAAAAAAAAAAAGAAAAAATAAAATCAGCTGGAAAGCATGAAATATTGTTATTGAAAAGCATTTCTCCTTCAACTTGTCGAGAGACCGGAAAATGGCTTCGTTAACCGCTTTCAGAAAAAAATCAGGCATATTCGAATCGAAGCTGAATTAACGACGCGCGGGATATAACTCGAGCGGCTCGCTCTCTGCCGCGCGCTCGCGCCAGCCGTTTCGATCCGGCGTCCCGGGCGGCGGCCTCGCTCCCGGGGATCCCGAAAGCTCCGAGGAAGCGCGGGCCCCGGGGGCGTCGCCGCGCCGCGAGTGCGCACGCGCGCCGGAAGCCGGCCGTGAGCGATTACCCGCCGCCGCCGCCGGACCGGATGATCCGCGCGATAAGCCACGCGCGGGCCGCGGAGTGAAAAAAAAAAAAAAAAAAAAATAGGCTTTTTTTATCGGGCTTCCGCGCGCGCGCGCACTCGCGCCATTAGCCCGGGAGGAGAGGAGAGCCGAGGGCGCCGCGCCTTGTTTTTCGATCGGACGTAATGCCGGGCGTCCGTCAAGGAGGAAGCGGATGCTGCAGATGCGCCCGGATAAAGCCGCAATCGCGAGTTTGGAACAATTTTCGGAGAGCGAATTGTTTGAAAAGGCGAGCGCGGTTACGTCGAGGGGGGGGGAGCCGGGTATCCGCTCGAGAGCCTTAAGGACGTCCGTTCCCCGATTTAAACAGTGCGGCCGGCTTGGATTTGCCGATTAGGCGCCGGTGGCAAAAAGCACTTTTTTACCCGTAGCCAAGGGTAGGGAGCCCGAGGCGGACTTTAGAAAGAAAGCTCGAGGAATATTCTGGGCAAGGATTATTTGTCGATCCGAACTGCGAGCCACTGTGTTTTAACGTGTATTATTTACTTTTATGTAACGCCGAGGCAAAATCATGCAGCAATTATGGTCAAAAGCCGCTCTTCGCTTGACTTATAAACCTCTTTAGAGCTGGCTTTCGAAACACGGCAAATACCGAACGAAATGAGTCAAAACAGACTCGACGTTTGCACGGCCATATTCCCGAGAAATAGAAACTACTCCACTTATTGTACTATCGCATGAACAATAGGACGTAAACTTAAGGGGCAATTAATGTACGCGCAACTTATAACCTTAGCGCTTAAAGATGCCTTTTTCCTGTCGGCCTTTCTCTGTGTGTGCGTGTGTTCCCCCTCCCCCATTTTTTTTTTTCTTAAAATATCCACATTTTTTTTTTTGCACAATCGTAAACGCCGACACGATGCTTAAAGTGCACTTGAATCTTTAAAGCTAAAATACGAAATTGTCGTTGGCTCATAACAGTGGCACGGCTGGCGCGAGTGCGCGCGCACGCACGAGTATCCTTTCAATTTGAAAAAAGAAAAAAAAAAAGGAAAAAAAAAAAAAAACCCGAACCGAACACAAAAAAAGGCCGAGCATTTCCTCCGGCATTGTGCGCGGCGCGCCGCAGTAAAAATTTACAACCCAAATTCATATATACACACGCGCGCGCGCGCGCACACGGGCGCGAGCCTTCGTGTTTTTTTCTGCGCGAGCCGGAGGAAAGAGGATTTTCCGCGGAAGCCGATCTTTTTATGTAGATGCACGGAGTGCAGCTTGTTTATCGCCCCTCATAAAGCGCGCGCCGCGCGAAAGGCGCATTAGGACGGCGGCCCGTGATTTATTCGGCCCGGCCGACTCGGCTAATCGGCGAGCGCGCGGCCGTCGTAAACGGCCAACGGCTCGATATCCCCGGGGTCGCGACTCTTTAATTAATCCCCCGGGGCGCGCGGGGATAAGAGGCGCCGATTTTACGACGGGCCGGGCGTCATTAGGCGCGCGATGCCGGCCCTCGTAAACGAGCCGTTGCGCCGCTCGCGAATCGCCGGGTGACGATTAGCACACGGAGGATCTTGTTCTGGACCGTCGTCGCGGGCGGGGAGGGGGGGGGGGGGCAGGTCCCGGGGGCGCGATCGACGGCACCGCTCGCTTTTCAATAGAGCCTCGTCTTATGTGAGCTCGCCGGTGCTTCTAAGCGCAGATTGTCGTGCGGCCGAGCGCACGTTGAGGATATATAGCTCATGTGCCGCGCGCCACTCGTTTAGAATTCCATGGCCGTTATTTTTTCTTTTTTTAATAAGGGGAGGCATTGATTGGAAAACTGTGTAGTTGGATGAAGACGACGTGTTTTCGAAAATAAAATAAATATTTATGGATATCATGATTCGAGATCGAAGCACTGCAATTACCTTTAGGTGTATTAATAGCGGAAAATTATCATTATGGCCAATTAGATAGCAAGTTTATCTTGTATTATAAACAAAAATAAATATCATTATCTGTTATTCTCAATGCTTTCTCAAGGTCAACTATTATATTCCATACCAATTGCTTTATTATTGGTTGTTTTAATTAATTTATTGTGAAAAATTGTATGTGGAATGAGTCAAAGTGAATTTTTATTGAAAACAAGAAAAATAACGTTGAAGATGCACTTGATTACGTTTTCATACAGTCTTACATCTACATTTTCTAAAGCATATTAATGGCAATGGAAAGGGAAAGCTCATTTCGTCATTTTTACAATTAATTGTTCTACGATGGACAAAGTTGTTTATTTTTTCTGAATTTTTTTCCACTCTGCTATTTATGTAATAAAAGTATTTATTCTTGACTTAACAATCATTGTCACTTTTTACCTCTTTAAATCGTTATATTTAACTCGAAAAATATTATTTTCCTGCGTTTAAAAGAGAAACGGTTCATAAAAAATGTAATAAACAAATATAAATATAATTCAAATGGGTATTATAATTAATACTGGAAAAAAATTTTTCTCCTTGGCTCATTAATTAAGCCACCCACTGAAATTAACTCGCAATTTTCTCCTGTGTTGCGCATCAATTATACGTCAAATAGATGAAAAAGCCATATCTTTAAAGTTATAAAAAATGCTATTTCATATAGAATTGTTGCGATACCGCAAACTTTCGGTAATAAGTAAAGTTTTCGAGATAACAATAATAACAGAATGAACCGAAATCGACTTGTATTGTTAAAAACTGCAGAATAGAGTTAGAAATTGGAATTGGTTTGGTAAAATTGCTGTTTTTTCGGTAACGATCAACAAATATCGTTCGGCTTAAGAAAGTGGCCGCGCGTACGTTGACGCTACTTCCGGTCAGGTGCGGCGGCCGTTTAGATGCCGGTAGTCATTCTCGCCGGTTTCGTTGAACTCTCTAATGGGACTTTGTAACCATAACAGACATAGGAGGCTGTAATTTTGGAGAAAAAAAAATCACGGACGAGCATGATAAAAATGAGGGAATCGGTAAAAGTTCAAAAATCGCTTACACAACTTTCTCGCGGGAAAGTTTTCAATTGCAAATCCAAATGCTAGATCAAAAGAAAGCGCGGGGTTCCGCGGCGCCGGCGGCCTTCTCTCTCTCGGGAGCCGGCGGGCGACAACCGCCGGGGAATAAAATGAGCCACTCACCTGGACAGGGGGTCGACGAAGAGGGCGACGATGAGGACCGCGACGAGGACGCAGGTGAGGTAGATGGCCGAGATCTCGTAGATCTCCGACTCGGGCGGCCTGTGCAGGCTCTCGTGGCCCCCGTTGCCGATGATGCAGAAGTTGGCCCCGCACCTGCTCACCTTGGTCGAGGTGGCGCTCCCGTTGCTCGCGCCCCCGTCGGACTCGCCCTCGCTGAGCACTGCAAGCCACGGGTCTTATTAGGGTAGGTGCATGCAATCAGCCGGGCGTCGATCCCGCGGGCACCTCCACGCCCAAATGCGGAATTAGCGTAATTGCGCGCCGCGTGGAAGGCTCACGTGGGCGCTCGTTTGCCTGATTGATAACTATTACGATTTGCGGTGATTAGGGCCGGGTATTAGGGCCGAGCGCTTTATGCCCGGGTAATTGCGAGCCGCGCGACCTTGACGGGCCCGTGTTTTATGTGTCATCAAACGAGTGCTCGGCCGCTCGAGCAAACGTACAGGTATGTGCACCGCGCGCCGGCCACCTGTCAATTGAGCGTGATATATGTACGGGTGTTACGAAATGGCCATTCCGTCCGCCCTGCCGCTCGCTTTTAATATAAGCGCCTTTTTAAATTATGTACGCTATTGGCTCTAGCGCTTTGGCTCGTATGCCAACTTTATTTTGCACAAACGCACACGCGCGCCGTTGCAAAATTAATTGGAATCTTTTTGTGCCGAATTACATCATTGTGCGCGCGCGCTTTCGCTTAAGGCCGCACGCGCGCAGACCGCCAAAGCGCTCGCACAGGATCAAATTCGCGTTTCTCCGAGGGCGCGTTAACCAGACCTGATAAATTTTCAATCGCCTCTCCGCGGATTCTACCTGAAAATCCGCGTCATTAGTAGCTTGTATAACCGTGTATCTGTAATAAGGCAATTAAGTCAGAAGCGCCGCGAAAGCGATACGTTATACACTGGCAGAAAGAATTATTCGTTTAGCCACGGCTGTCGTTAATTCAATTTTTGTACGGTGTTTACTACACGTATATCATTTAATGTCAATATAATGTAATCAACGTACCATCGCTTCCCACGAGATCTCAACAAATAACGCTGTTTGATACAGCATAAAATTGTACAAATTGGTGTTAAAAGCAATTACATAATGTGTTCGAGAAAAATGTATTATTTAAATAAAAAAAAATATAACTGCTGAGATAGCACTAATGGTAATAAGTTGTCAATAAGATTGAGTGCTCGCATCGCTCAATCTCCTGTAGCATAAATTGTTCGCGTTCGTTTTGTGCTAACACGAGAGACTACGTCTAAAAAGCATTACATCTAAATAGTCAAGAATGATCGACGCGGGTCCATCCTCGCTTCCTCGACAATTGATTTACACCAACGACCGGTGATTCAGTCCCATAGCGAGCGCGGGCCGCTCGCACCGGATCTCCTTGGCCAATATTGGCCAGCGGGCCGGATTCCTCCCCCCTTACCGGGGAATCCTCGCGCCCTGCCCGCCAGGGGTTCAGCCTGACGCAAGAGCCTCGCTTGATTTACCGGAGGAGGCGCGCGACCTTCGGCTCTGGGAACCTATATGCCGATCGGCCGCCGATAGGAGGCTGTTATTCAATGGGCCGCACGCGCCGACCTGCATCCGCTTTCACCGGGGCTTATCGCGGCGCTCCTCGTCTCCTGTGTCGGCGCTCAATTCCCTCCCGGTGGTCGGGCCACATTTTTGTTTCCCTCGAAGCTTTTAACAGGCGGCCGGCTTTATTCCGCTCCGGCGGCGATATATTTGCGCGGGGCAATTTGTCTTGGCAGTTCCGATGGTATTGGACTTGCGCGGTTATCAATTGCGCTACTTGGGTAAAGTAGCCCGCCGCGCAGCGAAACTTGAAAAGTGGAGCCCAAAGTTTGCATTGCCCGCGCGCACTCTTCCAAGATGTGTATGTACGTTGGAGCCAGTTCAATATTTGCCGAGGATATTCGAGGCACGCGTACGTAATTAACTTCTCAACTTTACCAATCATTAATGATAAATCAGTCAAAATATTAACTAACATCTGTAATATATGTTTAATTATATACAAATGCTTCCATTGCCGCTAATCATCGCGGGCTGATTAAAGGAGATAAATTGTTTCTTGTGATTCCAGAAAATTTCAATAAAAGAATAAATTACACGCGGAAAAAGGGTAATTATTGTGAAAATTGCTAAAAATTATATCATTGTTTTTCATTGGAAATAATTTTTAAAATTATTCCCTACTAGATTTAATCGACCTGTTAAAATCTGAACTTGATTGCTTTTCACGTGCGCCTTTTAACTTTTTCCCCTCAATTTTTACGTTACATAACTCAAAGTGTCATTGAAACTCGCACAATCTTCTCAGAGGATATAATTCCCGCAGATGGTCTTGCTTCGGCCAGAAGGAGAATAATAATATATTCCTCCGTTATCGCGCGGTTCAGATCGGCGGATCTTCGCGCGTGGGATTCCCAGCCAGTCGAAAAAAGCGCAAACCGTCTCATGCGTAGTACAACGAAACACAAAGAGCGCGGAGGCATAATCAATAGAGCGGTGAGTCATAAAGACCCATCGGTCCTTGGGGCAAAAAGACGGATCGGTGCAATTGAATCGCGCCGCGGCGTGCGACTCGAGTCTTTCTTACAATCGGCGCTCGCCCTCGGCGCAACGAGGAAAAAAAGGGGGCCCGCCTCGCGCTTCCCGCCCCCTCGTCGGCTCTTTCTCGCGGCTTATCTCCGCGGCGGTTCCCGATCGCGGTGACGCAATCGCCCCGGGTCGTATCCTTAATTGGGGTCAGGCCCGATCAGCTGCCCCCTAGACGTCCACGGTGACGAAACGCGTGGTGCGCGCGTGCACACACGGACGCGGACAACGAGGGGATATCTCGGAATTCCAGAGATGCAGCGCGCGCTAATGAGATGCACTGCGCGCCGCCCGACCGTGTGTGTACAGCCGATGATAAATGGGCATGGGGAGAGCAGAGCCGCGAGCGGAGGCTCCTTTCGACCGTATCTCTATCCACTCGCATGGACTGTGTAGAGGCGCGAGCGCGGAGGTTTTTGTCGTCGTTGATTATTTACAATCGGCACGCGTATGTGCCGCGAATCTTTTTATTTTATTATTATTCTTTTTTTTTTCTCTCCTTCGTTTATTCGCATTGGGTCACGAGTGATCGACCGGTGAGAGGTTGCCCCTTCCTCGGCTGTGTCTCCCTCGCCGTGCGTCGCCAACCGCCGGATGACGGGCAGAACGCGCTTATTGTTCCCCCGGTGCAACATAATCTGCGTTATATATATCTATATATGAGGCTGATTTGGCGGAAGAGCCGAGCCGTTTCCCTCGCGTCGCTGCTCATCAACCGCGGTGAAAGTCTTGGCGGAGGGAATAATGATAAAAATAAAAAAAAAAAAAAGGAAGGAAAAACCAACGGGGCTCCCTTGTGGAAAATTGGGCAACGGGCGCAAGGAGCCCCGATTGCGGGGGCTTTTTCCTCGCGCACGTAGCCCGGGCGCTTCATTCATGAATCAAGCGGCGGGAACAAAGCGACCGGGAAAGGAGGCGTTTTCCCCGCAGCCGGGACGCGCCCCGCGCAAAGAGCATGAATAATCCGGGGAATAATTCAGGGCGAGGCGCGAGGCGCAGCCGTGGCCCAGACGTGAATCATCCGGGGAGATTAATACAAGTTTTTCTTAATCTGGGCGATGTTTAGCGCATGCCCGGGGAAGGTAGGACCCTCGTCTGCGTATATGTCTTATGCCCGGCGCCCGCGCCGTCTATCGACCTCGACGGGGACCCCGAGCTCTTGACCTTTTAGACGCACCAGACGCGTGTATAATGTAACAAGCCCCGGTGCAGCCGCCGCGCATTATACATAGGGAGCCGGGTCTGCGCGCGAGACGAGAGCCGGCAGGAAACGTGTGTGTGTGTGTGCGCGCGCGCGTCGCCCGGCCGAATTTGAATACCGCCAGGCGCGCATTATCCGACCTCCGGATGATGGATCGCCCTGGCACAAACGTCTCCGGTTTATTAGCCGCGCCCGCCCTGACAAACTCGCTCACCCGAGAGCCGAGATAAGCATTGCTTTCGCGGCTTCTGTTTTAATTCAACTCGAGTATGTAAGCCCAGACGAGATTGTTCGGCATACTTGAAATCGCGGGGAAGGCTAAGTTCACGGGGGACTTGGGTAAAAGCGTACAATTTGGCGCAGCTGCAAGTTGAAATGATTCTTTTGTCAAGGTTTGATTCCACGGACAGCTTTCGAGACGTGTACAACGTACACTTGCGATCGGCGTGTTCCTTTCCCAGTAGCTACATAAGCAAGCCCATTGCTTTCTTATCGACTTTGTTTTCAATCGACGAGGCCAGTATACATCAAGACTCGGATGGTATCGCGGCAGGCTGCATTTTTCAATTTATTTAAATGGAACCTTGTTTATTTTCGTGCGCCGCGGATCCACCGACTGGGAATCGGCGAGATTATCCCCGCTGATGGGAAATCGATATGCGTCGACTCGAATGATTCGTCAAACAATTTTCCGAGTAAATAAATAATGAGCGGCGAGCAGGCCGGGCGCCGCCCCCTTGTCCCGGCCAATGCAAATCCAGTCGGCGAGCGTTAACGAGACAGCTCCACGTGTATGCGATAAAAAGGGCCCGCCGAGGGCAAAAAAAAAAAAAAGAATAGTCGGACTTCCTGCATCTCATGCATTTCACATGGGCTAGTCGAAACCCGCGCTCCGAGCGTCACGATCGCGACCGAATGAGCTGGAGAATTTTCGCGAAAATCCCTCCACGCGCGGGAGATAAAGGGCGAGCCGTGATAAAGGCATCTCGGCTCCTCTGACTTGCGCGCGGGTATTCCAAATGGCCCTTTGTAAATTCAACATCTTTATCAGCCGGCGCTGTTTTGTTTCTTTGGCGATGCCGCGATTTGACAATTTAATTGGATAAGTGCAAAACAACGTGGATGTTGCAACGCTTGGATTACGACTGTAAGAGCTGGGGAGTCCCGAGTTGCCTTACATTGTCCGCTTGTTGAAAAGTTATATTAAGTAATTCCGAAGATCAATTACAAAAGGACAAGAGAAACGATTTTAAAATAATACAAGGAAGGTTGGTTTCTCTTTTACGCGATGGTTAATTGTAACATTGGAATTAACTTCGTAAAACTATTTCATTTTAATTATAATAATATTGAAAATTACTCTTCTGATGGTCTATATTTCAATTTTACGATTACAATCAGTATTAAACATTATGAATAGAAGCAGAAATGTATAATGTATAAAAAATTAAAAAGAGATCTTTATAGCTAGACATCATTTATAAATAAGTCAGATTATAGTATCATAATCAACATATAAGAAAGTTTGAAATGGTTAATTTACATAAGGCACTACATTTAAAAATGTCACAATATTTATCCGCAGACTTTATATCCACGCGTAAAAACTACATTCGTAACGGTATAAAACAAAGTTGAACGAGTAAATACATAACCAGAGTAAAAAATAATTTTTCAATTATCAGTGTAAGCTACACAGATATTAAATATTATGAGAAAAACCGAGAAAAGGAAAGTAAGTTTATGCAAATGTACATTATTCTGTCTTTGTATTCTCGTTCAGTGTTTTGAAAGGTTACTATAATTTATTACGATTTCTATACTCTTGTTGGTTCGATTAGATCTCGGGTAATCTGGTCAATCGGATGAATGAAATTAGAAATCGGAACCGACCAAAATTAGCCGTCGCATCGTACGCGACACTTGTACGCTCGAGCGTGTGAGCTAGGGACGGGCGCCTCGGCCAAAGAAATACGAGCTCTCGATTGCGAAGAGAAAGACAAATCTCTACGCGAGTCACGTGCCGGGCGAGAAGATGGCCGCGGGTGGGGAGGGCCGGCCACGCGCTCGCCCGGGAAGATTATCGAATCGAGCGGCAGGAGGCGGATATCGATCCGCCGCGAGAGTTCATCTCGAGGCGGCGCGCCGCGGATATACGTACACACAGGACCGCCGAGAGAAGCCGGGAGCCGAGAGAAGGGAGCCGTTTCGAGTTCGTACCGGTTAAATCTCGTTTCTTTCCGGGTCGAGGCGGCCAGTCGGCGGCCGCGTCAGTCGGCGCGCGGCGATTACGCGCGAGAGTCGATCGCCGCGCGGCTTTCCAATATTTGTATACAGGCGCAGGCCCGCTCGTACGTGTCCGCGACGAGTCGCACGCCCTCCGGCCACCTCCGCGGCCAACTGCCAATGCCCAACTCCGCCGAGCTCGATTCCCTTTGTGTGGGCGGGCGCGTTACATCCGGCCGGTAATTGTCTACCGTCCTGGCTCGCGTAATCGCCCGGGCGATCGCGACTCCCCCGTCGTCTTGGGGGGCGTTAGCGGGGGGGGGGACTCGTTAGGCGCCCTGGCCAAGGCCGCGCGCCCGCGCCGGCTGGCCGCACCGCGACTCGCTCTACTGAGGACTCGGCCGCGCGGCCGATCGATCCCCGCGCGGCCGGCTTTATGTAACAGAACGCGAGCCCGCCGAGCGTCGGGGGGTGATTATATGAGCCGAAGATAGGCGGCCGCGTCAACGAGCCGCAAGGCGCCGGGTTTTCGCGCGCCGACCTTTAGCCGCATTTACATTCGCAGATGTATTCCGACTGGAGATCGGGCCGGATAAGTCGACGCTCGCCGCTCTCTGCAATTAAAACGCCAATTGTAGGCAAATAAACGCGAGAAAATTATTACATGTACACAGAGAGCCGCGGCTACGCGCTATCGCCTTTATCAGATGGCGCAGTCAACATTGAGCGCATCCGGTCAACATTGGATGCACAGTCGATATAGACATTTTACCGTGACCAATTAACTGAATAATTCACTTCATTTTATTGAGTTGTAATTGAATCTGATTATACCTTACTGTTTTATTCCATGAATAATATTGATTTAGAATCATTTCCAATTTGCATTCGCGATTATTCACGCGGGCGTGTGCGTGCGTGTGGGTGCGCTCGCGGGAAACTGCGGCAGCTATTTGTTTTACCGAACTACATGTAATTAAATTACGCTTCCACTAGGCGGCGTTATCACTTTAATAAGGGCACGTTCGAGTGCGCGCGCGCGCGCGCTCGCTTCTTTTTCTTCGATTTCCTCAGCCTTAATCAAGCACCGCCCCGTAATTAGTTTGCGCGCTGCATTTTCTCAAGCATTAATATATTAATACGCTCTTTAACGGTCGAACACGGCAGCGCCAGAGCGCATTAGCATCGCGCTCTTGAACAAACAGTGGAGGAAATTGTCCGATTACTCTGCTCTCTCGCCTGGTCAACATTGCATCTAGTTGTAAAAAAAAAATGCCTAGACGACAAATGTATAAGTTTATTTATGGATAAATGCTAGCACGTGAATTCCTGCGTGGATACTTTTAGCTCCTTGACACATTAAAAGTTGAGTACACAAACACCCGTGATAAAAACCTGACTCGCGAACCTCGCGGGAGCATTTAAATTTCGATCTTCTAATTGTTTATATAACTTTTTGTTTGTTTACAGTAATGCACATAAAATTCTTTTTCTCCACGGAGAAGGATAAAATTAAATGGTTTTTTATCAATTTCTTCAAGGTTTTTGATACACTGATTCGCACCACGACTCATGATTTTGCAAATCCGATCGATAATTGCAATCAAGTTTATTTATACGACAAACTTTTTATTGAAATTAATTAATCATATCATATTTTTTCATTTTTTAGACTCTAACAAGAAAGTATACTTTACGCACTCAATAAAGATTTATAATTTGTTATTTATTTTGTTTTGAAATAAAAAAGAAAATTAAAATATAACATTGATAAAAATATAACATTTATTCAAATAAATTTTATAACCGTTTAAACATGCAAAATACTATTTATTTTAGTTCTTTACAAATCATGAATCAAATCTATGCAATCGAATGTTATATACGATGCCGATAATCTTGTATACAAGCGTAGAGTAAAATATATAGTCAAGATGAAATTTATTAAAAGAAATAATACGCCGTGTATAAGTAAGAAATGAATAGAATCAAAAATTATTTTCTACTTTACATAAATTTCTATAGGTTTAATCATAAATAAAAAGATTTTATTATGTAATTTAAACGTAATCGTTAATGATAAATAATAAATTATAATCGTCTTCAACAGAATGCATTGTGCATGCTTGCACATGCTTCGTGTATCGGACTAAAGTTATACACGCAAATATATCTAAATATTAGAAGATCGTCGAGGGTTCCTATCGACATTTTCACGAATAAGCCACAGTTATTCTAGCTATAGGAGTCGTGCGAACTTGCCAAAGTAAAACGAAAGCGAACAGGTTATAACTACTTTATTTAACCGAAGATTAATTGTCTCCGATTTAAATAGACTGAAACAAAGATGACACTTATCCCGAGAAAATAATACAAAAAAATCATCTGTTTCCGAGTATTTATGTATTTATGTCAATAAAGATTGGATTCCAACTTATTAGCCAGAAATTCACTTTCTCATTTTTGAGTCAAGTCAATGCCACTGATCTTTTTCGAGATAGATCTAATTTTCTGTTTAAAATGTTTTAGTGTCTTACGGAATAACCTAATTTGACTCGAGCACATATTAACTTAGCAGTAAAAATCTCCCGCGGAGGTAAGTATTCCCGCAGCGCACATCGGACGCTCGGTGCTCGGTAAATTGATTAGACAGCTCGAGGAAAGTACAGCGATCCCATCGCAAATGAAGCAAGTCGGAGGCGTGTAAGGATATGTACTCACCGAGAGAGGAGATGAGGTTGCCCCAGAGCTCGGCCGTTTGCCACGCAAGGAAGAAAAAGCCGAAGAACCGGACAACTATGGCGTCCGCGGGCTCGTCGGTGAGCTTGGCGTAGACGCCGCCCACCTGGGTGAGGTAGGTGGCCTTGGCGGCCCACATGGGCGCGGCCCCTAGGCCGAGTAGGACGCCCGCGGGCACGAGGGTGTAGAACCTCGGGTAGAACTGGGAGCCGATGTAGGGGGCGTAGCAGAGCATCGACAGGCAGAGGGTCCACTTGACGGTGAGCCTCTTGATGAGGAACGTCGGGACGAAGATGCAGCTGAGGACGAGGGCCGCGTAGATGGCCGAGAGACTGACGGTGCCCAGGCCGTCGCTCGCGTTTATCGACGACTGCAGGTTGGCCGTCCCCTGGAACGCGGTGAACTGCACCATGAAGGCCACGGAGACGGTGCCGATGTTCTTGAGGATGCGCCACTTCTCGCTCCGCGAGAGCTTGAACTTGCGCGACTGGCCGTCCTCGTCGCTCGGCAGCTGGGGCGGCTTGTGGGGCTCCGGGGGCAGGCCGTCGCTCCCGTCGTCCTTGTAGCCCTTGTTGCGGTAGCCCACGTTGCTCACCGACACCGTGTACACGCTGTTCGGTGGCCCACCGCCGCCGCCGGTGTCCCCGCCGCCGCCTCCCCCGTCGCCCGAGCCGACCCGGCTGCTCCCGTTGTTGTCTGACAACATCCTGCTAGGTGACTACCTGTTCGACAAAAAATCGCCAATTAATTATTCCTTCTGTTAAAAGTGTATTCCGCCGGTAACGAGTATGGCATTCACGGTTATTATCGCTTTGGGGAAAGACTCGTCGGAAACTGCCTCTAACGCCCGAGCGTGACCGGCTACTGTTTTGATTTGCGTGTCCGAATACATTAAGTTTTACTACATTAAATAATCATTGGAGTCTATACGCACGCCTCAAAGCCTCGTCTCAAAAGACACATTCTTACGCGTAATACGCACAACAACAATTTAAAAATAAATAAAAATTATTGTCATATGATGATATGAATGAAAAATAGAAATTCGTTTGTCGTAATAATAGATCAGAGCTTATATTCGCTAAAAATCATAATATTTTGAAATGTACCTACATATAAGAGCGGTACTAATTACACATTTTATATGTATACAAACAAAATTTGAATAATAGTACAGTGTTTACCAACTGAGGAAAGTTGACCGTGAGCAAGCGCGACTCATAAATGATTATTGTAAAAGTACAAGAGCTAAAAGACCGTCTATATACAATCGCACAATCGTGTGTACGATACATGAATAGATTAGTCATTTCTGTACGTCTTCTGCGAAATCGAATCTATGTTACACGCCAATATAGTTTATGGTTCTAGTATAGGCGAATTCTTGAATTTCGATAATTCTTTTTCATTTTTGTTGCCAAATGAACTACTAATAATAATCTTTTTCACTGGCACATATAACTGTCGTGTCAGTTTGCAATATTTTGAATTATTATTTTACCTAGTACGTATCTCGTGACATAACTAGCTCAAAACCTTCGGGAAGATAAGACACTAAATACTGTGGTATAAATCATACTTGTCTTTAAAGACGAAATGAAACTAATCATAAATTAAATTTGTATTAGATTTATAGAGCGTACCTTTAAAAAAAGTATATTCTAATTTAATCGAATTATAAGTATATACATTACGAATTTGTAAAAATTTTAGGACTGCACCAAACACAAATCAATAGATTTTGCGTAATCGAGCGGCACTGCTCAATTTCAACATAAATAATTCTAAGCATTAACGTATAAAGTTACTCAACAATCAATTGAAGAAACGTATTAAAAATATCATGCATCATATCAGTTAGTGCATCATATATCATATTAGTTTTCTACAATTTTGCTTTTTTTTTTAATATTTGTATTCAATTTTTTAACTTGGAGAGATATCATAAGAAATAAATAAAGTAAAATATTAAATTATGGTAAAAAGACGATGAAGGTGATGGTTGGTAAAACGTATACAATATAGAGAAGCATTGTGATGCTGAACCTCGTGTTGGAAAGGCACAACTATGTGATTTTCAATTTCTAAATGCCTTAAAAGAGAGAAATGGTAGTTGCAACGCTATTAAATTATGGTTGCTAAACAATGTTTGTGTCTGTCAGTTTGTCGTGATTTCAGGAAATATTTTTGAAACAATGAAGCTTTCTTATTTTCATGCACAGTCTGAAAATTATTTAGCGACGTATGACAAACAAAGCTTCTCACGCGTTGCAAAATTTTTCACCTTGATTTGAGAAAAGGTTTCCTTGGAGCTCCCGGCAAACGGTTGCTCAACGCGACACATTTTTCCTTCGAATGCAAAAGAATCGCATTATACGATGGTGAATCCGATGCCAAATCGAACACGGAGAGAAAGCGAGTTTCCCACTTTTTGACGCCTACAAGCGCCAATTTTGCCATTTTCACTCGATACTACAAAAGTGAAAGCAACCCTGGCGTCCAGTTAATTATCAACCCGTTCTTTAGGTCAAATCTTCTGCAATGACGAAAGCATTAACGTGCACTTTGTGACAAGAATTTTAATATTTCATTTTATTTTTTTCTTATCGTATATAGACTGAGCGCTATAAAATTCCAGGAAAATTTCAACATATATTATTGAAATGCTGATTGATTAAAACTGTTTTGTAACGCGATGAGTTTATATACCCGCAACACCTTAATGCAGTATATTAATACAACTACGCGAATATTATAATTGGAAAAGGATAGCCAGATAAACTAGGATTTTGAAAACAAGCTCTTATACATTTTGAAAAATAAGCACTTGAAAACATTTCAATTGAAATAAGCCTGGCGTTTGTGTAAGCGTTGCACAAAAGTTAATACAAAAAATTAACTGGCAAAAGAATGTAAACAAAGTCGTGAATGTAGACCTATAAAAGCTGGTAAAGTCCACTTTCAAAATTCTCTAAAACTCTCGGAAATTCCATTTAAACAGGGTCGAGCAACAGAGCGGCGCCGGCGCACATTAATCCGCTTGTTTATTCTACTTTCATTCGGTCCGAGCCAACGAAAGCCGACCATAACCGATTTTGATTAGCGCTCGGTTTCGATCATCCGTCCTGCCGCGCCGCTGATTGCCGCCAATTGCGCGCTAGGGAAGAGCCGGGGAAAAAAGCGGGGCGAGCAAATTCGCGTGCGCGCGCACGATTCCCATGCGCGATTTATTAATTAAACAAGGGAGGGGAATAGTCACGGGAGGACGCGACGAACTTGCGCGAGAGCCGCCGCGGGGGTCAATAAACCGGGAAATCTCGTAAACTGTAATTATTTGCCCGCGTGCGCGTAGCATTCGCAATTCTCGCTTTTCTGCTAAATATTTTATGCGCGCTGGCGAATGACCGTTGCCGTATTGACCCCCGCCGCGAGCTCTCTCACATAATACGTAAACACCGCAGTCTGCACTTTTCGATCGCGCGAGGACGTCAATTGTGAACGATGTTGCCGCTGGCTTTGTGCTTTTCGGCCACTCGGCTGCCTTCGCAGCTGGTGTTATCCGAATTATTAATTGTAGCCGCGATAATGCATCTGGCTGCCGAGTCTTTACTCGGGCTTCCTGCACGTCACGCGACAGCGGGTGGAAAACTTTTTGAAGAAGCGTACATCGAACTTTGGCGAGGGGAGAATTCATGTGCCTTTTCATTGTTACGAGTGCACTCGAGGATAAGCGGCGCTCAATGATTTTACATCACGTTGACGCCATTCCTGACGACACGCAAATGTGCGAACACATTAATTTCGCGTTGTAATTTTGAATGCGATACGTGCGCGCGCATAATAATTACTCGATTACATTTTCAATCTTTCGAAACCGTGCGATGTGAACGTGTTTACGATATACAATAAAAATCGACTTCGACCGAGAGGAAAAATTCTTCGCTAGAATTTTAACGAGATAAATAAATCTTGGCGTTTCTTTTATTGACGATAAGTCATTGTATCAATTTAGAGGTATGTGCAATTTTCAAAGTAAATGTTAAATGCATTACTTGCCCGTTACAGATGATATTAACGATACGGGATTGTATCAAAAGCAAGGAAATATTCTTTTCAACGACATTTGGATATTATTCCTACGACTCTTCTAGAAATAACATAAGAAATAACATATTTTACTAGGAACAGATATAATTTACCGATATTTGTGCAAATTAAAACAGGAAAATATTTGTGTAAAGTCTGAACAAAAGTGTTATCTTTAGATTTTATCGAATTAAATGTATACTTTCAATTACGTATTATAAAATTATATTTGTAATCGTTTCCGTCACAAAAGCATTTCTTGGAGGATCTACCATCTCTAAAAGGCATGCGTCTGCTCATTCGAATTCTTTAATCAGTTAAAGGTATTTTTTTTTCCCCCAACGACGATATTCGCCATTCTGATATCGCTGAACATTATAAAACTGATCAATCGAGCATACTGAACAGCAAGCGCTCAGACTGATACATTCGACACCGGAACGAATGTGTCACTCGCGTTGGCTTCTCGCTCCGTGCACTCCTACACAACCGTCTGTTCGGTATACACCGCGACCGTATACTCCGATGCTGTATACGCCGTAACGATTTACACAGAGAAAGACGAAGCGCCCGAGCCAAGTAATTAAATTAAAAGTCTCTTTTTCCACCTCTAATAATAGCGAGTCCAAGTAATCATGAAGACTGCCTTTAACGGAACTCCCGTCCGAGCGCGCACTCGCCCGATTCCCAGCGGGGCGTGAAATTTTTTTTTTCAGCCTCGGCGGGCGACGCCGGCGCTAACGACGAGTGCACCGAGCCAGTGGAGCGCGTCGCTCGGAGCCGCTCGCCGAAAGCCAAAGAATCGCTTATTACAGAATCGATTACGGGCGCGCGCGCGCGCACGTTTCGCAAGCCGAGCGCCCCGGGGGGGGTAAAAGGTGCCATTTCTTCCTCGCGGGACACTGCACGCGCCGGGGTTATTAATTCCGCGCTCGCCGCTGCATTGATAAGCAGCCGAGGCGCGGGCGTGGCGCATTGTTTTTTGGAATCGGGGGAGGCAAGGCTCGCGCGAGTGCCCCGATGTAATCCCGGGGCCGGGCGAGCGTTTGCATAATGAGGGGAGCCGGGAAGAAACTTTCGACTGGATGTAAATTGTCTCGGGCGTTTTTATACCGTTTTTGTTTTCGCTCAATTTGATTTGATGGACGATGGAGAGTCGTTCAAATGGCGGCCCTTGTAAGGTTTCCGTGGAACGGCTTACTTACACGCTCGTGCGCGATTAAACTTCATTTGCGCGGGAACTCGAAGTCTCGCGGACTAATCGTTCGAATGATTTTAACAACTCGAATCGTTACGCGCGTATATAGTTTGAATTAATGGATCGACAAGAAGGGCTACGCCCTCGTATTGCATTCGATCAGCTGCGGCTCATTTTCAATTCTTTCACAACGAGGCGCAAACAAAAAAATCCAGCGAGCCTGAAATCTCAACAGAAGATTCGCAACAAATAATTCTATATATCTGCCGCATGCAGCTCGTGAAAGACAGGCATTGCCGGATCGCCTACACTCGTCCCTATGTACGTGCACACACAACACTCCGATGATCGCGTATTTTCAAGCGGGCACGGCTTTCTCGGCAAACAATCTTTCAGACAGTTGTCCAGGCACAACCGCACCGGGCTCCCGGCAAAGCCGCGCGAAATGCGCGCGATCACGTTGCCTCCGTGCGCGCATCTCGGCTCGAGAATTGCGTCTCTCTTGAACGCCCGCCAGGCGGATTGCGAGGCGAGAGGGGGGGTAAAAGCTGCAACGGGCGCGACTCGCCGGCAGAAATTTAAAGAAGCTTTCCACGGGGGCCCGGGGAAAATGCTAATGCGCCGCCGGCCCCTGGCCGCGTAACTGCCGCGCCACGACGGGCGAAAGGAGGAGCCGATACTTTCCAAGTTCGACTAGAGCCGCCGAGCCGCGTAATGCGATCGCCCGGCTCCTACTCTCGATCCGCAATTTTCGCGGGGAGTCGTCCAGTGCGAAGCCCCGCGATTCGCTAAGCTCTCTTTTCCTGATTAACCTGCCATTCGGCGCGATGAATCAAAAAATCCAATGCTTTTTTTCTTTTTCGAATTTGCCGATGGTTCAATGGCGATAGAGTATAGGTTCCATCGGAGATTGTGCGACAAAGGAAACAAAGCAGCTGTGGGACTCGAGGCTTTATCATTGGATAGACCGAATTCCTCATTGATTCGCAGTTGCCTCCATTTACAGCCATAATAAATGCAAGGTATGATTTCAAGTCAAATTTGATGAAGCGTATTACTTCATTGGAGAATATCACAGATTAGACTTTGAATGCAATATCGATTTGTTCTTGTAAGCATGTTTACAGATTACACATAAAAAAATACATAATAAAAATATACGATAAAACATAAATGCAAGTGTATTTTTAAATTATTATTTCTGTATAATGAAATTACACGTTTCGTACAACAATTGTTATAGCATGAAGTGACGTAAGTACAACTACACTGGTCAACATGGTTCACTGCAGTGCTATAGCTTGCTTGTAAAATATAACAACATCAATCGATAAAGCTTAACTGGTGAGAAATGATGTATCGATTTTCACTTTCCTATCACATTACACATGTAGTACAATTATCACGCATAAAAAAAATTTCTGCGCGTTCAGTTAATAATGAAAGAATGTTATAAATTATATTCATGCTACCAAATTCTAATAATAACCCTAAATCACTGTGCCGGGTGTTTCGAAAAAATTGAAGAAGCGCAATGCATTAAAGGAGTTTCGACAGAAAGGACGACTTACAAAAACAAAACTTTGAGAAAGGCAGCAAAACGTTAGTAAAACAAATAAAAAATAAACTATACTTTTCTAAGTATACAAAGATGTTCAATTGATTTATTTTTGGCTTTTTAATATTTTCTTTTCCGTCGAAACTCTTTTAGTTCTTCAAAAAATTCCTTTTTCTTTTGAGACTTTTCCGTTTTCTCCCGAGACCTCGCAAACAATAGAGAGGTATTCCGATTGTAAATGTATGAAATATCAGCCTCTAATTCTTGCTAACTATAAAATTTTATCTGTGGAAAACTCAATAATTCATTAAAATTACGTACTCGCCGTTACATTTAAGATCTAGCTCACCAAAGCTAAAATGTTCAACATCAAGAGAACTTCTATATATTATCTCGCTTAAAAGTGGACAATCATTCGATTTCAAATGTTTGCGTCAAATATTTTATTTTTCAGGAAATGTCAAGGATTCATGAGTGAAAATCTTCGAAGCGCCGACAAAATCCCTGTAATTTATGTGAGTACTTAACGCGAATCTCGATAGTCTGTTTAATTTACGATTTTCAACCTTTCGTTATGTCAAAACAAAGCTCTTCAATAACCGTATTCGAAGCGAAATCCTTACAACTAAAACATCACGTCGCGTCCGCGTACACAAAATTCATAAGGTAGAAGTTAAACAGTTATAAATTCCACATCCCTAAACGGATCGCGACAGCGTCACTTTTATCCAGCGGAAAAGTCCATTCGAATATTTAGAAAGATAGAATTGAATCCGCCAGTCGAAGCGCCCGTCCTCAAGCTCGCTGGCTACATAAAACCATGCAAATCAAGCCGCTCGGCATATTAATATTAAAGGGATCGATCGGCCGGCATCGAATTAGGCGATCCCCTGAATCCCAAGCAGAGTGCATATAAGAGACCGGCGTATCGCGAGCGCGGCGTTCGCGGTTCATCAGCTGGCCGAATTGGCTCTCGACTCGGACTACAATCGCGCGGCCGTTTGGGCGCATATACGTGCGGTGCGTCGCGGCCGCTCCCAATGCGCCGCCGACGCCGTGACGGGCATCGGCGATCCCGCTTATGACTCCATTTTCTCCCCCCGTGTGTATATATACGTGTACGCGTGGAAGCGGCCGACGCCTTGCCGATCGCCGATGACGGCGCGGCCTTTTTCCCCCCGGAAATCGATGGCCGCCGATTGACGCCGGGGCGAACTCGTGCACTGCAGCGGGTGTTCCTATATGGCCCCGCGGGAAAAGCGCGCAGTATCGATTTTCAAGCGCCGCGCTAGACTCTGGCGTATATGTATGTACGGGATCGATGGAGCGCGAAGAAAGAGCCAGTCCTGGTCTCCTTTGATAATTAACCACTCGCTAATATGTATGTTTTGAGGCTCGGCCGGAGATAAGCCGTGCTCGGAAAATACCTGCGCTCGCTTTAAGAGAATTCCTAGCGCGCGCGTGTGTGTTTGTGCGCGCATGTGAAAAGTTTTTAAGCAGGTGAGATCGATAAAAGTGACATTAATTACGTCGGACGCTGTAGAGTGTGTGTGCGCGCGGTACACGCTCGCATGCGCATTCAGCCGGGGATAAGCAAGTTTAAAAGCCACAGGCACAAGTTCAAGAATAACTTATCGGGCGATTTGTTTAGTACTTCGACGTTATGTAATTGCCGAGTTTACGAGGGGACGTTTCGTACTAATTTGTACCTATGTGCCAGAGAATTATTTGACGTCCCTTTTCTTGAAAAAGAACAAAGAAATAAAACAAGCCGATCCGCGCGCACCGACCATAAACGAGCTAATGGAAGTTCTTTATTTTCGATTAGGTTTTACAGAAGTCAGCAGTTACCCGACTCTTAAATTTACAAAGTAGGCCATCAAAACGGTTTCAAGTGTAGACAAACATGAAATTATATACTGTATCAATCATTAAATTTATATATACCACTTGGTTTGTATGTTCTAAAATTCACAATTCGTGTTTCATTTTTGATTTTGTTTAATAATCCAATAATGAATTTCAGGATTGTTGGAACATGATATTTAAACTCAGGGAAATGTTACGAGAATTTTTACAATATACTTTTGAGTAAACTGAGGAGGCATTTGTGAAATCAAAAGAATTACTATACTCTACAGTAAAATAGTCATTATTTTACGAAAAATAATGTATTACTTTTTAATATATTACATTTTGTTTGATAGTAATAAGCATAATTATTAATGTAAAACTTAACAATTGACGCAGAAGTATACAAAGATATTCTTATAACATTTCTAGCCTGCTAATCAGATAAGTTATGTATCAAAAAAATTATTCTAATTTATTTAGAAACAATTTGAAGTCAGAAACATCCTCATTCATAATGCAGCTGTTACCACCATCAGCAGCTGAGGAGCGTAAGTAGTACATCGACAGACCGATAATTTCCTTATCACGCAGCACCCACATGACGATAATCAATAAGAGTATATGTGATCCGCTGAGGAAAATTCGCACAGATATAATTACAATAAATCATCATGGAACGAGCGCGAAAAACGAGGCTAACAAGAAAGGCTGCACCTGCGATAGTCTAAAAAGCCCGGCGGCGGCGGAGGAAAGCAGAGACAGCGCAAAAAGCCGAGTGTTTGCGCAAGTGTCGCGGGCGCACGAGCGCGTGATTCCCAGGCAGCCGGAGAAAAAGCAGAGGGGGAGGAGGAGCCGAGCAGGTACATCGCAGCCGGGACAACTTTCCAGCTCGTTCGGAGGGAAAGTCCGGCGGGGTGACGCCCGACCCGGGCGCCCGCTCAATATTTTCGTTTCATCTCGGGGTTTTTGACCCGCGGCGCCCGCAGATCGGGCTAGCGAGGACACACTCGCTTGGCATAATGGACTCTTCGGTGGGGCGGGCCGTAAGAGAATTTAGGAGGAAGATGAGGATTTTACTCGGCGTGCGATTGTTAGCCGCGGCTTGTTGGGCTACGGGCGGCAAGAGTTTGTCTTTAAATTCTATGATGCGATGCTCTTGCCAATACTTAATCTCCGCGCACTGTATGAACAGATTGGAATAAATAATATTATTGATCGTTGTTATCAACAGTTAATTGAATGGATGAAATCACCTGTCAATATCAATGTATTCTAAAGAAGTTTTTACAATAAGACAAAAACTGTATAGATTAAAATCTATTCTTTTCTAATGCTATATTGAGAACCGTGATACAAATTTTTTATAACATTGATTTTTTTAAGTTAATTATATTAATGTATGCATTATATGTTCTTTTTAAATTGTTTATAAAAACAGTTACAATAACTAGTATATAACTTAAAACTATATTATAAAACATTTGTATAAGTACTTTGAATAAATTATTTTATTTAAGGTTAATAGAACCTTCTCTCAGGGTATGGCTTGGCAATTTAGGAAGGAAGTAGAGTCGGCGATTCCGCGGGCCACTACCTCCGTCCCATTCAATTGCACGTCCGCTTCATTTAATCGGGCTATTAATAATTTTCTCCTGAATAATGCATTATGCCCGCGCTAGCGGTAAGGATCATTTTTACTCCATTCTTGCTCTTAATTAATTCGACTTTCAGGCTGCCAGTGATGCGGATATCAAACCATTGCAATAACCTTCGCGGAGCCGATAATTAATGCGAGTATCTACGGAATTCCTTGCTCGACGAAGAAGAAAGAAGCGTGTGCCAACGATTCAGTAAAAAAAAAAAGCCTCGGCTTTTGATTGACAACGCTTTGCGCGCGCAATATTCTCGATTCTACTTAATTCAAGACCTTTATATGCGCGAGGTGGGAAAAAAATCACTCGGCGGGTACGGACTCCCCGCGGTGATCGCAACTTAACGCGCGAGTCATTAAGAAGAGGCAGCCTCCAATTCTTTTTTTTTTTCCTTTTTTTTTTTCATTTTTCTTTTTTTTTTTCACGGAGGATAAATACCGGTTTTGAATAAATTAGAACAGCTACTTTCACGTACCTCGATTCAAAAGCGGATCATACGGGGGATTATCGTAAAGCAAAAACAATCGTCGCTGCACTCGAGAGATAAGGCACACGCGCGCCGCCGTCGCGCTCGCGCCTCCTGCAGTATATATACATATATCGCATCGATTGTTCCGGCGGCCGAGCGCAAGCCGAGAAAAATGCGCGGGCCCAGACCGGCTAAATTTAAGTGGAACAAACACGTTAAAACTGGCCGCGCTGCACGTGTTCTCGCGCCGGCTCTTCCGGGACAATAAAAAAAAAAAAAAAGGAAAATCCCCGGTTATACAATCGCGGGCCATATAACGTCTCCCCCGGACCTTGTACAAAAGATAAGTCCGGCGGGCTAAGGGCCGACGCTCGCACGGAGGTGTGCCCGAGCCGAAAATCGAAGCCCACCCCGTTAGCCGGTCCCGTTTAATCCCGCGCGGGGCAATTTATGCACATGTATTCGGCCGCGCGATCGCGCGTTAGTTCGCTCGCTTTTAATGACCTTGAAAGTGTGTCGCCCCGCGGCCGGCGAGTTTCACGGCGCGAGCGGCCAAGAAACGGTTAGCCTCGCGGGGAAACGAGCCGTGAGCGCGGCGGCCGGCTTCCTTTTCCCCGGCCGGAATCGGCATTTGGGTTAAGCTGCCGCCGCCGTTGCCGCGCGCCACCCGCGCGAGAGGAAAGCAGTTGCCCTTCCTATCGACTGGAATAAGCTCATTTCCCCCCCGGGCTCTTCGCCTTTCCCGGCTTTCGGGATGGATCGCTGGAGCGGAGTTTACTCGCTTTGGAAAACGCGCCTCGCGAGGGCTTTGGTAGAACTGCGTGGCTTTGACGTACTCTTCAAAAAAAATAATGCTCCGAAAGTGCTTCTTCGGAGGCGGGAATAGTACAGCGGGAGTGATTATGATGCGCACTCGATAAACCGAGGAATTCGAACATTTGGCAATGTTTGATATTTAACGAGTAAATCTAAGACGCAGGGAACGGTAGAAAAAGGCCCACACTAGTACGACGTCCTAATCCTCGTTACACAAATTGTAATGTTTCCTAGTATTCTATTCTGTGATTGAAGCCATTAGTATACACAGCAGTCACGATTCCTAGCGCCAATTCTATTGTCTTTATTAAATCGGATACTTTTTGCTTACATAATTTTACGCTTCGCGTCTATCTCGAGAATAAATCATATGCGGATCTAATGAGAAACAGCCAATTGAAATAGTCTCAAAAGGAGCAACAGTGATTTAGATACTGCTGCTACTAAAGATTCTGATACTGCTCTCGGTACATGCCGAATGGTCAACGAGGCGCTGCCTGAATAGTGGCAGTAAACACAAATTTTACGATCGTGATGTAAAGTCAATGCAGCTCCCAAGCGGTTAAAAGAGAAAAAAACGTTGTGTCACCTTCGCTTGCCTCACTTTTCTATCATAAATAAAAATTACGCTCCCGCGGTTAATTGTAATTCCGTACTGCAAAACTTAAAGAAGTAGGATAACGCTATCATCAAGTTGCCGTTTCATTACCATAATGTTATTTTGCACGCCTCAAAACGTCCCTAAGTAAACTTTTAAACCAAGTTAAGGCTAACGATCACTTAGTTTTAATTTACTTTGGACTTTTGTAATGTAAATAAATTTAACCACCCGGTTAATTTTCTTTTCAACGCAGCTATTTTTATGAAAGCCTTCTATACATTTTACTCGCGGACTAGCAAAGTCAATGTTCGGATATATTGCCTCACAACGACTAAATTATATAATTTTTGGTCGCATTAAAACAATATTAAAAGGACAATAGATCGTTACAAATAGTTATAATGTTCGAGCGTCACGATGTCTAAATGATCAGCAATAATTTTGAAATCTTCCGGTATCAACAATCATCATTTTTCACAAGTATATAAATAATACGTAAATCGGATTATTGATACATTCTCACTTTACTTTTTGAGTAATTATCTAAACTTATAATGTACATAAAGTACTTACTCATTATATTACACAAATTTTGTCCGATAAAAGTATTTAAATGCTTTGAAAGTTATTCGCTTTAAATGAATTTCAAATGGATTTTCGATTCAGATCGATGAGCTTAATCGCACTTATTTGAATTTCGATCAATTAGATGTTTTAGATTAAATAGTTGTACCTCATTATTATCAAGGATTTAATATCTCATTTAGATGACAATAATGAATAAATGTTGTTGTACATTGCAACTACTTGTTACGACAATTTGTAGTGGAAAATAATATTAGTTTTTTACACGTAAATCAAGATGTAAAATATAAAAAAATAATTAAAGCGTTTTTTACTCAACAATAATTGTTTAACAACTATCTGCATGCACTTAAAACTTTCCATTACATAAACACATGTGCAAATTGGATATTATAGTTTTTCGTATCGTAAAATGCTGTACTTTTCTAAAGTTTTTTCAATATTCCAACATTGTTATATTTACAATAATAATTTTTTGAATTTTAATTTATCGAGGAAAAAAAGTAACCACCTAATTATTTCAGGATATCTGTTCAAATGAAAAAACCCCTTTGTTTGATATATAATATATTCTTGTATGATGTAAGACATTTAAAAATGTAAGGTTATGCTATTTTATATCATTTTAGAGAATTGAGTCAAACGTAACTAATAACACACAAGCGATTTTTTAAAAGATACGTACATGATAGTTTTGAAGAAATTTGGAATAATCGCTGCGTACAAAGTTGTTATGATATATGGCAAAGGAGTTCATGCGTTCGAATGTAATTGCAGTAAAAAGACTTGTTTTATTTAAGTCGAGGAAGCATACGAGGAGCTACATAACTGCAACATTTGCATTTTTTATATTAAAAATCAGATGCGCATACGAGAAGTTAAACGAAGGAACGGGAATACATCTTTCATAATTGATTTCGACATTTGCGAGCAGTGCCATTGAAAGTCACAGGTGTTCGATCCCCGCGTCAAAGAGGATTAACGAAAAAACACGTTGTGTATAATATAAAGTCCATGAATTAATGCTAATACTTCACTCGATGTTTCTTTATACACACATCGGCTGCAGGTGTGATTGAATAAAAAGGCGACGGCGAGCGCTTTGTTCGCCACCGTCTACCGGTATAAGAAAATACGGATTTTCCGAGCACGATTCCCTAGGCTCGTTATCCAGGTCCCCTCAGGATCGCGATCAACGCCGGTCGGCGGATGCGCCGACGATCAGCGCTGGTCCCGGGCGAGGCTGACTAACTGGGCCGAACGCCTGACGAGCCGACGCCAGGTGCGTGCGGCGGCTCGTCGGCTCGTTCGCACCGGGTCTGTGTTTATAGAACCAAGGAGATGTGCCGCGGCTGTCATTTGCGCAAAGTGGGGGGCGCGCGCGAGCAGAAATCGGAAGGCCGGCAAATGGCCGGTTGTTGTACGCGCCGGAAGATCCGCGCCTAATGACCGACGAGCCGGAGCTACTACCCCGCGGCTGTCCCTCTTTTACGTAGCTGTCGAGTGACGGTTCTTCGTGTGCGTACAGCGCAACGACGGATAACAGGCACATTTGCATCAGCGGACCTTAGGCCTTGTGCGTCAAGGAAGGTTAGCCGCGAGGTGAAGTGACTTTATCGCGTGAGCCGACGTGGTTTTCGACGGGGACCGAGTGGACGGGAGATCGAACCGGGAGCTGCCACTTGGCGTTTGATTTGATATCGGTGAAAAGAGAGGCTGAGCTAAATGCAGAGCGCCACGTATTACTTAGCATACATGTATATTTTTGAAAGGTACTTGTGCGAGCGAATGCAAACAAGTCTCATTCATGGCCGATTTTGGCGCCGGTTTGTAAACAGAGGAAAGCTTTTTTATGCGTCGAGCGCTGGCTGCGGGTTAGAAAACTCAAAATGTTGTTTATCTTCTACATTATAACGCAATAACGAATGAGTAATAATGCCTCGCGACATTTTTGTCGTTGGCTTATTTATTATTTCGATTTGGGCTTGATTCTCGGGCGAAAAGCTAGGAGCCGGGGCCGATTTATTCACCGGACAAAATATGTTGTATAATAACGTGCAACGGTGCATACACGATAATCTGTATTTATAATTCGAGGAGAATGAAAACAAATCTGTATGCCGGAGGTAATCCTAAGTGACGGCAAAGCGCTCGCCGATCGCCCGTCGGCTTATGTATTTACCAAGTCCGAAGATTGAGAGTCTGCCAAAATAAGAGAAACTAATACCGTGAGATTCACCTCTGCCAAGAAATCCAAATTGTTTTTCGTTGACGACTTGGCGTATTGTTACCGAAAGCCACCAGCCGAGAGCCGAATCCAACAGACGGCCGACAGTCGTATTACTCCTTTGAACGGCGAGGAGACGATCCTTCCCGGTTGACGCGCTCACAATGAGACGCCCCGCGCACTTACGTCATCCGCAATTACCGGCCTCTGGACAATCGGAAGAGGGATTCCGCCCCGCGGAGGACACCTCATTGGCGCCGTGGGAGAAATCAAGCGGCAACCGGCGCACCCGCGCACCGAGATACGCGCGTCGCCGGCTCGGGGCGGACGATGGCCTCGCTGACCCGGCGCATCCACGGGCCCCAGGTCGGCCCGGCCTCCTCGCCTCTCCTCGCGCGAAGGTCCCGCGGAGTCCCGGTGGGGGTCCCGGGCGCCATGGGGGCGGGCGCAGCGGGCCGCGGCGGACACTGCGGAGACGGGGCGCCGCGAGCGACTGCCGGCCCCTGATTATCAGGCTGTGTTTATCGACCTGGCCGTGCGTGCCGGCCCTGCCCTGCGCCCGGCAGGTGCGCGCGTGCCGCCTCCGGCCCAAGGTCGCCCGCGGGCCGCCGCCGAGCCCCTAGGCCGCGCGCAGGCCTCTCCCGCGGCTTCCGCCTCGCGCTAACGACCCGCGCGGTGCTGTATCATCGACGCAATTAGCCGGATCGAACCTCGGCTGTCTCCGCGAGCGCGTATATATACACCAAAATAAGCGCCGGCGCGGCCAAGGCTCGAGGTGCGAGCACGCGCCTCGCTCCCCGGCCGATATTAGCCGTCCGGATCGCCCCGCTTAGAAGGTGCCGATCGGCGCAACGCCCCGGGGGAAGACCGCGCCTGGGCCCGATCGGCTTCGTTGCGCGCCGATCAATCGCGCCCGCCGATCGATCACTCGGATTGCCAGATCGAGGCTGCCGTCCGAGCTTGGGCCTGCGAGACTGCCTTTGGGCGACTTGTCGCGCGCACCTCTTAGATCGCCGGGGCTAAGAATAGCCCGGCGAGAACGTCACTCGTTTCATTCAAACGCATGCGTTTGATCGGCTTTCCGAGTCGCTTTAGTACCCTGCACCTGAAATCGCTCGATTTTCATCTCGACATTTCGAGATTTCGAACCCTAGAAACGTTTGTTAGGGGGGAAAAAATCGATCTACAGCTGTAATAAGAATTGGGAAATCAAAGTTTAACTGTATTCAGACATTTTTAAGTTTTGAATATTTTGTTTAATTATACTTTAAAGTAGGACGAGCTGTTAGCAATTTATAGACTACTGGCACCAGAAAAGAAACATTAGGCCATTAATTCCATTCCTTCCTAGCATGAATCTCTGTTGTATAAAGTCAATCATCGGAAAAAATTTCGGCGTAGGTATTACTTTTTCAAAAAATGTTATCTTAATTTTATTTGTACTCTTCTTGCTTACTTCCTCGTGTTTTTAATAGTATAGAAAATTATTTGAATGACATTTTAGAAAGTTCTGCCAATTGTCAAAACCGATACGACGATTCATTTATCATAAAGTTTTTCGTCAACAGTTAACAACACAAGAATTATCAAATTTTTACGTAATATCGGTTTCATGTTGACACTTTAGGCTTTATCGAATGTTTCATAAAAAAGCAAAATTAAGCACCCTGTCATAATGCTAAATAAGCGACTGTCATCTTTATAAAGTGCTTGCGAGAACTTTCGTTAATGCAAAGTGCACATAAATGATTACCGGGTATTTCTGACTTTCATCTAGTATACACCTAATCGATGCAGGACAAAAATAGAGACAATAATTATTTAATTTTAGAATGTAACTCGTCACCTTACCATTTTACTTCCTATCGATTGAAAGAAAAATACACAAAAACAATTTTATCGATCTTGTAACTAATAAAAGCGTTTTTCCAAAAATGTCAAAATATTATTTTGCCTTGGAATAAGAAAGGATAAAATTGATAATATTATTGAATGAATTAAAAAGTGAATTATAACGTGTGCAGAATTTTCGAATTGACTTTTGGACAAAACAAATTGTTATCGTCAGCCAATACGCTACACATATTTTCCATCAAATTTTAAAATAGTGCGGTTGCTGGTAGACACGAACATAACCTATCATGGTGACATGGCGTTGAAAAATTAATGTACGCCCTTGCACGAACTCGGGGTGGGTAGTCCAGACTGACAAAGGTTTTTTTCACGGTCAAGCCATAAAAATTTGAAAGTAATTTTAGAGCTTGAATGTCGAATTTCAGCACGCGCTGTTTTTTTTGCGCTGCAGAATTCCAATTTTAAAGAGTTTTCCAGTATCGATATTGCAATCGACGTAAATAATTAATGGCAGTAACATTTTCAAAAATGGAAACCGTTTTCAGTGTAACCTGTTCAAGGCAGTGATTAGTTAGGGTAAAATTGATGCGTAGTACAGTGTGACTATAAGTATTTGTACATTCTATTATTTATCGACAGCTTCAATACAGCAGTACTTTAAATGCTATGCATTAGAACTGTAGAGGATTAAATGCTAGTTATTTATCAGTTTTACATTTATTTTAATTATTCAATTATTATCTCGTATTGATCGTTCTAACAAAAACAATAATTTTCACTTTATAATAATTTATTTTGTTTTCGACATAAAAAATTATGCAGATAAAAAATAAAAAGTATTAATTTTCTCTAAAGAAATATTTATTAATGTCTGTCTATAATGGATAGTTGTATAATTTTCAGAATATAATATTTACTGTTTAAATATTTTTGTATAAAAAAGAGATTACATAATTATTATACATAATATTAAAGTATATATAATAATATGTGATAAACAAAACTTAACATAATAATAAATTAACTTTTTTACTCATAATATGAATGTGCTTCAATGCTTTATATTTAGAAATATTATTATTTATTCTGAAATTTATTCATTTATACTTTGTTTTTAAACAAAGTTGAAATTAATTAACTTTGTTGCAAATAATAATACATGAATACATTTGTAGTTCGTTACAAACTAAAATAGTTGTTATTCTCTTAATTTTTTAATACTACTTGATTAAAATAAATTTTGTGTAGAAACTTTTTTCCTGCAAGTATACTTGTTGCGGATAGGCTGCCGTAATCTTTGAAGATAAACTTCAATATACTGCTATTACTGCTCTAGCTCATGTTAAACCTACGCATTAGAAAAAAATGTTAGCGCGCACCCTGATCCATTAACGTCTTTTCCAGATAAGATACTAGAAATAATTCGTGAAGCGAAAAGCACAGCCGTCGAGGCAGTAGTAGTCTAGGTTTATTCAAAGTAAAGGGTCCCGACGTCTTGACAGGTGCAACGAGCGCCTCTCTGAGTGCCCCGGTCACGTGTTGCACACGTGTGTTCTCTCCCGACCGGTATTTTGGTGCAGCGACACGAAGTCGATCAGGACAGGAAGCAGGCCGCGAGCTGAATGAACGCCCATCTCGGTCTTTCCTTGTAGTCGAGCCGGCTCTCGCGCATCCATTCAACTAACGATGCGTTCAGGAATTCATTCCGAGGAGCAGGTGATATTTTAGTTCCTCGTCAAAGGTGTCGATTTGTTTTGATCAGTTTTTATGCTCGTCGGTCTAACTATATAACCGTGCGGTCTGGTCTATTTTTGTTAGGCAGCCGATGATTAATATAGGTGATTTTTCGCTGACGGGCAGGTAATGCTTTATTGATCTTTCATCGCTTCAAGAAGCGGGAGTCATCGGTTTCTCAAAGATTGCAGCAGTTTTTTAAATCATGCAATTAACCCGTGGCCATTACATATGTATATACCCTCACAGAATAGTACACGAATGTCTGTTAGAGCGACAAACGCAGTGTGTAACTATAATATCGGTTAGTAAAGAGTAAGAAGCCTTCGGAGGCGATCACGATAGATTGATATTGGCCAAAAGGACGAGGAGCATTCCTACTCGAAAATTCGGATAATTCGATCAAATTGAGGAGGACTCGGAGATAAGAGGTGCTGATCGGTCGTCGGGGGGGGATGTTCATTACCCCGAGAACCGGCTGCCCGCGGTGCAGCTTACGGGAGCCGGTAATTCATTAATTAGGCTATCGGCTGTCCCTTTTTCGACGGCGGCGCCATTAATATTCATAACCGCGGGTGAGCCGCGAGTGGCATTCCGCGCAAGGCCTCGCCCGCGGCGAAAATAATTCCCCGAGCTATCCGCGGCTGATGCATCATCGGCGCTTTTCCTTAATCAGGTTAGCTCAAGCGCCGGGGGGGAAAAAAAAAGAAGAGCCGCGGGGATCCGTCTCAATAACGGCACCGCCGCGGCGGCCGCCAGTTCCCGCTTGGGAAAAAGGCGGAAAAATCGATGCGCGCGCGTATATAACTGGCGAATTTTTTTGCGGCTCTCCGCGCTCTATAAATAATCGCGGCGGAGGCTTCCCCGCGAGCGGATGAAAACTTTCCGCGCGCAGGTTGCAAAATGGCGGAGTGGCCGCGGTGGGGGTGGAGGCTCGGCCCGCGAATAAATTAAATTTGCATCGCGATATTGAAAGAGACTTTAATTAGACTTGCAAATGCGCGCGGGGCAACAAAAAGGCCCCGGGCACGAAGAGGAGCCGCGGGATCGATCCCGCGCGTTAACCGCCCGCGGCTACGCGCGCGCGTCCGTGAGCGAAAAACGAAGGCAAGTCCGATCGCGGCGCCGGCTGCTCGATTATTCCGCGCGCCGATTTAATTGACCGCAATCCTTCCTCCTCGGCCCTGCTATTTTCGCCAAATTTCGAATTGCTTTACGCGGACACGCGGATTGGGCTGTGCGAGCCACCTCGGCGTTTGAGTGGTGGCGCTGTTTTACAATCGCGCAAGAGTTACGCCCCGGGAACAATCGTCTGCAGGTTTTTTTTAGAATATTTTAAACATACCTTTGCTCGCATTACATATGGAGTACCTATATATAAGAGACTCGAATTTACAGTGGACTCGTGTGTAAGTGTAACAGAATGTGCACGTGAGTTGATATAAATATTGACTTTTAATTGTAGTTCACAAAAGACTGGAAAAGAATTGTATAATGTGTTTGCACGAAAAGTGGTATAAGGATCTTTGACTATTTCTAAATACTTGTTTGTATAATACCTTTTAATGGGTCGATAAAATTAATGCATAAATTTTAATCAGATAGCGTAATACTTTTGAAATCTAAAATAAAACACAAGACGTTGCACTAACTTTTCGAAGCATATACTATATATTTATTAAATAAATTATAATTATTGATTATCAATATTTAATCACTTTCTAGCATGATTAGCACATATACACCGATGTATTTTATTAAATTAACATTTAGTATAAGTTTACATCAGACTGTTGTTTTTAATGTTCTATTGGAACTTAGAACGTAACTGAAAAAACTTAAACTTAAGTTAGTTTACTGAAAAGGCTTAACTATTATTTATTTAAATAAATATTTATCTAAATAGTCACAAGCAAATATTTTAATAAGATATACTTTGAAAGACAGTACTTCTTAACTGTAGATACTACACTTTTTCTCGCTAGTTGGCGAAGCTTAGCTGGTAATTAATTATGGATGTACTTTTTATCTTATAATTTAAAATATCGTATTCTCAATGCATATATAGCGATTTTACTGCCCTCGTTTAAATGCTAAATTTTTTAATTTAATTTGTGCATAATTAGTAAATAACGAGTGAAACAACTAAATTATCAAAGGATAATCCTTTAATAGGTTGGAAGTAAAAAAATACAAAGAAGGATTAGGCTGATTATTTATACAGTCAGCTTGTGGCTTTTGAACTGCAATATTCCGGCTCTGCGAAGGAAATGTTTAAGAGGGAAATAAAAAAATAAGAATCCCAGAATGCAACTTTTGTTCGCGTTATTATACCACTCGTTAAGCAATGTTGAAGTAACTGAATTGGACAAGAAGTTACAACGCTTGGAATACCGAGTGCATGCATTTGAAGAGTATGACATTGTTCGTTGTGATTGGCTGGGTATTATAATTGGTGTAACTGAGCGCAATATTATTAAATTTATTTACAACAGACATAAGTGTTCTCGTTTTTGTATGTATTCATTACTGAAAAATAAACTTTACGTAATAGCATAACATAGAAAGAATTGTGTTATTAGATAACAGGTTTGCGTTGATTAAATGTAAAAAACAATTTTTAATTTTGAACGTCCTCCTTGCGCCAAGCAGAAATATTCAACTATAAATTGTATCCGCACAAGTTATCCGCTTGATTTAGTTTATCGCAATTTACATTGGATCAACGGGCACTAAGATTGACTGGGCATTTCCCGACAATTAACAAGAGCCATGTACTTTATTAAGGAAATCCGCATTTTAAACAACGAACCTTGCACTTGGACGATAGACTCGGGCGCCTGGAAGCCTTATATACCGCATTGGCCGGCGAGTCTCTCCCGTGCCAAGAATAGCACCGTCGCGCCTTTTCCAACCCCTCGGAAAAACGGAACAACGCGGCGCGGGCGCTTCTTGCTCGAGGATTTACGCGCGCGCATCGTATCACATCGCATTCTCTCTCATTACGGGAGGCTGCGCCTCGGCGGACGCGTACGCGCGCCTCCCCCCCGCCAACGGACTCGTTTATGATGAGACTGCGTCTTCTCTCTTTTTACCCCCGTCCCCGCCCCCCACTACCCCCCCGCGCTGCTCCTGGAAATATTTAGCACGAACCACTGTTGGGCGAACTGGTTCTCCGAGGCGAGGCTATATATAGACTTTGATTGCTCCTCGCGAGTGACTTTTTCCCCATAATAATTCTATTTATAGAGAGGCCGATTATGGGTTCTAATGGCGCTCGCATGCTTTTTATTGCGCGCTCGCGCGCGCGGGAAGCTGGATCTCGCGATTTTTCATCTCGCGCGGTAATGCCGGAGCGCCCGGGGCGATCCGGGAGCATCCGCCTTCGCTCGGCTCAGCTTCGTTTTTTCTCCCCCCTTTTTCTTTTTCTTTTCGACGATTATACTCGTTTTATTCAAAGTGAAGGGAACTGCCGCGCGCTCGCCGGGGCGTATATATATTGACGAAGTGCGCGGGCACCGATAGAGCCGCAAATCCTCGCGGTTATATAAAGCCGTGTAAATGAATGGCGCCTAAGTATCGGGTGAAAAATGACAAACTTTCACCGTGGGAGATTGACAAGTTGCAGGCCGGTTTCTAAAAATGCTAAAATCCAACGCCGTTCAAATTTCTGCGGGAGAAATTTTTCATTAAGATTCGAGGATTGGCAAAGAGGCGCCGGGCCGATCGGCCCGCTCGGAACCGCGACGGCGCGCCGCCGCGGCACAATCGTAATCAAAAAGGTCACGAGGTATGCGTGCCGGATCTCCTCGGCGTTGTTGTGCTGCGTAAACGAAACACAAAAGGCCAAGCTGAACCAACAGCACTCAATGTCGCGCCAGTTTTCTTTTACCGCCCGGTAAGCATTGGCACACCTGCGCGCCTACGTCAAAATACGCTCTCGGGCGTCGCGTGCGCGCGCCTCGGGGCCGTCGCGCGTTACACGCTCCGCTCCCAAATCCCCCGAGGCGCCGCTCCACCGAATCCCAAACGCGCGCGTGCACGTGACCGCCCGGAACCCGAAGACTTCCGCCCGGTCGCGCGCGGAGCGGCCTTACGCGCCCGCCACCGAAGGTCACCGACGTCCGGCAGCCCGGAAGACTGTATGCTCTCCTTGGTCCCCTCTGGTACGAAGCGGACAACCGCTGTTCTCTTTGTCCCGCTCGTCGAAGACGAGACGAGGGCCGCGCGTATACGCGTCAACATGTCGTTGATCCTCGGGGCAGGAGAGCCGAGGCAGAAAACGAGGCGCGTTTCGCTTTTTTCCTTGGGAGCGCGGGATGACACTGTCGCGGCCGGCTCGACGATGCGCATTTGCATTAGCGAGGTTGTCGCGGGAAAGCTGTCGCTTTTTTCCGCTCGCTTTTTTGCGATAGTGCTTTATGCGGTTCACATTTTTATTTTCGCTCGCGAGCGCCTCGATATTATTGCGCAACGGTACGCTATCGTCTACGAAACAAAGATACGCCGAGCGGCCTTTTAATTCCAGTGCACTGCTGTAAGCCACTGGCGCACGAGCACCTTGAACCTTGCTGCGAAAATACCCCGGATTTTTTACGAGAGGTCGGGCGCCCGAGACTATTCGATTCACCGCGTATATCGGCAGGAGCTAGCCTAAATGTACGCGAAGATATGCTTTCGAGTCAAGTTCGCTGTCACTATTGAGCCTGAGTAGCAGAATACTGAAAGTTTGAGAAACAGTGGAAAATGTAACTCTCTCTTGTGTACCTATCCTGCAAACTCACCGATTTTTCATCAAAGGCTGAGCAGCTTATTATCCTACATATTGAACGCGTGTTTGCTACGTGCACTTTTCTTCAATTTTCTTTTACAATTTCAAATGACGTTTTGCATTCATTCACTCGCGTATTACATAAAGCGTTAAATATTTAAACGCCAATTTTAACATTTTTTGAGAAAACTCGAAAAAAATGCTAACGATTTTCCTATCGATCGTATCGATTTTATACCTACAATGACGTTAATCTTGATTAACTTTAAAAGCATTTAATCACGCTAATCACTCGTAAAGTTTTCTTTGAATTTTCAAAATCTGCTCGTTGAATTACAAAGGTTGCGTTGATGTTTCGCGTTAGTTCTTATCGGCGCGTAAATTGTAAGGCAAGATTACGAACGTGACAATCAGGATGCGAAGCGAATTGAGATTAATTAACTTTTAAATATTTACTGCTCCGAGCAATCGAAAACGATATTTTATTCAATATGTTTATAGATGCGCGCGGGCGCCGCTTGAGCGCGGCCCGGTGAAGAAACCGAGTAGCGCACGATTATATTGACAAGAAATTAGATAGTTAATTTCTTCACGAGTTTTTTCAGTAAATAATAGTTTATTTATAGCCGGTATCAATTGCGGAGAGCGATTGCTACACCTTCGAGGGGCACTCGCGCTCGCGGGCGCACAACGGCAAAGGAGCGGAGCGATGGGCGGCGAGCAAGGCGCCTCGCTCGATCGCCGCTCGGCTAAAAGGTTCCGCGGCGGGGAACCGATCGACCGGGGCTCCGCGGGCGGACTCACGTGGCAGAAGGCAGGTGGGCCCCTGGTCCGGGCGCTGCAGCGGGCCCCTGGTGCGCCGTCCTCTCCGTCGGTGCGGGCGGGCCGCGGCGGTCTCCTGCAGGGCCTTCTTCGCCGTGGGCACTCGGTCGGTCGCGCGCGCGCTTTTTCCGCCTCGGTCGGTGCGCCCGGGGCAAGGGTTCGGAGACAACTGGCGAACGGCGCTCGGCTCGGGCGATCGGTAGCGCGCGCGCCGCCCGACGATCTCCGCCACTCGCGGCACACACTCGCTCTCCCGCGGGCTCCTCTCTTGGCTCGCGCGCGCACGCTTCGCACTGGTGCTCGGGCCGCGAGCGATACAACTCTGCGCTACCAAAGCCGCCACGAGCCCGGCTATACGCCCTGCCCCTTCTCCGCCCCGCGGCTCGCGCTCTCTCGGTAGCGCGATCGCCAAGCTCGGGATGCGCCGCTCGGCTCGCGCGGGGGCCCCGCCGGTGCCCCTGCCGATCGCGCCCCCCCCCCCCTCGAGCTTTCGGCGGCCCCCGCCCGCGCCGTCTCGTTAGCCCGCCAGACGGTTACGCCTCGGATTTGAATGACCGGCAGATTGATTTGGACACCTGCCAATCATCGCTGGGGCCGCTTCGTGCTCGCGAGCTTCGGGCCAACCTCTATTTCTTTGTTTCCTCGATTACGCAGATATAGCTATGCTCTTTCCTTCGGGCCGAGATTGTTGGATGCACTTTCGGCCTCCAGGTTAGAAAAGCAAAACTACTCGAACAATTGCAATATTTATACTTTTGTCAGTTTATAAAATACGCCCGCGAGAATATAGAAATACACGTTTTCGTGGAAACCGCACCGAACGTACCACTGCGTAATAAAATCTAACGATAAAATATTTAATTTGGTACAATAAAAAATAATTTTCAAAACCGCTTTTACCATGTCAGGCTTGCGTTATTACGAAAGAAAATTTCATGCGTTTTGTCTTCTTATGCTGTATGAAAATTTAAAAAATCGTTAATACCAGGGTCAACAACTGTTAACGTGCCTTTTTTAACAATTACACGAGCCGAAAGACCTTTAGCTAGATTTCAGGCACTATTTAATTTGAATCTAACTTACGGTATGACTGATAAGCCTGGTTATTATTGCAACTCCAATCAGCAGTAGATAAATAAAAGAAAAGAAAATTGTAATCTTTACTTCGTGCAGGGTTTTACCATACTCAATGCTGATTATTAACGCTAAAAAAACTGCGAAATTATAAAAAATTATAAACGCTCTAACTTTTCGTTTTTTTTTCATGTACTAGTGTATATCCAATAAGCTAACAATTAAATAATAATATGCAACATTTAAATAATTATTCTATACAATCGCATGGACACTTATCCACTAATCAATATGGTATTATTATGAACACCTAATACATTGTTAACTAAAAATATTATAATGAATATGAACTATTTCCTTAACATAAATTATTACGATTACATTGTAATTAATAATATGTCATAATATGATTTTTATACAAATTCTCTGAAAAAACATAAATATGATGTAAAGAATTAACCATGTAAGTATAATATAATAAAAGTTGCCGTAATTTTTAACTTTTAAAAAATAGCATTTATAATTATTTAAACTTTCTTCACTTAAATTATAACTAATTTTGCTTAAGTTTAAGCATGCTCTATTAAGTTGTCATTCTTTATTGTATTTGCAGATTCTTGTGTACTTCTTGATAAATATCCCATTTAGTTTACATATTGATGTAAGATAAAAAAATATAATTTTTACGTGCACAGTGCAAAATATAATTATTACTTTTAAATTCTGGTATTACAAAGTAACTTTTCCACTTTTTTGACTTGGGCTCTTATGATTTTTATCTTAGATTTCAACTAAGATAATTCTTTTTGTATGCACATTGAATACAGTTATATATTACAATTATACATTATAAATCAAAATTCATAATGTATCTATTTTTCAAAAACGTTTTTATACCTTTATATTTATCACCAACATGACTACATATTGTATATTAGAAAATGAAATATTAAATAAACTTAAAAAACTACCGATCACTTGGATTTTAATTGTTTATATTCCGAATGCACGTTTTCTATGGCGTGTGACTAAAAAGTGAAAAGAAACAATGTTCTATGGTAGAAACTGGCAATTCCGTCAGCGATCATATGGCCGTGACATGAAGACAAATGTAACTTGAATAATTGAGTAGCAGTAGATGTCTGCCGAGAAATTAACTATTATCAGAAGACGATTTTTAACTATTCTTCGATTCACTTTACATATATTAACGTCAATATACACGTTCTACTAGTACTTATTAGAAATTAACACATTTAGTTAAATTTTTGTTATTTTAAACGAAACATTACTTTAAATGTAATATTTGAAATTTTATACAGCAATTACACAATAACAGTCTAATTTCTATCTTATAGATATTCTTTATTAATAATATTATGCATTTATGTGCATTAGTTGTTATTTTATAAAATCACACATATTATAAATTGAATTGTTATTACTATTTGTTACATTGATTGATCCTTCAAATTATCGACTTTGAATATTCCGTATATATCTTATTAAACCATAATTCCTTTGTTCTTAATCAGAAAAAATATATAATACATTATTTTAATACATTGTTATTTATTGTATTTTCATTAAATTCTTTATTTATTTTATTTTAGATTTAATTTCCAAATCAAGAAACTACGCGTCATTGTAAGAGACGAAAATTTTGCACAATCCCTACTTGACGATTCTGTGAAGAGCGGCAGTGTTCGCGATCGTCTCGAGTTCGTGTATGCCTCTCTTTTATCTAGAAAAAACGCAAGCTTGTTTAGATGTCACTCAGTGGCACAACAATGACAGGGATTTACCTTGCCCCGATAAAGCTCGAGGCGATCGTCGTAAAACTATAAGGGGCAGAACCATGATGACACTTGCGTTAGTTTTCTGCCGCGTGTGACATCACTTGCGAGTCAAACTCGGTGCGCACAGGACGATAACCTTCCCCCGTACCACTTCATTTTCCTTCGTATTTACAACTCTATTTATATTTTTTTATAAACTTGATTTCAAGTTTTTATTGCATTCTGCGGTGATCCATTTTTTATGCACACTACACCTGCATACTATATACTTTGTACTCGTTTAACTAAAAATAACTTCCGAAATCGTGAATAAAATTTAAGTTGATTATTATATAAATATAGATAAAGTACCCGTATTGAAGATAAAAAATTGAATAGAGAATAATGATTACTATACATAAAAACATTTAATAAAAATCATAATTCTTATAAAATGCATCTCGGACGTGTAAAAAATTAGCGTATGAAAAATTAGAATATAAATTTTTATTTATTCATACTACCAGACGCCAGATCTCATCAAATTTCATACCGACATGTATATATTTAATGTTTATGGCAATCTACAAACAAAGTGTGCTACCACTTTTATCATCTACAGGTTAAGGCCTCGTGATAAATAAATTTCAACAATTCGAATTCTAATTACATCAAGTAGAACCCTCAGGTTGTAAATTATGATGATAAGCTAATTTCGTTACAATATTATACTCTGAGTTTTATTATTTTGCTAGGAATATTTAATTTTAATTAAGTGGTTTGGTTTTAATTTAGTTTATGCTCTTGAGGTTTTGAGCCATTATTTTTACAAATTTTATATTTCAAAAGGTACATAAAATTAGCATTTTAACACGATTAATCATTAATTAATACATATGCGTATGAACATTGTATCCGTACAAAAAATTATCATTATCCAAAAATAACTATCATTATTCTCGACAATCTGTATGAATATGTAAAATATTCGGTAGTTGTATTAGACCTTTCTCGCGATTTTTTATCTTCGCGAGCTTGGTCAGCGCGAGATAAAAAAGCGCAAGAGATGAACTCGGCGAGGATAAAGCGAGTGTACATACATTCGCGGCCTTTACGTCTCCCGGGCTAGAGACCAAAATTCAAAACCTGTTTAATTAAATGAAGTCGGGGTACCGGGCGGACCGCTAGCCGTTCAGTCTCTACAAAGCAAATGACTTTATTTTTATGAAATTTTTAAACCCGGACGTTACGTCCAGCGAATAAATTAGGACGAAGAAAAAGGAATACACATTTGCAAAATAAATTATAATACGTTATGAAATTGTTGTAGACCACCAAAGTGATGTCGATCGACCTTTGTTTAACGCCTCTTACACGTGCGTAAATTTCGTTCAAACAAGGAGTAAAAAAAAAAAATGAATATCGCGATAACAATAGCCGGTGCACACAGCATACAGAGGAAAGTCTTGACACTGTGCCGCCGGCAATTGCTCACCGCGCGCACGTGAAAATAAGTCACGTCAATGATTTACAGTCGAGCTCGACTGCCGATCCTATCCAGACCCGCTTCCTTTTCCACCGGCTCGCTTCCCCCTGCGGAAGAGCAGCGGCTGCGGCTCCGATCTTCGCCGGGATTATCTCGTCCCTCGAAGCGGCGGCCCGCCGCCCGATAAGCCGCCGGCTCTTTCTCCCTTATCGCCCGGTGGGGGGGTGGAGGAGGCGTAGACAATGCCCGCAAAAAGCCGCGCTCGTTAGGTCGAGCGACGCGCGAGTGATACAAGCGATCGGAGGCCCCGCGCCGTCGGCCTTTTCGGGGAAGACGAACCCGGGCGCGAGTCTGCCGCCGCGAGATAACGAGTCCCACTGTACTAACGGTGTTTTCGCGGGGGGACTCGGGCCGCCGCATTCCCTTGATTATATGCAATTACGCGAGTTTTGCAGCCTCCCGGGGGCGGATCAGTCCGCCGCGCTTGAATGCCGCGACGCACTTTATCCGAATTATCGCGGTAATTCGGGGCAATGGCTGCGGCTGCCGCGCGGCTTTTTCTCCCCCCCCCTTCCCGAGTTTGACGGCCTGTGTTTCTATGCGGCCGTATCGCGCGCCGTAGTACAAAGCTCGAGTTTAGACTGCAAATAATCTTCGCGTTATATTGACAGAGCTTGAGGGAAGTGTTTGCCCGGGGTAAATATTTATTGTGTTATTTGCGACGTCGCCTCAAGACTTTAGCGATTAGATTGTACTCTAAGACAAGGAATCCAGTTAATTGGAAAATATCAATTACGTAAGGAAGTTTTAAAATAAATACGCGACAATATATCGTTGCAGTACTCGAAAGTGTATACAAATATTTGATAGGCGAGCTTCCATAAATTTTAAAATTAGCTTTGTGCGCTGAACGGCGATATACGAAGCAGTGCAACAAACAAACATTATTGGTAAACACGCTCTATATATCGGAGAGTACATATGTATATATATATATGTATATAAGCGCTTGGAAACGAGCTCGGAGAGATATAGGGCGATTCGGAGGTGACGATCGGAAGCGAGCCGACAGGCGAATTTACGATCTCGCTCGCGCGGCGAGACATCATCATTCTCCGAGGCGAGCTTTCGAGCCTCGTCGTCGCGCGCGTATCCTTGCGCCGGCGAAGGGCGCGTCCGTCCCCGATCCCCTTCAATTCAACGCGCGCGCGCCACAAACATCGGCCCGCTTTCATTAACGCCACCGCTGCACTTGACTCACTTTTCGCGCGACTTAAGCATTCAAGGGTAATCGGGGAGCTGCCGATAATGAATAAAACGCGCGATTGTTTTCTCCTTTTCTGGGCGATGTGCAGCGCTCCTCGGAATCGGCAGGCGCACGCGCGCGCGCCGGCAACCAAGGCCGGCCAAAAAACAAATGAATCGCCGGAGGGGCCTTGGGCCGATCCCACGCGAAAGTTCTTGACTATCAAGGAGAGTGTCAGGGATGCGGCTTTGATAAAGCGGCCAGCCGGGGGGTGTGCCGAGTGGGCCGTCGGCCGCACCTCGCCTGTATCGGCCGGCGACAAGCCGCTTCGGGAGCTCGCTTGCAATTTATGATAAGTCGTCCATTTGTCAACTCCACTAACAATGATCCATGTTATTGCAAGGACTTGTCATTTTTGTTTATTCTAGGTGGCCGACTGGAATAATTCACTGCCCGAAATCATTTTTAAAAGAATATGGAGGAAAAGAGGTTTACGAACTTAAAGCATTTGAAGCCGCGTCAAAGTGAATCCATTCGTCTTAGAGATTCATAACATTGCAAGATTTTACATCAAGTTGAGGGTTTGTCGTTTTTATGCCTTTTTTACTATTCTAAATAATAATGCAACAATACAGTTTAGTTTCGATTTTCGCCAAAATACATGACTAACGTACAATTCAAAAATTCAAATGGTATATTATTAACTAGCGTCAGTAACGTTTGAATTCTTAAACTATTAGATTGTGTAATAAATTAATAGTAATACTATAAAAAAAATTAAAGATTTATGAATTTTTTTCCATTCACCTTTAATAAATTAATAGAGATTTACTTGTACGAAAAAACTTTGATAGGTTAAAATAAACCATGAAAAATTATTACACAAACTGTAGAGACTTACTCAGGAAAATTAATTTTTAAAAATTTAAATAAAAACTAAAGCTTAAATGGTATTAACATTGCTAGGATAAAATAATGAATTAAATTACTGCATGGGGAAGCAAAATTAACCAATGGATTCCAACAAACTACTTCAAAAGTCAAGCGTTATTTCCTTATTTTGAGCATGAATAGTCGAAAAAATATATTGTTAAAGGTATTCAATTATTAATTAAAATTTAATTAGATTTTGTAAGGAATAATATTTTAAATAATCAAAATTTATTGATTAAAATTTTAACAAAATATTTATTTTAATTAAATTACGAGTACTGATATAGCATGTTATTTACGTGCAATGCATTTTAAATTATGCATGGCTTAACTAACACACTTACCTACAAGTTTAAATGTCCTATTTCACGGATGCGACACGGTAAAGACAAGCATATATTCCATACAATATTAATAAATAATACTTGTAAATAATCCACGTTTTTTTTGTTAAATTTTTGTTCTAATTTAAGTTTTATTATACAATAATAAAGAGATTTTGATGTAACGACATTTTCTGAAAAATAGATTTAATCTGAAATAGTAAATGTACGAATTTAAATTTCCTTTCTTCTGACTTAAATATTATTCCTACGAGAATTATTTATTTAATCGAAACTTAGAAATTAGTATTTGATTTTTATAAATTTGTAAGAGCAGTTTAAATTAGTTCAATTTTTGCAGAGATAAGTCTTGACTTAAATGTACAAATGCTATGCGTAGTAAAGAATTAAGCTAAATTGAAAATGAACTATTCCTTACTTATTTAAGAATCAAGATGACTATGTACGATGGAAGTATTTAAGTGAACGGACATTAAAACATCAGGATACTTCCTAACAGCTCAATGGCCCAGGAAATAGAGACCATGTAACCTCACTATTGGCTGATAAATTACATAATTTGTTTGTATAAATATCCGCATCGAGATCCACATTTTAAGTCATTTTCCTGTAATGTGCCATCGACAATCATTTTTGTCAAAACCAATTATTCATGCTTTTCGGTAAATTATTACACGTTATTATTATTATTATCTAAGTGTAATTTAAAAGCCCGTTTCATCGTTTCTGAATTTAAAATGTTAAGGTTTGAAATTGACAATTTTAATATAATATGTACAGGAGAGACGGCCTGCAAACGATATTATATCATTATATTAGCATAATTTGGTACTATAATTCAAATATGGTGTTAAAATTTAATAAAATTTTATAGGTTGATTTCACGAACAACGGCGATGGAAAGTGCAAAAAAAAATTAATATAATCTATACACATAAGTATGTATCATTCATCTCTTATATTGATTATACAAAGAATTATCTCAGGAGTGAAGTTCCTCCTGTTTGTCAGTTGTCATAACCCAGCCCGAGCCTCAGATTAACCACTTGTCGTTCTTTCGCTCTTCACCTTGTTCTTGGCACTCGCAACCCTCGCAAGCTCCGATAATCTGCACTGTACTTTATTACCTCTCGAGATATTCTATTACAATGACTTCTATCATAATAAATCAAACATAGCTTAGTTGACTAACAAATTTTTTATAAAAAGTGCATAGAATTTTAATTTTATATATTTTTTTTGTAATTTTATTATTTAAACTATACATGTATCCAAAGTATTTGTTAAATTACAAAGATATAAGTAAAGTTACAATTGAGTAAATTCAAATTAAAATCAGTGTCAAAAAACAATACTTAAAAAGTTGTTTTAAGTTCAAACTAATTATTTGTCGAAAGCATAAGTAATGCTTCCATTCGAAAATTGTCGTACAAATTTGATGTGAACTAATAACAAAATAAGAAAAATACTTTACGGGATATTTACTGTATGGATACCTTTTTGAAAATACTGCAGTGGATTACTTATGTATATTTATGACAATATAGATTTATTTTAGAGTCCAAAGGTTAAAATTTATATCTATAAATATTTCAGTAGTTCGATTAATATAATCTTTATGGTAAGAAGTATTTTATTGCTTGAATCATTGATTTACTTTGTATCCGAACAAGAACGTTTGCGTCTTGTACGCAAGAACTTTTAAAAATAATTTAAAACATTGATTTTGTTCGTTTTTTTTTTAATTTTTATAACATATGCAATTCTTTAATAAGTATTCATTGGAATGATTTAAGAAAATATAGATTATTGGGATCTTAAAATATTTAATATGCATTTTTCTTTCTGTTTTCTTCTGATTGTCATCGACATGTATGATTAATGTATATGGTCGTAACATTATTCTTGCCTTGATTCTTGCAGTAAAAAGTGAAGTGGAATACTTGATAAAATTCAGCATTAAAGCATAAAAATATTTTATCAATATAAATAGTTAATTTAAGAATATTTAAATGCTACTACTCGAAATAGGTATGTAATATAATTAATATTATTATTTTATTTTTCACTGTATGCTCAAGGTTCAATTGAACGTTATGGATAGGACTACTCGAATAATCGCAATCATTAATACTTAGTACATACTGCAGAAAGTGCATGGTGTAACGTTTTATCAGTGATGCATATTGAGAATGCATTAAACCGTTTCCTCGAACTTCCAGGCATCGTCTCGTACCATCTGTACACGTAACAAGTAATGTTGTAACAATTACAACTGTGTTATTTAAATTTGAATACTAAAGCTTCTTGTACTTTGAAAAAATTATTATTCAGCTCCCGAAAGAAAATCTTTAAGATATCGGTAAATCAAATCAATTAATCAGTAAATTGAATCATTATCAGGGGGCGCTGGATGTGATCAGAAAAACGGTGACTACGCAAGTGGCGAAAACATGCAAAGGTAGTTAAAATTAGTAGCGAGAAAAAATCCTCTTGCCCTCTCCCCCTAAACGGATGCGAAAACGTCTTTTTGCAGCTCATTGTTTTCGAAAACAGCTCATCATCGCATCTCGTAGATTTTCACGCCGTAATGTAATCGTGTTTTTACCTCATCGTCACTCGTAATTGGATTTCGAATCTCAAAGTGCCGAGCATGTTGTCTCCTTAGCGATTCCCTTTGAGTGGCACAAAGAGAGTTCGGATATATATCGAGTAAAAGACTTTCGTCATAGCCCCGCGAGCAAGGAAGACGGGAGTATCAGATATTCTGCTACGCTAACATCGCTGCCGCCTTCTCTAAGCCCCAGGCGTCACATGCACGTCGTGCGACGCACGTCAGGTGAATATTGCAAAAGGCTTAATCCGATTCTTGGCTATGGATCGCTACTCCGCGTGATCAAAGGGGGAAGTAAGCGTCAATCGTTGTATAGATGAACGTAGCTTACACGATTATTATCTTATGCATATTTTATTAGCCTAATTGCAAAGTTGTACTAATATTTATTACACATTACTTCTAATATATTCTGTTGCATCCTTTTAAGCATCAAAAACTTCTGAACGCAGTTCGCAAGCAGGTCAAAAAATACTATTTATCCAAGATATTCAGTATAATAGATAAAAGATCCATAAAAATGACTATAATTAAATGTAAGATTAGAATCGCAGAAATATAGTACAAAATAGAATGTTATTACATTTTTCAAGGGGATTTCCTGATCAAGTTGTGTATTAAATTGAAATCATTCTATTTTCTTTCTCGTGAGAATTATATTCATCGTTGGGATGCTACGCTGCATTTTGAATGGACATTTTCACAACATTTCAATCGCGCACTGCACGTGTGACTATAAATGCCATGTTAATTCATTATCATCAAAACGCTTAATTCACATTTTATGATATTGCGTAATTTGTTTCTTATTTTATCGTCGCGAATTTATCTATTATTGGTTATATTAAATTATCGCAATCGATGGAAATTAATCAGGAGTACTATTAAGCCACCATTGATTATTCAGTTATACAAACATGGTAATTTAGTAATTAACTAACGATTATTAATATATTTTTAAAAGAAGTAAATAATTTTTATTTTTGATAGTGTTTAAGTATTTCTTTGGTAACAAGTATTAAAGCGTGTTTTTCATTTACAAGTGCACAAGACCACATTGCCAGTATGAGGATATTAAGATGATAAGTAAATAGCTGAAGAAAATTATAAGTTAAAAATGATTATTGGGTTACACTTTTACGGTCATATAATAACATGTTGTATTTATCAAGTTATTCAAATAATGTAGTGATTAATTATATTTTATACGATACAGAATTTTTTCTTTTATATCTTCGCCTTTCCCTTCACTTGGTCAGTCGAGCGATGAAGCAAGGCGAAATAAAGCCGATCATTTCAATGCAGCGTAAAGCCCAATCAAACAACTTAATCATTTTACACTTCGAAAATGACAATTCGATGATTTTTCATTGCAGCGACCTCGTTACGATTTCGCCTCAAAAGAAACTATGCGCAAACATCGGCGCGACAGCTCTTTAATTGCATCAATAAAACGATTACGCCTAATCATCAGCAGAGCGCAATACCAAGGTGCAAACTACAGCAGCGACTGATAAAGGAAGCAACGCAAACTCACGGGTCGCTGTAAAGAGCAGCGGCACTTTGACAGCCCGGCGCTCGCTCGTGCCCCGGGAGCAGTTCGCCGCCGCGCTGTTTGGCCAATTGGTCCCCCTGCTCGTGTCGCCGCGATTGCCAAACACGGGCGCGCAGTTGTAAAAACACGACACGCACGCGCGCGTATGTACGCAAGGCCCGAGCGGAAAACGATCCGCTGTACAGCGAGGAGATCGGCCGCACCAGGAGATCCTCGCCGGCTTTGCGCGCTTAATTACCCGGATTACGCGTGTACATACGAGCCGGGCACGATGTTTGCCAGCGGAGAAATTTGCCTGTGTGAAGAACTAACTTTCCACTAATAACCAGTACGACAACTGGGAGACTTCTGTATCGCTCGTGTGTACGAGTCTTATTGTACCTGTACTGTCATATCGCTTCTGTACTTTGGCACGTCCTTCGGGTCAACTGCCGCAAATTTGATTAGTCGGCATTCAATACGCAAGTATATTGTATACATATTTCTCGAAGCAGTAATTCTAGTCGATTAGCGGCTACCGGGGCACATTCGCGATATAATTATGATTCAAGGTAATGGCGGTTATTGTCGCACCGAACGGAAATGTCGTGGCCAGTTTCTACGGATCGTTAATAAATTCCGGGAAAGCAGCGGCGCTCGCTGTGAGTGGGCCATAATAAGCATTACCGCGACCGCGCGCAGCTTATCTATGCGTAAACCGATTGAGCTTGATTTAACGAGCACTGCCCAATCGCGTTTGAATCATTGGTCTATCGATCTCGCGCGAGCTGCCCACCGGCTAATTGTCGCGCGAGATGTACTGCCGTGTGCGTCCGCCTTCCTTATCTTTGTATAATTAATGTACTTTGCCGCTTACTTTTAATTACGGCCTGACACGTTTCGTTAAATATTTTTTATTAATCACTACAATTAGTCTGCTGAATTTGAACGGTACTATCATCTTGACCCTGGTTGATAGCACATTCGAGTATTACTCTTTTTAAAATTTATATCATGCAATTTTAATATTTAACCATACGAGTGGAAACTTTTAAATTTTATTCATAAAACAAAAATCTTGGCTTATTAAATTCACTTTAATAAATGTTAAATATGTGTTATAAAAATATTATTTATTCACATAATATTTTTTTTAAACAATGTGCAGATTTATTTTGAGGATACAAGAATTCAATGTCAATTATCTAAGCATCGGTATATTACGTATAAGTAGCACAAACTTACCGTAAGCAAAGGATTACCCTACTCAAACTACTTAAGAAGATGAAGGATGAAAGAGCTTATTCGGATGTATGAATTCTTAGGGTGTGAATACCTTGAACATTTTAATATTCACAATTACGTCTGTTTTGATTAATTATAACCTGATATATGTTACCACAATATTGAGGCTACACAGAAGTCTACATGAACATTGCCTACATATTTCATATTTTCATTGCATTAGCTACACATCCAGCGCCATTTGGTGCGTATGAGTTGACGCCATTCCGTGATTCCTAATTTTTTGTAAGTCTCTCTAATGCACGGTTTTCATATTTAAGCATAATAAAATCTTTTTAAATATAATTTATTAGTACATATCAAACTTTACTTTTTTTAAGTTTTTTTTCTTAATATACAGATTTAAATAACACACAATATGGTGAATTTGACCACACAGAGCTGCATCTTCCTTTTTCAGGGGAATCTCCTCCTTCTTTGTTTAATAATTATCTTATACATGGAAAAGTTGATTATTTTGTCCTTATTACTATTTTCTTAAAAGGTGAGTTGGAAATCTAGCGTTACCTCCAGTATATTTGTGATCATAACGCTTTTACTTGAAACTCAATTTCTCGAGGAATTCTTTTTGGGTAAGTAGCACTATCTTGGCTTTCGATATTACTATCTTCAACCTGTAGTTACTTAGCGATGAGCCAACATAACGATTCACCTATTCCCAAGTCTATTCCAGTTGCAGCTGTTCCATCTCCGCAGCTGTAGATATAATGACTGTGGCGATGCCATGTTCATATCAAAGATCCCACCACATGAAGTGTTTCACAAGTTGGAACCAATATTCTAGGATCATTCTTGTGATTTGCGTCTCTATGATGTCTTCGTTTCATAGAAAAATTTTACGGCAAAAATAAAGTCATTAACTTTGGCACGATTTATGGTTAGAATTTATGATTGAAATACGTTTTTGATTTTGAATTCCTAATTAATTAAAATTTTAGACATAAATAGAACATTCACAGCACAGAGAATCGGTACGTCAACGTTAACTAAGATATCTGATTTTTACGCATTACAATTTTATATTAGCTCTCTAATGTCTATGTTAAAAGAATTAATATCGTCACATAAATGTTAAAATTGCACTATTCTATTTAAAATACTTAAACATAATAAACCCCAACATACATGTACAAAGTATGATTAAACAAATTATTGATAAAAAAAATCGTAAATTAAAATAAATTAATAAAAAATTACGATGGTTATATTACACTAAAAAAATGAAGTTAATCGCTTAAAATTTTAAATAATTAAATATTTGAAATCGGAGAATGATACGTTAAAAGTGGAAAAGTCCCGTTAATCTTACTTGAACGCACTACATAATTTGGAAGTGTATACGATTAGAATTATATAATAGCCGAGGATGAAAAGGCTGCATGTCATCTGGAGGTTCCTGTTTTCTTTCCTTCGGAGTCGCATGTTTTGCGCCGCCGCGATAGCGAGGTCAGCAGTGGCCAGAATTTCCAGAGTCTTCGCTCGCTCGCTGGCCGTCCCGGGGTGCCCGGCAATCTCGCGGAGATTAAAGGCCGTGGCAGGGCGCGCGGGGCAGCGGCCGAGGTGACCGCAGCCGGTCCCCGCGCAGCCCGGAATGAGCAACTATTTGCGGTTGGCTAAGAACTGCTAAGAAAGTGGCCGGGAGCCCCGGGAAAGAGCCGATTGGCATTCCCTCGCCCGCTCGCGCGCTCCGAGATGAAAGCCATTGCCCTGGCGACAAGGTCGGCCCGATCCACTTTCGGACCCCCCCGAAAATATATACCGCCCGGGCGGATTCTTCCGGGCTGGGGGGCCGCTGCGGTCCGCGCGTTAATCCGCTCGCAGCGATCAGTCCTCCAGCTCGGAAATTGTTTTCCGCCCGAGTCCCGTGATGTAACGCGATCGCTTTACCGTAACGAACCCGGGGCGATTCATTTCCACGCTGGACGCCGCCGCCGTGGCGCGGATCTCGATCGCGGATGACTCCGCGCCTCAAAACATCTAATTTGCCGCCAATGTCGCCGCTCTTCCCAGAAACTGTAATCAACGGATTTCCATCTAATGTGGCTCATTCCCTTTCAAACTCATGTTATTACCGCTCGGATGTAAGGAGCTTTGTATTCAGATTTAATTTGTAATTCGCCCAGCGGCGGAAAAAAACAATTGGATTTTTTTTTTCTTCGGCCCGCGCGCGGCTTGTCTTCCAATCTACCCGGCTCTCCAACTAATGCGGGGAGCATTAAAGTACGCCTTTGCGCCTGAATATTGTTCGAAAGTTACGTCTCTCCTTGATTTATCGCGAATCGTTAAATTGAAAAGGGCTTCTGACTGTACCGAGAAGAAATTTTAACGAAAAAATTAAATGGACACAAAGTTCTTTATTTGAAAGTTTTTTGAATGTCTGTCTAGTAACTGTTGTACACTCACGTAATTAGTACCATTATTAATATAATTAAATAGTAAGTTAATTTTACCGCACAAATATTTATACTGTTTTAAAACTGATTTAATTCCTGCCACTGTGCATTCTCGGTGTGGTTTTTGAGACTTTGCGACTTAATGTAAACTGTAAACACTTTTGTACGCATCGAGATGCGTTTCAAAACTACGAGTCATAACTTTTACAATGTTGACACTTACGAGCATGATGTCCTTATGTACTAAATCATATAACTAAGAATTAAGTAGCGTCAAAATGAGACTATTTCATTAATAACTTCCTAAGACTTTATCTGTTTAAAACAATTACTTTTGTGCAGATATATCAGCAGAAATTAAAAATTTCAAAATCATTATGACTTGGAAGAACAATACCTTTCAATTTAAAAACACACTAAAAGTTAATACCTGTGATAATATAAATCCTTCGTGTCAATTAAAGTGCAATTTCTTCATAATCATTATCGTCGGCAAAAGTTGTAGCTAATACACGTGTACCAAAAAGTAAATTGGAGAATGCACCCTGACCAGACCATTGCATTCGGTTTGAGCAAAGCGACATGAATTCTTCCGCATTGACCAAAAAGCAAGAGTTCAATAGGAAAATGGAGGTAAGTCACCGCGGCGTCGGAGACGGCGCTGTTCGGGAGGCGCGCAGCGCACAATTACATAAGGTAATTACCGGCGGGCGCTTATAAAGTGACAGTAAATCTTATTATCGAGCGCGTCCTCAGCGCGCGCGCGGCTCGCTGCATTTTTCCGTCGACGTCATCGTCGCGCAGACAATGAGCCGGCCTCGAGGTCCCCGCGAGCGCGCGCGCGCGCCCAAATGATTGTCCCGATCCGTGATTACAAGCGGGGCCCCGATTGTACGCCGGCGGCCCGTTAACAATGCCAAGCGCCGCGGCCGAGGGAAGAAGACGCCTCGAGGATTGCGCAACCGGCCGCGAGTTGCGCAAACGCCCGGGGATCCCACCCCTGGCGGCGCGGGCCTAAGTCTGGCCAACGGGGCCCCTGCTCTACTGCAGCCGGCCGCGCGCACCTGCTACGCCCCTGCGTCGCGGTCCGTAAACCGTCTCATTCAATTAGACCGGGCTTGCTCCCGATGATCGATTGGCTTTTCCCCCCAAGTTATACTCTGAATTATGTAACGGTTGACCCGGCCAATGTGAGCCGAGCTAGCCCGCCGCGTTATTTATATTGGACTTTGGCTTATGCATTATTCAGAAATTTTTGCCCGATCCAGAGTGGGCGAACGTACTCCTTGCGCCGGTTTAACGACTTTATTATCGACAGGTCTCGCGCATCTCGTGTGAATATTCTGCAGCGGATTACCGGGTTTACTCGAGGGGACTTGAGTGATGTACGACGAATTCTCGCGTACACTCGTAAATTCAATAAAATCATTATTTCTGCTGCTTTACGCGTCCAATATATCACTTAGACCGAATGAAATGTCCGATGGCTTAGCAAAGCTGCAGAAAAATTCAGTTGACTGAGAAAGTTCATTTTGGTAATTCCCGAGATTTTGCTGGTGTTACCCCTGCAGGTGGAAATTCATTTCATTTTAAACTTGTAAATCAACTTATAAAATCAATTTTCAATACCTTTTTCTATTTTAGGAATTAATCATAATATGTAACTTGTGTAACTGTATATGAGACGATAATAATAACCTATAGGAATTAGATTAATTTAGATTAAGTGCCACAGACATTTACTATATTTAAAAATACCATTTACATGGCTGGCGCAAAGTTTGCGTTTTCGTAGTCTGAGTTTCGCCGCTACTACAAGTTAATCTGAAAATTTCAAAATAAAATTACGCACCCTGCATATAAAAAGCGCTGTACTTCTAAATGAAAAAAGTTTTTTATAGCATTAATCTAATCGTTGTGGTGTTTTTTTATTATTTTCACATATTGTTGAAAAGTAATATTAATAAAACACAGACTTAAACTTTAGATGGAAAGAGTTGGCCGACAAAGGTGCGAGGAACACCACAATGGCAGTACAAATAAAAGGACTCGTTAGAAAAACGCATTAAATCTAAGAGAAAAATATCGAAATACAGGGAGAGATGGTGTAGGAAAAGCCTAGCTATTCATCACATTCGGGGCGGAGCCAGGGGAACCCTTTTCAAGATGAGACCCGAAGGCGGCCCGGCGCACTCGGAAAAAGGGGCCATTGTCCCCGAGCGAAATAAGCTTCAATCTCCCGGAGTGAACGCGAGCATACTGCGAGGGCCGCCCGGGGCCGTAAATCACGGGGCGCGCGAACCGCGCGTTAAATTCCAGTCGCATCGATGCCGCCCGGCATCCATTTCGCGCCCCACCGCGGGGCGGGCAATATACCCGCCTAATTCCCGGCCGCGCGGTAATCGGCCCGCGACCTCGGGAGGATTTAAAACCGCGGGCGCATTACCGCGAGTGCCTTGAATCCATCTCGCGCGAGCCCGTAATTTATTGCGCGCGGGTGCTCGGTCTCCCGTCGGAGGGGAGCAGGTGGCGTCGGCCGGGATCCTGGGCCGCCGCCGCCACAATGGGAAAGAAATTAGCCCGGCCGCGAGCTTGCGGCAATTTTTTCCCGCCCTCCGCGGCCGCCCGGGCGCAGACTAATGAGATTGCTTAAGAGCTTTTAGAGCTTTTTCCACGGGGCAGGCCGGGCCCGCGAGCGCGTGTCCCCAGCGTTTGACTTGTGTATTAAGGGATTATTTATCGCGACGGCGAGGGCCGCCCGGGGGAATGTATTTCATTCGTTCGAGCCCCCACCCCGCGCTAATTGGAGCTAAGTGGATTAGTGTGTCTGGAGTGCAGCAGGCCCGAGGTCTATTGGATTAATTCGCTTGTCCCCGAAGCGCGAATTGCACCTGCGAACGTCACGCGGTCGTTGTTCATTTATCGATTTTGCGGAATCTAATTGCAGGTCTTTCTTACTCGAGCATCAGCACAGCTCGGCAGGCAGTCGCTTTGGCTTTGCGTCTATAACAATTATTTTATGCAACGATCCGCGCACCTATTATTGTAAGCATTAAGCGTGCATTAAACTAATTACTTGATCGCCGTCGCTTCGGAGAACACTGTTTCTCTTATAATTTTACGCTAAAGGGTGGAACTATATGTACAGATAAATGCCTCTGTGCTAGAATTAACCATCCTTTCCCGCTAAAAGTATTCATTTGAATATATCGATTGTACATTATACCACTCGTACTCCTGATGCGCGTCGAAGGTATAACCTTTAACGTTTTGCGCTCGAAAAGTCGAACCCGGCCGAGTGATTAAGCGCGGTAGGGGCCACATAACGATACCACTTCATAAGGACGCTGGAAATTTATCATCTATACGAATTATGCATACGCGATCGCGCGGACGACTGACCTAAATTAGATTCGTGCTTGTGCCGAAAGAAGAAAAATCACTTACGCTTCTGAGACGGTCATACATTTGTCCCGGTCGAATATTCTACCTTGATGTTGAACAAGACACGCACGCGAGCCCAATCAGATCGACATCGCCCTGTGACATTGATGAAAATTTATTATTGAACGTAAAACAGATGCGAAACAATTTATGGCCGCGACGGTATTTATCATTTCGTTGCATTACAATTATATTTCATTGTTAACGAAATTCATTCATTGCCAACGTCATTCTTGTCATGCCATGAGCGGTGGTACCGAACAAAAATCGATCTATTATATATTTCTGTATAATAGTTACATTTTTGGTGCATTTCATTAATATCGCTTTCAATCCAAAGAAAAAAACTCTGGAAGCTCTTGTACAATCCATAAGATTAGCACGCAGTGCATTATTTTCTGAAAAGCAGAAGCGTAAAAACGCATAAAAAGTTGCTAATCTTAAAATACTTTTTCAACGATTGAATCGCGCGCCTCAACAATTGTCGACCGCAATCGCTGACCTCTCTATGATAACCTCGGCCGAGCGAATGGATTACTTTCAACGTGTGTACCCAAATCTCCACTTCTTCCCCCCGTCGACAACCACTACCCGCGCATTGTAACGGCAAAAGCCCGCGCTACTGCAACAAAGGGCCCGGGAAGATCGCTCCCGCGCCCCTTAGCAAACCGGCCTCGGTTTTTCGAAGGCTCTCCGCGGAGAATGGAACTCGGCAATGGGGCCCGGGCGAAAGAGCGCAAACAAACGCGCTTCTTTGCACCTGTCGCGCAACAATGAAGCCGCGTCGACGCGCGAGGGGGAGATTTGTAACGCGCGAGGCGGACGGAGAGCGCGAGTGCGCCGGCTCGTGTATATATATCGTCTGCCGAGCGCGCGCGTGTTTGTGCAACACTCGGCCGCGGCGACTCACTCGGCTGTTGACGGTAAATCGCCCGGTGCGCCGTCCAAGTCTAATTATCCTCCCTCGGCAAACAATCAAATATTTGAGACTCGATTTCGTTCCCCGCTCAGCTGTAGCCGCCAGGACCGCGCGCGTGTCAAGTGGACACGGCGGGACTGCCATCGCACCCCGACGGCTCTTCGTCCCAATGCCACTCGCCTTGAACATTTCCGATCTTATTTGTGCTCACGAGTACATGTATCTGCTACGTGTTTTGTCCGTTCTAAAAATTTTTTTTAGTCCAGCCAATTATTATCAATGACTTTTCAATAATTATCCACTTGTATTACTTATATCATGTCGCGATTTCAGATAAACATCGAATTTAATTAAAAAATTGATGTTAAGTTAAATTAGCTAAAGTATTAAAATCTGACAAACTTTTATAAACTGAAAAAGGATGATTCCTCCACAGGTGTATAGGTTACATAATCTTCACAGATTCCAAATGTGTTTAAAATTTGAGTTCTTAATTTTAATTGTATGTATTTGATACATTTTTCTCATTGATTATAGACAAAGTAATTCGAATAACTCATTAACTGACGGTACCATTGTGTCACCTCATCGTGTTTGAATGAGCTTAAAATTTAGCTTGCTGATTTTGAGGAAGTTTCTAGAATCGGTCATTAACTTTCATAATTGATCTTTTTAAGTGCTTACTCGCAGCAAGGTTTAAGCACTAGTGAATAAAAGGTTCTGCCTCGACTTCTCTAAAAGGCCGACTGTTTACAGTCTGTGTATAAATTCTCATGGAAAAAATACCAACTTGAGAGCTAAAAAATATTGAAACGTATATAAATAGAAGAGCGAGCAGCTCGAAAAGTGTAGAAAATAACATTTAGCCTTTCAGCTTGAAAACTACGAGTTCATGAATAATTTGAACATTTATCAAATAGAGCAAAGCAGCTTAGTTAATATCCAAGTAAATTTCTAATAATAACGTCCTTTTACTTAATTATTTTATGGAATAAAAAAATACAGAACGCAGCTAGTATTTTCCAACGTTACTTAACAACATCAGATAATAGAATGATTCTTTTTTATCCTCATTGTATAAATAATATATAGCGTACTTAAACAAAACAGCTTTGCCAGTAGCATCAATTATTGATGAATAATAGATATGAATCTTCTGATAAAAATACGATTTCATATTTACTCATACTTTTAATATAAAAACTAAGAGCTCAAGAGAAATATAGTTACATTAGAAAAGATAAAACGTATAAAATCAGTTACAAAGTAAGTGGAAAAAAATAACTTGCAATCAATTTTCAATATACATTTGTACAGAATATGTGTTACGTTTAATTTTCTGACATAATGCATGTACACCAACGTTATTTTAGATTTATGGCGATATCCGGCATCCGCTTCAAAAATTTTTCACTTATAATACCAGTTGTGTAATATGATTCAAAACATGTCCATGTCCAGTAGACGATTATTCTATTCTCATTTCATTCACATATTAATTTTATAGCAGATATTCATCAGCATATTCTATTGAATTTTCTGTATTAAACCATCAGTAAACTATACAAATTGCAGAATTCATACAAGATAATTGTTTGACAAATCCAGGTGAATCATAATTATGTTATATGCATCCACATTAATTTTTAATCTAAAGAAGATGAAGAGTCAACAATCACATCTTCTACGCGCTTATCTCTTCTCTCTTGCCTCGTTGTTACAGACGCAACAATAACATGTAACGCTTCAGCATGACGCACGTTCGCATTCGATCCCTACGGTTGTAATGTAAACGATCGCCTTCGCGATTCCGATCTATATAGCGGTGCATGAAAAATTACTTTCAACCGCGTTCGTCGAGTACATAATAGACTCATACCACCGCCGCGAGAGACGTAATATTTCGGGAAATCCCACCAAGCGTGTGGGGTCGGAGTCGGCGCGTGTACGTGCGACGCGTCCGCAGGCTGTCCATTCGCGAGGCACGCGTCCGGCTTCCGCGTGCTATCATCCGCCATTGCGTAAGCCGATTTTCCCATGCTTCTTCCGCGCGCGGCGAAAAAAAAAAAGAAGAAGGAAGGAGGGAGAGGGCAGAGAGAATCAAGGAGCCGCCCGCGCGAAGGAGATGCCCGGAAAAACTGCCGCGCGCGCGCCATGTAATCGCCTCGTATTTTTACACTTTGACTCCGTGTTTTTTCTCTCTTCCTTTTCCTTCGCGCACGTGCGCGCCGACCAGATCTCGACAATTATTAAGCGAACCAATGCTTTTATTTGGATCAATCGCGGCTAACGCGAATAATGCGGCGCTAAAGCATACACTGTTTTGGAAGGCGCTGAATAGGTCATGATAGTGTACTTGTATGCTCAGCAAAATTGATTACGTCAATTTCGTCTGGCTGAGAACGCAATTTTCGTCTCTTCGTTTGCATGGTTGAATTAATAATCTTAGCTGAACATCGAACTAGAATATATAACTAAAATCAATGTTATGTTGTCAAGCTGTCCGCAGAGGCGTAAAAAAGCATATAGTCTCGAAACAAGTAAATAATTTTACAGATGTAATTAAGTACGCAAACTATGCTCAAGCATAAAGCTAATACTCTTCATAGATGTTAAATGTATTGTGTAGTAGGTAGCAAAACTGCTCACTACTTCCTGTACTTGCTCAAATTGCCAAATTTCCTGCAATTCATTGTTAGCTTCCTGCACAATGTTCAACAATCATACTCAACACAGCGGTCTGTACATCCCCCCGTCTTATATGTGCATAATATCCATATCATTAAATCTAATAATATACATGGAATATAAAATACAAATGTAATTAACATGCACTTACATATTATGTTTGAATAAGTCAAATCTATATAAAAGTTATCGGAAGAAACAAAAATTGCTGGAAAACTTTTCAAATTAAAATTCATATTTAATATTAAATTCACTATTACAGAATTATCAATTATCAATTGTGATAAGGTAATGTCTACATTATTACACATCATACATCATGCAATAAAAATAATAAATACATTATACTCAACTTACACACTTTTATATAAATTTAATCAATATAAAAAGCTTTGAAGGAACGTAACCGTCTTGAATTTGTTTACTATTTGACCAAAGGCTTGTATATTATGTAAAAAGTAAAAATGAACTTACATATACATAGAAAAACAATGTTCATACTTTTTTTTTCTTTATATGAAGTATAGAAAAAAATTAATTGAACCAAAAAATAAATACCATTTAAAACAGCTACAAAAAAATGCAGTTTCCATTTAGAAATATACATTATTTCAATAATAACATTATTTTTCCATGTTTTTATTTACAAATATTTATATATAAAAAATTTTATAGACCTTTTCTACGCTTTAAATTTGAAAATACACATTCTTTTCATAATTTTTTAATGTGGAATGTGTTTTTAAAAGAAAAGCGTACAAATCAATATAGGCATGGAAAAGTCGATCTTCGGACCGATCATATTTGTGACCATTGTTTAAAAATGCTATGTAATTCGACTGATTTGTGCCCTTGTTGGATAATGGACTAAAATCATACTGCACTTATAGCGATCGAGAACTTACATCAAATAATATGTAAATACCAATAATTATACTATAGCTTCCCCACAATTTCTTTAGCCTTGAAATAATTCAATGAAAGACAATGTTTAAACTAACTTTCTAAATCGAAGCTTTTTTTACACCGACATAAAGCTTTCAGACTGATTTGAATTAATAGCAACTTATACGGGCGCAAGGATGCGTGACAAGACCATCACCTAACCTTCTCGCGTAAGCCATGGATGGCGGACGCTCCAACGCGCTAAATATAAAATGTGTCCCGTGACCTCCGCCAAACGTTATCTGGTGCTTTATCTAAAGTAAATACGACTGGCCGATATAAAAACAAACCATTCCATATAACACCCGGAAATTAGGGCCGAAAGACCGACGCGATCGAACGAACGCAACAATGAACGAGCGAGAAAACTCATTATCATTTTGTTCCCTGCTCTCGTCCGCCCGCGAACATTACACACTTGGCGCAGGATGCGCGCGAATCCGCTCGGTGTAACGTAACGGAACGACTATACACGTAATCGCAACAGTCAATTTCGCGGCTCCTGATCTCCTTGAACTTGAATTCACGTGCGCGTATACATCGGCCGGAGCCTCTCCGCGCAGCCTCGAGTCTATAGAACGGCGCTTATGAGAATGAGTGTTCGCATAAATACTGCCGCGCTAAGGAGATTACGGGGGTATGTGCCGCAATGTGGTAACTTTTACGGTATATGCAGCAGGTTAATTGGGTATCAGGAGAAGTAGGTCCGAGGTAGGTCAATGCAGCAAGGACAATTACGCGTTTTGATTGAGAAAAGGCCTAACTTTTCGAAATGGCAAGAGTCTGCATTTACATTACGGATTCGCTAGGTACGTAAGATTCATCGTTGATCGTGTCTTCTTTTTAAATGATGAATAGGATTATGTTCCGTACTTGGATTTGAAGGTTGGATTTCTTGCCTGCATTTGGTTTTATTGAAGAAAAATACTTGAATTGCTTTTAAGGCAGTGCATACACCGATTAAGTAATAAATATAATGATGTGCGCAATAGACTTTAATTTAACTCATTATATTATGGGAACAACTATGCACTGATATTTTACAAAATAATTAAATTTGGTGCTAAATTATCAACAAAGGCTCGTAATATAATTGTTAGTTCGCAGTACTTTACAAACCTTGCAAGACAATGAATGTTATATTAATATTATGTTTTTAGACTTTGTATGCGTTACATAGTGTAAAACTTGTAATCAAATAGTGCTAATTATGATAAGCGAATGTAACGACTTATTATCACAGCATATATTATAATGCCTATTACGAACATTATTTAACAATAAGGAAAATCTGATTAAGATATAGGATAGTACAATGTATATGACAGAGACTATAAAAGTGAAGCGACGTAGGAGGTAATTGAAATATTGAAACGTTCTTCACACATTATAAAATGCACTATCCAACAGACATTGAATATAACCTCGTTCTGTACCCAAGTCTATGCCTCGATCTCGAAATGTAAAAAAATATTTTGTTGCATATTTTTGGTTTTTATAGACTTCAAACTTTGTAGTAAACTAAATTGTCAAGTTTGTGATTAACTAGCACAGTATGAGATCAATTTTTATTCATTTTTATAATTACACGTAATAAAATCTCAAAAAGGACATCAACTACTGTATTCGTTTTAATGTAAAAAGATCAATTTGATTTTATTCTAAGTAATGACCTCTTACTTTTGTTTGTATAGATAAGATATTTTTTCCAAAAAATGAATTTGTATAATCAAAATTACAAATTTAACAAATACTTTAAATTAATAAAGGCTTGAAAATAAAACGTACATATATTTTGATTTCATTAAAAAATTGTGAAATAGTTGCCCATGAAGAACTGTATAGAACAGCAAGAAAAATGCTTTATACATATATCGCTTTTTATAAAAATTCGTGCAAAATTCTTCAGTCACGAATCAGAGAGTTGTTTGCGGCAAGCAAATAATTAGTTGGGACACGTCTGGCAATTCAGCGGGATAGATAAATTGCGCGTCCTATTCCTACGCTTTATATACCGACGATAAAGGGACAGCGATCAAGCTCGCGAGGGCCGCCCGCACTACTTACCTTTCAGTGAAATCGACACTATTTTTATCGCGATCATAAAACACGATACATGGGACGATTCAATCTCCCAGCGTCGACAACAGCCTTCACCTCGCTCGGGCGAAACTCAATCGTGACCGGAATATCATCACATGCTCGCGCAAGGGGTTAGCGGCTCCGCTGAATTATTGGAAAACGATCCCTCCGGTATTTTTCCTCCTCAGCAGCGTTGTATTCGAGTCGATTGGCTCTCGAGGTTGCAAAGGGAAATCGTGGACACAAGTGCATGCCTGGTGTTTTGGCCCCGTGACGAAGTAATACAGCACTCGCATCCGTTGTGCTTCCGAGTGCTTGCGGTTGCAAGTACAGCTGCATGTAAGAAAAAGTGTGTACTTTTGTAATGACATAACCATAGTATCATTATTGCCTGGCAAGTGAAATAAATTTCTGTGCGGAGAGCTAGTAACGGTTATCTATCCGGTTTAGAAAATGAGGAAAAACTCAATGGGAATCCCTTGCTTTATAATAGCTGATTCTGAAATTTCTGTAAACAAGTTGGATAACCCCTACTATATTTTTCCCCCATGTTTGCATGTTTGGACAAAATTTAATTTTGTTAAGTCTAATCCAATTTTAAATGAATAAAAATAATTAATTAAGCTAATAAAATTAATTCCATTTATATTAAGGTCGTATAATATACAAAATGTTTTAAGCGAGGTTTTAAGTTTTGCATTAAATTAAAATGAAGTTCATATAAAAAAAATGCGATTGTACACAAAAATTAAACTGCATGTTACAATTACATTAAAAACATAAATTTCATAAAGTTACTGAGCAGAACTCAAAAAGTATACAAAAGTCTTCACTTTGGTGATTTCAGACAAAGTAGATGTAATGTAATAAGAATTATACGGTATTATATATTATGACATATAAGACGAAAGATAAATAAAAAATAGTACAGGGTATTGGTTTTCTTGATAAAGCTTACAGCGAAATGAGTTGATAAAATCAGGGATGAAACAATAGGACCGATAAGAGCTCACTAGTAAACGACGTTAATGGCACGGTATGAACGAAATCATTACTGAGAAAAAGGGGGATCAGAGAGGGAAAGTGCAGGGGAGTTCGAAGCAAAACAGAATGGAACTATGAAGCGGATAGATGCGAAAGTTAATGAGGCCTGCAAGGGTGATTCATTACCGACTTGTCATTTCGATCGGGACATTAGGGCTGATGCGGGGTAAAAAGTTTACGCCAGAAGATAGAGAAAAGGTGAAAAAGCTGTTAAGTTAAAATCAAGACTAAAATGTACCGGTAATTACTATTACCAAACATTTTCTTTAAAAAAAGAAAATTTAATTTAATATATATTAAATCTTAAATATTAAAAAAGTAAAATAATATAAGATAAGTAAAATATAGTTTTATATGAATGATTACAGCTATAAAGTCAGAATTTTGGAATGACATTTATTTTATACAATCATTACAAGTAAATGTCTGGTAAGTAATAGAAATTCCATTTAACATTTTTATTGATAATTTAGTTTCTAAAACAATATTTATTAGATACTAGCTACTCACTCAAATAATAACATCACAACAAAACTCGCCAATTAAAGATAATTTACGTGCTAATTATGTCATCATATATATTCTAAATGTATATTACAAATATATTATTATTATATATAATATTAATTCTTGCTCTTTTATTTAAGGTAAATGTAAAATGTTAAACTAATCTATAGATTATTTATTATATTTTAATACGCTTAAAACTTTTAATTCATTGAAAACTGAAATTTATTAATATATTATTGAGAGTAGATGATTTATGTAATTTTAAAATAATAAATTGTTTGGCATTAATAAACAAACAAAGGGAACTAAAAACTTTTATTGATAAATGTGCATCATCAGCTGGCATTACACCTTATTTTAGATATATTAGTATGATGGATTATTAAATCATCGTAAGGACACTCTTACTTCGTCAAAGCATATATTATAATGTTAGAGTAACGATTTTTGTTACTGGCATTTTTATTTTATACGACTTACTAGAATCTTAATTTTATTTTTTTTCTTACTGCAATGTTAATAAATTAATAGAGTAGTTTCATAAATACATAAGACATAAGATGACATGATTTAATAATGTTTATTAAAGATCATTCATATTTTCATAAAAATGGACACGTGTTAAATTTATCGATTTTAAACTTATTTAATTTTAAATATATAATATTGTATATAAATTTAAAAATATGTATAAATTCTGACTTAGAAAAAATTTAAGATAAATGTACATTACGTCACAGAAAGCTTTTCAAAAGGTTATAATAAGTATTATTTATATAAATGAATATAAATCGAATGTTTTGGAAAGCTAATTTTGAGCTGCAAAGTCTGAAAAAGTTGTAGCTCAATCACATGAACGAAACAACTACCACAGCATCTGTGATGCTCGTGTGGACTGAAATACATGTTTCATCTGTACTAAATCACGGGGGTGGAATGGGTGTAAAGTTTCGATGCATAAAGCAACGTGCAAAATAAAGGTTTCCCTGTCGAAAAAACACAAATAAAATGCGAATGTGCACTGCGCTTGCATGAAGAATACAAAAAAGCTAGCGCGCACGCTTGTACGGAATAGGATGTCGACCAATGAAGCTCGAGGGCCACGATTCTGAACCTCAACGCAAGCCTCGTCTCGAGGGCGAGTCGTAAACCACCTACAAATAAGCAGCCGTGCCAAGGGTTTTCTTCTACAGAATTGAAAACGCAGATTCTTCTCATCCCCAACACCCAATGTCGCCTTTTATTTTATTTGTATCCCGAATGTCACAGAAGGAAATAGCAGAGAGCTGATAACACCTTATTGGTGTATCTGAGGGACAGTAAACGGGTGGTGCATGTCTAAGGCGCTGGCAGCTGAAGAGATAAATTACTAATTTTACAAATATCGTGCGATATTTGTAGTTACAAGATGTGCGTTCCGAGCTGCGTTCTTGTTGATATCCAGTAAAGGATAATTAGTCTATTCGAATACTTATATTTTAATAGACATATAATAAGATATTTTTGAATTTTTATTATATAGCCTCTGCAATAATAACTGTTTATATTAAATAATTTAAGTTTTTAAAAATTGTTTATTTTTAATTTTAAGGTAGTTTATGAAATTGTCTGTATGAATTACAAGGAATAAATTGCAGACATACCCTTAATTCTGGTTCTTATAGCATAATATTAAAAAAAAACTGATTATGTATCACGTATTGATCACCCCAAAACAGACTAGTATTCATAAGATAGTCTCTGAAATTTGTCACTAAAAGATCGAAATGTAATTTGCTCATTACTGAAATACATTCGTTTCATTAATAATATTTGGAGGGTAGTTATAATCGTCGTATTACACATACTATCCAGGTCTGATAACATTTACTTACATTACCTTTAAATACTTACCATTTTATAAAGGAGATATTTAAAGTAATAATTACCATTTTTAATCAGTACCCTCAAGGAAAAAATCTGATAAAACGCATCTGATAATCAGTTAATTTTTGTTAAAATATAAAATTCTGTGAACGGAAGTTTTCACGGTGGTTAACTACCAATCCAGTATTAGATTTAGAAAATTTTAGAGGTGGAACGAAAGTTTAAAATATGCAGTTTCGCACCCAAAATATATTTTTAAGGTATTACGAGATTACTTACTACGCATGTGTAGATGGATTTGAAACATTGAAGACAGTTGTCGATTAAAATAAAGCATGAACACATTGATTCGCACTCAAAGTTTTTCAAAAATTTTACATAGAAAACTTATAGAAGTGGAAACACTAGCAGGTATTATTCAACTACATTAAAATTATATATATTTTATATTATTAGTTTAATAAAAAATTACAGATTTTTAGAACTATAATATATAATTCATTGTACGCAATTACACGAGCAGTAGAGAATAAGTGAAAGTATTAAGAAACCTTGATACCCCTTAACATAACAATTTATTCAATCTTCTGTAAACTGCAATAAAAGCCCTTTGTGATTATTAAAGGTAAATGATCATATGTGTATATTTAATATATCACGTTATCATAAAGAGCTCCTCGAGCATTTCGATAAAAAATGAAAAAATACTACAGGTATAATTTCCATATCAAAACGTTAATTTGCTGAATGCTATTATCACGTATCTTAAGTTTAAAATAGAACGTATAAAATAATTACACATCCAAATTAGTTTACAGTTTCGACTTTAAAAATATAATTATATAAAAAGCTTGCAAACGACTTGACGGCGCGGCGTAAGACAACGAAAATATGTAAGAAAATAGTCATCGCATCCTTACGAGTTGTATGATCTTTATTGATTGCGTACGCCTTCGATCGCCACAGCCACTATAAATCACACGCTCAATATTGCTGCTGGTTGAAACATAACAAAAGTAAAAATACTCCAGGAGCGAATTGTGCTGCGTTATAAAGCTTTCTCTCTTGAGCTAGCATACACTGACAATGAAGAAACATTATATCTATTATAGTCCTGAGCACATGAATTCGCTTTCTTACCCTGTGCCTATGTTAGGGACCCCATAAATCAGATCGATATTGATTGTCTGAAAGCAATAACTCGTTGACTTTCATAGCGACATTGTATGATGTACTTGCCTTTTACAACGATTTACGACTATTGAAATTGTATAAAATTCAACAAAATTAATGGATTTTGCTCTAGTCAAGTTATATACACAATATATCTTGCATTTTTCATATAATTACTGTTACATAGATAATTGTAAAATTAAAATTTGTAAACATTGAATTCAGCATTACATGAACGATGATCAAGCAGAAATATATAAATGCGCACCAATCTTTGAATTTATGGTTACGGTGCATATATGGTATAAAAATGAAAAACATCATTATCAGGTGAGTAAAACGAATATGTACTTCATGTGTAACATGAATAACGCACTACAGAATCAAAATCTGTAGAAAGCTTTTTAATAATTTAAATTTAGAAACCGTGCATATAAACCTTTTTTATAAATTTAGTTCTCAATTCTCTGATAAATTTACAACGTATATAGTCTAATATATCTTTTAATTTCCTTGTCTACTAAGTAAACAGAATTTTGATTACTTATAAATTTGAGGAATGATCTCTCTAATCAATATATAATTTCTAAAAAATCATGTTATTTCATTAAGACAATTATACATTTTAATTTTAACAGAGGTTTCTTTGAACATAAAAAAGTATCTGTACATAGTTTATTATGATAAGTTTAATATATATTTTTATTTTCTAAAACTGTTTTTCTTCTTTTAAATACTAATTTTCATTAATGTACCAAGTACTTTTTATTCAATGAAACATTGTATTTTATATAATATTTATTCATTAAAAAATATTTTCGTATTTTATGTTTTTCTATAAGTTCCGTTTATGATTCTTATATAATTTCCTATTTTTTATTTCTCTATTACGCTATTTGGACAAAAATAAATATTTCAAGTACAATATAATTCGAGACGTTTTTATACGCCATCTAGTACCATCTGTAAGAACTTTTATGTTCCTAATCAGTACGTTACCTACAATTTTCTGCTTTATCGATAATTTTGTAAGTTTGAGGTTATATTGTTATCATCAGATTCTCTGGTAGTTGCGCTTGCGCATCTGCAGGTTTGTCAGTTTACAGCCTTATGTTTACGTTTGTTACATTAGCATTACCATACTATACGAAAGTATACTTGAGAGTTGGGATTGTAAAGAACTGTGTAGTAGTTTATAATAGATGAAGTAACATCAAACTAATGTAAATATATTATTTACAACCAAGGTAATATTAATCATTTAAGAAAATGACAAGACACGCAAGAAATTGTACAGCTGGAGCAGTATATACTTATCACGAGAAAAAAAAGGATGCAGCAGTATCTGGATATGGGACTAACAGCCAAAGAATTGGAAAAGATTCTCTAAGAGATTTTGATTGTTGCTGTTTATCTTTGCAACCTTGCAGGAACCCAGTTATAACGTAAGCATTTTTCTCAAAATAATACTTATTTAAATACATTTTTTATTAAATCATTGCTTAAATTATATTTATATAATATTTAGCATAATGAAGCCATATCAGTTTACTTAATGCATGTTAGATTTTACTAAAATTATTTCTTATTATTTTAGAAAAGAAGGTTTTCTTTTTGATAAAGAAGCAATACTCGAATATATTTTATCAAAAAAAAAAGAATATGCAAGAAAATTAAAGGAATATGAAAAACAGAAAAAAAAATTACAGGTTAGTAAATTAGATATTAGTTAGAAATTGAGTTGATATTCTATAAATTTTAACATATTATTTAAAGGAAAATGCCGAAGAACAGACTGCTAATGAAGAACTAGAAAAATTGCAAAATTTTCTTAAAGGTGAAAAAACAATTGTTTTCAAAAACAGTCAGAAAAGTGAAAATGAAGCAGCATCTTCTGTATCAAACATGAGTAATGGACGAGATCAACAACTACCCAGTTTTTGGATTCCATCAAAAACTCCAGAAGCTAAAGAACTAATCTTACAAAAGCCAGACAAAAATATTTATTGTCCCGTTAGTGGTTCTATTCTAAAATTAAAAGATCTTCTTCCAATCAAATTTACCGAAGTGAGAGATCCAGATGATAAAAAATCACTTATTGTTAAGCAAGCTCGATACATGTGTCCTATAACTCATGATGTGTTGAGCAATAGTACTCCATGTGCAGTTATTAAAACCACGTATGTATAAATTTTGAAAATACAATCAATTTTACATTTTCCAAGCTCATATAATAAACCTAATTATGAATATAGTATCGACAAAATTTCTTAATTGTAATATAAATAAAAATGGGTACTAAAAATTACTTTTACCTTTAGAAAAATTCTGATATTATTTTATTTTTAATTATTTATTATATTATTTTTTAGTGGAGATGTTGTAACTGTAGAATGTGTAGAAAAACTTATAAAGAAAGATTGGATAAATCCACTAGATAGTACTAAACTGACAGAAGATGATATTATTCCACTACAAAGGGTAACATTGATTTTTTCTTATGCTTATACTTATTTTAACATACTAATGATTACTTAAATCAAAATGGTACTTTTACAGGGAGGTACAGGGTATTCAGCTGCAAATACTGACTTGGAAGGAAAACATGAAAGACCGGTTTTACAAGCTTAATTATTGTCATTATGATAAATTTAAAATTATTTATCTTACTCAATGCTGTACAAAATAATTAATTTCTGAATGTGAATTAAGTTAAGAATATGGATTAATCGATTAAGAAATGATAATGTACAAAAATTTAGATGTAAGAAGAAAAATCTGATTTTCTTTATTTGTTGTGAGCAATTTTTAACATTTGCTAAATATTCATTTTCAATTGTGTAATAATGATGTTTCAAATTAAATACTTATACAACTTTATATCATTAAAAAAAATGACAAATATAGATTTTTAAAATTATATCGACTATTTTATTCCAGTTTTAATTATAGGTAAATGATGAATTAATCTTCGTGAAGTAATTTTTATGCGTAAATTACATAAATTAAGAAATATTTGATATATGCTTTTATAATTTAATGAAAATTGACCACTGGATATACTGATATCCCGTTAGGTGCTGCCGCCTACAACTTCTCCCGCGCAACTGCAAGTCGCGAGTACTTGCATGCGTTAGTTCAGTACCATACAAGTACAATAAGCGGCTTGTTCCTTGTTTTTTCTTCTCGGGCTCTTTCTGTGTTCGCGTTACATGCACTATATCTACACTTATCGGTTGACTTGCTTCTCAGTTTTCTCTCTTGACTAGTGCACATACTAGCACCATATATAGTTTCGGTCGCGAATCGCGATACATGTACGGTCTGCCTTTAATGCCCACATATTTTGATTTTCTTCACGCGCCTTTTCTGTAAATATCTTCGGGAGTGCAGAGTTTGAGTTCATAAGAGGTGCAGTTGTGTTAGCGCGCGACGCAGTTTGCTTCCGAGCGTGCCGTGTATGTATATAGTGCAAGTTTGCCTCCGAGCTTTTGCCGAGGATCGTCCGATCGGCCACCGCACACTTCTTCAACAAACATGAATCTGAACCTGTTGCAGTTTCTTCCTTGAATGTGAGTCCTGTAAACAGGATTCTGTTAGTTATATTGCAGCTTGAAATATTCTTATCAATAACAATTTTTTAGAATATTACATTATGCGAGAATCGCTAAATCTGTCTAAAAATACGTCTTTAAAAATAAAAGTAAGTTCGGTTCTTTTTCTGTTTACATTGTTGAAAAGGTAAATGATTTTTATCCTGTTTCATACAACTATTTATAAATTCTCTCGATAATAAAAGCAATATTTTTTCGATAAAATATCTAGGTTTACTTATTTTTTATCAATTAAATAAAAGTTTATGTTGTAATAATATCAATATGCATTCAATAAATTGAATAATTTTCAAACTATTATTTAATTTGCATATTTAAACAATTCTAAACTGTCGTATCATTTTAACATAAATCTTATATAAGAATGTTTCGAAGAATGTTTTCATTATAAATGAAGATACTATAAAAATTTTAATGATAGAATTCACATTTTAACCTGCAATTGACACTATTTCTTTAAAAATTATTATATTAAATCTATTTGATTTTGAAAGCTAATTACTCAATAAACAATGAATTTCACAAAATAATTTTTTGAATTAGTTAAAAACAAGAATTTTTTTAACAAAGTAGAAGATTCACGAACTGTACAAAAATGTATTACTTTTGAATAGCATAGTTCAATTTTATCTATTTACAACAATATCTTAGATAAAAATGCATGCGTAAGTCATATTTTGTAATAATAATTTAAATCAAATTCAAGTCCAGTTTTTTACTACCTAATATACATAAGGAAAGTCTTATAAGCTTGGTTATAATAATTTCTTTTGCATATTTGATACAGAAAAAAAAGACTTCTGAGAGACGTAGATCACAAGGTCATCAAGAATCCGTACAACGGAAAATCGAACAAAGTGCTTCGGAAGCGTATTACTTTAGACATTTGTGTCAATGCATTGTATTACCATGCATAATTAAAAACAAGTATTATTATAATTATTATGTAGTACTAAAATTCATAAAATTGCTGACGAAGTCTCTGAGAAAGTCGTGCTCACAAAGTTGCTGACGAAGTTTTCATAATAAAATTCCATTCAAACAGAAATTAATTATGGACTAATAAGAGTCTGATTTTGTACGCGCCATCACAAAGTGAAAAAAGTAAATAAAGAAAGTCATAGTTCTATACAAGTAACTTCAAGAAAACATAAAAATAAAGAGAATATACCGTTATTGTATTAGGAACATGAATATTAATTTTTATAGCACGTACTTTATGCAAAAGTACAAAAATATTAAAATATTATTAGAGTATATTACTTTTCATAATGCTTCACACTTTCCTTAGAAAATATATTATTATATTAAAAAATTTGTTTATTTCAAAAATTCAATTTTTGCAATAAACGTGCACTAAAATATGAAAATTTAATAAGGAAATATTTTATACAATATAATTTACTTAAGTTTACTACTTATCCATTTGACTTTAACTTACTATTTTATTTAACATGATTCTATGCAAATTAATATAAATTATTATGTAGGATTTAATAGTACTTTACGGAAATTTGTCAAACATGTTCTTTTATAGTTTTCTTTCTATTAAATAAACAAAATTGTTGATGTCTGCTATAACACTACATTGTAAAATATAAGTTGGATCTGTGACATACAAGATTCAATTTTTTGTAGTTAAAAGAATTATTTTATTATTAATTATTTTACGTTTCCTTCGCAAAGCATACGTAAAAACAAAATATTTTTTTTTCTTTCATCATTTACATTTTTAATATTTAGTTTTGATTCTTAAATTCTCCTTATGTCATGAAACTATTAGAGAACTAAGAATGAATTTAGTATAGGATGCAATTGAATAAATTCAATCTACAGTAAATACCTGGTTGTAAAGAATGATATCTGGAAAACAGTCATTCATTAAAAATTTTTGAAATATTTTAATTTATTGACATAATTTTTTAATGAAATTTTTAAACAATTTAAAAATGAGATATAAATTTTAATAGCACTCGAAAATCCATATAATAATATTTTCAAAAACTGGATAGAGATCTCACCATTATGAATAAGTTTTTTTAATCATATAGGCCATTCTTATATATAATTTGTACACAAAAAATGATCCATTTGAAGTTTGGCTTGAATATTACATACTAGATTTAATATATTTAGAATGAATGTAAAGCATCAGCACTTATACAAACTCAACAAATAAATAAAAGATATGTATGAATTTAATTTAAATACTACATAATTTTGCCCGATATTTGGTAACTCAATATCTAATCTATAAAATTTATAAAAAATGTATAAGACACTCAAACAAAAACAATATATGCTAGTTTATATACATTTATTTGCATGCATAAATATAATTAATTTATAAATGTAATAAATGCTGATTCAACATATGTCATTTATCGTTACATTTACTAGTGATATATTTGTTTCAAGTTTATTGCACAATAACTGTAAATTAAATCAAGTTTAAGAAAATCTGCTTCTCTAGTTAGTTTCAATTATGCAGAAAAATGATGCTTTAATGTCACACTTTATATCACATAAGCAAAGTCTCAATATGAATGTAAACAGAAATAGTAATAAGATAAAAACAGTACAAAAAATCATGCAAACATTTTCTCTGCCGTCCTTGACACTGCCCGCGAGAAGATGATGATTGCTAATAAATTTATAAAGTAATATAATATAAGTAATATAAGTATATATAATTCTTATAACTTATTTTGATATACAGCAAGTCAGAATAACTTAAATACGGTAAAAAATGACAATATCATTAAGAATACTTATCATATCACAATAACGTACAATAATAGTATATTGTATATTATCATTCTTTTAAGATGATTTAATTGCACACTATCCGTAGAATCAAGGGTCGATGAGGATTCATCTATTATTTTTTAAAAAAATCAGATGTACATATTAAAATTGCTTGATGACATTTGTAAAATCATAATTAATTGCTTGACGGTCTATAAAAGTTATCAAAAAAATATTAAATGTAAGTAGAGATTCGTCTGGTAGGCAAGCTAGGTAGGCACCAAAATAAAAAATGACATTAAGAAATAAATGAGATTTCCCGTAATATTTGGTTTAATTTGATTATTTAAGTGAAGAACAATACTTAGAACTATAATAATTCTTTTTTTTTCAAAGATTTATAAGTCAAATTGCTATATACGGATTTTAATGCTTCAAAAATAATTTTTATTTAAAATATGACATCTAATATTTACAATTTTTGAATATGATATTGTATAGATTCAGAAAAAAAATTATTAGTAATTATATGTATATAATGATTTCGTAAAATCAAGCCTATCATTTTCATACTACATAAATACGCAAGAAATATTCAATGGTGATAAATTTTTTAAATTCTGGTTGGAAATTGAGGAGCTTATGCCCATAATATGTTAAATTTTATGTTCTGTAGTCAGATTATATACTATATTATGCCCATATTGTACCTCTAGGAGACGACGGTAGTTTAGCATAATATGTTAAAAATTATGTTGAAATTATGCTAAGAATGATTAGGACTAATAACCTCAAATCCTTCTCATACAGATATTGACAGGCTTAATCAAAACTCACTGTACGAGAATGCTCACTCGAACGTTGTGCAAATGAAATTAAAAGTTTCATCTGAAGCTTTATTTGCCTCGTTTGCTCTGTTAAGTTTGAACGATACAAGCTCAAGGGCCGCTCAGCGAGATAGAAAGAGAGAGAGAGATGGATAGATAGATAAATTTTTATTTGTAAATGACTTACAAAATATTGCACAAAACACACATTTATAAACGCAACATCTTAAGTCTACTTATAAATATAATTGCACAGTATCACAGCTTTAGTCAAATCACAGATGAAGCGCTGTTTTGGCATATATATTATTTGTATTTTCCTTATTATCTATTAGTTGAGTCACACACGTAAACACATTCACACAATGAATACAAGTATGGTTGCATTTACATATGATGAATGAAATGAAATCACGCACACTCACACGCAATGAGTGAAATGAATATATTTACAAAATGAAGTGAAGGATGAATGCATATATACTCATGACACACGCATGCAACTACTTTAGGGCGCAAATTAAAACAAGATTATAAGGATGAGTGACTAGGAAAATCTATTATGATGTCCCAACCCCTCAAATGCTCCATCACTAACCCCCTGAAGCGAGAAAGAGAGGACGCATTCCTTATGCAGGATGGCAGTCGATTCCACAGATGAGCGCCTTGAACAGAGAAAGATCTCATTCCCGTCTCGGTGCGCATCCGAGGAACAGAAACCTCTTTAAGTTCACCCCTGACCGGCCGATCGAATGCATCAGGAGAGAACAGATCGGCGAGGTACTCCGGCTTACGCAGCCGTAAGATCTTGTAGATCTGCATATACATAAAATATTCCCTCCAACCGTCTACTTCCATTCAGCCCAATCGCATCCTGAAGGGGTTGATATGATCTTCCCACTTAGCACCCGTCACATACCGCACACAGGAATTCTGTGAGCGTTGCAGCCCTTGTCATTAACTCAAGGGATGCATCTAAGTAAACCGTAGAACAATAGTTAAAATGCAGAAAGGCCAGTGAACGCACCAGAGAGAAAGAGAGAGAGAGGAGAGAGAGAGAGATAGAGAAGAGACAATACTCTGGATACATTAGGTAGTTCAGGGATCAGGCTCTTTGTTTACTCGGCCTTCAAGAGTCACGTGCCTATTTCTCCTCAATACATATATACTACTGCTATTTAAAAATGTAACGGGCAGTGCTCTTAGTATTAAAGTGGTTTTTGATATAAGAATATAATTTTTTCATTAATTAACTATTAAAATAATATACGATCCTCCAGTAACTTATATTATTGATATCGTGAATTTGAGGTCATGAATTATCTATAGTATAAAGCATGTAACATAATCTGGGCATAAGTTAGTCGCAAGGCTATAATTTATAGTCAATTTCTTACCAGGGTATTTTTTAATAAAACTTATATTATTGTATGTAATATATATTTATACTAGTAGAATATAAGTAAATTCAAAGATGCAGCAGCGCGGTAGAGTAAAGAAAATATAATATTTACTAAGTAAAAAATGGCTGCATTAATGAAATACTGCATTAATTTATTGGATTTATTTAATATCTAATTTTTGAAGCTCCGGTAGCTAACTGTGTAGATTGCACTACAAAACTTGGATGAAACTAAGCTTATCGTAACTCAGTTCATGTAACATGCACAGAGATCCATCTAATCTGTTGATTATAATTTACATACGTCAAACGTTATAGATAGTATTGTATATCGAATCAATTCCCATAAAATGTTTAGTGCACCCCAGTACGATAAATCGTTGTGAAAAGTGCTGCCAATTTAATGAATTATACATACATGTAACAATAAAACCAAGTTTCATGTAAAGTGTATGTAAATCATGAATGTATTTTTATTTGAACTATATCGAATATTATCAAAAATATTAGGAAGTACTAAATAAAATTACATGCGTATATTTCTCCAATATGCATTAATTTAAATGAAGTTAAGACATAACCCAATAATGAAACGATGATGAAAAACACATAAATTATCTTTAAGTTTTTTTAAGACAGGATCTTCCATTGTTCATAGAAAATAAATATAAAAATTATGTTTAATAACAGTTATAAGTTAAAATAAGAATAGCGTACTACATAACATTTTTAAACATTGATTCTAAATAAATTTGAAGTTCATTTTCTTAAAAAGTGTGAAACATTATTTCTAATATCAAACATAAAAAACTGGATGAAAATTCTTAGAACATTGACGATATGTCGAGCCTAATGGCTTAATACCTCTTGATTACGAAAGGAAGAAATAAACAAGGGTGATGACGGTGATCGTATTCAGACGGCCACGTGGGGATGTCAGTAACAAGACATAATACGTCATTCGCAGGCCCAACAAAACGTGCAAGTTGCGTAACAAACGCGGTTTCATCAACATTCATATTACGCAATTCAAGGGCTTGAATTTAATCTTTCTATTAAAGTAGACTCGAAGTTGAATTTGAACACTCTATCGATATTGATTGCATTATTTAATGATATAATTAACTGACGTTAATTTATCGATAGTTTATTTCTAATATAAAATAGATTATTGTTTTACTTCATACAAATATTTTTCAAAATAGCCGTCTAGTATAAATTTTATGTACAAATCCGAAACACTGACCTAGAACATAACTGTAAAATCTAACGGATAGAGAAGCTTAGGTTCTTTATAAACAAAATTGTTTTTCACATTTATTTTACTGTTCTAAATTATATATTTTCCACTAATGATGATTTAACGTTTTCTAAAATATTTACTATAGGTATATTAAAATTTGGAAAAAACAGACAACTAAATGTTACATGTAAAGTTTGCTAACATATACTGTTTCGAGTATAGTGCACAAGTCTAATTATAATTAGATAAATATAATATTTAATCTTCATTAGATTCTTTAGTTATTAATATTACGTAATATAATCCAGGAACAATGTAACATGATTACTATATCTTAAAAAGAATATTCAGAAACATTATATTCTGTAAGAAAGTTGATTGTTCCATTCTTTAATTATGATGCGAAGGGCTAAGATGCTACGACGTAATTGGCGCATCATTTATTTTTTCACGCGAACTGTTCACTGGAATGAAATGTAAAGGCAGAAAACGTCGCTTCATCGGAATAAGCATAGTATTAAAAAGCTGCTAATTAAACGATGTAAAATGCGCAATGAAAACATCTAATTCTGATATTATAGATGTATCGATGATATTGTATTTAAATATATTTTAGACACTACTTTCTTAAAGAATAGTAAACATCTAACGAATAACGTATTATTTTTTACATATTGTTTCCTAAAAGTACTAATGCATTAACCAGCAACACATAAATATTTAATGTATTAATTATTCATTGAATTATACGTCCAATTTTTTTCACAATCATATAGAAAATACCTGATATAAAAAATTTCTTAATTGATTGTTAAAACATTAAAACAGAATTATTATTTATTCCAAACCTTTTAACGTTCTATTTTCGTTAACTAATAATTCTTTACACCTTTTTAATGTTAGTTTTATTCTCGATTTTAAGGAACTTACTAAAAAATTTGTAAAATGTCCATAATTTATTCGTTTATCACCAATTGCATGAGAATTTTCTAGGTATTAAAGTGAAATTCTCGCATAAAGAGTTTGTTTGCGTTCGCTTTAAAATGAAAGAAAGTTATCCAAAATATTTTCCAGTAATCTTCAAAGTCTATTTTCTTAATTCAAGATAACTGGAGTAATCTAAATGATTTTATCTTATTTTTCCATTTATTGCAATATCAAAGTAACTCTTGTTTGAAAATGACATCACGCTGAAACATTTATGTTCACAAAGATTCTATTCACAATGAAAACAACACAGTACTTTCGTTTTTTCTGACACTAGATGTGTGTTCAGATAAATATGAGATGTCATTTGAAAAAAAGCTGAGCTTGTGAGGATAAAATGTCATCGCATGTTTCAGAAAATGAGTTACACAGCAAATCCATGAACATCTTCATGATAACTTAGTTGTTCGTTTTCTTTGATTACACGTATCTTTTTCTTTTTTCAGACAGCAGTCTAATATATTATATTGTCCAATGAAGCGTAGACGTCGAGATTTTAAGAGACATTTGGAGGTATGTATTTAACAAAAAAAATTTTATTTGGAAAAGTTTTATTCGAAAATACAATTTATAAATTCATATGTATATTGTATTAAGTGTATTTAAGTGTACGATATCATTGAAATAGAGTGAATAGAGTAATCATTTTTAATAAAAATATATCAATAATTGTTATTATATAATTCATGAAACAATACATGAAAATACAAATCATAATAGTAGATTTTTCTATTAGTTTGTTAATTAAAACTTAAAAAATTAAAAGAGTATATATAAATTAAGAAAAATATATACGATGTAAAGTATCTTCTCACTTTCACTGTATATTATATCACTATAAAATTAAAAATACTTACTAGAAGGAGAGCAAACAAAATTAATGTAAAATATAAATGTGGATGCATATCTCAGGAACTATATAATTCATAATCTAACCATCGACGACACACAAAATAAATGTTTAATTATCAACTATATAAACAGAAAATATTTCTAGCATTAAGAATACGATCATTTATGTATGGTCTTAATCCTGTAGTATGTTAAAGTGTATGTAAATATTCTGCGATTTTATGTATGGCGTAACTTTTAATAATATTTCAACTAATATTTATGCGTGCATTTTTACATTACTTTAAATATTAAATTAGCAATGTAGTACTTTATTATTCTATTAGCTAAATGATCTACAAGACATTAATAAAATTTCGTAATAAAATAAAGTACTATATATATAGAATGGTATTAATTATAGTAAACTAAAATCTGGATGATGTATTCTTATTAATATTATGTTTAAAAATTATAAAAATTATACAAACAAAAAAATAAGTATAAAATTTTATTATATTTTACTAAAATTCTATTTAGATTTATCTGTTTTATTAGTATCACCTACATGTTAGGATTTGTCACGTTTCAATAAGAAATTTTTTTTATAAATTTTTCTTTTTCTTGATGTAACGAATAATAAGACTAGACTGGAGAAACAGTGTCAATTTACCAATCAAAGCAGCGCTTCGATGACCACCCCATAATCTGAGAAATAATCGGTATTATCACCTTTCACTTCAATGATGGGAAGTAACTTGAGATTTCCCGAACATATATCAGAAAAAGTGCAGTATCACACTTTTAATGATTAATAAAAAATATTTGACTTATCCTTTATTATATTTGGAAAAATTGAATATCTACATAAACAGTTAAACATAGGCAACTATGTTAATTTTAACATATATTATAAATAGCAGTTACGTTGAACAGTTATATTTGAAATTCTTTAAAAATAACTGAAAAACGACGAAAGGGAGTCATATCAAGTCTCTTTTTTCACTATCCAGATTTTCGATCAAAAATTTATGGATTTATGCGTATAGCTGCATGGAATGCAAAATTTGTAAGTTTTAAGCAGGTGTTGAAATTATTATAAAATTTATGTTTAAGAAAATTTGTTCGAAAAATCGATGTAATTATTAATGAATTAATGCTACATTTTCTCAAAGAGCAATTAGTTTCATTCCATTTTCCGATGAATGAAGCAAATCCTTTACGAAATGGAATCATGCAAAACTGGTTTTATTTTGCGAAACCCTAAAGTAATTACAAATCCAAATTAATCACATCTGCAAGATAATAAATTTGTTGTGCGCTTATTTTTCTTTTCTCCTACATTTCGATCTGCATATTATTTTATTTAGTTCGTACGATGGCTATCAATCTATACTGCACTTACCTAAAAACCAAACCTTATAAAATATGTAATATTTTTGAACGAACCTTTAATTCCAAAAAAATATATCCCTACGGACAAAATGGTTTACAGTCTTTTTTTACCATAATTGGCTCGATATACGCGCGCTCGGAAATCGGAATAACATTCCACGAAACGAAGAAAGTGTCGCGTTAGTCGGGAGACGGGTCTGCACGTGCAATTCGTTCGATTGTGAATCCACGCTTCACCGGCTGTAAGTGAGAAGGAAAAAAAAGCGAGCGATTCGCGATATCGCTTTAATTAATGAGGGTGACAGTGAGGGGTGGGGGAGGCGGAGGTCACTTCAAACGCAGCCTTCAAAGCGCTAGGTAGGGAGGACTACTGCCTATCAGCGGTAATTAACAAGCGCGCAGCGAGGATGCTCTGTGCACGCGATAAGCCCAACTTAATGATCGTTATGATTATTATTATTATTCAATGTCGAATCGTCAGTCGATGACAAATCCACGGGTGCACGTGCACCCATACGTTGCCTTCGTTCCTTGGAGAGACTTTTATTCGGATCATTGTAGCCAATTTTACTTTAATAGTTCAATCGCTTTGAATTATCTTTACAGAAGTATATACAAGATGCATTTTAGACCGTGATTTATCGCGAAAGCGAATTGTTATACTTTTTATAATCTGTATTTGCTATTCTAGATAAGTTTTGAGTACTACAGTGGAAATGTTGTTATATTTAATTGATACTTTTTGTTTATATACTTTATTTGCAGTTTTTATTGTTTATAAAATTATATTAATGAATTATCAAAATAACTTTTCGTGAAAAACAAGGAAGTTAAATTTTCATTTCAGTTACAATGGTTTCAATGAATATTAATAACAAATAAACTATTAGACCCAGCTTTATAACATAACGTGTACAAGTACAATAAGCACTCGTTTATAAATATGCACGGGATTATAAATTCCGTAGAACGCTGTTCATGTGTACTCTTGAAGGTTGAGATCACTTGAAGAGTCCACGCTCTTACAAGAAACTTTTCTCATATAATACTCTGCTCATATGTCACTCTTGGTTTCTTCGTTTCATAGCAATCAAATAATGCAGCAATATCTAGTAAAACTGTGAGTCATAACATCATGTTAAATCGTGGTTTTAACTCGGATCGAGACTTAAATGTCAATTAAAAATTGTAGTGCTTCAAACAGCTATATAACCTGCACCTGTAAACTTCGAGTGTGCAGCTAAATTAAATTTTAAATTCACAACAAACATAAAATATTTCCATGAATTTAGCTAATAAAATTATTTAATGGAGGTTCTCGAGCTCAACTACTTAATTTGGTGCACAACATCTCTTAAAGATCATTTGATAGGATCGAGTGCGCGGCAGTTAACTCGGCTCGCGACTGATAAACGACTAATGACTTTGCGAAACCCAATGAGACGGTCCGTACGTAACGAGCATGAAATTAATTTGCAGGGAAATTAAAGAGTTTAATGGCGGTACGTCAAAGCGCATTTTACAAGATTCAACGTTGCAACCTAACATTTGACCTCTCCGGAAATTAATGCGCTCAGCTCGAGCGGCTTGCAGGGGAACCGGTAATACCGCGGCGCTTTGCCAGGTACAAATCGGATCTCGTGACTGGAATCACCGTACGCGCGCATCGGGCGGCTCTCGCGGGGGAGAAAGCGCGCCGCGGGGGTGGGCTCGCTTGACCGGGCGACGGGAGGAGCCTCGCGAGGGGCGCAGGCGCCGCGGCGGTCCAGGGCGCCGGTGGGGGAGGTAGGCGGCGGCTGCCCCCCTCCCGCCTGTTGCGGCGGCGAGTAGCGAGGCTGCCGGAGTCACTCCCACCTGCGCCCCGTGCGGCACGCGACCACGTGGCCTTCCCGCGCTTTCTGGTCGCGCGACCGCCTGCAGTCGCTCTCGCGATACGCAGCTGCTCGCGTGCGCCGAGCCGGGCTCCTCTCTCCCTCCCTTCCGGGGGCGCATCGCGCGTGCTTTTTTTTCGCTCCTCCCGGTTGCGCAATCGGCGCTCCCGCGTCTGCCGGCGAGGCCTCCCGCGGCCGCTGATCCCCGGCAGCCTCTGTCGGCCCCGGCTTTCCGCGAATTATTGCTTATTTATTTAAATCGATGCAAATTGCGCCGGTTCATGAGAATGCTCGCGAGATTGTGGCCGTCGCCCGCTTAGAAGCCCGAGCCAGTTTCTCCGGGCCAATCGGCGCGGCTTTTCCAACTGGCCGATCGTTCGGCTCGCGTATAAATTTATCCCCCGGGTTGCGTAAAGCGCACGCCGCAGCAGAAGACCTGTAATTTACAGAAATCTGGTAATGAGATTGCCGGCTCGCTCCCTTGCTTTTCCCGCTGTCGAAAGCGTTAACCAGTTTGCCTCATTTAATTAGCCCGCTAAGCTATAACCTATAACTACGAATCGCTCGGGGACACTCCATTACACTCGTCCAAAGTTTCTCAAGCTCTGGGTACCGACCCGCCGGTATCGCTCCCCAGTGAAATGTACAATTTTATGAGAGGCAATCGGAAGAAGTACGCCCCTTCCGTCGCGCAACAGCCCTCGGCTCTTCGAAAAACTTACGTTCTGGCCGCAGCGCTTCCCAGAAAATGTCATTTCGGGTGCTAACCCTAGAAAAATTGACCACGTTGCGATTGCACAGTGCAGTGAAGAACGGGTACAGTGATCAGTGACTTAAAGGAGACAAGTTCCATTCAGCGGGTGGAAGAAAAGAAACGCCGGTAGTGAGATCGGCCGCTATCGTTGAGCGAGAGGAATAGGGTGCGCGGGGGAGTCTCGACGGAAGACAGCGGGCCCAACTGCCCAACTGCCGAGAAGCACGAGAAGCGAGGCGTCGTCCGGCCGGGAAGACGAGGAAGGCTCGAGGCCTTCCGAGGTCATCGAGGATGCCACCACATCCACCGCTACCTGGATGTACAGGCTTTTTGGTAAGTGCAATATATGGATCTTAAACTTTTTAAATCACTTTATCCCTGATACCTTTCCTTATTTATGACCTTTATTAAGGTTTTACCTATTCTCTCTGAGTATGAATCATTAGAGATTTGCTGAATACTGCAACAAAACCGCATAGCTAATTAAACAACGTGGAAAAATTTGCTTACTAAGAGTGACTCGTTAATAAATTCAATTAAAAGATTTTTTGTTTAGATACAACATGCCAATTAAAAAAAATTTTTTCTATGCAAAGTGAAAGCGATTAGTCATTGTTGAATTTCTTGACTTTTTAACACGTGCACGGTACGAAGAGTCATCTTTCAGAAACTAAAACAGCTTAGAAATTCTTTTCAGTTATTGTGTATAAATTCAAGATTATAAAAACAATATTAGAAAAATTGAAATTTATAAATATAAATATAAATTAATTAAATTATTTAAGTTTAAATGTTCAGTAGAAAAAACTAAATATAGTCAGACTTAAGCTTGAAATACTTCATTTTCTTTAACTATCTCTTATTTGCAGGCTTTATCATGATAGGGACTTTTCAATTAATTACAATTTTTTAATTGAATTATATTATGTAACTCTTTATAATATAATAATAATAATATGTTCATGATATAAACATTCAAAGAAATAAAATGAAGAATAAAATGATCGTTTCTTATCAAATTTTATTAAAAAATTATCTTTTTGATGAAATCTAATAATGTCATATTGTTTAACAACATTTGACATGTGCTTTGGTTTATCATTTCTATTTCAAATGGACAGATTAAGAAATAAATTTCTCATGCATAATAAAAAATCAAAGACCAGTTTTACACGGAGAGAGTTTATCATATTTAAGCTCCACCCGAAAATAATTTATGTCAGAACGCATGCTCATTAGTAATTCAATTCTATTTAAATTCATGAAAGAAAAATAAATTAAATAATACATTTTGTTATGAAAATTAACTTTTACTGTTAGTTGCTTTTAATTGTATGAAAAATATCTTTTGTGAAACAATATTTGAAAAAAATTATATTTTTATTATTACATTTAAAAAAATAATTTAATAAACTTTTCCTTTATTTTTTGTTGAATGAACATTAGATTTAAATAAAATTATTTGAAGTGATCGAAGTGGTTTCTTAATTTATTAACTTGCTATTTAATTTAAAGGGAGATAAATTCATCAATTTAATTGCATAATTTCTACAACCTTGAATTATCACTACTCACTTAAGCTAATTTAGCAGTAACAAGTTTTCTACTAAAGAATTATTGATTGACGATATTTATCTTTCTCTGACATTTATGTAACACCATAGACTATATAACGTCACAAAAAATCAAATATCTATGAGAAAATATTCCTTGGAAAAAATTTTAATCCGCGCTTTTAACTACTGGAAGTTAATTTTAATATTCAACATCTAATTTAAAAATATTGTAACATCTTCATAAAATTTCAATTAATTAATAAAACTATTTTAATTTCTGTACACGTTATTTTATACATGTTATATTTCTTTTACATGTAAGTTGAAAGATTTTTAAATTATCAATAAAAAATCCTAGTGAGTAAAATGGTAACGTTTTTATATTATTCTATCTTAATTACGTGTGTGCAATTTATAATATATATCTATTAGACGTTCCTTGACAATTAACGTGTAATTCTAATACCCAATACATGACAATTTTAAACCAAGAATCCTTTGCTCGGCTATAGAAAAGCTATACAATTCCCAATTACTCCATGCCCTGTGATACCCTGATAACAAAGTGAAAAAATTGACCAACGTCAACAGACGAAGGTGGAATTTCGCTGGACGGCTACAGCGGTGCCGTGGAGAGACTCCCGGACTGCTTCGACGGCGTGGCGACCAAGAGCGAGCAGCTTCATCAGCATTTGCACGGAAAAAACAGGCTAATCGGGGACTACGAAGCCATGGTTGCTCAGGAGGGTCAGGCTCAGGGCTACAGCGAGCTTCTGCACCAGCAGCACCAGTCGACGCGGGCTCATGAGCCAGAAGAGATCATATCCATCGAGGAACTGAGGCCGCGAGATTCGGGCGCCGCATTGCCTACCTCCTCCAGCGGCGACTCGAATCATGTTTACCTTCAACAACGGCACCAACAGACCTACTACAACCTGGTACCCGTTCAAGAGTAAGCGCCTATCTCCATGATACACAGATATATTTTGTAAACACGATAAGGCAGCGGTATAATTACAACAAAATAAAACTTTTTAAATTTTTTATGGACAATCTCTGGCTGTTTCTATAAAAATACATCCGACTTTAGATCATCCGTGCAAGCTGATACTGATTTTTAATATTTTCACATTAAAGAAATAGGAACTCTTACGATCAAGCAGAAATTTAACAGAACGTCTAAAATATAATAATTATACATAAATTAGTTGTAAATATTTTACACGAGGTAAATATTCTACCTATAGAATTTAATTATTTCTAATCATTGCAATCAAATCAACTTATCTTTTTTATATTAAATTTATTGTTACTAGTTCTATTCACTTCACTTTATATGAATGTTTTCAATAATAAAAAATTCTGTTAAAAAAAATGACATTCCATCTGGTAAGCATATAACGCTTGAGATAATATTTTTCGTGCACTAAGTAAAAAAACTTGTCAACCATGATTTCTTTATCAATAGTAAATTAAATATCTAATTAAATAACTAAGCTGGTCAGCGGAAAACTGTTTTAAATTATTCTCGATTATTCATTAAATATTTAATATCTTACACTTTGCGAATCATTTGCAAATGAAGAAATTACGACGTCGGAAAAACATTCCTGTATGAACGTCACTCAGTCGAGGAAAGACGAAGAAGCTAACTCAAGAGCGATAACAGAAAAGAACACGCATTCGATATAGCATCAGAACTCCTCCCCCCTGCGGCAGTGTACAACGTTTGAACTACCGCGCCGACCAAATAAAATTACGTTAATCGCTGACTCGTTACATCATCAGTCGTGAGTAACTTGCGGAAAAGAAGTCGGTGTATTCGTAATGCACCGGGAACTGCATCGTCGTCTATAACCGGCGCCGTCGCACGACTCGATCGAGCAGATAAGCGGTCGACCTTGGCGCTTCTGACTTTTCAATTTTCCTCCACGGTGCAAAAGCCTTTTTTGGATCACCTTCTATGACGATACTTGTACAAATTAAACGAGGCGAAGATGCGCGTGAATGGCGCTTTATTTTTGAGGTGGGACGTGGTTTTAATAATGCAAATGTCCATTTAATATATTTTAAGTTCATTTGTATATTTTCTTAATTTCTACTAGAATTACAAGTGTAATCCTAGTAGATTTCGTAGAATAATGCAAAGTTGAGAAGAAAATATTATTTAATTTTCAACGAGTTTATTCTAACATGTTATTGATATAGATGAAGGTTAAGTAAACATTAAATTAGAAAATTACTACTAATTTCTTTAAAAATTAAATCGTTTTGCGATATGTTCATTCCTTAAATCAAAATTAAATCTGTTTTATATTTCCTTATTTTCAGAACGATATGAGTAAGCACTGAAGTTGTAAATGATCATTATAATTCTAATCATTCCATTATAAACTTTTAGTAAGATGTTTTACACTAGTTATATTTTAAACTTTATGTGCAGTTGCAATCATATTATGAAGAAATTATTTATCAATTATAGTAATATCTTACATTTAATATGTTAGTAACGATCGCAACAAGGATTAGAAAGTATTTATTATTTTATTAATTTTTTATTACCCATAATATAATAATCTTTTTTGGAATTTTCACTGTAGAAAATAAAAAAAATTCAATTACCAAACAAAATAAATTTATAACTTTATACATTAAAATTAAAATTACTTGATGTGATATTAATTTTGACTATTATATTTAATAATTTGTATAGTTTAGTAAGTTTATCGTCAGCTTACTATCTGATATAGAATAAAAATCTGTAACAAATTTTTCTACATATGATATGATGGATAGTATATTTAATAATTATATTGTTATATCTCTGCATCTACAAATATAAACTATAAATATAATACCCTATGAGTATCATGGACTCTCCGCTAGGTACACTGAGTGCAATGTTTATCATACTCTGTGGTAAAACTATCACAAGTTGTTAATGGAAAAAATTACTAAGCTTGTTATTAAAAATGATCCGATTTTACAGTAAATAGTAATAAAATAATATAAACACTTTTTAGAAGGTTTGATAATTTCTTCAAATTGATCAGTTTGTTATCATTCGACCAAAGAGTATAGTAAAGAATACTAAATAGCTTATTTCAGTACAAACGAGTTATGAAACAAAAGATGCATCTTTTTAATTAATTTAAAAACAATGTAGATAAAACTTTATGAATTGAATATTAATCTATGTTAAAATACTAGTTACAATTATAAACTCTATTCACGCTATTTCTATAGATAGTCTATGCATTTAATAGTGATCTTCAAAACGGTTATATCTGAGAATTTTGAAGGATAAAATCATATGTAATACGTATAATATTCTATGAAAAATACAAAGATGAAAATCATCCAAGTAAAGCATATATCAATATGTCAATCCGCGAAGCGTGTTATTCATTTCGGTAGAAGGCAGGAGAGATCTGTAGGGTCAGATCGGCAGAAGCTGCGCTACGCTTCGTAACAATAGGCCTCTTGCTCCACAGGAGTCCGTGCTCAACCGTGTACTTCGGGGAGCTAGAGTCCGCGGCGGCCCTGGGGGGCGCCGGGGCGGCCGGGGACCGGGCGGACTCGACGCGCCCGGCCTCGGAGGCCCTCGCGGCCCCGGCCCCGAGCGCCGGCCTCGTCCTCGCGAGCAAGCCGACCCCCAGCAACGCGAGCAGCACTAGCAGCAACCCCTCGGCCGGGGCGGAAGGCCACTACCCGGGCGGGTCCATGCTGCCCGACCACCAGGCCGAGCACCCGCGGCTCGGCTCGACCGGAAGCCGCCACTACCACCACCACCATGCGAGGGGCTCGTCCGCGCAGGCGCGGGACTCGCGGCAGGTCGCTCCCGCGGCCCCCGACGACATGCATCAGCACTCGAAGAAGAGAAGAACATTTTGCAAGTACGTCCACGTGTATATACTAGGCGAGCTCGCTTGCGACCGATGTTCATTGTCAATTTACATTTAAAAGTTATCGCTTAATTCGTTTTTTTTTTTATAAAGTTTACTTCCTTTTTTATAATATTAGTCGATACGCTTATATCCTCACTTGTGTCTTTCTTGTTGCTTGGTCGATTAAAACGAGAATCTTTAAAGACCGTAGATTAAGTATCGATACAAAAAAAAAGGAACAGTGCTCGTTTTCATGCTTTGGAAACGAGAATTTGAAGAAACCGTATGACTTGTCCTCTTGCAAATTCGACGCGAAAGTACGAGTTTCGCACGCAGAAGCTGGCAAAACTTGGCTTATAAAGAGAAGCCACGCGCGAGCCCGAAGCCGGAAAGCAAGAGCCAAGAATCGAACAGCTGTTTTGAATGTGTTTCGCGTAGAAGGCTTCAGCGCGCACCTCAACCCTTTGATCCTCGCGACTGTGAATACAGGCACGAAACGCGTTCAAAGCTCGGCAATTATCGCCAGTCGAGACTTTCCAAGTCTTCGTCGTAACCGCGTACAAGTAGAAATTCCATGCATGAGTAAATCAATTTGTCTCTCTAAGAATACACATATAGTTTGCCCCCCGTAAAATGTTTTAATAAGGAAATTATTATAAGCATACATTGTTAAAATAAATTAAAATTAAGAAAAAATATATATTTTCATTAAAAAATAAAATTACTTCTAAACCATATAATTACAAATATCTTTTTTTTTATTAAAATTAATTTTTATTGATTATACAAATTGTACATTGTTGCCATACTGAACCTATTTCTGATTCTTCGAAAAGAATCATTCCACAGAAAAGACACTATTAAACTTCATGCTGTGATGTATTCAGAAAGACTATAAGTCTTAAATTAGATGACTGTGGGTAGTTGGAAAACTTGGTCTTTATGCTCTATGCCGATGACAAGTGAGTGACGATGTGTACAAATTTAAAATAACACACTAGCATGATATTTAACTATTCACTGCTTGCATAGCGTTACAGCAATTTATTATTATAAATGCTTATCAATTTCCTTTTCACATTTACATGTAATTTGAAGCGTATATTAATTACTATGATTACTATAATCATCATTAAAGGGTAAAAAACACAAATGTTCTACCCACGCAATCTTATTTGATACCAACACTTTTTTTAAAAATGCACCTTTGAAATTAATATATTTGAGCAAAAGCAATTGTTTACATCTAGTACAAAATATTGTTTGAAAAATGAATTAATACCCATATTTTAGTAAATTTGATAAATTATTCACAATTTAATTAAATAATTCAAATTCAAGCCTATTCTATAATTTTATCATTATGAATATCTATAATCTAAAGAATTGTAATTAATCATAAGCTATATATGAGTTGTCTTTCATTAGATAAAACATATAGGTAGTAAAAAATTATTTTATATTTATTAGACAAATAATTTTGCAAAATAAGTTATAAAGGAGCCAGTAAAGTGCATTGAGTAATGAACACCTTGTTAGAAATTTGAGAAGAAATATTGTGATTAAACAAATGACGTAAGGAGCAGCTGAACTTTTGAAATAAAAATGGAAGTCGAAAGTACTCAAAGTGTATATGTGCAACGGTATCAATTTCAAAAGATGCTTGCCCAGCTTCGTGAATGCAAGCGATCCACGAATATTGTGTTAGGTTCCCGTGAGTATAACGAGCGAATGGAAGCACAAGCATAACTGTAGCAAAAAATCGATGAAAAATCTCAAAGGTGCAGCTCTTCGCAATTTCGTATTGGCGCAAGCGCCGCTTACACGTACATATACACTGTGGGATTAGCGCGCTGCACGCACGCGGAGCGTATCAGACAATAAGCGCCGGTTAACAGCAGTAATTTTGCGAAACAGGAAGGGGTCCGGTACTATATTGCGCTGCGGGCGATCGGCCGGTTGAAAAAAATCAAAAATTTATAGACCAGATCGTTCTCTCCCAGCGCCGATCCTCGCGCGCGTTCGCGCCCGCCGCGCGGCCGACTCGAGTTGCGCAACGACTTTTCGTTAATCGGATATATCGCGATAAAGGCGCGAATATAACCGGGGCTTTCGCTCTTTGCATAATTCATAGACATCCGAAGCGCCGGCCGCGATCCCCGCCGCGCAACCGATCGCGACGCCTCGTGCGTTCGTCCGGCCGGGCCCAACCGATTTTTCACGCACTTACCCCGGGTGACACGATTTCCTCGCGGGCCTTTCTTCGCCTGCCGCGCCCGAGGAGAAAACGCGCGCGGGAGTCCTTCATGCCGCGGTCTTGCGTAACTGAGCTTTCAACTGCCACGCGCCGTTAAGTTAAATGCGCCGTGGGATTGTTGTAGCTCCATTTTTCGAATATCAATCTGTGTATCCCTTGGATAAGGTGGCATTGAATGTTATGAGCGACGCGAGCTTATGTGCAGTTTGCATAGAAATTCGTAGTATTGCAGGCCTAATGTTATTTATTGTCTTTACGTCTGTCGCGTCATTGATCGTGCGTGGGAGTGACTTTTAGAGACCTGCAAATAAAGAATATGTATTATAATTAGATATCTATATTCATTTATTTAATACATAATATCCGCTGTGTCTTAATTTCAACTTTGGATAGTTTATTTATATTGAAAAAACATTATATCATAACTTAAGGCTTGAAAGCAAAAAATAACCTTGTTATTAATGTTTTTATAAAAATTATTTCTTTGATAAAAGCTATCAACTTATAGACTTGAATAATAATTGCATAAATATAAATTTAGAAACGTTTTATTACTAAATACCATTTTCCGGCTGCAAAAAAAAATTTCGAAAAATGGAACGCCCTACCAGTCTCAACTGGATATACTGATGCCGTAATGTTTGTTATATAAGCAAATTGAATCTCTCATTGAGATTTTCGGATGTCGTAATATTGTTCAAAGCTCGCTATAATATATCAAATATTTTTCTCTTGTCCTCAAACCAATTCAAAAAGCTTTGAATTTTTAATTATATTTTCTTGCAAATATCTATACTAATTATACAATCTCGTACGTGAGTGCAAGTATTTTGATTTATAATGATACTTTGATATAATTCATGAGTGGTGTATATGCATTTAAAATACTCTGTCTGTTTAGTGATAGTAACGAGATACTAGACGATCAAGGTGACGATGCCAAATCTATTCGTTCGAACGACGACAATAAGAAGTAAGTAAACGATCGTTAGCTGATCAATTAAAAAGAACCATTACGCAATTGATATTGCTGAATCAAGTTTTAATTATTTCATTTAAGAGTATAATCGACAAAATTACTTTCCCGTATGATTCTACTTAAATAATTGCAGAACATCAAGGTTTTATCATTTTAGGATAATACAACGTCTTGTAAATTTGTAATTACATGTACAGATAAAAAACGTTGGTTTAAATTATGCACGAGTTTGAATAAACCTGAATGAGATTTAACAAAAAGAATTTTTTATAAATAAATATGCTAATAAGTCAAGGTATAAAAATATATACAAAATGTATGTAAAATTTTACACATAATGCTATAATTATAAATTATAAATATAATTATTTTGACACTTTAAGTATGACTGACTTTAGAAATCTTGTAATAGAATACAAATAAATTCATTTGCCATATTAGAAAAAAATTCATAATAGATGAGTAGAAACGAATTTATGAATATCAATAGTCACTTTGAGCTTTAGCTTGATATGAAATGTATTCATCTTGTCACTAGATTTAGTCTAAGATCCCAATTCATTTTAACTTCATACCAACATTTAATTGCCGGTTTATGATTGAATTATTGTAATATAGATTCATATTTTATTAAGAGAAACCAATTACATTTATCTCATAATTATATACTACCCTTAGAAATACATCATCTCACTTACTTTTATTTTATACACGCAGATCAAATATAGTACTTAAAGACTATAATGAAATTTAAATTTTAGAATTGATTTAGATATTCAATTTTTTATACATGAAGTTGCTGTTAATGATTGCATAAAGACATATTATTTAATTACGTATAAATATGAAAGCATCGGCTATTAGGCAAAACTGACCCATATAAATGGTCAATGAGTTAATCTAATAAAGCCTTCAATCAATATAATAAAAACATGAGTAAAATAAAAATTATTTAATGAAGAATTAGATGCCAGCAACCAAGTTATTTCTTTTGTATATTAGTTTTTTTCAACGAAATCTACCGGAAACCACTTCAATTTATCCCAGGGTCATTTCATAAATTATTATGTTAAGCATGATCATTCTAATTTAAATTTTTTGTGCAATTGAGAAACGTATACAGTGTGAATTTTATCACATAGCCAATTAAAAATCAATGAATTATTACATGATCTACTGTGGAATAAATTTTTAAAATCATTTTGATCACGGATTACAAATTGTAATATAATTATCAGCTTTCAGTTAATTTTCAGCAACTTCTTGATATTTTAATATACATAAATATGGAATTTGTAGAATAATCATTTCATTGTCAGTAGACTTAACAATAGACTGTTATAAGTAATAATCCTTTACAGATACTACATTTATTTCTTAATGAACTAATCCGTAGATATTTTTTTTTTGATAGGCAGAACCACAGTGAGATAGAAAAAAGGACGCCGCGACAAGATGAATACGTACATAATGGAACTATCAGCGATGGTACCAATGTGTCACGCTATGTCACGTAAGCTCGACAAACTGACGGTCCTAAGGATGGCCGTTCAGCATCTCAAGACGATTCTCGGAGCCGTTACTTCCTATACCGAGGGCCACTACAAGCCGGCCTTCCTCAGCGACCAGGAGCTCAAAACCCTCATTCTCCAGGTTACTTTCATTTTTCTCGATCTAATTCTAGTCAAACTAAAGCTGCTACACCTACCTTTAAACGAGTACCGGATTAAAGCTCAATTTTATAACGTTACCCTTGCCCCGTACGATTGGCCAATCCTGCCCGTCTTTGGTAACCGGCAGTAATAAAGTAATAATGAAGTACGCACTCGATAATAACGTAATTTAAGGAGCCGAGGGCGACAGGACACTCGGATCAAGCCCGCTCGGGCAGCCGGACTCGCGCTTTATCTATATCGGGAACTCGGAAACGAGCTTGCCGATTTCGCAAGCCGGCGGCAGGTTGAGCGACGGCGGCGGCGGCGGCGGCGGTCCCGCGCGAGCCTATTATTTCGCCAATGGTCAATTATTGTGGCGGCGTCAAGCGGATGCGGGGTTTCGAAAACGGCTCGCGCGATCCGCGGTGCACTTTCCATACGGCGCGCGGCCCGAGATAAAGCGCGCGCCGTTATATATGTGCACACAGCGCCCGCCCGGACTTATCTCGCCGGCGCGCTATCATTACCGTTCTATACGCGCGCACACAGGCGCGCCCCGCCGCGAAAGTACAACTCGCCGCGGGTGCAGCCGAGATTAATTTGCTCGAAATTCCGTTACGCGCCAACTCGACCGCGCGGCCTTTTTCATTGTCGTGACCCGGGGCGGTGCGGCCACCTCCCGTCTAACTTTTTCCCCGCCGCGTCTGTGCACCGGCAGCGCGTATATATCGCGCCTGATAACCGGCGAGCCGGCTAGGATAATAAAAGATTGGATTTTCTTTACGGAGCCGGACGCTTGGCCGTGCAGCTGTATTGTGGACCCCGCACGGTTGCCAAACGATTTATTCGCCCGCGAGTCTATATATGCTAATCGATCGCGGTATGAACCTTTTTCCCTCCCCCGATGACTTAACATGTGTATTGTGCTGATTGTCCACCGAAGATTTATGATATTGATAACGAATCTTATTGAAGGTTAATTGACTTTCCTTTGACGGTACCTATGTTGCACCCTTTGTGAATAAATTTTCCACTACTGTTCAATATTAACAGGTTAAGAATATATGCTCGTTCCAATCGTTTGATTTCTTCTTTATGTTATTTTATCCTTTAACTTTGCTTTTTCAATTATTGGTACGTTATTACTGTATTTCCTCAGTTACAATAATTGGTTAATGAAATAAAAAATGTAAAATGATGTAACACTGATAAGCAGCAAGAAGCACTAACGAGAATTACAGCTTTTTCTCTCGAGAAGACTGAAATTGTACTTGAGAGTTAGGGCAAAAGGGAAAGGTCGTTTTAATGGAGATAGAAAAAGCGTGAGCTCCGATTACGGGAGCGTTGGTGTACTTTATCGTTAGGGGCAAAGACTGCGACTAAACCGAAAGTGCTAAAGAGGACTGGAGCATAGAAAGAGATAGAGATAAAGTAAAGAAGAAAAAATAGCGGAAAAATGCGCCAAACAATGCCGCCTTCCGTTTGACTTCTCTCACATGCTATAATGATAATGTACGCGCGCTCTTTAACTTTCCCGTACAATATCTCGAATCCAAAGAGAGTTACGTCGATTTGCCGGCATTCGTGCATAACCTTTCACCCATGTGTTGTTGTGCATGGGAGTGAATGAATAATCAGTACGTAGTCTTTATATCTATATAACTGACACGAAAAGAAAACATTTATAATAAGCTGAACTATAATCCCAAGGACTTGCCAGTACGTATACTATCTAACGGGGTATATCGCGTTAATTGATCAATCGAAATCTACGAATCATATTAATCATATGGCTATAATATTATTTATCATAACGATGATATCAAACTACATATAAAAAAAATCATTCTTCTCTCCTCTGCTTTCAAAATACAAAATATTTTTATTAAAAGTATTTCTCAGAAGTATCTTAATTTTTATATTGGTCCTTAGTAGATCAAGAAAATATTGATAGGACATCGGAAAAATGCAATTTCAAATAACTTTGCGGAATGCATCGAGCTAATAAAGGTTGATTGAATGAAAATCATACCTTTTGAAATAATAATTTACTACAAGCAGTAAAAAGAAAATTTCTGTTGAAATATTGAATCAAACCTAGATATTATACGGTACTTTTCAAAATATAGGTGAGAACAGCTAGAAAATTTAAATGGTATATTCAAACAGCACATTAATTCCAATTTCCATTATTCATATTTTTCAAATTGCCAACTACTTTAATCGTATATTCGTAAGGAAGAATGCCGTTGCTATTACAGTAATTTTTGAAGTGCTTTAAAATCTAATTAAGCTTGGAATGTTTCTATTCTTTTCTGTTATCAGTTTAAATTATGTTTATACACCCTGATCACACTTTTTTTAATTGTACTTTGAATTCTATTACTTTCGAAAGAATTTATATAATGAAAGTACAATAAATTTCATTTTATCTATTTTTTGTAGCATTGAAAATTTACAAGTCGAGTACTTGCTTCATTACACTATTTACATTTCTTCACGCGTAAATGCTATGATTCGAGCATTTATTGCCCTATAAACGTTTTAGTACAGTATTCACTGATCCAAAGTACAGAAAACATCGCCTTGATAAACTATAAACGTTATCTATACACGTATTTACACTATATGTAACAAGAATGGATAAATAAATTTACAAATTTTTCAAAAACGTAAAATGTATTTACTTAGAGTCGTTTATTCTAAGATTTATATTTGCACTTTATTAAATAATGATAATGCCCGCGCACTTTTCAACACCTCATATATCTGACTATTAAATGCATTATTATTGCAATCAACAGACGACGAGTGTCGTGGAGAATTCACTAAACAATAATTAATGCTTTATTCAAATGCTCGTTTCCCTTAAATAATAGATCGATCCCTTATTGAGCATTAAATTATATTTAATATAATACGTCTTAAATAAATTTATTTTATTGAAATATTTATCAAAAAAGTATATATCTATATATTAGATTTTTTTCTTTGTAAATAGTAAAAAACATTATCATCACTATAAACTTTTAAATGAATTCATAAAATGAAAGTTATATACAGAAGTTTTAAGACATTTGGAATTAATGTACTATAGATTCATAAACTGGAAATCATATATGTATAATAAGATTGAATTCGTTGATTAACGTTCTGTTTTTTTTCAAACTGGTTTTATGACAGCTACATTTATTGTATCTATGTCTCCATTAAACCAAAGAAAACAATGTTGCAGTTATATAAGCAATTGAAAAGTCAATATTTAAAATCAGTAATTGCCAGTCATTTTAAACAAATGTACAAAAAGAAATAAGTTGCATCAAAATAAAAATGATTAAATAAACGGCAATCCTAATCAATGTAGAAATATACAATGAAAAGGCTGCGTGACCCGCATCCTAACTCGTAATCTCCTACCTTAACGAAGCGGTGAACTACACTTTCTCTTGCTCACCGCGGCGAATAAAATTCTAAATAGGTTTGCGGAAACGAACCGGAGCCGCTTATCGGTTAGCCCGAGAACGCGATCACAGCTGAACTTGGCGGCTACGTAGCTACACGTGCATGTGCCGGGCTTCGCATACTGCCTGCATTCTCACGGTCTCACGAGCGTCGTGCGCCCACTTTTCACCGGTTAAGCTAATCGGCCCGCGCCCCTTATGCAATCCAAGCGCTCAATTTCACATTGTCAAATTAGTCTTTATCAGATATGTGCGGCCTGCAGACAGCAGGAGGGTTCATGAAAATTGCAACACCCGGGGACTGTGAGGTTTTTAATTAAATTCATACTGACTTACAATTTATGGGCGGTTTGTTTAATTGTTAAACTGTCTCTAAGTACTGGGTTATCATCGCTTCAGTAATTGAACTCGAGAATTTACGACGGTGTCAATCTGAAAATGTGTAAACGCTGTTAGTTTATGATGTTTTATTCAACTCATATTACAGTAATCTTAATGCAAGCAGTTCAAATTGTTGTTAATTATTCCATTATTAATAACTTTTCTAATATGAAACAAAGATAATGTTTCAACTTAAAATTGATTTTCTTCCACATGATTGATAATAAAAGATAAATTGAATACCTTTAATTAAATGCAAATTTATCATAACTGATCGAAAACTGATATGAGATTTTCAAACTGACATACTATGTTTTTCCAATCGCATTCCATCGGCACTCGATTGTTTTGCACTAGTTATTCATCTAATCAAAATCAGAATATAACGACAATGGAATCGTCAGAATGCAATTCTCGAATGACCGTTGAGTTAAAGACCTTGAATGGAAGTAAAACCTTCGAAGAAATACGTCAAATTTTGCTCTATACTTATACAGCAAAGTTAACTGTACATACGTTAAAGAAAGAATTTTCTGTTATCCTTTCAACGAGGGCGCAGCCTTATATAAATATGCTGGCAGGGGGAAAGAAGAACAATGAATGGTATCTGAAAATATCCTTTCGCTGTTACAGGCAGCCGAGGGTTTCGTCTTCGTCGTGGGTTGCGATCGGGGTAGGATTCTCTATGTCTCCAAGTCTGTCTTCCAGACACTCAATTACTCTCAGGTAAGAATCTACAACGATTTTCATTTTTATGTAATTTTATTAATTGAAAGTGAAAAATTTGATGGAGATGTCTATTAATGCTCGGTAACAGTTGATTTGAAAAATGTAGACTTCTCGTTATTTACACGTGTATGATACGTGTGAGATGTAAATACTTTTGTAATATACGATATTAACAGGATGTAAATAAAATTTTCTGTTACGATCGATAACATCAACGCGATATACAACTTCGCGCACCATTCAATCTGGTGGACTTTTTCCCCAAAGAAAATCGACTCATTATTTATACCGTGCTTACTCAACTATGAATAATATTGGTTCTGTGAGCACTTGTTCGAGTTATTTAAAAATCGCATCGTATATGAAAAAATGATATTAATTTCTCGTAATAATTTTACTCGGAACGTGTATACTAGATACTAAAATTAAAAATATTTTTTGCGTCGTATTTATGCACATGATTCGTAAAAGCTTTAGTCCGTATATCTTATACCTAAAAATGCGGTTATACGTTAAAAAATGTAAAGAGAGCATTTTATGATATTATCGTTAAATTTTACTGTATTATATAATATCATACAATTTATTGTATGATAATAATTGTCATTGCTATACGTAGCTATACGTAAAATATGGCAAATTAAAATAATTTACAATATTTTAGTTTAACTTTTGAGTAAAAATTTAAACAATTTTTAGACAAGTTTTTTTGAGTCTTTTTAAGATCTCGAAATTGAACAAAAGTATTATGCGCTAATAGAATATCAATTGAATAAAAGTATTATAGGTATCCGAAGATATGTATATTAGTTAACATGCCATACTACACGGTCTCGATTTTCAAAGATTTTTATTGCATTTTTATGGGTTGCATCATTGATTTAATGCACTATTTTGATTAACGCCGATTATTGACGATTGTCATTATTCTACCAGGCTTGTAATTAAAAAGATAATTACATGAAATCTCTTCTTAAGTTTGTTTTAACTGTCTCATTTGTCCACGTCACCTGCCACAAAAAATCTATCCGTCATAACGCACGTCCAACCGGCAACCATTCACCTAAATCGCCTTCCATTCAACATCGATACAAATCGCGCGTTAAAGTTAACATTGCAATTGACGTGCGAGCGACTCTCGCGCGGTTATACGCGATCGGCGATCGAGCGTGGGAGTTGCATCACTGCAGCGGAATGACGGGGGGCTTTTATTGTCCGGTAAATTAGTTGTCCCGCGCCGGGGAGAAACGCTAATCCTCAACGGACGGTTCAGTGCGTACCGGTCCTCGGCCCTCGGCGACCGGCGAGTCACCTCGGAATGCCACTCGCGAAATATCGTTGTCCGACGGCCATAGGTATACTCGGCGGCGAGCGGCGAGAATTAATGGTATCGCGCGGCCGGCGTACACACGTATATACATATAGTGAACTTTGGCGAGCGGATCGGCGGGCGCAGCCTCTCGCGGCGCGCGCCTTTGGATATTTATCGGCGCATAATTTAATGATAGTGTTGGATCACTCGTTAAAGACCTGTTCTAAACGGAGCGCGAGCGGTCCACTCGCTCCTGTATAAATCCGCTCGGCCGCGGGCTTGCGCAACGGCGCTGTGAGGGCGCAGGAGGTGGAAAGGCAATCAGCGCGATCGAAATCTCAATTCGGCTGGGAATGCTTCTATTTTAAGTAGCGCGGCTTATTAACCGATTTCTTCGCGTTTTCAAGCGGCCATTATGTGAGAGGTAATCGCCGCCACGCGAGACCGCAGCGAGTACAGCGACCACATTTAGATGATCGCGGCATTTATCATCGTGGTCACTTTCCGCGCTAATGCGTATACGCTTTTTGCGAATGAACGTTTGTAAAACCGGGCCCGGGCCACGTAATGCAAACCTATAACGCTAATATGGGATTTGGCGAACCTTCGTGCCCGTGTCACCTGATGCAATCGCCTCCGATAGATCCAGATAAATCAGAAACAATTGTAGGTTTATGACCTTGATGTAAGTGACAAGAAGTGGAATTGTATAATATTTTACAGTATAATAGGACTTCGTAAGGGACAATATAATGGCACGGTAGATTACAAACGTACAATCGCATTGTCCCGCGCGGAGTACCATAAATTGAAATAAATACCTAGGCCCCGTTGCCTCTGATTTCCGCGTGGAAAGGGAATGGACCACACCCGCATGCGTTCGAACTTTCTCCCTGCTAGATATGTTCTCCGGTTTGCCAGCTGTGCAGCCTATTACGAAATAGTCTTGCGTGAGCGATAAGCGACCTTGAACTCGGACATCCTTATACGTACTTATACTGCGCTTTTACGATCGTTTTCTTTATTGACACAGTACTTTTATCGCAATTATTATACTTAAACAATATCAATTTATCAATTAAGTCTATACTTATTTTAGCGTACAAAATTTTTATATAATGAAACAAAAGAAAACATAAAGATATTTGTATTTATAATGTTGAAAATTCATAGAAATGACTGTTATGATTACAAATATATATAAGCAAAAAAATCATAGAATATATATGCAAATTAAAAATTCGTTAACAATTGCAAAACAGACATAAACGTTATTTTTTGTAATTCTTACTTATGTTATTTAAATTATTAAAACATATTATCGTAATTAATCCATTGATTGTAAAAAACTAAGTGGAACTAAATGATAGATCTCGGTTTTAATTAATAATGAATATACAATATATTCAAATTCTCTTCTTTGCGAAATCACAAATTATTTTTCAAAATTATAAATTATACTCACGACGTTAATATTTATTATTTCGTAAAATTCGATAAATTTCTGTACCTCTTAAAACTAGGTAATCGTATACATATATATAGAATACATGTGTTAGTTTATAGATTTCTAATTACAATTGATATCCAAAAATAATATATGATCGGTGTTTTCTTAATGACTTATTTGTTCGAGTCTCCCGAGGAGTCTCCTCTAGTGAATTTTGAACGATTATGACGTATGTTTGAAAATGCCAGATTCATTGATTTTAAATAGGGTATTTTGAGCTTCTCTGACACAAGCACTCGTTTTCTTTCGTTCTCTTTCTTTCTGTTTTGTGTATGCATCTGAACAGGGCGATTTACTGGGACAGAGTTGGTTCGACATTCTCCATCCAAAGGACGTAGCCAAAGTTAAGGAGCAGCTGTCCTCCTCAGATCTGAGTCCGCGTGAGCGTCTCATCGATGCCAAAAGTGAGTACTTTTAAAAACTTCGTATAGTAAATAATGAAGGCGGATGAAACCTAACATTATGTCATATCTTTGATGTTTTTCCAATATGCAACGGTCTAAAAATAAATATTATAAATAAATGAAAAATTGTACTTAATTAAATAAATTATGCATTAAATCCGAGAATAAAGCAGATGAAACAGTGTCAGAATTGTACTCTGAAATGATTAAATTCATAATTTAAAGGTTTCATGACAATGTTCTTAAAATATTAGCTATATTATTAATTACATATTAACTCTCATAGAAATAATATTATAATTTAATGCTCGATTGATTATGCACCATTCATGTGGTTCATTCTAGAAATAATTGAAATCGAAATAGGTTTTTGAGTGATTAATTAAGTTTTTTATACATTTATAATTACGCATTCATGCACGCATGTCACAAATGATTATAAATTATGTACGAAAACGTTTATAAATGATTGGAATACGCTTGCCACGGCCTTCGTTGAAAGTGAATTATAGACGAAACAGTATGCAATTAAAAAGCTGAATTAGCAGCTTTTTCGTATCGTAATGATATTGGTCGTTTCGCTTCAAAGTCCAGCTTTGTGTTCAACAAAAGTTTCTGGAAAGTTTCACTTTGAATTCCGTACCGAAGAAGGCCCCGAAAAAAAAAAGAGCGCACCAATGAAAGCCCAATGCCTCGCAAGAGAAGAGCATGCATATCGGCCCCGCTGGAAGTCGTCATTTATTGGGGCCGCGGCTCGGCGACGCCGTTATCTCTTCCTCCTTTTTTCGCGCGACGGTGGCGGAGAGCCGCGCGAGAGAGACGGAGATCGCGAGTTACATCATGCGATATGGTCGAGATCGTTATATATATATACACATATATATATATATATATCGCACAGCCGACAGCGATTACGCAACCCCGCGCAGTGGCACTGTACCGGCGCGGGGGCCCTGTGTGTCTGCGCGGCTCGCCGCCGGAGCGAGGGAGAGGGCGAAATAATGATTTGCCTCGGTGCCGCGGGACAGGGGCAAAGTTGTCGACGTTTTCCTCCTCCTTTTGTTGTGCGCCCGCGAGACGGCCGCTATGCTTCTCCGCTCGTTTTTCGCGAGCGCCTGTGCTGCACCGCAGCGGCGACCTCCTACAGTTGCAATGGTGTCTCGGCTCGGACTTGCGAAGCTAATTTTCTGCCAACGAGCTTACATTGATCGAATGAAAAAGCGTAACAATAGATCGTAAATCGCAGAATGGTTCGAGTAAATTCTTCAATAAACGAAATAACATATGATTATGACAGAATTTGAGTGGCATAAAAGCTTATAGCCGTAGCACGACATCGATCTGTAAATAATCGCCCGTCGAGAAACGTTATAAATAAATTAGATTTCTTTTGGATAAAGTTGTGCACATGCGCATATATATGTACCTAAATTAATAAAGTAAAAGAATTCATTTTAAACAGGAAAAAATAAAGAGCGTGTATATAATCTCGTGAATATCATGCGTGCGAATACTACGATTAAGGAAAACCATTAACTCGTAATTAATTAAAATCAATGTAACGACATAAAAGTAAAAGCGTTATGTCGCTTACTAGAGTAAATCGATTTCAATTAACGTTCACGATGGTGATTCTATATAACGCATCTGCAAACATCGTTAATGAGTGCACGATTTGAACGTATATGTCTTACTTCCGAGCGCTCTTGACTTTGATCTTTGTTTTGACTCGCATCTCAGCTTCAATCTTCGTACAAGTGCTCGTTTTCTATTATGCAACTTAACTAACATATGCAATCTTCTGCAAGAAATAGAAGCGCACAATAATCGCCAAATGTATTCATGCTCTTTGCTTTTTTTTTTTTGCTGAAATCACTAGCTATGTTGCCGGTGAAAACTGACGTACCACAGGGCGTGTCAAGACTCTGTCCAGGAGCGCGACGCTCTTTCTTCTGCAGAATGAAGCGAAAGGTCGACGCGCGATGTGCCGAGTCGCAGATAAAGGAGGAGGCAGATACTACTACTGGTTGCCACAGACGGAAAAAGCAACAGAATCACGGTGAGTCTGTAATTACACGAACTACATCACTTGATAAGATTTATAAAACTATATTAGCCAGGCAATTAACCTAAATCATAACTTGAATCTAATATCTAACTAAGCGAGTATTTTTGTTAGGTTTTTAAGTTACTTATCATATTTTATCTTATATTATAATATACGCATCAGTTTAGTCACGGGAGATCGTCTCTATAAAATTCATTTAGCGTTTATTTCGATGCTTATGTAAAGTTCGATATCACGGGATATTTTCTAAGCGAAGCAAGAACGGGGGTTAAAATTGAAAGGGATCACAGGTGTTGCTGCCTTTTTACGAATCCCAGGTGGGCATATATCGCCCTGTCGTCGAGATAAGGCGAATACCCCTCGTGTAGTCAGGGAAAAATGAAAGAAAGTAGGCGAAGGTGGGGAAGCTATTGAAAGGACAGGCGTTTTATGCGCGATTAGCTTCCCGGGTTTTGTGCGCGCTTAGTGGGTGGGGATATAGTCGATAGTGAAAAGTCCTCGCGTCGACGGTGAAAAAGATATTTCTTTCACCTTACCGAGGCGCGGCTGCGAATTTCCGGCATTCGGGATCTCGTTTACAAAGTCCCGCCATTTCTGCATACCACATTTAAGGGTCGCGGTTCAATCGATATTTTTTAATGTATTACGTACTCTCTGTACATTAGAATTCATTTTCTGTTGTTTTACGTTCACTATAGCAGAAAAATTTTTAAATTCTATAACAGAAAAATATTAAATTTTGTTGAAACGCGGATAATAATTAAAATGAAATATATATTAAAATGTTATAATATCTCTAAAGCAAAATTCTCGTGGAATGAATTGAAGCTGCAGCATATTGAATGAGATAGATTGGTTATGCGTCAGTAAAATGCGATTACGCAATAATAATTACACGGATACATTATGTACAGAATATAACGATAGAAAAATTTCATCAAGTCTTATGAAAAAGATCTATCACATTTAATCATATCGGTGATGATCATATCTCGAGTAAAAACCCTATATTATACGCCTCGTTAGAGCTCTATTGGTCGTGTTTTAGTTGCCTGATTACATTTGCCATTTATTATCGATGGATACGCTTAGTTCGGTTAGAGAAAGCGAGGCTTTAAATTATAATTATGCCGAGATAGGCGGGTGTTACGCGTGACAGTCGCCACGAGAAGTAGACCTCTTAAGGATTTTCTGTAATTCAAAAGTCTCGTTTAATGAGATTTATAACATCCGTACTTTAATACAAGTGTCAACGAATAAACGTCTGGACGAATATGTATAGTGTGCAAAATGTGATATTTCGCACTAGCGCATTCCATTTATCCATTTCCGTAACGCTCTGCGTAGTCGAACAACGCGATAATCCACAAAGTCAAAAACACAACGATTCTTGTCATTGAAAATATATATACGCATGTATAAATGTGAGGATGCAAAGGCAACCACGTAATGATGCGTTGGTTGGATCTCTCTGATCGACAGATTGGAAATATTGCGTGATCCAATGCACGGGTTATCTGAAGTCCTGGGCACCAGCAAAGATAGGCCTGGAGGAGCAGGAGTCCGAGGGTGATGGGGAGGCCTGTAACCTCTCCTGTCTCGTGGCTGTCGGTCGGGTCCAAACCCCCCTCGTCGCCCCAGCATCCACGCCCAGGCGGCTCAAGCTCCGGAACATCGAGTTCGTCTCGAGGCACGCCATGGATGGCAAGTTCCTCTTCGTCGACCAGAGGTGCGTCCTGTATCAAAGGCAAACTTTCTTGCAAAGCTCGCGTTATGTCGAAAGAGAATTAGCGCTCGACCATTTACTTCGTATTGAATATCATAATTTTCTCAATGTACATAACTTTAGCTTTAATAAAACCTGTATGTTTTAATAGAGCGACGTTGGTTCTTGGTTTTTTACCTCAAGAATTATTAGGCACTAGTATGTACGAGTATTATCATCACGATGATATTCCTCATCTGGCTGAATCGCACAAAGCAGCACTTCAGGCATCCGAACGCGTTACAACGCAGGTATTCATCACTTGATTCCTATTGTATTTATAATTAAACTGAGAAATATTAACGACCATGATGAATTTCATAGAAAATTAATAATAAAATGCGATTTGATACAAGAATTGCATATATAATGTATATATAAATAGAAATTTATGGCATTATTATTAGGCAATAATGTTGTTAAAAATGCTCGGAAACATACTTGAAATTTCTAAATTTATTTTTGATCTCATCGCTTAAATAAATACCGCTGACTTACAGCTTTAATGTATTGAACAGTACTGATAATACAATCACCAACAAAAGTATCTTACTCTTTGTAGATTTATAGATTCCGTAGTAAAGCCGCAAGCTTCGTCAGGTTATGTTCGGAATGGAAATCATTCAAAAATCCTTGGACCAAGGACATAGAGTACCTTATAGCGAAAAATTCAGCTGTTTTGTAAGTTTAAAATTACACAAGAAGTATATCGTTTTTAATTTGTTGGCCACGGTTCAATATCTATCATAGTTCTGTGGTATATATTTCTTTTCTTTTCTTTTCAGCTCCGATACGCGACAAGTTGAAAGTAGTGCGAACCGAGAAGGCAGCAGCGTTCAAGAAAATTATGATTACTTTGCTCAAAGTAAATAAAGCAGTAAAATTATTTTAATTTAGCTATCCAATAGTTATCCAAAGATATCATATTCTGAAATAGAATATAATTTAGATATATTTATACATCGATCATCTTCAATCGATGTTAAAATTCAGCCAAATAAATTTACTTGTCTAAATAAAATCACTATACAATATACTTCTCCAATATGTACACTCCAATTATATTCTTCTGACTTTCATAGGTAACGGAGGACTCGAAAGACTCATATCGAGTCATGTTGAAGTAAGCAAAATCGGCCGTCAAATAGCCGAAGAAGTTTTGGATCTGCAGCGACGAAGTGATCAAGATTCATCATCAGGTAGCAGTCCAACACCGGCTTCAGAACCGACTGTACTTAATGCTGAGGTAATTACAAATAATAAAATATTTCTTAATTTTGCGTATAAAAATATATATAAAGAAACATATAATTTCTACTGAATTTCGGAGAATTATGTTGAATTTCGCTATAATAAATGCGATAATGGACTATACTATGGAAACCAAGAGTTTTCAATTTCTCAATAATGTAAAATATCCGTAGAAAAATTTGACATATTTAATGTTTAATCAACTATTTTAGTCTCAAATTACGACAACAGCTTCACCAGAGCAAACAACGAAGGTTCGACAAGCAACAGGCAGCGACAACAGCAGCAGCAACCCTCCACCCTCATACAATCACATGGATAGTAACAATGTTCAGTTGAACATCATTGCTGGTGACCAAGGTTATTTTTCTGATAATCTCTATTACAATTCTATCATTTTATAACGTTGGCGAGTCCCTGGAATGAATAATTAGTTTCAATATACAATAAAATAACAGTTCAAATTTTTAGGGCCTACGGGAGAAGAGCAGATGATGGAGATGATTAGCGGTACGACGATTAACGAGTCACCTAATCCAGTGCCAACGGATGGTAACGACGAAGCCGCCATGGCCGTAATAATGAGCCTCCTTGAAGCCGATGCCGGACTTGGTGGACCTGTCGACTTCTCCGGTCTACCGTGGCCTTTGCCATAGTATTTTAGTTCTCTTAATAATTAATCCATACTATTCAAAAGTGATCGTGTTTTAAAAACCTCCTATTTAAAAAGTTTGACATGTTTATCTATAAACCCATATACGTCATTGTTTATGAACATTAAACCTCAACTTAGGCATGTACAGGGAATTAAAAGTTACTTTTATTGTTCTAATAGTTTTAGAACGGATTAGATATATAAATTGCATGATTTTTAGTAATCGCTCTTTCATTATATTCTACAACAGAACAACATACATATAGTGAAATCTTCAATTAAGTCAAACTCGACAAAAAGTAATGATCGAGGTAATGAGTTAATTTGAGATATTCGTTCCACACGATGATGGTAAAATCAAACGATCATAGGATATATATAAACATATATATCAAATATCTATATTACCCAAATAAGTGATACTCTTTTTATATAAGAACAAGAAAAATTTTCAAAAGAATTGAAGTAATATAATAAAAAATAAGTGTCATAAAGCTGTCTTTCACTAAACATAATATTGATTATGGGTTTTACTATTCTTTGATCCGTTTATATTCAATTTAATGGAATACGTCAAACTTCAAACAGTTTGATTACATGCATATCGCAGTATGATTTGTTTAATTATAAAATTATAAATTAGTCGTCAAAGATCTCTAAAATAGTTATAAATCGGGTTATAAACAGATAAATATAGTCTGTGAATTTCTCAAGTGTCTGCACTTATAATGCAGCAGTTACATGTACTTGTTTAGGTATTCGCATAAACAATTAAATGTAACATATTTTTAAACTAATGTTCATTATTGTATGATACTCCTAATAAAATTTTTAGATGTAAATAATAATACTTGTAGATCATTAATATATATATGCATAATTTTACGTGGAATGAAACTAAATGTACCTTATTAATTTATAAGAAAAAAAATTGAACTGGAACATTTAATTCATGAAAAATTAATTCTTTGTAATAAATTATTACCACTTTTGTTTGTTACTTAATAGTTAAGTCATGGCATTTTAGAGATATTTAATGTTTTGCAAATAATTTTGGTATTTAAAACTATTGTAATCAGCAAATATATGCATGTATGTATGTATGTATGTATGTATGTATGTATGTATGTATGTATGTATGTATGTATGTATGTACGTATGTATGTATGTACAGGTGTTCTTATTATATTAATATACCCAAAAGAAATTATCATACATGATTCTTTGTTGTTGTAAATTAGGCTATTTATAAATAATTCTAGTATATATTATTGTAAACTATGTATACATTATTATACGTTTATATTCGTATTTAACATCATAAGACACCAGCTAATATTGTTTTAATAATAGCTTTTAAAAGATATGTCTTCTTGAATGCGTAATTATTTAATAATAAAAATAACGCAAATTTAATAACCGAGAAACTATATTCTATAGAAATCAATTATCTTTTTATTTTAAATTTGAATATAGATAACTTAAAAATTAAGACATCATTACTATAAGTTTTGTTTTTGAAGTTTTCGAATTAATACATTGTTTTATTACCAAAATGTTCAAGATGCCATAACTACAATTTCAAATTGAATAGTGAAAAATAAGAAGAAAACTAGTACTTATTTAACAGAAAAAATTAAATTTTATTTAAATTTGTACAGGAATTTATTTTTTATTTATATTTTTTCATAATAAAAAAAGTTCCTTCAGTAGACACATTAGTTATGTTATGAAGTATATAAATTGTAAAAAAATATATAATGTATTTATTTTATAGATAAGTCATAAAAATTTATTGATAGTTTATCTACACAACGAATGGATTCACAGATAGTAAATAAAATAAAAATCATAGTATATTGTCAGCTATTAAAAGTAGCATTAATCTTTATGTACATAGAATGTAATTCATAAACAATGAAATGTGTTTAATGTATTAAAAAATAAAATACATCGTTTTCATCATTTACAATTTTCTTTATTGCGTTTTTCTTTCTTTAACCTTTTTTTTGCTTCTTCTTCCTCTTCTGTTTTTACAACAGAATTCAATAAGTCATTATTTACTAAGTGATTGTCACCTAGTTTATTTTTACCATTATACTTGTTTTTAGAATCACCCTCAGAATTATTTTTTCGTGCATTATGAAAAATGTTATTATTTTCACTCTCAGATTCTGACACTGTGGTTCTTGGCGTTTTTAATTTACTATTTGGAGATTTAGTTGATTGAAGATCAATGTCAATTGTATAAGAATCAACTGTTTTTTTCTTTTTGAGCTTTTTTAATCGTTTCTCTTCAGTATCACTTTGTGGTTCAACTTTGACTTGAGCCAAGATTGAATTAAATTCATCCTCCACTTCTGATTTAGATTTTCTTCGTTTTTTGTTTTGATTTTTTTTAGATTCTTTTAATTCAGAATTATTTAGTTGATTCTGAGATTCTATACCTTCAATTAACTTTTTGAGATTAGATTTATAATTTCTTTCATCTTCTGTATCCATTTGCAAATCATCTTTTGAAGCTAGATATTTTTCATTTTTTGACCAATGTTCTACTAAAGCAGAATTACTATCAGCATTATCAGATATTTTTCTTTGAATGTTGGTTTCACTTTCATGTTCTGTATTTATATTAGTTTCACTGTGTTTCTTTTTTCTTTTCTTTGGTGGATTAGTTGGTTCTTTAAACGATATATCAGAATCATTAATTGCTATATTTTGAACTAATAGTTTTAATGATTTTTTCAATCGTTTTTCATCTTCAGTGTCATTGCATTCATCATTTGCAACAAAACTTCTTTTTCGTTTTTTTGATTTTTTTGGTGATTCTTGAGTTATTTTTACTTCTTCCATATTATCCAAATTATGAGATAAATTCTTTCTTATTTCACATTTGTATTTTTTTTCATCTTCTGTGTCATCACAATCACTATGTCTCTTTTTTCGTTTTTTCAATGATGTATCTGATAATTCTGTCTGTGATTGATCTTGAACAGAACTACTATCGATTAATTTCTCAGTTAAAACTTTTTGAATTGTTGATTTATAGTTCTTTTCATCTTCTGTATCATTACAATCATTAGATTTTTTCTTTCGTTTTTTTAATTGGGTATCTGATAATCCTGGTTGTGATTCTTGTTGAACATCATCACTGTCAGCTAAAACTTTTTTTATTGTGGATTTATAATTCTTTTCATCTTCTGTATCATTACAATCATTTGATTTTCTCTTTCGTTTTTTTGATGGAGTTTGTAATAATTCGGTCTGTGATTTTTCTTGGTCAGCATCACCGTCATTCAATTTTTGAGTTAAAACCTTATTTATTGTTGATTTGTAGTTATTTTCATTTTCAGTATCATTACAATTATTGGATTTTTTTTTTCGTTTTTTTGATGGAGTTTGTGGTACTTCTGTATTATCATAATTTATATCAGTTCCTGAAAATTTCTCAGATAAATCTTTTTGAATTGAAGATTTAAATTTCTTTTCATCCTCATCATCATCATTGTAATTGTATGTTTTCTTTCTTTTTTCAGGTGTTCCTTCCAATTTTATATTTATTTCAATTCCATTAGCACTGTTTGCATTTTGGCAAACATTTTTATCAATTGAAGACTTGAATAACTTTTCATCTTCTGAGTCATTACATGCAATAGATTTCTTTTTACGTTTTTTCAATTTTTTTATTAACTTATCATTACTTTCTTTATCAGTAAATTCATCAAAAGATGTGTGATCAGTTACATTTATTGAAGTAAATTTATCCTTCTTATCTTCAGTACTATGGTTAAACTTATGCTTGCTTAGTTTTTGTTTGTGATTTCTTATTTTTTGATTTGACACTTCACTTTCTTGATCACTAGAACTGTCTTGACTATGTAATAATGTGCTAAATGACAATTTTTTTCTTTTTTCATTTTTTGAATCAGTATGCAAATTATTAGTTTTATTCTGATTTTTTAAATTATTTTCTGAATCATCTTCTATTTCAGAATCACTATTAAAAACTATTCGCTTATTTTCGCTTTTAAGTATTTTTTTATTTTTAACATTTGAAAATTTGGTATTGCAATTTGTAAGATCTTCAAATTCATAATCAAATGCAGCAGCTGCTTGTTTATCAAATAGTTTACACCCATTTAAGTATTCCCTAAAAAGTAAAATATTTTTTATTAGATATTTAAAAATATTCAATTCATTATTTTTTAAACTTACCCTTCATGTAAGGAGCCACGGATATAAGGTAACCTTGTTTTGTAGTCTATTTCATCAGGAGTAAATCTTACTTCTTGACCAACGCTTACTGTATGACCAGGCCATTCTTCATCATTATCAATCGCATTTTGGTCATCAGGTTTAGGAATAGATACATTAAAAGTTTTATGTAATAAAATTCCTATATGATTTGTACCTTTTTTATTTACAAAACCTGAAATAATTTAAAAATGTAGATATTACAGTTTGGAAATAACTTAATATAAGATAAAGATTTATAAATTAAATTAATTTTAATTTTGTTAATGTATTGTTTAATTTCATGATACATAATTGTACCATTTAGAAAAAAATTAGTTTTAGTTCAAAAATAAGATTAAAGTTCTTTATTTATTACTCAATAACAATTATTAAATGAAAACATAAAATTTTGTTAGTTAATTTCTGAATACCTTTTAAACTTCTACCAATTTTTGGTCTAAAAATATAAAATTCTGCTTCTATATCTACATGTACATAACAAGTATCATACAGTATATCTCCTAAAGCAGATAAAAGTTTTGGATTTTTATATGCTAAAACTAAACCATCCAATCTGAAAATATAGAAATATGAAATAACGTAATAAAACGTAATAAAACGATTAATATAATAAAAGTATATAATGCTGAAACACAGTTCAAAAACGCATAAAATGTTACGAGAAAAATAATTGTAACTTACTCTGGATCATGACAATTTAATTTTGCATTTAGGATTTCCTGCAGTGCTGCATTTAGATTAGTTAAATGAAACGGATGCAACCCAAGATGTTTTTTGATTCTCTCTAAATAAACACATGAATCCTCATCTTCAAGCAATCCTTTTAATTCTAAATCTGTCCAGTGTATACCAATTTTTGACTTGAATCCCATTTTAAATTCCACTCATATAAAAAATTTATTTCAGGTTATGACTTTTCCACATGAGCCCGATGCACATTCATATAAAAAATAATAATAATAATTCGTGTAAATTTTGGATTGCTATCAACCATGGAAACTGAAGTAAGAGAGAAGGAGCAGATCTACTTATTTTTACTAAACATTTACTGTACAGTGTATACCCACATGGATATATATATATATATATATATATCAAAGAATTATCAATGAACTGACACGGTCCTGAACCTGATGTTCAGTTTTGAAATCTGACATAAATTTATATATTTGAAAAGTAATGCGGGGTATTGGGAATGGACAATGCAAATATGTGGCGTTTCCGCGGTCATCGCCAGGCACGAGCGCACGTCTCGCCGCGTCCCGCTCTGTACTATTGAAAAGCAATAAAGCATCTAAAATTCTTAGCGAGTGGTTTCTTGGGCGCTACCAGGCGCTACGTCTAGCCTGACCCATCGACATCCCGACATCGCTAAAAATACAGCAAAATATAATGTTATACATCAATAATTCTATAATTTCAAAATATATTTTATGATATAATATTGGTTTTGCTGCTAACATATTAATTATTAAATTTGATATATAATATAAAGTAAAAGAAATATATAGATAACACGAGCAAGAAAAATTTACCGTAATGCACATAAAAAAATGTAAAACTGTAAAAATTTGATTAAAGATTAAATAAAATTAGTTTTGAGTTTAGTTTTAGGGCTTAATTGTTTTTGCATATCATTACTATTCTGAAAGACGCTGGATCCATCTATAAAAAATTAATAACTTCATCGTCAAATTTTAAACAATTTTGGTACATGCATACCATATATAACATTTTACAATTTTTAAAGGATTAACAAGATACATTTAAAACATATATTTGGTGTAGCTTTTGAAGCCCAATAAAATATTCCTATTGAAAGTATATTGATGGACATTTAGCTGGATTATCTACGTGTATTCCTATATTTATATATAACTAGATTGATTAAATTCTATGTGAACCAGTCGTATGCATCCATGTTCAAGTCTTTTTTATTTAAAATAAAAGATTAATGTATGAATGGATGACCGATCCATAAGGAATCTAATCCATTTAGCTAAATATCGATAAACAATATAAATAAGGAAATAATAAAAAAAATATAATTCAGAAATGTTCTTTAACGTTTTATAAACTTCTACCTTTGTAAGTTTTATAGCACCTATCGCATGCTAAATATAAGTATATATATAAACCGTCACAATATCGTCACATGGAGAGCAAACAGAAGTCAGAAGTAGTCATAAGCTGAGTATAAATACTGTCAATGTCTGTCATACGTAAGTCAATACGTATGATATTAATGCGTTTTGTGAATCTTAACGTATTATATAGTCAATGGATGTCAATGTCAACGTCATATGCTTTCATCTGCAGTGTTTTCTCAATGTGCTATACAGTGTCCAGTGCCACTGTGCAAATTTGGAATGAGATTATTCCTGTTTAAGTTTCATGTACTTTAATTGAAATTATTTTATTTAGAATAATAATTTGATTTCATATCCTTATCATTTTAAAAATGGCGAGTCTGCGTGAAAGAGAAATCGGTAATTAAATTTCATTATAATATCATCATTATAATAATATGAAATTTTATTATACTTAACATTTTAATGAATTTTCAAGCAGTATTTGATATTGTTAGAATCGTTGAAATAGATTAATATATACTTTATTGGAGTTATTTAATGAATGTGTAGACTTGTAAAATAAAAGTCTTATAATTCTTTAAAAAGATACATTTCTTTAAAAAACTTTGAAAGTATTTATAACAATTTTAATACATTTTTATAAAGATTTTAACTAACATACAAGTATTTTTGTATTATTGAATCATATGGCAGTAATAATATTGTATAAATGTTAACCAATAAACATATGTATAATTTTAGAAATACCATTCGTCATCATTTTGTTAAATATGTACAATGTAATAACTATAAAAAAATTATATTTTTCCAACTTACTTTAATAGTTTTTTAGGCATGTTAATTTTTTAATACAATTGATATTATAATTATTCTTAATTCAAAATTGATTAATGCATTGCATTAGAGTTTCTCATACTTTTAATCAAAAATAATTTATATTGTCTTTGTTTAGCTGCTTTAAAGCAAATGTTGAATTTAAATGATCCTGAACCAAAAGCAGAAGGTGATATACCAGTATGGAAAGTTCTTATTTATGATCGCTTAGGCCAAGATATTATTTCTCCATTAATATCAATTAAAGAACTTAGAGCACTTGGTGTAACACTTCATATGTAAGAAATAATATTTTTATAAACAATTTATTAAAATTAAATATAATTTTTAAATCTAAAATATATATATTCTTAATAACTGTATGGATAATTATTTTTTAGGCAATTACATATGGATAGAGATCCTATTCCCGAAGTTCCAGCAGTGTACTTCTGTGCACCAACTGATGAAAATATTGGGCGAATTGGTCAAGATTTACAAAATAATATTTATGACATTTACCATTTAAACTTTATATCTCCTATTTCGAGACATAAAATGGAAGATTTAGCAACTGCTGCTTTAATGGCTGGAGCTGTTGCAAATATTCATAAGGTAAAATATTTGAAATTATTATAATATAAAATTACTAAAGTTCGAAACATTTTGATTTGATTAGTTTTATATCCATAAAATTTTATTAAAATTATATATATGTATGTATATTATAGTATTTTATTTTCAAAAGAATAATAATTTATATTATGTAATAGGTATATGATCAATATCTAGATTTCATAACATTAGAAGATGATCTTTTTATTCTTAGACATCAGAATAGTGATATCATTTCTTATCAAGGTAAGACCAATATATTAGTGTAAATAAATGTATAGATACAACATTGAATGTTAATTATATTTAATTCTTAATAACATATTTTATTTTGTTAAAGCTTTAAATAGAGGAGAAATAAAAGATACTGAAATGGATCAAATCATTGACATAATCGTTGACTGTCTTTTCTCAATTTTTGTAACATTAGGAACTGTACCAATAATTAGATGTGCTAAAGGTAATGCTGGAGAAATGGTATCTAAAAAGTTAGACAAAAAATTGAGAGATAATGTCTGGGACTCTAGAAGTATCTTATTTCAAGGTGAAGGAATCAGAGCAAATCATTTTAAGTGAGTGCAAGTACAACTTTACTTTATTTGAATTTCTCAAATAATTGCATAAATATTACTTAGTATTTATGAAAGAAATTGATGGTAAATGTAAAAAAAATTATTTAATAACAGCTTTCAGAGACCATTGTTAATAGTTTTGGATCGAAGTGTGGATTTAGCAACACTATTTCATCATACGTGGACATATCAAGCATTGGCCCATGATGTTTTAGAGCTGTCTCTAAATAGGCTTGTTGTGGACGAGAGTGCTCCACCATCTGGTGGAGCGCGTTCGAAGACCCGAGCTTGCGATCTTGACAATTCAGACAAATTTTGGTCTAAACACAGAGGTAGTCCTTTTCCGCGAGTAGCTGAAGCTATTCAAGAAGAGCTAGAGCAGTATCGAACTTTTGAACAAGAAGTTAAAAAATTAAAATCATCTATGGTATGTCTTATATTTGACGATCTCAGATATGCCCAATTTATATAATTTTAAACAATTTTTTCATTTATATTTCCCACTTAATGTACAATTAAACTTCTTTTATTGTTTTTGTAGGGCATAGATAATGAAAGCGATGAAGCTGTGTCAATGGTGTCTGATAATACAGCCAAACTTACCAGTGCAGTAAATTCACTTCCACAATTACTAGAGATGAAACGTTTGATTGATATGCATACGACAATTGCTACAGGTAAGTTATAAAAAATATCAATTCTACCTAATTATTTATACTCTGATGCACCAAGTATATTTTATCAATTTAGGTATATTGAATGCAATCAAGTCTCGAAGATTAGACACATTTTTTGAGCTTGAAGAGAAAATTATGATCAAGCAAACTCTAGATAGAAGTATTTTAGATATCATTAATGATCCAGAATGTGGTTTGCCTGAAGATAAGCTACGCCTTTTTATTATTTATTTCCTTAATACAACTTTATCTGATGCAGAATATAACAAACATGAAGCTGCTCTGTCAAATATTGGTTGTGATTTGAAACCTTTAATTTATCTTAGAAGATGGAGGTAAGAATTTTTAATTGCGAAATTTACAGATCCATATAATTATATAAAAATATACTTACAGAAATTACATAAAGATGGCAGAATTTCCAAATAAAACTGATAATATGTTTTCTAAACTAATGAATCAAGGATCTTTTGTAATGGAAGGAGTGAAAAATCTTGTTAAGAAACATGTAAGATAATGTTTAGTTTACTACAATGAATTAAATTGAATAAAGAAGCTAAACATATTTTTTTGATTAAAATATAATAATTTCTAGAATTTGCCCGTAACAACGATTGTTGATCAACTTATAGAAATGAAGCAGTCTGTGCCGACTGAAGATTATTGTTATTTGGATCCAAAACAATCAAAACACTCAGAAAAAGTTCCAAAGACTCGAACAGTGTTTCAAGATGTAATAGTTTTTATTGTTGGTGGAGGCAATTACATAGAGTATCAAAATTTAATGGAATATGTAAAGGTAAATTTTACGGAAAATTTAATATTAATGAAAACACTTTATTTGAATGATTTGTTTTAATAAATTACATTAGAAAATGTAGCTTCATGTTACTAAATTTACCAAATCTAATTTTTTGTTTTTAGATTTACACTTTAATATCTTATTTAATATTTATTTTTATTTTGACTAATATAATATAAATAATTTACTAAAATTAAATTAAAGTAATATATTAATATCTATTTCAGCAAAAAAATTCTGGTGACACAAACAAACGGATTATATATGGTTCAACTACCCTAATAAATGCTAAACAGTTTCTTAAACAACTTTCAATTTTGGGTCAAGAAGAACATTAATTTGTAAAAATATAAAGATAAATTATACATGGCATGACTGCTTTTAATATACATTTTTACTTGAAATGTATTTTTCTAAGTTATCGTAAATTTTAACAGTTGTTAAAAATATTACTACTACGAACGAATTTTTGATCATTTATTGAATATCAAAAAATATTATTTAATTGCGTTAGAGGTGTTTAAAATTCAGAGTCGTACATTTGAAAAAAAATATTTAATTTGTTATTTTAATAATAAATGTTTACATTGTAAATAATAAACTTAACAGCTATTCAGTTTGCTTCTTTCTCAGTTGGCAGTACAATTTTTCGTCCTAGTAAATCAATTTTTTTTGACTTACAATTAGAATCATGTTCTGAATCTGAACTACAATCACTATCACTTGAATTATCATAAGAACCAAGTCCTGGTAATATGGCTATACATTTAAGAGCACCAGTTTGTAATTCTGTATCTTCAGCAGACTGACATACATCGGCAGTAATGCTTTTATTTTCATTTATTTTTTTTTCTGCAGTTGTTTCGATTTTTATTTCTGCAGCATCAACTTCAGTCTCTGACAATTTTCGTTTTATCCCTTGTGGAGCAGTTACTGTAAATATAAATTATTTTTAATAATTATTGAGTTTTCAAGAAAAATAATCCTATTTGTATAAATTGTTCATAATAGATTTAGAGTATTTTTGTAGTGATTAATTAAAATAATGTTTTATATGTAAAAATGTTTTTATTTTATAAAAATGCTTAAATAAAGATCACTGAAATTTACCGTTTTGAGATTTTGTAGATTTTTTTACGACTCCAGCTAGTAATCTCAACTGTGAATTTTTATTGCTAAAAATTAATAAAAAATATTATTTATTTTTGAAATACTAAACATGTATTTAAATGTACCTGGAGCTTGTAGATTTTATAGTTAACGGAGGTTGTTTTAACTCATGTTTCAATCTTTCATCTAAAGATCTTTCTTGTAAGGTTGCAACAGCTGCTTTAAAATCTCGCATTTCTTTTTCATCTTCTAAATTTTTCTTACGTTCTTCAGCTAATTTTGTTCTATCTACTAAGTCAAGAAATTCGACTTCATCATCATCAAGGCCTTTTATCATATTTTCTGCAATAAATAAATTTAGAACTTAATAATATATAAAAAATTACTTTAATTATATAATATAAAAAAGATTATATGAATTGATAATTAATTATAATTAAATAGAAACCTGAACTATTCATAATAATTTAACATTTATAAAGAAAAATTATATTAATTGCAGCTTCGGTATAGTATTAATGTCTTTGTCAACTTAATGACAATGTAAAATTTAGTGTTTGTTTTAGATATAATCACTTTAAAATATAAGAGCTTAATTATCAGTTAGAATAACGGTATATATAATTACTGTAAATAAACAGGATACTACGTACTAAGTTTATGTGCTTCTTCATATTCTGAATCACGCTTGTTTTTCTGTTCTTGTAATCGATCAAATAAACATCTAGGATCATAAACTTCTTCGGGCGCCTCTGTTTAAAATAATAAATTCAATAATTTTTGATAAAAACCTGCGTTAAATTAATATTAATACTGTTCAATGCTAACCTAAAGGTTGATCAGCTGATCTCACTTTTTCCCATTCTTCCTGTCTTAGTTTTCGATGTTCAGCAATTTCTGCTTCCGAAATAAATCCTGAACTCATGTTTGTTATTTGAAAAATATTATTATTATTATTCAACCCTAAAAATTATTATTAGACTATTGGTGACGCAGGATCTACTGCGTGTTACAATTGTCTACTTCTATAAAAACTGCAATAACAATTTAACTCCTAATAATGCTGCGTATAGTCATTGTTAAGTTTGGATAATATGTATTTTAATATTGTTTTTAAACTTCACTGCTTCTAAAAGCTTAAAAATGATTTAAGTAGATTTATTTCTTTGCTGGTATTTTCACTTTACTTTCAGTATGATTTTTGTTCTTTTGGTGGCTACCCTGGACGAATCGATGAAGTAAACATAAGGAAAATTTTTCATTGGAATTAAAAATTGAACTATTTTCGAATTGAAAAGAAAATTTATATTTGATAAAAATGAAGAAACATGATAATATAGTAAGATCTTTTTATTTTAATAACATAAAATTATAGCTTATTTTTTAGATTTTATTTATTTTTTATTAGAGAAGATTAGACCTGTTAGAAGTTCTTATAACATGTAATTGTATACATTGACTCAATACTATACAATATTGTAGTGTACCAATAAGTCGATAATAATAGTAACAGATGATATTATTGTATTTATCCGAATGTACTTTGTTAATTTATCGACGTCAATTATCAAATAATGTGTTTACCAGCTAATTGAGTTTCTCTTTGATTTCTCTACAGTCAAAGGGATAAAGGGAAGAATAAAATTACCATTAAATGAAAAATACAGAGTGTATATTCTACAAATTACGAGGCAAATTAAATAGCTCAGCCATAAAGGAGATGTTATGACCTTGCATTCCTTTATTTTATATAAAACAGTAACGTATGCTAAATATCTCAATAAATAATCTATAATCGAGCCTATATATAACTGCATACTTCGTATTTATACGATGAAGGAATGATAATGTGTATATCAAAACATCATAAATTTATGTCGACTATTTCATAATTGATTTTCTTGCTAATATAAAGCCTTTAAAGAGGCCTTTAATATATTTATAGAGCTATGTGCCTTTGACTTTACACTTGAACGATATCTAATTAATAAATTGAGATTTTCATGTATCAAATGATTGACGGAGAAAAGTGCATTCTAATATCATATTCCAGTGCAACATAAGACCGTTATTCTTATCTATATATCCATCTAAGTTTTTATAAAATGTTTATGCAATATCACCAAAGTTATCTTGAAGATCAAGGAATCTAGGCGCTTTCTCTACAAAAACGAAAAGACTAAATAAAACTATGTGATTGAATATAATCTGTAATATATTTTTTTATTCACACACAATACATCAAAGCAAAACTTATAAATAAATTGTTTACGAAAGAGTATTACAATATAGTCCACACTGACTGCAGAACACGGGACCCGTCCATGCGGCCCTTTGGGAGTCGCAAAGATCTTGTTTTGACAGATCGCCTCGGTGAACCACTTATGGATCGTGGCTACAGACAAACTCATCTGCGTGCTTGCGCGACCGGAATAGCCCATGCCTCCAGTCTTTCGTGGACCGTGACCTCCATTGCACAAAATGTTAACTCTTCTGTTAACAAAAAAAATATATTAACAAAATATACAAAAATATAGTAACCACTCGGCATATTGACATTTATTTGTATAAACATGAGTACATGAAAAGTTTTTAGCTTTTAAGGATTCGAACTTCCCAGTAAAATTTTAAACAATTTGAAGGATATTTTAGTATCGGTTAAATCTACTAAAACAATAAAGTAAAAAGAATTACGTGAAAGTTTAAGGCTGACTCTTGAGCCGAGCTGGTTTAAATTATAGCTTTACGTTTTATTATGTTAAGTAGAAACATTCCTTGCTGGTCAGACTGCAGAAAAATTTTGAATCGCTGAACGTTATGAACGATAGCGCCCTAATGACAAGTTGTAACATATCTACCTTTAACATTATATAAAATATGTATATAGCATCATACTTAGTATGTAAAACCTAATGAATGCTCATATTTTTACAATACAGCAAACAGGTTTGATTATTTTTTAATTATAAGGAATTTGCATTAGTTTACAAATCGTGTAGTGTAATTTTAAGCCTCAACAGATGTCGTATTTTAATTCAGTTAGTATTTAGCTCGCGAGTATTTTTTTTTAACGTAGTACCATTTTGCTACAGCATACTCTGCACAACAGTTTAGATCTGCTAAAGAATTTTTTACATTGGTACAACGTGTTGTTGATACTTAAACAAACGCATTGACTTATGCTCTACACCTGATGTATTTGTCAATAAGATAGTAATATTATCAAATCAGTTTACGCGTTGTGGTTTTATGCAAATTTAATTCATTTTTATCGACAAGTATATTAATTTGACGAAACTGAAAACTTTGGATATCAGTCCAAGAAAGCTCAGTTTGCATAAGCACCGGTTTCACGATACACGAAAAGGAAAGGATATATTAGCCTCGATTTATTTTTCTTATTTGAAGGAGAGAATTACAAGGAGTTAAATCGCAGTTGAACAATAATTATAAAACCCGTTGAACGCATGTTAGAAGTATCCTCGCGCTCGAACGCATACCGGTGCTGACGGCGCGGCTGTCCTTTCTATTCTGGCGCAACTAGTTTAGGTCCTACGGACTCGTGCAGTACTCGCACGCCCCCCGCTCTGTTCACAACATGCGTTTTACCTCTCTTCGACGCTCGTTACCTCTCTCGCCTTTCAGCGGCTGATTGGCGTGCACGTTCTTCCCTCCAACTTCCTCGTGCATTGTTACCTTGATTGCTTGCGACAGGAAGCTTCGTGTTGGCGATCGACGACTGAGAGGCAATCTATACGTGATCAGCGCCTGCAGTGCCTCCAAGTTGAATCCTTTAAGACTTCAGTCGTATCCTGGTGAATTAGCTGACTGGATGCTGTCCAAAGTTTTACAAGCCAGTCGGAAAGATTAACTATATTATACGCCTTGATATTCGATGGAAGAACCAATGTTGTGGAATAATTAAATGGTGAACGAAAATCGTTCATGGAAATAAGTAGTCCATTTAACGAATTTATATACATTCGTTTCAACTATTATACTGCTCGAGGTAAATTTTCTTCCTCTCTAATTAAATTCCGTGCCTGTCGGGTATTATAACAAATATAATTTAAAGTATTTCATTCCATAAAATTTCAAAGAATCCCAACCATACTGTATTTTTAATATTAGCTCTAACTTACACTTATATAACTATATTCGATCCTTAAATTATTTTAATTTGATTAGTTTATCGTCTAAGGTATTGTTTATCAACTATTTTTTTAACATTTAAAATTATACAGATTGTATAAAAAGAGATTCAAAATACAATTGATGCAGAATAGTATTAAAGAAGTACATAAATTGAATTGTATAACTTAACAAAGATAAAAAAGGATTAAAATTATTGTTCATTTACAATGCAATTATTTTTTATAACATTATACTAAAATTAAAATAGAAAAATGACGTCAATGGAGAACTCATTGACAATGATTTATAAATAACATTTAAACGAGTTTATAAACTATAATCATAATTAGAAAAATTGAATTTTGCAATAAAAAAATATATTTAACAATTATTGTTTAGTAATACTTTACATTAAAATTATATTAAAATTATTGAAATTATTTATTGGTTAACTAATAACAGGAATAAAAATACACTACCAAAGAAAATGACTTTCAGTGGCATTCATAAATTTAGGTAAGAACAATAATATTAATTATTATATTTTAATATTAAATAATCAAGAAATTTCGACTATTGCAGATTATTCAGGATCCGACATTTAATTATGTTCGATATTCTAACAATTATCTTCAGTCGTAGCAATGGAACATATTCATCTATAAATGATTTTTGTAAGTATAATATGAAAATCTTAGACTATTTTAAACCATTAATTACAAAGCAATGGTTAATGTGCGATTAATTTAAAATAGAATCCCATTATTCAGAACTCGTAAATTATTTTCATGTTTTTATAGCATTTAGAAATCTAGAAGCAGCGGAAATGTGCCGGAACAGGACGTGTCGTACCGAAGGTTGCATTAGAGAAGGTTGTATTTGAACAATGAATAAACGTATAAATATTTTGTATCCGTAAAGAAATTTACGATATAATGTGCTCTCTTTAGTTGGCGAATAATAATATCAAACAGTACGCTACACTGTGACATTTTTTCATAAAAAAAAAATATTATTTTATAAAACACTGTTGGAAAAGAATACATCAGTCATAGTAAAATATTGCAGTTATATTTTTATTCTATTGATTATTATTATTCTATATTATTAAATAGAGTTAAAATACGTAGATTAATTTTATAGAATTAGTATATTATATAAATAAAATTCATGAAATATTTTTAAGGTTTTAGAATTATTATATAAAAGTTTATTTATTTTTGTGTATTTAAAAATAATATATTATAATAAATAAATACCCTCAAAGAAAGCTGTAACGTGTTCGTGAAAACAAAGCATAATGAAAGTTGCACCTTATACCATTGTTTGGCGTCTTAAAGTGTGATGTAGAGATACGTATTAGAAAGTTGAACTGAAAATGTATATTGAAATTATTAATATATCTGATTATGTAGATGGTTATATAACTTAGAAACTTAATAAAGACTAAAATATATTTACGATTGAATATTTGATAGTTTTAAAATAACCATTCTGTCAAAGAATCTGATAGATTAGATGAATTAAAGTACTTTGTTTTGATATTTTAAACACTTATAATCGAAAGCTGCATATATGAAGTATAAATTTTAAATATAGATCTTTTATTCAAAACTCCGGCTTTTCAGATATTTTTTGGCTGGTTAAACAAATTAAGGAAAGCGCATAAATACACATTAATACACACACTTACTTTTTGACTCTACTTCTTTATTTAATGTGTGAATGCCTATAACAAAAAATTATTGATATTATAATAATCTGAAAATTTTAACTGAAATATATAATAAAAATGTACTTAAAAGAAATTTAACAAAGGTCTATGTATATGTCCATTTAACTCCGATTTATAAATTTATAAAAATTTTGGTTTCCCATTGATATTTTTTTGAATTCTATAATATTTAGATATAAAAAGTTGATGCATTTTTTTGTCTCGTTTTTCTGTTTTAAACAATACAAAAACGATTTTTCAAATAATTTTTAAATAATTTATAATAAGTAGTAATCCATAAAGTTATTTTAAACTTAATTTAGATACTCAATATTATAATTATATAATTATAATTGTTAAAATAACGATAAGCATACATAAGTTTTCATCTATAAATTATGAAAAAATATCAAGAACAATATTGTATTTGTAGTAAAATGTAATTAAATGCATCTCAGTTCAACTAGATTTATGAAATATATTAATGTCTATTAAGTAGTTTAAAAATGAATAATTATTACCAATAAGGAATTTCTAAACTGTTATAAAATAATAACTATAATATTTATTCGACGTAGGTCTGCATTTAAGAAACATGATGAATGAAAATATAGATCCATGTGATAATTTCTACGAATTTGTTTGTGGAAAATTTATAAAAGAAAGAAAAATTCCTAACGAAGCTTCAACCACGAATATGGTGACCATTGCTCAAAGTAAACTTTTTATTGATATGTCCAATGAAATTATGAGTAATATATCAGTTAGAGATATTGCTGCCTTTAAGAAGACAAAAATTTATTATCAAAATTGCGTCAATGAAAGTAAGTTTAAAGTGTAAGATGTAATCATTTTAACATTTAAAATTGTACTAATTTTCAGAAAATATACATTAAAAATTATGTTTAGCTTATATTGAACTAGCAGGTACAAAGCCTCTATTTGAAATCTTACAGAAAATTGGTGGTTTTCCTGTACTAATGGGTGATAGTTGGATTGAAAATAATTTTGATTGGATAAATAGTGTTTATAAAATCAAGGATCAACAGTTTGTTGTTTTCTTTCCTATTACAGTATCTATTGAAATAAACTTAGAAAATTCATCAAAATATATAATTAATGTAAGTTATTATTATTATCCTATTACGGTATAAAGATTAGATACTTGGGTATATTTTGATCAATTATACTTATTTACGAAAATGCGAAGTATCAATGTATACAACAGTTAAATTCAAAGTTTTGACATTTCATTACGTAAAAAATACTGATTTTTATTTAATATTACTAAGTTTATTACAGTAATATTATATCACAGTAATCATAATCAAAGAACGTTTAAAATTACACATTCATTATTTTGGACGATACTTTTACTCTATCACATCCCATTGTCGGTATTAATATTGGTTTAAAAAATGTAATTTTAATTGTAATGTAAAAAAACTAGTTGGAGAAGCAAAAAATTTGAAGGCAATGAATTGCAAGACTTATATCAAACTCACTGAAACTGTTGAAGAATTGTCAAAAAGCTATAGTTAATAATTCAGAATTCTCTGAATGTTTACATAACAGATCAAAAAGTATGAAAAATAAAGAATCTTCTACGGTATACTATAACTAGTAATGAAAAGTGTTTTACCAAGTCAATCGCAAGTGCAAAAAATCATACATTAATTCAAAAAAACCATCCACATCGATACCGAAACGGAATATTTGTGGTGCATATGAACATGACAGGATTAGCATAGGTGTAGTATATTATGAGCTGCTTAAACTGAATTAAACGGCTACTGCGCATCTACTGACATTAATTGAAAAAAAATTAATTAGCACGTTGATATGGTTTTAACTCAAATGGGAATTTCTGCCATATCCATCACATTCAACAAATATAACGCCTTTTGATTACTATTTGATCAGATTAAGTCATTTCTTCCCAAGCGGACTTTCTAAATTCTTGCAGTTGTTTTATAGGCATCTTCAGGCGACCATACTCAATTTTTGGTAACAAAATTTTTCTAATCTGACTTTAGATTCAGAAAGAACATTTTTTTAGTCTTAAGGGTTTTAAAAACGAAAAATCAATCGACTATAGAACATTCGCTTGGAAAAATGAATTAAAGCAGTATGAATTAACTGGCCCATAGTTTAAAAATATTGAAGAAGTACGAAAATAACATAATTTTTTCAGTCCGATATAGCCATGTTCCAACAGATGGGAATAAGTGGATAATGACAGAAAATATTTTGAGTTAATATATATCATACCAATTTTTCTCAGTAAATACCTTTTCAAGTGAAAAAATGATCAAAATACAAACAAGTACCTAATATTTCCACATGACCACAGATTTTGTTTAATAATATATTTTATAGCTAAAAAATAAGACATAATAATATTTTTTAGATAAATAGTGCACAAACTAGAATTTCTCGAACTTATTTGCTTAATAATGAAAACAGTACATTTATTGAGTCATATTATAATTTTATGATTAAAGTTGCTACAGCTCTGGGAGCTAATCAAGATGCGGCTCAAAATGAAATGAAAAACGTACTGGATTTTGAAATTAATCTGTATAATGTAAGTATGAAACATTAAAAAAATATAAAATATCTCTTATAATTCATTCATTAACACATAGCCTTTTATAAAAATATATTATATTAACAACTGTGGTTTTACATGAAGATTAAAACACCCCCAGAGGTGTTGTTAAATGATTCGCAAAATGGGAAAACGTTGCGGATTCAAGAATTATCCTTACAACATCCAAGTATTCCATGGCTTCAATTACTTAATAAAATTTTAAATCCAAGCGATATATTTATTAACGAGAGTGAAATAGTTTATATTCCGGATCCCAATTTCATCGTTAAGTTAGAAAAATTGATTTCAAACACACCAAAAAGAGTATTAGCAAATTATTTAACGTGGAATGTTATTTATACGACAATAATGTACATGCCCGAGAAGTTGCGTTCTATTGCATTAGAGTTTTTTAATACTATATCAGGGACGACACGTTCAGTAAATAAAAGCATATGGTGTATAAATGAAATAATGGAGGGTTTCCCTATTAGTTTAAATGCTATGTATATTAAAAAAGGTTTTAGTGAAATCTCGAAAAGACATGTATTCTTCATATGGGATAGCATCAAAAAACAAATGAAAAAAAATTTAGAAGAGGTAATAGTAAATATTGTAATTAATTAAGTATTAGATAATAAATAATTCGAATATTCTGACAGGTTGATTGGATGGATAATAAGACACGTGAAGCTGCATTAGAAAAATTAGCAGCTATGGACATATCGATCAGTTGTACGGATGAGTTGATGGACGACGAAAAAGTTAATGATTATTACAAAGATCTGATTATCAATCCAGGAATTCATTTAGAAAGTGCTTTTAATCTAACTTCTTTTTTGGAAAAACAAAATTTTAGAACTTTGAGAAAATCTCCTAAAAAAAAGGACTGGAAGTTCTGTAGAAACGAGGCAATTGTCAATGCGTATTCTGTGTTACAAAAAAATATTGTCGGTATGGTGTAACAAATATATAAACAAAATTTAATTATTTATTTTTCTATTTAATTTATAAATGTGATTTTAAACATTAAAAATATTTAAACCATACTTAGAAATATCAGCAGGATACCTACGATCGTTTTTTCGAAATGACAGGCCATATTATTCAAATTACGGTTCCGTCGGTAGTTTGATGGGTCATGAAATCACTCACGGATTCGATAATCATGGTCGAAAATTTGACAAAAATGGAAATCAATGCAATTGGTGGCAATCTGAAACTGAAGAAAAATTCTTCAAAAAAGCTAAATGCATGATTGATTTATACAATGATTTCCTTGAGCCACAAACCCGCGTTCCGGTACGTAATCTACTACTCGAAGAAAAATTTATTACATCTAAAAACATAATATATCGCTTTTTTATCGTTTTTAATTCTGTAGGTGAACGGGGTTTTGACACAAGGTGAAAATATTGCCGATCATGGAGGTTTTAAAGCAGCCTATCATGCCTATAACAGTTGGACGAGAGAAAAAAAGATATTTGAACCTTGTCTTCCAAACATGAATTATACATCGAAGCAAATGTACTGGATTAGTGCAGCTAGTAATTGGTGCAGTTTAAAAAGATCTGAGTACATTAAAGACATGCTTTCTACGGATGAGCATAGTCCAGAAATTGCTCGAATTTTAGTCTCTTTTTCAAATATTAAAGAATTTGCTGAAGATTTTAGATGCAAAGTTGGTAGTACAATGAATCCTGAAAAAAAATGCATTGTATGGTAAAAAACTATGACGTGCAAAACACATAGAATATAATACTTTAACGCCAAGAAAATAAATATACAAAACTCAAGAATCAATTAGATAGGTCAATTCTACCATTTCGCAATATGACTATCACACGTTCTCATATAAGATAAAAACAACAAATACTTAATTACTAATTAGCTAATATTTAATTATTAACTTATACGTTATCGAAGGTTACATTAAAATTTAGTCGACTTACAATAAGTTCTTATAAGTATTAAGTAAATTATAATACATAAAATATTATAAAAGATCAATTTAAAAAGTGAGTGAAGAAGGAAAATTTTCTTCTCCAAGCCATCGTTTTTCATCAAGTATGCAAAAATGTAACTGAAATCACTATAAGTACTACATGCTTTTTCGTTTTTTTTCATACAAAGTTTTGTCAGTTTTTATTGGCGACAACCCCTGTAAAATGTATCTTCTGAACCATAAATAATCAGAAATTTTTAACCTACCGCTTTTATCTTTAATGTTTATATCTTATCTAGTAAGTTGTCACTTATTATGCACAAAGAATGAAAGAACATTGCAGACATACCTTAGAATCCTATTCATACAAGACTTACTTATTTTAATTACAGTTGCAATTTACCTGGCTTTTGAATAGATATGATCTATGTACACTCTTTCAACCTTAGATTGATATAGATCAGAGTATTAAAAAAGTGTCTTGTACCTAGTCTATACTTAAGATATTTTTGAATATATAAGCCTAAAAATAAGTCCTTTCCAAAATGCAGAGCTGTATAAAAGTTTATGTCTATCTAACTAAGTATATAATACATTATTTAAATTGTTTTCCGTACAATCAATAGTGAAAGTATTATATTAATTGACGTAGGTTGAATCGGAAGAAGGTGTAGACGATAAAATTAAAAGGAATTTTAATATAATGTAATTAGCACAGTCGGCTAATAGGTGTAATTTTTAATCCAAAAAAGTCTATATAATCTTGGCCAATACCACTTAATTTCGGACACAATTCTTGGTGTATTAACGATGTCTTCTCTTGCGTTAATTGAAGTCAGTATAATTGATCTCGCTTCAATATCTTGCTTCAACTACTACGTATTGCTTCCCCATTTCATAACATTCTATCATTTTATTAATAAATATTTGCATCTTCTTTGTATTCAAAAGCAGAAATAATATACAATATAATACACAGCAGTATATAAAATATAAAGGAATAAACTGAATGTACAAGAAATGTATATAATATGTATACACGCGTCCGTATATAAATTAAGTTTATTAACGCATTATACCTTAATAATTGTGCTAATACAGTTTTACAAGAATATGCTTATATAACAATCTTAAGTTCTTAGTAACTTTACTTAGCTAAGATAAATAATATGTGATAAATGTGATTAAATTTAAAGTTGTTATATAACTATTTTTATTTGAAGCATAGAATAGTGTAAATATAGGTTTTTTGTTATATGCAATTTTCTCCAAAATTGATTAAACAAATAAATAAATAAAAGTTAAATTGAACAAAATATTGTTTAACTTATTTATAAGTTTGCTTAAAAGATATGCGATTTTTTAAAAATAATCTTTATATATTGTTCTTTTTTATAATCTCAAGTTAAAAGTATGTCCTTATGGCAACTTCAGATTAGTATATATTCTACTACTAATTAGACATTTTTTTTCTTGGATTCATATTAGAGCAATGAAACAATTAAAGGTTTCGACGAATTCTATATACAATTAGAAGCAAACCCAATAATTCGAATTTCTTCAGAAGTATGTACATCTTGATTCAAATGTAGTTTTTTAAGTCCCTGTGTTTGTTTATTTCACAAACTAGAAGTGGTGCCAATTCACAACAATTGTTTATTTATGTAATTTAAATGTGGTAGCATGGGTTTATGTTCATTTTTATCTTTCCAATGTTTGTAAACTATGAAGAGTGTCTTAAAACTTTGGTTATCTACAAGATTTTCATTCAATCTCCAATTTTCTGAAAATGTTTAATTAATAACTTTAGTTTACTAAGTATCTATTTAAGATTTGTCATAGTACATAAGATTTAGTAATTTTTCCACTTTTTTTAAATTTCTATTTCATCAATTTATAAATTTTCCAAAGTACTTGCATGTCTAAGTTCGTAATTTATTAAGAATGCAAGATTACCGTAATTAATATAATTTGATTGATCTTCAAAGAACAGATACCACAAAGCTGATGCTGGTATATATTTCACTAGAATGTGTTATAAATCAACTTACAAAAGGTATTGATTAATCAAGAGATTATGATTAAAAAGTATTTAAATATCACCAATAGTATTATAAAAAAAATTGTAATGTGGATAAACATTCGATGGAATTCCTGCGTCAATCCAAAACGCTTCATCAATAGATTTTTGTAAATTAATGTTATAATTTAATACTATGCAAGAAATATGAATTTCATCATTTTTTCAATTTCACATTTCATCAATATGTAACATATATAAATAATCGAATAATCAATCAATAATGTTAACATTGCTAACAATGTAGAAATCGTTAAATATATATGATCTTTTGAAGAATAAATAAAGATATGTATAGTATACTGATATAAAAATTATACTTTAGGTTTTTTTAATTGTTCATTATTATTAACACATACCTTTATAGTTATAATGATATTATACATTAAATTAAATAAATATTATTTTATATTTCTAATTATTCATAAAATTCTCTGTTTATCTTTTTTAACGTTACGAGTAAAAATTTTCTTAAATTAAAGATTTTAACATAGATTATTTATAGCAACGAATAATTATAGAAAAATTGGACTTAATTTATAATATAATAAGAAAAAATAGATAATTGTAATTCTTTACTTTTAAAAAACTAGTCCATAAAACATTTCATTAATATTACTTTATTTATTTGTTCATGTCGTAGTTATACGTATCTTCTTAAAAATATTAATCAGAGGTATATTTCTCTGAAGTAAATAATTTCTAAAATTTTTATATATCGTCTAGTTTGCATAGTTAAAATAATTGTTTAAGTAAGTTTCGAGAGCTTCCTTTTGAATAGCGTTGGTCATATGAGAAACTTGAAGTAAATGTTAATATCGTAAATGTTAAATAGAAAAATATACTATATTCTTGTATATTAATTATAAAAAGTTTTATTCTGCAATTGAACGTATACCATACCTAAATTCATCTATACTAAAACTGCAAAATTTTATCTATTAAATAATAAATTCAATTTAAATCAATTTATGCTTATTAGTATTACGTACTAGCAGTATACATTAGTATTATATTTATAAAAATATCGAATACATACACTAATTAAATTCATAAATGAATTACTAGAAAATTTACTCTCTGTGTGCAATTTTGTAATTATATTGCTCTTTTGAGTATGTCTCGAAATTCGCAAAAAATAGAGAATTATTTTATTTAATTCTTTAATAATATTTTTAAACTATACATACCTAATTTTTACTTTTTCATAAAATTTTTTAATTATATGCAGCTAGTCTATGTTAAAATTGTAGACTATCTGTAGTTTGCTATGAATATTTTCTAACAGAAAATAAAACTAATTTTATTCTTCTAATTTATTATTGCTGATAATTATTAAATTCACCATAGCGTACACTTTTTTTCAGGATTCATTGCAGATCTGCTAGCACAATTAAAATCATTCGCAAATTCTGGAATATTTGAAAATGCAATATTGACTCGAGCTTCACTAGGACTGTGAGGATATGCAATTAAAGAATATTGAAGAGCTTCATCGGTGTATTTACTGCACCATGTGCTTGCAGCACTGATCCAAAACATTTGTTGTGGCGAGTAATCAATATTTGGAAGACACAATTCTTTTTCATTGCTATTCTTGATGAATTGTTGGTAGGCTTGATAAGCTACTCTAATACCACCGTTATCTGCAATATTCTCAGAAAGAGTCCATTTTCCATTTACCTGATAAAAATTGGAATATGTATGAAGACAGAATAGGCAAAAATCCTTATTTAATTGTAAATTTTAACAAAATAATTGATATTTAATGACGAATGTCATTAATTATTCAAAATAACACGATAAACTAAATAACTAAATAAACCACCAGATAGAAAACAAAAATAATATTTTTGTAGTTTATATTTAATACTCTCACGATAACGAATTCTGCTATAAGTGTCGATCATAATCAATTTAAACTAGTTTTTCCGGTTGGTTTTCCAGATATTATTTTTTATAGGTAATTAGTATAAAAATAATCGATTAATTTATTTAAAAGTGCATGATATCATTAACTTACGTTTTCTTTTATCTGCTTAACAATATATTTACTATATTGATCAATAAAACACTTCGATCTTTCGTTAAACTTAATTTCGGTATCAGTTTCCCACCAATTCTTTAAATTTCCATTTTTATCATATTTTCTACCAATAGAATCGAAACCATGAGTTATTTCGTGGCCTATGGAATATCCCAATGAACCATAATTTAAGTATTTAGGTCGTTGAGATTGGAAAATGCGGCCTTGCAAAATACCAGCTGGCAAAACTAAGAAAATTGAATTTTATAAACTATTAATAAAAAAGCAAATAAATAGCAAAATATTATGTACTATTCAAAATGTAATTAAAACTATGTATTATCGCTTTAATAATATATATAAGTTATTTTTGTTAAAACGAATACTGTGTAATTATATAGAATATTTAAGAAACATACATATTTGATTCTTTTTTGGCATATAATAAGCATTGATCTCAGCTACAGCAGCACTGGATATCCATTTAGATTCGTTTAAAGTTCTTTTTAAATTTTTAAAATTTTGATTTTTTTCAAACGCTATAACATGTAGAAAACTATGTAAATAACTGTCAGGTTGGATGTGCAACTCCGCGTGGTAATGTTCAATAATTTCATCATCTAATAATTCATCTGGGTATGCAATAAAAGCACTCATGGCATTAATTTTTTCTAAAGCAGCATTCCGAGTTTGTAAATCCATCCATTCAACCTATTGTTCAAATTGAAAATAAATATCGTATTAATCTTATAGATACTATATATCTTAAAGTTTTATACTCTATAGATATTTTATCTTAAAATCTCTTTATATTTACGTTTTCAATAATTGTTTTAGCTTGAAATTTAATATTCTTTACCACTTCTTCAACTTCTTTTTTCACAGGTTTACTAAAAGATTTTCTGATATATGTGGCACCTACTGCTATTGGAAACCTTAAATAAATATCATAGAAGCATTGTATACTTCTTTCTGATTGTTCATTAGTTCCGTCTTTAATTTGCTTGAAAATTAAATTTCTATCTATGAACTTTTGAGGCAAAACATCGATAAGAAAATTAACCAGGTGCCAAATTTGAAAATTAGCTACTACTTTCTTCGGTGTATTTTTCAACACTAGCCCTATGTTATTAGCAAATGTGGGATCTTGTATTTCGATGATTTCATCCTCATCAACAAATACATTACTCGGATTAAGTATTCGATTAATAATATTCAGCCAGGCTACGTCTGGATATTTTTTAGATACATTTTTAATAGTATCACGATAAGTATTTGGTAAAGCATTGTCTAACTCTTCTGCAGTATTTTGCATCTATAATAAGTAATGACAATTAGGCTGTATACAATTCATACATATACTGCATATATAGTATATTAAAATATTAGTAATGTTAGATATTCGTAACATACCCCATAAAGTTTTATTTCGAAGTCGAGACAGTCACTCATATCTTTTTCAGCTACATCTTTATTCGCACCAAGCATTATTGCTATGTCAATCATGTAAGATTTATAGGCATTAAGAATTCGATTATTATCATAAAAAAATTGTACATTAACTATAAGATCAGGTGAATCTATCTATAAAAAATATGTCAAATTATATAATAAACAAAATTTTATACAAAAATAAAAATATAATATAGAAAGGGCGTTCAAATTATTTTAATCAGCTGTAGATTCACTTATTTTATCAATTAACAATAACAAATATTTTATGATGGAAACAATTCATTACGACAGACTCAACAATTATGTATGTGATCCATGGTTGTTATTCATATGGTATAATTTAAATATTATGCATATATAATCATATATAAACAAATAATTGAATATTCATGTATTATGAAAAATATAATAAAAAAACATAGGTCTTACTTTTATAATTTTTTTTGAAAATTCTACTGCATCATCGAAAATCGTAATTCTAAAAGGAAATATTGTGTTTAACCCGAGTGCATTAATTTTATATATGTTTTCTTCTATACTAAAGGCATAATCTGTAAAATTATTTTCAAGTACTGGCCATCCTCCCATTTTATTTAATATGGTAATTAATGGTTGTATACCCTCTTGTTCAATTTTAGCTAAATTTATAAAACAAACTTTATATTTTTAACAAAATTCATTTAAAAAATATTAAGACCTTATATAAAATAACTAAATTCTACATAACTTACAAGTATCCATACAATTTTTATAGTATATCTTAAGTTTTTGAATCGTATTTAATTCGTCTGATTTTATTTCGGATTGAAATTCGGAAAGTAAATTCTCTTCAACATTTTTATAAATGTCATAAAAGAAATTTATTTCACTCTGATCTTTCGGTATTTTCATGTTATGTAAATAATTTCCACAAACGAATTCATAAAAGTTATCACAAGGCTCCACTGTTTGATCCATAGTTTTTAAATAGAAAGAAGCTGTTAAATATAAATTTATTTATCATATTATAATTGTACATAAATAAGTAGTATCAATTTAACAAAAGTAACAAATTAATACAACCTTCATCTTTACAAATATTAGTAGTACAAACTTCATTGCATTGATCTATCAATTAAAAAAGATTAATTTTATAGTTATACATGTTTGAAATTTCTTTATTATTGTTACATTTTAATTTAAATAAATTTGTAAGGAACATACATACCAGAATTTATTGAATTATTTGCTGTTATTAATCTCTGAGTTTGTATTAAACAGGTCATAAACAATAAAAATATTCTTGTCGATAACCTGCTTTAAGACAGATTGTGAAGTCAATGCGTTAATTTGATATATAAAAGCAATAACTATTAAAAAATGTTAATAAACTTTGATAAAAAGGTTCTATGGGTACTCTCCGAGCAATATAAATATTAAAAAATTAATCCTAAAATATATCAAATTTATAAAAACAATAATGGAAGTATGTTAAGAACTATTTCACTTATAAATAGAAGTTGTATGCGCGTGCGCGCGTGTGTAATGTTAATAAAAATCTAAAATAATAAGTACTCAAATAAGTAGATTTGTTGTGAATAAATTCCAATTTTCGAGCAAATTAAGAATTTTTCTATTTTTTCTACGAAATAAAAATAATAAATAATTAATTTAAGCGTTCTTAAATACTTTTATTAATTATTATAAATGTGCATCATTATTTTTTTACTGGAGTATAGATAATAGACGTTACATTATACTTTTTTATAGACTGATTAAATATACTTAGAATTTTATAGTTATTTAATAATATTTTTAATAATTTTTAATAATGTTAATACATTACAATGTATAATGATGAAACTTCTACTGTATCAAAAAACACACACATATCTATAATTCGTTACTAATTTAAAATAACGATATGCCCATAATGCAAAATCAAAAATTATCATAGCTATAATATGTCGATTGATATTATAGACGAGATTATATTAATTATAGATAGTATATGTATATATACTTTATTTATGTTATATATATATTGATATGTACTATATTTATGTATTATTTTTCCATTTATATTTCATCGACGTAAATATGCGCAACATAACAGATTATGTTCTCTTTTTGCAAATGTAAGTTTTTTACATAATAATAGGTTTATATGAAAACTATTAGAGCTTTTTTTAGTTAATAGGTTTAATGAGGTAACGATTTAAAGATCTTGATTTTTTAACACATTTTTGAAATAAAAAAATTATATTTAATAAAATTTAAATATTATAATTTTTGTCTAACTTACAAACAAATGTTTAAAGTTTTTCAATAAATGTAAGATTCGTTTTTATATTTTTGAAATTTTGTAAATGAATCTTTAACGAATGCCTTAAACTTATATAATAATCCGTAAAACCTTAAAAAATACTGTACATTTAAACTTACCAAAAATGATGTTTTTCTAAGCAAATCATTTTATTTATAAATTTAATTCTGCGTTCTTGAGATTTGATTTCAAATTTACTAAAGAAAATTAACATTGTTTTATAATGGCATCAAATTAAAACTTAATTAATTATATCTCAAGATCTTTTATTTGAACATCGAATGAAAACTTCACGAATTATTATTTGAATTTCAAAATATTCTTTATGATGTTGTAATAGGATATTTTTAAAACTCAATAATCTAAAAAAATATTATTAATCAAAAACATCTAAGATAAATTATTCTTTTGTACAATTGCTTGTGTGTAATATTTACGTTTACAGTCAACTACAGTTCTAAAATGTACGTGATTGATTTGAGAAAACTTACAACCTTTTCGTCAAAAATTTATTATTTAAAAATATTCTACCACGTAGTGTTTTACAAAATTTTGTATTTAAATAATGTTGTGTAAATCTATTACTTAAGTATTCTTTAATTGTATAATTAATCTATATTATAGTCAACCATGTATTGTACACATAAAGAAATAATTGTGTACAATTAACATATAATGAATGAATTAGATACATATTTGGCGTTGTTTCAAACAATAGTTAACAAAAATATAAATGCAATTTCATAATTAAATTTTAAATGATTAAATAATATTGTGAAGTTTATTTTTCTATTGGATTATTGATTAATGTAATGAAACTTTAAAATTTTAACACACTGTGTGTATGTGTGTCTTTAATACTTTAATATTGACTTAACCTATTTCTTCCCAAGCGCACATTCTACACTCGATTGATTGTTCGTTTCTAAAATCCGTAAAAATAATAAAATAATATTGCAGAAAGACATATTCTTAAGTAAAAAACCTGCTCTTTTCGAATCTAAGGTCAGATTTGAAAAATGTTGTTATCAGAAATTAAATATGGCAGCTTAAATATACCTAAACTTTAAGCATCGATTAATTAAGCATTAGACTCATAAGAATATAAAATACATCGATTACACAATGTCCGCTTAGAAAGAAGTGGATTGAAAAAGAAAATTAAATAAAAAAAAGATTCTAAAAAATACTAGTACTATTTTCTATTTTAAAAATTATAATGCTTCATATTTAACATTCAAGATTTTTTATTATTACACCATTAATATTATTATTGGCAATTCAAAAAAATGTTATCGTATTACAAAGAAATGTTGTTTGGTAACGTAAGAGATGATAATAATTGAAATATACATTCATGTTGATTTTAGTATAATTTTGCTTTTATCAATACAAGCATTTTTACTAATGAAGAAAATTAGTTTTTCCAAAAAATTTTACAAAAAACAATTTTCTATTTTTTTATGTTAGACTTACCGTAGGTGAATAGTTTTGGTAAAAATAAATTTTAGACTTTTATTAAATGAAATTTTTATTCACAGAATTACACTACCGATACATTCAATGAAAATATAAGTACATTTTTGTTATAGTAACGATATATTTTCAATCTTTCTTATAATCTACCTCAATTAAAGTCTTGAGTAAAAGCTCTAATATTTTTAACATCAATGTCTTACTTTTATCTAGTTTTCTTATTTACTATACTCTTCTGTACACCTGCGTCTTTAAATACTTTTTATGTCTTATTTGATATAATGTAATATTCAAATTAGAATATTAGTTATCATCTCTCTTTCTTATTGATTGAATACAGTAATTTTAATATTTTTTCATAGTTTCCTATTTTACCGATATGATGTAATAGATTAGTAAACTATTTATTATTTTTTGTAATCTAGTGCATTTAAATGTTTTGTCCTAAGCAATTACAGATTATTTTATAATAAACCATTTTGTGCAAAGCTACAGAAAAAAAATACGTTTTTTAAGTGATAAATAGCCATTCCAAATAAATAAATACGTTAAAACTAAATTTAAATAATAAAAAGGTCTAATCAAGTATATTTACCGAGATTTGCAAAAATAAAATCATAAAAAAACTATAAAGTTCTATTTCTGTTAGATTAAGTAAAAAATTTAAGTTATATTTGCAATCTTATAATTTGAAATCGAATGCATGCAAAAAGAACGCAAAATTAATTATGAATCATTTTTATAGAACTATTATAAAAAAAATTTTAATTTAAAGCGTTCTTACGAAATGAATATGATTATCTGTTACAAGAATTTATTGCATATATATATATATATATATATATTTACTTACGAATTTTAGTTGCAAAAAAGTTAGTGCATTCTGAGATAAAATAACTAAAATAATATTATTTAGGTCATCAATTATCAATTATTATGAGTATAAATGATAGATTATTATTTATTATTTTTAAGCAATTGAATACATATTGATATCTTGTTAGTTCTGTAGACTACAATAGTTTTATATTTTTCATGTTTGTTTAATGATTGTATAAGTTATTAATTTCATTATCTTGCTTCTTCTTTTAATAATGAATAATTTATATTATTTATTCGATAGATGAAATCCTTAAATTATAAATATATATTAATCTCGTACAATAATGTAGGGATAATAACATTTTTTACTAATATTACATTGATTCCACTCATTCATGTTATATATCATTTAATATTTATTCTCAACTACGGACTGTATAGTGAGGAAAATTTAATAAATATAATTTTATAAGTACAACTTTTGACCAAATTAAACTATTGCAGTGATCATTTAATGACAATGATAATCCGCTTAAAATCATGATTAATTATAGAATATAAAAAGGTACTTAAAATATTACATAATACAGTTGCAGCATTATTTGTGAATGTTTACAAGTTTCTATATAAATGAAAAAATAATAATAGGTTTATTAAAAAAAGAAACTTACATGCTTCTTATCTGAACTCACATTTATTACATATGAAACGCAGTTGGAATCACAAATGAAGTCGCTCCGGAAAGTACTTGATAAGCAATTATTATCGGCCGAAGCTTATTTATAAATTAGCATATTTCATTAATATTTCTAGTTGCAGAATTTCGTTTTATTTTATACAAATATTTGCTCTGTGGAATCTGAAAATAAACAGTTTTAATGTTTAATATAATAAATAATATGTTGTTTAGAATTAATGAATACTGTGGTTATTTATAAAAACATACATTTTTTAAATTATTGTAAATTAAATTTTATACAACTTATAGATGTCTGTTATTGTTGTCCTTATCCAGATGAATTTTTTATGTAGCCTTATACTTAGCCTTATATTGTTATTTATAAGTTACAAAACTTATATACGATGACAACTTTGACGATGAAAACATTTTAATTTTCTTTGTTCCCTTTTATTTTTCGAGAATGAATCTGGGATATCGTATCAAAAACATTTTTATAAAATAAAATGTAAAAACATAAACAATACTTCTAATTTAAAGAAACAAATTGGCTTACTACTAATATAACAATTATTAAAAATGTTTTTAGGGCACTTATATTTCTGACAGATTAAATTGTTTCCTTGTTGTTGCCAACAATGACTGTTGCTATTATTGACATTTTGGTACTGTGATTGGCAGAAATTGAGATTTTAATCTTTTTACCAGTATGTTAATGATGCTTTTCCCGTTATGCTAGTGCTTTATCAACGCTAAATTTGTGCTTTCAATGCATATGACAGATTCTAAACAAGTAAATAACATCTTCCATTGGTAAAAATTATTTTACATGATATGTGATTATCAACTGATTATTATAAAAATAGCAAAAGTTAAATTTAAAGTAAAAATATTTAAAGAAAGGATCTCCTTTCCTTAAGTATTTACGAGCTCGGTGTCTTCCTCATTGCCTTGCTATCTACTCGTTCTTTTCTCTCTTATGCTCACGACATGGAGCTACCAAATACCTCGCCAAACACAACGCCTGGGCGTCTTTTTTATTCTTATCTTCCAATGACCGATATACACTTTTACGTAAATAGTAGTACAACTTTCACCTCTAATGAATGTTTATCGTGGATATAAGTATGTATGCATACTTATTCGCCCTATAATTCTAACTGTTCAACTCTTATCTATCATATTTCAAAACAATTTCTGTACTGCGGTTTTTCAAGAATCGTCATATTTATAAATTGGGGCTTCTACAAAAAACTAAATATACATAGCTTCAGAGGAAAATACTTGTCACGTGCTAACTACTATACTCGTTTTCCATCTAGGCATAAGTATCACATTCAAAGATTTTATTATAAAAGTGTACTAATAAGGAGGTCAGGTTTTTAGGAATCGAAAATTATAAAATTATATTTTTCTATATATACCAATTTTCGTTCTTTAAACTCAACCATACGATAAATATTATTAGAATACGTAATGAAGAACAAGCATTGAATAATATTAACTAAATGTTTAAACTTATTACAATTATTATTTATATGTTCTGTCATAGTTTTTGTATAAATTGTTACTAGACAAAAGCTACTTAATTATATCAAAATTATAAATTTGATGAAAACTATTTTACAATTGAAATATTTGTTTCTTATTTGCATTACTAGATTTTCCCATTTGACATGTTCTGAACCTTTGAACGATGATATAATAAAATATGGTGATCTACTATAATCCAAAGTCATAGTCTATAAATACCTATCTATAAAAACGTACACCATTAATTTCTGTGTATATCGGATCGGATCAATTTTTCGGAGATTCCTTTGGAAGTTTTAAGAGGTGAACGTGCAACCGCATACTGCGGCGGCCAGGCCGGATCTAGCGATGCTACCGGTCGCGCTTATTCGCCACACCCGTGGTAACTCGCTCGCGATCGTTATTACATTGGCGCCCATGCTCCACCCGAAAAGTTGATGCGGCACATAAGCTCCTGTTTACGCCGACGCCGCTGAAAGCGCCGCTGCGGAACCGCCACAGGTACTCCCCCACCAGTGAGGAATGTGGGACGCATTAAGAATGTTTTCTCAGCCTGTTGAGGAATAACTAGCGGAAGATGGTGTAGGACTTCGCGGAGGCGGCGCTGATGGGGGTAACTGCGGCGAGAGAAATAGGGCCGCGTCGTAGTTGTCGAGATCGCCTGCTGACGCCTATGAAAATAGCTGGGTCGAGTTCAAATCGCTCACTAGCAGTGATGCGTGCAAAGATGTATCGTTCGGCTGACAAGCCAGCTGAGTCGAATGCGAAAAAGGTCGCACAAACCGAGCCGCTGTCTCTGATGCAGTTGCTTCAGTGTGTGAGAATGCTATAGAGATGACTTTGGCCCGTCAATGTCAATCTCGATGGCGTGTTCGGAGACCCTACCATGTCCTTCTTACGGTGGCTGAAATTACTTCCAGATTGCATCAAAACAATCGAGCACATGTGCAAGTCGAAGTGAATAAATGAATCGCGCGGTGTATCTGTGTGTGTGTGTGTGTGTGTGTGTGGAGATTGGTACTGCACAAAAGGTTTGAGCGTAAGCCAATGGAATACTTGGCGGGACAAAAATTAACCGAGAATAAGACACAGATGACACGAACACGGATGTGCGACCAGCGCGCGATGTCCTTGCGCATGCTGGATAGTAATATCCGTCTTGCGCGCGTCTTCAAGTATGGTCGACAACTGATAAAATGACTTCCTTAAGGTCAATTACCGAAAATGTGTCATCTCTAATGTTAATCAGCGTATTTTCTATAATGATCAGCGAGTATCTATGAAGGATGGTGCTAGCATTTAATTTCTAACAATCACCGATGATGTGGTAGCTGTTGTCTGACTTCGGGACGAAACATAATGGGCTGGTCAATGAATTCCGACGGGGACCGTATCGATATGAGTTCCGAGGAGGTACTGAAGCTGTCGTCAGCCTACATGTTATTACTTTGTTGTCATGGAAATATAGATTTTTATTATTTTTTCATACAAGGGAGAAATAACATTTCAGTGACAACTTGCAGTTAGATACAAAAAGCTCATATAATATTAAAATGTCATCGAATAAGGTTGACAATATGTTTATTAATAGGAGGTACTTCAACATTACTGTTAAGAGAAAGTTAGTCTTATAACAAGTTTCTTTTATGTCCGAAAAGATGAACGATAAGTGTGAAAAGTTCAAAGATAATGATTTAAATACTACAATAGAAGATATTTCCTTTCCATGGGATTTTACTATATTGAAATATGCTGGTGTATGGAATCCGACAACTTCAAGATCACTGATCAAGAAGACGTGTTATCACTTTTATACAATACTTAATATTTTCAGTGTTTTTGTTTTTTTACTTTTACCTATGATAAATGAAATGCGAACCTCCAAAAATTTTTATTCATCGGAATATTTAATGACGACATCGGTTATGACGGCTAGTTTGTTGAAAGCAGTAAATATGATTTTTTCAAGAACTAAAATTATTAAAATTATGAAAGAAAATATATTACACAAAACATGGGATGTATTACAAGACGAAGAAGAAGCTTTGATGATTAAAAAATCAAAAAACTTAGAAAAGTATGATATTTTTCTTTATAAGCAATCCTCACCAATTTGCTTTTAAATATTAAATATAAAATTGGTAGATATTTAGATATAAAAGTAGTATTTCATCATTAAACAATTTAAATAAAGTATCGGGTAAATAACTAAAAAACAAAAAATAGTTTATAATTAAAAATATTCAGCTGTTTAATTTATTTTTTAACCTGGATCGCAAACTACGGCTTGTTGCTGGCATCACCATTGGTTGTGGTCACTTTGGAATCATGAATATAAATTAATATAATTAAATAAATCAGTTGGCTATGATATAATTCGTACCACTGATAAATTATTTGTACGCTAAATGATGTAATCTATAATATGAACATTGTTTTTGATATATTTTATTGCATAAGTAAATTGTACAATAAAATATATCAATACATACCTTTTTAGCGTACATTTATATCTTCAATGTATAGTTAAATTAAATTTTTTAAATTAAGTTTTTCAAATAGGTTCATTATTTTTTTATATATTTCTTTGACTAAATAAACCTTACTATAAAATATAAGAAGTGGCCCGAAGTCGGCAACCTTGTGTACTTTAAAATAATATAAGATTGGCAAATATCCCTTCCGCTTTTTTGCTCTGTAGTCAGTGCTTTATAGAAAGTGTTACAGTGATCGGATTTAGTTTAAATATGCGCTGTTTTGTTCGATAATCTGTTTTGATCTAGACGGCAACTTCATAATACCCCTCTCGTAGAAGCCCCCCTCTTTATTTGCGAAGAATTCGGACAGCCACTTTTCACAAGCCTCTTTTGAGTTTAACTTTACACCACCAAGGGCGTTCGTCATGAACAGGAACAGGTGGTATTCACTTGGCGCTATGTCCGGGCTATATGGTGGATGCGATAACACCTCTCATCCGAGCTCCCGTAGCTTCTGACGAGTCATCAACGAAGAGTGTGGTATGGCGTTGTCCTGGTGCAACACTACACCCTTCCTGTTGGCAAATTCTGGACGTTTCTGGTCGATCACCTGCTTCAAACAGTCCAGTTGTTCGCAATAGATGATAGAATTAAGTGTCTGGCCATATGGGAGTAGCTCATAGTGGAAGATTCCCTTCCAATTCCACCAAACACACTGCAAAACCTTCCTGGTCGTCAATCCCGGCTTAGCCACTGTTTAGGACGATTCACCGGCCTTCGACCACGACCGTTTTCGCTTGATATTATCGTATGTGATACATTTTTCGTCGCCAGTCATCATTCGCTTCAAAAATGGGTCGAGTTCGTTCCGTTTCAGCAGCATATTGTAGACGTTAATTTGGTCCAGAAGGTTTTTGTGTCAAATCATGCGGCACCCAAACATTAAACTTTTTTTTGTATCCAGCCTTCAGCAAATGGTTTAAAATGGTTTGGTGACTAACTCCCATCTCCTGGGCGATGTCACGAGATGCCATATGCCGGTCTAACTCGATTTTTTCCATGATTTGATCGGTATTCATCGTCACAGGTCTTCCGCCGCCTGGCTTATCCATGGCTTCGTTTTCACCGGATCTGAATCGTCAAAATCATTCCTCCGCGGTTCGAAGTGATAGAGTATCATCCCTCAAAAGACCATTAATCTCTACTAACCTACTAATCATGCATAGCGTCGTTTTGTAAGTCATATCAAGACCTTTCAAATGATGTATAGTATTGCCAGATATGATTCAAAAGACAAAAAAGCGGAAGGGAGATATTCATCATATTTGCTAACCTAATATTATTTTGTGATTATTCAATCGTAGAAGAAATTAAAACTGAAATTTACATTAAAATTGATTAAATTTGATATTCTATCTTTATTATCTATTTTAATTAATGTGATTAATAGATATTTTATAAAACATTATAGATTAATTACTCAAATATGGTCTGGAGCGCTAATATGTAGTTTTATATTTAAAACGCTCAAGCCTTGGTTACTCGATAGATCTAGTACTAAATTATTATTTGACAGTTATAGTCCCTGCAATATAAGTTCACCGGCATGCTTTTGGATTTGCTACAGTCATCAGTTTTATTCTTATGGCCTTGTACATATTTTTCATGCTGGAATCGATGGATTAATTATTAATTTTATGCAGCGATCTGAAACTTATTTAAACATTTTAAATTTAAGAATAAGCAAAATCTCGATGGTGGAAAGTAATATACCTAATAATAGAAATATTAATCAATTGGAAAATATACTAATAAAACAATGCGTAAAAAATCATCAAAATGTTTATGAGTAAGTGAAAGTAGTATGTAAAAGTGAAGTTAAGTAAAAATAATCACATAGTCTTAAATAATAAGGATAGACAACAAAAATTTTTACTGCCGGTCACGGAGTTTACTAGTGGACGTATTGACGGCACTAGGAGCTTGGAGCCATTCAGTCTATTGCTAAGAGAGCAGACTGCTTAGGACTTGTGCTCCACCTCCTAAAGCAACGACTGACCCCTGACACCTTCTGTGTCACTCATATTGTATTGTGTAAATCCCGTACAGCTTACTCGGGCGTTGAGAGCATACTGCTTCTCTCCCGCCGAAATTTCTCACGCACAACTTTTTATATATTTATATTATATATTTCAATTTTATATTTATAAAAAATTATATTTTATTGTACATATACAGAATAATAAAGAGATTGAATGATACATTTGGAACAACTGTAACTATGCAATATCTATCAACAACTACTTACATTTGTTTAAACGTTTATGTTTTATCAAAACTTAATCTCTTAACTTTTGATTTTTTGTGTCAAACGTTAATTATTATTACCTGTTGGATGGAAACTTTTTTGTTTTCTTGGTACAGATATAAAATAATAGAAGCTGTAAAATTTCATTATTTCACATATGAGTTAATACGTTTACTTTATTGTTAATTAATTATTTATGTATTTAAAACAGAACTCTCAATTGATTGATGATATCTTTCATAGTAAATGGTATGAACTTGAAAATGAATCAATCAAAATGTTACTATTTATGATGGCATCTGCATTTTATAAAATTAACTTATTTGATAATGTTATAATGTCTTTATCGCCAACATCATTATTGAAAGTTTGTTAAAACATTTTAATATTATCATTTTATCGGAAAAAATTTCATATTCAATTTAATTATTTCAGGTACTAAAAGTATATTATTCAGTATTTAATTTACTAAGAAATTCAGAATAAATCATTAAATACTGTTACTTCCTGCGTAATGTCTTAATATATATATTAATGAAGTAGAATAAGCCTATATGTAGTCTCACTAGGACGACTCGAGCACCGAGCACAACCAAGGCTCTTTCCATACCTACTATAAGATTCTAAATAGAACCTTTTTCAAACCTCTAAGAATAAAATATATTGAAAATTGGAAATAAATTAAAAATTAAGAATAATCAAAATAACTGCATGTACTATTGTATATTTATAATTCATTTATGAGATTCTTTAGTTAATTTAGAAAAAATAAAAAAATTTTGCCATCTTTAATGAATCAATACGGTGATGAATCCACACGTAATTTAAAAAGTTATTAATTCTATCGTTACTACATATCTCATCATCAATTGTTTCTATATAACTAATTAAAAATATTTAGTTGCTTTTTATATTTCAAATTAAAATTAATCAATTATAAAAGTTGTAACAATTATTTAAAAGAATAAAATTATAGATAAGTTTAGATCAATGCAAACAGAGATGGGAAACAAGCGATAGCAATAAAGAATTCAATGTTCCCTTCCTCTTTTCGTGACGTTAAAAATAGTCGGTGAAAAGCAGCGTTGAGTGCAGAAACATTTAGCGTGTTCTATATGAAATTTCATAAGACCGATTCTCGAGGTATGCGCAAAAACCTATTTTAAAACCCGGTCCGTCAAGAACTAGCGACTAAGGCTCGTCCGATTACCGCGTACGCGAGAAGAGTCGCAACCGGCGCTTGAAAATTTGGAGTATAAACTTATCTTGTACGCTTTCGAGGGCCAACATCAACTATTGTGACGGGAGTTTCTTAAGATTAGTGTAATTTTGTACAGTGCTGTGATTCGTATAACGTCTATTATATTAGGCAAATGACTTCCAAGCTCAAGTATATTGTATTTTTTTGTGCACCCAAATTATAAGAGATTTTGTAGCACATGGTGATTTAAAATTTTAAATTGTGATTTTGTATTTGTTATTCGAGACTAATTTTATGAAAATTCTTAATGGCTGTTAATTCATGAGTTATTATATTTTTACTTTTAATTAAATTACCTTTCATTAAATAGTGAAGCTATATAACTTAATTGGCAAAGAATATGGCGTATTATGAAGAGAATACTGACATTAACACGAAAAAGTAAGTTAATCTATTTAATAAAAATAAATGGGAGGAAATTAAGTTAAAGTAAAAAAAATTCTTAATTTGTACTATTATATGCATAAGGTATATCATGCAGTATTTATTTTTTATTAATTCCTTTATTAATGTTTTTTAGCAAACCATCAAGATGTAGAAAACTTTCAACTGTAGAAAAGATATTATTTTTAATAGCTATATGTGGATTTATTATTTGTGTTTCTCTTCTTATCGGGCTTGGAATTATGGTCGCTCATCATAAAAATTGCAATAGTACTTATTTTGGTAGGTTAACTATCACTATCTTACATTTATTATGATTATATATTAAAATAATAGAACTATAATTTTATTATTAATTCCATATTATATACATAGATAAGATTGAAAAAAGGGATACACCGAAAATAATGGAAACCTGTAAGATTTTTTTTATATTTTAATAAATCTGATATGAAAAATAGTTAATTTAATCTTTATTTACAGTAACATCTTCTAATATATCCGCGGAAAATAATTCTTCAAAGCAAGAAATATGTTTTAAAGTGTGTTCTACAGCAAAGTGTCAAAGCGAAGGTAAATTAATTAAATAGTTTAAGTTTTATTTTTAGATTTAAAACCAAACTATGTTTTTATTTATTATTACAAATAAACAAGAATTCATTATATATTTTTATAGCTTCTTTATTTCTAAAATATATGAATAAAGATGTACATCCATGCGATGACTTTCATCAATTCACGTGTGGAAATTTTCAAAAGAATACTATTATTCCTGATGATCAAGATTATTTGAACCTATTAAGTATAACTCAAAAAAAAGTAGTTACAGAATTGATTGATCAAATTAATGAAGAAGTCAAAGCAGATGACCTAAGCGCTTTTAAAAAAATGAAAATTTATTATCAAAATTGCATTAATGAGAGTAAGGCATACAAAATTTTATAATGTTTAATTCATATAATATACTTAATTTATATATAATTAATTTATAATCTTAATTAGTGGCACAAGAATTTTGTTACCTAAAACATATCATTTGTTACAGCTCGTATAAAAGAAGAAGGTTCGAGTACTTTATTAGAAATACTGAAAGATTTAGGTGGCTGGCCCGTTCTACTTGGTGATAAATGGGAAGAAAAAAACTACAACTGGATTGAAAATGTATATAAAATAATAGCGTATGGCTTTTCTATTCGATTCCCAGCAGAATTTCATCTTATTGGCTATCCAAAAAACACTACAATACAAATGATCAAAGTAAATCAAATCATAAACCGTTAAAAATATTACATATTTCTGGAATATATACGATTTAATTGTTATAAAGAATAATAATTTATTTAGATAATGAGCCCACTTACTACCGTGAGTCGTACTTACATGCTGGATGGTTTAGAGGGCAAACTACTTCAAGCTTATTACCATTACATGGTTGATTATGCAGTGATGCTAGGAGCAAACCGAAGTATTGCTTTTAAAGAGATGAAAGACTGTCTTAACTTTGAAATTAATCTATACAAGGCAAGTTTATATTAATGTAGAAATCGATATAATTTATAAAAAATGAGCATACTTAAATACAAAGTAAGGCTACAGATTAAAGTTTCCTTTAATTTGATTTTCTCAAAAATTTCTATTCATTAATCAAAATAGAATAAAATGTTTTAATAAAATTATGTTTTTTAATTATACTTTTTTGTATAATGATTAGACAAAAAAACATTGTTTACATTACATTTTAATGAAACTCATTCTAAACTCATAAGGTTTGTTATATATGATTGATATAAAAATATTTTTTTCAATTTTGTCAATCATAATTAAGTAATATGTAACTGATTTTATGTAGTAGATATATAAGCTTAGTAATTTATATATGATTATAGATAAAAACACCAGCAGAAGAATTAATGGATACAAAGAAAACATACAATTCAATGACTGTTAAGGAATTATCCGAAAAATATCCGAGTGTGACATGGTTGGAACTTCTGAATAGGCTTTTTTTGACGAGCAATTTAATTATCGACGAAAGCGAAATTGTTAGTGTAGACGATCCTAAGTTTATGCAGCAATTAGGCAAACTTATCGCTAATACATCGCCAAGAACAATAGCAAACTATTTAATTTGGAAAGTAGTAAAAGATTGTGTAGATTATCTGCCTGATGCTTTTCTTGATCGTCAGCTCGCTTTTTGGAGAATCGTACGCGGAATAAAAGAGCGCAATGAAAGAAAACGCCAGTGCGTAAGTGATGTAATGAATATTTTTCCTATTAGTCTCGGTTCATTATTTGTCAGAAATCACTTTACCAAGGAGTTAAAAAACAATGCATCGGAATTAGTACAGAATGTCAAAGGACAATTCAAGAAAATATTAGAAGAGGTTAGTTATCAGTAAGCTGCAACTTTGTTAAAGTGGCTTCGTTGGTGGATATTGTATTAAACAGAGGCACCCTAGAGTGCCGATCAAGTTTTTGTGCTATTTTTCTTCAATTCATTTTACTTATTATTATTCTACAGTATGTGTAAACTTTAATTAAAATACTAACTTTAAGATAATAATAATTTTTATATTGTTTTGGTCGATTACTAATATATTTTTAATAATTTTAACTTTCAGCAAAAAAATTAATAAATTTCCTTTTATTGCAGCAACGTATGTTTTCAAAATAAAGTTAGCTTTGATATAACAACATCTAATATAAAATAATCTAATGTTTTTCAAAAATTTTGACTTGACTAAAATTGAATTTGAATATTTTAGTTAAATTTGGTGCGATTTTTATTTTTATGAATAGTTGCTGAAGCCTCCTGGAAGTATCCAGAAATAATTATTTAAAATTAAATAAGTATTTCAGAAACAATAGACCTTTAAGAAATACTAAGTATTTTAGTTTTAAACAGTTGTTAATTATTTACTAGGTTGATTGGATGGATGATGAAACAAGAAGGGCTGCTTTAGATAAAATAAATGCAATGAACGTTGTTGTTGGTTATGCTGATGAACTTTTTGACGATAAAAAAGTTAATGAGTATTACGATGATTTAACAATTAATTATGGAAGTTATATAAGAGGAGCTCTTAATATTTCCAAATTTGTGACAAAGCAATATTATGAGACTTTAAGGAAACCCGTAAATAAGTTAGATTGGAGGACAAGTAAAAGTGCAGCTATTATCAACGCTTACTACTATCCACAGAAAAATAGTATTGGTAAATTACGTTTCATAATTACTATATAATGATACGAGAAAAAAAAATCGTATTAAAAAATATTTATATGGATAGTTTGTACAATTATATATTCTCTAAAATAAATATAACTTCTGTACTTAGAAATACCAGCTGGAATTTTACGAGAATCGTATTTTCACTTAGAAAGACCGAACTATTTGAATTATGGTGCCATTGGTTCTATAATAGGTCATGAAATAACACACGGATTCGACAATCGAGGTCGAAAATATGATAGATACGGTAATGAGGTAGATTGGTGGAGATCAAGTACAAACAAAAAATATATCGAAAAAGCAAATTGCATGGTTCAACAGTACAACAACTATACTGTTGCAGCAGTTGGACTGAAAGTGAGTTAGTGATATTATGTTACGAAATATAAGCCTACTAAAAGACTTTAAATTTACTTTTAATTTACTCTATTTTTATTAAATTCATATAGTAATATTATGTAATATTTTAATACTTATTTAATACTTATTTAATACTTATTTTAAAATTATTTACACGCAAATAAATAAAATATTAAAGCACAAGATTCAATAATACTTATTTTATATTCTTCAATTGAACAGATAAATGGAAACCGAACACAAGGTGAGAATATTGCGGACAATGGTGGTTACAGGATAGCCTATCGAGCATATAAAGAGTGGTCAAGGAACATCAAAGAACCTTGCTTACCTGGGCTTGAGTATACACCGCAACAAATGTTCTGGATTGCAGCAGCAAACAATTGGTGTAGTATGGAACGAACACAATACCTGAGAGATATTGTAATGCGAGGTCAACATAGTCCAAACACTGCCCGTATTATCATTCCTTTCTCTAACGACCGTCAATTTGCAATTGACTTCGGTTGCCCTCTGGGATCAAAGATGAATCCTGTAAATAAATGTGTCGTTTGGTAAACAGTGAAAAACGAAAATGTAAGATATTAATACTAACGTTAAAAATAGAATACTGTAAAAATGAGAATAGAATTAAAATCATTTTCAGATAAGACTTGAAAAATGTTATTAATTTAGTTTCAAAGTTCCAACATAAGAAATTATAATAATAATCCGCCAAAGCGAAATACGAGTAAGAATTGTCGATTATCAAATGAGAAATTATCAAATGAGCAATAATCGAGTATGTTGATAAAAATGATTAATGAATATAGTTTCAAATGCAGTGGTTTGTCCAATTTTTGCAATCGAATTAAATTATTATTCAGTACATGTAAAAACGAAAAAAAATATAAAAAAATGAAATAAAAATAGTAAAAATGTATCTAAACATCTTTGTCGAGACAAAAACCATAGTTCTGAGGTTTTTAATACTGGTGATAATAATATAGTGACTTCTTAAATTAAACTTTGTAGACATAAATTTATTATTTTGAAATTAAAATGATTCTTAAAATCATAAAATTTGAAATCGTTTAGTAAGAATTCAATAACATAATTCACATTTCAAAAAAATATTTATAAGTTTTATTCCATATTAATTGCTTTGGAACTCGCATGAAGCTGTCACTCTGACAATCAAAAAAGAAACTTCATTTTTCTTTGTTCTATAAGAAAGAATTTCTCACTTTATTTATTTCTAAACTGTTATATTGTCTCTACTATAGTTTAGATAGGCCACACTTTCTGTACCTTTTCATTTAAAATCATATACATTCAATCTCAAATGCCCAAGGTCATATGTAGCTGTCTTCAGCAGCAACATCATTTAAAATATCTTCTGGAGATCTTGCCAGACGAATTCGCAACTACTGAGCAACGTCGAGACATTGATATCACAGTCATTGGACACAGAACTTGGTGGTATCCTCTGCACTATAAAGAACTCGAAAGAATTACAAGGCTGCCAAAAACGATTGAATAAAAAATAGTTTCTTAAAACTGTTCGCAATCTACAACTTTTTCAACACAATCATTCACCTACAATACTTTAGTTCCATCAGGAACTAAAGCTACAATAACGGATATGTATATAAGACGATAGCGTAGGAAAAGAATAAGAAGGAAAACAGAAAGAGTAGATCGTAAGGTCCTTGCGTCCCTCTCGCAGTCTGGTATCTAAATTTATAGCGTGTGCTGCCGTTAAATACGAATCTAGTTTGCATTCCAACCGCATTCTGCAGTACGGATAATAATTTCAGTTGATGTACACGCGGCAAGGAGAAGAGACCGATCGTCTTTTCTCCAGGATCCCCGTAAGGGGTGGGAGGGGAAGACACCAGCGAGGATGGGCCGTCGAACAAACGATAGCTTCCCCCTTCTGCCAGCGCCCCCGCGAGAGACGGTCATACGGATCGTCGCGTCGGCGAACGCGTCAGTCGCCACCGAACCGAGCTCGATCCAATACCCGACGACCCAACTCGCGGGGCTACGGTCAGCCCATCGGCACGCTCCAACTCAAACTCAGGTCCGCCGAACCCTCGCCTCTAGCGCCTGTCGCTACCCGACACAAAGGGCACAGCGATCCTCCGTCTCGAGGGAAAAGGAGAATTCCAATAAGGCTTCTCAGGGCAGCGAGTTCCTCCTCCTTGTCATCATCATCCTCAGAGCACAGTGTGTTGCAGAATTGAGTAATCGTAAAATTTTCGAATCAGCAAATAAAGTTAATTAAAATCTTTTATAAATAGGACTCTTAAGCATTTTGACTTTGGATCTCCCTTGAGAATCTAAGCGAGATCGCGGATTCTTAGCTTTACCACCGGGCAGTTCTGTGACTAAGGACTGGCCATTTCAATTATAGTCAATAGGTCTTTTGGCGGTCAGTGCCGGTACCGAGGGCGGGAAGCGACAACGCGGGGCTGTGCTTCGCTGCAGTAAGCTTGTCACGTGACAATGTATCGACTTATTGGCCGGTGTTTCCGGAAGCAGTAAGTATATTTACGGGCAATAAGTGCTCTATATCGCAAGGATAAATTATGCACTTAATTCCAAGTAAAACTTGTGTTTTTATATTACCTAAAAATTCTAATAATGAATAATCAATATGAAGTATATGGAGTAATTTAATTTTTATTAATTCGTAATTGATTTAAGATTTTCTATATAGTACTTTTGCATATGTACTTTTAAGTGTATAGATTATAAAATACGTACACAGTAGGCACAAGCTATAACTATACACATAATACATGTCTCTAAAAATGAATAAGATATAACACGATATCGTTAATTGATTTTAATATCAATTACTGCATTATTAGTATAATTATGTCTAAAATTTATATTGATAGTATACGTGTTTGTATAATATCCAATATTTGGCTCTTATATAATTTTTAGTGTAAACTTTAGATTCTGTTTACAGTTACTTTATGATTTTAAATTAATGTTATTAATGCTTGAAATAAGGAATTTTACTTATTTCATATAAATACAATGTGTTAATTAAGCGAAAAGCGATTGACTTATCTTATGTACATGAAAATATTAACTTATTCGTTTTTAGATTGATTGTCTATATATGACTAGTTAACTAATGCATTACTATCTATTTTAAATTCTTAAAATTTTATTTATATACGATCATTATAGAAGAATATGTTAATAAATCATATTATATTCATCAATATCTTCTCAGATATATTCTTTTCAATATATAATTCTTTTTCATGTAAATGCTAAAATTGTAAAATGAAGTTAGTACTATAGAAGTTGTTAATTGTAAGAAGTGTTGCCCGCTTTAAATACAAATTAGATTGTGTAAATTCGTCTCACAGATTACACTCATTTGAATTTAGAAAGTTATATTAATTTTTATATTTAAAAATATTTAAATATTTTTATAATGTTTATTTGTATAATATCTTCAAATCGAATAAAATGTTGATTCTATACATCCTCATTGCCTATAAAATTTCACTATTTCAGATACATATTTTTAGTCATGGTAAAGCTCGTAAAACAAATGTATTTTATAAATAATGTGCAGAAATTGTATATCTCTTATAAGCGATTTATATTACGTAATGTACATACATTTATTATGAGAACAAGAATTACAACTATATAAACATCGAGAACAAATTGTCGAACATATAAAAAAAATGGTTTGTAACGCATTTAGATATAGTCTCTTTTGTAGATTTATAAAAACAAATCGCATAAACACAATATAAACAATCTTTTATCATTAAAATGTTAATAGGACTTGTGATATATTTGAAATACTGGTTTATTTCTTTGTTTGAAATCGACTTACTGTTTAAATCGATTACAATATCTAAAATAATATTTATTCGCAAATTTTTGTCTAACAGTTTTGTTAGAAGAGACCGATGAGTAAAATTGACATACAAAATATCCATGCCATATCATGCCATCACATGAGATCTTGTTCTTTAAACTGCAGATCCATGTGCTAATGAGCGATGTGTGTTCACATTTAAGAAATAGGACAGTAATCATCTCACATTCACAATAGGAGATCTTCACCAAACGGCACACTTGTTAACAGGATTCATTTTTGAACCAAGTGGACAATTGAAGTCCTTGGAGAATTCAGGCATATTTGAGAAAGGACCGAGGACACGGTATTCTCCGGGACTATGTTCATCTGTAAGTATGTCCAGCTTCAGCATCTCAGTGCGTTCTTTATTGCACCAAGTATTAGCCGCACTTATCCAGAACATTTGCTGGGGTGTGTAGTCGAGACCAGGTAGCTTCGGCTCGATGCCGTTTCGCCTTACCCAGTCAAGATATGCATTGTAAGCTTCTTTGATACCTCCGTTGTCGGCAATGTTTTCGCCCTGGGTGTTAATACCATTCAACTGCAAATATGAATTTGATTAAAAGTAAAATCTTATAACATTATATTATTATTTTTTTCAAGTAAGATTGTGATTATTTTTAGTTTATAAATAAAGAGTCACAATTCAAATTTAATTAATCAACGTAAAATTATTAAATCTACTTCAAAAGTTGAATTATCTATTATTGTTTCAAAAATATATTGCGTAACAACAATGTAAAGGTTTAGTTATCAAATCGTCTGATTATTTTACTATTAAAAACTATTATGACTTTACAAATCTTGAAACTTCATATTTTATAAAAATTTTATTTTAATAAATATATTTAAGAGCTCGATTTATTATGTTAATGTCTCAATATAAAAAATGAAATATAAAATGGAAATTGTTTAAATATATTAAATATTATAATTATATTTACTAACATTAAGACCAACTTCTTTATCGGTGTAATTTCCATATTGATTTATTATACATTCTGCTTTTTGAAGAAACTTTTCTTTTGTTGCCTTCTTCCACCACTGGACGAGGTTCCCGTGTTTGTCGTATTGACTACCTTGATCATCGAATCCATGAGTAATTTCATGGCCCATGACGAAACCGATCGCACCATAATTCATATACTGTGGTCTGTCTTTGCTAAAAAACTCTCCTTGTAGAATACCGGCTGGGAATTCTAAACAATCAAAATAATTACCTTTAGTTTATTTTTTTCTACATTGTATTATTAGTATTATTAGAAATATATAAAAACATTTTGAAACTATATTTTATGTTTTAAATTAATCTTGTCTTACTTTAATTTGTATTTAATTACAAAAAATGGCTTACACTCAATGAAAAGTTTATAATAATGTCGACAATAAGTGTTGATAAACGCAATGAGACTTACGCATGCTATTTTGGTTGGGCGAGTAGAAGGCATTGACGACTGCGGAGTCACCGTAGGTGATCCAGTCGCTCTTGTTAACCGGTAGTCGAAGCTGCTTGAGGGAATAATCAGTGCCGAAGAGGGTCAGGTTGAGGACGCTCTCTAGGTAATTGCCGGGGGAGATCTCGAGGGGCCCGTAAAACTCCTCGAGCTTGGCGTCGTCGAGGAGCTCGTCGGGATACGCGATGAAGCTGTTCATCGAGTCGGCCTTGTCCAGAGCGGCCACCCTCGTCTGCTCGTCCATCCAGTCGACCTGTGCACGCGCAGCTTGGCTGATTTTTTTTTTCTGACACGCTTAATATGCGCGCCATATTGCGCGGAACTGATATAAGCCCACTGTTGCACAATCGGCTATTCGCATGGCAAGCGCGTTTGTACGCGCGTTATTAAGGGAAGAAGGACTTTGGAGCCGGATAACCGAGGATCGCGGTCGGGAATTATAACCCACGAGGCACAACGGCCAACTCACCTTTTCTATGATCTTCCTGAACTCCCGGCGGATGTCGGCGACCATTTCGACGACCGTGTTCTTGGCCTCCTCGTCGAAGTACTTGCGCACGTAGAGCGCCCCGACGCCCAAGGACAGGCCACTCGAGACCACGCCCACGCACTCCTGCCACCTTTTGCAAACGCGCCCTGGTTATATTGCGCACTTTGCGGCCGACGCGTTAAAGGCTCACTCACCTCGGCTCGCGCTCCGTCTCGCCGCTGACCTCCGACCAGTAGGTCAGCTGACGTCGCCTGATGTTCTCGTCGAGGTAATCGACCGAGTCGCGCACCACCCGCCACAGGGCGTAGTTGGCCAGGACGCGCTTCGGCGTCGCCTGGAGGAGCTTCTCCAGCTGGGCGATGAACTGGGGCTCCTTCACGTTCACGACCTCGTTGGCTTCGATCTTCGCCGTCGAGCCGAGGATCATGTTAAGGTACTCGAGCCACGGAACCGTGGGATAGGCCACAGACAGCTCCTCCACGGTCATCGGGTTGTAGAGCTCCAGGGCGTTGCGTCGCTTTTCATTCGACAGGGAAATCTACGGAGATCGCAGCATTTTTTCCTTGTAATTAGCAGTCGAGAATGCAGCGCGATTCGATCTCACGAATACATGTCGGAGAGTCATGATTTTTTTTTGAGATCGAAACCCGGATACGCTGTACTAGAGCTCGGAACGATTTAGTCATGCGAACGATGTACCTGATCACAACCTTGTTGGTCTCGAAATTTAAATCAACTGTTTATTTTTTCCATCGAACACGACACGATTATATTTCGACTCTCTCAATACCGTGCCGAGTGTAACCGCCCAACTGATGGGTAACCTAATTGAAAAGAATGGAAATTTGCAATTTCGACTTTACGTAAGCTTAGATAGAGGAACAATAAAAAAATAATACTAATCATTTGTAACGAGAACAATGGAAATTGTCTATGTTACCAAATAAAATATTTTCATTTATGTAAGTTCAAACTGGGGCTCCTAAATTTGATCAAAGATGATAAACCAATTCAAAATTAAATCTATTATTGTTCACAATTTTTTACCAGATGCATGTATACACATAATTTATGTCGGGTACTATTAAACATTTATTTACTAGTTATTGAGCAATAAATAGTTGTATGCTAGAATTATATGACTTCGGTTTCACAACAGAACTCATTATTATATAATTATAGGATCACTGCATAGCTATTGTCTTTTTTTTAATTGTAATATTGCCATCGCAGTTACAATCAACTAACTACTAGAGAAAGAATAACATAATTGCATATTTGTTTAAAAAGTTTGACGATTCATTTATTGCAAATCCAAATGACAAACAACAACATCTATGCAACATAATATTTTACTACTTTAACACGGTAACTGCAAAGAACAGATAAGTGGAATCATAAATTCAGCAAGAAATCGCGGCATATATTCCAATTGTACTGTGTCTCGTAACCGTGTGAAATAAACTCAATTGCGCTGCGCAGCGTCGATAAATCAGAGACATTTCTCAATTACATACTTACATTAGCGAGGATAATTTCAAAATCAAGGGAATCGCGCAGCTCTTTGGTTGCGCGACCCCTGTCTGCTCCGAGGATGACTGCGATGTCAACCATGTAATTGTAGTAGGCCTTTACGACTTCATTCGCCAGGCCTTTGGACAAGTACTCGCGCTGCAAAGCTTTCCACGCCTGATCTAACTGCGGAACAGTGATTGCACGCGTGAAAATGCGTTATCTTCTCGCAGGCCGCTTTGAAAATCTAATAACCGCGAGTTCCACGTGGCGTTAGGGTACGCGGTATAACGCGGTCGTAAAGTGCGGCCGTTGCGGCGGTCCGTTTTTTGCGCGGGCGGGCGCGTTTATAGGAAAACGTAGGCAAACAGCCGGCACTTTACCGGCGCCGCCGATTTACAAATTACTTAGTCTGGAGGATTTAGAGGAGCAAAAACTCGCGCCGCTGCCCTATCAACAATTGAACTTTCTACAGAATTAATTAAGTACGCGGGCATTATGCACGAGGCGATCGGTCGTTACTCTGCACAAAGAGAAAAAAAATTGGAAGTCGGTTAAGCGCGGGTCGAGCAGAGAAAGGATCCGGAATCGTTTTGCGGTGCGTTTCAGCGCGGGCAGACTTTCACGGGCGATCGGTAAACACTGACCGGCAGTGCGTGTACAACTCGGGCCGATCGGCGCGTCTTCTCCCCGGCAGAAGCGCCGACTTAATCCAAGCCGCGACGCGGCTTACGTAACCGTAATAAATCGCTTGCGCAACGATCCAGAGAGACTTACGGTAATCATGCGCCGCGAGCTGTTCCGCGGGTCGACGTCGATGTCGAAGCTGATGAAGTGGTCGACGGAGTAGCCGAGCTTGCGGTTCCTGTACACGGCCTCCTTCCAATCGAACTCTTCCTCGTCCCAGTGGTCCAGCAGGACGGGCCAGCCGCCCAACTGCTCCAAGATGTCGAAGAGAGGTTTAAGTCCCTGCTCCTCGATGAGGCCTGCAACGGTCGGATCTCTGAGCTAGGACGCCGTCGGGGACCGCCTGGAGTCACTTACTTCGGTTCATGCAGCTCTGGTAGAGGATCCGGATGCGCTGGACCGTCCGGCTCTCCCCGGGCTTAGCTTCCTCCTCGATGCTGGCGCGCAGCTGCAGCTGCAGGTCCTCGTCGATCATGCTGAAGGTGTCCACGCTCGCCTGGTCATCCGGGATCAGTGTGTTCTTCACAAAGCCCCCGCAGGCGAAATCGTAGAAGTTATCGCAGGGGTCCACCGTCTCATCCATGTTCCCCAATATAGCGGAAGCTGTAGGGCCGTGGATCATTTAAACTCCCTGACACTTTAAGCGTCCCCTCCCCTTGGCGAGTACCGACCTGTGTGCACGCATTCCGCGCTCATGCAGATGCTCTCCTTGCCGACGACTTTGCTGGCTTTCCCTCCCCGCGGGCTGCTCTTGTTCCCCGACACTGCAACACGCAATCGGCTTCCGTGGCTGATTGGCCTCTCTGCGGGGCGCTCGGGGGCGGGGCGGACAATGCGCGCCCGGCTTGCGCGGACTACTTAGATGCGCCAGCGCGTAATTAATGTCCGCGCGAGCGCCGCCGTCGCCGCTGAGTCTCCGCGGGCCCGGCTTACGCAAGCCCCGCGTGCAGTTGCACGACGCGAGCCCTGCGCTCCTCGTGCCCTAAGCCTCGGCGACGCGCTCGGCCGCCCGCGGAACAAAGTCCCGCGGCGACCTCCGACTCCTCGTCGCTTTTCCGGCCGTTTCCCCCCGAGCGAGCGCAGGTGCAGTTTCCCGACCGACGCCTTTTTCCGCCGCTTGCGCCGAGCGACAGCCGCGGCGAGTGCTCGCCATTGCGCTCTTCGAGTAACGCCGCCCGCGCAGCTTCGCTCCTCGGTTGACATATGAATGCAGGGCATTTTTTAGAAAGCGACAGTGAGTTGCGTTTTGAGGGAGAATGCGGCTAGCAGCCAATTAAATAGATTCGTTGCGAAATACCACGAGCATAACGTATAACATTGTCTGCATGAAAAGCCAAAAGTGTAATTACCGGCCGCTCGCTCGCTTTTGTATTCGAATTGCTGTCTTTGTACGGTTTTAATTGACATTCTCAATCTAGATTTCCTATCATAAACTCAGCATCGCAAAAATCTAACTCATCGGAATTATTACAAAGTGTGGGCCGAATGATATATTTGCAATGTACAATGAAAAATGTAGAATTGCAATGTACTATGATTGTTCAATTTGAATTGTATATTTAAAAACTAATAATTTAAACTCAATTTTACTTTATTTATAAAGTTCATAATAATTATTATGCAATACATAATTACAGGACGTCAAATACCAAATGATATTAAGCGGGACGTATTGTAATCACATGTCTATTAAAATTTATTAGCCTGATATAAAATTTCCTAGTTACAATGGTTAATGCATTAATTCAATAGTACTTTAAATATATAAAATTTACCTATATAAATGCAACAAAAATCAGCGAAATTAAACTATAATAGTAATATTCGCGAAAATAATTCATTTTTATTATTTAGTTATTATTAATAAAATAAATAAAAAATTATTTTATTAATTAATTATTATTAATTTTTCATTTATTACTAAATGAATAAGAAAGCAAATTATACCATGTAACATTTAAAACGCAGAAAAATACGTTAGTATTTATTTCCAACTATTCTCATCAGGATAGGAGAATTTATCCGCAGAAATTCGAAAGTTTATATTTATATTTGATATGTAAAAGAGATGGAAACGAGAAACCATAGTTTTATCAGATTGCCCAATTTCCAATCATAATTAAAAGCAGAGTTCATCAGAAATAATAAAAAATTCTAGTTAGCGTCTGGGCGGAAATAGAAATATAATTTCTACTTAGGTATGAATCAAGATAATATTATATAGAAAACGATAATTTAGTTCTCAATATTATAATGATATTCTAGTTGATAATTTTTTTGTCGAAACTATTGATTACTTGTTAGCGTATATTAGATACTGTTTGTTTTAGAATGTTACGATTATTAGTAAGACTTTGTTTATTTACGGTTCATTTTATTCAAAGTAGCGAATTTTCGATTTAATTTTCATAAATAAATTGAGTGTTTCTACTAAAATTATTATATAACCGATTTAAAATGCCTAAAAAACCATACTGCTAGAAATATAAGAAAACTTTTTTCTTTGAGACGATAATAAAAGCCAATTATAATACTGTAAATTGAAATAAGTCTTATATTTTCATTGACTCAGTCAAAACTTTTGTATACTATATATGCAACACGGATGAAAAGTTTATTTTTCTGTAAGGGGAAACCCAACCATGAGAAGTGTTTTTGGTATTAAAATTATAATAACCCGTTCTGACCGGTGTTTTTGAAAATCAAAAATATAAGTTTTTGTTTTATCAAACGAAGTTAATGATTGTTATATACTTGATAATTTTTGTCGTACATTTTGTCGTTTGAAATAATTTATAAATATAATTGTTGTTTAATACCATTGCCAGTAATCTGTTTTCAGTATGGTAAATTTTATCAGTTATTTATTAAGTCAAATATCGTTAAAAATACTTTTTGTAACCTTAATGGTATTATTTGTATAACTTTGGCTACTACATTTTCTGTTTATTCTAACAATATATGAAAAATACTGAATTTCACGTAAAGTAATATTAAATTTACGAACACGTACATTAACTGATGGATTATACGCACGAGTAACTCAATATTGTAATTTCATTATCGGAGCAAACTCAATTAAATTATAAATATGCCGATGAAAGCGGAGCCGTTGCTGCATAAAAGTTAGCACTTAAGATAGCAATAATGCAATAATAATAAAAAATGAAAATGGCAAGCGCTCGCGACCTATGACTGGGACCCGCAGCCTCACAGAAGACAATCACCATTGTCGCACCGAAAGGCAAAGGTCTTCCGAGATTCGATGCCCCCCCAACAGCCGCGTGGAAAAACATCGCCTATGTACACAGTGCGAGTCGGACACCGCCATAATCGAAGGATATCTCGCGGGAAAAAACGCGACTTCCGAGGCTCCCGTTTACGCAAGCCTCGCGTATTTCCTCGCAGAGAGCAAAAAGGCCGATGCAAATACACGAGGGCCAGCTCGTGCGGCACGCCCATAGCTCCCGCGTTCTTGCCCGGGTTTTATCACCGCGAGGCCTCCGGCTGCGTTTCTCCCCGCGCCCTCTGACCTTGGGGGCAATGCGAGACTCACGCTCGGCTACGGTGCGGTCGCAGCTCCTGATCCTGCTGGCGACGACCTCGATGCCGACGATCAGGCCCACCGAGAGGAGGAGGCTGCACAGGGACATGACCGCCAGGCCCCGCTCCAAGGCCGAGCGCCGGGTCCACCAGCTGGACTTCCTGAAAAATTGCCCTGGCGTTATCGTGGGAAGCGCGCACCGAGGACATAATCGGACGATACGGGCCAAGCTGCCTTTCGCTCGCGTTGAAGTCTCTCTCGGCAAAGCGGCCCGTATTGTACAGATAGCTGACTGTTTGTTATTGATTATCGCACGCATATAATGTTTAGCAACAAGGTTTACAATTGCCCGTCTACAGTATTTTCGCGGGGGAACAATTCTATTTTCCTCTCCCGGGCAATTTGAAAAGTCGGTTAAAGCGGTTACAGCGCGTCGGCCTTACGTTTTTCCTATTACCATAAATTTGGAAAACTTTGTTTATTCCTGGCGTTAGGTCGCGGTTATACAACACTTTTTTCACGCGCGCACACATTCTGCGGCAGTACAGTGGCCCGTTCCACTGGAGCGCATTTAAATTTTCACCTTCACTTTCATTTGCTCTGTACGATGTACGAAATGCACGCCTTCGACTCGCCATTTTGGTCCCCCCTCGAGGTACAGTGAATTAACCGACAAAAAAACTGCACAACAACTATACAGTAAAACTGTTATACAACCCAGCTTTTCGTTCTTGCAACCATCGAAATGGATATCATTTCATAAGGATACCTTCGTAGTCGTCATTTTACGGCATAATTTAATTCGCGCGCGTTACGGCTTTTTCCTCAACTTGTAGAATGTTAATAATTTCAAGAGAGCGCCGCGCCGTCCGCCAGGCCAATCGCAGCGAAACCCCTAATAAGGAGCAACCGAGTAACATCGTTCAGCGCGTTCAATTAGATAATAGAATTTCATGCGCGATTATCTCGTGAAATTCGAGGGATCGGACGGCCGCACGGCCGAGCTCGGCTCGGAGGAAACTCACGGCGAAAGGAGAACCGCTCCGACTGCGCGCGAGTTGGTTATGCTTATAGTGGATGATAACGAGCAAAGTACACCTAATGCCGGGCGGTTCCGGTAAATTCCCAATTGCAGTCGCCGCTAAGCGAGCGCTAAGCGAGGCGCGCGCCGCGATCTTGCCCGGGCGGACGGCGGGCCTCGTTCGACGCGGGGGAATCCCCGGGGGCGGAGGTGCGAACGGCCCGTATACTAACTTGGCGATGATCTGCTCGGTGCTGCTCGTCATGGCTGCGGTGGGCGGGGGCGGTTAAAGGGAGCCGCGCTAAGGTGCGCGCCGCGCGAGTCCCGGCCGCCGGCTCATGTCGCGCGCGCGCGCGTATAACCACCGGATAGCAGTGCCGGACTGGCGGCGCGCGCGCCTAGCGCCCAGTATTTAAGCGCCGCCCGCGCCGCCGCTGACTCCTGGGCGCCCGGTGGGAGGCGTCCGCGCGGGTCGGCTAAGGGACCCGAGGCTCCCTAGGGCCTCGCGAGCTCTTGCTCGAGGGCACGGGGCTCGGGGATGCGCGCGAGAAAGTATAATTGGCCGACGGCTTTCCTGTCGCTGATATAAAGAAATCGAGCGTCGATCTTTCCGAAAATTGATGGTTTTTAAAACTTAATGGCTTTTTATTTCGAAGAGTGTAATTTGTTGCTAAAGTCTGAAAGAATAATTGTACACACGGCGAATTTAATCGAGAAATTATTTTTGAGTAAACAGGATAAGATTTCGCTGGAACCGTCAATTATTTCTTAATTTGACTGCTGTGTCGCTTTTGTGCTTATCTGATTCTAAATTGAGCCAGCTATTAACAATTCTTTTCGTCGAACAAACGATACAAATGCAAGTTTAAAAAAATGTTCGCTTAAATTTATGGCCGGTTTTGATCCTGCTGTTGATAGATTTTGCATATTCAAAGAATAGAAGAATAATCTTTTAACCTTTTAACCCTTTAACCTTTAACTTTCTTAATTTAAAAGTAGAACAGCTGTCTTGACGATTCTTCGGTATTAATGTATTCATTGGCAAATGACATAGAGTTATATTCACCGAAAAATTCCATTAGGTATTCTGTACGTTAATTAGAATGATTAAATGGATAATGAAGGTGAGATTAAGCTCGTAATTTTGCCAATGATTATGGATTACAATATACCATCATTAAATGAATAAAAGAATTTCTATATAGATTCACCAACGTTCATTTACATTGCATTATGTGATACAGCGGGTCATATAATAGACATTAACTAGAACAATGCTGTGACGAACGTATTAAAATTGCCCTTTACAATCCTATAATGTTTCAGTTGAAAATACGTTCTCATCTATTGTGCAGTCTTGACCAAAGAATTATTCAAAAAACTAACATAGATACTTGCATATAAATTTTGAGATATAAAAATATTCTTTTTCCATTAATTATAAAATGAAAAATTGAAATAGTCATAGAATATTAAAGCAATTAATTCGTAACGTATGGAGAAATACTTTATTTAAATCAACTGCGAATTTATTCTATTAAGTATTTGCAGTACATTTAAACCATACATGCATTCTTTAATCAAATCATCTAACAACACCTTACTTACCTTTATAAATTGTTAAAATATAGTTATTTATAAATTCAATTTGTTTATATTAATAATCAACTGTAAAAAAGAATGTAAAATATTTATTAATTTTTAAATTATTTTCAAAAGTTCTAGTCAATATTCAAATGATATTTGCTGTAAGGTGATTTATTATTATTAAAAAATCTAAAGTAAATTATATGAGTAACAATGTTAAAACTTTTTTTAATAATTTTACAATATATAATTTTCACGTTAAATTGTAAGTCAAACTTTGGTTCAAACATAATTTTTTTCTATGAGTGATCAACATTATGTAAATATTTTAATTTCCATAAAAAAAATATGTACAATGTAATATAGTCGTTAATGACAGTTCAAAAATTGCAACAATTATGCTTTGAATGTTGATTGAATAGGTTGTAATTTAGATAATATGTGATATTCCTTATAACTGATTTATTTTGAGATTTGTGGTCATCCACACAAGCCAGTAAAATTACTGATTGCATAATAATCGATAGTAATAATATATTAGCAAGTTTTGTTTAAAAACAATAAAATATGTCAAAAAACCACTAAAATAAAATTATTATTTTAGATTTCCAGATACCATGTCACTTAAAATTTGCAGTTCTAGCCTTGTTAATGTTTTATAACAAACCTATGTTCATTATCTTATTTCGAATATTCTGAATTTATAATAATGCTTCGTAGACTAATTCAATATTTTTAAATGTAATTAAAAAAATGCCATTTGATACAAAATAAAAATTGAATTATGTTTAAGAACAATTTAGTCAATGTTTAATAATCATAAATTGCAGTTTTTTTTACATAATATAAATAAAATATAATAAATCTTTAATATTTTTATTGTGATTCACGTAGAAATAGAAATGTGCGTGTGTTCAGTCTTTATTAAAAACTTTGTTGATTTTTAATAGGTCATTTCTCTTTAGGAGAGCTGCGCTTCTTACAATTCTTGTTTGAAGAATTTAGCCTCTCTTCGTCACGTATTTTGTGTCAACACTCAAAAATTTTTTTAAAGTCAAATGTATTACCTCATGTTTTTATTGACGTAATCGAACTTTTTATTGCTTTCTACACCAAAATTCATTCTGCGAAGTGAACAAAACATAAAAAGTCTATTAAATGTTTTTCAACATCTAGAACTTTTCATATATAGTTTAAGGTAAAAAAATACATTAATTATGTATGTAACGTAGAGCGTCACTTTATCTTCTGGTTAAAAATAGGCTTATTTTGTGGTACGAGCAAAAACTTTAAATAGTGATTTAAACTCAATAAATTAAATAATAATGTAGAGATGAAGATTTAATAACAATTTATTCATTTTTTTGAAGAAATTTGAATGCAATATTATATAATGATACATTTTAGTAAATACTTAAATTCGATTACAATTCCATTTAATACATTATGCATAGAATTTAACGATTTCTTATCTAAGTAAATGCAGTGAAAGTTCCAACATGATTTCATTTTAAGATTCGTAATCAAGTGAATTTAGAGCTAGCATTCTCAATTAATAAATCAATGCACCCTAGCCAAGAATATAAATTAAATATATTAATATTCTACATTTAAGAGAAAGTTGATATTGAGGAACTATTAAAATCATAGCTCTGTCCGAATGACGAGTTCTAAAGAAGTTAAAAAATTATAGTTATGGATTTGATAGAGAAACATACTTAAACAACAGAATATAAAATAAAATTTTATTATTCAGAGCCTTAAAATTGCTTAATTTGATTATTCGATATCCTGTACAGCAATCAGTTTAAACTAGTCTCCAGTCTCGCCACTTACATGCAATTACTTGCATAAAATATTATGTGTACTACAAAATCAGTCAGATTTACCTTTATAACTTAACGCATAATTATTACTAATCTGATGTGGAGAACAACTTCTTAAAATAAATAATGTCAATGAGACCACTGATAAATAATAAAACGGCTAATCTAAAAAACATATTATCCTAATAAACCACCATTTGGTTATCCATAAACGCCACTAAAAAGTACTTACGATGCAGGCAAGCAGGGCACGTATGCCGCAGGACAGCGTCTCCTTGAAACTCTTCGGCTCACGGCGCTCCGTGGAATGCAAATCTATGGGGCTCTCATCCGCTTATAGGGGGGAAGAACCGCCTAAGTGCAGTTTAGACTTGACTATAGCGGCTTACAAGGAACCGGCTACACTTATGCAGACGTGCGCGATGCAGTGTCGCGCGTTATGGGCTTGCGGGCTAGACCAGTCGCTTGCTCTCGGTCACTGTACTGTGAAAGTCTCCGAGACAGGGCGAGCTCCCTCAATCCACCAGTGGGGGAGGCCTGCACTTATACGCTCCGCGTGCACTCTTCCGCCCAACTGCTCGAGGTGAAGCAATAATTGCGATGAGCTTCGAGCTGAAAACTCGCACCGCGGCACCTCAATCAACTGCCTGTTACAAAATCTACTATTTACCTTGCCTAATTGAATGTCTCATTGCTTGCTACCATGTTTTCACAAAAGTACTGTAAAAACAGCTTATTCATCCAATTTTAGAAATCAGATTATTAAATTCCTTAGTCTAAAAATAGTTCCTTGCGTATTCATCATAAATACAACTATATTTATTAATTATTGACGCGCCTGATATTTGAATTTTAAAATGAATTGTATTTGGAAAAATAATAATTTAAAGGAAAAAAGGAGTATCATAAGTAGATCCACGTTGACGTTTAAGGCTTATTTTTATACAATGAATAACTTGAAAGCCAAGCTTGTTCCTTGTAACGAACATGACTAAAACATTCTCGACTTATTTTTGTCCAGAATTTGTAATATTTTGTTAAAAATAAGATTTCATTGATTCTCTTACAATATATAAAAACAATTATTTTTTGCATTTTTCTAACTGTACTGCACACGCGCCGTGTGTAAACACACGCATATTACTTAAACGAATTTTTATAGCATTAAGAATTTTAATTATAACATACTATTATTTAAGTTATTTTATTTAAAAAATAATAATAATCTCGTATTTTTCCGAAAATATAGTGTTCATTGGCAGCAATGAATTTAATTTGACCGAATATTTTTCTTTTATAATATTTACAGACATTCAAGTACTATAAGTAGCCCACAGATCATTGGTAGTATCAACTTGAATCATCATACATTTATTTTATTTATAAGAAATACAATTAAGTAGTACTGTAACATAATAACATTACTAGTAGCTCTAAAAATTATCGTAACAACATAAACTAATTATATATTGTTACACCTCAAACTGATATTGTCATTTAAAATAAAAACGTAAGGTCAAAATGAACGATATAAGAATAAATGATTTTTCTATCACAAATCTTATTAAAACTTTTTCATAATATAATAAAAACTGGGCAGAAATAATTAATAAACTTCAATAGATTTTATACTATTATTGATTTAATATTAAAATTTTACGTTCAACAAATACATCATTTTTAAACACATAAGATTTTTTGTCGCTTCATTAAAAAAAGAAAAAAGTGTGAAACGGTACGCACAGTTGAATTGCGTCCAAATTAGATAAAAATCTGCAATAAATAAAATACGTATTCGCAGTTTGTACTACAGCAAAGCAAAAATGATGGAGGTTTCATCAATGAAGCGTGTTTAGTATGTTGAATGTAGATCATATAATAAACTATGTACGAGTAATACTAAGAGGAGTACCTATGTACCTTATGACGGATATCATTACTTTAAGCATTACTCTTCTATTGTTCAACATTTCGTTTTTCACATTTTCAAACCGTCTTTGATGCAAATGGTTAATGGCTAAAATCACCGATTTAGAATTCTTAGATTATACAGTAAGGACATCTACATTAACAAGGTAGCCACTCAAATCATTGTTTCAATTTCAATTTTTTAAAATTCAATAAAACACTAAACATGTTTGTCTACTCAAAGGTAAAAATATTTTTTTTCGTCTTTTCTTTGCTTCATTCAATGATGCGCGCACGCCAGCGAGTTTCATATATATAAAAATTAAAATCTCTTAACAAGATGAACATTGAAATAACATCATCGAGTGGCCAAACAAATGTTGACATGGAAATGATAATATCGCAGTGATGACTTCTTAAGGGTATATCACGTCTGCCTAATAATGCGGGATTTTCTCGCAATAAAAAATCCACCCGCATGTGCATCAAAATATATATCTTACAGTTGTAATGGAGAAGTCAACGTTGACCTCGAATATCCAACAGGTCAATTTTTTATATTAAAATACAGTATAACCACAATTTACTTGTAATACACGTTATGGTTAATAAAAATGCAATGTACATTACGGCTTATGTCTACACTGAAGATTTTGAATCTTTCTCGTCGAATGCTTTTTATCACAAAAATTGACGTGTCGATACAATTATGAGGCCAAGATCAAATGAGTTTCCCAATGTGACATTTTATCGCCTAGTGGCTTTTTTATGATATCATGTAAGGTGTGCAAAATGCTCGGCTTAGCCTTTGAAATAATAAACAAATAAGTTTTTTTCCGCATCTCGCCGAGTATGCATACTATTTAAAGAAATAGCAGCGTAGAATTGGTCAACAAGATTTCTTAGTGTTATTTCGCGTTGTACTTTTTTACTCGTCGAATTTTTCTTAATTCTTATCTATTCAAGTACATATTTTTTATTCTTAAAAGGTAGTTTTAGTTATTTATGCGAAGATAACATTTATATTAACAATTAGAAAAGTTTTTGAAATTCATTTGTTTACAATGAATTTCATCTATTTCATATTCTTTTTTATTAACTATAATATATTGTTTTTATACTTAATGAGTGAGTATTAGAGTCGAATTTAAGTGAAACATTTTGTACAGTATTTATAATTTAAAAATATTATGGTTTAACTCAACGCACTTGGTTTTAATTTATTTTGCGTTTAGTATATTTGTTGTATTGGACATTGCAGCTTTTTAAAATTTTATTCCATTGAATTTTTATATTTTTGCGGTTCAAGGCACTTCCGGTTTTTATCTCACGTGTCACTCAAAACGAACATCACCGGAAACCTATCACCGAATAATTTATTTATTCTTTTTTGTCCAAGTGTAGTTAATATTAAGAATCGGTATACTAGTTCAGAAGTGTAAACTTAAAGTGTATATGAGTTATGAATGAAAATGATTGAATATTCCATAAGAATTCAATAGAACTAAGTACCCAATTTATTAGAGCAATCGCAAAAATCAAATAAATTTTTTAAAATAAATTTTATATAATTATTTTAAACAACTATTTGATTGCGGTTGAATAAATTATAAATACTTTAAACAGTTGCAATGGATTTTCCACTTTTGAGTTGCAATCATGATTGCAAATCAATCGTGAAATTTGAACTTTCATCATTTTCATTGATAACTAATACTTCATTATGTGCTATTTAAAAACAAACTTCAATGCTTAGAATAAAATAGTTTAGTCCTAGTGATAAAAAACATTCAGTATCATCAGATAAAGAAGTAAATCATTATGATAAAAAAGTATTTTTCTGTATCAGAAAGAAGTTTGTTTCGGTAATAATCTCGGACTATTGTAACTATATCTTAAAATTTTATGAATATTAAGTATATTTAGTTAAAATTAAAATGTAGCGCAAAGGTCTAGAGAAGAAATTGTCAAGATTTCTCAAAACTTGAAATTTAAAAAATGAGCATGAATGCAATCATTACGCTTCGAAGGGCTCGATCCGATTGGTACAAGCCAGTGGTTATAACTCTGAGCGTGGGAAGTGTTGTTCGCCCGCAAACTTTCAACTGGAATGGTCTACTGAAAAATTCCAAGATCTGCATAGAAGATCTCCCGCGAAGGCGGTTGGAAGACGCGCGCTAAGAGTCGACTTGTATCCCGACGTCTGTCGGCTTCTAGTGGCCTACCAAACGGCACACTTCTTTTCAGGATTCATTTTGGAGCCGAGGGGGCAATTGAAGTCCTTGGCGAACTCATCCATGTTAGAGAGGGGGCCAAGGACGCGGAACTCGCCGGGACTGTGCACGCCCGTGGTGATGCGCAGCTTCAGGGTTTCCGGTCGGTACTTGCTGCACCAAGTGTTGGCCGCGCTAATCCAGAACATTTGTTGACCGGTGTAGTCGAGACCAGGCAGCCGAGCTTCAACGCCGTTACGTCGCACCCACTCGTTGTACGCGAGGTAAGCTTCCTTGATTCCCCCATTATCGGCAATATTCTCACCCTGGGTATTTATTCCATTCAACTGTAAACAATAATGAATTCTTTGTAGAGTCAACTTACATAAGAAGAAAAGTATTGATTTTTATCCAAAATGGAATACTTACATTGAGACCCACTTCCGTTGCGGTATAGTTTCCGTATTGGTTAATGATACATTCTGCTCTTTTCAGGTACTTTTGTTTGGTTTCGTATGCCCACCATTCTACCAAGTTTCCATTTTTGTCAAACTGCCGACCTTGATCATCGAAACCATGCGTTATTTCGTGCCCCATAACGAAACCGATCGCACCGTAGTTCATATACTTTGGTCGGTCATTACTAAAGAACGCACCCTGTAAGATTCCAGCGGGGAATTCTGAAACAAAGAATCGTAAATAAAATATTACATCTTAAAAGGTGTCTTGTTTCAGTAATCTTATCTTTTTCAGAATTAATTCGTCATTAAATAAGGCAGTCGTATTAAATATTCGACGGTAGATGCACGGGTCGAGCAAATCTACAGTTTATCGTATATTTTGAAGCTAAAAGTGTACTCTATCTTGTTTGAACATATAAATAATGGAGATCGCGGTTGATTTATAGATCGGCAACTTGGAACTCATCGGACGGGTAAAAAGTAACATAAAAAGCATCTCTATAGAACAGTTGTCCAACTCACGTATGCTGTTCTCGATGGACGAATAGAAGGCATTGACGATAGCAGGTCTACCGTGAGTTACCCAATCGCTCTTGTTTACAGGTTTTCTCAATTTTTCGAATGAGTACTGGGTGCCGAAGAGGGTCAGATTTAGGATGCTCTCGAGATAGTTGCCTGGATTTATTTCCAGCTTCTCGTAGAACTCCTCGAGCTTCTTATCGTTTAGGAGCTCATCTGGGTAAGCGATGTGCGTACTCATTGAATCAGCCTTGTCCAGCGCGGCTTTTCTCGTTTCATCATCCATCCAGTCGACCTTGAAAGTTCAGAATTTTAATGTATAATAAAAATGATCCATAAAGTTCATATGGCGATAGTATAATCTATTTGGGTTTCTTTCATCCATTACCTCTCACTCAATAGAGTATTTTACCTTTTCCAACTCTTAAGTTCTCGAATAACATTTACTTTTTGCCTCGTGGTTGTATCTGACTCTAATATTGTATTTTCTTCAACATTCAGATTAAACTCTTGCTCAAAAAAGGCTCTTATGAAAAGTGTTTGAACTAAATTTGATACTAACCTTTTCCAAAATTTTCTTAAACTCTCCTCTGATGTGAGAAACCATTTCGACAGCATTTTTCTTAGCATCTTCGTTGAAATATTTTCTGACGTAAATGGCACCTACGCTTATAGGAAAGCTACCAGATACAATGTCCACGCACTCCTTCCATCTTGGTTCTCTCTCAGCTTTGCCTATATTTAATATACGTTCACAATTGTATAATTATAATAGCAATCTATATAAATAATAAATTAAAGCATCTTAAATAATTATTTACATAATATGATTATATTTAGATATTCATATCAAGTATTATTCTATGCTTTTTTATATCGTGTATTTTTATATACTTGTTTTTATACGAATTACGATCACTTTGCAAGAACGCATTGAATCACTGTTGGAAAGTTTATGAAACTCGCAAGTAATTGTACTTGACCTACATACGGTGATTAATATGCATCTACTTTCATTGATTAAAAAATTTTCCCCTCAGGTTATCAATAATTCTTATTTAAAAACAATGTTAAATTAATTTTAATTATTCTAGTAATTTACATAAGTAAACAGCGAAAATTAATATATTATCGCTTTTTTGGAAATCTTATTAGTAACTAATTAATAACTTCCTGTAATTAATTATAAATAATAATATGATGAATGTCAGGTAATAATTAAATTTATTTTAAAATATTACAAGTGATTGTTCTTTTAAAATACAATCTGTAAGGTTAACAAGGCGTAAAAAGCTATTGTTGCATGATTCATTGTTACGATTCTAATGTAGAAAATTCACTTTTCGATAATTTAGATATATGAAAGCAAACTAAACAACAGGACTTATCATATTTATTATATGATTTTATTATTATTTATTTTATGTGTAATATTTTGAGTTTTTACGGTAACGCGAAGTTTCAAAGATTAAAACAATTACATGTTTCAAATCTACTTTATTTTACCAAATAGTTATACGTAAGTGTCTACAAAAACGTAACTCTGAAGTAAATATTTTGTGGTTTCAGTTACTGGTTCCATACCTAATACTAATATATTACGTATTCTTACAGGATTAATTTTTTTTTAATTGGCTGAAAAGTAATTAACGAGGCAAGATTTAAAAATTAAAATATCGACTCGGACATCGCATAATTATTCAACACCCACGTGCACAATATTGATTTTTTTAAAAACAGGTATATCTCATTTAAATTCCTTCACCACACAACCATTTAAATTCGACTGCTTGTTGACTATTAGGTTTAAAAAGATCCGCGGTATTTTAGAATTAAGTGATTGCAAGTGTAAGCGTTCGCAGTTTATTAGCATGCGCCGATCAAAATAATACGAAAAAATAAGCGGAGCATATAACTCACCACTGGTGACAGTCAAGTAACCGAGTTGCCGCTTGCGGATCTCATCGCTGAGATAGCTGACAGAGGTGGCGGCGACGCGCCACATGACGTAATTGGCCTGTACGCGCTTGGGCGTCTCGACAAGGAGGCGCTCGAGGTCCGTGATGAAGCTCGGCACGTTGACGATCACGAGCTCCTCCTCCGAAACGTGGATGCTGTCCGGTAGGAGGGTCTCGAAGTACTCCAGCCAGGGGATACTCGGGAACTTCTGTCCGAGCTGGCGCACCGTCATGGGGTTGTACAGAGCTGTCGCGTTGCGCCGCTTCTCGCTCGGGAGGGAAATCTGTCGTTCCATAAGGATAATTACAATTACTCTCTAATGCCTGTGCCTCTCCTGGCTTATAGCTGTTGGCGACCCGTTTTTCGCGAAAATCGTTTCAAAGCGAAACGCGCGCGGTCTGTGATACCGAGAAATGCAAACGGAGTCCGTGTCCCAATTAACGCGCGTTCTCTTTAGGATTTTCAGCGTTAAAAGCTATAAAATATGCAATGACTAGGCTGTAAATTATGCCGAGTTAAAACGCTAATAGCCCATAAGAAATAATTGGAAACCACGCGCTAATCCATGAAGTGCCATGTGATTCGATTTTAAAATATTAAGCGTATTGGTGTTTTTTCACAGGCTCGTGTTTACAGTTTAATTTCACGACTAACCAAGTTTGAATATTTGTGAAAAATGACGAAAAAATACGGTTGAAGTGTGAAATTGTAAGAAAAGCAGCACTGCGTTTTTTAAAATATAGAATACCGTATCCGTGACAGCTTTCTAATGAGCAAGTAAGCAGTTACGATCCACTGGGTAAATATTACACTTACGTTAGCAAGTTTCATTTCAAACTCGAGAGATTCTTTAAGCTCCTTGGTCGCTTGATTTTTGTCGGCTCCAAGGATCTCGGCGATATCAACCATGTAGCTATAATAAGCGCTTACGATCTTGTCCTCCATTCCTTTCAATAAATACTCTCTTGACAGTCCTAATGAGGCTTGATCCAACTAAACATCAAATTTGCTTATCAGTAATTTAAGAAAAAAATATCAAAAATATGTTTATGTATAGTAATGTATTTTGAAAATTGACACATTTGAAATTTTAAGGTCATAGGTAATTATTTTTGTCGCTTTTCTTGAAATGAAAAAAAATGGTAACTAACGTTACATAACTTGGTTCTCTCTACGTTACAAAAGACTGAAATTCAAAAATCCTGTGCATTGCGGATCGACCTTGGTCGCTATTGCTACCTGGTCTTTTGTTCGATAATAAACGCAATGGAAGTGTACCGAGAAGTGTACGTTATTGCCGAATGGGTAATGGTGGTAACAGCAGACTTACGTCGATGACGCGTTTGGTACTGTTCTTCAGGTCGACGCCGATGCTGAAGTCGAGGAAGTAGTCGACGGAGTAACCCCTCTTGCAGAACTTGTAGACGGACTCCTTCCAGTTGAACTGGCTCTCGGGCCAGGCCTCGCCGTCGAGGACGGGCCATCCGCCCAGGTCCTTGAGGATCTTGTGGATCGGGTTAAGACCCTGGTTCTCGATATCGGCTGCAGAAAAAAGGAGAAAAAAAAACACGTTGACCGACTGGACAGTGTGACGCGCGGCAGACCGTCATCGGCAATTATCAATGCATCGCAAAGCCTCACTCTTGTTCATGCAGGTCTTGTAGAGGGTCTTGACGAGCTTGAAGGCCCTCGGGTCGCTCGACTTGCTTTCCTCCTCGATGCTGCTCCTCAGCTGCTTCTGCAGCTTGTCGCTGATTATGCTGAATGTGTTGACGCTCGTCTTGTCATCGGGGATTATCGTATTTTTGAGGAAGCTACCGCAGGCGAACTTGTAGAAGTCGTCGCAGGGCTCCACGTTCTGGTCCATGTTCTCCAGGATGGAAGAGGCTGTCGGTTTGCGAAAAGCCATTAATAACCGCTTCTCTCATTAAGCTTTGGATGAACGAGGATTATCGCGACGCGAAGAGAGGATAGATCGATATGACGCGTATTTATGCGAAAGTGTAGCGGCTGAGAAATACGATCAGAAGAACGTTGTAAAATTAAAATGAAGTTATATTCTACTGAAAAGTCGTATATACGGTTAATTGAAAAAACCGCAATTGGTAAATTCATGTGTATTTCTTCGAGTTTTGTTCGATCTATTCAGCGGATAAACACGCCGACCGTTTAAAATCTCAGAATCTTGGCCAACGTGAAACATAAATTCTTAATTCCGAAAGGCGTATCTTGAAGAGCGCGCTCGTGTCAACCGATCTCGCGCGGGAATCAAGTTGGTGACGTACCTGTGTGAATGCATCCTGGGGTGAGGCAAATGTCGCCCTCAGGACTCTTCTCGACGATCTGCGGGCCCTTTTTGGACATGGGTCCGCCGACGAGGGCCTCCGCTGTGGAGGGCAGCAATTCCAAATTACTCGGGGCTGTCAGGATCGAGTGCGGGGAGCGTGCAGAGCGGGCTATGACGTGCATGGAGAACAAAAATCATTGAGAGCCCTGTTTGGCATGCGGATGAGGTGCGTGTGCGGGGCTCTCTCGCGACTCGACATACTTGTGATTCGAAAACGATGCAGTTATGATTTCGTGGGCGATGGTTCGTGTGTAATGGATGGCCGTGAATGCGACAACGTGAACATGCACGAGTTTGTGTACAATGTGTCATGGAGCAGGGAGTAGTGGGGCGGGTGTAGCGGGCGTGGGTCTGTCAATTTTACCCTTCATGAAGGACGTCTCGCAGAGCTCGGAGTTGCCGGCGACGACGCCGAGGCCGATCGCGAGACCGACGGCCACCAAAACGGCGCATATCGCCACGATCGTCAGGCCTCGCTCCAGGGCTGAGCGCCTCTTCCACCATGTCGGGTTTCTGAAAGCAAACAAAATGCAGCGTTCGTTATTGTAATATGTGGCTTTGATATTATCGTAACGAGGAAGGTGTTGCGATGCAAATAACATTTTATTAAATTCCAAAGCAGTAATTTATGGAAGCAATTCTCGCGCTCGAAGCGGACGAATTGAAATATAGCGCATGTGTGCACCCGAAGAGGAAAAAAAATGTTCCCCGGGCAAAGATCGTAAATAAATATAAACCTAGTCAAACTTCATTACCGCATTACCGTAATTGAATAGTGAATAGCTGGATTCATAAAAGATCGCCAACAAGGAAGTGAAGGGATATAAAAGACAATTTATTTCCCGATCCTCGTTGACGGATATTGTTACACTACTCTTAATCGAATTACTTGCTATGAAAGTGCCTTTTATACGCCATAAAGTTTATCGCGTTAAAAATATATCGTTGTTCTTGACGAAAAGCTATATAGCACACCACTGCGTTATTTATATGCTGAAAAAAGTTTGTTAGGAATCATCGCTATTTTCTCCTCTCACAGTGTGCATTACGCGTGAAAGGTGTTATCACTCCTCGCAATTCGGCCACCACGTAGACACGTCTAGGATTACAAGAGTCGGAAAAAAGAACGAGTGCATCGTAAATTAATCGCGATGCCGGCGTGGCCGGCGCGCTGAAAAAGGTGGCTCGCTCGGCGTAGCTGGTAACGCCATCGGGTAGTTAAAGCGCAGGGCACGTTACTGTCGCGCACCGGTGAGTTACAGTTGCTGAATATTCATTAAAAGTTTATCGCGGCCCGGCCGGCAACAACTGAGGCCGAATACAAATGCAGCCGTGGGGGCGGGCGCCGATAGCCCCCCCCCCCCACGCTCCCCCCGGGGGGCGGCGATTCGCCGGGCGCGCCTGCACAGAGGGCCGATAAGGCCCCGGGGCGATCGGCCGCGGCGCCGCGGCAACGACGCCGTTCGCCAAGGTGCGACGCAGCCCGGCGACCTTGCCGGGGCGCAGATCGATCGGGGGTGGCCGGGGGGAGGGGCGCGCGAGGCACTAAGTCCGTGAACTCGGCGGCGCCATGGACGGCGCGCGCCGCGAAATTTATGGGGCGGGTCGTTTCCGGCGCCCGCGGCGCGCCCTGACCTTGCCGCCGCGCACGTGCGCGCGCTTCCCGCCCTTTTCGGCGGTCGCCCTAAGCCCAAGGCCGCCGTCGCCGCCGCAGCCGACGCTTTACGAGGCCGCGCTTAACGGCTTTTCTCACCTTTCGAGGGAGCCCCGCGGCTCTCGTAAAGCCCGCGGGGCGCCTAGCCCGGATTCCCGCCCCTCTTTCCACTGCTGTCCAAATCCCCCCGCCGACTTAATGAAAATGCGCCTTGCTGCGCGGCCGGCCGGCCTCGGCCGTTATCTACTTGTCGCCCGTACTGCGGCGCGGCCGTTTCACCGGCAATATCGCCTCCCTCCCTTGTAACGCCCCCCCTTCGAATCTCGTTCGAAAGTCGCTTTTTCTCCGCTTGCCAGGAGATCATGGAAACTGCCGCGCAATCCTCGCCGAATTCACGTTAGCCGACGAAGCAGGGGACAATGCGCGGACAAAGAAAATGTGCAGTTTTCCATGGTTATGATCAATCAATGACTCGATGTACAAGACTGTTTGATTATTCACATTAAATACCAACGGGTTAACGGCAAGGACACGTGTCCTCGAAAATGACCGCGTACGAGTGTAAACACGACCTTTTGCGCCGGGACAATAAAAGCTAAACAATAACGCGTCGTTAGCTCTACCGCATGCAGATGTAAAGCCGAGTATTTTTAACAACTGAGAAAATATTCATGTGACTGCGTTTAAATCCACCTTCGTTTAAATTCTTGGCCACAAATCATCCTTCCTCTGCGTGGAACAATCGAACGAGAAGGTCTCCAGAAATGGAAATAAAAGTTGAAAAGGGGTGCCCGTTTTTCTTTGGAGATTTTTCCATATCTTCGGATCTCAATAAAATGGCAGTTCTTTTTAAATAACGAGTTTCAATTTCAAATAGCGCCATCGTAACTTAAGGCGAAATCATCCAATTCGACTTGTTGAAAAAGAGAATGAAAGAGTAAAATCAGGTAAAGCAACTTTCACCAAAGACTTTCCAAATGTTAAAATGTAAGTATAGATAAAAAGATCAGTCGAATGATTAAAAATACTTGCAGTCCAGTTAACTACCAATTTATCACATTCAATCTTTATTAAGTCAATTTAACATAATTTGTATGTAATCTTTATTTGCCCTTACAAAAACTACTAATAATCAAGTGACTTTTGTTTTTATTTTTATTTTAATGATAATTTAATCATGATAATGTTTTATTATTATTTTGATATTTCATTTTGCGTCAAATAATTCAGTTGGTCTATCGTAGAATGTAAACATTAATTAGAAAATTAATTAAAAGATTCGAATTTTATTATTCATATAAAAAGTTACGCATAAGCGGGATTAAATGTGCGTTAAAATTTGCCGAGATCAATTAGCCAGTAAAAGTCAGTAAGAAGTGCCCACGCAAGTAGGAAGGCAAACAAAGCAAATCGAGCAACTGGTCCCACATTGTAAGTGAAGTCAAGTGATAGGAACTGGTGCACTAAAAATAGTGTAGCAGTGCAGGTGTGTACAAATAGAATTTTCATACATCACTTGTTGCAGTATCAGTAGACGCTCCAGCGCTTTCATATATCACGCGTAGTACAGTTATCCGGTAAACAAATCATAAAATTGCTATTTGAGACACAAACCAACGACACCTACTGGTAATCACGTAATAATTTTCTTTGTCCAACTTTCAATTTTACAATGAATCAGCCTGTTATCTCAGCACTATAACAACTCTGAATAGTTAGCAGCGTTAGTGTAAACACCCGGCGAGCGGTTTGCACAAAAATTTTGTTCTTCTGTCGTGAAAAAGACGGACACAAGGTGCAGCGGCCTGTTAAAGGTAGCCGGCAGGCCGCGGAAAGGTCGACGCCTCGATCGGCGTACAAGGATCGCGCAGCCAGCGAGAGAGAAGAGAGCCGCGTGCACAGCCACTGCCTCGGGCCGCGTTGAAAATGTCAAGGTTCATTGTCCCGGGCGAGTGCGCCGAGATATGTCGAAGGCTCCCCGCGGGGCTTGCGCAACCGGCGGGCGCCTTTTTTTTTTTTACCGCGGCTCGCGTTTCAGGCCCGCGAGAGTCGTCGACCTCGCTGCTACTCCCCCCCGGAGGGCGGCTCTCTTTCGAGGGGGGCGCACCTGACCCCCCCCACCCCCGGCGATAAGGCTTCATCGAGTAATCGTCGGCGCAAGTGGGTCGCTCATTATACCGGCCGATCGAAGCGCACTCCTATGGCCCCGCCGGACGGACGGGCCGATAAGGGCCGCGAACAAAGTCCGCCGTGTGTCGTCGCCAACGACACACGGTTATATGGATCGTCCTCCCGCGGGGTGCGACCTGTGTGTGTACGCGCGCGCGTGTACGCAGCCTCCTCGCGGGGCTCTCGGCTCGCGTCGTCGCCGAGGCCGAGGCTCAATTTTTTTTTCCTTTTTTTGCGGGGCGGCCTCGGCGCCGAGAAAGCTCGCGGCCGGCCGGCTCCTTTCGCAACGCGGCCCGGCAGGAGGACGACGGCCGGCGGAGAGAAACCTCGCGGCTCGCGGCTCGCATTCTAATTGCCGGCTGCGGCTGTGCTCTCCGCTTGCCCAAACTCCCGCGCTAAGTGGATCGACCTCCGCTTTCGCCCCCTTTCTCACCCGCCCCCCTCCCACTCAGGCTGCCAAGGTTTTTCCTCGATTAGCGTTACGGCGAGCCAAGTGCAAATTGGACGGCCGCGCCACGTGTAATCCGGGAGCGCGATCTGGGCCACCGGATTAAGGCGCCGCGGCGCCCGGGGAGACACGACCGGCTTTCCTCGCCTCTCTCACCGCCGCCTGGGACTCATTTCGCCGGCCGAACGTCCGGCGCAGCCTCCCTGCCGGCCTCCGCTATCTTTCTTTGGCTTGGACCAAATTTATGCGCGCGTCTTTAGTCCAGATTCGCACTGCCGTCCAATAAAATTGCCGAATGCCGCTGAAATTTACGGGGAAAGCATGGTGTATTTGGCCCAATACAAACCGGTCGTGTGTGCTCTCTGAAAAATTACCGCTAACAACGCGATGCATTTAAAGCTACAACAGGCCGGTTGTCATAGTGAAAAGGACAATTACAAAAAACATCGTCTCGATGTTTACTGCGATGATCTATAATTTGCGCGGTTTTATGTGCGTGCCCTCAGCTTACTATATCAACCGATGCAGTGAAAATTTCTGACAATTTTATCTAAATGCACCTATCACTGTTTACTTTTTTACAAACAGTTCATTTCGTAATGTATAATTTGTCGTATTGATACCTTCTCACATGCCTGGTTCGCATTATACAATATTTCAATTAAAAGATAATTGACTTGACTAGAGTACGGAATGTAAACATAGCTTTATTATAAGAAATACACGTTTTAACTTTCTGCTAATAATTCCTGTGGGAATATTCATTAAGAGACAATTACGATACGTATTATAACCTTATTAACCCAAATGTTTATAGTGCGCACTGCAAGCAGTGAGAAAGAGTTGCAAGAGTAACCGCGTAGAGAACAAATCTCAACTGGCCAAGGCGTCTGTTGGCGCTATTTCTACGGCCCACTTTAGACACAGTGGGTTCAAGTGCAGCCTGCGCAGGACGCACTTCACGGCAGAACCTTCGAAGACTCGAAGATGCTGGCGCTTGCGTGGGAGACGCCTTTTATATACGTAATGATTCAACAGTACGGCTCCGCATCATTTCCGGCTCATTTCCGGCGCGTCTTAGCCAATTGCCTTGCCGGGGACTAGTCGCCGCTGCGCATCTAATTTATAATAATTGTTATCCACGCGGACGAGTGAGTCAAGTGCGTACACAGCTCTATAGACCCGTTTCGAAAGAGCAGACCTGTACTATATATGTGTCCGACGCTTTGGAGAACGATTAAACCTAAATTGCACCCTGCAAATATGTATTACTTTATTAAATGTTTTTCTGACGATCAAATTCATTACTTCTTAATTAAGAGATATGTAACCAATACAGTTGTTGAAATAATGACGACGATCCTCACGAGTGTGCGGAATTGTTCAACTATTTGAACAATCAGTTTGGAAAAGAGCTACAATTAGAAGTACCGTTACATAAAGTGCTATTATCGCATAAACCGAATAGGTGCAATAAAATGTTTTTCCATTTTCTATTAAAGTCCGCCGCGAGGTCTATATCTTGCGCACAACTCAATTTATATGGAGTAAAAAGGATTGGATTAACTCGCGAGTCATTCCTCACAATGCTATTATGCACTCGTAAACGCATCGATACTTTCGAACCAAGTGCACGTCCACTTGGCTTACTCGATTACAACGCGTCCTTCGTCCGCGCGCGGCAGCGCAAAAGGCACAGGACAAGCCAAACCGATAATCAAGCATTCTTCAAGTTCATTCGTCCCCCCCATAGCAGGAGTAACAGCCCGCAAAGCTAATATAATTTTATTACAACGAGTGTTACATTTCCTAATGCCCGGCGGCGCCGTCGCTTTCTCCCTCGCATCTGCGAAATTGATACCTGCGCCGCGGCAACAAGGCGCACCGCTTCCGAGTCCCTCGCGGGAGATAAAAAAAAGCGCAGCAGCCGCTGTCGATGCGCCCGCGTCCGATTCTACACACTGGGCATTCCCCCGTAATCTGCCTGCAATTATATTTACGCGCGCGCGTAAGCCCGATGTGATGGTTGGCGGGCCTCTGCGCCGATTCCGCTTCCGGCTCGACGCGCCGATTACATTGGTCCTATCCGGCGAATGGACCCGGGGATCGGCCAGATATACATCAGGGCCTCCTTCGCTTCCCAACGATCGTCGAGTCATCGCGGCGTTTACCTCCCGCGCGTCTTCCGCGTTGCGCCGGGTTCGCTTGGAGATTGCTTTATTATATCGGTCGTCTTTCAACCTTTCGCGCCGGCGGTCGGATCGCGAGGAAAACCTAGTCTCTCTCTCCCCCCTGGAATTCCGAAGGTGATTTCTGCGCCGCCTTTGTACTCTCTCGCTCGATAAAAACATCTTATTTAACGTTGTATTGTACTGAATCTCGGTGTAGGTGACAAGTATTCCGCGGTTATGTCTATTCAACCGATGGCTGCACAACGAACCGAGCAGTAAACTTTGCATTATAATAATTGCCAACGAGTCTGCTCGCTTGAAACGATAAAAATCAACCTGCCACGGCTATATCATATCGTGCCTTGTCTCTTTATCATTTGTGTATACGTGTACACACAATGAATGAATTGTTACCATTCAAACGCATTACCCTCGTATGTTCTAGGCAGGTCAAACAACGAGTCACATAATTACGCTCACGACATTTCGGGCCAACCAGCCGAGTGCCGCGCACGTCCAAATTGTTTACACCAGGGGGGGGAGCCGCTTGCGTGATATGGAGCCGGCCCGAGCCCGCGGAAAAAACACCGTTGCGGCACACAGTCGCGGGATTAGCGATTCGCCTCGCGGCGGCCGGCCCGCTTTCCCAAGAATGAAAGCAAAAGAGCCGCGTGGGCGCGCGACACTTCCGCACACAAGCGGATTGCGCAATCGGCGAATCTCCCGCGCGGCCGAGGTTACGAGCCGCGCAGCTGCACCGGCGGCTCTTTTTTTCTTTCTTTCAGGGGACCTTTTTTGAAAGCTGCGCCGCGTGTACAAGGAATGTCGGGAGCCGCTCAAGAAAGTCCGGCTGGATTTTTTTTTTGTTTTTGCGCAACGCGCGTGTAATTCACCGGTGCAGCCGCGCTTCGTAACCGCGCGGAGGTTAACGCGAGCCTGGCCATTTTTCATCTTCCTGGGGATTTCGGTTGCACTTTGCCCTGCCGCTATATTGTACATCACCGAGTTTATGCTCGGGCATAAATATTCCGTGTACACGGAAGGGTGTTTTATTTTTCAACATTCTGCCTTAGGGCTTTTAACAGCCAATCCCATATATCAGTGCAATGCTAAGGCTCGGCATTATGGTGGACGTCTCGAGGAACGTCGAAAATCGGTTTATGGCCCATAAACGTCGATTCGGGAATAAGAACGTTTCCTTGCGCTTATAAAGTATATATCCAGCAGTTTTCTGTCTTTCTCCAGAAAATTCACTCTCCTCCCTGACGCCGTTTTCATCGCGACGCATAATGCCCGCGTAATATTCATCTTGCAAAAAATACATTACCTCGGTAATAATCGGTCAATAACAATAGCTCTGTAATAGATGCGGCGCTAATAAAAAACCTTCGGAATTGGAATCTTGCATATCATCTCAACTAGTAATTACACTCTGCTGGATGTAATGTCAGCATTTACCGAGAATTGCGTTATGCTAAACTACGTATGAAATCCATTTTTCAATAATACAGTGCATCTGCAGGCTGAACAATATTTTTTTGCAATAACTCGGCGCTTTTGGAGTTTATTATTTAATGGCAGGGTACGAGTAATATACCGTTGAGGGATTTCAGTTTATCAAGGAATAATTTTTATTGGAAAGCCTTTTTTAGTAGAATGTTTAACTCGTAAAATTCTTTATACTTATAGGTATAACTAGTAAATGGTAGTTTATTACTCAGTTTATAACGTGCGGAATCACTGCACTTACTTGTCGTTTCTCAGAGGGAAAACTTGCGGAAATAACATCTTTAGATCTCAATGGTAATAACTGATTTCTAAAAGTGATGAATATTGCAACTAAATATTTTGATTAAATGAAAATAAATTCTAATTAAAATCCGGCTACGAACGTCTTCCCTGGGTACATAACATTATTCAGAAAGAATCCTACATAAGATTCCACACGGAAATTGCACGTCTCGTCACTTGATAAAAATGTAGCGATTACCCACTGCTCCCGGAAAGGTTCAATATACATACATTTTCCGCAGAAATTTTCAAGGAGCCGGTAAGAATGAAGTCCCATGAAGTTCTATTACGTAGTTGAATGAAGTTTTATTGTACGGCGAGCCTTATAATTTAATTAAGCTCCACCTTACTTTACGCGTAGACTCTTGATATAAAACCACCCGCTGGGCTACAGGCTATACCCTCTCTGAAGTTCCCCGCGCGGACAACGTTTGAATTTTCCCGTCCGCCGAGGGATTGCAAATGTTTACATATTGCGCAAGGAAAGTTTAATCATTTCCCAATCCCCTTTTTTCGGTACTTTAAATCGTCCGTCGCACGGCTCGTGGTTTTCTCCATGGAGTGCTCCTCGAAGTTTCACGTTAACCGAGGACTGACGCTCCGCTGGAAACCCAACGTCGGGATCTTCGATGGAGCGGGCAGCGCGCGCGCATATAGACTCGGTGAGAAAACAGTGCAATTACCAAGATACTCGGATGCGCGAAGGATCGGCTTGACGAGCCCATTAGCGGCGGCTCGGAACAGAAGCCGAGTGGGTCTTCCGGCGTGGCGGTACCACGCGCTGATATAGGTGTCGCGCGTAGGTATACGCAAGAGGCGGCGCAGCCCGTTCAATCTCCCGGAATTATTCAACGCTTCGGCGCGGAGCGTAAGTTGGGCTTTATATATATATTGACGGCATATTGGGCTGGGCCCGGCGGAAGCGCTCAATGTCATCCCGGGCGCGAGATTGACTTTTGACGGGGCCAGCGTACAAGGGAAGCCGCGGGTACCCGGGGATATAATTGCAGCCCGGGGGCTTATTTACGAGTGCAATAAAACTCCGATACAAAAGTTCAAAGCCATTGTGTATCGCGCCCGGTTTGATAATGCAGGTTATCTTTAAGGTTCGTTAACAGGAACTCGAGCGAGAACTTGGCATAGTAAATTATGGACGGGAAGATTGAAGATTGCGCCGTCGTTCTATATACCCGTCCACGTAAGAATGTAATTTTTTCCTCCGACCGCTTCCTTCTCTCCGTAATACCCATATTACAGTTGAATGTGTTTATGGGCCCACATAAAGCGGGCCGCGGACGAGGGGGCCGCGGATCGGCGACGGGGAGCCGCGCACCTCTCGGCCACGACCGGGCATTAGATCGAGATTAGGAGGGACGCGGGGAACGGCTCGGCTGGCGGCAAATCTGCCTGCCGTATACCCGGATAAATCACCGGCGGCCGGCAACACGCATTGTTAACTGTAAACCCGAGGGCGACATTCCTTTATCAGGCGAGCCCTCCTGACCGATTATGCCCAAAGCCCGAAGGTGAACCTGTTCCTAAGCGGCCGGGAACGCGCCTCGAAAATCCGGCTAAGAGGGTCACGCCGCCCGCCGCGCCCGGCCCGTTATTACTTTACGCGCGGCCCACGTACGCGAGAGGCGCGCGTATAGCGGTACAGGCACTTTTTTTTTTTCCTTTTCGCGAGATGCGTTTGGGCGCGCGACCTTCGCCGACCCACTTGCGTCTCTTTTTTTTTTCCCCTCTTCCCGCGCCGGCTGCGAAACTGTTGCGCCCGCGAGCCACGTTTTTCCGCGCGAGCGTGCAGCCGGCTTTTTTTCGGAAAGAAAAAGAAGAACGACCACGAGAACCGGCCGTGAATTAACGAGCCTCGGCGCGAACTCGTTGGCGCAAGGGCATTCTTTTGCCCGGATGGCTCGTCGATCCAGTGGAAAAGTTCGATTGATGGAGCCTGTCGCCACGGCTTGTTTAAATGCGTACGAGTAGTGCCTAGCCGTGGGAGATCGTCGGGACTAGGGCCCCTTATATGTACCGCTAATGACCCCGCGGAACGATCTCCGTTTCGTTTTCGAGAAAATATAGGATTATCGAACTGAGGCCCCTGGTAAACACAAGACCGGTCCAAACAGTCGGCTTACTTTACGCGTATGATGGCTAACCTAAAATGAACCAATTATAACTCAGTGACGACCAATCATTTAGAATTAGCGTTTTAATAATTCTCAAAATCGTTCTTCAAATTAATTAATGGCTATTAGATGCCATTTAATTTCTACCCATAAACCATTTTAACTTGTTTATAAGCTGTAAATTTTCAAGAAAAAAACTAGTACTAATTATTTTTGTACGCCTATTTCGATGTTAGATTAACATATATTTAAATAGCTTTTCATTTTAGACTTTGCCATTAATTTACATCCAATGATTCAGCGCGAAATAAATCGTATTGTATTTTAAATTAAATTAATAAAAGTTTTTATTAAATATTTATATTGTGAAATATATCATCAATTTTTTTAAGTTAAGAATTTACGACCTGAAGTTTTTAATATATAAACTGATAATATTATAGTAACGCGATCAATAGTTAGCTAGATACTCGTGAACATTTTTATGTGAGCAGTCATGTTTCGTATTTTATTAAGAGCAAAATTTTTCAATTTATCCTTGGTGGGACAATGTAGCACCAAGTTGCGCAATAATATTCAAATTAAATCAATGATACGATCTTTATTTATAGTCAAAACTACTAATTTTTCTATTTGATGTTTGATACTAATTTGATATTTTAAACCTAAAAATTAAGTATGCATTATTTTTTAAAAAGAAAATAATATAATTAGGATATGATACGCTGATTCTGCAAAAAGTCTAGATAGAAAAGTAAATGGAGTTCTCAGCGATAAAAATCCTTAGAAGAAATTGAACTAAATTTGAGATCAGTTTATCGATGGAATATGTAGATTTAATCAAACTTGAGTTTTCCATTCTTATTTATATATAAATTTTCGATATTGAAAGTATTGTAATGTATAACTCGGTTTCTATTGTTATAAATTACATACTCTATTTGATTGGTACATTCACTACAATTACTGGTAAATTTTCTCCAAAATATGCGTTCAATATCTATAACGACGACCCGTATACATTGAGAATCCGAAAATTCTATCATCGATATAAAGAATTTATCGCAGAGGTATCGATTTCTATATTTTTCGACAATTTATTTTATACGTGTAATAAGTAAATATTTTTACGCTTTCGAACAGTCTGTTTTGTAGCGGATAATTTTGAGCGGGGAAAAATATTTGGTGCGGTTTCCTAAACACAAACTTTTCGATGTATCTTCTATTTCGGCACATGTTTACGTATGAAATGTAAATGAGGGATAATTGAAAGCATTCAAAACGTACTAGACGAAGAGGATAGCGGCTGCCGCGGACGATATGGCGCAGAAAACTTACAAAACCGTTTTTTGTCCGGGTCGATTACACAGAATTTTCGTTTCCGGTGCAGCTGAATCAATAATTACGCGAAGAAAATAAGAAATTATCTCCGAGGCCATTATAGCACGCCTTGGCTTTGCCGCTGTTGACTCCCGCGTGCATCGATCGCGCGCGTGCCTTTTTTTCGCGAGAAAATCACTTTGTTCCGCGTTTCGGGATGAAAGCGAAACAGGAAAAAAAATAGCAAGGCCGCTGAAAAATGAGGCGATTAGAGAGGCCGAAGTTGTGGGATCGACGGGCGGCAAAGATGCGCGCGGGAGAGCCGGCGATACGGAAGCGAGGAGGTTATGGCCTCCTCCACTCCCCGGGGCTTCGCGGCTCACGGGAGCGAGAAAGCGCCGAACGAAAGCGAACAACATTGCCGAGAATTTGGTCGTAGAGGGCTGATTGAAAGTAGGAAGGGGCCCCGACCGCCGTGATTAATATTGAACAGGCCGGCCGGCGAGTCAACGGTTTCACGGATCGGGCAGCAGCCGAGGGAAAAACGGGTGCATTAATCAGGAGGGCCGGGTCGTACATTCCAATTGGGGACGACGGCCGGCCGGCGAGCCCCTCATCAAGGATTCATTGGGCTCTCCTCCGCGCATCGACAGCGGCTTTCCTCGGCCGGTAACGGGGGCTTTGGTTTTTCCTCCCCCCGATCGATGCTCGCGCGCACTCCAGGCCCGGGTGATCCGCGGCGAGGCAAAGGAGAGGCAGTGGACGCCCCGGCGACCGGCCGGCCTCCTTCGGCCCCTCCCCCGCGGGAGGTCCCCGCGCGTGCGGACGGGCCCGCGGCCCGCCGATCCCGGGCTAATTCCCACGGCTGCCGGCCTCCCGGTGGGCGCGGGATCATTGTTCCTCCGGCCCGCGGCGTTGCGGAATCCCCGGGGCCTCGCCCCTCGCGGGCTTGCGCAACCGGGCTAATTGGCCGATCGCGATAGACCGATCGGCCGAGCCCTCTGGGAAGCCCGTGCACTCGAGCGCCGAGATTTCGCTCGCGAGACAAGGCGAGCACGCGCTTTTTCCGAGGGGGCTTTTCCTTCCTTGCTTGTCATTTCTGGTTGCGCAGTTGCCGGGGGGTCCACGCGGAAGTTAAGGAAAACTGGACTCGACAGTCGGACTCGAACCTTGTACCGAGGGTGCATGTGTACAAGCGGCTCAAACGACGCTTTTAATCAACCGCGCATTTTGCCATCCTAATGGGAAGGATTTGACTGGCGAGCGCCGGTATAAGGTAAATTCGAGGGCGAGCGGTGCGCGACTCGGCATGATCGATTAACCGGGAAAATTGCGAGCAATTATTTTGGAAGAGCGCGCTGGCTGGGAATTCTTCTAATCACAACAACGGTCGAATGAACCTTCGGTGCAGTGCAGTGGGAGCATTTGAAAAAAAAAAATGAGGTCGATGACGCTGTTGCGTAATTCAATTCTTAAGGTAAATAATACGGTCTCCTTCGGGCGATTATCGTAAAAGTGAAATAACATATGTTCACTCCTCTTAATGATGCAATAATTACCTGGATAATTACGCGAAAGTATAAAGTTAAAGCGCGTGCATTCTGCCTCTAACAATAGATCCCAAGTGAAACATCTTATGCGTATATATATATATGTGTGTGTATAAATGTAGCTCGAGCGCGGAAAGCGGTGGAAAACATTATGCAGTTGGAATATTTTCGTCAGATAAGATTAATGAGTTAGTCCAGAGATAATGATAAGTTCATGGCAACAGGCCGAGGAAGCCGCTCAATTGTCAACCGCATTATCAATCCGATACGCATTCAATTATCTGGTACGGTTAAGTAAAGCCGCGATCCACGTTAGCGCGCACACTTTATATACCGGGAAAGGCTTTCGCGAAAAAAAAAAGGAAGAACGGTCAGACAGGAGCGCGCGCCGAAGAGTTTCCCCGTTTTTATTTTCAACCCGCCAACTGCCTGCGCGCCCGGGGGGAAAAAAAAGGGCGCGCAACACCACCTAGAAGGAAGAGCGGGGCTCCGCGGCTTTTCCACGAGGCGCACCGGATCCCCTCGGCCCGGGCGACGAGGAGGCAGCTCGCGCGCGCGCCCCGTTAAGCGGCGCTCGGGGCTGGCTTCCGGCAAAGAAAACCGGGGCTCGTTAGCGGCAGGGGCAAAAGAAGCTTGGGAAGGGGCGTGGCGGGCAAGGCAGGTGTGGCTCTCACTTGATAACGGTCTGCTTCATGCTGTTGGTCATGCTGTCGGTCCTCCTGCGGGGCCGGCGGCTGCTGGGCCCGTGTGTCTCTGTGCCGCGCGGCCGGTTCACTGGCACATAGCACCGCGCGCTGCGGCGACTCGCGGGCTTTTCGAAATGAGGCGCCGGGCCGGTAGGAGGGGACGGGGACGGCGGCTCGGCGGCTGCCTCGGTGCGCGAGCCCTGCGGCTGTGTGCACGGCTCTGCGCGACGGAGTGAGATCGGCCCTCGCGGTCCGGGCGGATCGGCGGGACTGTCGCTGCGGCCCGACTGGAGGAGCGCGCGGGCCTCTCCGCCTATTTAACCGCCGCTCTCTCGCGCTCTCTCTCGCGCGCGCTCTCTCGCCCTCTCTCTGGCGCTGGCGCGCGCCTGCCCTCCCTACTCCCGCGCCCTCCGCTCGCCGCCGCCTGCCCCCGCGCGCCGAGAGGATGGTGTCGCCGCGCTAGCTGCCGCCTCCTCGCGCCCCCCCGGGAGGGGGGCTCTCGCCGTCCGTCCTGCGCGGGCAAGTGGAAAGGTTCGTTCACCGGGCAGACCGCTCGGCTTTGTCCTGGCGCTCCCGGCGGCGACTCCCCAGAGCTCCTCGCGCCTTGACGGGCCGTGTGCTCTGCCGGCGAGTCGTCGGCGGACGCGCGCCGACCGCCCGACGTCCCTTCCCCGCTGATCTTGCGAGCATCTTCACGGCCGCGCGCTATTCCGCCAATGCACTTGATGCACTCGACCCGAAATCCGGTGCACTCGAGCTATTTGATCGATACTAATTGCACCGTGCACGCGCGTATGTATATCCGGGGGAAGATGCGATCGTTCCAAATAGTCCGCATGCAGATGTATGTCCTTCTCCCTCCTCGGTTAATTCCAAATAAACAACTCTGTTAACGTCTCGTTACGATCCTCGAATTATTACGGATAATCGCGGCATTTTGTTGCAACGCGCGGGGCAAAAAAGCTGGAAATATACAAGCACGGAGTGCCGCAGTTCACCGAGAACCTCCTTTTCTTTATATATAGAATGTGCACAATTCGCCTAGAGGATAGTGAAAACGTTTCCGAGATCTTTCAACTGGCCGCGCTATATTGCAACGGCTCAAACGACTTTCTTACAAAGGAATTAAATCCTGAATCACGCGCCATTAACATCAAAGGGTACAACAACTGGATCTGTTACCGAGGTAACCGCCTCGTCATTTCTACACACCATAACAATATTACTGCGTAGTGTATTGTTGACGAACGTATGTCTCTGTCGATTATTCGGGGAAAACACAATAACATAACCCACGACGGAAAAGTTTGGAATTGAAAGCGAGAGTTTCGGTTTATATTTAGCGTGCAGTTGTCACCTATAATCATATAAAAAGTATGGATTGACCTGAAAGTGTCATTAGGATTTCGCTCGTGCGACGTCGAGACAATGGCACCGAAACACCCGCGGAGGATCTTCGTAAAAGTGAAATCCCGCGTATGAATTCCACGCTCTCCGGGATTGCTTCCCGCTATTTGAGCTTATACGTGGACCTTTTCCTCCCATGTCGCGCTGTTTAATAAACAGTCGCTGCAACTCTATCCATACGGAATTACATTTCGCTCTCGCGTTAAATCAAATTAATCGACAAAATCCGATTGTGCGGAATGGCGTTTCCCCTCCCGATTTCCCCTTGTAACTTCCACGTGTAACTGTACACTTTTGACACCGATATTACCCAATATAACGTATTTAACGCGTATAAAAATGCCTTTTTTACACCCGTGCGTGCAGGCCAGCCGTTAAAAACGAAAATCAATGGGAAGCCTGGCCGATGAGCTTAAAAAAAAAGTGCGTGTGCCCATGAAAGAACCTAAAATACGAGAGGAGCGCAATAAAGTGAAAAGACATAATGTACTCTTACACTGCATCGCCCGTTACAGGTGAGCGCGGGTCGTAAGTCAGCGGCTCCCCGGAGGCCTGCACTGCACTGGGCCGAATCTTAAAATCGTTATCGCGACGCGGCGCACAAAGGGAACGAAGAGCGAGGGCAGTCGAAGATTATCTACGAGGCAATAGCCGCCGGCTGCCGCGGCCGGTAAAACCCTCGGCGCCCCGGACTGTAACCCGCGGTGGGGTGGGAGCCGCGGCCGGGGGCGGCTTATACTGCCGATCGATCGGAATCCAAAGGTGCGTTCCATAAAACGCGCGTCGCCGCGGCCGTTGCGCGACTCGCCATTGAAAAGCGGGCACGCGAGAGCCCCTGCAGGCCGGGCTATTACTATCGAACGACCGACATTCGCCGCGCGAAGAGATTGTCGACCCGCGAGCCGTTTTCAGATTCGCGCCGCGGCGAATCGGCGCGGGGGCTTTTCACCCATTAAAGCAAACTCTCTTTTTTTTCGGGGGGGGACACGAGGGTCTTGAGTCCCCCGCCGGGGCCCGCTTCTCTCCTCCGGGGAGCATCTCGCTCGTAAATTAATCCCGCACTCGCGCTCCGCGGCGTAATGAGCCGAAGCAGCAGGTGGCGATTGGGCCAAGAGGCTAAGCGCCTTTTTAGTAGGACACTATTTCAAGTAGACCAACTAACTCATCGGCGGGCGACCTGTTCGAATGCGAATGGAGCGCTCGGCGCATAAAGGAAAACTCATTACGCGGATCGCGGCGCTAAAAGTGCCGCGGGTTTCAGCAGTCAATCACCCGGAAACAAGGCGAAAGAAATCCTGTTTTAATTTAACTGAATTAACGCTTGGAAAACGCGGCAACGCGCTCGGTTGTTCAGCCACTATATAATTCGCGCCACATCTGAAGTAACAAATCTGTAAACTATTTGCTTTGTGCCTATATTTAATACGGCAATGTCACACTTTATGTGCGCTATAAAACCCCCAAGCGATACAATCTCGACTGTCGTATTTCTCTTCCCGACATAATATATATAATCAAAAAATTCAATATTCGTTATGCGGGTAACAATTGCGGTTAGGACGTGTCAAAAAGCCCCCTTGATCTCTGTGCGTACGCAGTACGGAAGCTGCATGCGACGTACACGCGGATTTGGACGAGTTTCGATCTTCAACTGCTCACGTGCAACGGCCATTTACAGTACTATTCGATTAGTCGATGATTAGTCTATAACTAACGACATTTTTACTTTTCCCGCTGTTGTTCAACCTGCTTTCCCCTTTTTAATTGAGTATTCAATTAAATTACGTGGATAACCCTTGCGACGGACTTAATTATGTCTATTTAACTTTTTAATGATATTACTCGTACAATTCGATTTAATGAACCCGCATGAGACTTTTCTCATTCACCTGTTTATCCAGTATACGTGTATACAGTAGCCAATGATGTTCACGCAGAATTTATTTCTTCGCAACAATCTTTACGATCTGTGTTAATCGTCTGATTCGAAACCTTCAATTAATTCAGGATAATTTGAACGGCTACGAGTCTGCAAATCCTTTTCCATCCATTGTCAGGAAAAGGAGATTACGCAATTTCTCTCAATAACACAAATTTTTTTTTCATTAGCGCACAAGATATTTAAATTGACACCAATTCTTTCCGAGTAAATATTCCAAGAAACAACCGTAAAATCTCGCTGAAATGGTTGGATAATCGATCTCTTTTATTACTGCTTACCGGACTCTTTGAAGTTATTCTTTTTCTGATAATACCAGAAAATCTAATCCTAATGGAAAGCAGAATGTACATATAGATGTATATTTATTCATGCAAATTTAAAATTATACGCAGAAATTTATAATGCTTCGTTTAGTCTGCTTATAATACCTAGTTTATGTTTTAGCAATCAATAGAAAAGGATACGAATTGCGACGAAAACGGTTCTGCTTACCACAAATGTACATACGTGTATATATATATATTCATTATAATAAACGTCTTGTCAATTTTATTTATCTGAAAATACTGCAACCAAGTTTTCAATGAATAATTAAAATGTATTAAAACAGTTAGAAATCAATATAAGATTTAGTTAAAATTCATACACCGCGTGTTAAATGACGCCGACTTTTGTTTTATATTTTTAATTAGTTGATTACAAATCTATATATTTCCGTAATATTTTCTTGGCGCAAATCCTTATGCAAACGGCAAATCCACACATTTGACCGATTTTGATTCGAGCTTTAAATAACGCTTTAACTCATCGTATCACTTGCATCCCGCAATTCATATAAATCTTTGAGTAAAATCAAGCTAACTGTACCCGCAGGATCGTAAACAATATTAAAGTTTTCCGTTATATTAGTTAGGATGCACAGCCCTCTAGGTTATATTATTAAACACAATACACATTTTTTTCAATTAACCAAACAATTAAGTACAACAAGCTTTATGTGCATTACAGAAATAACGATTCAATTTACTTTTCAACCGCTATACTAGAAAGGAAAGTTCAAGCAAGGTCCTCCCAAGCTCCGTATTATTGTGTTGAAACATATTGAAACGCTTTCAGAAAGATTTTGAGATATTTCACCTCGTCATTCTCCTGCTTGTTTTCTGAATGAAAATGCAATTGTCCCGCTTATTACTGCCGGGTGTGTTACATCAAAACAGAGCGAGAGGAAGGAAAACATCGGAGGCAAGTTGTTCCGCCCACGGTGGGCGTTTGGGGGCCGAATCCCGGCGTGTGTATAAGATAGTGCACTTCCGTGAATGGAATCGCGGGCCATCGAATGCACCCGAGCGTAAACCCGCGCGGCCAAACAAATAAAACAAAAATCGAGGTGCATTAAGCAACTGCCGGCGTGCCGGGTAGCCGCGTGATGGGCGGCGCGCGCGCAAGACGCGGACAAAACGTGCGATCCTCGTGCGGATCCCTCCCCTGCGGCCGATAAACTGGAAAACAGTGACCGGGGTTCCGCCGCGGCGGTCGGCTATGCGCCACGTGCAAGCCGCACGTGCTCCGAGGCACATACTGCGGCATTTCAATTGCCATTTAGACACACACTTTTGCCCGCATCGTCGCGCTCTACTCCACTTACCCATCGGCGCGAGCGGCGAGAAGCGCACGGGGCGCCAATGCGCTCCTCGGCTCGGCTCTCAATCCGCTTCCCGCGATGCGTGCGGAACGGAATTTCGTCATTTTTGGAGCTTGAGTTGCGTAATTAAGGCCTCGCCGTCGCGGAGGAGCATGCGATAACCGCATGGCCTGGCCTCGCGCCTAGCTTTATTCAGCCCAGCAAGGATTCGCTCAAAACGTGCTAATGGAAATTGATTGAGCGAAAAATACTTCAATATAAGGATGAGTAAACCGCGATGCGTAGTGGCTTACATCTTGTTTAAATTTATATACCAAAAGCCAAGCCCAAAGCTTTTCATTCCTTCGAGCATGTTTGTACTACGAAACAAAGAATCTCCTAAAAAACCATTTTTTTAATTTTTAATTCTGACATCATAGGTTGTGTTAATTGTTTACGAGTTTGATTGTACATGTTTGTAGTAGAACGCCAAAGAAATTAAAATTATTGTGTTACCTCCTGACCAAGTCCAATGTTTATACCCGTGCATGTTAAATAAACCATTAAATCTTGTTAATAAGGCAGGTTCATGAATAATACTTCCTATTGCACGGGTTATAGCATGTAAGAAATAAATAAATCTATTATTATATTTTCTTTTATTCTTAATATGCTGTCTTTATTATTGACGCCTCAGGATATCACTTCTGCCTCTTCCGAGATACAAAGCAAATGTAAATGTGGGGTTTGGAAGTCGGATTTTCACTTAGAATTCAGGCAGAATCCGTCGCCAGGTAGTCGGATTTTCAGCCAGGAATTGAAAGCAGAATTTTTAGTCGAATTCCAGGCGAACCCCAACTTTGATCTCTACCAGAACAACTTTAAACTCAAATCGCAATAATTTAAAATTCGCCGTATAATGTAGATAAAATGATTAAAATCATTTGTATTTTTAAGCTATTTAATTAATTTTTATATAGTTTTTTCTTAAATTCTTTTTGTAGTACTTAAATCAAACGAATCTTTGTCTTATTCGGTAAGCAAGTTTAATTTCATAAATATTTTGTTTTTGATAACACCTTAAAAAATCCTGTTTGAAGTAGATCTAAAGACGTGTTTACACGTACCTGTGTCTGTCAACTGGCGTATCTAAATTTTCTATACAATGCTGCAATGAGTAATATAGCGCTTCTTTGCAAACTCAATCTCGCGCCTGGTATCCCCCAGCCTAATGTTTACACTTTCCGCTCGCGGCTTTCAGAGGCCACGTCGAGATGCGGCAGTTGCGATAAATTACCCGTTACAATCGAGTCCACCGCTCAAACATTTAGAGAGATTCTCTGTGATCAAGACAATTGTAAGTGACGCACTGTAGTGTAAGACTGCGCGAGCGCTGTAAGCTTGGAATTCAAGATGCAATTAGATAGAGAATAGAGATGGAATCGATCAATGTATTACCATAAGAGAACAAAATCATCACCAGAATATTATGTTTATCTTCAGAACAAAACAAACAAATGAATATCAGGCATTAACCCACAATTTTATCTCAGATGGTGCTTTTATAAAAGTAAATTTTGCAATATCCGACGTTGTAATCTTTGCAAAAATTTATTTATGAATATTTTTCTCGATATTTTTAATGGTTGTAAAAATTTGTTGAATATTTAATACTACTGCAAACTTAAATATCTTTAGGTTCGAAAGTTCCTCGAAAAGTTCCATAATATAAAATTACAAAGAATTAATGAGAGTAGGAGATTTAAAGCTTTCATTTCCTTGTATCCCAATTGAAAATTTGTAAAGTATCTCTAAATAATATTAGTTAAAATTAGAGCATCAAAAATATAAAAATAAATTTTAATTAATAGTTCTTAAGAATTTTTATTTGAAATGAAAGTTGAAATCATGTATATATAAACTTAAAAACAGGACGAAATATGTATTTTATTACTAAAGAGGTAACACTTATTTAAGTAATAGAAATTTTTTAAGATGTACAGATAGAACCAATTTGTAAAACTAGAAATTAGCAGGTTACTCATTTCTGATAAAGCTTAGACTAATTACATTTAAGTTTTTATTAGAAACGATTTTAAATAATCAATGGTTTTTATTGCTATTAAAAATATAATAGACTGGCAGGATGGTATATAGTATTATTCATGTAAAAAGATGCTTATACATTCGTATATCTATTTATATCAACTATACACCAACTATTTGAAATGCAACACAAATATTTTATTAGAATTTAGATCTGTTTCGTGATTATACAACAGAACATTATTAAAAGAATTATGTAAGACAAAAATTCATCTCTACAGCTGTGAATATATTTTCAGCAGATAAGGAAATAAATTTATTTAAATAAGTTGTTATTCCTTTAAATGACGAAGGTAACACCACTTCTGTATCTATTTTTTGCAAGATTTTTTGAAGAGATGCAGCGCTGAATTTCTCTCTGTCAGCGACTACAATTTGTAGTCGATGTATTGCCAAATATAAATTCACAAAGTTTTCTCGTGGAAGGTTTTGCTTTGCAGATCATAAATTTTTCGAAGAGAATTATGCAAACTATAGTCCTAATTAAAATTCGTTCATACTCTCCTCTGCCAACTTGAAATCTTCATAAATACGAAAATACCGTTCACTTAGATTGCTTATCTGTATTTATATACGCACTAACGAATTAAAAATCCTAATGAAAAGTCTCTTTATTAGTCATTAAAAATTTCTCGAAAATAATAGGACACTCAAGTAAAAGTGGATTAAACGTTTCCTAAGTGCATCTCCATAGCAGCACTTTTGACCTGCATAGGTAAAAAAAAAAGAAATTCGTAGTACTAAAGGTGTTCATCGCAGCATACAAAAGCCCCATAGTTTGATATTAACAAGGCTACGATAAAAAGAAAAGAACAAAAGGAAAGTATCGTAACGGATTATTACCTGGATTCTAGAGTCTCAACTCTAGAATCCCAACTAAATTTCGATTCTACTGGAACGTGGGCACCTGCATGCAAAGCTTCTTTTTCAACCGAATGAAAATCCCAGACATCCGTTTGAAGTTACTCGGCAGGAAAAGTAATTAGTCGAGAAAACGGGCCCGCGCATTGCCTTTGACCCCGGCCGCCGGCTCTTCAATGTCTGGAGCGGCGCCCGGGGCGGCGGCGCCGGGTCGAAAGAATGCCCGCGAAAGCCCGGGACACGCGGGTGCCCCAATCAAAGCACACATCCGCGGCCTCGGCTCCCCGGCACTTACTCCGCGGAACGCGCATGTATATATATGCGCGTGCGGGGGCTCGCGTAAAAGCGCTTGATGGCGCGGCGGCGCGTTTGATCATCGTTTGGCAAGCGCAGTGCGTGCGGCGCGCCGGCCGCTCGCGCACTCTCACGCTCCCCTTTCCGCGCGGGGGAAAGCCGCCGCGTGGTTCTTTTTTTTTTTGCGTCTCCGAGGGCGTTATAAGCATCCGAGGGCGCGTCCGCCGCGTCTCTGCCCGTACACTATATACGTATAACGTATTATACCCGGACGGAAAAAAAGAGACGAACGAGACCGAGTGTAATTATCATTGGCGGGCTCTTGGTCCAGCGGCCAATTACGAGCGCGCGGTAACTGTTTGGTGAGTAACGCCGCGGCGCCTTGAGCCCCGGAGACCTTTTTTGCGCCGGGGTATTCGAGCGCCCGCCTTAACGGTGAATCACTTATTGCCCGGCGTAAAAAAAAAGGGGAAAAAAAGGCCGCCTGCCGCCCTTGCGGCTCGGGCGCAAGCCAGTAAAAATTGATGCGCCCGCCCCCGCGCGGTTTCAATCGGCTGTCGCCTCGGCTTTTGAGATACGGGAGCGGCAATAAAGCGGCTCCTCGCCCCCGCGCGATATATATCGCGGGGGATATACGCGGCCGCGCAATTTCCGAGTTGCCCGAGCCGTCCACCGGGAAAGCCGCCCGATTCAGCCTGACGCGCATGACACGTATACGTACTTAGCGGCGGGGACAGCCGGCGATATGAAGAGGAAGGTGTATTTCTTCTCTCCCGCCGCGGCGCCTCCCGCGGAACGCGGCAAAAAAGTCGATTGCGGAGCAGCTTCCTGCTCTGTACTCGCCTCCGGGACGCCTGCAGGTAATCACTCGTCTGTACACTGTCGCGGTTTGCTAATCCCATTGCGGGTGCAGCGCCGACGACGGCAACTAGATATAAAAACTCGCAGTCGCCATTTTTGGTTGTTGTCGCGCGCGGGTGAAATTCCTCTTTCATGATTTTTAAAAAGCCCTCACCGCGCGATCTGGGACTGCCAGAGTGCACTCGCTGATGTAATCAGCATAATTGTCATGTATTATGATTTTACAGCTGTGCGCGCGAGGATACTTGGGCAACGTGCCATTCGAATTTCACAAAAGAAACCATTTTTTTTTTCTAGGGTTTTTAGAATCACAGAATCGTGTCAGAGGTTTTCTGCGTTTTCTGGAACCGCGGCGGCAATGGTGACGGCGCTGTTGTTTTCCCTTTTTCAGAAAATTGCTCGCTGTTCCCATAAGAATTGTACATGTGCCGCGCGAGCGGAGACGCGTGGTATGTAATTGTACAGTTTACGCGTAATGAGTAGATTCTATCACGCCGGATTCCATCCGAAGGACACTCAACGATGTTTCTCCACTTTTTACTCCTTTATACGCTGTTGTACAACTGATTAAATGAATATCTATTCTGTGTACAACCAAGTAATTAATCTATATTTAGAGTCAGTGATTGAATAACTATTGCTCTCAATTGTAATCGTAAAGTCACTCATGTGTATACAATTAAACTTCAATACCAATGATGATATTACTTATAATTGAATATGTACTAAATACAATACGAAAATCACTTTCGCAATGATTATCATATTAACGAATAATAAACGTTTAATAATTAGTTTGTAATTATTGTAATAAACACATAAAATTTAAAAATTAAATTTAAAAATATATAATTATACCCGCGAAGATTATTCACCTCTTTATGTACTATTAATTACCAATTAATCGATTTCAATGACGAAAATTTACAATACAATGCAGAGTCCTATACCATGGCTAGTATTCACCTTAACTTTCTGGAGCAGAATCATAAAAATTATATAGGTAGACATAGTTACACATAAATTTTTCTTAGATTTCTAAATATACGTACTTTATGTTTCCTGCATCTTTGAGTACAATGAATAGTAAATAATACTTATAATATTTAGTTTTATAGATTCTAAAAGGAATTTTATTGTAAAAAATAATCTTTTTACGGAAATGGTTACGATTAAAAGAAAAGTGCAAAAATGAATGTGACTTTTTACGATGGTTATTAGGTTTAACATACCCTCTTTTTATGCGAAGTTAAGGTAAAAAAAGTACTACTTTACGTACACTATTCTTGTCAAGACTACAATGAAGTATTTCACTTTTGCTTTTTCTTACTTTTTTTATTTAGCTTTTAAACTGCTAGCAAATCAAAAAATAAGTTATTTAACCGACTTAATACATAAGATTTCTAATGATCCGTTATTATATCATAGCATTTATGCACATTCGCTCCGGAGTATTATTATTGTTTCCCTAATTGCCACCATTTACTTAATAGACTATATATAGCGCAAGTCTTTGAAGCCCATTGTTTTTCATTATCGCTTAACAAATGACTGCAGTACAGACTTTTTTATGTCTTTGCAACTCACCTGCGCGTAACGAGACGATCAGAGAGTAAACTCATACAACATTGGCGAGATTGATTCAAAAAGAATTTGGGTGCTAAAGAACCAATCTATATCGTGATTACAGAACTAGGGTAGCTTCTGGAATTGTGTACAGTCGGATTGACCGATCATGCGCGAATTCCAAGTGATCTCTCGCGTTTTTTCACCACTACTCTACTGCTCGTAATGGTGACTATAAAATGAAAACAGGGAGGACCCGTCTTGATTGGGGCAATCTCGCCACATTATGTCACCAACGTCAGCGCGCCCCTTTTTTTGACTCCTCCGAGATCGAGGGGAGGCTGAGGTCGGCGAACTGACTCGGACTCGAACGGACCTAAGTGTGTCAGTGTTAACGGCGAAAACGGCTGAGGGCGTCCGCGCGCGCGATCGCGAAACTCGCTCCCACGGAAAATCCCCCCTCAGTCTCGCCCAAAGACATAACTGTATATAATATGGTGGCGCGCGCATCGCTAACTACAGGCATACACTGCATCGCCCTGCCAAAAAGTGTAAATTTGAAATTTTTTGCTCATGAAGGATAACAGAATGAAATAACGCCGTTTGGTTGCTGCACTGACGGGACTATTAAAAATAGACAAGGTCAAGCCTATTTTAAGTACACTATGATTTTTGTAAGCTACAAATAGATTCTTAGCGACCGCAAAATATTTATTGTGGGACATAACTTATAACCAAAATGTATTGCAATATACCACAAGAGGTTATCCGTGATTTACAGGCGCCTTTATATTATTTTAAACATAATTTATTCTTTATAGACAAATGGAATAATAGGACGAAAAACGCATGGCTTCACCTGATTCCTCATCCGTCAATAGCAGCTTTCCCGTAAGAAACTGATTGACTTAGAATGTTGACTCTTCTAAGTTGGCACTGCGCGTTCGTCGGACTTTCGTGTTGTACTTGTCCGGGTCTCTGCGAAGCTTCGGGAGCGGCGGTCGTCGAACGCCCGAGTCCAAGTGTGTCAGCGTTAATTAGGCGAGTAGCCTCTGCCTGCAGCCTCGGTCGGACGCGGGAGGGGAGCGTCGACGAAAACAACAAAAAGGTGCGCGACGGCCGTTGCGAGATGAAGACAACTCCGGTAGTTTGTATACCTAACTAGAACTGGGAGACTAAATACTCGTATGCGATCCTATCGACTATGCATTTTTCAATTGCCCCAAGGGGGGATGAACTAGATCGCGGAGCTGGCTACAATACCTGCTTGTCCAATGTCCTCTTCCCCTCTTTTCTATTTTTTTCTCAACCCTTTCGATTAGCTGCCATACCGATAATAAGTCCGCAAGGCCACTTCGATATATTTATCGACTATTGAATATCCTCTGCACCGACCGAGGCACCGACCGTTGACCGGGTATACGTGAAAGTGTCTTGATAAGCAAGCGTTATGTTAGTTGTTTGCTTTTCCTTGCAGAATGTGGTTGCAGAAAATGCGATAATGCAAGCCTAACTCGATAATACTAACAAGAGCAAAATAATACATTTAAATTAGTAAATGAACATGCTTCAGGAGATAATAGAAATATGTGAATGGTCTCAATCTGAATTCATTCGTTAAAATGAAACATTTAATTTTTTGTGAATTTTAAAATGATTAATATTTTCAACATTTTTTACCGACTTAATTTCTTAAAATTAGATACTTTTGATAAGAATGTAGTTAAATATATATTTAATTTTAATGATATAATAAGGTACGAATTAACGTTTGATATCTCAAAGTTTTCAAGATTATTGTGTAAAACTTCTTAACTATTATATGTAGCGAATGTTGTCGGGTAGGCCCCTTGATTGTACCGCTGAATGTGCGTGTGGAGTATGTGAGTACCGTCGCGCAAATATGGTAGGCGCTGCGCCGCGTCAGGTTAGATTGCTCGAGCTACGCGGAGCCCGTGCACTAGGCCGTGTCTGGTTGTAGTCCGCCGTCCTGAGCAAGATCCAGGGAGCTTAGAATCGCTTCTCGCTGCAGAGAGCGAAAACCATTACCTCGTTGAAAATTACTCGCATCGTCGGAAAGTGAACTTCTCCAAGGTCGCTGCTCGACGTCGATACACGATCCCGTTGCTGTGTTTGGGTATTGCCGTTCGACGCCGAGGCGACGCCGATTTACCGGAAGAATCGCAAGACGCTGAGAGGCGCCAACGTTCGTAACAGCAGACGTGCTGTTGCTGGCCTTATACTTCGCCCAGAACCGGAAAAAGTCCAGCGATTACCACGGCTTCCGCATACGACGAAAACAAAGCCTAACCGCGACTAAACACGACGAGACATCGAGAGGATGGGCGGCTTCTTGTAAGAGAAGATCCTTGCAGATAGACAGCCCGGATTCTGGTACAGAGCTAGCTTTGTACTAACCACATACAACGCAAAACAATCACGCCAGCAGCGAAGGGAACCGACTAACAATGACTAACTATGACGCCCATAACTCAAGAGTTCGGGCAAAACTTCGATTTTTCCTCGTTTCCCAATGTAATTGATAGAACTTTCAGGAATATCGAGACGAGTCTACAGCGTTAGATCCAGTATTGTATTTTCTCCCACCATTGCACGACTGCACTTAATACTGCGATAATCGACGTGGAACAAAATATTAATAAGTCGGGCGAGTTAAAACAATATGGAGATGTCCAGATATACTTAAATAGTATGTCGATTCGTGGACCCGTGGCAGAATACATTGCTCGTGCCACCGAGACTAACACCCAACAAGGCGACCGTCTTCTCTTCAATATACCCCCTATCGCCGTACCAATCGGTGCGGATGACGAAACAGCAGGCACATTCGGCCCTGTGTTTATGGCACAGGGCACATAATGTTTATGAGTGCTATACGCGCTCCGGCCCAGACTTAGGGAAAATTACGGTTTCTTATCCTCTGGGAACGCGGACCCCGGAGGGAGCCCGCGCGGAATAAACGCCCGTGCGCAAGGCTCTCTGATCGAACGGTATCAAACATTCAGTACATATACTTATTGTATAAATTTTCAAGTACTGTATCGAGTAATAAGGGGATAATCCATTTAAAAAATTGTTAAAGAAATGAAACATGAAAATTATACAAATTTTATTAACTTGTAAACACTTTATTTAAATTTATGTACATATAAAATTTGTAGTTTATATTATTAATTATTTACAGACAATTATATAAATCGGGTCAAATTTAATAAACTTTATTTGGAATCATGTTTGCATCCAGGTTCATTAACATATATAACCGGTTTACATGATTACCAACGAGTATTCAGTCACAGTATAGTTTCATCCTTATTCTCTCAGGATGTTAGCAATAAAAATAAACAATAATTATAAATATAAATAAATCAATGAACTCTATATCAAATCATTCTGTAGGTTATACATGCATCACGTATTGTTATACATATGCAATATGGTAATATTGATTATAAACAATATTTGGTTTTTATTAATTTAATACAACTGTCGTGAAAAACTTCTTGAAGAATTATACGATCTCTATCATTATACAGAAATAAAAATGCCGATCTTTTCCATGAACAAAGTTTGTCGTTATGGTACCGTTAGCAACACCTTATGTTTATCTTAAGCATTTCTCATTTTGATCTATCTCTGTACAATCAATAGAAATGGGTTCTAATCTACAAATCTTGTGCTACAAGATAAAATGGGCTTAGTATAGTCGATTAAAGTAATTTATTTTGCAGTCCCGTTTTTACTGAAACTTGAATAATATGTTGTGTGAGAATTTATGAAAGTCAAATTTACTTTCATTGTAAAAATTGATCATATTGAGATTGTACAGTTAAATTTTCTTAATGTATAAAGTATATAACTACTTTAGTGTAAATTTAATTTTATATTTTTATTTATGCTAAATTAAGTATGATCATATACAACATGTACAATTATTAAATAATACTATTATTTTATACTATTTTCAGCAATATCATCTTTAGAAGTTAATATTTAACAAAAATAAACTTTATTATAATAACTTTTTTCGGTAATCATTAATAAAAAATATGATATCTAAACTGAAGAAAATTAGTAAGTAGGTATGTATTTATTCACATTAAAATAAATGTCAATGATACATTGACGTATTAATTTGCTATGAATTGTAGAATACTTTAACATCTCTATTATATACACATGATAATGATGTAATATTGTCGATAGTTTCTAATTGTAAAGCTGAAATATTTCCGTATGCAAGTCGTTGACATCATTTCAACTCAGCGACTGACGTCATCTCAAAACGTCAAGTTGTCGATTAAAGTTGTTGATTTAGTTAAAAATAGCACTTTTGTACGTGAAAAGCTATACATGGATCCTTTCAAAAATTAAACTACGCTAAATCATAACTTCTTCATGCAGATAAAGAAAATTATTTATAATTAATTTAAAAATTTTTATACTGCATTAAAAATTATTGTAGTAAGTTATAAAGTATCCTCAATACTTGACAAGGTGATCGCCGACCGCTCAAGGCATACTGATTTCATTGGCGAGAGCGAAAGCATGAATGATGTCCAAGCAAATCCTATCGGAATCGCGAGAACGGCTCGGAAACATGATTTTAATCAACTTTCGAGCTGTTGGGAAAAGGAATCGAAATGGAATCTGCAACGTCCGTCGCGCAAGGTAAGATTGGTGACAAGATCCGGCGCAGAGGTGCATTGGCGTGTGCACAATCGATTATATTTGGATCGAATCGCGTGGCCAGGATATTTGCACGCCGCGTCACTTACTTCCCAATACGCGCACGATCGATCTTTTGCTTTCGCCCATCGCCCAATGAGGATTCCAGCAACTCCTCCCCACAGCTCGGTTCAACTCGATTACATTATGTACATCTGCCTCCTTTCGGTGTGTTACTGTCTTATCCATAGCGAGATTGCCTTGATAGCACCTTTCCCAGCTATTTTGAAAGGCTATCATTCATTTATCTTCGCCGCGTTTGCTTTTTATTGATCTTAATTATTTGGACGCTTGCGCTTGTACACGCTCGGAAGCGCGTACATGCACTGGCATGAAAGCGCACTTTTTGCGCGCGCACTCGCGGCACATGTAATTCTAACATGTGAAATTGATTTTGAACAAAAAATGCGCGAGTTAAATTGCCTTTGATCAACGCTGAAAGTTAAATACATACGCACGTAACGTGCATCAAATTAAATTTTTAAGCGGTTTATCATAATACTTATGTATCGATTCATCGACAATATCCTAATGTTATTACATGCATGAATTCAAGCGTATAAAAATATGATACAATATTCATACTTTCTATATTTCATTTCTTTTATTTTTTAATAAATGACAAATTAAATTATTGAAAAACAGAAAAATAAAATAAAATACTTACTGTTCAGGTCTGGTTTTCCTCATTGTATATTCCCGTGTCAAATGAACAGGCCTATTTTGAATACTATGTCCTCTAACTGTTCTCTCTAGAGGTTCTCTCGACAGGAAAAATCATTCACAAATAGCCATGACGAAAGAAAGCAACCAAAATTATGCGCTTGGATGACGGGAGCATAAACCCAACTGCAGGAAGCATTGCAGTTTTAGCATACAATACGACGGGGAGTCGGAATCGTCGCCGATTCTCCGTCAAGCGCCAAACCGCGATGACAAACGCTAATAGTAAGCGCCACGCCGCGTGTACACTACATAGGCGGACCGCACAGGCGTAAAAAAGAATAGACAAGTTGCCCACGCCGCATTCGCAGCCCCGGGCGCTTTCTAAAGTGTCGGGCGGAGAGAGAAAAAAAAAAACCGCTCACCGATACTTGACTTATAGCACGCGTGTTCCCGGTGAAAGCCTCGCCGTCGCGCTCTGCCCTTTTCTCCCCGAGCGATGACCCGAAGCTTGCGATCAAGGCGCATGTGTACCTAATTTTTTTTCCTACCTTTTGAACACGCGGCTCAGAGACGGGACAGGTGCAGCGGCAGCAGCAGCGTCATGGTCGAATATTCAAAAAAAGACAGCGCGGTGGAATGACGGGTGCGTTTGTTATTTGAGAATGACGAAAGCAGAGCTTTTTGCAGCTTTTTAGGCGGGTCGGCGGCCAGCAAACGAGAGGATTCGGCCGCGGCTCTGAGGGCTCGGAAACGGCAACTTGATGCTTTGTGTTGCACTGCGGAGGTTGCACTACACACACGAGAGACCGATACGGTGAAGTAGTCGCGCCGGCACAAAGGTATTTGGGCATGTTCGACATTATTGAGCGAGTGGCGTGTCCGATTACCTCCCGGTGCAATGCGGATTACCTCACGTGCGCTTTACATTCACGGGTGATTGATTGCTATTAATATGAAAAACAAGAAAGCTTTCAACTTAAAAATGTACGGCATGTTATATTAAAAGTACGAAATGAGTGCTTTCGTGAAATAATTTTTATAACCGATTTATTAATCTGTGAAAGATTAATAAATATTATTAATAAAGACTATTCACACAATTTCATTCGTTTCATAACAAAACATTATAAATAAAAATTGATTGGTGCGATTCCTTCTTGTTTTTGTTAATTCATCTTTAATGCTTTTATCAACAACTCGTGGAATTGAATTGGGAAGGTGAATTACTTTTAAGATGTTTCACTTTTGTCTTAAATACACTATAACATAAATTTCATTGTTTTAGAAAGTATTTTTACGAGAAATTTAGAAAATATTGTTGGAAATTTTTAAAAGACTTTTAAACGAATCTCCAATAATCTGAAATTTTTATATTATTTTTTCTTTGTTATCCCATTATCTATATAAATTTTGTAAATCTACAAAATAATTTATAATAACTTTTAAATGTTATTTCAATAGCCTTCTTTATTAATTCATTCTTTTTTCAAATAACGATCATACTACTGGTAAATCATTAACTATTTGTATATAGAAATGAAAAATGTTTAATTAGTTTTCCACTGAATTATAGCTTTCTTATCTCACAAAAATATGATCTATGATTTGATTGTGCACTTGCACAATTAGATTTCAACATACACTTAATAGTATATGAGTTCTGTATTATTTTTTGTTTTTATTATAGATGTAGACGATTATTATATTCTACTTTAAGTATTTAAAAAAATTATAGTAAATTAGATTTTTTTTAATAATATTTTCATTTTCCTAAATAAAAAGTGTACTTTCGAAACATAATTTGTAGTAAAAAAGAGTGCCTATTATTATTTTGTTATTTTGTTGTAAGTGACGGTTTTGTATAATGATCCTGAAATTTTCTTTCTTTGACAGATATGAAGCAGAACTAATTTTAAGAAAGTACTTTCGCACAGCAGACACTTTAATCAGCACACGCATGAGTTTTTATCGAATTATATACACCATAAACTTTGCTTTTCAATCACGAAAACTATCAAGTTGTTTAATAACAGACTTATGTAAATTTAAGCAAAGGATTTTAAAGACAGGAAATCCTTTACGATTTTACCCCTTTCAGTTTGATTTAATTTATTACTTTTTAACAGAATAACATTTATTTATCCTGTAGCAGAAACTTCTGCACATCAGTCAATCTGTATAATATAAGCAGTGAGATGTGATGAGACTATAGCGATTCAAGTTGTGTACGAGTTGTACGACACGAGCGACCGCCTGACCCCGTAAGGTCGCATTCTCCGCACGCCTTTACCTGTACAGATATGTTTACGGGAGTATGAACGCACGGGAGAGCCGGATTTTTATGAGATAACGCTGAGAGCCGTGGTCGAAGTGATGGAGGTGCGAGAACGGGCCACTCCGTGCATGTAATCTCGAGAGATGTTCCGTTATATAGCTGCGTGAGGCCACTGCTTTGGTACATAAACATCTATATAACACTGGAGATCAGACGCGGTAACTATAAACTTCCTAGGTGAGGATTTTTCGCGATGAATACACATTGCCTGTCTACGTTATCGATGCATGCTAATGCTTCGATTAGGTGTTCGCACTCTACTTACAGCTGCCGAATGAAAGATACTGCACCTTAGTACGTTTGTAAATAACTGACGCTTTCATAATAACGAAACTTCCAACTATCAACAGGACACGCATTACTTTAAAATATTAAAAACTCGAAACTACTTATTTTCAAGATATGTGCAAATATCTCGCTGAAAATTGCAACTATTTGTGAGGCAAACTAACATTATTGTAGTAGAAATAATTTCTATATTCTCAAACCTATTATTTATTTTATTACAATTACGTAACAAATAATAGACAATGATAACTCTTTGCTAGCACTGAATCCGTACAGTAAACAATCATGCTTGCCGATATGTTTGTCATTGCATTATGCAGTATCCTTCTCAAAGCTTATAAAAATAATCGTATAACAAAGGCACTGTTGCATTCTCGAAACAGTACAAGCATGTGGGAAAAATTGCGAATGAAATCATGTTATGATGATTTACAGGTTATCCCCCTCCCCCTAGTATGTATACATGTATGTATTCATCGGTATACAATTGTGATCCCACGTTTTTCTAACCCCTAACAATGCTTGTTTAGCTTGACCACGCGGTATATTCAAATAAATGTAAAGGGGAAAAATAAAATATCTGAGAAAAATTAGTTCTATTTAGCTCGATATCGCTATTATATAATAAAATAAGTATACTATTTATAAATGTGCTTACTCGTTTTCTGTAGTTGTGGCCTTGTAAACAACGTTAAATAGGCGCTTGGATCGAAACACCTTCTGGGAACGAACCCAGTCCCCCACGTTTAAACTCCTGGCTCTGTTATCCTCATTGACCTGCTGCGTAGGTTCCTGTTGTCCTCGTTGATGTCGCTGCCCTTGCGGTTCGTCGTCCGATAAGCTTATATCGTAGAACTGCATCCCTGCCGGTTGAATCCACGTGTACAGATTATCTAATTCACACTATTTGCAAGTGCAGAGTTTAGGTTGCTCGCACATCGCGTTTCGCTTTTGTTTTCTCAATATCAATACATAAATACTTATTGTGTACATACACAAATGGGACTGTTAAATTTGAGCCGATATTTTTCAAAGACATTCGTAATCATTTCCCGTAGATATTCGAATTCTTTTAGTTTTTATTAAAGTAAGTTTGCTTATCTTACAAGCAAAATTTAATTCAAATAATTAAAAACTATTAATAAAATTACAATTACCTGGAAACTTGAAACAGATAGATAAAGCAATAGTTTTAGAAGCAGAAATTAAGCGGTAGTGGTATAAAAAGAACTGACCGCCGCAGTCCTCTTCGCGGTCCTCTCGCTAGTCAAATTATTACCAATGCCATCGTAGCTAGAATACGCATAAACTAGTATGTGGCGACCGGATACTTAAGTGCAGATGGATAATGGAAATATCGCGTTTCGTAGTCACTTTTTTGAGCTGTTCTACAATTATTTCTTCCTATTCTTCCAAACTCCTAGTTTTAAGAATTACTTTAAATATTTTTCTTTGAAATCAATGTAAAGCTACATAACTAAATTACAATTATATAAGTTTTAATATATTTTAGCATTAAAAAAAGTATACTCTAGTGCATACACCTATGTAGATATAAGTTTCCTGCTTAGCATACTGCCTTAATAACAATGTACTCGTGTATTGGTAATTTGGCATCTAACGATATTGACGCGACATCTGGTGCTGAGCTTTGGAAGTGTGGTAACGGTGTAAAAGAGCAAATTAAAATGTTATTCCTTTACCAAATTAAGATTATTGTCTTTAAAACATAATATATTATCCTCTAATGTTACTTTAGTAATATTGAAATTGTTATAAATTATTTTGATTGCGAATAATCGATAGCTAATAAATAAATTCGTAAAGCAATATATTTTCTGCAACTTTCAGTGATGTTAATGTTTTAAACACCTGCAAGGAGTGCGATAAGATTCATCGATTCCCGAAATTATAAAATAATTTTTAATAGAGCAAAGACCACTATTTACACCCAACAAGGTCCAGCCATGTTAATACTTAGTATTATAGAAAAATTATGGAATTATATTATGAAATTCGCAATACTCTAGAAACGGTTAAGGTACAAACTAATTTCTCGGATAAATATTTCTCCAGTTTTCGATTGGTCAGTCTTACCCCTGTAGACGAATAAAGAAAAAATAATAGTAAATTATTACATTTTATAAAAATTGTTGGTCCTAAAGTAATTTTTAAGTTGCCTAAAAATAAATATTACAGCATCCTACTTTAATTCGTTTGTTAATTACATATAGATATTTGATTGCAACATTTATAATTTCTAAATAGTTTTTTACAAATTATTTTTATAAATCAGTACTTTAGCAAAATATTTTTGCAATGATTTTAATATTTTTACAATTCTAGATAATGAGATCATAGATATTTTTTACATTATATTATTGTTAAAAAATAAAAGTTTATTTCACAAATAGTATTTAAGCAATAATAAAGTAAAACTTTTAAGTAATAAGTAAATATGATTTTATAATAAGAAAAACTATACTTATCAAAACAATAACAACATAACTTTAATTCAACAATAGAACGGTGAAAATATTTATTGGAAAAAATTTTGTTGAATTCCATAAAACTAAATATATCTTTTACATTTTAAATACATTATCAAACATACTATCTAATATTAATTGTTTAATAATTTTAAGGGAAATACACAGGATAAAAATAAATTATGTTTGAAATACAAATAAATTTATTACATTTGAATTTTAAATACTATTGTATGGGATATTGAGTTGTTTACATTAAATAGAACATTCCATAAGTGTCGGTGTGTTTTATCCTTTATAACGAATAATGATTAAGACACAGCATAAATTTTAGATAATTCTAAAACATTTCTCTTGTACACAATTTTAATCGAAAATGTACAGAAAAATAATTTTATAAATTGAAAACCTGTGCAAAAATCTAAGTCATGTTTTAAAAGTCGTAATATATTATTTTTCTTTTATAGTTTTGTCTTCATGTTAGATATTCCGGCAGTACAAACAACTACCGTAATTATGTCTTGAAAATGTAAAATCTTTAAAAATTTAATTGATCCATAACATACATTATTATAGTTATTTTATTCAAAGGTTATATTATTTATTATCAGACGACTAGACTGTATACTATGTTTCCAGATATAAAATTATCTATTGTCCATCAATTATTCAGTAAATCCTATACTTTTTTAGATGAATCAATGTAGCTGATTAAATAAATTTTTTATATCAAAATTTAAAAATAGTGAATATTTTTAACCAACCACAGTACTACTATATTTGCAAATAATGAATTTAACGTTTGAAATTTATTATTTGTAATGTATGAAAGACCCCATTTTGGTATATGCAGAACATAATAATAAGTAAAATCATTATTAATTTCCTTTAACTTTAATCACAATCATATTTCATAACCACTAAGTTACAGATTTATTTAAAGTATTCAAAAAAATGGTACATCTAGTCCGAATCTAGACCTAATACCGAAACAAATTTTTAAATATGAATGTTACATCATTTTTCGAAGTAGTTTCTTTAAAAAGTACGAGTATATATACAAGGAAATATTAATAGAAGATTCGTTTATCTATGTCGGGTAATAGACGTCCGTTCGATGAACAGTAGTAATTCGATCCATTTTCAATACCCCGTACTACTTTCAATGTACAGTAATACAAAGACTACATTGAAGACAAGGCAATAGCTAAGGGCAGGCGAAATATCTGCGACTTATCATTCTTCTAAGAGATTTTTTTATAAACTTGAAAAAAATTAAGTGTGCAAATGTGCTTGGATAACTTCATTGCACAATTTTTTTCAATAAATAATCTCCAGAACAATGGTTTATCAGTTAAAGATCATTTTGTCCCCTTTTTGTTGCCGAACCGTCATTTAGCTAAACAAACTTAACAATTTCCTGCTTCGCAATTCTGCAAAAATTTCGAGGCTAGTTTTAACGCGCGTGTAAGCGCTACGGGCCGCATGATACAATTATGTACGAAAATAAGTTATGCTTCCCTAGGAACGAGTACAAAAGTCACACGCGATCGCTTACAGCATTTCCATAAACACAGTGATTAGAGGCGAGCTATCTGTAATCCACTTCCTCCCGGATGCTCCTCGAGAGAAACTAGGCGGGGATTTGCACGAGGATCCACTGAGTCCTCCATGAACGAGCATCGCTTTAGCGATAGGACAGCTCTTCTTAGAGGTACATCCCGTTGACGAGATAGTCGGCGTCGTGGGCGAAGGAATCGTGGCCTCTGCCGCGGCCGCGGCGCTTGACGACTCGCAGCCGGCAGGCAATGAGGACGGCCATGACGGCGGTAACGCTCAGGCCCAGGGCTAGGGAGATGACCGCGCCCTTGGGACGCGACATGTGCAGATCCTCAGCATGTATGCCGTGCTGGCGAATGTGCTCCGCTACGGCCTGGCCTTTTTGTGCCTGCTGGTGCGAGTCGGCCACCGAGCGCAATTCAGCCTCGTGTCCTGTAGGGAGCGATTGATCTTTAGTACACTCTGCACGAGTATCGCCAATTTCCCGCGTTAAGACGGACTTACACTAACTCTATCCTTGGTATACGAATACCTGTAACAAAAAATACATCGCTACTAAAAATTACATTTTTTTTGAAGAATACATTAAAATATGCAGTTGAGAATGAGACCTGCCAGGAATTTGTTGGCTGATTATATTCTTTTAGCTTTAGCATATTATAGATGGCCTTCTATTACTTAGTATTTCTATATTTAATCGAATTTAGAATAAAAAAATATTTTAATAATATTGAAATTGTAATAATTTTTTTTATTCTAAATTCAATAAAAAAAGAAATCATGAGAAATTTACATGCATAATTTTTATCCCAAAATAATATATTAAAACATAACAATCCTACAGATTACTGGTAGGTTCTTTCAACGGAATTTTTTAACGCGTTCTTCAAAAAAACCAAAATAAAATTTTTAGTAACTGTATATTTTTTGTGATAAATTTCTATAGTACACCGGGATAATGAGCGTAACCCCCTTTACCTACCCTTATGAATGTCCTCCTTGACAGAGTGTTCAGGTGGGGGTTTGCTCTGGTGAACCTCCGACGGGTGGTTGTCGCTGTGATTCTTTGCTTTCGGCACCGTCGAGTGAAGCGTTTTCCGGGCTCCGTTGGTCGCCGCTTGCTTATCACCGCTGCCTCGAGCCTTGGCCGCTTCCTCGTGCGACTTGTCCGATGGCTGCACGGTAATAAAACAATTAGCACGACATTTAATCGATCGGCCCAATTTCTCTTCTTATAGAGGGGCAATTAGGCTTACGTCGCAGGGCGGGGGAGGTGTCGATGTTGTCGGGGGCTGTCTGTGCGCTTCGTCGAACAGCTGCTCGCGGGGTGGAGCCGGGGTGGGGACCACCTCCCGCATCGGCTGTGGCGGATTACCCTCCTGCCAAGCGTTGGGGTGATGAATCACAGCCGGGTAATATGGCGCGTAGCCCCTGTTCGGGTCCGGCGCGTACATGCCACGACTGCAACCGGTCAATAGAGACACATGTATTCTCCTTTTCGCACATTTTTCGCTGAGCACTGCTAGCGGTATACTCACTTTGCTGCTTCCACTTCGTCGACGCGTATCCCAGGCCCCTTGTGATTGAAAATGTGAGGCTGCTGTTCGGCTGCATACATAAACCCATCGAGTTATATACAAGCATCAATATTGATTTAACATCAAGTATGTACAGTCGATAATTTTAAGTGAATTCAGATAAATCGCAAACGATATTTCGAGCATTGCCAGTAAGCCGTCACACAGATTCGGACAATTTATTTAGACTTTCATTAAGAAAGCTCATAAATCGCTTATCCGACCTATTTTTAAAAAATAAACTATTTGACAATTGATATGGCAAAACTCGAAATCCTTGTCTTGCAACAATACACGAGTGTATCGCATGTATACACCTTCGTAAGATAAACGTGCTTACTGTACAAAAAAGATAGAACATGGTTAGACCTACGTTGATTGTAAGCATTCGGGATAGCATTCTGAGCATGCATCGGGTCGAGGGCCGCATTACTAATGATCTTACTGGGTCCGGCCTCGTAGACCGGCGCCTGGTACCCGTTCCATTGGTAGCCCAAGGGCTGCTGCCGGGCGATCCCTGGCCCAGAAGCACCAGGCCCTAGCAGCTCCTCCGGCGACTGCGGCACCGGAACAGCTTGCTGGGGACCGTATCCTCGTGCTCCGTACATTTCCTGGGCGGGCCCCAGTTGGCGCGCTGGCCAAACCTTGGGCAGTTCTTGTTCCGGAGCCCCGCCATACATCATTGGATACTGCTATATCAAAGGTAATGGTTACAAACTAAATAGTTCAAAATTGAAAGTAATCGAGGAAGTAATAAACCGTAATTTCCGATCAAACTGTAATAAAGTTTCTAGCGTTGGACAGGTGGCGTAAAACAAAAATCTATATTCAACATTCACGTATGTAATTCTCAAACGATATAATAGAATTAGAAGTAGATTCACATTCGATTGGCGCAACTACTAAACGCGGTACTTTACACGCAATCATACTTGGCCATGCTGCTGCTGCTGCTGTTGTTGCTGTTGCATCATTTGCTGGTAGCGCATGACCTCGGGCAGGAGTGGGACAGCGTAGGGTTGGGGCGTCTGCACTACAGGCGGCGGTGGGGGCGGCGGGGGTGGCGGGGCCGTGGTGCGATCGGCGGGGCAGCGCATCTCGGCGGACTCGTCGGAGCCGTCGGCGCACTGGGGTATGCCGTCGCAGACGTTGTAGATGGCGATGCAGTCGCCGCTGGAGCGGCACTCGAACTGATTGATGCTGCAGGCAGGCTGACGGCGGGTGGAGGCCGGAGTTGGCGGGGTCGTGGACGGGGTCGGCGTTGGCCTCGTCGCCGGAATCGGCGTGAACTCGTTGTACTCCTTGATCGAGGGCTCGAGATTCCTGGGGGGCGCGTCATCACTGCCCAGGTCGAGGCCGACGTCCTCGGGCCCGGGACGCGCGAAGCTCGCCAGCTCCTGGCGCAGGGACTTGAGCTCATGTTCTTGCTGGTTGCGCCGGATCTGCTCCTCGAGGGCTGCTGCGCTTTGGAGATTGTAGTTGGTCAGGACTGCACTGCTGTAGTTCGCGTGACTCGTGAATTTGCACTTGAAATCGTGCGGCGGCCCGCAATGGAAGAGGTAGCAGCTCCCGGGCTTCTGTGCGATTTGAAAGTGATTGTGTATTAGTCGTTTCATTGATTCAGGCCGTATAGTCGTTTCTAAGAACATTAACTGGTTATATCAAGGAGAACATCGTTGTTTGGAAAGAGCTGCGCTTTTGAACACTTCTTTTAACGATCAAAAAAAGGTTATATTTACAATGACATGCAATTTCGAAATCTAATGAAAAGATGCTCTACTTGTATAGACACAATTATATCTGTCTTTCATTTAAATCAATTAGTGTTTTTTTGTATTAAAAGAAGGAATGCGTTAAATATGCTTTATAAATTTTTGTCAAATAATTTTTAGTGCTGAAAACGAATACAGTGGAATTTGAAAGTATCGGGAACGTAAGGAACGTATAAGGAACAATTTAGCATTTAAGTGTATTCATTGCACGCTGATAGTTTAGCCGATTGCCTTTTAGAATCTTAGCTGCAAGCAGGGACATTTGCGTTACGTGTACGTGTAATTAAATAAATTTGCAGACACGAGAAGCAGTGTACTCATGTTGTAAGTGGTGTTCACAGAACAAATCTATTTAAACAAACGTGCATTAAAAATGATTCTAAAACACACCGTCAGCACACACAACTATTGCACTAGGTTTTAAATAGTTTAAGCATCGGTGTGCCACTTCCAACTGGGCGTTCATTAGCACGAAGGTCCCCGTCGTGCGAGCGATTAAAAAGTCAGGCTCGGGTGGCAAGGGGCAACGCGCTAATCGGATAAGGCTTGCGGGTGGCGGTCCGCGGGCCAGCGCTCGAGAGGGTGGCGACCTCGTTACGCATTGTCCGCGCAAGCCGAGCAACGCGGCCGGGGTCGCACCTTCTCCTCGAAGATGAAGACGTCGCAGTGCTCGGTCTCGCAGCACCACTTCATGCACTCGAGCCGGGACTCGACGTCGAACTCGGTGAGGTACTTGGCGCCCATGTCCCGCGAGTCCTGCGTCCGGATTATCTTGTCGCGGTGTACGACGAAGCCGTCGACGCAGTTCTGGAGGCCGAGCGCCGAGGCCTCCTGCAGCCGCTTGTCGCCCGGCTCCTGGCCGAGGACCGTCGCGAGGAGGAGGGCCAGGAGGCCCAGCGCTGCGCCCGTCGTCCCCCGCTGCATGATGCCCGCTGCTGGCAGCCTCGGCTCCTGCTCCGCCGCTCCGCGCTCCGCGATCCGCGCGGACAGGGGCTCGGGGGGCGCATGCGCACCCGCCCGCCCCTCGGGGGCGCGGACGCGCGCCGCCGCTGATCGATACTCTCCGCCGGGGGCCGCCGACGCACCCGCGACACCCGCGCCCTGGGCGCCAGCCGCGCCGCCAGGCCTTCCGGGCCGAGCGTCGACTCGACTCCTGCGGCCAAGCGGCTTGCACGATGCCGCCCTCTGCCTCCCGCCAGCGCTGCTCCTCCCCGGTTAGCGGCTCTTCGATTTTCGGAGGGCTCTCATTGACCTACTGATCAACCTATAGGCACCTATAGCCGTTTCACGGGCCGTTGTAGCTGACCTTTAGTCCATTTTCACTTTCAAGTCCCTGCCTTTCAAACTAACCCTTGCGACTATGCAAGATGGAGGCGCTACAGTAACGATTGGGCAGGCATCTTGACCTTCCGAAGGTTATTTATTACTAAATCAATGCTAATTAATCGAGTCTAATTCAACTACGCATTATGTCACCAAGCCCGATAAATGGAAATAAATTAAAATTTGAACCCCACTTGTTCTTAGGGTCATTAAATACTTTTGTTAATAATCATCAATAAAATAAATAAAAAAAGACATGGTTAGAACTATCTTTATAGCTAAATGAAGTTACATTTTTTTCTAGTAGTTAAATATATATTTTAGCTTTGTAGAATATAATAAACTAAATCACAGTGGTTACTAAATATATGATTGTTATTGTCTCAATACTGAATGATTTTTTTCACTTCAATAAATATACAGGTTAAGAACATACTAGTAAATTTATTATCTGAATTGTTTATGTACGTTTATATTCACACCGCATCTTAACATAATTTTTATATCTTTTAAATATGTTTAATTTGAATTCATTTCGAAAAATATAGTTATGAGTCATTATATATAAATGTTATCATAATCAACTCTTTGGAAATACAACAAAATGATAAATATGTCTTCATGATTTCAAAATATGATTTTAGAATATTATTATTGTTACTTAATCGTTAATTATACGACGTCCTAAAAATATACATTCTTTTAACTATTATCGATAAAAATTACCTCAATCCTGCGCTTTCCTTTAAAATCAGGCTCTGCATCTTCAAATATTAGCGCCATGTTGAAAGTATAGCGCATGCTCGGCTCCAGCTGGATCCGGCGCGCCATCAGCGCAGGTTGACCATTATTGGAACGTACGCAAATGTTAAAATATTATTCAATACAGGCAATTGCACATACCGTACTTCCTTAGCTATATTTATTTCTTATCAATATCGGAATCTGTTTTTAATATTCTGTTGCTGGTTGAACAGTTACCGGAGCCTCCAAAAAGTTTAGTTGTACCTTTTGACACAGATGTCACTATGGATCTAAGCAACGTACTCAGGTTTTGTGCTGATTAGTACGTGCTCAGCTCCAGAAGATCTCGCTTTGAACACGCGGCGCTGGTAAATGAATGCACTGGAGCAGTCTAGTGCACTCGCGACGAGTGTCCAGAGATGAGAAAAAAATTGCTCAAAGTGCATCGGAGAGAGTGAAAAAAAGGATTGACGGAAGCACACGCGTGCACGCATACATCACGAGTTAAAGGTAAGTGCGAGTATATTGGAGCACGAGAGATAGAGTCGTGCGAAGGAAGGAATCAGATAAGTATATAGTAGCCCCGCGGCGGATTCAATCGATGGTGATCGGCTGTCCGTCGCCTGCGGCGACTGTGCAGCAGCCTCAGGCCGAAACAGGAAGACGGCGACGGGTCACGGAAGCGCGCCCCAGCTGCTTTGCCCGGGACACAGTTATGCCGAGATAAGGACGGGGAGAAAGTCCGAGTGAGAGAGAAAGATCGTAAGAAAGAGGAGAGAGAAAGAGAGAGAGAGCGGGAAGGAGAGGAGGACAAGATTATGACGCGCGGACGGCTGTCAACAGTTGTGAGTACCATTTGGAGAGCGGGCAATGCCTGACTTGGATATACGTCCGTGCGCGTTCACCATAGGAAGAAGTAAAGGGACCGCTCGCGGCCCAACACTCGAACATTTAAATCGCTCTTCCGGGAATCGTCAATTGATTGTTGATCGTCGACTCCGCTTCACTTTACTCTGGGAGAGTCCAAAGAATCTTAATTAGTCCTCGAGTTGCTTATTTTTGACTTCTTCACTCATTGTACGGGATTCGTCTGATTTTATTACATTGGGAGTATATTTGACCTGGAGCAAGTTGTGTAGCAATCACTACAGTAAGCATTTTGGCCATTGTCATGGCTAATTATTGAGTTTGTAATTCAATATTTTTGTACTCTAATTCAATATTAATGGATACATTTACTCAAAAGATACGTTTCAAGCGTTTTATTTGAATATATAATCCACTCTTTGAAGCACATCTGTTGTAAAATTTTTCTCAAGCAAAGAAGCCTTGTTTTAGAGTTTGAGAGGATAGTATGCTTGATTAAAGGCTGAACAGATGTCCCTGGGTGTTCTCAAATTTCGTTGATTCTGCACTTTTTTACATATGCATACTTACATTCTCAAAGCAGGTTAATCTTAGTCAACTTTTTATGAGAGTGGAACAAGATTCCTTACCAGTTCCAGTATATGAATTAAAAGTCATATTTATCTGAATTAAAAGTGTACAGTTTGATGCATTGTGTTTACTAACATTCTTTTATTGTGGTAAATAATGTCGATTTGAAGTATTCAGAGTTTAAAAAAAACCAGGGTTACTTAAACAATTTTTTTATTGCACATTTAGTACTACCTGGTATATTGTATTTATTTATCATCATATGGATTTACTACTTTTATCTTTGACAAAAATGTGGTAAATCAATTGATTTACAGATATAAGTTGAATCTATATATTTATTAGTGCTCTATTTTTTTTTCTTATCAAACTATAAAAGCTAATGACTGAACATTTTGGTTTAGTTTATATTTATATACAGTTTAATTCATAAAAATAAACTTTTCTTTATTATGAAAATGCAAAAGGAAATTTTTTTTTTCTAGATGGTGCTGCTTAATCAGAGTAATTGGCAAGGTGATTACTAACGAAACGGCATGTATACAAGATTGGCTACTATCAACTCTAGCGTGGAATGAACGAAGAAGAATTATTAAAACGGTCTGCTGCAGAACGGGATAGAATATTCAGCTGCTATGACCGTGGTAGGGAAAATGGAGCAGAAATTGACCCTTGGGAAGATCCTGCCTATGAGGTATATCATACCACAGACAGATATGGATTCATACAGTAAGTTTTGAAATGTAAAATAATAATTGCCCTATGTACATGATAAGCTCTACACATATTTTAACAAATAATACTATTTTCAGTGATAAACGGTTACCACAGAAAATGGACCAGAATGAAATTAGATCCCATCATGTGGAAATGGAAAGAGTAAAGAAGTGGGCAAAAATGACTGAGTATTGGGACAGTGCTGGTACAAAAGAAAAGTTAAGGCGCCGAGTATATAAGGGAATACCAGACAGATATCGTGGTCAAGTCTGGATTTTACTTTTAGGTATTACAAATTTAAAAACTGAACAAGCTGGAAAATATGCAGAAATGTTAACTCTTGCCCGTCAGTGGTCTACTGAAATTAGACAAATTGATGCAGATGTGGCTAGACAATACAGAGATCACATTAATTATAGGTAAGAGAATGTTTACATATAAAATTATTAATTACTGCGTATTGATTCAAATATTTAAACCAAAATCAATTAATGATCTTTTATTTCTTCTTAGGGAAAGGTATAGTCTTAAACAAAGATCTATGTTCTATGTATTGGCAGCCTACAGTATGTATAATATGGAGGTTGGATATTGCCAAGGTATGTCTGTTCTTGCTGGATTACTCTTGTTGTATATGGATGAAGAAGAAGCATTTTGGGGATTGTCTGTTCTACTTACTGATAAGAAATACAGCATGCATGGTAAGCTATATTTTTATTTCTGTTTAACCTTTATTCTTTAATACTTAAACTAATTATATTATGTAAATAAATGTTGTGTATTTTTTTATTTTAGGGTTTTATGTAGATGGATTTCCAAAGTTAAACCGTTATATAGAGCACCATGACAAAATAATGAATAAGTTCCTTCCAAAATTGAAGCGAAAACTGGACAAGTGTGGCTGTGATTCCATACTATATGCATTAAAATGGTTTTTCGTTGTCTTTCAAGAAAGAGTAAGTTTCTGGAAAATAATTATTGTATCTCTAAAAATTATTTAAAGGTCGTTGTCAAAATATTTTTAGAAATTTTTTTTATTTAAATTAATAATTATTATAATTTGCATAGACACCAGTAAGTCTTGGTCTTCGCATCTGGGATATTTTCCTTTTGGACGGTGACCGAGTACTACCCGCAATAGCATACACAGTGATGAAGATGCATAAACGTCAATTGATGACGATGGAAAGCCTCGACGAATTCTGCAATTATTTACAGATAAAACTCGAGAAAAATTTTGGTTATGATGATGATACAGTCATTAGTACAGTGGAACGAAGTATGGAAGAGTTGAAGCGCGCCAAGCTCGACTATCCAGGTCCTCCACTACCCCACGAATTACCGTGCCAGCCTTTTGGAACCTTCAAAGAACCAACGTTTACCAGCAAGGTGCTGTTTTAAGAAATATTTCTTTTTAGCTAGGAGCTCCGATTCTCTTAATTCTTTTTAATCTTTTATTTTGATTTTGAAAAATAATTAGACGCGGTAATACCATTCATATACGATACGACTCTTTCATTAACAAGAGTTAAAATAAATGAGACTAAATTTTGAGTTTATTGATTACATATTAATCAGTAATGTTTATTCATTTTGAGATTTTTTTTGAGTTTTCAAATTTAACAAAACGTATCATTAATATTAAATAATTATCATAAATATTACTCCAATAACAGTTTTATTATGCATTCATATCGGATGTCTACCTATGTACAATCTTGCAAAATATTAAGCACTGAGATTATATACTTTGTTAAATGAAATTTTATTAGAAATCTCAAGTATCAAGTTCGATCAGAAAGAACGTGATTAATACAAACTGTATTAAAATGTTATTCCTAGAATATTGTTAGAACTATTTGATAATTTAAAATGATAGCACAGTGTTTCATTACTGATTAACTCATCAATTACAACCATTTAGAAGTACAACCATAATAAAGTTCTTAATCGATTGATAACTGTCTCTCAAGCAGGTGGGCAGACGGGCTGACGAGTTCAGCGATGCTCAACAGCTGATGCGAGAGTCGGTGGTTCAGCGGCGACAGACGGTGGTGATTGAAGAAGAGAGCCGGGAGAGTAGCGCGACGCCCACGGATATGGCGATAGGCAACAATTGCGTCGGCAATAACAGCCTCGGCGGTGAGTCCCTACCCGCCAATGACCACGAATGCGATACACACACAACTGACTTTGTTGTTAGCACTACTACCACTACTACTGCTACTGAAATTACTAATAATGCTGATAACACAAACGGCAAGGACATAATACGTGATAGTAGCCGTATTGACTCGAACATAAACGTCATACTTATCTATAACACTCGACTCTGAAGAATCTGAAAGCGTTTTCTCTTTTCTTTATTCTTTTTAGACGACGCATGTTTAGTCAATTGGAAAGAGTGTATGTATATATATATGGAAATGTGTAAATATATGTAAATTATACTATTTCTGACTGCATATTAAAATACATATCCATACATATATAAAATCACATAATTTTGAAAATTGCACGAATAGCGGTTCCGTAACAGTAATACTTGTTAATATATGTGATCACATTTGATTATTCATTCAACATTCATTTGTTTACTCTAGATTAATTTGTAGTGCTGGTTTTAGCGATTACAAATTTTGTTTAACTTATCATCAATCATGCCTGACTATTATTGGCTAAAAAAATAATACACTAACTCATATTATCATTCATTGCCACCAATACGACTATGCATGGATGGTTCAATCACGTTTGGTTTAAACGAACTTAATTCGTAAGTACTGATTGCTATGATGATATAATCAAATGCGATTATAGTGTAAATTCCATTTTTATTTGTGAATAGTGATCATACATAGATTCATTTTAATTCTTTATAAAAATCGAACATGTATAATAAGAGATACAATATGCCGAAGCGTAACAAATACTCAGCAATTAATTATCATCGATAAAAACTGAAAGTTTATTTTGACATACGAATGATATTTAGTGCCTTTTTAAGCGTACGATACACTAATTACGTGACATCGCCTTTTTCTATTATGGATGAAAAAGCGATCGGAACTTTTGTTGAGTCGGATATTAAAGTGGATTTTCAAATAGCTTTTTAGATTTTAGAAGAAATTACTATGACCATATAAATAGAAGGAAAGTATTTTGTTTTTTAGTTTTTCATTAGTTTAATTTTGTTAATTTCATAATGTTTAACATTTCGCTTTGATAAAAAGTCATTACTGTAGAATGCGTGATTTTGTGGAATTAATTTGTATATTTTTATATCATATTATATATACATATATATTATATGGGTAATGCAATAAATGACTGAGGAAAGATAAAAATTGAAAATTCATTAAAAATTACTTATTTGTTTCAAGAATATTTAATAATAACATAAATATTAAGGAGTGATAAAAGTAGTACTTCGGACAAAATATAAGTATTTAATAATTATTTTATTTGACTCATTTGGAACAGTGAATTTTAAAATTGACTTAAACTTATTTTCTTAGATAGTGAAATAATTTATGATTTTACCAGTAACATATAAATAAAATGGTGACATAACTATTGTACACCCTTAATGTTTATATCATATCATACTAACAACTTCTAGATTTGTTTAATACTTATTGTTTTCCTCACAATAATTTACTTGATATCCCCTTGCATGGTCGTGTATAAAAGCACAACTGTTTTTCTCTTATAGATATAAATGCGCGAAGTCACATCTTAATTCACTGACTTAATACATTTGTATTATAGCGTATTTAGTACTTTTAACTTTTCAATTCTTGTTTTGTAATTAATAGAATACAGGGTAAAATACACAATATGCAAACGATTTCCTTCACTTTATTCTTGCACAATGAATTAAAAATTGTTTGTAGATTTATTTTATTAAGTATAAAATATATAAATTAAATATAAATAATATAATTTTATTAAATACAATAAACCTCTGTTTCTAATTTTTTAAGAATTAAACTATTGTAAAAAAAAATTATTTAAATCTGGAAATGTGAACTGAATAAATTTCTTGTATATTTTGTAACTACAAAGTTCAAACAAACTGCGTAAGTTTTTAACTTTTCATTGTTCTTTCCATTGTCTGGATGAAATAACTTTCACGTTATACAACTGAAACAGAAATCGCAAATAAATGTTCTAAACTTATTCTTAGGTAAATTTTATGGGTAAATAAATATAGATCATTAAAAATTATTTGCAGTAAGCTGTTAAATATTTGCAAATTTAACAAAACTTGTACATAGTTAATCGTCAAATAATCAGATAACAATAAAATAAACGTAATGTGTTAATGGTAATTCTCTTTATATCTACCGTGAGATCTTAGACATTGTATATTTTTAAATTATTATTTAATGCATGGTTATATCAATAGATTTTAAATAAATCTTAATTAATTATTGACTGTTGGTTTATATTAATTTGTATTTATTCTTTAAAGATTAAAGATTCCGTAATGGTCCATTTTCTGTTTTGCAAGCCTCTAGAGTAACGTTTGTACATAAAAAAATGTAACATTTAGACAGACGAAGTTTGACACCTACTACTATATCTGTCCGTTTTTATTGCTTACTTTCGGTGCATATAAAGTTTCGTAATAGCTGGCAAAACTGAGTCTCCTCGGAAGAGGCTCGGCCGCACGATCTACGTCCCAGAGAAAAGAAACAGAGAGAGAAAAAGAGAAAAACCGCTTGTCTATGCTGGTGTGCGCAGGAAGCAAGTTCTCGTTCGACCCGAGTCTGGCGGACGGCTGCTGCGCCTCGCCACACGGCTCCCGGCGTTCGCTGGCCGACACCTCGGTGACCTCGACGGCCGACCTCTCGGTCTTCAGCTCGGCGACCCGGAGCCAGGTCCTCGACAACAGCCTGGACACCCAGTCGAACATGAGCGTGGGCAGCTCCGGGAGCGGGGGACAGCCGACGCCGCGGGCTAGCAGCCACCAGCCCTCGCCGGACGTCGTGCGCATCTACGTGCCCTACGGCCTCCCGGCCCCGGCTCTCAGCCCCGCGGCCTTCAAGGACGAACTCCCGAGGACGCTGCCGCGTTCCCTCGAAACCAACAAGATCCGGATCAAGGTCGACCCCGACCAGACTCCCATCGTCGAGAGCCTCAAGCCCTTCACCCTGGACAGCCCGGAGATCGACTTCGACCTCAAGTAGGCCGAAGGGCCCCGCGCGGCCCCGCCGCCGCGGTTCTAGTCACGAGCCTCGTCCACCGCGGCCCGGGCTCCTGCTGCCGCTCCTGCTGCTCCTGGCCCTCCCTCGCTTCCTTAACTATGTATACCCGTCAGAGGGGATAATTCCGATTGTCGGCGTCTTCCGTGCACTCACACTGGTAGAATGTCAAAGTCACGTTATCACCCACCGACTTCCTTGAAAGATCGGTGTCCGACGAGCCTCATTAGCATGGGGCTCTGTACAGCACGTTGCACTACAGCACGAGCCTCTTTGGTTCGGAAGGAAGATTGTTTCGAGGCAATCGCGCGCTTTCGACGCCGCATCAGATGCGGCTAAGGGAGACGGTGGATATTTCGCCGGTTAACGCGAGGGACCTATTTTGTCGCCGGTCAGATTTTGTTAATTCTACTTGAATAATTATTGCTGTTATCTCGTCAAATTGTCACTTATCCCACAATCTGTGATATACGCAATAACAACACAAGTGGAAAATCGTTTCTATTGATTATCTTCGCATTTAAATTGAAGCCTGACTAGAAATGAGTTGTTTAATTGAACGTTGCATACGTGTACATTATACGTGTACATTATAAGTGTTTAGAGGAACTTGATATTAACGATTTTTCTACAACATACATAATTTTAGCTTTAAAAGATTAGGGAATGGTCGTTAATTTGATATAATTAGCATAATTATTCAAATAGGTTGACAAAAATTATGCGTGTAGTCGCACGTGTAAACAGAATAGTATTTTAATGGTTTTTAACGTGAATATTTTTAAGTAATCAGTAATCAATGTTAACTTATCATTTGTAAACAAAAGCCAATTCGCGTTAAAAAATTACAGAATGAATTAAACAAAGATGTAAATATCAATCACGAACAAAATATTCTTTTTGTTTTTATTATTTTTTATATACAGAAATAGTAACTATTTATTTTATTACTTATAAAAGTAAAATATATATATTATATACGAATTAAAAATTATTCACGTTAAAATTATTGTTTTGTAAAAACTATTTGCAATTCATATGACATTCAAACAATTCGTAAATATTCATGTATTAATTTTCAAAATCTATATTTAATAAGATCACAAATTATTAAATATAAGTAATTTATTTTTTGAAAATATATTTGTTTTATTACGTAAAAATGTTTATGTAATAAAAAATTACAAAATGATGTAACCATTTTTATGCTTGATGATTTATTTTATTAAAGTACACTACTAATTACTTAAATTGATTTTTAAAGTAATTTTTGTAAGACTTATATGTACACAAATCTTGTACAGATCATTAAATTGTTAGCTTAGTCGAGAAACACCGTGTTTTGGATTAGTTTGAATTCGGTCGCACTATACAATAAATTATTCTTTCTATTGGATGAACTAACAATTTCGAATAATAAGAAACATTCTGAGAAACTACGATTAAACTACATCAAATTATTCTGATACCAGAAAATTGGAAATATTCATTGAATCCTCCTAAATTACACATGTGATTAGTCATATTAATTATTTTTGTATTGAAGTTCCATAAAAAGATGTTTAAAAACACTAAACATGCGAACAAAAAAATCGTTGTCGGTATTCGATAGAAATTGAATTTTCGCGTTCAGTTTTAAAAATATACCGTAGTAAATTGATCAAATGGTAAATTATCAATTAAAATTTAAAAAATCACGCGGTTGAATGAATTGTAAATTACGTTTACGAAACAATATTTCTAAAAATATTGCGCGTAAATGATAACTATATTTTCATTTATAAAGTAGATGATGTCGAAGCACTATATTGACAGACATGGGCAGAGCTTAATGCGCACAGAGAAATTTATAGTAAAATGTGATTTTTCATGAATTTAATAATAAGTAGATAATAGAGTTCAGATTTATTAAAATCATTTAAATGTCTATAATTCTTTAAAAAACAGTATCAAAAAAGTACTATTGACGTTAGAACGTGATATATTACTGCACTATGGTCAACGTTATTTCGAAAAACTAGTACAATTTTTTTTACACAATTTTATATATCGTATAACCAAATGTCTCCATTTCTTTTATCAGTTCTCTATTTTTTATGTTACCAAGATTAATGATTATTTTATTTAGTATAAAATTTATGACGAACCATGTTAAATTATTTATTCTCTGAATGCTCCTGTAATTAGCATAGGAATTTTAGTTATAAATAGTTGAATGAACTATTTTTTATACATACGATACAAATTCATATTTATATACAAATGATTAAAGAATTCGTCAATGTTTTAGCTTAAAGTTAAGTCAATTCCCGTATCACATAAGAGGTATTTATAACATTTAAAAAATTATTTACATCTCATTAACAAAAATATATATATTTTAAATATTATAACACAATTGTAAATTAACATTTACTAATTTCAACTTTTATTTATCTTATTTTTGGTTAACGGTATTTTATTTATTAAATTTAACTATATGTTTCGATGATCAATAACTTAAAAATACATTAAATTACTTTTGTTTAATTGGGTTAATAATACATAAAATATATTTGTGTGGTATTCGGTGAAAAATATGCATCAAAGGATCATATCAATAATTTACAATATTTTTTCTGTATATGTATATTATTGTAATTAATATAAGGCATGTGTTCAGTATTCTATGTTTACTTTTATGATTATTATAATGACCATAAATATAAACCAATGTATTTTATTTTAATTCAATGATGCCCATGTCTGATTCGCAAAGATAATATAATTACAACACTACGATGCACGTCATGTTTCATCATCGATCACACGCTTTTTCTTCAGTGGCCTAAAAGATTTTTGCCTTCCACGCTACTTTATATGATACGAGTATTGCCTAACTTGCATTTTAGGAGTACATTATGTATAAGAGAGTAGGCAAATGAATAAGATGCGTACATGCTCATAGAAAATTTTGAGTAACTACGTTTCGCTTTATACGATAAAGTCAATGAAATATAAATATAAATTTAGATTCTTCCTTTAACAGCTACAATTTCATGTTTTAACAGTACCTTTTATTTAACTGAACATATATTGTATATTTTCATAAATTGATTCTTTACTACTTTATATATTAGGTTAACTACCGATCAATAATAAGTACAAATTGATTTTTATAGAAATATATTTCGTATAAAGTGAAACTTAAAGTTGAAAATTATCATGGGGCAATTAATGTAAAAATTTATCTTCTTCCCAATCACAATTAGCTCGCTCTATACGTGAACTTTGTTATGTCGTCGATTAAATATTGTAGCATGTATATTAATTATTAAGTAAGATATTAAGATAAAGAGAAAACATTAAAAGTATATGATCAAGTGAAAACATTAGTTAGAAGTCCATACTGATTGGAAGTTCCAATTAATTAAACGTCGCAAAATGATCGCATTAATAGCGATATTTGTATAATGTAAAATGCAAAGGCCATATAAGTGATTTGTTGATATTTTATGAACGGTAGAACTATTGTGAACAAAGTTCGGTTTTCGACCAAATTATCAAGTACTTTGATATTCTTTTTATCAGTTATTGGGCAAATGACTAAATTTATAACTATAGATGTTATCGTTTAAATTATTGAGAATAAAAATTATAAAGTACGGTTTTGTATACGAATCTTCTTTCGGAAAGCTTTGTTTTATTTTTTAATAAAATCATTGTTTTTGTTATTTTTAAATGTTCAATAAAGTCACGCAAATGAACTATGTAAAAATTATTAGTAAAAGTTGTCGAAAACCGCACTAAAACATCGTAGTTGCTTTCAATTAAAAGCATAAAAGAATTCCATTGTTTGTAACAAAAAAGGGCTTTATTTAGCTGAACTCTCTGAATACATAGAAGTTCGTCCTAGAAGTGACGAAGGTAAGCGAGCCAAGTCTATATATGTCCGTCTAACGACTAAACCGACCCAAGTATAAGGTAGCTTACTCAGGAACAAATTCTCAAAAACAAAAAAGTTATCGTATATGTATTATATAAATGTACAATCTGATAACTCTCATTTTTTCTTGACTCTAAAGTCTCATGTTGGATAAACCTGTCTATAATGTAATACTCGTAAAAATAAAATATACATATATAAATATGAAAAAGTAAGTAAGGAAAGGTAAAAATAATGCATCGGTACGTGTATCGTGTATATATAAACGCGCAATGTCGTACATTATACTTTTGTGAATACTGCAATCTTTTTTTTCTTTCCCTTTTATCTAAAGTGGATGAAAAAAAAATAAAAGCATAAAGTAACATGTCCGAGTAGATCAAAAGAGAATATATTATATATATACATATATATATATTATTGAGGATATATAGAAAAGGAATAGGTGTAGAAATAATCTCGAAGAGAATGGATCAAAGAGTTTTAAATTATAAAAGGAATGAATTTGACGAAAGCCTCCACATAATTATTATATTTAATTAATATTATATTATTATTGCAATTATTATTAATATTACTATTATATTACTCTGTATTATTATGATAGTATTTTCCTTATTTATATCAACATATTGCAAGATAGTTAACATTTGAGAAGAATGCGAAGTTGCTTTGTTTTTTCGACAAGCATTAAGTGAATGTTTTCATTAGATTTATCTTTTAGATTGCTACAGCGAAGTATCAGGGTCGAACCAAGTGCACCATTCTTTCGCATTACGTTCCATTAATTTAATTGTTTTATTAATCCCATTGTATTAATTACAATTATTGAGTTTTGATAAAAATTAAATTTGGTTGAAGTATATTGCGATCTGAAATCACATTAGAAAAACTAGTTGGACTTGTGATGGTAATATGGTATGTTAAATTTTAAGAAAAAACCTCCAGTTGTGACAAATATAATAATTGCCATGTGAACAAATTGTTTGTTTTGTGCATTGTTTGTTGGTTTATTGATAAAATTCTTTTCAAAGTACAACTAATTATTATTGGAATAATAAAAAAGTAAATTATAACGCCGATACAGGAAGTTCTCAATGATCAAAGTAATTTATTATCACAATTTATTCTTATTGGTTCGGATTGATTGCTTTCGCCGCATCCCCAGCGCAATTTGTATTATACTGTGTAGCACCATTATTGTTAGGTATACATTTGTTTCATGAAAGACTTGATACCAAGGCAAGGTTGCACTTTTCTCTTGGAATAAAAAGGAGAGATAGTTTGAGAGAGGAAATCTGTGGGAGCATTGGCGATATAATTATCGACGTCATGCCTCAGTAGCGGGATGCATCTCAGCACACATGTAGAGAGATTATAGACATTTGCAATAATTTATTTGAGACTGCTCTACTGTCCGACTTATAATATATAATATCAAACCCACCTATACATCGAGTTTCCCCTCGTATAACGTTATATCTCTTCCTCCAAGTTTATGCATTTTTAATGTATTTGTATCAATTACTCACATAAGTATGGAAAAAGAGACAAAGGTAGAGAACGAGCGCGACGCGTATTAGCATTATATTTTTTACCCGTACTATTGTTTTACCCGTAATGTAGTTCTTTCACTTTGCGCCTTCGTTATTTCCAAATATATGTTATTTGTACCTTCGTTCTTTGTTCCGTCGCGGCACTGAGGTGTTTGGCTCATGGAAGAATTAATGCGATCAAATAAAGAGAAAATAAGGAAGATAGAGAAATAGAAAGAGAGAGAAATAAAGTGTACATTCCCCGTAAGTTTAAGTATTACTAGAGGTGTACGTGCTCGTGTTACGCTAGCAATTTCAGAATTAGATCGACACGGCGAGCTAAACTGCATTTCTCTGCCCGTCTCCTTACCTCTGTTTGTCTATATAATATTATTGTATTCCAAAACAAAAAGCATTTGTTTTATTGTTCTTTCTTTCGTTTCTCTTTGCTTCCTGTCTTTGCGAGATACTATACCCTTTCTTCTGGCATTGTAAATAAATTTGATAAACTGAAATTTTTGCATCTCGTTTATTTACACCACCTCCTTTTGTATTTTATAAGACAATCATACAAACCTTAAATTCTGATAATATTATAAAAAAATACAAGAGATTATGAACAAAAATTATCCGTGTACACTCGAGATCTTTTTCTTACTCACAATTTACATTCAAACTTATATGATTTTCATTGAATTTTTAAGTTTTAAGTAAACGACAAATTTTATATTGATTATTTTTTCGAGCTTACAATTTTACGACTTCATACGATTTTAAAATATCAAATGTATATTTATGCGTGATTGAAACATAGGTCAATACTATATGAAAATTGGTTTAGTTATACATAGACTATTTGAAGTATTAAGAATTAAAAATTGAAGTATAAAAATAACTAATTGTTTTAAACTGTTTTCTTTACGTTAAAATATAAGTTTGTTTTCAAATTATCTAAGTAATCTAGTCTCGAAGTTTTCATAGTTAAGACACGATAAAAAAGTTTGATAGAAAATAAAAAATTGATTATTTCTTAAAAAGTAGCTTTTATATGTAAATCATTTTATAACGTATTTTTCAACGGGAATTGAGACCATTTCATAATGCTGAACTATTTTTGTATTACAAGACTTTTTGTTTTAGTTTTCTAAAGAAATTCGCAGTATAAACTAATCTACATCGAAATATGTAACCACCTTGATATAAGTTTTACTAGCTATTCTGGTCATGAAATCAGTTTATGGCTAGAAATGATGCCAGATTCCACCCAGGATACGACCAGATTCTGTCCGGAATCCAATAAGGTATTCTTAATTGGGTTTTGCGCCATATTTAACTGATAAAGTAGGAGGAATCTGGACAAATATCTATAACTTATTATACTATCGGTTATTACATCTACAAAAACAAACATATTTTGTTTATTTTAATTTAGAGCATCAACTTAAACAAGTTATAAACACTGCGCAATGCGAATGAAATATTTTCGATATTTATTATTTTTAATGTAGACGGATTTACAGTAAATACACATGGCTGTCGTTCGTTTGTATTCGATTTTCTATCTCCCTCCAGCTCCTTGCGCTTATATTAGTTATGGTTCTTAGATGGATTTGCAAACAGATTACGTCGCCGGGTAACTTAGTTTACTGCTAGATTTCCGACCAGAAACCAGCGAGAAATAGAATTATGGTAGTTTTCTCGTCGTAATCTGTGCAAATTTGCTGTTCAATAACGAGGTCGAGAAAAAAATATCGGATGTCATTGTATATGATAGATCGTGATCAATTCAACGAAAGCTTTTTAAATTAAATTTATGCATAAAATTCATTTTACTGGTAAGGGAAATACCGAGGGAGATACTGTTTCAAGAATTACCGTAGATATTTTTTATTATTCTCGATATTCAAACGGCAAAATAATTGAAAAAATATTAATATTCATTTAATTTGTGTATAATCATGGAAATTCGGCTGTACAAGTTATCGAGCGAATAATTAGTTCCGTTATAAATACTATAACGCTATCAAGGTCCATCCTGTCGATAAGCTGAAAGTTGACGCGCCCGCATTGTTTGTTTTCGCCCGCACACACTATTTCCACTGGGTTGAACTCTTTTTTTCCTTCTCTACCGCCGTTTTAATAAATACAGTGAATGGTTTCTTAGCATCCAGGCTACGTGTCTATCTTTCTTATCGTTTTTTCACAGCTTTCGTGTTTTTTTAACACAACGCGGCAAATAAATCTCGCGTGCGTATATTGCGCTCGATTGTTGCGGCAAGCTTTCAATCAATTTTCCTTAGTGTCCGTAAAGGACTGTTTGCAGAAAATAAGAAAAATACACTCGGGTCCAGATTCCTATGAGATGGTGGTTATTACTTTGAACTACACATTGATAAATAAATAAGCGTTTTATTACAAACGGCTAAAGCGTACATTATTGTGCTTTGGCATTCGGGATAAGCGAATGCCATTCTCCCTCGCAGAGTGTAAAAGTGGAATTTCTCGATATGCCAGGAACAAAAGTCGTTCGAAAGCGGAGCTTTGCCGCTCCTTCTCCCAAAGCAACAGTCGCGCGGCTGAAATCGATGGCATGAAATAAGGAATATGTCAATAGCAGACCGGCGCAGATTAAGTTTTATTTTTGAAAAAGTCACTCGCATGTGGGCGCTTGGCCGCTACGCCTGGCACCGCGTCGACCTCCCGATCGTTTGCCGCAAGCCGAGGCGGGGACAGAGGGCCGATCGGGCCGGCGAACCGGGAGGCGGTTGTCGGGCCCCAGGAGTCCACGTGTGCGCAGCTGCGCGGGGAGGAGGCGGAGGGCCGGGCGCGGTATTGATTGCCCTGGCGCCCTGCGCGCGCACCGCCACTCCATGAATGGGAGCGCGGCTGCGGCGGCGTTCGCGGCGGCGGCGGCGGCCCGCGAGCGCCGCTCCCGCCACCCACTGTGCATATGGCAGCCGCGGAGGCTAGGCCGACCCTCGCCTAGCAGCCGGACTGCAGCGCCCGCGACCTCCTGGAGCCGGGGGACATTTATGCCGCGGCCCGAACACCTTGCCCAGGATGGGGATTAAGGCGCTCCGGGTGGCCGCCCTCCTGCTGCCGGCCCTCGCCGGGATCCTCGGCCCCGCCGCCGCCGACCTCGAGTTCTACCAAGGTGAGTGCCTGTGCCTCCCGGTTCGACCACCTGCACGTGCTCCGAGATCCGCTGGCCCAGGGGCGGATATTGCCGCCCTTCCGCGCAGTTAGGTCCGCATGCGGTCCGCTCTGTTTTTATGGCCGATTTATGCCGAGGGCGGATGTGGCCCCTAATTAGATTCAATCTCCAACGTAGGTATATACATACTTGGTGGTATAGGTTCTTGGGGTTTTCCTGCAAGCTCCCGCGTACCTTTGGTGTATTACGTAGAGCTGTCCTCGTCGTGTAGGTGACTGCCTACTGTCTTGTGTGTTAGATCAAACTCTCCATGTTTGATCGAGCAGCTGCAAAAGCAATTACAGATATATGCAGTCGCGCGCCTGTGTAGCTTTAGCCCGCGAATAGATCGATGCACGCGTTACGTATCACCTTCGCATAATCTCGTTAACGTGTCATTGGTTGTCGTTAACAATGTTGGGTAGTCAGTTTGAACAAGTAGTATTTTTCCCTCGTTTTACCACTTGTTTGCTCCATGTTTGTTATTTACCTGTCGATTGGAGAAAACACAAATACAACCGGGAAAGTGTTTTCAAGTAAATCCGGAAGCCAGTGCAAATTGTCTTCAAAGAGTTGAGTTGATAAATACCTGCTTTCCCATCGTTTATAGGTGTTCGATTATCAGCGATGAATTCACGGTTAGTGTCTACAGGGGTTCGGTCGACGTGGGCGAAACGTGCGCGTGTGTAAGTCTGTGACGTCAAGGGCCAACAGAGGAAATATATAGATATATATATACACGAAACTTACGCCGCTACAATTTGTTTATTTCAAATTGTACCATACATCTGATTATGCACGTGCTTATTGTACCTCGGTTATTTTTCGATCCTACCAATGGCGAATTTTCGAGCATATTATCGATTGATTTATCGTAATCCAGAGCAATCAAAGAGGCGTAAATGCGCACAACCTAATTGTGTCCTTTTGTAAAATACCGCTTATTTTGCAAATGTTGGCGAATTAAACATGTCGTAGCTCCTGCAACGGCTGACCACAGCAGCAGCTGAATCATTCAAAACAATCGGCTTGCCTCAGCGGAGTTCAACCGCCAACCAAACAAGCCGTGTACATGCGCGTTCGCGGGAACAGTACGAAACCAACGCCGCATCGAATATTACGCAGACGCATATCGGCCGTGTCGAAAGTTTAACAACCCCCGGGCCGACGTGTACGCGGCGACGCTGTCTGCGCGAATTTTTTCGACGACCTGCGAGCGGCCGTGCGTTACACACACACACACGCCCCCGCTGAACAAACAACCATGTAGTTATTGTGCCGAGCTCACCTTTATTGAGCCGTGTAACGATGCGCGCCTCCGTATAGACTTGTGGGTAGCCCGACTAATGGAAAGTCACCGATCCGTGTATTATTGAATCTTCTGTTTTTGGCGTGGAAAGACGCGAGAAACCGAGTAACTGTTAATGAAAAGTTGCCTAACGCCACCTCGAGAGGGAAATTGTTTTCTGCGGGGGACGTATTTTTATATCTAAACGAATTTAATAACGACTCCTGGCCGAGGGATGCAATTGACATTTTATTGCTGCGGGCTGGAAATGTGATTTTAATTTGAAAAGCGAGTTTTCGAGCGTTGTCGTATTAGCGGTATCTAAGAGGATACTCAAAGCTCTGCGAATAATAACTTCACTCCCGTTTATCTTATGCAATGGATATGAAACTATTTCATTTTTATTAGTACCATTTTCGTGATTTCAATTTTCGTTCATTTTTTTCGAAGAAATTTGATATCATTAGAGTGAAGGCACGTTAAAGCTTTAATTGAAATTGTATAATTTAAATTTAATTATTCGTGATAAGAGAGGAATAATTTGTTTCATTTTATAGTTTTATCATAAATAATGAACATTTTTGGCATGTGTCATATAATTAAGATCTAATTTAATTATTCTGAATTTATTGAAACTTTATTAAGCAAGTTAAATAACCTGCGTTAAACACAAGTGTCTGTACTAAATCAAAAATTATCATTTTATGACAAACGGATTTATATCAAATACATTTATTTAAAACATTGCTTCCATGCAATGTTTATGGTAGATTTTTTAAAAATATTCTAATCTTATATTACACGAGAAAGCTTCTTTTGACAAGTTTGTCATGTAATTCTGTCATTAAGCCTATGTGAATATTACAGGATATATCATTTCTGATCGTTCTAATCGAATGAGAATATTTCTTCTACGTACTCTTCTTGCTTCTACAGTTTTTTCGCATTCTTTCATTGGATTCCATTTATTCCAATGTATAGATAAAACTTTCTTTTTGTATAAGTCGCTCTCCTGAAGTTAATGCATTTTTTACATACAGGATCAGAACTAAAAACTTTAAGATATATTTTTTTTAAACTTCATATGCATTCAAAGTTAAGTGGCTGATAAAATCGCAAAATAATATATTATCAGTTCTGTAAAATATACTACCAAGTTATGTAATGTTGAATACCTTTTCTGAAATAAAAGGAAAGAAGAATTTTGATTCGGTAAATTTGCTTCACCCTATCGTCAGTCATCTAAGAGTAGATTTTGCTTCTACTTTAAATACTTTTTACATAAGTCATGAGATTGTAATATATGCAAATGTGAATAAAAATAAATTTTGGTTTTTTTATTCTTCCACGCAAGAATTGCTAAAATTAAATTTATAGTAGCTGTTACGGTCACAGCAACATTTACGAATCGATTTGCAGTCAATTATATGATCACTTTAATAGCAATAAACTGATTAACCTTATCATATCAAAGGCCGGGCTCTATAGACACCGTAATAAAGAAGTCACAATTTCTTTTCTATGAATTTCATTATAAGGTCTCTCACAGTAAAAGTTTTATTACTATCTCTCAATCTTTCAAAGGTTCGCTGATGGAAATTAGATTCTCTAGTTTTTCAGTTTGAACTCATTATTTTGTAATTAAGGCACCGTTTAATAAGCTATTTTCTGAATCTGTCTTTTCTGTATTTGTCGATTTGTGCTATTGCAAAAATATTTCTTCGATAGACGTATCAGTATTTATATCGTTAGGAAAAGTTTTAATCAATGACACTGATTTATAATTCTCTACCGTGATAGGAATCTTAGTGTGGGTTTCTGGATTTACTTAGATTTGCCTAGATTTAAACCACAATTTTTGGTTTTGACTGGATTTTCAGATCTAGGATCTAGAATTTTGCTACGAAATACGACCACATGTCAACGTATTCTGGGTCATTTCTAGACAGGATCTGAACTTCCACATATTTTTATTTCTAAATTTTTGAAAAATATGTTTTTGGAAGTTCTTAATTCGGAATTTAACATTTATGTGTCAATCAATGTATAAATTCAAACATTTATACAAAAGAAAAAGATTCAGTGTAATACATGTAAGTGTGGCATGATCATCATAATGAATGTACAGTACTTAAAACTTTGGATTAGTTTTTGGCTTACCTTTCTAATATCGTATTCTACTGGACTACTCAGAAAATGTATTTCGATTTCTTCCAGCAAGTTTCAATACATTTTATTTTAAATTCGTAAATTTTATTGTCTGAGTATACCCTAATTGACTCCTATTACATAAAAGGTAATCCTCCTCAGGAAAAATCTCTTACAACCGTAAGTATGAAAAAAAGCCACATGCAATAGACCAGCATAAACTAGAGTATTTCCTTGCAGAGGGTGGGCCGAAGCTGACGTCGGAGGCGAAGCTCGAGCGTCTGGTGCGCCTCCTGGAGGCGCGCGGGCACTCGGCTGACCTCCTGCGTGAGGAGCGGCTCGAGCGGCAGGCGGAGGCCGAGCGGGAGCTGGAGCTGCGTCGGGCGCAGGTGCGCCGGAAGCAGCAGCATCTCCTGGAACTCGCGAGACAGAAGCAGCGCGGCGTCCTGCGCGATGACCTGCCCGAGCGACCCAACATCATCGACGCCCTGCAGCGCGAGGCCGTCGACCCCCTCGAGTATGTTCGCGAGCTCGAGCGCCAGCGGCTCCTGCCCTACCTCGAGTACGAGGCCAAGCACCGCCCGGGGCACTACTCCTTCGAGGACGAGGCCAGGGTGAGAGAACGATTGATGTTTCGTTGGGCTCTGCGGCGACATTGTTGCGCGCATTTCACGGATCTCGTGCGCAATGATCGGTCTACGGTTGATGGTTCACTTTGAGAGCGTCATTCGCTGTTTATACAGCTCGGAGAACGCGCGGGTTTATAGTTGGCCGGAAGTGCAGAACTTACCCGAGGACTCAGACGACAATATAAGTTGCAGAATAACAGGTCAAACTATCCGACAATTAATATACGGGCTCAGTACATTATACGTATTCCATTTATTCGCAAGTGTTAGCCGATACCTTTCGATGCTGGTAAGATGACACTCGTCATAGATACAGCGCGGGACTCCTTTAATAGAATTGCTTACAAGGGAATCGCAAACTTTGACCTGGTTTGGATGATTTTTTTTTATTCTGTACGGGCAGATTCATTCTTTTTTGCATAAAAAGTCTATTCAATAATCGGATAAACACTGTTCTCAAGGGTTTTACAAATTTTCACCGACGCGGCCTTCACCGATATCAGTAAAATCTCTTGTAATCCGAGGGTATATAAAGTTACGAGTTGAGCAATAAAAATTAATATTATCACCCTCGTCGTAAAAACTCTATAAATAAAAGTGTACATTGATTGCGGTAATTACGGATTATCCTTGTATACGGGCGCGGTTTACCTCTTTCAATCATTTTTTCCCAATTTTTATACTTTCGAAAGGGAAAGGTTCGAAAAGCTGCAACCAATACTTTCACTGAGAACAATTTTGAAACTATTAAACATGTAAGAGGTCAGAGCTTGCGGCTCCCTTTAAAATTTATAAAGGCAGGGGCGGAGATCGGGCGTCATTGACGTCACGTAGCATCCTTTTCAGGCGACTTAAGTGCCGCCCGCTGCCCAGGGATTAGAACTTTTTCAAAGAATCCTGAAAGTCACGCGGGTCTCTGTGGTGTATCCATTAAATCCCGCGCCATCAGTTAGTTCCACCCCTAAGCCGGGGAAATGCCAAGAAGGTCCCCCGGTGCAAAGAAAAAAGAAACGATCAAGATGCGCTCCCTCCGTTTGCCAGTCAAACAAATCGCGGGATTGCCCGATTTAAGCCCTCGGAGGAGGACGGTTAATCATTGTTCGCGCGCGGCTCAACTGCTCCTTATCGCGGACGTTACTACGCGGCAGCCGCGGCCGCTCCCGGGGCGTAGGGGCTCCTCGGGCCTCGGCGGCCGACTATGCGCCGCGCTATATCGGCCGGCGCTATCGCTCGCTCGGCCACGTCCCCTGACTCTGACATTGCGCGGCCCGCAGGCGCGGCTGATGCAGGCGTACCACGCGAGCAGGGACCCGCACCTCGACTACCCGGAGCTGAGCCAGCTGACCGAGCGCGTCGGCTGGCCCCGCGCCCCCCCGAGCGCCCACCACCTGCGCCTCCAGCCGGCCTTCACCTACGCCTTCGGCGAGGCCCGGGACCCCGAGCTGCCCGCCGCTCGGCCCTTCGCCGTCGCCCCCAACGACCCGCGCTTCTACATGGACCAGACCCTACCAGGAGGTTAGTACGCGTGTGCCGGCAGCTGCCCGCGGGCTGCTGCGGAAATCATAGCTTCTCCGCGGTATGGCGCGGAGAATACTGCGCGAAATATTGTCGACCGCTGTGTGGATTTTCTGTAGCGGATTATTCACTCGCGTTCATCGGGTTTAATGCATGTACATTCACCCAGAACGGTTTTATTTGTTAGAATATGTATTGCGTATCACTTCAATTTCTCGTTATTATATTATTCACCATTTCACGGAATAATGAACTGACATACGCGATCGTGTTTATATGTTTTGCATTGTATACGTTCACGGTACGCATATTGCGAATTATTCTTCATTTTTTTTAAATGTATTTCACTTGTAACAAAGCTTAATGATTGAAAAATAATACTCGGATTTCACGTCGGTTGCGCGTTAACCCCTGCGTCCATTTGTCAGCGACAATACAACTGTTATTAAAATATACATGTTTTCAAAAAGCATAGAAATATAGTTATCGTATAATCGAGCCTTGTAAGCCAACAAATTATTAACTAACCAATGCAATCTACAAGCACAATTGTACAAACGTATTTTAAGAATAATATAATCGCGTACTAGAATAATAACGAAGTTATACAATATTGATACCAATTAAAATGGTGCACTTGCAAATTCATGTGCAATTTACATAAGATGGATGCTACCTCCGGTAACATGTCAATCGTGATCCCTTGATTAATTAAAACTTCCACGGCCCTGCGATGGACGTGTACGATCAATTCGAATTTATTCTCCGCAAAACACTCGCCCGTTATTGCAACGGCTTCATTTTTTTTACTTTGTGCAAGGTTGTGCTTATTAAATCAAGTCACGGATTGTCTCTACAAGTCAATATACGATACCTCATAAATAAGAAATAGTTTACGCGGCACGGTTTTACGGTAGCATTAAAAATATATTTTTGTTTTAAGGACGGATTATATTTTCATGAAATATTAATGGCCCATTAGAAAAAATGCTGATGGAACTCAATTATAGGCCCTGATAATTATATTTTTTCCCTCCTCAATTTTCTCGGGCACCTTTACGACCGAAAAACTTGCATCCATTATTATGTCCAGGAGGATCTGCGCGAACTTCAGGAAGCCCCGAGGGGAGACGTATTAATTTTGATAAGAGCATTATTCGTGAGTCATTAAAATTTCAACGTACTTCCGCCAAGTTAAGGGCCTCACCTTCAAAGTTTCAACTTCCGAACTCTATCACCGCTTGAATTTCAACTAAAAACGCTGCCAAATTCATAATTCGATAAACTTCTCTTATCCCTCGAAGCTTTCAATAAATTATAAGCGCGTTTAAGCTATAAATCTTTTTTAAAAATATTGATAATTTTACAAAAAGTTGATAAACGATTAACGAATATATGGATTATAATTTCTACTACGTATTACTTGAAAATGTAAGGTATAAAAAGTTATAACATATATAAATCAAGTTGTATAAGTTATCGTTAAATCTAAAATTTATATTTAAAATTATTAATTACAAGGTTATAATATTACAACCGAATATTTCTATAATTTAGTTGAGAGGACGTATAAAATGATTAAACTGTCTCTGTGAAAAGTACGAATGAGGTCACAAATAATACATTAATTCAAGGGTCAATTATATTTAAAATCTCTAAAAAAAGAAATTCGACTGTCACTGCTTTCAATATTGATTTAAAATAAAAGTTTGGAATAATGCAAACGACCTTAAAATGTTGAAATCCGTTATTTCCAACATTCCAGAAAAGTAGAAATACAAAAAAATTTTCTTTGTAGAAGTATAAAATATAATGTTACAATTTGAAGCACACGATTTAAATGATGTCAGATTCGAGATTAAATTATTAAACTGTAAATTTAAGATTTATTGTTTTGATAATAGTATTTCTTCTATAGAATGTTGGCCAATACATATTGTATTTTTGTAAAATGCAACATTGAATAATTCCTGTTAATATAAATTATTGTAAAAAAAAGCTTTGTAAAGGTTTAAAAAGTATAGCCTTCGGGACAGTTTCGTTAAAGTATAACAAAATTATAATCATTTTCAACATTTGAGACTCGTTCTTCGAACCTTTTTATTTATAATCAGTATAAATGATTATTACATTTATATATTGAAGGCCATTAGACTCTCCAGTTCCGCGCACCGTCCGTCGACGTTAAAATTACGCTCGTCAATTACGCTGCGCACTCGGCTTATCAGTCCGCGAAACAAAATTTGGCTAAACACCGCGTAAGCCCAAGGGCCGCGCAACAGGTCTCCATACAACTCCCGCCATCCCCACCGGCGCGTCCGAGTCGGCCCCCGGTGTCGGCTCGGACGCCTGCTCACGAGCTCTTCCCCAGATCCCGCGGCCGCGGAACCATCCCCGCAGCGACCGACCGAGGCGGCGCCGACCACCAGCCAACCTAGCCAACAGCCGACGACGGCCGACAGCGCGAGCAGCTCCGTAGCCCCGGGAGTCGAGCGCCAGCTCCTCCTGGGCGCCGTCCTCCCCGAGCCGCAGCGGCGCGCCGAGCAGGAGCCCATCGTCGTCGCCCTCGACCACAAGGCCGGCAACGACATCTACTTCATAGGTGAGTCCCCGGGGCGGTCGATCGATCCTCGGGGCGGGGCCGCCGTGACGCGCACTCGCCCCTCGCCGACTCCTCGAGATTAATCGCCAGCTGCGATGCTAGGGGATTTTTGGCGCGGTCGAGGCGAGCGTTGACCCACGGCTGACGGAGCGTCTTTGCGACGGGGGGACTTTTTGCCGCGCGCGCTTTTTACTTGACCCCACGAGTGTTGACTCGAGTACCTCGCAAGCGCGTTGGAATTGCTCAATTTTAAAGTAATTTTTACAATTTTGCGCCAGTAGTTACGATAAGAGGGGTATGTATATATATGCGTAAGCAGTCATTAAGCGATGAAAGTGCAATAATCGATGTCATTCATTCAAATGTACGAAAATACGCTTATTCAATTTTAAGAGATGTATTTTGTTTCTTAAAGATAAATAATAATTGTCCTCGAAATAAGTTAGAAGGAATAATTATTCTGGTTGACAAGGTATTTTAAAATTACGTTCACTTATATTCGGGCAGAATATATCTACTCTTAACGACTTGGATTTCAAGATACTTTTGTTGCGCATCAATTTCGTGTCCGTGGAATTCTTAAATTTATAAATGCAAGGATATTAAAATAATAAAACTTGGCAGCAAGCATTTCGTTTAATGTGTGGAAAAAGAAAAAAGTGTTATATTGCGCTTGGAATAATAAAAAAATAAAAAAGAATATTTTTTACTTTAATGCCTCGTCTTAGAGTATTATTTTAAATATATGTTAATTGTTTGGTTAATAATAATATATAATTCGGTCATGTGTATTATATTTAGAAAAATCATCTATTTAAAATCATTAAACAATTTAAAACTGATAAAAGAAAAACTTGGAAAAAAACAAATGTTTAAAATCGAATGCATGAACATTCAACTAAAGTTTCAATCATACATTTCAGAATTAATCAATGAAATAATAAATCAAGAATTTCAGGAGCATGTTATATTTCCATTATATTTAAGAAAAAACTAAAACGTTTGACCACTAATTACATAGATAAATCATATACAGATAATTTAACTAATTACTTAAATACTTATTCAGGCAATAAATTATCATGTCAATTAGTAAAGAAATGATAATAGTAAAGATATAAAAGCTTTATCCCATTTTCGCAAGTGCTATACATACATAGCCAGATAAGTAGATCGGCTACATGAGTCAAATGGAATTTTCTCATAATAAAATAATCTACAGCGACTGCGGCTTCATGCACATGCACATGAGTACTATAAATCTAATAATTAAAAAGTTCAAGGAAAATTTTTCCTGCCAAAAATGGTTAATAATAAGAATTAAAAAATCGCCAACATACCCGATACCATAATTTCTTTCTATAATTCATTATGGTCATCTTTTAAAACTGTTTAATTGAAATTTTAGCCACAGTTGCCGGATTCAGTGCAGCGGCCATGTTTGCTTTGGTGCTGATAAGCTTGACCTGGTGCAGGTAATGATTATTCACTAACGCCACAATCCACTTCACAATTCGCTCAATCTTTTTTTTCACTAATCGATCCGAGCTCAAGGAAAAATAGCGACTCAACTTAAAAGTCATATTACTCTCCACGCGTATAAAAACTAGCATGAAAGAGAAATCGATTATTTTGTTATCACGGCGGGTAATCTGAATGCAAGTTACGTATAACTTGATTTTGAATAGAGCCCATGTCGTCTTACCTGGCTCGGACTCGTTCTACTGCGCGCGCACGCGTAAGGTTTCCTCCAACTTCTGTACATAGCCCTCCAACTGCTTTTGTTCAGTTTTCTATACAATAACATAAGATATGCTAGTAAATGGAGATACTTATAAAGAAAGGTTTTGATTTCACCAAATGCATAATTGTACTAGTTTTAACGGAAATTTATTTATATTAATATTGGATAAAAAATTGCAGAACATTTATGAATACCCTTATTTTATATTATTACTTCAGTAAACGTTCTCGAAATAACGTCATGGGAGATGATCTCCATTGAAGCTGCGGTCGTAAAAAGAAATAAGCCTATCGAGTTTATACTTTACACCCGTTGAACGGCAAAGGATATCCTTCGATTTGCATCAATTTTTCCTCGATCTCCTGGGCACCTTTGCAGCTCATACCGAAACGCTTAGAAGGATCGCGCTTTATACGCTATTCAAACCGCGCAGAGAAAAGGTCTACACTATGCCCTAGTTCAACTGAAAAGACTGGACCTGTAGCGTGCACGAAGGCAAAGTATTTCAGAGAAGCTAAGTCAGTGTCTAATTCAGTGGAAACTCTCCGCTTAGGCTACAGCGGGTGTCGAAGGCCGCGGCGGACGTGGAGTACCCGGCCTACGGGGTCACGGGGCCAAACAAGGACGTCTCGCCCTCGGGCGACCAGCGGCTGGCCCAGTCGGCTCAGATGTACCACTTCCAGCATCAGAAGCAGCAGATCATCGCTATGGAAAAGTGAGGGAGAGAGCCGAGGTCGCTTGCGGTAAGGTGGCTCGAGCCCGAATGACGCGGTGGCTTTGCTTCCAGGGCGTCTGCCGCCCGCGAGCCTGGCTCCGTCTCCGAGGCCGAGAGCGACGAGGAGAACGAGGAGGGAGACTACACCGTCTACGAGTGCCCTGGCCTCGCTCCGGTGCGTATGCGACCGTAACTGCCGCGCCCCCCCCGGATCTCTTTTTGAGCCCGTGGGCGTCGATCCTTTGACGCGCAGCCGCGGAGGCGCTCGTGCTTCCTGTGCGCCCGGTGCACCCACCGCCCCCGCGTACAAGTGATTACATTCCGAATCGATGCCTTATTTATAAGCCGGAGTGTTGTCGAGTTGACGGATTGCTCGCGCACACACACACACTGTGAAGGTTAATGAAAAACTTTTATTAGCAGGTTCAGTTACCCGTGCAAATACTATACAATTATTGCAGTGAAAAGAAAATTGAGTGCTTTCAGCGGACACTGTAATTTTAACCACATTGTCTTGTGTACTGATCACAGACTATGTACAACTCAATAGAACGTAACATACTTATTATAGACAAAAATTGCTATTATTTTTCAACTGCTATTTTTAGCATAAATTTTTGCAGTGTGGTAAAAATTACTGTAAAATTTTGCATTTTTTTTAACGCAATAACCATGGATTCGAAATATTAATTTATACATAAAATAAAAAACATCGGAAAAATAAAGAATTTATTGAAACATATAAGATAACAGCACATAGGTATGCCTTTTTACACGTCTAAAATTTTTATTAAATAACAAATGGAAAGCTAAAAATTGATTAAGACTATACATTTTATGGCTGCACAATATAAACTTTGTAATAGTCTTACAAGGGCTATTAGGTAATGTAATTGCATCTACAACTATAGCAAATAGTAATTTATATATTGTAACGAGCATGTCTTGAGCTCACTATCTTACACCGTAAAAATCCACTAGATCGTAAATACTGCAGAATGTATAAAATGACTCGTGAATACTAAGATAGAAAAATTGATTTTCCGACCCTAGCACATACAAATTTGTCGGCTAAAACATTTATTTCCAACGTTTACGATAAACGTTGCGGTTTCCTATGCTTTCAAATAAAAGATATACCCCGCGTAAAAATAAGTGAATTCGTTCAAACGCATAAACTTAAACAATAACACCCGTGACTTTCCCAAAGCTGGCCCTAATTTCCTCGTTTTTACGGGGGACTACTTCGGGATCGCGGACGTGACTCGAGCGCAAAGCTCGGCTAAATCCCAATGACCCCATTTCCCGGCTCCAACTCAAAACGCGCGCGCGGTAAAAAACACGGGCCGCGCGTTAAAAAACAATCGACGGCGCCCCGGGCGCTTCCCCCGAAATCGAGCGGCCAGCCGACCGCATCGACCCTCCCCCCAGGTTATAATAACGCAAGCCTGTTTACAGACCGGCGAGATGGAGGTGAAGAACCCCCTGTTCCAGGACGAGCCGACCCCGGCGACCCCGGCCAAGTCCAAGCGGGCCGAGGCCGAGGAGGCCTAGTGGCCCGGGGCTAGCCCCGCGGCGACCCACGGACTCTAGCCTCCGATCCTGCACGGCACACGCGTATACACATATATATATATTTATATACATGTATACGCAGCGGCGCGCGCAGGGCTTCATCATCTCCTGCCTGCGGACACCAACTCGCGGGGGGCGCGCGAGTACAGATATAGAGACACGGGCGAAGGAGCGCCAGGATCACCCTCGTTATGTAGCGGTCAGTGGCTGCTTGCGCGAGGACATGTGTGGGGAGAATCAGCGCGCACGAGGCACAAATACAGGCCGCTCGACGGGCCGACGCAGTTACTCGGCCCTTTGATTTGCCGGTAAAGGCGCACGCGCGCCTTCGATATCGCACCTTTCGCGATAACGAGGGGGTCACGGACGTACCTTACACACAAGCCGGCCACACACAGGGACACACGAACTCGCCCAGGATACGAACACGCGCGCTGCGAAAAACCCTATTACGGCTTGGCTTAACGGTAGTTTCTGTTACATATATATATATATATTACATAGGAAATAGCCAAACCCGCTTCGGGACACGTTCCTGTGGCAGATGCGCTAATGGGACAGCTTTTCCCTCTATCTATTTTCCGTTTGGTTGTCGATTAAAGCCGTCGCCTCGTTATGATAAATGCGCCCCGAGACTGTCAAGCTTCCATTCGGATAAACCTGTTTTTTCTATATTTGCCATAGACGATAATAAAGAGACGACTTTGACGCAATCTAAAAGCGCATAAATACCAGAGATTCCGTATTTAATTAACGCTTCGACGAAGGGGAAATTGCCTCTTACACGAGGCGCGTCCACTTTGGCTCCTGGCGTTAATCATAAACAATCGCAGTCGATACAAGTAACAGAACTCGTAGCGAGGCGAGCGCGTAATTCTACGAATAACCGCAGCTGTCACCCACGCGACTGACACCAAAACCGACCAGCGCATCAGTGTAATAACCCACCGGGACAAAGCCAGCAGTTTTAGCGTAGGGCTTTAATAGCGTATTCTTGGATATGTGAACCGTGAGCTCCGCATTGCGAAGCCACGATGCGCACGCAAGTATTAATAATGCAAAAACCATACATGTTCGGGGACTTCGCCTAGCGAAGTGGCGGCAGCACGCGCGCATGGGTACGGGGAAACGGAGCAAAAAAAAAGGGGGGGGGGACGAGAGGAGGATGGAGGAGATTATTATACAACAATTACATTATAAGCTTGTGTCGAACGATATCGTTATAGGGAGATTTATGTATATTGGTATTTCTCTGTAAGCGAGCGAGTATAATGTGTACCATAAGCTATAGATTGTATCCGACTTAGCGGTAGAAATATCTGCTTTCTCTAGCGGGCCGAGACGATTCGTTCGGGGTCGCGCACGTCCAACTTTGACTGCACACGTTAACTCGTTAAGACACAATCACAGGCGTTGAGATGTACTTATCACTCTAACTTAATATCACATTATAGTTGTGTTATATACTATATAGTGACTGCGAGTGAATCCTTTCGGCGACGTCTCTTCTTTCCGACACATATCAATGTTTCTTTGTAGACGTAAACGTGTCGCTGTTTTATACCATATTATTTCGAACAGACAATGCGTTAAAGTGCCAAAGAATATTGTACAAGTTTAGAGAGGGATTTCGTTCTACTCCAAAAACGCATCGCACTCTGACGTTCTACATGTATAATTTCAGCCATTGCCTTTTTCAATACTGTTTGCGTACCTGCAAAACTACAAAGAAAACTTTTATTCTTCGTCGGTATCCGGCGAAAAACTAAAAAAAACGTCCGTTGCTAAACGTTCCTCTTGAGTACGCGTAATCAAGACTTATAATTTTTATTTAGCTATATCGGAGCAAAGAGAAATAGTCAATTTCATGTCAATGTACGCGTCGTTTTTTGGCATTGAAAGTGCTTTAACGTTTATATAGTTTACTGGCGTTGCTTAAAAACGAAAAGAAAACTTAGTTTTGCAAAGAAAAAAAATGTTACATGCATGTCTATATTCTATTATGCAGTGTATAAGCTTTTCGGAGCTCCACCTAAGCTTTATGCGTATATTATATATTTTGAAGCGTGCGGTACATGCACCACTTTGAAAGATTTCTTTTAGTTACGATAGGGAGTTATGGAGTTGGTTGTCTATGGCCAAAAAATCAAATATCAAAGAGATGAGCGCTGGACGCTCCGTATGTGGTTAAAAACGAAATATGACGGTATAAGAAGTGAAAACAGAAAAATGTATAGATATATTTCTTTTAAAGCTAAACGCCTAAAATGAGTAAATCAACAGGGGAGGATACAAAGTTTCGAAGGTCAATGTTTTTTAATTTTTAACAATGATTCACATTCAAGTGCAATATTTCTAGGAAGTGAAAACATTTTGTTCGATCGTTATAGGACTACAATGGGATCTATCAAAAAATTTGAACATTTAATGTCAATTGATAAATTTTTTATTTTTTCAATCACAATCTTCGTACATTTGTTGAGTGAATATGTAAGAGTACCGTATTTCTCAAAAATCCAAGCTTTGGATTAACTCAAATTGTAGACTTTCGAAATTTTGTGCAAAAACCCTATGATGAAAAAAAATCTTTCATGTATGAATGATAAATACAAGTCTCCTATATATTAAATGTAAAACGAAATGAGAAAGAGTAAACAACATACTTGTAAATCATATGTGTAAGAAATAAATTAGTATGTATACACACACGTCACGCATGAATTCATAAAAAATTCTTTCATCAGAGCATCTTTATCGCACTATTAGTCAGAAAAAAAAGAAAATGATTTTGAAAAAAAGGAATATCTTACAAGATTATATATAAATTTAAGAATAGTTTTCTTTCAAATGCATCGACTGAATAATTATTGCAGATATTTTCAATTTTTCAACACAAAGAGCGAGAGAGAAAGAGAGAGAGAGAAAGCGGGACGTGTAAAAGTACTATCATGATAAATTTTACAGTGTAATTTGCGGACCATGTTTTTTACACAAACTTATATTATATACACGCACTTATTGATTTAAGTGATTGAAACTCAAAAAAACTCCTGTTGAACGACTTATTTTAAGAGGGTAGTAGTGATGGATTATTGATCAGGGCAAAATAAATGTAACTTTAATCTTCCAGAAAACACGCTTGGTTAAAAAGATTAATTTTTAACCAATGCACTCTGTATATCTTTACACATCGCAATGATAGAGAATATTTTACGAATGAGAAAGAATCTATATATAAATATATAAATAAAAATATATATATATACATATAAGTATATGTAATGTCCTAACAAATAAAGAGATAAATGAGTTATTGCTGGTAAATAGAAAATAAAGATTTTCATCCTGTTGGAAAATTTTTTAATTATTACTCACCCCTGATACAAATCACATAATTTATTTTTTCCTCTGTAAATATGCAAGACAGAACTAGACAGTCACTATTATCTTCTTTTTTATATTGCACCTCAAAATTCTAATTTTCTATTTCGCATTGCTGAACAAAAATTATTGTTTAATAATAATTATTATACTTTTGTTTCGGAAAATAAAGTACTTTACAAATATAAGTAATGATTTTGTTTATTGTCACTATGTTTTTAAAAGTCTAAGTTGTCAAAACAGTGAACTTTAGTAGAATATTATAAGGATTAAACAGTCAGTTTAACGTTTTATTAATTCTACATTAAGATGAAGATTCAAGTCTATAATTAAATCTCTTTTCAAAATCTTCAAAATACACAATATTTACATAAACTAATGACATAAGATACGGCATCAAAAAATCATATTAAAAGTTGTACAATGATTAATCGTGTAATTTTTTTTTAACAAAGAAGATACTTTGTTAATTCTAAATGCATTAATCTAAGGCATGATAGCTTTAATGGATATTTAATTTCAAAAGAGACACCATAAACATTTTCACTATTTACTCAATTTAGTTTTGTTAAATAAAGTCGAGACTTATCAGCAACAAGTCGGCCATTTATAGTTTTATAAGGTCCAGTATAGGTACGCCAATATGGTGTACTTCCGCGTTTTAGCTGATTGATTTGAGACAAATGCCTCCAACAATCCATCCAACTTGAATATATTGGCATATTAGGAGGCTCACCAGCAGCCAAACTAGAAAATTATAATTAAGCAAATTAATTATTCAAACAATTATTCCTTTCTAATGTTTAAAACCATTTTGCTACAATAAGTTATGAAATGCTTACCCACAATTGTTAACAACCATATTTTCAGAAACGACTATTAAAGGATACAGAGCTGTCGATGCCAGGAACTATAAATTTAAAAGAATTAACAATTTTTTTAATATTTTTTATGTATTTACATATTACAGTTAACTTTAAAGTTTATTTAACAGACTATTCTTTTACTTACTGTTGCAAAAGGTAAAGTTTGAAGCCTTAATTCTCTATCATGAACAAAATATTTATTAATTATATAAGTAGAAGTACTGACTGTTGCTAAAATTGACATATAAGCTATAAATTTTGGAACTATGCCAGCAAAGAAGCCGGAAAATCCATTTTCTTTATAAATTTCCCCGATTGATCCTATAATCGTCCTGCAAGTACCATAATATTTCAATGATTTTTAAATTAAAACTTCTAAAAACTACTAATAATGTATTATGTTATTTAAAACCACCAATGGTCTAACATAAACGCTAATAAATTATAATAATAAACCTCAATAAAACTATTAACTAGCTCAATTATATATTTTTTATGTACATACATGTATTTTCGTTCTCCTCCAACAAACTGTGCCATCATTCTAATAGATATAACATGAAATGGTTGACTAGCAATTAGTGCGACAGTTTTAGATACCAAATTTTTTAAGAAGTCTTGTATATACTTTGTAGTCCTAAATGTTTTTAAGAAGTTTTATTACTTTTTTTTTTAATATTACATCAATACCATACCTTTCTTTATCTTCCAAATCATCTTTTTCAACATTATTATCAAGTTCATTTTCAAATTTAACATGCTTCATACATTTCTCATAAACATTTGCACTGATTATATCGGCACAAATTTCTGGCATAAGTCCTTGATATAAACCACAAAAACCATCTACACTTTTTATATATTTTACTGCAAAATCAATAAATAATATATTTTTAAATTAGTTTGTTTAATTAAAAGTATAACAAAACTTTTGAAATAACTAATTTTTGGTATTACAAAACCAATTAGTAGTATCATATAGATATACTAGTTAATCTAATACAAAAAAATGTTATGATTAAACTATTATTTCTTTACCATACTGAAAGAGACTTGGTAAAGCCAATTTAGGTTTTCCAAACAAAGTAGTTGTTTGCCAAGGCTCAATAGGTTCATGTCCAATCTAAAAATAACATTATTTTTAAGTAAAAATACGAATTAACAATGTACATCAAAGTAAGCAAACAATGAATTAATCCCATAACCTTAGCTTAAATACTTTTTATATAATCTAACCTGAATTAAAACTTTGGCATAATGAAACGGGTGAGTTCCACAATTGAGAAGTAATTGAAATCCGACTTTTGACCATAATGGAAGCTCTATTTCCATTATACACTTAATCTCCGACACGAATAAGGTGCAGAAAATCAATCTTTTTCAACAGTATTATTGAATAGCAGCCTCATGCAGTCAACCGCTCTGACTACTAAAATAGTAACTGTAAAGATTATTCAATATACATTAATTAGTTAACGTGATATTAACTTTAAGACGTAGGGATAATTAAAATTTATACAATATTTCAATGTTCCACGCCGGTTATTATCACATGTAACAGCACGTGAGGTCTGATAATAAGACAACTTTTCGCAATCAACCGCTTTGGTTATGCTAGGTAGTTCCTAATCAAATTTGTTTATTTAAAATATTTAAATGCTCAAGTCAAAAACTGGAAGATAAACTTATTATTTCTCTATTTATTCAATAAACATAACTAATATTACACAAATGTAATAAAATCATTTACGAAATGTCATACAGGAACAATTGAATTGATTACAAATAATTTTTTTAATTTTTATTTTGTACTTATGATTAAGACAATTATGTGCCCTAATTTGCATATCCAAGTGAATAATTTACGTAAAGTATTTTAATTAATATTTAAAAGAAAATAAAAAATAAAAAAATGATGTACAATTTTTTCACGATATGTGGAACAAATAATTATGAAATAAATTAGTATGTCATCTAAACATTAAATTAATAATTAAATATATTAAAAAAATTATTAATTACAAAAGTATAATTTTGTAGTTACTATTATTTAAAATAATGTCATACAATTAACTATGAATAAACATTATTTTTAATTAAGTAATTTATAGAAATTATGATATAATGAATAAAATCGAGACTTCAATTGAAGTATTTATTTTATAATTACTTACCTTATATAAAATTAATTTAATTCGTTCAATTAAATTATTATTTAAATGCTATAAAGTTATTGTTTATTGCACGAATAAATTAAAATTCTATTATTATAGTATTTCGAAAATTAATTAATTTTATTTAAAATAGTAATTCGATTAGCTTAGAGGGTATTTTAATTAGTATGAGAGACTCGATGAGATATCATGCATGTTTTTTTTACAATTAAAGCGTTCCGGATTTCGGACAGTAGAAAACAGTTGAACTTTCAACACTCATGACTCCAGTAATACTTATGGTATAGCACAGTATAGTTGATCTCTACATTAGTTTTGGCCCCAGTTGGCCCCAGTCAACCCTCAGTCCAGCTCAGTCCAGCTCAGTCAGTCCTTACCTGTCGTTACCGGCCTCAGCCTCCTACTTATAGCGAAACGTCAACTGCACTACATTTATATCACTGCAAATCAGGACGCTATGCCGGTAACCGGTTGCATTTGACCCATGCACTTTGCGAGCCACGGCTTGTGCACAAAGCGTATACGTTGTGTTGACTATTTAATTTTGGACTTCAGAGAGGCTGTTCTTTTATATTTGTTAGATATAAGAATCTAAATATAAAATACTATACTTAGGTGGATTTCCTCGAGTGAACAAACTTTTCAACATTTCAAAATAAATAAAGTGTACCTGTAAAAGTTACTATTTATATAAATATCATGTATGTGATGATGATGTTATAGATTATCTTTTTAATTAAGATTTGTTGAATAAAATAGTAATAAAAAATATGATGATAGTACTTAATGCATTCAGTATAAATAAAAAGAGCTAATGCAGTTCAAGCTTCATTGTGAGTTAAAGTGCATAAAAAGAGCTTGTCTCAATAATTATACAATTTTAGTTGTACTTAAATTTTAGCAATAGCTTTATAATTATTTAAAATGCTCAGATTCTTGGATTATTATTTAAAGTTAAAAGAAATAGTTCAAACTGAAGAGTTGTGTTTTGAAAAGAAAAGTTACTTTTTAAAGATTTTTTAAAGTGATAAGTAACAATATATATTTTTTAATTTACTTGAAGAAGAGTGAAGACTGATATGTGCAAAAAAAATTAAAAGTTTAAACAGGATTTTTGTGATTAAAAGTAAACTAAGTGTCCAAAATTACAATATGAATTTATAAAAATTGAGGAATCAGCTCTATAAATATTTCTATTTTGAACTTTATTAGTAATATATTTTTTATGTACAGTAACAAATAATTATACATACTTTGATACATTACAAATATGGCTCATACCATGAAAAAAGCTTTTTATTGGATATATGAAAAGTGTGCTTTCATAAAAATACTTTTAATATTTTTTATATTATTATGCCCTTTAATCCTAAAAACAATCAAAATAATTTTTTCTAGAAGACATGTTGAAAAAAAATCTAAAAATGTTACAGTTGGATTTTTTCATCCAAACTGTAATGCATGTACGCCTGAAGAAAATGTTCTTTGGTCTGCTGTAAAAGCAATACAAATGCAATATGACAATGTACAAATTTGTATTTATACTGGTGATTTACACGTTAGTTCTAAGGATATACTTAACAATGTTGAATCTAAATTTTTTATAAAATTACATCCCAACATTCGTTTCATTCATTTGCGTCAAAGAAAATGGATTAAAAATTTTGCATATATGGGATCTATTTGGGTTGGTTGTGAAGCACTTGGGCGCCTGAAGCCACACATCATGATTGATACAATGGGTTATGGATTTGTTAATTTTATATTTAAGTATATTGGACGTTGCAAAGTTGTTAGTTATATTCACAATCCTTTAGTTTCAATGGAAAAATTGAAAACAAGACATGTAGTTTTATTAGACAACCAGTATGTTATGACAAGAAGATCACCGAATGCTCTTGGAATCAGCAAAGGTACAACTTTTTGTGTAATGATGTAGTAATAAAATTTATAATATTAAAAATATTTTTTTATTTCTTCAGGAATAGCTTTTTTATATGGCTGGACTGGAAAATCAGCTGATGTTGTAATGGTGAACTCTTTGTGGACTGAAGAAAATATAAATTCAATTTGGAATTGCCCACAACGAACTCATATTATTTATCCTCCAATTGGCTTAGATAAATTAATGGAACAAGCTGATACTTGTTGGGATAAAAAAAATGAGTTTCAAATACTTAATGCTACTGAATTTGAACCTGAAAATAATCATGAATTAATAATACAAGCACTGAGTAAAATTAGATCTAAAATCCAACCAAACATTATGAACAAAATTCGTTTAATATTAATGAATTTAAGTGTAGAATATGATCATTCATATGTAGAGAAATTAAAACACTTGGTAAAAAAATTAAATCTGGAAGAAAATGTTAAACTTCATTCACAATATGTACATCGCAATCATTTAGAAGAAGAATGTATAAAATCAACAATTGGAATTTATGCAAAAGCTGATGATAACTTTAATTCAGATATTCTTGCTGGATTAGCTACAGGACAAATTATGATTGCCCATAAATCTGGTGCTTCAAAAAATGAACTTATAGATACTGAAAAAGACTCTAGAAACGGATATTTGGCAAAATCAATTGAAGAATATTCTGAAGCTTTAATTGAAATTTTTAATTTATCTTCTTCACAAAAACGTAAAATACAAAAAGCTGCGAGAAGAACTGCAGAACAATATACTCAAGCATATTTTCAAAAAAAATTTTTAAATACTTTGGAAACTTTTTTCAAATCTAAAACAAAATAAATTACAATATTTATTAAAGTTATTTACTGTGCGTACATACTTTTATTATATTATAATTTACATATAAAATACTATTTTTTACAATGGTACAATGTAGTGAATTGCTTAAGTGTGATTAACATTTTTTAAATAAATAATTTTGTTTGTAACTAAGTTTGCATTATTCTATTATCATGGTTTTAATGAATATTTTTTATTTACCTTGTATAAATTACATTTATAATATAAATTCTCCATAAGTATATTAATTTAATTTAAAAGTACTTCATATATTATTGCTATCAGAAAAGAAACAATGTATACGATTTAAGGCCCAAATTGTTAGTAATACATATTTCTGTATTAAAAATGGTATTAAATTCTTATAATAAGAAATACATTAACATTAATCTGAGCTATTATATGTATATTTTCATGTTAAAACGAAATAGTATGCAAATTGCGTATAACTTGTGCAGAAATATAGTTTATTGACATTGATATAGTGAAATTCATACACTATATAATTAATAAAAAATTGTAAATAATGTAAATTGAATTTTTGAATGCATGACGTACCACGCATGCGTCAAAAATTTACCAACCAAATCTGAAGAGAAAGTGAAAACTATCAAGCAGGTTATATTACTTCAAAGCAAACCAATCAACTCAGACCTGAGTCGACCAAGTAGACCGTCGACCGTCGACGTATTTGGAATCATGTCTATTTTTATATAAAGAAACGGAGGGTAAACTTAGTACATGTACTATTTTTATTTTAAATTCAATTCAAAACTATACCATTAATGTAGAAAACTTTTGATAAATGTGATATAAACTCAAATTTTAGCTAAAATAAAATACATTAAGTTAATAGTTTTAAATTATTTGCAAAAGAATTTTATGTTTTTTTTTAAGTGAATAATATTGTTGGATTAATTCTATTTATACTATTCACTCCTACTAATATACAGTAAAAGGTTATTAAGATATTTTCTACTTACCTAGAAATAATTTTCATTTTTTAATTTTAAGTTTTTGTTAAAGTAAATCAATATTTAATTTAAATAAATTTTTTCAGAAAAATTCTTGTAAATGACAAAAATGGAAGTATCACCTCAAGAGTGGAAGGAAAAAGGAAATGAAGAATTTAAAAATGGATTTTATGATAAGGCCTTAAGTTGTTATACAAAAGCTATAAATCTTACAAAAGATGATAATTTTGATAAAGCAATTTATTTAAAAAATCGTGCTGCTGTTTATTTAAAACAGAAAGAATATGATAAAGCTATTAAAGACTGTGACAAAGTTTTAATGATTAGTCCCAATGATCCAAAAGCATTATATAGACGATGTCAATCATTAGATGCTTTAGAAAGATATGAAGAAGCTTATAGAGATGCTCGTTTAGTTATAACATCTGATCCTACTAATAAAGCTATTCAACCAATTGCTGCACGATTACATGAAGTTTGTCAACAAAGATTAAAAGAATCTTCTAAAGTATCTGCAAAGGTGAAATATTATATAGAATAAAAACATATTTCAAGACTTAAAAGTTTAAGAGTTTTATATAATAATATAAATTATTTTTAGGTTTCACAAATGCTTGAAATAGCTTTTGATTTTAGTCTTGATAAAGAAAAAAGAGAAACCGCAATGAATAATTTGTTAGTTTTAGCTAGAGAAAATGCTGGAGCTGAATTAATATTTAAATCCGGTGTAGCTTCTAAAATTCACAAACTTTTAAAATCTGAAAAGAATGAGATTATAATAATAGCTACTATTCGAATACTTGCAGAACTTTTTAAAGATAATATTCAAAGAACTGAAGTAATATTAAAAGATGTAGGGATACCCTGGTTTCTGGATATAATTAATAGTTCAAATGAAGAAAGAGTAAATGCTGGTCAATATTGTATTCAGGTATTAATTTTAACAATATTCTTAAATAAAAAGATACTTTTTAAGAATTAAAATTTTATTTTAAAGATAATTCACTTGGATATTATTATCAAAGTATTAATAACGAACATTAATTAATCTAATGTTTTCTAGACTGTTCTTAATAGTTACAGTGGAATGACTACAAAAACAGATTCAAAACCTAATAAAGAAATGTGTGAAAAACATAAAAAAGAAATAGATACAATACTGACATGTTTATTGTATTGTACTACAAATCGAACTTTCACTGGAGAAGGTCGAGATGCTGTAATTGAATTAATAATGAGAAATATTCATTATGACACATTAAACTGGGCAGAGAGGCTTGTGGAACTTAGAGGTCTACAAAGATTAATGGAAATTGCTAGTGAACTGGAAGAATATAAGTATGAATCAGCTATGAATATTACACCTTCTACAAGAACAGTAACTAGTGTTTGTTTAGCTAGAATTTATGAAAATATGTATTACGATGAAGCAAAGGCAAAATTTTCAAATGCAATTGATGAATTTATAAAAGATAAATTACTTCAACCAGATCATGAATCAAAGGTATTTAAAAATTTTTATTGAGCAGTAATGATTGTATATATGTACTGTTCAACTAGTAAATTGATTTTAATAAATAAAAATTAACTTTAAATGACGTCATTGCTATTGCAGGTTAGAGTAATTGCAGCAATCACAACATTATTATTGGGACCACTGGATGTCGGTAACAGTATAATAGCTAAAGAGGGAATTCTACAAATGATTCTTGTAATGGCTACTACAGATGATATATTGCAGCAAAAAGTAGCATGCGAATGCATAATTGCAGCTGCTTCAAAGAAAGATAAAGCTACCAGCATTATTAATCAAGGAATAAATATTTTAAAGAAGTTGTATCAATCAAAAGATGATTCGATTAAAGTGCGTGCCCTTGTAGGTCTTTGCAAATTGAGTAGTTCAGGTGGTACAGATGCGTCTATACGTCCATTTGCTGATGGGGCATCTAAAAAGTTAGCTGAAGCTTGTAGAAGATTTTTGATTAACCCAAGAAAAGATAAAGATATGCGAAAATGGGCCGTTGAAGGTCTTTCTTATTTAACTTTTGATGCAGAAGTTAAAGAAAAATTAATTGAAGATAAGAAGGCAATACATGCAATGTTTGAATTGGCAAAAACGGGAGATAAATCTATGGTATATGGTGTTGTAACTACACTTGTTAATCTCTGTAATGCATATGATAAACAAGAAATTATTCCAGAAATGATTGAATTAGCTAAATTTGCTAAACATCATATTCCAGAAGAATCTGAACTTGATGATCCTGACTTTGTTAATAAAAGACTAGCTTGTTTAGCAAAGGAAGGAGTTACAACTGCTCTAGTTGCTCTTTCTAAAACGGATAGTCAAAATAGCAAAGAATTAATAGCACGTGTTTTTAATGCTATTGCTAGTCAAGTAGATGTTCGTGGTATTGTAGTGCAGCAAGGTGCAGCAAAAGCACTTTTACCTTTAGCACTTGAAGGTACAGATAAAGGTAAAAGACAAGCATCACAAGCTTTAGCTAGGTTGGGAATTACTATAAATCCAGAAGTAGCTTTTCCAGGACAAAGAATATATGAAGTTATTAGGCCACTGATCAGTTTGTTAAATCCAGAGTGTAATGCTTTAGAAAATTTTGAAGCATTAATGGCTCTTTGTAACCTTGCTTACAACAATGACAATGTACGAAAAAGGATTTTAAAAGAAGGTGGATTTCAAAAAATTGAGCTTTACATGTTTGAAGATCATGATATGCTCAGAAGAGCAGCAACACAAGTCATAAATAATCTTTTAATGTGCCAAGATACCATACAATACTTTGAAGGAGACAATGATAGAGTGAAATATTTAGTAATTTTGTGTTCTGAGGAGGATTCTGATACAAGTTTAGCAGCAGCTGGTGCTTTAGCTTATGTAACAGCAGAAAGTAAAACTGTCTGCTTAAAAGTGTTTGAATCACAAAATTGGTTAGAATCTCTTAAATTTTTGTTAGCTAATCCTAATGAAAACTTACAGCATCGTGGAGTTTATATAATTTTAAATATGATGAAGAGTACAAAAGAAGTTGCATCAAAATTAATTGAAACAGATCTTATGGAACTCTTAATGGCAATAACAAAAAGTGAACTAGTCCAGGATAAAAAAGTTAAACAAATTGCAGCTGATGCTTTAGAAGCTGCAGCTAAATGGAAACTTGTGGAAAGGATAGATAATGAAACAACTTCTGTATCTACAACAGAAAACAATCATCTTGAGCATATAGAGTAAATTTGAAAGGATCAATATGATTTAAAATATTATTTATTCTAATATAGTATTAATTTATATTACATTTAAACATAATCAAATTAATATGTTTTAACTTTGTACTTTAAACTAATTGAAAAATATTTAATAATTTAATTTACATATAACTGGTATAATGTACAATATAAAATATATTAATAATTGTGCCTTAAAACATAGAAAAGACTGCATTTAGAAGTATTTAAATGAATTTATTCAAATTTAATATTTATAGTACTGATTGTATTTACATGTTCAGAAATTCAGACATAATGTCTAAATTGAACTTATAATTTATTTTACAAATTTACAATACGATTTCACAAAATATACAACTTGTTATTTAATTTTAACAATAAAATTTAAAAAATATATTTGCTTACACTTTTAATTAATCAGGCATCATACCCACCATTTAATTAAAAAATGGATGATTCAGTGCTTGCTCTGCAGTAATTCTTGCTTGATAGTCAATATCCAGTAATTTTCTAAGTAATTGATACGCCTCATCTGGGTATTTTATAGCAGTTTCCTTTAAAAATAATAAAATTTTTTTATTTAAAATACACTACCAATATGAATTTTCAATAAAATAAAAGAAACCTCTCTAAATGTTTCAGAATTAGTGTTTTTTTGACATTTATTCCGATTTTGTAATTTTTGACAAATTAAAACGAGATCTAGTGCTGGTATATCTGAACTATAAATTAACTTTTTTCCTATAAAAAAATTATAGTGAAAATTGTATTAAAAGGCATAATATCAACATTAATTGCATTTAAGATGATAAAATATATTTTGTAAATTCATAAAATTACCTAGCTTCCTTGCACATTGTTGCATTGCATTAGAGCCAAAAATTGATGTAATTTCAGCAAGTGCTGTCATGTCATCAGGAGAACGAAAAAAAGGTTGTGTTCCACTTAATATACTAAGCATCATAACTCCACAGGCCCAAATATCAATTGCTACAACATAATTTTTATTTAAATACCTACATATACTATTCTATAATTTTTATTTAAATTAGCATATTCAATATTTTACCTGGTGTTTGTGATGAATACTTTAATAAAACTTCTGGAGCTCTAAATCCAGGTGTTCCAGCCCGAGGAGCATTTTGTGGCCTTCTTATTAGACACATTGAACATACTTTTGGTTTTCCGAAACAATAACACTTATCTCCTACTGGTTTATTTGAAGTCTTTAGAGTCGTACTTACTTGGTTCTAAATATAAAAAATTAGTTAATTTAACAATTTAAATAATTTAATGTGTAAAATAAACATAAAAATTTACACTATGTACAATAATTACTTCATCAGATCTTTTTTTTTTTACAGATTGTGAATCTTGTTCTTCAATGTTTGATTTAGAGCTATTTACATTTTCATTTTTAACATATGTTTGAGCTAATCCAAAATCTACCAATAAATATCTAAAAAATGTATTCTATTAATAAATGTTAACTAGTGTATTTTTTAGTAAAATTAAATGAAACAAGATACCTTCTCTTATTTCTATCATATAAAAAATTACTCGGCTTAATATCCCTATGAATAATATTGAACTTGTGTACTCTTTGCAATGCTGTAAGCAAAGCTTTCATATATTCTTTCAATTCTTCTGAACTCATATTGTGCATATAGTCCTATAAAATAATATTAAAAAGCTAAAATAATAAGTATAAAAAATTCATAAATATTTATTTTCTTACTGAAAGTCTATCGTGCTTCATAAAAGGCATTACAAAAACAACAGATCCAGCATTACGCAAACACAATTCTAGTCCAACAACATGGTCTGTTCCCCTGTTAAATAAATGGATTTTGTTTAACATCAATAAAATAAAATAATTTAAAATTACAAAATTATAAAAAATAATAAAACAGAATTTAAAAGTTTATTATATTAAATTTTTTGTTAGTGAACGTTTTTTATAAATATCAAAATACCCAATATCTTTAAGGCATTGTAGTTCACGTTCAATTCTTCCAGGGTGACAAGTAGGCACTAAATGCTTTACAGCAAAACTCTTGGATTGTGATGAATTTTTCAATGTTGCAAAAAAGACAGAACTGAAAGTACCTTCTCCAACTTTAAAATGTATATGAAAAAGTTCTTTTATTAAAGGCACACTCGTTAATAGTGAAGATATTTGCTTATTCCCTTCATCTAAGAAAATGAATTATTTTTCACATTAAAAATTTATGACTAACAGTATAGCCCATTATCTAAATCTAATTTTAATTTTTTGGTTAGAAATATATACCTTCGTAATTCTCATTAATTGATTTATCTGTCAATATGTCAGGATCCATAATTTTAAAGTCCTACTTTAATAAGGTTAGTAAACGCTAGTCTATCATTCTTTACAAAAAAATAGTAATAAAATAATTAACAGAATAAATAATATCTAAACTAAAAAGCGCGCGAAGGCGCGAATACTGTTTGACGCTTCGAGAAGCGCGCCCGCGCCGCCTGTCCAGAGTGACTCCAGAGCCTAGTGCCATATATACACACACACACACGTGTGTGTGAAGAGTGCCTGCATTTCCCTGAGTCCCGAACTCTCGAGTTTGAGCCTGTGATCCACCGCGACCTGTCACGCTTGTGACAGTGGGAGTTGTAAGTGTGACAGCAGAGATGAGTGACAGCTGAACCTACTGTCTATATCAGAAGAACCAATCACCTATCAGCCCAACAAATTTCAAAAATTAACTAAAAAAGATTTTGGATGATAGACTCAAGTACACCTTCCAACAATGCTTTTAACTTTTGGTGAACGTCCACAGTTTTTTCAGGAAAATTGAAAAATTAATCAAAACTTTCTTTTATCCATGTCTCGTCAAAAAATTACATTTTTTTTATTTGTTAATAACCATCCTTGGCAATTTCCAAATAACTTGGTAAGCGGAAGCTATAACACCAGTCAGCTGATCCAGTACAAGTAGTATGTGTCAATATGTTGCAAGTGCATGTATATATTAATGCTGAAATTTATTAACAGTTTATCAGATATAATAATATGTAATAAAAATATAATATTATATAAGATATAAATAATTTATTTATTGACAATTTACGCAGAATGCATTTACATAAGGCAAGTACTTTATTTTAATCTAAGTGCACGCAGTGTGCCTGTGATTCACGTATGAGTAGATAAAGCCGTTTGAAAGTGGAACAATTTTTAAATATTTAAAACAAATATAAATATTTTTGTTAATTTATAAATACACAAACATAACATTTCATAAATTTTTTAGAAATTTAATTTCATATTTATTAATATATGATTTAAAATTTTATTGTAAATATTTTAATTTTCAGATAAAGTAAATAATAGTTTTAGATAATTATATATTATTCTATATCATTCCGTCAAAGACTTTGATTAAAAAGTACAGTAGAACAACTGGTTTAAAATTTGTTTATGATAAATCGACTTAGTTTCTCGTCAACTTAATATACAATGTGATTAATTACATTTATTATTTTTTATTTGGAACGAGATCAGATGTATCTACGGATCTTTGGTCGCACATACGGAGCGTTACTTATTTTGTATTCGTGGGTTTCAAGAGAGTCGATCACTTTGAAACTGCCTTTTGTTTTGCAAGCTTTTTTCGTTTGATCGAATTTCTCTGCTCTTAGACGGGCAGACTGCAGGTAGGGTAGGATTCGGGTCTTGGACGGTTAGACGGTCGATTGGGCTAGTTTTAACTCTCTACTGGACGGACAGTTGGTTGGTTTCGCTGGCGCTGACGGACGAACGAACAGACCGATCAGTCGAGCTTGTGATATTTTTTGGCCTAGGTAGATATCTACCACTGTAATTCCAAAGACAATGATCCAACGGCACTCGGAAGTTAAATATTAAAAAAATAAATTAAAATTTATCCCTGTTGGACGATGGACATACTCTGGTCGTGAACTACCGATTCAGCCGCCAGTTGAGTCGATTTTAAGGAGGTATAGAGGAGCTAAATACACGAAACGTATGTAGGGAGAAAGACTCCCTCCTCTACATTACAATCTAATATAAGTGCATTTCATGGCGATACCCAGCACTTCTACACCATACCAATAATAAGTACGCTTCACGTTGAATTAGACAGACCTAGCTACAGGATCAGTGGTTCCTTTTTCAAATCACAGAGAATTTTTTTAGAATGCAGAGTCATTGAATACACGCACCAAATGAAGCTAAATAATTATATATTAAATAAATATTCATTTGATTGAATGAAACATAAAAATATGGGCATAAATTAGAAATTCATGTCCTTAGCAGAGCAGAAAATAGTATCGAAAGCTGATTTTACTGCGCTTCATTTAATATAAAATAGAAATTATAATGAAAACTGCGCTTATTAGATAAGAACCCTTAAGGGTACATAAAAACGATGTTTTTTGTAGATTTTTGGTATCCAAATGGGAAATTTAAAATACAATCATCAAAAGATAAATATTTTCATGAAATAAATGTAAATATATATAAACAACATTCAAATTTTAATATTTGTTTCATTCTAAATTCGATTTTCGTTCTACCTCAATTTGACATAAAAATGACAGACAAAATTTGAGTTCCAAATCTTACGAATCTATCAATCAACTAATTTAAGGCCAAAGTGAATATTTAAAAAAAAATATTTGGTATAATACGCGTTAAATTTAATTGCATTCAAGTTTTTAATATGTATATTTATTTCAAGATTGAAATAATACAATTATATAATTAATACAACTATATAATACATTAAATAATACAGTAATGCTATTAAAAAGTTGCATTATAAAAATCAATAAAAATCATAACGCAGTAAAAATCCAAATACTCCATTAAGTTCGTATTATTAGATATAATTCTGGATTCGGACTACTGTTAAACTCATTATACAATTATATTAAATCATACTGTAAAATAGTAGCCCACCTCTTTCTCAGAGTGTGCAAACGGCTCCTGTACTCTGTACAGTCTTTGAAAGTAAATCGTCGAGACCGCTTCGCAGCTATACATTATACATAATAAGATTGTCCTTTAATGCAGCCATTAGCATGAGACAATGCAGCCCATTGTTCACAGGCAACGAGCAAAGAACGTCCTCAGACTGATTAGATATACCTTCCTTAATTCACATTTCTTAAGTTACTTCATTTAATTTCGTTTACTCGATTTAATTGCCCTCGATTCTGAAAAGGCAGCCAGAGAAATTTAAAGAGAGAAAGTAATATATATATATACATACATACATACATAGATATATGTCTATATATTTGTTTATTTTGCACAATCATCAATATTTCAAATATTCACATAATCGCAACTCATCAATGTACATAACATTTTACATTTAGCATTACAAATAAACTAACAATGTCTATTAGTCAATATAATACAATCAAACTAGTAACTACCACGAACCGCACACGAAAAAATCTATTTCGGCTTTAAATAAATGAAATCTATGACTACAATGGAGAAAGATTAATGTTTACCGTAGCATAACGCAAAGATCCTCTGTGATATACTAATTGAAAATTTGCTAGCTGTGAATAGCGAGATAAATAACATCTGGTTAATTTTCGTACATTAAATAAGTCTAAATTGGCTCATAACTCACCCTAAGGTTTTTCAAAAAACACATTTAATTGTGACACAATGTTAGTATAATGTATAAAATTTAATTAAGTCATCACGTCATTTTTATTTCGAGGAGAATAGTGCTACAGTTGTTTATATTATAAGAATACACTATAAATATATCTACTGAATAGTATATAATACATAAATATAATAAAAATAATTACACAAATTTTTCAGGGTAGCTAAACAATAATATAAACAATGTTCGGGATAGCAGCCCTTCATTTGTTCGAGTTATACTCAGTTACACTCAACTGGGAGAAGCATTAAAGAATCAATGCACTGACAATTGCAGTCATCAGAAGACCCTCCTCCTCCATCACTATAGAGAGACCGTCTATATAGTGGGCCCTCGCCTCGGCCCTCGCGCAATCAATTTCCACTGCGATCGCCTCCTCGCGTTATAAGCCCTAACGACATCTATATTTACGCTTAATGCAATGTTGTTGATTCATGAATTATTGTACGAAACCTATTATAATACGAAATTGCAACACCTTGTATTATATGTAAATATGCTATTTTTTTATATATAGGCGTCATTAAAAAAAAATAATTTCTGTTGAATTTTGACTGAACTTGTATATTTTTATAACGAAAATAATAGCAGAAGGGAATAATTAGCATACTCCCGCTCTTAAATTATGTCGAATGTAATAAACGAATTATATTATACATTATAATAGTCTAACAGCATTTTTTGTTCCAAAATCTTTGAAAATTGCATAATTACAGATTCAAAAAAATAGTATTTAATTTAGAAACCTAATTGTTGAAAATAAATTCTTGGGGTCAAAAAAAGAAAAGGTCAAAGTTCCGTAAAAGATAAGTTTCGAGCAAATTTAGTAACGCGAGATTGAATACGCGGAGCGTAATTGAAAATCCTTCACGGACCCTGAGAGAAGAGCATCCAGCTGGCGTCAAAGAAATTCGTTTAAATTCTTCGTGTTAATTAGGCAAGCACTTAATAATACTAAAGAATTTAGAAAACGACGTAAAGGAGACTGGGTGCCGACGCTTCTACCTCCTTCCATCCTATCTATGTCAACCTTCTTTTCCAAGTCCCTTCTTAAATGCACGCGATTCTCATGACAAAGGTGGATTCAAAACTAAATCTTTTTGTTATTGCTTACCATTTTTGTTCAAATGACGAATAGTCATCAAAAATAAGCGGATAGTAACTATTATATATTAATAGGAATACAATTGATTATTGATTCTGAATTAAATTTCGTTTATTGTTAATATTAATAAAAAATGGCATATTAGTAAATTTATTCAAATATTTTGCAATGAATGAGATAAACAATATAATTTATTATATGCATAATATATAATGTAATATTGTATGTCAACGGAATCAAAAAGAATTGTGAATACTTAACAATTAATCAGTTTAATATTCATATTATTTTCTATAACAAAATAATAATTAAATATTAAATATGACATATTAATTTTACGTTACTGAGGTTACTTAAAAAATTTATTTTTTAAATTGCTCATATTACTTATTAGAATTTTTTTAAATTTTAAATAATTTTATATTTTCTGACAAAACACTAATTCGAATAATAAAAGCTTCGCATTTAACCTGCATATATGTATGGAGAGGAGTATACATTTTGCAGATTCATAATCAATAATTATTGAATATGTATAAAATCAAAAGAAATGTTTTATACCCGCAATATACTCGTATCTTACTTTCTACCAAATGCAGTTGAATGCCTTCTAATACTTTTTATTGTATATGAAGTTTTATTAAAACTTTATAAAAAATAATACATGGCTTTTAAAAGTATTACAGATTACATTGCATCTACGCATTAATGATACATTTCTTTGCTTTGATATTAACTTTTATTGCTTGCTGTGACAAAGACTTTTCAAGTTTATCTAAACATGCAGTTGCATCTTTCTTCGTCATAACAGGAGCAGAAACACATCGGACAACTAGCGGTTTTTGTGCAGAAAGTATTTTTGAAAACTCTGTATTAGCAGTATCTACACATGCACGTATTTTCATAGAACTTCTTTTATTCGTTACCTCCTAAAAAATCACATAAATTTTGAAAACGTTTGAAAAAGATGAAATATCATTATCTGGATGAACTTCATTAGACTAGATGTAATTATAATGATATATACTTTTATGTTTTTAAAAGTAAAGCACATTTACTAAATTCTATTAACGTCGCTTAAAAAACATTTAACTAATAGGAAAAATTAAATCTAGTCATCTTGCTTTAATTTGTTTTTATATATGGAATTAAATATTTTATAAAGGCTAATGCAATATTTTATTATATAATCGGATTAATATAATAATTTTTAATTCTGATAGAATGAGTATTTTATTACCTGGAGAGAATGTTGAAAGCTACCGATGAATAATTGCAATCGTTCAATGTAATTATCATGCATATCAGATCTCCAATCAGCAGAACATTCCTATAAAATAAAATTTCTTGAGTTTTTTTACTGAATGAAAAATAATAGGGAATTGATAAAGTTCTAAATTTATATGAATTTTCGCACCAATGATGAAAGAATTATAATATTTATTATTATTAATAAGTACATTAATCATTTCAGTACAACAGTAGCCAATTACTATGGGAAACTTATTTATGTACGAAAAATTTTATAATGTTACTTTTTTTAATTATTATATCACTATGTCCTCGATTTGGTATCTAAAATAGTTAGATGAAGCGCCTACAATGGTAAGATGTAAAAGCAGATGTGACGAAATTTTTAAATTTAGCAAATAGTGAACTATTATAATTTTGAACAACTTTTCCAGTTGTAAAATAAAATTATGCTATTATTTTAAGCCATTATTTAAAATCATGATACTTTTTTATTTTTAAAAATTAATTACTAGAAATCTTCTCAGTATCTTGTAGATACCAATTTTAAGATGATAAAATAGGCTTTTTAATTTTCATTATACGTAACTCATTATAAAATAATACATTATTTTTATAATTTAAGTTTGCATGTTAGATATATCGAAATATTAATACTAATAAATACATAAAATAAATAAGAACTGACTTGCATATTGTAAGTAATACATAGCAAACTAATTATTAAGAGTTTCATTGTGCGGTGGAGATTTTTGTATTTTCTAAAGTATTTAAAATGAACAACACTACTTTGATGCATAACACGATAACATCTTATATTCTTTTTGAAAATGATGTACATGAATACTTATAAAAAATGTATTTTTAAATATTGAATGTTATATTATTACAAACATCTGTGTCAATCTATGATAACGTTACTAAAAGATATTCTTTGTATTTTAATGTTTTAATAAAAAATTTACTAGGATGTTACGAGACGTGTATAAATATAAATGTATGAAATTTTCTAACTAAAAAATAACATTCATAAATATAAAAACAATATATTTAAAATACTAACAAATTATGAATATTTATGAATATTTCGTTATTCTTATATTGCGATTATATTTTTATCGTCCAATGCAACATCATTTCTATTTTCAAACTTTTTCAATAAATCCATAAATAAACGAATATAATTTTACATAAACACATAAATGCACATTGATTATAAAAGTACCGTGTTTATAAAAACAATTTTCTTATGGTAACGGATCACTCTTATAACTAACATTTACGTATAACTTCGGTATTGTAACTGCGACTTATTTTGTCTACTTTTAGACCTTTTCTTTTACATTTTTACACCGTATTGCCATAAATTATTTAATGTGTTTTATAAATATATGAATAGCTGATGTGAATTGCTACCTATGTAAAACATTGCTAATCTTGGATTTACAAGATTACTTGGATCACAAAACGATGATCTTTAATGTCTTTTCAAAGTCAAGTATAATATCTTTTCAAATGGAAATTTGTAATTTAATGCTACAAATGATAAGAGAAAAATGTTTCATCATGACCTGAATCATGAATCAGCTACTGAACATATTTGCAAATATTATTTTAGATTTTAAGGTGAAATCTAAAATTTTGAAAGAAGTGACAAAATTTGAGAAAAATGCATCACGGTAAAAAATAATTCAATTTTTGAGCTTGACTTCCAATATCATATTTAATTGAATTAATTGTTAATTAATAATATACTGTAAAATATTCTGCTAACCAAGTATAATAGTTTTTCAGTATTGTATAATAATTACGAACGCGTATACGTACGCGTTTAAACCAAGTACCCGCAACAGACTAAAAATGACACGTATGCGGTTACGTCGCAAACTCATGTACATTTAATTTGATATTTAATTTTATGGAAGTTACATAAAAAATTTATCAATCTTACATAATAATGAACTCATATGTCGCCTTTGACAATAATTGCGATTTCTTTTTATTTTTCGTATAAGGTCCATTTATTTTTATTTATTTTGCTGATATGAGCAGGTGACTGGGCGTGAAAAATTATTATATTAGCTAGTAATGCAGAAACAGTAATGCATTTTTTACTTATTAAATAAAAGAATATATTGTATAATCTTAGCACAAATTACTAATACAATCGTAATTTTTACTAAACAGTATACTATTTTAATATACTCAATGATTCTGTTTTCGCGTTATAACTAATTACAGTATAACAATTTTTCTAAAAAGAATTTCTACGTGTATTTGCGAGTGAACGTAATCCGATTTGTGACGCCTCGTGTGAGCTTTTAAGCGAGGTTTTCACTTATCTGCGAGTATAACCTAAAATATTGTATAATTTTGTGTCAGAATCGCATTATACGCTGTACATCGGCCAATCATTATCGACGTAAAGACGAGCGACATGTGACGACTGCGCGTGACAGGCAAAGGACTGTAAGCGCACCTTCTACTTTTATATTAGATAACAATTAAAACAAAACTTTGTATTCTTTGTTTTGACATTTGATTAACCATCAGATAAAAATCTATATCTAAATCAATATCTTAATGCTTTATGATCTCATTTAATTTCTAACAATACCACATCGTTATTGAATTTAAAACCTTCGGATTTGAAATGAAATTGCCTCATATGTCATTGCGTCGTTGCGGGTGTTATCCGAACGTTCGCATGAATTACTTTAATTCATCAATCGCCGTACACTTGACTGTGACTTATATCATTCAAACCGAGTTCAATCAATTTGCATATCCATGATCCGCATAATATTCAATGTAGGAATAAATATTTTTTCAAATACTTATCACAGCTGTGTTGCAAATTCTAAAATTACAATATTATATCTATATTCTGTGTATTCTCTTTTAAGGATCTTAATATAGGTTATTTAGCGATAATTTTTTAGAATTATATTATTTTTAAAATTATTGTCGTATACTTACAAAATGTGAGTGAATGTTTAAAAATATTTTTTAATTTCGAGTTTTAATTTTTTTATATTTGTACCAAATCGAAACATCTAAGCAGTAAAACTATTCTAAATGTTAATCAGTGAAATGTAAGCACTATAGACATAGTCATCCACCACTACTGTCAGTCAATGTCCTTTCTGCTGATACTAGTTGTTCGAAAATTGCGGGCGTTGGTTACCTATACATATGGACATACTGTAGATTGCGTTTAGTTGACCGCAGCTCATCTGTTTCTGCATGAACCATCACTACTACTGATTTTATGATATTCATAAATTATTTGAAAAATTTATAAAATTTTATTTGTCAATTAGTAATCTTTTAAATTCTAAACGCTATTAAGAAAAATTGATTTTCAAAAAGATTTAGCACAATCTTTGACTTTACAACTTTATAATTTATATATCCTTCATAAAGTAAAGTTAAAAGTTCTAATAATTCAGAATAAAAATATTTTTTCATTAATAATTTGAAAGCAAGCAAATTTAAGCAAATCTAATATATGTGTGATTTTGATAATACCATCGAAAAGTAAGACAAATGATATTATGTATCCAATGACTTTTGTACACCTTCCAGCATTTCTTTATTATTGAGAACAACATCATTAAATCATAATAGCCATGTATAACACGAGGATGTAATACAGAGCTTCATATTAGTTTCTAATTATGCATTATTAATTATGCACAATCACTAGAATACCAGCTTCGTTAATGTTTATAACTCAGAGTTTACATTGTTTAATTTCCTAGGTGCAGCTATGGTCGTGCTATACATACTGATGAATTTAGTTTCGTTAGTTACATTGGATGACTACAATTTCTATTACATTCTAATTAACCCTGTCTATATATCAAATCAAAATATAACCAAAGATCCGGTCTACTCGTAAACTGAGTTAACAGACTTTGTCCACAAAAATTCCCTCTCAGATGTCTAGTAATCAAGATATTTCTGACAGACTTGGGGATGTTATAAAATCTCGTAGAAACAGGGTAATAAAACGGCAAAGAGTCGGGACACAACGTCGGTAGATCGCCGCTGGCGCATTGTATGGGGCTAAAGAGGACGGTACCCTTTCCTTGGGCGGGTTCAATTAAGATCCCCGCAGGAGAGAACGTGCGGCAAGATAAGCAGCCTCGCTAGCCGGCATAAATTGCCCGGGGAGATTCGCGCGGCGCACGAGCAAAGCGCGCGCACATACCGCCAACTACGCGGGCGCACGCGACGCGTGCGCAGGGGTCACTGTTTCTCGGCTGTCCCTGTCCGTGCAGCGATCTTCTTGGAGGACGTTGTGGCGCGGCTGGAGGCCTTTTAGTCGCGTTAATTAACGGCACTACTAATCCTTCGTGATTTTATCGGCACTGCGGATCGGCGGGGGTATAGTGCACTCGCGATAGACGAGCCTCTACGACTTAGCTCTTGTCTACGAGTTACCGTGCAGGGAAGTCTATTTAAATCACATCCTCAGTAATTCAGTGTGCGTCGAGACAAATTAAATTGTAATTAACAAATCTTGCAAAATATTCGAATATCTCTTTCCACGTAGATAGGTTTTAACTTAACTGTGTACAGAATTGGAAAAACTTGTATAGTTTAGAAAATGAAATGTAAATTGCATTCAATAAACGATACCATATAAAATATCCGCCTACACACGTTCCAAAGGAAGAAAGCCTTGAAAAATGTCGTTGATTTTTCTTATACGATATCTTATTATATAAGATGTTTTCATTTGATTTGGAAAACGGCCGATTCCTTAAAGTCATAAAATTGCACATTAAATCATATTTACAATTACAGAGTACATGCATCTATTATAATCATAATTCCATGTACATGTAGACTTAAAGCCGTTAAAATATATCTTAAAGTTTCTAGAACGCACTGCACCAAATAGGTATAGAACAAGGCACTTCGTATAATTTTCCGACACATTTGAGGTGACAGCTGTGCAATTGCCGCCTACATACCCAACTAGAATACGAAAAAGCATATAATTTCAAACAACTCCTGGAAGAAGGAAATTCGATTGCACCATTACTCAAGACACGATATGAACGAGCCTAAATTATGTACAAACGTAGCAAAAATAAGTTCAATGACATTTTGTTTCGTAGTAGCCCTTATCTATACCAATGAAAACAAACGGTCATGAGAAAATGCTTCAAATTTATTTGTTGGAATCACAGCTCTGTTTAAATTAATTCAAGCCTAATTGTTTATCCGATCTACAATAAATTTATTACATCAATCTCCAGGGTTATAGCGATGCAAGCAAATTCTTAAATATTATGTTGTAAGCGTCTACACTTTGCTATATTTATGGTTAGGTTTGAATGATTATGAACAATAATCAATTGAAATATCAACTCATTAATCGTTGAATTTTGCGATAAATAATGATAAAAAACATTTTTCAAATTATATTTATTCAATTAATTAAACCTAAAGACAACTAGATAGTTGACAGATTCATTGTATTGATTAAGTATGTGCATTTGAATGTTAAGAATAGATTGTATCTCGCAAACAAACGTACAAGAATCAATTATACATAGATACAAGCATGTACGTGTATTAACTGAGAATTTGCATACGCACAGCGCTTACATTTATGCTCACGAGAAACGCGCCACAGAGGAACACATTGAAGACAAGTATGTATATCGTATCTAATGTATACATTTGAATAAATTTCATTACTCCACGAACTTGTCTACGAATGTATAGGATGCGATTCTTAACAAAGCCACATATTTATAGTTTTCATTATATAATTTTCATTTTATATTAGCACAGGTATAATAGCATAGATAACGGTGAATTGTTAAAATGAATTTGCAAATGGATCGAGAAATGGATACACATTTGCAGGCTTTAAATCCTCAGATGTTATTTCACCTACACAGCTTTTGGATATTATCGTATAATATCTATTCAAATTATTTATTAGTGCTCAATTTAAGTATGTAAATGAAAAATATATAACTCGTTTTATAGATAAAAGTTTCTATAAATAAAAAAATACTTAGTTTATTATAAGATTTAGTTTTTTGTATTTAGCTCAAACTGATATTATATAATATTATTTTTATTTTATTTTTATGCAAGTTATGCTTTCAAATTTATAAACATGTTTTGATTAATTTTTTCAATATTGTAAACAAATGTCGTGCACCGTAACCTAAAGTCGAACTTACATTCCTATATGCAAGATAAACGGACAATGTATCTTTGATTTATACCGTTTATCAGAAATCAACATATAATGCAACAGTTATAACTGATAGGATAGCTTTATAGGTCATCAGCACATCATGCTTCAAGCGCATTTCCATCTGCACTAGCCTAATTTACTCAAATTTCGTGTGCTGATGCGACGAATTTGGGCATTTCGAGCCATTTCACGAAACACGCACGAGAACCAGAATTACAACAGAAATGTATCCGAAGCGTATCAGATGTACTTACCGAAATGTGCACATTATTAAGATGAACGTATTCAATCAAGCCGATATGTAATTAATCGCGAATCTACCTATGGCGGTCAGCAGTTAATTATCTTGATTTCGGATTTGTACTACATATATCGATTAACGGGGAGGTCATTAGAGCTTCATTTGTTTTAGATACTTGATCACTGAATTGAGTTTCTATCATTATTAACTATATATTACGGTATTAGAATTCGAGAACGCTGACGTTAATTATTTGAAGATCTGTAAAAGGTAGGTCACTATTGTAATTAATATTTGCACGATATTGAATATTTAGAAATTGTCACAAGTATTATATGTATTAACTCACAAGTCTTAGATCCAATCATAAGAAATACAATAGCTGCACTGTGAAAGTAATTTTTAAACAACATTTAATACGCAGAAAAGGTCAGAAATAAACTAGGATAGGAGGTGCAATAATAAACGCTTCAACTAAACGATATATTTGTATGCTGGTAGTAAAGCATACAGAAATGTCAAATGGAATTTGTTATGTGTGTGTTTTTAAAATATGAACAGGAGTGGATTTAAATAAAAACATATTTAAATTGTTTCCAAAATTATTTGGGCTTTGGCTTTGTATAGCTTCGGCGGTGAATTCCATTTTAAAATTTTTCACCCCGCCAAAATTAAGCCCTCCCCCCTTCCTCGCTACTCATTACCCAGTATCCCTCACATGCAGGGAGAGCCCTCGAGCGCATTGGCCTTCGCGCTTATTACAGAACCTTCCACGGGGTCCCCTCTCCTCTATCTCACTCGATGACAGGGCCTTCCCCTGCGGACTTCCGTCCCTCTCGTCAGAGTCTCAAACGCCCTCGGCCCGCTCTTCCCCTCAATTCCTCTTTTCGCGGAAATAGCTGCCGCTAGACGCGTGAGTCCCGACTCCCGACCGGCGAACGCCTTCCCCTCTCGTGATATATTATTTTTGTAATTGTGTATAAAACTAAACTATTATTTTATTCGAGGGAGTGATTTTCCAGCTTTCCCCAATGCCAAAAACGAGGTCCCGTACACTCCTACTCAAATTCTAGGAAGCTCGCTCCCCGGGAGTCATACGATTTCGCTTCGGCTGTAAAGCCTTCACGAACCAAAAGGGCTTTCACACAAGGGTCGGCTGGGATGCAAATTCCGCCCATTTATTATTTAGAACATCAATGGAACCCCAATCTAATTTAAACTAAAACTAATATCGCATTTAAATAATTATACGCGATCGTAAACATCAATCCAAGATTCATCTCTAGTAATAACTTTGTTTAGGACATTTTCATCGTTACTGTCTAATTCTGATCAAAGTAAAGTGGTTCGATGACATTGAGACAATTCAGAGTAAAGAGAAAGCTTTTACCTTATTTTGGAGTATACCCATATCCGGTACTTAAATTTTTAAAACAAAATATACGGTGTTTGTGACTACTGGACATCGATTAATCAGTCAGTCAGTTGGTCGGGACGTGTCTTTTATATGTAGAGAATATAATAATTTCTGATTTGGTTATATTTTCAACCAAAAGTTAATGCATAAAAGACTTGTGACAAAGCACTCTGGCTCCTCACGCTATTAAATTCAGGTGTCGAGATTTCCATAATCTTTCCCGCAAGTGTCAAGATCGGTACTCACTAACTATAAACATAATACTGTAAAACTCTATCTACAGACAGAACATCTAAGGTAAGGGACCTACACAGTCTTACTGATGAGTCCAGTCAGTAGTACTAGAATGAAATCTTGGTCTACGTATAATCATCTTGCCATTTCCTATTCCTCCATTATTTATCCTTTTGCCAAATGCCTATGTCGTAGCACAAAGTATATCACATGTAAAATAGAGTAGGTGTGTTTTACATTGATTTATATTTATAGTTTTCTACATTTGTACGTGTGTATATTTATGCACCAACATGCACAAGTGCTATACAAGAAAACTGCTGATGCGATATCAAAATTATATCAAGGTATCAATAACAAAAATAAAGGTCAAACTCTCAAAGAACTTTCAAACTGTTTATCAGTTTATGAATCAACCGCTTTCAGGAGTTTACATACTATGAGAAGTAACGAAGAGGATGAAAAATGTTATGACACGAATTGAGTGAAAATGCTATTTAAATCATTTTAATAATACACTTTCATCACCTAATAGACAAAAGCAAAAAGTTTATTACTTATATTGGTATTAAAAACTATATCTAGTACAATGGTCCCAAGAGCACAGTAGAAGCGGAGTAGTCATGATAGTCAATTCTTCCAAGTGTATATGGTGGATTAGCATTAAGGTATAGAAAAATATCGAGATGCTAAAACCGAATGAAATTGCTTCTGGAAATGTCGACCGATAACAATCTAGTATATTAAACAACCTATCACAGAAAAATAGTTGTCAGAATATACTGTTGTTTGACAGTCGGTGTGACACCTGACGTACACTATTACTTCTTCAGTTTACACCATGACTTGCATGGCATACATTTTTTAGTGCGAGAATGGGTCGATGATTGGATTGTTATCAAATCAAAAATTATTGGTAGAAAGATGGAAAAATAAAGAAGTTCGACAGAATATAGAAAATAAGAGAAAACTTTTTGATTAATATACATTGTACCAATTTTTCTCAATTAATTGATTTTTAAATGAAAAATGATTAGAATACATGCAATATATTAATTAAAATAAAGATTGAAATGTAAAATAGCAAAGAGATATATAATGTTTCTTAAAGGTGTAACAATGTTAATGTATGATTTTATAAATAACCTTTTTATAATAAATATAAATCCCCACAGTAGATCAATTGATGCTTATTTATATTTAAATATTATTCATTGAGTTTTGTATTTATAATTTAACACAAATACTCTTTGCGACTGCACTAGAGAAAACTCTACTCTCTTAAAGGCCTTGTCGGTAGTATTCTGGTAAAGAAAGAAATGACTTTCTTTTTCACGTCTGTATTATGTCAAAGGTGTATATTGATTACTATGTTTTTATTAATGTTTAACTATTAATTATCGTAACCTATTGTTAAATATCGACTATCTCTGTTTGAGCTAATTAGATTTACTTTATTTGAATGTTATATTTATTATAGCTGTTGTCAATCTACATCTAATTATCATCTCTGGTCTTCTTTTTCAAACATTAATTTTTCGAAATAAGAAAAATATTAAAATGTAAAATTTATTTTAGTGACCCATGAGATCGACTTTTACGCTACATTAAAATCGTGTCCTTTCCCAACAAATTAATTTTAACTCGAATGTACATTGAATAAAATTTATCGACTTTATTAGTGAAATTTGCTATACAAAAACTTTTTTCGCAGACATGAAATTCTTACAATTTATACAACTATAAATAATTAGCAATAAATATCAAACATTATTTTTTTGTAATTAACTAACCAAAATCAAACTGTACAAAAGTAAAGTTTTTAATTCCATTCAAAGCTATTTCAATGAAAGGGAACGGGGCCGGGGACAAAGAGTAAATTCCCCTCGCATCAGGCCTTCACAACAACAGCTGAAGTAAAAGAAATATTCGAGCCTAGGAATGCAAAAGGGTGTCGCCTGGGGAGAGGAGAAACGAATTCAATATATCTCTTCTCCCGTCGATCAGGCGTTGGTGAATTTAAATATCAAAAGCGCTGCTTCGAATTTGCAATTATTTGTACTCGCGCAACTTGACCATTTCTGCTCGAGCCCTCGGGTGTTTTCTACATTGGATTCAAGCCACAAGAGTGGGAACTCACTCCACTTTTACTGAAGGCTATCGAACGGTTCGCAATAACTCGATCGCCCCTCGGAATTGTCGCCGTCGGCTTGTATTTCTTCCTGGTCCCTCAATACACGCACATCTTGGCCAACTGCTCCGATTGATCAATTTTCAAATGCTTAGAATTGGTTGTGAAATAGAGTGATTTTGAGAGGGAGATAAAAAAATGTATACAGATGAAACTGCTTAGCGAAAAATATATACGCTTAAAATTAATAGCAATAATTATTTAGTATCTTCAAAATAAATATTTGATGTGTATCAACAGGGTGACAAAGGTCGATTGGATCCTCCGTTTAATGCTTTCTGTTTATTTTTAAATTTTCGCGGGGCGCAACGGATACTGCATAATTATTCACGTGCGCAACCTACCTCTGGCTTCGACGATCGATGGGATTACATGCAAATCGCACAGGCGGCGAACCTTCGGTCTGGCAAATCCACTGGCGGAGGCGAAACACGCACGCTAATTTTAACGGACAACGACCTGAGCCTAAGCTTCAGGTGATTAAGACAGACGGGCTTCCTTCTAAACATTTGACCGCTTCGAAGCGCCCCTGGAGATTACACATGTACTCGCTATAAGTTTCTTTCCACTGGGGATACGTGTACTTCTTGGAGCTTATGTAGTTCATTCATACATGGATACCACTGCCGCGATATGTTTATAGGGATTCACAGGACTATTTTATTAAATTTCTTTTATTCAATGCAAGTTACAACTTTATTATATAATAATTCAATAAATATTTTATAGAAAATTCAGAAATGATGATTCAAGTAGAGCTTTAGTTTATATTTTTTCGCCACTTATATATTCACTTGACATAGCTTTTATCCCTAAGAGATTAAATTGGAATTATAATAGCCAATCAGTTCGCGAATTGAGAAAAAAGTCCCAAATCCTTTTATTCATACTGTAGTGCAATCGTTGAGGAATTAAAAGCGACCATTTAATAAACTCGCGTTGGATTCTCGCTATATAACCACTTTATGAATACTCAAGTGACTATCCCATTTACCTTTCACGTGCGCAGTCCACAACACATTATAAGATAATTAAAAATTAAAAGACCCAGTTGAATAACTTGAGGTTTTATAGAATAAGGGTCAAAGGTATTTGAAATATCAAAATCATGATGATTTTATTTCCTTTGTTCCATATGATTGTCTCGTGTTATACAAATCGAAATGGAAATGAATTAGGAACTATAAAAGCAAACATTTAAAAAAAGATAAAGCACGACTAATTTAATTTCTATATTCTATTTACGTTTATACCTACTCTAAGAGGAAAGTTGTATTAATTCTTACCATATTGTATAGTAAAATGAACACAGACAATAACATTTACAATAAATACATTCTTTACAATGAAAATTGCTACACGATACAGTAATTTCTAGTATACTTTTTATTATAAATTGTTATGTTGGTATACGTTATGTTAATGAAGTTTTTGTATCTTTTGTTTCGTATTATATTAAGTAGTTATCATTGCTTTCCTTCTCATTGCTCTGTTTGTTCAATCCACCAAAGCTTTAGTAGATACTACTACAGGTGTTACTACGAAACATTTATGCCTTGGACGGACAAGGATTGAAGTCATGTATAGGAATTTATACGAAAATTTTGAAAAGTCTTTTTTTTACAGTTCTGTATCATTTTCACTATATTCCAGCGTTTAAAGCTATAATATATTTTTTGGATAAATGTAATTTGAGGACATAAAATGTTAATTGTATGATAATATGTTAATGAATTTAAATTTAAATGTAAATTTAATGTATATTAATGAATGTAGAGGTCGAAATGAGTTCATTTTAGGATTTCAAAGGCCTAATGAAAAAAGAATTTCACTTTAGTATGTTTAAAATAATAGCATGTCTAAAATTCCTCAATAAAGTATAACTTTTTTACTTTACAGTTCCTGACCCTTTAGTTAAAATTTATAGTTTTCTCGCAATTGCCTTCTAGTACCTTATAAATATTATGAAAAGTTTCCTTCACATATATAGTCCGTAACTCATAAAACTGTCAAGTTTTAAATTATTTTAGGATAAACAATTTTCTTCTTACTTATTTTATAATCACGTTATTATAAAAACAGAAGTCTACATATATTTTTCAAAGTCTCTATAATTCTTGAAAATTTAATTGTAAGGAAGAAGATTAGATGTGGAAGTTAACTTAAAAGTTCAATTAATATTGATACACTCAAGTGACCACTAGGCTGAGTGTACTTTATTAAGTAAAAGTCTATGTTTTGAATCACATGTTCTTTTTATAAACTATATATAGCAGACAGACACGTAATAAATATTTGATAAGTATTATGAATAGTCTTCATTTATTTTTCATTGTTTTTATTCGTATCGTATTCAATAAGATTTTCCATATATAAGCAATATGTATATAAACAGAGTAAAGTCACGTGTAAGCTTTAAATTCTTCAATTCTTAAAAAACATTCGACTCTATGAAATTTTATTTAATTAGGACGAACTCCTTGTAGATTCCCCGTCTATTCGTTTACCTGCAATCAGAAGCTAGGAGGAAAACCGATGTTATAATCAAATTCTCCGACCCACCTCTCCTGTTCTTCTGCAATTATAACAACCTCGCGGGCTCTGTATAAAAGTATAAAATTGGCGAACACTCGGCTCTGCCGGAGCCTTACGAACTCAGGCTATCTCAGAGCATTCATTAGTCCGACTCGTTCACGTGTCTTATACCTTCACGCCTCTCAATTACCCGGCTACGATTTTCTCTCTTTCTTCTTATGCGCTGATACGTATAGTAACGGGGATCTCGTTGCGAGAGGTTGACTCGGCTAATTCGCGCTCCTTTTCTATAGTTGCGAATTGAAAGCTTGGTAATAAGCGCGCCCGATCCCTTTTATTCGTCTCCTTCGAGAAGATCCTTCTACCGTCGCGGAAGCTTTCAAATTAATTGCGCTGCTCGTGAGCGTAGCAGTGTAGACTCCTCGATCGGGAGAAGGTGACTTTTCCTTCACCGATTCGCATGCTGAATCGAGCTTTCCTCGGAATTTCCGAGAGATTCTGATTATTTTATAACAGTTTTATTAATCTTTTTAAAATCTTTCATGAATAGAATTATACGACTTAATATTAATTATAATAATTATTAAAATTAGCAATAGCTGAACTATTAATGAAGATAAAATTAATATTTTATAAATATAATAATTAATACATTTTTAATGAATAGAAAAGGTAAGTTTATTTCATTACAATAATCGCAATTATATGCTGTAATTTGTTATTTCAGGGATTTTCTCCTTATTAATTTTTGTTTTCAAACTCCATCTTGTTGAAGCTTAATCGCACTTCCGGCTGATAAATAGGTAAGCAGCTGTGAAATAAAGAATTACCAACTCATCAGCCAGCTATCCATGCTATCATCCAACCGCTAAAAACACTTGTAGAAACAATCTGTTCAAGTATAAACACAGATATAAAATGTTCCAAAAACTCTTGAAAATGCAACGATGCGTACACTTGTGAGGTACCCGCACCGAAATAAGTAGTATTTTTCTGAATAATTCATGCAGAATGCCCCTCCTAGGTACGAGCACCTCGGCGAAGCGCTTATCTCGTAATTGCGTTTATCCCGCGCTCTGCAGTCCTTCTTCCCGAATTTCCCGTCCCCCTCGCTCGGTTATCGCGCGAAGGTGCGCAAGAAAGCCGTGGGTGAGTGGAGGAGGGGACACGTTCGTCTCGCGCAATTTCTCGGGCAAATACGATAATAACTCTTGTCACAATGGGCTTTAAGGCTCGCGATAACATTGCCGGTGAACAGTCGGAAAACTCATTAAAGACTCTATTATGACCCCCGCACCCGTGGCGAATCGCGACGAGCCTCAGTACTCGCCTCCTCTCTCTCTTTTTCTTTCTCGCATGCTCTTCAATACTCTCCCAATTTCTCTTTATATTTCTTTTATGGTACGATTTCTCATTGTTATAATTGCTTCTTTATGGTGTATCGAATGCACTTAGCTTGCCCGTCGGGGCAAGAGAGACTCCCGGGTGAGAGCGGCGCCTGGGAGAGCGCCGGCTACGCCGCGCACGAAGGCGCGCGCCCGGGAGAGAGGCGCACCGGCGGAGCGCTCGAGTCTTCACTCGCGCTCAAGCCGTCGCGGGGACAGTCGGCCGCTGCCGGCGGATCACGGTATATAAGCAGAGCGGGGCAGGTGAGGCCGGCGGGAGATAGAGCCGGCGAGCTCAGTCGGGTTCGGGTCGCCGCGGCGGATGGCCGGCGGCTCCCGAGGGAAGCGCCAGGAATTGGTGCGACGCAGAAGTCGATGTCTCCCCGCGGGTGATGCGACCGAGCCCCTCCCGCCCTGGATCGAAATGGCAAAGATCCCTCGCGGCACTAGAAGTCACAATTCGATTGTTAGATACAATCGAAGCCCAATTTACCTTCGATTCTTCTTGAAAAAAGAAACTGGGCAGCAAGTAATTTCTTTCCGTTTCATTTGTCCTCTCCGATGGTTGCGGCGTAGGACCTTGACGGACCCGGCAAGCCGCAATTAGATTTCTTTTAGGAATTACGATACTTCATCCAAACATTTTCAATGACTTTGGGCCCCTCATGCGGACCGGCAAGCCAGAAGAGCAAATTTGGGAGAGAAACCCTTTTCCTTCCCTATGCTGAATTGGAGCAGATTTGTTATTTTTTTTAGACATCATTAATATATGTATTGATATACAGTTATATATAGTATTAATATATGATTAAATTTAGTAATTTACTTGACAAGGAGGGGAGCCTCGAGGGGCGAGGACCAAGGTTAGGGTGTTGGCAATGAGCGCCTGGCTACGCGTGCAGAGTATCACTCCCCTGTAAAGGTGCTCCTGGATAATAGAACGGCCAGAAAGCTCCTCCGAGAAGCATTCGCTCTCTCGCGCGCAAATTTGGCCACCTATATGGTAGCCAACGATTATAATTATCGCGGTTACGAGAGGTAGTTGCGAGAACGTTGGTGGCGGGTGGAGCTTCGCTCAAAACGTCCAAGGGACCCGAAGTAAGAGAGGACCTCGCAAGGGAACCTGGTATAGAGGAGAGCCTGGTGGAAAGCTCTTCGACCACAGACGGAGACGTTCCTTGGTCTATAGGTGGAGGCTCGGCGGAGTCGGGGGTACCCACAGGAGTGCCCGCACTCCCCTCGTTCCAGTCTGGCCAGGTATTGTCCCCACAACAGATAGCCTGGTTCCAGGTATCCGCCGCATTATGGCCCAGTATGAACCTCAACGAAGGGGTTTTTGATCTCTCAGACGCGTTCGAGGCGGCACAGGGTCCGTAAGCGGGGCGTCTGACGCATCTGTCCGACATCCAGCTTGCCCTATCGGGACTGCAGCCCCAACTGCGAGAGTTGGAGCGAGCAGTTGGCGGAGTGCGACGATAATATACCGGAAACGTAAACTGGAGGATATGTTCAAAGACAGAACTGAAGGGTTGGACCAGTTCATTAGCTGTTTTTGCTCCCAGGCCGGTACTCTAGAGCCGCCCTTACCAGAGCAGCAGCTAATTGGAATGCTGCTGGAACGCATCAGCTCCGACTAACGAATTGGGATAATACACCAAGAGGTTCGGAGTTGTACAGGACCTGTTGCGCTGGGGGAAGGCCCACGAGAGAGCTCTAGCCATGAATGAGGGTTGATGAGCCTGTTCGAAAGAAGAGGTACGTGGAGGCAGTGGGGAGGACTGAGTCCTCTCCTGCAGGTCCCAATCACCACCACGGTGCGGTCACATTTGCGACAATAGCAGTGGATACGTGGGTTGGGGCATTGCTCCTTGCGATGCCCCATTCCCCATCACCGGAAACATCCCCCCAAGGATATTTGCTGGATCGCATGAGCTCCAGAGTTAGTAGTTCTCTTGTCTGATTATCATCCAATTCCAACAGAGTAACATATACATCCCGTGTTGCTGCACATCAGCGAAAGCACAGGACATGTGTATGCGTTTGTGTGTGTCTACTAAGAATGACATCTTCCAGAACCTCGACCCTTAAATGTACTTTGAAATACCGATACTTACATATTTGTTTTCAGATATGTATAGATATGTTTCCACCGTTTTAATGAATTTGTTTAAAATATTAATGGAAGTAAAAATATTAAGGGTACATTAATATATGTCATAATATTCCAGAAACTAGATTTAAAGATTACGTATGAAAAAGACACACATTTTTCTTGATAAGACATCTTCATCTTTCATTGCATTTTCAACAAAATTAAAATACATCAAGATTAAATTTATGAAAAAATACAAACATAAATATTATTTTAAATATAAACAAACTATGTTCCATATAAGATTATTAAATAAAAATAGAAGTTTTGAAACTTTTTGCATTGTTCTTTAATAGTTTATGATACCTATATTAATTATCTCTTTTTTATAGCTCTTTTTATAAACATTTTATCTGTAAAGATTAACAACATTTAAAAATTATTTATTCAATATATCTTAAAATAAATTAATTACTAATAATTTAACTTGTAGTTTATATATTAAAGATTAAAGAGTCCTATTTTCACAAAGAATTGTATAAACTGTTTGCAATACATTGTGAAACCGATGATAAAGTGAAAGAAAACTAGGTTCAATCAGCAGCTTCGCAGTTTGCTTATAAATGTACAGGAAATGCGCTGTACGACAGGTACGAAACATAAATGTGTCTGCTATGATGAATAAGATATGTGAATCGTATAAAAGAGTGGTATTTGAAAATAAAAAAGAACTGAACGCAAGAAGTATATGTAATTGTAATTTTGTACATTATAATTTTTTTATTTCTAAAAATGATATATTAATAAATATATATATCAATAATTATAATTCCAATACTTTTAAAATTCTTGAATATTCTTCAACAAAATTAAAATTTTACATTTTATACGATTTTATCCACATAATCTTTTTAATTTTTAAAATTCTTTTATGGTCAACATATTTTAAAACATAAAATTATATTATTTAAAATGAGAACAAAATAATTCATGCATTTATATATTTTAATTGCGATATAGTGAGATCTCTCGCAGAATCGTGAGAGCTTGTATTTCGAACGATACATTTTAAAGATTTTAACTATTACGTATAGACTAGATCCGATTGAAGGATTCATTCTGAATATCATAAAAATAATTGTAGTAAACAACAACATTTTTCAAAACTATTAACTTATTTTAAATAAATTAATGATTTTATCAAATATTACCTACTTATATTTAAGATAATGCTTAACACTCGTGCATCTTTTTAAAATCATGTATGATAATATTTATTAGTTTGCATGGATAAAAATTAAAAATATGAACAGTGTAAAACAATGTTACAGTTAATAATACATTAAAGTAAGTTTATACAGTTTAAATATATTTTTCATAATTTAGTGATCGTAATTCGATTCCCATGTAACCTCCGTATCCCGGACTTGCTTTGTAGTATAAGGCGGCACCCGTCAATGGTGCCGGTGGATTTGTTACTACTGGTTGTAAATCTATGAAGGGGATTAGATTTTGCCCATAATCTTTTTCATCGCTTGTTAATTGAAAGCATATACGTTGGTTATAATTAGAAACTTTTATACTTTTCTCATTTGAGTGTTTTGGACTGTCTTTATCATCCAAATATAAATCTTGGACAATACCACTACAAAAACAAAATATTAAGACATTATTAATAAAAGCAATATTTAAAAGTTTATGCTATATTATACTTGTAATATTAACTTACGCATCTGTTTCATCTAATGTAGGATAAAATTGATGATTATATTTCCCCTGCCTTATTTCTGTTTGGTTTGTCGGCAACGTATAATAGTCCAATTCTAAAAACTTAGATTCGTCTAAATTAATATGCCATAACATACCTGGTTCACCAAAATTGAGAACATAAAGATCAGTATAAACTGGTTTTAAAATGATGTCAGACTTTTCCTCATTAACTTCAAACTTGAGTCCTACCACAATTTCACCATACTTGCTGTATGCAAATGTGTCAACTGATTCTTGAGCGAATAAGTTAAAAAATGTTGTATAACTTTCAATTTTATAAACATTTTCTGGAAATTCGTCAGACAATCTATTTTTCCAACTGAGCGTGTTTGGCTCAATTATTCCATTTGGCTTAAGTTCTCCCTGTTGAATTTCTAGATAGAGTAGAGTTTCTCCAGATTCATAGTGTTTTTGATTAAATCGTACTCCTGTAATAACTCTAAAATAAAAGTTTAATTTAAAAAATAACGTTTATGTTTAAATATATTTATATTTATTAAATCTATAGGATTATAAAATAAAAATTAACTTACTTTGAAAGTTTCGTATCTGAAAAAATTGGATCTAAATGAATGTACAAGTCCGTGTTAGATTTATGACATGTACATAAACAATTGTCAGCTCTTTTATCCGGGAATTGATCTTCAAATTCTGGATTGCTGTCCAACTGTTTACATTCTTCTGGTCTTCCTAATGACTTACTATTTTCTGTGACACATATATCAGAAGGTAGAAGTGTGCAATCTGTGAATTTTTTACAATTAAGCCTAGGCATTTGTCGGTCTAATATTACAGATAATAATGACTCATCGTATTCTATTTCTTGGTATTCGCAAAAATTTGAATGGTTGGAAAATCTAAAAAAATTTGGTAGAATAATTCGTTGACTACTCTGTACACGAAGAATTGAATTTTCTGTCTCTGGTTCACATCTCCATATTGACGTAGAGGCTCGTCGAAAAGCAACTTTAAAAGCTTCTCTCATTTTATCATGCCTAGCTAGAAAATCATTTTGTAGGAATTCTAAATCTCCTGTATAATTACTACCTGAAAAAAGAAATTGAAGAATTACATCTATACCTTCTATGCAACTGCACAAATATGCAAATAAATATTATTTTTAAATATCAATTAATAAATAACTTATCAATATCATACCTCCATTGTAAGTTTCAAGAACGTGATATGCATAACGCGTTACCACGTAACCTTTAATTTCAGTTGCTGTCACAGCATTGTAAAGATCGTATAACATCATATTGGGTGATTTATTCTTATTACACACAACTTTAAAATTCTAGAAATTAAATTATTTTATATAAATGTATTATACAAAATTATGTATATAATTATTCGAGCAACTATATTTAATAAAATTAAAAAACTGTGGTATTTGATATTTTAAGAGATTTAAAATAAAACTTTAGAAAGTATTATTTTTTAATGCTGTTTCTATTTCTTATTTGTAATAAATGATTTAAATTAGATAATTTAAAAATTATGCATATTTAATGAACAAATTATATTTCTAAAAGAATGAATTCTTTATTAAATTTTGAATTTATTAAATTTTAATCAGAATGTGCTTCATATTTTGATTTTTGATCAACTTTTAAAAACTCCAAACAACAAGTGGTCACGAGAATCATTACAAGAGTGGAAAAGGGAGAGTACCTGATGATAATTGGCTATATAAATAATTAAAAATAGTTGTATATTTAGTCTTCAATATGATTATGTAGCTCATGTAGAAGATGTATTTGGTAACACCACCATAGTCGATAATATATGAAAAGAAGTAAAGAACAAAGGCATATATCCTCTAATTAGATACATTAATGATATACTGCGCAATAAAAGAATAAGTCTCCGAAAGCAGTGATTTTGTGATAAATCCAGTGTAAAATAGATATCTGTCGCGCAGACAGTTTAGAAGTGCAAATTCTTATAGGGTGGGTCCTATGAGTATATATGATGGTAACATGAAAGAACCAAATATCTGCTTTGAGAACAAAAAATCGGGACCCTTCCATAGAAGAGATTGGACAGTAATGTACATTAAGACATTGGCAATTAAATTAAACAATGGATAACCGCAATTAATAGAAATAGATCAAGATCGATCAAATTGGACATATTAAATTGTTTGTAAATTAAAAAATGTAACATAAAAATATTTACCTGCATATATGTAAGCATTAGATGCATTATAGTGGACTCAATATTTGTCGCAAAACTATTCACAATGAATTTTGAGTGAATAATTTTTAAATAGTGAAGTATTCCGCACTGATAAGGATCTATAGCGTAGTTTGCAAAATTTTCTATAGTCAATATTTTATTGTTTTTATCTAGACTAATATTTTGGTATTGTAAATATCTATTATATATATCATCTATCGCTGAAATCGATTCAGAAATATCATCCATTGTTTCTTCTACAAGTACTAGTTTTGGTACTTTTTCTATTTCTTCTTTTATTTCACTTGTCACTTCATATATTTTTGAAGAAAGAGTCACAATCATTGCCATTTGATCCATCAACTTCTTATCAGGTATTGGCTTACCAATATTAGGCGCTACTTCCGTATTTGATGTTGCTGTATTATAAATAAATTCTCCGAGTTTAACAATATTTAATATAAGTCCTATAAAACCATTACAACTTTGATACTGTGCAATAAGTATAAGTGCAAAAAGTGTAAAAGAGAAAAATCGTGCCATGTCGACAGAAAACCTGAAAGTACTGATAAAATAATTTAAAATAAGTTTTCAAAAGTTGATAATTATGTAATAAATTTGATATGAAAATAAAATGAGCGTTCTTACTTTATTTATAAGGTAAATAAACAACGTTAACTAATCTTGTGTTTTTTTTTAATGTAAAAATTTTAGTTAATTATTTTTAGTTATACTCATTTTCTTATGTTTAACTAATTAAACTGAAGTAAAATTGTTTTGGTGTGCAGAACATTTTAATTTATTTTTTTGTCAGTTAACTATTTCTATTAGAACAAGATAAAGAATTACAAATTAAAATGATAATATGTCATTATAGTATGATATAAACAGTTGTATCGGAAGTTTCTATCTTACATACAAAAGCATATTTTATTTTCAATCCACTATCTTTAATTCTTTTGAAAGAATTTCCTGATTTGCACAAATGGTATGATTATTTAAATATTTTACAATATCTTAAATTGTCATTTTGAATAAATTTATTCAAGCTGTGTGTAGAAATACAAAATATTACTTTATTTTCTGAAATTTATATGAAAACGAATGATTATAGCTTAATTAATAATTATTTTAGTGTTACAAAAATTTATTCAAAATTTTTTAGAAGTTTTCATGTACATAAATAAAATTTTCATAGAGAAGTGAATCTTGTGCAGGAGAATTGTGCGAAAATGAAATACCTCTATAGTAGAATTGAAAATAGCTGGAAAAGTACAAACTGTAGTTATAAAATATGTCATATTTAAAATAACTAGATAGATCCAACAAAAATATCTGTTTCATATAGAATGATTTGAAATATTGGGTTGAAAGTATTTAAGTGAACAAAGTAATTTCTTAATTATGTAATATAATAAAAATCACTTGAAACTGCTTGTAAATTTTTAACTTATTCCTTATTAAATACAGAACAATTAATAATATTACAGATTTTGATTATACGTAGAAAGACTATTATTTGTTATATTTGCAAAGTATACAAAGCTCAAAAAATAGTAGCATATTACAAAAGGATTAATTCGCTATTTAGATATAGCTATATTTATAGATACAATTGTTACCAATGTAGTAGGTAAGAAAGAGATCTCAGTAAAAGCTTTATCGATATCAATTACTGAGCAGGATTTTCTAACATACACTTGTAATATGTATGTACTAGTTTTAAACACATTATTTTAAACAAACATATTTTAACATACACATTAACTGGCATTATTTGCATAACATTCATAAATTCAGTGAGAACTTCTCATTACAGAATGTAATTGTTGGCTAACGATAATAATCATAAGCATAGGTCCTAAAATTGAATCGGCTTAGCCAAGTAAATTATATTCCATCAGACGGAATGCCTGAAAGTGATATTAAGGCTATACCAGGGGAAAAAATCGATGCATTTACGCTACAGATACGAGCTTAAGACTTAGGTTCACTGGCAACGTGAAGTAATAAACGTCGGTGACGAAAACTTGGCCGTCCATAAATTGCCGGAAGTTCCTCCTTATCATGGGTAGAGGGGCGAGCGCGCGGTGTCACCCGATTTATCGCCAAATCGCCGCGAGCCCGTGCACGACTCTTCCGGAATATTAAAATGCTCGCGTGTACGCGTGTGCTTCCGCGATTTATCGTCGTGAACAATTTTCGGTGGTGCAGATACGTCTTAAGGATACGTATTAAGATCGTTTCATCGCTGCGGTGAGTCATATTTGCTCTATCGTCGACGAATAAATCATTGCTCTCTAGCTGTTCACAGCTGACCATTCCTATTAAAAATCGTAATTAAAATTGGATAGTATGTATGTAATATAGTTTACGCTCATGTTAATACATTATTGTGCGTAAGTAAAAGCAACAGACAAATATATCTCAGCGGTTAAAAGCGCGAGTAAAAGCAACAATTCTCACCCAAGAATAATGTGAAGCTCCAGAAACTTGTACTTTGCACAACAGGACGAACCCTACAAATGATTCAACAAACAAAATTGAACAAAAAAAATTGATGCATCTCTTGTATGCACTCTCAGAACTCGTTCAAACTCACGAGCTGTGTGCCCAGATATATAAAACTTTCTCTGGCAGTCCAGTTGTAAAATATTTGATAAGTGTGCGCATGTTCATCGTCGCGTGGATGTGCACTCTACCAGAAAGGGCGCAGAAAGTTTCTCGGCGTCTCTTTTTTATAAAAATCGGAGACTCGCGTGAATGTGGCGAGAGATGGGTGAGTTGTGAGGGACGAGACGGCACGTCGACGATCTTTTATACGGCAAACTTGTACGCTAAGTATCAAGCATGGGTGTAAATTTTAATGGTGTTCAATTTGGCGCGAGTTACTGCTGCTCTTGTGCATCCTATATGTAACAGACTAGGCAGAAAGTTGCACAGGGTTATGTCGAGTTTATTGCCAATTCGTCGTATATGATTCAGCTTAGTGAGAGACCTGCTGCCAATTTATTCAATACCTGTGTACAAGTAATTGAGTTACGAGCTATACAGTTCTTTATATATTTGAAAATTATTTGTTTAGAGTTCCTTATCATTAGTAATCAGAGTTTTTTTGGATGTAAAAAATAAATGCAAGTTATATTAATGTATTATTAAGAAGATTTTATCAAGATTGTAAGTTGTAAATATAAATTATTATTATATAAAATCAAAAGTTATATACAAATGCAAAAATAAATACGTAAGTATTCGATTATTATTTTACATATTTGTTTTTAGTCATCAGTGACAGTTAAGTGCAACAGTCAATATTTTACTACAATATATTAGCAGTAGACTAAATTATTTTTTTCTTTATGTATTATTTTTCCTTTTATGTAGTTTCATGCAATTTTTTTAATTATGTTGAAATCAACGTGAAATTAAATGTATACAGTTCTATGCACGTGCAACTTTACTAGTATTACCGAAAATTATTTTAAGTACAAGCGAACCGATTTCATTAAACTGGATAGCTACTTTAATGTCCTTGATGGTTTTGACAGCAGGTGCAAGGTAGTTTTGTTTTTGCAATGGCTATGAATATTACTATTTGATTAAAGTATTTACATGTCCGAATAGAGTCCCAGTTTTGGTATTGATTTTTATACAGTTACCGAGAGAATTACATATGCTTTCCCTTATTATCAGAAGCTGCATAATTCTTTATAATTTATGTATGCAAAAATCAAGAAACTCTTTGTTGTAAATTTTTCTTATTCTGTACTAGGATGGGCTCTTATAAAAAGTCTTTTAAAGTTTCGCTGAAAATGCTTTTATAATAGAGTCTCTTGAACATTGCTATCATGCAAGTACACGATCGAGTAAATTACTCTTCGTACTTTTTAATTTAACATCTGATTTTCTCTTCATTTTATACGAACAGCTGATTAATAGTAACTTTAGCACAATTGGGTACATGGGTACTGCATGATCTAAAAAAAGTTTGTAAGGCTACTCTTTTCCTAATCGAAATTGCAAATCTGTTCAAGAGCAAGTTCAGACAGGTTAAATTGAAAATGTCTTGTACAAGATGAATACACCGAGTAAAAGCGGATGTAAGGGGATGTAGACATGTAAAGAGAGGGGAAAAATGAGTAGGACATTCGAGATAGGAATCAAGAGTACCCTCGCGATATTCCAGGAGGATAACCCTAGGCAAACAGGCATATCACGGAAGACGTGCGGGGCGAAAGTTATAACGTCGCTGACAATACTAATTACAGCAACTAATTAGATCAGCAGTTAGCTTAGCAGAGCGCAAACTCTAACAGACGGGGCACACTGTGCACGGGGGAGACGCTGCCTTTGCTTCGCCAGCTGAGCCGCACGACTGCAAGCCGGTGGCTAACAGAAGCAGAACAGAAACAGTAGTAGTAGCAAGTGCAGTTTAGTTTCCTGCGTAACTTTCCAACTATTTCTCCCCCCCAGTCGATAGTTAAACACGTGGCAATTTAACCCGCACGAGTGTAGATCTCAATGAGGACCGCATGTCTCTTGAATTCTCAGCTCCTCCGTAATCTGGCTTATTCGATGTATCATCCATGATCGTTCTGCTTCTTCATTTTAAACGATACAAATAACAAAGCCGATATCAACCTCACTTTTGATGAATTTCGGGATTGCTATTTTAGCTCTCGCTATAAAATCTAAATACAGTAATTCAGTTAAGTTACCTTATACAGTTTGCTTCACATAAAATCACCTGGAAAATTAAACAGCTCCACGCAATAAATTGAAACTTGGTCGGTACGGATCAATAGCAATTCCAAACACTGCGTCGCTCCGCCCGCCAGTAGATCCCGTGCACAGCTTAAATCAAATCCTGGAGTATCTCGGGAAGCCGTGGCCGCCGCCGTCGCCGCCATAAAATTGATCTCCCACTTAGCGCCGGCGGCACGCGGGTGGCGCGCACGCGGCGCTGCTAGAAGCGAGACCGGGATGTCCCAGTCGAGGGATATACCGTCCATCTACGGGTGGCTAAGGTACATCTTGGGGCGGGGCTCAGACCACCAACACGTTTGCACCGAAAGGAACGTCTCCCCTGAGCACAGGAGCATCGTCGCTTTCTTTCTCGGGCACCGAAATAATTTTCGAAAAATCGCAATAGGGTGGAAATGTCGTATGTGGAGCTTTAGACCTTCCGGTGGTTTACCAGATATAAGATCCTTTACGAGAATTGGTATATATTTAGCTTGTTGAATCGATTTTAGGTTTGATTTGAAAAATAAAGAACCTCGGGTGATTACAATAATGAGTCTGCGAGTACTACTGTATGATGTGTCAAGAAGGCAATTGTTTTAAAATCAGGTACGTCAATCTCAGATTTTTCCCGCTTTAAAAGTCTTCGGATTGATGAGATAAGAAACAATTTATTCGACGCGAGAGTACTATACAAAACAGAATAAATGGCCTTGAAGGTAGACCATGTCGCTGATTCGACTTGGGAGATGAATTGAATATAAGTTTAAGATGTAAATTACTTGATAATATCATATACGAAAATATTTTCAAATCAGAAATATAAAAATTTAAAAAAGCAAAAGTGAACTCAAATATTATTGTGGTGTAATTAAACGATAGAATGTGATAGTGCAATATATAATAATGTTATTTATCGCCTGATAGCGATGTTACAATATGTCCACCTAAGAAGAAAATCTTCATTTTAAATAAAAAATACGTGTATTGATTTTATGAGTAAAGTATATTTTTACAATACATTTATTTCATATGTACGACTATGCCTACATATTAAATTTTACAATATTTTGTGATTAAACAAAGGTCTTAGCAAATATTTAATTGCTAGCTATCCAATTGGAAAAGCAATTACTGTTTTCATTCTGAGCAAAGACTTGTAAAAGTAACAAGACAAGAAAGTATGTAATACGGATATAAATATAAGCCTGTCGAGTACTAACTATTTTTAGCTTTCAATAGTAGATCAGAAACTTAAAAAGAAATAAACTCAATTGAGCGTCAGCTTATTTTGATAGCATAAAAACAATTTAGATTATAAAGATTGTTAACAATAATAATGAAGAGAAAAAAATCTGTTAAGCCTGAAAAAGAATGATCAAAGGATTATCTTATAGAGAACGCAACTTGTGATAAAAATTACATGAGTAATAATTGCGTGAGTAATAAAGTAGAAAGAGTAGTGTATTCAGCAGCGTAGCTTCCTTAAGCATCAGATTCTTTTTCTTGCGTTTTGCTTTGCTTTTGCGAATTGCATAGACAGGAATGTATTTAAGGTATAGATAAATATAGTAAGCCCACAAGCTGCTTTTCACATTTTAATTAAATCCTTGTTTCCATTGCGAGCCTTGTATCTGTAGCGACAGACTCACAGTACCCGCAGCATCTTTGTCGCCATATGACAGATCCACGCGCACTTGCATTTGTGAGCTTTATACGACTTTTTGATGGGCTTTTGCCTAGTGTCCCTCAGGAATTGCCACCTCGCAAGAGGTACTTTCATAATGGGCATACTCTTTCATTAACTCTCTTTGTCTTGAAAGCGCGAAGATTGATATTTAGATTTTAGAAGACTATTAATTATTCAGACTTATAATTCAACATTAAAAATGTAATATTGATTAATTATATCATCTGTCGTCTTTTGTAAATCTACATTGTAATAATAATGTAGATCATAGTTGTTTTTTGTTTTATCAAAAAAGTTATACGAAAAAATTGATAAAAATTACAAATCTATAACATTTTTGATACACCTGTTTTCAATCAAATAAAAAATGAACCAAAAGAAGACACAAAAAATGTAAAGAGTAAAAATATATTTGAACATTCAAGTTTATAATATACATATTATCGAAAGAAGTCTCGGAGAATTTTGTTATAATATGTAGGTATTTTACTGCTATTTGAACTGTTGCATCATATATTTAATATTACTTTAGACAATGTCTTACAAAATCTTCAATTTATTTAAAGAAGGTAAAAGGCAAGATTAATTATAACGATTAATTTTTTTAAATTAAATTGAAATGAGATCTTATAAGATCTATTATATCTTTTGTTATTATTGTCCATTACATATATAATAACCATAATAGAAATTCTAGCTAATAATTCAGTTAGAACTAGCTTATAGTTACATAATTATCTTATGTAAACTAAGCATATTTTAACGATCTTACGTAAGCTAATAATTTCAGATATGTTAAGCTGAAAGAACTTGATGTTATTTATATACATTATTAAATATTTAATATTTACTCATTTTTTTCTTAATTAAAACTGCATAAGACAAAATATTATTACAGTATTTACGTCGTAAATAATGTAACAGTCAATGAAATAGCATATTTTGAAGACATATAATATTTTTCTTTGGAGAAGTAAAACTATGAATACAAAATGTTAGAAAACCGTTAGAAATTGCTCTATATAATATGAAAAAGTAAAAATTACCTTTCACCAGAAGTAAGATCCAAAAGTCATTGACAATAATGGTTAAGTTTTTGGAATCACTTTTATATTTGTACTTATGTTAAGAATCGAATTCTCAAGATGCAAGTATGTTTCCTAACGACTATTATTGGCTATTTTACTAATTTAACTTTAACAAAGAGCTCACTTTTGAAAATAACGCTAATTTTTCGGAGAATGTGATAAGTTTTTACAAGATTAAAATAGAAAAGTGAGATAAGTGTTAAATTAAATTATACACTTTGATCAGCAGAATCCTATTAAAAAGATTGGGATTCTGCAGCTAAGACTCATATATATAATTGTTATTCTTAGATAATGGAACATATATAACAAATATTTTACTAGATTTCTGAAAACAATAGTACCTAACTATATTATTCAATAAACAGTCTAATCTCAAGTCATCGGCGACTCTATATATAACTGAGACAGCTATATATAATTATCAAAATTGTCTATCGAGTGTTGGTGTGTTGAAGCAGGGTACAAAGCCGTACGGGTCGTGAAATAGCAGCAGCAAGTTGGGCGCATTGTCTAAGACGGGAGCCCATTAAAAGTTTCGCGCCTTCGTCCTGAGCTCTTAAGACCAATACAAGTTTCATCCGGCGCTTGCAGGCTTTACAGATTCCTCCTTGCCGATCACTCGGCGCCTCTCTTCAATTTGAAATTGACAACTAATCGATCCGCGCGGATAATCCAGGATCGGTCGGCTTTATTGCCCCAGCTCTTGGACAAAGAAGCGCCAGATTAAATTTCTCTTCGCCTGTACTCTGTACGAAATGAATTCTCTTAGCTGCTAGAATATTTTATAGGAATAAATATTTTGTTAAGAAATTAGCTAGTAAAAATTAATTGACTATTAACTTATTTATTATTATATGTAGAGTTATAAAACAAAAAGTAGATATTTCTTAAAAATATTTGAAAATTTACAAAATTTTCTAATTTAATATCTTGAAAGATACGAAAAGTGATGTTAATGGTATTATAGATAATTATACAAATAAATTAATATTAGCAGGTAGATTTCTGCAGCTGCTTCAATAGACTAGATTCGGATCTGATCCCGCAAGCCCCGTAGCTCTCGCCATGTAGCTTCATATTTCCGTATATGGCGAGCGTGACTGCTCGTCACATCCCACTGACGTCGCCGCACACTCCCTTGTTTCTCGGAATGCGACCCCGTCACGGCCCTCCTCGGTTTTCCGCACCTATAACTAAAATAAAACTGTCAAGATTAGTAGCCCCTCCTAATGTCAAAAAGATGTCGATAGGACTGATAACCTTCCGTTGTACACTGACTTCAAGATTCTAAAAGCGTAGTTCCCAGCATGAATCAATGTCGAAGCAACTTCCAGCTTTGAAAACAACTTGCATATAAGCCAGGCGACCATATAAATTTGGCCTGTCAATTAATTTAAAATTAATAAGCTTAACTTAATTAACGCAGATCACCGCTAGCCCTAGTCGCTAGAGTTACGCCTTCCCTGACAGAAATGCTAGCTACTGAATGTGTTTAATTAATAACTACAAATTAAAACAATAGTAGATAAATAGTAGTTTAGTTTATTAATATCGTTAGTTACAAATAAATTTTCAATATACTTTACACTAGAACGGAATTATAACCTATACAATGGTAAGGATGATATTAATATTAACATTTAAACAATAATTTATTACAATGAATTATATATATTCAATGCAATACAAAAGAAATAGAACTAAAATATAAAACTATTCAATTTTATATTTCATATTATTCTATATTGTACTATATTATATATTACTCTTCTTAAATTTATTTTTTACACATAAAAATTAAAAAATTTAATTTCAAAAGACTTATGAAATCTAATTCAACCATATAACAGTATCTTATTCAAAGCTTCAGATTAGTTTAATTTTCTACAATGGCTTGTCCTTTTTCATTTACAATAATGATATATTTTATATACCTTAATATAACATTCTTTCAGGACGAGAAACGAGATCTAATTGTATTTTGAATTTTTTCAGAGTAGAATTTGGTGAAGCGCTAGCTATGCTTATTGTCTCTGTTTTATTGCGCTCGCACTCCGAAACTGAAGCGGTCTTGAGATCCTTTCCTAGTCAGCCGCGCGGCTTTATAGCTTTTTTAATTTGTAATCCGAACATCTCACAGTCACTTACATATGTTTGTAATAGTAAATACTGCAAGATGAATTTATGTCTGATGATTCTATTTTGAACAAGGTAAGGAAATAATAAAATTTTGTAAAATTTTTATTTAATAATTGTATTGCATTATATTCACTTAAAATCAAAGTTTTTCTAGTTATACGATTTATACTGTTACATACAGAAGTTGGCGAGAACTGAGTATATGACTGAGTGTTATCGACAGCTTTCGGAATTAAAAGGAATGATGATCGGCGTCCTTTCTTCTTGACTTAATAGTAACATAAATATACAAGTACATAATAAGTACATAAATATACAAGAAAGGGTTCGATTAAACATTTCTATAGACAGAGTTACTTTGAACGGAAAACCGCAGTCGGAACTTCCAATGCCTCGACCATGTCTAAAACTGGCAGGTCTTGTCAAAATGAGGTTCGAGCTACGGGCCAGCTCATGACAGTTCGTAGGGCTTAAACTATCTGAGGACTATAGAGGTAAGTCTGGAAGATGCTCTAAAGCAGGATATCACGATTTACAATTCACAATGAATTTAAATATTTAATGTTTTTACCTTTAAATTTATCCTTCATATACAAAATACTTTTTATTTCAATCATTATAATTTGTCATTCATAAATACTTTTTGCAAGTACGTAAGAAGGAACTTTCAAATATTCCAAGCCAGTAGACGACAAAACTTTTCGTGAGCGATAAATAGTATCGCAATTGCGGGTAGAAAGTAGAGAGTTATTATCAACTAAATAACTAATGACACGAAATATATATTTGATAACAGAAAATATAATTCAACAAAGACTACATAATAAAATATCTTAAGAAAAGAAATGAGGAAATAATTATAAAAATCATGAGTATGATAAAGGAGAAACCGGCGCAAAAGTATAGCCCAATGATAAAAATGAACGGATCCATCGTTGATCCGGATTATTGAAACGTTCATTTTAACCTCGACAGCCGACCGAGAAGCCGCGAGCCGAAGACGACCCTTTCAAGACACCTGCGGACGAAAGCTTCTGCCAACTTCGCGGATTACGAACAAAGCTTACTGGAATGAGTAACGGACTCTCGAAAGGACTGTAAGTAAATTTCATTCGATTATAATGGCATAGACCTGATTATTATGATAATTAGGGAACTTAACATTTTTTTTTTAAATGTTACTATTTTGAGATTAATTCCAACATTGTGATGTAAAAATATGTACAAAAAAAATGTTGAAAATAACAAATGTAGCGTACATCAACAGCGGAATTATGTAGCAGACTGGCGAAAAGCCTGTGCGTCGATGAGCTGCGGCAGTTCGCGCGTGATCGAAGATGAAGCGAAAAGGCGCGAACCCGCAACTTCGCGTTCCTCGGCGATGAGGCAAACCCAGGTGCGGGACATGCGATTGTGAGGATCAAGTGCTACGACCGGAGTGTGCAGGTGAGCGAGGGCGAATCTGAAAGACCATGACTGAGCGACCTTTAGAGGCACTGTGTCGGGGAGGTTTGCACGCTCCTGTCAAGTGAGTAAGTAAAAGTAATTGAAAATGTAATGCTTATTCTTGTAGTTTTTAATACGCTTACATTTTTTACTATTGGACTTTTATAAATTTAAAAAGGCACATTTGAATTTAACGCAGAAAACTTTAGTAATTGAATTATTTTCTTTATCGAAAAGATAGAATTATGTTCTAGAACTTTATCTTATATCTGAAACAACAATAACAACGTCTTTGTTGTAAAGTATAACATAATTGATTTTCATTCTAATATAACTTTTAATCTTTAAAACTGACAGAATAAAAATTGACTTTTTCACGTTTAAGATGTAATTTTACGCGTCGAGAAAGTGAATGTCCGGGAAGTGAATGATGATAGAAGCTGCTTCATCAGATTATGACAGAAGCACAATAAATTAGAAATCTACTTCTTGCATTTTTATAACATTCTCTTTAATTTAATTTGTATTAATGACGAGAATTAAATACACATTTTCCAAATTATAAGTTATTCTTTTTAACCAGAACTGCATTGTAAACAAATATTCATTGTTAGAATGGGAATGAAACCCGTGACATATTAAGAGTGAAGATAATGTACTTATAAAGGAATGCTTGATAAAGGTGTAAGTAAAATAGTATAGTTAAAATTTCAAAAATATTATATAAAATATTATGGTATACTTAGAAATATATTTATATTGTACTCTTAGAAGTATATTTATTTATTTCCCATTGTTTGTATAATATAATAATTTTTACCATGATATTGTTAACTTCAATCATGATATTTTATATTGTAAAATACTTCTAATTCTTTCATATTCCAGCAGATAAAATTAATTGAGTATATCATATAGAAAATATGTACTACATTTTTTGTAATGAGGTTCACAATTACAAAGTATACTAGACCTTTATTTTACTTCGATGGTCAAGAGTAAGAAGGAAAATACAAAGTTTTACTGACAAAATACGAGTATCATTTTTCTCCTAGTTCTCGTTATATCTTTTATAAGACATTAAGCGCAAGAGGCGACAGGATCCTGTGATCCCCCTAAAAAGAGATCCATAATTCACGGTAGGGGGCGAATTACTACCATTCATCATCATCAATAGACCTTACGTGTAAATGAATCCTCTTAAATTCAAAAGTTTATGCATTTATACATCATTTCAAGATTCACTCTTTATTCGTTGTAATCACGTTATCATCATATTGAGTCTCTTTTTGGATCCATCCGTAAATTGCATAATAATTTATTGCATTATATCCTTCTAATATTTTTTTGGAAATGTCACCGGTCTAGGATTTTGAAAACAAAATTCTTTCTGCTATTCCATCATATTCCTTATCTTTAATGTGCAGCTTAAACAGTTCCGCCACCTTATAATTTCTAAAGTTCTTACAGTTTTCTAACCTCATAATTCATACAACATTTTGAAAACATTAGTGCCAATCACCTTATTCAACGGATGGAACTTGATTAAAATCTCCATTGAATTAGTAGATGTTGTTAACATGGATCCATTAATTAATTAATAGCCATCATCTAAACCCTATGAAGTGTTCAGAACATAGAAAATGAAGGATCCACTACGATTAACGAATAGATCGGTAAAATAAAAAGAACTGCTTTTACGATGTCTTCAACATTTGTAATGCTTAGAAGTTTAGATTTGCGAGCCAACACGACTTACGTATGGAATTAATGTAAAATATCCAAAAATAATGGGATCAATGCCACCAAACAGTCGAGCATATAGAAACGCCAAAACAAAGAAGGCATATAAACTCTTTCGAAAATATGTCCACCGTGAATGCTCTCCAACCTAAATTATTTACGTTCATGTGAAACTTACTTATTTATCAGATTTCCATTTTCTTTTCTCCAAGAAAGCTAAAGGAGCTCCAGGTATAGTTGGATAATCATAAATTTAAACTGCTTATAATAGATATCTGCAATGAAATGTTTAATTCGAATATCTACCCAAGCAGCTGACAAGACTTCTTTATACGCCCTATTCCCAAGGCTGATAGATAAAGCTTTAGACCGATCGCTCTAATGTCTTATGCTTTTAAACTATTTGAAACGATGCTCAAAAATCGTTTGCAAACGTGGGAGGAACAAAAAAGTATTATTCCATGCTACAAAAATGAATTCAGAAAATGCAAGTCTTATATTAAAAATGACAAAATAACTTTAATTTATACGAGAAATAGTTCTAGAAAAATTTTAATTCATACTTAAAACTGGCCAAAGTCCACTTTACATTACTATTTAGTGTATGCATTTTAAATATAATATACATTTTTTGTACATGTTTTGAAATTTCGTATGGAATGTAATGTACATTTTATTGATTATAATAAAAGCATGACCAATTTATGCATATTAATTTTCCCTTTCTTTAGCTTGTATGAAGTCAAAAGGTTTAGTTATCAAATATTTGAATTAGATAGATTATTACCAATAGATAGAAAATATGCACAAAAAGTGTGTCCGTTTTTTTATAAATGAGAACATTAATCTGGCTATCTGGTATTTTATACTATAAAAGTGGAATTAGTGTTCACCACGGTAACAATGAAAAAATTACCGAGTTGAAAAAGTCATTAATAAGAGGAAACATATAACTGCAATCGAATTCTATTTATATGTTGCTTTACAGGTAACATCTTTGGCACTCATCTTTTCATTCTCTACGTTTTCAAAGCTCTTTAAATTTGCATAATTTGACTTTAATATGTTTCCTCGCTTGCGGATCTCTGCTTGCTATGCACCTGCTGTATATATTATATCATTTAAAGTATGTATATAGTATTCACCGCATATATTCCTTATAATCAGTTTTATGCATTAACTTATTAATATACGTATAAAAGTATAAAAATTACATAAGAACATTTATATCCTGTAACTCCGTTTTAATTCAATTTTTCAATACTACATTAGTATTTTATGACTAGAAGTAGTAGACAAAGTATACCCTATATGACATACATGAAACCATTTCAAATAAATAAGTATACATCATAGATTAATAAATACAATAGGTAGTAAAAAAATAAACACCCAAATTGCTGCGTAAACTAAAGTAAACTAATCTCTATACTCATCTATACTATATCTAGTTGAAGTCAGGTCACTGCTTAAGGATTGCTTAATATTATATAATAATAGCATATATGTTCTTAATAAAGGTCGGTTGTGTTAATATATTATACTAATATAATACTAATGAAACCTTGGATTCATTTGATATAGTATTGTTATTAATCTACTTGTATTATTTTTCAAAGAATTATTTTTTAGTTATTATCACTTTTTATTATTACACATTCATTAGACATTTTTCGTCAGTGTTTTGACTGTTATATCGTTAAACATTACATGTCTACTTACATATAATTATAATAATAACTGAAGAATAAGTTTCTAGTCTAAAAATAGTTTAAATTTCTATTAGAGTTTCTAAGAAATGAATCAAATGATTCAAATGATGAACTAAAGTTTCTGTGGTACAAAGATAATTGTGAATTCTCGATCTTTTCTAGATTATATAAACACCCTTTAACAATATTTAGGATAGCTCTTCCTCTTAATAAATAATGTGTTTTTTATGTTATAATTTTTTATTGAAGCACTATAAAACTTTTGTGGAATCAATTGTTATGAACTTTTCTTGCAAAACCGAGGTTAATTCGTTATTAAGTAGAGGGATGACCACTCATAATATTAAGATTAAATCACTGAAACTAACGATTGTGAGAGCTATTCGTAGCCCTCCCTTTAAAAATAAATTGATGAATAAGGTATGAAGCGCGTATAATGGATAGAAGAGGGTGTTCATAGATTTGCCATATAGAGTGCATTTGGCAGAAAGACGAATATTCTACGGGCTTTATCGCGACGCGGCAGGATTTCCGTAAACTCGCCAAATTGGTAAGCCGAGGATGAATGCAATTCTTGCCATGGGAGTTCCGCTTTTTCAACGCACTGATATTTCTCTCATATGTGTCAATTTCAATGCTCGTCCATACTTTTTCTTATCTGCAAACTTTAGGACATGCGGGATATTCTTGGAGATACTGCAAACGCCAATATAGAATTAAAACCAGAGTTGAATTGATAGATAAGTGGGATGGTTAATGAAAAAGGATAATTAAGGCAAATTGGCATAAGTGACGTTGAACATTAATGGCACATTAGAAGGAAATAAAGAATTCATTCGTAGATCTGTAGGATTATCTGAGGCAGAGTAGTTATATTAGGGTGCGAGAATTGATACAAAGTAATTCTCGGCAATAGAAATGGCTGTGAAATATATATTACAGAAGCTTATACATACTTTCATACAAAAAATATATTTATTTTCCAATTGCATCTTTGCTTTAATAAACAAAATAATAAAATAATTTATTATAGGAATACCAGCTATATTTTTCTAAGAAGTTTGCTAGACATTATCTAGTTTTCCATTTGAAACTACTACAATTCATTTCTGTGTAGGCTTTCATTCCTTATATCAACATGTTCTTACTCCTATACAGCATTTTCTATATCTCTTCTCAAATATAAACTTCATCTTATCGTGAATTCATTCCCTTACAAAACTATCTTTTAAGTTGTTTAAGTTTATTTTTTTATTGGTTTTTTATCTGGCTAAATTTAGTTAGGTCTTCAATGGTATAAACATTCAATATCTAAAAAATGTCACGAGAAATTTTTCACCATATGCCGAATTTTCAAACAAAATTAAATTATTAACGGGAGTATACAATAATTTCTAATTTACATTATGAGTTCACTTTAAATCTTTTAAAATCGAAAACTATATACTATAATGTAATAAACCAACAGATTCTTGGTAAATTTTAGTCAACTACATTTTTTAATGTGTGCAATATAAAAAGGATTTATAGGGCACCTAAATAATTAGCATAAACTGTATTTTTTAAAAATTATTTAAACTTGTCGTAATTTTTATTCTTTATTACTGATATTTATAGTACAAGGAAGCAATTAGAGCAATCCTCCCTTTACTGTGGAATATTACATTAAGATTCTAAAAAAAATTGAACCACGAAATGAAACATAAACTCTCTTGCGATTAAAATTCTTCATTCAATTACGTCTAGTCATGTTCCCTTTCATCTTCAAAAGAAGACGATGTTCCAAATAAACTCGGTAAATTCCAGGGGAGTTAAGGTCCATAAAAAAAGAACAATACCCGGAGGCTTGTTTGAAAAAGGATGGAATGCTCCGGGTCCCATGGGTAATATCTGATTATTTTGGCTATTGATTTGCTTGTTGAAATCATTAAGGGTTGATTAATAACTAATTTAAAACTCGATAATGAACAGAATATTGAGACGTACTGTTTCAACCTTCTGCAGCTCCGATGCTTTCATTTGAAAAGGTAGTGCTCAGTATGCTCCCGCGGATCTTTTTTCCATCATGCCTTAGTGTTCTTTGTATACAAAGGGTGGTTTAATTAAAATAGTGTCAATCCTTGACGTACCAAGGCATTTACAGATGTTGCAGTCACTCAAAGAGCAGAGGATCGACAAAGACAACTCTTTTAAATCGATAACGATGCGTGACAGAATATTATATTTTTGTTCTACGTGAATAAGAATTAGGTATGAAAATCCTTTTAATAATTCATACTTCTTATTTGCATTAAATGTCTACAATCTTGTTCAAATAATTTAATTGTTTTAAAAAGTTTCTAATAAGTGATTTTATGCGAGGCAATAATTATTCAATTACTATTGTTTTTCATGTAAATAAAGTACAATCTCTTAAAACAATCTCAAATTGATTGGAAGTGCCAGTTTTAATCAAATTTTAGTTTGAAGAGTAGATCTGTTTGAATAAGGCATAGGATAAAAATATAACTCGGATTAAACTATGGAGGTAGACAAAGTTTTGTGGCATCTTTCATAAGTCTTATTCTTGCTGCTTAGCTCAATAAAGTGAATAGAAGCCAATTTTCGAAACTATCTCAAAGAAGGGCGGATGTAATATATCCAACAAAGCTTGTGCGTTGCCCTTTGATTTCTATTTCGTTGAGTAGCGTACGAGGTGACGGCGTGTTGAGATTTGATGGAAGAGATTATGTATTCTAATAATGTAAACTTTTCGTCTCGTGAAATTGGCGTGAGTTGAATCCTGCGCCATGGAAGCTTCTCCGAGGAAAGCCACAAGTCTTTGAAAGATGTTCACTGGATAAATAGTTGTTTCTAGACATGTAGTAAGAATATTACTTGACATTCTTTTCTTTTGTGTATCCAATGAAAATTGAAACCAGGTGATGTTTATTTGCTGTTTAGAAATCAAAAAACTTTTATTGTATAGAAATTATCAACTAGTACTAATAAAGAATTAAAGGAAAAATTCATTTAATTCGATGTTTTAAAAAAATCACTAATTAAACTGTCTAAAATTTACATAGTATCCGAAGTCATTGTTAATTTAAACAATAATTTATCCTAAGGTAAAACATTTTATATTTTAAATTAATAGAATTTCTTTAATCTACTTGTATTTTCAATTTACAGCAGCTAAAACTTGTACTTAAAAATATAAGAATTCCACTTTCGGGTGAAAACAAATGAAGCTTGAAAAAGCTTGAATTTAACTGTTTTGCGAAAAGCCTTGACACACTAGCGTTGAAAATGTATATTCTTTGTTAATATTTCGTCTTTAACAGATTTTGAAAAATGATATGTAAACGTGAACAACACAAATTTTAGAAGCAACTCGTTGAAGATGATTGGTCTTTACGACCTGTATTTATTGCTCACCTCCAATTTTATAGACTTCACAAAAGTCCGCGGACGACTTTTCCTACCACTTTTTCTCCCTTTAACTTATTCTTTACTTCCGTATATTCACGATTTGTTCTTTTTCGGTCTGCTTTCTTTATGATATGTCCACCTGCAACTCAAAGGTCATTCCCATTTACTGCAAGCAAGTTAAGAAGAAATTATAAGACCAAGTTTTTCCGTAAATTCTTTTACAACGAGACGCTGGTGGCAAGGAACATGGGTCGAATCAGCTCGTTCATTTATGACTAGACGATAAAATCGGTCGCAATTGCGCGAAGAGAAAAATGCGCGAGACTACCGGTTAAAAGCAAATTTTAAGCGACGATAAAACATCTTTCGTATATAAAAATTTAATACTCATAATAGAGGTCATCTTTGTTCATTTATACTAGAAAAAGAATCGCCAGTAGCGTAGTCACTCTTTTAAATAAATAGTCTTGAAGGCATTCAAAAACTCAAAGTCAATATTACTGCATTCTTTCTTACATACAATCGCACAAAAAGATAGTCAAGAAACGGAGTGTCGGCGCAAAGTAGCTCGCGGCGATGCTCAAGAAAGATTTTCTGCTCGATGGACAGACAGAAAGAAAGAGAAGGAGGGAGAAGAGGGCGCGAACGGGAGAATGAGGGTCGCTTAGAAATGTGCGCTAGAGGGAGTTGTATTCGGAGCGTATTCCCACGGAGCGGTCCCTATATCCTTAGGCGCCACCGGATCTGCGCGGTCGTCATTACCGATAATAACGGACTGGTGCGCGCGACCATCGATCGGCGTCTTTTTGTGTGTCAGTCTACCTTCAAATATTCATTCTGAATCACCTCTGTTATTCTTCAGGCATTGTTTCTTACTGAAATAAATTAATAATGCTGATATACTGTTCGTTATTTTACATAAAAAGTATTAGAATACTGGGAAACGTCTGATTGGTTGCGTGTAAAAATTGATCTCTCAATAATACGCGATGAGCGTATATTTTGAAAACTATGTATTTGTATATATATACACAGATACTTATCGTTGCAAATAAAAAATAACAGAGGCTGATATTATAATAAAATAAATACACTGTACATATATATACGAGTAACGTGATATCCCTTTATCGTGTAATTGAATTTTCTGAGTTCATCAATAACGGCATCAGTACAAATATATCTTTGAGCATTAATCAACGTTGTCATAAATACTATTATCTATGCATTAAAATAAAATATAAAATATATAACGACAAGTCTTAAAATTAGTAAAAACTTGTGAACAAATTATTGAAAATAACCTGAAAAATACGTAATGACTCTAATTTTAGTAATGTTGCTATATACATGTGTGAATCAAAGCACCATTTTGCGATAACCATCAATAATAAAAATGTCACGTGGCCTCTCCTCTTCGGGAGCGAAGCGATAAATCAACACAGCTGCTCATTGGAGATCGATTATCCCGATCTCATTCGATCCCTATACTTAAGCGGTCGGTGTCTTATCGGACCTTGCAAATCTTCAGCGAACGGTGCACGAGTCTCACCCAACGTGTGTACGCGCACTTATTACTAGCACTTCCTTGCATCTTTTTTCCTCTGGCGCTTGGTGTCCGAGCTTCATACGCCAATCGCTTTTTGCATGCGAAAAATTCTTTGTACGTAAATGCGATACAGGCACACGTATGTAATATTATATGCATATATAAATACGTGCCGGTATAATAATAATTTTTTATAAGATTGATTTTAAAAGATATTTGCTTAAGCGCAGAAGGAAAAGAACCTAATTGGTTTTGTTGCACTCGTTAATTTTTTAGCACAATGTATATCGACATAATGGTAAACTTAATGTTACTGCTGTAATGAAAATTTTTTATCAATTTTATTGCTTTGATCTAAAATTGATATTATTAAACTTCAATTTCGTTATATTATATTGTTATCAATCAGTTTAATGGGACTAAATTGAATTTAAAAAAATTGTAATAAATTGTTTTTTTATCTTATGTAACATAATATTTTACGATATAACCCAATGATTATGTTTAATAATTTTAAATTTATTGTAATTTTACAAAAATTTGATATCGATACAATAAATTTAGATTGCTACTTTTACTACTAGCTTTTACGCGCACTATCGTTTGAAATTTATACTTATTTTTATTTGCATTGTCATGCCATTGGCACGAAGAAAACGATAATAGATACTGAAGTGTAATTTTTAAGCTACAGCTACCAATTTTCATTTTACATTGAGACAATCACATTCTCTCATTTCTCATGCATTCTTACCACCCCCGTTAATACTTTTATCTTGCAGGCGATGATATCGACAAGCGCACAGAGGCTTGACTGCCGCCTTCGGATAATATCAGTTCGTCGACCTTCGGCTACGCAGTGCCGATAATTACTCTCGATACGCAGAAGAAGAGGCGGATGAGTAACGTGCGTGAATACTTAACTCGTCCGGCCCTTTACCTGAGGCAATGATACTTAAAACGCATACCAGAACAACGTACCGACTTTTACATACACGAGACTGAGCCTCAACACCAAAGATTTAGGTAAAAAAACGTAAAACGGTTGAGCGCTTATTCATCAGCTATCATGTCATTTCTTATTTGAGTTCTATATATTTTAAGTTTAAATTATTTACAAGGGAAGTGAGCAGTGTCACCTGTATCTTCTAACAACATAATTTTGTGAAATCATCTGTTATGTGCTTGAAATTTCATATTAGAGCTTTTATACAAATAAGTCATAATACATAAAATGTACATTAGTCGTTTTTAAAAATTTTTATTCGTAAAGTCTGCGGTAAAATCTCTACATATCTAATAAGTGCGTGGCCCTTGTTCAAAGCTCTTTATCACGCCTGCAGCGATTTACCGAATTCTTCTTGCTATGCGATCCCGCCATTACGATGGATAAGCACTTGGAATAAGATAAAAGTCAAACGCGTAAGCGCGAGGTCTACCATTATGATTATGCGCCCTCTGCTTGTGCGCATATTTCATGGATTTTTGTCGATGGATTGAATTCGATACAGCAAAGGATCGGGGGTGCGATTATCTGATTGAATCAAATATCCATGCATCTTCGGGGGCAGGCTCCACTTGTGTTCTTGCTGCGGCCGCCGCTGCCGCCGTGCATATTTATTATCTTTTACGAGGGCTCGTTACGCGTCCTAAGTTACGCAAGTATGTTTTTTAAGATACACGCTGCTGTATTAATTGAAGGCTTGAAGCCTGACTTTTACCACCTGTGATAGTCATGAAAATTCATAAAAAGATGCTTCAACCGACTTTTGATTTGGCACATGCTACTGCATATAAAATTATTTGTTAATTATATACAATTTAGATAACGTACATACGTTCAATTCAATTTCTTTTATATTCATTGAAAAATCTATCACCGATTGATGAATTGATCTGAAATATACGTTCATGATATTATAGTTATGTCAGATGTTTTTGAAGATTTTTGTAACATACTTAAACGTTATTTTTTGCTTTACCATTTTTGTCCATATTGAATCAAATGTATGAAGTATAATTTTTTTTTCTTTCATTTGTCAAATATTTAATAAAGGCTTAGGAAATAATTGCATCAGCTTACATTTTTATCATTTACCCATCTATATATCATTACCTGACTAATCATAGTGTACGAAGCCCGTGGCTCCCAAAAAATGCAAATCCTCGCTTATACAATTTTTCGCTCTCGCAGAAGCAGGTCAACTTACATATACATGACGTATTGCACGGCCCAATTGCAAAGCAGACGCCGTTTTCGCGATAAGGGTGCGCGTTGCATCACCTGCCACAGCCTCAGGCGACCACGGATCATGATCATCGCGGCGAGTAGTGCGGCACCTCCCCCACGAGCTTCTTTTTTACATGGCAGCTGCAGTGTGTTGCCGAAAATTCAAACGTACGTGCACTGGCATTCGAATCTTTTCATGTAGATACGCTATACGGTCAATTATGTGAAGCACTATTTTCGAACAGCTTGCCCGTACTTTTTATTTGTACCCCTTTTTCGAACGATACCAAATTGGCGTATCTCGAAGGCGTGTATTATATGACTCGCTGAGGTGCACATGTAATAGTTATTTCGGTAATTGTTTTGAACCTTGAAAGAAAAGGAGTACTCAATTTTTTATATACATAACAAGTTTGCGTATACTTTTTGAATAATTCCTATAATTTTGTTTCATCAATTTAGATAAAAACGGTATTTGTTTTATTACAAAAACTGTATTTATAAAATACATGTGCACACCTCGTGCACTCAAGTCGATACATATATTGTTTACATATGTGCTTCATTTCGAATATACTTCATTTCGTATACAAAAAATGTATGTAACCGAGTTTGTATCCTTTATATCAAAGATAAGAATACTAAGTATGTTTACTATGATTATCAAATTTTTTTTATATTTCGTAATTTAAAGCTTTCTTACCCATTTACTTATAAATTTTAGAAACAAATTATATATTTATTGTATTTTTTCTCCATTTCTGTTTTTTTACGTATGTGCCATTGTCCTTTAAATCTATAATACTTGAGTTTATCGTCTATAATGATTATTATGATTTAGTTTTAGTGTGTCACTGCAGTAATGTTATTCATTTTGTATTTTAATTTTTGAATTGTAATTTACAATTGCAATTAAAAGATTATAATTGATTTATTTTTTGAATTAAGTTTACTCAATTTTTTTATACACTTACACACACCACGATTTTATTTTGCATACGTTTGATCAAAGTTGTCAATAGTTATGATTGAGAAAAATGGAAAATAGAATTGAAATTTGGTTTGCCGATAGAATTTAACTTTACAGTGAAAAATGCGTTTAGAGCTAGATTAAATCCGTCTTGACGGGGGGATTATCTTCACTTGAAAGGAGAAAAGAGGTTTTAACTAAATTCAATTTAATTCTATCAATTATAAAATTCAATAAAACGAACTAATAAATTTCGACTAAAATAATTTAGATTTTTATTAGAAAAGAGAAATTGTATACATTTTGCAACGTATAAGGCGATATTATGCGCACATGCAAGCATATAAATTATCTTACTAGGAGTGATTACTTAATATCATCAGCTCTGTGATCACTGTAACTACAAAACTTTCAACAAAAATATTATTTGTCGACGGAATAGAATATCTCTTGGTCTAAGATAGTGAAAGATTGAGAAACCGAATATATTCTCACGTATGGGTTCAAAACTGAGGTAGGTGAACCGTAGGGCATTTCGACCGTAAATCAAGAGTCTTCATACGAATCACCGGTCACGAATGTCGGCGAACCATTTTTCCACCAATGGAAGCCGAGGTGCTCGATAAAAACACGGTCGGCCTTTGTAGGCCGAAGAAGGTGTAGCAATAATTTTACCCACCAGAATTTCTTCCTCCGTACCGCGTGCAATCAATAGTTTCGGCGTCGTTTCACTACACATTGTGCATTAGCGAAAGGTTTACTGTATTTATATGCGAATAAAATGTTGGATTCGGGGTATCACGGGTTTCCACAACATGAAAAATCAGACTAGAGGAATATCTTGAGCAAAATATTTATTCTCATATTTATTTACATGCAGTTGGGCCATAAACTAGTTAGTTTGGCAAAACGTCTGCACAGAAACGGCTGATATTGAAACGTTGTATTAGATAACAATCGCTTTCATTTATCTTGATTATAGAACAAGCGACCAATCAAGTTTATTCATGCTAGTCCCTACTTCGGTCATAAAGAAGCAAAGGGTGTTTTTGATTAATGTGTGTATCTTGTCGGTCCTTCATTAAAAGGCAGTATTGAGTTTGAATCACGTAAATTCTGCATTCCCATCCAATCGCTTTAGATAGATGTAACAAACGGAAAATACAAGAGTGAACGTTGAGAGTTAGTGCTTCGGTCAAGTTACGAGAAATTTCAGAGAGAAGCCTGGAATTTTCCACTTTCTGTGCAATAGCCTTTATCAGATTTTCAGGGTTGCAGGTATTTAATCGCAATTCCGATTCGAGTAGTTTTCGCAAAAGAAAAAGCCTTTTACAGAAAATATTAATTTAAAAATTTAGACAAATATTCAATATATTTTATTTTCATTTTTACTTATATTTACTTTATTTTAAATTATAACGTAACGTTCAAATAAAATATTATATAATATAAGCAATACATGCTTTATAGCTATTATTCCAATTCATTTTCAAGTCACTGAAAGGATTACTTTCTGTATTTTCTAAAATCTTTAATACTATATATATCAGCGGTAAATATTCGCGCAATTTTGAGTTTGTAGCTGTTGAGCTTAATACTAGTGTACTAAGTTATCACGAAGCGGCTTTTAAAAGTATATGTTTAAATTTCACGCATAAGGAGTGTTAAAAAGAGAAAGTGACCGTTTATGACAAGGTATCTTATACGGATCATTATTTGGTTTTCGCAACTTATGCTTTGCTAAGAGTTTAGTAAAAGGTAGAGCTTTAATTACAAAAGTAGTCGCATTTCAAAATTATAGTTTCAATATAAAAATAGAAATATGAATAATGTATGTACTAAATAGTTCCGTATTTAATACGTCATATTTAAAACTAGAGGACTATTTTAGATTGTAAAATTGAATTGAATTTAATCTGTTATAATAAATTATGAAACAAATGCAAGCTTAAATTTACTACGGTAGTAGCATTTATGCATAGCAATACAAAATCTTATTCATCGTACTATGTAAAGTCATACCTAAATTGATTTAATATAACACGTAGTTGTTCCATTGAATAGGATTTCCGAATAAAATTTAGTAGTCTATTAGTTCGACTGGCCGTAAAGAGAAGACGAAGAGACAATGGCAGAGCCACTTTCCGCCATTCCCCGCGTCTCCTGGCAGTCAATAAAAGCTCGTTGCTGTAAAGCAGTGCGATTGAGACAGACATGTGTCAAGAAAAGACGAATATCTTGCTAAGACAGCGTCTCGAGAAGGTTCGTAAAAGGTGTGAAATTAATCGAGTAAGAAAGGATTGAAAAAATAAGTTAAGTTCCTGTAAAGAAAAGAGGATTGTGAAGTACACTACTGCTCTATAAATGATTCCGGTATGTAGCTAACGCAAGGTATGCTCATTGAGTAAAATAAAAGCATATCTAATAATTTATTTTGTCATTACTTAAATATTACGTACTGTTCAATTTTACTGCACCGTTAAACTGGGATTCGAGTTAATGGATTATTCGTAAGTTTATGTCGAAGGGTTTTGGAAGATTAAGATTAGAGTAATAATTATTAGAGATCAGCGTGATGGATGAGAATAACTAGAAACTGGTAACCGCATAAATGAGATATACGTGCAAAATAAACTGCCTTCGCATCAAATATTTTTGCGCATACTTTTGTGTTTGTAACATACGCAATTGACTGCTTGCATACTAGTAGGGTAAGATTACTCTTTCAAACAGTAACTATATATTTGTACAAGAATTGAAACTTTGAAGAATTTAATATCGAAAGAAGAGTGCAAGTAAGGGTATGAGAGTACGGATTATAATTAATGAATTATCATAAGTATAAATAAAGTTATCCAGCAGCAAATTAAATTTGTTAATGTTGAGGTCGGAAGGAAGCAAGTGGAGGTGGGGTAGAACGAAGAGTTGATACGTGTGAGTAATTTGTATTTATTGAAGATGTAACGTATTGAAGATAACAAGAGTGCTCAAGTAGTCAGGTTGCGAGCCAGCGAGAGAGCGACGAGAGAGCCGTGGGCCGCGAGCGACACCTGCCGCGCTTTCCCCCACTTTTCCGCAGCCCTTTGTTCGCCGGCGTCGCGCGAGCAGCTAATTCCGTCGCTTTCCCGCGAATTTTCCCCCTTTCCAACGATTGGCCATCCGTCGGCGGCCGCTTCCCAGCAGCACGCGTGCAGAACATGTCGGCCGAAAAGCATTGCGGAAACAGGCGACACGCGGGCAGACCCTTGGTCTGGACTCACTCTCGCAAGCACTTCCCCAACTCGAGAGACAGCTGATTTGGCCTGTCCGTCGGCGGCCGCGGGCAGACCATATGGCCCGGCTCCCCGCGAGCTTATTCCGCGAAGATCCCCGCCGCGCTTTTCTCTCTCTGTTTCTGCTTAACTTTGTCGTGCCGCGATCAAGCCATTGTTGTGCGAGCGGTGCCTTTGTCATTGATTTCGGAGCGACGATTTGAGGCGTCGCTATATCTGTCCGTAAGAAAATTACCCAATAAAAATTAAACTTTTTAAATGATATCATTTATACATTGTTTTTTCTATATTCCTACATTATTTAATGTTTCCTTGTTCAGTTATATAAAAACAAATCAATTATACAGTAAAATACATGGTATAAAAAAACTTTGGGCAAATAATTGTACAGTAATTTTGAAGTGCATAAGTGTGTGAAGCATGCGTGTATACAAAGTTAACATTACCGCACGCTATAACAAACCAGCAAATGTGTATTGGTGAAAAAAATTGGCGTCGGTCGGAATTCCGTGTAGATAAGGCGTGAATCGTGAAAGAAGCAATGGGGAATTGCACTTGCTAGAGACGAATAGTGCGCGGGCCAAGATAGCCAGAGACGAGACTCGGGGCGAGAAAGTGGAGACAGGCGCGCACGAACATGTCGGAGTAATGAATCGCTCCCCGAGCGTGTTATCCCTGACAGAGAGGCGCAGACTTGGTGGCATGGGATATCCTTCCGCTCCCGTATAAACTCTCCCGCGGTCGTCCAATTCAGCGAGCCTAGGCAACATAACCTGCCGTTTATTACAAGCCATTATCCCGCGTCGTATATATGTATTCGCGACTCCGTCATCGGCTCCGCTCGTTGGCTCTACTCTATCTTTGCAACCCCGCAGCGTCAATTTTCTAGCGACAATGCCACGAACCAAGCGTGTACCAAGTGTGTATATATTTAACTGTCAATCTACAACTTCCAAGCTTATCATCGTGAGTTTCTGCTATTATGGGGTTCCCGAATCTCTTAAAAAATCGGAAGGAGGTTTCTATGATTGATTTAATTTAATATACCGCTTGAAATTTTATTATGAAGTAAGTTTTACTATGTATCTATTCTTAATCAATATTACAGATTTTATATAAATGTTATAATGAATCTTATAGGATTTATATAAAATGAAGGTTACTTTTAATGACGAAAAGGTCATTTTAACAGATTGATTTTCTTAGCTGCATTACATTCAGATAATATAATATTTCCCTTTTCCTGAAAACTTGTTGTGGTACAGTAAATGAAGTACTTTATCATATTTAAGATAAAACAATATGTTTAGAAAATCACTTTAGAAAATCAGTTTAAGTTTTGAGTCTGATAGAAATAAAATTGTAAAAAATTTACAATATGTCCATTTAGACAAGATTGGATCAGTAAAACATCCAAATCTGAAAACAGAATTATAATAAAGACAAAAAGTACTTTCAATTAACTATCTAAGTATTCAATCTCTTGCCATACATACATGCAGGAAGTTCTGTTTATTATAAAAGTATATTCTTTGAAGAATATTTCTTAAAAACAATGAATATTGGTATGATCTAAAATCTCAGGGTTATATATGATGTTGTTAGATAATAGCAATGATATTAATGAAAAAAAATTAATAGCAACAATAATAACTATATTATTGAGCTTGATACAGGTTGTAAAACTGAAAGCTACCAAAATTGTGTTCAATTGATCCAGTATTTTTCATGTTAACTCATTTTTTCACAGAAGAGAGATGAAAGATGTTAGTTAGTTGAAACCATGTGTTTGTTATGATAAAGGTAAGAAGAATTACAACTCTTATATAGGTATAATAACAAACAAAAAAGCTTGGCGATTAAAGTGGAACAGCTTTGGGTTAAATGGTACAAACGCTAAATTATACTCTTCATAGTGAGGTTTACGTGGCGCTATATAAAAAAAAGAGGTTTTAATCTCACTCCATGTCTCATCACCAGTTTATTATTGAATTTTTTAAACATCCATAATTAATCATTTATATTACGCCGATAATATAACGGCATATAATAAAATACATACTATAGAATTGATGTACACTATTATGCTATCTTGCGAGCGCTTAATTTTCAACTCGGGAAAATATGAGGAAACTTGTTGGACGATACTCCTGTGCACGAGCAAATTCTTGCATATAGAATAAACTACGAGGCATTCGATTACTTAAGCGGAACTGAAAAAGGCGGAGGACGCTTCTGGCTTTGCGCGCCCTTAGATGATATATGCGCCGATGGTAGCACGTGCATCTACTTGGGAAAACGGCCAAGTTCTCCCAAGGACCACAAGAAGGTCGCGGGAGGCTGATCCTCGTATTTACTGGTTGCCGAACTTTGCGTCCAACTTTGCTTCCACCGCAAAACGATTTAGTTGGGCTCCTCTATGTTGGTGACCCACTGATCCCGTAGAATCATTTCCGCGACCCGATTTTCCTGTATCCCTGTATCAGAAGTAAAGTTGCATTAAGTAGAATCGATCTGCTCGACAATTTTAGAGTAAGCCGTATTTCATTATTTTTAATTGATTGATATTAAAATTGGAGTAATTATTGCCATGCATATAAAAATACATACTTATACATAGAGACATATGTATAAAAATTTGCATATAATGCATACGTTATAAAGTTATAGCACTGAATTAAATAATACTATATTAATGTAATTTCATAACGTAGATTATGTGTAACCTTTTTTTAACTTAAGAAACATTTTAAAAGTATCTGACCAAATAAAATTTCTTTCTCACAGTTGATACAATACGTTGACTCTCAAATTATATTCGACGGCAGCTTCTCATGCTGATAAATTTGAGTTCTTTTGCCATTTTCTTTGATAATACTACCATCGCTTAGAAAAACAGAAGGAAATGATGAAAGGTCTGAGTTTTCTAGAAAATTCGAGTAATACTATTCGCAATTACTCAATTACGCGAAATGCATGTTATTAAGGGGTACTCTGCACTTTGCCCACCATTTTCTCCCCCAACGGGGAGTCATGGGGCGCAACACTTGGTGCGCGCACTTTGTTCCACCCAGGACCGTAAACGTAATTAGAGTACGGATTATATCCCTAGTTTTATTATTCGTTTCTCCTCGTTTTTTCCTTAACCTATACCCCAAGAGAGCGAATGCCTTGTCTAGGTAAAATTCTAACTAGTGACTCTAGGTATTGCACGCACGAACTCGCGTGCGAACTATTTAAATTAATTCTGCAGTTTACACTTTTGATACAAAATAACGCAGCTCCAAATCTATTTTTGTTCGCTCTTCAACAATTGAATATATCGTTAAAAAGTAAAATTAAAGATTCGAATTATAAGTAGGTAATAGCACGAGTAGTATTTAATTGTAGGAGTCGCAAGTGTCGTAAACGCGGGTATATTAATGTTTGCATTAACGTTGAGTACCGGCGATGAAGCGGACTGTAAAGTGGAATTGAACACGATGCTATGTGCACTGTGAAAGGAAGGACAGAGCAGAAATTCGTACGGATGCGAGAAAGACAGAAACGGAAATGGTCGAATGCAAGCAAGCAGAAGCAATTATATTAAATGAACTGTTAGAAAATGTAATAGGCCCGTGCAATATCATTGTTAAGTAGAAGGCATTTTCACCGCTTTCAGAATTAGATGAAATGTACATTTTTCCCTTTACAACTTTACAATTTTTTAATGCTGGTTACTAATATTAATAATATTATTGCTCTTAAGCATTAATAAACTCTTATTTCAAGACTTATGTAAGCTAATATAGTGAGACAGAATATAAAAGTCTTCAAATACTTGTTAAAAACTTATGTCAATTGATGACATATGATATTGAATTAATTTTTATAAGATTTGATGTTAAAAATCTTTTTTGTAAAATAAGCTGTACACGTAAGCTGTTAAATCTATGTGTATTTGTATAAATATTGAACTATTTTTTAATTTAGAATCGAGATCATCCAAAAACTTATTTAGACCATAAATTATATCCATGAATTCAGAAAAAACTCGTTTAAATTTCTACCAAAAAATATTTAAAATTTTTTCACTTTAGTTGAAACTTACTTCTACCAACAGAAAATCATGCGTACATCATAGGAACATTGCTAACCACTTATCAACTTTTTTAACTCTTTTTCTTTATCGTTATACACGGTCATCCAGTTTCTTAGGTTGAAATGTCTTTCTATTCACAAAGACATTATTGAATTTTCCACGCGCTCGCAACTTTCCACCTATTTTGATGCGCGTTCGCTAGAATTTCCGTCAAGGGGATGCACTTACGAGGCATTTAGTCTTATGAAAGATTTTATCAGAGCAGTAAATATGGACCACTAACCCATTTTACAATTTATAAACTTTTGATTTTATCATCGGTTAATACAATCACTATTATAAGTACTTCGTTTTCTAATGCGAATGCTTAAATTTTTGTTTTAAAGAGGTTAATCTTTTCTCGGCAGCAATTGAATATCTCTGATAGTACTAAAACTAACAAGCTGAAAAAAGTACTCGTTTGAATAATCGATAAATTTTTTGCAACTAATATATTTTTTGTAGATGAATAGTACATAAAATGTAGCGTATCACTTATTGATTCATTTTGATTGAGCCATTTACATATCTAATACAGTGTTCTATATTCGAGCTGTCTCCCAACTCCGTGACAACAAGGCGACTATAGAAGAATTTTATTCGGGTACCAGGGCACTGTCTCTGCTTCCGCGGTTGCTGCTGCTCACTCATAGCGATCCTACTATGTGGTTGTGAGAAGGCATGACTGCACGTAGATAGTAGAGGGCTATGATTCGGGAGGTTGTGAGGAGCAGGGGGAAGATGACACCAATAGTAAGTAGAACGGGCTTGTCACAATTAAAATCGAGGGTTCAGCTCAAACGTGTTTACTTTATTTATCAATGTTACAACGTGAGAAGGCTTTCTGGCTGCCGCGTGCAAAAATGGAAGATACAATAAACGTACCACGTTTCGTGCACGTAGCATTCCATACTTCAGGCAGAGGGGATCATTTAAAGCCCTAGAACTGTTTCTTATGCAGTCTCTTGCATCACCTCTTTATGCATATGTTGAAATATTTCACTTCTGAAAACAATATATCTTTTCTTGAAATAGAATTTCAAATTATCTCAAGATCCTCCTATTTTGCTCTTCTACTTTTCTCCGTTTTGTTTACTTTCTTCACTTTGTTCATTTTGACAACTCACATAGAAAAATTAGACTTGTTTTAGACATCGCACCAAACACAACTAAACCATAGCAATTCGTTTTGTATATTGTAATTTAATATTATGCTGTACTTTATTTAAATATAAATAAGCATTTTGTTCTAACCAATTTATTGTATTACCATCAACTGCAACATTTGGTTCATCGAGCCAGATTCTACAGCAGATTTTTAAAATAACTTCAAAGTATAATGTAGTTACAATATATATTACACAAGACTCAAGAGCTTTAAAGAGAAGCTTTCAACTTTTTCTACAAAAGAACCATCTATCACTGCAATATTCTTTATACAGTGAAGAAAAAGCAACAGAATTTCATAGAACTACTCATTGGAGATACATCTCACTTCTGTAAACGGGTCCTTTATTCTATTAAAGTCGAACATAATCTTTCAGCAAGCAGTTTTGGTAAGTCGTTATCATGTTTTGTTGAAACAACTCCTGATTTGTGAGTTTTCAAAGGATTGACTTGAGAGTTCACCAGCGTGCATATGTTTATGCTTATACTTCTCGCCTTAAAACGCCTAAAACGGCACGCATGAATATTGGATAAGATATTTATTTTTTCAATAATTGGTTTCATATGTTCTATAGAACATATCGCAGTTGAATCCTTACAACATATGCAAAAACAAATTGTTTAAGCGTGATAATTAAGCTTACGCCTTTATTTAAAAATTCCAGTTTGTCATACGTTGAACTAAGTTTATGCTTCAATTATTTTCAGGATAATTGCCAAAAGACTATTATTAAGAAAAAAATGCAGTTTTAAAAGGTAGTCTTCTCGAAAAAGAAGAATTGATGAAAAATTGTTAAGCTGGGAATTTCAAAGAAACATGTAGAGCTTTCGTCCGAATATGCAATGGAGCTGCATTATGGAAAATATAAACGGCCGTACGCTAAGGTAACAATAAGAGACGAACTAATGACCAAGTAAAATAGTACGAGGAAGAAGGAAAGAACATCTAAAACATGGTACAACGAGGAAATTAAGACGATATAAAGTGTACGCTTTGTTCTTTCCATGCTTTAGTGTAGGTACTTAAAAACATTCTCTGTTTAGTCCACCGAGCAGACAATGATAAATCTGTGTCCATAAAAATTCTTGAAGGCTTTTGCAAAATTGAAATTCATGGTTTGGTTGAAAATTTAAATATGACGTACTTAAGTATTTTTAATTAATTGTATAGAATAAAATAATTTAATCAATTATATAGCATTATAGAGGTGAAATTCTAAACGATCACCTATTTTGTTTTTAAATACATCTTAGCTGTTTATGTGGTGAATCTCATTTGTGATTTAACTTTAAAAAATCAATTGTATGCTATTGCATCATTGTACGCTATTTTAAGCTGATTGGTATGTCTGACTAGTTTTAAGCGGTTTTGCATTTATTGCTTCTCTTTATTTTTACATATCTCAATAGAATTTTATTTATCGCATGTACAGGCATTTAAATAAACTATCATAATAATGCTCCTATAAAAAATCTGATTGTCTATGTCAGATTTTGAAAACTCGGTATAATGATATTCAAAGAATAGATTCAATTCAAGCGGAGTTCTGCATGAACATGAGCATAATCTGCAGTCTCCGACCAGGGATAGATATCTAGAGGAAAAATAGCTTCCGTGCAGCGATTCGCAGCCGCAAGCGCATCGGAGAAGATCAAGAGACATAATAATGTGCACGCGAAGCAAAGTAAAAAGACGAAGCCGCGAGGAAAAGATGACGGAGGAGGTTGCCGGAAAAAGCTGGACGCGTGACTGGAGTACGTGGCCGCGGCTCCGAGACTGGCCCCGAGGCCACGCTTATACGTGCGCCGACTAAGTGCACCTGTCGTTCGCGTGCGACATATACATGAATCTCGCGATGTACGCCCGGCGGACACGGCGAGCACGCAAGATTGAGACGAAGAGAATGGCTGTTATTGAAACGCGCCTCGCGGGGCCAAAGTCCGCGGGCAACTGGTGGTTTCTTGTACGAGTAAGTTTATATTCTTTGATTATTTTTCACTGTTTTACATGAATTTTGTTTCTTGGATGTATAAAATTGATTCAGATTATTTATACATTTTCATATACAATTCGTGACTACTGTATTTAATCAGTATAATATTGCAATATTATAGAATTATAATTAAATTTATATGTCTTTCTTATATGATATTAAATTAAAATGAGGAAGAAGACAAAAGTGAAAGAATTAAAAAATTCAGCGTGAAGCTAAGAGATTAGTCGAGAGCTTTCTCCAAACCTTCGGAATGCATCATTTTGTAGTACTGGCATTCGAAATATTTCATTAAAAAGCTAAATTAAACTTTTAATTGCGATGTCGTACTCAATCAATTCATGAATAATTGCGGTGTAATATTATATTAGTATGTAATTAGATCAATAAAGTAAATTATTAACAATAATATTCTTTTATACTTATAGTATTATGAAATAACAATAATATCGGCTCTTCTTCAATGAATTATAGTTTAATTACACAATTCGGCAGCATTATAAAACTTTGAAAAGATCTCAAACTCTTATTAAATACTTATTTAAATGTTACCGGATTCATAAAAAAAGGTTATGAATATGTCAAAAATATCTAATAAAATATTTCTAAAATATTACTATGGCAAATAAATTATTAGCTATGAAACACAGATGAGAATGAAATTTTATTTGTAGTTAAGCAACTTAACGAAGAGTAGTATAAACACCTCTTTTTAGTATTAAGTACCCTAGAAAGGTCTTAAAACATGTTATATACGCCTCGAATACTGAATGTCCATTATATTTCAGATATAATTTAAACCAAAATTAAATAAACACTCTACCAGTATAATCGTATATGTTTCTCTTCTTATATATTTACATTTTATGTAAAAAATTACCGTAACAGATAAACAGTTATTTCGGTGCAAGTCCAAAAGGGGGATATGCGGTCTCTCTCTACGCGCGACGACGACCCGGAAGGTGAAGGCGATTTGGGTCGATACAGGGCTTATAGTCGTGCTGACCCTGTTTGATCAGGCGGGCGGACGAAAATCTTGTGCCCTCATGGCCTGAGCGCTTCTAGACTCTAGTCTCTTGAGGGAAAGGAGGTGCACGAGGGATGGATGTGATCCGTTCCTATTGCCACGTATAGGCTGCATGGGGAGGGCGCCGAATCTCTGAAAGTCGAGCAGGTTTTACTGACCAGAGACGTACTGCCCGTGAATTGGTAGAGCGAAGGAAAGCCTGCAATAAACTTACGAACATAAAATAAATTTAAAAAATATCCCTACGTAAATTTAAAATTTTTAAATCAGGTTAACAAATCGATCTTACTACATATACGGGTTTCGACGATTTTCATTTCTGGTATTGATATAGCATCTTCTAGTCACTGAGTCTACTGTAGAGTACCCGAATCAAAAACGTACTTTGTACAGAACGAGCATATGCAACTGAATATTAACTTTCAAGAATCATTCATTAACGTTGGGCAATTTAGAAAAAAATTAAATCAAAATACACTAAAAATTTAAGTAGGTATAAGCTACTTTGTTCTATATATTATTAGAATAATAATATACAAAATTATAATAGAACTAGGTAAACAAGTGATCAGGAAACAGAATAAAAGAAATATAAAGCAACAGTATTTTGTGGTAACAGTACGTAAAATAGACAAATAAGTAGATGTGTCTAAATCCTTGCAGTCAAATTACCTTATTATATATATATGTAACCTTAATGCTAGAAGTTTGAACAATCCGCACGACCACGCGAATTCAATTTAAGATTCAGGTACTGGCACCCGGAATTCTGCCTCTCCTGTAAAGCGAGATACGGTGGGCATTGAGAACGAAAGTGAGAAAAAAGTATAGGGTAGAAAGTCGCGTGCACGCAAAAAAAGAAACTCAGAAAATGAGCTTCCATTTCCACGCTCTCTTCATACGTGTGTGCAGTCGGGAGAAAAAGCCAAAGCCGTAGGGGGCTGAAAGAACCTCGCCCGGCGAATAAAAAGGTTGTCAAGGGGTAACAGTACGCGCTGCCGTAACGCACCGGCGAACTTTCTCGCGACAGTATTGGTAATAGGCGCGCCGAAAGAAACTGGCCTGAATGGACGTGTCGCGGGCCGGTGGTGCCTTTGCTTTTTTTTGCTTTTTTTTTTGCTTCACGGAGCCCCTCTAAGAAAGGGGTGAGTATGCGTACGTTGATCGCATACAAGAGTTTGGGCTAGAAGCGAATGCTTTGTATTGTATTTTCGTTCTATTGTCGAATCGTGACTGGAAAATTATTTCTTGATGAATATTTTGTAAGGTCGCTGAACCGCTTCTTAACTTTTTACGGTATCAGCTTCCGAACAATTTTCATCCTTTTTTTATTGTCCACCTATTCTAGCAAACTTAAATTTTTTTAACATGCTATTTAATTGAGAATCGTATATATTCGTGTATATTTGTATTAGAAACGTGTAAAACATAATAAAAATAAAATTAAATTAAAAATAATGCAGAAGTTAGGAAAAAATTAGACGGTTTTACAGAAATTGACTTTTCTCGTGACTTTTTCAAAGTTTGTTTTAAAACAAAGTAACGTCAAGTTTTAACTGTGGAAAAAATAAAATATTACGTCAAAAAGAATGATTCTTTTTAGAAAGGTAGCATTTTATAAAATTTTAAAGCAAATGCAATAAAACTTCCGAAATTCCATTTGATTTTTTCTAGTTCATTGCCAAAATGAAAATTGAACAATTTCGGCATTGAATTTATTTTTGTTCAGTTTAAATTACGTGTGTATAATTGCATTAAACATATGTGAGATTTTATGCTTGATACAGATTTTCTAATTTAGGAACCAACAGCTATTTGGTGAATGATTAATAATACCCTCGTCAAGCATCGTGTGTAACAATCAGCTTGTCACTATGAACATAACGGTATGCACCTACCCCATTCTAGCTGCAGAATTTCCTGCATATGCATCAAAGATCTCGCTGCAGTACTAAATCGTACCCACGTCGCCGTTCCCGAGAACAGAAGTTTACTCCTCCCATTCGCTTATGCCTAAAATTATGCAATTGAACGACACAGTACTCAACGACAATCGTGTGGTACACCAACTTCTGAACAATATGTCTATGTATACACGAGCTCTCTTCAATCTTCCCTCGGCGTGACTACACCATCGCGTACAAACCTTTCCCTGTGCGGTGGCAAGCTTTTACGATCCTCCTCCCAGAGCATTTTTATGTCGTTTTGCGCTCAAGCTCGTAAGGAAGGAAGTGAGAAAATTCGAGGACCTCGAGGCTGTCGAGTTCAACTGTTTGGTCATGACATAGCCGGCTTGAAGGGAGGAAAAATGCTTTCTTCTTTCTTATTTAGGAAGTTGCTTGCCCTCTGAACTGAACTGAACTTATTAGCGTGAGTACAATTTCTTTTACACTTTAAGATAAACTTTATGTTATAACACAGCTAATGTTACATGTTCCTTATAATATGATCCTGATAGAAAACGTAACCAACTTTAATCGTCAACATTGTCAACAAATCAAACCTTAAATCAATAAAATGACCTGATAATTTAAAAAAAATCATCGAAAATAGTGATACATACACAATATATGTACACACATACAGATTATTGAGTTCACGCGCACATATTTATTTTAATTAACTATACAAAAAGGTTTTCTTTATATTCGCTATAAAGGAAAATTACATTAGGTATGCAAGTTTTAGCCTCGATATTGTTATCTTCGAATTGACCAAACGTTGTTCCGCGCCTCAAGTAAATTAAAAATTTAAGTGTAAGTTAAAAATTTGATTTATTATTTTATGCGATAATGCAAACAAATATAGTAATAAGGTCTTATGTGAAAGAAATATATAAAAGCGAGTAATGAAAGGAGTAACGTCTATTTCAGCGAAAAGAAGTACATAAAACTCGAATACGAAAACAAGGGAAGGAGTGTACAATTGTATGAGAAATGACTAAATAAAAGTAGTCGCAATAAAACTTAAAGGACAATGGAAGAACTGGATGGAGTAGTTGTACTCTCACCAAAACGCCGTACCAACTATTTCTTTCTTTTTTCCTTCACGTAACGACACCAGGTGAACGCAGATCTCCGCAACAACACCCACCCACAAAAGCCTCTCCACCCGGCTTCTCCTGTATTACTTTGCCAACTTTTGTATTATTATACGTCAAGTAAAAGACAGCCCTTGCTTTACGTAGGTAAACTACGCTATTTCAGAAAAGGATAAGCATAATTTAAAAATTGATTGTTTGTAAAGTGATTTTATTTTTATTAGTCACAATCTTTATTCTGGTAGTTCTTTAACCTAACGTGACAATACTTGTTTATATTAAGATACTTAGAATTGATTTTAGTCCAGTTGTAAAGATATATTGACATAAATTTTTTGTATTTGTTTATATGTATACCTATGTAACATGAAAAATCCTTAAAGCTACATTAAAACAAAATCAAACTATAGATAAGTACCAGTTTTCTACATTTTCGATACTTTAGATGCTAAACCAAGTAAGTATATACAAATAATTAATTTTAATGTTTAATATACGGTAAAATAAAACTTAATTTATCCGAGTGTTTTTATTTTATCATAATTGTTAACTAATTAGTAAGGCAAACTTTGCTTCATTTTTGACAATGTTTTTTTCTTATATATGAAATCATTTTAGCCATTAATTATGAGTAATATTACTTTAAATACTATTAAACTTCAAAAAAATATTGTAATACTTCTAAAATGTACTTATGTTAGCTTGTCGGCTTAAGTAAAGTTTGCATCACTGGTCATCGTGCACACCTCACGAACTCATTATCTAGTATGCGAGTCGTTATAAAATCAATTTGCATAAATGAATCTCACAAAAATTTGTTGCTTTGAAATATAAATTACGTATGTAACAAAACTTAAAAGAGCTGCAAGATAATGAAACAGATGGATGTACGCAACTAATGAATAGCGATCTTTTTAATTGAAATATAATTCTAATTAAAATAAAGTTTGTAAAGTTTCTCAACACTAATAACTCACACTCTACACTACAATTGTACTGTATTCAAATAAAAGATAATAGCCATGCTAAAAAGGTGGTCAGTCAATTATGGTTTGTATCATGACACAAATATTCGCGTCATTGTTTTTATAATAAATCAAAGTTTTATAAATTGCCATGAAAATAACAATGATAAAAAAAAAGAAAAAAATTTAATGGATGCATATGATCTAATGATGATCTTAAAACAATCTTCTTCATTTTAATCTTAACTATAAATCATCTCAAAATGTAACAAATGGAAAAAGTGAAAGCATTTAGTATAGGAAAAAAAGAAAGGATAATAAATAAAAAGTATAAGGGTATTGGAGTGAAAGGAGTTGGAGGCACTTACATCATAGGAATCTTTTTAATTAAACTCCGTTTACATATAGAAAAGGGAAGAAATTAAATAAGTGAAAGAATTAGAGAGGAGACGAATGGACAATGAAATTATAGTCCGTAAAGTTCCGTAAATTTATTTCCCCATCCTCCAGTCAAGCGAGATAGGGTTATTCGTGAACATCTTTGCCCTTTCGAATAGTGATAACTTGTTCTGAGAAAATTAATATTAATTAATGTAACAAATTATCTATACATATTTGTTGCATCATTTATGACTTTTACTTATTTGACTATAAAATAATATATTATTATTATGTAACGAAGAGATATTGTAAGAGCTAGGTAAATAAAGCGTAGTAATTTAATATGATCTAATACTACTGTATACCTTATAATTTTATAATTATCATATAATTCATATAATATTCATTTTGTTGCAATAGTGTCAGTAATTTCATAAGATTTTTAAAATTATATATGTATATAATAAATTCTTACATATACATTTTGAACTGGTTACCAATAGAACAATAATTTAATTGCGTATGAATACGAACTGAAACCGAGCAACTGTACTAAATAAATATTATTGCAATGTAATTAATTTGACAAACGAGCAGATTTACATTATATGCTTTATTATACAAGATAGTCATTGCTATCAAAGAATAAATAAAATAAAATACCAAGAAGCTAATATTGTATAAGCTTCTTAAAAAGATAATAAGTCTACGGGTGCGGGACCTCAAGCAGTCATGCATCCTGTGTAAATGAGTATCCTACATCAAAGCGCATCCAAACGAGCTGCTGGATAGTAGAAATAGACGTATTTGTTTTTATGAATAAACATTACACGTAAAAATATATACATGTAATCCGTATGTTGTTACAATCGATAGTGAAACAGTATTTACACTCTTTTGTTCATACTTGTTGAAATGTATACAAAAATATAGGAATAATTTATTTTTTCTGTATAATATTTAGCACTCTACATGGTTTTAAAGAGTTTCCCGTTTCAAAAGCTTTGTAAATTTAAATACATACCTTAAATTTTAAACGCACTTACTAAGAACATATAGAAATATATCAGATTATCTTAAATATTTAAATATTTAAAGTTATAAACAAAAAATATTACAAATTAATATTATAATTTCAAAATATACAAACTGATCTAGCAATTGATAAGGAACATTTTCATTAATAATGCTGAATTTTTTTTCAAGAAATTAAATTTTCAAAGGATCAAAATTTAATTTTTTCATGGTAACAATATTCACATAATGATATTTTAATGCGACTGCCATTACGATTACGTTATTACTCGCACCACGTGAACGATCTTGGTAGTATGAGACCACCCTGCGATAACATCTCCACGACGGCAGATATATTAAAAATGCATACGTTGATATAAAATACACGGTATACACGCTTACAAACTAAGTTTTCTGCATTAAATATCGATTTGAGTTATTATGCCCAGTCACTTAACTGAAGTGTATAGCCCGCTCGACTGACGATAACCGTGCAGCCCTTATAATTTCGAAACTGAATGAAGTTTGAGCCTTGAATTAATATGCATTAAAATTTCGTTGGAATACGCCGCTCGATACGCCAAAAAAATTTGCAGTCTATCGAGAAAATTTCAAAGTTCCTGTGAGCAATTTGATACTATGTACTTGTCGATAAAAGACAGAAAGTTGGTCATGTTGTAAGTATCGTGTGAGATTTTAAAAGGGAATCTGATTTGTTCACTTAAATAATTAAAAAAGTCTAACTTTTAATAATAATTATTAATAACATAATAGTTATTAATTTAATTAATATGCTATTGAAAAATTAGAAAATTTGTTAGAAAGGAAGATGTATAGATAAGAATTTTATGATGTAGAGTGGGGGAGAATAAGATGTTGGTGCGTAAAATTTCTAGTGTATTGCTTACAGATGTAAATATATATTTTGATGACGACGGGTCTAATACTTAAAGATCTGTAAACTATAACAATTTTATTAATTTAAAATTATATTTGATTATTATGAGATTATTACATCGATATTAATCTTATTATTACTTAAATTACTACACTTTAAAAATAATGATGTATGTAATACTAGAGATGCAACAAGCTAATCATAATGGAAGTTATTCGTAATACTGCAACAAAATAACGAAAATTTTAGTTTGATATGTTTTAATTTAAATGTGTAAACGAATATTCTATTACTATGGTAAAAAATAACTATTACCAATTTCCTAAATTATGAGTACATATAGTTTCTTAAACAATCACGACTATCATGATATCAAATCGAATTACTTTTTTTTCTTTTTTTACATATTTATCTTAATTATTATATACTTTAGATTTCAAATTTTGTGATCTAGTATAAGCAAAAATTGTTATTGCATGACCATTGAAAAAAAAATTTTCCTAGAAATCTTCATTGCTAATATACATTTTAAGATTTTTTAAATTTTATAAAAGTGTGGTCTTCATGCTAAATCCATGTGGAATCTACATGAAATCCAGTAAATCCAATTAGATATCCACATGGGAATACATGTGAATAATGCACTTGGATATATATATATATATTTTTTATATTCGAAAATTTTTTATATATATACACACATATACGTACAGTTTCAATAGGAATTTCATGAAACAGATGGATGAACTAGGTTTGAAAATTATTTAATCATTTATTGGACGTCGTGCATAGAACTACCTTTCTGATGTCCTAATAAAATTCGAATCTTTCTGAATAAAAGAAACAGAACTAATTTGATGATAAAGTAGATCGAGGAGAATTGTGAATACACATATCGATTGTTAATATTCACTTATAAATATTTACATAATAATAATTATAATTATTAATTCATCCATACTAAAAAATCCGAATTAGTTACAGTAAATGTTTAAGTAGTTCAGCAAAGACAGATCTCACAAAATTTTTCTTCAATGAGTTGGAGTCATCTAAATAACTTAATTTTTAAAACTAATCTGGATATGAAATTAACTAACTCTCTAATATCCACATAAAATTTGAAACGTTCTGAATAAAAATATACATATATTAAATATTTTTTAATTCATAATTTATATTAATCACTAAATAAATATCGAAAATAGTCTCAAATAAATAGGTAGATTATCTAGAATAAATATTTAAAATAAAATAAAATTACGCTATTTGTTTAAGGAATATATAATATTCGTAACTTTCTAGCTATTTTCTTCTGTCATAAGCTGTATTCATTAGAATTCTGAGAATTAAATTTTCTCCTACATAAAAATGAAATATTTTACCTTTTTATTTGTATTATTATTTATTGTACAGTCTAAAATTGGTAGGTAATGCTGGAATATCTGATTTAAAGTTATATGCGTATTTTTTTAAGTTTTTACTTTATAATTTATCCATTTAAGTATCGAATTATGTTATATGAAATAATAATTAACATACTGTACCATTAGAAACTGTTATCGGTATTGTTGGTGGAAAAGAAGTATCAATTGAAAAATATGGATATCAAGTATCAATTCATGGAAAAGAAGGACATATATGTGGGGGTGCCTATATTAGTTCAATACACGTGCTCAGTGCCGCCCAATGTATTATAGATGAAAATAACAATTTCATAAATGATAAATTCTTTATTGTTAGTGGAATCAGCGATTTGGAAGAAAGTGCTGGAAGAATCATGGCAGTAGTTGAAAAAGCTTATGTACCTTTAAAATATAAAAAACAAAGTAATTTGGATGCTTCCGATTCTGAACACCAAGTAACGGGTGACATTACTGTGTTAAAGGTAAAGATTTTTCTACAATTCTAAAACATTTTATACCACATACTGATGAATACATGTGTGCATATTATTTGCCTTGCTGTTGCTTTGCAGTTGAAAGACAGAGTTTTATTCAATCGACAAAACAAGTTAACCTATATTAACTTACCTGAAAGAAATTATGGCCATTTTATAAGGTATGTTTCTAAAAAGTGCATCGTAACGGGCTACGGAATTAATAGTTACACCCGAAGTTCAGGAAGTAAAAGAAGTCGAGAAACTGAAAGCTCATTAAGAAATCATTCAAAAAAATTAAGATTCGCTGAAGCAACGGTCTTATCGAAAACTGGATGTAATGATTGGTGGCTTCGTATTCATAGTGATGAGTCACATTTATGCGCCCAGATGAAATATGGAGAAGTTCCAAGAGGTGCTTGTGACGTAAGCCGTAATTTTTGATATTTATTCTTCAGTAAAAAAAACTGTTACCTACATATTATTTTTCTGCAGGGTGATATTGGCGCACCACTAGTTTTTGAAGAGAAAATTATCATTGGAGTACTTGTCGAAACTAGTCCCAGCTGCATTGAAACCGCGATACCTTCACTATATACGAGAGTGACGGGATACATGAGTTTTATTCAAAACTCTATGAAAGGTTTTAAATTCGTTGATATTCGTGTTGCTGATTATACGAATACGCGTGTCATCGAGCAAATAACTGGAAGATTTGGAGATCTTATAAGTAGTAGCTCTTCCCAGGATAAACTACAATAGTAAAAAATTGTGTATGATTTTACATAAATAAAAAGTAACCAAAGTTGCTGGTATAAACAATTTCATAAAAAATATTACTATAAAAAATGTAATCTACTTCAGAAATATTCTTTTTATCCTTACAGAACCTACTGATGATGAAAATTGTTGAATTTTCGACGTGTTTTTCTTGTTACTTCCCTGCTGGGAATTCATACCAGTTTATCGGCAGTTAGTGGCCAGTTTTTAATCTACTGGCTAGCATATCTGGAAAAAACTTGCCAGATACCTCATTACCTCTCGACAGTAATTGGCGGGGCGCTGTCCATAAACTGGTGAAAATCGAAGCCTCTATATTATATGTCTATATACATTGTATATATAGATATACATTAAGTATTAAAAACATTAAGGACGATTTAGGTGCCAGTGTTTAAATGTTACAGTTGAACTTTACAGTAATAATAATAATAATACATTTTGAATAATCACAAAATTCAATGTATCTTAAAATTATCTTAGCATTCTGTAAGGTTAAATTAAATATTCATAAATTACATTAAAATGTTTAAAAAAAATACTGATATACTTTCCGGAAAAATTTTGATTTTTATTTTGGTTTATTATATTACAATCCTGTTGTGCTGTAATTATTGTTTACATATTTTAGTTATTTTAATTAATTTTAGTAAAAGAATGCATATAAAAACGAAACAAATAAGAAACACTAATAAAAAAAATAAATAAGAAACTTTGACATTTCTCCGGTTTCATGTTTTGATAAAACACCAGATTCAAACCAGTTCCATATCAGTTAAAACTGACTAGTAAAAACTCGCCAGCTACGGATGTTTTACCCAGTTTTACTGGTCATATTACAGAATATATTCAACTGTTTAATATAAATAATTATGAAAGTTCAATAAAACTTTGTAATTTCAAGTATATTAATATTTTTATATAGAATAACGTTGTTCTACAAATACGTTAATCTGATAGAGATTATGTGATACATATCTAAGGAGGTTTATGTAAAACTGACGAAAAACTGGGTACGGCAAACGCATCCGATCACAACGAGATCAGCCCAAGTACAATATTCAGCAATCAAACAAATAACTCCTGTGATCTCTGTTACAACGACAATGGACGGCTGTCTGAGTTTGTCAGAACTGCTGCGTGACTGCAGGAGCTGCAGGCGAGAAAGGACACCACAGCCGAGCTCAACGCTTGGTTGACCACCCAGCTGATGACCAGGCTAAAATTAAGCATTCAGCAGTCTGAAAGTGCTTGGGCTCCAAGTTCCTATACCGGTGCTCACCGTAGGAGAGCTGTGCTACCAGGAAGCGCGCAGGAGAGCGCTTGGCCATCAAAAAAGAGAGACGACGCAGCCCAAGACAGAGCAGTTTAGGTGTCGGAAGGCACCACCAGTAGGCATCCTCTGTATTATCGAGGCCTGACTATGACTGTGAATGCTGAACCGATGTGAAACCAGATGAGTCGTCTATCTCCGACCGTACAAGATAAGGTGGAGGTTTTTTGCACTCTCCTCGGGGAAGAGAGGGAAACCGTAAAAAGAGTTGGCAATGATCACCAACAAGTTCTGGTAGTAAACCAGCAAGAAGGTAGTCGATACCAAATTACAGATGGCAAATAAGAAGATCTACTACGTATGCAAGCACTCAGGTATTTCTAACTCCAAGCACTGTCCCAATAGGGCCAACCGCTTCTTGTGCTAGTGTACCTGTAGTGTGCTCGTATATCCTGTTGGCGAATTAAAGGCAATAAAACACATTCCATCTTTTATTCGTAAGGAAATCAAAAACATTTCAGCTTTTCATTTTACCACTATTCCCCTATTAAACGACCCACTAAATGCTATGCATTTGCCTATTACTCCGACCTCTTCACAGGTTCACGGGTCTTCGATGGAGTTGACTGCTAGAGGCATTATTATTCCCATTGTTATTTTTTCCAAGTAAATATTTAATAGGTGTTTTACTAATTTAATAATATTAATAATAAAAATATTAATTAATTAATAAATAATATTTTTTTTATTGTTGCAGGTAAGATCTTTATTATGAACTATTTAAACAGCAGTTTGAAACTTTGGATTCTTAATTTTAGTCTAAAATTTATTGGACAGCTAACATACTAAATATAGTGTTCATATTTTCATATATAACAACGTTAAGAAATGATAAAATTACTAGTAATATACGTATCTTCTCATATATATTAATCGTTTAAGAAAAAGGCATCGATAGAACATAAACGTTGTGGTGGTTATCCAGCTCTCGGACATACCACGAACGCAGAGATAGCGTCTTGAAAATCGTTATGGAGGCCGCATTGGTATTAGGTGCAGAAGCGAACTGAGTTACGAGGGTTATAAATTTTGAATATTGGATTTCTGGGTCTCTATCTACCTCCGCTTTCTTCCTCGCTCCTGCTCACTATCTCTCGTACTCTACGACCTTGTCTTTGTTGGAAAACCAGTCTCCTCTCGAACCAGGAATTGAGAGCTTTGATATTGCTATGTACGCATTATAAAGCATATAAAATCTCTAACCTCTCTTATTTAATTGCCTACGATAATTAATTTCTGAATCATTACACATGAGGTTTCATGATTTGATCAGTAAGATATTTGTTATTTGAGCGACAGTTACAGAAGGTAGCGCAATTAATATCTATAAGAGAGAATTTCACATTTGTCAAACTGTAATAATCCTCATGTAAAGCATTTATTCGAGGAATTCCGGTATTAGAATTGTGGTGATTGGGCAGATTTTATCAAAAATTTATCAACATACTAAATCTTTAAAAAAATGAATTTTTACTTGCATAAGTTATAAGAAAATAACTTATCAGTTTCCAGAAATTCAAAAATTAATATTATAATAATATTTAGTACGTTCAACTTTAATTATCAATAGTTGATTTTAAAACTGACTTCACATTTAAAAAATATTTTTAATTTTTAAAGGTCTAAAGTTTTATCCAAAATTATACAACGTGCAAAAATACTAGAACATGCATTATGCAAAAAAAAAATTTAGTCAAAAGCGTGCGTCTTTGGTTTTAAAATCTTGTTGCGTGTATAGGTTTTAGACGAAGTCTGGACAATCTCATATTTTTTATCAATCTTCATTATTTTTGAAATGGACGTAGAAATATGCATTGCATTCGGCATATGCTTCGGCGTGTAGTTAAAAAATTATTCTGAGCCGCATTTCTCCCGCCTTCCTCTTTTATGCATCGAGTGTAACTCTCCCTTTAGATCGCCTTCGTGTGTCTCTCATCCAAGTGACCTTTGTTTTACAGAAAAACCTCGTCCGATTCGAAATATAAAATTAAGTAAATATTTTTTAAAATATTGAATGTGCAAGTTATATTAGAGATATTTATCAACTTCCCTGAAAACTGCCATGTGATCGCTGGGTCTAAATGAAGACGTACATACTGACTCCATGACCCAAGAGACTTGCAAGCAAGATCCTAGTCAACATGCGGTTCTGCTGGAGCACAATGGTCTTCACAAAATATGCTTGGTAAAGTAGACACAGAGCCCTTTCAGGCTCTGCTAATACCAGATAGGCCACGGTGCAAAGCCTGTCCATATTAGAATGTCAACTTTAATCAATAAATAAATTAAATAATACACCCTGCTAAAGATAAAAAAATAATAATTAAAATTATATAGCGCCAGCTGCATACATTTGCCCATTTATTTTACAAAAAAATCTTACATATTGGTCGCAATACACATTATTTTTAATCAGCATTTTTTGAGTAAACGCGAGTCGCTTTATTTATCTTTTGGATTGTAGCGGTTTTCAGCTCGGCCACTCGGTCTACGCGGCTTCGAGGGACGCGAGCACTCAGGCATAAACAAACGCTCCGAATTTGAAATTTTTAAAGGTCTCCACGTAGGAATATTTATTGTTTTTTCATTCAAATCTATTTACTAGCTAGTTTGTACAATAAATAAAAATCACAGGATTTAAATTATATTTAACACAGTATTACACACATTGTGTTTCCTAATGTCCAACTATTGCGGTGCATGCTCTTAACTATTATGCCGTAGTCCAGTTGTGTCATCGCTCTTTATTACATATCAACTTTTGCTTTAATTTTCTAATTCATGAAGAGGCAGACTTAAAGTACACCCTAAAAGTCGAGGAATCTTTGCGACCCATACTAGAATCAATACTAATAAAATACCGTGGATGTCAGCGCCATGATCGATTTTTTCTAGTCTGTCTCTCTTATTGTTCCGACTCAGTTGCTTTATACTGTGCTTATCGAGAATGTTTTGTGACCGACGTAGATAGTCAAAGGAAGAAAAAATCGACCTTTTAGACTTCACTCATGATTACAGCTAGATTGGCAGCCATAATAGTCAAAGCCTCAGCAATCTAATCTGTCCTGCAATTTCCATCTCGCGCGTTATCGTCGATGGGTTCAAATGGCCTAGTGATAGTCCAAAATTTATACTGCATACACTTTCGTATAAATTCATATTCAAAATTATATCTGAAAAATAAGCTGTCCAACGTTTTAATTTAAAAATTTAAGTCCAAATATTTAAATAAATGAATATCAGAGTTTAAAGAACCTCTAAACATTTAGAAAATCTCGTTCAACTATATCTTTAATATTTACAGAAAAATTTCATTTTTTTTACAGATTATATTTAAAGTACATATATATATTACGACGAAAAATATAGAACTTAATTTATAATAAATAATTATAAAGTAATTACTACAGTTTTATTCATTCTTATGTACAGATTCTATAAGAACTTCTTTCTTTTTAAATGAACATAGATAAACGTTTTGGAATTTATATTCAGCAATGCGAATATCAGGTGAACATTCATCTCGCATTGCTTTTCTTATAAAAGGTAGATAGGCTGCTATTCGGACATAAACACCTGCTTTTTCAGTCTCGTCGCACATGTTATCACCTTTAGACAACACTCCAATAATTATACTATTATTGATAACAAGTGGACCTCCACTATCACCCTGTAAAAATATAACTTAGTTATCTCATAACATTATAAATTTTACTTATCATAACTGTATTATTAAATATATTATTAAAAATAAAATATTAACAATTATAATTACATCACAAATTCCTTCATGGTTTTGGAAATTACTTTTTATTACTTGAGCACATACAATTTTATCTGTAACTGGAATGTGGTACATGAATGAACACATCATTGAATGCAGAATGAGTGTTTTTGAAAACTTTAAGTAAAAACCATTCTGAGACAGCCTCGGTCCATCATGTGCTTGAATTAACGTATTAAAGCCAAATCCACTTATAATAGCAATCTCATTCTCATAAGATGAATGTAAGTATTCTGATTCTGGCAAATTTAATTTCTTTAATGGAGAACCTTCACTCAGATTTATTTTATTCTTCAACTGTATGACACAAATTATATATTATGAATTATTTAAACTTTACCAAAAATATGTTATTACAGAATGTATTAAGAAAAAGATCCATGGAATCGGATAGAAAAATAATTTGAGTTTATTAAAAGCTTTAAATTATATTATAATCTTCATCAATTAAACATTATTACCTTAAGAATTGCGATATCAGCTATGTCGAAAATTGGATTAAAAAATATGTATTCTTTCGGCACATAAACTTTTTCTACATCCACAACTATTCTATTGATACTTTGTTTTTCAATATCAATTACACCACCTACAACTGTCAACTTATACCTTTCGAAATCGTTTCTCTCAGTGATAACACAATGGGCTGCTGTTACGATGTGTTGATTACTTAAAATAGCACCTCCACAAATATGTTTATCATTAGCTCGAACAGATACTTGATAATTTAATTGGCCACTACTTGCATTGTATCCACCAATGATTCCCTCAACCATTGCTTAAATTTTATAGAAATATATTTTCATAAAAAGCTTTATTATAAAGTGATAAAAAAACACTTACCAATATTACACCATACAAATATCACAATATAAAATAATTTTTTTCTAGATTCCTTCATCATTTTTTTAAATTGAAAAATGAATTATTTTCTAAGATAAGAGAAATGAAATAATACTATCTTATAGTTTTGAACAATGTTCGTTTTACAATAATTTTTAAATTTAATTAACTTATTTGAAGAAGAAAAAAAGATTCATTCTAATACTTTTATTACGTATTATTAGCCAAATATGTCAAGGCAATTTTTTAATTAAACAGTGTATTCAATTGAAAAATTTCTTCACGGATTGCATTCAAAAGTTTTTGATAATAATTAATCTGAAATATAATATTAATTTATTTTTCATACATGCACATAAATTATTTTAAAAAATAAGTATTTATTAATGTAAGTATGTTTATTTTAATATTGCAATACTGACCTCATTCACTTTTTATCACTTGAAATTGAAAATTTTTATGTTATAGCTCTTTTTTAAAACCAACCTGTTTTACACAAGTGTAGATTGATAATTATGATTTGTACAAACTGTTTTCGGACTGCTCTTATTTTATGTTACCTTAGTGATCTCTCTTGAAATAATGATGTACATGATAAGTTCGTGTGAAAATGAATTTGATGAATAACTCAAAAATTTTGTGTAAAACTGTCATTACATCAAATTGTGTGCATACGATTTTTAACACAAGTATACTATGCAAGCGTAATCTCCATCGCAGCAAGTTGAATAAATATGATTTCCACACGAATTGCAAAATAATTTTCAGACTGAATATTGAATATACAGAACATTTTTTAAAAATATTCTTAATTAAGCATTTTTTATGCGCAAAAAGAATAAATAAAGCTTGACAAATATCAACTGTGTAGAAAGTAAACTTTATACACACAGCTAACCAAATCCAAATAAGGTGTGCACAATTTATAGAAAATCTTTATCTTAAAGATGAATACTAAATACACACACATACTGGTAATACATATATGGCAGTTTGTTTCACAGATGAGCACCTTGTACAGAAAATGATCTAATTCCTGTCTTAGAACACACCTGCGAAACAGAAACCTCTTTAGGGTCACCCTTGACAGGCCGATCGGATGCGCAGGAAGATAATAAATCAGCGAGGTGCTCCGATTTACGTAGCCATAAGATCTTATAGATCTGTAAGAACATAAAATATTCCCTCCAACTGTCCACTCCCATCCAACCCAATCGATACCCAAAGGAGCTGATGTGATCATCCTACCTAACACCCATCACATGTAGTTTGCGTGCCTCGTCCTCAACTCTTGGGACGCATCTAAATGAATAATAGAACAATAATTAAAACAAGGAATGACCAGAGAGCACACCAACTTAGTACGAAGAGTCTCAGTGGTATATTGATGGAAAAAGCATAAACTATATAGCACCTGGTTTATTCTTTTACAAACTAATTCTATATGTGGTCTCTACGGTAAAACCTGCGTCTAGTACAACATCAAGACTTTACCGTCACGGACAAAGGCATGACTACTTTCCCTTCAAGTTCAATAAAATTTAACTCCGAAGACTCAATGTCAGAACGAAATCTACGCGTTCCAAAAAGAATTGCAGACGTCTTTCCAACATTGAGCCTCAAGGATGCAGACAAAGCTCGATCCGAGACAGCCTACGCCACAGGTGCTACATGTCTAGCTCCAACCTCCAGGTTATCCCTAGAGAAGCTAAGGTAAACTTGGTGGTTAGCAGTATATAACAAGTCTACTCAAAGACAATGACTTTTATCTGCACTTTTGTTCATATAGGGTAAGGTAAAGAAGTGCCCCTGTATAATAAACAAATGTCATAAAAGAATTAATTTTATTACGAATTTCTTTCACAGAATAGTAGTGTAAAAGAGAATGAATATGTAGATGTAGATATATTTCTATTGAACAATATCATACATATACATATGCATCGATTTTATCACCTCCTTTGCAAGTCAATGACCCGAGCGTCTCTATTTCAGCAGTGCAACATTTTATTAACAAATAAAACTTTAAATCAGTGTTTCTTTTTAATTTTTTAATTGTCTAAGTTTTTAAATCGGTCTTTGAAAATCGCAATTGTTAATTTGAATTACAATTAAATAATTAAACAAATACTAAAATACATATAAACCTGAACGTGTGACAACAAATTAGGAAAAAACCTCTATTCATAAAAAAAATTAATGTATATTAATTGTATGATGCATATTAATTAGTCGATCCAAACTTTCCCTAAAATGTTTTAAAACACTTCACAAATAAGGAATATTATAACTATGATTTCTAGTTACGTTCTCTTTTCAACCAATGAAAAATGTACGATTGATAGGTTAAAAACAGGGTAAATTTTTACCGGAGGAGAAGTATTTTATTTATTTGTAATATGTATTCACAATATTTCTTAGAAATATTATTATTGTATGAAAGTTATATCTAAATGAAATTTGTGGCAATATATAAATATATTTTTATTTAAGCAGGTGCAGATTCTACTAGGTTCACTGAATCAAGAAGGCCAAAGTGTTTATTTTTCTTATGTTCGTACTCTGCGACTCTAACATTTAAAACTTTGACACCACTGATAATATCCCGAATTAGTGGTACAAAAGATGTAATCCTTGTGTAAGTTCCGGAGCGATTCGTCTCATTGCAGGTAGGGGGACCATTTGAGAGTATTCCAATCAATGTATCGCCATTAAATACTAGAGGACCACCAAAATCTCCCTATAAAATTACAAATAATTTTATTAATGTGTTAGTATTATTATTCTAGCAATATGATATAGGAAATTATTAATTTATATTATCAGAAAATTTGACATTAAATAAAAGCTTACATCACAAACGCCTTCAGGTTGACTAACACCATGTTGTTTTACTTGAGCACAGATAAGATTTTCTTTAACATGATCCGCAGTGCAACTGCGAACATCTGGCGTTTGACAAAATAGTTGCCTCTGCATATTTCAACTTAGTGCAACTACTGCATGGTTTTACAAGATCGCGCTTTTCTCCAGGTTTGCGCTTACATTTAGTAGATCCGAAGCCAGTTATATTAGCAAAACTATTTTCATATGTTGGAGCACTATCAAATATATCGGGCAAATTTAATGCAGCTAGTCCACTATTTATATTCAGTTCTAATGAGGTTTTCAACTACATGCAAATAAATTCAACAAATTATTTATATATTATTACATTAATGCCCAGTTTTAAATTAATATAATACTTTATCTCTTTAATTTTATTTGAAATTTCAAGTTTTAATAAAATTACCTTTAAAACAGCAAAATCTGAGGTATCGCTTCGAGGAGTATAAAGAACAAATTGTTTAGGGACATAAAGCTTTTCAACATCAATCTTTACTTTAGATGGCGTTTTGGTTTTAGTATTAACAGTTCCAGCAACTACCGTATACTTTGTGTTAGTAAACTTATTATCTTTATTGATAACACAATGAGCAGCTGTTATTACGTAGAAATCATTTAAAATGCTAGCACCACATACATGTACCTTGTTAGCAAGAAGTGAGGCCTGATACTTGAATTCATCTTTGGAAGCTTCCTTTCCACCAACTATGCCTTCAACGATTCCTACATAGAATATTAATCATTAAAATTTTATGTATAATGCAAGACAGAAAATATAAAATATAAAAACTACATAATACTATCTACTTTGCAACATTCTCAATAGATTACTCACCACCATGGAACCATAAAAAAATGGATAAACTCACAAACTGAATAAGCTTCATTTTCTAAATTATAGAAAAAAATTTATGTTTTTATTAATTAAAAGACTTAATCATAATTTTCATTTTAAAATAACATTTTTATATATATTAATTAAAAAATGGTTCATTTCATCGCTGGTAGAAATTTCATCAGCAAAACTGACCGAAATACCAAAACTTAACTTTAACTGGCGTGGTATTGTCTAGAAATTGGTGAAAAGCTGATCCGCGTCTCAATGATCGATTAGCAATAGTAATAATTACAAATTATCACAAAAAATACTATATATAACAGTTTAAATATACCGAGCGCTAGAAATATATAAATAGCGCTGAAATTCAAATTGTACAACCATTTAAAAAGGAGCTTTTACTTACGCCAGTTTATGACAGTGTGCAAGCAGTAAGTGTATCTAGCCTAAGTAGCTTTAAAACTCGCAGATAACTTTTGAATAACTAATGAAAATTTCTATCAGGGTATATTAACATTTAATTATTATATAAAAATAATTTTATTTCTTTTTCAAAAATATATTTTTAGATCGATAATATGAAAAATCTCTTTTTATGAAATTATTATAATTGTTATTTATTATTCTATTAAGGATTTGTATTAAATAATACAATATTTTTGCAACGATACAAAATAGTAAAACTATTTGATGTTTAAGCAACTTACCGCTAGATCGACATGTGTTTGAATATCGAATCACATCGCAAATGAGTTTCTATTTTAGGCCTTTTTATGTTTACTCAACAGTAAAAGCATATTTAAATCTAATTAATTTTCCAATTTAATACGGCGTAGTTTATATGAATCATTACGTCATAAATAATTAGAAATAATTAATTAATGTTTCGTTTTATAATAAAATAAATTCAATAATTTTTACGCCAAAGTACTAAAAGGACTAGGTCTTGAAACCTAATAGTAATAAATCAGAATTTAATAGGTATGCAGATTTATAGTGGGTCTTAATCGACTACAGTATTTATTAAATCTTTTAGTAAAAAAATAGTTTTAATATTAAAATATTTTTTTATGGTAGATATTTACACAACGAGTAAGGAATAAGTATACTACCTTCTTGATTGATTCAAGTTGTAGTCTACTTTAAAGTAAAAATTTTAAAAACTAGTATATAAAATCAATATACCTACAAATACCTAGATGATCTCATTCAACTATATTCTAAAAAATCTAAAAATCTAATTTTTAATGACGATGTATGTTTTGTTTCTGATATTTATAGAACTAGGACTTAATTAATGGAAACCCCCTTACAAAAATATCTTTTTGAATCGCAGAATTAATGAAAAGTATACTTTATACTATAGACTAATTCAGCTTTAATATAATTCTTCTAAATTTTTTCTATCAAAGGCTTTAGTTTCGTATAAAGAGGATGTCCCATTATTCACAAAAATTTTAATTTACCATTATTTATGCAGTAATATATTGACAACTGCAAAAGCAGTTCGGCAGCTACAAGATTAGTAAAAATAGAGTAATACACGAAAGAAAAACGTATTTTTACTTTTAAATATCCCTGCAGGAAATTTGTACCAGTTTGTCGGCAGAATATTCTAAAAAACTGGCCAGACCTTGTCACCTCTTGATACTTACTGAGAGGTCAGGCCTCAAACTGGTGAAAACCGACGCCTACATAGTATATATCTATATATATCACATATATAGATGTACATTAAGTATTAGGTATTATACAATTAAGAACAATTTAGGTTGCAGTATTTAAATATTATAGTTGATCTTTACAGTAATAATAATAATAATAAAAATGCTTTTGAATAGTAACAAAATTCAAAGTATCTTACAATTACCTTAGCATTCTGTAAGATTCAATTAAATATTCATAAATTGTATTAATAAGTTAAAAAAAGTAAAATGTTTAAAAAAGATACTGACATACTTTCCTGAAAAATTTTTATTTTTATTTCAATTTATTATATTACAGTCCTGTTGTACTATAATCATTGTTTATATATTTTAAAGGTTTATTACAGTTTAAATTTTATTTATTAGTGAAATTTCTACCAGGGATAGTATAATATTTCATCAATAATGAAAGTTTGACTGCTACTGTATGAACTTTCATACAAAATATGGTCTAAATATTGAATTAACTTCAAGAACTTTCACCAACTGTAAGAAAAGCTGGATCAATGTAGGATGCTGAACAAATTAGCTATTTTAAAACAAGATTTTTAAATTATAATATTGAAGTAATGCGCGAGTGATTTCGTTCTTGATATCGTTATATGATATAAACTAGATTTTTCTGTCTAAATTGACCAATATTTACGTTGATAACTATTGGCCAGCAATAGTCTATATAGTTTGTGAAACAATCCAATTACAGCGTGAGACATTCTCTGGTCATCTTCTCTCTTGTTTCGGTAATCACAATTGGCCCCTAGAAGAGTTCAACGCGGTATTTGTTTATGCAAAATAATAAAGAAAAATTGATGGCTTACAAAAGAATGCATGCATTCCATAAAGTCCTAGAAGTAATTTTTCTATGTATTATTTCATAGATATTATTGTGAAATATTTTGATTGTATTTAATCTTACTACATATTTTTATACTTTTTTTACATCTAGTTTAATTACCTGCAATTTCCATTAATTAATGATACTGCTTTGCTTACAAATATCCTCATTTACAAAAACGTCTGAGTAAATCGGAGTAAATAGAATCAATAGCAAATAGGTTAATCTGCAAAGCATTGATTAAGCCTGAAAATTGAAAGCTAATGCTACAGGATTACTGTCAGATACACATAACCTATAAAATACTTACGATCTAATACCGTACGAAAAATATAGTGTTCAAAAAAATTGTTTATGTTCTTTGAAACGTCTGAGAACATAGGAAAAAATGCAGAAATATTTCAGTCTTTCTTTTGTGAATCTTTGCAATCTATCATATACGATTTGTTATTGTTGATATTTGGAACAGATTCAATAATATTTGTCACTTCATAAAATTAAGCATTTCAATAATACTAGTTGGTGGATTTCAAAATATTCGTGTAATATTTTCAAATCAGCTACTTTTGCTTGGTTGATTCGTAAGAATGTAGTAAATTTCTCACTCACGAGTTCTTCGGTTATCGCAGCGCACTATTGTCAACAATGGTTTTGTACGGGCTATATGTCAGGCTGGATATAAAATACTAATGTTTTAAGAAAAAAATGATATTTACATTTTTTAAATAAATTATTTTGAGAATTAAAAATGTTTTTTTTTTAACTTTGTACTTCTAAGAATTATATTATTTATTTTGTTCATTAAAAAAGTTTTCGTTTCTGATGCCATCTTGGAGCTCGTCTTGGAGACTGCAATATTAAAGTTTTGTGTGTAATTAGTGTGTAAACCGCATATACGCATAATTAATACTCTTTAAATAACTGCTAAAGCAAGGGTCATGGATAAAATCAAAGAAAAAGGTAAAAATGGGTATAAAAAGTGGAACGATTTATATAAAAAACTACATGTCAATTAATATGTCAAAAATTATCGAGATCTTTAATTGTCGCGATAAATATAAATAGGTCTAATCACTGTAGTCTAGCTGAATCACGTGTGAAAATAGGCTTTGTATCAGTTAGCAAATGTAAGTGTAATACTGCAATCAGAAACCTAAATCGTGTTTTATGGCAATGCCCCTTATATGCGACAACGAGAGTAAACCTACTGAAGAATCTCGAGAATCTTAAATTTTGTCATTCGCTCTGCATTGGAATGTTTATTTCAGAACCAAACACTCAAGCTTGTATACTAATATTCGCATATCTATCCGAGTGTAAATGATGCATGTAATTACTGTATAACCTATTCCTACAGCATGTAAGGTAAAAATTTGTTAAGATTGTATTTTATGAATTTATGTGTTTAATCAGCCAAAATAAATCAAGCAAGATTTCAAAAGCTTAAAGTAAGAAAAAAGGATAATTAAATAATTAGATAAAAAGTGAAGGACAGAATATTCAAGATAAAGAAAGAGGCCTATGGCTCCGGACGGTTAGGCTATGCACGAATTACATTACTGCTCCGAAAAAGGAAAACATATGCACAAACACACAAATGAACACATACTTACATGCAATTATAAGCATTCATTTGAATTAAATTTATGCGTATATCGTATGTACAAAAAGAACAAACATTAACGTTACTATATCGTTACTGACGTAATAATAAAAAGTGAGACAAAAAATAACAAATAATGCTTCACTAAATTTTAATAATTTATTATGAATTATATCTTTAGCAAAATTGTTATGTATTACTAACTGTTATTTAAAATACAATTATTTAAATCTTCTTTACGTGATAGTAGAACAAACGCATTTTTCTATACAAACATAATAAACTGGGTGAATATTGAATGAAAATTGACTAAATTTCGAATTAATTACAGATGTTGTATAAATGTATTCTTCGACAAAACGGTTGGTTATTTTGTTGCTCATCGTTACACGCTCATGTTTCTGAGAAAGGCTTGGATATGGTTCATATTTCGTAGTTATTATTTTTATTTCATCTAGCATTATTGTATTAATTTCTTTCTTTTTTTGACTATCCATCATTTTTATAGGATACGTTATTTTTATGTTTCATATTATGTCTAACTAATCCAGTTTAATAATACTTAAATATAATTTAAGTAATTGTCTTACAACAACATTGTTTACTATAAGTAAAAATACTAGTCCACTAATTTTGTACTAGATTTAACAACTATTGTATTACATCGTATATTCATAAATTATTGTCTATTTACTTGTACCATACAATGCTAATGATAATCAGAAACAATAGGAGTAAAATCAGAAGGCATTCTTTATTTTTTATACTATATGACTATAGCTATATTTGACTAAAATAAAGTAGCATCTATCAATTGGTAACCTTATAAACATCAAAAAATGAAAATAATTGTATTGTCTATTATAGAGTTAATATGATAAATTATTTTGATTATGTGAAAATTGTTTGCGTCGATCGTGTAGTAATCTATTTGTGAAATTTTTTTTCGAAAAACTTTATAATATTGAAAATATTCTAATATAACATATATTCTTATGCATAGCTTATACAGTATATCAAAAGTAAAATTTTCTACTAGTAGTTTTTCATTAAATGGATAAAAAAAGTAATTATAGAAAACATAGTCATGTACATATTGTATATTTCGTGTCCTTTAAATAAAAAAAATTTAACCTGAATTTTACAATTTTATGATACAGATAAAAATTGTATGTACAGTTGTTTAGTGTAGTGCACAATATGTATATGTCCAATATATTCTCTATCCTTGTTATGCATATTTTATGTCAAAGAAATCATTATTCTTTTTGTATTTAATTTTGCACAAAATTCATGCAAATGATACATTACTTTAAAGAATTATCGATCATTAAATTTATTAAGTTTCTAATAAACGTTGCTTAACTAATGAATTAAAAGAATAAAAAGTATAGTAGTTGAACAAATAATTATTTTAGAAATAATCTGTTTTATATAAAAATTGAAAGTATAATAAAATAATATATAAAATGAGTCTACGTCAATCTATTAAAATGTTTATTTGAGTCTCTTTTTAAATATAACAGTATCACAATCAATAGTTTTCTTCGTGGGCTAGTATGTCATTATAATCATATATATCAAATATAACATTTTTAAATTTTAGTGAATAATATCTGACATAAAAGTCTACAAACACTTTTAGTTTGATGGAAGACTATCTGGAATCGTAAGCTTCTTTTGCAGATACATTAAATAGTGAATTTCAAGTATAGATAAGAACGTAGTGGATTACTAAAGTAACATTAACAATCACATAGATATTTCAAGATGAAGAATTTAAACATATTTTTATCTTTCATTACTTCAGTTGAAATTTTGTGGGTCATTATTGGTAAGTTGTTTCTTTTGTCATATATTGATTTTGTTTATAATTTTATTTTTGAATATTAAATATTTTCTAAACTACATTTTTTTATGACTGCTATACTTTTTTAATATTTACTTTATTTAGGTAATGTTGAGGGTATAGTTGGAGGTAATAAAGCTTCTCCTGGTCAATTTAAGCATCCAATTTCTATTCACGCGAGCAAAAACCATATTTGTGGAGCTGCTATTATAAGTGATCAGCATGTACTGACAGCTGCACATTGTTTTATTAATAGCAATGATCTATTCATTAATGTCAAATACATACTATTAGGAGGTACTAATAACTTCAACGACAATAGCATTCCCAAGATTGAGATGAAAGTGGACAAAATATATGTACCTAGAGAATACACTGTTAATACGCCCGACCCTAATACTATACGTGATACAGGAGACATTGCTGTAGTAAAGGTAATGTAGTTGGTTTTATATTATTTTTGTCGTTACCTTTTTTACTGCTTAGACGTAAGTTTTAAAAGATATCAAGTTTCGAAAACTGATATTTAGTATTTAAAGAAGGAAATTTGTAATAGTCTATGAAAATCGTGCAATTGGCACATTTATTATAATTATGCATAAATTCTTTAAAATCTATGTGTCATATTAAATAATTAAAAATATTATAAAAAACCTAGGTAGTATCAAAAGTAAAATAAAAAATGCATTTTAATATGAAAATAATAATATTTAGTAAATACTTTATTATTGCTTTTATAAGGTCCATTGAATAATGCATAAAACGTGACTCGAAAAGGTAAATTTAAGTTAATTCTTTTAATTTTTAGTTATTTTTATAAAGATTAGTTTTTAATATCCTAATTAAAAAAACGAAATATTTTTTTGTATTTATTTTAATTTTACGTTTGTAAAATATTGATGAACTAAGTTCTGGATTTGTAAATTATGTTTGTTTTGTTATACACTCACTGACCCATTAAAATACGTAGGAAGATCTAGTTAATGTATTATATGTGATCCGTTTTCATCTTATAGATTTCTTATTGCACTTGTATGTTTATATTTTGTCTATTATATACAAGGTGTCTTTGAATTCCTTGTCTCCAGCTATACCACGCGATAGATGAGGCAATTTTGAACATGTTTTTTTGCGGTCGCGAATCTGTCAGATGCACCCTCACAAAGATACAGGTGTTTAAAAAATGGTAAAAATCAAGCCTCTGATTGGCTACGCTGCGGCGAGTAGGCCGCGCTTTTCGGTCCCGGGGGCTGGATTTTTAGGATTTTTTAAACACCTGTATCTTTGCGGGGGTGCATCTGACAGTCTCGCGACTGTAAAAAAAAATGTGTAGGATTGCCTCGGCTATCGTGTGGTATAGCTGGAGACAAGGAATTAAAAGACACTTTGTATGTATCTTTAATAGCATGTATTGAGGAATGGAAATTAAATTTTTTGAAGTGCTCCGTAGGCAAGCGGTGGTGTTGCAACCTAAAAATAGCTAATTAAATAATAATATCTATAATAGTGGCTATTGTCTAAGAATCTCGGGTTCAAATCCCTATACTTTGAAATTTCAACAAAAGCTTTTCAAAATGATTTTTTTCTAATCAATGCTTTTATCAATAATATATGAAATGTAATAGAAAAATCCGTTAAATAATATAATGGAAATTATTCTTGAATTATATATATTCTAGCAGTAATACTATTTTTTTTATTCTTTCAGATTAAGAGAATGCATTAATTTTAATGCAAGTTAATTAATAAATAAACTTTTTATTGCTCATTACAAGTTTTGATACTATAAGTCTTGCGCAGATAGACAAATTTGTTGTAATTCAGCTGAAAAACTTCTAAATTTTGCTTTAAAAAGAAAACGTTAATTAATTATTAAAATACTCCTTTTATTGCTTTGGATAAATGAAACGACAATTTTTACTTTTGAGTAAGTTGGGCATAGAATAATACAAATTTCAATTATTTTATTTAAAATTACTATATTTTTTTGATTGAGCTTATTAAAAAATAAGTTTTTCCACTTTAATTTAACCCGTATTAATTATTATACTAGAGGTAGCAAAAATAATATTTTCATAATAATAATACATTTCTAAATTTATAATAATAGAGGAAAATTAAAAATTGTAAGCTTATATTTTTAATTATTAATCATTAGGTATACAATTTTTTCAGTTGAAGAATAAATTAGAATTAAATCCTAACTCGCCACTCAAAAAATTAAATTTACCCGAAATATCAAGTACTTACGACAATTACATAAACAAAAATCCAATTGTAACTGGATTTGGAATCGATGTAGCAGTCGATAATAAATTAACTTATGATGGCTTCAAAGATAACTCTGGTATATTAAAATATGCTAAAACAACCGTCATTAGTAATGCAGAATGTAATAATTTTTATAAGCGATCTGTTCAAGAAAAACACCTTTGCGCTCAGATAGAACAACGTGATGCACTATACCCAGAGGGAAATTGCGACGTAAGTTTGCATTGCGCCTATCATTAAAATAATTGTATGATTAATTTATATAACTAACATGTTTGTAATGCTCTTTTATAGGGTGACAGTGGAAATCCACTTATATTAAATGGGTTTGTGATTGGAGTATTAGGAAGTAGCCCTCTAAATTGTAATGAAAGACAAGCACCTGCAATCTATACCAGAGTTACATCTTTTTTATCTTTTATACACGAAGCTTTGAATGATGAAGATTCAACTAATATACGTGTAGCAACTTATAGGTATAAAAGAAAAGGATTTGGAATTTTTGAGAAGTTCAGTTATACTTCAGAGGCTTCTTCTTAAGAAGGTTCTATATTTAGTAATATTATAAGTTAATATAGAGTTGATGTTTTCGTCTGCCTAAGAACTTTTTGCACATATATAGAAATAAATAGAAATAAGTGTGCAGTGAGATATACGAAGAAGCAATCACGCTCTCTGTACCTTTGTGTATCTTGCCCAAATAATACTAATCTAACATTTTATAACTAAGCGATTGTTATTACTTTGTTAGTAAATATGTGTAGCTAAGTAGAAAAGTGTTAGATTATGAGTGCTTTGGATCGTGTACAGAAGCTACCAAAAGAACATAGAGCGATGCTTTTCCTTCAGGTTTCTCAATGTGTTTCTATTTCTTCTTCTGGTACCAATATATTTATTTACACATGTATGGTATAAATATACTTTTATATACTTTAATACAGTAACATTTGTAATCAGGTTGTTTTTAATTCTATTCCGTTCTTTTCAATCTGTGTAGAACAATGCTTTTCGGTTTTAAGTTGGTTAATTTTCTGTAAATAAATTAGCCATATAAATTATATTCTTATGATATAAATGAAACATTAAGACAAAAATACGTTTATGATATGATTTAGCAAACTTAAATTAATATCGCAGTATCATAAAGTAGCTTATTAAGTATGTATTTTTGCTTAACTTTTCAGTTTAAATTATATTATTATTATTGCATTAATAATGATTTCTTTATTGAGTATTCAACATTATACAAAAATATTATTTAAAAAAATGATATTATTTTTCAAAATCAAAAATTATGTACGCAATATTTAATAAACAAAGCTTTAAGATCTCTGTTCAAAAAACTAAAGGTGATTCTTGAAGATCTAGTTCACTCATATCTACAGGCTACAGCTTGTCCACGAAATAGTCAGCTCCAGCTATACCACTGGATAGCTTAGATGGCGATAGCTTAGAAGCGAGGATGGCACTTCATTGTTAATCTTGACGGGGATTTTTAGAAGAGCACAGGATCTGACACCTTTTATAGATCTCACAGGTGTCAGGCTATTCATCGAATACAGCGGTGACGAGACACAGAGAGGAAGAGGTAGAGTGAGGTAAACGGCGGCCAAGCAAGCGAATCAGAGGGCCTCTTGCTGCTGTTAACATTGTCTTTTAAACTGTAATGATTCAATCGATGATATTTTGGATGATCTTGACCCTAACGTGTCATGCAGATGATAAAATACTCAAGAAATATTATAGTTTCGTGGCTCAAATGAAATTTTGAGTATCGAGGTCCTAACCTTAGGTATGCTCAGGTCCAGAGAGTAACACCTTCTATTTCCGGGGCTACAAAATCAAAGTAAACAGACCAAGTATTCTGGAGACTTGTGTTTCAATATAGGCACCAGAAAACCAAAAGCGATGACCACCATTTTATCATATGGTAGAATTTTATTAGCTTTGTAAAAGGGAGTGAGTCAGAGCGCTAGATATCCAGCACAAAATGTACAATAAATATTCAAAAAGACGCTGATACAGTATTCAAGGTGCAGAAAAACTAGTCCTTTAATATCTTTGAGTTCTGTGTAAATCGGCTCTGATTTTCTCTCAAACGGTTAAGGACAGAGTAGCCTTGCTAGGCGTAATGTTAGTTTGGGGGTACCATGAGAACGTGCTGTGAGATATTGAGAGAGAGAGAAAAAAGAAAATATATAGAACCCTAATCGAATATAAGTATATGAAATAGGCACTAATAGAGAGAAAAAATACTATTAGGCTAATTACATGCAGGCCATTTCTTTCATGAGGTATCCGTCATTCAGATTCTTCAATTGTCTACTATAGCGACTGCGATCGTCATGTCTAGACAAGTTCTCCAAGACGGAGATTGTATCTAAATCGTATTTCTATAAAATTCTTCAATTTCCTCAATATCACCATTATTTTGTACAACGACTGAGAGTAACTCGAATAACCGAGATAGCATGAACGCGAAAATTTAGGCTAAATCAGAAGTATATTTGTGTGTGAGAACCAGCGAGAACCACATGAAATTTAAAGTTTTTAATTTTTACTAAAAATTTCTACTAAAAACATATATATATATGTATATATCTAGTAGGGTATAAATACAGAAAAATTAAAAACTTTAATTTCCATGTGGTTCTCACTGGTTCTCACACATCCGTAGATATATAACAGAATCCAACTATTTTTTTTTCGATTTCTACCTTCGATTTTAACCTGGGATACAATCATTGATAGAATTTTTAATAAAAAAATATGGATTCATCATATTTAAAACTAATTATATTTTTGTAATAAAGAAGATAAAAAATATAATAAATAAGTTTTATAATAAATTATGATTTAAATAAAATCTGCAAACATGTACTTCTCAGTAGACTGAATCCGAGCACATTTCACCGAACTGTAAGAATAATTGGGTGAAGTAAAGAAAATATAATAAAAAAGAAATTTTTAAAAATGGTAGCATGAAAATGGCACATACATGCAGACCTAAATAGTCTTATAAATAGATAAAGAACTAACGCTATCATGTTTATATAAACTCATAAATCATCCATTAAATGTGGCCAATACGAAAGATGTCTCAACAGAGAAGAATTTCATAACTTCTTAATTGCACATACCAGGTGGTAGCGTATAACCAACTCATTTACATTTATATATAGCATTCCGATAGAGAAACGAGGTATGCGCGCGTTCAGGATTTTTATTGTCTCGGCGTAAAAGATGCTTCCATTACAAGTGGCCTAGTGTCAACTTTTTATATTGATGTTTTTGCGACTTAGTTCTTATTTTTTAACAGTATTCCAAAGGATAAAATAATTTTCATTGATTAATTTTGATATCTATAGATCACAAAATTTAATAATAAAACACTATTTATTTTTGTATTATTTTCTTAGTTGTACTTAACCTATGATGTAAATTGTTACTAACGAATTAATGCTAAGTACAGATATATCCCAGTCGAGATCCCAGTAGAAATCTGAATAGTTAGAGAAAATAAATAGCTAAGAAATTATTTTAAAAAATCATCAATTATATTCTATAATAATATATATTAAGCAATATTATCAGTGAAAAATTTTGAATATAGAATATTGCCTTTACAAATGATAGCGCTTTCTAACAATTTTTTCAAAAATATGATCGTTACAAGATTATATACGGGGCCAAATTACCCACCAAGCAAATAAAACCAAATAAGCCATGGTTTGGAGCGAGAAGTTTCAGAACACAGGTAGGAGTGGATAACAGAAAATTTTATGAAATTGTAAAATTTTTTAACAAATAAAATATTCTGTTTATTTAAGTTTACAAATAAAATTTAAAATAGAATAAAAAAAATGATTAAAAATTTAGATTTATAAAATTACTTTTCTATTCCTTATTTGAGATTTTATAATAATATAATCTTAATCAATTTTCTTGTTTTATTCAGCTTCAATAAAAGCAGCGCAAATAAGTCTTTATGCATAATAACGTTGAATCACTCGCATCATTTTCACTTAAATAATGCGATGTTTCATCTTACAGAAAAATTGAAAATACAATGTATATATTTCGATAAATACTTGTTATTCACACGTAATATGACATATTCATATTACATAAACAATGTTCATATTTCGATTAAATTTGTTTTTACAAATCAATGTAGATAAATCAATTACAGATAATTTTTCAATTTTAATATATAGTAAGTAAGCTCAGAAATGTTGATATTCTAAAATAAATTTATATTATATTGTTGAAAAAATAATTAATAAGCTCGTTAGATTTTTTTTGCAATCTCTGATGAATTTAAGTTAAACAATTGCATTAAAAACTAAACATTCTAAATAATTTTCTATAACATTGGTTTTTTAATTCTCTATCAACGAATTTCTGATAATATAAAACACATTTATACGTAGTTTATCCTTACTTGAAAACTCAGTATTATCTGTTTTATTTTGTTCATTAAAATAGGATTTTCTTTTTGTAAAAGTCTCATACTTGCATATTAATTTAACATTTTTTAATCTCTTTCTCTTTATAACAGTTAAACATTTCAAAATCTAACACGTTAGTTGTAAATTTAATAAAAGATTTAAACATTTGAACAACGTTGCTTAATCTGATGAGGCAAGTTATAGTCTTATTGGCTGCATAAAAAAACAAAAAAATCTTTTTAAAAAATGGTTCCATAGTAAAACTTGAGATATTCATTGAGTTAAATAAAGTAAGTCTACACCAAACTAAAACTTTTTAAAATTTAATATATAAGATCTAAATTAATAAAAGCTATTTAATAAAAAAATCCAAATATTTAATAGTTATTTATTTTCTTACATTTATTTCAAAGTTCAAAGATAAACCTCTATTAAATGGTTCTACACAGAATATTTTATAACATAAATATAACGTATCTTTTTGAGTTTTGTTCAAAAATATTTGAAATTTAAATAATAAGTGATTTATGAATATTGCGTTGAATTGAAAGTAGAAAAGCAATTAATTATCATTAATTAGGTTGACTATTACTAAATCATCAATTATTAATTTTTTTAATTGTCAAGTAATCACTTTTTAAACAAAATGTGTTCTTGGAGTTTTGATTGATACTAGGGAATGGATTAAGCTTTTTGACTTGGGGACTTATGGTGACAAAATCCGAGGCCGGTTATGCAGTGTAGTATTTTTCAAAATATACTAAAATAATTTATTTTTCAAATAAATATTTTCATCAAGAAAAATATATATGAATTTCTCTTAAACTATTGCAACAATTAACTGAATAAATCTTATATGCCAAAAGCTCAAAGTATACGATTAGGTTAAGATAATTATATTCAGGTATGGTTTGGCCATAATTTTGCCATTGATATATAATAAACAGATTTATTTGCCAAACTATTATTCATTCCATGATTATGCTTATTACATTATCTTAATTATACTAGAAATTTCACAATTTTTTCTAAATTTATTCAAATATAACAAATTATAATCACTGTTTAAAGATCAATACAGTTTAAATCAATATAGTTTAAATAGTAACTATAATTCATATTTATGTTAAGAATTCTAGTAGATGTTCAAAAATATCCAAATGGCTGCTTATTTAGTTACCTTTTTACATTTTTCACTATTCCTAATACTTCTGAAAAAATATTTCCATGTGGCATTTTCCTAGCCTTGTTCAGTTTTTTTGATTGCCTTCTAGATTGAAATTATCACTTATACTAGATTGCGATTGTGGTCGTGGAAGTGTTATAAGATCCTCGATTCTTCCAGTTATAATTTCTTGTACATTTGGACTTACTGTATAGTCAGCAACCCGAATATCACTTGAACTTTTATCATCTATAGAATCATGAATGAAACTCATATACGTTGATACCTTGGTATACAGTGCAGGATGAATAGTCTCATCACAATTGTAACGAGGGCTAATCAGCACACCGATTGCAATTTCTCCATTTAGAACAAGTAGACCACCATTATCGCCCTATAAAATAAATCACAATCTCTTAGGCCCGTACATTCAAATATATTAAATATATACAATAACTAGCTTGTAATAATTCATTTGTATTTCGATCTAAGTTATAAATGTTGAGCCATTACCTTCTTAATGTTTTAATATTTTTTTGAAAAAACAATTATACACCGATAAAAATTATAGTAATTTTTGTAAGAAATTGACTATTATTTTGTTACTATTGACTGTAAGTCGGATAATTTTTAATAGAAAGTTTGGTAGTTTCTTGATTTTAACCAATCTGTGATTATGTTACAATAAAGTATGAAAATTATGTATTTATATAAAATTCCTCTGGCTGTAGGAAGTAACGAAATAATTTCGATCGCTACTTGTGCATAAAGTTATATTTTACGCACTTATTAAGAAAAATGTACTATCTAAATCTACAAATATTCTGATTTAAATTAAAATTTATTTGTTATATTATTCATAACGATAGCTAATGCTAACTCAGCTACGCTGAACCTTGCACTGAACGACTACATGTTCTCCAGCTACTGTTCTGCATGCTATCTATCGAGGCATTTTTATCGGCTTACTTTCTTCCAAAGAAGATATAAAATATTGTATAATTATATTAAACTATTTTATTATAATTTATAGTTACTAAATACACAATTTTTAAACTTTTTAAAAACTGCAAAACATTTTTATTTTTGTATTATCCTATAGTATAAATTATTAGTCATCTACCAAATAACAAAATAAATAAATAAAATACAGTATAAACTTACAGTGCAAACACCAGCAGAAATAGATGTATTTTCTGATTGATCCATTTTAGCGCAAATATGTTCGTTTCTTAGAGTACCAGATGTCCAAGCTCTCAAGCACGTATTCTTTCTTAGAATAGTTGTTATGCCATACTTTAAATTTGTATCACGATTTGTTTTATATGAAAGACTAGTAAGGGATTGTATTCCAAATCCAGTAATTATTACCTTCTCTTTAGTATATTGTGGAAAGTGTCCAGCTTTTTTTTTGGGTAACTTTAATTCAGATAATATTGCATATTGACCGTGGAATCGGAATCTATGTTCTACCTAAAGAAATTCACAATAATAAATTATTTTTGGATAATAGTAGGCACGAATATAATTTTTCGATTAAATTTTATACTGTACTCGTAAAACAGCGATATCTCCCGATGGTCGATATGTTAATTTAGTAGGGTCAGGATTTATTCGTTTGTATTCAATTGGTACATATGCGTTTACTACTTTCACAATGGTTCTTAAAGGGTCTTCGCTATTGAGATCAGTAACTCCAGCAAGTACCCAAAACTTATCATTTTTAAAATTCTCAGTTTGATCGATGATACACTGGGCAGCTGTTAATACGTGTAGTTCTCCAATTATTCCACCTCCGCAAACGTATCCAGATTTGCCGTGAATCGAAACGTGATACATAAATTGGTTAGATTCCACATTGTGTCCCGATATAATGCCTTTGGTTACTCCTGTTGAAAATATACAATCATTAAGTATAAGTTTGTGAATTAGAAAAATATAATACAAAATAAAATAAGTTATTTGTAGTGAAATACTTACCGATGTGAAAATATAGGATAATTTGTATATTTATCAAAATGAACGAGAAATTTAAATGCTTCATTACTTTGACCTATTTTTAAAATTTATAAAATTTATATAAATATATATATATATATATATGTACAAGCATGTATATATAAAAACTTATAAGCAACTAATTTAAAACGTTTAGATTAGATAAATAGTTTTATAAATATTAATTAACTAAACTTGAATAAATATTGAACTTATTATATAAGTTCAATCCAAATATAAGATTATAATTATTTTTATAATATTTCCTAAAAAAATTTATAACATTATTTTAACTATCAGGCTAATCATTAATGATATTTTGAATATTATTATGTATTTGAAAAAATTAAAATAAAAATTCCTAAATTTCTACGACTAATTACTAATTACTACAATCGAACCGTTCATAGTTGATGAATAAATAAAATTTGCTCAAAAATTAATCTATCAAAATAATTTGATAATATTCTCTTCTATTATCTGTTATAACTGTAATGTTTAAACCTTTCTTTGTCATATATATTCAATAGTTTATATATAATACTCTTGTCATTAACTTACGACTGAAACGATGAAAATTAGTTCAGTAGTAAATAGGTTGTCCTTCTAGTGGATTTTACATGAATTACTAAAGTTTTTTAATATCTTCTACGTTTTGCTATGAGAAATTGTTACTCCAAATTATCCATCAAGCATTTTGTAAGTAATTCAAAAATGTTTTCAATATCAAAGCAATTTATTTTCTATGAATAAGTTTTGAACGCTCTACGAGATCGGGCTAACACCAGGATCTCTATATAAGACAGATTTGGTAGAATCTCAAAAAAACTAACGGTTTTTGGGCGATAATTACTGATATTAATACATTTTATTTGTAAGATAGGTTTACAAAAACTTTTCATAACAATGGGTTGAAAATATATAAAATATTGCATACATTTTTAAAAACATCATAAACTAATTTACCTAACATAGGTTCAAAACTAAAGTCAATAATATATTACTCAGCTTATCTTCAATATATTACATATGTTAAACAATTCAATATCTTAAGAAACAAAATTGAATTTAATTGAACAACATTTTATTTTAGGCTAAAGACTTCAGATTTGACTTAGCTGCAGCGATACAATATAAGTATACGAAATTCAAACTAAACCTTTGTAAGATATTCGAAGTGTCATCGATTGAAGCATTTCTATAATCATTTTCATAGGTAAAGTAATTATAAACTGCAGCATTCTACGTAGGCGATTACATACACTAGGATCTGTTACTATATCAGTTATGTATTTATTACTATAGATACACATAAAGTGAACATGAGTCAAAGAATGCTAGCATGTACGGAAAGAAGAAATTGTATCGTTCGCGCGACCGCTGTCAATTTATTTCATTACTTCAAATGAGCTTTTGTAAAGCTGTATTCAGTAGCCGTTTGCAACTGGCCTTCTCGTTACCCCATCAAGGAGAGCGAGAGAGGAGCAAGTATACAATCTTGGAGTTTATATTGGCTTAATTGGTTTTAAGGACGCAACTTTAACTGAGAACTTTTCCCACCCTAACTCTCATTGCTTACCTGACCATCCATCTACTTTCTCTCTCCTTTTCCTTTTTATATTACAAAATCTATTATACTGAACTGGAGCTTGGATTCATGCTATGTTGGTGCATTATTGACAATAAAAGAAGTAGTAATCATACTATTTATATTTCATAGATGAAATTTGATAGCACTTATTATTTTTTATTCATTTTATTGCTTGACTCATCTTCCAAAAAAAATTTTAAATTATATTTTCTCAATATTTATTCTACATTACATAAAATTTTTTTTAAAATTACATTGAATAAATAATACTTACTGCACTTCTGTAAACAGCATAAAAGAATTAGTGAAAATGAAATCGCATCCGATACGTATTTTTTTCTGCTCTTTCTTGTCATAATAATAAATAACGAAAGGGGTATGATTACAGCATTTCGAAGTAATACCTAAATCTCGAGATCTGCCAGTTATACTAGTTACAATATATTGTATACAACATACTATATATACAGTTATGCAGTTAAAATAATTACTGGCTTCATACATTCTTACAGAATAGAAATGATCCTTAACATCCCGAAGAGAAGTGACACTGAGGAATGAAACTTGATAATGGCAGATATATAATAAATTGGCTAAGTATAAAATTACTGACATTTATTGAGCTTAGGATTATAATTTATTATAAACCAGTTAACCTAATATTCATCAATCATGGGTATTATTTAATTATCTTAGTTTCAGGTATTCCATTTAAACCAAAACGACACGATTCTGATATCCAGAGTAATGTACCATGTGATATGTTTGGATCAGGAAAAAGATTATCTGCTAGGATGTACGCTGGGATACGTGTTACTACCACAACAAACCGAGCGAAAAAACCGTAATAGAACCTATACTCAATGAATCTCACGTTGTATCATTATAAGAATAAATATATATACTAATAAATAGGACTTTACTTTGTATTTTCATGACTATATAGTAATATTTTTAACTCATCTATAATGTATTGAAACGGGAATGATGAGCCCGCGCGCAACAGTAAATACAATGTGCGAATAACGTTATAATTATATTTAGATTAATTATATTTACATTATAATGATAACAATATAATTCCCTGAAACGTGCAAAGAAGAGAGAGAAGTAAGCTAGGTGCGTGCAAAGAGGATACGCTCTCTCTTGCTTGACGCTCAGTCTACGGATCGAACGCATCCTACACAAGAACCGCGATAAGGTGACACGACAGAGTCGAAAGGCAAGTACAATAAAATAAAAGAAGAAGGAAAAATTCACAACGAGGATATCTTCTAATGAGCAAGAGAGCCAAGATCATCAATAGCTGCACCATTGCGATCATCATCACGAGGGACGCAGTCTCCAGCACAGCCGAAACAAGCCGTTGCACACGACCCGAAGCACGTCCGACTACATCTCCCTCGCAACCCGTCTTGAAGCACGGCCAACTACCTCGTCGACCTCACCTGCAACAACGGAAATCTCCAGCGTCGCCCTCGACCTCAGCAGTATAGAGACGCATTAAACGTGAGTCTCCATCGATGTGCGTAGTAGCGAAACCCGCGATAATAATCCTCACGTTCGCGCATTATAATTGATCGCAATTGAATTTATACATTAGCAACGAATCTTCAGGGAATCGCGACGAGGTGCGGATTATTGTTGTACGGTAGTAGAATTCAAAATAAATATATTATACATTTTGCCAATTATCATAAATTACTTTAAATTTATTCTACGCCCTTCTCCGATCCGCGCATATATAATAATCAGCGAGAAAATCTTACAGAATTTGTGGCAAATTGTAATGTTTGTAGCGATAGATTTACTTTAGACCCTATAAACGAAATTGTAAATATAAAAATAAAAAATAATAAAAATTTAAAGAGTTAATTATAAAAATATATTTATTTCTTGTAAAATTATTTAAATAAGTTTTATAATATAAATTAAATTTGGTTACAATAAGTGCTAACATTTTAAATTTTGTGAAAGATATGCTGAATACAAAATTTTCAATTTTCTCAAATGGTGAAAAACGCAAAATTTCATGGTAGATTCGTGCAAGTTGAAAAACCGTCATTTCTCTATTCGAACATTTGAAAGTAAATCTATATTTAAAAATTGAAAAAACAATATCAATATAAATTTCACTGATATACGGAGATAGAAACAGAATAATAATAGTAATTATATAATATAAACATGCAAAATATTGATTTCTTTCAGAACTTGAAGTGATGACTAATCTCAAACGCGTGCGTAGTCGACAGGTTTTAGATACGAGTACATATGCCTTTGACGTTTCAGTGACTCAAAGCCGTTGATCAGTAACATGCAGTAGTCGCGCCCCTCGAATGAAAGAATCAAAAGACAATTTGACTGATTGAGTGGGTACGTGCCGTTGGAGCGAATCTGACGCTTCACGCGAAATACATATCAAAAGGGCTCATTTCGCGTAGAATCTTATTTAAAGAAGTATTGAGAAATATTATTTCGTGAATTAGTTTAAAGCACTGTCGACAATAGAAATTACGTGCATTCAATAATGTAATAATTTTTCGGCTATCTTCTCTTCTCTTAAATAAAATTATTGACTCTAACATTAACACATTTTTATATTGCTCCCTTTAATCAAGGTATCGAAATCAAATCCACTCAGACGCAATTTGAAACTCATAAAAGGCTCTGTTTACATTATTTATCATACATAATTCACATCCATATAAGAAGTAAGGGTGCTCTCGTCTTCTCCATTCGACATCTACGGCTTCGTGCAGATTTATTTCGATCTTAAATTTAATCTCAAATTCAAATGAAGGTTAAAAGCTTGGTGCATGCAAAATTCAAATGACAGCACCGCAGCAGCCAGGGCGAAGAAGACTGAACGAAATTACGAATGGCTGCGGATTAGAAATGGCAAAAGGCAGATGGTTTAAGGCGGTGCTGGAAATCTTAATTTCTCCAAGATATCTTTTCCTCACCTGAATATTCAATAGGTACATTAATGTGAGACGAGGAATATTCATGAAAGTCTTCGAAAGACCATGGCGATAAACCGCGCACCCAGACTCCCACCTGTGGCCGTGCGACTATTCGCGACTTAAAAAAACTCACCGAATGCAAAAACAACCATGTGCATGTATTTTAACGTATTCAAAAACTGATTTCCTTATAGAAATATATAAAGCGTTTCTTCAAATTCTTATTAATTTCCACATTATAACGAATTAAAATGAAAATAATATATAAAAATAATTTCGAACATAAAACATGCAACTTCATTATATGAAAGTAGCAAGTATAGCAGTTTCTGAAAAAAAAATACTTATATGTATACGTATATGTATATTATTGCAATTAAAGTTCATTCAACAATAGGTGTATGAATTATAGCATAATAACATATTGCTATTAGACGCTAAAACTTTTTTTCGAAATATATGTGAAAAAGTATAGTTGAATGAGGCCAACCACATATTTGTAGATCTAGACCTGTTTGATCTTATTCAACTATACTTTTTTATATATTGTGACATGTGACTTTAATAAAAATATATTTCTTGTTACCGATATTTGTAGTACAAGTTGAGTAATAGTATTAACCCCTCTTAAATCTTCAGCTTTCCATATTTAAATTTAAATACACAATATTTGAATGACTAAGTCCTTTAATTAATATAATGCACATTTTGATAGAATCTATATCTATGATTTTCGTCGCATCGCTTAAGATAGTTCCCATAAGTTGCCTTATATCATCAAAGCGTCTTTCAGGATGTACCCAATAAGATGTTTGAAAGCTTACGTATAATCGTATGCTTAAAGTTTATGGTAATATTCTTTTAATAAGCCAAAAATCACAATAAAAAGCTAAACCGATAAAAATATCATTAAAAAGATATTAGTTCAAAAAACTATAATTTTCCGTTTCATTCGTATCGAAAGTTTATCATTCTGTCCCCTAGAACAATATCAGAATTTCATAATTTCAGAATAAAACACTTCTCTGCACCTGAAAATAAAGAATCCCAAATGACATTCGAGAGGATGGCCACAAATTAACGACACTTTACGAGGGAGATGAGGAGGAAGCGCCACTAGTCTTGCAAGACACGGGTGCGCAAGTTACACCTCACCTGCGTGCTTTTAATGACCCCACGCGCGAAACTTGGGATGTTTCTCGAAATGTCGGAGCACCGCGCTGCAGCTGACAAATTATCTCTTAAGCGGCCCTCCGCAAGTTGCTCTCTCACGACCCACGTGTCGCCGCTAACTTTCAACGAGTTGCTCTCTGCTGCATCACGTGCTATGCACACACGTGCGCGAGACTTGGCGCAGTTTCCTTTACGTTGGACTTTCGGCCCTTTTTGTGAGCACGAACGGCGTCTCACTCTTGTTATAACACCCAGAGCGTCGTGAAAGGAAAGTTCACGTCCAAAAGCTAAATCATGTGTGATGAACGAGGCCAGTTTTCTGTAGTTGACCCGACGGGCAGATTAAAAAGTCGCGATAATGAGGTCTAGTCTCGAAGAAATGATTCCTGCAGCATTATTAATTTAAATAATTTCATTCAATTGTAACGATGAAAAGAATTAACGAACGTCGAAAAAATTGAATATTCATCAGTAATTATAATGAGAAAATTCTAATAGACAGGTTAATATCCTGATCAAGATTTAAATATAATTTGTGTCAAATATTACATCTATATAGATAACGTTTTTGATTGCACAGGCCTGCAGTGAACGTAGACCAATAGGAGTACGAATGATGAAAGAAGATTTTAAACAATGTTCACACTTCACACACAATAAAATATTTTATTATACGGATTTCTGCATATGCTTTGGCATGCAGTTAGAAAGCGGTTCGGAGCCAAGCTCGGCCCCTCCGTTTTATAAACCGAAAACGATTGGCCCTTCGGATTTTCGTGTGCCTTCGGACGGCCCGAAGTCGCGATTGCAGTTTCAAGAACGACGTACCTCACCCTCCGCGATCTTTGTTTCGCGAAAAAATCTTGATGATTTGAAATACAAAATTTAATAAATATATTGTTACGTACGCGGCGCCCTGCCAGGGGGGAGGAGGCAGCGGCGCGGGCGTCTCCGCTCGTGAATCGAGCGAGTGAGTGCGTCGGTGGCGGGAGTCGAACTCTCGACAGGGGCTGGAGACTGGAGGAGTGGCGAGGAGAATCGGACACCAGGTTGCGATTGAAGTGGTTGCTTTATTTCTCGACTTGCGTGTATCGTCGGGAGAGAAGAGGCGGCGCTCTGACGTGTCGTTCGAGCCCTACGTTAGATGACTAGCCCCCAATTATTGTCCCCCTTACTACTTATAGCTGCTTCCCGTCGCTCTTCCCCACCCGCGGCCTTCCTGTTACCGAATTTGCTGCTACCGTGGCCCGGCTGCTCCGTCGCGGCTCGGCTGAAGGTGACCCCGCGCTACGCGTGCTGGGGCCCCCGGATTCCCCGCGACAGCGGATATCGGAGCCGCTGCCTTCGCGGATCCGTTGCGTATCGCGCCGAAGGTGTGTACGTAACAATATTATAAAATATTAAATGTGCAAATTATTCTGGAGAGACTTGCAAGCAAGTTCCCTAAAAGTCAACACACGGTTTCCCTTCAGCACAATGTCCTCCATAAAACACGCTCAACAATGTAGGCACAAAGTCCTTTCAGGCTCTGCTCACAGTCAGTCGGTCAAGCAGTCAGTTTCCAAGTCGGTGACAGTGCACATCCCGCCCGCATCAGGTTTTAATGACAATAGATAATTTAATTTAGAATTCTGCATAATAAATAAACAACAAATTGTTATTAGACAGCGCCAGTCGCAATGTAGTTGTGTCTTTTTATTTCATAAAAAATCGTGCAAATTAGTTGCACTTAATTTGTTTTTAATTCGCATTTTCGGAGTAAATGCAAGTCACTTTATTTACATTTTGGACCGTCGCAGCCTTGAGCTTAACCGCTCGGTCTATTATACGTAACCTCATCCCCTGCCGCTGGGTCTAGGCAGCTACAAGGAACGCAACCACATAGTCATAAGCGCTCAGGATTTTAAATTTTTAAAAGTCTCTATATATAAGAATATTTAGTTCTCTTTCATTTAAATTTATTTATACACTACTTTAACGATTTAAATCTCTTATAATTTTTACTTGTAACAGTTGTATTGTTACCTACAGTAATGTACACATCGTAAACAGATGTAATAATGTTCTAATTGCTGTACATAGCCTTTTTATAATTTATAAATAACAATCCTTAATTATTGAATATATCAAAAATTTTCTGAATAACGTATTCTTGCGGGGAGTTTTCAAGGCTTTAGAATTTAAAACGTGTCTTTAATCTTGTGTGTGCTTTGTGCTGATATGGGTGAGTCAGGCGACTTTTTGGACAAAATTTATACCCAGGTATTTGACAGAGGATTTTGAAAAGATTTTCAGGAGGATTTTGTGAGAAGGTATGTATCTAGACGAGTAAGAAAAGTTGAATTAATAAACGGTTGAATTCAGCAAAGCATTTTTTAATAACATACAGATTAATAATTTAGTAAAATATTAAAAATCAAGAACATATATATATATATATATATAACGCTTTTTTTCTTCAAAGATAAACATTTTGATTCGAGTTATGACTATATATTCAGAAATATACGTTAAAAAGTGTAGCTGACTAAGATAAATCAAGGATTTGTAAGTCTATTTTTTTGATTATTATTTTGCAAAATATTGATTGGTGCATCATGTGATAGTTATGGACTTTAGTTATCATTTTTTCTCTGAGTATTAATACATAATTAATAGAAATTAATTTTTACTTCTAAGGCGGTTTTTTATTAAAATTTTATATGTCAGTACCTTTCCCGCTATGGTGGGTTGTTATATATAATGCTTCGCTTAGTCGTTTGTACAATAGCCGATTTATTACAGGGAATAACCGATACATTCCCACTATTTAGTTTAATATAAATAGTTTTCCTCTAAAAGTCTATATTTTATTTTAAATATTGAAATATCTTATATTGAAGAAATGATGATACAAGTGCTAGTTCTAATAATTTAAGGTTCATTATGAAGATGAGAGCATCATGTAAAACACTATAGTTAAGGGCCGGAGCTAGTAGCTGAGTAAAATCATTACAATACATCTGCATCTGTTCCATCTAGATATCTGAAATAAATTTAGAAACGAAAATGAGGCGATGTGTGACAATGTCATTGGATTGGAAATCTAATTGGCAATTAGAGATGATTCGCTTAATACGATATGGAAAGAGAATCACTTCAGAAGAATTCTCTCAATAGTTTTGTTAAGAGTAATCATAAGACTTAAGTTTACAGCTGAAAGAAGATGAAAAAAGTTTCTCATCTTCTGTAGATTATTACCATACGGAGAAAAAGTACTGAAGTATATGATTGCATAAGTAAAATTATGCACGGAATGATAATACTTTTGTGGACAAATCTTAAAATCATCGTTAAATCTAGATTGACTTAAGATCTGAAGCAAAGCTGTTACTTAATGTCAAATTCTGTACTTTCGATCTTGTTGTACCTTTTATCGAACATCAGAATCTGAAATGAATTGAAAGCTTCGCTTCAGATTTTATTTTGAACAACACTGAAAAATTCGGGCTGGCATTTGAGCAAACTGTTAAAGCGCATGAAAGAAAAAAAAAGTTTCTTGAAGAGCCTTATATTATTAAGTAGACTGTATAATAATAACACAGTTAATTACATTTACAAATTACAAAATCATTACCATAGTTCTACCTTATTTAATGTAATCGAGTGGATATGCTTGTATATGTGATTTAAGTTATGGAAACTTATGATTATTTTTCATTTTTCAGAAAACGTAAAGTAAATTCATTTTTAAGCGATACCCAACAAGTAATCGACGAAAAGAAGAAACAGGAATCGAGAAACTTCTAAAATAAAAAGAACAAGTGCAACTGCAGGTGCACTGAGAGATCAAGGGTAAGAGTGAATGTTAGCAGGAGAGGGTGAAAAGCCGAAGAGGGCTTTCAGTGATCGCACTTTCACAGAAGTTTATAATCATAGATTCAAGAAGTAGGAAAAAGAAGGGCGATATCGTGCGGTTGTGGGGAAACCTCGAGAAAGAATAATAAAGACTTGATATTACATATACAGAGAGAGAAAGAATGAAAGAGAGAGAGGGTGGAAGTTAGGGCTTGAGAAGCGAGGACAAGAAAGTCGCCGACAATCGCGCCTAGGTTATAATGGAGGGCTTACTCTTGGCGGAGGACTGGCGCTGAAAACTTTTTGATACTCTATTCGGTGCCGGAATAACTTTTAATATCCAGTTCCACTTATATCAAAAGCATCTCTCCGCCCTCGCTCCATCAACTGTCTCTTCACCTTTTCGCCGATCCCGCCTGCCCTAGCGGCTACTACCAACCAGACGATTAACGAGTGAACCGCAATATCTATTAAGAGATTTTTTATTAAAAATGTATTTGCTTCATGCGGGAGTCTATTGATAAAGGCATCTATACTAGGTATCTATACTTAAAAACATTACCAAAATAATTTATTTACTGTTTTTGCTTTATTTACTATTTATAATAGTTATATTATCTATGATGTTGCACGCGACAAAAGTTATAATTAAATAAGTTTATTCTTGTAGAAGATGAAAAATTCAATACTAGGGAAGTCCGTATGTAATTGCATATTCCTATTGAACAGAAACTGCATGAAGGTGCTGAAGTTTATGTGCCTGCTTGTATACATATGCGACGATATCGAAGGTGGCCACACTTTCGTGGCTCGTTGCACAGCGTGACTCCACCAACGCGAGCCCGTAATATTATACGGATGAAATGTTAACTAGTTGAGAAAGTCACGCCAAGTTGGTCCTAAGTTCAGAGAACCAGTAAATTGTACAAGATATCGAGGTATGCTAAGCGTCTTTTTCCTTCATAGTTTGTATTGTTATATCGTATCCGCTAATTATATTCATTTTAGCTTTTGTATACTTTCTTTTTCATAACATTTATTATCTTTAAATTTTTAATTTATATGGAAATATATAAAAGTTCGTAGACCTATCGATAATTTTACAACATACCAAAATAAATGATCGTGATAAGATAATGATCTATAAATTAAACAAAGACTAGACATTTCAAAGAGCTATCTTGATTAATAATGAATTTAATAATTCATCAATGTATATTAACTATTACTCCTTTACATTATTATAATGAAAAATTAGTTTCAAAAGAAAAACTATTAAAATTTTTATATTTTCTTTTACAAATTCCACCATTTTAATTTTCAAGATGTGTAAGTCTTGTAACGAATTTTAAAAAATACAAAAAACGTCAATAAAAATGAATAATGTTTTTGTCTGAAAATTATTGCGAATGAGAAACAGAAAATTTTTAAACATAAGCGAATAAAAATAATAAATAAACAAATGCAATCGCGATTATCGTAAAATGCATCAGTTTTTAAAAATTCAAATATTTAATTATATCAAGTTAGAATCTGTGAGAATACCAATGCCATTTTATTTTATTGTATTAATTTGTATTACATATATCATTACTATTGCACTTATAAGTACACTTAGAATATATTAGCATTAAATTATGAATAAATGAATCATCTGATATTTAATAGCTACATTTAATATGAAATGTCTGTTATAAAAAATAACGGTTCAGTAACTTAAAGAAGAATAAATAATTTTCTTTCATTTTTTACTAGGATACCGCAATGGCTCACCAGCACAGTCCTTCATGATATTCACCTACGAAAGCTGAACTCTTTCATATAATGAGATAGAGAACAAGACTGAAATGTACAAGCAGAGAGAAAATGAGGAGATAATAGAGTGAATGAGAAAACGTTAGCAGGTATGGCTCAGGAAAAGATCCGTGTAAAAGAGAAAACTAAAGATACGAAGAATACACAGAATTTGCCGAGAAAATGAGACATTGTATACACGTTGAAAATATTACAATAAGCATTGTTCACGAAAAGTGGAATATTATAAAAAAAAGATTTCATCATTGAAGTCCAACACCCCTGACAATAAACTAATGTGATGTATTACTTAACGAATCTAAAAATAATTCCATTTCAAAGTTAATACAACAGAGAGTATTTTTTTCTTAATAATGCTAATATTTGTAATTAAATTAAAGAGACTGTTTATTTTTAAGATCTTTATAAGTATACCTATATACCAACAAAAGTTTTTACAAAAGAATATGAATAAAAAAATAAAGTTTGTTAGATTAAGCTCATTCAATATTCTGGTTTTATATATACTTTATTTAAAATAGTAATAGTTACTTAATGATAAATAATTTAACTTGAATTATTTCTTATCTTTTAAAAATTAATTAAATTTCGTTGGAACCTTGATATGATAGGTATTACAAAATCTGATGTCTTTGTTTATTTAGTGTACATATTAAGTTAATCTTATTTTCGAAGAAAATTTCATTTATTTGTTTATTTAAGAATATCTACTAATATGTATAATACTATAAATTTTACATGATGTCATTAATGGTGAATCACCGTCTACACATTTTTATTACACTCTAAGAATCCTGGTACATGCGTACACTTAAACCCTTGGTTTGACGATTTATTAACTAATCGGTCGTATTTTATGATATTTTATGATATAATATATGCAGTGTATCTTTCCACTTCTCCCTATTACCTGCATATTTATTGCTTACCTATATCATTCTATTGAGTCATTTATGTCCGCAACCCTAATAATGACTCGAATATTATTATATGAAAAGAGTTGAGGCCTAAGCAGACTATGAGATGCAACTGTAATTCCTTGGTATCCCTCGTATGTATATTTAATTTCCTAATAACAGATCCGATTAATTGCCTCCTAGAAATAGAATATTCTGTGAGCAAATCTTGACTGAATCTTCTCAACATCCAGATAGGATGATCAAGAAAAAGTTGTCTCTTCCCAGATATGGTCGGGCAGCTTCATAGGATGCGTTCAGAAGATTCCTTTTCCATACAGCAAAATTTATAGAAAGGGTCTGCCATAAGAGTCGTCTTATGCTTGTACACTTTTAGGTTACCATCTTCTGTGAAGACTTTCACGAGCAGCTAAGAATTTTTTATCTTATTGAATCCAAGTATACATTTGACTTGTTATTTGTTTCTGTGCTGTCACAAAGGCTTGTTTTTCCTATGACCGGTGGATCTCTACCTCCGACCAGCGTCAAATCTTCTCTTTAACAAGACTATTATCGAAATGCATCACCTGTAATGCTCCTATGAAGCCACGAAATTTGTAATTAGAATTTAAAAATTCAAGATATCAAAATATTTGATGAGAGATATCATATTAATATCGCTTATTATTTTTGTTGAAAATCGCTCGCTAGAAATTAATATGGTTGATGATTACAAAATGTGATAAAGGACTTAGTACTAAAGGTGCATCGATGCAATCCGTCCACATGCGAATCCTTTGCATGAATGTTCACGTTCCAACTGAAAAGAGAATACTACTAATTTCTTCTCACCTCCTAGCCTTTGATACATCGTATCTGCCTACAGTCCGGATAATGAGCTATACGCTAAGGCGGCGATGTTCATGAAGCTAGTGTAAATCTACAGTTAGAGGAGAGTTCCAAAGATGATTTCGATTCAACTTGCAGCCTTTGCTTTACTAAATTACTTGTTCTGTGGAAACTCGCAGGAGCTGCCTCTATGCTGTGACTCTATGCTTTTTAACCTCAATCTTCAAGTTCTTGAACTCGAGTATATCCTCAGCATTTCATTTGAAAGTTAGGCTTATAATATGAATTTCAATTTAAATAAATATCAATTATAGCTTATTATTTCTCATCAATTCAATTCTTAATATTTAGAAACTTTATGCATACTTGTTTTTAAGTCAACGACTAATTAGTGACCTATCCACCATAATCGATAACCAGATAGTATTAAAAGAATCAGTTGAAATCACATCAATAGGAGCTGGTTAGAACCTTCTCCAAATGCAAATACGTTGAATATTCGGTGATACGTACAATGAACAGGTATATAGACTATTAGTTTCAATGAAAGCTGTACATGTGTTACAAAACTATCTGATCTGTGAAATATTCTGTTCCTGATTAAAACTAAAATAATAGTGTTAAATTTCAGTAATAAATAAGCTTTTGTTGACATATAACTTCGTATAAAAGCGAGTCATCGTTGTCATATCCTCTGGTTAAAAGAAAAATGAGCTACTCATCCTATATGCGTCCTTGATGCGTTTATCAGAAACATAAAATCGAAAAATAACTGCATTATAAATCGCCATAACTGTATCAACATGTTCTATTTTTCTCAAAATTCTAATTGTATACGAATGTGATCCTATGGGATCAAATATCGCTCCAAGATTATACGACAAATACCAAAATCTAGAAGATACAGATACTAAACGGAAGACACAGACACTAAATGCATGCAATAGCAACAGCGCAGAAGGCGAAAAGCGCTCGAGAAATTTATATAGCCTCGTTAGCTGCAACCGCGGTGAACTGGAAATTCGGACCCTTCGGAATTGTATTGCGCTTCTCGGCTTCCACCGCTTTGTTAATTTTTAATTAATCTTGCAGAAGCTTGTGTGCAAGGCTGCACAGCAATGGATAGAATGAGACAATACTTCGTCGGACGTGTTTATTACCCTCGTTGGGAGAACCGCATCGTTGTCGCCGTAACAAAATGTTAGTTAGTCGCAGAAATGGCGAGGTTACACTGTGCTTTTAGAATTTGTGCTCTTGCATATATCTTTTAAGAAAAAGGTTTGCAGCTTATTTTTAAATCAATTAAAAATATATCTAATTATTACAAGTGTCTCAGTAGTTACATATATGCATATTATAAACTGCTACCACTGAATAGTCACTGTGGCCTAAATCCTAAAAAAGAGTGTGAAAAATTGAGTCGACGCCGCAGACTCGACAGACTCTCTCGTGATACGAAAACACTCCAGGCGTCACTCCGAACGCAGACGGTTTTCATTATAGCGAGGGCAATCGCCCCTCGCGCCCTCGCGTCTCCTCAAGGGCCACCTGAAAAGCTGACACGCGCGATATCGTCGGCACTCGAGTGCTCCCGACCTCGCAATTCTTATTATGCGAGTCTCGGCTGCTGCTAGGGACGTACAACGAAAACAGCTTATTACTCGATTTACTGGACTATGAGTTGAGTCATCGAGACGAATCGCTTATTTCAAGGGCATACGAGATGATGGAAAAATCGAGAGCTTTTTACTACAAAAATTTAAATTTCTAAACGTCGCCTTTCAATGAAATGTATAAATATACTACATAGCATTTTATTTATAGTACTTTTTAATATTAATATAATCGTTCAAACGCGTTTATGAAAATGAGAAGGGGGGAACTTTTTTTCAATACAAATATAAAACGAAACAACAAATCAAGATTAACAAAATAAAATTTACATTACTGGATAATTTAAATGCAAACATATCCCCCTTTATTAAATTCCGAATAATTTTGTAGTCGAAAAATTCTGCTGCCGTATTCAACAATCATAACAAAATATTTTACGATAGCACAGTTGGGTACTCCTGATTGCCTGTACTTTTGTGCGACGCCCGCAGATTACGATTTTTTTTTATATTTCATTCTAAAAAGGAGTATTAGATGGCAAAAGAGTAAGAGAATTCATCATGAGCATTTGACAAGCTATTTGAATTCTTTTCACCGAATGCGCTTAATTCCGCGAATAAATGAGCGAAATAGCTGCGAGGCAGAAACCGATTCACACGCTATAAATCTAATCATCCGTCAAAAAAGTTAACGCCCACCCAATCGATCGGGCAATCTGCCTGTGACAAAGCCACGTTTCCCGTTCCGGGAACGGGGAGAAATCTCGCGTCGCGCCCCTCGCGCCGCGCCGCGATAATCATGCGAGCACGCGACAAAGGCGAACTTTTACTTAGCTCTCGCACCCGCCATAAATCAGTCGGCTCCTTCTGCGGGCGTTATAAATTTTACCGCGGGGGAAAAAGGCATAAATAAGCCGCTTGCGAACCGTTCAGCCGCAGCGCGACATACGCATCACCTTTCGCTCTTGCGCGCACACGTGAAGATGGCACGTCGCGCGATCGCTCGCCTCATTGAGCACAGGCGGCAACCCTCCGCTCACCTATACCCTACTCGTACGCATACACGCGATGCGCGAAGTGTTAAACAGAAGTCGATGACTCATCCACTTTTATTAAGTGTCTCAAACTCACGGCTCGTATTATTTTTGCATTTACACAAGTGCACCACTGTGGAATATTTGGCGAATCAAAACCGGTCGTTTGGAGAAAATAAAATTAAACGCTATTCGAAGAACTGTCGTGCATTGATGTGTTTATACAAACCTCTTTTCTCCTTTTTAACATAATAGTCTGAATGTTCATCGTATGTGATTGATCTGTTGCGGAAACCTACGAAATGAATTAATTATTACTTAGCATTTTCCTTCAACGATATCACATTAGTACAGTGTACATAATACAAAAAAAAAAGGAACGTAATGCACCTCTGTAATTGCCGAAACGAATTTTGAAAGCCCGTTGAAATGCAAGGTGAGAACGCGGCTCTTAAAAAATACCCACTGCGGCTGTTCGATACTGCGCGAATTTAAATCACGTACTGGGTCCGTGCGATACGTGACGCGGGCAACTTGGCCACTGGTGAACTCCCAAATTTACGTATATACCTCCTCTCTAGCATGGCAGCTGTATTAAGGCATTAAAACGCGCCGCCATTCGTGTGCAGCCCAAGAGCAATCGGACCCGAATGCAAAGCACCGCGAACCCTGAAAATGCGATTTCGAGTCGGGCCGCGCGCACGCTTATCAAAGGAATTCGCACTCCTGCGGCGAAAGCGCCCGAGGCCGGGCGGCTCCCCGGGGAATCAGCTGATCTTCGCGCTTGGGGAATCCGCTATATTCGAAATCCAGCCGCAGGGTATGCCCGCCGATTTAAAAATAGAGCCGCCTCTCCAGTTTGATGTTTATAAAGAGCGTTACTTCCTGAAAATGACGTGTTAAAATAATTCTTATAATTATTCGAAGATTTAGATTGACAAATTGTGAATTTTGTTATTAAATAATAGCTATTATGTTTTTAATATAGATCAAGTCCTCGATACAAGATGGGCTAGCTTTATGCGGTAACGTGTTTATTTAATGGAGTCTTATATCTATCACGTGTTATTATTATGTATATACGTCTAAAACTTGTATTTTATTAACAGTAGGCAGTAAAAAATTGATGTGATTTGATTATGTTGGTTTTTCTGGTAAGAATCTAACTATAGAAACCAAACTTCGATTTCTGTTAAGAATCCTGATAAGTGAACTTGAAGGATAGCTATGTTATTGTTAATATCGTATTTCAGAGAAAGAATAGTAACACGTGTAATAAATCCCACGTGTGAGATGTATATTTGTATAAAAAAACTATTTTCAGTGTATGCTCTTTTAATTATAAGGTTATAAATTGCATTTTGTTAAATTTTCCATAGGCTATTAGTCAAGTTTACCGCATAAATATTCGAATATTGGATACTAGACTTATAAATACTACCGTATTTGATATGGAAAAAATAATAAAAGTCGTTATATACAAGTCATAAAGCATGCATAAATTTTAAGCTAAGGATGATTTATTGAAACATCAAACACATGCAACTTCAAAATAATTAATTAACATCCTTAAAATAAACAGACTTGATTTTATTATATAAGTAAAATTGATTTAGAATGTTCTAAAATTACTTTGAACTATTAAAGTGTGGATAAAGCCACGTTAAAAAAATTTGTGGAAAATACTAAGCATCTGAAGGTGCAAAAATTTTATAGTTTGAGTTTAAAATAGTGTTATCTTTACATGACATAAAATGTACATAATTAAATATTTGTACATGAATACAAATTTCTCTTAAAACTATTGATGGTTTGTTAGTGAACACTTTGTGATAAATAAGTCCTATTAGAGTTAAGTCTTGATATGGACAAGGTGCTAATTAATATTCATGTAATTTGATTATTACTCTGGTAAGAAAATCAATTACTCATGCCCATAATATATTACATTTTATGTTCTGTGGACAGATTATACAATGTATTATGCCACTGTCACGATAGGGTTAATAGGTACAATATGCTCAAAATTATTCCAACGAAGATCTCGATGTTAAACTTATATTATTGTGAAACAAATACAGGAAGATATATTTATTGTTTTAAATCAGTTGTCCTTATACATCTAGCTTAGTCTATCTTTTCTCTCTCATCTATAAATAACAAATATATACATTTGAATTGATGTTATAAATTTCAAAATTACGATTTAATGTTTGGATTTTACAAAATACTTAATATAATATTGACTATTGTGCTAAAAAATGTGGATATAAGTTTGTAGTAAGACTAAAGTTGATGATGTACATTCTAAATAAAATAATAAATATTTATGGCTAAATTTATTATTTGATAACATGTTAACTAATTTAACTAATTAAATTACATAATACGTGTTTATAATTGTTAAATTCGGTTTTTGTACGTATTCGTTGGCGCCTGCAATACCGACTACCCAGCATACAGCTAAGGTTAGTAGCGCCTGCACAGACACAACTGACAATGAAGCAAGATGAAAGAAATGAAATACAAAAATGATATAACTATAGAAATTAATAATTAAATAAAAGCTGTGTAAAAATATACGATCTATAAAATCATTTTTTAAAGGTTGTATTAAACATACAAGTAGTTTAACAAAACAATATTATATCTTTCCACAATATCGATATGATTTATAAAAAATCTTCTACTACATACATTTTCAGTTTTTTAAATAAATGCGTTCATATTTAATTTAACGCATAAAAATTTCAAATACCTTATGCTAGGAATTATTTATAATATATCAAAAATAATTATGCATAATTGTTTTTAGAGAGGAATGAACTCAATAAACGTTTAAAAATGTTCAATAAAAAAATTCTAGGTATTGAATCGAAGGATTTAAAACTTAAATTGAATAGTATGGGTTCTTCGACAAAGTCTTAAGATCTTAATACGATTTAATTATAGGTTTACCTTTCTTAAGACTGATTAGCGTCTTAAGTTAGATAAATTCCTTTTTATTACTTTTTCTTTTAAATAAATTAATCATTATGTAAGTTTTAAAAAATGACTATATTATCTAAAATACTAATTAAAATCAAATGCGAATTGAAATCATCTTTTACTACAGAACTTTAATTCTTAGAGTAAAAGCAGAAAGCCAATTTATTAGACTCAATTTGAAATTTTGAATTTTTATAATAAGCATAAACAATTTTAGACATCACAATTTCTTGAAGTAGTTTTAATCTATATTTTAACCAATGATCTAACATACATAAAAATATATAATGTAATAATATCTCAATTAAAACATAGTTTATGAATTTTATTTATCAATGCCTAAAAATAATACTTCTGTAAGCTAAATTAAAAAGTCAAAGAAGTGAATAACATTAATTGCATTTTATAAAAGAACTATGATTTTATAATAAACGATATGCTATGCAAATGATAAATATAATTCATTATAATTGGCGTGGAATAGAGGCTCGATACATACGTGCAAAGATGCTGGTAGATCAATTGCAAATATATCGAAATTAAGAGTACTTGAAAAGCTTTTGTAGACTTAAGTATATACGGGTTGAGTTTAGGATCGCACGACCCTCTGTGATACACAAAGAGACATGGAATTAATGAAAAGCTCTTGCGGCTTTGAAGAGAGTAGTTGTACTTAAGTGTCACAGTAGAGGCTTAGCAAGCTACCACAAATCCGCGGCGGACAGCCGAATCCAGTTTCCCGAGCAGATGCTGCATCGCAAGTCAGTCGCAACTATTATTTAAGTATATGTGTATGTGGTTTCTGCAAAAACCTTTACGTACGAAAATGGAGTGAAGTTTTCATTTAGTGGAAAGTTCATTAGTTCTACTGTAATAAGGATTGAAAGCTCACATTCACTTTTATATATTTTTATTGCATATTTTAAATTCAACAATAATTTTTGTACTAAATCTCAAACAATGTCTGTAAATAAGGTAAACGCTTTTATAAAAATTGATTTAGTACATACGTATAATTATTACCATATAATGTATTAATACACATAATACTAAAACTATTCAAAATGTATATTTTTCTTAATTGTAAAATACAATAAATATATCCATAAAATATATCAGGATTTAAAATCTTTGATTATTTTAATATTTTTTGATGTTTCATACATCACCATTATTGTTCGTATTTATCTTATGTTGATGTAAAAACTGTACACTATTTTTCACTGGAGAAATAATATATTGTAAAAGGTAATATCTCAGCCTATATCGTACCTGTATCAAAAGAACAAGGAACAAGTTGCATAACATACACATTCGGATGAGGATTAAAACTTGTTTGGTGCATAAGTATCGAGAATTCAGCCAATGAACGGACAAGAGAACTGTGTTGCACATATGAGATGAACGTATACAAGTATAACAGGAAGATGCTAAGGTCGTCCAACGATTTATTGTGATTTAAAAAAATATAAGCTGAATCCTGTGCTCTTGTCTTCTGCCACTTTTAATTTTTATTGTCTTGTGTATGTTCACCCGTCCCGTTCTACATATGGTACATTCGAATTCGAATTTCTTTTATTTTAGAGTAATATTTAAAGAGTAATGTAACGAGAAATGGAATGAAGATTTGCTTAAAATACCGAATACAAGTAAGAACTGAACTCTTTTTAATCACCTTGATTATCCTAGGCTTTCATTTAATCTCAAACATGCATGTTTATGGTATGGACTATCTAAGCATATTCGCGATACACTCTTTATTTTCTCCTCTGAACGTAAAGTCTGTACACATCTAATAAACATCTATTCTGTGAATTATGAACTTAATGATTTAAAATGAGTTAATATCATTCTTACTGCTTTATTTCACTTCTTCGATTACCACAGACTCAACATCACTTTGTTTCTCTCTACCATACTATCATAAGAGCCTATCACAGGTTAGCGCCTCGCGGGCTCTTGAAAATATAAGGATATTCTTAAATTTCGGGTTCAAAATAAGTATTACACACCTTTTATTCTGGAACCCGATCCACCCTTTCTAATTTACCGACCTGTTCATCCTAACCACAACTAGAGCCATTTTTAGAGTATCTTTCAGAGAAGTCATTGAAGTATCTCTTGGAATTGACTGCCACTGAGACGTTTCACAACTTCTGTATGTTATCCAAAAAAGACTATTTCTCCAGACATCGCCGGAATTTAAGTCCTTCGAAGATGAACACTGCCTGTTTTGCTAACTTGCAAAATACAAAAAATCAATCTATCTTCAAGAAGGAATCCACTTGCACTTATCAAAATTAACACAGTGTTATCATAATAACTGCAACATACGTCAAGACTTGCATATTCGATCAGTTTAGCTTTAATATAAAATTTATTGACTGTTGTTTACCAATGTTAAATTAGCATCGTGTATACTGAACTAGTCATGCCATGGTATCACGGTTCTTGTAAAATGAACTCGTTTTGCAGCCTTCATGTTTTAATGGTAATTTAATTAAAAAAGATGAATATGGTAATATAGTACTTTGCAAATGTAAACATAAATGACAATAAAACTGTTAAATTTATAATTAGATATTAAAACTATGGAAGTTGTCCTAGAGGTATAATAGTAAGCTCTGTTATTTGAACATGTTGAGGTGCTGAAATAACGTGTACAATGGAATCGGCAATATCTTGTGAAGCCAATATGGGGAATTCATTTATTTTACTTTTTGTTTCAGGATCTAGACCACAGTTATTTAAAATTTCTGTTGAAACAAGTCCTGGACTGATATTCTATATTAAAAGTATCTAGGTTAACTTTGTTCATAAAACATTTTATAATAAAACAATTCAACTTACGCAAACTCTAATTTTATCTCCTTGTAGATCATGAATGAATGTTTTAGATAATGAATTAACAGCGAACTTAGACGGTGAATACATATTAGTCGGAAATCCAATATTCGTAACATTTTGTCCTAAAACACTAGAACAATAAATCAAAAAATTATATTTACATCAGGGTGTAACTTTTAATTTTAAGGATCTTCTCTTTATTACCTATTTATATTAATAATATGGCCCTCGTGATTATTTTGTTTCATTAATTTGATAGCCAACTGTGAACAATGTATAAGGCCCAATATGTTTACGTTTATCACATGTTCAAGGACATTAGTTTCTGTATCTGAAAATTAAATTACGTAAAATATTACATTTGCAAAATAATATATAACACACATAATCCAAAAATGTTTTTACCTAAAATTGAGCCACTCTTACATATACCTGCATTATTTATTAAAACATGAACTGATTGAAAATTTTGTATAATCCATTTAAATACTTCATCAATATTTTTTTTACTAGTGATATCGCATGCTTTAGCATAAAATTTTCCTGAACCCTTAGTATCCTTCATTTCACTCTATATCATATTATAATAAAAAGTATTTATAAAAATTATAACAAAAAATAAAAATCATGCAATTGTATAAAGTTATAAGGTTACAGTTTTCTTTAATTTTTTTTTATTAAAAATTCCTCTATTATTAAATAAATATATTTTAGACGTCAAAAAGTCAATTATTAGGTAGAAATTCAAATGTACTTGTTTTAAAATAAAATTAAATAATGGACATGAAATTTTATACAAAAATAATTTAATTAGTAAATATTGTTTTAGTAGAAATAATTGATTCTCTTTTCAAATGCTATCAATATTGATATTTAACGATTATATTTAATAAATAATTAAAATTAAAAAATATTCCTATGCCTTACAATCATTTTGTCTTCACGACGCGCAAGGCCGATGACGACCATGCCATGATTAACTAATGCTTTTGCAGTGGCTAAACCTATACCAGCAGATGCACCAGTTACAATAGCCACTTTTCCTGCCCATCGATCCATAATTGTATCACTGTTTTTAATCAAAAATATTTTGAAATCACGATCACATACAAAATTTCGACCAAGAATGCTAGAGAGCTGCAGAACTGTTGATTTTATATGCTCATTCAAAATCTGTTAAATCACTTTTCTCAATAATGCCACGTTGGCATGGCGTAATAGCATACTATTAAATGGACTGATGTATACTAATTGATAGATTTAATGTGCTAATTGTACGTAATCTATAATAATCATGAGAAGCAAAAAATCGGAATGAAAAGGAGAATGAGCAAGAAATTCTTTAAATTACATTATCTGCTCTATATGAATACAAATGTGTTTCTTGATTATTTAAAGTTACATCGAACTAAAAAACTTGCTTATATTATGTACATAATCCAATGTGCAATTAAATTAAAATCAAAATATATATTTATTATTGTATGGATTGGAGATAATAGTATAAATAATTTAATTATTATTTGTTTAAAATAATTACGTTGAAAAGATAATGCAAAAATCTTTATAGTGCAGGTGTAATTTTATTCATAGTTCTGACTTAGAAACATGCAATTGCTAGTTTTTACAACGAACCTAATTATGCAAGTATACCTTATATACTAAATCTTGTTATAGATCCATACTGTGAATTGGCAGAATAGCATGCAATGATTAACGCGTGATATAGCGATTATCATGCTCACCTTGTTACTTGTAAGATTTTGTATCTTATACATAAATATTTCTATAATCAAGTCTATTTAAAAATTAAATGACGTAAAAAACGCACCTTGAAATTGAATCATTTTATAGCTGTACATTAATTTTGTTTCGTTGCATTTATATTCTCTTCTAGCAGAATGATGGATCTATGTCTATGTTCATACTTTCTATCTACATGGTAAATGTACATAGTATTGAATTATGTTTAGTAAGCCAGATTTGGTAAATAGTACTCCATCTACCTCTTTCTAATTTTTTAAACAAGTTATGAAACTGGTCTACATTGTACAGCTCTTCATTTTCTGTAAACGATCCATCATTAAATGCAACAAAAATTTAATACTCAGTTCATCAATATGTTGTGCCAAAACTAGTTAATAGGATACCCCACTCGTGTAAAATAGTTCTAGTTCCTTAACTACGCTATCCCTTTGTACAAGTTCGAAACAGATCTCATTATCTTCTCTCTCTCTCTCTTTCTCTCTCTCTTCCGCATTACTATTGCTTATCTGTATAAACATCCTATTTCTATAGCCTCAATATGTACAAACTATCAGAACATCTTTAGTTACGAGTCATCATTATAGACAAAATGTATTAATATGCAGATTGGTTCAAGTGACGACTAATAAAAATCCGGTTAGAAAAGAGCATTTTAAGATTTTATAAATTAAATAAATTGCGCATCTGATTCACTTGATAAGTAGTTTAATGTCAGTTCGCAAAACACCAAAGTTTAATTGGAGAGGCTAGTACAGCACAGTGCGCCAGAAAGCAAGTGACCGCGTACCGCAAGTAGATACCGCGTATACATGGACCCGCGCAAGGACCTTGAAAGGGATAACCTGGAAGATCGATACATTTGCGGGCTGCGGGGGTGGCGTTTACGAAACTCGAACTTGCTCATTAATGGATTGAAAGTTACGCACCCTCTCAAGTCTCCGGTATAATCTAGCGAGAAGATGGAGCGGCAATTTCAACTGCCAGTAACAGCTGAGCTGGATAAACGCTCCACTTGGTTGTGGAGGACTGCGATTTGCACGCACGTATGCTCGAGGATAGCGAGTGCAGGAGTCGCGAGACTCTCAAAGCCCTCGCGTATAAATATCATTATAAATATTTCAAAATTTGCATGCAAATAAGGCCGCCGCAGGCGCATGCGACATTTAGCGCGGATTCGTTGCCAATCGAGGGGGGCCTCGATCGAATTATTGCGAATTTCACGCACCCTGACTGATTTGCAATTTCGATTTGCATCTATTTTAATGCTTTTTTATTTTTGTTCACTTGTATAATTTTGCAGAAAGAGATGATGCAATAACGATGGCGTTATGCAACTTGGAGTCGTATCAGAGCAACATGTGCACTGATTAAAAATTACCCAATAGGTAATACTATATTATACGATTAAAAGGTTACTAATTAAAGGTTTATATACTTGTTATTTTTAAATGTAGGTAATGCAAGTAGAAAATTGTGATGCTTATGCATACTAAGATTTGTAAATAAACTATGAATTATTATACCCTAAAACTATTGTAACTGTTAGATTGAATGATAGTAAACGAGAAAATTTTTTAGAAGTTATTGTCAATAAAAGACAGGGATAATGAATATTAATTAAGCAGAAAAATTATTATTCCGTTAAGGGAATTTGAAAGGCGAAGAGAAGAGGTACAACTTTACTCGCTAGTGCGCTGCTTAAATGTATATAGCCGTGCTGCCGTTCATACGGCGATACTGCATTCACAGAAAGGGTCTCCAGTAATGGCTGCAGTAATGGGATTTACTGGCACTGCACTTTTCCTACCACTGCACTTCGCGAACTCTCGCCGTTTTGTTATGTATAGTTGACTGAGGTCCAGGTGTTCGGCATTAACTAGGTTGACGTTGAGACAAAACCAACGATGTCATATGCGTTACATGTGTAGTATACTCGTGGACAAATTTATCGGACGAAGGATCATCGCGAATGAGAAATACAGTAGCAAAGTTATCTTCAGAATACTTGTATTGACGTTTACAGTGGGTAGACTTGCCACAGAAGTTTTGCTTTGTTGATGCCGTCATTCAGAGAAATGTATTTTATTGGTTCATGTTTTACAAAGAATCATTACATTCTATGTCCCCAAGTTACTCAGAAACATGGTAAAAATTCTTATAACACTTTTCTCACTGTACTATTAATATGTTTATATTTAAAGATTAATGATTTAATCAGATAATGATTTTGAAATTTAAATTATTTGTCCAGTAAACTTTTAAAACGTTTAAATATTATCTATACTAAACAAAATTTTTTGTTTACGAAAAATTACGAATATTGGTTAAAATAACTGATTTTTAGTGTTCAAAATGAATGGAAATGGCTTTTTCTGAAGAAATAAGAAAAGATTATTGTAAACGATTACAATCTATGCTTTTCTGAGACTTAATATAAAGCTTGGCAGCTGCATAAAAACTTCTATTGAACTTGTTAATCTTATTTTTCATTCAGACGGTCACTAAAAAAAGCCTGTAATGTACGCTCAGTGATTCTCTCAATTGAGTAGCTTGTATAGATAATCGAGTAGAGAGAGACAACTTATACATTATATTGTAGTTAAACCTCTGAGCGTTCCCTATATGACTGCCCCAGATAATTGTAGCTGCATCTAAATAATCCTGGAGATCACAATATCATGCGCACGATGCTTATCGGAACCGGGACTGCTTGTCATTGTTGCCATATCATCCGTCCGTCACGCATTTTTTATACGCAAGCGTTTATAGTACGCTTAGCTCGATACGCGCAGCAATCATGATTTGTCGACGAGATGCTAGCCCATAAGACGCTCCCTTATACATAGCGGCAATATAAACCCAGTAAATGAATAATAAAATCTCGTTGAATAAATTAAGGAGTCAATTTGCGAATGATTATGCCGAGCGACATACCGCCGCTCTTTTTATCCGGCTTCCGCAAGCCGAAGAAGTTCTATACACTCTCCGCTTCTGAGGGAAATTTGTTGGGTGACGCAATAGAGTAATCGATTTCTACTTTGTCGGAGAGAGTTTAATAATTATGGCGCGTAATATAAGTTTGCTTTACACGGAAGAGACGAGATAGAATTTCGTTTTACATTCATGTAGCAGTTTAATTATTATACAAAGCCGTAATTTTAGCATTTCCGAAATATTATGCATTAAATGTTCCAACATTTTTATTTAATACTAAGGTAGTCTTAAAAGTGTACTCTAATTGACTAATATTTTGAAAAGTAGTATTTTTCATTTTACTGATGTAATAGTTAATAATATGACTTGTCAAATTTGTCAAATGTAATATTGTGTCAATTCCAAACTAATTACAGATTATTACGTGTCTAGGTTCTGGGACAGTGATTATGGAATCTTGCACTATCATGCAATTGGCCCACAGTGACTTATCAATAAAGTGACTTAGTTACATATACGCGATTTCGATACTATGCGTACACCAATACACTTGTCAATAAGCGAGTTTTTGTTCCTGCTAAAAAACTTCACGCATTTGAATGCTATTAATAACTTTTAATACTGGAAACGACAGTTTTATAGTAATTTTTAATAATTAATAGTTTACTTTGTTTAAAATATTTTGAAAAATACGAGCCATTTAAAAGTTTAGTTACCTCAGGAACGATAGATCTAATCACTTGACATAAAATGTATGAGAGTAGGTGCAGGAAAGAAAAATTGATATCAATTTAACCGTGAAATTATTGTGTCATGAAAATGAATTTACTTATACTTAACGTATGGCAAATATTCAAATCGTGTATTTTCAAACATACAGTTTAGCATTATTTTCAGAATAAATTAAAATGCGCGGCAGCGCACTGAAGACAAGTATGCACACTCTTCGAGAGCAGACGAAGCCGAAGCTCGCACATTATTTATACTTGCAAAAAGCTCTTCATTTCAATTTATGATTATGCCATATTAAATAAGCAATTTCATTTTGTGCATAATTAGTTAGTTAACACATAATTACCTGAAAATCTGATCTGGATGAGAACTTAGTTGACGCCCATGTATCCCGTTATTTATAGTATGTAAATATATAGAATGAATTTTAGATTCGCTTTTATAAATAATATACTTGTCAAAAAAGTGATGAAAAATTCCCCACAATAGTGGTTTATTGTAAATTTAGTTGCTTAAAGTTTCATTCTTTCTAATATTCAATAGAAAGTCGTATGATTGTTCAAATATTTATTCAAGGTATAAATATGGCAGTAGCTTATTCTTTAATAATTCAAGGAACGGTGCAGGTCAGAGGGATCCGGATGTGATACACTGGGTAAGGTAATATCGCAATGAATAAATAGTCTGTGCAGTTATAGAAAAACATTTACATATTTATATATATAAAATATAATACAATTTCTTACAAGTGTAGACGATAGTGTAGCATTTCCCGAGTTTGCAAGGTCGCTCTCGCAGCTTGCATGCATTAATAGCGTGCCGCATATTTAATATCGCACAGCATTATATTATAGTTCTCACGTCTTTCTCCACCCTTCATTCTGTCTCCAGCCTCTCGCCTTTTAACTCTTCGTTACATTATTGAACGCAACTAGGTTGATACAAATCTAGGACCTGTTTCCGGAAGGATAGAAAGGGCCGGTACGTACATACACTTGGTACATATATATACTTGTATATATGGGAACAATAGAGCTAGAAAGAATGTCTATTTTTCAGCGAATTGCTCCATCGGCGACGCGTGACACTCTGCTCTTGAAACGCGGGTGCGTGTGTGTGTGTGTGTTGAGTGCTGGGCCGCGTGGGCGCACGAACGGGGGGCTGGGAGAGAGGATACCGGGCTACGCGGTGAGCTCGTGTGTGTGTGTGTGGGGGGCTCGACGGGGGATGATATCGGCCCGAAGCCGGGGGGGAAACAGCACTGGGCTCCGGAGGATAATTCGCGAATGCAGTTGCCTACGGACGCTATCGCGAAGAGTCACACGTACGGGTCTACATTTTCTATATATATATACAGGTCGCTCTCTCTCTCTCTATGTACAGGCATTCACGCAGGTGGCACCGGCGCCGAGTCTCTCGCGCACTCGCCATATCCTCGCGGCGCCTCCCCCTCGCTGCCCGCTCCTCGCCCTCGCTCGAGGCGGCTCCAAAAATAATCTTCAACGGCGCGAGCACCTTGGACAGTGGGCGGCGGCCCCGCCTCGCCGACCCGGCGAGCGACCCGCCCTGGCGGCGAGGCCTGGCCCTCGGCGACGAGGAGGCGATCACAGCGCTCGGCTCCTAATTTACACTAGCTCTACGTACAGTACATACAATTGTCGGGGCGTGTGTGTAAGTGTGTAAGTGTGTAAGAGTGTGGGGGGGTAGGCGGCTCTCGCGGCTCGGCGGGCCGTGACCGAGCGCCTCCGGCCCTTTCCCTTTTTTTTTTTCTTTCCACGGTGATATGTCTCGGGGGCCGGGCCGCGGCCATTCCCGGAAGTCGGAAATTGAATATATCGCCAGGTGGGATCTGCGCGGAGGTGTGCGCTCGGCTCGGCCCTCCCCCGGGCGCGCGGGAGGGGAGGGGCGGGGGGGGGCTCGGCCGGCCGGACTGGCTGCCGGTGGCGGGGCCGCGCTGATTATAACGCGATATTCCCCGGCCGAGGATACACTCGGTATACTTTGGCGCGGGCGCCTCGGGACCGCCGGGGCGCACGTGTGCCCGTCCGCGTCGGAAGCTGCGCCGCCGGTGGGAAGGGAGCGCTCGGCTCCTGGATCATTCCACGTGTTTGGCCGCGCGCCTGCGCGACGACGCCCGCTCGAGGGGGGGGACCCTTCGATTGCAATTCCATCCTTTAGTTTTTTTTTTTTTTCCTTTTTCGCACGCGCGGGGATAAATGCATCGTTTGTCTTTCTCTCCTCTAATCTCGCCTATTCTCTATAAACGTAATTTATATCTCGTAACTCTCTCGCGTTCAGGTTCGTGTGGAGAAGTGTTCGGCGATTACGCGCGACACTTTCTTGATTGTTCTGGTTATATCACCGGCGGTTTCCTCCCGTGCGGCTCGTAACGCGCGAGTGAAGTATATTTATAACGCCCCGAGGTGTTACCTACACCATTCGTCTTACTCAGAATTTGAAACAGCCTTGACCTCGCGTCGTCACTTGCCTCTCCTTCTCGGAACGCACTTTTTACTCTTCTTCTTCTTCTTCTTCTTCTTCGTCTCCTTCGTCTTCGGATTATTCTTCTTCTACTACTACTATACTTCTTCTACATCTTCTTTAACTTAGCTACATACTCAAAGCTCTCGAATATTTTTTGCCCCGTGCCATTTGTTCGCTCATCTCTGGGAATACGTTCACCTTTGACAGTCGAATTTTGCATGTGAATAATGATTTGCGCGTCACACCGGTTTTTAACGGGGACGGGACAGACGAATTGTATCGCGAGATAATTTATTCCTCAAAGTTTTTGTGTCGTTTCGCCAAAGTAAGATGATACTATTTCGTTATTGAAAGCGGGAAGTCGTTCGATTGTCAAAAGTGAGCGTTTTTCGCTCGAGTAAAAAATAGATGTAATCAGTCACCTCAATGGATCGAACCTATTACGCTACACATACAGACGTTCTCTATGACATCGATGAATAATCATTGTTAAATTGTAAAATATTATCTACGACATTGGTAATTATAAATTTTCTAGCCGCATTCGATGCGCCCAAGAAGACGGTCCTTGGATGTCCTGTGCATACTGTGAAAATCTAACATCGACAAAATTGCTCGTGTCTCTCTTTCCCTTTTTTTTCTTTATTTATTTTGCCTCTCACTTTATGTACTTTATAACGAGAGAAAAATAAAGCAGACTACTCTTCTGATCTATACATAGTAAAGGAAGCAGGCCAATCCTGCAATAGGACGTATAAACATTTTACACGAAATTTAGTTTGTAAGGAAATTGCGTAAAGTACCGTTGCAATGTGAGTTGTTCTCTTCTCTTTTGTTTCGTTTAAATGAACGTACCTGTAGAGCGACTTGCAGGCAGTCGAAAGAAGTTGCAGTTGAGTACAAATATTAACGCGTAAAGTAACATTGAATTTGTAATGTGTTTCCGCAGATTCATTCAAGATTCAACCCCTATATGCCGTGCACGAGTACAAAATTGATCCTTCGATCGTATTAACCAACAAAGGATTAATCATCTGAAAGTGTGAGCGAGAATAAGACATTGTCGTCGAACGAATCTATATCGAGAGACGCGGGGTTACGAGGGATGGTCACGAGTGAGTGGTAAAGGCAGTGATTAAAAAACGTAATCTCTCGCCCGGGAAGCGTAGAAAAACTAAAGAGGAAAGTGAAGTTTGGCCGAAAGCTGATGATTAAAGTAGCCCTTGTACAATGAGCTCGAAGGAAGAGTAAAAAGTAAACATCGAATGTGACTCACTCTCTTATTGACGCTAAGAGAAACTTATAGAATAAGGAATAAATAAACGCTTGTGTTCGCTCGCGAAACCGACAATAATACATAATATTAATATGTCCGCATTAATAGTAGATATCGTCAGTGAATATGTATATTTATAATATATACTTGTGAGTTTGTCGTTTAAAAAAGTCGAAAAAACTGTACAGAACGACGCGTTTTCGTAAGTATCGGTTGGGAGTGGAGGGCCGCTCGATGATTTAGTCGGCGTCGACCGGCGCCTCCACTCGTCGCGCGGGGAGACTCGGCCCCGCGGCCGCAATCGACCCTTGCACAAAGCAAAGTCGGGGCGGCAGGGTAGTAATAGTAGTAATAAAAATAAAAATATGCGCAATAATAATAATAATAATAGTAGTAGTAATAATAGTGTATAAAGCTGTTGGGGCCGATCGGGCGGCGAGTCTCCCCGCGCGCTCGTCGCAGTGTCTCCGCCGAAAGAAGTCGATTAGTCTCGCGCCTCGAGATATTGGCTTATATCCGTAATGTACACGACATGATATCGTCCTAACCAGTAGTTAACAAAATGTACAACGCAATAATAGTGCTAATGCAAAATAATGAGAGAGTAGTGCGGGGGCGCCGGTCGTCCTTGGGGCCTTCACCTGAGGGCGGTGACGAGGAGGGCGAGGACCAGGGCCAGGGAGGCGCCCCGGGCGGCCGAGCCCGCGGCCAGGGACGAGGCGTCGCTGCTCCGCGAGACCTTGTTCCGCACGAGCTGGCCCCGCTCGACGGCGTTCGACTCGTCGCCCTCGACGCCCCCGATCTCCCCGTCCTCCGACAGGAGCATCGAGAGCTTGTTGCGCTGGGGCTTGCGCGTGCAGGGCAGCTTGGGGTCCTGGTACGGCCAGATGATCCGGGGGAAGTGCGACTCCATCGAGGTCTCCGGCAGGATCGTCCCCTTCGTGTTCGAGCACAGGGGCTTGAAGGTCCCCTGGCGCGTCGCGTCCGCGAACGTCCGGAAGTTGTTCTGCCAGTCGTACGAGACCAGACGCTCCTCCAGGGTCATCCCCTTGAGCTCGACCGGCGAGATGATGCGCAGGGGACTCGGGCCTCTGGAAGAAGGGACAAGGGGGGTGGTTGGTTAGTACACCGAGGTGGTGGTTTGGGGGGTGCTCGCCGGATGCCGGGCAATGTACTCACTCTAGCTTGTCGATGCCCAGGCTGTGGAGGACCGTCGGCAGGGCCGGCAGAGAGTAGCAGAGCGACAGGTCGATCCTGGGGTAGTAGAGGGCCGAGACGAGGCAGGTCTCCTCCTTGGTCGTCAGGCCGCCGAGGGTGATCGTCTGCCTGGTGCGCGAGGAGTAGGTGCACTCGGCGATGAGGTGGTCACCCTGTGGAGGACACAAGGACACGCGGCGTTAGTCGGCTGCTCGCGGGCTGGCTTACGCGCCAGGCAACCTGGCGGTACTCACCGGCAGGATCTTGGCGGGCCGCTGGAGGCGCCGGTACTCCTGGTAGCTGGGGTCGTAGCTCGCGTCGGCGGCGATGGGCGGGAGCTCCTTGCCGTCGCGGATCTGCCTGAGGCGCACCTTCTTCCCGAGCTCGTGCGTGTGCATGATGACGGAGAAGACGTTGACGCCGTTGTCGGGGACGGTGTCCCCGGTGCACTTGGCCACGCAGTGGCCCTCGGACACGACCTCCGGCTGCCCCGGGGGGATGATGTGCCGCCAGTTGGGGTCGATGCCGATGCTGAGGACGCCGGCGTCGTGGTTGCGCAGCTTGTCCGTGTAGAAGAACTTGAGGCCCGAGCTGTCGGTGACGAAGGCGTCCAGCTGGGGGTTCGTGTAGTGCGTCTCGAGCATGTAGTACCTCGGCCCGTTGTAGGGGTCGAGGGCGTATCCGGCCTCGGGCGGGTAATTGAAGCCCTGCGGACAGAAGGCCCAGGTCGTTTCATTGGCCCGGTCCTCTGGTGCTCGCGGGACCTTTTCGCCGAGCGGCCCCGGCATCAACCGCGCGGTGTAATTGCCTCCCCCGGCCATTATGCAAATGCCCCCGTCGGGCCGCGCGCCCTCACGCGAGACATCAATCCGCGCGCCCGGGAGTAATTGAATATTACCTTTCCTCGCGCGGCGATCGATGGCCGTCGCGGCTCCTCCGGGCGAATGTGGGACGCGCAGAGGGCCGAGGGCTCGGCCATTGGTATGCATTGGCCCGCGGGGGGCTTATATCGCGGATCCGCCCCGGGGCCGACGTAAAGCGGCTCCGAGAGTCGATCGGGGGCTCCGGGCGCACCGCGGGGGGACATCGATATCCCCGGCGAGGATCTCGCGCGACCCACTTGGCCGCGGGACGCGGGGGTGCGCGCGCAATTAGAGTGGCGATTAGCCGGGGAGCGGCACGCGAGGGCCTCGGGTGTACAGTTAGCCTGGGGGACTCACCTCGGAGCCGAGGTTCCACGTGGCGGCGATGGTGTTGCACTGGGCGTGCAGGGCGTCCGTCGAGGCGCAGCTGGTCCCGTTGGCGCGGCGCGCCTCCATGAGCCTGCCCTCGTCGCCGCGGCACTCGTACAGGGTCATGTGGTGGAGGTAGCTCAGGCTTCCTGGCTGGATAACGGGCTCGTACTGTGGAGGAGACCTCGCGGTTAGAGGCATGCGCCGATCGCGGGGCTAATGAGCCGGCCTCGAGTCCGAGCGGATGCATTATTTATGCCGGCCGTGGGAGCGGAGTAGCCCGGGCCCGCGAGGACCTCGCGCCGGCTCCTAATCGCCGGCCGAACTCCTCGCGCCCTCGCTAACGAGGGCAACTTTGGCTAATCGGCCCCCACCGTGCCTGATTCCGCCCGGAGGCTGGGCGCCTACTCACCCTAATGACGTGGTGCTTCCTCGTGATCTTGGGCAGGCTGAAGACCCGGCACTGGAGCAGCGTGTCCTGGTCCATGGGCAGGCGCACCTGCAGAAAAGGAGGGCCGGTTAGACGGTCGGGTCGAGTGTCGCCCCGGGGGCAGCAGCAGCCCGGGATTTCCCACCGGGCCGCCCAAAGAGTCGGCGCGCCGGGTCTCACGAGGCCCGCGGAAAAGCCCCTGCGGGCCTCCGGCGCAAAAAACCGCGGCGGGGTTATGGGGCCCGGCTCATTACGGCCGGACCGCGCCCGCGGCTCTCCCTGGGCGGGGGCGGCCTAGCTCCCCGCGTTCCCACGGCCCCCGCTCTCCTCCCAATTCGGACGGCGGCGGCAAAAACCGGGGTAAGGGCCCCGGCATATTTTCCCGGGCTGTACGTATATATATATAGCGCATCGGCGCGCGCCCTCGGGGATTTTTATCGGCCGGCGCCGCGGCCGAATTTATGGGGCGATAAATCCGGGCCCGCCGCGCAAAAACTATCCGTTCATTAGGCGGCCCCGGCTGACGCCTCGCGGGCGCCTATATCGCCCGCGCATCGCGCGGCCCCGATGCTAATTCGCCCTTGTAAAAGTTTAACGGCCGGGTTACGCGGGTGATAACGCCGCCCGGGCCCGGCCCCCTTTCTATAAATTTTCTTTAACTCCCGCCGGCTGCCGCCCCCGCGATCTCGAATGCATAAACGCCCCGGCGACGGGGGGATTAAAAAGTCCGCGATAAGTGCACTCGGCCGAGTTATGGCGTGCGCCCGGAGGATTTGCCCCGATGCACGCGCGCGCGCGCGCCTCCGAACTGCCTTCTTTTTTTTTTGAACTATTATTATTATCATCATCGTTACGCGTGCACACATATACATGTGTTTGTGTACGTGTACGTGTAACGGTTGTTAAGGTTGAGGGCCGGCCGGCAGCCTACATTCCGCGCGAGGTCCCCCCCGCCCCCCGCTCCCCGGGGCCTATCAAACTTTCACCCGGGCGGCCGGGCCGACTTACGTGGGCGCGACGTGCCCGGGGAATAATTCAGGGGCGCGAGGACCGGCGCCCGGCGAGTCGCCGCGGGACCCATTAAAAATTTCCGGGCCAGTTGGGGCGCGTCGCGCAAAAGGGGGGCCCTATGTGTGTGTGAGCGCGGCGGCCGAGGTCAGCGCCTATATACGTACGCGCGCGATAAACGTCAATGCGGCCCGTTGCGCAATGATCGGCCGCGGCGGCCGGTATAAAATTCGTCGCGCGGGATAAATAATTCAGGGGTATAAGAGTCGGTCGCGCGCGTCCTCCGCTTGATAACGACCTCGGCGGCCGATTAACGAGCCGCCGGCAATCGGCCCGCCGTGCCGGCTTATAAATATATATGCCCGCGCCCCGCCGAAGAATATATGTGCACTTAATGAGCTCTGTTATTCTCGAATTATAGAGTCGGCGCGTTACGCAAAGGCTTACGGGCATATCTGATTAAGCCGCCGTGGGTGCCTCCCGACTTATATGAACAATAACAATAATAAACCTCGGCGCGATACGCTCGTTAATTGGGACGCTACCCGGGGCACTAATTAAAAGGCTTTAATTGTCCCTGTTTCTTGACTGGCCGGCTACGGCCTGATGAATATTAAAACCCGCCGGCAGAGTTATCGTACGGTCCCGCTATCGGCCCGTTAATACGGCCGCTTCGGATGATAGAAGCGCATTATATCCGCGTTTTCGACGAGCCGAGCAGTAATAACGCGCGCGACGAGTGTGACCATTAATTTTTTCATCCCTGACGATTTCATTACGCGGATGCAGATTACGTTTTATTGGTCCTAAAGCGGGGGAAGTGAGGGGGTGGGGGGGGGCGCTTAATTATTTATTTAAACGCAGCTGCCGCCCGCCGTTTTATTTATTTTTAATCAACCAGTCATTATGTATACGCGCCGGGGAAATGCTCAAATGCTCGGGCACTCGCGAGCTTTTATACAAAATATCGGCCGATTGAATCAATGGGGGGAAAAGCGCAGTGCACGCGAGCCGCCCGAGCGGATATCGATTATTTCTGATGAGCCGCGCTCAGTAATCAAGTGCCGATAAAAAAGGAAACGGGAGCGTGCGCGAGTTTTATGATCGAGAGATGGCAGTGAGGGCATTTATAAGGAGAATCCGTTGGCTTTGTCACTCGAGGGCCCTATACCCGCCGGTTATTATCGCTATTGGGGACGAGGAGAGATTTTATCGGAGAGGTGCGATATAAAAAAGACTCGATTCCAAGGAAAAGCCACTTTGGGAATCTATTACACACGCGTCCAGGTGTCATAAACCGGGAATTCTAACGAGCCGAACGAATTCCCTGGGAGCGTTGGAGCGCCGGGGGCCGTAGGTGGCCCGCGGCCCGCTCAATGGAAACATCGTAATTCAGACATGAAAACGGCCGTCTCCTCGGCAAGCGGCTCCCTCCCTCCCTCGCGTGAATAACGAAAGCCCGTAAAAAGGCGAGATAAAGCAGGCTTTAAGTTTCATCGGGCCCCGGCAAGTTTGGCGCGCGGCCATAAAGTTGGCCGAGTAACGAGAGCCAGGGCTTACCTGGGCGTTCGACAGCTCCCAGACGTGGAGGACCGGGTCGGGCTCGTGGTTCCGGGCGTTGGTCCCCATGTTGGTCAGCCGCCTCGGCTGGACGTCGCGCTGCACCAGGTAGAGGGGCCGCGTCCCCCGGACGGCCCCGTCCGCGGGGAGGACGCCCGCGGCGGAGGCCGGCTCGTCCACGTGGTACTGCCACACCACCTGCAGCGTGTCGTTCTGAAAGGAGAGAGAAGCGGGCCGTGAGTACAGGTTTTTCAAGAGCGTACACGCGTGCGCTTTTCCCAGGGATGCGTCTGCCGGGCGCGGCCCACAAAGCCGGTAGGTATAACCGTTTGCGCGCATATATAAGCCAATTATTGCCGCGCGGCGCTCGGCGGGTAAACCGAGGGGGGTAAACGGGGGACACGGGGAGCCGCGACGGCCAATTAGCGCGGCCGATGTATAAACGGACTCGCGGATCGGCAAAGGCTCCTCGCCGCGGCTATTCTCGCCGGGCGTGAATCATTGAGGCGGCGGCCGGCCGAAATTAAGCGGCCGCCTAATGCGGGATTCAATTCTAACGAGGAAATACCGGCCGGCAAAGCTCTGCCCGAGGCCAAGGAGCTTCATTACGATTTCAAGGGGGGGGTGGGTGGAGGCCTTTGATATACGTAGGCGGGCGGCCCTCCTAATCGGGCCGAGGCATATTTTCCGCCCGGCCCTGTCGTGCGCGCGGCCCGTCCAATCGGCCGGGGAGAAAATTAATCCGCCTCGGCCGCCTCCAATCGAATCAAATCGGAATTGTTCTCGTGGAAGCAGGCCGTTTGTCCGCGAGGTAACCTACAGCGGAGTGCGGCCCTCGAAAATGTACCAAGCCGCCAGGTCGTCGGCCCGCTCGATAATCTAGGCCGGATACACAAGCCGCCTTCCATCCAATTGGACTAGGCGGCCCCCGATTAAAACGTCTTACGTGGCCCACAAAGGGGGACACAAAAGCCCGGCCATCGTCGCGGTGAAAAACAAGAAATAAAAAAAAAATACGGCCCGCGATGGCTATCGGGGCGATGATTCGAGGCGGCGGCCGCGCCGGGGATAATGTAAATATCGCAATGACTAGGCGTCCCCCCGCGCGAGGAAATACTTGTCGCGGCTTTCAAAACAATGCCTCCCCCCTCCGTCGCACGATTGGTAAACACCGAGTAGTCAATTGCGGCCGATTACGCGAGCGGACGCGCGCCGGGATTTTCCCGGACAATGGGAGCCGCGAGCCGGCAAGTCGGCGGGCGCGTGTATCGGCCGATCGGCCGCGCACATAACCCACGGTTCCCCTCTATATACATGCGTATATTTTGATGGCGGAGGAGCGCGGATGCGCTAACGGGACGTCCTCGGCGCACGTATACATGTATACATATATATATATGAGTGGTCGCGCGCAATCGATAAGACGCCGGGGGACTTTTCCAGGCGAGGCAACGGTAAACGCGGCCCTCGCCCCCCCTCGAGGCCCATTTCCAGGCCTCATTGGCATTCCGCGGGCCGATTCCGCATCCCGCGCGATCGATCGCGCCGGTCACGAGGTCCCATGCATTCGCCGACCTTTGATCTCATTCCGATATACGTATACATATACACGTATATACGCCGTGGGCGCTGGGAGGACGTGATATCCCCGGGAGCCGCGACGGCCGCGTATATAAGGTCCGGCCTATTATTGCTCGGCCGGCTTTCGAACGTGGCGGACAAAAGACGCGCGCGACAGGCAAAGCCCGTGCGTTGGTCCAGTGCTTTGCCCGGCGCTAATGGCCGAGGGCCCATAGGGGTTATTAGCCGCGGGCGGCGACGAATTCAAAGCCGGCCCCGCGAGGCCGCGTGATTAATGGGCGGGCCCGCGGGGGGATATAATAAGCGATTTTCCGGGGGCCAGGCGGGCCGTATAACTCAATTGATTAGGCGGCCGAGGCGCCGGCCCTCGATAAGACGATGAGTAACGGGGCCGCGCGGATTTATTAAGCGGCGCCGGGGGCCGATAAGCCGATAGCGCCCGCCGGCCGATTATTTATGCGCGCCGCGCGGCCTGACGAGGCCCCGCGATAAATCGCCTCCCCGGCCCCGCGTAATCCACTCCGCGCAAAACGTTTCAATTGCCGCGTAAAACTATAACGGATAGCAGGGGGGGGGGGGGGCCGCGAGTCGTAGCTCATGATCCGCGCGAGGCCGGCCCCATTAATTCGGCATTCGTCTCGCGGCAACCGGTCATCGGGCCCGGCCTTATACATGAATACACATACACGCGTGCGCGCCCCCTCGGCCGAGTTTTACAAAAAAAAAAAAAAAGAAACAAAGCAATTAAGCCGGGCGGCCGTCGCGTCTAACACCGTCAATTATTTTTCTTTTTTTCCATACGTACGAATATTTTTTCGTTTTAAATACTCGGAGGAAGTAGGGCCCGGGGCTCGCGCGCCTTTTTTTTTTCTATCGCCGCATATAAGAGCCTCTCGAATCCTTAAAGCGGCCGACTAATGCCCCGATAAATCTGCCGAGTCTCCTCTGGCCCCGCCCGAGCTGTTCCGCCGCGGAAGCCGGCGAGTGGGCGCGGCGCGGCAGCCGCCGGAATACGATATACTCCCCCGCGGCGGGCGCCCTTACCCCCGCCCGGATATTTAACTCGGATTTATTTTTATTTCATGCACGCCCGTTTATTCCGCCCGGACGCCTCGCGATTTACGCCCTCCCCGCGTGCAGTGGTTAATGACTCCTCGACCCGCGGCCCCGATCGCCCACCTCGCCGACGTCCTCCGATGATTATTCATCCCCGGCGGAAACTCCTCGGTTTTTACCGGGCAAAGTAGGAGGGTTATGTGTACACGTATATATATATATATGTATGCCCCGGTAACTGCACCGCGATTGGCCGGGTTTAAGATCCTCGGGGGAGGGGCCGATCGGGAGAACGGGGGAAGCGCCCGGCGGGATGAAGATGCGCATAAGCGGGTGGGCGTTGTAATAAAAAGCGACGGGAGCTTCTTCGGCAAGCCCATTCAAATGAGCGGGGGTTGATTGGGAGGGGGCGGCCTGGGAAGCGGGCCGCACGGCCGGTCCATAGGTTAGCCGAGTTGAGCGGGGGGGGCGAGGCATCGGCAACACCTCCACGGAGGCCCCGTATCTTTCCCGCCGGAAGGCCAGTTTTATTTAGCGGAAGCGCAGCCGTTGCCTTAATCCCGCATAAAAGGGAAGAAGCCCCGAGCCACGGAGAAATCTGCAAAGCAATTTTTTCGGGGCCGGCTTGGCTCCACCTCCTCCTCCTCCGGGAGAATCCACCCCCGAGCAGCCGGTCGGAAAATGAAGGAAAAAAAAAAAAAAAAGGCCGGGGTCGGTACGTATATATATAGAGCCGAAGGAGGCGGCCGATGGAATTGACCCGGGCTGCCCGGCAATATCGGCCCGCGCGGGCATCGGGTATGCAGGCCCGCGGCCGGCCCATTGTCCGACGGGGGCCAAATGAACCGCGAGCGGCCGGCCCTCGATTATCGAGATATGCCCGGAACGCCCGGGCACTACGTGACTGGGCTTCAATTATCCGGCGCCTTTATCCCGCGGCGCCTATTTGCCTAGGGTGTGCGCCCGCGTCCGAATGCCTCACGGAAAATTGAATCATCATCCGGGGCCCGCCGACGCCCGGCTTCGCGTCGGGGCCGTCGCTCGGCCGATTAGTGCGCCATAAGCCGCGCCTATATAACGACCGCCGACGACTCGCGTCATCCTCGTCCCCGCGGCAATCAGGGCCGATTGTTTATGGGCGCCCGGTCGGCCAATCAAGCGCTCGCCCCCCGGCTAATATACGCAAAACGTTTTTTTTCTCCGCTCGATCGTGCTGTGTGTATACCTCCCGAAAAGTCGTCGGGGATCTCACTGCCCTCGGGGCTTATTAACGACATCGCGGGCGGCCCTCCTCAATGAGCCGCCAGACTTTTGTTAAGAGGGTCTCCCGCGGAGCGCCGGGGAATACACGGGCCGCGGAAAAGAAGGTCTACTCTCGGCCGGCCTCCAACGCGCACCCGGTTAATGAGAGATTACCTCGGGCGCAATAAAAAAGGACCCCCTGAATGGGGAGGGGGTGGTCGAGTGGGCGGCCCTCGCATATACGCGCTCGCCACTCGTAAATCACGGCGTGCGCTTTTCAAAAGCTCGCGGGCGCCCTCGTTCGAGAGCCCTCTCGGTTACAGGCGCGCGAGTGAGACATCGGCGGATTAAACGGCGCCGCCCGCCATTTTCCCCCGATCGCCGCTCCAAAGGTGTACACACACACACAAGCGGCCGGCCGCTCTCGCGTACATGCAAACGGCGCAGCAGCAGCGGGGGACAATTTTCTTATAGCCTCGGGCTCGATTTTCTTCCTCGCACAAGCGCGGCTTTTATCCGGGCGTTTCACCGAGGCCGCGCCGAGACGGTGATTTAGAGGGCGAGGGCGCGACAACTTTTTTTCCCCAAAGCTCCCGCGGCGACGCGAGACACAAGGGGCCGCGGGTCATACGCCGGACAGCCGGCCTGCATTGTCCTCCCGCGGAGTAATAACCGTACGGCGCACCGGTGGGCGTCGACGCAGAAGGCGCGCGAGCGTAAAACCCGCGGCCTGTGTTTATAAGCCGGGCTGTATCCTCTCGGTCGCGGTGATTTAGCGCGCGTGCGCCCTATAAGAGTCTCTTTGCCTTTGGATTCGCTCATAAAATCGGCCGGGCGGGCTGGATTATTCAGGGGCGCTCCTTCGGCTGTCTTTCCCCCCCGCGGCACGCGACCAGGCCCGCTTATCCCCCGATGAGTCCGGTTGGCGCATCAATAATGCACTTGGGCGCGGGGAAAAAGCTCGGCGGCGTTTAGCAAGTTCAACAGAGCAATTAGATTGATTTGTCTCGGGAGGGCTCGAGGCGGCGCCGGGAACCGGCTCGAGAGCAAACATCGGGGCCGCGCGCTCCCGGAATACGTGGATGTATAGATATCGGGCGGGGCCGCGGCCGCCTCGAGTGTGTGTGCCTAGTTACCGGGCGAGCTGAGAGCAAACTCCCCGGCGTCCGGCGGCCCCGTGTAAATTTCAAGACGATGCGCCCCCGCCAGGAGACTTTCGCAAACAAGCCCGCCAAGTTGCAGCTCGGCCGTTCTCGCCTTCGATTAGGATTTGTGTACCCGCCCGACTCTCCCGCGGTTCCAATTATCGGCTGAGCGGGCCACGACGAGGCCGAGGAAAGAGTCCTCGCCTCGTTTAACTGCATCGTCCGGCCCGCGCGGCTCTCGTAAACGGGCAGGCCGGCCGCTTGCCCCGGCTCAAGACCCTGGTTAAAATTAGCCGCGGGCGGATACGCGCGCTGAATAATTCCGCGGGCGCAGGCCTCGCGGTGGCCGGCATCGATCCCCGCGGAGCCGTTGCGCCCGAGTGCCGCTTATTGCCGGATGACGTCCGGCGTCCCCGTTGCCGCTCGCATGACTCGCGCCTTCCGATGTATTTGTCCGGCTTAATGCCGGGGCGCACGAGAGCGCGCCAGCGGCGGCGGCTCCTCGAGGGCCGGCCTGCCGCCGGGGGACGCCGATCTACCCCGCCGCCCATGCTTTATTCAGCCCTCTTCGCGATATTGCCTCGTGCATTATATCAGCCGGGGCTTTATTTAGCCTTTCGGATGCGTCCGCCGGGCCCTCCCCCGAGGCAATCTCACCCGGTATATATGTACGTGTCGCGCCGACTCGCCGGCTTCTAAAACAGTTAGCAGGACGGAGGATCCGGCGACATAATCGAGGGCTACCCCCGGGCCCGATCGACCGATTTCCAGCCTAATCCCGGGCGTTTGTCGCAGGTATGTGCGTGCCGCGCCTATCAATTAATCAGGATGACCTAATGCACTCCCCGATTGAAAATCGGCCCTCGCGGCGGCTTCCTCGGTCCCCGGTCCCCGCGCCTCGGCCCTATCTTAACGACGCATTGGCGCCTGACGAATTGGCGCGGGGCACGCGGAGCCGCTCGCCGGCCGGCCGATATATTGCAATATGCCGGCAATTGTCCCGATGAATTGCCGGGAATTACTCAGCCTACGGCGGGGCGAGAGGCTGTCGCGGGGTCAGAGGCGGCCTGCCTCCTTCCTTCCTCCTTTTCCGAGAACCAGGCCGGAATTCGGATTTATCCGCGGGTCGTCTTTATCCGCTGCGGCCGGCCTGAGTGGCCCGAGCCGACTCAATTAAGCCGGCCGAGATAAAAGCATCAAACTCAATTAAGGCCGCGGCAGTATTTGCTAATGGGTCGTTAAGCCGCGACAAGCGAGTCCCGCGGGCCCGGCCAATTGCGGGAAAAATTTACGGAGTTGCGCTGCGGAGAGCCCCGGCACCTGATCGGTTAAGGCAGCTGGCTCCTCGTAAAAAAAAAAAAAAAATGCGGCCACGTCGATCCCGACCTCGACTCGCGCGAACTGAGCCGCCCCGAGGGCCTCAATAATCCCGGGCCCTTGAGCGCGTAATCGAAGCGGCTCTCCTCGCCGGGGCCAATATATATTCGCCAGCGTCACAAAAGACCGGGCGCGTTTTACCCCGCGGAAAATGAGATGTCAGCCGCGGCTCGGGCGCAATATATACACACAGACACACACACACGTGCAGATCCGGCCTCGCATCCGATGATCCGCCCATTTTCCGGGCGGCGCGCCCTGATCCCGAGTCCCCGCGAGTCCACCCAGCCGCCCCGGGGTTTAATGCGCCGGCCGGGTGAGCGGCCCGATCCGATTCCCAGAGCACAGCCGGGCTTTTTTCCATATCGCGTAACAAGAGCGCGCGCCGCCTCGTTAGTGCGCGGCCGGCGTCGCGGCAAGGCACAAAAAAAAAAAAAAGGGGGGGAGAGCCTCCGCCTCGGATTCGGTGGGCGCGCACCTGGAATCTCGCGGCCGCCTCCCCCTCCCCCGATCAATTTATATTCCCGCGCGGCCGGCCGAGCGCGTTATTTCAAAGTCTAATTTATCGGGGGGACGGGTCTTGGCAAAAAAAAAAAAAAGCGCAAGGAAAGAACAAAAAAAAAAAACATCACCGCGTACATAATATGAATGCGGCTTCTTCGGCCCCACCTACGATGGCATCCGCACGCGTGTTTCGACGGCGAATACAATGGAACAATGATCGCGCTCTGAAATTTCCAGCGGAAGAAAGGGGGCGGCCCTCCGCCTCCGCTTTTTTTCCCCATTTCCAGATGCTTATAGATAAAGGGCCCGGGCGCGGGCGCCTTGTTCCCCGCGCCGCGCGCATAAGTTTGACCGCGGCTCCTCCCCGGCCGAGGCGAGGGCCGGCATTATATCCATATAAGCCCGGGCATTGTCTCCGACCTCCCACCCCCCCCGCGCGGGGCCGCCGATTTATACGGGCGAGCAATGCCAGGGCAATTAGGCGATTAATCATGCGCGGCGGCCGCCGATCGCGATCGGCCGCCTAAGGTCGTTTATAACGAGGCCGGAGGGCGCCCCTATCGCCCGGGCATCTCGCCGGGTGACACCTCGCGCGACGCCCATTTTTCCCGGCCGCGGAGAAAAATCGCCGCTCCGGGGAATCGGTTCATTAATCCTGCCGCGGCGCGCCTCCGATGCGTATCTCCGCGCGCCCCGGGGCTCCCCGACGCGCACACACACATATATATATACACATGCCCCCGCGACTGCGCATCGGCCGGGCGAAAGGACAATTAGGCAAACGTCGTCGGAGGGTCTGGCTCCGGTCCTCCCGGGTCGCAAGATACCCCGCGGACAAATAAACGCGGGCGTCGGGAAACAATGGCCCGGGGGGGGGTCAGTCGTCGGCGGCAGGCGTCGGAAGTTGGCCGCGGGCCCATCGGCGCATATTTCATTTTAATAAGAAACTCTCGGGCGGGTTTAAGTTTCGCGGGGGCGGGGAGAGAGCCGAGACGGCTCGGCTCCGAGTGATCAGTTGGCCGTCTCGGAATTCACTCCCCGTCGCATCGATGGCTGCGCCTCGTCCCAACTTCCCGCCGAGTGCCGGGGACGGGGCAAGTTTCCCCATTCCGCCCGTACCCCCGCGCCGGCCCGGCAATCGCTCCGACCGACGGCGCCGCGCCGCCTCCCCCCGCCGCGGCCCAAGTTAAAAGAAGCCGTAATCCCGGGCAAATATCCCCGGATCGGCGACAGTTTAACCGACCGGGGGCCGCCCGACTTTTTCCGCGCTCGCGCGCCCACTCGGGATCCCCTTTCGATCGGCCCCCTCCGCCCGATTTGATTAGGTGTACCCGCGGCCCCGGAAGACAATGGAGAGCCCCCCACGCGCCGCCCATCCATCCTCCCAAATTTATGCGCGCCGGGGACATCTATTGGCGATTAGCCGGGGCCCGGGGACGGAAAAAAAAAAAAGAAATAACCAAGGCCGTCCCCTCAAAAAGCGACGCTCGTACATACATACATATATACCCATTCAAATTTTGGCATTCGCGGCGCGCGCTCGTCAGGCGGCCGGCCGATTTCAAAGCCGCGTTACCGGGACAAGCAAAAAAAAAACAAGGATTTTTGGCAAAAAAAAAAAACGAGAAAAAGGGCTCGGTCTCACGGGCGCCCCCGCCACCCCCGCGGCGGAATAAAAGGATCCCGGGCGCCGGCCGACTCCCCGGGCGACCGCAGAGTTAATGGAGGCATTAGGCCGCCGGCCTCGGCTTTCCTCGCGGCCCCGTAACGAGGTTACAATTGCGCCCCAGCTGCCGGCGGCGCGGCCCCGGCCCATAATTAAACCCGCATCGGCGGGGACCGGCTCGGGGGCTTCCGCGATCGCCCGGCTGCCTCGCGGCCCCTCCTCCCTCCCCTCCTCCTCTCTCTCGCGGGCCGTTCCTCCTCCGGCCGCGCCCTCAAAGCCCGCGAGGGCCGCCTTCGGGGAAGTCGGCCTCCCCGGGGACCCTCCCGCGGGATCCCCCGCCCGAGTAAATTATCGACTCCCGCTATTCGGGATGCAGCGCCCCTGCATCTTTGGAGGAGCGGCCCGGGTCTATACGTGTGCGTATATATATAGAGAAGTGCTTACGTGCCCGAAACTCGAGGGAAGGAGCCCAAGGGTTGGCGTGCGGCACGCGCGCCGCACTCTTTCCCCAAAAATCATCCCGGTTCGTATGGATTATACAGGGTATTACACGCTCATCGGCAGGTGGTGCACGCGCGCAGTTGTCCAACTTTGCGGGCAAGGCCGATCCTTTGGCTGTTGTCACTCGGCGCCCGGAGGCTGCGACTCCTACGGTACAAGGGCATAGGAGATCCTCCTCGGGAGGGCACCGCGGCTCGTTTGTTCTCCGGCGACGCGTCGGCGCGGAGGCGTCGCGCTCGCCAAATCTGGGTGGTCCGCGCGGGCGGCGGCGACGGAAAAAAGCGGCGCAGCATCTGGTCGGCGCGTAGGGAGCCAGTCATCTCCGCGCGCGCCGAACAAATTATCTCCGGGCGCAAAAGGGCCGAGGAGGAGCCCCGGGAGCCCGGGCTCCTTGGGGCCGGCCCTTCTTATTTATAGACGGGCCGCCGCGCCGGGGGAGGGGCGCACGTGCGCGATCGATCGGCAACCCACGGGCTCCACTGCCCGAGTCTGCCGCGGGATGCTGCGCGCCCCAGACGCTGCGGACTTTAATCGGCCTCTGGAACAAGAGGCCGCGGGGTGGCGGTGCGGGGGGCAATTAACGCCCGCCGAGATACCCATACATGTATGTGTATACACTTCTGTGTACGTGTGCGTGAAAAAACAAGGAAGGCGGAGGTTGGGGGCGATTTACGGGGGTCCTAGGCGAGCCGCACGCGATGCAGATCGGCCCCGCTTAATGGGCCGCGACTCGCCGGAGGCCCGAGGCCGTCCGCGGCCCCTGATTAATTAACCAGTTAATTATCGGGGCTGACGCCTCGGGCGCCCCCGCCTCCGCGCCGCGCCGGCTAATCGGATAATAAATATGAAGATTTGAATCGGGCCCAGGGCCCCGCGCCACCTCCCCGGCGGTTGGCGGCCGCCGGCGCGCGCCCCCGGCTTAATTAAAAAAGAAAAAAAAGAGGGCCCTTCTCGGAAGGCCGGGCCCGCGGCCCGATACACATCGGCCCCCCTCCCTCCCGCCGATAAGAGGGATTAACGCGCGCCCGGGAATTCGGCCCCGCGCAATTATTACAATCTATTAGGAATAGGAGATTAGCCTCGCGGGCGTCGGCCGCCCGCGGGTATACAGTCGCACTCGCCGCGCGTTTAATTGCCCGGCCGGGGCGCATTACCGGGATTTACCGGGGTTATTAAGTGCTGCTTAACATGGAAGCCCGGGCCGCGGGCAACTCGGCCGATCGCGATAGCCCGCGGGCAATATAATCGCGGGCCCGCCCCCTCCCGGCTCTCTTTCCTCGCACCTACGGCCGGCCCGCGCCTCGCATGCCCCGCGGCCCTCGCTAAACACGGAGCCCGCGGCCCCGGGAGCCGATCGCCGATTTCGCGGCAGGTGAGCCGTGCTTTACGACGGGGAGCCTCGGCTGTACCTACGTATATGTATATATATATCGCCGCCCACCCGGCCTTGATTAAATCTCGGACTTTTTACGAGGCGCGACGAGCCGGGGTGGGTGGGGTGGGACTTTATCGGCGATTCGGCTCGCGGAAAGATCCCCCGGCTTAATTGCGAGCATCGCTTTTTCCCGCGGTTGGCGCCCTCGTAAAGGTACGCGTAGGCCCCGGCAATTTGGGGCTTTATTAGGTCGGCGGTGCGGCTTCGGCCCTGGATCGCGGGCGCTTCGCCGCGGTAACGATCGGCCGACCGGCGGCCCGCCCGCGCACCTGCCCGGCCCGCACACAGGGAGCCCCTCTCTCCCTTGTGTGTATTAGATAAGAGCAACTCCCGGATCGTATCAGTCGGCCCGTGGAATCCCCGGGGCGCGCGAACAAGTCGGACGGGCCCGAGTCGATTCGCCCGGCCATTGGGCGCGGTAAACTAGGTCCGCCCGGGCGATAAAGGGCGCGCCTCGGGATGCATGCATATATATATGTACGGCGCGGGGATATATTCGCGGGGCCGAGGCGCTTCCGTTCCGGCTCCCTCCCGCCCGGGACTATAATACGGATGGGATTCCGCATGCGTCGCTCGTGGAACGATGTAATGAAAGGATTGAAAGGCTCGGCCGGAGCACCGGGGATACGTTGCGCCCTGCGACCCAAACTCCCCCGATAAGGCGCGCCCCGGGATTTCCTCGCACTTCCTCGCGGCCCTTAATGGATTAATTGCGTCGGACACAGGGGGCCAAAGGGGGATCAGCGCGCTCGAGGCCTTTCATCCGGGGGAAAAAAAGAAAAAAACGACCGCTCCAGCCGGGGGTGTATACGTCTCCCTTGTCCCGGCGTCTCCTTAGTTTCGCGGCGGCCGCCAGACTTCCTCTCTTGCGGTTTTTACCGGGCCCTATATATATATATATACGTATAGACCCTCCTCTCCCCAGGGCGGTAATCGATCGAGCGATTCGCCGGAGGCGCCCGGCCGCCGATAAGTATCCGGGCGCGCATTATCAATCGGCGCGGAGATGCGGGCGATAGGCGGGGGCGCGAGACAAAAGAGGCATAACCGGTGGGGGAGGCGTGGCCGGCACCTTGCGGGGATTAATTCTCCCGGGGGCGGCCCCGCGCGACACTCGGCTGCATATTAATGCGGCCCGGGCGCCGCGCGGCCCAGTCACGCAATATTAACGTCCGATGGGGAGTAGCCGGCCGCCGCGGCTCACTCGATTAATCCGACCGCCGACTCGCATAACAATGCCGTCTCTCGCTCCCCCTTTTTTTTTCCCTTATCGCCGTTTGTGTGTATCGGCCGCCGCGGAGGATTTGGAGGGATTAGGGACTTCCTTTTTTCTTTTTTTTTCTTCTTTCGTACGTGGAAGATCCACCGGGGGCGGAGCGCCTAATCAAACTCTTCCTCGCGGGAATTGGGGAGTTTTTACGAGGGCGGGCGGAGCGGCCGTCGGTGCAGCTTCCGCGGATCGGGAGGGCGCGGGGGTTCCGAGAGCCGTAAACCGATTCGGCGAGTCGGCCCTCTTTCTCCGGACGCTCTTTCCTCCCCCGTTAATTGCTGTAAGGCGAGACGGCCTCATTTATGCGCCCGCGAATAATTATCCATCCCCGCGCAAGTCTGACGCCTGGAGAAATTCGATATCTATTAGCGATTAAAATAACGAGCCGCGAGCCTTTGACGGAGCCTCCGCCCGATATCCCCGGAGATTAAACCGACCTCCCTGCGGAGGAGCGGGCCCGAGGAAAAAAAAAGGGGAAAAAAAACAAAGCCATACGGTTTATTTGACGGCCGACTGGCGGCTGTCTTATGCTCGTCCGCCTAGGCGTCCCCCGTCTGCCGATCAGCGATAACCGCCGAATCGCCAAACCGGCCCGCAGCCGCCCTTTTTCTCCCCCGGCGACGTCCTCGGGCTCTTTTTCCCCGCGCCGACTCCTCCCCCCCCCCCGATTTCGCATGCGCTCGCGCCTGTAATTAAGCGATATCCGCCCCCTCCTCTTTGTCTCCTCCTCGATCGCGCCCGGGGGGGAGAGGAGCGCGCGACGGCGGATATGAGGATAAGTGCGACTCATTTCCGGCGCGTACTTATGCATGCGAGCCGGCGCGTACACTCTGGCACTCTGGCTTTTGTCTTCGGCGGGGCACTGCGCACCGCGGGTCGATCACCCACTGCAATTGGTCCTCCCCCCCGACTGCTCTTTCCGCACGCGCCTCGGGCGACCCGCGAGTGGACCGATTGCTCGGAGCGGTGCACCTTTCGACGCTCGGCCGGTAATGAAGCCGAGTCGATCGGCTCGAGCGCGCCTATCTCCTCCGGTTTCACGGGCGAAGAAAGCCGGGGGGGGAGAGAGGGACCGCGAGGAGAGGCCTCGAAAGCCCGGCCAACTGGGGAAAAGCCGGCGCGGAGATAGGCCGCACGCGAGCGGAGAGGAGCCGCCGATGGAATACCCCGGGCGATAGGCCGCGCGCCAGGGCGCACGCGATCCCCGATGGCAATCGGCCCGCCGCGGAGACGCCCTCGACGGACTTGGGCACTGATCCAGCCTCACCGGGAGATCGCGTATCGGGGGTCGGCCGCGGGGGAGATAGGATCGCTACCCGCGACATAAGGGCTCCGTTTTAAGGACCGCTCGGGCCTTTCCCTCTGATAATACGGGGGGTTCGGCCGATAAGGGCGCGGAGGCCAAAGCCCCGGATTTCCTTGGGCGGCCCACCGGCTCGCGATCGGCACAGGCTTTCCCTCTTCTCCCTGGGTTTGTGCGCCCTCGAGCCGCCGCTCCTCCGTCTGCGTGTTGTGCGCGTACTCCGGGGGAGGAGGGCGGGGAAGATCGGCGCGCGCGTTCCCCGGGAAGGCGGCGCATTACCGCGGCGGGGCCCGGCGAGTGAAAAATTGCGTTACGACCCGGGGCCCCGCAGGCCGAGGGAGCCGGCAAGAAAAATATTATTTCAAGAGGACTATTACCGCGCCGAGGGCCGGGCAATCCGCGCGAGATATCCAGCTGCGGTTCTCTCCCGAGGTGCCAAGGGTCTCGGCCCGGCCCCGTTTTTACGGGGCTTTAATGGCCCGAGATGAGCGACTCGTAACGTTTTAAGCAATCTATAAAACCGGGCAATCTGCCGGCCGAGCCGCGGCTTCCACGTGGACCGGCGGCGGCGGGACCGACGCGGATGTAGACAGAGCCTCCGCGGCGGCCCGCAAAAAGGAACAGCCGCCGAGCCCCTCCTCGAGGATCGTCGACCGCCCGCCCGAGGGCACTCGACTGTGAAAGATTCTCCTCGCGGCCGCGGGGAAAGGTAAAAAAAAAAAACCGGGGGGAGGGGAGAACCCAGGCCGGGGGAAGAAGGAGGAGAAATGGGGGAGGGGGCAGGAGCCCGCGCTGCATATATGCATGCGCGCGGCACGCGGGGACGGCGGAAAAAGGAGCAGGCCGCGGGCGCGAGGGGGGTGGGGGGGAAGGGGTGGCCCCCGAGCGTCGTGAACAAGCCGCCTCGACGCTTCGCTGATTTTTATTGACGCGTAATGCCGGCCGACGGGCCGGGGGAACCGGTCGCCGCCACCGCCCGGGCAAACGAGAGCGCGGAGATAAGGAACGGTAGCGCGGAAGGGCCGGGGAAGTGGAGGGAGGGCCGCCGCCAGGTGGCGCCCCAACCCCGGGGAATAATCAATCGCCGATTGAGCCATTGTTGCGCGGGGCCCCTCACCCCCCTCCTTTTTTCGTTGCCTTCTCTTTTTACACGGCCGGCCGCGCACTTTCACCGCGGCCTGGAAATTTAATTACGCGCGGGCGGCCGCGGGCGCCAAAGAGGGCCGCCGCCGCCGCTGCCGCCCGGTTAATTGCCAGGCTGACTCACCGTTATTTTCAGGTCCCGGGGATCGCAGGTGTCGTAGCGGCGATTGAACCGCAGCACCGTGTGCGTCTTGTTCTCGTAGCCCGACTGCAAGTGGTAGTCCTGGCTCGAGTCCATCTGCGGGTCCCGGTTCGCACCTTTCACGTGGCGGTCCTGCAACAGACAAACGGAAGGGGGTTGGCTCAACTCGTTAATTCAATTTCCATGCACAAAGCGGCAGGGCGGCTTTGAGTTTATTAAGAAATTGCGCCGGGAGGAGGCGCCCGGGCCGATTCAGCCCGATTGAATGGTTATACACCGGGCGGCGTGCCGCCCAATCGGCCCCGTTCCTCGCCCCGCATCTATATATATATATAGGGGGCCGACCCTGGAATTCGGGCGAATCACGCCGCGGCGCGCGGCTTAATTGTCGTTATTGTCCCCAGGCTCCCTCGGCACCTGTGTTTATGTTGTTACTTAAATTATCGAGCGGCGCGGCCTAGAGCGCCCAGGAGCTCAATTAATCCCAACTGATGGACCGGTTAATTAACATCAATCCGATCGAGCCAAATCAGGCGAGAAACTTTCTCGCTCTCCTCGCGTATATGTACACTGCTTGATACTCGGCGCCGACTTAATTGTACGTACACAGTTTACCCTGCTAACCGGCACTGTAAACAACAGAGGCATTAGCGCCAACTCCAGCCAAACAATCGAAAATAATTACACTTGCAGTGGTTGAAAAAGAAATTTGTTTGCTTCCCCACACGGTGTACACGGTGTAGCGGCCGTTTGACTTTGGCGCTATCTCAAAAGCGCCCCGGGTATGTACATTTACCGAGGAAAAAGAAAAAAAAAAAAAAAAGAAAAAGGGGCTCGGCTCCCGCGGCCCCCGACAGAGGGCGCCACCCGGGCGTTTTTCTTCCAGGCAATGGCGTTTTCACGGGGGTTCGAGGGCGCAACGCGCTCCCGATCGATAAACTCGTTGTCCCGATGCGACCGCGATCGATCGGCGGCGGCTTGCCCGGCCGCTTCCCTATATTTGCACAATTACGGGGGGCGGGCGGGCGCAGGCGCGCGCCTGTAAATATTGGGGATTGTCTCTCGCGGCGGGTGTTTGCCCGGGAATTATTCATCCGGGAGAGTCGCATTGATAGGCCGGCTGCTGGGCGGCGGCCCCTACCGGCAGCAGCAGCCGGGCGTCTTCCTCCCGGCGGCTGTTAATCAGCCGGGGGACGTCGCGCGGCCGCGGCTATCGGGTGTCGTTCGTTTGCTCCGCGGCAATGTTTGCATCCGGCGAGTGCGTGTAAGGGCCCGCGGCGCCGGGGACAGGGGGGGGACGTCGGCCGCGGTCCTCCCCGGGCGCGGCTTCGCCCGCCGTTTATACGACCTATAAATTCCCGGGCTCGCGATCGCGGAATTAAAGCGCGGGCTTGGGGCATTTTGCTCCTCCTTTTCGCCGGCCGCCCGTACACATATATGCATGCAAATGGGCGGGCGGCGCGGCCGGCCCCAAGGTCCTACCGGGCTTGCTATATAATTATAATTAGCCGTCGACGTCCCGGGCGTCGCTGTCGCTCGGTACAAGGGCCCTCGCGGGGAATTTAATTAAAACCGCGGGGCCGCCCTCGGAAAAATCCCATTAAGCGCACTTGTAGCGCGTCCTCGCGATCCGGGGGATTAATGAAGCCGTAACAGATTGGATCGCGGGCCGCGGACGCGCATAAACAGGCGGCCGCGGGACTATAAGCGCCCGCGCACAATGCCGCGATGGCGGCCCTCTACCCCACCCCGCGACGATTATAAAGCCCCCGGGCCCCTCCCCTCGCGAGCGCCGGTAGGGCCCCGGGGTTTTTCGGCCCCGCCAATGCCGGCCGCCGAGCCACCTACGCACCGCACCACCCGCCTCGGGACGGCCCGCTGGCTCTTGGCGCGTGACGCCTTCCTGCAAACTGTGCTCGCGCAGTTACACGGCGGCGGCGATTATAAAGCGGACGACCGGCACGGGGGACACGAGCGCGGGGAAGAAGCAGCGCGTCCAATCGATATCCTGGCCAGTGGCCTTCCCCGCCGGGCGACTCGCGCGCCGCGGGGGAGACAAGTAAAATAGATTCTCGGCGGGGAGGGCGTAAAAATAGCCGCGGGGCCGGCGTAGGTGTGCGCGCGGGAAAAAAAAAAAAGAAAAATAACAGTCCTCGGCGACGCGCCGGCACCTGCGGACGCCGGGCCATCGGCCCGCCCGATCTCCGGGGCTTTTTCCCGGTCTTTTTGCCCCGTAGGATGCGCGCGAATAATTAAGAGCCAGGGGACACGTATATATGAGGAGCCGGGTGCTTCCGGAGAGTACATTCGACGGCTGGACGGCGCGTAGGTATGCGCATCCCAGGATCACGCGCGTCAAGGGCGTCCGTTTAATTGCACGGCAGCGCTGTTTGTTCTTTCTTGCGTGCGCTTCGCGGGGATCGGATTGGGCGGGGGCGAGCCGGGGACACGCGAGGGGCCGGTCCCTCCCCCCCGGGGGAGTCGCGCGTGATAATAACCGAGTTTCGCGGGAGTGGCGCACAAGGTCGCGGCGGAACGACTCAATCTCCTCGCGTGCGGCCTCGCCGCGAGTCGTAAACCGGGATGGCCCCCGCGTATTTTAATAAGAGGCCTTATATCCGAGGGATTTCCCTATTCCGCGGATGCGGAATCGCGGCCCCGCGTATCAGGGTGGCAAAAGTTATGAAAGGAGCCGGGGTCGCGGCACGCGGGCCCCGCGCAACTTCGCCCAAAGTCGGCCGTCGCCCCTTCAAACTAATTCACCCTCGGCCCCGGGGAATAAACGAGTCGGTAAGATTTTTAATAACCCCCGAATCCCGACAGCCGGCCCCCGTCTCATTTACCCGGGCCACCTCGTGCTTCCGGGACTAATTCCCTACCCGCTGGCGCGGCACGGTCTCCATTTTTTTTTTTTGGTTTCCAACCGGCCGCCGGTCCAGATTACGTCTCCGAGGGACGGAGACTCGTCGCGCGGGATAAATGCGAGGGAACGGGGCGAGGGAAGATCGGCCGGCGATTGCGCCCAAGGCCCCGCGGCTCGATGATAAACAAAGATCGAGGGCGCGGCCGGGCGTCCCATCTGATTAGGGCGCGGCCGGCAGGCCGAGTATATATATACATATATCGGTTTGAGGAGCGCGCGTCAAAGCGAGTCCAATAAGCCCGCAGCGGCCGGGCCAACTATCCGCGGGCAACTCTTGCCCCGCAAGAGGCTACGAGAGAGCCGGGCAATTGGAAACTTCCCCCTTCCCGGCCCCCCGCCGGGGCAAGCTTCGCCGGAATTAGAGCCGGGCCGCCGGGCAGCCCGGGCGGAAAGAACTTTGGCCTTTCTTTCCGGGGGGCATGCCGGGCGAGGTCTATATATATATACACACGCGCGCGCATACTTGGGCGCCGGCTCCTCCGCGGCGGTCGGGTGCCGCGGGAGCCGCCGGCCACGTCAGCGCTTATCGGGGCCCCGTAAAACCCCGAGGGCTCCTCTCCGTTTACAACTGCGGCCCGTCATTTGGGCAGGCGCCGGCCACCTATCACCGGCAAGGTCGCGGGGCCGATGCTTATCTCGGGCTGACTCACCTCGGAGGCCCCGCGGGATTCCGGGGCGCCGCTAAGTGTCATTTTTTTTGCTTTTCGGCCAGTTATCCGGCGCAATTATCGGCTTGTTCCGCGGGGAGGAGCCGCTCGCTGGCCGCGGGCTCTCATTGTCCCGCGGACAATGGCCGAATGAAAATTCTGCGTGTATATATATGCGCGTCCGCGGGGGCATTAGCATAGGAGTAAACAACCGCGCGACGGAGCGGCCGGGGGTCCAAGCGGCCCGAAAACGAGATCGCCAGCCGGGAGGAGGGTATTAAAAACAAAGGGGAAGAATTCTTTCGGCCCGGCAATTGGCTTCGTTCCGCGGGAATCCGCGCGTAACGTAGTCGGGGCGCGGAGTTTTTTTTCTGTCCGCGCGGGGGCTGCTGATTTCCGGCGTCTCGTTAGCCGGGGGGCAGCCGGGCGATTGCCGGGCGGCGAGGGAGCCGCGGGGGACGGCCGGCGCAATATATAATCGGCCGGGCACTTTGCTCGGGCCTCTCGCGTGTGCCAAATTGAACGACGCTCCCGGGCCCGCGGGTCCACCGAGTGTGGGAGAGAGCCAGCCTCGCGCGCCCGCTTCCTTTCTTTTATTTTTTTCACCCCGCCGGCGGCCTTAGGGGCAGCGCACTGCGCTCTCTCTCCCGGGCGCGGGCCGATGCATATCGACCCCGGGGTGCGCGCGGGTACATTTCGGTGGGAACGCCCAGTGTCGGCCCGTGCGTATATACGTGTATCGCGTGTGAAGACCGCGCGGCCCGGCCGGCACGCAGGAGCAATTAGGCCAACGGCGTCGATTATGTCGCGCGGCTAGCCCGAATTGCCCTTTGCTACCGAGGTGCGGTATGCGCGGCCGGATATACAGTGCAGCCCTCGGCCGGGGCCTCCGTTTGTTTTTCTTTTTTTTTTTTTCCCGCCGGCTCGTGTTGCTTGCCCTCGCGCAATTTGTCCCCGCGCGCCAGCGACGCGCCCACTTAATCCCCGCCGATGAATATTACGAGGCGCGATAAAATCGGGGATAAACTCGCTCGGGGCGAATCGGTGAACCGGGCCGTGTAACGGTCGACGGGGGCCATTCGTCAGCCGCACGGGAAGATACACCTCCGGGCGCGCCGCATGATTTTCATGAGGAACGGGGGAGAAAAGGAAAGGACACTGTCCGCTCCCGATATAATTAATAAGCGGCCATTAGGGCAGCCGCGCGGACGACTCGCTTCTCCGATTTCACCGTGTGTCACAATGGCGCGCCGGAAGGAATGCCCGCCCCCGGCGGGGAAACGGGTTTCCACGGCGCCGTACATCTACCTCCACCCAGGTGTATACATACATACATCGGTTGTTCCTCGCGGAGCGCGCGCGCATCCCCTCGGCGGGGAATCGAGGGCGGTGCGGCGGCAGGTAAATTCCGCGGCTTACGCACAATCACCATTACGCGCGGCGATCGGCCTCGTAAATGACGGGGGGCTTTTTCAACCTATTAATTGAGCGGGGCCGCGGCGAGCCGGAGCGGGGGAGGGCCCGGGCCCCGGGGCCAAGAAAAACACGGAGAAAAACCGAACGGTACGAACAATTCATAATTAATGCGCATGCGCGAAACCGGTTCCCCGCGGCCGCGTATATATACACGCGTCCGCGCGCCGCTGCGCCCGGCGCAAACTGCATTTCATTCCCTTTTTCACTCCCCTGTCGCTCGGCCGCTCTTCTTATCTGCCGGCCCTCCCTGTTCCTTCTTTTTTTTTTTGAAAGCCGCGCGGTCCAGCTCCTCCTTTTGCCACCGGGAACGACTCTGCCCTCCCGGCTCTCTTTATTAAGCCCCGTCCCCAAAAGAAAACCAAGTCGTCCAAAAGCGCCACGCGGAGCGACACGGCTTTTTTGCGGCCGCGTCTTTGGCTCTCAGGGGGACTCGCGGGCTAAATTAGCCGGGGCCGAGCTCGCGTCCCGCGACATCTGCCGATCGCGCGGGAGCGATCGGTTGACATAAGCCCGCGCACGCACGCGTCGCCCTCGGCACGCGAGGCCCGTAAATTGAGGCGGACCCCGTGCCGATTGCCCCGCGCAACGCGCCCTCCCTTCGATCATCCTCCCCGGCGCACGAGAGCTCGCCGATTTCCGGGCGCAGGGAGCCGCCCCGAGCTTTGATAAATTAACGCGCGTTAGGCTCGCGGGTAAAAAGGCTACACTGTTCGCGGCGGCTTATCCCCGGCAGGCCGGCGGATATTGCAAAACGCACCAGCGTATCAAAGGGAATTGATACGGATATATGTAAATGGCCGGCCGGTCGTCCAGGCCGCCTCTCATTCATCGAGTGCGCACTGCCTTACATATTCCCCCGCATCGCGATAATAAAGTATACAAAAAAAAAAGAAAATGGCGTCCGCTTTTTTTTTCCACTTGGTATCGCCCCGGCTACAAGTGCAGAAAGCGGGCAGTCGATTAATTTGACCGGCCGGCGTACACACGTATATACGGCCTGCGCCCGGGGCCTCGTTACCTATGCAAATAATAACGAGTGCCGGAGGAGCCCGCGCAACCGTAATCCCAAGTATGATTCACCGGCCCGAAATACGCGGGCTACAAGGATTCGTTTAGGAGACCGTGTCCGAGATCATCTCGGGCTCTTTTTGCCGGGGCGCGCCCGCGCTACATCTGCACATATCCGAGCGGGCGCCCGGCGACATCGCACACGTGCTGCTCCCCCCCTCCGACAGTTGGACCTATAAAGTATAAAGTGCACATCCGTGTCGGCCGCGCGCTTTCGTTCGAGGACAGGAGGGGGGAGGTGGCAAGGGATGTTTATCCTCGGGCGGGCGCCAAGGCCCCGTCCGTCGGCTGCCTACTTATGGCCGACCGAGCTATTCCGCTCATCGAGCCGACCTCGACGATCGAGCATTATGTGCCTTTTTTTTCCCCGGAAAGAAGAATCGGTCCGCGGATTGATTTAGGAGCCGGGGATTCGCGTGCGGCTGCTGCCAGTCGGCCCCACGGCTCGCCGGCAAATTAGAGGCAATTAGCGGGCGGAGCTTTCGCTTTCCGCCGGTGTTTTCCGCTCCATCGCCCCGCGGCGCCGCCTAACTGTACCAAGGTAGTTCGCGCCGCTTGGCTAATGCCGCCGACGCCGCGGCTCCGTGGTATTAATTACGCCGCCCGCGTACCCTAGCGCGTACATCGGCAACTTTTTTTCCTTACTCCCCCCGCGGCTTTCCACCTCGGCTCTTTTCACTCCCTCCGCGCGATCCGGTATCTTTGCATGTTTGCGGAAGGCTGTCCCCCCCTGCCCCCGGGGGATACAAGGGAGCCCGAATGACAGATCGGCGGCATTACATCCGAGGGAGTCGCCGCGGCACGAGAAAGGCCGATTACAGGTGAATTCGGGGCGGCGACGGGCCGGCAACGGTCGGCGCGCGCCCGCCGCCGGGGATATACAATCAATCATCCTCACTCGGGAGGCCATCGCTGCCGGCCGACTGCTGTACATCGCGCGGGCGCAATTTGCCTACGAGTGCGCGGCCATTAAGCGAATTACCCGGCGGCGCGAGCCGCCCGATCCAATCACCGGCCCGCCGGAATCACGAAAAAGAGGAGGGAAGAACTACGCCGATTATTGGGAAGAATCGCGGACAACAAGAGCGCGCGCGCGCGCCTCCTCCGCTTATACGTACATATACAGGTAGCGCAACCCGTTCAATTAGCCGCTCGAGCCCCGGGAGGCCGCCGCGCGTAAACCGCCGCCCGCGCGCGCCAATTAGCCCCGCTATCAATCGCGCGCTCTCGCGAAAAAGAAAGACGATCCCGGCGCGATGCGCGTCTCGGCCCCCGCGCAGCTTCCTCGAGCGTGAACGCCGGCTTTCGCTTTTTCCGCCGGCACCTCGGGGTATATATATATATGTATAAAGCCCGCGGCCCCGTTAGCATTAGGTAAGCGCGGCGCATCGGCCGCCCCGGGGGAAAGAAGCCCGCGGGCCTTGATTTACGAGGGGGGCCTAGGGCCAAAGGTTTTACAACCGGCGTCGACCCGGCGAGAAAAGCCAGCCTCCCGCGAACAAAAAATTAAAAAAAAAAGGGAGAAGAAGGAAAGCGGGGCCGGCCGACGTTAAGCGAGTGTGTGGACGCGCCGCTGAATCAGGCCGGCCACTTGCCCGCGTGAAAAATCCCGCCTATCGCGGCCCCGGACAAGTGATGCATCGGCCGAACACAGCCCCCGCGTATCGCGGCAGGCGTATCGGGGGATAAGACGAGTAGACTCGGTAACACGGTGTATATCCCGAGGATATTTGCTCGTCCGCGGGAAGGACGGCCGACGTATAATTTCGATTCTATATGCGCCGCCCTGGAAATTTCATGGGGCGCGCGGGAAAATGGAATTTTAAAAATATGCACGCCCGGCTAAATATGCTCCCCGGCCCGAGGGCTTTAATGCATAAATTGATCGGCCGAATATGACTCGGCCCCCCCCGGCCGCCCTATCGCCGATTGGAGGCTGGCCGCGACAAGCGGAGATCACCACCGCCACCGGGGGCTTATCTCCCGGGAGCCGGGGCTCGTGACACGACCCCGACGGGGGCCCGATCTCGGCTCTTGTTCCCGCGGCCTTTATCGCGAGAGTTCGGACTTTCGGCCGGGCGCCGCTATCTTTGGATTCTCTTAGCGGGGCGGACAGGCGCCGCCGAGGAATTCCACCCCTGCCTAATTCTTCCCTCCTTTTTGGCGGCGACACAAAATAAACGGGTTTGATAAAGTTTCCTTGCTTGCTTATACGTGCACTCGGTATACGATTATTATCTCCGATGCGGCTCCGTGGGCTAACAACAGGACAAGGCTAATCCCAACTCGTTAGAAATCATTATACGCGTTTTGCGCAGGATCTCCGTGGGCGATAACCGTGTGCAATAATAGTATACGATTGGCAAGTCCGCGGGAATTAACATAGAGTAGAGTGACTCACGCAATAGCCAGGGATTAGTCGGCCCAGTGAACAGCCGCAAGAGGAAAGCGCGTGTGCTCCTGCGCTGGAAATGTGGGTGTCGCTAGCCGTCTACGGTTGAAAAATATGTACACAGGCAGATAAGCCGATCGGCCGTCGTGATCGCGGTCACGTTCGGGCCGGAGGATTCGGAGGTAGCCGCGGCAATCGGGCCTGTCGACCCGCGGAGGATAGGCCCGATGACAGGTACTCGATAGCAGGCTCGCCGGCTTACTATATTTTTTTTCCGGGGACTCGTCGCCTGATCGCCAGTCCACGGACAAAGAAAATATGACGGAGGAGCCCGGGCCCGATTCCGGATAATCTCTCCATCTGACGAGGCGACGCGTCGGAAGAGCAGCCCGGAAAGCGGCCCTCATTTCCCACCGGGCGCGCGATAGAACCCAAAAAGAAAAAAAAAACGAAATTGTTGGATAAACGCGCGCGCGCGCGTGTGTGTGTATATATTCGCGGGAGCGTTTTGTCTCGGCGGTCCCCGGGAGGCGGGCATTGTTGCGCCGGCCGCGGAGGGCCGCTCATCTCCATAACGAGGGCCGCGAGCCTCGGTCCTATCTCCATCTCGGCCGGCCCTCGCGAGGCTATTCAGAGCAAGCTTTGTTGCCGGCTGCTCCCGGCTCGCGGCCCGCCGCCGGCCGATTCTTCTCTGCGCCCGCCCACGCGCCCGACTACGCCCGATGGCATCACTTCCTTTTCTCACTCTGCTAATCGGAAGTTGGGGCCGCGTGAGAAAGTTCCCCGGGCGATCAGGTGGCCGGTTACGAAAGCGGGCGCGCGCGCCTCGCCTCCTAAGCAAGCGGGCGCGATAACGCCCGGGGTGGGGGCTAATTAGACGGGTGGATCGGCTGCCGGGGCGGCCGGCATTGATGGATGATTTAACCGGCGGGGACAGGTAGAGCCGGCCGGGGACGACGGCCCCGGCGGATGATAAATAGCGAGAGAGGCGGCGGCGCGGAGGAATTCGCCCGCGGAGCCGCGTAGGCGCCCGGCGTCGTTTACTTAATTGCCGGCGGCGGCCCGGGCGTCTTATTCCGGCCGATTAATCCGGGGCCGGCTCCCGGCGATCGGGCCGCGAGGAGCCGACCGGGACGGCCCGCCGCGCGATATCGATCCTATCCGCCCCGGCGCGGCTTCACGCCCTCCTGAGCCGTCCGCGCGGCTCACGGCCCGGGGACTCGGCCCGGGTGTATCGCGCGCCGATCGGTAAACAGCCGACGCCTGCCCAGGGCCTCTGTTGGCCCCCGATCGCCGCGGGGATCCGCCCGCCGCGATCGCCAACGCGCGGACCTCCGGCCTCCATACCAACTCGGGAGGCTGCGGTTGTTTTTTTTCTGCGCTGCCGAAGAAAAAGGACGCGGGCGTCGCAAGGTCCGCGGGTTAGCGGTCACATGTACATGTATACGTGTATACGCCCCCTCTCGGCGTACGAGTCACTCTCCCCTCCCGCGGATGCCAGATATTAACGCGGGAGAGAGGAGATTAGGCCCCGCGGCGCTCGTTAAGTTTACGGGCCGGCCGGGCCCCGGGCCCCCATTGGCGGCCCGATGCCGCCGCGGATCAAACCTCGCGCCTCCTCGCGGCTCTTTACTGCCGGCGCGAGCGCTCTCCTGATTATTATCCCACTTTGCCGCGCGGGAAACGGCCCGGCCGCGAATTAGCCGGCCCATCAGCCGCGCCGGCTTCCCGCTCTCGGGGCCGAAGGTCCTCCCCGACCAAAGCCTTCGCGGCAGCCGATATCTCCGCAGCCGCGACGTCGTGTCCGCTCTGATTATACCGGGGAGAAAACCGAAGCCAAAAAAAAAAAAGAAGCAGGCTTCCTGCCTTCTCCTGGGGGCGGAAAAAAAAAGGAAAAAAAAAAAAAATAAAAGACGGGCCGCGCGTCAAGTTTGCCTCCGCAGCGGGAGAGGGGGGCAAAAAGCGCGGGCCTCCTTTCCATTTGGCAAGGCGCCCATTAGCGGGACGACGCTCGGGCGCGCAAATAGAGGCGGCGCCGGGTGAGCGGATTTTCCGCGGAGGAAACGGCGCCGCGGTTGCCGCAACCGAGGCCCGCGCAATACCCGCGGCGCGTGTGTCTCCCGCCCACGGGGCCGCGCCGGAGAAAGGCGCATGAAAAAGCGCGTGGGCGCGAGGAGCGACTTCTTTTTTTTTTCCTTCCCATGCGCGCGCCGGGGATTCGCGCGTATAACCGCCGGCGTAAAAATAACCCGAGGTTTCCTCCGAGTTAACCGTTGCCCGGGCTTGCTCAATGGGCTCGGGCGCGTATATAACTCGCGGACTTCATCCTTTCGGCCGATAATAGCGCAAGGGCTCGGCGGACGCGGAAATTAAACGGGGAATCGGCGCCCGCCGATTGTCCCCCGTGTACATAACCTCTCCCCCCGGCCGACAAAGTTCAACCCTATAAGCGAGGGGCTTGACGGAGGCTGCGAGTGATGGGCGGCGAGCTGCAACCGGGGCCGCGCGGACAATCGATCCTCGGCCTGCGCCTGTAAATCCCAATTTGACCGAGGCGCGGCAATAAATACCGGCGGCAGTTGCGCGCGCCGATCGGATCGCCGGGGACGCGGCACATATCCCCCCCCGGCGGCCTGTCGTCCCGGGTGTAAACACCGGCGATCGGCCGTGAAGACGGCAAGCCCGGCTTTCCCCCGCGGAGAAAGCCGTAGTCGGCCGTTGCGCGCACGAGTACGGCGCTCCACTTTTTTCCGCCCGGGCCCTGCGAACGCCGTCTCGCGGGAGGCTGCGAGAGCCGAGTTTATGAATATATATCGGCGTCTCGGATCCCCGGGCGGCGGCCCCCTAACGAGGACTGGCCGCCGCGGCTTATGAATAGGGCAGCCGGCCGCCAAGTCGGCCAACTCGTCCCCTCCCCGGCGCCCGGGCTTTAATTGTTAATTCTCTCCTGGGCGGCGGGCCGGCGATCAATCTCCGGGAAATCGGAGGCCGGCGGCGGGGGCGGGGGCGCCACCGAGGGCAGATTAGGAAAGAAAAATCGAGCGCGCGAGGTTGCGCCCTCTCCCGGCCTTCCTTGCCCCTTTGTTCTTCCTTGTGGTTTATACATCGGCCGGCCGCGAGGCGCCCTGATAAATGGAAAGAAAGCCCCGCGTATCTATCACTCGAGCGGCTATAACTCGCGGGGCTCATTAATCGAGGCCCGAGTCCCGGCGCCCTACCTTCCCGCCTATATATATATACACCTACGTGTACACGTATAAATGACAAACGACGGGCCGAATTTCTCCGCGAGTCGCACCCTTGCCTCCCGCGCGGCATCGGCCCGCCGGAAACGGGGCCGATTCTCCTTTTCCCCCCGGCGCGATCCCGGCCGATATATACGCGCAGGCGTGATGGGCTGCGCCGCGCGCCGCAGGAATAAAAGAGCGGGTGGGCGCGGCGGGCGTTTTTCGAAATAGACGCCCGTAAATCCCCATTAGCCGGGGGGCGCTCGGGCGCCCCAGACGGAAGGGGCCATCTTGAGGGCCGCGGGCGGCGCCGTTTGTTCCGCGAGGGGGCCGCTCTCGGGCCTCCGGCTCCTCCATTAAGCGCGACAAATTTACAAGCGGCCGCGACATATATTTCCAGGGCGGCCGCGGTGCGCGCATATGCCGGATTGATTCCGCCCGACGAGGGGAACAAAAAGAATCGAGTACCACTGCTGGCCGGCTGTGCGCCTTCGAATGACCCGCGATGACTGCGGTCACCTTTTCAATCCATAAACACACGCGTGCAATCGTCAGCGCGCTTGTATATACGCAGAGTGTGTGTTGTTGTTTGCCAAAAAAAAAAAAAGGCCTCCTTCGCAGCGGACTCTTGTACATCGGGCCGAGTGCCTCGCAGATTACGTAAATTGATTTTTAATTAAATCGAGCCCGCCGCCGGCCCGGGGAATGCAAATAACGCGAGATATCAAAGCGAGGCGGATTGTCAGGAGCGGCGCCCGATTCGGAAATGTATAATTTTGCGCTTTTATCGGGGAGGGAAAAAGCCGGATTTCAAGCCGCTGGAATGTGACACGTGGGCGGGGCCCCGTCCGCTCAAAATGCCATTATGGACGTGCCAGTTGCCGATATATATATATATATACATGTATACGTGTATACGGCGCGTCGCCCAGTCCTCCCGAATAAACCGGACAAATTACGAGTCGCCGTCGCACGTATACACATATACGGCAAAGGTCGCGCGCATGATTCGTTCGGCCGCGGCGCGATAAACCATCGGCGCACGCGAGCCGGCCAATTGCCGGCAATTGGGCGCGAGGGCCCCGAGGAAGCCGCTAAGGGGCCCGGCCCGCGTGTACGTATACACATACGCGTAGGGACGTTTGCACACACGTATGTATCGGCACCTTCATCCTCGCCGGCTAATAAACGGGATGTGGGCCCCGGCCTCTGGCGCAGGCGTCAATAATGCAATCTCGCACGGAAGCCCGGGCGCGTACGTGCAGGCGCGGGGCGCGATCCGCCCTCGGAATAACAAGGAGGGAGGGACTCCCCGCCCGCCCAATGGAAATAACACGTGGCCGGAAAGTCGATGCGAGGAGAGTCGTCGTCCCCTGGCCGAGAGTATATCCCCGGCGCCCGCGGCAAAAGAACCCTTATATACAGGCGGGCCTAACGGGACCGGCGTGCCGAAGAACCGATTGCGCTCGGGGCAAGCGCGGGGTACGTCCGCCGATCCCTGGGTACATATGATGCATCCAATCGACGTGTATATACTCACTGCACCGGGGAGCCCTGGGCCCGCCCGCGTTACGTCCTCCGCCAACTGCTCTGACTTACCTAAAACAAACAAGAGGAAGAGAAGATTAGGCCAGGTGAAATTGGGAATGGATCATCGTTAGAAGAGTGCGCTTGGGCCGAGAGCGTATATATAACCCTTGTCCCGTGGGCCTTTGCCGGCCCTGCGGAAAATGGGCGGCGCCGCCGATGGGCCCGGCGATAAAAGGTGAGCGACGGCCCGGGCAAAACAAACGCCGCGGTCGATCGACAGGCCGCGCGGCGATCCCAAAGCCCCGGAGGCAGGAGGTTTCCCGAAGGCCAAGCCGAGACAAAGGGAGCGGCCAAATTAAAGAAGGCCCGCCGGCCTCAAAGACAAATGGAGCCCCCGCCCCCGCGGAAGCGCGCGGCCCGCATTCCTGCGGGGGAGGCCCCGGGATTCCTTCTTTACCGTCGAGCTTCCGATGCGTGGATATACGGACGCGTGCATACGTGGGCGCGGGTCGGCTGTTGGGTGGGACACCCCCTGGGAGGATTAGGCCAGCGGCGCTGCGCCCGCGCCGACTGCGAGATTAATCGGCCGGCTGTAAAGACGTCCAACTGCCGGACGGCAATAAAGGCGAATTAGAATTCCGAGTGGGCGCCGGGCAATCTTATCGGCCGGTGTTTGCCCAACCGCTCGGCGGGTGCGTGCGCGCCGGCCGCCTTGTTATTCCCGCCCGCCGACTTATAAATTCAAATCCCCCCCCCTCCGAGAGGTAGCTCCCACCCCGGCGGCGGCGCCCTCTGTTTTCTCAGCAAACATCGCCCGAGTTTTGCCAATCTCCCGGGAGCGGATTCGACGGATTGCCGCTCGGCTAAAGTAGCCGGCGTCTTTCCCCCGCGCGCCACTTTACAGTCGCCGGGACGACTCTCCCCGTGTATATACACGTATGGATCAAGCGGCAGGGAGGACGCGCGGATATTATCGAGGTGGTCCACGGGCGCGTTGTAAGCGTACGGTTTAGCGGCGCTTGTTGGCGGACAAACGCCCTGAGAATGTCGCCCGGGGAAAAAGCCGGGGCCGCCGGCATTCCCCGGCCGCCGCTTGGACGACTCCACCGGGGGGGGAGGGCGCAAGAAGCGCGCGTGCGCCGCGGCGCCGCCGCCTCCCGGTGCGAAAATTCACAAGGTTTTTGCGGGCGGTCGTTAAATACCCCCGGGGCGGCCGGCATCCGGGGCCGATAAGCCGGCGAGGAGGAGGAAAAAAAAAGGGGAACCGAGCCGCGGCCCCCGCGCGCGGAAATCGAAGAGAGGTTGCCCGGCGCATTTGAATTTGAGGGCAAACAAAAGCCGGGGGCCGGATGATGCCTATCGGCCCCCTTCGAGAAAAACCGAAGCGCCGCGCGAAAAGCCCCGGAGGATGTGCGGCCCCTCGTAAAGATAAAGGGGCCCCGCCCGAGTTAACGAAGCCCCGGGCCCGCGGGCTTTTTTTTTCCCCGAAGCGCATTAGCATTTTCGGCGGGCGATAATCCCTCCTTGTTTTTTTTTTTCCCTCCTGCAGGGGGGCCGGATAACCATCGCCGCCTCGGATGTAATAATTGCGCCGCTCGTTAGATCCGCGGATACAGCCGCGTGCAATTGCCAACGGCCTCGCGGGCGGATCGCCTCGATATAACGCATATATACGCGCGGCGGTCGCGCCCACGGCCGGTTGCGCAACCGAGCCAAGCCTGGACCGAGTGGGAGGTTCGTTTTTTTTTTCCGCGGGGCCGCTTAGAAGAGGAATTTTCGCCGCGCCGCCGGGTCTTTTTTTTTTTTTAAGAATAATTCCTGTTTGAATAAGCCGACTACTCGGCGTGGGCGGAGGTCGCGGCCGGGCGCATAAAGGAGGAGGCAGTTTAGAAACTACGTAGCCCGAAAATAAACAGCGCCCGGGGCTTTCATTAAAAGCGCGCGCGTATTTATGCCGCGAGCGCGCGACGCCCGCCTTTAAAACCGGGGATATTACCGAGGCAAGGCCGCGGCCCCGCGGCGCTCCACCAATTCGCAGCCGGGGACGAGCTCGAGTTCCCGGAAAGGCCCGGCCAAATTTTTCGGAGCCGGACGCCTGACGCCCGCGCCAAACAATATTGGTACAATTCACAGACACGCAACCGCGTATATACATATCGGAGTAAGAGGCGCGCAATAGGGATGTATACACGTGGTCGCCCCCTTTGGACCCATACAGGCGGCCGAGTCAACATATGGCCCCGAAAATAGCCCCGAGCAATCCGTCGGCTCGCGGCCGGATCGCCGGCCATTACGCCTGACGGGCTTATCCTCGCGCGGCCCGGTTCTTTCCGCCCGGGCGGGAGGCATCGGCCTCTCGGGGCGAGATTAATAACGATCGTTAACGGGCCGCTTAGGGGGCGAGCCGCCGTGGCATTCCTCCTCCATTTCCTTTTTTGCGCCCCTTTATCGCGGCTCATTACCGCGACGGCGGCGGCGGCGGCGGCGCAGGAGACCGAGCGGCGCGGCTGATTGTCTGCGCCGCGCCCCTCGGCCCCGGAGGAGGAACTGTCGCCGCAGCTGTCGCCGAATCCATAACGTTAATTCCCGGCGCCGAGCAACCGCTGGGGGTCGTCTCCTGCTCCCCCCCCCGGCTTTTTTCGGAGCCTTTTCCCGACCGCGCCCTCTAATTAGACACGGGCGCACACGCGTATACGTGTGTGCAAGAGCGCCGGCGGGACCGTCGCAGGAGGAAGAGGGTCCGTCAACGTCGGGGACAGTGTATGTATGTGTGTGTGTGTGTGTGCGCCTCGCGCGCCCGGCTAATGAGTCCTTATTATAATAAATCCATCAGCCGCGGCTCAAAGTCCGTCTCCCGGCCGAAGAAAGTCGCTCGGCTCGATTTTGATTGAAGCCCGCCGCGCTAGCGTTAATGAAGCGCCGGCCGCGGGGACGCGCGCCGGTAATAAATCCGCGATCGCGCCGGCGGCTTTGATGCCGACCGACGGTAACAAAGGGGGGAAAAAACGGGGCCGCGGACGGACGGACGGAAGCGGCCCGCGGGGGATATAACGATCTCTGAATATATCACAATGGAATCCACGGCGTATAAGAAGCGATGACGGATCGCCGGGGCGGTTTTTCCGAGGGGATTCTCCCCGGTCTCCGGGCGCACCAGGGCCTAATTGCGGCATTAGCCGGGGCAGATCGCCGGCCGATCATCGATCGGCCCCGCGACCTCCGGGGACAAAGCGCCGAGCCGTCGCCGCGGCGATAATCCCCCGGCGGGAGTATACTCCTTCCATCAGGGGCCGATAAGCGCGGATGCAAATATGCGCCTCGATAAAGCGGGACGAATGCGCCCCGGGCGATGTACGTAGGCGGGCCGCCGAGGCCAAAGGCCCCGTAAATCGCCCCTCGCGCCCCGACTGTCCCCGCTCGTGTCCGCCTATATCTCGGGAATAATATGCTCCGCGCCGGGGCTCCTTTTTTTTTCTCCTTCGGTTTGTCTCCTTTCTCCCCTGTCCAAGTCCCCGGCCTCCGACGGAATATGTAATATATATATATACATTCGGCTGGGGGCGATGTGTGCGCGAGAAATAATACGCGCAGGAAGTGGAGCGCTCGATGCACCGCGCGGAAATTACGAGGCCGCCTCCCGGCTTATCGCGACGCGCGGCCATAATGGCGCTGCTTTATCGGGCGCCGAGTGGACACTCGCCCGCGTGTATATATGACGAGAGCTGTTTGCCTTCGGCCGCCTACTCGCAATCTTGCGGATCGACTCGCCGCGGGAGGACGACAGTCGGGCCCCGTGAAACATTGTTTTCCCGGGCGAGTCCGGCGGCCGTCGACGGTCTTATCCGGCTCCCCCCCCGACTCGTCGCTGCTGCCCTGTAAACGCGCTCGTGGGAGGGCCGATAGCCGGCAAGGAAGAGCGGAACATATAATGTTCCATTAAAATATCATTTGTGCGGGGCGGGCGGGTGAAACCCGAGGCCATCAGAGGGGGGGCAAAGAAGAGCGGCGAGCCCGGCTTCTCGGGGGGGGAACTCGAGTCCGATCGTCGCGCGCATTAATCAAGGATACTCGCGGCGACAGGTATACGCGCAATCTCTTACAAGCCGGTACACTGGGCAAAACACCGGCTCTACCCGACCCTGCGGACCGTCTCGCTTTCAATTCCGTCCGGCTCCGCGATCCGCATAATTTATTTATAAAACGGTTGACAATCGTATCGCGCGCGGCGGCCCGACGCAAATACACAACTTATACATAACAGAAGTCCCTGTGTTAAATAAACGCTTGAAGTCGCACACCCTCGCGCGCGTATGTACATATATGTATGTATATATACGCACGTGGCCGGGCGCGAGCGAAAAGCGGCGCGTAAATAAAAAAAAAAAAAAGAGCGCGCGCGAGAGGATCAATTTTTGCAATTTAAATGCCATCCTGCCGCGTGTGAAGGGGCGATTTGCATAAACGCGCGGCCGTAAGCCGGGGGCGTAATGCGCGGGGGTCGCTATAAAGCAGATGTATCGAGTGGCCGCGAGAGAAAGCGAGAAAGGGAATTAGTAACGCGGGGCAAAATGTTCATATCTGCCGGGGCAACGATCGAGAGGACGACGTCCCCTGGCGGCCGTTCTTTTCTTTTCTTTTTGTCGCGCGCTCGGCATAGAGCCCATAGTTTGCGAGGCTCGGGCATCCCAATTAGCCCCGGCTAACTGAACTCCTCGCGGCGCCGGGGAGCCGCTTTGTCGCGGGCGGCCGCTTCCCGGAGGCCGGCTAACGGGGCTTCTTCGCCGGCGACGGTATCGCCGCGAGGAGGCCGCCCCCCCAGATGCCAATGACGCCGGGACCTCTAGCCGCGCGTCCAATTAACCCGGTGGCCAATGAAGGATTCCCCGGCGTCCCCCCCGGGGGCTCGGCGCGTCGCCGCCTCGCGCAATTAAACCCGCGGCCCTCGTAAACCGGGGCTTATCCGCCCTGTATATATATATCCACGGATAGGCAGTTGGGGGGCCGACGACCGCGCGGCTCCTTCCGTCGGAGGGCCACGGCGGAAAGTAATGGGACCGGCCGGGCCCGGGCAATGGACCGCGGATCCCGGATGCTGCGCGGCGCCGGCCCACGCCGCGTAAACAAGTGCGCCTCCGCTCCCCCGGAGGCTATGCGCACCCCGAGGCCGCCCGGGCCCATTTTCCCCCACTCTTTCGCCCACCGTCATTGTTTGGGCTTTTTGTTTTCTTTGCGGGGCGCGGGATAATGCGGGCGCGGGCCGCGACGGGGGCGCAACAATGGCCCGCGGAAAAGCCGGCGGGAGGCCGCGCGGCTCGGCACACGGCCTCGCGGATTATCGGACAATCGCCGCGGGGATGAGGCTGCACAATGGCCGGCGGCCCGCGCGCACTGTCAAGCGCTTAATGACGAGCATAATGTTATTATCGCGCATTAAATTCCTAGGGCCCACGGCGGCGGCGGCCGAGGCGCAAGAACCCCGGCGGGTTTTTCCGGCTGCCACCGGCGCCTCATCTCCCGGGGCCCGGGGGGCGGGGGAGCCTGGAGATACGGGCGGGCGCCGCGCCGGGCAAAAAGGGGCCCGCCGAGAAAATTGAATCGTCGGGCCCCGGCGCCGCGGAAAGAAGTCAATCATTTTTAATAAAGAAAAAGGCCGGCGGCTCCGACGGCGGGCGAGGGGGGGGAGGGGCCGGGAGCCGGCGGGCCAGCCTCGGCGTTGGGGAGGGGGAGGAGGCCGCGGGCCGCGCCGCCCTGTATCATTGCATCTCCTCGTTAGCATAACTAGTTCCCTCGCCGGCTGGGGCTCGCGGCCCGGGCGAGAAGCCGCGAGCGCGCCGAGGGCAGCGCCACCTGGGCGATCGGCTGTCGATCGCTCGGCCGATCTCCCCGAGCAGCCGCCCCCGGGACAACGAGAGGACCTAGGGTGGCGCGGGGGGCAGGAAATAAACCCGGGGACGGCAGCTGGCCGGGGAGTCGCGCACGGCTCGTGTCCCCGGGCGATCGCCGGGCTTCCTTTCTCTCCCGGGCCCGCGGCCCCGCGTGAAATATGGAGCAGACTCGTGAGGCGCGAGACGCCGCGGCCCGGCTTTAATTAAACTCCCCGGGCGCGGGGAGGAAAGAAAGAGGCGATTATAATTCGGGTGGCTACTTTTTTCCCCCCCGGCTCTGAGAGGGCGAGCGGGCCCGGGCGCGCGCGGGAGGAGGCCATTTGTCCGGGCCTCGGGCGCGATAAATCAGCTGGTACAATCTGCGCCTATGATCCCGGCGGCGGCGCGGCGATCGCGCTCGTGCATCTCGCGGGCGGAGGGAGCCGCGGCGGGCGGCGCACGTGCACCCGGGGAAAAACGTGCCGCGGCCGCGGTAGCCGGTTCCGCGGCGGCGGCGGCCTCGAATCTTGATGGGGGCCGGTCATCAGCGGAGGAGGAGCGGGAGGCTGGAGGACGGCTCCCGCGCGACGCCTGGCAGCTGCGCCCTGCCGGATCAATTGGCCGCGGCCGGTGGCCCGGAGACGCCAACGAGGCAATTATCCGCGATGCGCGAGCCGCCGCGCAATTAAAATCCGGAATACCGGCCGCCGGCCCGGCCCGTACAATGTATATTTAGGGCCAATCGCCGGCGAGCCGCGCACCCGCCCGTCGAATTACACGCTAAAGATATCAAAGATAAATTGCCCTAATAAAACATAATAGGAGCCGGCGAGGGACAAGACGCGAGCGAGCCGAGCCAACGAAATAATAAACGGTAATGAGTGCGCCGGGGACGCGGGGGGAGGAGGGCCGGACGGGACGCGGCGGAGGAGAGCCCGAGGAGGAGCCGGAGCCCTGCACCGAGAGGAAACAGTCCGAAATTCATCCTACAATGACGCGACGGCGGTGGTCTTCTCGGAGAGCCGGCGCTGCATTCCGGGGCTCGGGCCCCGGGGGTAGGGGACGCGCGCCGCGGCAACCTCTCATTACCCTTGACTATTACAAGGTACGGATTTTTCTCCAAAAACCGACTACCGCGTACACGGCCGCCTCGTTTTTCACCCGGCCGCCGCGAGTTTGTCACTTACGCGTGTCGCTCGCCGGGCTCTCGGCCGCCCTCGGGCTCCCCGTATGATTAATGCGCGGGCCGCTCGGAGCTTCATTTTGTATGCTAAACGCCGATGATCATCGGGATCGAGCCGGGGAAAATCGGCGGCGGCCGCACGGCAAAAAAAGCCGCTTCCGCGCCGGACAAATTGAAAAAAAAAAAACAAAAAAAAGAAAACGGAGGCGGTAATGAGCCGATGGAGCCGCTCGATACAGAGGCCGGCGCCGGGGGGATAAGAGAATCACGCTAACGCGATTAGGCGAAGGAGGCCGAGGGAGTCGGTGCGCCGCGCCGCGGTATATACCCGGCCCCCGGGGGTTATATAAAAAAAAAGAAAGGAACCTGCCGGCACGAGCGCGCGCGTAATGCTGACTCGGCGGAGAGCCCGCGGCGGGCTTACGCCGGCTCGATGGGGCGGCGCGATCGGGACGGGGGCCCGCATATCTGCGCCGGGCCTTTTCCCCCCGCCGAATATAATCCGCCGTTGAATTTCCGAGGGGAGTTGCGCGCCGGCCGAGGTTGGGAAAAGCCGCTCGCGCCGATGCATCGAGCGGCTCCTCGACGCGCAGCCGAGGAGCTGTAATCGAGAGGCCGGGGGACTCGCCCTCGAAAAAAATATGAAATTACCGGGGGACCGGCGGCCCGGCGACACTCGTGGGACCGGCCGGGCGCCCGCCCCGAGGTATTCGGCCAACTTCCTCCCCGCACGCGATCCCCCGGCAAATTGCGCGACGGGGGCAGCATCATATCGCCGTGCCGGAGGCTCGCCCTCTTCCCCCGCCGACTTAACGAGTGCGCCCGCCGTTTGATGCCGCGCGCCTAAGACGATTACCGCGCGCCCTCGAGGCCAGTTGGCCAACAAACCGGGGCACGCGAGCCCCGTTCCGACGACTCCGCCGATCGCCGCTAATTAACCACCGTCCGGCTCTTCCTCCCCCGAAAGCGTGCCCCGCTAATTGATCGCCCGGCCCCCGCCAGCCCTATAATCTCCCGCGGGAGTTAGTGCGGCGGCGCGGGCGGCCGAGTGCGATAATGAACCGCCGATATAACAATGATTATTAATCAATTAGCAGCCGGGGGTAATTGGCCGGGGGCAGAGCGGCGAAAAAAAAAGAGCGCGCCGCGGTCGTCCCGGGGACGCGTCGGCTCGCCGGCCGGGGGCAAGCAGGTGGCGCCGCCTGGCGGCCTGAGCCCCAGCCTCCCGGCGACTCGCAGCCGGCCCGCGTCATTTTTCCGCGCGCATCGATCAAGGCAACAGGTCGGCCGCCGGCTTATCATCGGCCCGCGGCGCCGCGCCCCCGCACCTGGCCCCTCCTAATCAAGGGGTCGCCCGGGCCGCAGGCCAGATGCGCGCGGTCTCCCCGGCATAGCTGGCTTGCATCATCGGCGCGCGGGGGGGGGCATCGATCAGCCGCGGCCGGGGAGTCAATCTCCCGGGGGCGGCCCCGGCCCGATCATCCGTCAGCCGGGCTCCTTTTGCCGCGGCGGGCGGGGTCGGGACGCTGATCGACGAGGAGGAGGCCGCCGAGGGCGCAGCGGTGCCTGGATTAGCCGCGGGCACCCGCGGCTTCTTCTTGCGCCCGAGGTGCCGCGCGCGCGGCCCCCTTTTAATCCCCGGCGAGGGGGCGGGGGCCTGTTTGTTTTGTCCCGGGCGCGGGCGGGGAAAAAGCCGCGGGTCGCCCGGGCGGCCGGGCCGAGCGGAACGAACGGCTTCCAGGAGGCCGAGCCCCGGGCGATGTCGCGGCTGCCCTGGAGATTACGGGGCCGGCGATAGGCGCGCGCGCGGTCGATATATCTCCTGGCCGACTCGCTCCGCGGACCGTTACTTTATAATTGTTCGTGGAAGCGGGCCCCCGGGCGTCTTTCCACCTCGTCACGGCCGAAAAAAAGGGGAGGGCCCCCAAGCCGGCGAAGCCCCCGGGGGCGAACAATGCCGGATTGTCATTAGGGCCGCGGGGGCCGGGCCCGCGCGCGACCGGACAATTATTTTCGCCAGGACCAATCAGCCGCGCGCTAATGACGATAATCGCGGGCGTGGGCCGGTAGCTCGCGGCCGCGGCGTAATGCGCGTTAATTCCTAATTTCCTCGCCGGCGCTGATGACAGGATGGCCGGGCGCGGAACAACGAGAGCAAGAAGCTCCGCGGCGGCCCTCGGCGGAAGCCCCGGCAATTGCGCCGCGCGCGCCGCCGCCGCCGCCAGTCATTTTTCCGCCTAGGCCGCAGCCGCCACCGCCGCCGTCTAATTACCATTAGCAATGTTTATTCGGAGGCAGGTGCGGGCCCCGCTTCCGACGCCGCGGCCGTCTCTGCAATTTGCCTGCCCTCGCGGCTAACCGGCTTTAACATTCATTCCGACTGCTCCGGGGCCCCGGCCGCCGGTCACGCGTACGTGCGCCCCTCGAACGTATATATGCGTCGTTGCGAAAGGGCCGGGAGAGAGAGAGAGAGAGAGAGCGGGAGAGCGGCGGTCGGTCCCCGGGATGCTGCAGTCGGCTTTCCTCCCGAGCAATCACTTTCGCCGCGGCCGGGGGCCAAAGGATCGTTCGTTTCTTTCTTTCTTCTTTTATAATCCCCGGGCGGTCGAGGCGCGCAGCCCGCGGCAATTAACGCAGCCGGGCCACAAAGCCGGCGGCGCGCGGAGACGCGCCTCGCATTACCATATAGGCCGCCGCGGCTCCCCGAGGATCGCCTCCCACGAACAATGCGTCGGGGAAAGAAGAAAAAAAAGGACCAGCTCTTTCGGGACCTAGCCGCCCTCCTCCTTCGCGGTCCATTTGCCGAGATTGAGCCCCGGCAATTTTCGCCGGCCATTCAATTTGGCCCGCACCGAGCAATTAGGGACGGGGACACGCGCACTCGGCAAAAATCTGCCCCCGATTTATCGGTGTTCGGAGATCGGTATCGGCCGATCGCCCAGCCGGCCAACACTAGGCCCGCCGGTGGCGTTGGAGTAGGCGCGGGAGAACAGGCGGGGCAAAAAGGTCAACAGGGGTCTCGGGCGCCCGACGCGCGCGATGCCCCCCTTCGAAAGAGAATCGGTAGGCGGCCGGAGGAAAAAGTCCCGCGGAAATTGGCAGCCGATGAATGCGCGAGCGCCGCAAGCGACGACCCCGGGGGGGAAAAGTAATCGGGCCGCGGCGCTGCAGCAACGGCGCCCTCGCCCCCGCGCGCTGTCCCTTATATTGCGCCGATGGCGCGCGGCCGCCTCAGCCACTCCGCCGCGCACTTGCCATTGTCGCCGACGTAATGGATTTGTAAAGGAAGTCGGGCCTTTATCCTCGGCCCGGGGAAAAAAGGAAAAAAAAAAAAAAAAAGTCCCGCCGAGTGTTTTTCCCCTCCCCCTCGCCGTTGACTCGATCGATAAATTACTATAGCCGTTTTCCAAGTGGCGCGCGTCCCGGTAAAAGTAGGGAAAATTTCAATATAAGCGCCCTCGAAGGAGGCCGATCTCTCGCCGCCGAGGATTATCACGTAATCTTCGGGCGGCCGTAATTGGCCGGTGTCAATTAAAAAGCGATTACCAACTACGGACGAGATATATCGTCAGCGTGGTCAAACTCGCGATTGAGTCGAACAGATATATATACACACACATAGCAGGCGGCGGTGCAGCGGCCGCCGCAGCGCCGGGCTTAACGACTCCCGGGGAAAGAAAAAAAGGCCAGCGGCCTCCGCCCCGGCCCCCATTATTTATTCTATCGAACGAATATAAAAGCCGGTCGCGCGGCGCGCCGGCCGAAAAATTCCCCGGAGCGAGCGGACCGACGGCGGCAGCTCAACTGTTTACCGACCGAATCGCCCGGTCGGCCCGTGGGTCCCGGCCGATTCCTCTCTCCTTCTCGCTCCCCCCGTGGCCCGGCTATTTTTTTTCATTTTTTTTTCTTTTTCTCGCGCCCCGCTTGATTATCGCGGGGGCGTCCAGGGGGAAAAAAAAAAGGAGGCAGGCGCTAAACGGACGGGCGCGCCAAAGGGATTAGCGCGCGGCGGATGCAAGAGTTGGCCGGGCGCGATGGACAGTCGGCGTCGGCGGCGGTCTTTTTTTCCAAATCCCCGCTGGTCGAACGCACGCTCGCGCGGCTTTTCCACCCCGCGAGCAAAAAAAGAAAAAATCCCCTGCACCACGGGGTAAATATGCTGGGCTTTCGATGCCGGGGCTGTAGCCGGCGAGCGGAAAAGGGCTCGAGCTTTATAAGGCACCACTGCGGCCTGTCTGCGTAAGGCCAATTAAAAAAAAAAAATCAAGGGGAAAATAAGGAGGCGCGCGCGTCTCGCGTCAGGGCGGCCGTACAGCCGGCGGAAAATATTGTTTTCGAAATGAAGCGGCGCGGAGGACATCTCGTGAATAAAAGAAGACGGGCCGCTCTCTCTCTCTCGGCAGACGAGTCCGCTCGGCGAGGAGCCCCGGGCCCAGGGAATGCTAACAAGCCCGAGCGGCGCAAAAGGGCAAAAAGCCCGCTTGGCCGAGAGGTCCGTATGCGCATAATTGCGGCCGGCCCGGATCAAAACGTCAAGTGTCCACCTCGGGCCCGCCGGCCGCGACGCCGCGGCTCCGGGCGCGTGTATATATGGCCACGGGGCCCCGAGACACACGGCTCCCTGATTTTTCGTTGGGTTATGCGCGCGATTGCCCGGGCTCAGTTTCTTTTGCGCGTTCATGCACTGTTTGGCCGCTTTCCGCGCTGCGAGCGTTAAGAACTCGCGTCCTCGAAATTTGCGTGCACAGAGGGCGGTGTAATCGCTGTACAAAAAAAGGAGTGGTAGAGCGCCCGCGGGTTTATTTTTCCCTTCGCCGCGGGGCAGACGGGATTTCCCAGCCGGACTTTTCCAGGCGCGATTATTAGGCGCGGCCGCCGAGCGTAACGCGCAATTACGCGGGATTAGGCCTCGGCAATTAAACGGCCGGGAGGGCGCGCGCGCGCGCCGCCGCGGAAGCCGTCCGTCGTAAAGAACATCCACGTCCGGGCGCGAGCCCTCGAATTTATTAGCGCCCCGGGATTGTGCGCGCGGGCTATTAATTGCGCGTGGCGACTTTTCCAAAGCCCCCTTCTTTCCCGGGAGCCGCATTACACGCACCAAGGGCCACGCTCCTTTTTTTTTAACGCGCGCCGCTCTCGCGAGGGCTACGTTACAGTGTGCGTCGGATCTCGGGGTGTATACCCGGGCGGCCCCCTTGAGAAAGGAAAGGCGCGCCGCGGAATCCGCCGAATCAACCGGTAAAACTGGCGAACGGCAACTTCCGGGAAGCCGGCTGATAACCGGGGATATCACTGGGGCGACTCCGGGCGCGAGGCTCCCGCGCCGCCTCCGAGGAAGCCGCGATCGGGGGCCCACTCCGCGTGATTTACGCCCCGGGGCGGCCCTCGCCCCCTGACCCACATAATAAATTCCCTCCCGCGGCCCGGTGCTCCTCTACCTTTTTTCCTTTTTTTTGTGCGTGTGCGTTCGTTCCCTCCGCGGGTCGGCGCGGCTTTCCCCCGACGGCTTTGTCGCAGCGGCCGCACCGCACCTGAATCAAGTCGTAAAATTTTCCGATCCGAGCCACCTCGGGCTTTCTCTGCTCTCGCGCGGCTCCCAGGTTATAATTTTTCCTGCTTAGCTCGTGTATGGGCGCCCGCATGCTGGACCGCCGCCTATGCGCGCGCGCGCGCGCGTGTGTGTATATATACACCATAAATCTGTCGGTGCGCCGCCGACACCCGGGGCTTCTTCTTTTTTCTTCTTTCACACTCATAGCTTCATCGGCCTCCGTTGGTTTTTTTTTTTTTCCCATTCCGCAGCGGACGCCCGCGGAATCCGAGGCTTGGGCTCCGGGAATCGCGCGGGCCGACCGACTTTGACGCCGATCTTTCCGGGGCGCGTCTCAAGGCCTCGGGGAGCGCATCCGCCGGGCGCCGGCGGCGGATAAATCGGCCCATGAAACGGGCCGCTCTTACGCGACCATTGGGCGACGACGCAAGGTCAAAGGCCTGAATGCCTCGAGGGCCGAGGGCGGCTTTTCCAGTCAAAATAAACCGGCGTCAAAGCGTTCACCGGTTTTGTCCGGTGAAAAATACGCTCGCGCGCGCGCGCGTCGAGTCGGGCGGAGGAGGTGTGTGCGCGGCCGGCCCATAAATCGCCCGGGGGCCCGTTTCGGCAGCCGAACAACACAGGCGCGCGCGCCGACTTTTCCCATAATAATGCACGGCAGCGCCGGGACGGCCCCCGGGGGTGGGGGGGGGAAAAAAAACCAGAGGAGCAGCCACCGTGCGCCCCGGGAGCGCGTAGCCGGCCAAGGTCGCGCGCCCCCATAAATCGCCCCGAGCGCACGCAAAGCCGGCCCCTGTTGTACGACAACACGCGGTTCGCCAAAAGAGCCGCGACGAATCGGCGGCGCGCGGCCCGGGCACCTTCAAAGGAGAGGACGAGGCCCGCGTATCCCCGGTAGGTCGGCGAGACAAGCAAAGGGAAAGGTTAAAAAAAAAACTGTGTGACACTCGTACCTGTAGGTGGACCTGGCCGTTGTTGTCGACCCAGCCGATGACCATGTCGACGCCCTCGCGGCCGTCGTCCCTCGTGAAGCCGAAGCCCACGTAGCCGGGCGTCTTCACCTGCACCTCGAAGGTCACGTCGTTCTCCCCGGGGGTCCACAGGACCAGGAAGTTGTTGTCGAGGATGGCGCTGTGCTTCCACTCGATCGCCGCGGCGGCCCCGGCGATCACAAGGACCGCCACCGCCCACTGGCCCAAGCACAAGCCGGCTCCTCGCATCTCTGGGCCGGTACAAGCCGCTGCGACCTCGATACGGACACTTCGGACCCAAGCGACGATTGCTCAACCGCTCGACGGGGCAGCCTGAGTGCTCGGCTGATCCACCTCACAGCATCTACAAGGATAAACCAACGGCTCTCGTCAGTACGGCCCTCCCCTCCTCTCCTTCCCACCCGGCATTGCTCCGCAAACGCTCCCTTTTCCATTTCGATTTCGATTTCGATTTTTCTTTCCTTTTCCACCGCGCTTTTTCTCGCCCCGCTCGACTAAAAATACGCCCTTTCGCTCTATCTATTTATTTTCATTTTATACTATTACTGATCATTTAACGCTCCAACGCTGCGCATCCTTTTGCCCCTTTACATTCTATCGCGTTCCTAGTTAAACGCATACACAATTAATTATAAAATCAACAATCAATGCTACTCAAACGAAATAAACGTATGCGCGTGGATACAAATATACGGCAAGCGCTTTATGATGCTTACTAATTGCCAGACTAACCGAAATCAAAATAACTTCTCCTCTTTTCCCATCAATGTTACAATTGTACAATAGACGTTGCCCAAACGATTATCACAGTGTCTCGCCGTGATACTTGTACCCTCCGCAACAGCCGAACACAATAAAACTGACTTTAAGACTTTTTCTCGGACTTTTTTAAAACGTTTGACACTTTGCGGTAATAATTCTGCAGGCGTTTTACTTATTCTCTTATAATAATCTCGTACAGCTCACTTTACTTCTTTTACTTCACTTTACTACTTTTTCGAAATGGAGAGCGATGCGGAAGCGACCTAGTCGATAATCCATTGCGCTTATCCTGATTAAACTTGCATTTAACTTTATATATTCCGCATGATAAATTAACTTTTTTAATTTTTATTGCTTCAATTGTTCCTAAACTGGCCAGATAAGAAATTTAAATGGCCTAATTTGCTTTATTGAATTAAAACGGCCGGCAGGGGTAATTATTGTAAATAAATAAATGCTTTAATAGGCAATTACAGAAATGAAGTAAATTTTCATGCGCTAAAGATGAGCATACTTGTTTCGATAATCACTCCCTAACAAGAAACTGTGAAACCTTTCGTTTAAAGTATATAACTAGCAAAAGTGTAATTAATAACCCTTGAAAATATTGAACTTTCTAATTAACCGAACTCTACAACCGCTTAAGCTTCATTCAACACGCACATCTATTACTATGAAATTACACTTGTTAACCACTGCTACTGCACCACTCACCAATAAGAAACTCAAAACTCACAAATTTACAGTAATTGATAAATAACTTTTGAATTCACTGTGCTTCTGCGTGTAGGTTGTTAATTTAAGGTGAATACTAATTGGGCAAATTGTTAACAATTCGTTAGACAGACACTAGAACTAACTATCTCATTAGTGATAGAAAATGATCTGCTTTGAGGGTACATAAAGTATTAGTAAAATACTTTTGGTAATAAAGTACGCATCGCGGAGCACAAAACAGCAAGTGCACAACACAACCGAACAAAAAATGCGATGTAAAAAGTGTTATTTCGAGTTTTGATGTATAGAGGCACCTATAAATTTATCACTAGCGTAACAATCAAAAATGGGAAAATTAAAATTCTGACACAAGTTTGTTGCGTGACTCCCGTCATAAATTACTGTATTGGAATTCAGAAAAGTTTTTCCCTAATGAATTGTACTTTAGATCATCGAGTCAATCTTAAAAAACGGTCACTACGTCGATCCCTATCGTATTTTTAATTATACCGTTGATTTTCACTCAGAGTTGAACTTGATTGCATTAAGTAAAAACTGTTCACCTCACGACGTTCACTGTTCTTTTATCGAATAAAGTTTTTCACGTAGCTTGAACACATAAGTGCAAAAAACACGGTTGACCTATTCCGAGTTGACTAGTCTATAAACGACAATGTTTCACCTCGACTCTCGAAGAAGCGTTGTGAAAAAAAAGTGTTATTCGCCATCGCATTAGCGACATTCTCGCGGAGGTAGAATTTAAATTGTAAAATTGTTTATATAGCAACATTTGGCGCGTGCGATTTGCATCGGGAGCGATAGATCACGTGCTGCGTGTTGAAACGCCGAATAATTAATCGGAGCGCGGCTCCGAGAGAAATTACAAGTGTCGCGAGCCTTGACGTATTGGTTTCTCGTTAAAAAAAAAAAAGAGCAGCACAAACTCGGAACATGTACACCCGGGGGAATAAGCGACTTTTCGCTAATCCGCAAATTAATTCGCGTTTTCTATCCCGAAGAATCTCGGGGACACGATAATATACACTCGGAGGCTCGAGATTTATGCCGCTCGAAAAAAAAAAAAAAAGGAGACACTACACGAAAATGGTCGCGGGCGCGGCAAAGTGAATATTACTAACGGCTAGAGGCCGGTTCCCTTATCCCGGCGCGTCAAATAAATTTTTCGCGCGCGGATCCTCACGAATTTAATGAATAACTTTGACTCCTCCGAGTGCGAAAGCAGGAGAGGGCGCTCGGGCCGTCGCAGGGTCACTTTTATCTTTTATCCGGGATGAATCATGTGGGCACGGGCGCGCGCAGCCCCCTATCGCGAGATTATTTGTAAGCGCGGGGCGGGCGACTATTCTGAGAAGGCAGTTAAAAGGCAATCTACATAAATCCGATTAAAAAGCGGGAGCGCGCGTTTTCGGAGAGTCGCGCGGCCAATAAATCCCGCAAGATATCGGGGCCTCGGCGCATAAACAACGCCCGGGCGCAGCCTCCCCCGCACTACCCGGGCCCTCGCCGCGGACGCACTTCCTTTTTATCCTCTCAACTTATCCCCGAAAAAACACTCGAGCGCCCACCTTCTCGTCCCCTGGGAGTCCTCTTCGTCCGCCTTGGCGAACTGCTGCACACTGGGACGCGCACGGGTCACACTCTACCGAGGGGGGGAAAAAGGAAGCAGGGGGGCACCTCAGGCGCTGAGGCTCGGCCCGCCGCTCATCCTCCGCGCAGGACACGGCTCGCGTGAGATGCGGCGGCGCGACAGCTGCACCGTCCGTCCGGGAGAGTAGCACGGAACTGAAAGCCGCCGCGCGACCGCCGCCGCTCCTCGGCCCGCCGCTCGGGGGCTCGGGGCGGCGCGCATGCGCCCCACAGGCCCCGTCCACGAGGCGGCGGCGGCGCGAGCGCCGAGCGCTTACTCCGAGGCGGCCGGCCGCCCCGCGCGCACAGCTGACCCGCCCCGATGAATGGGCCGCCCTCCCGCCGGGGTCCGAGGACGGCCCGCGGGACGCTGCGCGGGGAGTGGAAGCAAAGTTTGCCCTGCCGGTTACGTGAATCTACATCCCATTTGCCGTCCGGCCCTTATTGTCCGCAGGGTCTGCGCACCGCCGCTTACGCAACGGTGTATCCAATCATAATTCGCACAATGCCCGTCCGCGCTCATTAAAGGGGCGATCGGACGCGGCGATAGTTCAAAGGCGGCCGGGCCGTAAGTCGGCGGAGCGCCTCGGCCCGGCCGATGTCCCTCCCACACGCGGGATCAGTTGGCCGGGCGCCGTGGGATACGCGGGAGAGCGGCTGCGGCCGGTGATCCCCCGCGGGCCGAGCCGCCCGCGCCAGGTAGTGGCGGCCCCTGCCGGAAAGACGCCTCGAAACTCGAGGCTCGCTCGGGGCCCCGGCCGTAAATGTCGCCGCTCGCCTCTGGCACGAGCTCTCGCGCGCGCCACAGATGCGCCAGACGGCCGGGAGAGAGAGAGAGAGAGAGCGGTGAACCGGTTCTTTTATGCCCCCCCAACTCCGCTCGTAATATACCTCGCGCGCGGCCGCGGCGACGAATTTCGGGCGCTTTTTGCCGCCTGCGTGTATATCCGAGGCGTCGGGCCCGTCGCCTCCGCGCGTGTGTATGGGTATATCGCCGCCGACTTGAGATGGACTCGCGGCCCGCGTTGCGCCGGGTGTACGTATATCGGAGGAGTCTATAATATCGACAGGCGTCCCATTGAAGCCGGCTGTGTACGGGCGCGAGCGGCTAAGTCGGTTAAGCGCCCTCTTCTCACGTATTCACGCCGGCCGGTGATCAATTACTCGCGTCGGGCCCGAATGCGCCTGGATCCCCCGGCGGCCGCGCGCGCGCGCCGACCTTCCCCCGCGGCCAACGACTATATAAGAGGAGAAAGAGAGCCGGCGCGCCGCTGAGAATGAAACCCTACACGCGCCCGGTTAATTTATATAATCGCCCGGTGTTGGGTATCCCGTGGACTCATCTCCCGCGGGCCTCTACCTTCCGCCCGAAAAGCGTGAGGCGCGAGATGCCCTCCGCGCTCGGCGCACTCGCGCGGCCGATTCAAAAGGAGGACGGAAGTCGGCGGCGGGAAAACATCGGCCCCGATTCAATTACCCGACGGCGGCGGCGGCCCCGATGCATCAGCGGCTGTCGCGCGTCACCCGCGCGCCCGCTCGGACCGACGCTTTTTGCCCCGCCACCCGGCGATCGCCGAGATTACCTGGCCGCCGGACGCTAATTAACCGCAGGCAGCCTCCCGTCGCGGCCGCTCCGCCTCGGGAAGCCGCCGACGCTCCCTCCTCCCTTGGGCGAGAGGGAACAAAAAAAAAAAAAGTGCGTTTTTGAAGGGCCGCCGGCGGACGCCTTCCCGGGAATCTGCGCTCGGCGGATTTTTGAATCGGCGCGGGCCCCCTCGACAAAGTCCCGCGGACGGCTGCGGGGATCCCGATGGCCCCCTTGACAAAAAAAAAGGTCCGCGGCTCGCACAATGGACTCGTCACTCGGTTTTGCCGCGATAAACCCCGGGCCGGATTAAACACGGGGGCTCGAGCGCGCGCGCGCGGGGGGACGACGACGACGTGTCGGAGTGGGAGGACTTCGCGGAATATAAACAACGCGGCCGCGGGGAAAAGTGGGCCGGCCGGGCCGCCGGCTTTGATTTGCGGCGCGTTGTTCACTCGATTGCTCTCCAATTGCTTTCGGGGGACGAGTGCGGGGGCGGGCCGGGGGGGGGGTGGTCCTCTGTGCGCCGCTGCAGATCCGCACACACACACACACATGGGCTTGCACGCTCGGGCTCAACTTCCTCCGGGGGCCGTCCGGGCCGATATTGTTCCTCCGCGGCCCGGGCTCCTTTCCCCCCGCGGCGGATGGCCCGGAAAAACGTGGCGGAGGCAGGGCTAAATTATTGGACTTTCCCAAGAGTCATTTAAGGCGCCGGGGCTAGCGCCTATCGCGATATATATATATATTTTTTGCCCCGGCCGCCCGCTTGAATGCGAGATCTCGCGGCCGGCTGCCCGCGGCCAACTTTCGGAGGTGGGAATTTTTTTTTTCTTTTTTTTTTTTTTCGAAAAACCTCCTCCCCAGCCCACCCTCCTCGAGGATTTATGCCCTCGGTGACCCGAGCGGCTATCGATCCCGCCCTGTAGGACGCGCGAGGGCCGCCGCAAGGCGCCCGGCCAACTATTGTCCCGCAGCGCGAGCGGAAGCATCGGCCGGCCGCAGACTTCCGCCGAGGTGCTTCGGGGCCCGCGCGCAAGGAGGAACAACGGCGCGCTCGACCGAGCAACATTATTCGACGCTTTTATACACACGCCCGCTGCGAGTGTCTACATACATATATATATACACACAACAAAATCCGCGTCACGGGGGTTTCGCCAAAGTATCGCCGGCCGATTACAATTTTTTTTTTTTTTTTTTTTTGCCGCGGTCCGTGGGGAGAGGGCGATAAATCCTCGGCGAGTCCGCCCATGTGGCGGGGCTCCGCGGCCGTCAAGCCTTTACGAGGCCGCGATATCCCGCAAATGAGCGGGCCGCGCTCGCGGAGGCTCTAATACGCTCCTTACTTTATTCCCGCCTTCGCGTTTCTTCATCTGGCCTATCGATGCGGGATTTACCGCCATCGGGCCCCTTTGAATTATTGCCCGGCTGGCTCCCTTTATTTTTTTCCCCCCCCCTTCTTCCGCTCCTCGCGCCAACGCCGCTGTTGGAGCGCGAAGCCTCGCCGTTTCGTCAGCCCCGGTAATTGCATTACGGAAGTTATTGTTCCCAACTTCGAGGAGGAGAGGCGAAACATAAATAATCCGCGCGGCTCCGCGTATACGGCTCATCGTATTTTCCGCGCAACGAATGTACTGTTTTTTTTTTTTTTCGTTTCTGCCGAGCGGCGCATGATGCGGCCCGGGAGTGACTCGAAGAATAAGTCGCTTCGGACGCCGGGTTTATAATTGCAGGAACGCTTAGAAGACGACGTTGCGCAACGTGCATTACACGTGTACAAATAAAAAGAACAATGCCAATAAGCTCGAAGGATATCCGTGTTTTCCAGGTAATCGGCCTCTCGGCCCTCGCATTCAATTAGGCAGAATAAGTACCGCCGGCGCCGAGTGATCGCAATAACGCCGTTTCCCCGGGCAAGTCCTTGGGCAACAAGTTGGCCCGTTTCTAAACACGTCGGTCTGTACGGAAAGTAGTTTAATCATTCCGCGGGTCTGCCCGGCAATTATCGCCGGGCGCGACTACCCGTAATATACACAGGCCGCGGGAAAAGGTGCGCGCGGCCCGCACTCGCCGCGTAACGGCCAATTGTCTAAACAGCGCGGTCCAGGTGGCCCTCAACGTCAATTAGGCCCGCGAGCTCCTTTTTCCCTTTTTGCCTAGCCCAGCCCCCGCGAGAGACAATTAGCCCTCGTCTACTGTCCCGCCGACTGTCCGGGCGAGATATGAGCCTCGGTGGGGGGTTGAAAAAAGGCGGCGCGGGCCGCCCCGTCAATTAGGGTGGCAAGCATCGGGGGCTAATCGGGCGGCGCATCCGTCGCGAGGGCCAATTAACGTCGGCCCGACGCCCTCATATCCGCGGGGATATATCTCCGGTGTCGCATCTGGAGGGCCGCCGATGGCCGGCGAGGACTGCGCACACCGCCTTCCCTCCCCCTGAGTTATGCCCCCGCGGCGGGAAAGGCTCCGACGTATTTGCGGGCAAACTCCCTGGAATTGCGGCCCGGTTAACTTTCCCGCGCGCCGCCGCTGAATCTTGAGCCACTCTTTGGGCTAATCTCCTTTAATTAACGGCCCCGGCCCGGGAGTTCGACTAGGCGGGCATTTCGGATGCATGAACCCGCGCCGCCGCGAGCGCCGATGCGCCCAAGTTTGGCAGTCGAGATTCACCGACCGACCCGCCGAGCCGCCCGCTGATGGATCTCTTGATAAGCCCGGCGCCGCGTGTCGATACACTTCGATCCCGAGCTCTCTTCCATATTTTCCCCCTGCGTGCGTCTTTGCCCCCTGCGCCCCTCCTTCTACCTAGTCCCACCTCCTCTATCCCGATGCCGCGAGGCTACGCTGCATTTATCGTACTCTGTTAAATAACCTTGCATATTTAATGCACCTTTTCCTTCCAAGTCTAATGTAAATTTTAATATTTTCTGCAAACAATTAACCAAGCTTGCATAATTCTTGATAATTAATGTACACAAACTTTAATGACGTGCGCATTAAATTTCAGTAAAGTATGAAGCTCGTTATACGTAAAAATGTCACATGTTTTCTTCTTCAAGACTTCTTATTGTAGTTGTATGCATGTATACATCTTATGTATTATGCGTGTGTATTCTCAATGGCATTATATGTAGACGAATCGCAATTAATTTTTTCAAAGTGCTCGGTAGTGCAGCGGTAATGTCGTCGCTTGTTACTTGAGAGTCCCGGGGCTCAAATTCCTACTTCAAAGTTTCAACAAAAGCTTCTCATAACTCTTCTTTTCGTTACGTTTATGAAAGTATAGCATTCGTTACACTTGCACAAAGTTTAATGTAATTTTTTTTTCACAGTGTACTTAGAGGTACGGTCGAGCTACTCCAGGGCCTTAGATACTATCGGCAATCGAGCTGCCGACGTTTTGCGCATTCGAGTGCCCGGGCGAATGGAAAGGACGGCTTTCCGATGTATTTAGTGCGTTCTGATTGTCGATCAGCTTGTCGTTCCTTTCAATTTACGAGCGTAGCGATGCGATTTTTTGACAAGCCGTTTTATATTTATTGTACGCGGCAAACGATAATATGATAAATGTGAATTTCGCTTGCAGTTTTCTTCAATCAGCGCAAATAAATTATTCTGACAATAAAGAATTTATTCGCAATATGTTTTTGCCCAAGTGAAAATTATGACACGAATAATTAACACAAAATAAAATTTATATACGCGCAAACCCACGCACTCGCACGCGGATTAATTCCTTTTTTAAAACGATCGTTACATATATATATATATTGCGAAAAACCTGATTACCAGTAATCCCCGGCCGGAAAAGACCCCCTTGCCCAACCAGATTATACAAGCCATGGTGGAAATTGGGTCAGAAAGGGTTAAAGATAGACTGGCGGATTAGATATCTCCGAATGAGCGCCGCGAATTAGCCGGCTTGTTTAGACTAACCGACGGGTTGGCCTCGCGCCCAGCCACCCGGAGCTGCGTCATCGACGCGCCAAGAAAAAGCGGGCCCGGGGAAAAAAAAAAATAGCGCGTCCCCAGCGGAATCAACAAGTCGCCCGCGGCATCAACTCCGCTAACGGCCCAATAAAAACAATATAATCCGGAGGACTCGGGGCCGAAAATCCCCCCACGCGGACGCGTCTCCGCGAATTGGATCCCGGGGGGGAGCCGGGGCGTAAGGGCCGGACGACGAGGAGCACTTGAGCGACGCCCGCGAGCCGCTAATGGAAAGGCGCCGCCGTCGTTACATGAAATAACGATGCAAGGAGGCGCGCAATTAAGCCCGCGAGTCCCACTCGCGGGGCACTCGCTAATGACTACTTAGCCCCCGCGACCCTGATTACATACGACCGGGACCCGCCAAGCTTTTCCCACCCGCGCGAGGTGGTATAATTTTTTTTTTGCTTTCGCTCACGTGCCCACGCGGCTGAGTGTGTATACGTACATATATATATGTATATGACCTTTTAGCCGGGACGTTTATCCGCGGACTGGCTGAGATTCGATCTGGGACACGTAACGGCCCTGCTTACATTGCATTATCGAAACGATGTTTACTGCTGCGCGGCTTTTGTTGTTTATGCTCCCTGGGGATCGCGGCCGTAGTTTCCCTTGCCGACGCGGAGCTTTCTATATTTTACTGTTTAACGGCTGCTTTGAAGGAGCCTTTTAACTGACGTTTGTACTCTTGCGCAATTACTATTCCGGGGCGCTCGCTTGATGACTGTTATTCATGTCGCCGCGCCACCTGGCCTTTGACAATTTACACATCCAGTCCAATAAAATGTACAAACAATTGGATAAATACCTTTTGAGCTTGCACGCGCGTTACATCGATACAGGATAGTAAAGTGGGACGATCGATCACGCGTACTTTTCAAACTTGTAAACATGGTAAACATTAGTTATTACGGATAACCTACTTCGTAAAAGCTCTGTGTAACCTGGAGGTGCTTTTACTTCGATAAGGATATCGATCGTTTAGTATTTTAATAACGAACTGCAATCGAGTTCAATTCATTTATGTCATTACGAAGTTAAAGATTTATGAAGTCGATAATGATTTCACTTCCGAAATACGCCCGCGACGATTACACGGGATTCGATAAAACACTGCACGCGACGTCAATCGGTGTAAAACACTTTTGGAAATATTCAATCTCCTAACGAGCTGCGCAAACATCATTTTTCAGGGTGATTTTAGAGAGATCGTAATACGTGCTTCAATCATTTAGCGATTTACAGAAGGACCATAGCCGATCGCCCTGTATACATCACGCGCGAGCTCACCCAGCCGCGAGCGCATTTAATGCTCAAAGCGCAGTTTACGCATCGACAGGCGCTCGATGCGCCCGGGAAAAGTGTCAAAAATAACATCTGATTATTCATGGGAAAATGGCCGAGGCCCCGGGGCGCGCGAACCCGCCCCTCGCGGGAGTCAAAGTTCAAGAGCGGACCCGGCTCCTAAGCAGCTCCTGACAAATATGCGCGGGGACGAAAAGCCGTGGCGGTGGCCCGCGAAAAACTCGAGAGGCCCCCCCCGAGGAGACTCCCTTTTTTTTTTTTGTTTTTCACCCCCGGCTAAAGTCCTCCCCGTGGACGAGGAGCCGTTGTTTAACCGGTCTCCGTTGTCCACCCCCTCCCCCCTGCAGCTACGGATGACACGGGTGGGAAATTCCGGCTACGGCTCCCGCGCGGACGCCGGGGCTTACGAAAAATTGTTTCGCCCGTCGCTGGGGCAACGCGGGACCCGGGCTACATATACGGTCACGCAGGCCGCCCGGCCGGGCTTTCGGATGCCGGGGGCAATATTTTAGATATGCTTGGATTATTTTACGTCTGCTGTGCTTACGTCGGTTTTGCTTCGATTGCCCGTCCGACGCTCGTGCGTATATTCGAGTAAAGTATTACCGAGTAATGCAGGCGATTTATATTAGAGATGTACATCCATATTGGTGCGGAGAAAATGGTCCTTTGTGTATAAAGCTGAGCTGAAGAAGATACGATATGGAGGGGTGTGCACAAATACGCCAAAGTGAATTCTCTGAATTTTCGTAGATTAGGAACAATCAACAGTAGCTTCACGGAATGGCGTACGGATTCGGGCGAATAATCGAGTCAAGTATGTATAGGAGGAAAGGACGAACTGATTGTGGAAAAAAGTGGAACGATTCACGCGTTATTTAAGATTCGTCCTAGTACCAAAGCAGTGTCGAATCCGACGGGATTCGCCGCAGTGGGTAGAAACGTAATAGCAATCAAGATATTCGGGCAGAACCTACGAACGGACAAGAAGATGAGTTGTTTTTGTTAGAAACAATTATACACGAACAACATTAGATACGTTTATATATATATATAGTCAGGAAACATACCCAAGACAAAATGCAGCATACTGTGAATACAATAGTTCTAATATAGTTGCTATCTTCATTATTTCATGAGCATTTTTCAACAATGTTCGAGAATAACAGTCCAATAATATAATTTTCTGAATCCATCAATTCCGTATACATATAGAGACGCAATTAAGGTCATAGTATATTGCAGAATCTAATGCCCACGTACATTGCATAGTGCATGCATTGTCATACTCGTTGTCGCGAGGTTGTCACATCTTGCAAGAATGTTCATGTATAGCTTACTCTAGCTAATAAATTCTATATGCAGCTCTTAATTTAGCTATCTGTCGATAATCTACATAGTGAACTAACACGTTGAGCTCGTTAAGTTTTTGCGGCGATATCTTGAATTATTTACCCAGATACAAATTTCATAGAAAAAAAGTCGAGTCGTACACTGGCCTTCTACCAGCGGAGCACATAACGATTTGTAAAAATAGCTCGAGTGACTTACGGATTGAAAACAGTGTCTTTTTTCAACTTGAATAACCATTGGAGCGTTGCGGCACACGCAGTGTATGTACGCGGCGCATATATGCGTGCGCGCGAATCGAGTATTCTGAAATTCAATTATTTTGAAAGGCAAGGTACAGCTTGCGAAGCACAGCTCTCCCACATCCATTATTCTTGACGATGGAATTTTAATTGCCGCTCGAGCCAATGAAACGCGCGTGCAGAAATGATGCTTGCATTGGCTCTCTGATTGAAAAGTCATACATTATTAATCCGCGGGCAATCGCAAGATTAACAGGAGACAAAAGCAGCGGGTATATACGAGCAGCGAGCCGGCCTGCCTCCCCGGCAATTGGACAACAAAAAAGGAAAAAAAAATCAATGTCTCGCGATGGAAATAAAAAAAAAAACAGCGCCCTGTTACAGGGCCAGGAACCTCGGGAAAATTTCTCGCCGCGGGACCGGGGCAAAAAAGGGGAAATCCCTTATTTCGCAGGAGCCGAAGATTTAGACGGGCGCGCCAACTTTTGCGGATCTGCATTTCAGATATGCGGGCGGGAAAAGGGCCGCCGGCGCCCCGGGGATTGACGCGCCCGTTGTCTCAGGGCCCCGTCCCGTTTTTTCCCCCCGCGGAATTTATGCCGCGGCCCCGTCGCCTCCAATTCCGATGCATTTCCTCCGATGTTTTATGTATACGGCCTGGCGAGTCTGCCGAAGGCTCGGGTTAACGCACAACCGCCAGGGCTGCCAAAACCTCCTCTCCGCCCGCGAAACTTAATTGCACCGCGATTGATTCGTTTTATTCGGTATTTTCCCCCAAAGAGCGAGGTGCCGTCGCCCGATTGACGGGGGCAAGAAAAGCGCGCGCGGCGCGGGCCAATCAGGGAGGTATGCGCGCCGGCGCGCCGCGGGGAGCCAATGACAGAGGACTTTGATTCCGGCGCGCTTCCTCCTGCGTACATATATACATCCACGCGAAAAGCCCCTCGGATTTCCCGCGCGCCTCTTACACCCCCCGTCGGTGATCGGCCGCTTTTTCCCAAACAGACCAGGGGGCTTTTTTTTTCCTCCTCCCCGCGGAGAAGAAACAATTAGCCCGGCCGGAATATCCTTATGCCGGGGTAGCCTTTTCGACCGGGTCTTGCGTAATTGCGCCGCGGATCGCGAGGCTAATTTCGCCGCCGGCCCCGCTGCACTTATATCCCCCAGTCGATTACGCAACGCGTTCATTAAGACGTGCCCACCGCGCGCAGCCCGCCTTCTTGCCGTTACGTATATATATATATGTATACACGTGCACCCGTAACCGCCCGGCCGATTCCACGTTAATGCACTCGAGAATATCATTTTGCGCGCAGGTGGCTAATGAAAAGCTCAAAGCTTTCCCGCGGCCGGGGCTCGGGGAAGGACGCGTATATACGGCTGGCCCCTGTGTAATATATGTCACTAAAATGAGGAAATGGCGTGCCGGCTGTATATATCGCATATATTAAACGCTCATAAATATTAAAACGCCGCGGCCCTTCGGCGCCGTAGGTGGGGGGGGGGCGCCCCGTTAAGTGCGGCTCCCGCGGGCGAAATTTGACTTTTCCCCCGGCGGCCCGCCCGCGCCCCGGAGATTAATCCCTTAAATACACATTTACGGCCGAAGATTGCAAAGGACGCAAATCTCCTCGCTGCTAATTAGTCCCGTTAAATTCCTTGCGTAATCGCTGGTGCGGCGCCTCCCGGGACGAGTTTACTTAAAAGGGTTATTTAACGGCGCGCGGATATGAAGTCGAAGCCATAGACAGGAGCGAGTCGCCCCGAGATAAGCGCGCGCTCGCACTCACGAGCCGGAAAAATCGCTAATTTCGTTGAAGGGATATAGATCGGGGGGGAGGGACAGCGCGGGTAAATAAACGATTAGCCGCACCGGGGCTACTTTGTACAAACTCGGGCCTGGCGGCTGCTTATATATTTTATTTCTTTTACCTTTAACTTCGCTCCGGCCACCTTCCAGATGGTCGATTTCAAACTTTGGAATAATGAATGCGAAAATAACGCCGCGATAAAAGCATTAAAAAACACTTAAGCAGTCGCTAGTGATAAAAAATCAATGCGCTCTATCCGGCAAAGAGGATTAAACGTCAACGCCGAGAAAACACGCTGGCGAAGCTGCACTATATCGACCGGATAATATCGTTTCTAAATTGACCTTGTTATAAATACATATTTTTATTTCTCGTTCAATTCCACCCAATATCTATTTTTAATGTCCAATGGCGCAGTCGCTCTGTTGTTTTTGAAATATAAAATAAATTATTAAACAGTTACCGACCCATTATATTTACCTTTTGTACGTGTTATTGTATAGGCCAAAAAAATTGTACCAATCTATTTATGCGTACACTCCTACGTTTATCCATTATTTCAACTTCCTACAAAGTGCGCGATATATACGGGATACCGTAATAAACAGTTAGACGTATCCTAGGCCACTTTGTCGCTTGCCTCGTAAGTCTTCGGGGCAAAAAAAGTTTACGTACGGCGTTAATTAAGGGCCGTTTGGAAGGTCCTTCGTAGAATCGCGCGTCTCCCGCAGCGCAGCATCCGACGGAAGCTTGACAAGCCGGCCCTCGGATCGATGACCATCGGGCAGAGCCGCGGGAAGCCCGACATCAATACGCTCGCCGCGGGGTGAATTTTTAACGGAGCCCGGGGAATCCCCTTTGAGTCGCGGCTGCCGATCTCCCCCGATCTCCGCGCCGGCAACCGCCTAATTATCCCGGTAATTAACTCGGCGCGCTCGCGGGGGACACGTGTCTTCCGTGCTTAGATTTAATTAGGCGGGGAGGGGGGGGGCGCCCCGGGCGGGGCTTCCGATCGGCCGCGGTGAGAAATCGCCCGAGTATCCAGTGCTTTCCCGTGATCGAAAGTGCCGAGTTTCTCTCCGGGAGACCCTGTTTCTAATGAAAGCCCAGATCGATGGGCCTTTTTGCGAGGCCCCTCAAGTGCACTCTGTTTCTCTTTGTTCTCGCCCCCGGGAACTGACGCGCCAGCCATTCCGACTCGCCGGAGTAAATGAATTTTACCGGATCAGCCGGCGATCGTCCCTGAGTTTCGATAATTATCGCACTCGAGACTCCGCGCCGACTGCCGGGGAACAATGCCCCACTTTTTGTCCTGCCGATCGTGTAACGAGCAAACACTGCTTTCAGGGTTTACAATTCCGCCGTGTGTCCCCGTTGATTAATTATGTTCATGTGACCAATCACTCGAGCAATCGCTATTCCGCTCGATGAGTTACAATTAACAATATTAGCTTAGTAAAAATAACTGCAGTTCATTAGATTCAATTACCACTATTTAACTAATTAATATTCAGCCGAGCGGTAAGTAAGATTATAAGCGATGCTTATCAAAATTTTCACCGTCAAAGACAAAAGGAATCGATTGACTTTGACTGGCCAATGCAAACTCCTGCAGAGTTACTGAATTAACGCGTTAGATATTTTTGTGTACACTCTGTTGCGGTGTATAAAAAGGCAACCTCGGCAAACTTCATTAAAAATGCAAATATTATGCCATTTAATATTTACAACGAATGCCTTTGCGTAGAGCCGTAGAACCAAGTATCGACTGCTCGCGCCCACTTTTTATCGATTCGCTGAGAATCTAAACAAACGCTCGTTGCGAGTTCTCTCTTTTTATTTTTGTCCGTCGCGCTGTTCGCGAGGCAAGAGAAACTTCTTACTTAGCATTTAGGAGCGTGCAATGGTCCGACATTAATTGGCCATTGTACATCGGTATGTTGAAACGTTGAAAGGGCGATCGGCGCGGATGAAACGGCACCTCGGCTTATATACAGAACAAAGTGAAACGTGACAAAATCTCCGGGACGACGAGGCGGCTCTCTCGAGCCGGCCGCCAAGATGCTTATCGGCCGGCGGAAAACGACCGGCTGATCGAAGGCCGCCGAGTCCGCGGGCCCTAAAAACCGCCCGGCGCTCGGGAGCCGCGCAGGAATCCCGGGCACCACAACCGCGTGTATATATAATCGACAGAGAAGCCGGGAAAGCCGGCAGATATAACGAAAAGCGGCCGGGCCCGAAGACGCCCGCGCCTTCAACCAGCGCCAAAAGTAACCAATTCCGCCGGTTGATTTTCCCCTTTTGTCCCCGGTAATTAACGAGGGCGTGGCCAAGCCGAGGCGCGCCCCGGTGTTTACTGCGCGCGCCCGCGGGTAATTAGCCCGGCTAACGACGCGCCCGCAGAAACTTGCCGATGATCGGAGGGCCTTGTAAGCGGCCGATCGTCCCGGCGCACATTTCCGCGCGGCTTACTAACGGGCTTTTAATACCGGCCGGCAGTCTGGTAAGCGTAATACTGAAATTTAGCCACCGCGTGTACGCGACGCCCTTGGCCTGCGGGATATACGTAGTAACGCGCGTAAGACCGGGGGCTCCGTGTCTGCCGGCCGTCGAGCTTATTCTTTGATCGATGCCTTTCTTTATTACCAAATGCGTAGCAGTTGTTGTGCGGAAACGAGCGGCCGGCTAGGGCAGCCCCGTCACTGCGCGATTAATCGGTTTCTATATATGTGTATCGAAAAATCATACGGCCCGGTGGCCTCGAGGCTATCGGTGTATATACTCGCCGCGCCGGCCGCCTATTATCACTCACGCTGTACTTTGGTATCGCGAAGCTGTTCGGCGGCCTGTAGGGGATTTCCGGGAAACCGCGGGGGTCTACGGCGCGGCCGCGGAAGGAAAATAATAATTCGTCCGGACGAAAATCGAGAGGAGATGTAAAAATGGTGGACATTGAAAAAGCGGCCGAGCTAATTAGTTAGCGGCAATTTAAAGTTATAATTGCTTTTCAGATAGATTTGTCTACGCTCCTCGGTGGGATAATAATTGTCCAATTACTATAATAACGAGGATGGGGTATAAAGTTTCACTGTTGCAATGGATCAAAGGAAAAAGTTTAATTGGCGCGAGGATGATTCTCATCGCGGCATAATAACTTTGAGGGGAGAGCCGGGGCGAACATCCTTTGCGAAAAAAAAAAAAAAAAAAAGCGGGCGCATCCGCAGCCGCGGTTGAATCATTGATTGTCGACAGGTATAACCGCGTGCCGCGGCCGGCTTGGACTCGGTCCTCCCCCACCCCACCCCGAATCGAAGCAGCGCTCGCCCCCACCTCCCCTCGCAGGAGGCGCGAACCGCCGGCAAGCCGCGCCCGTGAAAAATGCAGCGGATAGGGTTGGGGGCCGGCGGCTGCATAATGCATCGGTAATGCGTATAAATAAGGCGGGGTTAGCGGCGGGCCCCTCGGCGATGGCCGCGAGACGCCGGCCGACGATTGTAAAAGTGCACCGGGCATCACTTATTCAATCGGCTGGCGGCCGGCCGCATGTGCCAGCCTCTCGGCTAATGGAATAATGGATGCGCCGCGACGCCCGGCCCTCGCTTTGTTCGCATTCCGGGGGAAAGTGCAGCCGGGGGAGGCGTACACAAGCCGGCGAAGACGGGGCCGCGCAGATTAGGCGCCGCTGAGGAATATGTCGCCCCTCGAATTACGCGTGAAACTTTCAACCGGCCGGATGAGCCGTGAAAAATGTAACCACCTACCATTGCGAGTCCGGCCCCAACGGGACGCCCGGGCGTCGATCTGCCGCCCGCCAATCGCGGCCCTCCCTTGGAGCCTGGGCGGTTTTTTTTTTTTTTTTTTTTTTTTCGCGCGCCCGCCGAGGTCGACTCGTTTGAACTGTTTGCGCGTCGGGGGCACGTCTACGTGTATCCGTGGAGGCGCTTGTCACGTTCCATCAGGAAGTCCTGCTTCCTTTGCTCATTTATGTTAAGCGTTACGCGCATTATGCAGACGTTTTAATCAAGCCGACGGTTTAATTGAACCATCACCTTAGATTCATTTGACTCGCGCGCTAATTTCTTTTTCCCATTTGCATAGATATTTTTTTTTACGTTCTTGCCAACGTTGAGACTCCTCGCATGCCGATGCCATATTTAACGATTGTTTATTTTTCCCTTAATTAGCAATTGTTATCGGGAGCGAATCTCTCGGGGCGCTTATTGCGCAGAAACAAACCGAGCGGTCGCTCGCTCGCTCGTATCCCCGTGCGATGCAACTGCAATATTTCTGCCAATTCTGCATTTATCATCGTGTCTCGCTAAGCTATTTGTTTTCGAAATTTATTTACAAATAAAAGACGAGATCAGCGCGAGCGGGCTCGGGCAGGCCCGCGAGCGATGCCGGTTTAACAGCTGGAAATAAAACGTTTGCGAGCGGCCGGCAGCCAGGACGGCTGCACGACATGGGAACGAGGTGTCGCTCCGAGAGGCCTTGAGATGGCAAAACGGGGGAGCGGAGATAAAAAAGAAGAAGAAGAAGCGGCGGCGCGGGAAGCGACAAACGCGAGAGGAGAGAGAGAGAAGCGGGAGAGCCCGGGACGCAGACGTCCCCGGCGAAAGGGCTCGCAGGGAATTATCCGCGGAGCAAAGGCGAATATTAGCCGGGAGGCAGTGGCCGCCTCATTCAAATCGGACGGCGCGCCTGATTTATAACGAGGGCCGTCGCCCACCTGACTGGCTTAATGCGCCCCCGGATCGATCTCCGGACAATCGGTATGCAATTATCTCGGAGATGCGCGGGTACGTCGGTCCCCCGGTTTTTGCCGGGGCGCAGGTGCGCCGCCGCCCGGTTCTTACGTCCCGCGTCCCCCCGTCGTAGAAGCCGCGCCCACGCCGGCCATTAAGGAACTAGCCCATGTAGACACGGGGCTGCGCCTCGGTCGGGGCCGACTCGATCGGCCGATTGTTCGAGGCGACCGCAGGATCCGGGGGATCGGCTAACGAGGCCGGCGATGATCGCCCCGGGAAAAAGTCGCCGGGATCGCCAGGCAAATAAGTCAATCATCGCGCCTGCGGTCGCGTGCACCGGAGGCTGTCCTCGGGGAGACGCCGCGGAGGCCCTGAAGAAACTCGATCGATATCGACCTATCGCTCGGGGACAACAACAAAAAAAAGGCCCGCCCCGGGCGAGGCACACACATACAGATACATATATATATATATATATTGGCCTTTGGAAAAAAAAAGGGCGCGTCTGGCCGAGGGGAGCGCCGATCCGGGGACTGATCGATCGGGAGGCCCATTGTCGGCGCGCGCGCCCGAGGAATATAATCCGGTGCGGCGACGCTTTTTCGATCTCCCCCCGCGCAATACGGCTCGCGAGTTGCGATTTCCATGCGCTGTGTGCCCCGCTGTGCCGCGGCTGCTTCTCGAGGCGGCAGGCGGGAGGCCCCGGAAGAGGCCCCCACCGCCCCCGGGCGGGGCGGGGCGAGCGCGCCCATTGGCCGCCGGGTTCCTTTTTTTTTTCCTTCTTTTCCATTCGGCGCACCTGGCGGCCGCGCGGCCTAATCGCCCCGCGCATCGGCGGCGCGCCATGCAAATTTTTCAATTAACCCGCCGTGAGAAGCGCGCGCCCCGGCGGAAGGGTTTGTTTACTCCAATTATCCCGGGGGCCCGCGGATCCGCCCGACGCTGATCCCCGGGGTCGCGGGTGAGTCAGCTCTTAATTAGAGCCGGCGGGGCGAGACGACGCGCCGCCGCGAGGAGTAGCCGACTCGCCGTGCGGCCCGATCGCCAATTTTTTCGTTGGTCTCCGGGTAATAATTGCCGGGCGGCCGCGGGACAGGGGGGTGGCCCACCCCGTAATTGCATCGCGCACGACGCGGGGGTAATTGGGAGGCGCGACCGGGAAGAAAAGCGCCCCGGGCTGGAGGTCCGTCGGCGGGCTTGTGTGTCCCGCGCACCTGGCCGGCGTCCGACTAGGAGGCGAGGGTTAACGTCGTCCCCGCGGCGGCCGTGAAAATTCGGGGCCGATTAACCGGGAGTCGGTGCCCGGGAAAGTTCACCCCGTAAATCAGGGCTAATATGCGCGGGCGGAAACAATCCCGCGGCAATGGGCCCGCCGGAGAATCAATTCCGGGGGCGAGTCTCCTCGGCCGCGGTCATTAATAACGCGGAGATAACAGAGAAAGATTGCGGAAAAGTCAATAGCTCGGCGGGTTTGGCCGGCCGCCGAGGAATAAATGGCCCGCGGCCCGTTGTAAAACGAACGGTCCAGAAGAAAATGCGTTGCGATAAGCCCGCGCGGGCCGTAGATCAAGCAGCTGTTGGCGCGGCGTACCTGGCCGTCCGAATTTATTAATTCCAATTTTTTGACCGGCAATCACGGGAGCGCCGCAAAAAGAAAAAACGACAGACCGGCCTTTATATAATCGCATGCTATCCAGAGGCGCGCGTCGTCTCCGCGCGAAATCGAGCAGCCAACCGAGCCCGGGTGTAGATAGAAACCATAAAAAAAAAAAGTACCTACAAGATGTACGTAATAATAAGCCCTGGAGGGCGCGGAGGGCCCGCGGCACCGAGGGACGGATCAAGGCGGCGGGAGAGGAGCCGGCCGCCGGGAGATCGGCCGATACACACTGCCGGCGTAATCGCGGCGCACGCACCTACGGTCGCACACGCGCCGGAAGCCCGCAGCGAGCCGGCCGATTATCCTCATTATTCAAATTGCCCGCGCGGCCGCTCCGGCTTCGAGGATGTCAATGTTTGCCTACGCGCGTCGCGTGGACGCCCGCGAGATGGCTATCGGCCTCCTTCCCCCCCAGCTCCCCCCGGGCACCTTGGACAAAAAGCGCCGCTCGCGGTTAATTGGAAAATTCCCCGCGTGCGTATATGTATATATATACGTAGGCGCGCGTTCGGCAGGCCGCTGATCACGTGTGTTACACGTACATACGGTATGCTAATTGCGGAGATAAGGAGGGCCGGGTGCGCGCATATGGAGATGATCCCCGCGCCGTCGAGTCCTTCCGTATATGAGGGACGGCCCGTGCGCCTGACAGCCACTCCTTCGGGAAGCTATTCTGCATAAAAGGCGCGGGTACGCCGACGAAAATTTGGATTAAAAGGGAAAAAAAAAGGTTGCGTCGCGGGGACGAATTAATTACACGGGGGGGTGTGCGTGTGTGCGCGCCCAAGTATAGGGCTTTGTACACGCGCGTGTGCAGCAAGTGCCTTGAAATTAACTTGTCAATTCGGCTAACTGGAATATTGTCGAGGCGAGTGTCTGTCTCGCGCGGCCCTCGCCATAAGACTCGCTGTCCTCGGCCTCTGTATATTCAAGGGAAAACTTGTCTGTAATCTTGTTACTTTACTTTTCCTCCGAGGGCGACGGCTCCTGGTTTCTTCCGCGGCTCGCTTTTCACTTTCCGGGGAGTAACAGTTTCTTCTCCATCAAACTTGGGGCCGAAACTCGGGGAATAAACGACAGGCCGCGTGCGAGGCGCGATTCCACTGCCCGGGGAGGCCTGCGCCGAGTCCTCCTGCCTATACCTCCGCCCACCGCGGGACATGTAGGACTAATCGATGCGTGCGTATATACATGTACGTGCCGCGCGCGAGCGTAACCGGCCAACTGCATTGTTTTCACTTTATTATCGCACTTCCGCATCAATTATCGCGCCTCGAACCGGATACACACACGGGTACAAATGTATTTCTTTTCCAGCGGGTCGCATCGATCCGAGCCCGAATTACACACGGCCTGCGAGATTACAATCCGGCGCGGCGACTCCGGGCCAAGTGTACACGCATATATATGTATACATCGGCCGGCAGTGGGGCTGTGTACGCTCGAAAAAGGGGCGGGCGACGCCGCGGGCGACATTAGGTTAATTGCCGGGCGCTCGTGTGTCGAGGCACTGGGCTCTAGTCCCGCGGACATATGCGCGGACGAGAAAAGTCCGTCGGGCGTGTCTTCGCCGGATGTGCCGCCGGGGCTTTCCGCCGGCTCGGGGGGCCGAAGGGAGCGCAGCCGGGCTGCTGCTATTCAATCGATGTAATAAGCTCGGTAATGGAGGACAGGTGACGCGCCTCTCCACGCCTTCGCCCGGGCAAACTCACGCGGATCACGGACCGATTGGCAACGCTGTTTTTTTTCTTTTGTAAAGGAGGCGCCCTCGAAATTTCGCGCCGAGTAGGTAGACCGGGGCCGCGCGCCAATGGGCGATTCGAGTTAACCTTTTTTTTTTTTCCTTTCTTTTGGTTGGCCCTTCCTGCGAGGTGACAGAGAATTGAAACGTAACGCTGCGTCGTTTGCCGGTGGCGCTCGGTCCCGGCCTGCGCGCATTGTGCCGAGCTATTTTTTTTTTCCTGCGCCTCCCCCTCCTTTCTTTTCTCCCTTTGATTCTCTGTGTGTTGAAAAAACCCCCCGCAACAGCCCTTGAGCCCGCAATTAACGGGGTGTAACGATTGCAGATGTAGAAAAACGAGTTCTATTTTTATTTTAAATACGCATTGCAATTAGAGGAGCGGCCTGAATGTGAGTTAATCTTCCTGCGAACGCTCTTCTGTTCTTTTTCCTGTTTCGAGACGGCTCCCTTTCCGCCTTTCCGACGCGTTTTGCAATAATTATTTCGCTTTCAGCGTTATCTCCGGTTTTACCAAATATAATTGCACCGCGCCGAGGCTATTTATATGCTGTATTCTTGTTAGCATGCACGTCTTTCGCTCCCGCGGTATTGTTCAATTTTAATGGTCTCGATGATACAAATCGCATTTTAACCAAACGTTTACTTACGTGCTCGAACTCTGTAGTTACTCGTAGAAGCGGGATTTTATCTGAAACAAGTAAGAAAAAGCCCGGATGAATTATAGCGAATAGATAGAGAAATGTTGTCTTTAAAAATATGCCCGAATCTGAGCAGAGATATATAGCAGCAAGTTTGTTTGCTGCAAATAATCCTAGACTTTTTAAGTAGATTTGATGAAAATTTAATTTCACACTCAAGTATAATTTCTTTGGATATTGCATATACTTGTGCCGGAAGTTTTGATAGCACTAGCTGACCCAGTTAACAACTTTCGTTCCTATTCAACTTTTCAATAAACGTGCATGAACATCCGGTACACGTTTTTGGAGATTGAAAAAACTTTAAAACATTTAATGGATTAAATTTATTTATAACATAACTCAGCGCTTATTTTAGTTAAACATTCCCCGCCGAATAAAAATTACTAAAATAACATTGAATTAAAGGGGCACGCGTATTTTACGCGGCTCAGCCGCGCTCACACGGCACTCGCAGTAGGCCAAACAACAATAAAAAAAAAAGCACGCTCGCCTTGCACAAAGAGCCGATCGGCGGGATCGGCCGTCGCTAATTCCGCAGGCGGCCCGCGTAATTCGCGCGCATAATTCAATCCCCCTAAGCCATAATGCGGCGGCATTACGGGCGCACGCGCGGATCCGGTCCGGCCGAGTCACGGCCCTATACACATCCCCCCGGGGCTAAAAGGAGGGCCGCGGCCCTCGCGGTTGCTTGAGTCGTCGTCGTCGTCGTCGTCGTCGGCTCCCGCGCAAAGTCCCCGTGCACGAACGCCGCGGGCCCCCTTCTCGCACGCGCACGCACACACGTATCCCCGTGCAAAAATGGCGGCGCCCCGGGGCCGAGCGCACGCACGCGCGTGCATATACACGAGCCGGCTGCAACTGCTCTCGCGGCGCGCGGCGCACAAAGGCCGAAATCGCTCTCGGCCCGCGGCGGACATTAGTGACGCTGCGGCGACACCCGGCTGCGGCTCCGCCCCCGCGGCCCCTAATGAGTTCCGCGCCGCAGCTTCTTCTCTCTTCTTCTTTTTTTTTTGTTGTTGCGGTACATCGGCAGAGAGGGGAGAATTGGGGGGGGAAAAAAAAAAGGGAAAAAATGAAAAAAAAAAATGGCGGTGCCGTAACGTTTACCGTTCGCTATCTCGTTACACGCGGGTAAACAATATTCCCGCGGGCTTTATTTTATTTTTCTTTTTTCTTTTTGCGGGCCCGGCAGATTACAACTCGGCGACGCTCGGCCGAGGCGTAATAACAACGGCGCGGCGCTCCTCCTCGAAAGTTGCGCCGGCCGCGGGAATATAAAAAAAAAAAAGGAGGAGGGAAACGGCAAGTGTCCGCGAGGCCCTGTGTGTATAACCGTATAATGCACCGGGCCCTCGTGGTGTGCGCGCATAATGAATGCCGACTGGCTCGCGGGTGGGCGAAAAAGCCGCGAATGAATAACTTTGCAATGAAAGTTGATGCAGCGGGCCGGGAGGAAAAAGCCGGGGCGCGCCGGCGGCCGGCCGCCCCGGCAAGAACTCGCCCGCGGCCTCCCTCTAACGACGTCTTCTTGCCCGGGCGGCCGAGCTAACTTTAGACGGACGCCGGCCTAGGAGTGTCCGCCTTTCCCCCGGCAGCTCGCGCAACGTGCACACGCGTAACGCTCGCTCGCGCGGAATTTTTTGACAGCCGCGGACGCCATAGTTCTCCCCCCTCCTCTCGAGGCAACAACAAACCCCGGGCGCACATCATCCTCACCCCTTTCTTTTTTTTTCCAACGAGCCGGCCGTGCGGCAACCCCTCTTCCGCGGCCGGCGATTGGAGGAGGCCGGGCGCAGCCAGACGAGACGGACCGGCCGCCATGTTCGTCTCGGCGCTCGTTACACCGCGCCCGGGAAGACGGCTCGCTCGCCCCCCCCCCCCGAATCGACGCGCCGCCGCTTCCTCCCTGCCGGGGATTCCCGCTGGGCGCAACTTTCGACTGCCATACATAGCCGTCTCATTACTGGCCCGCGATCGCGCGTGAATTATAGAACCGCGGCGGGCTGGAGCCGTGTCCGGAGTGTTGTCGGCCGAGATTCGTCGGCCGCGCGGAAGCCCCGGTGATTCTATCGGGGCCGATACAAAATTGCAGGCTGTGTTTTTTTGCGAGGAGAAGGAATTCGCTGCTCCCTGTGTGGCGCGGACTCCGCGCGCGTGTGTATATACATATATCGGCCGGCGGCATTCTCACGGCGGGCCGCGGCCGTGCAGCGCGGCGGCTTAATTAAAAAAAAAAAAAAAGAGTGAAAGTCCGATGATTTTTCATCGCGCGTGTATATATGTATATTGATTGATTGTGTCAGTCGGCTGTCAAAGGGGCGAACGATCGGCCGGTCTAATTTACCGATAGATCAGTCAGTCCGAAGGGAAACAGCCATCGAGCAGTAGCCAGTCATTAATCAGTAGCCGAGTCCTTGAGTGAAACAATCAGATAGGAGCGCTCTCGGCTGCTCGAAAGGAGGATAACTTTCAATTTATCAGCTTATCGGCTGCAGCGTATCTCCGGCTCTCGGGCTCGGGCCGAAACACCGACTGGCCCTTGTATTCATCCTCGACCGATATTGCACACCTATATATATATATACATATACATACCCCCCCGAGCGCCTTGCCGCGGATAAATCGACCTCCAGCCAAAAAAAAAAAAATTGATCCTTGAGCCTAGGCGACGGGTCCGCGCGCCGCTTGCTCCCATCCCCGCGGAAATTTAATGAAACATTAATGCCGCGACAATGTGCGCCCAGTCGCTGCGAATAGCGGGCGCAGCATCCGCGCAGCATATCACGGGCCGACCGCTTCCCGAAGGATCGCGCGCCTGTCAATAAAACGCTCGCTCTGCCGGGGCGCCCTCGCGGGAATTAATTAACCGGCACTCGTCTGTGCGGGCGCGCGCGTGTGTGAAACGGCCGCGTGTATAGTCGCCGGCGGCGAATGATCCGCAGCTGCGCGCCGATGATCCTCCTTCGCGGAAGCGATCCCCGCAGCCTCCGCAATTAGCCTCCCGGGATGAAAGCGTCGGAAGTCCCGGCGTCGCGCGATATACCCCCGGGGGCCCAAGGCGACTCTTACCGACCTAATTGCCCGCGCCTCGGGCCGAATTTCTGCCGTAGGGGGGGGGAAGAGAAGCAGGCCGCGGCCGCCACTTATCGTAAAAATTTTACGAGTCGATGCCAAGCCCGCGCCGCACTTTCGCATTTGCATTAGTCCCGATGCAATTTGACTCACACCTGCGGACACCTTACCTCCTCTTTTTTTCCCTCTCCCCCCTGCACCCGCCGCGCAATCTCTCACTCGGCCGGGGCGAGAGTGATTTTTTACCGCCGGCCGATTTCCCCACTGCGAGCTCGTAAAAGGATCGTTTGCCGCGTCGCCGGCTCCGCCCGGAGCGCGCGCCCGATGGAAATATACCCTCGACTTTCATCTTTGATTAATCTCGGCCGGATCCGCGGGCTAGGAGCTCGACGGGTTAGACGGCCGGCCGGTGCTTATTAATGACTATTAGCGAAATTAAAACTGGTCGTGTACGCGCTAATGTCCCGCGGAAGGCGACTCGCCCGCGATTGCCGCTACATATGGCGTGCCGGAAAATCGACGGCTGTAAATTTTGCACCGGGAAACTCATTCCGACCGTTCGATCGAGCCCGTAATGTACATATAGAGAAAGTCGAGTGCGCGAGGCTCGTTGCATATTACCGGCGGATAGGAAAAAAAATCAAATCGCCCGCTCGCATTGGCCAAAGTTAGATTTAAGCGTGACGCCTAACTAAAAAGCCTCGTTATCTCTTAAGCTGCTTTTTACCGGTCGATCGATACGATCGTGTCGGAAATAAGGTTTGCAAGTATGAAAAATTAGCCGGCGATCGGCTGCAGGCCAGTTGCCATTTTCTGCCGGGCGGCCAAATCATTTTTCCATCGGCAATGAAATGTGCGACGGCCAAGCGGCGGCGGATCCGCGGCGACTTCCTTAAAAAGCACGTGGGCTAAAAAAAAAAATTATTGGAAAAAGTCCAAACTTTGGGACTTTATTCATAAATGCACTTTGCTAAGTTAGATAAGATGGCGGCAGCATGTAATAATAGCGTTTTGCCAACTTTAAGGCACCGCTAAAGTTTCACTTTGCGAATAGGAGCTCTGTAGTTTACCGAGTTTGCGCGCGACGCTGTTTAATATCTTCAATTAGAGCTATTATACCTTCTCCGGAGCCTTTGCGCCAACTACTGCGGATCTGTTATTATTCTAAATAACGAACTAATTAATTCAATGTCGCTGCACGTTACCCGCAACATCTGTAATAACTTGCTGTCAAACGATTACACGTGCATTTATCAGAACCGAATGACAGAATGTTGTATGCTACTGTCGATATTTTTTGTCGGCCTTTCACGCGATGATTCTTGCGTTTTTCCATCCGATCCCGCGAACATAGTTCCAAAAATAATTACAATTTTTCTACCTTTAATCCTGCTAATAACCTCCATATGAAAGCCACCCACTCACCCGGCTTGTCCATTATGCTTTCAGCTGTCGTAAAAAATTGCCGCGCGTCGATCGCGCAATTAAAAAAAAAAGAAGCGAGAGCGCGATGTCGCTCGCAGGCTTACCTCCTATCCGCATAAATTCCCACTGGAAAAAATGTCGGCTCCCTTCCCCGATTATATTCCGCGCCTGTCGCCGTGCGCGAGCGAAGGACTCGGCTTTTTCCCCGCGGCGCGCGATTTTTTTTTTTTTGGGGGAGGGGGCCGATCCAAGGGGCCAATGTTCCTTTTTGGTCCCCCCACCTCGGCTTTATTTTTTTTTTGGTGCATTTGAATTCGAGAAATCGGACGGCGGTGTCGTCCGACCGCGGCAGATCGCGTTGAAAAAGAGGGATTGCGCGCGCGGCCGCATTAAAAAGGCGTCTGTGTGTTTTAGGGAGTATAGCGCGCCTATTTTTTACGGGCTCCGGAAAATATTCCGGTCATTCGCTCATTCGTTCGAATTAACAAAAGGAAGGCGCTCGGGTTCCCCGCGGCCCTTCCGGAATAAAAAGGGCGATCTCGTTTAATTCTATTTTTCGGAAAAAAAGCGAAATGTAGCGGATTTGCCCGAAATGGGATATATTTTGAGGGCGTGTCGTGAAATGGCAGTCTACCGAAAGTTTCACAAATAGGAGCGTATTAAAACAAAAAAAAAAAAACTCGGTTGCGGAAAAAGAACGAGTGTCATTGTTCGTATCTTGTTAATATTGCCGAATAACATTATTTATTTCACAAGCTTACAGTTTCGGATAGATGGAAATAGAGGTGAGCAAGAAATGATTAAGTGCCGACACGTTATGCATTTTAAGGCACTAAATTCGTACAAGAAAAATTACTTAAGTGGAACGAGGGAGCGGAGGACATTTCGACAGACGCTTTTCACCGCATCATCAACGCAGCATCTCGCGCTACAACACCGTATGCATATATAAACATGGCCGAATCGACGTGTTTCCTTCTTCGATGAGATTTAGAAAACGTTGCGTCCGACCGAATAAAAGTAATATATATTCACTGCAACGTTTAAGCTGATTGAGGAAATGACACAATAGCAATCGTTTTTTTTTTTCGAAACATGCACAATCGAAAGCGAAAAAGAACGTCGAGCCATGCAACAACGAGCGCTGTGAATTATTAATGAAACTCCACTATAAAATGTACTTTACTGCATTTCCCCGAGTGGACGATAATTATCGAGCCGGTGAGGCAACGCGAGAGCCGTGTAAAAATGTGTCGCTGCGCTTTCCACCGATTCACTTTGGGAATAAATATAGCATTTTAAATAAGCTTGAAAAGCTCCGGGACGCGCCGCGTCGAGACAAGGGGACAGTTGCCGATCCGCATACGATCGATGCTTTTTTTTTTTCCCGCGCCGTCGCGCCCTCTGCGCAAAAGCCCGACGGCCGGCCCGCCCGCGAAAAAAAAAAGGTCCTCGCAACCGCGCTCGGCGCAAAGCGCGGCGATCCATCTCGCGGGCACTTAGCGCCCGAACGGATGCGCCCCGACTGACCTTTACAAGACTCTCTACTTACCGGGCTCAAAGGCATTCTGCGCGCGGGCGATAACGAGCCGGCCGCTTTTCCCCGCTCCCGGTTTTTCGGGCGCGCGCGCGAGGCACGCCAGGATTTTCCCGGGGAATTCGCCGCGGGTGCGCAACGACCGCGCGGTCCTTGCGAGGAAGCGCCTCGTCGGACAGGGCTTCGACCGCAATCCTCCCGAGGAGACGCGCGTGCCTCTTTTGTAACCAAGTCCGAGTGTGCGCGTGCGACGGGAGGCCGCGCGCTCCAAGTGAGAGGTTAATACGGTTTTTGCCCTAATTATATTGCGTTTTTTCTAGAGCCGCAGTGGTTAAGTAATGCTTAAAAGCTTAATTTAGAGAAAATTCCATTTGCCTGGTATGCATATTATCGTGTTACAACGAAATTTTCATTTTACTGCAATGTTGAAAATGGCGATTTTAATTAGATTAGAAAGTTAAATGTGTTTTCAAATTGTTACGTATAGATGTTCGAGTGAATTTCATTTATCGGTGTATTTCCCTATAATAATTACCGGTGTAACAAGTACCGGTAATGACTAGAATAAACTAATTATGGAAAGCGTCTAAAATATTTTCAGCTGCTCGATTAAATGACTATTCTAACCACCGTTAGTTACATGTATTTACATTAAAATGGAATTCAAAATATTATATGCACAAATGTATTAAAAACATTCGGTTTATTTACCAATCCAATAATACAAACCTATTCAATTTGCTCCATACAAGTAACATTTGAACAACTTTTCAGATCACTTTAATAATTGATTATCAAATAAACAATTTCTATCACATTTTTTATTTACTCGCATCATCTCGTTATAACTATCTTACCCTTGATTTTGAGTCCAGCTGTTGAATTTCTGAGTAAGGCTTTCGCAGGCAAACTCGTTGCCTTATACGATGCATTAAAGTCATCACGTCATGAGTGCACGAAATGTATAAGAAAAATAACTTATCTAGTTACGATAACTACAAGGAGATTTTACTTCTTGCACTTTATTCCTGTCAGTTTCGATGACTTGTACCGAGTCGGACATTATACTACGGTACTGACATCTACCATAAATAATGAGCAAATCTCGGAGCAAATTTGTCGATAAGTAGTTCGATCCCACTTTCTCTATACTATATACTTATTGAGTTCATGATAATCTTAAACGAGAATGATATTACATTTGCGACTATATTGCCCACGCAGAAATTCTTAAAAATCTCTCCAATTCATTTGTTTATATTTTCAGGAGTATATTTAATTAAAGTGTATACGTATTTATCGATTTTCGCGCCTTTTCATCAAAACATAAGCATTTACTTCGCTATTTGTAAACGGCTATTTGATTTATCATAGTCGCCGTAATCATATACAGAAAATATACTTGAGTTATTGTTCGCATACTTGAAACCATAAAAACGAAACTATAATTTTTGTTTATAAAAAACGAATATTTATTATTTAATATAAATTCTTAATAAATGAATAAATCTATTAAAAAATAAATCAAAAAGACGTAATGGTATTACTGTATAAGCGTAAACTGTAGCAGTATAGTAAAGTATAAGCTGCTTTAAACTATATTAAACAAACAATGCCATTAAAGTTATAAAATATCTAAAAACAACTGCGAAATGTGCTTTATAGTAAATAGGATTTTTAGAATTTTCTTGGAAAATTTATAAAAGCATTATTTATTTTACTTTAAATTTAAGGTTTTTGAGCTCGTTTATACGTTTTTACATTATAAATGCTGCTACTTTCGCTGCAGCTACAAGAAAAGCCCAGTATAACTCGTAACAAAGTTTTTCTCATACAGAGCCACTTGAGGCCGTCATAAGAATACAATACAAATATTTGAGGTTAGGCCACTGCATTTCACGAAGATAAAAGGGCGTCAAAAAAGGTTTCATAAATAATCAATAACGATCCCGTTTCCCCGACTAGTTTCTACTTTTCCGCTTATTCATATAATTCGTATACCAATGCTACTTCCGTTCGAGTGCTCCGAGGGCTATAGAATGCCGTTATCAAATGACCATAAATACCTAGTGGCAATGATTTATTGGCGAGATTTACAATGAAGTTGGATAAAAAAAAAAGGCATAAAAGCGGTATAAGAGCCGGAGTGAGCCGCGAGTCGCGAGAGCGGTTTCATTTTTCCAATCAAATTCGCTAAAATATCGCGGGGCGACCTCTCAGCGAGGGCCGCCGGCTCTTCTCGTAAAAAACACAATTATTCGCACTCGGATTGATCGGCATTCAGTGGACCGGGGCCTTTACTGCATATTTAACGGGGCGCGCGGCCGGCAATTTTCCCGTACATTGATTTCGAAAAACAGCCTCGGCCGCGTCGCGCCATATAGTCGGCCAAGTTTTATTTGCCTCCGTGCCGCGGTGACGAGGTGCAGTCCCGCTCTTCCCGGCGCGCCCCGGCGCCCTTTTAATCCCCGTCTCCTTCTATTTTTTTTTCTCCCCCCCCCGCCCTTCCCTCCCCGTCCTTTTCCGCTCCCGGCTCCGAGGAAGTATTAGTCGCGCCGGCTTAGAGCCTCGCCGCCTTGTACGGGGAAATCTCGCGCGCGCGCGCATACCTGCCGACGCCGCGGCACACATTTTTATAAGCGCGAGCCATTTATTCTGTCCGCCTCGGGGATTCCGGATGCTGCGCGCTCCTGCGCTCCCTTCGCCCCCCCCTGCCCCGCCTTTTTTTCCAGCCCTGGGAGATGCTGCAGCCGCCGCTCGCGACTCCCCGGTATCTCACCCACGAGCGATTCGGGTATTAGAGAATTATCCGGCACAATGCCGGGGGAATTAATCAGTTTTAGGCCCCGTGTAATAAGGTTACGTTAGTATGGCTGCCGCGCAACCGGCCGGTGATTTTTTGCCCTCCAAATGCTCTACGATCGCGTAGGGTCGATGTATCTCTCTAAATGGGATGTTTACGGTCTGGATTATAGGAAAGATGACGCGCTATTTTTACGTATCTCGTTTAATCCGTCCGTGTTATAAACTTTACCTTATTTATCTGTATATAATAAACAATTTTGAAATTTTTGCATATTTTAGCAAGTACATTTTGAAGTTTTCCTCCGACTTTTATATTTTATAAAAGTTATCAAAACATTAGAATTGTTAATGTTTTTATTATGCATTGTAGTAACTTAAACAACGTGTAACCGTATATGATAACTCTTGTAGAAAAAAGATTTAATTTTAAAGCAACAATAAATCACTCTATTAAATAATACGAAATGTTGCTGTCTGAAATACATTATGATTATATATTTTATAACGCATTTTACATCTGTATTTAACAATACAGTATTAATTATCTTATACAGATATATTAATTTAAACGATGAATTGCATTATAATTTTAATTTCCGAATTATTACTAAACAATTTGCATGTCTTTGATACGAAAATGACAATGCACTATAAGTATAAAATTGAAGTATATGTATTTTGTCTACTAATTCATTAGACTTTTTGCTGTATAAATCTGGAAATAACTCGGAAAAAAGTCACTACAAGATTAGATTATATTGCAAGATATACTATAATGTTACAATATTTAACAATATTTGCAATTCATTAATATTAAATAATTATTTACAATTCATTAATACATGGTATTTAATGGAATATAGTATTTGTATTTTATTTACTTTGAATAAATAATTTGTTTAATATATGAAATCCTTGATGAAGTAAATATTTAAAATCTAGGCAGTGTACACAATAAGATTAAAATTTTGATTAGTATATATACTGTAGTTTATCATGTATTATAGATAAACAGAGACTCTACTATTCGTATACTTATTATAGATGACATTATATTATAGATGGCATAGGTATGCTTGGTAAGAGACTTAGAAAGTCATTTGAATATTTCAGAAACATATACAAAAATACAATTACTATAGTTTAAAATAATGTACATACTAGAATATCTCGTATTAATATCGTAAAGATTCGGATCTAAAAGATCTTGCGAAATGGAAAAATGAAAGAAAAATACAAAGTCTTGCGGGGGACAGGTCCACAAGGGTATATTGAATCCCGGCTAGCTCCGCGGATTTAGTTTGCCACTGAATCATTGTAGTTTTGGGTGGGCGTAGAAAGCCGAATGATTAAAAAGTTAGACCGTTACTTTGAAGAAATGAAATCGCACTAATTACCAGCAGTCTGCAGGCTGATCACGGAATGTATTATAACTTTCTTCCAGCCTCGGTCCTCCCCGAGCCTCGGTGAAATATCTTCGGAGGCCTTTGCCGAAGATGGCGAGGCAGGGCGGCGAGGCGAAAGGGGTGGGCGGCATAACTCCTCGCATCGCACGGCTCCCTCGGGTGCCTTTCACCCGGGAAACGAGCCGCGCCGAGGCCCCCCCCCCCCCACCCGAACTAGTTCTAATGCGTGTCCTAAGGACGGTTTTATCTGTCTCCCCCGGCGAGACTCGATTACGCGTAGGTTATCACCGGCGAGTCGGTGTCAACAAACTCCTTTAAACTCCCCGAAAAACAGCCAGGCCGAAGCGAATGGCGAAGGGCCCGCGGAGCGAGGCAAAGGGGCTTCGTCAACCGCATTGGGGACCCCGCGCACAAAGCCGAGGAGGTTATGTTTGCCCGGGGCGTCGGCGTCGCGAGGATTCGGCGCGGCGGCCGTGTTTGCACTGGGCGATCCACTCGAGCCCTCGGGCCGCCGCGAGTATTTTCTTAAGAAATATTATCGGATGGAGTGACAGGCCGACGGAGTTCTCGCGGGGGCGGCAGACCGACTGTTTGATCGGGGGAGTTCGGGCCGGTCCGCGTGGCACTGATGGAAAGCTTTGGGAAGTATTAATTTTTTCCGACAACACTTTCGGCCCAACTTCCCCGCGAGCGCCGCGTCGCCTCCGTCGCCTTGCGCCGCTCTTTCTCTTTCCTTCCCCCGAGATCGGGATGAATTTATCGCCGGCGAGCTTTTTTTTTTTTTAACCTCCGGCCCTTTCAATTTCCTCGGGGCCGCGCGGCTTCTGTTTGTCCGGCGTTATACACACGTCGGGAATTATCCGGGAAAACAGGTTGTTTGTCTAGTTCCAAGCCCGGCGCTACTACGGCCTTGTTAAGCGACTTACTTCGTACATCTTGAGCACCGCGTGTCTGCCGTATCGATCGGGCCACAGTCCGAGCCCCGTTACACTCCCTCATTACCGCCGGTTTAATTGCACCGGCCACCGTGCACCATAAATAAAAAGGGGCCCCGGGAAAACTCATCGCGCTACGCGCGCACCCCCCTGCTTTCAATACACACCAGCCCGGCGATTGAACACCGCGAGCCCGCGCTCGCGGCCTCTCCGCCCGGAATCCCCGCGCGCGTCCACGCGGAGACGCGCATAAAATTACGCGTGCGGCGCACGCGGGCCCGCCGGCAAAGGGGAGCCGTGTATATATAACGGGGCGCTCGCCCGCCTCAAAGACGAATGGCGCCGGCGCGCGAGGTAATGGCCGAGCGATTTCTCCCGAGCGAGGCGCGGGAGCTTGTATTAAGGCCCTTTCATAAGCCGATCCGGGAGCGCTCGAGTGGAGGAGAGCATCTCCCCACCACCCCAGGTCTCCATGTGATATCGGCTCTTATGTACGCGGCAGATATAGGGCCTCGCGTATAATAATGTAACCCTTCCCCTCCTCCCGCCGATCTCCTCGACTTTCCTTTCTTTTCTTTCTCGCATTCATGGCGCCCTGCGTCGGGCCGTTTGCTTCGCTCGTTTTTTTTTTTTTATTATTGTTGGGACATAATTACACTTGGCCGGTGTACATAGGAGGCACACAGGGCGCCCTGCTAATTGTTATTGCGGGGAGCTGTATACCCTCGCAGACTATTTAAATGACTTTCTCCTCTGCTCTCCCGTGGATGTTTTGGGTTCTGCGCATCCGATTGGATTATACCTCCGCTGCTAAATACGTTGCAGTATAAACATTACACGTCAGCAGTACCATTTGAATGGTACACTTTGCAGTATCATTGCAGTTCGAAGTCTCCGTGTGTATAAACGGTGCAAACTGCAGACTATAGTCCTCAAACGACAGGGATCGCCACATTAGCCCCGGCGAAAGAAGCCCCCGGTGGACGACTGCCCCGGCCACGGAAAGGTCCGCGCTCCTCCATCCGGCCCGGTCGATATATAAGACCCTCGAGCGGCGCCCGGCTCGATAAACCTCCTCTCTGATCAACGCGCCTCGCCGAATCTGCAAAGTATATTCTCCTCCGTCGCTTTGGCGATCGGGACGCGGGCCCGGGCCACTTTATCCCCGGCCGTCTCTTCCAGCCTCTCCGAGGAGCCGCTCGGGCGCGCCCTCCGAGTGGCGGTCAAGGGGAGCCCCGCCGCTCCCATCCGTCCCCGGGTCAAAGGCGCCCGATGACGCCCGGGGCCTCGTATCCTCTGCGGGAGCTGACGTGCCAATTATGTCCGCCGCGCGAGACGGTGAGATGAAAAACGCTCCGCGCTTTAGCCCGGCTCTTTTTATTCACCGCACCCTTTGTTTATAACAGCGAGTGCATGTGTATAACACGCTTTCGCTCGGCGGTTGTGCTAAAATGCATTCGATTAATCGGGCGGCCGTGCGATACGATCGAAATTGCGCACGTGTGGATATAGGTATAGGTCCGGCCGAAACGGCCACCTCGAAGATAAATATAAATAAACAGCGGATTTAATAACGCATTAAAGATTTGATTGGAACACTGAACGGCGAGTAAACAAGCGAAATAAATACGCTAATTGTTTTGTTTTGTATAAATAAACTGTAGGAAGCAACAGAAAAATCATGCAAGTTCCGAGGCCTTTAAAAGTTGCACCTTTGGAAAACTAACGTCGAATGAAAAATACAATTTAGTTATTGGAATCATTAGGTGAGTAACTTTGAAATATTTTGTTGGATGCCCAGCTGCTACGAGTTCAAAGTTTTTACATTTATTTCATTCTATCAAGTCCTCTTTATATTCTTCAGAGGAAAATAAACAATAGATTTTGTCGTTTGTACACGCTTTGTACGAAAAACTTACGGTATATTTTTCCATCAAAAGATATCAAATTTTGTAGTATTGAATCGATTAGTTTTAAATTTCTATAAGATTCTATATATACCGGTGGCGATGTAGAATACACTTGGACGTTTGAAAATTCCTAACTAAAGCCTGTATGTGCTGCCAAAACATGACAGTTTTGTTGGCATTGCTCCTTTGGCTTGCAAGTCTCCCCTTTACATCTCTATAGAGGGCGGATGGGCTGCGGGTTTGAATTAACGAAAGAGTTTTTCTTTCGTTATAAACTGCGGGTCAAAGGGCCCTTTTCACCCTTGGCCCGTGTTTGCAAACTGCGGAGGCACGCGGCTATTATCAAAAATGCGGTTACAATTTTAAAAATACGGCGAGGCTTATTCTTCCCGAACAAACGTGAATTTTGAAAAGCCGTCGGGGGTGCACAAATCAGTTCGACCGCGCGGTTAGAATGGCCGAAAAAGGAAGTAAGCCGCGCGCTCGGGGAGGGCGCGGCTAAAAGGAAATCGCCAATATTCGGTGAGACTGGGAATGGCTGTAGTGGGTGGCCGGCGGGGGACGGGGGTGGGGGCGGGGTCGGATTAGCGCGGGAGATGTTGGCCCACCTGTTCCGCCCCTTGCTCCGCTCGGCATATGCGCCCGCGAGGAGTCGGGACGGAGAGAGATCGAGAGAGAGAGAGAGAGAGAGAGTGAGGGGCGGTGGGCGTGGGGAGGGGAGCGGCAGCCTCGGAGCGTCGAGAATCCCCCGTGGACCGCGAGACGTACGGCGCGGGCGGCCCCTGCGTCCCCGGGCTGCGGCGCGGTGGCACTGGCCCGCCGCCCACCCCGTTGGTCCATTCTCTCCGGCCAAGCGCAGCGTCCGAGCCGGCCGGGAAGGGTTGGTTAGGAGACATAATGCCTTTGGTAATTGACGTCGCGTCGCAAGCGGGAGAGTTTGCTGTGGCTTGCGGACACCAGCTGCACCTCCTCCGCCTCCGCCTCCACCGCCATCGCCCCGTCATCTCTATTATTCTCCCACTTTTGTTGTTCCTTCTTGAGTTTCCTTATTCTTACGGAAATGTGGGCTAACAATGTATGGAACTTTCTCGTGAATATAGATTGTCAATTTTCATTAAAAGATACCGGACGCGTATACAGTTTCGGATCGGCTATCGCATTGAAGGATCTAGGATGACCTACTGGAAAACAATGTTACATTGTGTAAATTGAAATTAATATTCCAGTTATAGAAGTGTGCCTTTACCTATCGCAAACTACCTGACTTGATGTACAATGAAACACGGGAAAAATATAAATATATACGGATATATTTAGTGTATAATTTGAAAAAAGGCTTGTTTAAAAAATGAAAATATCCCCGCTTTAAACATAAACATTTTAGTTGAGAAAAATTTCACGTGGATCTTAAAAAAGCAAGCGGATGTGGAGAAGCTAAAATTTCATTTTCTTTAATTAGAATTAAAACGTATTAATTAAGTTCAAAGCCATGTTATTTCAAAGTCGAGAAATGAAACCGCTTAAAAGACCTTTTTATCAACAAGCAAATTATGTTTATTAATACATGACATTATACATAACGAAGTACTGCTTGGAAATCTATTATTCTAACAAAATTCCATAATTGATCCTACTGAAACTCGTATACGCTTGGGTTGTTCGCCTGGCAGGTTGGCGACATTTGTGCACAAGAAATATATCGATAACTGTGTTACAGAAGAGCATATAGATACTCCACAGGGAGTTGGTTAATTTTTTGATACGGCGAGAGGTAGAAACCTAAAGTTCGAAGGGGCTACGTGCCCCGAAGGCATAACTAGCCGGCGGCCGCATCGAGTCGAGAGAGCCGTACTCCAAAAATTACATTTCGCCCGCGAAATAAAAGGAGGCGTTAAACTTTGAGATAGAGCAATGGGAGTTTTCTCTTTAAGCTTAATAACTAACGAGTGCAGCTCGCGGGGGGGCACCGCGGCGCAGAAAATGCAGGCGGACCCCTCGCCCCTTAATAACACGGGGGTAAGGCACTCGGAGTTCTCCCCCCGCGCGCGCGCGCGACTTCTAATATTCCGAAAAGCCGGGCGCGGCCCGCGCACTTGCGAAAAATGACGATCATCCGGAGGCCCGGGGAGCCGCGCCCCTCGGCATTAAAATTCTACGAGGTGCATGTTGGGGCGCGATATCGCCCCCCGAGCCTTATGATTCTCCCGCGCTTCAAGAGCCGTCGCCATGACGATGCACCGCGCGCCTCATCGAGGGCGCGGAGGGCGCGCTGCACGGGGGCGGAGGGCCGAAAGGGGGGAAAGTAAAAAAAAAAATCGTCATTATCCGCGACAAGTGCGGGGGCTCTCCGCGTCTCGACAAATATACGCGCACCGCCCCGGAAGGTCATTGTTTGACTTTTGTTTCTTTTTTTTTTTTCCCCGCGGCGCGACCCCCACCGCCCGGGGGGGCCGCTCCCCACGTGCCGGCGCACCCTTTCCAGGGATACCCTGGAGTCGTTCCGAGGGGCCACAGCCTCCCCGAGGCCGAGGGTCGCGGTCCTCTCGCAGCCTCCCGGCGATCCCGCGACCGACAATTGCCCGGCGCCCCGTAAGATATTAATTGGTCCAGTGAAAGTTCCGACTGTTATCGCTGCGGGACTAATGGCTCGGCTAATTAATCGATTCTTTAACTGTCGGCCGTGAGCTTAATCAAATACCGTTGTTTTTATCTTACCACTTGCCGGGCGACTTCCGGGCTTCCCTCGACGGCCGCACTCCTCCAAGGTGCACCTGAAATAAAAAAAAAAAGGAGAAACGATTATTCACCTCGATAGGTCAGTCGCTATAATATATATATATTTGCTAGTAGCACATGTATTTCGAGGATTCGCTTGAAAAGGTCAAGTTGGCGCTCTGTATACAAAGCTCGGTTTCCTCATTTGAGGTCGAGTCATTTGAGGCGATCAAATGGAATTGCGGTAACTCTCCTACTATGGTACAACAAAGTTGTGCAGTGAAGCAATCGGGCGGCCAAACTGGAAATACATTTTTTTTCTATGGACTCGAGTGAACGTCTACGAGTCTCCGTGTAACTGTACCTTTTCAATAGAATGCACCCAGTCCATTTTTTTTTTCGTTCGTGCGCGTGTACATCCTTCGATCGCAGCCTGGCCTTTTTACCCATTTTTCAATCCAAGCGGCTGATCACGAGCGCCTGGAAACTGTACACCGAAGGGCTAATGGCTTTCCTTAAAAGGCCGCACGATGCAAATGTCAAAACAGAAACTTCCCCGGCCTTTGATTCGCGGGTAGCTAATTGACTGTCCTGCCAGCGGAACGAATCAGCTCCCCGCGGCTTTGTGCAACCTCATTAAAGATTCATTGGACTAGCCCTCGGCTGCGCAAGCTCGGACGGTCGCGCTAAGCGAGTTTGACAAAGGACCGTTGGATTCCGGAGACGCGCGGCGGCCGATATGGACGCGGGCACTGCCTCTTTCCGCCGAGAGCCGTGCGATTTTTGGAGGGAACACACGTATACATGTATGTATACATGTGTATTCGGCGAAGCCGCACGCGTATGTATGTAGAGAGAGAGCCGAGGAAGTTTCTAAAGGGGTATTACGAAGTTGGTTGAAAAAGGACCCGGTGATTCTTCATTAGCCCAGGCTGTTGTGGCTTTTCTCCCATTGTCCCCGGACCTCCGTGAAAAGCCCGAGTTTTCACGGCGTTTAAGAGCGTGGGTCGGGCTTTTGTCCCGGGGCCCGGGCCTCGAACCACCTCCTAATTTTTCCAATTACTTTGACCGATGACTCGTGCCTTCAATGGCCATCGGACGCTTAGAGTTAGCGTTTCACAATTTCTTTAAACTCTCTTGGCCGGCGGGGCGAGCGTGTTTTTGTACCGTTGCTCCCTTTGACCAATATACCTAGCGTTTAAGTGAAAGCAATGCGTCGGCTCAAAACTGATTGTTACACTTGTGCGCATATGCAGCCTGCGGATGAATAATGCGATCAAAGATGTTTTTTTTTTACCTTTTTGAAATTTCACAACTTTGCTGACCAATCGCACATTATGCAGCTGTTAATTCATTCCCCTAGTTTTAGCTCGGCTAAAGTTTAAACTGACGAGGGCACTTGCAGAAAACAGGACAATGTGCCATAATCTGAAATACTTGACGAAGAGTAATCCGACAATGGGCGATAACTCAACATCGCACTTTTACCGGATAAATTGACGCAACTTTTCGCAGAGTGTATATACGCGAGATAAAAGTTGGCCGCAGTTGGGCAGATTAACCGACCGCGGAGCTATCGACCGAGGGACAAACATTTTTCGCTCCGGGGATATCTAGATTGGCCGATAGCATTGCCCGGCGCGCGCAATGCGGACAATGGCCGGGGCGAGCGGTGCCGAGGAACTTTTGCGATATTTATTGCGCCCGCGCCCCAGTTTTATAACGCTAATTGTCGGCGCTTAGACCGAGACGTTTCGAAACGGGTGCCCGGCGTACGTGTATGCGAAACGGCCCATTGTTCCGGCTTGCTTTGGGCGTCGTAATCGTTTGTATTCTCCCGCTCCTCGGAATATATGGGCCATCCTCCTACCGAGCGAGTAAATGTGACACTTGTAGGCATTTGATTTACGGGAATTTATTAAGTTTTGGTATTTATTGCCAGGAATTTATTCCGAGTAAACATGTGAAATAGATTAGCACGCGTTTAAGTGTGGGTTGAAAGCGCGTTAGCCAACTTTTCTATCTATAAAAAACTTTATAGGGACGATAATATGTTTAATATTTATTAGTATTCACTTCGAACGAATACATTTGATACGATAAAGGCATTGGCAAAAATAATAGCTCCGAGTAAGTAAGCAAATATGACAAGATTCTGACGGTAAAAAGTAAATATGTATAAAGCCGAAGGACAATGTTTCAATCGGGATCCAGCATGCAGTAAAATAAAGTAAATATCTTGTGATTTATTTATAGTACAATTTGACATAAAACAATTGAAAAATTTAAATTAAAAAGATATTTATTTAGAAAGGGAAGTTTTAAATTTAAGTACGTAGATTTTAAACAATCCTCAGTAGATACGAAAGGATGTATTTTTGTGGACTTGTACAATTGCAGGATACACATATTTTATGACATCACTATAATTTTGTTAGAATAATTGTTATATGTTTTACTAAAGCTTCTGTTCTAAACCCCACAAGAACGAAAAAGGTCCACTCGGCTTGATTGTACATCATCGCTGTGGAAAGTTGTCAAGGTTTTCAAGAAAACTCGCTTTTCCAAAGAAAGATCTACTTTCCTTGCAAGCAGATTTTCTTTTCCCTTGTTTTACTCCCAACGGCGAGTGTATCCTTAGAAAATAGAATCCCTTATTTCCTTGGCGTATATAGTTTATTTAGATTCCCGTTCAGAACTTTGGCCCCGTGCAATTTGGAGTCGACGCGTAACGATAAAAACAAAACACACCAGTACATCCGTTCGCTTGACGTCGCAGGGCTTCGAGCGGGGGGGGGGGCGAAAAAAAAAATTGGCCGAGTATCGATAATCCCCCACTTGGCCCTGAAATACAGAGGCGCGGCGGCCTCCGTCATCTGAGCAATTTCGATCGGTCTCGCGGGGCGACAAAAAGGCGCCGGCGGTCCCCGGTAAGCCGGCTATCGGCGGGTTTCAGCGGGGCAACCGGCGCGAAATCGCCGGCGGGACTCGGGCATAATCGTTAAACGTCAATGGGAAATTACCGAAAACACGGGGCCCTGGCGCCCGGCCAGAGCCGTCACTCGGCCGCCCCCAAATCGTCCCCCCCCCGACTTTTACGAGGGCGGCCCGCTGCACCGACGCCTGCGCCCCGCGTGGGAGGGACGGAGAGAGGGAGAGTATCCGTCGCAGCTGTGGTGCCCGCGCCCTTCCTTTTCTCCCGCCCCCTCGGCGGAAGGGTGAGCCGGTGGATTAGATCGGGGACAAATGAGGCCTTGTCCGTGCAATACCGGCGCAGCACTTTTCCAGATCGAATTTCCCCCGGCATTCTCATATCTCTCGCTTGGCACTTTCTCCGCGCGGGCACCTTTTTTCTTTTTCAGCCGCGGCCGTCGATGTTTTCCCTACTTTTATTCGGAATAGACAGTCGTAATTGCGCGAGGATCATCGCCGTAGTGCTTGGGCGAAAAAGTTGGAAGTGCTCGTAGGTAAAGTCGCCGCGGCCGGCCCAACAACTTTTCCCCTACATCTTTCAGCGGTCCAGAACGGCGTAGTACGTGGACGCGTGGCTCGCCTCTGGGCATTATATATATTATATACATACACGTGCATGCATACGCATATACATGCGTGCGCGCGACCATATATATATATACATATCGAGGCTGCATCTACATTTATCTTTATCAAAGGCGAAAAAAAACTACGAGTTGGTAGAAGATGAAAGAGATTTCGAGGAAATCAGTGGGAACGTGAAAGCCCGAAAAGGCAGGAAAGAGGAGATAGGACACGCCCAGAAAGACGGTATAAAAGTCTCCAGGCGGAATACACACACACACACACACGTAGACAGGAGCGAGGATATATCGGCACGAGGTCGAAGCGGTCGGCCCTTGTTATCGGGCCGCTTAATCAGCGGGCGAGGTCCGGCGGCTCGCGGGCCGCAGGGTCGCACGCATGCCTTGCGGTGGAAAACGTCGCGGAGGCCCCGCAAAAGGGCCCCGGCGCCCTCCTCGGAGGGACAATTGCGGCAGGTCGTGTGCGCCCCCCCGGAAAATGAGGGCTGAATGGGGGGCGTAAACGTAGCCGGGGCTATAAGGATTAGCCGGCGGCTCGCTTTCACGCACGAGCGTGCGCGTATATTTATCCGGGGCCGTCGGGACAGATGCGGCGGCCGGCTGTTTGCGGTGCGCGTTTAATTGTTTGCCTCGGCGACACCTACGGGGATGCACCGCGTGCCGGTCTTTTCCAGCCGCGCTCCTTTCTCCCGCTTTGTCCGCGCGGCCGCAGACGAAAGCGTCAACATTTTGACTGCGCGCCGCTTTTTTTTTTTGTTCACCCCGTTTACTCGATTCGCCCCGCTCGCCTAGATCGACGTCCCGCGTGTGTCTCCCGCAAGTACCGTTTCATCCTTTTCCGCCCGTGTATAATCGGCTTGGTTGTACAACCTCTGTGCACGCGTGGCCTCGCGGCAGTTTTACGAGGCGCTGCGCGGGACTGGCGACGGCGGCCTCGGGACGCCCGCGTAATTAGGCGGTCGCGCGCAGGAGCCGAAATCATCGAGGCCCCGCCGCCGGAAGAAAGTTTGATGGCCTGCGCCGGACGGAGCCGCTGCGCCGGACACCAGCCGGGGTTCATGGCCCGCGAAAAGGGAGCTGCCCTCGTTAGCCGCACTCCCGGGGCGAAGAAAGTAAAACAAAAAAAAAACAGGACATGTAGGTGACCCGGGGGCGAAAACCCCGCTTGGGGCCCGATTTTTCCGATCGCGAGATGGTACACGTACATATATATATCCCTCCTTCGAGAGGCTGCATCACCCGCCGGTTATATATTTTTTCTCTTTTTTCCGTCGTTCCGCTCCCCGGCCTGGCTGCAACGCCTTACTTAGCGCCGGTTATAGCGCTACCTTTGGTAGCTCCTCCCTTAGCCGTTCGGCTGCCTCCAATTAGTCGGATCGGATAAATCAAAGCAGGGCCCGTTAAAACCGGCGCCCGCCCCGACCTAAATCACCCGGCTATTTTCCGTGCACACTTCAACCGCGCGTGTAATCATCACCCCCGGCCTTGAAAAAAAAGGGTGGAAACGCGGGAGCGCTCGTTGTTCTACCTTCTCTTTTCGGCAGCCGCGGGGATTGACGAAGGGCCCGAGCGAGGCGGCCCGACGCGCGATTATCGCCGGGGGGTCATTAAATATGTGTATCAGGCGGGCGGCGCGTGCCGATCCTATCGGCCCTCGGCGGCCGACACGCGAATCCACGGGGGCCGCCGCCGCCGCCGTCCTTTTCCCCGGCTCGAAATTCCAATTAGGATTCCGCGAATGCGCGGCCTAATGGACTGCTCGGGGCCCTCGATCGTATACCCCTTATCTCCGGCATAAGCCACCTCGCGGCGCCTCCTCTGCGATTATGGAGGCGCCGATTATGTGCGCCTTTGGCCGGGGCCCGGATTTCGCGGGAGGCGCGCGGCTTTGTCGCGGCCGGGCTTCCTCCTCCGTATCGCCGCGGGTAACGTTTCATTAACAGTCGCGCCGCATGTGAAGAAGTTAGCGGACGGAATGGGAGAGAACGCGATCAGCGGGCCGTTCAGAGCCGTGCCTGCGGATGATGGGACGGAAAGGACAAGTTTCAATATGATACGAACGGTTATTATAACCGCTCCACTCCAGACTTTGTATATTTTCTCTTCATTTTTAGGTTATGTCCAACCCTCGCCTCTGTATTGACTTGTCGGCATCCTATAAATAAGTGCATCGAAAGCGAATCGGATTTATACATTATTTACCGGCATTTCACCGCGCGTTGAAAAAAATATTACGAGCTGTGCTTGCACGTGTGTACTTTCACTTTCCACTTGGGAAGTTGGTCGCTTTACACGGAACTCAGATAAACGGTCATTTTAATAAGCAACGGCACGAGTAATATAAAGTATAAATTAAGCGCGCAAAGTAACGCTGCCTGCAACATACGCGGACACGTCTGGAGTGCATATAAGAGTTTGGAAAAGCGATATCGGTCCAAAGTCACAAATCCTTTGGCGGGAAACTTGGGGGGGGGGAAAGCCCGAGCGGCGGGCGGCCCCACTGGCAGCGCCAGACCGAACGAAAATCCCAAGCCGAAAGTTGTATAAACTCCCCGAGGCAACTGCTACCTACATGTGCCCGGCGCACTCGAAATTGCGCGCCAATTAAAGTGCAAAGGCGACGGGCGGGGAAAACTCGGGCGGGAAAAAGCCGGGCGCAACTTTTTTTTTTCCCGCGGGCCGAGGAGGAGTCTCGAGATGAAGAGGCGCCGCCCGCCCCGGCGCCCGATCGATCTCCCCCCCACCCCCACCCGGAAACTCGCGTGGAAGGGGTCGTTCCCGACGGGGGCGAGCATAAATAAGCCAGCCGGCTAATAAGATTCGAGGGCCGCTCGGAGTCGGGACGGCGCGCGCCGATAAAAGCCCGCGCGCGTGATAATTAAGCGGCGGATATGTGCGCGGGCCGCGCGAGAGAAGAGCATCCGAGTGCGGCTTTTTCCCCGCGTTTTTGCCCGGGCCGCCTGTGTGCGTGCGCATAACGAGGCGGCTTTCACGGCTGCGAGGCCGCGCGGCTCCTTTTTTTTTTTATATCCCCGGTTATCGAGAGCCCCTTTTAAGATTCACTTTCCTCCCTCCGATAGGCGCGCGCGTGTATACGCGTACGGGCCCGCGGCCCCATTGTGCGCGGGGCCTTCCTTTTTTTTTGTCCCCCCGACTCGCGGGCTCTTTAAATTATGCGTCTTGTCTCTCGGCCGCGCTAAAAAGTTCATCATTTTTGCCGGCTGACGTGTTAATCGAATGCGCGCGCGCGCGGGCCTCCATAAAGTCGCGGGACTCGTTTAAGCTTTATCATCCTTGGGTTAAATGTGGGATTATGCGTACAAACAAGCGCGTGCTTTTATGTTCGAAGGAGTGTTATTTGGTCGCGAGCCGGGGAAAGCTTAAAGCCGCTTTGGCGTGAAATTTTTATAATAATTCTCCGGATAAAGTTATGGGTGATACGAGCGCGGTTCTTTCGCGCTTGGTAGACATTCAATGGCCTACGGAGCCTAAATAAGGCAGCTCGAGTCCCGATGCATTACAAGCGCTAGAACGTCTATCGGAAACGACGCTGCGCAAAGAAATCAAATTTCACTCCCAGCCTTATTTAACGTGTTTATATACACACACACACACAGACGAGGCGTGTAACCACAGGAAAGAAAAAGAAAACTTGCACGACCGCGCCGCGCTCATTGTAATTACCGGCTGATGCGAGGCAATACACACCCCAAGGCGTGCGTGCGCATGTATAACCGGCATCTAGGACAATTCGGAGAAATATTCACTTTTCAAGAGGCTAATTGATTATCGGTCGGGGCGGCGCGCGCCTCGCGCATACGAATGAGCGGAGAGCCGTGCCGGAGGCAGCCGAGACCGCGCACATAATCAGCCGGGGAAATCAGGGAAAGAAAAGCCGAGAGCCATTAGGCCGGCCGCGGCCTTGGGCGCAAAGTGTATCGGCCAGGCCCTCCGGTGTCGCGCGACCGGGCAAAAACGAGAGTATGTAGCGCGTGTGTCTATATATGTATATATATACGTGCGCGTAATTCGCGTGGGATTTTATGCCGACCGCGACGACTGCCATTGTTGTGACGTTCGCGCGAGGCTGCCCGCGTAGGTATGCGAGCGACTTAGGGGCCACTTTTCGGATTAGGCCGAGTGGCCGGCCTCTTCTTCCCTAGGCGAGTTGAACTCGATCGAGTAATGAATTTCGGACGATTGACGCTTCCCGTAGATTAGCGCCATTATGGTAAGCAGGCTTTTAAAGGTTTAATCTGGCGGGCGGCCCGAAAACTGGTTCCCCCTTGAGGCCCGGGCCCGCGTCCTGGTTTTAACACATTCCCCGGGAGTGACAAGCGCCTCGCGCGCGCACCCGCCCGAGATAAAATAAAAGGATCTGTTTACAAAAGTTTTATTAACGTCTTCACTAAGTCGGCTGGTGAATTTTTTTTTTTTTTTTTTTTTTTAAGTCCTCTCGTCCCGGCCGATTGGGAATACGTTTTAAGAAATTAGCATACATTACATATATCATTCGACGTGTGTGTATATACACACGCGCGGGGCATAAATTTTGATATAAAATTCCGATGCATTTTTCGGGGAAAGTCCCCCGGCAAACAAACAAACAAAAAACACACACACACACACACACCGATAATAAAGCCGTCCCAATTATCAGCGCTTATAATGTACGGCCGCGTCCGCGGAGTAGGCCAAGCTCGACCGGCCGAAAAAGCCACGTCGCCCGCGCCCAACCTCTAAATCACCCGCGGTTTCCCCGAGGAAAGCCAAGCTGCAGGTGCGCGCGCGGGCCCTGACGCAAAAGAAAAAAAAAAAAATTGCCCTCGCACCTATAAGGAACGATGGGGAACGGGGCGGCTGCTGAGCTGCGCAAGTTCGCCGGAAGTGCGGTCGGAATATCAATGCGCCGGCGGGCTTCGGTCGGTAAATACCCTCGGCGGGTCCCGCCCGCGGAATGAATAAGAGTTGCGCCCCGGGTGCGCGTAGCGTGTGTGTACGTGTGTGGGCCCGGCCATTATTCGCGCGGCCAGGATGCCGCGGTCGAGGGAGATATATATACGCACTCCGGGAGAAGGACGCGGGCTTATCTGCCTCGCGTGAGAATTCGAGGAGGCCGGGCGCGCAGCCGGCTCTTGTGCCGAATTCGCCGATCAATCGGCTTCCGGACGCACGAGGAGGCCCTTTAAATTGCGACACGCATAGCCCTTGAGGCCCGCTGCCGGTGCTTTCCGTTGTTCTTTCTCCCCCTTATATTCACGCATGCTGCCTTTGCCCTTCGGAGCATTTCATTCGGCAATTATTCGTATTTGGTTAACGCTAATACGCATCCGATCGTGGATGGTATAATATGCGCATAACGCCGCGGTTAAACCGATCACCCATGCCGATCGCTCTTATTTCTAGTCGTTTCATAACCTTAATTTGGTAAATAATTCATGTGAAGGATTCACCTGTTCCGTAGGATGGAGGTTTTTTTTGAAAAATTCGAGTCATCCCGTGCAAGTGTCCAAGTTTGTTAATGCAAGCAGGCCGACGGTAGACGGTTGACAGATGCTTTCGAAATCCACGTCGGAGCGTGACTGGAAGGTGTGATTTGGCTTTGGGTTATCCAACGCCATCTGAAAACTCCGTCGCTTTAACCGGTCTAATGCCCAATGTAATAACCCGGAGCTCGTTAACCGGACGAATAAGTTATGTGAAAATGCGGCTGCGGTAGCGCGTGGCTATATTTCACTCGGTGTGGGCGCGGATTAAAAGAAAAAGGCGCCTCCTCGCGGTGCGGGGGGAAAAGTAGCCAGGGCGAAAGCGCCGGCGAGTTGCACTTAGAGAAACACGGGGAAAGCGCCTAGTGGGAGCAGAGGCGATTACAGGAGCCCCGAACCAAAGAGCCGTGTAACCCCGCCGGAGATCTGGGCCAGGCGGACATCCCGTGCCGTCTGAGCGGCGCAGTCTCCGAGTGTCCCGATAAGCCGCGCCTCCCCTCGCCCGTGCTCACGTATATATATATATATACGTATATATAGACACAGTTTCGCCGGAGCGCGGGAAAAGCTCCGGGAGAGCTTAATCCGGGGATCTGCTTTCGGCGCGGCTCGCGGCCGAAGGAGGGGGAGGGCCGCGGGCCTATACACGCCCTTGTCACCGAGAGCGGCGCACTCGCCGGGCTTCGCCTGCCGCGTACGTATATACATCGCTTCCCACGGGCGGCGAAGCCCCGCGCGGCAGCCCCTATATATACACACGCGCGCACGTACACGTATCCCCGAAACCGATTCGGGAGTAGGCCGACGTGTCTATACAGGCGCTCGTGCACGTGGGCCCGAGGCGGAGAGCCTCGTCGATTGATCGATGTGCACTCGGGCGCAGGCTTCGATGCGCGCGGGCCAATCGCGATCCTTTTCATTATATTAGGCCCGGCCGCGTTACACGGGGCCTCGTATATATCGCGCGAATTATCCCCGCCGCTCGTCGATCATTTGTTTGACGTATATATATACGTACGCCCGCGGAGGACGTCTCGCGGCCGGACGCCTCTGCATATCTCGAGCGGCTCCTCGGACGCGCGCTTTGCTCAGGCCATTTATACTTGACGATTGTTTTGCTTGGCGGGGGTCGGTTGATAAATGGAGCCTCTGCTTTTCCGACGCCGCGTGGAAGCCTTTTCCGAGAAAGCCTGTTGCAATCGCACGTATCTTTATTAATTGCCAATGAGCCGGTCGATTAATTAAGCACTTATCTGCCGGGTGGGGGAGGGAAAAAAAAAAAAAAGTTTCCGATGTAGCGGCAAATTAATCATATTCGTGATAAATGGAGCGGGTGTCTTTAATGAAATTTACCGTAAAATATTGTTCAATTAATGCGAGGAGATCCGCTTTAAGTGGAAGTAGCCAAGAAAAGGCTCCTTTAAGGCTGGCTGTAAGAGGATACACTATATACGCGGTAAGTAAAGTATATAGGGAAAAGAGAGACGGCGGGCGGGGAGCGGAGGTTCTGGAGAAATGTCAGTGAATCCTTTGGAATCTCCTTTTTTGTGCAGAGTAAGCCATCCTTCTCCGAAATGGAGTGATACTTGATACGCCGATACTTTTTTTTCTTTTTTTTTCAATGGCTCTTGAAAAGATTCACAATCCGCGTGCTCTTTCTCCCGGCATGCTAATTACGTAATTCGTGGAAATGCCCCCCCCCAGAAGGAAGAGAATCCCCGGGATTGAGGGGACGCGGCCACAAAAGTGACTTTATTACACTGGCCGCCGTACAAACAATAACATTTAACCGCCGGGGATGTTTGTTTTCTCGGCAAATACACGCCGCGGCCATGGGAATTGCTTTAAATTAAAAGGTCGGGCGTGGCGCGGCCGTCATACTCGCCTCGTATATATACATCCCACGAGGAAAGACGCTGTCCAACGATCAGAGCCTTTCCGGTGCGCGCGTACATATGTACTGTATCGCGGGGCCCGCGAGATCCATCGATCGCCGCGCGCTGATTAATCTCCGACTAACCGCCCGCGCATTAAATAAACCACCGGCATCGATCGAGGCGAGCCGAGAGGCTAGAGCCGGCCACCGGCCCTGAAAAAGGAGGAGGCTGCGCGCCGGGGGATTATCGATCGGGCCGGCTCCCGGGCGCATACCTTGGGGAAGGTGTCGAACCGACGGCGATCGGCCCGCGACCGCCCGCGGATCAGAATTTCGCGCGGGCTTATATACACGCGTATACCTGGGCACAGACGGGGGGGGTACACATAAGCCGGTTCCCCGGGCCAGATCGGGACTTTAGATCGGCGGGCGACAAAAAGGGAAAAAAAAAAAAAGTGTCCTTTTGTCGGGCGGCGCGGGACCGTCGGCCACCGGCTAATGGGCCTTTCACCGAACCGGGCCCGACCTCCTGCACTTCCGCCCGGTAATTGCCCGGGCAAAGGAACTCCGATACATCGGCCTGCGTCCAGGCTAATGGCGCGCGCCCTTGCCTCGAGTCCGCCCCGGCGGCTTTAACCCCGGCCTGCCCTGGCTTGCGAATTAGCCGGGCCTTTGTCCAGATGCATAAGCGGCCTCCCCGCCCTCGTTAGGATCATCCGCCACCCCCGCCACCGGTACAATGCTCCTAATCCCCCGCAGACTGGCGGACTTTTCGGGAGGGCGCGTCGCCGGGAGGAATCGGGGGCCGATCGCGCACGACACGCGTCCACGTATACACACAAGCCAGAAGCGCGGCAGAATATATGCGCGGCTCGCGGGGGAGGCCGAAGCTGGGACAATGGGGCGGCCGGGAAGCTCCCGGGCGCAGCGGACCGCGAGATCGGCCGCCACCGTGGCATAAAGGCTCGCGTGTACGTGTGTATATATACGCGGGTGCGCGCACACGGCGCCGGGGAATTCCGCGCGGGCCGGCGGGATTAGCGGGGGCGCGATCGGACCTGCGGGACTCGGCTCGCGATTAGCCCCGGGATTACCTTCTTTTCGGAGCTTGCGCGGCTTAACCGCTTCGCTCCCGCAGTGATTGGCCGCTAAGGAACTGGGCCGCTAATCGCCCGGTTGGAGGGCCCCTCCCAGGTAATTATTTCCGAGGCGGCCGCGAAGCCCGTGCACGTCTCGCGCGATGCTTTACGTGATCCGGCCGGGATGCCGGGATCCCAGGCCGGATCCCAAGGCCAAGTGGAAAATTAATTATTATCGCGGCGGCGCTCGCGGAGCGGCCGTTCGGCCTCTTTATAAACTGTATTATTGCCGCGGAATAAATAAAACGCGCGCCGGGTCGTTAAACCCTGTCTTTTTTGGCGATATCGGTTATTTTTACTTTCAGGTTGGAGAGTGAAAATTCGGATCGATACGATGTTTTCTCTATCGTTTAATGTCCTGTGGGATAAAAACTTCTTCATCGAGCCGTAATAATTAAGTTCAATTGTTTTAGAAACGGGATATCCACGTTTGAGCTGCCTATAAAAAATTTAACGTTGATTACAGCGAACCATTTCCAACCGTTGATAGCAGCTCATTACAGCCATATTAAATTTCCGTGTATTTCTGTTAACTACGAGTAGTACAGTCAATTTGAGCGAAAAGAATCTTTCTATTAGCGGTTGAACATATTTATTGACAAAAGTACGCGCTACTTTGAGTATCTACTGTGAAGCATTCGCATCAAGCAGCTGTTGCAAATGTGTAATTGTTCGTAAAATCTATATCGGAAAAGTTACGCTGCTCATAAAATTCTTCGCGTAACGGTTTTAGGTATATACGCCGAACGCTTTTTTTTTAATCGGCTTTTGTGCAGAATTACTTTACCTTTTGATCGTAACACCTCCGATTATGAACATTGATTTTTAAGCTCGTTTTTAAGATAGGATATTTTTATCGCGGCTTTATAAAGAGCAACCTTATTACTGCCAGGCAGTATAAATCAAATTTTTTTTTTTTGTTTTCTTTTTCCTTCATACCGCTAAATGGCTTTTATTCCGGTAGTAATTACATCAAAAAGCTTTTTCATTATCGAAATTGTGTAATGCACTTATAGAAACCTTGTATAGCATGTACACTGTAATAACGCAATAATAAACATGAAAAAGCAGACGGTCGCGCGACATTAATTGAGACGCAAAAAAAAAAAACGAGTATTAAAAAAGAAACGGTAGGATTCGACTGCGTCCCGCATTGCGGGGGGTTATATTTAATTATTCCAAAGCGGGGCAACGAGCCGCGCGCACAAAATAACGCTTGCGCAAACAAGCCGACAGTTTGGCCGCAACGTCATTTTCCCAACCGCTCCCCCGGCGGTCATCCCTCGCGTTAAGTAGCGATCTACATTTATTAAAAAAAAAAAAGGAACGCAACACGCAATCACGGGCCGGCCGGGAAATAAAAGCTCTCCCCCGGGCGCTTTCCCACGGCGCGGCCGGGCGACTCCTTCCGCGAACGCCGCGCCGACTAAAGTCCGCGCGTCTTGATTCCAGCCGCACGTGGGCGCCGGGTTCTTATCGCCGCATTCGCTGCTCCTCGCGTTATGCGACGCGCGCTCGGGTCCGCGGGGGAGCGGCGGGAGGTACCGCGCAAGAAGAGGGGGGGGCGGATGACTCGGCCGCCGGAGTGACCCATTGTCCGCGGGCTTTTCGGCAGATGCGCGCGCAAGATCGAGATAAGGCCGGCGGGGCGTCCGATTTCGCGCGCGGCTGATTGATCGGCCGGAAAGGCGGATCGTGCAACGCGGGAGGGGCTCGCTCGCGGGGCCTGGGGGTCGCGCGGGCTGGTGCCGGGGGCAGGTGGAGCGATCGCCCGGGCGCGATATATATATATATAGGAGCGCGCGGTCGGCCGGGCCCGCGGGCGGATCGGCCGCGCCCGGCGGGGGAATTAATGCCGGGAGATAATAGATTTATACAGGTACAAATTGCCGGGGGCTTCTCATTTCGGCCTGATACTTTCAACTGGGGCGCGGGTCCGCGCGGGGCCCGGGAGCGCTCTTATTTTCTTTCTCCCTCTCTCTCTTTCCCCCCACCCCGGGCTTATACTCATTAAAATTTTAGATGCGATCTCGCCCGCTCGGGCTTACCTTTTTATCCCTCGAATATCTCGGCGGGCGGACTTCTTCTGCCGCGGCCGGCGGCCCCCCGAAGAACTTTAGAAAGCCCGCGCGCGCATCTCCTCCTTTTGTCCCGGGGCCGATGCGGAAATGAAATATCTTTTTGCGCGCGAGATAATAAAATGAGCGAGCGACTTAATGATCGCGATGCAGATTAAGATTACACCCGGCGCGGCAGGTGATATACATTTTTTAACGTCCGCCGCGGGGCCATTTATTACGGGGGGCGCGCGGCGCCCCGGGGAGAGAGCGAGGGCCCGGGGCCGGGGTATATCAGGGCCGGCCGCGCGATCATCGCGCGGCCCCAAACTCCGCGACCATATCGCTTCCACGACTCTTCTATTCCACCCGGCCAGTGTGGAAAGCCGCTTGGCCGTAATTTCATTGGCCCTTTCCGCGGGCCGGTTCGACCGATCGATCTCGAGGCCGGGCCGACTTATCGCCGGCTACTTTAAACGGGCCGGAGAGGAGGGCCGATCGCCGCGCCTCCGCCGGCCCATCGATCAATCGGCAAATTTGATTGTGCTCGCGTGTAAATAGATTCGAAGGGAGGGCCGATCGACCGGGGCGGTCCCTGTTATTCCCTCTAAACCTGTAATATCGCCAAAGTGCGGGGCGTACTTTTCTGCCGGCCGAGTGTAATTAGAGCTAGATGTCTATTATGTATATATATACGTGTATCGGACGGGGCAATTTCCGACGGCTACGAGGGATCAATTTACCAATATTGCGCTTGTTTGCCGAAACGCGACATAAAACACGTTTATTCTTTTCCCCATTACGTATTAAAATATACTTTTCATCAAGTTTAAGACAAGTTTAGAGCTGCATTAATCGAGTATACGAGATTACGAAGGTCCGAGGGAAAAGTTTGGCATTGCCGCGGGAAGATTTCAGATTAGCCGAAACAAAAGGTTAAAGCGTTATAAATATTTAACGGGTTATTATGAGAATTTCGCGCTTGCACCCGGACAGTAAAACTGCCGGAGAATAACAAGCCGCCGGGGGGAAAGTCGAGTCCAATATAACGAGCCAGAGTGAAAGACGCTCGTCCCGACGGCTCTTTCCCACCGCGCCAAACGGAATTGCTTTCTCCTTCTTCTTTTTTTCCCCCCTTTTTGCAAATCGCACTACTCCCCGGCACAATGACAATGGGAGGAAAATCGGCCGGTTTTCCCAAGGGGCCACCGAGCGCCTTGTGTATACACGGAAAGCCCCTCGAAAGCAATTCGACGACTTAATTGTCGGCATTGTCCGGGGGCCGCTCCTCTTCCACGGGCCGCGCGCTTAGCCAAAATCGCGGATTAGGTCCCCCTGTCCGGCCTAGCGAGAGAAGCCTTTCCCGGGGCGCCCGCTAGATCCACGTGCCACGGTAGGGAAAGCCCACGTTGCCAGGGCGCTCGCCCCTTTTCATCGTGTACCTCCGCGCAGTCCCCCGATCGTCGCGTGTACAATTAGTCCTTAGATTTCCCGGAGATCAAAGGCCGCGGGGGAGGGGAGGGGTTGGCGAACCGAGTTACTACTCCTGAGGGGCGATCACGAGGAGGTGTATATACGCAGCTTCCGAGACGATCGCGCGCGCGCGTTCCGCCTTGTTGTTTTCTTTTTCACCCGGCGCAATCAAGTAACGGGATCGAATCGCGCGCCGCCGCGGCTAAATTCCCGTGGGCCCCGAAAAGCCAGGACCTCCTGCGGTACGGATGACGCGCGTAAAAAGTTTTAATTCAATTGTCCCGGCTCGATGCTTAACCTCGCCCTCCGGCCAAATGTCCCGGGGCGCAAAAACCGCGAGTGGGTAAGGCCGTCACGCGGCCGCGGCTTTTATTTCCCCCGGTGTGCGCGTTTATTTGTTCTCGAGAGATTCCGGGAAATCCAGGGAAATGCCTTGCGACCGACATAATCAATCGGATTAATCCTTGGGTTGCGCAAGACCGCCTCTATATAAAACGGCCCATAAATCCGAATAATAAAGCGGCCTATAAAATACACTCCATCGTGCAAAACATGACCTCCGGCTCGCTTGTGTGTGTGTATAGATGTACACGTGCAGACCCGGCGACTCGCCGACTTTGCTCGAAAAAGTCGCGCCGTTTTTTTTTTTTTTTACACCAGCTGGGCAGTTTTGTAAAAGGCTTTCATCGGCACTTCAAGCGCAGGCCCGGGTGAAAAAAAAAACAAAGAGGCCGACCGACGCGGCTATAACGGCGTCATCGGACGTCCCGAAGAAAGCTGATATAAATCCCCCCCGTGGGCGAGTTGAAACGCGGGCGCGTGGGCGTACTTATCCCCGCGGCGAATAAATCGAAAATAAAGCGGGAGCGAACGGTCAGGGGGAATAAATTTGTCCGCCCGGGCGGCTGTCGGCCCGCGGCTCGATTCCTCCGCCGGCGCCTGGGCCGCGCGGCCCGATACTCCGGACGACTCGCGTAATCCCGTATCATGAGCGAGGGGAGAGGCTTAGCCGCGACATCCGAGACAGGCCTGATCCCCTCCCACTCCGGCGGCTCGGCCCCCGACCCGCGCCGGTCTCCTTCCGAGGGGCCGAAGAAAAATTTGACCTGGAAAGGACGTGGGCTCGACTCGGCCAATCGAGTCATTGAAAAGCCGCGGATATTAATAGTGCCGAGTTCGCTAAGTGGCCGATAAATCTTGGAAAACCCGCGTGGCGGAGCCGCGGCCGAGGGACTACGTCGCGCCGCCCGGCGGATATTCCATTTTCCAAGATGAAATTTGTCTATACTCTTTCAGCCTCTCGATTTTGCTTCGAAGGGCTTTGCGTCTATCCAGACGATGCCTCAATTTTCCCGCCAGCTGTCTTGTAGTCGAGAGAGAAGTTTCTAACGAATAAAATCGAAAAACTGGCTAACAATAAGTCATGAGTAGATCTGACGCAAGAGGCGCGTGAGCAAAAACTGAGCGAATCAAATTGAAGGACATTGAGTCAAGCAAGCTCGATTTTGAACAGGATGGAACGTCATCTACTGCCGATATTCTTGTACTTTCTGAAGAAATACTGTCAAAGATAAAGTCGAGATGTAAGTATACTAATAGACAGAAAAGTTAACAAATACCAGATTCTTTAAAAGCCTGATCATTTTTCACGCAGCGAGTTGTTCTACCTTCTCCAGATTTAATCAAAACTTTAGATTTAACAATATAATATTATATAACAAAAATTTTGAAAAGCAAGAGAAACTCAATATTTTTTATCTACAGTTCTTATTTTTCTGCATCACTGTAGTAAGTTTTTTGATCATGGTGGTTACTGAAAAGTTTTGGAAACTTCCTCGCGTTTGCTATAATGTTGTGCTTGAAGAACTATCTGTGTGGGTGTATATACTTCTAAGATAAAGCACAAAAATAACGAAACACAAACTCTTATTTCTTTCTGATTCTAAAAAAATCTAAAAAAAAAATGGAAATGGATACACGAGAGAATTGAAGCATCCTCGGAAACATCTGCAAGACCAGCAGAAAGGTATCGTTCAATCTATTTACGTTATATCCGATTTACGAACTGACTCGATTAGCGGTTACGGTTCCATTACAATGGTTCGAAATATAATAAGTAAAATTTATCTTCCGCTAGCGAAAAAATAGCCGAAAAACTTGCGGTCTAATAAAATTATACTCTGTAACCCGCGCGTAACAACCGAAGCGTAGTAGGTTGTTTTCAGAATTAGAACGTAACAAAGATAACAATTTACACGTTTGCCGGCGGCTGCCGCAGGAGGACGGGGAATTATTACACTCGACTTAATTCGAAGCGATCGGGAGCGCGGGGGGGAAAAAAAAAGCGGATCCCTCTTTTGAGCGAAAGCGAGCCGGGGGCAAGAAAGCCCGGCGCAGTCGAACTCAACTGGTTACGTATGTGTGTATACACATGCACACAATAAAGGCGGGGGCCCCGGACGTAAGCGGCTCCATAACGGCAGAAAAATAATAATCGGCCGCTCGCTTTCGTTGCATCCACTAACGCGCGTAATGCGAGGCTACTCGTGGCGAAAATCCCGAAAAGCCTGAAAACGATATATATATATATATACACAGGTATCCGCCCGCGGCGACCCTCGTCACGTAACCGCGGCCGGAATAAACAAAAAATAAAGACGGGCCGCCGATAAAAATATAGGCGGAGGGAAAGGAGCCAGGTGGAAAAGGCCGAGCGCGTGCAGGCGGCTCTGTATATGTATCTCCCTTTGTGCGCATAGCGAGGAGTTTTACCGCGAAACTCGGTGTCGTCTTGGCGTTCTACAGCTGGCGCGGGCCTTCCTTTCGCGCTCCAGGATTAAGACTCGCTGTATCGCGGGCAAACATTAGCCCGGGAGTCAGGGGCGTCTCCTGCGAGAGGAGTTATGCAAGCCGACCGACTGTGGCCGAAGGCAGTGTTATCTCGAGCGCGGAGAGATCGTGGCCTGCATGGCGAAAGAGTTGCCTTCATCTTGCACTGGGTTAACACTTGAATTAGGGACTATCGAAGGCCTGTGCTCGAAGGAGGGGATTTCCCTTTTAGGAAAATAGGAGGAAGCCCGGGGAGGAATTCCCAAGGCTGTCTCGGCTCAATCGTCATTACGAGGAATTTGACTGGCTCGGGGGGGCAGTGCCCGGGCCCTGCCAATTTTTCTCGGTGAAATAAAAAAAAATAAACGAGGGGGTATTTTATCAGCGCGTCTCGGGGCCGCTCCCGAGGGTTCCGCGAGTGAGACGTGCACATCTTGGGCGACGCGTCCACGCGCCGCAGGAAATTATTGCCGGCCCTCTCCATCGACCGGCAAATCCCCTCGGTGAGGCTGTCCCTCTTGTGTTTTTTTTTTTACTCCTCGCGCTGTCGCCGAAGGCGAAGACAAGGACGCGGACCGACTGACGCGCGTGCCCCTCCCCTTTTTTTTTTTACGCCAGTCCTCCCGAGACCGGCCGAAAGCGAGCCCCCCGCAAATGCAAGCGCGATCGGTTATTGCGGATACTAACCTATTGCCTGTCTTGGCAGGGGCAGTTTTCACAGGAGGTCGAAGGCGTTTTCGGCGGAGGGCCGTACGCGTATACATTGTGCTGCCGGAATATAAGCGGGCGGCTTGAATGATCGGGAAGGAATATAAGGGATACATACATAAGGCTTTGTCGGCCGGCCAGCCGCGCGTACGTATTTATATATATACACACGCATATGTGTATCGAAAAATAAAAAAAAAAAAGTTTCCGAGGAAAGCGGCCCCGCAGGCCGAGCTTTTCCCGGGAGGCCCGGCTCCCGTCGGGGGAGGATGCCCACGGTGAGCGGCCGCGACATTGAGCCAACTCGGTAAAACATCTATGCGTGTATTCCCTTTGCCGGGTGGAAGTTACATTCACTCGGGGAGAAAGGCATTTTTTTTTTCTTCCCCCGGGCGCGGTAAACACTCGGCTGCAGGCGGGGCGCACAAAGGGACCGGCCGCGGGCCCGGGCCCACAAAAGGAGCAACTCGACCCGCCGCTAAGCCCGGCTAGCCGCCCGGCCTCGCCTTAACGAAGGGCCCCGGACCAAAACAATCTTCGCGGCCGATTGCATAATTAACCGTGAGGGCCAACAATGCCGCGGCCGCTTATCCGCCCCGACTATAAAGCCGGGGCAGAAGTACGAGGGGGCCGCCCGCGCCGGGCCCAGCCGGGCGGAAAGGGCCCCGGGACCCATCGGACGTATTATTGTCCCGGTCCTTCCGGGCGGGCGCGCCCCAATCGGGGCGCCGGAAGAAAATAAAGGCCCGGCTTGCGGCTCGAGCTTTGTCTTAGGAGGCCCCGGGAGCTTGCGGAGAGTCCCTTGGGAGAGTGGGTCGAGAGCTTTTTAGGAGTCGCCCTGTCATTGGGACAATTAGCGCCCTCTGCCCAAGGAGGACGCGAGCCTTTGCCACCGCGGAGGTCCCCCGGTGCGCCCGACGGCGCCGGAAAAAGAAACCCGCGCCAAAACAAAGTGCGCCGGGCTTGACGCGGGACGATGTAAGCTAACGCGGGCTTATTAGCCGCAGTGCTTCTTCAGATTTTTAATTCCACGCTCGCGGCTTCTCGCATGTTTCATGTTCTTGACTAATAAAGAGCTGTGATTAAAGCCCCGGTCTTTTAGTCTCTCGTGGCAATCCCACTCTGTATAATGCATTTAGAAATAAATTGTACAAAAATTGAATTTTGCACATTTTTTTAACTAGTAAGACATTCATAAAATCTTCAGCTTTAAATAGGAAAAATAAAATTAAATCGGCCAGTTACCAAAAAACTTGTTGGAAAATCATTTAATTTTCTGCCAGGTACTTGCAAGCCAAATATGAAATTCTTTAGAAATAAGATTCAGATAATGATTAAAAGTTTAAAATTAAACAAAGAAATAAGTTACTTGCTAATCAGTGCAGTATGATGTAAGGAATTAATGAGGTAGATATTTCATACAACTTGTGTGTATATAATATGTAAAAATTACTACATATTTTGAGTTATTTAAGAAGTCTTTTAAAAATGAAGATTCTCATTTTATTATTTTTTGCCATTATTTGCATAGTAAACATAGTTGCAGAGGGTAAAACAATTACACGTTTATTTAAATAGTTACTTAGATTATACTTTTATTATCCTATTTTATTACTTCATCTTCTAAGTACTCATTATATCTAAAAATCATCTTACAAGCCTTGAAAATAAATAATAACAAAGTAATTGAATTAATTACATAAATAAATAAATATATATATATATACTAAAGAATGATCACATGGAATCGCGTCATTTTTTAAAGTATATTTTTAATACATGTAGTAAGTAAAATAGATTATAATATATGTCGCTTGTGTTTTGATAATTGTACGTAGCTTCGATCTGGGCGAGCACATTTTTACCTATAACTGTAATAATAAAGCTCGCAGATAAATTTTTTATCTTCATGAGATAATGACTTTTCAATGTTTTATATATTTGAGCATTTATAGCATGACAGCGTCCTTGATTTTTATATTTTTTATATTGCGTATAAACATAAATACCTTATATAATGAATTTATTTTTCTAGATTATAATACTTGTATCGCCAACTGTGAAAAAAGTAAGCGTTTTGCCTCATTATACTTCCTATTATATATCGTAACATTTGATTTTGAACAAATATATTCGCCATATTTATTTTCTTATTATCTAAATCTAAATCGGACATTGGGATATGCAGTAATCCCAAAAGCATAAAGTATATTTGTTTTTTATTTCAAAGTTTAACCTATTTATTAGAAAATTTGAGCCTGAATCTCATAAGGTCTCGTAAAAAAAGTATAATTTCTTGTATGTTATCTTTTTCAGCATGTAAAAAAAATAAGTTTTTCAAATGTTTATCGAACTCCAGCGAGAAGGAAGAATGCCTTCGAAAATGCGCGTAATTATCTTTCTACAATTTACACGTTCTAAATGCGGTAAACAATATATAAATTGAATAATTAATAATGAAATGAATGTATATTTGTTTAGAAATAGGTTTGGATAATATCAATCAACACTCATAAGGTATATACATCGCTGATGATGCTTGAGAAATAGAAAAGTTAAATAAAAAAAAATAATTACATCAAGAAATTACTTATTTTGTATTTATTATAGATAGTGTGTATTAATGTAAAAAGATACAATAAAATAAAATTTGTAGCCAAATTATTTTACTTAAACCTGTTTTATTTTAAAATTTGTTAAATTTCAGCCATTTATGAGACTAAATTTCATCTGATTTAGTCTTTAGTTCGAAAGTAATTTTATAAAGATATGTAATTTGTGTGAATCGCATATATCCATTATATTTATATTTATTCCCATTTATTAAAGTCTCGAGTTCAATCTATTTCTTCTCAAGCGAACGTTCTATAGTTGATTGGTTTTTCGTTCTTAAACCCCCTAAACCTACCAAAATAACATTGGAAAAAGACATATTTATAAGTAAAAAGATCTGTTCTTTTCTAATCTGTATGCAAAACGTCCACTTAAGAAAGAGTGGATTAATGCAGGATATTGTTCAATTCTTTAGATAACAATAAACGATCATAATAAAATGAATAAGTAGTTAATATTGCAAAAATTAACGGATATATTCAGATATAAGTCTTTATACATGTTTGCTACATACTATTGGGAAATTTTCATTTAAATCTATTTTTCAGTGAATAAAATAATGGCAATCTCTTTCAAACTGTAACCAAAAACTTCAACTTATTTGAACGATTTAAAATTCTGTAAAAAAACAGATCCGAAAAATATAGCGTATCGTAAGTTGCGATCAGTATGGACATCATATTATGATCATAAATTAATAAAGTAGATCTGAATTGGATTTAATAAATACTATAAGTATAATAGTGTAGATATGCATCTTCACACCTGACATATCATGTGCACACAACATGCTCTTAAAAACAATATAATTAGTAATGCACGATATTGTATTATAGAAAATGTATCGCACAATAATAGTTATTACTTAAAGACTCAAATATTAATGTTTTCTAATGTATATTGGAGGCACTTAAGTTGAGAGTTAGACAAACACATGAATTATTTGATAATCAATGTAAGAGCACGTAAGAAAGTAAAGCGATATATATTTAAAATAAACTGATCTTATAAATAACAATCCATATTTGTTGCTAGGAGTTAGTTTGCATTTTTAAAAACAATATAACGACAGTCATAACAAGTTTGTTAAAAATGAAAAGTTTCATTTTTTTCCTTCTAATAATTGCTAACATAATAAACTTAATTATGGCTGGTAAGTATATAAATATTGTATTTTTATTACCTTACACTTGATTTGCATCTTTTATATATTGAATAAATCATTTAATTTCTATATTTATTTAAGAAATCATTAGAACTACGAATAAATAAAAAATAACATGAAAGCATGACTATTATTTTATTACCAAAAAATCATATCTGTAATGTTGATACATTTGTGTATATGTATGTGTGTATTACAATAAATAATTTTTTTATTTATAGATTACACTTCTTGTATTCACAGGTGTGAAACAGGTAATATTTTGTTATTATGTCTTATTCAACTCTTAAAACGCTTAGTTAATATTACATTTTGTTACTTAGTTTCCAAGTTCAGAAAGGATGACGTAGGAGAGGAATTCGACAACTTCCAATCTTGTAATAAGAAGTGTACTCTATAGTATAGAAATAATCAAAACATATATACATAAGAAATAAAAATTAAAAAGAATGACTAGAATTAAAATTATAATTAATAAAATAAGGAAAAGACTGTAAATTAAATATGAATAAGAAGAAATTGATTTGTATATTAATTTAGTCTTCAATTTATATTTTTAAATTAATAATTATAATTAATAAATAATAAATAATTAATAAACAAATAATACTAAATAATTAATTTTAATTACATCTGTCCCAATAGGTCGCATTGGGTGGAACTTTATTTAAAATTGAAGTTGTTTCATTTTGATCTTTTAGTATTTTCTCTTGCCTTGCAGCCTTGCTTTTTCGTTTTAATTAACAGTTTTCAAACTTTTGCTAAACGATTGATCAAAATCTTTAACTAAAGAAAATGATCAACAGTTACTCTTCAGCCAATTTTAGTTTACTAATGTTTTACCAGGGCTACGTCAATGTAACCAAGTTAATTTGAATAATTGAATTTTTTATTTTTATTTAGTGCTGCTGTAGCGCACAAGAATAAATTATTTCATTTTATTTATTGACTCGAATTATCCGCGTTTGATGGATCTGTTTTTTGGACTTGCCTGACGAACCTTGCTTTCAACCTTGCTCTATATAGTGCGCACACAAATTACATGAAAAACTTCTGTTAATTATTGTATGCCTATGATAATGAGATGTTGGGTCTCGAAATAGAGGAGAATTGGATTGATTAATTTGTACAAGAGAAAATAAAATTAGTAAATTCGGTCCATAATTTAAATTTTGAATATTTAACTGTACATTTGCGATTCCCTGAATAAATTTTCAGTACTTAGTTAATTTAAAGAAACGAGTGTATTTTCATTCTCAAATATCTTTCTTCGCATGAATCGCATGAATACATAAAACTAATGGACCTAGTAAATTAATTTGATTTCTTGTACGAACACCCGTCGCGGGCAGTAGTGGATTCTCTTCGTTAGATTCAGTCGACCCCCTTATGGCCGCGATGGCGCTATAGCAGTGTTTAAAGTAGTTGATACGAGAAACGGGGTGGATTGATGCGGCAGTAAATTTTTGTGTTCTTTTCCACGTCACAATACATATTACGCTGCTTATTATAAACTTAGACATTTATTATAGTGATTATTCTCAATCTCGTTTAAAAACTCCTATTTGATTTATTGCTTGTCGTTCTATGCCAGTCAATTAATAATATTGAAATAATGGAATTGATATTGGATAATTGAAAGGTTACATACCTGATCAATATAATATAATAATGTGCATTAATATGTCGGAAAGATGCCTAATAGTGGGAAAAAAATAAGAAAATTTAATTAGGTCACAGTAAAGCTCTGGTGGTAAAGCCACTGCTTATATACAGGGCTAGGAGGCAAAAAGGTGAAACGGCGAGGGAGCGCGGAAACTCGGTAGGAAGCGAGAGAAAAAGCAGAAGGAGGGAAGCATCGGTTCAACTGAAAAGATGGGGAGAAAGTTACAAAGCAAATGATGGAAGGAAAGAGAGGAGCGAAGCCGAGGTAGCGGCTTTGAGCTTTCGCGCAGGGCTCGAGGAAGCGAGACGGGGGGTGGAGGCTCGGACGGGGGCTGAGCGATACGTGCCGAAGTCGTAAAGGACGATAGCCGGGGCCCCGGGAAGAAAAGCTCATTAACGCCACGAAGCACTTGAAGTCGAGCGAAGTAATTGCGGAATCGGACCAGGAGATTCGATTGGCCGCGGCGTCGGCGGCAAGCGCACACCCCGAGGCTTTTCCGTTATTTCCCCTCGAGCGGCGCCTCCGCCCGGGCTTCCTTCCTCCCCCGGAGGTGGCCGGCGGCCTCGCCCGCGGCGTTACAATCCCTTCGCGGGGTAACGAGGGTAGCGCGGAATGAGCACTCGGAGTCTAAGGGCTCTCTCCTTTTTTTTCCCCGTTCATATTTATCCCCGATGACGACAACAATCGCACCGTGTTGTTCGGCGCGTGAGAATCGGCGGGACTTCCGGGGCGCACCGTAGCCCCGTGGGTATTGATTTCCGCGGCGGCGGCCAGCGGAGCGCGGACAGGTGCCGCTTGGATTTATGTCGGTTATGGATCGGTTGCCGCGATTGCGGTAATTGTAATATTCAACGAGTCGCGGATTGGATTGAGCTTAGCCCCCGCGAGGGGCCGATCGCCCGATTAAAGTGCCGCCACACTGCAATTAGTTAAGTGCTGTGCACGCCCGACGACTCGTTCGCATGCACGGCCGACGCGAGTGCATTTGTCTCGGCGCCGCTCTTCCTGCCCGCCCGGGATTTAAAAGCCAAGCCTCCCGGCGCCCCGGGGACAATTAGTAGCGAATCGACAATCGCGGTGCGCCCGCGGCGGCAGATGTAAGTCACGGCGGCGTGCATTTTCTTACCCGGGCTTGTCTTGCTTTCCTCTAAAATTATAACTTGCTCCTGTTCATTCGCATGCACCGGCTCTTGTTTGTGTGCCCAGGTTTAATTATATGCTAACGTGTAGAGAATGCCTCGAAGGGAATCATGCAAGAGCTCGGCTTGTATTTATATTCCAAGTAATTGAATATCTCGTTGGAATGAGCTTTAAATGAAAGTTCCCTCGAATGCCCGATGTTACTTGAAACAAATAAATCTCGGATTGTTACTTTATATTTAGAGCCTGCCTACAGTTTGTTGGCCTTTCGTCATAAAACCTCCCATCTAGCAAAAGTTAATATTGATTTATTCTCAAGGAAACAAGCAACAATTTTTTTTTTTTACTCGCTACAGGCATACGTATATATAGATTACAATTAAAAAGGCCACTTCCCGTTTTCCATTGCAGCTTTTGCTCGATTGATATATACGCCTTGCATATAAGGTACGATTTGCAAATGGTACACCGAATCGGCAGGGCGCGCTTAAAAGCCCCGGCCGAGCGTTAGCCCCCGCATTAGGTATATCTTTCAAGCCGCGCAGACAGACGCTATATACAACTCGGGGCCGAGTTCAGCCGTTGCCCGCGGCCTGGAATAATCGTCAGATCCGGGGGAATCCGTCAAGTTGCAGCAGCCTCTCCGTCATGGGCCGCGCGGCCGAGTCCCTCGTAAAATCTCCGAGGAGGAGCCGGCGGCCCCTGTCTATATTTGCCGAGGATGCATAATTGCCTCGCGAGGCTCTCTTTGAAATATCCGAAAATCCGGCTTGTTTATAGACGCGCGCGACGCCGGGGAAACTTAGGCCCCCCCCACTCCGCCAGGCAATAAAGGCCAGTTTTCCCGGGGCGCGGATACCGCTCCTCGACAAAAGGCCAGGAGGGCCGTCAAATATTTGCCCCGGGTACGCCGGTGGGGGGGGGAGCCGCACGCGTCCCTCGAGCGCTCCAGTGCGGCCCTGCGCGATATGAGAAACGTGCCTTCGCGCCTCCCCCGCTCCTTTGATCTGCCTTTGTTGCCGGGCCGAAGATCGAGATTCGCCGCGGGATCCCGGGCGAGTACGCTCGCAATTTTTTTTTGTCTCCCCCCCGCGTTTTTCGCCTCGATTAGGCCGGGTGCGCGCGGCCGCGTCCGGCCGCGGCCGTTCAATGGAATAATTTACCCGCCGAGTCGCTGGAAAAATCCCGCGAGCCATACATTCGACTCGGCATTCGTATAAAATTACACGGGATTCCACGCAAATTCAATAGGATGTTGTGCGTGTATCAGATTCTATTATATGCAAGATGCGGAAATCTGAATTTGCCCTCGAGTTTTTCCCCGGCGAAATTATGCGCGCTATACCGTCAAATTAAACGCATTTATTTATCTCTTGGTCAATTATGTTAATAAACAAACGTCGACTTCCCTAGGCAAATAATTAATTGTGCTCGAGAGGAACTTGGCCGGTCTCGTGAGTCTTACTCGTCTCATTTTCGAATTGAATTAAATTATAAAATTCAGCTTTTTATGCGCTCGAAAGCCTTTTCCATGTCAAAGTATTTTATGCGTAATACTATTAAAGTGTAATATAATAATTTAAATACTTAATATATGGATCGACCATACAAAATTATTCAAAATTTTCGCTTTAACACAGAGCCGAGTGCAATTTTACTAAAAATAACGTCGAATACACTCGGCTTGGAGAGATAGGCGAAATGTCCCACGTAACGTGTACGTAATCTATAAAAAAAAAATGCCTAAAAGTCCTTGAAAAAAATGTAAAATGACGTTCGGCACTTTGCAAAGGCAGCGGGCGCGAAGCGCAACGGCTTCGGAGTGAAACGAATACGCGGCACTAAATTTTTGCTCCCGTAGAATATATTCCGAGAGCGCGGGCCGTAGACCAAGTAAATGAAATTTTCCATTAACGGGCCGCCAACTCTATCTCGTTCCCCGTGAGCAAATTCGCCGGGAAGCAAAAGCCGACATTGACTCGAAAATAATAATGGCCACGCGTATTTAAAATCATCTGTCAGGCGTGCACGCGAATTGGCGCGTGTTAAAGTTTCGCCGGGCGATAAGCACTCGGGCGCGGGCGCGTGTATATATATATACGTGCGCGGGCGCATCGCCGGTAATACAAGCCGGGTCCAATATTCAAATCGAGGTTAAATAAACGACCGCTTAAAAAATCGAGCGGGATGCATTTCTCCCTTCTTTTTTTTCTCGCGCGATGCCGCCCCGAATGCTGGCTTCCTTTGGCCGGCCGAGGATGTAGGCTAATTATTTAAACGCACAAAACTGTCCAGTCGATTTAGATTGGTAATGGATAAGTGTCATAATTAATGGCCAACGTTTTCGAGACATGTACTTTTTTTTTTATGAATGATATAAATTAACGTATTCAATAGCTTTTAATTTTTTTGCTTTTTTTTTTTTTTGAAAAATTTAATGCCGTATTTCTGCAGACCGGGCTCGTATAATGGCGCCGAAAATCCGTAAATTCATTATAACTTTGAATACTAAAAATAAAAAATCATTATCAAATTAGTAAAATCAATTAGTTATTTTGACCGAATGGCATCAATTTTACGGCTCACTCGATGCTACAGAGTAAAGAGATGAAATATAATAAGTTAAGATACCTAAACGAGGCTTTAATGAAGATTCGAAGAGGTCGATCAGCTGCGGTACAAATCGACGTTACACGTGCCTTTTAATAAACCATTACGCGGGATCGATTAAGGGGCCGGGTGAAAAAAGAAAAGTCGATCGGCCCGCGGAAATGTCGCTCGGGCGGGTTTGCTTACGCGCGGGGCGGACCCGCGGCAGGAGCCGCGCAGGCGGAAGCGAGGCGGAAAAGGCGCGCGCCGGCCCGGCGATTATCGGTAATGGAGTAAGCGTGTTACAATGTATAATGTATTCCCTCGCGCAGGCGCTCGGGCGGGGGACGATAATGCGGCCGACGGCGCATCTCCCCTCGGCGCTCGCTCATAACTCGGAATCCGCGTTTATCCGGCCCGTCTTGCGGAGGTTAGTCGCTCCCCCTCCTCCACGGCTAACGGATTAAAGTGTAGTACACACCGGGGGCCGTAATCGAGCCTCGAATTGCCCGGCGCGCGTGTAACGGCGCCCGGCGCGCACGTATATATACGCGCCGCGCATAAGCGCGCGCTTGAGGGATTTACTGCGCAGGCGGCCGCGCAGATAGCCGCGCGCGCGTTATTCGTGCGCGAGCGCGCATTGAAGATAGCGTGGGATTTTTGAGGGAGGGGGAGAGAGAGAAAAAAAAAGGTTCGCCGGCCGTTCGGACGTGCGTGCATATATAGGGAGGAGAGCCACGGGCCGATCGGCCGCTTCCGCTTTCTTTTTTGGCTGGACTACTTTCAAAACTTCCGCCCGGCGCCCGGTCAGATTGAGTTCTGCGTTAAACGAGCGAACAGATAAATAACTTGTGTTGAAGCTTCGGTCCTAATAAATCAAGGGAATGGCTATAAGCTATATCTGGCCGATCTTTTTTTGCCCGCGTTCGTGTAGGAGTTGTTAATAAAAAGTCTAGTCGTTTCTCTCACTTGGCGAGTCTATCTCGCCTATAACCTATGTATAGCAACGTTTAGCAAGAAAACTTTTCCACGTATGCCGTTTTACAAAAAAATGCGTGTAACGCGTACTATTCTCATTTCCATGTTTGAGGTTGGCTGTATATATGAATTTATACGTGACATCAGTTACACCGCGGAGGTTACGTACTATTCTAAACTATAGACGTGATGCAATTAGGCAGCATTAGATAAATTCAGAATATCTATATATATATAGATATGCATGGCTTGACACGTTATGCTATCAGCGTAGGCGAAGGAATATTTAGTTAGTATTCAGTTAGTTTTCTAGCTTAAATTCCGCAAGAACAAGAGGATCGGTCGAGATTTGTGCCGCGGGCGGGAGGGAAAACCGCATTAAACAGGACATAATTTCTTTTCTCACATCGGGTCGTTATTTAGTTGTTAACGACGCTCGTGAATCGCGCTGGCGTGCAGTGGCAAAATTTAAATACGCCCCGTGCTCGAATAAGCCGCGATAATAAATCTCTATTCATAAATTTGTCGACTAATTGCGCGAGAGCGTAACATTGCTTTGATAATTTGGATTCGAGGATTGTGTGCTCTGCATATGCATCAGCATTCAGGAGTCTCCTGTCGCGGCCCCCGCAATCCCTTATGTATGCCGGGAGTTCCGGAAGTACCGCGGGCGCGTGCCCGCGAAAAGCCGCACCGAATTATACGCGGACCGCCCCGGCTAATCGCCCCCCCACCCGGTTTATGGATTATTTTTCGCGATTAATTGGCCAAGTTTTCCCGGGGCGGGGCTTGTTTGTCCGGCGATAAGGGGCCCGGAGTCATATACGTGCAGCCCGGCCGGCCTCGCGTGCCCCGCGCACCAACGCAAATAGCCAATTAGGGAATTCTGTAAATGGCTGTTTGTCTTTGGCCCCACCCCCACCCAACGGACTTGACACTCGCGCCTTCCCCCCCCCCTCGGCCGCCTATCGCGCCTTGTGCCTTACGCCCCGTTAATGCACGGCCTTGTGTATTACGCTTTTTGATTACGGAATCTCGTGAAAGTTGTAACGAGCCTCGTCAGCCCGATCTACACGGCGATAGTACTGCGACCTCGAGCGTATTTCCCTCAAAAAAAAACAAAGGGGGTTACTTTTGGAAGCTCGGCCACGCGCTGGACACAAAGCGCCCGCACGAGGTGGTATCGGCCGCGCCCGGTAATTAGCGCCACGGGATCGGACACAGGTAGTAGCGGGCGGTAATTCGATCAGTGCAGACTCGTCAAACGGAGGCCGCGACGAGATTCCAGGATTCACTCGCTCAATTATATCCGGGTGGCGCTACTTGGCCCCCCCCGCAGGAACTTCCACTCATTCAATTATTAATCGCGATCCATTTGTACCGGCAACTCATCTAACTTTGCACATCTGCCCCCCCCCACCCACACCCCCGGGCACAACTTTTGCCCCCGAATTAAAATAATAAACGCCCGCGGCCGCGGCCTCGTTAACAAACCCATTAAAACGGGGCGCGGGGAGAAAGAGTCGGCCGCTCCTTCCAATTCATTAACCAAATCGCGGGCCCCTCGCCGTCCCCCGGCGGCCCGCATTTGCATGTCGGCGGGAGGAAATTGAATATCGACGGGCCGGGCGGCCCCTGACGTTTCCGGATAACGGCCTTTTTTTTTCCCCCCCCTCCTTATCTCCCGCGGCGGGCTCAGTGCACCCGAGTCTTCGCCGGGCTAATGGAAGCCGGCCTTATCTCCTCCGCGTGGCCGGCGGAGCGCGAGGAGGGCCGAATCGGCCATTGTCTCGCGCGTCCCCGCGTGCGTGTATGTATAAGCGAGCCGCGCAGCGAGACGTGCGCCCCGCCCGCGCCGATTGTATATAACGGCCCGGCCGAATGGAATTCTTAGCGCGCGGGCGGCAGATTAAGGGATGGCTTTGACTGTTTTTTTTTTTTTTTTTTTCGCTAATGCCTTTTCCGGGGCTCTGCCTGGCCGCGGGCCGCTTGTCCGGGGAATCCCCCATTGTTCCGCAATTTTTGTTTTGTAACTTTTCGAAGAATTATGCATATATGGCGAGCGGGCCACTATCGCCGGGGATTAATGGGCCGGTGCTCGCGGCCGCTTCACCGGAACTAAATAAAAAGTTCATAAACCAAATGCATATATATAATATTCTCATTGTTCTTACACGTGGATCGGGATGATCAGCCCGGCTTATATATACGCCAAGGCTGCCCGGAAAACAAAGCGGCGCGCGCAGTCGAAGCTTGACATCGGCGCGGAAAAATAATAAAAAAAATAATTTTTTTTTTTTTATTTTAATCACAGGCTTCGGGGACGACTTTACGAGGTCGTTTTAAAGCCCGGCTCTTTAGGCGCGATATGGCACCCGGCGCGGTCGACTGTTCAACGCGGCTTTGTCCGCGGTCGCGCGGCCTCCTAAAAACCGTTCAAATATTTATCCGGCTCGGTCAGCCGCAGGGGATGAGGCGGCCCCCGAAGCATTGTCTCGGCCGCCTCGACACCTCGGGCCGTAAGAAAGCGTTGTACATATACATATACGTCCGCTTATTATACGGCGCGCGACGACAAGGCCCCCGTGGATTTATCGCACCCGGGAGAAACTCTTCGCGGGCAATAATACAAGGCGCGAGAGGAGGCCGCCGCGCTAACGCGTGTTTCCGATATATATCGCCCGGTATAATCCATATTTACGCGGGTAATCCGGCCATTAGCGCGGACCGACTCGGAGTTATATATATATATATGCATTCGGCTGCCGCGCACGGCATCGCGATCCTGCGGGCTTTTTTTCCCCCGCACTGCGCCATCCAATTGCGCCGAGTAAATCAAGGGCCGCTGTCGGATGCACTCGGCCGCGCCGATCTCCGAGGGCCGATCGATCGCCCGCCTTACGTCTAATGGGACAGCGGCTATTGTTGTCCGCCCAAAGTTACACGTTCGAATTATTGAAAATCGTGAAATGTATGGAACTTTATCCAAAGTTATGGTGGTGGCCGTAGAAACTTGAGCGAGATGCCGTTAATACTTTAGATTAAGAATATTATATATATTGAAGATATCAACTCTTTATATCAAGTATCCGCATAACATGAATTCAAGATTTGAATCTAATAAATTTCATAAACTATTACTCAGCTTTTATTAAATTTCTCACATTCATCATAAAGTATTTGATTGTTTTTTTAAACCGTCCTGTTTTATTTATTAGATATTGAGGATCTGCTATCCTTAAGCTTCAAAAATATGATACAACTTTAAAACGTATAAATAATAAAGAACTTGTAAGAAGTTAGAAAGTTCGGTTTCCCTATTCTCGTTAAAACTATTGCAATTAAAATTAAACTTTGTACTTAGTTACGTTTAAATGATTCATAATACAAGATATTACCCTGCCTACATTAATGACGATAAGCAAAAATAAGCAACAATAATTAGCTGTAATTTTCTTTGTTGTAATAAATGCTAGTAACTAATTTAATTAGATCAAAATCAAAAATATTGTTTTACATGAATTTCGTATTCAGCTCGATATATCGTATTATAATTTAGTGCAAGTACAATGTGTTTTCATGACGATTGTAATAATATCTTATCGTTACAATATTAATGCAGCCAACAGTTTGGCTAACCAATTCTGAATTAATATTCAGTAATTGAACACAGAATGTAGTTACTCTAAAGCATATATGAATTTTCTTACCTAATATTAAGTAATAATCGAGAGCCGAAACTATCACCAAATCGAGTCGATACATGGCTTTATCGAATCTCAGCCTGACGCCGTTCACTATCGCTCAACGGTAAAAGCGTTTACGAAAGACAATAACAAAATGAAATATATGTACCGTTATGAATTCATGAAGGATACAGCAGGCGAGGAACGGCGCTTCCTTTATTAGCGGGACACAGCTCGCAGCTTGCCGAGTAATTTCTAATTGAGCAAGTCTTACCTGGAACAGAGAGAAAAAGTAAAGGTGAACGAGGGTCGATTTTCAGAGTAAATCAGAGGGCAATTTAACCTAATCGCGACTCCTTATAGCCGCATGCATCTCTTCTCACACCCCAGAGCGGAAATCAGCGTCGGGCGCGCGGGCGCGTCGTGAAAGATAACGATCTTAATAACTTACTTAAGCGCACAGCCGGTTTTAAAGGGTAACTCGAAACTCGCCGAGGCTGCGTGCGCACCTAATACAGGCGCGCTCGGCACCCGGTAGCCGTACACCCACGCGGCGTAAGCGCGGGGCTCCTATTCATTCGGCTTTGCGATCGAGAGACAGGATGCGCAGGCGCTGCTCCTCTCGCTCCTTGGTCCCGCGCTCCTCTTTCACTCGAGCCTCCCCATCCCCCCCCCACCTCTTAGCCCTCTATCACTTTTGCTCTCTTTCCGTGCACGTATATATATATATATATACGTATGCCTCTCGACGCACAGGCCCGCGCGCCCGCGTAATATAAAGGCGAGCCGCCGCGTTCACTTTGTAATCCTCATCAGCCGAGTTATGGAGTGATATAACTGAGCTTTTTACGCGTTGGCTGAACCTCTTCATTTGGGCCGCACTCGCCGCGGGTGCGGCTACCGGCATGCTGTTATGACTCACGGCTCCTGCCGTAAAATCGCTAATTGCTAATTGAATGATGGCGGACTTTTATGAGGAGTTTTATGCCCACGCGGCCCCTATGCTCGCACTTTGTTTTTCTTCGACTCCCGCGCTGAGTGGAGGACTCTGATGTCCCGTCCTGTCAATTATCTGGGCCTTTGTCGCGTACACGAGGACCGGGGGGTGTGGGGTGGGGGGGGGGGGGTCGAGTGTTACGCACGGCGCTGGAAATAGTCCGCGATCGATTCTTGATTCCCTGACACTTGTGGCCCGTGAATAGCGCTTTTACAAATTCAGGGTCAAAGACTCTGGGCAAAATGACGAGCGGCTGGAATGTATTTATGGCATGCCGCGTGTCGAGCAGTTCAAAGTGTAAAATTGAGCATGCGAGGTATTACTCGGTTTAACAATTGCAAAAAATATCGCATTTATTCCCAATGCATAAAAAATATGACGGAATATTGACTTTTTAAAACGATGAAAAGGGTTCAACTTCTGTCGACTACTCGATACTTCAGTTTTCGAATTCTTCGTGTTCTATACACAGAAGAAATATACTTTTGCGTATTTTTATTGAATAAAATTGGTTTTGAGCGTTCTTATTTTGATATCTTACATGTGATTTCCCCCTTCAGAGTAAACTCGAACTGTATTCGAAACCAACTTACTGCATTACTTGGTACATTCAGATGCGGTTGAAGGATGCTACGAAAATTCAAGAAAAAACTTACAATTCTCGAGCAGTGGTTGGGAAGTTCTTTGCCTCCGTGCACTTTTCAGGTAGTATTCACATACTTTTATTAGTTTCCATTAAAAAAAAGCGCAAGAAGAAGTAGCTGGAAATTGATTATCAGATGCAGTGTAGCAACCGTCTATCTTCCTTCACATCTCGAGGCAAACACAACAATTTCCTCATCAACTGGTTGCATAGAATTGAACGCTCCATAAATGCTTACACCAGGGGAGCCACCAAAAAACAGGAGCGGCAATGTTGCCCTAACCCGTTAGTGCGCGATCTTTCCCAGGCTCGCGGCCAATGACATACTAAAATTTTCAAGGAAGAAATCTGGAAAGCAGGAGATAGCCCGAGAAAACCGCCTTGAGAATTCCCCACTTGGAGGTTTGGGGGGAAAAAAAGGCGGGAGTGCCGCGCGTGGCTTCCTACCAATTTGAAGACCGGTAAGCAGGAGAACGTATCTATTGGCCGGCATCGGGTGTAAAAATGGCTAAACAGCTGGCGGCCCCCTCCATTCGCGGAAATCGCCCGCTGACGATCGCGCCCCGCGCGAATTTTAATCTCCTCGCGGCGGGTGCGCGTTCGCGGAACAATCTTCCCGCTGTAATGACGTAACGAGCCTCGCGCCCCGGCTAAGCGCCGGGAGAAAAAGGGATGAGCGCGAGCGAGAACTCGCGAAATCATTTTGCCCGGTAGTCGGCGTCAGCCGGGCTTTTTCCTTATTGCGCCCACTGTTTTTCCGTCCCTCGCGCACTCACTCGCTCATTGTTTATCCTCGCGCATTTTACGCTAGCTTTCTTTAGTAGGCTGCGCTTTTTAGGTAACCGCTCGGAATTTAAATATACCTTTTCCTCTGCTCGCTTCAAAGTATTTCCGCCGAGTGTGTTTACAACCCTTTTCAAAATTAGCCCATGGAGTAAAAGCTTCTATGTAGAGATTGAAATCTCGGTACTCTATTTATACGCACATTATTGATAAAGGCATTTGCAAAGAAAATTTTTCTATTACTTACTTTCTATATATGCTTTCAATGTTTTTTAATACTCTCTTTTCTTAAGGACCTACGAAGAACTAGTATAAGTGGGAAGTGTATTAATACAACGCACATAAATTACCCGACATTCGTTTTCTGATAGATTTTTTATTTTACTATTTTCATATTTATTTTAATCGCATTTTTTGTTTGTAAATACATGTATGTATACATTTTCTATGTAACGTTTAGACATTTAGAAATACAAGCTTCGTATTTTTTAGTCTCGGCTGGCGACATCTTTTTTCCTATCCTAGCATCTAAAAAGCAAGATGTATATCATAAAACATGATATTTTTATAAGTTAAATAAATATAAGAACAAAAATATTATTTATACCTTGTTGACACTTTAAGACACAAGCATTATAACCTGTAAAAATATTATTTATTAAAATTCATTCGTCATAAATTGTATTTCAATATAATGTAGAAAAATGTATTTAAAAATGTTATAGTATTATTTTTAATTTCTTAATATAATAAATATTCTTTTAAATTTTTACTGCAACGAGTTTTCTAAATTAATACGACTATAGACTATGGTATTCATCTGTAAAAATTCACTAATTTATGGCCGATGTGCAGTTGATAAAATGAATCCTTAAATCCATAAAATTACCCTGTAAACAGGATTAAAATACTAAGAGAGATAATGATCGTATCTATTGAACTATGTAATTAGAAAATTTTTATTTAATTATAAATCAAAAGCAATAACTGATTTATATTCTTAACACTTTGCTCATACAATTGAGTAAAAATTGATCTAAATTTGCACTAGAAAAAATATACAAAGCTAAGTTGATTATATGGATAAATGTTTATTTTCTTACCAGCCATAGTTAAATTAACAATGCAAGAAATTATCAGAAAGAGAAAAATGAACACTTTCATTTTGAAAAATATTTTTTCCTACAAACATCTTTCGTTTAAAAATCTACAGCTTATTTATATAAATATAGTATCTGTGAAACATCATTAAATCAAAACTAACGTGCCTCTGCATTGATTAAATTTATGTATGCCTTTGTCTAATTCTAAATTTAAGTACCAATCACGTTTTTGTTTTACTAACTTGGAAGTCAAAAGGCAAAATAAATTTTTGAATTCATATCTATGCAAAAAAAATAAAAATTAATATATTACACTAAATTTGACTTTTTTGCATTTGTTTAAAATCTAGTATTCATTGAACACATCTTCTATATGTCATGTATATGTTGATCAATTTTTTTATTATCAAATTTAGACATATAATGATTGTCAGGATTTTATTTAAAAATTGAATATAATTGAATAACAATTTAGGTTATCTGTGCTTTTTGACCGATTTCGCACCACTTGAGTTGGCTAAAATTAAATTAATATTAGCCAAGAAAAGAGCAGCCAAGAAATAGTCGACAACAATAAACAGTGACAGTCAATATTGACATTTGTCTCAGTGTAAAATATTTAAATAGCTCAAGATATAAGAAAAAGGATCGTATGAAAAGAAAAATTGAAGCAGTTAGTCGCCAAGGAAGTAGATTGAAAATACGGTGCTATATGTGTCAAAAGATCCAAGAGGCGCTGACAAGTCGATATAAAATTTGAAGGAAGCTAGCTTCCATTGATCCGAGAGTCAGGTGTAAACTTGGAGAGCCGATGCTTTTGGAAAAAGCACCGGGAGCCCCTTCTGAAAACGCCGGGGAAATCGTGGCGATTAATGAAAGCAGGTCTGGAAGGGTCAGACGGGCTCGGGTGCCATTAGAAATATTATCTCCCAGAAGCGCGAGGGCCGCGCTCAAAGAGATTGCAGAAGCGGGCGCGCGAGCCCCGGGTGCAATTCGGTTTGAAAGGCGCCTGGCGCTCCGGCCTAATGGATCGCTAAATAGTCAGGGGGCAGTTAGCGCGGGGCCGCTCGAGAAGACGACGGCCAAGCTGCCCGGGGCGCCCGAAAGGAAGCCTAGAGCGGCTCGTAAAGCGCGAGGAGGAGGCGCGGGGAATACATGCATGCTAAAGGGGACCCGGGGCGGGGCAGGAGTCGAGGCGGCGGCGGCTTCCTCGGCGTCGTTAAAATTCTGCGTGCGGCGCACTCGCGCAATTATCGCAGGCGGACCGGCCGGGATCGAAGGGCCGCGCGGTAATAGGCCGGGCGCAAAACGCCGGCGGCCTAGCCTTAAAAATTTAAACGCGCATACCCGGCCGGCGCGCATACGTAAGTCGGCCGATTGTTTCGGAGGCGCAAAAAGACGGGGGCCGCGGGGAAAAAGGGCCGCGAGATTTCTATCCGCCCCGGAGGAAATTGAACGGCCGCGCGGGGACGGGAGCCGCCGGGAAAATTCAGCGGCCGAGTTGATATTCGTCGAGGGGGAAACAAACAAAAAAAGAAAGGCGCCCAGTTGTCGAAGATTGTTTCTGAATTGCCCGAGCCGGAGGAGATGGCTCACCCCTTTTTTTTTATTCCAAATATATCCCGCACGCTTTGCTTGTCAAGGTGCGCTTGAGATTGCAGGACGGTATATATAGTCAATCCTTAAAAGCACGAGGATTCGGGGCTAAGCGAGAAAAAGTCAAGATTGCTCTCAAAGAATATCCTGTCGTGCCTTTTGGCTTCGAATATACCCTCGATTCTGCCGACAAACTGGACAGAGCCTTGTTTAAATTTCAAAGTATAAATATTATCTAGATACGGTAGGAAAGAAAACGAATAATTTCACGCAACTTTGCATAGTGGGATTTTTAAGTTAAAAGCAAAGCAAGAGGAAAACTACGGCCGGTCACATAATAAATGGCTGATGATATAATAATGGCGAAATGACGGAGAAAAATGTATTTTTTATTAAATTGCGATTATTAAATTTTATAGTAAAATTATATATAATTTATAAAACAATCAATAAAGTCGAGAGGAAAACCTGTTATCGGGATGGATTTTACATGGACATAAAATAAGCAGTGCATATATGCATAAGTTTTTTTTTCTCTTTTTTCTTTTTGCAAAAGAGTGGCAAAAATAAGAAAAGAGTATAGGTTAGGACGTAAAGTACGGGCCGCATAAGAGGGCAGCTCGGTAAAGAAAGGCTGCAATTGGGACGAGCGGTAGCGGCCGGGGCGTCCCGGTTTTCGGCATCGGATGCGCGCTGTATTACAGGAGTTACTTTGACTCCGAAGCGCTAATGTCTTGCGGAATACGTAATGCAACAAATCGATACTTTGCTTTTATAAAAACGGGGTCGCGCTCCCGTTCTCGCGAAACTGTCGGCTCGGAGGAGGCCCTCGAGAAGCCCTTCGGCCGTGTATAATCATATAGGCCGGGACAAAAATCCCGGCGACTATATTATCGGGGTTCACAAAGCCGAGGGAACTATTTTGCACGATCGGTGCACGTAACAGCGAGTTGACTTTTCAGCGCGTGCCGATCAAAGTGGCGAATTTAAAGTATCCGACGCATTGATAGGGGCTCGGTGATAGGCGTCGAGGGGAAGGAGACGGGCGAGCGGCAGTCGGCGGGAGAGCCGGCAATTTTCGTCCCGAAAATTACGAAACCCCCCGAAATTACAGAGGGCCGGCGACAGCCTCGGCTTTTATGCAAATGCCCCCGCGGGGGGAAAAAGAGTTCGCGGCCGCTCGTAAATAAACACGTCAGGCCGGGGTTGCGGGCTGTAGTCGCCGCGGGGAGGCCACCGCCGGGAGGAGACGCGACGAACGCGCCCGGGGAAAATAATAGGCTAATATCCCCCCCCGGGTTATGCACCGGCTCCCGCGCACGCGCTGTAATATAATTCCTCCCGGGGATCCCTTTTTTTTCCCAAGGGCGGCGCCTCCTGTGCCCGGGGAGCCGGTCAATCGGCTAATGAGGGCCTACCACCGTAAGTGGCCGCGGCCTGACCGACATTCCCCCGCGTCGTCGCCCGGGCTATAACAAGCGGCCCGCGAGCCTCCCCAATAAACGCGGGACCCGCGGAAATAATTTCAAGCGGGTAAAGAAAAAAAAAAAAGAAACGGTTTGGGGGAGGGGGAACGGTGGAAGGGGAAAAAAAAGAAGGAGGGCTTCCGGCCTAATTCAAGGCTTAATTGGCCCGGGGCGCCGCGCCTCCCGGGGGGTCAGCGCAAGGAGGACGCGGGTGGATTTATCAGCTCGGGAGGCTCTTTTGTCCCGCGGCGAATGGCTTATTCGGGCTTGCGCGCTCCTCCGGCCTTTTTTCCCGAGAGCTCGCCGAGGGAGTAGTTGATTCGTGGCCCCCTAATAACAACTCCTATCTACCCCGATGGGGAGATTATTCCGTTTTGACCTTCTAACTCACTTGCTATTCCTTTGCAATCATCTTGACGATTATCGCGAGATCTACGATACTCTCCTTTCACCCAGACGATCCCTGCCTTCAATTCTGGTTATTATATGTCCTTACCGTCTTTGCTCGGCTCGCCCGAGCTAAGCAGTTAATCAAAAACAACATTGCGGTCGCGTCAATATATACACATAAGAGGTCGGAAACGGAAATAGGAAAAAAAAAACGAACAAAAGAACGCTATGCATTTTCATTTTTAGCCAAGAAATTCGTAATCGCTTCGAGTACACTTCTCCGCGTGGAAATGAAAAACTTTATCGAGCTATAAACCTTATAATCTCCAATTTGTAAATCTACTTGCGGTAATAAATAGGCATCTAATGCGTGTATTTATACATGCAGGATTTTTTCCAGCTCCATGAGCTACTGTAGTCTTTATGTAAAAACACAGTGAATTTATCTGGGAGAGTAGTAGTTAAAACTAACCAGAAAATTGAACGACACGCTTTCTATGTAAAAATAAGACCGAGGGCGCAAAGCAGGGAGTAAGTGCAGAAAGTGTGTTGTTATATTTAATTTTAAGCTCTTATTAGTTTGCGTGTCTTAATTAACAGTCCGTTTGAAAAATTAATTCCAAGAAGTAACGCGTTAAGGAATAGGGAAGGAGGATAATCTCGACATCGAGTATAAACTCTTGAATATATATCCCGCGATTAATTAGCATTTTGCGCAAGCGAGGTGCGCGCGTCGAGTGGGCCGCCGGCGCACATACACGCACTTCTTCCGCGAAAATTACTCGGGGAATAAATATTGGGTGGGTAAGGCACACTCGTACTATCCCGTAATTAAATCTCCCCGAGCCCGTTCGAGCCGGCAATTAAACTTAACGCCTCGGCCCGCACTAAAACCCGGCGATCGGATAGAAAATCCCACGTCACAACAGTCGGCGGTAAAAGGTCACCGGCACTCGGGGGTGGGACGGGGAATCGGGCATAATCCCACCGCCCCTCCCGGGGACCGTAAAACGGCCGGGCCGTTAAACCAAATTAAAAATATCGGCCCGGGCGATTCCCATCGCGCTAAAAGCGCCGGGGGCCGCGTCTATCCCGCGCCGGGCGGCGACGACTTTGCCGGGGCCGCGATAAGAGATTCATCGGGCCGGCGACGCAGCCGCGCATAATCGGGCATTAGCGGCCGGCCGGCCCCGAGGACCCGATGGACCGCCGGCAGTAAAACAACCGTTATTACCGGCCGGCGCGTAATAACGCGCGCGCACGCGCCTACATGGGAAATCCGCGCGGGCCGTTTATTATATTCCGCGGGATAAAGGCTCCGTGGATAATAGAGAAATAAATGATTCGGGAGGAGCATCTCGCGCTGGAGGACTTCATCCCGGGCGCACTTCCGGCTTGGCGATCCCGCGGGCTCGCGCGGGACGGGGCGGGACGACGCCCGGCGATTTCGGAGCTATTGCCCTCGAGGCACACTGCCTGCGCTTTATGTGCGGCTTCGTGGCTTATGCGCAAGTGCTCCGCCGATGCCGCGGCGGGGGGGGGGGAGAGGAGGGAGAAGTAACGGAAACATGCTATCCGGTATTTGGTCGATGTTTACCTTCCATCAGGCCTTTCTTAATGTAAATTCAAATAACAACTGCACTGTATCATCATTTTTTTTCTCCCCCTACAAGTATATGTATATTACGTGCTCGCAGAATGCTACGTCTGTTGGATGTAGCCGTTTGAGCTGCCGCGGATAAAAAGAATTACAGGCGAATAAACTTTCAAAGTGCTATAGTTGTTTCGTATGCTCGATAAATTTGTTTAAACACGACTCAAGCCCAATTTGTTAGACGCGAAGGAAGCCAACTTTGTATAAACATAAAGTTTCTAACCAAATGTTGTCGATGTTTCTTCTATTTAACTAGCTACACTCGATCGTGTGGGACTTAATTACAATTACGTAAAACTTTACGTATTGTAGGGCATTGTTACGCGAATGGTTTATTACTCCTTTGTTGCGTACCTACTAATTATTATGTAAATAAAATTCCAGGTTAATTCCAAAGTAATCAAGAGACTGCGTTATTCGTATTCGTGTTTTTCAATTGTGTACGCAAAGCCGTTGGGTGAATCAAGTAAGAGAAAGAGTACAAAGTAAACAGAAATTATGCGTAGATCATTACTTTAAATAGAGAAAGCGCGAAGCCGAAGAAGAAAATTAAGAAGCAATTGGTTGAGTAAGTTATTGACACTAAATATGCATGGATTTCCTCCTGCGTAATTTAAATTTCGCAAACAAAATGATTATTGAAAATTGCTCTCAGCCGTAATGAGAAATGAGAAACGCGTGTCTGGGAAAAAAAAAAAGTCAACAATTTCGTTATGATTCGAACGCCTCTGGGAATTGAATTAGTGCTTTCTAAAAAAATGCAAGTTCGCCTAGTAGTTAATTTTGGATAAAAATTAATAATAAAAAGTCTACTCCAAGCCCCATAAAATGTTCCGATATAGGCTAGCAGGGAAGTTTATCAAGTTTTATTAAGTTGTAAAATTGTCATTATATACTACACGGGGCAACTTGGCCTAAGGAGTATTACCCGCTTGCCCAGGCGAGCATTACGCGTCTCCCTTAAATTATGCAGGAGCAACTTGGCGAATCGCACGGCTTGCTGCATGGCATTAAGTAATCAATGATTGCAGTGGGCGATGAGTGCCTACCCCGCGCGCTGTTACAACCCTAATGAATCGGCGGCCCAGGCAGCAACTTCGCCATAGGACCGTCGAGCGCAAATCCCGAGTGCCGACGAGTCCGACATCGGCGGGCGCTTCTAACGCACTGCCGTCTGCAAATGCGAAACACGCGAGGGCCGGTAAATAGGTCGACGCTGGCTTCGCGGAAGAGAGGAGAAAAAAAAAAGTTGTACGTAATCGAGCGGGCACGCGAGAGAATCGCCTGCTTTCCCCGCGTGCCTGCGCCTCCTGTGCTCCTCTCGCGAGGACGTCGAGGAGGGGACATTATACCTACCGAGGAATTACGCGCCGAGTGCGTTCTTCCTCCGAAAGGAAGAAAGGACCGTTGTAGCCGCCGACTCCCGGTGGGTATACGCGGGGCCAGTGCACCCAGGAATACGACCCGAGCGCGCGGCTGTAATTGATCAATCTAGTGGAAAGTTTGCCCCGCGACTAATAATCCCTTCCCCCCCGGGGCAGCGCCTCCGATCGGACGTGTATAAGCAACCTCCTGCCAGTAGGAAACCGCTATTCGATTGTTCGATACACGTATATGCGTGTGTGTACTACTCTCGATTTCGCGTATAATCCTCGTAAAACAGATCCTCTGGCTCCCCCTCGCGAATCGATCGCCCGAAGACTTCATCAAAGCCCGCGCGGACGGCGATTGACTCGTTGGAGGAGCGCCTATATACGGCCGGGGGTGAGGCGCCGCGGCCGGGCGAAAAGAGGCAGGCCGCGCGTCCCGTTACGCGGGCCTCCCTCATTATCCCGGATAATTCTGCCTGGAGCCGCGCCAAAAAACCCGGCGCCCCGGTGGGTTAAAAGCCCTCGTCGCCGGGGAGTCGGCCTTGGAAACAGTCGACTCCTCCTTTTGATCGAGTTGTACGTTGAAAGTGAGTTCGCCTGGAATCTACGTGGCCGTGAATAATTGTCCTCGGTTGTTAATTCGCGTATACGCCTCGCGGCATTATTTCCTCCTTTCCCCCGGGCGAGCCCGCGAGATGCATCTCGCGCGGTATACGAGGCCGCTATCCGCGGGAAGGGGGGGGGGAGGCGCGTGTAAACGAAAACGCGTTTATCCGGGGCGGCGGTTGTCGGCGGCGCAATTTTTTTTTTCCCCTCCCCCAGCCAGCCGCGCCGCCCGAGAAAACAATCGTAAAGCTTATCGAAAATAAAAAAAAAAAGCCGGGCAAAACGACACGCCCAAGCCTTTTATCGGGCCTCATCAAACTTTTAACGCCCGCGCCCGAGGTGCACGCGCCCGTAAAAATCGATCGTCGCGGCGGCCTATCTCTCCCCCTGCCGACGGGGGGGCAGCGGCCCGGTTTACATCGGGGCCCGCGTGATTTTTTCGCGGTGGACTCGGTTAACGAATTATCGTCGGGCAGGGCCAGCGTAAACGGAGGGCAAACATTTGGCCGGGACGTATATCGGTAAAAAGGTATGTATGTACCCTGCGCAGGCGAAGGCGCGGCTTATACGTATATATGCTGCCGGCCTCGAGGCTGCTTTATTAACGCGTGTGACCGCGCGTCATGTATGGGGCAACGCCGAGCGGCCCACGCGCGTTTCCCCCGGGCCGAGCAGCCCGAGTCTCGCGGCGATTAGTGCGCCAAGAGCACTGCAGATATTGGCCAAGGGGGCCGAGACGATATAACGTCCGAGCTTTCCCGGCCGATTCGTAAGCGGCATGTGTCCTGCTGGGATGCCCAATCGGCCGGCACGAGTCTCGTCGGCTTCGTGGACACTTTCCACCGAGGCTCCTCCAAAATTAACGAATACACAGCGAAGTGGATAGCGGAAACCTTTCGGGGCAACGCGTTCATTTTTGCAAAGGCGCACTTTTGCACTGCAATCGAGGGTGTATATATGGGATTTCATTGTTTTCAATCGAACGGGCCGGCGCGTATCGCGGGCATTGCTCTAAATACTGCAAGGGTGCGTGTGATTTTTGTGCAGAAGACTCAACGTTGTTTTCCGCTCGGCGAATCAGGCGCGGTTCAGCTGTCCAGCCGATATTGTCGCGCTGATTCGATCAACGAATCCCACTGACAACCGAGCCAAAGGATCCGTCTTCCTTATACGAGTCCGCGTATATCAAGCATTATTAACAAAAGACGCGTTGGCTCGCAGATTATTTATCCGCCCCTGTGACGCAAGGACTCTTTTCCCTCCCCGCCGGCGGAGCCTGCTTTCCTTTCGCCCACAAGGATCACTCTATCGAAAGGATCTTTATGCATCCGCGGGCGGAAGCCGGCGATAAACTCCGCGAAGAAGCGAGGTCGCGGTGGCAACGAGTCTCCCGGCCCGCGCGGCGATATAACCTCCAGGCTGCAACAACGGGCCCGCTTATCCGCGGGCGATCGCGGGGGAGCGGCCGGTTAATCGAGCCGCGAGCGCCCCTTTAATTCGGTCCTCGGTCGGTTAAAGCGACCCCGGCCTAATTAGGCCCGGCCGGCTTTATATTCCAGGAATATAAGCCCCGGTCGACGCCTCTACCACCCCTCGCCTCCGCCGCCCGGACTAATTATGCGCGGCCTTTGACCGCGAGCCACAGATATACAACACACACACACACACACGGTCCCCGAGATCGCGGGCGCACGACGTGATCGGCGCCCTCGAACGTGTGGTAAGAAAGAAAAAAAAAGGCCGCTCGTGCAGACTCGTGCGCGATGCGCGACCTCTTTCGCACGGGCGGCGCGTGCGTCGAGCCGCCGCCGCCGCCGCCGGCCTCGAGATTAAAGCCGCGCGTGGGTGCATTACGGGACGCGGCGGGAATTAATGCGACGGCGGCCCCTCCATCGATGGGGAAGGCGTCCCTTGAAAAGGACGCGCCGCGGCACACTGCTGGCCCGAGAGGCGGCCGCGCGGGAAATCGGCCCGCGGATTGCATGGTACATATGTGTATACGCGAAGCTGGATCGATCAACCACCCCCCGGAGTACCTTACGCTTCCCGCCGATGAGCAGACAAAAGGCGGATTTCGCCAGGGGGAGAGAAAAACACCGACACTCGATCGGCCCGCCGTTTTCGGCGCTTTATAGACGTATATATATATACGAGTTCGAGCTCTCAAAGGCGGCCGCGGCGGACCTGCAGAGACACAGCTTCCGAGACGGCGGAGGGAAAAGAAGACGCGGTAAGCGGGGAGGGTAACGAGGTTAAACGAGGGGTATTAGGCGGACGGGCCGCGCGCAGCCGTCGCCCGGGGAAAAGAAATAACGAGGCCGATTGGATCGGGCCCGCGGCGGGAGCGATGCGCCGCATAATGAGCCAAGCGGCCCGCTCCCTCCCCGGGCTGCCCTCCCCCGACGGGTAAATCTATACACGCGCGCGTGTGTACGTGAGCGCGGCTTAGGGGCGCGGCTCCTCGGGCGCGCCCACGCCGCGTACCGATTCCGGCCGATTCGAATATCCTCGATATCATCGGCGCACTGCCTGTACGTATATATATATACACATTCGCCGGCGGCCGCCGATCCGCCTCGGATACGGGCCAAACCTCCGGGGCGCGTGGGCGGGCCTTTTTTTTCCCACGGGCAAGAAGTCGCCGCCGGGATGACGATACACGTGCATACATTTTTTTGTCTCTTTTAATTCGGGCGCCTCCCTCGGACATACACACATACACACAACAACAGCCGGGCTAAATACTGTCGCACCGGCGGCGTTGCCCACGAATCGGGAGTTTTTTTTGCGCGCTATCGGCCCTCGGGAAAAGCCCGCGCCCGTCAGCCGCGTCCGCAGCGGGAGAGACAATCGTCCCCGGCGCGCGATGGCATCGCGCGGGAGGAAGGGCCGATCGGCGCGCGCGATACATCTGCCCCGCGGGCGCCGCCGCGTGGGAGCGTAAGCGCGAAGCTCCCGTGACTTATGCGCGCGGCCGGGCGCGCGTGACCGGCTAGATCGGCCCCCCCCCACCACCGCCGCGATCCTCTGCCGCCAGGTTGATCCTCCGTTCGCCCGCTGACCTCTCGCGGCCCTCCTTTGTACCGTGTATATATATGTACGTAGAGGAGTGCGCGCCCCCGTTAGCGACCGAGTTTCAGTTTGCACCAGATGCGCGGCGAGAAGAATCCGCTAAAGGCACGCTTGCGTACATGCGCGGATCGGGAAAGAAGCCTCGGCGGCATAAATCGAGCGGGGGAAGTTATGGAGGGGCGGCGGGGGCATTGTGGGCGCCGGCCGGCCTGGCGGGCCTCTAATTAAAAGCGAGAGGAACAATGAAGTCCGGGCGTCCTTGTTTTTCGCGGGCGGGAGCGAGGAGAGAGCCCGGCTATGATTCAATATAAGTTGCCGCGGGAGCGGCCAACTTGGGGGCAATCAGTGTCCAACTTCGGACCGTGGAAATTAGGGGCGTCCAGCGGCTTCGAGAGCGATGATTGCGCGGGGTTATTGTCCCGAGCGCGGCCTCGCCGCCAGTGTATAACGAGCCGCTCGTGGCCGGGCAACTTTGTTTTCACGCGCGCCCCGGGATCCGATAGTAGCTCCGGGAAATATAATGACGGACCGCCTCCTCCGCTCTTATCGGGGCTTAGAGACACGCTTTCCCGATAAGCCTCTACATGCATTAAAGCCCCCGTGTATGCCTTCGTCGTGCGCTGCAGTCGAGGGCGAGCGGGGGGAATTTTTTCCGAATTTACCCAAGTCCAGGGACGATCGTCAAATTGCGTGTCCATTTGAATAAGAAGACTTTACTAAACTTTCTACTCTGCTAACGTCATTCTCTTGTACTTCCGGCAAACTTTCCTAAAGGACTAAAATAATTCAGAATTTAAATAAACTAAATAAAAAGGAGACCTAATGTCTTGTACGTTCTACAAAAAGTCATAAAACGACAAACTTGGAGCATAATAATTACACTTGAACAATAAAAAAATATGTATAAACTTTGAAGAAGAAAAACAATGCTTTCTTTTTGATACGCTATGTGCCTAACTTTTTAATAAATATTCACTTCTAAACCTCTTTTTGAATTTTATTTTCCAACGGTTTAAATTGTAGGTATTTAATGACTGCGTATTCAGACTCGGCTACTTAAAAAATAATCTGTCTACGGAAAAAGAATGTTTCCAGATAATTTCATACCATTATATTTACAGATTATGATACATTTGTATCATGCTGTTTGATGGCTTTAATTTTTATTTATCGTTTTGCTTTTCTTATGTGTAGGTTGGACTGTGATTCTTCTCACGCTTTTCTTCACTAATCTTGCAGATGATTATTATTACATTTCTACGTCACACAGAATAATCTTGTATGCAATCGGGAAACAAACGATAAATCTGTATAAATTTGATTTTTCCGCAAGCGTGCTAACTGTCTACTCGCGCAATATTAACAAAATCGAAACCGTGGACCATTGGCATAGACCTGGGAATCCGCAGAGTGTTTGCCGTGCAAGCTTGACCAAATTCGGAGGAGATGCCTGGGTATTTTTAGGCGGGCACCGGCTCGCTGTGGCCGGCGCAGAATGGCGCTTTTTATAAATTAACAATGGGCAATTACGATTGGGGGTGGAGGGGCCCGGGCCCGGGGAAAAGTCCCCGAGTCTCGGTTCTCACAAGCGGGCCGAGTATGCCGAACGCGCGATCCCCGAGTAGCTACACGGGGAGGACAAACGTTTTTGCCGCGGCGGCCCCGCGCGCCCAGCATGCAAATAATGCAGCAGGAGGGGGGGGGAGCCGGGGCTACATCCTCGTATATACACAGGCGCGCGGGGCCGTTGTTTATGCGCGCGGGGCCGACTCTTGTATCGCCCGGGCCCGTACGTATAAACTCTCATATCGCGCCGGCGGGAAGGAAGCGTTGTAAGGTGGATCGGCCTGGGCCGGATTTTTCCCGTCCGTATTCTATCTGCCGCGTTACATCGGGCCGGCCCCCGGCATTGTCCCGGCGGACGGTCCCCCTCGTGTAATTCCTCGGCTCTTCCCCTCGGAGAGATTTGTCGCTCCTCGGGAGATGGACCATTAAAAACATAATGCCGGCGGCGGTGGCGGTGGCTCTTTGCGGAGCCGCGTCGCAGATGCGCGGACGCGGCCCTCGTTACTTATGCATAATGCAATCATCGGCGCATAATTGCCGCCTTTTCTTTTTCCGCGTCAGTCCCCCTCCCCGCGAGGAAAAAGCCCCGGTCCGGCGAGCGGCGTACCTACGGCCGCTGCACCTTGCCGCCCAGCCTCCGCTTATCCGGCCATCTCGCGGCGGCGCTCACGTGCGGCCGCGTAACGGTCCTCCGGGAGGATATGACCCCGCCTGGGCGAGACGCTCGACCTCCGGTGTATCTCGCGGCCGGGGACAGCCGTGTCCGATCGGTCGCTCGCACGATGTCCCCCTTGCGGGGTAAAAATTGAAAGAGGCAAGGGGCCGCGCGCGTGGGTCATATAGGTGATGACCCTTGGCACACAACCCATTCCAAGAGGCTCGCGAGGCGTTCCGTTATCTCCGAGGATGGAAATCCGCGACAAGGAAAGTGCGTCTCCTCGCCGATGAATTTATATTTAATCAGACGCATTAGTCACTCGGCCAATGGTGCGTTAAGCCGCCGCGGCGAGCTTGGGAAAGAGGGGGGCCCCCGTCTCCGACTAGCGGTCGCTCTTTCCTCTCCTTGGCAATCCTATCAGCCTGCCGGCTTTGATCGCGGAAAAAGTTGACGGCAAACAATGCGCCGGTGGGGATCGATCATGCCAAAGGAATCCCGCTTCCACGCCTCTCTCTCCCGCCTGACTAGCGTCCCTTTGCAAACGCCTGTTCCGCTTGTACAAACTTCCACTCAAACTCGGGATCCTATTTTAAGCCCGCGTATATTACTGGAATAATAATTGTACCGGTGGATCGCAGTTTCTTCCAGGAACAACCGGTCGGTTCGAGCCTAAGTCACTCAAACCCCGATAGACCGGCAATACGGTACATTCGGCAATTAGAAACAACAAAGTTTTCTTATAATTGGAAGTTGGGAAAAGAAGTTAGCCGAGGAACGAGCGAAGGATACGGCAACTTTTACCTACAAATAGTTACCACCGTGGCACACACGCAGGTATACACGTGCACAGGACCGGCGTGTAAAATAATTAGCAATTTTGTAAAAGTACCGTAAGCAGAAGTTTCCACCGGAAGATCCGCGCTTAGGATCCCGCGGATCATCCTAATTTCGCCGGTTACTCCGCGGCAAAGTCGGAGCCGAGGGCAAATTCCCTCAAAATTGAAGGAATCTCTGCGGGCGGCTAATTAAGAGAGCTCGTCATCCTCCAAGGGAAATTCCCCATGAACGCAGACTCGGGCCCCGAGTATTACAGCCTTCCGCGGTCTTAATAAACCCGGACATCCACCTCACGAGATAACATTTTCCAATCTAAGCCAATAAAGGGAACAAAGGCAGGCCCATAAAAGCCCGAGATATATACGCGCGCGCAACTTAATCCGATACCTACTCGGAGGCCGCGGCGCGATCGATTCCGCCTTTCAAAAGCGCGCCCGCCCGGGACAAAGGGGCCCTCGCGAAATATTTACGGCAATTAGGGGTTAATTGGCCGAGGGCCGTATATATCGCCGACGACTCGATCCTCGCTGCCTTCTCTTTTTTTTTACATTCATCCCGTAGGTCGCGTATGGTTGGGATAAGCGGGTAGGTTAGAGCGCTCGGGTGGAGCGCCGCCTCCGAACCGGCACGGAAGCCCGGTAAATCAATCATACACACACACATATATATATATACGAGATAATGGGAAACTCCGGGCGGCGCGGCGCTCAATTGACTCGCGGCCCGTAGCGGCAAAGTTGCCGCAACTTCCGAAGGGGTTAAGCCAATGGTCTTACCCAATTGGCGGGAGGGCCCGCCGACAACTGGGGCGCGTGGCCCGTCGGCCCGGGGGAAAAACCTCGATTCGATCGCCGCCCGGGCCAATCAGCCAAACTCCGCGACCCTCGTCCGCGCTTCCCAATACAGATGTCTGCCCACACACACACGCGTGTACATTTTTTTAACACAAGGCGCCGGGAAAGTTTTTACACGCAAGGAGGGCTAATGATCGGGCGCACCCGCACACCTCGATGCGTGTACGATCGGCTTGACGGATCGATGCCGCCGGCCCCGCGGTGACACGCCTTTCCGGCCTGCATCATCTCGCCCCCCCCGGTGTTCCGGTGAATTCGTCGGCTCGTTTGCCCACGTGACCTCCCGGGCCGCGGCTTTTATCGCGAAATACGCGGGTATATACGTGCATCGGGCACGTGCCGATGTACACGTAAGGAGTGGGCCGCGCGTGTTGCCGCAGTGTAGGTGTCGGCGGGCCCATCTTGTTTGACAGACCTGCCACTCGGCCGGCCGACGTGTTACGTAAAAATGCAATGGATTCGCGTCGGTGATTCAGGACAGGAAATCGATCCACTTGTATCGAGCAATTTATCTATAGCTGTGCATATATACATACATGTGTGTGTATGTGTATGTATGTATATACGCGATGGGAGACTATATATATATATATGTTTTTAGGAATGGCCGACCCGTATCGCGCTGTGCACGCACAAACAGGGTAACAGCTTATAAAAAGGAAAAAAAGAACGTGGAATCTGGCCGATTGATATCGAGTACAACGTTATTACTGAATTATTTGAGCCACGCGCTTAACAAGGCCATTGTAAAGTAAATCATTAACCCATAGTGAACAAAGTGTAGCCGCCTAGTCAGCGCGTATAATATTTAGACTGCGCAGCCGGGCGTTAGATTGTACTCGAGATTGTAAAAGCAGTGACACGGTAATAGCCGCGTCGTAATTGATTGTAGATCCAGCGGCGGCAATCATCGGCGATTAAACACTCGCTCGCCGCGGCAACGCAGTCGGCCCTGTTTAACGGACTAAGGAACTTTCACGCAGATAACCGGTCCGCCCTGACAAACGAGTGATTAATCGGGCGAGATAGCGCAATCCGCCGCGCGCACCTGCCTGCCCTTCCGGGGACGAAAGTTCCCCCCGGGGGCCCGGAAAAGCAAAAAGACAGTTGGAAAAGCCGACTGTACCGATCGCCGACGACGAGCGAAACGCGGCCGTGTAAATGCGGGAGCCCGCGGCCCCCGGGCTCCTTGCGCCTCGGTTTGTACATCGGTCCCGCGGGGGGCCCCGATCATCGCCAAATACTAATTACCTCCCCCTGGCGCCCCGCCCAAGCAAAGAGAGAAGGGGGAAATTAATTATACTCGCGATGCCGATGTAAAACGCGCGGCCCTCGAATTTATATATCGGCCGGCCGTTGGTCAAGGGGCCCCATTTTCATTACCGGCGTACCTATATATACACGCGCGTGTGTATGTGCCGGCCTCTCGGCGCGCATATATCGCGAGCAAAATAAAGCCGCGGGGGTTATTAGTTTCCCCCGGGGCCGCGGGCGATAAGGAGGCAGCTCGCGAGGGACAGGGCGCGCTGGGGCGGGCCCCGCGCCGCTTGTAATTACGCGAGGGCCGAACAAACGCGGGCAGTGCGTGCACTGGGGGGCGCGGCCGGCGGTCGCGAGGGCGGCCCGCCCCCCTCGGTGGGCCTCGGGCCATCCCCTTTTTCTTTTTTTTTTCTCATTCCCCCCTCTCCCGACTCCTTTATTTTTTTTTCCTCGAGACGCGCCGGAGATGAGCTCGCGGGGTCAGGGGCTCGTGTGTGCCCCGGCGGCGTTCCTCCGATCGCCGGGAAGGAATACAAGGGAAGAAGAAAAATCGGCAAGCGCCAGATTTTTCCGGCGCCCCGACGGGAACGGGCCTTTTCCGTATACGGCGGGTTGTAAAGGGGAAATTTTAATTGGCCGAGTCCGTTATGGTCTGCAGGCTAATCTACAAGGCGGCCTTTTTTTTATCGGGCAATATATACAGTCGGTAATTTTAGGAACGAAATTTCATCGACGCGGCCGCCTGGAGAGAGACACGCGTGTACTCGACCGGCGAGCCGAGCGCTTGAGTAGTCCGTCCCGCGGAGGTATAATCAGGGAGGATGATTAACAGGTAGGTAAACGCCGGGGGTTGCGCATATATACGCGCGATATCGGCGCTCTTTTTTTCACCGGGCGCCGTAAATAATTTTAACGGTTGGCCGCGCGGCGCGCGATTGTTCGCGGGCGATCGGACGCGCCGCCGAGGACAGCGCGGGGACCGGCCGCGGGAAGGCATGAGCCGTCGCCGGGGAAAATCCCTCCCCAGGTGGCGGCTGATTTACGCGGAGGGCCCGGGGAGAATCGCGGGGATTGGCAGGGGGCCGATCGGTAATAACAGCCGCGCGGCCCGCGTAAATCACGCGGGCGTCTTTAATTGACGCGCGCATCCCCGGCGGAGAGGGGGCGGGGCCCTTTTGTGCGTGCGCGCCGCCGCGCCCGCGGATCTAATTACACGGGGTCGCGAGCCTCGCCCGCGCCTCTTTATATGGCTCATTAATTTCCCCTTTGGCCCCGAGGGGGTACACACACATGTATGTACACTCTTGTTATTTTTCTTTTTGTGGCGCTGGCCCCGAGGAGTCCGTGTGCCCGCTGCAATCAGGCCGGGTTGGCCGGCGGTCGGGGCGCGTGCCGCGATTGCGGGCGATTCGGGAGCCCTCGTAACGGAGCCCGAGGTCAATGCCGGCTCTGATTGCACAATCGACGTAACAAATGACAACGGCCGCTTACAAAGCCGAGTCTAATTGCGCCCCGGACCTGCTTGCGCGCCCCGAGGCGTATCCTTGAAGGCGCCGCGCCCGCGACACTCGCGCCCCCTGCAATTAGCGTGTCGGCGAGGGCTTCAAAAGGAAACCAGTGGCCAACGACTGTTTGCGGCCCCGGCAAGCCTCTGTTTGCTCGTGGCCGGAAAACGTCCTTGCGATGATTTTGAGAAACTCTGGGGAGGGGCTTGTGTCGTCCGTACACGTTGCAGGTATCTTGATCAAAACGCACATATACATGCGCCAGGCTAAAAAACATGGATCTACTACCGGAATTTGATCCTTCGTAGATTAGCGAGGGCAACTCTAGCGCCCCGGTGCTGGGGATTTTCTGGATATCCATCGACTAAAATTCACGTTCGATCTTGGCAAGCGGCTTTCGCAGGCCCTCTCTTTCTGTCAAACTAAATTATAAATCAATTTCAACTGGGTTAAAAGCTGAAAAGAAAGCAAAGTCCGAGGCCATGTGGCAGCTGCGCCGACGACGCAATATATACCCGACGTATAATAAAATCATTCTAACGTCACTCTTTCGCGGGACACATTTATGGGCAGAGTGATTTCAGCCCAGAGGAATGCTTTTCGCGTCGCGGCATACATGCATTTTCGATGCTCCCCGCTGGCAGCTTTGTGCCCCGGCGCCGAGCGGCGGATCGGAAAATATCTCCCGGGCGCCGCGGCCTCTAGGCCTCGCCCGCGACATCCACCCGGGGATACAAGGAAGCGTCGAGCCGCGACGCGCGTCCCCGTAATTTTATAATTTGGCCGGTGGGGGGCCAGACAAAAAAAGACAGGAGAATCGCGCGCTCGTCGCATCCGCGGGCTGTCGGGCCGCGTCCATTATATTCGGGGGAGGGGCGTCGCGCGGCGGCGGGCGCAACAAGTCCCGCGAGGCAATCTCCGGGCGGCGCGACGTGCGCGCATAATCCCGCCGCGGCGGTCTTATCCAATTACCCGGGGGATTCCGTTACGACTTTCTCCCGGGCCGATCTCCCGCGGCGCCGGGCTTCCAAGGCGCCGACGCCCGGCCGGCCTTTCCAATTACCCCGGTAATTACGAGCTCGGCCTCATTAGCGGATCGCCCGCGGATCACGTCGCCGGATTTCAATCGGCCGCGACGCTTCGTTTTTTTTTTTACTCTTCCTCCCGGCCCGCGCACACACACACACCCGCGAGCGCTAATCTGCACCAGGCCATACGCCCCGCCGGCTGACTAATCGGAGAGGGGGGGAGGGGGCCGCGCGATACACTCCGCGTCTCACAACCGCCGCTCTATAAATGGCGGGTCGCGCGCGACCGCCCACGAGAGGCGGCTGTTTACGAGCGCGGGGGGGGGGGACGTTGCTTATTACCCGGGGCGCCCACGCGCCGCGGCTCCGCGCGAGCGGGCCTGACCCCGGCGGTTCCCGCGAATCCAGGAATGTGGGTGCGCCGCGGCCTCCCCGCGCGCGGTGTCATACCTGGGCCCGATCGCCCGGTATAATCCGAGGCGAGAAGAAATTACGACGAGCCTCCTAAGCGTCGCTAAGTGCTTCGTGCCGCGAAGAATAAACATTCGGGCCACTTTGTCGGATTAACCGGCCAAACTTTTCCCCAACTTTACCAACGGGCTTCATTAGTCTGATGAGATGGTCGATAAATTTCACAAAATTCACTCGTTGTATATACGAAATATTGTAATGCGTATTAATCGCTCTTTTCCTGATAGAACGTTATTAACGGACTATATTTTATCAGTAATTCTTTACGAGGCTCCTTAATCGAGTCTGTGTACTAAAAACTTGGCCAAACTATTATATTTTCATGAAGAATACGTTTCAAACTCTTTCTGACTCATTTAAGTATTTGTTCTTGAATCAACAAAATTCCAGGTCGTTTAAAACAAATTATTCATGTAATTCATGTTATACGTGCAATCTCTTAAGTTTTACTCTATATGTTGACCAATCTGTCTGTTGTTGAAAAATCTGATTTTGAGGGAACTAGTTTTTGGGAAAAAACGATAAATAAAAATTATTATGGTTTAATACATTAATGAAAACGTAAATAAATATTATGTGATTTTCTTCTAAATTTAATTTATTTTGTCATATTTCGTACTGATCACGTTCGCGTACAGGAACGTCAAGATACAAATATTCATTAACAAAGGCATAGATTCATAGTAATGCTGTGAAGACGCGTTAGCAACGAATTTATCATTTAAAAATAAGTCTGGATTACGGAATGCCTGATCCGCGTGCAGACGGCATGGAGCCAACCCGAGTGCCAACCCCTAAAGCGCCCAGCTCAGTGGTTCGTAAGGCCCTAGGGCTAAAGCGAGATCAAGTGAATCCAGCGAATGCAAGAGAAACGCATCGTCAACACACCGAGGATTGAGTCAGTAATATGGAAATTTCCATGATCACCTGTGAGCTTTGGGGATGGTGCCGAATGCACCGACATATATATACCTTAAATTTGCGAACTTTTGAATTTTTGATTTTCTGCGGAAACCCGTTTTGCGAAAAGATGTGGCAGGGGATTAGGATTAGCCGGGTATGGCTCAGCAAGTATTGATATCTGCTAGATACGTGACTCGATCAGTTGTTGAAACAATTTTATTTTCTAATTAAAATTAATAAGTAATATAAGTGACAGGTGCTGCGTTACTAGATAAGGGCGAGCTATAGCATTATTACACCATTTGGCTGAGACTTGGGTAACAAATGGCTGAAAACACTTTCGCCCAGTTTTCGAACGGCCTCCGCAAGAAACACAAGACACGACCGCATTAATTTCTATTACAGATATCGGGTAATCGGTGGTGCGCACGAGCCTTCGATAGCGCCCTGCATCCTCTATCTTAATTAAGCGGCTCTGCCTGGGCGAGGAAGAAAAGTGGCAAAAAGCGGGATAAGAAGCAGACGGGCTGCAGCGGGGCTATCTTCCGGATTTGCAGGAGCTCCTAAAGCGGCAGAGGCGGCAAGCCGAGATTGCCGGGAGGGCCCCGGCGCGTAGAGGTTAGGAGTCGTCTCGGCGCCGGCAACAATGGCGCGGGCTTTGTTTTTCGAGGCGCGCGCGCGCGCCCCCTCCCGACAATTAATTAACGAGCCGCGAGGGGAGGACGAGGGTACGTATACCCGAGGAAGGCCGCGCGTCCCGTACAGCCCGGCCGCGTACATAAGCCCTTCGCCCGCCGCTTTTCTTAATCCGGCCCCTCGATCTTGCGGCCTTCCCCTCGCGAGTGGATCGCCTCCCGAGATGCCGGGACTCGGCGCGACCCGACAGTATATAAGTGCCGTTACATCCGCGCGGGCGACTCGCGAATAGAATTTATCGACGGCCGATGCGTGTGTACATATACGTGTGTAAGCACGGGGAGGTATTCCTCGCGGCCATAGCAGGCTGTGTATTCCCCGCGGCGGCGGAATCTTCGGAGGAGGCCGCTTTGCGGGGGTTACGCTCCTCACGTGCACGCGCGTGTGTACGTGTAAGTTGGCAAGCTCCGCGGTCGATATATATCCGCCGCGATAACTTTTACGCCGGTCGGCATTGTCCTCGTCGCCCCGCGTGTTTTTCAGCTCGCGGTCTACACGCCGGTCGAGCCTCCAATTATACGGCTAATCGATCAACAATTCTAAAACGCGGATGGCCTTTCAATATATCCCCAAGTCGACGAGGCTCGACTCGGTACACGGAGAGAAGGAATATACGAGGTCGAGGGGGATCGATATATGAATAACGCCTCTCTCGGCCGTAGGAATCCGCGTTGAAAAATCGGCGTGACTCGGCCCCGACATAATCGCGGCCTCGACTCAAAAGCGACCCGGGCGCGCGCACGCAAATTCACTAGGCGCGCTCAATTTTTGTAAAGAGCGCCTCCTCCCCCCTCGAGTCGCCCGGTGCACTGTTTACGCCCCCGTGTGCAATTGATACCCCCGGGGGCCCGCGTTAATCACCTGCTCCTCGCGCCAGGGTTACATTAGCGAGCTGGGCGAGGAATAAAAGAAGCGAGGAGGAGCGCCGGTAAAAATCGGCCGAGCGCAGCCCCCGGATTTATCTCTTAATACGCGCGGGCGCCGCGGGAGGGGACAATACAGGGCCGGGGCAATTTGCGCGCGGCGAGGCCGAGCGCCGGCGACCGGTTCGCTTACGTGTTTTACGAGGGGCGCCCGCGCCATATATCGGGCCCCGCAAGACGAATGGCTCGCCCGGCCCGAGATATAACGACTAGCCTAATGCCTCGGTACAATGTTAATTTTAATAATACACCGCTCATAATTAAAACTGCGTTTCGATTATTTACGAGGGGCGGCCTAGCGCCCCGCCGGGGAATCAATCACCTTTTACACATCCCGGGGGATTAAGACGTTCCGCCGCACTCCCGCCGTAATCTAATAAAAGGCCCGCGCGCAAAAAAACGGACGCGTCGCCGTATATTAATCATCCTTTCGGCCGCGCGCCGCTGCTCCCGCGAAATCGACACGCGTTTGTGTATTTGTCATCGTTTTTTCTTTTTGATGCTTCTCGAAGACCCCGCTTGTATTATAGATTGTACACTTGTGTGTGTGTGTACACATATATGCACGCGGGCGAATTCCTCTCGAAAGGAAGAAGAAAGAAAAGCGGCAGATAACGCCTTGGAATTGCCGAATCACCGTAATGCGAGCCTATGCCGAATATCCGCTGCTTTTGTAAACAAATTCAATTTGCATAAAAAAAGTAAACAGATCGTGTGGCGCGCGGTGCGTGCCCGGGAGAAACGATCGAATCACGTGGCTCTTAAAATATTATCATCGATCTAAAATAACAGCCGAATGGATTTTTGCGCTTGCATGCTAAATGTTTTTACAAACTGCGCCCACCGCAGAAAAACGCCGAGCGTGTAAAATGTAAAAATTGATTATGCAAATTAGCTTCTCGAGTCTTGAGCGCCTATTGATAAGCTCGCGTAAGTATTGTAAGTTATTTCATTATTATGACGTTATAATGTGTAGATTCGCAAGCGATATAATTAATTCGGTATTCCCCGAACAGGTATATTGCGGATATTGTTGAAATCGTACTAGCGCCCAGATTGCGTCCATCTTAAATAGTCTCAATTAGCTCTAATCGCAGTGATTGTTTTAACAATCACGCGTGCATTTAATTCGAAGCAAGGGACTTTTACAAAAACGTTATTAACGGCGCCCAGGATATAACTATCGCGATACTCAACCATTAAACTTGACGAGATGTCGTTTCTTACTCAACGCGAGTTTATCTTATCTTCAAAATAATTTACAGCCCCGCAAACAAATTGCAATTTTTTGTTTTTTCTAATGAATTCGAAGACCTGGTCTCGTCCGAACGATTCGACCGTCCAGCAATGGAGCGCTTATATATTGCACTCGCTTCGAAGCCGCGGTCACTCGCGGGAAAGACGCAGGAGGTATATGCGGGGGGGGCCACACCTCGAGGCGTACTTTGTTCCTCCTAAAGGGCGCCCTCTCGTTTTTCGAGGCGGAGTCACCGGGGGCACGCCGAGGACGAGGGCCTCGTAAACCTTTTCCACATTCCCGGGCGGGCCGGTGCATTCCTCCCTCGGGGAATTAATCGGATAATTAGCAATAAATCTCGCGCGGGGACGCGCCTGCCCCCGCCGTCACTCGCCGGGCCTTACGAGCGGACAGGTGGCGCTGCCGCGGGCCGTTTTTCCGCGAGGGAGCCGCTCATTAGCGGCCGGCGGCCCATTACAAGGGCCGGCTCGTAAAGCCTCCGCTCGCGGGACGCGCATTACGGCCGGAGGTGCGAGGAGCCGCGCCGTCGGCCGCCGTTTTTTTTTCTTCTTCTCCTCGAGCCTCGCGTGCGCCAGCCTCCGGGGCCGCTCATTTCGCTGCCGGGGCTGCCGAGCTCCTCTTCTTTAACTAATTGTTTCCTCCTCCGAGTTATTTGCCTTAGTGCGCGCGCGCGCGCGCGCCTTTACGTTGCTCGGTTGCTCCGCCGACGTTTCAATCTTTCCGCCAATGGGTAAATAACACGTATCGGGCGGTGGCATTGCAAGATGCTCGGTGCCTCCAGGAATGCAAAGGTGCCTTCCTCTGCCAAAATGATATAGTCGAAAAATTCTTGGATCTCGGTGAACCTCGGTGGTGTTACGCGCAAAATGAGATGCTTGAAATTTACGTCGTTCAGGAAAAAACACCACTTTACCATCTCAAAAACTTACATTCCTTCGTTTATTCAAGGACTTGAGCAAAGTTTCACACAACCTTTTTACAGCGTCTAAGCCACGCGCTCGCAACTGAACAATACTTTGTAATTGAAGAAATTTTAACGAGCTAAGAGTAGGTTTCGCTAATTCTCTGGTTAATTGGTTAGAAAATTTATTTCCTCATTTCTGTAAGCGCGCCCGATTGGCAAGGATTTAATTCGATGCCAGTTGTCAGTTTTCGAATTAGTCTATCTTCAGCTGAAATTTAATGAAATTTCATTAATGCTTTTTTAGCGAGCGCAGACTGTGTAAATGCGTTCCGAGCGCGGAGTAATCAAATTTTTATTTTTCCAGCGGGTAATAACTTTTGAAATAACTTTCCGGCCGAAGTGTGATCGAGCGAAAAAGGCGCGCGCGCAAAATCGTATTTTCGAAGACCGCGGCATTGACACTTGTTTTACGCGCACGTACACACACACATATATATACACACACGCCTTTTGACAAAGCGCGATGATAAAAACTTAGGCAAAAAAAAAATGCGCATCGAGTGACGCTGGCGCCATAAATAAACCGAAGCTCGGTGTAAAATTGTTAAAATTTAACGCCGGGCGTTCGGCGGGGGCGGCCGCGTCGTCGGATTAAAACAAATTTCGTCTCTAATTTATCGCGTTCATAAAGCGACGGGATTAATTTTTATTTGGCGAATGCGGGCGATCGTTAAAAAAGGGGCCTTTACACTTTCTCGCGCGCGGGCCATTGTCTAATCCGCGGGCGAACGCGAACGAAACGGGATCCGCTCGCGCGCGCCTTCGGAACACTCCGGGGCGAGGGGGCGATAAATCAAATCGGCCCCGCTATAATAGTTATCCGGGAATCCACAACAAATGTGTGATTAACGGGCCGCCTCGCCCCATAAATACCACGTGCAATATTGTTATGCAAAAAAGGGAGGCGCGAGCCGAGGCATTATAATGCGCGAATGTGAGGGCCGGCCGCGCGTAAATCAGCGCGGGCCATCGGGAGGGCCGAGCCGCCCCGAAACAAAGCCGGAGACCGAGGGCATAAGGAATCGGCCCACTCGGAGGACCTGCCGCGATTATGGTAATGCGCCCCGGGCTGTATATCGGCCCCCTGGAAAACTACAAGTGCACCGCGCCGGTCTATAATATGCGCTCGCTCCCTGGGCGAGATAATGAAATCGGCGCGGGTCGACGCTCGGACCCTGATTTTGACGCGGGGCTAATTAGTTTTTGGCGAGGCTGCGTGCGGTTCTCTTTATCGCGGCCTCCGGTGGTGTATATATAGGCGCGCTTTGAGCGGGCCTCGCCTCGTGTGTAACGTACGGGGGGCGAGGCCGCCGCGGAATGGCTCCCGCCCGAAATGGCGATTGTCTTTGCGCCTGCGGAGGCCCCCGGCCGATAAGGAACTCGGGGGGGCGCGATAAGCAGCAGGGGGGGGGGGAGGCGTAATGGGCCGCGGCGCCCGGGGCGATAACGCACGCGCCTCGGGGCTAATGCCCCCGGCTTTCTTTCCAGTGCCGCGATCGCCCCTTGGATTTATTCGCCGATTGTGTTTCCTGCTACACAATGAGCAACTTGCACATGTCACGACACGGGGCAGCCGGTATTGATTATTTGGCCTGACCTCTGAATTTTGAAGTGCGATGAGCCAGCAGGAAGCTTATCGGATGACAATAAATATATCGGAGAATCTTCGGGGTAGACGTTCGTTCTAGGAGTATAGTTACGATAATAATTTTTCGAATCCGACCAATATATGCACTAAAAGTCTTTTTATATCGCCGCAATTAATTAAGGGGAATAATGCTTGTCAATGAAGATCGGGTTTTTTTACAGTTTGCCCACTCGGCCTTTCTTTTGTCGGGCCATTTCTGCTGTGAACAAAGGAAGCATTGTTTATTTGTCCGATCGTGCGGTATACAAATAGCCATCACAAAGATATCGCAATCTGAATTCAGTTATAGAAAAACAAAACATTGATATCCTCGGGGAAACGCATTTTTTCAGGAGAAAAAATTCCTCGTATTAATTTCATTTCGTATCAGCCAAAGGTGTACTAGAAAAAGCTTTATCCGTGGAAAACGTCAATATTCTCGTACAAATAGAGAAGACAATTGAAAATAAATTTTATTCAATTGTAAAGTATCGTTTGTCTCCATAAAAAAAAAAGAAGACTCTGCCTTCACGGAACCTTTTTAACGGATTCATTATTTTATCAATCTGCCCGGCCTCCCGCGTTAAAGTATATGCAGTGTAAAAATGATTTTCGTACTCCGTTACAGCGGAAGACGACTCGGTGACGCGTCGGCAGTTTTTATTTTCAGCCCGGGGGGGGGACAAAAACAAGCCCATAATGGACAGAGGATTAACGGGCGGCTGTATCTTAGGCAATAAAGAGCCGCTCGTTCCGGCACTCGGGCGCGGTGATATTTTTTGGCAAACCGATACTAATGGATCGTGGGCTCCTCTCATTGAGCCTCCATTTCCATAAGCGTCAAAGGCCCCGGCGCGGCGCAAATTCGCTCGGGCGTCCTCGCGGCCCCGCGGCGGAAAGACAGGCCGGGCGCACGCGAGCGAGGTTATATACGAGGCGGGAGGGCCGGCTCAAAGCGCGCCGCGCAAAAAGTCACTCACAATGGCCGGCCCCGAGAGAAAGAAACAGCGACGAGCCGGCTAACTGACGGCCAGCGTAATTGCCGGCGTACGCGCGGCTCTAGGCCCCCGAGGAGGCCGCCGTCCCCCCATCGACGGGCAGTTTTTCGCGGGAGGCCGACGCGGGTCATCCGTGCGGTCGTCCGTGCCCGCCGCGCCATATATTTAAAGGCCCTCGGGGGCCTTTTAAGCGGCCGGCCATAAATCACATTACGATGAGGAAAAAGCCCGGGCGCCCGCGCCACCCGCGCAAAATCCTAACCTCCCCGAGGGCGCTTCCTCCCGCGGATATCGCTTTCTCTCCCCGGGTTTTCCCTCGCCCCGGGGGCCCAAAGTCTCTCTCTCGGTCTGATTTGCGGCCGGCCCGGGGCCGCACGTCCCAGATCTCAACTGCCCTCCTGACCACAATCCTCCAGATGAGCGCAAGCCGAGCCGCGCCCCACGCGGCCCTTTGCGTTATTTTTTTTTCCCACATCCACAGAGCGTCGGCCGATGGCTTCGGCGAACCGCTCCCCCCGGGCCCGTTTTCCGCACGGTGTTTTCCGCGGGTGACGCAAAAAAAAAAAAACGGGGGGTTAAGGGAAAACAAGACCGCCGACGGGATGTGTATGCGCACGGCCCTCTGTTTCGATGAGTCATGTAGTCACCCTCTCTATCGCTTCGGTCGGTCTAGAGCACGCCTCGCTCGAGCAGGTGGTCAACTTATGCATACACAAATTTGCAAATCAATAGCGCTCTTCCGGTAGGGCTTTTCAGCGGGGCACCAGTACAACTTGGACAAACGCCTAACTCGGGGTACCTAACTTTCCAAAGTCGGAAACATTCGTAAAGAGCGGGGTTTTTTTTTTTGCCCTCCTGTATATACCTCGTTCAATAGTACCAGGGAAATAAACACGGTAGGGAAGGATTGATGAAAAAAAAAACGAAAAAGGGGGCGACTTTTTTCCGCCCCGGAGATTATCGTGTTTTTATTGACGAAACAAATGAATTGTTGTTTTTTTTTTTGGCCCCGGCCTTTTTTACGAGGGGAAAATCCGTTCTTTAAAAATTCCACGCCGTGTAAAAAAAAAAGAAGCCAGCCGGGAGGTTCGGAAGCGCTTAGGAGATCGGTCGGGCAAAACCGACTTTTTTATGCACGCGACTAATTATCCCGAACGTCAAGTACAAAGCACCTTCCTAATCACTCGAATCTATATACTAGCGACGGCACTAATCCCCGACAGGCTTCCTCACCCGCCAAGCACCCCGGCAGGCCCTCAAGTGCCCAATACATATAATCCTGGCAAATATCGAGCAATAAATACCTAATCTGATTACAAAGTAGCTTTGCCGTGGCCTCGGGGGAAAAAAAAAGGGGGGACCTCGCGGCTGTCGGCGCGCCGCGGCCCGTCCCCCCCCCCCGGGGGAAAAGCGCGCGGGTTTCCCGGGTGGGCGGCCCCCCGGGCCGGGCCATAAATCCGCGCGGGCGCCGAATGTGCCGGGCGCGCGCGCCGCGGGGCGCCGCCTCGGTAGCCGGGAAACATTTTCACGAGCGGCCGATTTACAGGCGCGAGGGCTGGCCGCTTCCTCCCTTTTTTTTCCCTCTCCTCCCCGCCGTCGGCCGCGCACGTGTTCGCCCGCCGGAATTTTTCGCACCCGGGAAGTAGCGCGCGGGGCCTCCCCGGCATTTTTGTTCTTCTCTCGGCCGGGCTGCCTTTTTTTTCTTTCCGCCCGGGCTTAAGTGCGGCCGATCCCCTTCCGCGGCACTCCCTCCTTTGGCCGCAGCTCGCGCCCCTTGTTTACCGTAAACACGAGGCCGCCTCCGCTTTTTTTCCGCGTCTTCGCACTTGCGCCTCCGAAAAAAAGGGGGTTTTCGAGTTTAATTATCGGGCGATTACGGGGGGAGAAAAAAGGGGGGTGGGAGGACCCCGGGGGCCCGGTGCTGCCGGATTTTTTTAGCCGCCGAGCGGACGGCCCGGGCGGTTTACGCCCCGCGCCGACTCTCGCTTTATGAGTATTGATTTTCGATAAAGGACCAGCAGCTGGCGAGTGGCTCTATTAAAATTTAATGCACAAGTGCCTTCCTTTTACTCGCTCGTGTAATTATTCCCTCCTCGGGCGCTCGAATTCGTGCGGGGGCCGGCCGGCCGACCGATCCTCCTTCCCGCCCGTTAAGAGTCGACTGTTAAGCTAGATTATCAGCCGGTCAATTAGTTAATCGACCGAGGCGCCCGGAAGCCCCCCCCCTCCTGCGACGGGGCGACTCCGGGGCCCGGGCGGCCCGCCCGCCCCCTCGCGGAGAAAACACGGAGCCCGAGAGACACAATGCGCGCCGACCCTGTGATTGCACCGGCCGATATATAAGCCCTGTGGGAGGCGTGTCCGCCCGGCCGGGTCCATCGGCCGAAAATATTTTCGCAGCCCCGGCGAGATCGGCCCACGTGGACGCGTGCGCGTATGCGAGAGGCGGTGGTCGGAGTGGGAAAGCGCCTCCGGGGCACACATGTACCGCGGCTTTGTTCGCACGTGCGCCGCGCCGAAGCCGGAAGCCGGCCGTTTTTCATTCCGCGGAGAGGAGCCGAGCCCCTCGAATTTGTTCCGCGGTCCACATGCGCCGATGTCGCGGGCGCGGACTTTGCACAGCTCGCTTATCGGAGCTGTGAATTAAGTGAGCTGTAAGAAGATTATATACGCGTCTTGTAAAAAAAAAAGTGACGCACGCCGTTTGTAATTTGCTTTCTGCCGGGGCGGCGCGCCTACGCGGGGGCATCGATTAAAAAAGGAGCGGACGCACCAATCGAACTCGCCTTCTGACTAATGCATCGCCGGCTGATTGTTGTGCCCTTTGTCGTCAAGTCGCCGGGAACATCCGCGCGTTGCCAGGCCGCCAATCGGCAAACAAATAATTCAACTCTTCTAATTCCAGATAGATATAGTGAGGTTAAAAAACGGCCGCTCGAATAAATGAAACGAGTCGATATACGTACTCATCGAACGGAACTCGGAATGATAATGACTGTATTACTAATACATAATACTACTAGCGGTAATTCATGTCAAAGCTTTTACCTTTTCCCTTAATTCCATATAATTTCGGTAAATACACGGTTATAAAACTAAATTGATATTTTAGAATAAATACAGCTACTTTATCAAACATTTACAAGGTATGCTTGTATCGCGGTGCAGATAAAAATACAAATATTTGACTTGGAGAAAATCAGCATGCACATAGTACCACTTTATACACTGACTACTGCGCTATTATTACTTAAATACACACGTACGGTTACTTTCAAATGCGCAATACAAAAATACGCTCGCATCTATAAAAACAATAAGAATTGCAAACGCGGGAAAAACGTTCAAAGACTAGTACATCATCCGTACAGATTGAAATTCATACAAAAGTGTCATTATGAAATACGCCCTTTTGATACTTATTTGGACCGAGCCCATATACGTACAAACACGGCCCCGGAAGTCAAAACAATCGCAAAAGTGTATGCAGCCGCTTCGGCAAGGCAATACTTTACCATTTGAAATAATGAGAAAAGTCGAGTGCAGGGCGTGCAATCTGGGCGTTTTTCCCTTGGCCCGAGAGCCGTTGCCCCGTGAAAAATCATCGGCCGGGCGACCGAGTGAAAAAGTATCCCCGGGCATATTTCCAGGAACCGCAAGTTTCCCCTTGGCGAGCGGAGGCGGCGCCGGCTCTCCCGCGCGGCCCCGCGGGGCATCCCGCAAACAGCGACGGCCCGGCTATATCGCGCCTTTTTCCGCTCCCTCGGCCCCCGCGCGCGATTATTTACACGCCGGGGGACGAGCCGCTCGCTTACCCGATCACCCATCGATTTTTTTCTTTTTTGTAATGCTAAAAAAAAATAATGTGTATAAATAACGTCGGCCGGCACGCGCCCCGGCCTTTACGGGGGACGCTACTTCGCCGAATCCTCGCGGCGAGCGTTATGCCCGCGTTTTCATGTAGCCCCGCGGGGCCCTGTACACAGTCGGCGGTTTACACGTGTTTTACATAGTGTCGAGCCCGCAAACTCGAGGGCCCCCCCACCTTTTTTTTTGTATTTGGTATAATGGCCGCCGGGCAACGGCGAGCCGCGGCGGGTCTCTATAAAATCCGCGTTAGTCGGCCCCGTAGGTGCATGCGGGAAGGGGGGTCTTTTTTTTTTGCCGGGGCGGCATATTGCACGCTGGCCTATGACCCAAGTCGGACAAGGTTTATTATTATGTTCGAATACACGCCGTAAACGAGTGTATTTAAAAATGCATAAGTGTTTTTAATGCCTTTTCGACGGGCCTCGAGACTAGTGCATTTATACACGAATGTACATATATATATATATGTATGATAAAATAGATATTTTTATCGGCGAGCCGAAGCACGTATAAAAATTTTATTTTATTCCGTAGGTAATATTTCGTTACGTATCGGTTGCTCGAGTGATTTTTACGAAACAAAGTTTTATGCATCCAGAGGCGATTCAATCGTTAGGTTATTCAATTTACGTTTATTTCCTTTTTCCTGCATAAAGCCTTGACACCTACTACAGTTTCATTTTTAAGTAGCAATCTGCATTCTGTAGTGTAATAGAGATATATTCGCGGATATAATTGTTGCAGTTTTAACAACGACTGCCAACTGTATATGCAGTGCTGAGTGAAAATCTTGATTATAATGCCGCTGCGAGCGTGGAATTACATCTATTAATATTAATGGAAGCCCTTACTCTCAAATCAAATTCATCAGCGTGCTAAATTTGCAGGAAGCTCGAAAGCGAGACTATTGCACTAAATAGAGCAACATTTGCGTTGAAGAATTAAATATCGCGCTTAATTGTACCCGGGGATATTCGTGTTAGTTTGAAAACTCTTTTTAATTTTGTCTGTACGCACTTATTAAAATGTCTCAATTATTGAGTAATCTCGGTATCCGATTGCTCGAGCACCGCAGCTGTATAAAAAGCACTCGCATTAGAAAAGTGCACCATGAATTACTCGAAGGCTGTGTGGTCATAAGAAATCCCTGGCTATACGGCGGCTTTTATGATTTATCGGAGATTATGCAATAAAAATGAGTCAGAGCTCGTGCGGCATTTACTTGAAAGGCAGATAAGTAAAAAGTCAACAGCAAATAATCAATGTTTAAAGTACTGTGTCGAAGAGTGACAAAGTTTTCCCGGAAGATAAGTTGCACTTTCATTAGCGAACCGCGGATATCATTACGAATTTTTTCTTCCCCTCCGCCCCAACCCTCAAGTTTCGAAGTAAAATATTCGTCGTAACATAAATTACTCGAGTGCAAAGTTGGCAAGAAAAATTATGCTCGATGGTGTCCCCTCCCCCCTCCCCAACTATTGGAAATTAATCAAGGCTTTTTATCGGATCGGAGGAGGGGCCCCGTCTACGCCCGCGGAATGAATAACCATCCGAAGGATTGGGAGAGGCCGATTTTTTTTTTCTTTTTTTCGCCCCACTTGTTCCATTAAACGCCGCGGCCGACTGTTAATTTCCCGGCCGACAATAGGGAGCTTCTCCCCGGGCGGTGTGTGTACGCGCGGCATAATAAACTATACGCGTAGACCTCCTTTGGCGAGAGGGTTAACAAAGTCAAAAAAAAAAGGGGGGGCCGCGCCGCGTAAATCCGCGTGGATCGCGCGGTCCCCGCGGGTCCCGGTGGACCGCTTCCCCGTACACGGGCGCCCGCCTAAGCGGAAAGCCGAGGCTTCCGCGAGTTTGCATGCCGGCCGAGCGGCGGCTTAATTGTGCTTTACGAGCCGCCGGCGCTTCTTCTGGGACGTCGTTGGGCAGGCCGCAAGTGACCCCCGGGGCTCCCGCGGCCTCGGCTTTCCGCTTTTCTGCCGGTCGGATGGACCTCCAGTTTTATGGGCGGCAGATATGTGTGTGTATGTGTGTATGTATATCGGCTGGCCGCGCCGTTTCGCAGAAGCGCCGTCGGCCTCCGGGAAGGGATGTCCTAACCGGCTAACAATCTTTATTAACCGCATTAGCGAAAATCGGTCAGAGAATGGGGGGCTAGTGGTGTTTTCCTCGTTCAACGCCGGCTGGAAACGACTGGCTCACCGCAGTTGGATGGATGAGCCCTGGCCGACGTTTAGCCTTTCACACCCGATGCACCTGATGCGGAAGCGGTTTCGAGCATTTTATACCGTTTTCTTATAGACGAGCCATTGTTTAAGTACTCGAAAATGCATCGATGACGATGAACCGATGCGATCGGTAGCCCGATTTTCGCCAAACGGCAGGTGGCTGTACGCAAAACAGTTCCCACACTCAAAAGGACAGCGAACGCTCTTTTGTTATTCCTCTTGGGGTATATAACGTTTGTACTTATTGTATTAATTGCGCCTGTACATCTGTACAGTCATTATTAAACGGCGCGCGTATAACGAATTCCCGTTAACGAATCGATATTTCATACGAATATAACCAAGTGCTTTTGTATCTCAAGTCATCGATTCATTAACTGCAAGGAATCCCCTCGGCCGAGCCAACCGTTTATTGCTCGCTGTGCAGTTTTGAAGGCGGCGATGAAACCGTACAACAACGAGCCCTTGGCAAACGGCCTTGCAACAATTGGTACACACAAAGCGTTGCAATGAAACTGCGGCAAACGAATTGCACATATTTGATTACACGCCGGCCGTTCAATCACTCCCTGCAAGTGGAATACACACAGCCACACACATATATATATATAGATCGCTCGATGCGCGCGCACCGGCCCAATCGAAAAGTATTCAACAGCCCCGTCGTATTTACCCTTCGTTTCATTATATATATACCCGCGCGCGGATCGAACAAGCGAGGGCCGGCCGGCTCTTTATTTTTCTTTTTTTTTTTTATTCACTCCGGCCGGCCGCTGATGTAATTATAAGCGCGGGACGCGCGACGCAAGCGGGCGCAATTATCAAATCCATTTAAAATGTCCGGGCGGGCGGCCGCGTCGCGGGCCGATGATAAAAACCAATAAATACACGGGGCTCTCGTGCGCGGGGTCGGGCCGGGCGATCGAGGAGCGCGGCGCGCCTCCCACACTTGCGCCCGGCTCGTATAATTACACGCGGGATCGGGACCGCGGGCGTAATGACGGCCCTCGTCGCGGCCCAAGTCTAGCCCTTTTTTCAATTAACTTTTTCAATTGGCCGAGGGAGGGCCGCGAGGCGTCGCCTATATCTCGCATCAAAGGTAAATTATACCGGGCGGCCCGCACATTAGCGCGGACAATGAGCTTCGTTATGTGCGCGCGCGGGAAAAAAAAGAAGACGCAATTAGCGCGGGGGTCCGGCCGCGTGGGATCCGGGGGGGACAATTCCTATCGGCCCCACGTACATGTCTTACCGCGGAGGCTCTTCCGCGAGTGTGTGTGTGTGTATATACGACTGGGCGTTTCTTCGATGGCGTCTTTGCGCTTCGGTTTTTCCAGGGCCGCGGCCGCCTGACGGCTAACGAGAGAGCGATGCTTTTCCACCGGGCGCGCGATGCGCAATGAATTCAACGCTTACTTTCGCGATAATTTACAGGGAGAGGCCGGGGCCGCCGGCTCCTAACCTCGTTTCTGCAGCCGAGTCAAATAAATGCTTCTTAATTGCTAAGCCAAGCGCACCTTTCGGTTGAGTTATTAGCATGATTTAGCGCGCGGGCATCTGCCCTGGGCTGTACATACCCTTTGGAGCCGAAGAAATTCTTTTCCCCGCTTCGAGATATACACTACAAGTGCGCGCTCTCGCGTCTCTCGAGTGCGCCGGGCTAAATTTACTGCAAAAGTGCACTAAAAGCCTGTTGCTTTTATTATCATTAGTCATCGGCGAGGCCGGCCAATCGTAAAAACAAAAGCCACTATATATAAGCACACACGTGGACACGTGGCCTCGGGCGGGAAACCCCCTCATTTTCCATTGGCATTATTGCCAAGGCCACGATCGCCGCGGGTGGTGCATCGTCACATATATAGGCCCGCTGGAAATCCCCGATTAATCGGGCGCTCGCGGTGGTCGGCGAGCCGGCAAAAAGCCCCGGCGGCCCTCCCCGACGTCCGGCTCTCTTCTCACCGGGCGACATAAACCGCGCACGGAGCGAACGATGGCGCGCGCGGGGGCGCACAAAAAAAAACAAGGGGGGGGGGAGAGCAAGTTTGATGCGCGGGCGGTACTTTGGCCGGGCAATATTGTTTTCTCCCCCGTGGCTCTCCTCCCCTTTTATTTTTCAAAAAAAAAAAAATACGCGCGTAACCGTTACACGGCGACCTGGGCGGGATATATATATATATATATACGACAGGTGTTAAGAAAAATGCTCGTCACGCCTCGTAAAGCCCCCCGCGTAACAGGCGCCGCGGTTTATCGTCCAAATGCACCCACTCGGCGCGCGCGCGCGCCCCCCCCGCGGTATCAAGTATTTCATTTACCCTCGCGGCCCGCGACTCCCGCGTTATACGGTGTCGCCCCAGACGGCTCGATCCTCACGCGAGGCCTGTCGACAGCCCCGGGGAACGCCGCGGCTAGTCTTGTTTAAACTCCCTGCCGGACGGATCGCACAACGAGGAGAAAAAAAAAAAGCGAGGCGGGCACTTAGGCCGGCAAAGCGGCCGGCTGCACGTCCCCGCGAAGGAGGTCGAGGGCTCGGGGATACACGGAGAAAAAAGGAGTAATTCACACGTGCGATACATATACACGGCGGCGCTATAAATAAATCCGCCCGGCGCCTAGGGGCTCGGTGACCCCTCAGGAGGCTGACCCCCCGACGGCCGTATCCGGATCGCCGTCGACGCACCGCGCGGTAATGGAGGGGGGAAAACTTCCCCGGGGCGGCCGGGACTTTTTCCTATGCGCGCGAGCATGTAGCCGTCTATTGTACGGAGGTTATATACGCAGTCTCGGCCTCGTTAAATGGCACCTGTGCATATATATCGCGCGCTTCTTGGGGTATCATTGTATCGCGGCTAGGGCTTTCAGGCCTGGCTGCATCGGAAAACTTATACGCGTATGCGGAGTTCATTCGATCCGCCTGGATTGTTATCCACGTGAACGGTATAGCGAGTCGCGTAATCGTTTAATGCAGTCAATCGTGCATACTATAGATACAAATAAATATTGCAGTGTAAGTACACGAAAGAAGTAGTATATAACTGCTTTTTTTGCGGGTAACCACTTGTAGTTACTTTTCAATATACACATGTCGAAGATACTTTTAAAAGGGGTAGAAACTTACTTTCTAAAAGTATCTACAAGTTTTAAAGAAGAACTTTCCACCTTTTTTCGGGTAATTTGTTGCTTTTTCGAAATAATTAAGTATTTGGAAAGAAGTACATTTGTTAATTTTTCTATTAACATTCCGTGTAACTTAATTGTATATCAGTGATTGATTTAGATAACCCATTACTTAATTCCAATGAAATATATACTCTTAATGAAGACTTTAATTAATAATGCATTTAATCAAATACATATTTAAGTTGAAATAAATGATTGAGTATTATGTCAAATAAAGATAATAACGGCAACAGCAAATATTTTTTGAATTTCAAATTACATTGTATTATTCAAAATAATGTACGTAATTATATTATACAAAATATCTTATGACGCTTTGGCATACAATGCATCAGTGTTCAACATTGAATACAAGAGCCGGGCGGTCAGATTTATGTCTTTTTTACCTCGGAAATTTTTGATAAAATCCTTGCGCCGGAGATTTTCGTAAACGTCGTCATTAAAAGGCGGAAAAAATATGATTTGCCATAAGTAAGCGGCCATTATACAGCAAGTATTAAAAGAAAAATTAGTTTTTCCTCCTTAGAGGGCAGCGTGAAACTCGAACTAAAGGATTTTTACAGCCTAATGGAGCTTTCAGAAGTTAGTACAAGCCCTCGTGAAATTCTTCTTAAGGGCTCCTAACGATTTCCCGCGGAGAGCCGCCGCGCCGGCTAACGAGTATACCGTATCAACTGCCGCGCGACTTCCTCCGCCGGCGTTCAAATTGCAATCGAAGGCGCGAGAGGAGGCTCCCCCCCCCGCGCGGAATATTGGACAAAAATAGAGAGACCGGGGGCATAAATCGGGTAACGCCGCGCACACGTGTGTATACGCACGTATATCCGGAGGGCCTCCCCGCGGGCGCCGACACTCGTCCCTCGCGGCGGCATCGACGCGCGACGTGTGACGCGGCCCCGCGGGACCCCCGGGGGCCATTAGCCCGCGGGCTCTCGTCGCCCGGCGTCACGTGTTTCGCGCCCGCATCCGCCCACGCGTTATCGCGCCCGGGTAGGTAGGTGGGGGGGGCGACGCGCGCGCTTATCGGCCGCCGGCTGATCGCCCGCCTACTCCCGGCGATGCGGGCGCGCCGATTGTTATTTTCGGCTGGCGCGCCCGGGAGCCGCCGCTCGTAAACCGGCCGGCGCTTTAAAAAAAACCGGTCGACGGCCCCGCGGACCCGAGCACACTTTCTTTCCCCTCTGACGAAAGAAAAAAAAAAACCGTCCGCCCCGCCCACGACTCGCGGACGATTCGTTTTCCTTTTTTCCTCCATCCCCCCGGGGAAGGAGAGCCGCCCGGATGTAATCGCACGAATGTACGCCGATGCCCGGGAATTAGCCGCGTGAGCGGGCGCCGCCGCGAAAAGCGCCCCGCGGCCCGCTTGACTGTCCCGGGCGGAGGCTTTCCAGGCGGCCGCCGCGACAAAGCAAAGCCAATTAAAAGCTCGTGTAAGCCGAGGGGGTTGGGGGCCGACCGCCACTCTCCCGCCGCACGACTCGCCGATGCTAATGCGAATTTGTCGGATCGGCCGGGGGGAAGCCCCGCCGGGCGCAGCGACTCGCGGACTCTCGTTTTTCCTCCTGGTCGCGCCCGGCTTCCTGGGGCGGCCCGGGCGCCTCGTCGGCCTCGGGCGCTTCCGCGGAAGGCCGCGGAATATTTACGCGGGCAGAGTCCGCGTTGCATTAAGTTTGCAGCGCGCGCGTATATATCCCCTCGAGAAGCACGCGTGCGCGCTGTATATATAGGCGCGGATTTAAAGTACTCGGCGCTCGACCTTTTTTTCTTTCCCTTTTTCTTTTCCTCTCCTTTTCCCTTTTTTTTTTCTTTTCCTTCCCCTCCCGCGGCCTGGCTTTTAAAGTTAAGACCGCGGATGTCTCTCTCGGGCTCTCTCTTTTAAAGTTAAAAGTGCGGATTAATCGCGCGTCGTGTAACGGAACCTCGGCATCTCTCCTCGCCGCCCCTTTCTCGCTCTTTTTCTCCCGCGGCCGCTCGTCGGCTCTCCCTTTTTTTCCTCTTTCGCCCGCGCGCCCGCCGTCTCCCTCTCGGCCCGGCCTGTTTCTCTCTTTCGCCTCCCTTTTTCCGCGTGCAATGAAGTTAAAGTGCCGCTTGCTAGCACTTAAAGCGGGAGCTTTTATGATTTTATTGTGACGTAAAGTTTGTCACTTTATAACGTTGCGCGAATTTGTGACTCGGCAATATTTAATTGTACGGTTGTAAAATGAACCTAAAGTGCCTACATCGCTCCTTAATCAAGCGTTTAATTAAGCATTAATCCTTTGATAAATCTGCCACTCGTTCCTCCTACCAAGATGCCTTATCGCGTTTTCCAACTCCACCTAATTAGAAATATCAAATACTCCGGATCTCTTGTGTCAATTATAAATATAACACTAGTTTCACTTAAATCCGTATACTTTTATCAAAAATAATTTTCAATGAAACTTCCACTTTATTCAATTTAGTAACTTGTTCCAGATTGCATTCGACCTCGTACATCTTTTAATTCAATTAAAATTTTAGTTACATTGTACAAGGATAATCATTATTACGGACGAGTAACTCTGCCTGAATTTTCTAAAATTAAAGCGAAATGTATTAAAGTCCACTGGTAAACAATTGACCAGTCTTCTTGTTTAACATATTAATCAAGTGGAGTCTTAAGTAACAGAAATAAAAGTCTAAATGTACTAAAAATCTGCGCTTATGAGATCATTATAAAACCTTGAACCACACGAATACTATGGTTAAAAAATGATTAAAACCACAATTTTTATCTTACGTATCATTGAAAAGTATGTTTAAAAATGTTTATGCACCCTTAGCGATCCGTTGGAGTCTAGATTTAAAATAAACTATGTGTAATATTACTAAAAGTGAGGAAGTTGTACTAGGAGGTTATCGGGAAGCGCTAGTGCGTCAGTTGCTTGTCGAGTCGTTATCGGCGCGGCGAGGGCATATAGGAGCTGTCAGAGGCCTGTCGCCCCGGCGGCGGAAGCGGCCTTACACGGCGAGTCGGCGCGGCCGCCCGGCAAAAACGAGACAATTGGCCCTTTTCTCCGGGCGCGGGCGAGGAGTACACGGGGTACGAAGGTGGCGAGCGCTCCAACAGAGCCAAGGGCAGGGGGAACTTTGGACAAAGCGGCCGGCGAATCGAAGCCTCCGGCCGCGCGTACATAATGGAGCGTCCCCGGGTCCCGCGGCAAGAAAGCCGCGGCGCGCGCGCAAAAAAAAAGGGGGATCCCCCGAGTTATTCTGAAAATTCGGGCCGGCCGCTAAGGACAGCCATTAGGACTGGCCGCGCGTCCGTTGCCGCGTGGTTAATCGTTATAAGCCCCGCCGACGAGGGCAATTGGCCCCGCAGCCAAAAAGTCAATATACGCCCGCCGATTAACCGCGGCATAAAAGCGCCCGGCTTCCGAAAACCGGGCGCCCCGTAAAAAGCCCCGGCCCGACGAGAAACTCCCTCCGCGTGCCGCGCGACGCTCCTTTGCGGGCGCGTTAAGGAAAAAAAAAAGCGGCGACGCGTAAGAGAGGGCGGCGGTCCATTAGGGCCGCGCGGCTTGGTCGATAAGGCAGGCGGCGGATAAACGTCATCCCGCGTCGCGCGGCCAACGCCTGGAGAGGAGTATAAAAAGAAGAGTTGCGTATATATACGTGCATTGTAAGTGGGCGATCGGCCGGTCGAGGACGTACGTATTACAGGCGGATGCGGGCAAAGAAACGGGGGCGTTGCGCTCGAGACGGTCGATCGGCGGCGCGCTCGCCGGGATAAATATCAATCCGCTAGAGGCCGCTGGAGGCGGCGCCCGCGGATGGCCCTAACGAGGACCGAACAACGAGGCCTCCGAGGAATAATTGATTCGGCCGGACGCCTGCACACACGGCCTATCGCCGGCCGTGGCGCAATTAAAGCCCTGCTGCGCCGGCCTCATTAGGGCCCTCGCGGCACATCGAGATTCGGCGGGTGATCCCGATCGGAGCCGCGCGCGCCGATATCGACCCCTGGAAAATTTCAATGTCAGGCCCTTGGCGGTCACGCGAGAGCGGCGCGTGTGTACATCCAGGCCGCCGGGCTTTTGTTCCCGCGGTGGCTCGGGTCCGCGCGGGGATCCGGTTGCCCGGGCGGTTTCGCGCCGCCCGCGTAATTCGAGCGCGGCGCTTTGAGCCGGCAGATATATGCCGCGGAGGACGCGATTCCACGATGTTATCCCCTTGTGTGTGTGTCCCCGGCGGCGGCTGCCTCGACTTTGCAGGCCAAGCGCCGAATTTAACGCCCGCGATGCCGGCTATATACGTGTCCGCCGGGTCCGCGCGATTGCCAGGCCGATCAATTATGGCGGGGGCTACTGCGCTATAAACCGCCTACACGTGTAGGGGAGTAGCGATATTTTCGGGGATTATACTCGGCGCCGGTGCGGCCGCGGGAAAAAAGTTTCATTGTCCCGAATAAAATGTAGGTGATCGCAATATCGCCTATCGAAAAAAAATTCATCCTACCGAAAAACCGATTTTTTTTTATTCTTATATATAGATGGTCGGGTAATTTTTTTTTTTGTTAACGAATCCTTCGATTTTTCGAGCCGATGAAAATATTCGTGCACTCGATGCCCATTTCGATACGTTTTTTTTTTGGTACACGCCTGTAGAAATTACACCGAAGGAATTCGGTAAATGTTTCCATTCGCAACCTTAATAAACACGAGGGTTTCAAGTCTAACGAATCAATTGTACATTGTTATATTTGGTGAAATTAACGTTGAGATTCTGCACGAGCCAGGCTAACGATTAACGGGGAAAGCCGCAGCTAACAAGACGAGACTGACCCGGCGGTTCGACCGCGCAACGCGAGCTTTGTTCGCGACCGTTAGGCGTGGCGACGGCCGCGAAGCACACAGCTTTAGTGCTGATATACTGCGGCCGGCCTCATCACTTGCAGTGGTCCAAACTCTAAGGAAACGATTACGCGGAGGAGGCTCCTCCTCCGGGTCCCGGGTGATACCTTGGCGAGGCGCCATAGACGGCTCCGTTGCCCCTTGACCAACGCGCATCTCCGCGTTTACCGCACGCCATATCAGCCCAGGTAAATAGCCTTGGAAGTAGCTCCGGGTCTCGTGATCCAGGTCCATCTTTGAGAATCCCGTTGCTTTTATACCAGTCGCCTTTTCCTCCAATCTAATTTAAAAAAGCGAAGACGCGCGCTGTAACCGCTTGTATACGCACGCGTACACCGAATCACGAGGTTCTTTCCGAAATTTCAAGAGGAAGACCTGCCATACTCCTTCGCGGGACTTGTCATCGGCCCGGGGGGCGACAAAAGTTTAATCACTTCGAGGGAAATCGGCCACGTGCGCTTCTTCCGCGCTCTCTCGCCGTATATCAAATTCGTGGGGATACAGGGAAGGCTTTTCTGTCTGGCTCTCGCGTTCGCTCGCGCGAATCCACGAGCGGGGGAGAAAGCGGGCCGCGCGCGGGACGGGGGGAGAAAGGCGAGCCGAGGCAGGAAGCCGAGTTATCCCGGCTCCCAGGCGCGCCCGTGACAAATGTCGCCGCGAAACAAGGATGAGAAAACGGCCGAGTGTCGCCGTAGATCATCGGGATAATTATATTATTCCAGCGCTTCTGCCTTCGTCGCCGGGGCCGGCTATAGCCCGTATATTTATAGAGTCCCTGGCCCCGGCTGCTCTTGCCGCCGCCTCGGCCAACTCTTTGAAGTGCTTTCGCTAGTCCTCTAAATATAATCTCTATGATTATAATATCACGGGCGCAGTCGCGCGCCGCTTTTTACGCGGCCGACCCCGAGAGAGGAGAGCCACTTCTCGCCGCGGCGAGGGGCTTGATTGCGCTCGCGCCGCCAATCAGCCGCGCGGGCCTTTCACGAGGCCGGCGATTAAAATCAACTATTCAACCGCGCCTCGCTTCTTTTTTCCCGCTCGCGACTCTTTCCACTGTGTCTGCGGAGCTGCCCGCAGTTTCATCCTCCGCGGCCGCCTCTTAGTTGTTTATGGATTATTATTCCCGGGAAGCCCTGGGCACTGTTATTATTAGTATTATGCACCGTCAAACTTGCGGGCTCGGCGCCTTAAGTGTAAAGCTCGACGCGGACTTATGCTTTCGATTCATTTTCCATGCAATATCGAGACAATGGGAAACGCTTTCAAATGCCATTGGGCTGCAATCACTGTCGCATATTATTCGCTGCACATATTTTGTTGAACTTTGTTCGGGTTAAAAGCCGCGGTGAATTTTTCCTTTTTCCAACTGGCCAAAATCTCCTTCCTTCGCCTTTGTGTATTGTTAATATAAAGTCCATCGTCATTGTGATATAAAATAATATGCGGTAAACTAGGGTGATATAATAATTACTTTGTATACAGTAAACGGGGGACCTAGGCACACGTGATCCACTATACCGAGATGACGTCCTGCAGGATTTAGAAGTTAGTTAAGCGAGTTTCCTCCAGAGTTCCCATCAGGTACTCTGGGGTTCAGAGGATTTCCGTGGCCGATTAAGGTCCACAGTATCACGACGCTCTTTTTTACTGTATTTAAACCTCTAGAATACAAACTTGCTTAAGGTTAAATGAACTTTTATCTCACAATAACACTTTTTAACACCTACAATTTTATCAGCATATCGATGTGGATAAAATTTCAAAAAATACCTTTGCATTCATTGAACGATTCAGTTGTATATAATACTTTATAATGTCACGGTAAAGTAAAATTCAAACTATTAAGACTATTAATATTAACACGAATGGAAAGAGAATGAAGGGATAAGTAGCTAATCGATGCAGTGATGAATATTAAAGTTGTTTGCAGCTACAGTCAATTGCAGAAAATAAAGATAGCAACTGCAATATCCATAAATCGTACTTGCATTAAAATACGACGCATCCAATCGCATTTAAAACCTAATAAGCTTTACTAGAAAACGCTGTGTATTATGTCAACAAAAATTAATTTATTTCAGTAATTACACTTCGCGTAAGATGTGAACCTAATTAAAGTACACCGTTGAGCACATTAAGTGTAAATAACGCATTCTACACTTGGCAGTTTTCGATCAATTTTCAACGCAACAAAATGTCTCTTTTTTACAAACAACGCGTGCAAATGCTACCCCAATCAATTAGAGTATTTTATTGAAAGCTTAAATATACGGGTGATAGTAACTAAGGGCGACGGTTCGTCTTCATTTATTAACTGACCAATCTCAAATTTTAATTACGGACCGAGCGACAAAGAGGCAAAATGCCGTGATTACAAGAGCCGGAATAAGAAAAGATCAGTCACGTGGTGCAACAAGAAGCGGAGAGCCGCGCGGCAAGTGCTGTGCAGACAAATTGAAAAACTTCAGGAACGGCGACCCAAAAAGGGGACCCTTTTCTTTTTGCAACGCGCGAAACTTTTAATTGACTGGCGGATTTTCAGCTTGCACAGTTTAATTATGAAAGATCCGCCCCCCTTCCCCCCCGACCCGGCGGGCCGCCACCCCCGCCGAGGACAGGGCCGCCGGCCACGCAGGTGAAAATCCGCAGCGCGGTTATCGCGCACGTGCAGCGGGCGCTCCGGTAGCCGCGTGCGGCCCGCGACACTGCTCTCAGCGCCGCAGTAATTGACCATCGATTTTTATGCGGATGTCTATGTATATGTACGAGCCGTGCTGTCCTTGCCTAGCTAACGTTCCGCCGCTCCTCACTTTTCCCCCGTTCTTGTTGCGCGTGTATTTTTAAGCTGCTAAATAGTTTCGACATCGCAGTTGGCAGTTTCTGCTATTCGGGATATAGACACCTGCAGACGCGAACAAATTATTTGACGCGTGACGTGCAACTATATATATATATCCATCGGACAGGGAACTACAGGGCAAGTGAAAAACGGTATGTTTTCATTGCCGCGTGCCTGTCCATAATACTTAGCCGATATCGTTATAGCGTTTTCGAAACGTTTTATCGCTCTCGGTCTAGACGCATCAAATATGCTCTGAGATGCTCCTTGATGACTGACTGAACCGCACGGTTATATAGTGAGCTCTTGCGGCGAAGGTTTGATGTATCCGCATAGCACAGCTATGTGTAATTATAAGACTGCACAAGGGTTGCTTTGATAGCCGGGCTGATGAGAAGCTCAAAGTCGATTGCAGCACTAAAATGGCTGGTGGAATATCAGTTGAAATAACTTAATCTTTTGCAAGAGTTTGAATAAATGTTTATTTGAAAAATTAGTAACGACAACGAAATCAAGAAAGCAAGGAGTCATTACTTTTCCACGCTTATCCTTACCATTGATTAATTATTATCCTGTTGGTAATGGTAGGTAGATGATCATTCAAAAGTATAGGATTATACAGAGCAGTTCCTTCAAGTGCACACTAGTTAAATATAATGAGAAAATTTGTGTTAACAACCTTGATAATTAGATTGGGCCAACTACACTTACACTGTATTCATAAATAGATTATTCCTCGGAGTGGCGTGGTAAAATGACAGGCTTTGTAAGCAAATGGAAAATGATTCCTTGTGGATAAATAACTCCGAGTCATTATCTGATAACTCGTCGCTTCATTTCGGGCAACAATCGAATTTCGCGGGCGACTCTAAAAAACGAAGAAAATCGAACGCGAGTGGGAGCGAGGGAGGGTGAAAAAAAAGCGTCGGGTCAGCCAATATACGTGAATAAAGCTCGATAACATCAGTTCTTTATCTCCTTTTTCTCTGCTCCTGCGATTCCCCGCGCCTCCCACCTCCCGCTGCCATTCCCTTTTTGTATTATTCGTTCGTTATCAGCACGAACGAATCGCGCGCTCGAGTAGTCCGATGCCGCGCGGCTTCGGGAAACGCGCTCGCCGAGAGGAAAGAAAGGAGAAGATAGAGAGGGAGTAGAATTTTCGACGGGGCGCGCGAAAAACGCCGGCTTGGCGAAAAGGAAGCAGAGAGAGTCGAAAAAAAAAAAAGGAGGGAAGGTTAAGCAAGAGAGAAAGTGAGGGCGAAGGGAAGCATGTGCGGCCTGCACTGCCAGCCTCGGGGAATGCCCGCTTTCCCGGGAAATTGTTTGAATTTTATCAATGGCAGCGTATAAAAGTCCGGCGGGGGGATGATTCACCGATAATAGAAATAGCGAGGCCTCGGACCGTTCGGCACCAACCGTTAGCGGGGGAGAGGCGGCACGCTTGGCGGCACGACTCATGTCCCGCGTTACACGGGGCCCTCTCGATCACCGGGAGTTTTCCAGGCGGCGAGCGGTCGATAATTGGCCCCGGCACGAGCCGCGTTAAAAATCGACTCCCTAATTCCCGGGGAGCGGCCCTCGTTGGGAATTCCGGGGGAAATGCAGGGCGGTGCGCGGCGTCAATAATCCTGGTGAATAATTCGTGGCGAAAAAGGCCGGAAGACTCCCTGGGAGAATAAGTGGGCGCGGGGGCGAATAATGAAAAGGCCGCGGCGCTCGGTTGCCGGCGATAAAAGCCGCATAACGCGGGGCATCGATAAACGAGGAGGGCGCCGGCTGGCCCTCTCGGGGAAAAAAAAGGAAGAGCCGGGCCAACTGCGCCGGCGGAATGAACCCGCCAGAATTCAAGAGGTCGGGTATAAGGAGAGCAGCGCGCCGGTGCACCCGGCCTGGATCCTTATCCCCCTCGACGGCCAAAGGACCGCCTCCTATATACGCGGGCCGCGCCCTTTTTCTTTTATTTTCCGCGGCTGACGCGGCTCTGTACCCGCGGACGAAACAATCGCCCTGGCAGCTCGCCCCGGCAGATCAATCGGCGAGCCTGCAAAGGGAAGCTAGCCAACCGGGGCTCGATTGTACGCGCGCGTGTGTATGTGTGTCGGTCCGTGCGGGGGAGTCACTCGCCCGCCCACTCGACGGGGGAGGCTTGATAAGGCAAAGGCGCGGCGCGGTTCGATTACGCCGAAGATGCCTGGAATCTATGCGCGCGCGTATATGTATAGGACGCCCGGGTCAAAGGCTCCGGTTTATCAAGAGCGTCGGCCGGCTCTCCCCCCCGACGCGGAATGTTACGCCCGTCCCGACGGTTCACTTATAACAATCGCGGGAAAGCGGGTAACAACCGATGCGTGAATAATGGTCAACGAGAGGCGGCGTAAGCGGATGGATATAACAAGGGACAAAGCGGCCCGCTGAGAAAGTCCGCGGAGCGCCCGCGCAACATCTCCGAGGGGAAAAAACAATGCCTCGGCGGTTTTATCCTTTCGGGATTATCGTCCCGCGACACCGACGACACGCGGCGCGGGACTCGCGCGTAACAAAAAAATCTGCCGAATATAAATAATCCGCCATAAAAAAAAAAGGGGAGGGGCTTTACGGCCTCCAAATTAGGCGGCCGATATCGCCCGGTTTACGAGCCGCGGACACATTATATTGGGCCCGTCTGCTGGATTTACGGCCTCGTGCGCGCCCAGGTGGAGATATGACTTGTGCGATTTGTCGAGTGGTGCGCGCGCGGCCCTGTCTCCCCCCGCGGGAATATATTCAGCGATGCCTCGCGATGCACATATATACGTATAAACACACACGTGTATCGATGTTGGTAAGACTGGGCCGCGGAGTCCGTCAGCTGCCGGGGGTGTATGTTTTGATGCGGGGCGAGTCGGCTTTTCGTGCGGTATGGCGGCTGCGTCGGCCGCGCTGTTTTATTAAACTTCGCCTGACTTTGCGTTTTAAACTTGCCCGCGCGCGCGGCCGCTACAAAATAGTGGAAAATTAAACAGCGCTTTATTTTATTTTCTTCAATTAAACTTTTATTTGCTCGGGGCTTTAATGTTCTAATGAAAATTTTCAGTGCGATGCTAAGAATTTGCATTTTTTTTTTCCCTCCAACGGGCCACGCTTTCAAAATATCCCGGGGAAACTTTTTCCAGCTTTTGCAAAGCTCGCTCTTTAGTCTTAATAAAGAACAAGCTTGGGGGGGGGGGGACTCGGGGAAAAAAAAATTCCAGAATATTTTCAAAATGTGCTTCCGCGCGAAAATGTGATTCGTATATGATCTTTGTTTGCCAGCCGTACAGCATTAACGTTTCTCCCAACCATTAATACACGTGTATTGTTTAGCGGAACATTTTTTTTGCATAAATTATTGATCATCGGAGGGAGTTTTTATTTAGCGTATCTCGTTTAGTTCGTGCATCCGTATATCCACTGAGTTTCCTTGTAGAATATTATTAGTAGGTCACATGAATTAGGTAACGTGACATCGATCTCGGTTTTTATTTTAAAGAGAATCAAAGGTAAACACAACTAATAGATTATTGTCATCGATGCAATAAACAAAAAGAAGACGACCAATTAAATTTAAAAATATTATAGTGATAAAAATATTTAAAATATTCAAATTGACACAGGTTATTTATATGTATTGCTTTGACCCCATGACTAGGAGTGAAATATTGCTATTACTCTACGGTGATTTAAAGACTCCTTGAAGAAAAACTTTTAATGAAGCTTATCCCGTGTAGTCGAAGACACTCTAGTAGTTCATGCAACGCAAGCTTTCAATAGTTAAAATTATATCGGTATAAATTTTGCATCTGTCACAACAATTATGCAATGCTTTGAATGCTAAATTCAAATACACTGTTTTTAATTTGATTTTAACGTCCGCTAATCCATTATTCTTCATTTCGTAACAATACTTATAATAGATTTATGAATTTGGCTTGAAATTCAGAGTTTTATTTAGCTCCAAAGTGCCTGACTACTTATACGGAACGAATGCATCAAGAATAAACGCCGGGGGCAGTTAATTATTTTAGAAAAATCTCGTCTTGTCATAAATCAAGTTGTAAATGCCCCGGAATGGTATAATAGGTGCGCGGCAAAGGCGCGGGTGTCACGTATGAAATTTGCCGGATGGCGTGAAATATTAAAAAGAAAGTTTTTAACGAGGCGCCGAGGCCCGCGGGCTCCGCCAGGAATCTAACGCCGGGGAAAGAGCGGGGCCGAGAAATAAAGAAAAGAAATTAGAGGGCCATACTTGTCAGCGCGATATCGAGCCGGCGCGTTAAAGGCAAAATTTACGGAGCGCCCCTAATTAAGGAGGCGAGCAGTGAATTTTCGTCAAGGCTCCAACGGGCCCCGCCGGAAAGCGCCACCCCCCCCCCACACTTTGAGATTTTCCCCGGCCGACCGGCACGTACGCGCCCGGGCGGACTTTATCGCGCGACCCCCTGTCTGCACCTGGGGCGCGCGCCGCGCCCGAGGAAGATGAAACGGCTAATTTACGAACAAAGAGGGAAATCTGGGTCAGCGGCTCCCGCCACTTACTCTTTTGACGGCGATATCGCGGCCCTCGTCTGTGTCTACGTATACCTACGCGCCCGATTGCCGGGGTGGAAAGTGATTTTCCGAATGGCCGCGACGGCTTATCGCCCCGGCGGCCCGATCGACCCTGTGTTCCGCGCAGACGGGGGCGCAATTACGGCCGATTGAAAAGCCGCCCTTTTTTTTTTCGTGTCCCCGACTAAGGGCGCGCCTTTTTCGCCACGCGGGAAAAATACTGCCCTCGGGGCGGGGGGAGAGAGAAGTCGGATTTAAGGTCAGACTCGGTGGAGACGTTGGATTAGAGGTAACGGGGGTTATCGATTCGTTGCACCGGTAGCCCTGGTAGTTATTTTAAGTTTGCGTCGAATGGGAGCCGCCCCGCGCGATGCCGACTGTCACGGGCTCAATGACTTTGACACAGTGGACGTCGAAGAGCACTCGAGTCCAGCGAGTGCAGCGCCAAAGTGAGGCAGCGCAAGATTTATTGTTATGATTCCGCCGTATAAAATTGGCCACTTTTTTTACGAGCAACTCGCGCAATTAAATGGAAATTTGTGTCAATAACCACGAAGCAATAACAATCATCGAAGATCGCGAGAACCCGCAGCGATATTAACGCATATATATATTCACGTTAACCAATGGATAGGTGTGTGTATCTTTGTCGGGCTAAATAGTTTATTTAATTAGGACTCTCGATGCAGAAACTGATCGAGACTATAAATTCTAGTCAGAAACCGTGTAGAAACTCATTCTCCTAGAACTTATTATTGTTATCGTATGATTATTAGGGTCGTTATGGTATATTATTATTAGAGATCGGCCGAGTTTCCTTCAGAGTCTGGTGAGATCCTGACACTAATTGTATATGGCATTCGACGAAAATATAATTCCTTTAAGTTTGGCGTGCCGTTAGCGGATACGTCAGGATATAGCGTGGGCCTATTAAGATTGTATGTAGAAAGCGAAGGCAATCATCGGGAAGCTCGAGCCGGTACGCAGCCGCTTTCGTTCGCATATTAAGAGTCCATTTTCATTTTCGAGATTCGCGTGTCTGCATTAAAATGTTGGCAAAGCGATGGCTTGTCGGATAAGGGAGGTGGCCGCGGGGCGAGCCTTCGCCTACGAGAAGCATCGCATTCGTATTTAATAATCGGCCCCAGACATCTAAATATTACTTATCGTAATGCACGAGCGGAATTCAGCGAAAAGAACGCGCGCCGTGCCCGATGATCGCGGGCGCAATTGTTCTCCGCTGCACACGTACACATGCCCACGTATCCGGGTGGGGATATATACTTACATGGCGTCAGCCGAAAAAAATCGTCCCCCAGGAAAGACGTAATTAAAAGGACGCGGAGAGGAAGTCTTGGGCCCGGGCAATTGGGGCAGTATAAACGGCAATATACTTTCAAACGGGGGGGGGCCGGGCTTCAAGTGCGCCGGGCTTTTTATTCCCATTTGGAGGGAACAAATATCGCGGCGGGCCCCGGCATCAAGTTGGCGGGCGCGAAATTCCCCGGGTGCCGCGGCGCACTGCGCCCACTGCAGCGCCGCGCGCCCGTTACGTAAAACACTTTTTTACGCGAAATATAAACTCCTCCCGGGCAGGTACGGCTCGGCCTCCTCCACGCCGCCGGCGAGTTTAGAGAAAAACTTGGGCTCTTTATGTCCCGCTTCCTCTCGGTGGATAAAGTTCAAAACGCAATTTCACGACACGTATCCCGAGAGTTGATAAATTTTGAATCGCGCGCGCCGCCGCCGCCGCCGCGGCGTTATTCCCGGAAAGGCGCCCGGGCGATATTATTCCCCGCGCCACCCCCCCCCCTTTTCATATTCCCCGAAGTTGCGCAACGCTCTCGCAACCGCGGCTCGTTACCCCTGTGTGTGCCTAGTGCCTTGTTGTTGTTGTTTTTTTTTCCTTTTTTTTTTTTTAATTAAACGTTTCACGCTCGCGGAACTGCGCTACGGCCTCGGTTTTGTCGAAGGGCCGCAAAGAGGCGCGTCGGGCGCTCGATAACCGCGCGGGCCCCGAGGCCCGGGGGTCGCCGCTCGTCAAGAGGATGCGCGCCGCCCGCGCGGGCCCCTCGCGCGCACAACACCGCCCATGGACAATTAACCGTGCGCTGACCCTGGCCGCGGCGACCTTTCATGCCGTCTCCGCGGGCCCGCCGTCCGCCTTCCATTATGCGAATGCAAATATGCGTAAGGCCGTAAAGCCGCCGAAGGTATCTTTGGATATTTTTTTTCCTTTTTCTCCTTGACTTTCTCCCCGCTTTTTTTTTTTTCACCCCTTTTCTTTTCTACGTATCTTTGGACGTTTATTAAATAGTCCCCTCTTGCGCGAGGATATGAAGGAGCACGGAGATAAGAGTATAAAGATACGCGAGCTTTATGAATCAAGATCCGCCGGGGCGAAAAGTCCCGGGCCGCTCCCGCATACGTCGGTCTCGCATGAGAACCTGGCGATCGTTTCCCCGGCGGTAAGTGCGCCGAGCAAGTGGCGCTGCACACGCGCACAAAGTCCTCGGGGACAGAAAGGGGAAAAAAAAAAAAAGGAACGTACACCGCCGGCAGGAAGGGAGGGCGCGGGAGGGGGCCGCCCCGCACACGCACGCCTCCAACACAGCCGAGGGCCGGGGCATTCAATTTGTAAGCTCCACGTGACGGGCATTCCCTCTATTACGTGGGCGCACGCACACGCAGCCGGCGAGGAGATCGCGCTCGCGGGAACACAGTCATTACCGCGCGTATTAAACACAATTTTTATCGGGGGCGAGCGCGCGCTCGGCCTGATTAAAGGTTCTCCGTCGCCCCGGGGGGGGGAGGGGAATATTTATTCGGCCGCCGGGGCCAGGGAAGTCCCCCGGCCGATCTATAATTTGGCCCCGGGCTGCCGCGCGCGCTAGACGCCCGCGGAAATGCAAAAAAAAAGAAAGAGCCGGGAGAGGGCGCGGCTGCCGGCGGAGGAGAGATGCTCGCCGCGGTGGGAGGCGAGTGGCCGCCCCGCCCGCCCTGGAAAATTCCCGTCTCTCTCTCCCGTGTGCGCCCGCGTCTCAAGATTTGCGGGGCGAGAATTTAAGACGGCGCACTTGGGCGCCGCCCGCGCTCCCTTGCAGTCTCTTCACCACGCCCGGATAACGACGAGGGCTTGGCTTCTCGAGGGACTTTCCACACTTGTAAATTCCTACCTTTTCCGAAATTCCAAAATGATCCTTCTGTTATTGTCACTTTATTGTCGCTGTTATTATGCCGAACGCTCGCTCGCATGGCAATAAAGTCCCTGCGACCGACTTCCTCTATGGATTTCCTAACGATTTAGGTCGTTTTTCGCATAATGATATAGCTGGAAATTCCGGAAAATTTCGATGAATTCTATAGAAAATATCTGTAGAATCTATTCATCATGCGATTGGTGATACGGTTGACATCAATTTTCAAATTGTACTGCCTTTAGTTATGTGATTAAGTCTTTAGCTTGTAACGGCACGCTGATGATGAAACGACGTTGCTAACTATTTAAAATTCAAATCACTACGTGAACAGAAAAGTATAGTGGTTGAACAGGATTAGTAAACCAAATATGATAAAATTCGATGTATTCATTCCCAAACTTTTCACCAAATGTTTACCTATCATAACTTCTACTCTATATCCTCGATATTATTCTATTTAGAGTAATCAGTCTTTAAAAAGTTAGGAAATGTGCAGTCCTATAAAATTTTATTGCATTCACTTTCCTAATCCCGGTAGGTAATCGTTTCTATATTTTTCTGTCCGTGTGCGTTTAATCTACCTACTGCAGTAACAAAAATATTATACGAATCAGTTAAAGTGCATGCGCACTACGATAAAACTAAAATACCTCTATAAAAAGTACTAAAAATACATTTTTAGGTCATTCATACGTTAACATTACTGAAAACTAATTAAATAATGTATTTTTAATTATTTCTCAAAATAAATACTTAATAAATTACATAAAATTCTTTAAGATTCTTCAAATTGTTTAGTTGTATTAATTTATGATTATCGCGAGTTTCATACTATAGAAATACTTCGGATTTCTAGACAGATTTTAGTAAACCGACTTACCAAAGTTTTCGCTATGCAACCTATCGGAAAATTTCTACCAGGATGATGTAAGGATGATTTTTCCGTTGGCGAGTCTTCTACAACTCGAGTAATGAATTCCCCGGTCCTTGTGCATACACGGCAAATTATTCAACGAAACTTGCAATTTAAATATCTTTGGTTTTCCTTGTAATAGCGGTCGCGGCCAATTGAAATCCAAACAATGACACTCGAGACACCTCGCATCTGAAACGCACATGCGCGCACACACGCACCGGGCCGAGTGGGTATATATAAAGAAAAAAAAAAATAAAAGCAGTCAAAGGGAAGCGAGGGGCAGGGGACGCCCGCGGATACAAAGAGCGAAGGGCGGGCTTAATAAGAGGGAAAAAGGCAGAGAAGGAGAAAAGAAGAGAGGATATCTCCGCGGGACGAGAGGCGCATGAAAAAGTGGCCTCGCCCCGTGAGAAATGATAGAGGCGAGCGCGCGGCCTGGCGCTCGCAAATTGCGCCGAATAGAATTCGCGGGGGCAATTTGACGGGGCGCGACGCTGGATTATGTCGCCTCAAAGACCCTCATTCGTCCGTGTGGCTGCGATCGACCCGCGCCCGAATTATCATAAAATTAGAAGAGACGCGCCCAGACTGCCAAGGCGCGCGGGCTAAGACTCCCGGATCCCATGAAACTGTAGACCGCGCTCGGTTTAGTCTTTTGATCTGGCCTTTTATACGCGCTGCGCAGCCTTTCGTGAAGAAATGCACCGATTATTAAATTGCTTTCTTCATCGCTTTATTATTATAATATTATTGGATAGACTCTTCTTTTAGCAAATGCTCAAATTTAGATAAAATTAAATACAGTGTGCCAATGCTTAAATAAGTAATCAAACATTTTTATTAACTTTTATTGGCTGTAATACGCCACTGGCCTATTTTATGTTTTGCATTCTGTCAAAAATGATAAATTAATCGTAAATAATATATTTTTTACTGTTCTGTATTTATTACAATGATGTAGAAAGCATAAATTTGAATAAAATATTTGCACGAATGTATTTAATACAATAGCATTTTTGTCTACGTATCGTTTGCCTGTATAATAACAATTTCTAAATTTCTTTTCAGGTAACACAAAGACCCAAAGATAATCACACCGTATGAGAACGTTCCGCAATTTTGAATCAATGCTGATCTTTGTATCCTCGTTTGTATCTGCATGAGTCACTATTCGTTAAACCTCGTAATCGATCGCCATTATACTTTGGAGAGGAAAGGCAAGAGAGCCTAATGAAAATATGAGGTAAGAGCAGATTTGCCTACTCTATATCTCTAATTGATCATATTCACCGGCCTACATTCATTTTTATTTGGCAATCGTTATATTCGCTTCAAATCGAATAAATAAAAGTTTTTTTGAACGGCAAGAGAAAACTGAATTATATTTTTAGATAAAGTCACAGAAAAACTTTTACTGACTACAAAATACAGTTTTTTTTTCAAAAGCATAAAGCGGAAATTAAATCAAAAAATAAATATGAATAATTCAATGAAAGAGGCAAGATGATTATATGATGTCGCTCAATTCCTGTAATAAATGTGATGAAAAATTGTAATTGCCTATTACTTGTAATTTTAGTTGCGTATTTTCATAGATCAAAGTAGAATAATGAAAATAAAAAATAAAATATTTAATGAATACAAGGTGCCAGCTTTAGTTTCACTTAGGAAGTTCAAAGGCGAAACCAAAGTGCTATAACCTATCACTTGTAGAAGAGCCGAAGCCACCCGCAGCCCCGATCGAAACCGGCACAAAGACACAGGGGCCGTTCTATCGCGATTCCCATTAAGTGGCGGAACGACCCGCGGAGCTCGTGGACCTTGCGAGCCTCAGGATCCGGAAGAAGGAAGAGCTTCCCCCCCTTCGCTTCCCTCTGCCGCGCGCTATTGTAATTACGGCGGATAATTGTGAAATTCGTCACGATACCGGGCGACGATACGCCGACCTCTCGATCGTTTTAGGGCAATTAGGCTTTATGTGCGTTTGTTCCCTGGTGCGGCGCATGCGCTCGAATTCCGCGCCCCATGACCAAAGGGAGCAAGCCGAGCAATCCTGGAACTCCTGGCTAATTGGAATTAACGGGCTTTGAAGGGAATCGAAATTGATTTAGGCACTGATTGCCGTCGTTTTCGCGCAACACGATTTTGCGTGCCGTCCGCCTTTATCCCGTCCGATCTCTTTGCCCGGCCTCGCCTGTACCCTGCAGTTTCTCTTTCTTCCCGTGCTCACTCAACGTTTTTAAATCCTACATTCTCTTCTTCCCGTGTGCGAAGATAGCCTTACTCGGAACGATATATGACGCCATGCGTATCAATTATTATCGAATTATAGTAAAAAAGAATAATTCAATTTTGTACAAGGAAAATAAATCATGGATAATGGTATATTTATAGATTTAAGGACTGGAAAGTTATGTACTTTACAAAATATAAATGTTTCGTAGCGACAAAGTCTTTAGGATGTAAAGATACGAGCTGTAGAGAATTCCAAGAACTTATTTTCAAGGGATGACGTGAATTCGCACGCACTGAATGGCGCCGACTGTGTAATGCTCGACGTAATGTATATAAAGTGGGGTCGAAACTACTTATCAAAGAAGACGGCGTTCCTACATTATTGAGGGTGGTTCTGTCACTGTGTCCCACTGTAGTGCCGAAGTTGGTACGACCCAGCGGAGCATGCAGGAAAGAGATATAAGAATAGAAATCTTCAGACTGTGTCAACGAACAGACAAGTAGATAAGTAGTTTTAATTATACTTTGCACTTGCAATATTACGAATTTCGTTAATTTCGTAAAAGCCTTACTGATGAGTATAGAACATGTATAGGTCCAAGACGATCCGCATTGTATTGCACAAATCTATAAAGGATCCAAGTCAACAATGTACAAATATTTATACATGTGAACACTAACGAATCTAGCCTGGCACCTTATCAATTCTATCAAAAAAAATGATTATACCCACGTCGTATTAATCGGTAAAACTCGTTAGAGACAATTTATATTAGGATTACCATAAACGAATATTCTCACTAACTATTCTTCGATCCCAGCGCCAATAAGCAATAACTATTCATAAAAATGAATAAGTTAGAGCGTGGTAACAGTTAATTACAACCCTTCGACAGTAGCGCCAGCCATTAATTTCCGAAATATGACAGTCCCCCGATCTCTCGGGAGAAAAATTCCTCCTGACAAAATGAAATTCCAATATTACTGCGCTACGAAAAGCCATTACTTTTTCACATCATCATTGAACTGGCCAGGTCGATCGATTTACCCCGGTCGAGTCTACCCATCGCATCCGCACGAGTTCCGCAAATATCCGATCGTTCGTGAGTGTTATCTCGCGTGCTAGCTGCTTTAATCTGCCTAAAGCCTGTAAGAAACGAGCTGAGAAATCGGAGTTGAGGTCTCTGGAAACGAGAGCTTCCGTTTGGCTGATCTAAGTAGGCATGTACACGTCTGGGGTTCTAGTCTTTAGCGTAGGCCCGGTATACATCTCGAGGGCAGCTGTGCATCCTATGGCCGTGGCAATTTCGAAAATTCGGGCATCCACTTGACATCCCCCGTTCTTTATTTTTTTTTACCACTGACTCGCTCGATATTTCCTCCCTGACGTCGCGACTAAGTTACGACTCATCCTTGCGGCGTAAAAAGGCTTTATTATTGCAATAAAAATCTTTCTTTTTATATTCCTCGAAGAGTCGCGAATCGTAACAAATTTCTTTCAGCGGTATATGCCAGATTTATGGGATCGAGAAGGAATAAAAAAAAAAAAAAGGAATAAACAAGCGGCCGGGCGGGCGAGTCGAGGACTCGAAGCACCAAGTCGGCCGGCGGTGCCCCGCAACAAAAATCAATTAAGCCCCCTGAAAAGCCCCGCGGCTCTTCGCAGCTTGGGGCGCGCGCGCGCGCGCCCCACCAACTAGGCCGCGGTCCGCCATCTTCCCTTTAATTTGCGCAAAACACGCGCTCCCCGGGCGCGCCGACAAGAGCAATTAAGGCGAGCCCTTGCGAGGCGCCCCCGTCTCTCTCTTTTTTTTTTTCCCGCGGCGCTCGATTTAACGCGGCCATCTCGGCCCCGGGCCTCGCTCGGATAATTCGGCGCGCTTTTCGGCCTATACGGCGCGCAGAGGCGGATGTTCGCCCCGGCGGGCGTAACGACCGCCGTCCTCGTTGTCGCCCCCGCCTCCCCCTCGCCCCCGGAGTCGTTACTCAAAGGGGTTACGCTTACGCAACTCCGCGAAATCCCTTGCCGACGTCGACGCGGCTCTCCGGCGCGCGCGTAATGTAAGGGCGAAACTCCAAGGGGCGGAGGATGTTCGTATCAAGGAACACGGGGAAAGCATGATATATGCGCCCGATTACGCGGCCGGGGGATCGGCCTGTCGCTCCTCCTGGCTTATAAATTAACGCCTCGTTGATTAGATAAGAGGGAATAAAAAAAAAAAAAAAAAGAAGTGCCATTGTCGCGTGTATAAATCATATCGTCAGTCGTTTACCTTTTTCCTCTCTCTCCATTAGCGCGGGCTAAGAATATTTCCGATCGAGTGGAGCTACAACACGCGCGACTGATATACGACGCGTGTGCAAACAGTTGCCGGTTGAATCACTGTTGGCCGCCTCCAGATTGAAAAGCATCCGCGCTTGATATTCTAACGTGTACGAAATAAATAATGCAATTAGCGGAACATAATTGATATAACGCGCTAATAATCTCCCGTGCCAGGTTTGCACGTCCACCCTTAGCGAGTACGTATATTTCTTAATTAGAGGCTGTTAATCAAAATGCGAATCGGCGCGGTGCTAAAGTCTCACACGAGGGTCGGCAAGGTAATTTAAACCGGCGATTTGTGCACAAACGCGGAGCAGCGATGAATATATGCAGGCCTTATATATATATAACGCAGAAACAGTGAGTTCGGCCGCGCGGCGCACGCACGGCGCAGCCCTCCTTTTTTTTTTACTATCTCTCCCCCTCAATTTCGGCGGTGTAAAAACGGCTTGGGGCCGACCGCGAAGGGCCCCGCGATCCCGCTGATAAACTCCCGGCGAGGAACGCCCCCGCGACGAGGAGGGCCGCGGCGGCACGAAGCGAGCTCGGGGCGACGCTGGATATTTAAATGAAGGAGAACCGCGGACGGATCATGCGCCGGAAGAGATACAAAGTGCGATATTAATGAAGGGAGGGCGCCGGCGACGTGAAAGCGAGAGGGCCGGGAGACGACCGGCTAACCCGCGGGCTTTGCGCGCCGGCTTTTAAAGGGGATGTGCCCGCCGCCGGCCGGGGATGCTTTTCGCGGCTTTTCCGCCGGCGCCCGGGCGCGCGGCTGAATTATTTCCCCGATGACGGCTCGCGGCCGCTTGATATATATCTCCCTCTTATATCCAGTCCGTGCCCGGCTTCCGGATTCTCCCGCGGCCCGCCCCATTGTTATGTAGGATGCCGGGCGCGTGCACGGGGGCGCCCCTATTGATTTTAGAAAGTGGCGAGTTGTCGAAGGAGAACGAACTATGGGAACGGATCTTCCTCGTATTTTTAACTTGTATGCCGCGGCTTAAACTTTGGACATATACCGGTTATACTTCATCAGGCAGTGCGCCTTGTGTCGTGATTGACGTGGTGATAAACCAGAAGTGATTCCATGACGAGCGCCTGTATAGTTTCTAAAATTATATTTGACAGATAAGGGAAGACATCGGTGATTTCGGTCACCGGGGTCATCAAACTCTGGATAAATATTTATTGCGTTGATTGTTTTATGATGATTTTAGAAATGTTATAAAAACGATCCGTTAACAACAATATGGAGGAGTAAAAAGTTTTCACTTAAAGACTCGTACATTAGGAACTGCGATTGCGCTGTATATTTCATTATCGCTTCACAACTTATTATACCTACATAAAATAAAGTAAAATCCGTTGGGCACAAATAATTTTAATTAAAATTCAATTCGTAAATTAAAAGAGAGTTTCCCTGGTAGAAAATTGATCAGTTTATATGATCAAGGTATGAATCAAATGCAGCTTTAAATCAATAAATTGACATGTAAAAGTAATAATAAAGATTGAATACAGGATAATATTTCAAATAATATGCTAAAATATAAGATAACAAGCCCTGGATACACCCTTCCATCCATTTAATTTAATTGGGAAAACCAAAAATTGATTTATCTTGAAAAATTCTATCGAAAAACTGGCCAGAAATTCTTTTAAATTCGTTTAAAGTTCTACTGTGACTTTTTTGTCCCTTGTATTGAAAGTTCATTATTTTTGCAAAACGTTTGCGTTTCATTTGAGTTCTTACTACGATTTGGAGCAAAAAAGTTTACCGCGCTCTTGGAAAAAATAGTGCATGCAACGGGGACATATGGTTTACAACGTTGCGTTAGAGGTGCGACCTCGGACCAGTTTCAGGACCAGTTACACGGATGCAAAATCTTATTTTACTCCCACACTGTATAATACTATTTTTATGAGATTTTTAATAACTTAAAAGAATTACATAAATTCAATTACTCGGAAGCTTTACAAAATAATTACAGTTAATTATTATCCGTGTTTCAAACGCCCTCGCGTTACAAAGTCACACGCGGGAATAAAAAAGGGGAGACGAATTTCTACGCTTTCCGCTCGACCGAAAAAGAAGTCAACACGCCGGGCGTGTACTTTCACTCTTTAACATCCCAAGATTTCGATCTCCGACACCTCGGTGTTCCCTTTTTCGTGTCACGTCGCTCGCGCTTAGAGAAGGAGACACAGCCAGATCCAATGCAACATGGAAGCGCATCTGCCGCGCCCGTGTCTCCGCTGCCCGCTCTCAGCTTATTCAGGTCTTCGGGTCCGTCTTGCGCGAGGTGCATTTCCCCCGCGTCAGACGAGCCACTCACGCGTCCAGCCACTTCCGATTTATGTCAAATTGCCTGTCGTGCCTTAAAGGCCTCGACATGCCTCCCAACGCTCCACCGCCTCCTAATGTGGCGACCTTTTTTCTTTCGAGCTCAGCCGGCAAAAACATCGTTGCAATGTTTTGGCGTTCATTTTACCAAGCCCTGTCTCTTCGCTCAAAACTTGTTTTCATTCGTCCGATTTTTGGACAAATATTCGCTAACGTCACCGTTAATTGGAATATGAATAGGTATTTTTAGTCCAATCATCAATAATTATTAACTGTTACTTATAAAATTATATTTTTACCGTATATAGGACAGTAACGTTATCAGTTAAGAGTGCTTTCTTGTAAGTTGTGTTATGACTGTCAATATGTTGAGCTCTGTTCTAGAAAAAGAGGAGATAACTAGGAAAGGTGCAACGAATTTAATCGATTTCCGGCCGAGTTTTATCAATTTGAAACATGATACACAGACTTACTTTTATCTCTCAGAGTAAGCTTTAAATTCCATATTTGCAGCGGGTGTTAGCATTTATCACTAGCACAACCTAACGGAAAATGCATTTTTGTTTATAACTTCTCTGGACTCACACCTATTTGTATAGGATGATAAGATTAAAGGAGATAATAACGCGTCTGCGAGCAAAGCCTAAAGATACACATTTGTGATTTCCTTTGGAGAATCGTCGTGTTGGCACAGAAAATGCGCCTGCGCATGCGTGTTCATCGCGTAGAAAAAAATCCAATCTTCGATACTTATGCATGCAGATATACTTATACATATATTCATTTTGAGTCGGCGAGTTGGAAAGCGTAAGCATCGATTTTCGGAGAACAAATGTGTGCGCAGCCCATTCGTGTGGAACGATGTAATAGAATTGATTGCATCTGCGACTACCGATTAAACTTTGTTGGATCGAGCATAAAAAGCAGATGCACCGAAATGTTGATGATACTGCGGTTAAATAGGCCCCTCGTACATATAATACGTGCCATGGCCTCGGTCATGATATTTATGGCTAATAAATTTTCGAGAGGCAATTTCGATTGCTGACAAATCTTATGCACTTTCATTGTGATAATATTTACGGCATAGCTATATTATTAATATAATAAAAATTATGAATTTGTGTATTTAAATTTACACGTAATATACCATTACCAAACTATATGTTTAACTTTAATCACGTCATAATAAAAACATTGAAACAAAACGTTAATAGAAGTAAACCGATTAAACTTACCATATAATATGTGATCCTTAAGGTTAAAAATTTAAAAAATTTCATCAGAACTCACCTGCAACAAAAAAAATTTGTATTAATGTACAGTAATAGCTTCATGTTACAACTATCAAGATTAAAAATCCACCATAAGTGATAAATTTGCTACTAAATTAGACCTCTAGCCCCTATTAACCACACTTTCAGTTATGAATGGTATATTTAATGTAAATATACTGTATTATTTAGACAAGAGTGAAGAGAAAGAGAGACATCAAATATACAGGAAGAAAGATAAGCTACTTCAAAATAAAAGCAATGCAATGCATTCTTTACTTTTTATATAAACAAGATTTATCAAATTTTAACATTCTTATAAGTGTAAAAGTTTTCAAACTATAGTAATTAATGTATAAAGTAGATTTTCCAACATAAATTCAAACATGTTTTGTGCACTTCCTGTTTTTTAGTGATCGTATGCACACAAAACATGTTACACAATCTACCAAAAAAGATAAAGACATATTATGGATAGATCATTAACTGTTATCAAAAATATTCCATGAAACGAATAATTTCTTAAGCCGAATACAAACTTATTACTCGCGAAGCTCGCCCCACATTTGACTCTGGCGCAATTTGTCACCGTACGATAAACTACCGGCCGGTCTGAGATCGATTAATGCGATCGTTTGGCGGTAGAGGCAGCGGCAGACATTGTGTGCGCGGAGGAGACATCGGGGAGCGGAGGACACTCGAAACGGACAGGAATCTCTCGCCTGACCAGGCGTCAGAATTGCTCCGAATACCGGCTCGCGAAGGGCCGGGCGCATTGTGTTCGCCCGCCGACTCGTAAATTCGCGACTCCCGGCCGAGTGCCGCTCCTGCCCGCCTGGCCAAAGCTCGAGCTTTCGTCCTTCTCCCGTGGTTTATGTAGCTTAATTTCAAGGAACACTGCAGGCGATTCACGCTTCTTCCATTAGCGCGTGATTCTAATGAAATGTTTTCCTTTTCACTGTAAGGTGCTTTGTATTTAGAATGATTTGAAATCATTGTAGAAATTAAAAATTGTACAAAAAGTAGGTGAACGTATTCTATTCCTTTCAATTTATTTCTAATCATTTACTCTAATGTTTACAATTAAATTTTTATCCATTCTATTTTAATTAATTTTATTACTAAAGCTAGTACCTAAAGAGTGGTATTTTGAAGTATAACCATAATCCATGAATCATCGTTTTTATTAAAAGTTTCATAATATGATTTGTGTTACCGCCGTTATTGTTTTTTGTGAATATGTTAATCATCAAGTTTTTGTCTTATCAGTAATGTACTATGTACTATGTATTAGACATATATAGTATATGTGAAGGTGAATATCGTTAACTTGAAATAAATAATAAAAAAAACTAGCGACAACAAATTATATGTATACTTATAATAATGTCTATTAAAATTATAAATTCAATACTGTAGTTGTATGAAAAGTGATATGACACATAATCAATAAATGTGTCAAATATAAGTGAGAATATTTTAAAATTGATTATGAAATGATAACAGTTTTTTCATCAACGTAATGTTACTTTTACGAATGGGCATACATTTTTTACTTATTCTTACTTGCAACGTAAAGTAGTCAAATAAATCATGTTATTGGTTATACTAACAATACTAATGTAATATAATTCAGCAGGTGGAACACTACAGAATATGACGACGCGTGATTCTATTATGACGCGTATCAATTATTGCTGCTCGGAATGAATATAAGATAACCAAAATAAATATAAAACTAACTTACTATAATAATTCCTTGATATAGAGTTCTTTTTCTATCAATAAAAATAAGCTATACATATGGATATTATAGTCTTCAAATTATTTTTCAGTTTAGTTTTATGTTAGTTCTGTGGACTTAATTTGGAATATGCAATTCATTTTAACATTCGTTATGCTGGGAAAATCATTGATGATTGTCATGAAATAAAATGAAAATGAATAAATCATCAATAAATTAGATTTAAAGTTTCCTCCAAAATTATTGACAAATCTTTGAGCAAATCTTACATTACTTGCATATCATTTATTTTTACTAATTAATATTATTGCGGTTTAGAAAAAGAAATAATTTGTATTATTAATTTCTAGAATTAAATGTGCATTATTAAATGAATTTAATATAAAAATTTAGAAAATAATAATTTATAAAATATAAATAATGACATGTAGTTAGAACGCCTGGATTGGACGTAAATAATGAAAATTACGCCATTAAAAGCAATCGAGTATTAAAAAATAAAAATACTTTATCAGGCTTAAGTATAGATGGAATCTATTAAATAAAGAGGAAAAATATATTAAAAAGTTGAGTAATTTTATAGAATTACACATTTATATATCTATCTCTAAATGTAAATAAGTGAAATATTCATGTATTTGGTACGAGAACGTATTTCTCACTTTTAAATAAGTGAAAATTAGTTCCATAAAAATTTTTGAGATTCCTGTCGCGTGACAATAAGTGAAAACAAAAGGACACTGTTGAGCATTAGACCACAGAGTATAGGTGTCAACGTACGTAACGTGTCAAACGTTCTCAGTGTGCAGCGCTATTAGATCATATTTGAGGTTAAATTTTGCACGTGATCGTAAATTCTGTGAACCTGAAGAAATTTATTTCATGATTTTTATCAATTCAAATATATACTAGGTAAGTAAGAATAAAAAATCAAATATTATTTATTGAAAATAGATAGCACACATTTAGTTAACCAAAATGTTTCCATTTTTCAGGTTGTATATTTGAAAATCGTCTCATGGATATTTCGAAATTTAATACACAAGAATTACAAGATTACTTGAGTGCACAAAATGTTGATGAGAGAACCTTAGATATTTTAGAAAGTAAAAAATAGTGATAAATAACATTAGTCATAAGTACAAATTGTTATAAAATAAAAAAATGTATTTTTGTTATTTACTGCAATAAATAATATTTAATTATAAATATTTAATGATTTTGTATAATTTTATCTCAAACTACAAACATTTCTAATGTTACGAACATTAGAAATGTTTATAGTTATCATCACCTAATTCTTAATTGTAAGATGAATTGCAAGAATATAGTTCACGTATTTCAACGTGATAATAACGAATATTTTAAATACGTGAAAAAATTCACTTATTGTAACATTGAATATTCACTTATTCGACGTGAATGATTTATAATTTCTGCCATTAGTGAATATTATTAACGTTCAATAAGTGAATATTCACTCTTTCAGTTTTAGAGAGGTATTCTAATAAGACATATTTATGTTAAAAAAATACGATTTATGCAGTTTATATTTATAAAGTTCTGCATTGAAATTATTCAAATTAATTTCATTATTATTTATTTATTTAGAATTTGAATAATTGAATAATTTATTTACCTATCTAAAATTTACCGCCAGAGTGGAATCAAGTCAATAAGCTAACCGATGAGTGAATATTATAAAGATAACAAACATGCGCGGATATGCTGCATGAGGTAGAAGTGCAGCTTTTATCTTTCCTCTGATATTACTTCGTTATTAATTCTATTAGGAGCGCAGATTCAACTGGAAATCAAAACTATTAAAACTTTACTTGACCTTGTTTATTTCGTAAGTCGTCCCCATAAATAATTTTTCGATGAAAAATCAAAAAATACTAAAAAGCGACGTATAAAATTATATTTTCATCCCCGAATCATATATCTTTCAATCATTCTATTAAAAATGATTTTCTTTCATTCTAACTTTGGAGCTAATTTAAACTTATGGAAATAGTTCTCTCTCCGCGATACTTGCGTCGCGACGACCGGGTAAAAACCCCACAGCTGCGGGAGGGTAAAGGGACAAGTGTCTTCGAGAGTTCATGGCACCTGTCTGAGATTTCCTGGAGATTTTTTTCTCGCCGTCGCGGAGACTCGGCGCTTTTTGTTTCCCCACTGCCTGGGCTCCCAGGATATTCTCCCTCATCCTTGCACAGCTTTTATTGCGCTTCGCTGGCTGAGAGTTCTTTCTTCCTTTTACGCCCCCATTATCTTTTTAAGGAGATTCGTGGCGGATTAAGTGCTTTCGCGAATATTTTACCGGGCGTTTGATTTCGACGAGAATCAGGGCGTTTTCTCTTTATCTACGAAGATCCTATTTGATTAATTCACCTTCAGTTATATAATTGAGATTAATGGAGATAGATGATAAAAAAAGTATGATAATTTAATCGCATTATCTGCGAGACAAAATATTAAATTATAGCTTGTTATCAAATTCAAATTATAAAATGAAACATAAATAATAATTAGGTTTATAATTTTAAACCGTGATTATAAAGTTTGACTTTTTACAAGAATAGAATTTTACGCATACGAGGCGTCAATTAATGTACAATATATATTATTTGCAAGTATTAATTACTTAGTTTCTTATACATTTCTACATTCAATTGATTAAACTAATTTATATTCGTAGATTTGATGTCTCAGTTGATATAAATTAATTGATTTGTTCAATTTAGTATCGTCTGCTCATGGATTATTATTAAAATGTTATTATTGTAACATGACCGTAATATAATAATCAAATAATAAAATCTAATAAACAGTCTTATAATACGGTATTCCATGAACAAGACAAATATATATTTTTTTAATTGACGAAGACAACTTAAGGTTCATCAATCCAATTTTTAAAACAGTGTTTACAAAGTAATTTCCAGACAATCGAAAGATACCATTCAATCATTCGGACTTGAGCTTATATTTTTTAATCTAACGTCCCTGACTGCTGGGTATCATTCTCACTTTATCCTCATCCAACCGCGCGCTCGCAAGTTTAACGAGCATTTAAAAAATAAAGCCGCGAACCGCGCCATAACAGGGCGAAACAGAGCCCGACGAATCTTTCCGTAATTTTTCCGCTCGGCGAAAGACGCTCGCCGGGTTCCGGCAGCCAAATCCCACCCCTGAAACGGTCCGCACCCTTGCCCTCGGCAATTTCATTTCCCATTCCTCTTCCCTCGTTCACTACTTTCGACGCGGCCACTTATTCAGCGCCAAGTCGTCTTTGTCTGAAAGCGCCGTCTTATATATATATACGTATGATACGGTAGTGGCGCCGCGCTTTCCATAAGATTTATAAGGGAGGCATGCTTCTCGTCGGGGAAAGAGCCCGGCTAGTCGCGAAGGCCAAGTGCAGAAGACTCGGCCTCTCCCGACGTACTACGGCCCCCCTTAAGTCTCGCTCTCGTTCCTCATCCGCGACTTTGCGCTCGCCCGGATCTCCTGCTTCTCTTCTTAACCGTTTCTTTTCCCCTTTTTCGCGCCCTCTTGGACAGACCGGAGCAAACGGTTCGTCTACGTTCTTTGAGTCATTTTGCATGAGAAAAGATTATGCCACGGTTGGACACTCCTGAAATAGCCATTTAATTAGTCCGTGAACGAATATTACGAGTTAATAATAATTATGCATTTATAATAGATACACACGTGATGATATATTTAATAATGCATGAAATGTGTTTTGCGACGATGGAAGAATTCTTTTGTTATACTTATTTTCTTATTGTTTACATTGTAAGAAAAAATAAAGGTACAAAATATTACATGTATTTTTTAAGGCACGTTAAGAATATACTTATCTGAGTCTTTTTTAAATAAAAGAAAAATAGAAACACTTGGCGTGTGCGAGGTCACGAGATAATTAAAATTGTATGCAACCTATTAGATACTAATGAATTAACGAATTATATTAATTTGTGTTTATTATGAAATTTATGGTTTTTGAGAAAAATTATTGAAAACATGAATGTAGTCTTGAAATAAAGCAGTATTTATTAAGTTTTGTAATCTACAAGCTGTTATAATATAAGAAACTTTATGTGCGGCTGCCAAGTTTAATTAGTTATGCGTAGAAGTTAAGATGAACTCCAAATTTCGAAGAATTCTTATCTAGTTTAAAATTCAGCGGTATGAGCTGAAGTATCGATTCATCGCATCGAGAAAACTATAAAATTTTAATTGTAACAGCCACATCATTTTGTGATAAATTATAAGTTATTTAAATCTTCATTGATTATTATTATCTGTATAAACACTTAATTAATTTAATATCGGAAATTGTAAGAAAATTGATTTTATTAAAACATACAATGAAAGAGCAATTTATTCAAATTTTTGGAATGAAAATTTTTTAAGTATTCGGATCAATATGTTTTTTATATTTTCTTCATTTTTTAAAATACATAAATTACACGGACATACATTTACAAATCATACACAAATCTGCGATCACACACCGAATCAAAGATTTTGAATTATCGTACGAAAAATTGATCGGTAACTTAAATCTTTCATGAGCTTCTATTTGCAGTGTGCGAATATTCTAATGATTATGATGCACGTTAAACACTTTCGAGTCGTAAAAAGTAGTTGAAACAAGTTGCCGGGGAATCGTAAAAAACTCCACCACAAGGAACTTGATCGGTTTTTGTACCGCAGCCTCTGATCGTAGCTACAGGATCAACTTAGTTTCAAATAATCGGCTCGTGATCGCAGGCGGGCCGGGAGCATCGGGGCTTGGCGCTTGCCGCCCGCTGGGCTCCCCCCAGCGGCATAATTCCCCGCGCCAGCGTCAACAAAGGCGACTAAAAATTTTCCCTCGGCAAAAAAAAAAAAAAGGGTCCGCCGCCTTTTTCCGCGGTGGCCGCCTCTTCCCGCGGGCGCGCGGCAGTTCGCCCGGGCGTTCGCTCGCAACTTCTTCTTATTTCCCCCCGCGCGCGCGCGCGACACGACAATGCTCTTAATTTCGCGTGGAAAACGGGGGCGCCGAGAGGGGGGAAGGCGAGTAACGGGCGCAAGCGAGGCCTGACGGGACTCGGGCCGCGCGGCTAATATAACGCCCGCGTATTAACCCTCCCGCGCGGCGGTCCCTTTCTCCCGGTGCCGCGGTTGTTAATTAATCGAGTCACGAGCGCCCGGCACTCGGGAAACTTTGAGCGGCTTTTTCCAGGCGGTCGGCTGCACGACGGAAAATTAGCCAGTCAAAAAGGCCCATATCGATATGGGAGCGCGCGGGGCTCACGAGCTACCGGCATTCCTTAGCCCTGACACGGCCCTTGTTAATTAAAATGCCCCGGAGACGAGGCCTCGGCGCGGGACTTTGCCGCGAGCGGCGCTGGCCCGACTTTTTTTCGACCCTGCCCAGTCAAAGTTTAATCGATCGAAAGGAGGTTAACTGCCGTTCGCACGGTCGTTTCCCGCCTGGGTAATTGCGATGCCGTCGTTCGGGCGCTCTCTATCGCTAAATATTAATGCACCCGATAGAATTGGGTCCGGCGCGGCGCGCCCATCGCAGTTTACGTTGTTCTTGACAAATAATTCGCGGACAACAAAACGGGAGGCAATTTATTATCTTGATAAATAGATTATACGATCCTCCTACAGCGCAAAATTATTCAAATTTATTAGATCAAACTACATGCACTTTCCACTTGATATATATCCAGGCTACGAGTCAATTTAAAGGTTAAATGTTTTCAAATATATATTCAAAGCTCGATTCAAAGATTTATTACACTGATCTCAATCAAATGTATATTACAATAAACTCTATGCAAAGTTTCAATTCACAGGGGGGAAGTCGTGACCAGTTTGACATCTTATCGCAATGCAGTCAATATACGGCTTAACATGAACAAAATTCAAATCGAATGCTACAGCGACTAAATTATTTAGCAATTTGGAAGGAAACCGATCGATTATATGTAGTCAAATTGAATGACTGTATCGATTAAATTCTTCTCAACATTCCCTGCATATAAAAAAAATATATAAATAAGAAACAATTGACGTTTTGTCAGTTTCGGTGATGTTTTGATAAAACACCGCAGTTTTAAGCCAGTTAAAACTGTCCAGTAAACATTCTTGAGCAACTGGTGTTTCGCCCATTTTACTGGTGAAATTTATACCAGGGTTCCTTGTGATTCTGTTCTTTAAAAATATTTCAATGATAAGTTTGTTCCATATAAAAATGAATCAATGTGAATCTATTGAAGTTTAGCTAGTCATTGGTAAATTAATGATAAATTCACTGAAATATCGATAAAAATTAATTGAAAAAACAGTTTCCTAGTTTGATCGATAATGTGATTTGCACAAAACTTTAGTGGATTTTCACTACTTTAGTTTTAGAGACTGGGACGATAAAAATCAGTGATGAAATTCACTGACCCGTCGGTGATCTTTCATAAATGTTTTCCCGCTTTTAACTTAATTTCCTTCAAAAAGTTTGTTCTACAATTTACTCGTAGAGCGTTGCTGTCGGTAGTCATGCATCGCAAATCCTCTTAAAAAACTACAAGACATTGAGAGGCGGCTCGAGACGTATACAGACCAATTGTATCCTGTGGAAGCCGACCCGCATTCGGCTTTGGCGCAATTCGTCACCGTGCGATAAACTACCAGCCGGATCGTGATCGATTAATGCAATCGCTTGGCAGCAGAGGCAGCGGCAGACATTGTGTGCGCGGAGGAGACATCGGGGAGCGGAGGACACTCGAAACGGACAGGAATCTCTCGCCTGACCAGGCGTCAGAATTGCTCCGAATACCGGCTCGCGAAGGGCCGGGCGCATTGTGTTCGCCCGCCGACTCGTAAATTCGCGACTCCCGGCCGAGTGCCGCTCCTGCCCGCCTGGCCAAAGCTCGAGCTTTCGTCCTTCTCCCGTGGTTTATGTAGCTTAATTTCGAGGGGCATTGCAGGCGTTTCATACTTCTTCCATTAGCGCGTGATTTTAGTAACCTTTGCTCTTTTTGGTAACTTCATCACAAATCCGCTGCTTAGTATGTGTTTTCAATATTTATAATTACTCGTTATATTTACATTCAGTGATAAATTATTGACATTGTCGCATATTAAAATAGACATTGAAAAAATTGACCTGTTTTTTTAATATTTAAAAATGTCAATAAATAGCACTTTAAATTATTTTATTAAGAATAGATTAAGTTACTAATTAAACACATTTACCAGATATCGGTTACTTTACAAAAATAATTAATATCATTACATACCACGCATTGATCGAAATACCAATAATTAATTTCAAATTTTTAATAAAGAATTCACTTTTTATTGTTTAGTTTAAAAAAAGTTTTACATTTTTTTCTATAAAATATAATACTCGTCGATACTTGTATTTTTCTATATTTATATTAACCTACTTTTTCCTACACGAAACATTTTCTACAAAAAATATTGGCGAAAGGTTAATACGAGTATAAGTGCAAGCATTAGTATAATACCGAAAGCTATAAATTTTGTAGCTTTCAGTTGCAAATATGTCAAAGTAGTTGCTTAAAATTATCTCGCAGAGTGGCTCTTTCGATCCGTTGGATTGAAATGTATTCGAATAGATTCAAATCTGTGTTTTGAGATCATAGAGATCAATTAGACTCCTAATATATACGTCCTAATACGTCCTCTAAATGAAACCTGTTATTAATATTGGAAAGGTACCATTTATTCGCGTCACAAAAATCGCAATTAACCGTGCTTAATTAAATCAATTAAAAGTAGACTGACGAATGAAGCATCGAACAGTGTACATTTTGCTAAGTTTTTCGGCTGACGCAGTTTTATAACAAACTGAATATCGATGGGACGCGCCGCTGAAAAAAATGTGGCCCGAAAAAGAATATAAAACACATTCTCAGTTGTTATAGACTGCGAGGAGCGAGCGGGCCCGTTCGAAACTTCTTCCCCCGCGAACGCACATACCCATCGAGTCGTGCAGTCATTTTTCCGCGCGGAGACAAAACCGAAGTACTTGCCATCGATTCGAAAACGTACACGTCCCCGTGCATTCTCCCGTTTTTGCGGCTCGGGCGCGCGCATAAGCCCTCCCCGCATGCACATATATACATACCTCGCGAGGAGCACGCCCTCACGGAGCCCCGCACACACATATATCCGCGTAAATATGCCAGCATCCGCATGCGGTGCGCGCGCTCGCTCTCTCTCTCTCTCGCGGGGGGGAGCGAAATAAAAGAGCGAGGAGGGGGGGAGACGATACGCGCTCTGCGGATGTTTGGAAGCTGCAGCATTCGGAGAGCGTGTCCGGGGCCTCGTGCGCGAGGACCGGCGACGGTACACCGAATTCCAGGCGCGCGAGCCCGGATTCTCCCCCGTTACACCGGGCGGGCTCGAGTCCGGCTTCTTTGCCGGGCGGCTCCCGCCGTCTTCTGTTTTCCCTCGATTGTGCGCGGCTCATGCAGGCGAATTTTTACCTCGCCGGTGATTCCCCCGGCAATGACGGAACGCTACGCGCGCGTCCGATTTGCGCCGCGGCTTTTCATCCGGTTTTACGTGCGAATGTAATTATTATACAAGCGTTTAAAAACAGATGTCCAATGGAGTTTACGGGCCTTTGATTCCGGAGGAGTGTACGGACAATACGAATAATTCGCCTGGCCCGGCATCGTCACGCTTTTGTTCCACTTGCGTGCCGTGTGTCTATTCAACGGGACATTTCATTATTACATCGATCGAGGGATCATCGCTCGCCAATAATTCACCGCGTATATAAGCTACACTCAGCCGAATAAAAGGCGCGCACAAAGCGTCCGACTCGCGGCCACGAACAAAGAATTCGTCAATTTCCGCACCCAGAGTCCCGCAGGCACGACTCACCTTTTTTTTTTTTGCGCCCTCCGTCTTTTTTTTTTTTTTCACGCCTCTGTACACGCAATTTTCTCGCTCCTCTAATTCCCGGGCGCGTCGCACACGGACTCGACGCACGGGCACGAGCCCGGCCAAATGAAAAGGAGACCGAACGCTGACAATCGCACAAAAGCCCGCGAGTTAAAGAGGGGGAGAGTCGCTTCGGGAAGATGAAGTGTGATTCCATTCGGGGCCGTCAATGCCCCGGGCCATTTTCTCCCCGGCCCCAAAAGCATTGCTAAAAGCCACTTTTCGCAGAGGTCGGGGACGCGATGCCCGCATCAGCTGGTTATCCGGCCGAGTGTGCGTTACGTGAGCCAAGGATCGATTCCAGTCGGCCATATTTCACAATGAACGTGACTCTGAAATATTTCGAGCTCGACATGATACCTGTCGGGGAGCCTTGGTCGCCGATCCATCGATCCGAGGTTTTCGCAAGCTGATCTCTCTAGTGTTCCTTTCCGTTTCACCTTCGCTCTTGGCTTCCTTTTGTCACTTATGCCGAGGCGTCTAATTTAAATTGCGCGCCGCCAGGATCACTACGCAGCCGAGTGCCAAGCGGGAATTTTCCCAGCGCAAAAATACCCAGGTTTGTTGACTGGACCTTGGATAAATGTTGGAACAAGAAAGACGAGAACGAGAATTGACGAAAGACTGTTCCATAGAGCATAAAAAGTCGTCTCCATCCGTATTTTTACGTTGATACGAAGCTTCCTTTCTCCCAGTTTTTCTTTCACTTTGTTGGAAGTTATACCTTTTTATCTACGTAAATGCAGTGTAAGAAATGGTAAAACGTTAATTTTTCATCGTACTCAAATTATACCAAGCATGTTTTTAATTTTTCTGTAAATAATGATTCTGTTTAAAACATTGTGTATAATATCGAAGATTCAAAAAAATTAAGTCTTTGTTTAATTTTTTACTTAGAAACATGTGATGGATAAACTCGATACAATTAAAAATAGATTTATTGCTGTAATAAAATGCTAATACACTATATCCACAATACAAATTTGTATGTGAATTTAAAAAATACCATATTCCTAGTAAAAATATCGTATTTTTAACGATCGGCCGTTAAAGTCGTTTAACAATCGAATAACAAATATCTCAACAATTTTTTTATATTGAAACCAAATGCTATAGACTCGATAAAAAACTTCTCTAACTTATCAACAATAACTCTGAAACTATATACGCGTGATACCCCCCTTCTGTAAATAACCGAATTATTCTAACAACTAGTGAAGGTACATATGCATAACGGTTATTTACATGTGATACTTACAAGAGTTATCGTTTAATTAAAGTATGCCGATTACATAATATTTAAAATATTATCTAGACTAAACATTTACCAATGTGAACAAGCGTAAAATTCTTTTAATATATATTGTAGCATACGTATATACATACGTATATGTATATATATTTAAAATAAATATATATAAAAGATGATTGCAAACATTACATAGATTGTTGACTTCAGTGCGTCAAAATTTTGTAACGATGAAGAACTATTCCTGCGTAATCTTCTTAATAATTTTATTAAATATTTTTTGGTTTAAGATAGGTATAAAAATGTTATAGCTTTTAATGATTTTTAACTTATTTACAAAATTAAAGAGGGCTCTGCAAATCAATATCAATATAGAAATAATTATTTTTTGTTTATAATTTTTTAAATAGGAAAAGTTGAGGGGATCTTCAACGGAAAATATGTCGACGCAAATATTTTCAAGTATCATGTATCTCTATTTATCAATGGAAAATTTGCTTGTGGTGGATCTATTTTAACAAATGAGCATATATTAACGGCTGCTCAGTGTATTGTCGATGAAGATGGAAAGTTTTTAAACGTCAATATTTCAGTAACTACAGGAATTTATTTAGACAAAGAAGATTCTAGTAGAATAACACGAGATGTGAAGGGAGCATATATTCCGTATACATTTAAACCTTATGGTGAAGCTAAACTGGATAATCCTTATGTTCTAAATGTTGCAGACATTGCTGTTTTAAAGGTACAAACTTTATTGTCTAATTAGAATTTCAATTATAATAATATAATTCCCTGCGAAATATTAAATGAATGTATCTATAAGGATGCTACGAGCTATAATTTATAATTTATAATATACAATTTATAATTTTAGAAAAATTTTATATTAACTATAATTGCTTTGATTGCACATATATTTATTATTTTTAAGAACTTATGCATTAATATATATTAACAAATGTATTATTATAGTTGCATTTGAAATAAGTTATGATCATCAGTAAATTTCAGAATTCTAATGTTTTATTTTCTAATGTTTTATGTTGTATCTTCCAAAGTACTATTTTTTATATTTGTTTACAAACAGTCGAAAAAGTAGTTAGGGTAGAAGTTTTTATTGCATTTCTTACTGTTTAATATGATATTAATTAATTACTTAGCGCACACTTATATTTGTTTCAATATATATGTTACTGTTTACTAAGGAATTATTTTGTCATAGCTCTCAAATGGCTTCCCTTTTGAAGAATTCACACTTGGAACACATCTAATGCTACCTCAGAGAAAGATATCATATAAATATGATACTTTCGCAAATATAATTGCAAATTTTACTGGATTTGGATTGGATACGGCTTCTCTTTTTACAAGAGCAAGCGATCTTAGAAGTCTAAATCTTCGTTATAATTCGAGAAAGACATTGATGTACACAAATACACGAATCAATACGAAAATAAAGTGTAAAAAATCTCATCCTACGATGACGGATGACCATTTATGTGCTACAGCGCATCACCCAGACACTAAAAGATCGTCTGGCAGCTGTAGGGTAAGTTTCATTAATTAGCAGTATAGTAAAATGCAAAGTGAAATTCATTTTCTATTTCGACCTCGTTGCTTTTTTGGTAACAAATGAAGTAATTACCCAAAACTACTTTAATTCACATTTATAATATTTGTGCGACCTCTCTATTTTTTCAATAATAATAATTTATTTTATATATTAACAGGGCGATATTGGTAGTCCACTGGTTGTAAATAAACAAATAGTAGCTGGAATTCTAGTTAAATTTGTAAACATGTGCGATGAAAGATTTGAATCTTCTCTTTATACCAGAGTTTCATCTTATGAACGCTTTATAAAGTGGGCGTTGGAAGATTCACTTAATGTCAATATTCGTTATGCTGAATATAATCTTCCAAATGTTGTAGAATTGATTCATGCTGCAAGAATGAACGAACTAATTTCAACCGATAAAAGATATCCTGTATAGTTTAAAAAGTTTAATCGCGAGTTTTTTTTTATTTTAAGATATTTTACATAGTATGAATTAAAGAAACTTTTACAAATTAGAACGCAACGTTTTATACATCTAATCCTTTGCAAGGACTAATTGTTACGAGTACAAATTGCGAGCGTGCGTATAAAAATGTGTAATTTACAATTGTATTATTTATACTGTATGAATAGCGGGCAATCAATTTGAACGATACGAGTGCAAATATTCCCGCGAATAGTTACCTTTAAAAATTTAAAATCCCGGGCGTTTTGCTTATGCCTGAGTGCTCTCGTACCTCGAAACCGTGTACACGCTCAACGAGCAAGGGGTAAGGCCGTGAATAGTAGACCGAGCGGCCGAGCTCAAGGTCGCGACGGCAGCTCAACATGTAAATAAAGCACTTGCTCCGAAAATGCGAGCTGCAAAAACTGTATCGCGGCTGTAACTCGGCGGCTATATGATGTCTGTACGATTTATTTCTTTTTTGCGTAATAAACGGACAGAATCGAATTGCGACTGGCGCTGTCTAACCACAACTTGTCGTTTGTTTATTATACAGAGCTCTTTTCTTAATTTACTTATCGCCATTAAAACCTGACGCGGGCGGGATTCGCACTGCGACCGGGTGCCTGGAAGGGTTTCTATGTCCACGTTGCCGGGCGTTGTTTTGTGAAGGACATCGTGCCCAAGTGAAACCGCGCGTTAACTCCTAGGGAGCTTGCTAGCAAGGCACCTGGGCCATGGCTCCTGTCCCAGGTGGCGTTTTCGGGGAGTTCGGCAAGTCTCTCCAGCGCAATATTTATGTGATGCTTATAACGTATTTTTATGTTTGAAGGCTGCCGAGGGTTTCCCAAGGAGAATCACAGGTCGCGGGTGCGAGGTGCGCCGTTTTTCGGGCCCTCCGAAAGAATACAGCGAGGGGAGCTCGCGCTCGTTGCATACGAGAATCGTTTTTTTACCGCACGTCGAACCAATTCGTTAAAGCCCGCACTAGACAGTATTTATTTGTGTATCGAAGTTCAATGTTATTTAAAAGTTTGTCATTTCCGTGTCCTCCCTCCTCTTGATTTACGTCTACTCCACTAATGCTACGAATTCGTAATCCGACTACAGATTAAAAATACCTACAAGATTACTGCTCGGATTACTGGAATACTTATAGGGTTTCGGAATTGTTTTGTTGATCTCGTGTAATATTATTGAATCAAAAACTGAAAAATTTTAAATAATTTGAAGAAACGTGATATTAAAGAGGCAATAATACTCGGTATTGTAAAAAAAAAGATTTATCTTGAATTCATTAGACTTTATTTGCACATCAGTATAATACTTTGTATATAAATAGATATTCTACATTATTCCGTACATATTCTACTTTGAATAATTTATTTTATATAGAGAAAAGGTAGGTAAACATTTAGATTTATAAATTAATTTCATGTCGTAAGTTACAAGAGTCAAGTTACTTTTGTGATAAAATATTTTTGTAAGAATAGAATGTATGTAATGAATAGAACATAAAAGAAATATAAACAATAGAATAGATATAATAATTTTGTTGAAAAGTGTTATAGAAAATCGCTCAATCGACTTTGAATTATTATGTACAAAGTATTAAGATTATTATCACAAAGTAAAGTAATTGTACGAGTGTTGAAAATTTATTGTCAAAAAGTTTACTTTATGTAGTGAGCCTTTGGAACATAATTTTACAACTGCGATTATATAGTCAATTGCAGGTATATATTAAATACCGGAAATTTATACGTACATACGAATACACGTATGTATTGCGCGTGGAGGATCTGCGGATTCTCGGCATCTCCATGCAAACATGACTCATCGACGTTTAATCGATACAATGCAACTCATTCTCAAACATTCGATATCCATTACGGCACTCTTTTTTTCCTCGGCGTAAGTATTGTCGAGATCTCGGTTCGCTATACAATATTCACAGAGGGACGCGTGAAAGGTCGACCTCCTCGAGAAGAGCAGGTAGTTGATGAGACTTTTGTCGCGTCGACGAAAGTGATACGAGCGAAAATTTTAGCAGAATCATCTGCGAAACGTTTTGATGGGCGATAAGTCGTTTTATTTTGATTTAAATAGCACATTGTGCACGAGAGGGTTGATTAAAAGAAATTTTATTCAAAATTTAACGGCCTTTTGAATGCATTCTTTTCGCTCGTTTTTTGCCCGAGAGGGGGACTTTATCTAGGATAAATTAAATTTAACAAGCGCGTGCGAATATCGCACGATTCTCAAAGTGCAAACCGCAATCTTATCCATTTACGTAAATCACTGTAATCTCAAAACAAAACAATAGTCCTTACTTCTCTCGGCAGATTATACGGTAAAGTAATTTGTATCTTTTGCAGAATCAATTGCAGTATCAATATGATAAATGCAGAACTTTCCACACAACGACTTTCGCAACGGTACTCTTTTCGCCCCGACTCATTTCCGACGCTGTATTAACATAATGAATTCTGGGCTTTGACTTAGCATACACGTGCCAGATTTCGTTAAACCTCCGCCACTTTATTATATCCCGTTGAATTGCACGAGAGCTAATCTGAAATTACGGACCGCGCGGGAGACGCGCCCGTGTATTCTTTCCGCCGCGTGGACGTATAATCCGCCTGGCGACCGGCGCTTTCCCCGCGGATGCGCAGCACGCGCCTATATACTCGCGGCCGATCCGAAAAACCGCAGTCCCTCCCTGATGAACTTCTCCCGCGCAAGAAGCGCACGTCCTCTATTTGGCGGGCGCTAGCGGCGAGCTCATATCCCGCACTGATGGAAGGGCCGCACGGGGTACACACACACATGTATACATGGCCTCGGGTACGGGGGGGATAAAAAAAAAGGGTTAAAATCGAGGAGAGCCGATTGCCGGCGATCGCGGCCGGCCCCCCCGAAGAAAATGCACGCGCGCGCGCGCGCTTTTTAATCGATTCCGAGGATGTATATGCAGGGGCGCGTGTAATGCCTCGCGCGCAGAGGCCTATATATATACGTGTACGCGTATCGATCGGGAATCAATTTTCGCGATAAACAACATCGAGATTTCGAGAGATCGCGCGCGCGCGGCATTCCCGCCATAATCGCCCGCTGCTAATCTCGCGGAGGTGAAGACCTCGCGGGGTGTATATACGGATAGCGCGCGCGGCGGTCATTATGGGAGTCGTAGGAGGTACTCGCTTCCCCGATCGCGGCTCCGTTAGCGCGCGGCTAATCGTTCGATTGCCGCGCGCGCATATCAACCGCCCGCGCATCATCACCGGTGCGCGCATATATACTCAAAAGACTCGCGGGCCGATCCTCGTGGCCGGGGTCGACGCCCCCCCCCCCCGCTTTTTTTTACAATTCCCCGGGGGAGCGCGCAGGAGGCACGTAATTCGCGGTCCGCGCGGAACGTGAAATTTGCGGGCGATTGGCTAATGGCCGGGTGCGGCCCCCGTATTTCAGCCGGCCTCCGCCGAGCGACGTAGGGCTTTTTAATCGCGGCGCCTAGGCGATTAGCGCGCCTCGTAAATCGCCCGGGCCGGCATTGATTGAAATCGCTCGATTAGAGGCGCGCAAATGACGCGCGCACGCGAGAAGAGCCCGCGGCCACGTATATACACGCGCGTCCTCCCCTCCCGCGCTTTTTTTTTGACGACTCGCTCGCCGTATTACGCGCGCGCGTGTGTGTCTGTGCGGATCGCCGCGAGCTGCCCGTGGGACGGCTCGCACCGCGAGGCGGCGCATTCCGGTTCTGCTGCCGCGACGAGATACCCTTTTTTTTTTTTTTGCGGGAAACGGTTTATTGCCCGGAGCAGAGCCGCGCGGCATGTGCTCGGCTTGCGTGATCGACTACACCGTACGTCTCTTGAGGGATCGAATACTTTTTCGGGAATCCAATAAGGCTTGCTTGCTCGTACGGAGGCTCCTACGTACACTTGTGAGACAAATTTATTTTCACTTCGGCCTGCGGTCTTATTCAAAAATCCCGGCGTTCAACAGCTTTAAATTGTTGGAGTAGGGCTTTAAGCTTGTTTCCCGTTTATATACAGGGCTTTGTTATTAATATTTCGCAAATCTCTCATGCCGTTGTTGCGTCAAATTCTAATCCTTATTAGAGTCACGATATTATTATTCTTAAAAACTTGTGAGTGTCTTTTAATATCGTTTGCGATAATCTAAAGTAATTATGAATAACTTGCAAATGGAAAATCACCTTGTCAAGATACAAATTTTAATCCTCGAAAAAGTTCAAAAGTCTCAACTCTGCATGAACAGATGAAGATTAAATAAATTCACTTTAATGAGAAACTGCACTACAATTATCAAAGTACCAGTGTATGTCAAACTACATTCGCTGAGCATAAGATGAATTTTGTATTACATGCACTCTTGTTCTTCCGTTTGTGTTTTGCAAGAAATCTAAAACTTTACAGTTGACTCGGTAAAACGATAACGAATATTATGCATTGTTTGTAACGAGAAATAAAGTTAAGGTATAAAAAGCACAAAATTTTGCGAAAATTCTTATCGGCTAAATTTTTCGGTATTTAATTTTAAAGGAAAAAATGTGAAAGTAATAAAAAATAGATTTGTTCGTTACTAACATTAGCATACACGAGTAAAATTTCTTATGAATATTTGGTTAGTCGCAGAAAGAATTAAAATATTAAACCATTTAATTGTAAATGATTTTCAGTTTCTTCTCCTATTAATACATTTGAATTTTTATCATTTAATGCTCGCGTATGTACTCGATTCCGTCTTTCAATAATTAAACAGTACAAACAACATATATTTATTAATATTTAACTAACACAGTTCAAGCGATGCAATTTACAAAATGTACTCCGGGCCAAATCGAAATTATACACGGTCGAAAAGAAAATGGAAATCTCGCAGGGCGCCGCGTTCCTGGACGCGCACAAAGATCTGACCCATTGTCCGGGATAATTGAAACAAACGGAAAGCGGCGGGTGAAAAAACACGAGTACCAATTAACTTCTTTATACGTAAATCGAAAGTCCCGCGAGCCGAGGGTCCGAGGCGTTATACACATCTGTCCTCGCTCGCGAGCAAGGCGAAACCGCAATAAAGGCCCTCTTCAAAGCGCCCGCGGCCCCGGGCGCGACAACTCCGGCTTTTTCTCCCGGCGCGGGGCGCATCGGCCCTTTTGTCGCGGGCTCGCCCACTCGCGCGAAATCAAAGCGGCCGAAAATAAAAAAAAAAAAGGTGCCCGCGCGCGGCCGGCCTAATAAGCCGCGAGGACCGGTGTTCTCTCTGCCCCCCCGGCGTTTTTCTTTCCACGTGGCCGCGTCGACGTACGAGGGAATGATAATAATAATCACCCGGAATATGGAGCGATCGGGCCGACTTTTTAACGAAAGGGCCCGAGGCGAGTAAAAAAAGGAAGTCGGTTTCTTGGGGGGAGTTGGGTGTATATACTCCGAGCGGCGCGGCGAGACGTCAACGAGGCTAGGAAGAGCCGCGCGATCTCGGTCAATTATTCGGCGGGCGGCCGAGGGTTTCGGTCGGTCGCGGGTGCATTGTTGCGCTTTTTGTCGGCGCATTATGAAACATTGATGGGGATTGAGCGAGGGCCAAGTTTGCCGGGGCTCCCGGCAAAGCTTATTTCAATATTTAAATAGGGGCGCAAACTTCGTAAGCGATGTATTTGCAAATGAAACATAAGACCGTCCGCGTCGAGCGGTTTTTTTTCCCCCCCCCCAAGCGTTTGCTTGAATATCTCACTCGATAGGATTTATACCGTCCGCTCGGCTGCGCCCGTAATGATATTCGCCGCGAGGGTTTTTAGCCGCGAGGCATAATAAACGGGAGGAGAGAATAACCAAAAAACAACAAAAAACGCAGGTGTACATTCGTAAAGTCGAGCAACGGATTATCGAGGAGGCGTCCACGGCCGTTGCATGCAGTCACGCGCGCGGCTCCTTTTTTTTCCCCCAGTTGCCCCGCGTCCTCCCGCGGACGAGGTTCACCGAGGTTCACGGGGAAGCGCCGAGGAGCCGGCAACTCGCGTCTACAAGGCGCTTAGGCCAATTCCCGCTCCCCCGCGGGCCCCACTCGAACGCACTTTATCCACGCCCCCGACTCACCAGAGCTGCCTCCTCTCCCGGGGCGCGCACTCACGGGGTCGGCCGACTCCTCTGCGGGTGGCTCGCGGCCCAGGGTTGTGTCAGGTGGCCCGTCGCGACCCGCGGCCCGCGCTCGACTGCCGCGCACGCGGCCCGCGCGCCCCGAGACACCCTTGCCGCGGGGCCGCGCACCCCGAAACCCTTCCGCCGCGCAGGTCGCCCCACCCCCGCGGCGGTGCGCCCGCGTCCGTCGGGCCCGGCGGTTACACCGTCGGCGTACAGGTGCGTGCATGAAAAACAGCTGGACGATGGGTTCCCCGCGGAATGCCCGAAAACCCGCGAGCCCAGTACCTCGGCCTGATTAGAATTTTTTAACGCTAACCCGATTGATTAACAACCCCGTTGTCGTTTCGGCTATTATTGTCCGTTTAACATTGTTCGTTATCATTGCTGCGGGTTAAAGTGGATTAAGCCTTACCTGGTTATAATTAAGCGCGCCCAGGCGCTGTGTTTGTATGTATGTATGTATATATATACGTGCATAATCAAATTTATTGTGCGCAACGCCAAGCTAAATACATTCAATCGCGAAATAAAATTATATCAAATTATCTTTATATTAATAGCAGACTCGACTGTATATACCGATAGAATTATAATCGTGTTGTGCCGTCGTTTTTCCTCGATGTGACGGCCCCCGCACATAATTATAAACCGTTACCCTTGCAGGCCGCGTTATCTACTTTTTGTTCGCAATTATATCAATGCGCTTATAATAATTAGGACAAAACGCCCGGGCGTTATATAGAACCTTGTGCACTCGGCACTCTCCACTTTATCGAGAAACGCAATGATTAATTGAACGGCCGATAAGATCGACGCGCGCGGGTATACATGATATATTTGCCCCTGGTTTGTACAATCGCGATGCATCGCGGAGGGCTGCGCGAGTCGCAGGCGGGTTCCTTTTTTTTTTTTTTTTTCCTTTTCCCCTTTCTCCCCCGCCCTCCCCCGAGCGACGGCGCGGGGATGCAAAAATAAATTCCCCGTGGCCCGCCCCCGCGGAGAGCGGAGTGAAAGACCGGGATCTTTTCTTTCCCCCGTATACGCGGGGCCGCGCCCCCCCGCGCACACACTCTTTGTCTCTTTAAATTCACTTTTTATTTGCCCTCGCTTTGCTTTCTTCATTTTGGCACAGCGCTGGGGAGGCCGGCCGCCGAGGACTGGGAAAGAGAAACGGCAGAACAACGGAGCCAAAGGAAAAATGAGCTCAACCGCCTCGACATGTACTCGAGCGCTCGAACACTGCCGGAATAGAATCCCTATATACGCCTGGCTTTCCTTCTTTTTTTCTCCTCCTCCCCCGCCCGCTTTCTTTCGACCTTACGCCCGACCTTCCGCGCGCGTTCCCGCGAGTACGTGCCCAAGCGCACATAGTAATTACTTTTTGTCTCCTCTCGCTTTAATGCTTATATTCTCCAATTTTTCATTATTTTAATATTTCAAGCAACCGCTCGGTTCTTCGCTTTCCCAGCCGCTCCTCGTCCTCGAGTGCAGCGCCGAGCTGTTGCTGTACCGCGATCATTTTTAATTAACTGGGTCAGAGAGGCGCACATGATAACTCGAGGTAACTGAAAGGACCTATGTCGTATTCAATTAACGGGAAGGGTAAGAGAATTCCTTGAATTGATTTTATCTTCCCTTCTTAGAGGTCATAACTTAATAATTTATTGGACTTGATTGGGAACTAATAAAGGATAATCTTATTAATTCCCTTTTTTTTATAATCTTTTAATTCGCCGATTGTTTATTCCCATAATTACAATTGCACGACTTGAATGCGCGATTTATTCGTACGTATTACGTTATTTATTGCTCGTTGTAAAAATACAGTACCTTGAGCCGAAATGTTTAAACTCCTGCGGAGAGAAAAGTCCCTTTTGTCGGATAAGCATTACCACGGAAGACAATTAATTTTTTTACCAAGGAGAAGGAACGTGGGAAAAACTGGAAAAATTAATTTCTCTTATAAAAAGTGTTCCGGTACAGCGTCATTGTTTAAACGATTTTATAAAACATGGAAAATGCGCATAAAAGCACGTGCAAAACTCATTGTATATTTAAAACACACCAAGGAGACGCACTCCCTCAAATTTTCATCAGGATAAAAAGGATCACGGAGAGGAGCGCATACTGGCTAAAGAGCTCACTTGGAAATGGCTCGTGGTAAAAAAGTAAAATGTCACTCGCGACCCCGTCAATGTTAAAAATTGTCGGTTTAGCTTTGAGCCGCGCTGCGCACGCGGGAACTTTATAATTCAGCGACATTCCCGAGTCTCCCTTTTGGACGCCTCCCCCCCGCCTCTCCTCCCAGCCACTCGACTTCCACACGCGTTTTCATCATCCCACCCTTTGCTCCCCGGCCCTCTTCCCTTTTTTGTCCCCCGTCACTCTCCCTCTCGCTCCTGATATCTCTTGGCCCTGCCGCGAGAGAGAAAAGGTCGCACTCAGACTCCCATAGTGAACTGGGTTTTCGGCTTAGTGCCACTCCTTACCGGGGGGACCTCCCAACATTAATCGAGCCGCCTTGAGATTGGTCGAGAGTGCCACGCGTTGTAATCTACCGAATTTGCACGACGGACTGAACTAGCTCATTAACGGTGCATTAAGTTCCGTAATCGGCTTGGTAACAATAGTATGGAGTTTCTCGGTGTAGTTCCGCACCGTCACAATTATTATACATTGTTTTGAGCGAGGGATTCCATGAGAGTTTAAGCAGTCGACTGGTGCGCATTTTCATCAAGTGCAAATTTATCTCGTTTGTAAATAGAATTTTACGCAGCTTATTTCACAAACTTTTCCATCAATTTATATCCTCTGTGCAATAAAACAATTCGGTACAAATTTTGGTGTGCATATGGGTAAACATGAGAGTGCATTTTAATCGCAACTGCTGTAGTATTTGTAAATTCGCTTTGAAATTTGATAAAAATTTAAGCGAGATCTCGAGCGGGATACTTGTCACTCACGTAAATTTATATTCCAAGCATTCACACACTGACAGAGCTAATGTGAGAATAATTACAAAAAGTTTGGTAAAAATTATTGTACTTTTAGTAAAGTTATACAGCCTCTGCTCGAACAAATCGTGCAATACTTTTTATATAAAATTACTGAAATTGTTGGAAAGCATAATGCACTGTTTTATAAACATTAAACAAATTATACTATTTTTTGTTTCGAAAGCTTTTTGTACATTTTTAGACATCTATATTCTTTTTCTTTATAATCCAGTGAGTCCGAAAAAATTTATGTAATTTCAAAAATTAGATTAAAAATATAAACTATTTCTAGAATGATCTATTTCGAGGCGAGTTCTAGGTGAAACACAAATAGGATGTTTGACACACTTTTTCTTGAAATCAGATAATTCCTGGTTTTTATATTAAAAAAGTTGATCATAATCGACTCGTCCAATTTAACGATATGATGCAAACGCACCTAAAAGAAAAATAATCGTATAATATCAAAGCCTATTACTTAAGATTTCCATGTTGAATGGAGATGACACATAATGTACTTACATGTCAATTAGGCGGAATGAAAAAGCGCCCACACTAATGCACCCCAAATCAGCATGGCTTTGATCGAGGCATGTACAAATGCGCCAACTCATTCTCCCTCGTGAGCCTGCGATTGCAACATTCTCAACGCACACACATAGTCCGAGTAATGCAATCCGCACGGGGAGACCCGCCGACGCATCCAGTCGCAGAGACGGGGGAGTGAAATGGAGAGGACCAGGAGGGGGATAAGCTGAAATATTATATTTCAAGAGAAAAAAAAAAGAAAGTCGCCTGCGACTTTCTTTGATCTCGCGCGCGATTATTATTTTTCACGAACCCTGGCATACCGTTTACACGTACCGTACCTTGTTTCTCGTGTCAATGTTAGCGCCTTGTCATTACGCATGTAAAGCTGTCTTCCTTGTTTCTTAGAATGTGCCTAAGTATTGTCTTGGCTGAATTAAATATAGTTTGAGCCTCTTTGTTGTTTATTTCTAGAATGCGCACTTATTAAAGATAAGATCAGCCGCGCTGCTGATTACCGTGCTTCTACTTAAAATGACATGGTATTTCGGAACATAAAAAGTACACGTCCGCGTACGAATCGCGCGACTTTTAGCTAGAAATTTTAACCGTAGTCAATTTGAACTTAAAAATAATATAAAAATCACACAGGGCATGACTTTATGTTTCTAATTACACTGATTAAAACTTGCGCCGTGAAAATGGTTTCTTGCGTGTTTTCTTTGCCGTGAGCAATAGTGGAAAGAAAAACAATGAAAAAATAGAGAATCGAATGATTTACAGTTATTATTATAATAAACGGAGAAATATTTGAAAAAGAAAAAAAATTACAGTAATCATTCCATTTAACTTATCAATGATAACTTTTAATTTACATATTTAATATCAATATCCGAATGTATTTGTATAAAAGTCAACCTATTTTAATTTATTTTCATTTAAAATTTTGAAAATTGAAGATTGTGAATTGCGAGGCGACCACTCTGTAGTAAACTTTTTATGGTAGACACAATCTTCGTGAAAGTTCTCGAGTTTATCTTCAATTCTACGCAGATTATTATCCACTTTTATTTGAAAACTTTGGTTACTTGTTGATTTTCTTAATATAGTTAACCTTAAATTCTTTAATCTGTAACAGCTATCTCGTGGAGTCCCCGCGCCATGTTCTGCATCACATTCAAGATACCATGCATGCCATCCAAGTCGCGGTGTACTAAGCAAAGCGTTACTTGAGAGCAAGTTCTCAGCTGTATTACAGTTGGTATACATTCCTACAGGCAATACGCAGGAGCGCCGTTGTATAGATATGCAGAGGGTCCGAGACTAGGGCCCTGAGGTTCTGACGGGGTCCCTACATTGCTGTACCCCTCAATATACCTACTACACAAGCTGAAAGTCGCATTAAAATTAGTATTGAACATTTGTACATGAATTAAAGCTTAAAATTATATATTTTCTAATACTAACACTCTGTAATAGTTAATGATTAATTTATGGTAAATGACAACTGGATTATTATCAAACTATAATTTGTTTTGTAAAAAATAAAATTTGAACGAAGCATTTTATTATATAATAAAAATTTACTTATCTAATTATCTATTCGCTGGTATATTTTGGTGATCTCTACTCCTATATACTCCTGTCTGCTCCACGATCTGCTCGAGTGGGTCCTATCGAGCTACTGAAAGTTATATTCCAAATAAAGCGCGAATGCGATCTCCTTTTGATAAGTAGTTCACCTACTTTTCTATACACTGCGTATACTTTGCGCCATATGTGTGAACTCATGATATTCCAGTTATATCTTTTGGAACACCCCTTACTATTATATATTATTTATTATTAATATATTATTGTATATTATACTTTATTTATTTATTTTCTGTTACAAGTTATTTGATGTATCTTGACCGTCAAATTCTTGGGATTTCTTCTAACATAGCCACATAAACTATACAAGCGTAATACTACGGTATGAGAATGCATAGTTAATTTTTGTTTTTGGTTTTTCTTTTTCGCAAATGTTATACTAAAATGGTCCATTTACTGTTGCAAAAGTATAATTTATTAAAGACTGTAAATGTTTATTTCACGTAGAGTATTATTCTAAACGAGGACTGAACCACTTCATAAATTTCTTTTTCCACAGGACTTAAAACTCGATTTAAAATTTTATTATTTACTGAACTTTGAACCGTTGTTATTTTAGAATTTAGTTTCTGAAATTAGAATCTTATTATAATTAGTTTATTTAATAAAGTAAAATATTTAGATCAAGTTTTAATACTATCTAACGGTATAACAGATCAAAGGCTATAAAAAGGCATTCCGGAGTAAAATTCATTCAGCAGCTTCAACGATTAATCTTTTATCATCGAACAAATTTTCAGGATTCTACAAGGTTTAATTTCATTAGATATATTGTATAAAAAGGAAGATTTTATGTTTGTTTTATTATACGCTTCCCAACTGATAAAGACAATTCAGCTTATTATCGGTAGAGTGCCCTCCTTGACAGAGAATAAAAATCTTGAAAAATTTGAAAATGATATTTCGTGGCAGACATACTCAACTTCATATTTTTCATCTATCTTAAAAATATTATGAAAGTAATATGTAAACTTAGAGAACTGCAACGCTATTATTCCGCTAGAGAAATTCGTGCTCTTACGTGGTAGCATGAAAGTTTAAATTTACAAAGGATGCTTACCGAGGAATATCCAAACTGATTGAAAATGTTTTAAAGAAAGCCAAGAGCAGCGCGCATCGGTGTAGGCCGCGCATGCACTCGGTCGATTTGTCAGGGTGACGTTCCCGCCCGCGTTCCCGGGAAGCCAGGCGGGAATTTTTATCCAGCTATCCAAGCGACTCCTGCATAAAGCTCCCAGTCCTGGCCGACTTCCGTAAGCAAAAGAGACACGGCGGCGGCGGCAGGAGCTCGCGAGTGCACGCGCCGGTGTATATTTGCTCACTCAGTGGGCCAAGCGGCTGTTTGCAGCCTGGATATTTGTACTCGGGGCCACGCACCGCATGCACACCTACTCACCTTTTTCAACCCCCGACGCGCGCGCACCGAGCGCAGTTACATTATGCATATGCACGGGTGCAACGCGCGCCGCTCTGACGGGGGCTCCCTTATATCCTGGGAAAAGCGTCGCGGGGGACAAGGGAAGAGCCGGGGCGGGCGGCCTTTGAACGCCCGTTTTCGGCGCCAGGACAAGTTTACAGCAACACGCGGGGGGTCCTTCACTCTTATGTAATTACCGGGACGCCCGTGGATGCCGGAATTATTTCTCTGTTCCTTTATGCGATTGAGGGGCTGCACAAGCGAGCGCTTCGCCCGGAATGCGCGGCTCGCCTGGTCACGAAGAATGCGGCACGAGCAAACTTCACCCCGCGGTGACTCTGTGTTATTGGGTCATCAGGGCATTCGCTCCATATTTGTATGTATAGGATAGGATTCATGCCACGAGCTTGCTCCCTATTTTCCTCGAAAAATTTATCACTCTTATTTTGACAACACTGATTCGATTTTTACAAAATTAGAAAATAGGATAAAATTTATGACAGCCGGTGTTCGAGTCCGTGTCGTGGTAACGTAATCGGAGGTTGCTTCACAACAGATTACTTTTTGAAAACGAATTCTTTTTCCATCTGTTGAGGGCATTTTCATAACGCAGTCATACTATTATTATGCATTTAATTTGCGTTCGTCGTCAAACATAAAATTTATGTCAATTATGACTAAAACGAAATTGTAGATATATTTACTTTTTTAAATAAACGTAATGAGCCATTGGAAAATTTTCCATTAGTTATAAATCCTATAAAAATTAAAAATTCGAACAGTACCTTGTAGATTTTTATTTCCAATAACTTTATTTTCGTTTTATAAATTCCTTTTTTAAGCATCTTTAGCTTTTTTATACGCATAAAAAAAGTGTCTGATACTCGTAGATATTAAAAATTTAATAATTAATCGATATGAAATCTTTTGAAACCGACTCGATCATTTAAATTAATGAAAAACACAAGAGAGAAAGTTTTATATGAGAGTTGTTTCGGATAGAGTGGTCTTTTATAGGCCTCGAATTGAAGTAGCACTACTACTATATAACTATAGTGTATGGATTACAAAAGTATCTACATTATGTAAAAAAGGATGACACCATGATCAATCTTTCACTTATAAATGCTGGAAGAAGTGGGGAAATCGCGTAAAAGCATTAATATGCATGTGAAATATTTTGGCAAAATATGAATTGAATGATAAATAATAAAACCAGTCTACTAGGAACAGTCAAGCTGAACAGTTCGAAAGCAGAGCTTTACTAAAAACATCTAAAATCGGATAGTTTAAAAATAGTAAGATTGCAGCAGGACATCGCATACAGTTTAAAAGTGAGTTCCATGTATAATTGATTCTTGCTATTTTTTGAATTATTAATAGTTAAATTGTACAATTGTATTTTCATTTTATGCATGATACCTAATTTTCATTTAAAAATGGAACGAGTAATTTGAATAGTATACTAGAAGTTATGATGTTGCACTTTGTGCTAAATTAGCTATTAAAGAAATGTTTGGATAATCATTCTCTCAACTGTAATTGATTGTATTTTCAATATTAGTGTTTAATCTATTATCAGCATCATAATGAGTATTAATGTTGACCCTATTGTAAATACGTAATATAATAGCTATCCTTAAAAGCATTAGAATTGCAAATAGTACGTATCGATACTGTGTTACAAATTCATTAATTATATTATTTCAATTTTTGATCCGTAAATAAAAAACAAATTTCTAACTACACTATGAAATACATAACAACTAAAATAAATTCCGTATAATTATTATCATTAGTATACAATAATAGTCAATACCGATAATTATGTGTATAATAAATTCAGTATTAATTTTAAATACATTTTTATTTACTTATCATTTCAGGTCCTACGATATCCACTTCTAAAATTGTTAATCATGTCGAGATTAATCAAAACCTTGGTAGTTTTTACACTTTTACTACAGAAAATGGAATCGCATAAACTGGGATCGCAAAATTTTACCAATGAATGGCTTGTGTTCACAAAGAATTCATTATACTCCCCCCTAGTTACGGAATTGAAGAATGATTTGGCTTACTTATCCTTTCCATCGGATAGTATTATTAAACTTCAAACCTTAAATATAACTCATAAGCCTTGCCAATTATCTATGAATTTATCAGCGAATCAGAAAACTAAGCTTATTCCAATTTTCGCAAACACTCTGGGAAACGGTCAAATAATCGTGTCATTTGTATCATCTAAGAAGCAAATCAACGAATCTCAAGTATGGATGTATGCCATCAATCCAGACCAGTGCAGTTACAATTTCCACAACTTTAGTTTGGATGCTCCAATTGAAGAGGCACGCACTCATATGTTTATTGTTCCATATGAAGATACCTACGATATTTTCCTCAAAAGTAATTTTTATTGTAAACCAGATACTATATGCCGTCTTAGATTCAACGACAAATCAGAGTTAGTTTCATCTAGAAATTCTGCTATTCGTTACGAAGACAAGAATTGGTTTATAACTTCATTTGATGATTATGATTCTGATAAAGGTATGTCAATATAGTAGAATATAAAAAGGGTTAAATTATAATTGAGATTATTACAAATATCATCATTTGATTAGGTCACATATTATATATACCATAATAATCTTTTTTGAAAATGTAAATCACTTTCTATTAAGAACCGTAAAATATTTTATATAAAAAGATGACAGTTCAAATAAAAATAAAATTATAATTAAAATTTCAATGGATTTTACGTGAATAATTACTGAAGTAAAAAAAAGATCAAGTCTCGTTGGCTGTTTTATCGAATATTCATTAGAATAAAAATATTATTTTTATTATACCTTCTAACTATTTTTTGTGGTTCTGTCGAAATTTTGTGAAATGCAATAAAAAATTAGACAATAGTTGTTTACCCTAAAAGATACATATACTTCATCAGTAATAGTTGGACAAAAATACATCGAGAAAACAAAATATTAGAATATTATGTTTTTAATAGTACTTTACAGAATAATATTTCCGTATGTTCAAAGGTTATATGTATGTTGTATCGAGATCACAATCGAGTGTCACACTGATTAGACACCTAGATGCGGATCTCTCAGTTGTCCTGGAGACGGAAATGAATCATGTAGGTAACATGATGGTCTACTGGCATGACAGCTACGGCAACTTGAGCTCGTGCTTTGGAACCTCGAAGCACAGTATCGAGTGCGTACTCCTGGACGCCCGAGCGAAGGTCAAAGTGGAGACTCCGATCATCTATGACAAGTATGTTCAGCTCTACTCGGTGATCGGTCTGAGGAACGGCGGTGCTCTCCTCCTTGTTATCCTCAGTGATCATCCCGATGGCTTGGGTTCTAGCACCTATGTTCAGGAAGTGGACATGCATGGCGACGTATCAAAGCCCATCAAATTTCAAGAGTCTGTTTGCTCCAAAATCGAGGATATTAATATCGTCGAAATCAAAAGGGATTTCTACTGCATTAGTACCATTTGCTCGGATATTATTAATACAAGGTGCATCGGCCTCGCGATTGAAAACTGACGTTAGAAAATCAAATGTAATAATTTAGTCTCATAAAAACTCGTACATAAATCTGTGAGCCTACGATTAGAATTTTTTGCAGTATGTACAGTAATAGTAGTAATCGACATTTAATACTTTTAAAAGCGATATATATACATGTACAAATAATGAACATATTTAGATTCAAGGTCTAATTTTCAAAAGACAGATTGAGAAAGTTTTGATAAATTTGGTTATTTCATTCAATGCAATTTCTAAAGTGGTTACGTAAACTATAGTAATTTGACAAAATTTAAGATTTAATAATAGAATTTCCATACAAAATGTAAACAATGTGTGCTTAGTTTTAATATTATTAAAAATAAAATTATCAGGAACTATTCGTAATAAAGTTTTGGTTGGTATTAATTTTTGAACTTGTCTATATTAGCGGAAAACTTTTTATGATAATCTATACATTTTACGGATGTATCAAGCCTTTCATGGAGTTTTCAATGGCCCATTTCAATCTTGAGGGTCTACCGCTTAAAAAGGGCTATTGTAGCTTTATATAGAATACTTAAAATGGGAACTATAACAATTTATTATTAAAAAAGTTAAAAATTCAAATTGAAGATAATAAGTGAGACAAGGACATTGATATAAAGCAGACTAGCCTAAGGATGGATTTCGATAAGGAAAAGCCATGTTTTCGAAATGTAAAAACCAGAGCCGCGCTGGTAGAAGGCTCCGGTAAGAATCGCCAAGCGCCGCGAAGGGATCTTCCGATAGCGCCGCGGAAAACTGACAATGCATTACCCTGCAATCTTCCAGGAGGAAATAACCCTGGCAGCTGAGCGCGCTTTTAATTTGGGAAACTTTTTTTATGCCTCCACTCGGCCACAGAACGAGATTCGCTTTGGAGTGCAAGTTTGCGCGTAAGCGAGTCGCGTTTACGAGCCGAGTAAGTGGCAGCATTCCAGATCTCCGGCATATATACCGCGCGTGCACCCCGGCGGAGAAACATTTTCCAGAAGAGTGAGGGAGCAAGTCTGCACGCGTTTATGGAATGGATGTTTGGCAACTTCGAGGGCCTCGCGCTCGGCTCTCCCCTCGAGCAATACGTTCTTGCATATTATTACGGGGCCGGCGTGGAACGACAAGTCCATTCCGGAGCAATTACACCACGGGAGGGTGGGGCGGTCTCTTGCGGCCGCCGGCGGAAATATGACGGGGGAAAGAAAACGCTCGAAAGGACCTCGCGTAGTTGCCCGTACTTCCGAGGATAGGGGGATTTAATGCCCTTAAAGGAAATGCCCCGGGATCCGCGGCTTAAAGCGCAACGCCCGAGTCAACGGGACTAGATTTTTGCTCCCCGAGGGGAAAAGTGACTCCGATGAATATGGTAATTGATAGTTGGCAAGAGGATCTCCCTTTTCCCTGTCACTCTCGAACGCAGACACATTTACTGGCTCCTCTCCAGAATTGACCGTTTCCACGGCGCGTGCAGGACGCGGGATCGTTGCTTTCTATTATCCTGGTTTATTCGAATTTTTGCTTGATTAAAAAGGGAAGGAGGAGCTTCCCATTTGGTTTCTCTCATCGCCACGAGTACGTATTGTCTGTACATGAATCTAAATATTTTGCGAATACGCGGCTGGATCGATGCTTGGAACAGTCGTAAATACGTATGGCAGATGTATCATCTTTTCACAAAATGAGGAAAAACGCATTTTTGTCCGAATGCAACAAAAATAGATTGTTATCTTATAAGTCTCGCAGGGAGGGACGTTACCAAGAAGTTAATTACCGTTGTAGGCAAATATGCATTCAAAGATATTTATAAATTCGTACTTTTTGCGGTGGCATCAGTGAAATTACATTAGCAACAGAAAATATGCATTAACCTAAATAATCCGGTGTTATTTTTAAAGAAAAATATCTGCCTTTCATCAGATTGGAATGGAAGGAAACACCGAAATTAATTCGCGTTATTAAAATCAGTACTCGCGGGAGTAGAAAATTTACGCAAAGATAAAATAATTTAGCTCGCACGACGCATCGTATACCTACTGTATATCCAGGTATACACAACGCGGTGGTTAAAGTGGGAAGCGAGTACTTCTACTTGATTATAACTAAACCAGAGTCCAATCGGTAAGCGGCGTAATATATAGTCATCCGAGAGAGCATACATCACGGCATTATCGCGGGCGGAAAAAGTCTCCCAAGATATTTTCCCCGGTCGGCTCGCGGCGATATAAGTTTGGCGGGCGGAAGCGGAGGCAGGGGAGAGGGTCGACGGCGGAAGCCGGCCGGGAGATCGAGGGCGGCCCATCGACGGCGAGAAATCGCCGGCGAGCCGGCCCTTAATGGAATTACACGGCGGGCCGCGCGCGCGCGCCAATAATCAAGGAAAAGGCGGCCATTGTTTACACGATGGGAGGGCGGAGCAACCTAGGCAAAATAAAAAAAAAGGCCGTTGGACAGCTGTCGCGCGGGGTGTAAACGCTCGCGGGCACACACGTGAGTTTAACCGCGTCGGTGTGAAGCCCTCTTTGGTTCGGGCCGTGCGGCCTTGGGGCGTCCCGGTTTCCCGGCGTCCACGTCGAGCGGCCTCGCCCCGGGAATTTTCGTCAGCGGTTTTCGAAGCCGGCCCGCGACCGCAGGGCTTTTCGGGAGAGCTCCGGCGAGTCCATGAAGATCGGGGCGATGCGGGCGGATGTGTGTATATAAGGCCGGGCGATAGCCGGATATGGGCCGGCGCAGCCTGCCAGGAGCCGCGGCCAAGTGCTCGGGCTCGTTTGCGCACCTGACTAGCGCAGTCGGACATGCCGGCCCGGCTGAGTGCGTCGGCCGCCCCCCCCGGAGCCCGGGCTCTTGACGGGAATGCAAGCTCAGCTGCGTCACTGTAACCGCCGACGCCGAGGATTCTTCCTCCCTGTACTGCCAGGGTGCTTTATGACGGAGCCCGAGCCGGGGGGTGGGGTGGGGCTCAGCGGCTGCCTCGGGGATGAAATACGGGGACGTAAAATTGGCGGATAAGTGAGCCTAGAATTATAAAACTTGTTCGATAAAGTTTTTATTTCGTGGCGGGTGGGTGGGATTGTCCTGGCTCGGCTGCAGCCCCGACCGAGCTTAGCCCGGCGCTCGCCGTCTGCCGGACAATCATAAGTGTATATATATATACACGCCGAGATACACTGTTTATGTTTTCCTCTGGTATTCCAACCGGAGGAACTTTGCCGTCGCCGCGGACTGATTGCTACTGCGGGTCAACGCGTATTAAAAGTTACTTATGTACACGTATATATACACACGATGGTACAATTTTGAAAGTAGAAGGAGCGGTCGTAATAACGGGCGCGGCCTCGCGAGTTGCCTGCCGAAAAGCAATTAATGGCGGGAGGAAGCGTTAGGATATTAGGGAAAGAAGTATGGCGGTTAAACAAGTCAAGACCCCTCGAGGCTCCTAGGGGCGCGCGATATAAATAGATGCTCGAGAAGAACTGAAAGAAAGAGGGTCGTTAGCGCCTCGGAGCGTTAAGGAGGCCGGAGGAAAAGCTCGCCAACTCGGCTGCTGCACACCTCGCACTCGATGGACCGGCAGAAGCCGCCGAGGCTTTCTCTCCCTCCCTCGCTATAGCGGGCCGCGCGTTTCCCGCCCGAGGCCGAAGGAAGAGCTTAAAAAATGCACGGCTGTATAATAATGGCTCCCGATGCTAAATGATTTTTCGTCCTAATGGCACGTGCGCCGCTGGAGTGTTCGCGTGTTATACATGTACGTGTTTTTCATTTTTCTTTTTTTTTTTTTTCCGGTGAAAAATGATTTTGACGCGGCTCGTAAAGAAGCTAATGATTTCATTGGGGGCGGCGCACGTAAGCCCGGCCCCGCGGCCATTATATATTTGTGGCTACTTACCTCGGCCCGAGATGCCCGATTAGATGCCTGTATTTGTTATAACGATCCGCATTTTTCACTCGCGCGCCATCTGGCCCATGTCAAATGCGATCTGATAATTTATTTATTAATCCCCGCCGTTATCTTGCTTACTTTGACGCGTTATCGCGTTAACCGCGCGTAATACCCCGGGATTAATAGCGACGTGTCTAATTAATTGCCCACTATACCTGCAATCTGTTTAACAATACTACTTTCGAACCGATAGCGCGCGGCAGTCCTGCACTGGATTTTATGCTCGCGCCTCGCGTTAAATGTTTACGAATACATTTGTTGCCGTAATTACTCGAGTGTACGTGTACAGTGAATTATTTTTCGTCTCAAACATTAAGACACGTTTATGCGCGCTGGGGGGACGCGGTTTAACAATCGATTACCATTACTTTCCGTATATACGCTTGGCGCAGCGATACGCAGGAACAAAAAAAAAAAAGGAGATTCCTCCCCTTCCCTGTATTGTAAAAGAGTAACAAATGCCACGACTTTGAGAGCCGCGCGAGTTGGCTCGTCGGCGGATAAATTACGGCCCACTGGCGGAAATAAAATTCAATAAATTTGCGGGCCCCGCGCGGGCACTCGCTCTCTGACCCGCATTTAATATTTTTTTCATAAGTCTGGCTTCTTAACAAATGTCCCTTTCTCGCCGTTCGTTTGCGCATGACTCCCTCGCCCACGCGCCCTATGCTACACCGACGAATAAAAGGAGATCGAGAAGAGAGAGAGAGAGAGACGGGGAGAGGACCACCGAGGGAGGGCCAACGAGCTCAAAAAAAAAAATGATATACGTGTTTTAAAAGGAAGAAGTGCCTCGACAGTTTATTCGCGACGTCGCCCGTGGGTATATGTCCCTTAACGAAGCGCAACTAAGTGCTGTTTACCGCAGATACATGCCGGCCAAAAGCTCCGATGATTTACTCGGTAATTTTAGCATTCGTTCGGTTAATACCGATAGGGCATACGGGGACGACTAAACTAGCTGGTTCCAATTAGATTATCGCGTCTATTTTAAGAAAGTACCTTATACTCGGTGTCTACGCGCTGAATATTGGAGTCGATCGGTAATTATAGCTTTAAGTTTGAACGTATATCCTCGTTCCTAAATATTAATCGACATCTAGCTTCCATATGAATTCTGGCAGCGTCTCCTGTGCGACTAGCCATGCAAAATGATTTTTCACCCCCACCATAAAACGATGGTCGGGCATTTTTTGGGAAAAAATAACTTTTTTTTTTCCCTTCCCACACACGGGCATCACTCGTAATAGGGTAGACGGTTTGTAACACTCGGGCGGTTTTCGTGCCTGACACAGCATAAACCCCGCAAATAAAACCGTCCGAAAATTCGCGGGAAAATTAGTAATTTAACCGAAGAAAGAGCTGGCGCCTCGTCACGCTCCCTCTGCGCGAAGAAAAATTACTTCCGTCTCTCGCTCCGGCTCGGGGCGAAATTTATCGCGGCGACAATTTTATCGGGAAACTTCCCGGGCGCCGGCGAGGAAAGGGAGAGAAAAATTTTTTTTTTTTTTTCTTCTATTCGTCCGCCCCGACTCTCCCCCGCCCTGAAATTAAATAATAAAAGAAAAGGTTACGCGGCAAGGTAAGGGGGAAAAACAAAAGGGAGTCGCACGCACCTAATGCAGCCTCCGCGGCATATCGTGAACGAACGCGGCAGTTGCCCCGCGGGCCTCTTACGTGTCCGTCCGATCCGCCGGACCTCGCTTCCCGCGGATTTTCCCGACGAGCCGAGAGAATTTTCCGCGCGCGGCTCTGTCGCGCTCTTTGGGGCGCCGACGGGACATGTCGACGCGGAGTGGCCCGCGGGTACATGTAGACGCGAGGTTCAAGGCCTCCGGCCGGCCCTGTCAACGATTATATACGTCGGCGAACAATCCGCTCGTTTACTCCCGGGCGTACGCGCGGGATAAAAGCCCGGGCGCGTCAGCAGTTCGCGCGCCGGCAAACAAAGTACAATGCCGAGCAGGAAGCCCGCGGAATCGGCGCTCCTAACGAGCGAAAAAAAAAAAAATACGACGACGCGGCATCCACACACATATATATATGTATTATTGGCGCAGGTCCTTTCGGTGGACGAGGGTAGGGGCGCGGCTTTGACCCGCCAAGGGGCCGTCGCCGGTGAAATTGGCCGGACTGTACTCGCTCCTGAATTGATGCCGGCGCCCCACTCCGGTTATCTAATTAGCGATTGGATTTTCGGGGGTTGCCGGGCCGTATGTATATCCGAGGGGGAAGGGGGGGCGGCTAATCGCCCGTGCGCCTCTTGCCGGGCTTTCTCTTGTCATGTGTCTTGGGCATGTTTGCGCGCCTGCAGCCTGACAGTAATCCCGCGCGCTGCCGAGATGGCGGGAGGCTAATCGAAGACTGCCGCTCTCGATGCCGATTGGATGCACCGATTCCAACCGGACTGCCTCGGTGTATTGATTTTTCCCGGGACTTGGTTACGAGGAGAGAAAACTTTCGTGCCGTTTCTGAGACTGCCTACAAATGCAGGGTGGCCAGCTGAACTTTCAATGATTCAAAGCCCATGGACAAGGAGTTTTCCGGGATTCCAACAAAAATATTCTGAAAATTAGCAAAAAGAAAAAAGAATCGCTTCTTCTTTACGTTTACTTGCCGATCGTGTGCAGTATGGCAATGTGTCGTTGATGTATACTCGTATATCAGCAACGAAGGCAGTACAAGACAATTTATTAATTTACGGTCATGCACCTGACGAAACACTTTAGAACATTCAAGCTGTAAGGAATGCACGTCTTTACAAATGTAAGATTTACATTTATAGCATTCTAAATATCCAAAGATTTTTAGTAAAACGATTAAAAATCAACTCGATCTCTGAATTTAACCTGAGAAAGTCCAAACCAAATTGAATAAAATTCTTATCAGTAGCAGACATTCTCACATAATAATTTAACCGGCGAAACTATCGAATTTCCCCGCGGTAAGTATTTATGAATCATTATCTTTTAAACGCGGCCTTTTTTACAAGACCGCACACGATCATACGTACCTTTTTACTCGACCTTGTTAATCTAATAGACTGCGAAGGAAAAGTTAGTCCCTGCATTATTAAACATTATTAAAGTTGCCACCCGCGCAAGTAGGCAGGGAGCGGGGGCCGCCCGCGTGCGTTATATACCCGCCCGGCCCGCGCGACTCCACTCCACTCCAGCCTCACTTTTTGACCCCGCGACGACCCTTGTAAAGCAATTACTCCCGGCCGGCACTTTGCACGCGTCCGCGCAGCTGCTCCTTTCCCGGACACGTACCGATACAAGGACTCCGGGCCCCGAATGGCCCAATCCCACCCTGACGTCTGCATCGCGGATTTTCCACCTTGTGCCCTCATTACTGTGCCGGCTTCCTCCGACTCTCTCTAGCACCGTCTCTCCCCTCGTGGGTTCACCCTCCGTCCTTTTCTACACGTGTATTCCCCCGTTCTTCCGCGGCGTCGCGCCTTATTCCCGTTCGACCCCAACCCGTGCGGCGCCCCCTTTGCGCTCACCCCCCCCGGTGATTTCCGCCCCACGATGTCGCGCACGCGGCTCTCGCTCTCCGCGCGGTCTGTATAGATCGTTCGACTCTTTACGCTCCCTCCTTTTGTCTCCCTGGACGAACTGCGTGCAATTTTTTTAAAATCCTAGGCGCCTCCTCGTCGGAGGCGCATCTGCCGGCGCCTCGCACATGTGCGCCCACCTCGTTTTCTCAATTATCGCGAGGGTCCGCTTATAAACACCCCTAGAATGTCGATCGCGTTTTATCTGGAGGAAAATGGGCGCGAGCCTCGCGATAAAAGTACCCTGCCGATATTACTCTCTGCAGGGCAGGTTATTTATGCCGATTTTATCCGGAGTTTGCCGCGGTGGGTATTCGGCCCGCCGCGCGTCAGATTTAGAATAAACGAAAGAAGAAAGAAGAAAATAAAAAATTGGGGGAAGACGGAATATAGGAGGCGAGTGTTGGGGCAACTGCATAATTTAACCCGCGAGGACACTGTACCGGGGCCGCGTAATAAGTAAAGTACATTACATAAATCCAATGATGCTAATGCCGAAATCAAGGAAATCAAATGGAGGAGAGAGCGTGATTCCAATACGAAATGGCGATAAATTGTTTCCCCGGCAGAGAAAATCGCTCGGGCGCATCGCTTCAAGCGATCCCCTCATAAATTTGACGGATAAGAACAAATACCGAGCGCCAAGTGGATAATACAACTAAAGGGAAAGAGAGGCAAACGCGGGAAGCATTATATGCAGACTGGCGACGGGCGAAAGAGAGCAACAATGAAGGGCGAGACGGACAAAGTACGCGTGTAAGATAAAGCCAAACAACGTCGAGGCTGACAAAGAGAAATAAACCTCATGAATTTCGTGCGGTTTATCCTCCATTACATGTACGTACAGGCGCGGGGCGCGCGAATGATTGATAAGTACAGGGTCCCGCGAATGCCGGCCCAGCCGGAAAGAAACTAAAGCGCCGTGCGCGGATGTTTTTCCACTGATTAAGTCGTAACCATCCCGCGCTACGCGTCCCCTATAAACTATTAAAACCTGCCTTTGCCGGTGCGCTCGCATGAGTAATTATTGACCCGCGAGTTTCGCCAGGGAAGGGGGGGAGTAATTTAAAAAATTCTTAAGAGCGCTCTTGCAGACAGAGTGCGGGTGACCTCTTGAATCTATTTAATTCGATATAAAACTTTGACAACTTTCGAAAACTTTATCCTCATGCATTACACTGGACTTTAATTGGAGTATTTGAAATTGTAAAGTATAAGCCCAAGTTCGCTGTTGAGATATATCACCTTCACGGCCGGAGCATCGAAAAATGCTTTACACCTCATTAGCGCTCGGGAAATTGTTTTTTATCGTCAATCTGCCGTCCGTCCGGGCAAGGGTGAGAAAAAAAAAAAGAAAAAAATTAACCCGCGCACCGCGCGCGCATTTTATTTACAAGTAAGGTTTAATTAAGTTGCCCCCGGCGCATAATAGGGCCGGCGCACTTTCTTGCCTATCGATTTTTCCCGCCGACTAGAGAGACGGACGCACTTTACTTGTTTAAAACGAGTCGATAAAAAATTGTCGGAAGTATTTTCGCGAGCGGCTGCGCGTGCGGCTGCGGGGGGTTAAGAAAAAAAAAAAGGAAGCCTCGAGTCGGTAACGAAGTTAAACCGGGAGAGCGAAAGGCCGAAGGAGCAAATCCGACAGAGTGACGCATCGTTATGCGATTATGTACGTGCACACATATATATATATACGCACGGGGGAAGAAAAGTTGGGCAACGAAGGATGGAAGTGAAATTGGCCCGATGGAGCGGCCCGCGCCGAGGGCCAATTTCACTTACAATCGGCCGATATCGCCTCGCGTCGCCTTGCATAACGGGAGGGCACAATGGGCGGCGGAGGCGATAACGGCCGCGATGGATTCGCACGCGCACACACATACGTGGGCATAGAGGGCGCGAGCGCCGGGGAAAGCCGCTAATAAAACGGCCGGAGACAAAGAGGCCTCGCCGGCGCCCAGACAATGGGCGAAAGCGAGAGTGGCCCCCCCCCCCACCCCCCGGCGGAAGACGCCAACGCGTCGCCCCGGGAGACGCGCGAGTCGCTCGAGGGCCCGACTTGTACGCGCGTCCTCAGCTTATTTTCCCGCGAATCGGTACGGCCGTACAACGCGGGGGTATTTTCGTAGGCGCACCGGTTGACTGAGGCGCGGCCGTAAATAGCCGGCGAGGAGGATTCGGGAGCCGATCGATCGGCTGCAGCGGCCCCGGTTAATAATTCGACGCGGTAAATCGAGCCCCCCCCCCACCCGACAATGGCGCCGCGGGTGAATTCGGGCGGCGGAGCGATCGGTGCGCCCCGGGGGGGGGAGGGGGAGCGCGAGGGTAGAGTAAAAAAGGGACGCGGGCTGCGCGTTTAAATATTTTTTCTTTTTGTTGCTTTATTCGCGTGTAGTCGGCGGGGGGAGGTAATCCGCGGGGATCGATGGCGAATCTCCAAGACGGAATATCCGCCGGGGCCTTTTCCTCGGATCCCCGGGCTTTTTCCGCGCGGGCGATGCGTCAAAGCGCTGTCATAAAGCGCCGACTGCGGACCTCGGGAAAAAACAATCGAATTTATCCGCGTTTATCTCGATGAGGGATACTCGGCCGCGCGCATGGGGCGATATGTGCGTCGGCGCCGGGGGGGGGGGGGCCCCTTCGCCCGGTCAGCCAGTGAAAGGCTTTTCGGGCGCCCGGCCGTTACATACCGGAGCCGCGACGGCTAAAAGGGGGATGGACGCTTTTCCTGATATTGGCCCCCCCCCCTCCCGAGTTTGCTTTATCTTGTTTGGGAACGGCTCGCCGAACGGCCAGGCTCAATGGGATGCCATTATTTATTGCTTCCTGATTTTCAATAAGAGTGACCGCCGCGAGCGTGATTGAGAGCTGCACCTTTATGCTTTCGTTTCAGTCCCCTCCCCCCGGCTCTCCGATTTAAATAAATGTCCAATGATTCTCAATGAGAATCTAATATAAATTATCCCGCAGGAATTCAAATGGAAGAAAAAAAAGCCACTGGTGTCAATTTAATAAAGCCTTAAATCAAGAAAATTAGCCTATGATAAGAATCGTCAGAGGCCAAATTACCATGCATTGGAACACGAGTTAACTTAAACAGCAATTTTTTTTAATTATAAGCGTGGAATTAGCCCAAAGGAGTCATTTATATTTTATTTTCCACGCGGTCGGATATTACAAGGGAAGGTAATTAATTTTCTATCAGCGAGTGGTTAAGGTTTTTCTAATTATTTATAATTAAATATTGTACGCGAGTCGGGCACGTAGAACGTGATTACAAAATGCACGTGTAACGTCTACAAGGGACGCGGTGTAAATAACAAAATAAACTCGATCCGATAATAGAATTCCAGGCGCTCGAATAAATATATTATATGATCCAGGCTGAAAAATAAAATACAATTGTGCGGGCGTATAACGCGGGATCACGAGCGATGAAATCTACAGGGGATGACACATGTATGATCGGCCGGACGCGGCCAAGGCGCATGATAAAGCGGGAAGTTTCAGAAGGCCGTTACGAGCTCGCGGGCGGTTTTTTCCCGCGTTTTATTGCACTCACTCTCGCGCGGGGATCGTCACGTGTTGCACAACTAGCGGCGCGCACACGTGGATTCTTCTTAATCGTAAAAATACTCCTCTTTATTGCCTCGGATGGTGGGGAAGTGTACCATTACGATTTTATTGTGGCCTCTTAGGGGGGGGGAAAAAAAAAGGAAGGGACTCGAGCCGTTAAGGGGATACGCGGCCGTCGCGAGAACTCTCTCCGTCTGCTGATATCATTAGGGAACGGTCCCTTTTAGGTTATGCATCGTAAACCCATTGTGATTTACGATTTCGCCTCGATCGATCATACTTTTAACCAGTCCTTATGAATATTCTACTCAAATAAAGACAAAATTATACTCTTAATCTCTATTACGAATGACAGAGATCCTGTTCGTTAATTCTCCCGACGCTGATTCCTTCGAGCCCCACACGACTTCTTTTACAACCAATTTAACCGTCGAACTGCGCTCATATTTCTAATTATGAATCTGATCCAAAAGTTCTAAAATTTAAAGCGAGCGTCCTTATGTATTTCGGCTTTGTAAAAATATTACAGTATAGTATAAATGTTGAAATTCGGAAGCTTAGAAAGTTTGTGATTCGACGCGAGCTCGTAATGGCTGCTCTTCGTCATTAATTATATGCTATAAAACTCATGAAATTTTAAACTGCCTTTAATACACATTTAAATCACTTGGATAATATTAGATAGGTCTAATGAGTATTCAAATGAGAAAGTGAAAGATGCCGTTCGGGCTATAGAGCCCAAAGAGAATAGATGAGTTTATATATGAGATCACGGCTCGGATTATGGCCTACTGTGCATTCATTGAATTGAAACAGTTGATAAGATCCAGCTGCATTGAGAAATGAAGAGGGACACTCATAAATTTTTGTCGTGTTTATAAAACTATTTTCCTATGCAAATCCACGGGGCATACATAACCACGGGGGGATATCTGTCACTGGAAGAACAAGCCGAGCAAGAAGAAGTGGGAAAAAAAATGACGAATCCAGAAGAAATCCTTGAGATTCCTCCCAAGATCGGCCTGTAAGCCGGACGACAGCGCCGGGGGCAGACACGAGTCAAAGCGGGCAACAATAAAACCGGACGGTGGGTGGAGGGGGCGGACGAGCAATTAGTCACCGCAGAGGCGGCTAATCCCCCAATAAAAATCACTCGGGCCGCGCCGGCCGGCCACGGAAAAAGCGCCGGCCCGTAGAGGGGCGCGCGTGGGCGGGAGGCCGCGGGCGCCGATAAAAACCGGCGGCATTAATAAAAAGGAGGGAAACGCGGAGTACTCTGCCCGGAATATCGGGCGGGCATGACTAAACGGCCGCTCGGTCGTGGAGCACACACATACACACACGCGCGGCGACTCGGCCGATCAGTCATCGGCGGGGCTAAGCCGATTTGTCGACTGCGCGACGATGGAGGCGCTCGCGGGAATAAACACATTTAATATTCATGGGGGCGCGCGGGCTGAGCGATCGCGCGCGCCGCAGCCGCCCTTTTATTTCCGGGCCGCGTGCGCCGCGGGCCCGGAGGCGCGAGGTTCGACGGCCGATTATGCGCGCGGCCAGAGCCTCGGTAATTTATCGCCGCGGTCGCCTGTCGCTCCGCTTTTTTTTTCTCCTGACGCGCGCGGCCTGATTGTTTAGAGATTCCTTTGGGGCTCAGTTTTTTTTTTCCCCTCGGACGTGCGCGTCGTGGTGAGGAGGGAGGGGGAGACAATCGTCCGTTTTCTCGGGGCCGAAATTACGGCAACAGAGCTTGGACCTGGTTGAAAAGTGATTTATGAAAGTTGGTATTATGTCGGCGGAGCCGAATGCATAATATATAGATGAACTCTTTCGAGGCTGCTTTAATACGGCCCGCGTAGAAAAACTTTTTCGTTTATCAAAAAATCTAGGGCTTAAATCACTCTGGAGCATCAGAGAGAAGAACGGTTTTAATGCACAGTTGTCAAACATTAAAAATCTTTATTCCGAGAGTGTACAATGGCATTGAGAAAGCGTTCTAAAATAACCCCCAGCAAAAGAATCACATTGAAAACAAATTATCAATAATGAAATACGATGTTTATATTCATGCATTAATCCCTGATACAAAGAAATGTTTGTATTGTCTAAATCTCTCGTGGATCAACTCCAAAGGAATTAAAAAAGATTTTTTTTTCTCTCCATCTTTTATTTAAGCACGCGGGAAGATAATCTCCTACCGATGTATTTTCAACCAATGATAAATCCGTTAACATTAACTTCCAGTCGTTTTCGATAAATCCCAACAAAGTACACAACGCTTCCGATCCCAGTGTAAGGGAATTATAGTAATCTGCATAAATTCCCCAATGGACGAGGACATATCCGCGAATTTTTTCTCGATAAATTTTAATCAACCGCAATGACCGGCGCCTTGATAGAATCTCGCACATCCGACGCCAGTTGACGCTTCCGGAGGTTTTCAAGTGGGCAGAATTAGCAATCTGGTATAACGGCGGCATAATCCCCGTGGAATTCCTCAAAACGGCTTTGGGCCAACCGAGCGTTGGCCGCGGTTTCGGCCCGGCAAATGGCCCGCTATTCCGGCCGGGGCTATCCAGGGGGGCCTAAGTCGGCCGCCTTAAACGATATCTGTCCCGGGCATAACGCATATAACGTCGAATTAGGCGTATGTGCCTTGTGCTCGGCGCCCCGCGGGGGGATTAAATCCGACCGCACCGCAGCCGAGGGTTATATCGACACGGCGTATATATAATAATCGTGCCTTTTCGCAATATAGAGCGGAAAGGAAAATTGGGGCGGATGAAGGAATGGCGAGCGCCGGTCCCCCCGCGTAAATCCGTTAATTTTAGTATTGGATTCCTATTCCGACCCAGTAACGTTTCCAGTGTATGTACGCTGGAGAATCGACGGGTTGGCGACGAGGACCTACGGACGCGTGTGTGTAACCTTCGCGAGTACGCGTATCAATTAAGAGGAAGTTTAAAAACTGCGCGCCATTATACTTTTTTTTTATAAATTAATTGATGAATTGAAATTGTTGAAAAATTATACATGTAAAGCTACTTAAATTAATCTAATTTAACAGCTTTTGACCGAATGGATTTGATTATAACATGATACATTAATTTATACAATCTGCTTTTGCAAAAATATGAATTATAGTAATATTTCACCATTATGATTTTTAATTAATGACTTTTGAATGGAAATGTAAAAGCCGTGACATTTATAACAAAATTTCATTATTAGGATATACTGCGCCGGTGTTTTATTAATTGAAAATATTTTTTAAATAAAAATAACTGTACCAACGTGGCAAATAATACATTCTTTTAATACGCACAGTTAATTTGTTTTGAATCCACTCACGTTTCATGCGATTTTCTTTTTATCTTCCATTTATTAAAATTTAAAATCGACATTCATTGAGAAACGGTAACAATGATTAATAGGCTAATATTTACTAATGCAGTATGAAACGTGTTTTCTTGAAAGGCATTGTAAAACACGCCGGCGCAGTACAAAAATGCGAATAAGCAACTGTTGTCCATTTGAACAACAAAGGAGCGAAATAAAGCCGAGGAATAAGGTAAAAAGAGCAGGCGCACTCTCTTGATTCCCTAATGAGGTTGTAACAGGCGCTTTTCCTTGGGCTGCGTGGCGTGCGAGTCTAGCAGAAGCTGGACCAAGGCTCGCCGCCTTATGATTTATGAGTCAGGCCGTCTGCCGCGCCGGAAAAACTGCGCGTGTGTATACATTCCGAAGAAAAGGGAATCCTCGCAGTGAAAAATAGTCATTAGCCGGCCGAGGGCGACTGAAAAGAACCCTTGAAACTTTTTCCCGCCTTGATAATGGGGGGAGGGGGTCAGCTGGCAAGTGTTTCTCGTTAGCCGGCTCGTCTCGGGAGATCGCGAGGCGTGCGTCTGTCGAGCGCGAAAATCAATGGAGGGACTTTTTTCCCGGGCGCTTCGGCCGTGTTGTTCTTTTCCACGGCTTTGTTCGACCGGTGGCGCGGCGCCTTTTGGACGGGGCCTCCGCAGGCAGTCGAGCATTGTGCCCGACTTTTTTTTGGAGTGGCCGAAGGGGGGGGGGGGTGAAACGTGAAAGACGAAATTTTTTCCGAGTTTCCGAGCCGGAGAAGTGCGAGTCTCCGACATGCGATCCTGCGAGGAGCTGATCTGCCCTTGGCGCGCTATAAATAATACAATTTGTACAGGGCTCGAAAAACCCCTGTCGGATTTATGAGGGGTAGCAGAACAAGATGATCTTTTGATATTCTTGTGTATTTCTGTAGTTGGTAATTTTTTGAAAGCGATCATCAAAATTATTTATTACGCCTGAAGACACTTGTTCCTCGATATAAGTAAGCTTAAGCCGACTTGATTGCAGAAAGACGGTAATAACTACCCAGTACATATACAGCGCATCGTTTAATAATCGTAATGATTATGCAAATCATCGTAATAATGTAAAGTTTACATTTGAGCGATTAGACACAACGGAAAATGAACTGTCTTTGAATAGAGCACAACAAAATTCCGTCTAGTTTAATATCATGAAATTAATTTGACAAAAGTCTGGCAGAAGGACGATAAGGTTTGAAAGGTAAAACGGGCGAAACGGTGAAAGGGAGTTTCGGGCTTTGAGCGAGGATCGTCTCGCTTCTTTTTTGAAAAATCTTTTCTAAGGATTTCCACAAAGGCACAATGGGAGGGACAATGGCGTACGTAACAGGCACAAAATAGGACCGGGCGATCGCTATGACTATTGTTGCCGGGAGGAGCGCGAGCCCGCTAGACCAGGCGACTTGATAATTAATGCACGCCCATTATACACGTACAATAATCGGCGCGGGGATACTTTTTTTTTTTCGGGGGCGGCGGCCCCCCTTGTAATGTTTGTCCGCGGCGAGAGGATCAAGTGGGCGATCGCGCCGTCGATAATTGCAGGGTTCTACAAGCCGCGGGCTCGAGGCCTCGAGTGGGCCGCGGGGGCATAACGACCCGCTGCTTATATATCGGCCCGCTCGCGCTCCATCCGCGTGTAAAAGCCGGCAAACATCGCAGTTGGATAAAATTGATAAGCCCCGCGGCGGATATACCGTCCGCGCGGCCTATTCCGGCCAGTCGAAACCCCGGCGCGCATATAAATCCCGGCGTATAATCTACTTTCGAAAATGATGCGCGTTTACGAGCCATCAAAATGGCAAAAGCGAGCCTCGCAACAGAATGGGCCGAAAGAGTTTTTTTTTTTCAGCCCAAGGCCGCGCGCGCGCCCGCCGGAACCCGAACACCAATACATATTTATGAAAAATAAAAGAAAAAAAAATTAATATCGATCGCCGATCCGTATATACGTGCGTATATACGCGTGGCGGGCCGCGCGTTCCTTTTTACGAGTCGGAGACGCCGCGGCGCCGAGCGCCTCCTCCGTATATATTTCACGGCCGACTTTACAATGACTGCGCGCGACCTGTCCCCGGTTTAATGGGCTTTTATATGCTCGGTCGGAAATGCGATTTCGGCTGCCGGCCGGGTTTATACGGCGTCCCGGCCTCATGAATCGACGCGCGTTATTACGGGGCCCGTGAGACCCCGCCCTATTGGCGATGCCGCGCGCGCGCCCCCCGGCGGCGACGCGAGGACGGCGCGTATACATACAACATGTAAGTTGCGGCGCGCCCGGGAAATATGGGCGGACTCTGGGCTCGGCCGGTGCATATTATGACGAGCGAGCGCCGGACGAAAGAATCGCTTAAAAACGAGGAGCGTGGGAAATAACATACCTCGCCGAGTGGTCTATACAATAAGGAGGAAAGTAAAAAGAAAAAAAAGAGTCGTTGCGGGGCCGTTTTTTTTTTTTGCCGATCGTTTGGCGGAAATGCGCCGATCGATATATGTGTACATTTTATTATTTACTCGCCGATATTATAATGACGTTGACGGGGGGAGGTTTTTGAAGCCGGTGAATAAAAGGCGCGCATGAAAAGCGGGCGAGTGCAATTTTTACCGTTGGCTCGATATAATTTTGCCACTTTCTCGCGACGTGGCCCGGGGATAGCCGAGGGCTGGAAAGGAATTATTAACAAGGCAGAGCGCGTAGGAAAACGAGCGGATTCCGTAGAATGTATTGTTATGTGGCCGGCAGTTGAGTTTATCAAAGACTGCGCGATAAGTTAGAAACAAAGTAGTTCTTTGTACTTTTGTGCAGCGGTCCGCTGTGCCAAAATAGAAAATAACATTAAAGTAGACAAGCAGCGGCGGAGTGCTTCCATGCGTCACGCGGGACTTTTCCGCGCGAGTGGGAATGTTAACAAATTTAAAAACTGCCCGCTCTCGTTACTTTGCGTAAATAAACAAAATTTATGGAACGGGCCCGAACAATAAACGCGAATATTTATCAAAAGCCTGTATATTTCCCGGGGCGGGGGCCCGGGCGGCGCCTCCTCTCCCGCCCGTATCTTCTAAATCATCCCCCCCTCCTCTCTCTCTCTCTCGGCCCGAGGACGAGCAGCCGGGCCATAAAAGAAATATTTTGATTCCCGGTCCCCCGCAATCGGCCGAACAATATGACGCGCCTAAATAAAAGAACAAATCCCTGCGTGAATTATGCAAATTGGGTGCAGAGCCGCCCCAGCGGCCGAGTTAAAGCGTAAAGCAGGGGGCATCTGGCCGTACGGGCCGCGCCCCTGCGACGTCGACGCGGGCGCCGTCTAGGAGCGCGCCGGAAAAATGATACCCGCCGCCGAGCTAATACACCGGCATTAAAAAAAAAAAAGCGTCCAGCACGTGAATGTTACATTAGGGAGCCGCTCCTCTTTCGCCACACGTATACACACAGGGGGCCGGTATGACGCGCCTTCAATTCCGGGGGAATTCGCCGCGCTGCCCTTAGCTTTCTTTTTTTTTGCGCGAGGGCGGCACACGTGACCGCGGCGCACCGAGACGCCCCGGATTACGCGGGCCGAGGCGCACGGCCGATCGGGAAAGGAGGTTACTTTTTTTTTTACCGCCCGGCCCTTTTGTCCGCGGGATTTATATTTCTCGTCGGCGGGAGGAGTTGGCCCTTCAAAGGGGCCGGTGATTCTCACGTGCACCCGGGGGAGTGGCTAAATGACAGTCGGGCGCTCGGCCGCGAGACGCGAGCCATTCGAACCATTTCGGATATTTGACTTTCTATTCATTATACCCGGGGGCGAGCGGAGCTTTCGTTGGACTCGGTCATCCTGCCCCGAAAGAATTCGGACCCTCACGGTTCACTAGGTGGAAATGGTTCGGCGGACGACGAGGGATTCCTCCCGTGATTGCCAATCAGGTTATTGGGCATCAAAGAAATTTGTAATAAATCCCATTAAAATCATTCGTCCAATTGCCCGCGCGCCCTATCCTGTCAAGTGCATCGTTTCGTTAATTTAATGTCAAATAACGAACAGTTCCTTGCGGGAGCACGGATTAACAATAATTCTCGGTGGAAAGTCATCGCAACAAATATGTTAATCACGCAACCGATTCTTTATAAAGAAACGCGGTGAGCGTGCACTGTGTATAATCCTTGCCCTCGCCCACCTTTTACAATTCGACGAGGAGAAGGATTGTACAGCTGCTGGCTAATAATTATAAAACACACTATATTCCGCCTTGTAGTTGTAAAAGCGTTTGACTGCCTCGACTCCTCTCGGCCTGGGCCTTTGTATCCCGTCACCGTTCATATTTCCCGTCATCCCCGCGTGGCCGTGGGGAGGCCGCGAGCGCGTCGGCCATCGCGCCTTTTCCAGAGGCTTCGACGGGCCCCCGACCACATTCCTCGCGCTCGTTCGCGGAATCTCGCGCTCGCCACCCTTCCCAGTATAACAAAATCGCGGACAGGTTTAACGATAGCCTCCCCTGAATCGTGAAATAAACATGGGAATCCCGGCCCTGCAGAATGTCTCGATTGCCCGGGAAAAACCTCTACTCGCTTTTAAGAACAACGAATATCTACTGCACGTCAATAATTGCATAAAATAACCTAACGTAACAATCAGCTTTTCCGCATGCAAGTATAGCTTTTAAATCCCTTTATTTCGGAGCATATTTATATTGTTGTTTATCGGATGGCCTGCTTTCTTTACGTGGACGCGAATGTGGCGTGCCACCGTGTCTTGGCTTAAGTTTCTTGGCTCGCCTGAAAATGCAAGGCTCCAAAAAATATAAAATATATATATTGTCCCGTTAAGTATTTAACATTTTAATGCGTACTTTTCATTAATTGTTGGGTGTTACCTTGAAAAATTAGTAAGGTTTTTAATCTTAATTTCAATTATTCCTATTAAATGCATATAAGCTGTAAATCATACATGTATCCAAGGCGAGACCCGAGGCGTTCATTTATACAACGTATAGTCTCTAGATCTCGGTTATCGATTATTTTGATCGCATTAATTTTACTCAGAGAAGAAGGATTCCTTGTCTCTATTCATGTTTTTAAGAATTTTCATTTGCGATTAATAAATATAGACTTGCAGTCTGCAGTCTATAGACTATAATAGGCACACGTTTCTGTTAATAAATCGAGGTGCGAGTCAGTGTCTCGTCTAAATGAATATACCAGTATAGTTTATATGCAATTATAATCTCGGCTTCACTACAATGAAATCCTTTTCTTTGTGTATAATATTTATAGAGTTAACCTAAAAACCTCGGTAAGAACTAGTCAGTTTTGTATCAGAGATTACACATTGCAAAAGTAGTATAAATACGATTATTGTATCATATATCTAGTAAGATAATACATTTATGTTTAGAATAATGACAAAAATATGGAGATGTATAATATCCTTGGAGCTTGATAGTCGGAAGGAATAATATTCAAACGCGTATACGAAATGTCGTTTCTTCACCGTTTGGTTTTTAAATATTCTAGCAGACGGGCTCCATCCGTGGGGCACATATTCTCCGGGCCATCATTCGAAATCGATCAGAAACGTACTAAACGACACACGGGCGCAGGTCGAAGAGCCGCGATGTGACAAATGGCCCCCGACAGCGAATCAAGTGTACTCGGGCTAACGACTTGAGTTGCGCGGCAGTCGTATATACAGCCGGGCCGAAAAGTTCCCGGACGTTTTTGCCGCGCCCCTCCCCCCGCAGCCCGCTCGGAAGATAATAGAAGGGGGCGGCCCGGTGCGGATCGGCCCCGATACACACGTCGAACGTCGTCCCGTCAAGCACTCATGTTTACTAATGCAGCCGAGGGATCTCCGGCCGGCGAAAGAGAGAGAGAGCCGCCTCTAACTTAGATAACGCTCGAACAATCAAGAGAGGAAAGTTCGGAGCACAACTTCCATTTTTACTCCGGCCGGACCCGAGTATAGCGCTCAATTTTTTCTTTTCCTCCCGCCGCTGTCGGCGCGGCCACGCCCAGGGGTCAAGACGAGAGAAAATAAAAAAAAAAAACAAAAGCCGGCAACCGCGCGCGCTTTCGCGGGAATAACCGGGAGGCCGCGAGGCGGAAGAGGGCCGCCGGCCAACAGGAATAAGGCCGGCCGATCGGACTTATCGGCCGCGCGTATATAACCGCCGGGAGGAGTGACGAGCGGGCGACGACACGTCTTTTCTTTTTACGCGCCGGCCGGGACAGTTTGCCAGTTGGGGCCGCGCGCGGCGTTAAAAAACCCGCTGACGCCGGGCTATTTTTATATCGGGCTCGGGCCGTAAAGGTGCGTGGGCCGCGCGCCCCCTAGCCGAACAGCAGCGGCTTTAAATGTACAAGCCGCCCGAGGAGGTCGCGGCCCACCCATTTTTTTTTTTTTACCCACCGGGTACGGCATTCGCCGCGGGGTTGTGTGTGTGTGTATGTGTGTACGGGAATGCCCGCCCCGTGTCGGACGCTCGGATTATTTCTCTTGCGGGAAACGTCGCGGCCGGTCGTGGCGCGGTAGGCGGCGGCCGCGACGGGAACTTATTCCACTCGGGCCTCGCGAGTCAAGTCCGCGGCGGCCGGTGCCGCGCTGCACTCGACTCCCCCTTGATTTCCGACTCGTCCATTTTTCAAACTTGCCCGAGGCGCTTTTTCATTTTCCAAACAATTGACCGTTCGACAGAAGGTTACTTGTAGACGTTGCGCAATACTTTTCTGCTCGCGACCTGCTTATAATAAGAAATTCTCCGGTTCTTTTCGCGCGTATGCTTTGGGTAAATATTACGTAGGAAAAACTCGCAGTGCCGGGGAGAGCCAAGAGCTAGCGCCGTATGAGCAATATGAAATCTATATTTGCATGAATAATGTGTGTATAATAAATTTATTCTAGAATTGCAAATAAAATTTTATATTCGGCCGAGAGCAATTGCCGCGTAAAATAAAATTTAATTATTGGAGCAGTTATGAACTATTTAATTGCGTGTACGCGTATACGCGTACGCGTCAATTTTTAGGTTTTCCATTTTATTTAATATATGGGACAAAGTTCGGAATATAAGAGTTTATATTTTTAACGGGGCTCGATAGCACGCGGAAACGCTGTAATCGCATTCGTTGCAGTTACATAATGCCGGAAAAATATAATCGAGGCAGTATTTATTGAATCGCGAATTGGGTAAATAACGACAACGTAGTAAAGCTTCAAACGGATTTCTAAAATCTTGTAATTTATCGTGTAATATTAATAATGCACGAAATGCAAATTTGCAGCCCCGTGTGCAATAACGTAATAATATCGGAGAGGTAATGCGAAACAAATTCGTCGACGTCGAGTGGACTTGTAAATAATGCGGGCGTATCGATGAGCGGGCGAGCCGCAAATACGCGCAGAGCGCACAACTACAGGGCCCGTAATATTTAAGGTATAGGAGTAACATACATAGAGAAGGAGAAAAGGCAGTAAACGGAGACGCGCGCTGGGGCTGACTCAGCTCTCGTAATGGATTTGCCGGGGACGATAGGAAAATTTCAATTACCCGCCTGGGGACGCAATATCGAGACAACATAAATACCGCTTTGACAGACCGGTAAATACGGATCTTTCAGATTGTAAAAACAAAAATGTCAGCTCCCCCCGCGTGCAAAAAAAAAAAGAAAGGAACCGGGTCCCCGCGCACACGCGCCATTTTCATCAAGGAAATTTTATCCGTCGAATACACGTATTTATACACGCATAAGGATCCCTCGGAGTGGAAAAAAAAGAGCGTCGCCGCGCGCATCGCCGCGGCCCAGGTAAACTTTGCCGGCGCGCCGCTCGGGAAAAAAGTTCGGAAGGATTCGAATGAGGAAAGCCGGGCCGACCGCGGTATTGAATTTTCCTTTCAGTCCCCCCCCGGCGCGCGGCACAAAGCTGACGATAAAAACGGACGCGCGGCAAGTCCTCGCGGAGGCTTATACGCGCGGGATATAATTCACCGCGCGGTTATTAACGCCGCGGCGGGTAAACATAAAGGCCGCTTGGGGGTGAAAAAAAAGAGAGGACCGCGAGATATTGGACTGGTCGAGGGCCGGCCGTTAAGCGTAACGAAGCGGCGCTTGGGGGATTATAATTCTAATTTGGCGATCGCGATTGATTGATTCGGGCGGGAAGGAGCCTCTTATATTCACCCGAGGCTTAAACCTCAACGGGCGCGTACATTTACTCTCCCGCGGGCCGACACCAAGATCCTCGCGATTCTTCGCAAAGCGGAGGCCTTTGCTCCGGGTGGGGGCTCTTTAATTCGGGGCGAAGTGGCCGCTTTTGTGCGCTCGCGCCTCGCGAATCAATCAAATTAATCCCGGGCGGGGCTCCCGGGGGCACAAAAGCCGTCCGCGCGAGATCGATGTATAATTGAGAGGTCCATCAAGGGCCGGGGCGACACTCGAGCCCGGGAAGGGCGCGGCTCAACGGGGGAGGCCCGCACGTGCGCCGAGTAGGAAGCCGGAGGTGCGCGGCCCGCTCGAAATTTCACCCGGGGACAATTTTTACGGGGGGCCGGCACAATTTGTCCCCATCCGCCGTAGTGACTTGGCTCGGCTTTCAAGGCGCAGGCCCGTGTCCGTGTGGCGCTGTCTCGCGCGGGGGTCGCCGCCGCGCTTTTCATTAGACATCGGCGATTTCATCAAGCCGGCCGCCCGAGCAATAGCCCGCGCGCCCTTGGAATTCATTTGGCCGAAAATTCGCCGGGCGAAAATGAATTTTTTTTTTTTTTGAGCTTTATGGAAATGTACCCTTTTTTTTTTTGGGCACCGCCGGGAGGAATTGCAGAATGTAAAAGCGCCCCGCTTCTCCCGGCTGCATAGGAATGATCGATTGCAGTTTGCATCTGCATAAATGAGAGAGAGAGAGAGAGCTCGAGTCCGTCTGATAACTCGCGCTCGGATAAAACGCTCCGAAAAGAAAATGGATTAATATACTTTAAAACAAAATGTGCCTTCGTGGAGTTGTAAGAGCGTCTGGTTGAATCTGCGAGATTAGCAAAAACGCTCTTTTATTAACATGCTTGTATCAGATCTGCTCGCTTCATTTCCGCAAGTTGCAAGGTAGAACGTCATTTGCAGGGGAAATAAACCGATGTTGGTATATAGAGTTCTTATAAGATATGTTGTTATATAGAAGTTAGTGCGTCTGCTTACTTCTGGTGCTTTTTTGTAGGTATGATAAATGATAGCTATGGCTATATACAAACTGATCATTAGTTTTTTTTTTGCAATACTACTTTTCTTTCCTTCATATAAAAGTACTTAGATTGTCAATCTTACCGTGATTATAGCCTTTGTAAAATTACCGGAGCATAATACTTTGTTGTTTCAATTCGTCGCGTTTGCATTGATAAATCCGAGTGTGAGGCAATCAGGATAGCCACAAATATTCTATGGTTAAACTTGGAAAGTACCCCAATACTAATTCTGTCACGGTGCATCTTGTTATTTTACACTAACCGCATCGCCTCCTGAATCGTGCTATATATACAATCACTGCAATCATGACACTTTAATCCGCCCTCCGATCCCTTGTGAATCCACCGTCACAACTATTTACGTATAAATGCAATTGTTAAAGGGTATCCTTTAAAATAGCAATCGGCCACAATGATTCCAAGTTACTCCCTGCGCGGACCGGCGCTCAACGTCGCAACGATAAACCCAAGAGCATTTATCCGCTGCACATAAACATGCGGACTCGATCGAAAAGTGCAAATTCCAGCGGGGCTCTCCTCGGCCGGCAGCGACGGGCCAGAGGCACCGAGCCCCGGAGCCGTAGGGGGCGCGGCCGGCGGAAATCAAAGACAGGCGGGCGGGCGGAAGAGCGATCTCCATCGGGAGTCAATGATCCCCAGCGGCACTTGGGTTTTTCCGGGCGGCCCCGTTTTCGCGGACGGCCCCTACCCCCGCGTACGTGTCCCCGCGCGAATTATTCATACCCGGGCGCCCCGCGTAACGGGGCTATCGATTTCCCAAGGACGGCCGAGGCGCGACGCGCGGCAAAGTTTCGGGGCGCCGCCTCCGCGGCCCTCCTCGCGCCCTGGAGGTGTGCGCGCCCGCCCCGCCGACCTTAATGAATATTCGATGGTTATTGATGCCTCTTTTTTTTTTTTCCTAGAAGAAGGGGTGTGTAATGCGAATCAGTTTCGCACCCCGTGATTTATATTCACCGATGGAGTCGCCCTTCGATTGCCGATGAAGCCAATACCAGTCGGTATTATTACGATACATGGCCTGCTGGTGCCTGGTAATGAAAGTCATATTGTATTTTGGAGGAACCCAGTTGGTCTATTGTAAATCGCCGTAAGAATATCCAAGCGGTCGCCCGAGTACATATTTCGATTTTAATATACGTAACAGAGTTGACAAACCGTGTACTAGAATCCATTATGCGCAAATGAGCTGATAAGCTGCAATAAATAAGTATCTGCATTTGGATGGGCAAGGCACGTCAAGATCTCTCTAATTGGATTTGTTTTACAAATTCGGGTGCGGCTAATTAAATTGCAAACTCCGTAATTGATAATTAAACCCTTCGCTTCAACATCATTCAATTAATTCTAATATTGGCGGAGATGAGCGCTTGAAAAAATTTCACATAAATTGCTCAAATTCCTAATGGGATGAGAGACGAAGGAAACACACCCTTTATATATATACAGCAAAGCTTAAAAAATTCCTTGTTAAAAATAGTCATTACAATGCTCTTGCATAAAGTATCTTCACACATACTTGAGTGCGAATCTGTGTACTATGCAAAAAAAAAAGCCGCACCGTTACGTACAGTATACTGTAAACATACGTACGCATGTACAAATGTACGTTGTAAGAACGAAAATGCGCATTCTGCTCCTCGATTTGCTAGCGCGCGTGCACACATGCTCGTCAAGGCGTGAAGAACCGGCAGGTTCGGCGTATAAATTTTGGAAAATTCCCAGCGAGCGGCTCGAGTGGCAACGCCCCTAGCACGAAACATAAGAAGCCAAAATAGGAGAATCGATAGTTGCGCGCGGCGGCGCCGGCCGCTTCTCTCTCTCTCCCCCTCCTGCCCCCGCGCGGACTCAGACAGGGGCGTTGCGGATTCCTCGTTAATCCGTCCTGCCGCGCCGATCGGTCGCGAGCGCCCGGCGCCAAACTGCGCGCCCCGGGGATTTTCGCCGGACCTCCACCGCCCACCGGACGGCCTCGATATGCCCGCGCGTGGACACGCGCCTCGCAGGAAAAGCCATCGAGATTTAATCTCTTTAATTAAACGGTCGGCCTGTAAGCTCGTCGCGCCCGGTGGCAATGTAGCGCCGGCGTGTCCCTTTTTTTTTTGTCGTACCCTTCGCGCGACGACGACCGGCGACTCATCGCGTGTATTTTTCGCCGGGGTATCGCCTCCTATATGGTTTATATCGATTGGCCGCGGACTATCCGCCCGATGTTTGTTGCAGTTCGTTTGAATGGACCGGCTGGAAGGGCGAAACAACGGCCAAGTGCCGGTTTCAGTTAATTCGAAATGAGCGTTTTATATGTATATGTATGTTCGCTCGAAATTCATGCGCGCGCGTGTTTTTTCATTATGGATGCCCGGTGCCGCTTGATTGAGGCGATCTTTATAGTTACCTAGTAAAGGAGTCCGTAATCATTGAACAAATATAAGAATAAAACGATAAAAAAAAAGTTACATTCATTTACTTGCCTTGAATATTGCAGTGATCTATAGCTCTTGAGAAATGCTCTGTCTCTTATATACCGCACGCGTATTGCAATATTCATTCGCGTTATTACCGCAGAGACTCGTACGATATGGAGAGAAAAAGTTTATCAATTGTTATAAGACTGCCTACTGAAGGGGATATGACAAGCTCACCTTTGGCTTATGTTGTGGCAGTCGCCTTACAATGAATAGTATATGTTACATGCCTAACATGAACGTAATAAGATTATCTCATAAATTGCTGAGAAAAAACAAGTGAAAACCAATAACTACAAATCTTTGAGTATATTCGCTACCTATTTTCCACCTAGCGTGTTTCAACGTGATTTGTATAGTTAGTCTAACAGTACATACAGTACAGCGCGCGTCATGGTTTTCCCGGAGGTAGACAGTACGACATCCACTGATGGATAAACTTTGTCTCCATGCAGAGTCTGCCACATCGATGGTCCGCGTCACGAGTCTCTAACACGAATAGATTCTCTCACAAGGTACGATGGCAGGGTCCCCTTACCCGAGAAGAAATACAGCATTCGTCATTACACGAGATCGGAAGGCGGCCAGGTAAAGCGAGCCGGGCACACACGCGTATACATATACACACCCGTGAAAGCGGCTGGAAAACGGGGCGCGGGTCACCTCGCGGTTTCACGCCTCGTGGCTCTCGCTGTGCTCGACCCCCGGGCTGTGTATCCACACAGACGCACACGCGTATACGTCGCCCGGGCGCAAGCGTCGATCCCCCTCGGCGAAGGGCGGCGGCCCTCCTTAACTTTTATTGGCGAGCCGATCGCGCCTTTGTCGCGGCGGAGGCGCGCAGCCGAGCGCGCCAAGGAAATTGCCGAGGGTCCGAGGGGCGCCCCCCCACCCCACACCCTTACTTTTTTTTCCCTCTCTTTGCCGGCCGTGTGTACAGGGCGCCGCAAGGGGGCCCCGTCCCACCAGGCGGCCGGCCGCCAAATCGGGACGTTCGACTGCCGGGGCCGACTTCCACGTATTATATATACGCGAGCCGTTAATTGCGATACGGCCGTCGGCGTGTCCTTGAGACCTTGCGAACGGGCGTTGCACGTCGGCTTGCACCTAGGACCTATATCCGGGGCTCTCTCCACCAGAATCAACCAGCGGCCGGCCGGAAAAGAGGAGCATTCGATTAACTCGAGGATCCCCCGGCTGACGGCGATTTACGGGGCTGATTGTACGTACAGTGCATCGAAATAAAAAAAGAAACACGTGTGTGTGTGTGTGTACGCGCGGCGGCGGACGCGGCCTCGGCTGGTGTCCCCTTTGGCCCGCGACTCGCTTGCTCGATATAATTTCGGCCCCCCCAACCCCCGGGCGGCTTTTACGCGGGGCCAAGCGCGTGGGGCACGTGAGCCCCCGCGCGCGAGCCAAGGATTTCACGGGGGCGACCGTAAAAATCAATGCGCCGGAGCTAAGGAGATTCCCCGAAATTAAGGAGCCGGATATTCGCCGGACGTATTGCGCGCGCGAGAGGAGTAGAGCCGCGGGGACGCCGCGTCGTTCCACTTAACGGGACAATGCCGCCAGGGACCTGGTAACGATGCCCCGCGCCTTTCCTTCCCGCTGATCTATGCGCCTTGTGCAAACGCTCGCAAATGCCCTCTGCCTTATCTCTTCTAATAAAGGGATGCGCCCTCTATGCTCGCGGGTCGGCCGAGTGCTCCGGCACGACCGCCGCACTCCCGACTCGACCTCCTTCAAAATTCATCTTGATCCCCCGGCTTTAATAAATAACGTTATAAAAACGGCATTATAAATAATATTTCAGCTTATTTCCTGTCGCAAGATTACCTGAATAAATTACAATATTGAAAAACATTATTCTCCATTTCATCTTATTTCAAATATTATTGTATGAAATCTGTCATTTCGTTATCGTAATGTAAGATCACTTACTTATTACACAATTACTTATTTAAAAATAATATATATGTACATGTGCATATCACAATTTAGATCCTAGGAAATAATCAAACGTGTTTCGCGAAATTCCAAGAAAGGTAACGATCGGGCAATAATAAAAAGATTCCTAAACAACGTATGAGAGGGGAAACGAATTCGCGTATTATTCAGGGTAGTTGTGAGTATAGCGCAGTCTCGGGCGTAGTATAGCATCAACCTCAATTGAACTCACTGTAGCAGGCAGAGACAAGATATTAATCAAGATCATTGAACTGTACAAGTATAATCAATGTATAAATTAATCGACGAGCGAAAACGTTTATAGTTATTATTTCATACATTTGTCAGAATTAGGGGCACATATCACGAGTCCCAATATAAGACGCAGTGTGCAATAAACATGTGCAAAGAATTTCATTCAATGTTTTTGATACTTCTGTTTCAATATTGTTTCCCCTTTCTTTCGTTAGAACCTCATGTAGTAAACAGAAGTATTGATTTCGCAAGTTCTCGAGTAGAAATCGAAATTGTGTTTCTGATAATATTCCAACCAAAAATAACTCATTTGAAGGACGATAATCAGTTTCCAAGCTCGTTTTCTGGCTTCTATTTAGCCACGTCATGTTTTAACACTCAGAAGCAACATTTTTCAATGATGTTATTGCATTTACGCATTAATTTTACTGATTGAAGGCTTCATTCGATTAACGCGTTAATCATAAAACTGAGCAATTTTCCACCAGAGTCGAGTTGATTGGAATATATAATAACTGATGTATATTAATTTGTGCATTTGGAATCTTGAGGTAATTTTGTTTGCCCCAATGCAATAACCAAATTGTATGAAAATATTTTAACGAGAATCGATAGTCTTTCTGTGGATCGGAGTCTCGAACGCCATAATTCTCGTACAGTTTGAGGACTGTTCGAGAGCGTCACGCTGTTCATTTCAGTGTCGGCCAACGAATGGAACAAATAAGATACATTCCCATTATAGTACCTAACGCTGTCGTCTATATTTCCCGAGAGCCCTGCCCACGGCCGTCTCCCTTCCAGCGACACACGCCCATGGTCCGACGGGAGTCCTCCCATGCAGGCTGCGACGCTAGCCACGCGCGCTCGTCAAATCGTCGCTCTAGATCCGTGGCTAAACTGGCCTAATCGGCGCGTGCACGCGACTCGACAAATCGAAGGGCCAGCAGCGCCGTATCAACTGCCCCCCGTGTATAAATCGGGGCAGCGGGGGAAAGCGCGCGTGGCGGCGCGTCTAATCGCGAGGCGCGTATATATATACATGTACGCGTGAGAGCTCGCACCCCGGCGGAATTCCCCGGGATCGCCGGTTATTTATGGGGGCGGCCGGCCCCGGGAAATTATGGGCCGCGCCTTTTTTGATGGACTTTGAATGCCGATATGTGCGGGCATTTGTCCGGGCGCGCCTGCGCGATAGGTCGCCGCTCGCGGGCTTTGTCCCCGCGGCCGGGAGATTTGTGGGACTCGGCGCGCTCGCCACCCCGGATTTAGCCGAGGAGCAGATTTTTCTAGCGCCGCTCGGCCATTCGCTCCCTCGCTATATATACGTGTACGCGCCCTTCGATTTTTTTTTAAGCGCCCCGGTGGCTGCGCCGAGCTTTGTCGCGGAGCTTTGTGGAAAAGGCATTTACTTTGTAAAGCGGGTGAGGGGGGGGTTACGTGCTCTTGGGGATTGCGCTCGAAGTTATTGCACGGGTATGTGGGGAAAATGTAGACTTCGACTTACATACTGCGCAATGGCCCTATGCGTTATATGTTCAACAACTTTTATTGCCTAATAGCCCCCAGAACTTGAGTTATAGGTATAAAGATCTTTATGAATAACACAACCATATTCTAATCTAAAGTAATCTGACTCGCCAAATTTACATTCTCGTATGCATTTTAAAAATCTTCAATCAGCTAAGTGATTTTCATCAACGCATGGTACATTATGCACGCTCCAAGTGTATTAAATATGATTAATTTTGACAATACTTTAAGCATTAAATTATAGGTGACAACAACATACAAGGCAACTTCTCTCTCAAGTTTTCTGCCCACATGCACAAGAATAAGAAGTAATCTCTTGATCTTTTTTGAGCATTTTTTAATTCATATTAGCTCATATTATTTTGAAAAAAAATCAATGATTGCTGAAAAGGTAACGATACGAAGGAAAAGACTCAACATTGTAAGGTTTTGATTTCCACAGAGCTCTAGAGTAGAAAACAACTCTTTAATGTTAAAGAATAAATATTATTTTGATACAATCACGTCTCCATGAAATCATTAAATTTCATCCAAATTCCATTAGAATTATTAAGACTAATTAAGTCTATGATAGTTATGTTGCAATAATGGTCATCTAAAATACAACTTATAGATAATGGTTGTTAATGACATATTGAATTAAGCAAATTCATTACAAAAATAATCTAAAGAAGATAAGAGTATTAAAGATGAAAGGTCGTTCCTCGTACCTGACACAGATATTTATGAAAAGAGGTCGCAAGTTTGAATTCCTCGAGCAAAGTGAAACTGAATATGAAGCGCCAAGTTAAAATTGTTACATAACAAAGGAGCGACGCCGACGCGCCGTCTACACGGCGTTGGCGAAAGTCGATCCGGACCTCCTGAAAGATTCCTCGCGTGCATTCGCAATTAAAGGCGTGGCGGGGCCGAGGGGCTCGGGGCGCCCCGGGAACAAAGGGATCGGGGCGCGCGAACGGGGCCAAAGTGTGCGCAGTTGAGCCCCAAGATTTTTCATCGACGCCTCGGCCCTCGGTCCCCTCCTCCCTCGCTTTCGTCGCGCGTCGGCCCGCGCAAGATAAACGAGTCCGACGTACGCGCGCGAGATAGGATGCAAAGTATGCCGTGGCGGGCGCCGAGAATGTGCGTAATCGCAGGGGTGGGGGGTGGGGGGGCCGTGAGCGGAACGCGGAAGCAGGGGAATTGGAAAACTGGCGCGAGGAGGCTCCCCCGGCTCGTCGCCGGCCCGGGGAAAAGCGGCCTCGTTATTTATTATTCAAGCGGCGTGGATCGGCAACTTCCGAGACTGGGAACGCGCGCCCGCGGTAATGGGGAAAAGCGCCCCCTCCCGCCGCCCCAGCGGATCGCGCGACATGTGTGTATGCGCCCTGCATTAAGTGGGAAGAGAGGGCTCCGCGTGATTACCACCTGCTAGCCCGCTTCCGACGCATGACGGCATTGTCGCAGCCGGGAAAACCGGGGAAAAGTAGCCCCGTTCCTTTCAATTGATCGGCCTGTCCTTTTTCCTCGAGCCGCCAGACGCAGTCAATATAACCTCGAGTGGCGAGTCTATACCCGGCAGCGCGCATATCAGGCTATATCGCTCTCCGATTTTCACGTCTGAGACAAACTGTCCACATTGATTTGAATGTGCAAACACGGCCCTGGGCTTTCGGGGGTATCGGAGTAGTCGGCGGCTTTCTTATTCGGCCTGTATATAGTTATCCTTTTTAAGAATCTCAAGAGCCATGCGGGCTAATATTGATTCCATCCAATCTGATGACTTCAACAAACGGCAAACCGTTTTTCTTTTTTAGAAAAGGCAAATCGAGCCCCTTATTATAAGACTTGGCAAACGAATTTTTCTAAGCAGGCCCATACGATAAATTTAGAAAAGATCTCAGACGGTAAATATTGCCACAGCGAAGGGGTTTTTTGTTCGCTGACATGATACGGGACGCGACACACTCGACTGAAAAGTAAGCTGTCTGAGCAGCTGATAACCAAACACGATCCGCCCCTATCCAACCACATTATAATATATATTGCAATAAGCCCGGCAAATACATCTTTCAATTTTTCGAATGGACTCTAATCTGGATTATTTTTACACCAATTTACGAAGGAAAGAGGCGTTATACAGCCCGCGTACAATTTCCTTCCGCGTGTGGCAGGGTTTGCCGCGAAGGCTCGGGCAAGGTCCCATTCTGCCCTGGATTCTGCATGTTGTGTATCGATAAGTTTGCGGCGCATGAGCTCGCACCACTTTAAGTTCCTCAGAGCCGGAGTACGCGCTGTACTTGGGCGAAGTAGGAACTACTGGCGCTGCCTCCGTCCGGCAGGTATAGCTTCTTGCCACCACGTCTCGGGAGTTACAGAGTTCGGGCTTTTCGAGGCAGAGGAGGGAGATGCAGATAGGAGGATATTCTTCGGTGCGCCGTCGCCGCCGCCGCCGCCGCGTGCGCGGGCTCTCGCAAATATGAATACACCGCAAGTCTCCCGTGATTATCTCCGCTCGAACTTTCCGCCCACGTTCTCGTTCCAGATTTTCCATTTAGATTGGGATTATAAGTTGGGAAGACGACGAATCCGCGGCGGCGAGGGACTCGCTCCTGCGCTTCCCGCAATTATCGATTCCTTCGCAGTGTAAAATTAGTTGCCTGTTCCGTACTGTTTCTTTGTAACCCTTGATTACATAGCAATCGTTGCCAGTGCCAATTCCGAGGGCGCAATTTTCGAGTGCGAGAATCAACCTTCGAGTTGGAGGAGCTTTGAAACAAACATTTATTTGACAACTAAAAGATCTATTTTATAGAGGGTTTTATACGGACTTTGACTTAGAATAGGAACGCCAAACTGCTAACCGGCGAATCCGAAATAGTAGAAGAGAAATAGCAAAAATTACGAATTGAAATACTCTTGGAGAATCGGAATCAGCGATTGGAAGCCGGAATACCTTAAAACTTGTACAAAACTATAAATGTATTTTTGAAAGTATCCATGATTTTGAATCAACCGTTTGGAAATTTCAAACTTTGACTTCAGACTCAAAACTTCCGACTTTCCAAATTTTCAAGCAGAAAATTTTTAAGAAAACATTATAAATTAACTGTAAAATATACGGTTTTATTTCTTGGACTCTGTAATCACAGATACGAAGTAATGTTAAAGTAAGACAAATACATTGATAAGAAAGTTTTCTTCGTCGATAAAATCTTCACAACTATTACGAATAGTATATGGGTTATACAGAAATACAGCCAAATAAATTATATTCAGTCGACTAGCTCACGGATGCGGAAGTTTAAATGAACCATGCGCTTTCTTAACAATGAAAGAAGACTCGCATAACACTATATCGACAGTTTTGTAGATTTTGTTTCCGTCAGCTCTTCCACGTGATAGTTATTCGCGGGGAATAGTTAAGACGCGGGTCTCGAGTGCATCGCCCACGGAGACACCCCTTCTCCTCCCTTTAGCCTATGGAGGCGACATGCACCACTGCCGCCCTGGCAAAACGCGCGCGCAGGGGACATCTTGCCTTTACGCGTGGAGGCGGTGATTCCCCGGGCCCGAGGAGGTGGTCCTTTTATGCGGAAGAGCGACTAGCGCTGGCAACGAGGGTATGATTTAGTCATCGGTCGGGAAGAGGTTCTGAGGCGAGGAGGAGGTTAGTCCTGGTTATAGCCTGGGACTCCAGTTGCCCCGCTATGTCGGGGGTGAGTCGCTTGCGCGCGCAGAGCCAGCCAGCGAAAATCTTGGTATTTTATAATGCCGCGTGTACGATATATATGTATATAACCATACGTTCGATTGTGATATCAGAGCCAACGTCTTTTGTTATTCTAAGCATAGTTCCTACTTTGATTAGGCGACAAGGTCACATCAGCAGTCATTAAGAAAATGTATTTTTACCGTAAAAAAATCAATATTTCACGGGGACTAATTACCGTTTTATCTCAAATCATTGATTTATCTACTGAAAGAAACCTGTCCCTCTAAAAATAAAAAAAAAAAATAATGCAACCTTAATAAGTGTTTCGAATAGCAGTAAGTCGATAGAAACTATCAATAACTATCGTGGTTAAAAAGTCATTTTGAAATCTATTCCTAAACATCGTGTAGATTTTAATAGTGTGCTTTTAAGATAAACGTCAAACACGGGCGTATTTATAAAACACAAATGACTTGTTTAAATGCGCTTCAGCTTGAAAGCACGGATAAGCAGCTGTGTCGGCAAAAAGTATCAAACGCTATGCGAGCCGCCACTATATATCAATGGGCGAGGGTATATAAGTTGAAAGCTCACAAATTGACACGAGGCGCTCCGCAACGAGGGCGCAAAAAAGAAACGGCACCAATAAGCCGTGCCAGGCAAAGCGAGGGCAGATTATGTCCGCCGCGACATCTCTCGTCATCATTAAAACGAGATTAATGATTACGCAACCTGCCTTCTCTCTCTCTCTCCCCAAGCCACGTCCTCGCCCGCCTGGGGAAAGAGAGCCCGAGTGGGGGGGGCGAGCCTCCGCGACACAAAGAGCGGCTCACTCGAGGATATAAATCACGACACTATTAACGAGGGCAGGCCATCGCAATTACAGCGATCATTAAATTCCATTCCGTCATCATCGGCACGGCGCGACTAGCCGCGCGTGCACGCAGCCGGCAAAAGGTCCGCGCGCCGCGCCGACAATACCCGCGGCCTCGTTATACCTCGAGCCTCGCGCGCTTTACGCCTTTTCGCGCCAATTACAGGCGCGGAGGCCACTTTTGACGCGGGACCCGCGCGTGATTAAAGCGCCGGAGCGCGACGCGGCTAATCGGTAAATGGCGCTCGAGGGCCGGCCTGTACAGGCACGCGACGCCCTCTTTTTTCCCCCCCTCCTCCCGTTGCTTAGCCCATTCGCGGCTCGCGGGGAAATCGCTTGTTCCGGGGGATTTGGAGCCAGTCGACGTCGCCGAATTGATATTTCGCCCGGGCGCCTCGTTATAAGTCGGGCCGATTGGCCGCCCGGCAAACTGAAAACTGCATTATATCGGCGGGGTGTGTGTGTAGTGCGCGGTTAAGCGCCATTTATCTCGCAGGAGCAATTGTTGCTACTCGCGCAAATGAGTCCGTGGTAAACGAAGCGAAATTTTTGGGGCGCATTTGGCTGGGCGCGCCGAGAGCGACGCTTTAATTAGAACCGCCGACCTGCCCGTATAGTCACACATACTGCGCGTACATATAAATTTCGCCTGGTTAAGCAATATGCGCGCATTACTGTACGAGCGTCAATTATACCAACTCGTTGCTACGCGGCGAATGCCGTAGGGACAAATTTTATGTTTTTATCTCTCTATTCTTTGTTTCCCCGGCTTTTCAATATTTTCACTTTGAATAAACTGCAAATACAATATTTAAATATATATATAGAATACAGCAATGGTGCAGAAATGAGTCACTGAATTAATTGTTAAAACATACTATGATATAAATAGAAAAATCGGGTAAAATAAATGTTTAATGTTCGTGACTATTTGCAGGTCTAGGATAATATCAAGAAATCGAGCAGCATTATAATATATTTATGGATTATAATATAACATTCGTTAATTTTTTATACGTTTTAGTTTATTCTTTCTTATTAGATAATCTTTTATAAATAACATCAAAAATTTCCGATCAAAAATATTATCCATTCAACCAAAATTGCAAGTAAAGTTGTTTATTCACTTTGAAAATATTAAATTATGTCTAGTATGCGCATTTCGAATGGTGATCGATTGCATATAATATAATACAGAAGGTACAATAATATGATTTGTTTCTAAATTCCATTTTCAAAATAAATATAAAAGGTATATGAAAAGTAAGTGCAGTAAAAGTTATATTTCCCAACATTTTCAAATACGTAATAAGGATTTGGATATATTTTTGTTTTTATAACTCATTCATGCGTTTCCCTTTGACGTGGCCATTTTTCACTGGCTTCCTCTATATTTTATTTACCAGGTGAATGTTTTTCGATACTTTTTCAGACGTCTCATTTTTTGGCCCAAATTTACGAAACTTGCCCATATTTAAATGACACGAGGAAACGAAAAATACTCAACCATGCATATCCGGGATACGCCGGGGCCCGGCGACCGGGCGAAGTAACGATTTTCGCCCAACAAAATATTTGTCACCCGCGCGAAACATCTGAAAAAAATTAGTAAACAAGGGAAAGGCAATAATTCTTCTAGCGTGATTGCGAAATATACATTATACGCAGGGTGGGCCGGCCCTCCCCCCGCGGAATGATATTTCCACATGCGAGGTGCGCCTTTTATTCCGGGCGGATCGTAGACGCGGGACTTCTCCGAACGAGCCGCTCGTCGAGAATATAACACGCGGAAACGGGAGCGCACGCATCGGAATAATAATAATAAAAAAAAGGGTTAAAATCGAGCGATAAATTCGGGCACAATACGCGGAGGCGCCGCCACATGAATTATACCGGGCCGCAGCCGCTTCCGGCTTCTCGCCTCCCACGCGATCCCGGGACAGAAATGCAAGCGGCGGGAGCAGCCCCGAGACCTTCCCTTCCCCCCCGCGCTCGATTTCTGCGCACGCCCGCGGTTTTCCTCTAGCGGTCGCGCCACTTCGCGCTCCGCATTCCCAGGGCTCCGCCGCGGGGAAAACGCAGTAGCGCTCATTCAGCTTGCCCTTTCGATCGGAGGGTCTACGTGGATTCACTACGTGGTACGCACTCGGTTGTTTGTCACTTGGATGCCATACCGTTCGGCTAATCGAGTCAAATTCCTTGGGGCGATATGATATCACCTGGCGTAAACGATGGCCGACGTCCCGGGCAAGTTCGCGGGAGGAGTGCACGCGTCGCATTATCCTAATTGCGCCGCAGCACAAGAGCCTGGTATAGAAGGGCCATCGTTGAAAGTTGCCGCCGAGGATACGCGTGTATATAGACAAACGTTGCGTGCGCGCGATATTTCAGCCGTCGCGGGGAGCCGGTCCCCGGTAAAAGTGCGTCTTGCAAATGACGCGTCATCCGTATAACTCTCTCCCCCCCCGGCTCCCCTTGATTCTGATTCATTCGCGGGCGTCTCCGCGAATTACTCAGGGGCGGACAATGCGAGCCACGGGCGGCAACCCCGCCTTATATTTAAGCGGGGGCTCTTGTAGCTCATGGCCTCTCCGCGCCTTTCGGGCCCGCGGAGGGGCAGGCCGACCGCGCGGCTCCGCTCGGTAAATCCTGCGTTTTTGTCGAGCTAAGGTGCGCTATATGAGTGCGCCCGAGTCTCTGCTTTTTGCGCCTGTCCTTCTCGGTGTATTCTTAGCAAGCTTTATGAGGAAAACCCTGGCAAATAGGCCAAGAAGGAGAGAGAGAGAGAGAAACCTTACGAGCTGTTGCGGCTGCAATTCAAATGTCTTTAAAATATTTCTGGCTGATCCTTCGTAATGACTTTATTGTTCGTCTGACAAATATAATTAGTAGCGTTATAAATTAATTAGTTTGACTCATTGTAGCCAGATTTGTGTGAAAGTTCATATTATATAGTTTGCCTATTGTTCCATTAGATAATGTACATACACGCTTGGCTGAATTTACCTATGTATTTTGCGCTCGTGTCAAGAGTGTTGTTCGATTCAATTTCGTTTTGCTAATTGTGTATAACCAAAAACGGATCAATTATTCAACGATCGAGTTAGTTAATGCATTGATCCTGCAAATACTATAGTACTTAACGAGAGCCAGATTAATGCATGTAAACAATCAAGTGTGTGTGTCTTAATTTTGGATTCAGCAAAATCTCACTTATTGTGAATATTCATAATACTGGATGTATAATCTAATAAAAATCATTCGAGTAAATAATTCTTGTTCTTCCAGAAGTTTGCATGATATTTATTGTGGTTAATGTTTATCCATTGCGCCACAAATGACCGAACAAGGCAAATGAACTTTAAATTCTTGATATAGAGAATTTCTTCTTCTTTATATAAAAAAATTTAGAAAATAGAAAGGTTCATCAACTTTCTAGTCATTCTTCTTATTTTGAAATGAATGAATCTCATTCAAAGTATCACGACTTGTGAGGTAAACGTGATAGCGTAGTTGTACAACGATGTCGAGAAATAACATTCGAAAAACACACATGAACCAATATATTATAGTGAAAAATTGTTAAATATTTTAGTTACGTATAGTACTGTTTTATACAGTGCGAACTCAGTTGTAGATTCACTTTATTGCTACAGGAAAAAGCACGCGCTCGACGCGGTCGTAAAAAACGGTCATATTTTAATTCTAAAATTGAAAGGATACGGAAGATTATACACGTATCCCGAAAACAGCCGCGCCATTGGACGAGGGAAAACACGTGAAATTTTCATTTGCATTCCTTCGGAACCGTCGCGGATAGAGCGCCGCGGAAAAAGACCCATGTAAATTCAAATGGAAGAAACGAAAATCCGACCGCCCGGCGGGGGTATGGAAAAAAAAAAACCAGGTCGAAGCTACGAGCTCGCGCAAACAACTTTTTTACACGGAGCGTTTTTCGCGGGCGAGCGGCGCGCGCACTCCGTTGCACGTCGCGGCGCATCCGGGGCAAGTGCGCGGCCGATTTCCCGGGGCGAAACGCGAGACCGCGACGAGGAAAAGAGCTCGCGATTCGTAAATACGCGGGCGTCCATTAGCCCCCGCGGCCCAATGACGAACGGACCCCGGGGCGACCCGTCGTCCTCCGCGAGCGGCCATCGACGCCTCGGCGCGGCATTAATCCTCGGTGTATATAGGAGCCGAGTCTGGTGCTCGGGGCCGACTTTCCCCGCGATTAATGGGGGTATCGTCGCCTGATCCGGGAGGATCGCCATCATTGTTATGGCTGGCTCGCGCGATTCTCCGCGGTGTCCTTTATTATTGCAATATATTGGAGCGTGCGTATGGATTCTTTAACCATAATTTGTACGATATCGTTTGCCTCGTCAGGGTGAGATACATGCCACCTCCACCGGGTCTACAGGTTAATCTAAGTTTCGTCAGGTATGCGATATATTTTGAAAATGTTCTACTCAACCCTTTTAGTTATGATTATAGGTTCTGATTCTAAAAATCAACAGAGCTGCGCGGGACGAAAATCAATCTATCCTGTTATTACGAAAGTTGTAATTACAGAGTAATGCGCTAAATATCGTATTTGCTAAATATAATATTAATGGTAAAATGCACTAAAATGTTAAATAAATACGTACAGTCAATGCAATTGACGAAAACACGATAATGATTATATTTCGTTTTTGTTTTCCGCATGAAGATATTTTAATTTTCCATTATTAACAATTTTGAAATATTTCCTCAAAAACCAAATCAGTTTTGAACCAATTTTTTAATCAATTTTTAATTATTTTATCTCAGAATTACTTTTATAATTGATAAAAGTATTCCTCTACAGTAAAATGATCGGCGCTTACATAAAGAAATTGTGTAACAGTTTGTTTAGGAGTGTGGTGCTCGAGGAAATTAGTTCTGCATCAGTTATTGCTGAGCACGATAATTCATTGCGGTAGAAAATCGGTTCCACTTAGTGGACTGTTTGATTAAAAAAACTAACGTGAAAAATGACTGTATTATTAGATTCTCATGAATTCGAATGATTATTTAAATGGTCCTTAGGATTGTCCGTAAAATTTTCATGAATATCAAAGAAGAGCAGATAAAAGACTACTATTTTAAATATTTAGAAAAAATTCTTAATCAACGACTTGATTTTTTCAGCAAATGTAAGACTTTCACACACGGGCCTCGCACAAAAGTGTTCACCTCCGAGTTAGCCTCTTGTATGATTAATGAGAAAGACGTGCGAGGTCACAGGCATTTCTGCCTAAGAGGTGTTTAAAAATTTCAAAGAATTTAACAATTTATATTTACATTATTTCCTTTAACGCAGCCCGTGTACGCGATCATTAAATAAAGAATTAAATTTAACGAATTGATTAATAGCTCTGGCGTGAATTAATCGTAGCAATCGATAAACCAAGTCAGCTCGGCCGAAGGTACATTAGCGTTCGAAAAGGCCGAATAGAGAAGTAGAGCCGGCGAAACGTCGAGCTCATCAAAAAGGCATACGAAATGAACCGAAAGAACTAACGAGTGTACAAATAGCTTTATACAACACAAGCGGCCGTGTAAACACGGCATGCCCATACGAATGGCGTTCAATTAACGATAATTCCCAGTGTGCGTAGGCCACGCGCGCTCGTCCCATAATGCCCCCGAGAAAAATGAGGAGAATTAACATTTTCTCCGGGCGGGCCACATACGCGCGCGACGCCCGGGATTTATGGGCCCCCATTAAGCGCTCGTCCGCATCAGCGGAAGGTGAAAAATGCCCCGGGCTTCCCGGAGACCCCGGCGGACTTGCGTTTCCCCGGGCCGAAACTTAATCAAGACCTTGGGCGGGCGTTAACAATAAAAGTACACGGGCCTAATTGGGTTACATCCGCGCGCGGGCAGCGCCCCGAGAAAAATCGCGCGATCCTCCGCAAAGGAGGAGCCGGAGGCCTCGCGGCGAGGCCGGCCGCGCCCGGGCAGCTGCCGCCGCCGGTCCCCCGGGGGAAAAAAAGCCGCGCGTCCCCGCAAATGTTAACTCTCCGTATTTAGTCCGGAGCTCGTCCCCGGGGAAGGCTCCCGCCGCCGGGGGAGCGAGAAAAGGATGCGCAAGGCTATGTATGACGGATCGGCCCTGTGTACGTAGGTGCGGCTTGAATTCGGGGCCGGCCGACAGCGACAGCTTGCGCGGAGATCAAGCTTCGGGGCTCGCCGCGGAAGCATCCGCCCCAGAGGAATTGAACTGCGTCTAAGATAATTTAGGTTCCGTGTTTTTATATATCGGCGAGGGCCGCGTGCCTCGCAGCGGGCGCCATGTACTGCCTGCAGGGTCAAAAAAAAAATGACGGATACGCCGCTTTCTTTTTTTTTATATATTCCATGTACACGTGTGTATATGCGGGGATGGAACAAATAAAGGCAGTTACAGCGGGAGTAATCAGCGGGCGCAGTTGGCCGGTCGTACCGACAGGCGCGCCGCTCGGGAGAAAAGGAAGCTCCACCTGTGTGGCGCAAGTCCGCTGAACCGCGAGCGGGGGAAAAAGAGGAGGCGCGCAAGCCCTGGCGCTGACGTATAAAGTGTCTATCCTCGGGGGGTAAAACAGGAGGGTAAAAAAAAAGAAGCTCGGCCCCGTAATCTCATAAAGTAACGTCTTTTCGAATATATGTATTAATTTAGATTTTCCCTTTTTCCCGCGCGTCGCCTTGTCGCGGCCGATATATGCCCGGGCTATTTGCGAATTATTAACCCGGCCGCGTTTGCCTAGGCGATTATTTAAAAAAAAAAAAGACCGAGCGCTTGGAGGGGCTCGAGGCGAGGGCGCGCTGCTACTTTTATTTAGCCATCCTCGGAGCCGTTCTTTTCATCCGCGCGATTCAGTCGTGTTCGCTCCGTTGGGAGGCGCGCGCGCGCCTCTCGGGGTGTGGAAAATATCGCGCGCAAAACGAACGTTATTATGCGAAAAATGCTTTAATGCCAACTTTCTTTATGCCCCGTAAACAATTGAACGCACCGCGTGTTAGGTAGCTTCTGGGGTTATATGAACCGCAGTCTGTATGTACGACTCGCGATGACTATTGTAAGAGAGAGTCAATTTTATGCTGCCCCGGCGCCGCCTAGACTTGCAAATCATAAGCTGCTGAGCCTCGTAATCACCTTTCATCGCGTATTGATTATTTGTCGGTCGCATAATGCCCACAGAAATCCGGATCGTATTCTTATGCACGCAGGTGGATAACAAAGGACGCGTGGAAGAGGACGAGGATTACTCTGCCTTATAAATATGCTTTTAGTGGGGAAAAATAAAGGAAGGCGATCGAAAGCGATGAGAGTTATCCGTGTATACCCGCGCACATAATTCCCAGGCCATAACAGCGGCAAAAAATACATAAATTGACAAAATGAGAGATTTAACAGAAGGCGCGTAGGTATACAACAGGGAGACTCGTGTGGCTAAAGGCAAACGAGCCAAAGGCCGTGACATCATCGAAACTCCAGCGACACCCCATAAATTTCGCAAATATTCGCCGGCCGTACTCGATACGACAGGCGCGCGGCCCGCGGATGGAAAATTAGCGCCGCGCGCGACGCTCGCGAGGCTATACATACACACACATGGGCGTAAGGCATAAAGGCAGAGGCTCCGTCGTCCAAATCCGAAGGCGAGGCTTTACGACTGCGGGGCTCCTTCGGTAATACACCCACGAGGGCCGACAGTTACCGGGCGAGGTCTCGTCCCGCGTGACGTCGGCCGCCACTCGAGGGCCGCAACTTTGACGGCGATAAAGTGCGTCGAGAGGATTATGACGCGCGTATAAAGCCGGGAGGAATCGGCCGCGCGACAGAGACAATACACACACGCGCGCCCGCGGACTCCTCAGCGCGAATATGTATGCGCGTGTAGGTATCTCGGGGGGCGATCGCGGGGGCCGCGGCCAGTCTCTTTTGGCCGATGCCGCGATTTGCATGATAATAATATTCGAGGAATACATCCTGAATAAACAAAAGGGGGGCCGACTTGCGAAACGGCGCTCGAGAGTAATGGGCCCATTCGGGAAGGCGGCCTAGCGCGCGGTCCTGTATACCCGCCTGTGTGTATATACGCGTACAGTCCGTCCGGTTCCGCGCGCCTCTATATATACATGTACGTATATTCGTTTCGTCGCTCGCGCACAATTAGAGGCTGAAGTATTAGCCGCGGCCCTTGGCATGGCGGATGAGGCCGCTTGGTATTTATGCGCTCGCGGCTTCAATCGCCCGCGCGAGCGGAATACCTGGGCGTTTATGACGCGGCCTGTCTGCGGGTTGCTTTTTTTTTTCAGCTTATAATACAGTTTGCCGAGAAACCATTTGAATCTATATGACTTTCTTTGAGCCGGCATTCGGGTTATGAATTGAATTTACCGAGACTCGACGGTCTAGGAAATGTTATAGTTATTCCGCGTAAATTTTCCCGGTTAAGTTTCGTCACTGGTCCTAAGTGGGAAAAAAGGACCGAGGCATAAAAATTCAGGAGCTCCTTGGGCAGAAAATGTATAGGAATATAAATAAAGTCTAATTTTGTCGCGACCATTCCGTTCCAAGGTGCGCAAGAAAGCGTTTTTTTTTTTGACGAAGTACGTACTGTATTAAAGTCCTATTTAGGACATGCAGGGCACAGGTCGGTTTGTACACCATTGCCAAGTGAATCCATCTTCTCGTATCAGTAGTTTGCACGTACAAAAATTCCGAAAAAATTGTAGCTTTCTTTGCAAGGCTGTAATTTACGTTTTTATAAAACGCAAAATAAATAAATTCACTTACACATCCAGATAACTCTTATTTATGAACACTTTTGCATAAAGTACACTGAAAGAATATTAGATTTTGTTGCGTTTATATGAATGTACAAGTTTTTTTTACAATCTAACTGCACGTTAAAACTTTACAAAATATATACGAAAGCACTTTAGTTAAAATGTGATCAAAAAGTTCTGTCAACATTTATTGAGCGCGTCATAAATATTTTTGGCAAATACGTCATTGAATATACTTGCTGGCGATCGGCACGTTTCAAAATGACACGGACGATTTCATTTAAAGATAAATGAGCAAAACGCTAACAAAATTGGAAGGTATAAAACGTTGATGTGACAGTTACACAGGACTATCGATCGGCAGAAGACTGATTTTTTCATTCGGATCATTTTTAACAAAACCAGTTTTTATTACCGAGACAGTGAAAAGCGATTGGGATTAAACGAAGCTGTTAAAGCTACTTATAATAACCGGCGTTTATTCAATATATGTAAACATTTTTCATCAGTAAAGAGATACTTACTCCACTGGATTCTCATCGATATGGCCAGGCACATCCCCGGGCCGAATGTAAAAAGTTTTATCACGCGTAAACGTAGGGTCCGGATTAAATTTGATCTAATCTAGCGGGCGTTACGACTCACGCGATATACCCGACAATAAAACGCCGCCGCCAGCTCGTTCCCGCTTAGTAAAACACGCAATTACCTTACACCTTTTCGCCGAAAATTGCTAAAGCGGATTCACGCGGTCGTTTTAGTGCGCGCCGGCCAAACGATGATATATAAGCGTACATGTACGGAAGCTCCGAGAAGGCCGGCCGATTCTCCAGATTCGATCGGCGTGCGTGGGAGTCGCACCTGCCCGCGCCAGGCGGGCTCTAAAAAAAAAGAACCAAGAGTCGGCCGCTGAATAAGAAAACGGACTTTATCGCGGCCGACGGCCGTTCAATTATGATGCCTCGGACGGTATAATACGCTGGCCGCTCGCCTCCCGGCGAATAAAAGCGTGCGGAATTTTCCCGAATTTTATTGGACGGCGAGCGAGGATTTTTATGCGCCCTCGCCTTTTTACTCCCCGGCGCGTAAAAGAGGGCGGCTCGCGGCTCGAAAGCTTGAGTAGAATTTTATGCGGCGGCAGTACGAGGGCCTTGTAAAGTTAAGAACAAGCGAAAAAACAATGGAATGATTAAATTTCGCCAGTGCCTTTTATCGCGCGTACGCGCTAAGCACACGATAGACAATATCACGGTCACTGAATACGACTATTAACATTGTTGCCAACAATAATTATTTTCCATTAAATTTCTACAAAGTGGATACTTGGCAATCAAAACGTTGCAGTAAAAAATACGTACGGGTATAAAAGGGGAAGGTTTTGCCGGCAGTGGATTAATCTATTGAATAATGAATAAATGTATAAAATTGTTAATAGCGAAAAAAAAGAGTTTTCCCTCGGAAAAGATTCATTGATATAAAAAATATGTATCATCAATTTTTTAGATGAACATTGTTACATATAGGATCAGCTATGGCCCCGACTGAGGCACACTCCTTTCAAGATTAATATAAAATTGATACAGAAAAAATTAAAATTTCGATCAAAGTGAATGTGATTTTCAAAATTTCGTAAACGAATGGTTATGATTACATTCTTTTTTAGTTTTTATATAATGGTAGAAGCTGTCCAGAATTTGACAAAAGCATATGTTATTAGCACCGTTTTTTATAATATCAGCTGTAGTGCTGCAGAATGAACAATGAAATACTTTTTTCTCATCAACAAATGTAGCATAGTATTTATTTGGGTATATTCGTTTTTATAAAGAAATCGTAGTATTGTTCAAATTTGCCATAAAAACAGATTTTTCGGGTCAATAATACAATGACGTGAAATAATATCTACCGAGGACACTGTATACATAGAGAATTAAAAATCATTGTTGAAGTTACGATATGCTGAGTAACACACATTGATTCAATAAAATACTTCAAAGCTAGCGGCAGCAATCATGTCAAAGCTTATTATTGTCGCAAGAATGGTAGGAGAAGAATATCCGCGTAGAGAAAACATTTATATGACAAGAGTAAATAACTTCCTTCAACTTCCTTTAACGCCATTGCCTTGGCATTTCAAAGGGAGTGAGAAATAATCCAGCCCGGCTGCCAATCAAATCCGGTGCAAATATAGCGAGGCGGACGAAAACGAATCCCCGCACGCGTGCGTGGCTTCGGAAAAGGCGCCGTTTCATCGCTCGCCCGGAGCCGGTATATAAAAAGAGTCGATGCCGGGCGCGGGCAAACGTCGAACGAGAGGCTAAGCGGGACTAGGGAAGCCGGGGAAACGCCGCCGAGTACGTTATTACCGGGAGATTTAACGCACCACCGAGGCGCGGCGAAGATTACGGGCCGCGCGTCCTTTGAACTTTGAAATTGAAAAAATTTTCCCTCCCGCGCGGCCCGCGCCGCCCTCGGCCAAAGCTCGCCCCCTCGCCTGTAGGGCAGGCCCGGTGCGCATTTAAATAATTACAATCCCGGTGTCGTTTAGCCCCGATAATTTATAGTCCCCGCGGAAGCGTGGCGAATCTCGCGCCGGCCCTGTGTTCCCGACCCCCGGCAGACCCCGGCTTCTTTGACGCGATTCCCCCCCCACCTCCCAACCCCTCCCTGCAATCCCGGGCCTCGCGAGAGCCCGCGTTTCGACGACCCCCCGCGCGACCGAGATCTATTTGCCTCGGCTATTTCACTTTGTCATCCTGAATCGATGCGCCCGGCTCCATCAATCGCTGTATTTTACTGGCCCACCAGCTCCCAGGTACATACTCGCTCTATTGATTCGTCGACATTTTGCGCCGTCCACGCGCCTGGCGCGAGGTGCTTTTGCCGCTCAATCTTCCGCACATCGGCTGCCTGAATGGACAATCATTTCAAATGATAGAATATGCAGTTTTTACAGTCCACAAGTATGCGCAGTCTATAAAACTCAACTTGCCAACAATACCTTTTGAAAATTAGACCACTAAAAAGGGGTTTCAATCGAATTTTAAAATCTGTGCAAGTATTAGATTCAAAATATAATGTATTTATGTACCTTATACGGTTATACTTTATGGTATGATTCCACTGCACATTATTTTCAACAAATTTACTTTATTAATCGGTGTTAATGGACTCAGTTAATTAATTTCTGGATTATTGCGCTTGCTATAACGTTAATTGTCAGAACGAACGATAATACGCAATATCCATAGTTTCTACAAAATATAACATTGTTAGTTCCTCAGAAAAAATTTAAATCGTGTCATTTTTGATACTATATTATTATTTTATGTTTGATAAAAAATAAATTTTTTAGTTTAAGATTCAACATTTTTTTGATAGTTTTATAAAAATATTATTAGGCTAAATCCAGAGAAATTGCAGATTTCAAGTTTGATTTACAGTAGAATGTAGGCATAAGAAATCAGTTTTTGAACAACATAAACACTTCGAATGAGCTTCGAAAAAGCTCGTACGTTTATTATTGTTTGCATATATTGTGTGCAAAAATTGAGAGAAAAACTACTGCTTAATTAAAGATTCAAATTAAGCAAAGAAACAAAATGGCATTTAGGAAGACATTAAGAGTCTTTGCATTAACCATTAAGCATTTTAAATAAGTGAAAATGATTTTCCAAACGTCGTTTGATTTCCTTCTATGGCACTTTAATGATACGAGAACACAGTGCTAGAAACACACCTTAAGTACTGATAAATTGTGATCAAGGAGGTTTCTTGGCAACTGAGTTTCTGCGATGTAGACAATGCGTTAGAGAGAATTCCAAGAATTTAGCCGGGTAACTGTAAAAGGTAGCTCGGCGGAATGGCGTTAGTTTATGTGCACCGAATAGAAGGGGAAGCGTAAACTATGAAGATTGCGTTCACGCAGTATTTCATGCGTTCTGAATCCTACAGTAACAGGCATCAGTTTATGATCAATCGAAGCAGGTAAGAGTTAAGTTTAAGATATTTAGTTCGTGAAGAATATTTGAGAGATCTGAATTAGCAGTCAATGAGGCAATTTCATGCATTTATAAAAAAAGTATGATTGCATGTCTAAGACCGAATCAGTCTTTCAGATTAGATAGGCTCGATATGAAATGTTACATATTAACGTCTAAGCTATACGATCCGCAATCATTATAAATACATAACTCCCTTTTACAACTATTTCCGTCTGATATAAAGTAAGTTGCTACTGTTGTCAACTTCAATATTTTTCGAAAATAAAAGATAATAAGTTAAAATAGTGTAAAAGAGCATAAAAGAGTACTTTAGAGTTTTATTATATGAGAGTATGTAAAAAATTATGAAAAAGATTATCAAGAAATCATTTGGTAAAATGAGATCGACCTACACTAGGTGCGTAAATTAATGATTATCAGTAACTAGGTCTCGCAATTACCTGAAACTTGAGCTGTCTTTTGTGTTCACTGCGAAAATGAGTTGCCCTTTCCGAGTGGAAAGAGACTACCTTTACTTTTAAAAACGGGTGACTTGCGCTAAGATAATGCTCTGTGTTCTCAATTTAATAATAGCCGAGCAATTGCACGGCTCTTGGCGATAACAATAGCGTGAGCGTCTCGTTATATACCGCGCGCTATCGCACCACCCGTAAAAATATCCCCTTTCCTCGCTAAAAAGAGGATGAACCCGGAGGGTCGATGCGTTATACGTTCTAGCGCACGCGTTCCGGGCATTAGTCCGCGGCAAGTCATAATTAGGCCACGGCTCGCCGCCGCATAATTGCGGCGCCTAATTAGCGCACCGCGAACTCGTGGTAATCGGAGCGAGATGGCATTTCGAGGAGCCAGGTATTGCATTACCCCTCGCGGTAGCGGCCCTCTATCCTCCGAGTACTGCCGCAGGATCTGACTTAAGCCAGTGCGGCTCCTCGTTCTCGTGTTCCCCGTACGTCAGGTCGCGGTGTTCGTCTATTTTCTTTCCGCCAGTCTTGTTCGTCTCGTTTTTTAGAGTCTGCGAGGGAACAGGGTGTATAACAATGCTAAACTTTGCAGGGGGTAGGGGGCCTCTGGCAGAGCTGAAGGATGGCTGAAGCGTTAGCGTAATAAGTCGATGAATGCAGGGTGCGGGGCTTTTCCTCCTAACTTTGCCCCCTGACGATGTTCCGGGACCTTTTTTTTTACGTCAAATGGAGTGGATGGAAAGTGCAAAACTGACGAGTTGTGCATTATTTAAAGCGACCGGGAGGCCTAACGCAATTATTGTTTATTTTCGAGGAAAGAAACTTTTGCTTATTCGATTATTTATTTAAGGATTAATCTTCTTACCGTCCTTAAAAATGCTTTAACTGCTCAAATGCCTGTGTGCTAACAGAGAAATTTTGGAAAATGCACCTCCGCCCCTAAATTATCCATTGGAGGTGAATAATAAGCTTAGGAGAGTCCCATCTGGATTCCAGTTCAAACCCACTTCTTGTAGGTTAAGCCTTTTAACAAATGAAAAATTCACTTGCAAAAGTTAACGTGCATTGAGCAGCCCCTCCATCAATAGATCACCACTATGACAGATGCGGGGAGGGTTGAGCACCTATGCGCGTCCAGTCTATAATCCACTGCTGCATAATGAAATCGAAGGAAACTCGAAAGCGAGGCGGGACCGTCAATCACCCAACAATGCCTACCGTCCGTCAGCTGCTGCATCGAACCCCTTCCCGCCGGGCCAAATGAAGATTTCGGAAAAATTGGCAGAGAGCCCGAGGACAAAGAAGCGCCGCCGCGCAAAGGTGGAACCTAGGAAATGATCGATCAGTCGGCCGGGGGAATTCGCGCATCGCGGAGGAGCAGAAGGAACAGCGGCGACGAAGGGGTTCGGCCTCCCTCCTCGGGGCGGACTCGAAGGTTTTGTCCAAACACGTCCGCCTAATCCTAACAGATGAGATGCCTCCTCTGCCCGGCTGCTCGCCCTCTCCCCCGCACGCGCCTACCCTCTGGTGATTTATCTGCCCGCGCGCATGCGCCAACGCGCGCCCATACTTGTTTTTCCCGCGCCGCGCTAAAGTTCGCCTTTGTTTCTCGAGAGAGACGAGCCGCCGCCGGGGCTCCCGGGGGACTCGGCATACCCGCCGCCGGCCAAGCGAATACGTTTAGCGCCGGGTTTTCTTCGAGGAGCGCCCCCGGTGCCAATGGGAAATACCCCCTCGTCGACCTTCTGTTCTCGCCCGCGCACTTCCGAGATCCCATCTCCTTGGCCCTTGGCTGCGCTGTTGCTTTTTTAGCGCGCTTTCGCTCTGTTTACGCCCAAAATTGCTTTGGGGTTTAATGGGCGTTTATGAGATGATTGCTCCTTTTTCATTGACAGGGCCTCGGGGATGCCTTCGTTACAGTGGGTGATTTTGCATTTTGAGAATCTACCTTGATACCAAATGTAATTTTGGTTGCATTTTGAATAAACAACGTGGCTCTTTTAACTACCGCACGAATAAACAAAAGATTATACAATCGACTTTGTCATTTCACAATTAGCCGTTCACGGCATAAGGCGGATCTTTGCATTGAAAACTTAAAATAATTTTAAGGAATCGTTATTATAAATATAATCATGTACTTGAAATTAATTTCAAATCTGTTTTATAATATACCTTTACACATTTGTAAAACAATAGACCACAGCGATACAACGCTTGTTTTAATCTAGATGAATTTTACAGTGTCTCGGAAATTACTGAAATAATAAATAACGCGGAAACAAGCAGCTCGCAAAAACTGCTACGTTCATTGATAAATAGTATACACGTGATGCTTTCCCCGCGCAGAAAGAATGCGGAAAAACATCGAACCGAGCGCCGTCCGATAAATTTCCCTTAACAAGTTCTCTCTAAGTGAACAGTTTGCCCGATCCATCGGCGACTCTGCCCCCATCGATCGACTCGGCCCCTCCGCCAGCGAATCCTCCTCCCACTCGACGAGCTTCGGTCCATCCAACCCCGTGCCCTTTAATTTATTCGGCGGGCCGCCCCTCTGCCGATAGCCTAAACGGATCCGCGGGTTTTCCCCCGGGAGCCTGTAAAATAATATTCCTGAAAGCACTTATTGCAGGGGCCAATTGCGTACGGGATTTTTTCCGCTATATAACGATTTGTAAGTCGCCGTACTACGAGATTGAAGGGCGAGGTTCCGAGAGGACTATTTTCGGGATCAAAGATGGGACTGTAGATTTGACTGGAGGCGCCTGCGAACCGGTCGATTGTCAGGAATTTTTCAACTTTGTGGGTGTGAGGCTACGCCCGGCCGACCCTGCGGCTCTCTCGCCTCGGCCATTACTCATTGTTTTGATGCATAAGTTCAATGGCGGGAGGGTGAACGAGATTGATTTGATTAATTTGTCAGGGCAGGCTTTTTATGAAGGATGATAATTCACAGACTTAAGCCGTGTTTGAATAATTATGATAAGTCTGCGGCGGCTGTGTCCGCCTATTTTATACGGCCCAGAAAATATGGTTTGTTGGTATTTCGGAGAAGATGAATCATACATTCCAATATCTTCTCGATCACAACATAATATACAGTAACTGGATAATATTCTCAGAATAAAGGATTGAGCGTCCTAGTACTTGCCTATTTCAAGTTATATGAAATCCGAAGAGAAATGTGTGCATACGTATCACTTATGCCTAATGAACCAAAAACATAATTAGACTACACAGATGTTTCAATCTAATTGCACTAACAAAGTGAAGATATATACGTACACATGTATGCCATTAGAGTACTGAATGTAATGAGTTTAGCTACTGTGAACGAATAGGATTATGTTACTACAATTGTGCAGTAGATTGTGTTAATTGCATCAGAATCCTAGAATTATTTAAAATGTTTGAGTAATAAATATATCTAAATATTTAGAGTATTTTTGTAGATAAATAACTTGTAAGAAATACATTTTTTGAATAAATAAAAGGCATCAATGCTTCAATCAAATTTCAAAATAAGTCTATCAAAATGACAGCACAAAGATAACTTGACGTTGAAATATATATTAAATTACGAAAAATATTTATATCGTCAAAAATATCTATAAAGCTGAAAACTCTGGTTTAAGTGCTTTACAATTCTATTAGAAAATTGCGGAAAACTTTTTCCGATTCATAAATATTTAAAGCACTTTTGTGTCTATCGTCTTAATATTCATCTTGCTTCAAAAGTATATAATGTACTGCAGCTTTTACCTTTGTGCACATCGAAACATCTCATCGTTAAAATTGGATTTGCAAAAGTTTCAACGCATGTGCCACGGTGTATACATATACGTATATTTTCTAGACATTAAAAATTCCTTTTAATCTCGACACCTCTGTAATATACAGCATCCGAAAACCCTTCCTGTCACTGAAAAAAGATGCAAAGTGCTCCCGAAGAATATGCGGATTACGCCTGGGGTCGCGAGAGGACCTGCAAAATAGGAGCAAAAGAAGGAAGATAAAAGCGAGAGCCCGTGGGGAAAAAGGGACGCGCCACAAAACGCGCAGATGATGAAAAGAGAGCTCATGCGTGAGGATTTGGCCCAGCCGCAACTCGAATCAAATATTCATCGGCCCATCGGGAGTTGGTCTGCCCCGTAACACAATCGCCGTCGTTACGCTGTTCGAGAGGCCCTGCATGGCTGGGCGGGGCTATTTCTCAGGGCTAGAAGGACAGGAGGTGGCCTGGCTCGAGGGTCAATCGGTTGTACGTCTACCTGCTGTCTGTCTCGGGCTAAGGTATAGAGGGCCAAGGGGGACACCGGTAACGAGAATAGCCCGCAGTTTCCTCGCTAGCGAAAAGCTACTGAAAAGTCGCACGACATCGAATTCAATTTCACGAATAAATCCTCGGGTGTCTGGAAGGGCCTTGAATTTTTAGCGCCTGCAGCTGCAGCGGTAACGTGAATTGCAGCACCGGCTCTACTGAATTATTCCCTCGGACTTCGGGATGTTCTTACCAGAACGACAGATAAGAATACCCACCGAAATCGAGAAGCAGTCTAAGTGGAAGGATGTTATTAGGGCGGGCTTAATCCTATTGAACGTAAAAATTTCATTGCCAGTTTAATGAGGATTTCGTAATCATGGGTGTCAAGGTACCATAATAGAGTAGTTTAAATTGACTTCGTGACTGACACTGGCAAAGGACAAAAGCGCATTTTTATATTTTTCATGAAATCTAAAATATTTAAGCTAAGCGTCAATAAGTGATTGGTTTTTGTGAATTATATTTATGTACATAATAGCATCACATTTCTGATGAATGCTTTTTTAGAATCTTCCGTGCCATGGACAGGATATTGTGCTTACTTAATTATTACTATTTAATTATTTCAAGAAAAATATCACCGTAAACTGTATTGAAATATTAAATAAAATCGAAATTCTTTCCAAAGCCAATCTTAGGAAGTTAAACGATATATACGCTCTTGTCAATGAAAATGTTAAACTTCGATTATTTTAGAATCGGATTCGGAAGTTGAATTTTACTCTTTGATCTTGTCTTCTATATTGAATGGAAGATAACTAAATTCCCCCAGCTTTCTATGATCCCTTGTTTGTAAGAAAATAAGTTTAATGATTACTGAGCGATTTTTCTTTACTATAGAACTGCACAATTAATATAAAGTTAATGTTATCAAAATTTAATAAATATTTTTAACTTAAATTTTATAGTGTTTAGCATTCAGATTATATTATGTTATATTACTATATGATGTAATGATAATCATATTTAAATCTTCTAACATTATGTACAAAATCCAAAAATAATTTTTTATACAATGCTTCTAATAGAACGAGATCACGTGGATTGACATTTGATAATTTTGATTTACACATAAATTGTGGTAACTTGAGATCATTATTATTTAAAAAAACCATTGTCATGCCAATGATTTAAATTGCTCATTTTTAAAAAAATCGTGTACATAATACAAAATCAATTCCTACAAGTTGAAATTGTGACATTGATATAATATTTTCTTCTGATCATTCAAGTTAATACAAATCTGCGATGATATTTATGATGTGCTTACTAAATATTCAACCAATTTACAGCAAACATTTGAATAGACATGCTATAATTATGAGTGTAATATCCAGTTATGATAAGAAATGTTGGGTGTACGATTTACAGATGATTATCACGTAAATTCCGAAAAGTCAAACATTTGTTTTGTCAGGGTCGCGCGTTAACAGCGAATGTATACGTTGGTGCTTTGGATTTGCATCCTTCTTAGCTAATAGGATTACACACGTATGCATATTTGGGTGGATTATATAAAATTTAAAAAAAAATTATAAAAACAAATCCTCTACTAAACACTATAGCCGCAGTTTAGATTATTTTATTTTTATAATAATATGAAATTTTTACGATTATCCTTCTAAATTCTCATAATGAATATCATTTATAAGTGCAATTATACAAAAATTAAAAATGCATCTCCAAATAGAATTTCATGTACGTAGTATCTTTCAAGCATTAATGCCTTAACAGTTTGATAAAGAGACAACACGATTTATTTCCGAATAAAATAATAAATTTCACTTTATAATAATTATTATAATAATTGTTGTACATGTATTCTGAATACATATCTACAACTATCAGGATGTGTAGAAATGTTAATCAAAATACGGGCGTAAATATTGCTATTTAAGACAGAATAGCGTTGCAATAATTTTTTTAATTATAATACTTATATAGGATATGGCCATTGTGCTAACTGCGATGTCAATACAATTGCTGTAACTGCTAGAATTCATGTGTATCAGTGACATATTATGACGACATAATATATCTAGTTATCGATTGTACACGAATTAATGTGACTATAGTATATGATACATCAACCATCATACATTGTACCATAACTATCTGACCTAATATAGCATTACCAAAAGTATTATTTGATTTAATGAAAAAGTACTCACGAGATGATCTTAACAAGGAGTAGGCTACAGACCAGACAAAAATACTTTGAGTACATTTTATTTTTATTTTACATATAAATAAGCCTAAGTCAACATTTAACATTGCTAAAAGTTATTAAACTATTGGACGAACATCCACAAAATGCCAAATAATTGATGCAATTGTCTTTTTTCATTCGGAGTGAAAATTGTTTACAAAAATTGTTTTCTCGTTAATTGACTGGTGTATTTCGAGCCCTTTCACGTTCGCTGATATATTTGTAAAGCATTGTGACAGTACAAATACGGAGGAATACTTGATATTATTTTTAATTCGATATACGCAGCGACGTTTAAGCCGCTACTCTCTTATTATTTTTCGAACGGCCTCGAAAGGAAACGATGCCCACAGATACATGTAATTGTTCGGCATTCGGGAAAGTTCTCCCTTATACTGTCCGGCCATTAAGTGCAGAGCTGCACCCGCGCTGAATAAGTGTAATCATTGCAGGATGTCTCGGGGAATATAATAAGCATAAGGCTGCACTGGTTAACCGAGGGCCAGGGCGCAGCCAGCGGGAGCGAGCAAGGCCGCGCAGAAAAACAAAGTCCTCGAGCCCGAGAGGGGGGGGGGAGGGAAGCCGACGGTGGCATCTGGGGCTCCCACAAGGCGGCGCGCGATAATCGAGTCCCGCGGGGCGCACCCGGGGCGTCTCTATTTCGTATTAAGCCGAAACGCGACAGTCATGCTCGCTTATGAGCTCCGCGATCGTCCTCTTCACGGGCGAGAGGAGCCGAAGAATCGACGGTCATTATACCCCCTGCCCCCCCCCCCGGCCGCGATAATCGGTGGGAAATTACGGCGGCCTCGGCGGCGCCCTCCTTTTTTTTTCCCCGGCGCGGATAAAATTGTTTATTAAGTCTCGAGCGGGACAAGCGGAGACCGCGGGGGCTTTTAACCTCGCGGCCGACTCGCTGAAAGCCCGGCTGCTTTAACGGGGGCGGCGGGCTTCTTTATCGGCCGGCCGATTGATAGCGACGGGCGGATCGCGCGGCCCCTTGTTTACGAGGGTTTCCGCGGGCGGCGCGTGGGTGTCGGGCGCACGCGCCGGAACCTGTTGTCACTGCTTTTAAGTGAGCTCTCACTTTAAAAGAATGACGCGGCCGGTATTCCGCGCTCCCTCCCCCGCACATATATATATATATATACACACACACCGGTGTAACCGGCACACGCGCATACATAGCTACGGTAACATACTTTCACGTCGAAACGGTTAATTGCCGCGGGCCGCGGGACATCGTTAGGCCGCCGGCGCCGCCGCGGGAAGATTAATCATCCCCTGACTCTCCACCTTGGCCCCGAGGCTGCCTCCTTTGTGGGCCGATTAAGCCGGCTTAGGGACATCGGGGGAGAAGCCGGTATGAAAGTGGCCCGTATATGCAGCCACCCCCGATCCCCGGCCTCCGGGTACAACTGCCTCGGTATTACGGGGCCCGCGCGCGACTTGCGTCCTGCCTCTGTATCATTTAATATCGGGCCGGAAGGGAAATCCCGCAGCGGGCCTGCGAGCATAATGCGGGGATCGGCGGCGGGGGGAAAAAAAACGCTGACGCACACCGGGCTTATATAATCCCGCGGCGGTCGCGTGCGCCCGTCCCCCCACCCCCTCGCCCCCGAGTCCCACTGCGCGACGCGCTGAATTAATAATCGGATCGGCCTGCGGCCCGGCTGAAAAATCGCGCCGGCCCGTAAGGTGCCTTGATGGATCGGGAGGGCGCCTCTGGGTTATTTAGTGCGGGGGCGAGTCGCCGGGGATAACGAGAGGCCGGCTGATTGATAGGGGCTCGGGCGCCTAGGGGGGGGGGAGGAGGAGGGCCGATCGGCTCTCCGCGGCGGGAGGGCCGGCGCTTTATTTTGATTGATTCCGCCCTCCCCCCCCAGTCCCCCGGGACGCGGCCTGATATGCTTGGCCGATTGACTCGTTAATTACACCCTATTGCGGCCGAAATTAATTCGAGCGTCGCGCCAACGGTTTCTCTCGGCGTCGCTTCAGACTTCAGGCATCATTGCGCCCGTTCCGCTTTTTGCGCCCGCCCGGCGGCCTGGGAGAAAGCCCGATTTTCCAAACGCGCTCAAGGGCTCGCGTGAAATTCCGACGTTTATTAGCCTTTTATAATGTGGACGCGCGGCTCGCTACTTTTTCAGCTGTAAAAAGCTTTATTGAAAACTTTTATATACCAGGGGGCTGATTTACCCTCGTGATATGGATAATAGGTTTACAATACTTAGCATATCTTATCAGTTTCTTAAGCTAACAGCTACACCGTTCTTGCATTATTACATTTTTTCATTCCCTTTTCGCGTTACTTAATATTTAAATTACATTCCTTCAACATTTTACACACTGATATTCTTTAATGATCGGCTTCGCTATAATTTTTGCTCAATTTTTTATACCTTACACGTTCCAACTTTCTGAACGTATTTTTTCATTTTTCATGTTAACTTTTTTCGATATTTTCTCTTTTATTTCAATGGAGAATTATATACTGTCATCCTTGCTTCACTGGATTTAATACTTTGCGACATTTTTTAAATGTAATAGTTTTGTGACTCTTTATTGATTGAAAGAATTTTTTAACTAACGTTATAAGAAGTTTATTTTAAGCTACACAAAATCTATAAATTATGTTAAGAATGCTCTTGGGACATTCACTTAACGCTCGAAATATACTCCTAAATTGCATCAGACTTATTACTGTTATTAATCATAGACGCTTTAAAGAATCTTTGTCGACTTACCAGAGTTAAAAACTAATGTATATCTATAAATATATTCGTTATAATTGTGATTACCGGCTTTTAAGGTTTATATATAATACTATTACAAATTCAAAGCATCTACTTATATTTGAATATATTAAAAAATTTACATATATTTTTCTAAGTAACGACCTGCCACTTACTATATTATGCACCATAAACTTAAAGTAAATTAAAAAGTAACTCCAACTATCAAAATATTATAAATCAAAATATATAACTTGTTCGCTGGTAAGAGTAAGACTATTTTAAATAGATACAAGACTATTCTGTTGTTAGAAAAAATAAGCAATATATCGCAGACTGTATCAAGACTATATGATGTATTTGTCGTAGATTAATAACTAACTAGAAATTAACTAAATTTAAAAAATAGAAGTAATAAAATCAATAACTAACTTATCGTTGGTCTTTCGTTTGTCGGGCAGTAGCGTCTGTCTGTAAAATAATATTTCTAGTTATTTTTAAGTACACAAGGCTTACTATAACTATTTTATATCACTGACTAATCTTTATAATAATCTTTCAGGTAAATATAACAAAAAATAACAACAATATAGTTATGAATTCGTTCGATGAAAGAAAAATGCAGTTCATGCGTGCGTTATACGAGTACATGTATATATGTATATTTGTCAGGATGAAAAGTCGACGATGGATATCGCACCCGAGCGTTAAAGCTTATTCCTTCGTCCTGCTTGGTTAAGCATACGGTGAGTTATGCTTTCTGCGGTTTCGGCGATATCCTTTCCCCACAAAGAGAACCAAGGGCGAAAGTCGCCGTGTCATTCGTCGGTTGTATTGTACCATATACGCACGCCTTCGCTATAGTAATGTGCCATATTAATCCCCAGTTCTCGTGCCCCGCTGGTTCTCTCCCGGCAAAATGAACCCATTACGAGCACGCGAACTTCCTTCCATAGATGACCTATTGTTCCTCCTTTTTTCGAACGATCCCGTGTGCGCATCTCGCATTGTGTCTGCCTTTCATTGCTGCTTTGCTCGTGCTCGGTTTTTCAATGTTCGCGCCTCGGCGAGTCGGACTTACCTTTTCATAATTTGCGACAAAGAACACGGGGTACGGACGTTATTTGTCGAGAACGTTTACTTTGAAGACATACTCCCCACGCCTTTATAAGCGCGAATAATTAAAGAAAACCTCAAATAAGTGCTTTCACGGCAGGACATGAATTCAGATAGCACAATGAGTTAAAGTGATTTCCGAGATATTTGAGTAATTTTAAATATTGTATGTAATTTTATGTACCTACTATTTTTACGAATGTCTTTGTTAGGGATTTTAAAGGTATAAGGCAGTGCCAAGATATAATCTACGTAATATTTTGCATCAATTTTTTTACGATTTGTCGACCTTTATTTTTTAAAGATTCAAAAGTCAGATTTAACTATAAAATATTAAGATCTGTTTAATAGAGAATACCTGCTATATAAGAATTAATGAATTTATGCGGCAAAAAACGTGTATTTAAAAATTGTCGCGATCTGTAAATATTGTACTAGATTTAAATAATATTTTTGATACGTAGTTGCTAAATTGTTAATCCAAGGTAATTTAATTTTTATCTTTTTATTATATTCTCACGATTTTACAGTTTAAATATATGATTCATTCTTAGAAAGTGAACAACCTCATTCAAAGACATTCATAGTTATTACTATAAACGCAATAAAAGTAAGTCCAAAATGAAAATTATTTATCTATTAAAACACTGTTGAAATGACGATTTGAATCCGATATCTACTGAAAAGTTAGAACTATATACCAATATACCACAAATGATGTCATACAATAGTTACAACCTTAAAGTCTTTTCAAAACAATTTATTATTGTTTTTATTTTTGTTGAAAATTTGACAAAATCTTTATTAATGAGAAAAATTTGAAGTATATAAAATATTCTTCGTCTATAGATAAATAATACTGTAATGATATATTTACTAACAATTTCGGTACATATAATAAACTCATACACTTGGAAGCTAGTTGTATTGACAGTAAATTATAATCAAATGATAGTAAAAAAAAATAGTGCCATTTTCAGTAATAAAATAAAAATAACTGCTAATTCTTAGACTCGTTCTTTTATGTACTATTTATAAATAAATTAACACTTTTCCCAGTATATACAGATTGAAATTGGCGATTACAATACGCAAATTGGACCACGAATAATTCAAACTAATTATTCCATTTGTATGTTATTAAGGTCGTATATTACATACTGTAGGGTGAGAAGTAGCCCGTACAAGAAATCAAATCACGTATAGCCAGTATCCCCTGCAGCATAACCTACGCATGCAATCTATATATGAAAGTGGGTAACTTTTTTCCACCCCTGCATAATGTCGAATCTATATCAGGAATATAGCGAGGGTTGCTTCCGCGCCGGTTAGACCGTTACAAACAGACCTTGTAGTAAAAACAGCGTGAAATAAGGAACGGAGCATATGAATTCGTGAGCCAACGTTTTTCACGGTAGAGAAGATCCGGCCAACTTTCCTTTTCCTCAAAAGACTAGGGAACTTTCTGCTTGCGGAAGTTTACAGGCTAAGTCCGACTAGTTGAATGGTTTTCAATAAATACAGAGAATCCGACTTCCGAGCATACATTTTCTATACGAATTAAAAAAACATAAGGAAACGTTAAAGAAGCATTTGCATATTTTATTCGAACATTATAGTCTGCATTAATCACTGCGCGCTTACGCAAGAATTAAGAAGCCCTATACCGCTTGATTCCTATGCACGGCCTCTACAAGAGATTTAAAAAATGTCTCAGGTCGACATTCCGCACCGTCGAGCCAAACTGGTAAGTACAGTGTAGCATTGATGCAGTAAAGGCGAAGCCAAAGCGAACGGTAAGCGAATTGCCACAACAATAGCATTAGGAAAATTTACGGTCGGCCAACTCGAGACGCTCGCGCGCCGCTCGCGCGCGGGTCAGGGAAAAAGAAGGAGCGCCTCATTGGATAAAATCGGAAGGAATCAGTCGAGGACGGGGCATAAAAATCCATCGGGTAATCCCCCGGATCCCGGGGAAATATTGAAATTTCCCGGGGAAAGCGAGGAATTTGCATAATTCGTTGTTTCGCCCGGGGTGGGGTGGGGCCGAAGGGCGGCCCGCGGGGCCATTACTTATGCGGCGAACTTTGCGGCCGACGCTCGAATGTATAAACGGCGCCATTTTTTATCGCGCGGAGGGGGGGAGGCGTCTTGGTCCGGCCGCCGCCAAATGTAACGCGGTAAATAAAGTGCCCCCGTGCGCGCGGCCCAGCAGCCGCGCCGAGTTGATTTTAAACGCCCGGCTGATTTACGAGCGGGGCCCGCGGCTTTATCTCTCGGCGGGTGATTCCCAGGCCGGGCGAGGGCTTTGCGATTATTGACCGCGCGCCGACGAGGTTTTACGCCCGGAGGATGCGCCCCGGGGCCCGATATGCCTCCGAAAAAAGGAAATTACCCCGCCTGAAACTAGGCTTTTCCTTCGGTTGCGCCGGGGAGTAAAGGAACTGTGGAGAAAGCGCGCGTTTCGTCGGCCGGCCTGTTATATTAGAAGAGACATAGTCTGTTTAGAGAGACGGACACTCGGCCGGACTCTCATGTTTTTCCGGTCTGCGGCCTTCTTCGATTGTTAACGTGTATATACGCACGTCGAAAGGGAAGAACGTTGAATATTTTCAAGGAAGCCAGTGTTATTGGGTGCTCGGTTATTTTTAAGTGGATTAATCGGTGAATGTACGAAATAGCACACAAGAATTAAAATACAACGCGTCAATAGAATCTGGCCGCTGCTCTATTATTAGTTTACTACTTCGGTATAAATAAACTTGTACTCGGAGAGCAGCGCCCAGGCAGATGTTTTCTGTATGCACCGACTGATACGCAGGTAATCCTCGTAGGCTCAGCTAGTTTAAATCCTCAAAGGAGTAATCGCGAGCAAACTGTCCGTTGAATATTGGATAAGCGTAAAGAGCAAGGAAAGAGCCGAAAGAGAAGTAGAGAAGCGTACGGATAGAGGGAGGTGAAAAAGAAAGCAAAAGTTCTGGCTTAGGCCAATATGGCTGTCTTATTGCTTGAATACTCCCTTGAGAATAAAGAGGTGTTATATAGGCAGCACTTCCTTCGCTTTGTTTACGCGCCTGACAGTTTAAGTACGTGTCTAAGAGCAGAAGATCGAAACTCGGGCTTTAACAACGATAAAACGGAATCGTTGCATCCTAAAACGAAAAAGTTGCACGGGCATGATGCAATAATGTAGCTGAGCTTTGATACGTGTACAGCATTGAGGAAACATATGTATTGCACGATCCCAATTGTCATTTGCGAAATCACTTGCGAATCTGCTGTAAAAATATTTAATCGCTTAATTTATTAAACATACATTTCATTTTTAACATTGAAACATACAATTTTCATGCAAATATTGGCTCACTTGTTCTAATGAACAAGATTTAATTATTGATTTAACTATATACTATCCCGGAAATAGGACAGAAATGAAAAGTTATTTACTTTTGCATGTAAAAAGAAAATAACGACCTGGTACACTCGAAGGATTAAAACCGCCTTACTTGCTCGTGTAACGTGTAATAGAATTCTACAAAAGCAATTATCTCGAGATTGTCAAATTTATTCATGCAAATGTATCGTATGAATAAACTGTTGTAGAATCTCTCGTCTAAAACGATACTCTTTTATTAATGCCATAAAAATTGAAAGCGTTCGGCTCGAGATGCAGAGCGGCATTACTTAATAAAATGGAAATAATGAGGGCGCAGAAGAATCGTGAAATTGGATCGCTCGCGCATGCAGCCGAGCGACACATATATAGCATTTCCCATTCGCGGCAAAGCGCCGAGGAATAAAGTTATATGCATTCGTTAAATTACAACGAATGCGGGATAAATTTGAGCTCGAACGCGCGACGCCCGTTAAATGGAAAAAAAATTGCATAAATTACCGGGGGCAGCTCCGGGCAATTAATTAAAGAGCCTCCGGGCACCTTCCATTCAATTATCCGGATTAATAAGCGGCGCGTATATAGTTGCCCGCAGAATCGGGAGATTAGCCCTCGGTCCTCGTTCTCTTTTTTTTTTACGATTTACTTTATTCCCCGTCCATCTGTTGGCGCAATACATTACACGGGCGCGCCACGTACGCCGAGTCTACTAGACACGGAATTATAAACAGGCGCCCGCCGCCCCCTCCGCCCATGTGTCACTAGTTCAACCGCTATCGGGTCAGCCACCCCTGCCCTCATCGGCGTCATTTCGTAATTGATTTCCACCGAAATCCTGATTTATATAGACGGCGACAAGCGCGCGTGCGATGAAAAAGCACACGGCGCACCGCAATTGGTCGAGCGCGGATTAGGGGACGCGCCAGCGGCGATGTGACCGCGCCGAGGGGGGGGGGGACGGCCGAACCCCGGCGGGTCAGAGCCAGAAAGGCCCGGGCGCGCGGCCGTATGCAAAAGCCGCCCCCGCAGCAATTTATGAATCATCTTAACGAGCTTTTGATTGCGAGGCCGCGTGCGCGTGTATATATATAGAGTGCCGCGCGCGTCTTCCGGCCCGCGGGACCTCTTTTTTTTTCGCGATCGGCGAGCGATTAAATTGTCGCTTATACCGTGGAAATATTCAAATGCGAAATTTCCCGACTGCTTGGAATTACGGGGCGGGCGATGAGGCCGCCGCGGGTCTTCCTCTTACTTGAATGAATATTAAACGCTCGTTTATTCGTAAAGCTCGCCGAGGCTCGTGATTAATATTTTAATCAAAAATTCATATATTTCATTGATATTTAGATTAATGATTCGAAAGACGAAGTTAGCCAAGGACGCGCGACTTTACGAAGTCTAGACATCTGGGTTCATGAACGATTTCTGATAAATTCTAGGAAATATTTATTAATAAAGACTCTTTTGTAATATGCGAAATCGCGTGGTTTTCATATATACCTAGATATCCAGCGTTATTGGTTACATATGATTACTTTATGATTAATGAGTATTAAACATTCATTATGCTAGTATTATCGTATGTTATTAGGAAAATGTACTTAGGTGTACATTTGTAAATATTCTGATAAAAATATATCTACTTAACGATATTTAACGTAAATTTTGAATATCATAGTATTAATTCAATTATTACAAAATAATAATTTACTCGTCATTATTATCTCAAATAAACATGTACTTCTACAAAAAATAAGCTACTTGTACATATTGATTAAAATGTAATATAATTTAATATTCGTAAAGACTACATACTTAGTAAGACTTACGAAAGATGATAGCAATCGATAGCAACTATAATATCTAGTAATTGATATTGTTTATAGTACTTTTAGATTTATCATTACTTGCGAAATACTTAATTTTTCAAATAGAGTTTTCATTTAGTTTATATCACGTATTGATCTAAATTTAAAAAAATCCTTTAAATTCTACATTGTTGACCATAGATCTCAGTATCATTAATATGTAATAATGTAATTAGAATTTTTTTCCATAGGGCCATTTTTCCACAGCATAAGATTTCTACAAGAGTCTTTAACCAGCAAAACTTATACTGTTTTAAGAAAAAATTGGCCGTATACTTTTAGTGATCTCGAAACAACCCTTAGAGAAAAGTTAAGGCTCTCTGGGTAAAAATTTAAGCTTTTCAAGATGGAAATTTAAAAACGGAAATTCGATTCGAGCCTCCTGAAAATTATCGCGGCCCAATCGAATTATCAAGTTGAGCACCTCTCGAACTTTCGGTAAGGAGATCCTTCTTTATGACGCTGCCGAGGATTTGCGCAAGTTGACTAGGAGGTTCCTTTTTTCCTGCTTGTCTCCTTTCGACCCTCATGCAGCGGCGCGTTGGAAAGTTTCCCCAAGCTCCAGTCGATAAGCAATCGTTTTAAATAACGAGTGAGCGACGTGAGCATGGCCCAAGTCTTGGGAAAACTTGCCACCGGAACTCCAAGTTTCGAGGCTACTACGGAATGCTGCCACGGGATATCGTAGCAGCCGATACAAGGGTCGCCTGATCTCCCGATGAGAGCCTCTTTTTCTTTCTCAAGACTCCGGGCGGTGTCTAGACTTTTTAACTCTCTTTGAAAATTACGCGAATCTGTAGCGGATAGAGCCAAGCTGTCGAGCTTGCCATATTTTCCTCGCTTACGCTATCAACAAGTATCAAAGTGTATTTTATTTTTAGAGAGATATAATTATGGGCACAGATTTTCTTCATTTAAACGCGTACGATTATAATATGATTAAATGATACATCAAATGCATTTAATTTAGAAGATAATATGCGTTTAATTATAATTGCAATGTATCCCGCTAGGTAATGAATATAAATATTAAAAAAGTGCAAAATAGTTTAAGATCATTTTGATTTTTACTACATGAATAAATAAAAACTTTGACTCAAACTATCACTTTCACATGTTAACGTGTAGACTAATTTATGATTACATAAAATCTGACAGTGTGGCTTTAGCTTAAATAAAATAGACAAAATGAAAAACACGTGTACTCTTTCAAATTTAAGCGGCAGCTATTAATAATATTGTAATATTGTAATAAAACACCGGTGCTTTATCTTATTATAATATTATGTTTTTACTTAGGAGAATATGAGTCACCCTACACGTATAGCGGGAAAGAAATATTCTGTCCACAATCCTATGAAAAAACATACAACTCATAAATAATTAATTCGAAAGTTTTTGCACTTCTGACATTCATCAACATCAAGTAACACGCATTAGCTCATATTCTGTTATTTTTCTTACAGATACGTCAAGAGGTCGGGCAAGAGAAATTATATAACACATTGTATCATTAGAGCTGTTAAGTGATAGCACAAAAAAAAATGTGTAATTATCTGATGATCGTTATGGGGGGTATTTTTGAAGCACTCAGGATTTACATTGTGCAATTTATACATTTAAATGTAACGAAGTTACGCAACAGATCGTAGCGCGCGTCCGGCGAATCCACAGCGTTTCGCCATAAAGAGCAATTAGAGGCGGCTTTCAAAACCCAGCCGCACGGCGCCCAATAAAACGATACACCCACAAAGATAATAAATGAAGCAAGAGGCAGGTCGCCGGCGCAATCTCGCGGCATCGCGGGCGCAGGCGTTGCGTCAGCCGACGAGGAAAATCTGAACCCCCCCTCCCAAAGGTTCTTCGCGAAATACAAAAAAGTTAAAAAAAAAATCCCCCACAGGACAGAGCCGCGGGACACACGTGCGCGACGGATCCGTGACACCCCCGCGCGGGGTCAAAAGTCGGCCGTAAATCACGGGCCGCTTAGGCGGGCCGTAGAGGCGCACAATGCGCCCGGGAGAAAAGGCCGAGGTTAGGCCTGCGGCCGGCAATCCGAGCGCGAGCTCCGCCATAACTCACGCGCGCGGCGGTCCCCGCGGGAGAGAGTTACGACGGGGACCCGGCCCCGGGTGATTTAGGTCTAATAACGAGAGCCGGGGGGCCCGGGCCCAGCAGGTCACTCGGCCATTGTCACCCCGGGTGCCTTTTTTTGGTTCCCCCCGGGGCGACGGCCCGGCCGCCCCGAGAAATCGAAACTCGGGCCTACTTTTACTTTTGGCCCATTGTCGGGAGCCGCGGGCTTCTGGAAGTCATTGTCTCACGGGCACGGCCTTGGTGGACGGGGGCCCTGCCTGTCGCCCGGGCGTTTAATTCCGGTGCCGCGACTAATTTTTGATTGGAAAGCGGCGAAGTGGGTTAGGATGCTACTTGGGCCTTGACAAATTTCCGGGCAGGTATGCGCGGGCAGCTCGAGGATGATGAAATGCTCGGGGGAAATTGCCGGTCTCGATGCGCGCTTCTTGTTAATCAATGTTTCATTCCCCGGCGGTGCATTTCACTTGGAAAAATATCGCGGCTTATTGTGTTACACGGACGAGTTGTACGGTTATCTTTTTGGCTTCGTTTAAAACCAACTTTAGCTTTGAAAACTCGAGAATTTGAGCCTCAAGGGCTTAATCATCGTCTACCTGGAATAATGATAGAGTTCATTTTTAAAACTATAATTGAAACGTTTAAGTAATCATGTGCTGGATTCCATTTACAAAGGAATTAAATTTTCACGTTCTAAAATTGAATTTACTTAAAGCTATAATAATATATTGCAAAATAATAAAGGAAAAATAATTGTTGAAGATTTTTACGTTATAATCCAATCTATACAGACATTTACACAAGAAAACGAGTCTGAGCATAGCTCGAGGCACTGGTTTTAGTTACAGTATAAATTTTAGTTGCGGTATCCGGTATTATATTAATCACCCGCAGCGCTATTGGAAAAATTCGAAACGATGGAAAAAGAGTGAAAAACTGTGGGAAATCTAAAAACACAAAATAATAAAAATAAACTTGTGGAACAATGTTGCCGATTATAATGAAGTTCGATGTTATTAAGAAAATCTTTTATCAGAGTGAAAGCGCGTAAGATTTTCCGTTGTTAACTAAACTTGCCTCATTAACTATTATATTGTATTAATTATTATAGCTTTTATTACGCAGACGCAGATTTTGAAAGACAAATTGAGACGTTGAAACCCCACGCTTACAAGAATGGTCAGAAACGACCCGTTTCCCACCCGTATTTTACGCCGAACCCAGTTTTGAGAATCGGAAAGTATACCCGTCTCTTTTAACCCTAGATAAACACGCAAAAGTCCCCGTTACGCAACCGAGCATCAGGTTAACTCCGGCTGAAGCAGCCGGCGCGAAACCGTGACGCCGGTCACTTACGCGCCTAGCCCTAAATTCGGACAAAGCGATCGCGCGACCGCGAATTAATGCCGGTCGACCTTGTCCCCTTGGGCGAGCGGTCGGTCCGCGGTAGTCGAGGCATCCCGATCGCAGCTGCCCCGAAAAGTTAAAAAAAAAAACAATCAAAAGCCGAGGCCGCAGCGCCGCGGGCTCGCAGGAGAGCCCGGGACCCGTCCGTCTGCCGGGCCGCTCGTACCGGGCTCTAAATTTTAGTTTCATTATCCTTCCACCCCCGACGCGGGTGATTTACCTCCTTGCGGCCCCGGGCGCACATCGAGAGGTAATCTCGGAATTTGAAATGCAAATCGCTTAGGAGGGAAATTATTTACGCGTTTCTTTCAATGATGCCCCGGCCCCCCCCTTTTTTTCGCACGGGTCGCGCGAAGAGAGCGTGCGGGCACCTCCTTTTTTTCTCGCGCGGCCGCGCGAGCTTGTAAATCAGGCGCGCGCGGGGGGGAAAAAAAGGCCGGGATGGATTTTTTTTTTATTGTTTTTTTTTTTTTCGCTTTTCGACTGGTTGCGCGCCGGTCAAATAATTACGTTATGTAAATCGCCGGGCCGGCCTTTATTTTTATTACCCCGGCCTATAAATACGGGGAAATTGACCGGGCTAATCGAACTTTTGAGTTATTGAATGTAACCCGCTCGGGGGAGAACAATGCCCTGCCTCGCCAGACTCGCCCACGTCCTCCTGGCCGGCGCTTCCTTTTTTTCGCCACCGTAAATAACTCAGGCGCGAAGACTCGGAAACTGAAAATATTTTGAGAATAAATCACAATTCAATGTTTCAGCAAAATTACTTTAAAGTATACGCGCATAACTAGCCTCTCTAAATTTCAGAGCGTGAGTTCCGACCGAGTAAAAAGTGAAACGGTTCAGCAAATGACCGCGTTGCCGTTACCGTATGATGCGACCGAAAATGAAACTGAAATTAGGGTCAACGTAAAACAACAAATAAAGTCGAGTGTAAAAATTTTTCGACGCTATTACGTTTACTTGTGCTAAAGTAAATGGTTTGGTAATTTTTTTAACTTAAATTTTTTTAATTTTAAATATTTAATAGAAAATTTGCTAATTTCTTCAATTTGACCAGTCTGTGATTACTTTGCCAGAAAGATATGGTAAAAGTTACTAAATTGCCGTCATTATATATCTTTCGTCTTTTACTTTCTTGCTTGACAAGACTTCGAATTAAACAGTTTTGTTTACTTTAACCTTGTAATTTTTAGGTTATGTTACTCGCGAGTCTAGGTTAGTCGGATTTTCAAACCAGCTCACATTTCGTTTAGTTGGAGAATGTACATTTGAGCAAGTAATATATACACGCGCGTGCGGATATCTTTTGAAATGAAAGGAATTTAGTGAAGGTAGGCGATGAGAAATTTAGATAGGAGGGGAAGAGTCACGAATTTTCGCCGGGTAACGTATCACGAGTCGTTCATTTAACGCGTGACGCGAAGACAGGCGCCGGGCCGAGAAGCACGTCAGCGCGCGATAGACAATCGGGTAATTTAATTTAAAAGGACACGAGCTACCGCGGCGGCGGCGGCCGGCCCACGGCCAGCCACTCGGCACTGCGTCGCGCACAAATTGCTCCCCTATCTAATAGTGGAAATTCCCCGTCAGCTTATTTACGTCCCGGGGATGACTAAATTATTGGCTCGGAGGACTCGGCGGTTCTGATAAACTCGACGTCTGCCGTTCCGCTCGGCCGATAAAATCCCCCGGCGCGGTACACAAGTAGACAGAGCCAGACAAAGTCTCGGGGTATGTATATATATATATACGCGATGGCCCTCGAGTCGCCGGCGCGAGGCCGTCGCCCTGATTTTTCAATATTCTCCCGGGCGCATTGTCACGGCGCCGTTCGTAATCTGTCGCCGGGGCGGCGCTCGAAAAAACCCAGCCTCGCGGGTACTTTCAATAAATAACGCCGGCCTATCTATTCCTCTTCCCCGGGCCGCCGGTTACCGTAAATTTCAATCTGCCCTCGCGTTGCCCCCCCCTCTTTTTTCTACCCGCGACTCGCGCGCTCCTTTCATTACCGCGGCCAGGCCCTTCTTTTTTTTTTTCCCCCTCCCTATTGTTCGCCTTCGATCCTCGACCCACTCGACCGATATTCGACTTATTAATATATGCACGTCGGGCGCCTCCTTCCCGGCCGCGTGCCCTATCTCCGCGTTTTAGGTACACGTGTAAAGTGGGCCGCTCGCCGCGCGGCTTACCGTTAATTCCGGATTATCTCGCGGGCTCTGCCCTTTCCGTGTTTTTATCCCCGGCGTAATAACGCACTGGATAATGGCCGGCCGAGTATCGGCCAAGTGCGCCGCCCGGCGTTACCTTAATGTCTTTATGCGGCAACCTCGGCCGCGGGACTATTTCCCGGGGCGACCTAACTGCGCGCGGGCTTATGCCCCGAGCCGCGCCCTCGAAAAACTCCTCCCCCCCCCACCCCGGATAAGGCGGCGCGCCCACTTAATATAAACAATCCGCCCCCTCCCGAGTGACGGGGCCTTTAAAACCTTTCCTCCCCTCCCTATCGGCCCGTAATTCCGCCGGGGGCCGCTATCTCCGCCGGGGGCGCTCATACTCGCCCCGGGTGTTTACGGCCGGCCGGGACGGGTCTACGTGTATATACGTACGGCCACCGGTCAGCGTAATCTGTATTATTGGGGCCGAGTCGCGCCGCGGAGTCGCGCGGCCGCCCATAAATAGACCGGCTAAATGCCCCGAGGCACTCGGCCGATGGGGCTTTTCCTTTCCCGGCGCTGCCTTGTCTTTTCTGCCCTCGGCTTTCGAGTGCGCCCTGCGCGCGATATCCTCCGATTGAGATTGTTCGAGGACTCGCCGGCACTTGACGAGGGTGCGCTCCGGCCTAGAAGTACACTCGCCCACGGCCTGTGTCTCGACGACTTCGATTACGAGTTTGCGATCCCCGCTCGTGTTTCAGCGCGTCAAAATAAACGCGTTCCATAAACAGCCTTTGTCGCATCTTTCCACGAGGTCGGAATTATACGCGGTGTTTCTTGTTTGCTTAGACACATCTGAATGCGATTCAAGCCGCCTCCTATCTACCTGCATTACTAATAAGTGACTATAATCGTAGTCAAACGTTAAACAAACTTTTCAGAAATATATCAAACTTAATAATATTGATTCAAGATTCTCACAATACCTGTTTTACTTCTTTTATTGTGCAAGTAGTGTTAATTAACGGCTATGGGTTTTTTCTTTCGAGTGTACGCTTTTTAACGAATTAACATGATTCGCGAGGTAATGACAAAATGCTACTTGGCACTAAGGCCAAATAAGGTAGCTTTATAAATGACGACTGAAAGGAGCGAATTCAAAGGAATTTAACCGAAACTGCAGCGTTACGCGGCGCCGTTATCAAAAAAATATTAAATTAAATGATAATGAAGTCTTGAAAGTATAACGAGGGACTCGCGCGCGAGCGCCGCTCCCCGAGACAATCCGGAAATTCCGGTGCATAAAGCCGGAAGAGCCGCTTTACAAGGGGGACAAGTAGGGGCGCGGGTCGGCGCGCGCCATCTGACGGGGGGCCGAAAGCTCCTTAGCCGTGGGCGGCTGACGTTCTCGACTTCTTCGGTGGCGCGGGCGCCTCCGCCCGGGAAAGCCCCGAGACAATGGGCCTCGTCCTCCGGGCGCACTCGGGAGCCCGGGCCGCTCCGCCCGGCATCGGCATATTTCACCCCTCTCGATTGCGTAATTCCGCAAGGACCACAGGGGCGGAAGAGCGGCCGCGGCCATTTGGGTGGGAGGGGAGCCGCCCCAGATCCTTTGAGTGCCCACAAAGACGATGATGCTCTTGCGCCCCCGTACAACCCCGCGCCCGCCCCCGAATTTCCTGATCGAATTTCAAGGAAACCTCGCGCTTTAACGACCGTTTTTTACGCCTCGGCTTATGTCGCGATTACCCGCGCGGTGCAGTCACGAGGTTGTTATACGCCGCGGAGAATATGCGGAGTGATGATGGCCGGGTAATACATCGCCAGAGATTATGTGACGTTCAGTTGTAAGAAAACTTTTTGTGTTCCGTTACTTCCCGTTCGTTTGTTGATTGGGTTACGATCGTTTTTCTACGTACCTATATGGTACAATTTTGGTATGATTTGTAGGCAATTATTCGTTAAGTGCACTTACGTTAACAGAACTTATTAGCTGAAAAGTCATATCAAAATAATAATGATTGATTATGCATGCGCATTGTAGCTTTAATGCAAATTTAAACACTTATTTCGAGATTATTACAAATCATTTAAAATCTAATGCTTAAAAGTGCACTCGCGTAACTGATCTTTAACGAACAGATTAACGTTATAGATAGCTAATGCGTTGCTAATAACGTTTACTGCAAGTTACAGAACGCTTAACTGGCGCTCAGACTATTTTGTACCTGGGATTAGTTAGCACTAATGGAAATACTTTTTGTCCTTCTATACAATTGTTTTATCAATTTTTATCAATGTTTCTTTGCAGAATGCAGGTCATATTATTTTCAATAACACTCAATACTAGGTCAGGTTTAGATTTAAAAGTAATGGTTGATTTTTGTTAAAAAGTTTCAATAGATTATATTGCATCACATACTACATAGCAGGTTTCTTTCTATATAAAACTGAAAACATACCTCTCTATTAAATATTGTAAATTGATACTTATATTACATTTTGTTTTGTTATTTTTTAACAATAAAATAGAAATCCAAAAATATTATTAAACCATAATTCATTCATATGTTTAAAAACTATCGATTAATATGAAATTATAAATCATAGATATATCATTTAACCTACTTATTTAAAATTAATATCAACATTTGTGCATTTATAAACTATTATTGACAACCTATTAAAAGAGTTAACTATTTAATCATAATTTTACATTTCTTTCAAATATGTTTTAACATTTATTCAATTTCAATGATTTATTCTAGCATTCTTCTCGGATGTATAAGTTCTATTGCTACTGATTGGCTGTAGTCAACAGCACGCATTTGTAACGTATATTCGTCTCTGATAGCAGCTTCAATGAATGACGTGTAAGATGAAATATTAGTGTAAAGACCAGCATGCCAATTTTCGCGACAAATAACTTCATTAGCGATTAGCAAGCCGACGACAGTATCTTCTCCGTGCACAAGTGGGCTACCATGGTCACCCTATCCAAAAAAGTCAGAGCAAAAATATTTGTTAAAACAGAACGTGTTTCAATGACAATGTATAATATGTAGAAGCATTGTATTAATTAACATTAAGAGTTCGCGCTATATCGGTCATTTTTATTTTACTCTTACTTATTGCGATAATGATAGAAAAAATGACTTACCTCACAAACACCTGAGGCTCTTTTTGAATCTGCTTGTTCTACTTGGGCACAAAATTGGTTTTTATCAATAACTGAAGGCAGCCATACATTTCTACATGTCTCTTGCGAGATAACATCTGCTGTGGCGTATTTCAAGTTATGTTTTCGACTGTGTACCTTGTGTCTTTCTGCGCTTGATGTAGGCATTAAAACTCGACGAGTATAATCGAGACCGAAACCAGCTATTTTAAGTTTTTCATTTAAATAATTAGGGTACAAACCGTTTACCTTTTCGGGTAATTTTAATATACTCAACGTGTAATATAGATTGAATGGAAGTGGCGTTTTCAGCTGTGAAACATTAAAAACAGTGCTTAAATAATATAACTAAATAAAACGCATATTTCTCGTCGATTAGAAATCTTCTAATCTCTCAGATATAATCGATTAAGTATGATTTGATTACCTTTAAAACAGCAATATCTCCAACTTGCTCAAAATTAATATTGTCTTTATTCGGATGTTTTCGCTTGTAATCCAAGCTTATGTAGGCTTTCACAATAGATATAATTACTTTATTACCTCTCTTCGCCTGTAGATTAGCGGCTCCAGCAATTATCGAGTATTTTTCATTTGAGAAACTACCATCTTCATTTGTAATACAATGTGCAGCTGTTAATATGTGTTGAACACTAATAATTGCACCACCACAAATATGTCCGTAACTATCTTGAAGCGATACTTGATATTTAAATTTTTCTATCGATGCTACTTCTCCACCAACAATGCCTTTTACATACCCTTGGAAAATATTACAATAGTATAGTAATAAAAAGATCAAATAACATATATGTTTAACTAATATATTTTAAATACGTGCTTACCAATCTTTAACCAAAAAATGGTTAATAAATTTAAACAAAGCAACAAAATAGTAGAGCACTTCATTTCATAACAAGAATTTCTTTATAGTACTAATAAAATGCATGCCAAATAAACCATCACTCTCTTTATAAGGCCAGATATATTTGTTTTGAATACATAAACAGTATTTCTGTAATCATATTTATTATTTTTCATGTGATAGTATAACGATTAAAGCATATTGAAATAAGTAGAAGTTTAAACAGCTTTATTGAGAAAGATGCATTCATTTTTTAACTATAAGTTATGTATAGTTTGACTCTTTTTTAAAAAAATTCTGGTCTTCTTCCAAAATTCAACATATGTCAATTACGGTTAAGTATATCGATGAACAATATACAAGAAGTAACTAACAATTGTCAAAAGAGTCACCATACGTCTCATTATTCGTCCTAATGCTTTTTACTACAACATTGAAAAATATTTAATATCAAAACTAAATACTTTAAACAAACGTTGCTATGAACCTTCAAGTTCGAGGTATGTATCATCGAAGACCCTGATGTTGAGAGCTTCACCGACCGCTGTATAAAGTAGTGGATTCCGACGCTGTCAGCATTGACGTTGAAGGTATCGAAAGTATCGACAGTGATCGACAGTATCGAACGAATGCGATATCTCGCTTGCGTCGAACAAACGCGTGGGATGGCAATAATGATAAAATCTTCCATGGTGACAAGCTCTAATGAAAAGAACGCGTAATTACTCCCAAAATGGCGCATGGTTCTTTAGATTTCATTATAATTTCAATATTTATCAATTAAAATGAAATGATATGCAAGATTAAATTAAAAATATTTGAATATTATACTGAAAAAATTAAAATATTGTTCACTTGCTGGTATATTTTAAAAATATAATACTTTCGAAAGTAATATATATATATATATATATATATATAACCATTCTTTGCAGTTTTAAAAATAGTACTATAACAGTCGTGCAGTATCTTAGGGTATTCTTTTTGAATTATTGATGATTGCACGAGTGTATACCTTCTTTGATGTAGTCGCCGAAAACAGGACAATAAGAGTTATGCAATAAGACTGGTGAATACAAATTACGGTAGTACACAAAATTTATACATGATCTTTCAAATATTCTTATCGCAATAGAAATTTTGCTAAATTTTTATAGCACGTTACCAACTATAAAAAAATTGCCTGATAAACTGTGTGAATAAGACAAGGACAAAACAAAATCATTTCAAATTATCATTTAAAAATAGATTCTTATTGGTATTTCTTTATTTTAAACCTAAAATTCGTTTTATAAATTTGTTTCATGCAAATAGTAATATATTCATATTTACTTGTCAAAATGATTTGTTTTAGCTATTCTGATATAAAAGGGTTTTATTGGATTTTAAACAGATAAAAGGTTTTTTTCACAGAATACAAAGATCGTTATGAGTTGTCAAAATCCATTCCATTTTGATATTACATAATTTCGGGTGTATAAATTTGTAATGGATATGTATAATGTATCAATTATACTGATGCCCTTTTATGTATAATCGCAAGCTTAAGATACAATTAATGGATTAAATCCATTTTCAAATTAAATTTTTTTTTAAAAATTATGAAGTTTCTTTCATTATTTAAAATTTAAAAAATGATCTGATTTCTGTCTGTTCTTAACTAAAAAACAGCAGTTCTTAGCTAAAATAAAGGTCGAGTAGTATGCAGAATTTACTTATTGAACAATCGAATAAAATGTTTATTAATTTAATAATAATAGTAATATTAACAGTATTGATGTAAGTTTAAGTGTCTTATTAAACTTCTGTTCTTCAATAGTGATTATTTTCTTCTATGATTAATTTGTCTTCTACTATGTTTGTGTTATTAAATCTGACATTCTTGAAGGATGAATTATTTCAATTACATTTTGACTATCGTATATAGCAACACGGCTATTAGCATCTTCTCGATCTTTTAAAGCGTTGATTATAAAGTCTTTAAAAGACGAGACTCTAGTATAGAGTGAGGGCCAACGCCACTCATTACAACGATCTTGGTAACGAACTAATACTCCAATTAGAATATTTCCAACAACAAGTGGACCACCGATGTCACCCTGATAAATATTTAAATAATTAATTAATAACATATAGTAAAATTAAATTAATTTATTAGGTATCTATATTATCAATGTTACATAAGATATAGATAAAGGTTAATGAACCCCTGCAAAACATTCTTAAAATCGTATTCTTCGAATAAAAGCTTTTGACAAATATTGTAAAGGTTTGTTCCAAGTAATTAATTAAAAACTTTGACTTTTCTACAAAGATCACCGGCCCGAAAACGTATATATTGGAAAATGTAACATTCAGATATTTAATTTTTAAATTTTGATTTTAATATTTATTTTTTTTAATTTATTATCTTGAAAATTAAGCTTCGGGTGAAACAGATCTCTTTCTCGAAGAATGAGATCTAAAAAACTTATTTAGATGTATCGTTATTATTACAAAACTTTGCATATAAAATTACTATGAAAATTAGATTATGCTTTGATATGCTCAAATATTCACTTTGGATTCACGTTATCAGACTCTTTATAGTTTATTATATAATTCAAACAAAGCTGCTTTTCGTAATTAAATTTTCATGTATTGACATTCAAGTCTTATGTTTTTATATTTTTAATTTAATAAATGTAAACTAAATGGATTAAATAAATTATACAATAAAACAAATACTTACGTGACAAGCACCTCCATTAATTTGCATATTTGGTTGTCTAGCTTTAGCACAAAGATGTTGTGGTTTAAAATTAGGGAATGCCGATGTACATATTGATTTTCTTTCAATATCTACATCCATATAGGATAAACGTTTGAATACATTTGATCTACTTAATAAATTATTTAGATCACTAGCACTTTCGAATGGATGGCGTATGGCCGCTCCCATTCCAGTTAAAATAGAATGATGAAATGCGTACATCTCAAAACGGCCATTTTTACTTCTTTTAGGTAAAATTAAATGTCCTAATGCAGAATTTGTAAAAAGAGGTAAACTATTTTCCAACTGCAAAATAATATATATGTTCGTACAACAGATACAATAAATACAATAAATTTTCACATAAGAATTTTACTAAAATTACATATATATCAATTGTTACTTTATTTAAAGTAATAATCTACTAATTCCCTTCTTGTACTTAAAATCAAGGTTAAAATACATACAATAAAAACGTTTTTCAATTCAACTTTTGAAATTTTGTATTGAAGAAAGTAATAAAAATTAGTTTTAGAAAATATCAAATTATATATATTCCATGAACTCTGCAAATATAACTTCACTTTTTACTAACGCCAAATTTTTATGCTTTTCATTCAATTTAAATTACAAGAATCATCAGGATTTTGTCATTTTTGTACTATTTTATAAAATATTAAATATTTAAGAACTTATATGAATTATGCATATGAATTATATACAACATAAAAATAGATGCAATATTAAATTGATTTATTTTACTATTTTTATTAACTAGAATTTAAATTATTGTATAGAACAAAATGTATAAAGCAGTTCAAGTTAAAATTTAATATAAATACAATATGTTGAAATAATTAATAATTATTATGTTTTTTATTACATTTTAAAATGAAAAATTTCAATTAGTTTAGTGATAATTAGTTGCTCCTCTTTTTAATAAGATTAATTAAGATTTGCCCACTTCACCTTTTTTAAATTAAACATTTCATTCATATTAATCGATATAATGAGCATTTTTTATATTTCAGATATTTTATATATAAGTAGAATTGAAATACTACATTTATCTATGAATTTTTATTTATTGTAAACTTTTTTGGATTATAATGTACACCTATTAGTTAGCTATGTTATGTTATGTTATGTTATGTCAATCATTATCAATTTATAGATTAATTCATTTACGTGTAATATAACGAAATGTAAATTCTTTATTAAAAATTAGTTTATTTTTATAAAAGCATAACTTAAATCAATTAATTTTATTTACTTACTTTCAGTACAGCAATATCGCTAGTTTCTAAATGATTGGAATTGCGAGCTTCATGTTCAGGTCTAAAATTATAGGGCACGAATGCTTTGATCACTCGTGAAAAAAATCTAGTAGAAATTTCACTATGAAAGAAATCAACTCCGCCAAGAACTCCTATCTTTTCATTTAAAAATTTCCCATCTGGTCCAAGGATACATTGACCAGCTGTTATAACATAATCTTTGTTCAAGATTGAACCACCACAAGCAAGTCTGCCTCTAATTACAATCGAAACGTGATACTTATGTTTTTGAATGATAGCAAAATCCCCGCCGATGATTCCTTCAACTATGTCTGTTTAAATTTGTATTTACAGAATTATAATATAATAGTAATCAATGATCAAAGAAAATAAATTTATATTATAAATGATTACCAATATTGAACCACTGAATGATCAATAAAGTTATATAGAAAAACAATGTATTTCTAAATAATTTCATTTTAGAGTAATGTTTAAGTATCCCAGATATTTTTGAACAACCATAAACTGTGTATAAAAAACTTTGTAAAAGTCGTACTCACTATTATGATTTTAAATGTAAGTCTTATGATAAAAATATAATGTATCTTACAATTATTTGTGCAGAATTTATTATTACAAAAATATTCTAATAGTATTATCTCAAATATTTTCTTGCTTAGATAATAACGTGTAACGTTTTCGCTCTATTGCTTTAATTTAATGATATCGATAAAACGTATGCATACAATTTTATAATTTACTGAAAAATAATTATACACTGTATAAATGTGTACAATATATTCATATATTCGATGTCATATTCCTTCAACCTTCTTTGACAAATGCTGATAGTAATTTCGATAACAAGTTGTTTATGTAGAGTTAAATTTTATTTTCATTAATTTTTTCTACTGTTCAACGCGTAGGCAACTGTTTGTTTCCGAAGCTTATATACAGAACCTTGAATATGCATACGGAAACAATAAAATAGTTACTGTAGCAGTTTTCGGAACCTAGAATACGTATTTCTGCTCGTACACTGAAGCTTCTTTGAAAAACTGCCATTTTCCCTGTTTTTAATAGACATTGTACTGTTCAATGCATTGGTTATAGGTTAGGCGTTTCGTCAAATTACACATCGTTCAATTTCTCGCGAGCTATTTCTACATTAACAAATTATTATTAACACTGGTAATAATAATTGTGAGTGTTAAGTAGACATGGATGAATTTGAAGTACTAGTTATTAGAGATGTATGAACAAATGCATAACACTAGTTTTTGAGTGTTTGTGATACAAAATAACTCTTAATAAATAAATATATTTAAATATATATATTTATGTATTTTTTTCTATGTTCACCTTATTTATAACAAAAAAAGCTATGTATCTTATATCTATATTTATGTACCACGAGTATCGATTTCTTCTAGTGACACGTTTGATTTCGCAAAATTGCTGTATATTCAACTGAAAAAATACCTGATTTGGTAGTTTTTGAATAATATAATTGCCTGCGTCTAGAACTGCGTATATCCCTTACTTTAAAACGTCTTGAAGATTAATAGTGAATGCTAGATAACGTGTTTATTTTTTCCGTATATAACTGATAATCATTACTTATATACTTCATACGTTCATTAGAAAAAATTATGGTATTAAATAACGATTGGTATTGTTGTTTGATTGTTAACAATTTTCGACAGCTATAAAGCTCCAGTTAATATAAACTGAAAATTTAATTCATTCAAACTACTTTATTGATTTATATTTTTCCCAAGCAGATATTGTATAATCGATATATTCTATATTCTTATAGTCAAAGCTTGAAGTTTAAGCATTTTATTTTTCAGACGGTCATATTCAATTTTTGGTGTAAAAGTTTCCAAATCTGACCTCAGATTCGAAAAAAGTAGGTTTTTTAATTTCCGAACATATCTTTCTCTAATATTATTTTGTTAGTTTTAATGGTATTAGTATAGAATGTTCGCTTGTCCCCACAAGTAATGTGTATGTGATCTCACTTTTTCCGTAATATAAATACACACTTCGTAAAAACATTCGGAAAAACGTTGGTCGCGAGTGCCTGTCACACACGAACGCCGCAGAGCTAAAGGCTCCGATCGAAGCCATCTCTTCCGTGTCCGCCGCATCCTTATTCTTAATATCTCAAGTTTTTTATATTCAGCAATAGCTATATTTAGCTTATTGCTAACTCCATATTCTCTTTAATTCTCTTTTATCCATGTAATTCATTTAATCCAAATATTAATATCCATATCTTCCCGCCCATGTTGTGATGGTCCAAGCTATCCTGAAAGCTTTGATCTTATTTGACTAACGTCACCCTAATACAGTCTTATAGCATTAACCGGGTTGTCAGACTTGGACTAGTCCAAGAAGATACTTCGCTATGTTAATAGAGTTTGCAGGATTATGCATTTTCTAGAAGACTGTGTACCACCAAGTGCCCATAGTGAGTTCACTTACAACGAAATTTTATTCATAAAACAAATTCAATTAAAAGAAAGTGAGGGAAAAAATAAATGATCTCTATGCTTGGTTAATGAAGTATACTCAGCCGTAATTGTAAACTCTTCCACGTATACATCTTGAAATATGAAGTCAAGTAGAGTCATTAAGATTACCTTCTGTACCATTAGAACGATTTTCTTCCAGATTATAAGTAAGCATATCCCGATATTTTTGATATTTCCAATAAAATATTTTAAATTGTTGATTTTGAGTTAACTTCATTTAAGTCTAGGGGAATACCTAGAGAAAGGTAAAATATACTGCAATCAGCATCTCATAAACATAGTGAAAACGGCTAGAATCGTCACTTCAGTAAGCCAAGATAGACATATGTTTGTCTAAGATGATAAAGAACTGTATGAGCTATCCACCGCACCTCTTTATAACTGATGAAAATCGTCAACCATGATGTTATAATTTCGAACTGCCCCTTACTAGTAACCCTTTGTAGATTACTATCTAAAATAGTTATTGGTTGTTTCTATTATGTAGAAACCACCTCGTGTCTGACAGGTCGGGCTCAAGCCGGAGGTAAAGTAGCCGAGCACTGACTGCGGTTAATAGTTGGTCATGTGATTAACAAATCATTGGGTATGTAGATTCTCATTTCCGTTCCCGATTCTGGATTCCGTTATCCGTTTAGGGAAAAAGAATTAATAGCCCGAGAATACCCAAGCTTAGTCTGCTACAGTTTTTAGGGATATTTCGTTATCAAAGGTACGATGAATTCATATATTCTGCGCTTTCGTTCAACTCCTCGATTCAACTGACTTTAAAAACCAGGCTGGGGACACGAATCTCAGGCATGTCTGTATAATTAACGCTGACAATAGTTATAATGCATCTCAAATAATAGGTGCATTAAAGAATAAAGTTGGCATTAATTACTACTAAACATTTAATACTAGTCAAGGAGGTCATTCGTATTCATATTAAAACCATTTCATTGAATATTAAAAAGTTTCAAGAGTTTTTTCAAAAGTTTTCAAGAGTTCAGTATCAATAGTAAATTACATACAAAAAAGGAGATGAAGCAATTGATAAAGATTATAACACATAAAAATTACTTATTTCTTATAAAAGCTAATAAATATCTTTAGTTCCATCATACGTACATAATTACTACAACGACTTCATTTTTTTCACTATTAATTGTTAATACTGTTATTAATGATAGAACTGGTTATATGGCTTTTAATTCAGATATTAATAATAGTTTATTTTTAAACATGTGTGGATAATATTGCTTCTTTAAATAATTTGTATACAATTAGTTTGATTTACATTTTGATTTTCTTTCTTTTCTATTTTCTTTTTCTTCTTTTTTCTTTTCTTTTTTTTTATTTTATGACGAAGAAACTAAATCTGACATTCTTTCAGTTGGGATGATTTCCAGTACATTCGAATTTTCATAAGTTGCTACACGAATATTAGATGGTATTCCAACGTCCCTAATATTATTTAAAAAGTCAATGTAATATGATACTCTGGTATATAATGCAGCATCTATTTCTTGACAGTTGTTGCGATATCGTACTAATACTCCAACTATTGTTACTTTATCTAAAACAAGTGGGCCGCCTATGTCGCCCTGTCAATGATATTTTTTATGCATAAAAACTTGTCTTAGTATTTCTTGATAATTAAAATTTAGAAATATTCAGCTGAATTGTATTTAAAAATATTAAATAACAATATTAAATAAAATTGAAAATATTAATGTTTTGAAATATTTAAAAATATTAAAATATATTGAGAATGTTATTTAATTTCTTTTCGAGTAGTTTTCCTAGTAGAATATTATCAGGTGAGGCTATCTTTTTATAAATACCTAGAGACAAAGCTAAAGCTCCAAAATTCTAACACTATAATTTACAAACTGATTACAGATATCCTTATTACATAGTCGATGGATATCGAATATTATCAGAGTAATGTAAGAAAATATGTTACACATTTTTTTGTTATCTTATAAGAAAACTTATTATCACATTGAAACAAATTTTAGCTGGCCTGCATTAAAAAGTCGTTATAAGTAGCTTTCAATTTATTTAGTATGCAAAAATAAGTTAAACTTTCTGCCAGGGGTCGACTGTTCATTAAAAATATAGTTACAATGTTTACAATTATAAGTACATTATTAAATATATTTTTTGCAATATATCAATGTAAACATTAAAAAAATCAATTTAGTAGAAAATATTTTAAATATATCAACACTTACATGGCAAGTACCAGCATGAGTAGGTTCTTTTATAGAGGCGCAAAGATGACTGTTCTTGAATTTGTGGTAAATAGCATCACAACTAGTTTTTCTTTGAATAATTGTTTCAGCGTATTTTAGTTTTTTATCTTTATTCAGTCGAGTACCTAGGTTTTGTAAATCACTTGCACTTTTAAAGCGGACTGGAGTATTTAAACCGAACCCAGTAATATTACCTTTTCTGTACATGTATTTCTCAGATTTTTTATTTTTTTTTAATGGTACCACTAAGTTGTCAAGTAGAGGGCTTGTATCAAGTGGCAAAGCGGTTCTTAGCTGTAAATATAGTAAAATTGTATTATTATATTATTAAATAACAATATAAATTTTATTTTAACCGTATAGTTGTAGTTAGTGCATTATAATCTGGTATTATAAGACAAAACTATTTATAAAAAATGTTTTGAAAATAGAAATAGGAAAAAATATAGCAAAAGTGTAAATTTTGATTCGAATTTGTGATATAATTACATACTTGTAAAACAGCAATATCTCCAGACTCTAAATAATGAGGGTCTTTAAGAATAGCTTCGTCCTGTTCATTTCTGAACTCGTATGGTACATATGCTTTAATTACATCTCGAATAAACATATTACCAGGGTTGCTATTAAAATTACTAACTCCAGCAATAACACTTAATTTTACGTTTAGGAACTGGCCGTTTTTATCCATAATACATTGAGCAGCGGTTAAAATTAACTCATTGCTGATAATGCAACCACCACAAGCTAATTTATTATTTATTATAATCGAAGCATGATATTTAAATTCTTCTAATATTGAATCGGCTCCACCTACAATTGCCATGACTGATCCTTTTTACAAAATAAAAATATTATTCCAATTTAATTTAATGCTTAATTACAAATCAATATAATGTAGTTTCGATATAATATGTATATTTTTAGTTAATATCGGGGTAGAAAATTAACAAATCAAACTAACCAGTTCACTGGCAATACAAGAGCAACAAAAAAGTGCATATGTACGAACTGTAGAAGATTGAGAAGGTTAAAAATCATTAACAAGAAATAACTAAAACAAAGATTTATATCATTTAACCACATATTAATAATTTAGATATAAAAATTTGTGTATCATTGCTGTCTGCAGTCTGTATAATATAATTTTTAACATAAATTTTTAATACAATTTTTGTAGAAACTAGAGCATAACTTATGGTGGGTGCTTATAATTATGATCCAAACCTTAAGTATAAATATAAGCAGAAAATTAAACCGGAGTATTATTACCATTATGGCCATGTTATATTGAAGACAAGATACTCAACATAATTTTAATTAATAAACATACATAAATTAAATCTAGTAGGTAATAATAATAGAAAGTAATAAACGTAATAAATAAAAAATTAATGAAAAAATAAATAAAATTAAAAACGTAAGTAATTAAAGTTGCATGAACTTAATAATTATTTAACAATAAATTTGAATTACAACTATAATGATATAACTAAAGTTCCAATTAAAAATATAAAATATAACCTATTTAGAAGTCCAGTACAGTCGTACAGAAGTTGATAGAAAGTATAGATATATAAACAAACTTCCTTATACATAAATACAATGTTAAAAATTTAGCATAAACTTGGGTTATGCTAAATGCTATAGAATATAGCATTTTTTGCTTATAATCATGTCACTAAATCGTAGGAATTACTAACATACTGCAGTATATAGTACAATAAAGCTTAAAATAGCCATACAACGTATAATTTGGTATATTCTGTTAATTTTATGCTTAAGAATTCTACCAATATATACTCTTAATCAATAATAAACTAAGCACACAAAAAAGAAATAATTTTTCCATTATTTCTGTTTTAATTTTATTAATACGTACATTATCTAGTAATATTGATCACCTGTTTGAATCTAGCTATTTAGTAAGTCTTGTGGTGAAATCTAAATATTATTTATTATTCTTTAACCAAAGAAATTAAATTTTAGTTGCAAATCATTAAAATTAATTCATTAAATAGATAAAATTGTACTATACTTAAGATGTTTTTAAAGCTCGTGTAAGATGTGTAAAATTTTTAGATTTAAAAGCCTTATAATTACATAGTTATATCAAAAAAATGCTTACCATTTTTAAATAATAAAATATTTAGTAAAGTGATAAATAAAAGTAATATATTGTTGAACAAGTTCATTTTCAGACAATCCTTTTGATAATAAAACGATATTACAGTGATATAGAATGACATGATATACGACTTTGCATTTTAATTCAAATCAATAAAGTAAAGTTTGCTTTATTGTACAATTAATGAATTTTGACTATTGCGTACTATGTACTCGTGATACAGAGAATAGTTTATTCTAGATAGTATTGTTTATTTTGTTATTATTTTATTTAAATAAATAAATGGTATATATGTTATACAATTCAACAAGATAATTTTTTCCTCTTTATAAATCACTATAGGTTAAAAAATCAAAATGTTACTTAAATATATTTTAATTTTAATCCAACTATTTTTAAAACATTATATAGCTTTTTAAGTTTAATAAAAAGATATAACGTTATATTATTGTTACACGTAATATTATTCCTTAAAATTATATTTTCATATTATACATGTTGATTTCGATTAACGTTTCTTTTAATTGAATTTTCGAATTTGTGTAAAAACATTATTTCAAACATAAATAAACATTTCCTTCAAAATAATTTGAAACTTTTAACTAAAGATTACCTACATCTAATAGAATAGGATAATAAGAAATAATGTTTTAATGATTTAATTTAATATATTGGTTATAAAAAACCAATGCAAAATATAATGAACATTATTTAATTTCTTACATACAATTTAAAACTGGATGATGATTATTAATAATTAATTATATAATTGTATTAAAAAATATGTATTGTTTTTAGTTTGTATCAACTGTAATGTAAATCGTGCCCAACAAATTTTAACAGATATCCGGCCAGTTCATCCTTAGAATTTTTAGTTTAAATCAGTTTTAAATTTATCACTCCAAACTTTAAACGTATAAAGGTGCACATGCATTGAAAATATAATAATAATAAGAATAATGATATGAATATATAAATCAAGTTCATGTTATAAATTCACTTCATTAGCTTAATTGAAAACTATAAATAAATCATTGTAGCTAATGTTTTCGAAAGTTTCCTTTATTCATATACAGACTTAAAAATTCTATCAGTATAGAATTAAATCAGAAGCTACAGGTATTTCAAATTATAAATCAACAATGTATCATTTACATAATCTGAGAATAATAACGAATTATTTTAATGTACCAATGTGCAGAATACTACACATTCAAGTGGGTTTAATATATTAAATCTGACATTCTTTTTGGATGTATTAATTCTCTTGCCCTTGTATCTGTATAATCAACAATGTATATATTCGGATTACTCTCATCTAGTAAAGCACTATGAATAAATGATGAATAGGTTAAAACTCTGGTGTACAGCCCAGAATTATATTGTTCATCGCAGTTCTCTCGATAAATACTCAAAATACTAAATATCGTTTTATCAGGAGTTTTATGGTTTAAAACAAGTAAACTACTAATATCATCCTAATGAAAAAAATTATCCTACATTATTTGTATAATTCTGTAATTATCTCTTAATGTTTTTATTTTGAATGTTTGTAACTAATACTTTAATACTTACGTAACAAGCACCCGAATACTTCATGTCTACATCATTAATTAATTTTGCACACAGATGTGATTCTTTATAATAAGGCTATGTATTTTCACAAATTTTTTTTTCTAGTCAATTGCTATAATCTAAATAAGTTTTTTCTCGTTATTTAAGCGAAAATCTAAATTTTGTACATCACTTGCACTTTAACACGAATAAGCAGTATTCCCTCCAAATCCTGATAAAATTGCTTCGTTATACATATGTGTACATTAGATAACTATGATTATACTTTTCTCGTAATCTTACCAATTTCAGTACAGAATTTAAATGAACACATAAGTACTTACTGAGTAGCAAAAAATAAAATTTTTAAAATATCAAGTAATAATTTTCTAATTTAATTATTTGCTTTTAACATAAACGGTCTACTTCTTTTTTCTATAGAAGGGTACATAGAAAAGTGTCAATCGACAACCTTTTCAAGTTTCTATATGCATTCAATTTATTTATGAAAAAAGCGATATATCTTGAGGCATAATCAGAGTTAATAATACAATTTTTTATCTGATCTGCTCCATCATTATTCACAATTATTAGTGTTGTTATTCCTCTGTTTCTGCAAGAACTCTCAAATCTCCATAATAATAACCTTTGAAATTATAAAATATAATTTTTTCAGAATACATATTAAGAATACATTAAATACGGAATCCATTTATTTATACTTTTCACTATACAAGGTAACATGGTGACTGATCCTAGAACCGAATAAATGTAAGTTTTTGGTTTAAATTGAATTATTACTTATTAATCTTAACTACTTCGACCAAACAAGTATTTGACATCTGATTTTATAATTACAGTTCATCTTTAATTCCCAACCAACCTCATTCTTTTCTGTATGTGATGACGCGCTTATCCCATGCAGTACCGTACCCTATTGTGCCCTTTTGGGTCGAGATTTTAAATCCAAGAATACATCTAAATAGATAACAATGCAGTGAAGAGTTTATGATCAAACATGCATGCAAGTGCAAAATCTGCAACTTAAATTTATTTTTCTAAAATAAAAACTATAATTATTCGATTAATTCAAATGTAATACCTATCTCGAAATAAATACCATTTTGCCATTTTAAATTTTACTAAATATAATAATTTATCAATTGGTCTATTAATATCAATCCGCCTATGGTCTTTTGTTTTCCACCTCTCTCAAACCTCACTTTACAGTAAGCAGAATCAAACTTGGTGTTTATTTTTTTACCTTTAATACAACTATATCAGCAGTTTCTAGCTGATCAGGATATTCAGAAGTATTAAGGTTAAAACTATGTACATTATTAGATTATCTGAATTCGTAAGATACATACGCTTATATTATATTCCTCTCGACTGTAGAAGAATTTATTATTAAATATCATATTTCATATAATTTAAAAACTAATTAAATTACTATCATAAATTTGTATTTAAGCGACGTATTATAATAAAATATGTATGATTATTTTTAATGTAATTTATACAACTATATAACAACATATTTTAATTGTTCTTCGTGTATACGAATGTTTAGTTTATATACGAGTAATTGCAAGATTAACTTGGAATGTTTTTATAAAAACATGTACATATAATTCATATTTTATTGCGGCGTCAATTACGAAAATGTTTTTAATGTCCTATTTTCATGTAATACTTGTAAATAGAATTACCTTCCTCGCATTTATTATTAAGTGATTTCAGTAGCAACATTCACTAAGTGGTCGGTATCAAATAAATAAGAGATGTACGAAACGATTACATCTTATCTACTAATAAATAACTTCTAACCAATATATTTGATGCCCAATGGAAGTCCCAATGGAAAAAATAGTACCATTTATCTCTTTATATCTACAGCAAGCAAACAGTACGTGCCATCGATTGGCAAGTGCTTGATTACTTAGACGATAATGATCACTACTCTTTAACGATTAGTATAAATAAATCAAAAGCCAATACAAAATCACTTAGAATCTTACGTACTCTTGTAAGAAAATGTCACTAAACAAACTGCAGTAAACTTGGGATAAATATAAGGAAATTCATATTTATAAACCAGGACTTCTAATTATAATAAAATTCTTATTTACTGCTTTAATTGCATTTAAAATACTTTAGAATATCGTTTAAAAAAATTACCAAAAAAATCGATATTTGGCCACTCATTTTTATTCTTTCAGTCAAAACGATTAAAATATTGTTGTAGGACGTTAATGTTAATACTTTACTATACATTAAACTCTTAATGCAGAATATAACAAAAATAAATATTCCATGTAGTGAGTTCAAAACACAAAAAATACTGTACAGACTATGTAAATGTTTAAAAGCAATGATGATTGCTTTTGTGCTCACTTCTGTGTTTACGGTGCAGTGATTGATTCGGGGATTGGAAGCTCAAACCTTGGCCCAAACTGATAGCACGCATACACGGTACGGGATTCGACAAGAGCCCATCGACATCAAGAGTCAAATGACGATTTAGACGACAGTTGAACTTTGCGCATCCACAGTTTTCTTGTGTATATTTAACTTTATAAAAGCATTTAAAAATACATTGTCTTTATGACTGCAATATTACATAAATACAGATAACAATGCATGTCACTATGCTAGAACCATAAATAAAACAAAAACTAGAACAATCTTCAAACATAAATTTTTACCAAACGAGGCTATAAATTCGGAAAGTGGTAAAAACGAAAAAAGCAATAACCGTGCCAAAAACGCCTCTGCAGCTGCTGTTAATTTATTATCCGTGCAACGATACAACTATAGCTGCATCTGTATTCCTTGATAAATAGACACGCGCTAGTCGCATATACATGCCGATCACAGTGGCCCGCGTATATACAACGTCTCGTTAGCGCGCGTCATTTCGGGAGCCTAATAGGGATCTGGCCCGAGGAATCCTTTTTTCTTTGGCCTATCTCCTGGCCCTCTTGCGATCGCACTGCAAAGGAGAGCGGGATCGTGCGCATTCTTCGATATTTGCCGAGAGGCTCGATTTTTTGCGGTCCGGAACCGTCGCCGCGATCCTTAAAAGGGGATGCGGAGGAACAAAGGGGGATGTGCACGTGTGCGGGACGATTGTCCGTAATTGTTGCGCTTTCTCCGTCTTCCGGGCAAGCGCGGCTTGGCAATTAAAAAGTCGATCCGCTTTAAGCGCTCGTGTACGCTGAAGTTGGTTTTCGCGGAATAACGAGTCCGAATGGCTCGTGGTCCTTTTTGTCACGAATCTCTACCTCGAGAGCTGCTTAATGATGCGGTATGTAGTGCAAGGTACTGCGAGTAAGTGAAAAAACAGTGTAGACATTGTTGTGTAGATTCCGAAAATTTCCAAGGGGATTCGTAACAGGCTTGTACAGTACATAATATTTTAGGATAAATTAATCAATATGTGACTGTTTCCTAGATATTTATTGTATTAATAGAATGGAAAACTAATTTTGAAAAATATGTGACTCAAAATATACATACTTTGTTATTGGATAAAAGCGCTTGTATGCATTTTCTAGTCTTGCCACGTATGTAGTTTGTATAAGGATTTGTGGAGCTGTGAAAGGTATAAGGACAGTAGCCTACCAAAAATATTACTTCAATTCAGAGGTAAAGTAATTGGTTTCCAAAAGTTAAAGATGTTATTACGATGTAAATGTATTAAAATTGAGAACTATTATTTGAATTTCTAATATACGTTTTTATTGACTGTAGGTAGATACAAAATCCTGCGAAATAGAGTGCAAAATATATTTAAAGCATAAGCTGGATGTTAGACAGATTAGAAACATTAAAAAAATGTTTAAGTTCTCTTTATAATAAATGTAGCTCGTCTAGAGTAAATGTAGATTCTATGAGGACCTTAGAAGCTAGTGGCTTCTAGCCCATTAAATTATGAAAATCGTATTACCGCCCATCTTCGTAACCCTGTGGACGTGCTAATGCGTGGGCCGACTTACTTTAAATCGGTGTGATTACGAAAACATTACCAAGTCCTTGAAAATGAATGGAAGGAGATTGTTAAATATTAATACGAAGAAAAAATCACTGTAACTAAATCAAAATAATATATAATGACATGGTTAAAATAAACACATTTAAAGTGTTTCTGAACCATCTTTTTTAACTTTATGATAATAAAAATAATTAATCAATTGATTATATAGTTTTTACTTCAATGCTAATTTAATGAAAAAAAATAGTAATTATGCACATACTGTAAAATTACACGTAATTGAATGTAGAAAAATTGGTATGTTGGCGATTCTACGAAACAGTGATTTCAGCGAGGATATCAGTAACCACAGCAGGCTATCTACTTTAAATAACTTCTAACTTAATTTACTTAATTTAACATTTTTAAGTATTCGTATCCCTCACAATAAAACATTTCTTAAGGAGGTTCATTCTCAGGCTTTCAAGTTTGGTCATTGAGATTACGATTTCGAAGAAACATTTGAATCATAGTTTGTATATATACTTGAGATTCAGAAATATTTCGTAAATTTAATTAAATATAGTTAGTTTCTTATCAGTTTTCATTTAAAATTAAAATTTTGATTTTTGTAATGATATATTATTTAGCAAAAAATTAAAAAAAAATGATTAAAATACAAAATGATTAGTGTTGCATAAGCTTTCAATTATTTTCAAAAATCCTTCTAGTTCAGAATTTAAAAACAAAATAAAAAATTAAAAACATTGAATCAAAAATAATCATTAACATTATAAAGTATGAATTTAAAATTATAGTTGCTTGTGTTTTACATTTTTAGTATTTTTATCATTTTACAATAAATTGTTAGTGAATGGTAGCAGGCATGTGACATATAAATCAAACTTGTAATTTTAAACTGACATATTTAACGTGCATAAACAGTTTTTGTTAGAATCTAACAAAAAATTAAGGATTATTTATTGTAAAACAATTACATGTATGAAAATATTGATTAATGATTTTCGAAAGATTCATTTGTCTTTTGGCACAATTACTATATGTATAGTTTTAATTGAGGTATAACCCATGTGTGGTATTTGGAGTACCGACAGTATCCACATACTTATTAGTACACGATATAAAATTGGTTAGAAAATTTTCATGTATGGTGATCAATTAAATTTCATAAAGAATTTGACAAAATATTGACAGCTAGTGTTATACAGACAATTAACGTTTTAGTTTGCAATATTCTATTAAATTAGATTTTTTAGAAAGCAAGTTGCGCATATAGTGTATTCTGTCTAGCTAGCGAATACATTTTGAATGACTCGAATGACTATTTTTGATTTATTAGCTTGGCCGCGTGCACTCACATGCCTCTATAATCACCCTGGCTAAAAGAGGGCTACGTGATTATATATATCCCGGACTTTAATAATCAGAAGGATTAATGCATTCGCTCGTATATTACGACTGGGTCCAAGGTCACGTGTAGCTGCTGAAATTCTCGTTCGGATCGATTATACGTAGTATGAGCGCGCGGGAAAAATTTCGGGGTGGTTGTAAATTGAACGGGATATTTTATTGTTTGACGTTTACGGGGGCTGATATTATCGTGCCGAGAGCCCCTTCACGACGTCTTTTATTTAGGAGGGTTAGCCTCGTAAAGCCGCGCAATTTTATTTAATAACCGAAACTCGGATACGCGGCGCGATGCCGATGTTGAAGAATTATCACTTCGCTTTTAGCGCGTCAATGCGGCTATCCTAGATCTATTGCCGGTATATTGCAAAGTCGTCCCCCGGGCCGCGAATGGCCCCTCGGAATAGCGCCGTATTCTTTGATACAGATATTTCAGCGGGGAAAACAAATGTTTTTCGCATGGATTATACGAGTCTCCGCGCAAGAAGCATTGGCTGCACTGCCCGGGAGAGAATAAAACGCCAGCGCGGCATGAATCATTTTTCCGAACAATTTCGCGAAAAATTCTTTCGCGAGCTGCATCGGATACTTTTGTGTCCCGTCTGAAAAATGTTAAATATGTCGGTTCAAGCGGATTCCCAGGGCACGAAAGTAAGATTTACTTTCTTCTTATTAACGCGCAATGCCTCGGAAGAGATTACAATAACGCTCGCGGGCGCGGAAGCTTCGGCGGCGATTAAAAATAAAAAGAAAAAAAACGGTTAACGAGTCCCGGTCCGTCCGGCAAAGACCGCGGGCGACAATCCGAGCGAACTATTCCCTAACGGCCTAGATTCTCACGCTGGCGACCGGCTTCCTTTTTTTTTTGCCTCCTCCGCTTTTTTTTTTTTCTACCCAATCTGCAAAAATCAGCGGGCGTCGCCCCGCGTCCCGGGGGTGGCGCGGGGCGCTCGGAGTATCGCCGAATAATTCCCGGGGGAGCGGCGCGCGGCTTTTTTTTTTTTTTCTTTTTATTAAATCTCGGGGCCCGAACGATTCAATTCTCATGCAAATTCCCCGGGCGGCGGCCCCGTCCGTCAGCGGGGCGCGAGGGCCTCGATTTTTGCGCGAGCCTCGCGCGCTCCGGGAGCGGCATTCCTAATCTCGCGGCCCCTAATTTCAATTTCGCGAGACGTCGCGCGCCCTACCCGGCGCCCCTGACAAATCGCCGACGAGCCTCGGCGCTGCTTTCCGGGAAGCGAGAGGCAACCAAAAAAAAAAAACAAGAAGGAGGTGGCGGCCGCCCGGGCGCAGGTATGCGGCGCCGGGAGCCGCGCGCGCCGCTCGGGCCGCCTGCGCGAAAGTGGGACGGCCTTGGGGGCGGGCGCCCCGGGAGGCGGCCCGCGCTCCTCGGCCTTTTCCACGGCGAGGGTGAAAAGTCGGTCTTTGTGTCAGGGTCAACGGGAGGGCCGGCGCGCCCCAGGTACGCGGGCGACTTCCTTCCGCGGGCCGCGCCGCCCCGGTAGGGGCTCCTCAGTAGGTCACTTAGCCAGGATGGTGTTAACATGCTTTTGGCATTGTCCGGGCCTTTTTCCATGAGCGACTCTTAGTCGACGCACGTGACGATCGTATGGGCGCTTATTGACCCATTGAAACACTAAGAGACTCGTTGATTGTTCCTAAACTATCGCTCGGACAATCTTTCGACCGGCTGCTTCTCCTCATTGTCCGAGAAAAAACGTTCCAAAAACGAAAGTTGGACTAAGAGATCAAAGGCTGGTCACCAGCTCGCTTCCAGAGAGCCGCTCAAACTGTTATACAGTCGAGAAAATCCGTACATACACTGCAAAGCTAGCGTACACTCGGTAACCTCGTCAAATATTATAACAAATAGGAATACTTTTTACACAGCAAAAGGGGAATTAAAATTTGAAAATTTTTCTTTTTGCTCCCTGTGAAAGAAGAAAAAAAAAACAGTTTAACGCTGTACTTTCGACAAAACTTCCTGCGAGCACGTGAAAAGGCTGCGGGAGAATTGTCAAGCGACGAAACAAGACGACCTGCTGCACAGATGTCGAGCCGTTGACAATTAGCTCGCTCTCTTCAGCTGCTCGTGCAACTCGGGCCCAAAGTACAATCGGACGAATCCAGCGATTCATCAATCTTCCCGGGCGGCTTCCTCAGCGCCGACTCGAATTCCAGAAAAGTGTAACGAGGGCCGCGCGCACCGGCCGCCACCAGCCGCCCCGCAAGTTATACACGCTAATCTACCTGCCAGTGGCGTCCCCACGCCTGCGCGCTGCACCATCCATCTCGGCGCCGATACAACCGAACCCTTAGGAGCAACTCGAAAAGACAAAAAAAAAAAAAGTCCATTAGGTGCAGCTGGCGGTCGTCATAGTCGGGGGCCCGCGCGCGCAATAATCCTGCGGCGCGACGGCCACACGTCCTCGCGGAGAAAGCGCTTTTCGCGCGGCGGCCGGTGATTTAGGGCACTGGGCCCGGCTCCCGGGGCGCCCGGCCGCTTCCGTCCCTTTATCCGCCGATTCGTCCCGGGGCCGAGTGCCACCGTTCGGCGCCTCCCGCTGCCGACGTCTAAATTACCGCGGAAGGGGCCAGAGGAGAAAGTCCGTTTTCTAATCTCGCATCGGGAGGGAAGGCCGCCCCTCGGGAAGAAGGGGAAAAAAAACCGGGAAGTTTTCCGGGCGCCCCGGCTCCTAATTAAGAAATGTATACACGCGGGATCGTCGCGCGCAGCCGTCTATCGCGCGCAAATGAAAAATTCCCTTCGGCCCGAGTTATTTTTCGACCATTTCGCCTTGGAATGCGCCCGGGCCGTAGCCGAGCCGCCTACCTGAAATTAATGTCGAGGTTGCCCGGCCCCGAGTGGAATTCAGTCACGCGGCCCACCTTGCGAAATACAATAAAAATTCACCTTATAAAACTCCGGGAGAGCTGCGCTTTGCTTTGACGCGGAGAACACGCATATTTGCAAAGAGCACTTTTATAAATTCCTTTGTTATCTCGACCTGGGGCTCGCTCTGCAACAATAATTAAATAAATACCAAGCGCTTGCAGTGATTAGCATGTATTCTCTTTATAAATATACTGTGTTATTATTGTATGCGTTTACTCAACCGTTTAATTTGCCGTGTATTATATATCATTGTATATAATTAAAGAATAGCAACTTTGATAAATAAAAAAGGGATTTATGAAAATGATTACATTTTCTATATAATAAATGTAGTCATTTGTTTGGTATAAAGTACGTACGCAGCATGGGTAAAAATTTCTCCAATTTATATGTAAATAGCCTGATACGATTTGAACCTTGACTCCCCAACATTAACGTACAAATGCAATAAATATCTTTAAAAACTCCGTCGCCATGCATAAAAGTACACAAAAAGTTTTTTGACTCAAGTATATATAATGCACGTTCAAAATACCTGAACGATACAAATTTTTTTTCCAGAAACCCCATCCGCGGAAGCCACAAACGAGGATTCTTTTTATAGCGACTGTAAGTGTAATAAATTCGGGACTGAGCCACACGGAAGTCAAGTGCGAAGGCGATATTCTAATCTCGACACAAATTCATCAGCCGGAACTAGCGAAACACGCGCATTGCCCCGCCCCCTTAATCCCACCGGTACACGTACACCGGCCCTCGGCTCCGGCGCTTCAAAAGAATCTGGAATCAAGCGTCGCTGCACGGTATTGCGGCCCCCTCCCCCAAAGAAAGCAATACGTCCCAGCGGCACTCCGTCAGCGCTGATTTACGTTATCCGCGCGCGCGCGTGTGTGCGTCCCCCCTTCGCGCGCGCCCGCCTGTAAGGCAGTTCCCGCGGCCCGGGAAATCCCGATTCCGAGGGAAGCGCCGTGTAAACAGCGGCCGGGGGCCGAATTAATCGCGAAAGGTGGAGGATTAATTTCCGGCCGAGGATTAGCGTCAGATATCCGGAGGAGACGTAATATACGCGTCTGCAGCGGCCGACTGCGCGGGCAAATTGATACCGGCCGCCCCCGCGCCGGATGAGGGCCCAAGGAAGAATCGACGATAGCGGGAAGATGAGACTGCCGCGCATTGACAGCCGACGCGGGGTCGGGGGAGGATAAAAGGGGGGAGATGATTCTGCGCGAGGAGGACGACATCGACGATGGCGGCGGCGACGCTCGGCTTCGCGCGATTCGCGAGCCATTATCGTGCAAATTTTATGAGGATATACGCGGGATTACCCGGCTTCACTTTTACCGAGGCCTTTCTGCCGGGGCTATATAGCTCCAGGATTTGAGGCACTTGCCTTTTTTCTCAATCTTAAATTAGTTTAAAAAAAAACGACGGTGCACCATTTTACCGGAAAATCGTCGAAAATTACTTTCCAAATTGTTTTAGGTGTCTGGTCTGTATAGTCGTTATTTAGTATTATATTGAACGGTCCACGAATTTTTATTTACTAGTTGCGGTGATTTTGAGTGAATAAACTTTGCATAAATCGTACGAGCATTTAATTATTTATATTTTTACATAGTTATGCAACATGTCATTGCGTTGCTTTGTAGTTTTTTCAATCATTAGCATCTTATCAAAAACGTTAAAGTCTATATTTACATTAAAAACAAAATTGGTTGAGTAATTTCGTAATATTTATCGTTAATGAATGTTCTTGAATATTCAACAGATAGCTGTTAATGATTATTTTAGTAGTTTATTTAACTTCTATATCATTAATAAATCTTTTTTATATTTTAATTTTTTACACAAATTTGCTAATATATATTTGAAAATAAACACATATAGTTATTTCTATATAATTTTAGAATTACATAGAATCATGTTTATTTGAGGAGTTTATAAAAATGGATTGTTGGGAACAGTTGGAAAAAATATGTGAAAGATAAGATTTGTGTATTTTATTGTTCAAATTTCTATAAAACAATGAATTGTTATTAAAAGTTAAATACGAATATAAAAAAAATTCCTAAAGAGTTATTTATATTCATATTTAAACATACGATGTTTAAACATTAAAGAAGCGGACTTGCTGCTTTAAAATTTTAAGAAATTGAATTTAAATCCAATTTAGAGAAATTTGTAGCTAGCACAGTAAAAATTAAATTACAATCGAATACTAATTCATTGTTAAAATTCATTGAAATATACAACAGATTTGAGAAATTCGGAGAATACTAAGCACGCATTTATGACCCAAATGAATTAATTAGAGTATTTAAAAAAAAAGTGAATATAATATTAAGATGGGGTACAAGGGTGATTTACAACTGACACGGGGTTTAATTTTGAGCGAGTATGATTGTATACAGCGGCCTGGCGGGCGCACCAGGGGCTAATATAAATAAATCGGCCATATCAATAAAAGGCGGCGATTAGCAGTGTAGGCTTCATCTTAACCTTGTCGAACGAGCGGGGGGCCGGCCGATCCTCGGGCCGATCGATAACGCGTTAAATGCAAGTATTAGACCAGGCGGAGGGGGAAAATTGGAGGCGCGGCGGCTTGGGATCCGGAGATTACTCTGGCCCTGCGCGCGCACACACACACACACAGAGGCCGTCGTCCCCCGAAAAAAAATCCGCTTACGCGGATAACAAGGGGGCCCCGAGCGCCCGCGTGTTTATACACGGCAAAGTAGCAAAAATAATTCCGCCGGGGGCACAAAGCTCGGGGGAAATTGAAGAGGCCGGGGCGCGAGATCTGAAGTCCGCGGCAAACATAGCCGTGGTTCCGCTGGCGGGTGCTTGTGTTTTTTTTTTTTATATTTGTTTCGCGGGATTGAATCGCGAGGCGGTCGATGCCAGCGACAAAGCCGGAGTTGTATACGCGCCGGTTAGCGCTTGGTTAAGTTTCGCGCGGGACGACTCGCGTCGGCTTCAATTATCGCGCGTCATTCGGGGCGCGCGTCGAGGGCCCGATTCCTTTCCCCCGCCCCAGTCGGGTATATATATATATATATACACCCCGAGCGATGCTTTCCCCGCGAGCAAAAATTAACGAGGCGTGGCTGGTGTTTTCTTTCTTTCTTTTTTTTTTTTTAATTGCCCTCGCGACAACGAGGGCGGGAGGTTCGTTTGCGCGCTTTTGTTGCCGGCGCTCGAGTATAACGAGCCGGCGAACTGCGCGCTTAGCGCGATTTATTCCCCGATGATTCTTATGCAAGCGCGGGAATAGGAGTGCGCCTATATAGGAGTGGGCCGCGGAGGAAAAATCCGGCCTCGACAAAAGCCGGCGTCCCCGCGCGCGTCCGTATGGAGATGAGGCCCAGGCCCCCCATCAGATAACGCGGGGACCGCTTCATTGTCTCCCGGCTTTCCCGGGAAAGCCGGCGAGTGACCCGCCTCGAATTTATGCGGGGGCGCGGGCCGCTTATCCGCCGCTGATCGCCCGGCGCGAGCCTCGTGAATTAACGAGCCGCGGGCAGCTTTCTTTTTCCTCCCGGGGCGAGGAGGCATCTGCGCCCGCTTCCGACTGCTCCGCACGTACGACAACACCTCGCCGATTATTCATCCGTGGTATGCGCTAGTTTCTTTTTTTTTTTTCTGTTAGCCGGGCGCCGTTGGCATTAGAGGTGGGCGGGCCGCCCTTGTCACTCTGGTGATAAACGTGGGAAGCCGCGTGTGTATATGCATACGCATCGGAGCGCCTATCCCCGATCGGCCCGGCCTCGTAAACTTTTAGTGTGATTCGCTAATTGGCCCGCCGCGATTATTTAATAATATTCAAATTTATCGCCCCCCATAAACGGCCCCGATGTTTAACAAACTTTACAGCCTTCATAATGGCCGCCCGGGCGGAAGGAAAAAAAAAAAAAAAACCGCCGAGCCTACGCACGGGGCCATGCGACGGTCACCTCGCGCGCACTGCGCCCTCTCAAATTGAAAGATCAAAGGATTATGTGTGGGCAGCGCCGGGGCTCTTGCCGCCCCTCGCACATGATACCCGGATCTCCTCCTCCGGCCGGGGCGCACGTACACATGTGTGCACCCTCGCGGGTTATTCGAGATCGTTAGGCGCTAACAACCCCCCCGACGGAAAGGACAAAAAGAAAAAAAAAAAAAAAAATCAAAAATTGGAACGCCGGACTCGCCGGGCGCCTTATAAACAACGGAACTTTATGTGTGCACGCGCGTGCAGGCCTCGAGCTCCTGGAGGAATTTACACCGCGTTGTGTATATATATACATATACGTATCGCCGGGCCGCCCGCGATAAATTACGCGCGCATTGCGCGCGCTAAATTTATCGTGAGAGTTCGGAAGGAAACGCGATATACCTGGGCTTGTAATGAATTTCGGAATCAAACGACGTTGTTGGTTCAAAGGAAAGGCGCGCGCCTCTCGTGCACTTCCCCGGCAATAATTTATCCGGCCGCGGAAATAGTAATAAGCGCGCGCGTGAGGCACGTGAAAATAATTATGCAGGCGCCGCGGCTTCGCTGGCTTTTACAAGCCCGATAAATAATTTATTGTAATTATTCAAATTTCTATGCATTTCTCCGGGCGGGCCGCCACGGCCGCCGCGCCCATACGCCTTGACACCGCTTTCGAAAAAAAAAATAAAGCCGCCCGGCTTTCGAGCGACTTTTCTTTTTTATTATTTTTCTTTTCCCTTTATTTCCCTTTTTTTTTTCAAACGACTTTAAAATATACTCGCGCATAATTAGTAATTTTCATTGCAAATTCTCATAATTATACGCAGGGGCATTATTAAAGCCGACTCGTGCGCAGTCTCCCCGAGGAGGTAAGGAAAAAAAAAGAAAGGTAATCGCCCTAGCCCGGCTGCCGAGCGGCCATAAATAATATTCGCGTAAGAACCTTGTAATAAGTCAAATTAAAGCCTCGTTAAACCTGGCGGGCGTACGTGCGAGATCGGGCCGCCGCTGCCTTCGCCGCCCCCTCCCCCTTCAAATGCGTAATTCCGAGAAGCGACAAATCATCCCCGCGCGCGATCGCGCCGAGGCTTGCGCGGGAGCCACCAGACCGCCAAGATCCCCGAAGGGAAAATTTACACGCGGGCCCAAAGTATAACGTCACATATAATGCCGGGGTAAGTAAGCAGCTGCGCGCACCGCCCGCGCCGTCCGGGGTGGTAAAGTAATAAGCGGGCCTTTATCTGGCCGGGCGGGACGGACAAGAGGGCACCGGGCACCGGGCTAACCTACATCCTCTACCTGCGGCCTTCGTGGAGAAGGAACTTTCACCGGTTCCCCGACGACTTCTCTGGGTTAAGACGTCGGTGGCCCGCGCGGCAGGAGACGCGGCTGGATCTCTTGTTTTCATCCAGGGCAACCTGCCCACCCCAGATAAAGACGCAGGCTCTGCCGGCGGGAAAAGAAGAAGTAAAAATGTGTAACGGAAAAGTGAAATCGGCCCTCCCGAGAAGGGACGGGAGGTGAAAGTTCGCCGGGCGGACACGATCCCGCGGAGGGTTGACGGGGTAAAGCCCGAGAGTTTATGCGCCGGCCGAGGTGCGCCTCTTTAATTGCGCCGAGGAAACTCGGGGTGCCCGGTAAATCACGAGGCGGTCTGCCGCCTTCTTTTTTTTTTTGTACCTACCCCGGCACCCTCGCGGCCCCGTAAACTCACCCCCCGAGTGTTTCCAGGTTAATTTTTTTTTTTTTTTCTAGTCGGGAAGAATAACAATTCATGGGCATGGCCGGTGTAAAATGGCCGGAGACGCCCGCGTCTAGTGCCGTGTATAAAAAGTGCCGCGCGCCGACAAGCTCCAATAATGCGCCTCGAGTACTAAACATTTTTAACGCTGTGGGGATTATTGGGAAGGAGTTGCTTTTTGTCCTAGGGACAGTCGGCGGGCATAAGTACCCGGCCGCTATAAAAAAACTCGGCTATCTTTATCGGGGGGCGTGGGGGGAGGGGATATCGGCCTTTTCGTTCTTCGATTCTCGCATAATAAATGTTACGGCGGCAGCGGGCTGTACACTCGATTCTTTAAATTCTTAATAGGTTATAGACGCAGACTCGAAAATAAAAACACTCTTCGATTAACGACCTCACCGGTCATTAGAATGTAGAAGTAGTTTACTTAGAAATAAAGAGAATGAAAATAAAAGTTCCGCTGAAGGCTTCTTGAAAGCTTTCGAAACAGAATAGTCTCTATAAAACAGTTCTCTCGGTTACGATTATGTCCAAAATGGATTTTATGGAAAACTGTTGAAATAGTTGAAACATACTCTTCATCAAAGTAGAAAAAGCCGCTGCGTTCGTGTTTAAAAGGAAAAAAATAACTTTGTAGCGATGACTTTTCAAAAGTATGTGCATTTTCACCATAATTTGTTAATATCATATATTCAGAGTGCTTTTATTCGCGAACATGAGGTATTCGCATTATTTTAAATATTTACAAGTATCTAAAGCACACGTGAAGTATGTATCATAAACAAATGAGTTTTAAAGCTCTCTTTATAGGATTTTTTTTCAAGTAGGTAGTCGAGCAACGTACAATGTACATTGCTTTTTCAATAATATTGCATTTGAAGTATTTGAAGAAACCGTTTTACTGTGATACTTAGGACTTTAAGTATTTCTCAAGGTAAAATAATTCAAAATAGCTGTATAAAAGGGGTCGGATTATCGGTAGCCAAACCTTTTAAAAATATGCGGAATTTTCAAGAAGGGTTTTTATGCATTTATTGCCCGCAGGATAGATGAACCGTCATAAAACCTGGAGAATCTCAATGATTCTTTCGATTGCCCACAAACTGTTTGAAAATTTATGACGTCTAAAACTGCCTCGATCCTCGTAATTTCCAGCCGACGAAGATGGATGTACTATTTAAGAAAAGAACGTTACAATTAACGCATTTTATTCGAGTTATTTGCCCTAATGAAAACCCGTTCAATTTAAAGCATATAATTCTTATATTCCCTAGAATCGTAATTTAATTGCGTTTCATTAAAATTTGATGAATGCCAGGCATCTTAGCGTCTGCTCAATAACCGCGCGATATTAGATAAATGCCGACTGCGATTTGAAAGATGAATACCCCAGCAGTCCGAAGTACAGTGTATACATTTACCGCTCTATGAAATAAAAGCTTACACAGTTTGTCTATAATGCGATAAAGGTCGATTCGTGTGTATTTGATTCCAGCGAACCGCGATGCCCATTATACACGAATCGATAAATCAGGATTTAACGGCGAAATGGCTATTAAAGGCCACTGCTTAATTCGAATTAACAATTCAGCGATCAAACCGGCAAAGGCCAACAATTATATAAAACCCTTGGAAGCATCCCGCGCGGGCGCCCCAAAGACCCACGTCGATCGCGCGGAAAGTATTACGCATCGCCCGCGAGGCAAGCGGCATACACACATCCGCCGCCGATGCACATATTCAAATCTTATATGGTCGCGCGATAAATCCCGGAGGTGAAATACGCCCACGGAGGAAGATGTTTCAAGCCGGCTCCCGCGGCCCGGCGCACGCACGAGCCGGCCAAAATATACAAACGGCAAAACAGAAAAAAAAATTATTATTCGTCGGCGGCCCATCCGAAAGCGATAAATATGGTTTTATCGCTTTATGAAGCATTTAAAGCCCTTCCCCCCGGCCGGCGGCCGAAATCCCGCGGGGAAAAAGCGGCCGAGTTTTACGAGTGTCGCCGCTCCTATCGTCTTTATTTTCGGGCGCGCTAAAAGGGCGCCTAATCCCGGGGCTCGCGCCCGCGCGTCCGCCGATCATCCGCCCGCGTTTATTGCCCGCGCGCATGTGTTGGCGGGGGCCGCGGGCTGATTTATCGCGCGCCGTCGGCGCATGCGCCCTTCTTCTTTTTTGCATTTTGACGAAAGCGGAATTCCGCGCGCTAATCGAAAGACGAGCGCGTGATTTAGCGCCCGTAATTTTTGCGGCCGTAAAACGCCGGCCGCGGGGCCCGTCGGCCGCCCGCCCCCCATCCCTTTTTTTTTACCCTTTTTCTTAATTACGTCGCTCTTTAAGCCCTTTTCCCGCTGGGCTTTTTGGCGCGCGTCCGCCCGTCGTTCCCTCGGCCCGGGGCTCGCGCGACGCCCCCTTCCGAATATTTATCTTTTGATATATTTTACAAATATTGTATCTTCATCCCGCGCCACGGCTTCCATGCGACGCCGGCTCTAAAGTCGATTTTTTACGCCTTTGTAAGATTGGACGCGCGGGCTTAAGCTGTAAAATCCTCAAATATTCCTTATCGCTCTATAAGACATTGAATGCATTAAGCCGAAAGCAGCTGTATATTCTATATAAAATTCTTCCTATATCACTCTCATCCGAGGCTTTTGACGACCCTCGTTTTTTCCCCTCTACCGTTTTGTCGTAATTTACGATTAGTAATCATCCGGCAACGATACACCATAAGCGAAAGGAGATCGGCGACTTTTCGTCAATGGCTTCTTCACCATGCACTTTTTGCCCACGGTCTACATGTATATATATATATACATACCAACCTCGCGATTCTCTCGTTCGGCCGACCGAGCAATATACACCTCCGCACATCGTTATATTGTTGATGTACAACAATTAACGGATCAAGCGATAAACAGCGCACCGACACCCGATGTACGCTGTTATATATATATATAATCGCATCGGCGATCATTACATCAGCGTTTGCGCGGTAGCCGGGCCGCGGTAATTGGGAATCGCCCCGGATTTCTCCTCGCGGGCGTCAGCCGCCGTCATTTCTCACTCCCTTGTATAAATTCTTGCGAAACGCGGGGAGCCGCGGCCGAGGCACGCGCGTGCGCCGTAAATCCCCGGGGCCCGGGCGCACGCACAGAAAATCGGATTCAATTAAGTGGCGCACCTGCTCTTACAGCGGCCCGGCCCACAATGCCGCGCGAGATTACCTCCCGCCCGGGGCATTTGCATTAAGCCCGGGGCCGGCTCCTCCTCCTTTTTTTTTTAACAAAACTCGGCCCGCGACACATATATATATATGTGTGTATACACGTCGGATTGTCCCTCGGGCGCGCGTGCATAATAAAAAAAAAGGAAGGGGTGGACAAGGGCCGGGTCGCGCCTCCGCCGGTTGGAGTGCAAGAAACCGGCCCCCGCCCACCGATAATTGGCGCGCACGCGAGGGCTCCCGGTTTGAAAATGCCGCGCGATATCGTCGCGGCGGCTTTTTCCGCGGAGGGATATTGAGGCGCGGCCCTCGCGTGCCCAGCCCGCGGTCGTCTGGATTCCGCAAAAGGACAGTCGGATTGTTCGCAACGTGCAATTTCGGAAATGGCATTGTAGCTCCGGGCGCCCGTGTAACTACGCAATGAGACAAGTGAGTAATGAGTCGCGCGGAGAAAATTGCCCGAGCCGCTCCCCCAAGGGAGATATTATTTATTCGCCTCGTGCCTTTTGACAAAACGTTGATAAGTGTCTGCCGCGGCCTTGAAAAATCAACTTCGGTTAAATACTTATTCGACGCGGTTCGCCTCCAAGCTTCGTGTGTACAAAAAATATTAATGTATGCATATGCAATAGCCCCGGTAAAACAAAAATATATACATTTGCATTCCTAACGTCGGACTTGTATGTGATTCATCGGAAAGCACAATGACAACTTAGGTGTCTCTCTTCTAGTAAAAATTTAAACGGCCTCGGCGGTACAATTTGTAGGTTCAATCAGTTTTTATTCTTTTGATATTCTTAAAAGAAAAAATTCTTGGAAAAAATGTCTACTCAAAGCAAACGTAAACTGTAATTTACAAAAAAAAAATAGGATAAAAATTATTATTACTGAAATTGTATTAAAATTTTTTTTAATATTTAATATATACTATTTTCTTGTTAAATTTTTTTACCTCTTTACTGTTGTACTAAAAATATATACATATACTGTGAGTTTTATAAAACTCTTGGTAATTTGTCTTCCAGCTATTCTCCCAAAGTAGAGATAGAATTATATACTTAACGATTTAACGCGTGGTCGCTCTCTTTAATAATTTTTATCGCATTTACAGGTTAATTTAATGAATTGATGGCTTTATTTGATTAGCGCCATTCATCATGAAATCTGTTAGATAATTTTCCACGCTGGGATACACGAATCGCGCGTTCGCCCGGACGAGGTCTGAGCCGCGGTATAAATAAAACGGGGACCAACAATAAATTCATTAGCGAGGCACGTTTAATAAGGACGAAATCGAAGCATTAGAGCAAAATTACTCGGAAGTATTCAGTCGGAATGAGCGGAGTCGGGCAGAGCGAGGGCGCGGGCAGCCGGCGGGGATGGCAGCACCGTCCACTCAGCAAAGGATCTGCCCCCGCGGCGGCCTCGAGCCCTGCAGCTCCCGCCCCGAATCACAGGATGACGGGGCTATATACCGGGCGCACCCGCCCTCGAAATTTTCACTCGCGCCCGCGACAGCTGCACGCCGGAGGACGACGGCCGCCTCCCCCGGCGTACAAAAAAAAAACCGAGGACCCTCGGCACCCTTTCGCCCGCTCGATAATTCCGACGTTAAAGGCGCTGCCGAGGGGCGAGCCGTTCCGGGGCGCACGTGTCGCAGCCTCCCGGGATGAGCTCCGGGCTCCTCGTTTTTCCTACTCTCGAGCCCCGATATCGGCCGCCGAGGGCCCGGGACAGGAAGGCGCGGCCGTTGATCGCTTGGAGCGCGCGCGCGCGGGGATATTTTCGTCGCTGTGTAGTAATAAGCGCCTTTATTGTGTGCAGGTTTTTCCTTTTTTTATTTTGTCCCCCCGCTCCCTCGTAGACGACGAGGTCGTGATATACCTGACATCGCTGGATTAGGCGGCTGAGGAGGAGGGCGGGGGAAAAAAAATCGAGGCACTCTCGAGCGGTTGTAATGAAGAGAAATGTATGTTTGCGGGAGCCTACAAATTTCGTGATTAATCGTAATACGTTACACGTGCAGCGCTCCCCCGTTTTTTTTTTTGCCTTCGACGCGCGGAAGCTAAGTTTTCCCGAAACAGCGGCGCCGGATGTTTTGTCGCCGGGCGTATATATTTCGGGCGTACGTATTGGGAGCATAACGGACTCGAGTGCGGGAAAAGGTACACAACGCGCGGGCGATTGTTGTTGGGCCGCGTGGACAACGAGGGCGCACAATCGAGCCGCGTGCCGCCCCCGAAAAAAGAGAGGCGGCGTGGATTTTTGTTTTTTTTCTCTGTCTTCTGTCGAAGGGCACATGTACATAAGCACCTTACGATTCTTCCCGGGACAAAAAGGGGGCGTCGAGTTCGCCACCGGAGACACCCGGGGCCCAACAATGCGCTCCCGATCTTTTCCCGCGCGCGACCTCCCACACAAAGGTGTTGCGCGTATCGCGGTCACGACACAACAACAACAAAAAAGAAAGGGGGGAGGGCCGCCGGCGTGGTTTACGAGTCCGCGTCACCGGCCCCCGGTCATCCGTCTCCGTGTGTTTGCGTACAAGCGCGTGCGCGTGTGTATGTGTGCACGGGCAGCCGCGTTGGGTCGCAGGGAGAAAAAAGACGAGAGGCCCTGGGGGCGCGATATGCGATCGGCGTTTTATCGGGCCGATGTGTATCGAGCGAGGGGAGGGGTATAATGCACACCGCTCAGGCGCATATAAGCGCTTTACTGCCCCGAATGGCATCGCGTCCATTTGCCTAGTTTTCGGCGACGGCGCAGTATCGGCCGGCTGATATTTGCCAAGTGCCGCCGCCCGCGTGCGTTAAAAGCCCGTGGAATTTATTGCAGAGGTGCCGGTGCGCTCCCTGCCCGGTAGATTAGGCCAAGAGTGTACATATATATATATAGAGATGTACTTGTCTCAATTAACTGTCGAAATCTATATAGGCCGATTTATGTCATGATGGAAGGCACAAGGTTTGACATAACGAGTGCATATCGCGAGTATATATACAGGTTGCCCTGCAATCGGCCGGGCAAAAGGTCTCGGGGAAATCATGAATTATTCAACTCTAAGGAAGTCCCGAGGTATTGGTTGTTGTTGCGCAACTTGCGGGTGAAAAACAATTCATTCGCCGTTTAATAAATCAAGGGGTATTGCCCGGGGTGGCGGCAATTGCAAATATTAAATTGTGTATATATACGCACACAGTCTTTCCAATCAGCAGTCGATAGAATAGTCAATAGATTCTGTCAATGGGAATTTTTTCGCGCACCGCCGCCTGGTGGCTTTATCGACGTCGAGAATGCTCGGTATTTCGAGGCTGCCACTGCCGTCGCTGCTGCATTGCAGCTGACGTTTCAAAGAAGCTCAGCCAAGAGTAAATTACCTCTGGGGAACGCGAAGTGCACGCTCGCGTATAATCGGGATTTAACGGGAATGAACTTCCGTTGCGGCTTAGAAATCATTGGCCAATTGTGATTGACGATTTTCAAAGGTAGCCTGAAAATAGTAACAAAATGCCAGCTTAGAAACTCGAGGTGCAGTTGAAATTAATTACGCAACATTCCGATTTTAGCGACAACATTAATTTTACTTTAAGTTAAAATTTAACCAGTTTCCCCGGCTAACGTATTAATCAAATCGAGTCTCGAGTAAAGTTAGTCTCTCAATGCAGTGACAATAATCTGTGTAATCTTGTCGTTGCTCGCTGAAACACAGGATAGCTCACTCTAAAGTAAAAAGTTCAAATAGGTTTTATTCAACTTTTTATTTCATTAAAGTTTTTTAATGTATATAGTTTTAAGCGAAATTGACAACAACAAAAAAAACTCAAACTAAAACTAAAATTGCTTGGAATAGCTAAGCGAACTATTTATTGTTTAGCGAATCGATAAAGCCCAAACGAGAAAAGAGAAGCAACCGTATCGCATCCTTTGCACTCCGTTACAACCTCATATGGGTACAATAAAAAATCATTAGTATTTGAATTTGATGTTAAGCATTTCGGTTGAAATACGCTTAAAAAAAAAATAGCCTTTCTGACAAAAGGGAATTTTCGCAGGTGGATTTAACACGAGCAACGTTAAAATGATAATTTTTGCTGGTGAATTTTTCAATTTGCAGTAAAACACGTGAGCACAAAGAGGCAAATAAATATTTACACCTCTAGCGTAAATGTATGATTTGATTACAAATTGGATACACAAAAGTTGAAAGGGCGCGCAAAGTGCTTATGACATCCGGCGCGAGCGACCGGTTCCCCGAAAATAGAAACCTTGAAAAAGTGAGCAGTCATCCGGCGCAAACACGCGCATGTCATCGGCCCGCCCTTGAGCCCATTAAACTCCAAATAATTCCCGGGGACGGAAAGCGGAAACGAATAAACTAGGCCCGGCCGCGATACGCACAGCCGAGAAGCATTTCGGCCCCCCGACATACCCGCGTCCACGTACAACCGTGGTATATCGGACACCTCGCCACGACCTTTTTGATGCACTCCCCCCGCGGCGCATATAAAGCCGAGGACGCCCGCGCCTTTCTATCCATTTGCCTCCGCGGCGGGACTCGTGGCGGCCGTTGCAGGGAACCTTATACCCACGGGCCGCCCGACCTCTCGGCTAGCATTATATCGGCCGCGAGCTCAGCCGCAGGCGCCTTTGCACTCGAGTGGGATTTGTAAGGCGCCGACGAGAGGATCAGCGGCGATGAATGGGCAGGCGGAGGGGAATATTTGCGGCTTATCACATTTTCGCGGCAAACTGCCCGAGAGCTTTATGCTTATCAATCGACGCGCCCCAAAAGTACGCCCTTTTCAAGCGTCGTGCCTTACACGCGGGCCGGGGGCTCGATCGATTTTTTTTTTTTATTAACCTTATATGCACGATCGAGAGGTTCGTTTACCTTCGGAATCGGCGACGGACGAGGTTCGCTCGAATATATACCGGTTGCATGTCGTCAACCGGGGGGAAAAAGCGCAAGCTCGCGCGGATAATGTCTTTTTGTTGAGGCCGGCCCGCGAGCAACAATGCGAAGGGAGGGTATTTTCCCACCGGGTCCGGTTGCCAAACGCTCGGGCATATAATCTACGATCGGCCGGTGGCTCCTGAGGAAAAAGAAGGCCCCGAGCTATTTGACCTATTCGGCGGCCCGCCCATTGTGTACATCGGCCCCCGGCAAAAGGACCAACGCGCAAATTTATGCACTCGGCGGATGCCAGGGGACGAGGCGCGGGCGGTTGATTAGGGGACGCAGGAAACGAATCGCTCGGTAAAAATTTGGATTTATATATAGGCGGAGGCTCCTCCGCCCCCTTCGAGGGTTTTGTTATCAAGACGGAGGACGTTGAAGGGGGGGATGGGGCATAAATAACAATTAAACCGCTTGGTTTTGTTCTGCCAGTGCGCCCGGCCGAATAAACGAGGAGTGATGGAGGGCCGGATTTATTTCGCCGCGCGAACGAGCCGCGCGCGTCCCCGCCCAGATATTGGTATTGAGGTAAACCGGATCAAAAGTTAGAGCACGTTTTATAAAGTAGTGGCGCGTGCCGCGGTTCTCTTGGCTTCATCAGGGAAACATTGGATTTGTTGGGCTTCCCTTGGATTCATTTTCTATATTCGCGGGCTCAAGTATACGTCTTCCGGCAAGTAGAATCAATTGAAGTCCCGGCCTGCAATGAACCTGTCGGATTAATAATAATTCTTGGGGATGTGCCCACTTCTTCAATGACGCTAGACTAAATTGAAGTGATTCATAACACATTAACAGCGTACCGATTAAATCTCAATAATTATTTAATTATTAAAAAGTAATAATTATCCTCGGAATAATTTGATACTACAAATCATGATATATTGCAGTAAAACCCAATACCGTGTACAATAATTTTAGCGAAAAGGCGATGAAAAAATGAAAAGGTTTTTCCAAAAAATCACCATGTTTCAAAATGAAACATATAATCTGTAATTCATGTAGTTTATTTGTAACAAATAACTAGCTTACTATTTGACACAGAGTAAAATTTCTAACCAATTTTTCCAAGTGTAAATTTGTGAGTTATCGTTTATTGCATTTTTGTACATATTTCCACAAACGTAAAGCTATCGTCGGATACACGCTGTGAATCATATCAAGAACCGAAGGATAAATGAAAAATGATTATCCTACATCATATCCAGGCGAACCGAGCCGCTACATATGTACACAAAGCTGCAAATGCTGCGTAAACACAGCCGATTACGCACCGACAATCCCCTCATCAAACTCCGAATTCAGGGAGTACTACGGCATATATCCATATACACAGTCGCGCGTGCCTCTCGTGACTTGGCTCGCGTTCCGCTCGATGAGCGAAGAAACGGTCGCCGGGTAAGGAAAAAAAAAAAAAAGGCCCGCTCTCTGCCGAGGTAAATCACTTATGGGCAACGGCGCGCCTCATCAATTATGAAGAATAGTCGAGGCGGGAAGTGCTGGAGCTCCGGGCGCGCGACTCGCAGGAAGTCGTCGAGCCACGGGAGGCGTAGCCTGCATGCGTTATACGGAAATCGGGGGACCGCCGAGGGAAAACTGCCTTTTTCTCCCAAATAGATGACTATTCAGGCGCGACCCCGGCGAGCGCCACGGGAAAAAGTCCATTGACGCGCGGTGCGCGACGTCGAGCGAGGACGAGGCCGGGGCGGAATGGAACAGGAAGATCCGAGAGAATAAAACGGATGGGGCGACATTAAGGGTAGAGTCGACGGCGCATAGACGAAATATTCGAGGAAATTGGGCTCGTTTATGTTGTTTGATTTGTGCTTCTGAAATAATGACGGAAACCGTATAGCCCTATATTACTGTATATATAGAGCAATTTCAGGTCGCAGTCGAGGCCGCAGTGTAAACACGTACACAGAGGCCTTTGTGTGGCTATTATGCACGAAATCTTTGATCAAATAAACATCCCTCCCATTTCCGGACTGTAAAATTATTTCTTACTCGTTCAATAGTTCAATTGTACGCTTTTAAAAGTTTCATAATCAGTATTTAACTTTCTGTTTCCTATATTATGCTTAAAATATCACTCGAAATATTATACGAGATAGATCATTGCTATATAAAACAGTAGAAAGTCTTTGGACTATTTAGCTACATTTAAAGCAATCTACCCGAAGAGAATACGAGGAAAAATTGCAGGAAAAATTCGTTTAAGGAGTTTACAGCCGGAGTTGTGACTACTGATTTTTTTCTTATTTTAGAGGTTCTGCATACAGTTATATATCTATGTACGTTTTTATACGGCAGGTTTATAGGATGTTTTGACCGCAATATGTGGCAAATAAATGTGTGCTGTATGAAGGTAATATCACTAAAGCTCGGCAAAGATCGCAGTACGATAATTGGTGGATGAAAATGACGCCATGCCGATATATGTATATAGACACACTCATTGCAGGAGGAATACAATTTTTTTTTCATCAACCGTTTAATTTCAACTGCAGGAGAGATACTTGGTACTTTGATCAACTTCAACGTTGTCCCGCTTTAAATTCTAAACGGCCAAAGTAATTTCTGTTGCAGGTTTCAAGTGATCGATCGAAAACTTGGTAATGGGATAGCCGAAGTATTAATACAACAATTAACGAAAAGGCTTTGCTTAACGAGATAACACTTTGGGCAACCTCTAAAGTGCAGGTGGCTCCGGGCGGCGGGCGAGGAGCTCGCCCTCGGCCCTCGGCCCGGCCACCCGATGCGCGCCGAGAAAGCTGCGGGGCGACGTGCCCGGGTGGAGTGGGGGGATGCCAGGCGGCCGGGGGACCTCCTAGAGCGGGCCCAAAAAAGTCGATCCCCGCCGCACGGGCGCCATTGTTCGCGGGCTGTGCACCCCGAGCCGCGTCCATTGAACGGCTTTCGGTATGGGCCTTATAGAGGCCGCGGGCCCGGGCTTCATTTCTCATCGCCGCTCCCCCGGATTCCCCGGTGCACAGCTACGGCTGCCAGCCGATCGTGTGGGAGCTGTGCCTTTTGTGCGGGCCGGCGCTCGAACGGGTGGCACTCGGCCGTGTTTTGATTGGGGCCGATTCTCACGCGATTTTCCAGTTTATAAGGGGGTTTACGGCTCGATTCCGACTTTTCCTCTTTTGTTGCAGATGGCTTTTTTATTCGGCTGCAGCGGCGGGTGTGGGGGGGCGCGCCGTGGCACACTGCCGACTTGATTTACTGCCGTTTGTTTTGAATTCCAACCCAAAATTGAGTTCCAAGTCGAGCGTCGCGGTGTATTAAAGCCCCTTTATCGCAAAGGGTCTGGCCATCTTTTTTATCCGAACGATTGTAGGCCGTATATTGGAATCGGACAATGGGACCGCGCAGAGATCGCATTGATCTCTGTAAAATTATTTTACGCAAAGGAATTCGTATGGAATAATCCGTGGCGATGATTCATTCGAGGATTCTTCAGATTACAAAGAAAAACGATTATTTTTTTTATAATATCTCGACAGATACGAAAAATTGATTTAATGCATCTCAAAGACTCTTGTACACGGCACTTAGTTGAGCAATCGTGCCCGACTGATTCGATGTAACCGTGCCGGGACGAGCCTCTTGGCAACTGCTTGAGCACCACTCGATAATAAATTGCATTAGCCAACGAACCGAGGAAGAGGTCGAAACAGTGTCAGATGTGACGGGAGCAATTGGAGCACCCTCGCGACAAGCAAATTCAATTGAACTCGTTGAAGTCCCGGGCCGCGCAAAAAGGGCAGCGCCGCGAAGCCCCATAGACCTCCGAGGAACTTCCCAGGCCGGTCAGCTGTCAATCACGCGGGAGCGAGCAACTTCCGCGGCGGGAGCGATCGCACGAAACCCAACACTGACGCCCTGTCTGCCGGATCGAAATCCCGTATGACACTCGGCTCGCGCTGCGGCACACGGGTGTAAAGGGCGTGATTTGGAAAAGGAAATCGTCGCTTACGTGCGCGCGGCTCGCCAAGTGTAATTCGAGTGGCATGTTTCACGCCTTCGAGGGCGAGCGATATCGGTGCGCTCTCTCATGGATGTATACCGCTGCCGATACCGCCTTATGGGACACGGGAGGCAGGTTCGGAAGCAGGACTTCCTCGAGGGTCGCCTGCGGTGGTCTCCTATAGCTTATGCCCTGAAAAATTCTTGCTTCCCCTATGAATTATTTATTTTTCCGGTTTGGTTTCTACCCTTCAAATGTTTTACATAGCTAAAACACTGTGGACCACCAAGAAGTGTTCGATTGAAATCAAATGATATTGATCATGCTCAAATATCATTCGGATATTTTTACGTAAACTTTCACTACATACGTATGCATTCACAAGATAATTATTATTTTGATCTATTCAATATTCATGCAAAGGTGTAGAATTGTTGTTAATTCAATATTATATTCGCATTAATAAATCTAGATAATTCACAATCATTTAATGAAGTGAATGTAATGAGTGCTACATAACTATGGCTGAAAACTTCGGTAATACTACTACCATTACGTACCTTGCATAAATGCATCTGATGCTCCAGGACGACAGCGTTAATCACGTGGTATCTAAAAAAGGTAAATTTTTAATTTATTGGGAGAACATTAACCATATGCGTGCGAAAATGGTATGCTGTTAACATAAATTTGTGAGTAATTTGCATCGATTGCAATGATTGATAAGTAGAACAATAGTCATTCAAGTTAAATATAAAGTGCACACAGTTGAAAGTACATTATGCAAACGCAGCGTAAAATATGATAAAAAGGAAGTGTCAGGCTTTAAAATTGTAAGTTGCCAGAATATTGAGTGTATGAATTATTTGCTAATTAAATTACCGTTAACTTCGGGAACCGTTTCACAATAAAACTTCCTGCGGCTAATTAATTGGGCAAATTAATCGGAGACGGCTTAGCTCGCCCCTTTATGAGTGTCAAAAGCCGCATTTCGACCTTTAAACGCTGGGACTCACAGGGAAAACTATCTTGGAGCAAGCGACCTAATTACTTTAACAACAATTGCTTCCATAAAATGTAATTTTAGCAAATTCAAAGGGCGCACTCGTATTAACCGAGGGACCCGCGGTATGAAGGTGCAATTTCCCGGGTTATTAAGCGATTGTTTTGTAAAAGTTATACGCCCAGCCGGAAACTGCGAGTTTTTAAGCACGCGATGCTCGTCCACAGGCTCCGAGACAGCCTCCCGAAACTTTGTTGCGCTTCATCGCGAAAACAATCGCTGCGAGTGCGGGGCGCAACGGGGAAACAATGGCCAAAGTACTAGCGTATCCCTCGTAAACAACATTCGCCCGGCGTCATTTTCCAAATTTTGCCTAAAGCCCCTGAGCGGGACTATTATCAACTCCCCTTAACTCCGTAACTCCATTGCTCACGTGACAAAAACAAGCAGCGACAAAACGCGACCCGCCACGGCTTTCCAATATATACGTATAGAAGGTGTGCCTAGTAGCCACGGCGCTTGCGGGCCGGAACCGGCCTCGGGCCGCCATCTATCTCGCGCTTCAAGAAGCAGAGTCACGCGGGCCGCTGGCGGCGGGATGGGGAAGCGCCCAAATATTTTCCTCCGCCGTGAAACCGGAGACGCTTTCCGAATTATGAGGAAAATCTCCCGCGGCGAGTCGCCCGCCACCCCCGAGGAAGCGCTCGCTCTTGGGTGTTCCGCGCCTATTAAGCTCGTCCCAAGCACAATGAGGGGGGATACGCATCCCCACGGCTCGGTCCTGTGTCCCGGTGGAAGCCGGTAATAATGGCGGCGCGCCATACAGTACGACAATAATGACGGTCTGACCACGCGCGCTCGTCTGCTAGTTTCGAATGTTTTGGTAATAATCGGGGGGTGCGGAGGAGAGAAAGGTGACAGGGAGGACAACAACGGTGTACGTCTCAATGTTTTGCCCTCTCGCTTCAGCTGTCCCTTGTGCTCATTGTGGCTCGTGCGCTTGGGTGCGCCAGAGCGCGCGACGTCTAGGGCGCGTATTTCTCTCCCGACAATGAGGGATCCCAGGCGCGCGCCGCTCGCCCCGTGGCTTGAGTTCCTCTCAGGCACGAGGATGTGCCGCGGACGATGCCTTATATACAGTCCTGGTCAAAAATACGGGCCCTCGGGGGAGCAGTGACTTGTTTAATGCCCGTGAGATGCGATGCCGCGTGCGCCGACTCGGGAATTCATGCGCGTCACGCTGGAATTTCGGTTTTTAACTTCTTAATGAAGCTCATGCAGGCGGCTCTACCAAATGGTATTTCTTGAATTGTCCTTTGTATGCCCTGATGACGATTCGAATCTGATTTGAAATTTATACTCTTTAATTGTGCGCAGAGTATTAAATAGAATGGTTTTTTGTTTCCGAGCAAATTCATTCATTTCAACGAGTCATTTTTGGATACGAGTGTGTGTATTCAAGGTTCGATGTAGTGTAGAAAGTATTTTCGCACTCGTCCTTTAATGCATTCAATAATAAAATAAATAAACTTTTTCCTTACCGTTACATTATGGAAATTAGTAATTCAAAATGAAAAATATTCGAGTAAAATGTAATCTACGTTATAGATTATGGTAAACTGCATTGCGTAAAAGTTTTATTGCACATGTAATATATTGATTACACATGTAGAATTCTATTTGAATAGTTGTTATCTTTAAAAAGTAATAGCGATAAGAACAGGATGTCTATAATAATGGAATAAATAAAATGTTTCGATTGATTGAAAAAGAATTGATAAAGTTTTGTAAACCTATATTACACCTTAGATATAACATGAAGTCAATTGTAACAGATCAGAAATAGTTCAAGTAATCACCAACAGTAGTGAATATTGAACTTGTAATTCAAAGGTTTTATCTCGAGCTTTATCTTAAAACTAAAAAACTTTTGCATTAACTGAACCGCTCAACACCCCTCGGCGATCCGACACTCTCCAGACTTGCTCTAGATTTCCGTTGGGACTGTACTCGTCTTATATACGTATCGTCGACCTAGAGCTCACGGTATACGTATATGCTTAAGCCTCTTTCTTTTTTGCTCTTTTTTCACTCTACGGGCATCTCGCTCCTTTCTCCTCTGTCATTCTGGTCCATAGAAAAAGTTTGCTCTTTTGTTGAGCGCTTTAAAATCCGCGCAACCTGCGCGACAGTTGCGGCTGTAAATGGTCTCCGATGCGCCCGCGCGCGCTCACGCACACTGACGTCGTCGGGACGCTCGTCGAGAGAGAAAAAGAGAGACAGACCGAGTTCGGGAGGGTAGAGAAATGCTTTTACCTGATCGATCGAGGATCCAGGGTATATCCCGCCGTGACAACTCTGAGGAGAAAGCGAGAGGGGCGGAAAGCAGGTCTAGGTTCATTCATACAAATCGATTCCGTAGAATAGATGAGCGACGAAAACAAATAAATATATAACTTTTGTTTGCATCGCGGACAGGCCTATAATGTGAAAGCGTGAAAATAGTTGTGAAACGGAGTTTAATCTACAAAAATATTGTTGCACCTGCAGAACGAGAATGGAAATTACCTTTTATCGCATATGTACGGATTTTATATTCTATGAAATAATTTTCATCTGCGAATTCAAATGTAAAATTACCTTTATTGTTCATTAGACTGCTTGTTTACATATTTATATATATTCATAGAATAAACATGTATACGTTTAATTAGGCTGTAGCTCTTAGTTGATCTATGTATAACATTATAGAAAGGAGAGTTTGCAGAAAAGTACTAATGTATATAATTTATGTATGTAATATTGTAAAAAAATCGACTACCATAAAGTTTAGGATATGAAAGTAGCAGAATAGCGCAGTGTAAAATATTTTATACAACTTTTTCATCCTTTTTCAAAAAAATATTAATCTCCAGTTTGTTTTACCATGAATGAATGCAATTTTTATGAGAAAATTTAGGTATGTATTAATACAAGCTATGTACAATAAATACTTTGATTACAGATATCCAGCGAGATTTATATCCACATATATGAATCTTTACTTGGCTATTAATAAAACTTTCAATTCACTAATTAAAATTCTATGCAAATCAACCTTTTATGATTTTTTTTTTATTGAAAACTGATATCATCGGATTCTATTATATACCCAAATTCAAGGCTCTAAAAGTTTTAATGCACAGAGGACATCGCGGAGAACACATAATATTTTTGTAGTTCTCACCAAAGTTCTCGATCAGTTCAGTCTTGATCTCCGCACAGGTATCCTGTTGATCCTATGCTTCGACGAAAATCACTTAAAAAGTCCTACCCTGACGGTTTTCTCTCAAAAAGTGGAGTTTGAAAATACAAACAAAGAGTCAAAATGATTTACCGTACTGTTTATGCATTTGACAAGCATCCAAGTTTAGTTTAGCCCGTATTGGAGTGCGCGGAATGAGATGGAAAACTCGTTCCGTGGCTCTGCACATATCTGAGGTGGCCGGACGGATGAAAGAGCAAACGAAAGACACCTCGTGAGATAGTGGGCATGCACACACGTATGTGCCGGGAAGTAATGCGGCGATGAGGATTTTCCGAGGGGACAGGTCGAGGGACAAACGCAAGCGTTGCGGCGCGCGTCCGAGCAAAGGATCAGAAGACGTGACGGGATATGTTTATTCGAGGAGGGCGCCGGCACCATATACATTTCGAGAAAGAGGGACTGGACTGGAAAATATTTTCACGCGTGCGCCGCACGCGTATATATATACACGCGTTGGCCCTTAGATATAGGGTTCTTCTCTTTGTTTTTGTCGGGTCGCTGCATTCTGGAGGCTCGGCATGCATCGTGTACACGTTATACGTCCTCGCCCCTCGGGACCGCGGGACGTGTTTGTACGAGTTTTCGTTGCATTTGATCTGTGCGCGCGAGAAGATCCCTCCACTTCTCTCTCTCTCTCGCTTTTTTTTTCTTCTTTCTCTTTGTCAGGCGTTGGAGGATAAGGTTGTCGGGGAGCCGGCAGGGGAGTCTATAGACCGAGGGGGACTCTCGTTCTTTTTTCTAGTTTCTCGGTATTGGTTTCTCGTTTCAACCCTTCACTTTAGAGGGTGGTCCCGGTAACTTACACCGGTGCTCCACTTCTTTTTTCAGGGGAATCTTATTAATGGCTGATTGTGAGATTTGAAGAGCGCGGGGATCGAGGGATGAAGAGGAGCTGTGAAACTGCGGTTGATATGAGGGTCTTGATAATCTTCTCAGCAGGCCTCTGAATATAAGGAAGGTTATTTAGAAGATATTAGGGGAAAAGTATAAAGGTTCATCTGGAGGTAAAGCGTACATTTGATATGGATTTATTCAATGGAATGGAATTTATTCTACAAGGTAATACGATATCCCAATGTTGCATTTATGACATTTAATAATTTTGAGGATTAGATTACTTGATTGTCTGTTTTATACAATTTTATACAAAAAAGCTCTATCCTAACGGAAGCGTCATAAATAAAACAACATAAACTTCTTCAATCAATACTATAGTTATTAAAAATTCAGTTTATTTAAATTTGTTGTTCTCTTATCACAAACTAGTGGTATAACAGTATCTTGTACTAAAACAATTGCTTGTAACTGTTTACATAAATAAAAACATTAAAATATACACATGTGACTAAAAGAAATTTAAAGCAAATTCAAACAAGGAAACGGCTAGAAATTTTCTGCTGATTGGATTCTGGTCTTTGAATCTAGTGGGAAACTCAATTATCTGGCAACGCAATCTGTACGGTATCTTGATGGAAATCCAACTGGAAAACCTACGAACATAATATTTATTTCAACATTTGTACGTATATACAGATGTAAACCTTAACTGAAAATGAAAGATAATATCGTTTTACTAATATTTTATTCTTAATATTGATATTTAATATTTATTTTTTTGTATTTGAATTCAATCTTACAAGCTAATATGTAGTAATATAAGCTAATGAATATCCAAGGCGATAATTAATATTTAAAATAACAAAATCACCCCCGGAGAGAAGATTAGTTTTTCAAGTTTTACATTATACCTGTGTATTTTTGGTTAAGTCTGGTTTAGTTGAGTTTTAGTCTAAATATTCATTTAGAGAGAATATATAGCAGTCTATTTTTATTGGGAATTCGTTGTTCTTAAAAACGTGAATCATTGATCATAACAAGAAGTAGAAATAACAATGTAGACTTTGAAAAGGTATAAATCAATTTGATAAAAAAAGAAATAATATCGTACGGCCGAATTTCGTTAATGTGTTTCTTAATTAAATAATAGTGGCAAGAGTAATGCGAAGCAATTTAGAATTGAATAGACGCCGAATTTTTCGGTCACTCCACGCATGCAGGAGGTTCGGGCAGCTTGCAATAAATTCTGCCGGGCCGGCTCTTAAAAGACCCGAAAATGCAAATCACGATAAGCCCGGGACAAAAGAAGCGTCTCAATTAAAGGAGAAAAAGAAACGTCAATTTCAACGTCCCACTCGTCGATCGAATAAACGCTCGCCACGTTCTAATCTCTAGGCGCGCATCCGGCTCTCGGGGGCTTGGGACAGTTAAATATCGACGCCTCCAATCTAAAACATACATATAGCGGGCGCGGGATACGTAGGTCGGGCGGCGGGACCCTCGTGGGCTTCAACCAAATCGTCTTAATACGTCAATCAAGCTGCGGGTCAGCCGCGCGCTTAAGGCCTCGACCGGAAAATTATACGGAGTTTGGAGCACACGCGCACATCCCCCCCTCCCCTTACGGGGAGAATACAGGATAGAGCCGCCGGCCCTCGAAGGCCCCGTCGCCCGTCCTTCAGAAGTCAGCCCGCATGACGATTAAACGCCCAAACGCGCCGTCCAGACTATGTGATCTACGGGTGCTTTGTTTGAAAAAAAAAAAGTTGACGATAAAAGTTTGAGCATAGATTACATTTATTTACGCCCGCGTTCGCGATTAAAAAGACCGAGGCGGAACGCTTCCAAAGAGGACTCCTCGATTATCCTATCGATGTATTTATAGTGTAATATTCTACGAGGAAACGTAGATTATAGGGGCGACGGGAGCTTGCGTACAGTTGCGGGTCGGTCGTTAAACAGTCACAGCATCTTTTTCATCACTCTGACACACCTGAAGGAGGAGAAAGTGAGTCATTGAAAATAGTAATTTTCACAGTTTGAAATACTAATCATTGCGGTACTGCAGTGATTGGTAAATTTTGACGGCCACGATCCAAGGCTCGAACAATAACTGGATATTTAATTGATTCTGGTGGAAAAATTACTGGGTTTCACCGAGTGTGTAACATTATGTGTAATTGTAATTGTATATGTTTGTAACACAAACATACAAATTAATTACTTATCCAAATTACCTTCACTTTAATTCTTGTATTCTAGAAATATACTCGTTGCAGCAATGTAGAAAAAGTAGTCCAAGCCAGAGGTCAAGTAGACGTTACTTCAATTTTCTAGGTTAAAAATGATCGAAACTTTGCAACTTCTGATGAGCTACGGACATATTGGTTTGGAATTTAGATCCACAAATACATATATAAATCGCAAGTTTCTTAACGGCTTCTTATACACAGTTCTTGCCCCGAACGACTACTTGCATATTAGCCAAGGGACCCTCGTAAAAAACTAGGGAAGAAGTTCGCCGAGCTCGTTAATTTTCCACCGGGGGACGTGCGACTAGATTGCGGAAGACGCGGCACCGGAAACCAGGCAAGGGCTTCAAAAAAAAAAAAAGAAAAAGGTGCCTTATCGCCGGCGAGCATCGAGGGGCGGCGCGGCGGGTTCCGTCAACCGCGACGCGTCGCGGGGCCGACGTGACAGGCGCGCCCCGCGGAAACGCCCGATCAAAATAATTCGAATTAATTTCGGGCGCGGCGCGCCTCGCGCGTCCGTCACTCAGCATCGGCGCGCGCCTCGGCGGTGCGAAAAAGGGAGGTCGAAAGCGCGCCGCCCGAGTAATTGCTTCGGAGGGCTGCATGCATGCATGCATGCACGGTTGACCCTTTCGGGACGAGCGGCTTCCTAATGGCATTCCCACGGGCGAACTCCATATTGGCAAGTCGAGGAGTCGAGAGATAATTCGGCCGGGGTGATAAAACTTCCGGCCCGTCCGAGGATCTTAACCGAGGGCGCGGGCAGGCCTTCTTTGTTGCCGGGGGCGCTTATCTCGGGAGCTTACTCTCCTTGATGTACTTCTGCTTCCGTAAGTAGGAGCGTTCACTTGTACGATATTAATTTGTAGCAATTAAAGGGCTCTTTGTGGGCCGCGAGCGCAACTCGTGGAAAGGAGGGACGGGAGAGCCGTTCCCCGAGCCGCGGCAGACACAGTCGGCGAACGAAATCAGAAGAGTGATCTGCCCCACGTGAGCGCTTCAAAAGTCTCCCATGAGAGCAAGCCGGCGGAAAAGCCTAAGATGAACCAGAGCCGAGCCGGAGAAAGACGGAGAATTACTGTCTCCCCTGTGTGTACACGTCGGGAGACCAGCTGTTTATTATGGAAAAATGTGCGAGTTTTCATCTCGCTCTCTCTTGCTTCCTCTTATTACTCTTTGCTCCTCTTCTTCCTTCTCTTCTATGGGTTCCGTTATGCATAATTCAATGCTTCGATTTGTTTTTCTAGGCGCCCGGCAAATCGCATTTGCACGTGTAAATCTTTGGCAATTCGTTTAACGGCCGACTACTTGTGTATTTCACACTGGCGAATAATAATATTTTCTCATGTTATCATAGAGTGAATAGAATAGAGAGAGGAAGTTTTCTTTCTTATGTGTGAAAAAGATCATGTATTCAAGTTGGCAGTGCCTTGATTTGAAACATAAAGCTTACGGTTCATAATTTCATTTTATCTCCTTAGTCAAATAATTTAAATCTTCGCAAATGCATTTAATCAATTTGACTGATTGCCTCAAATTCTAAAAATTAGGTTGCGCGCGTTCGCTCGGTCGAATTATGGTCGTGGAGATTTAAAAATGTCGTTATTGTCATTGTCATCATACACGCGGCAATTTGAATTGTTAATTTACATTCGGGCCAATATTCAATTTAACTAAGTGTAAATTAAATCGATAAGGTTCCAATTAATAATAAAGGAGGAAAATCCGATGTCGATTTCGATAAAATATGAATTTGGGAACGGACGCCTACCGAAACAATGTCCCCATAAACCTTTATCTTGCCATCGGACTTATGCCGTTAACAATCATCCTCGTCCACACCTTCAGGGACACTGCGGAAGAGGGACACACGGCCGATCGAGGCCGAATATTAAAGCAGGTGTCACAACAATCGATAGCCATCGGCTGGCTGGGACAAAGGACACCGGGCCACCGGGGCCCCGATCAACAACAATTATATCTTCCGGGATCGGCCCGCTCCAAATAGCGCCGCTGCGCGCCCTTTATAACGTCTTTCCTCCCGTATATACGTGTCCCCCGCTTTCTTTCGGCCCCTCCTTCGTCGAATCCGCTCGGATATATATACGTATAAACACGGGGCCGTATAAGCGTGCGCGCGAGGGTGTATATATGACGACGGGAGCGTCGGGTTTCGCCCTTGCCCGCGTTTTGACACCGAGACCCCGGAAGAGACCGAAATACCAAACAGCCGCTGCAACGCCTCTCGTGTGTCTTGCGCTTCTTCGCATTCTGATTCGGCGTCGCGTGTGAGCACATTATGCGCCCGCAGCTTCGCGCGGTGGAAGGCCGGAGCGAGGGACCAAGTGCCAGGCAAGTTCAAGACCGCAGCAACAGCGAGAGTGCGGGGAGACACCTTTGAACTTTTTCCAGTATAGGATTTCCTCTGGTCAAAGTATAATGTTTTGCGGGTAGATAATGATTTTGAGGGTATAGAATTGAAGATTTGATTTTATTTAAGACGGTATTACATGGACAGGTTCCTAAAGTTAATATTGTATCAGTAGTAAATAATAGCATTTTGATATAGCGATGGATTTTGTTTTAGGCATTCTTTTTGTAACTGGATTATTGTATTAATATCAATATGACTAGATCATATCGTAATTTAATTTATCGTTATTAAATTATCTAATTTATCTGATTTAATTTGTGTTCAAACGGAAAAAGTTAATTTGTTTTGCTATTTTTATATTTTTTGCAATACCAACTGTTGATTTTTAAAGCTAACACAGCAATTCGAAGAGCTATAAAGCACTTAAAAATTTAAGCCCTTCCAGAACAAAATACATCAAGCGGTTCAAGCTAAAGCCTTTGTGACAGTTGAAATGTTTAAATATCTTTTTTTATATATAGTCTTATATAATCAAAACTGCGAAATCACGGGCATTTATGTCCATCAACAAATTATATAAATACAGAAAATATTTTTTTTACGTTTGACATTATATTTTTTTTGTTTCAGATAATCAATGTTGGTCAATTTTATCAATGAAACATCCTCGCTAATGGGCTTAATCCTGGATTATTTTGTTTTTTATACATGATAATATTTCTAAAAGTCGCATTATTCCACTATTATAAAAAGATACTTTTAAATAATAAGGTGTTCTGTACTCCTAATTTTAACGTTTTATCTTAAAAAACATAAAACTGTGATGAAAGCATTGCATACATTGATCTGTAAATTTAAATCTCGATTCAATTGCGCATGAAAATTAAGCCTGACTACACAGGCATTGTTGTATGATTGATTGGTGAACATGGTCACAATACTATTTTGAATTTAAAACTTGAATGAATAATAACGAAGCTTAAGTAAATCAATGTAATTATTTGAAATTTTATCTCACATTAAATATGTCAAGCACGCTGAAAATATTTTTCTGACGGTGGGCCTGCGCGCGTGACAGGTCGATGCGAGAGCGGGATGTAGAGACGAGCGCGTGGGGAATTAGCGCCAAAAAGGGCGCCGCTGATTACTCTCTCGACTGATTTTGCCCTCGATTTTGCCGGATATACCCCACTGATCGGCCCCGATTTGCTAGCCCCGTGGTGTAACGCGACCCCGAGTACCTCGGAGGTGAGCGAGCGAGGGAGAGCTGGACCGGTCACCCAAGCCCAGCTGCCTCGACGACGCCCGGGATCGCGAGGGATTCAGGCGAGTTCCCCGGCGGGATAGCGCAGCTGCCGACAAATGGGATCACTGCGTTTATAAGACGCGAGGCGGAGGACGCGATTTAGCAGGAGAAGCGCGTATGTTTCTTATTACATGACCTGGCTGCCTCTCCTGGGCGACGGCGAGGACCTGCGACGAGGCAGGACAGGGCGACCGGGGATCCGTGGCGGCCGGAAGCAGTCTGCTCCCGCAGAAGCACCAGGTCGCACATTAGAACACTCGCGCTCTACAAACACTCGTGTCTACTATAGCTGTAGCACTCGACCACCGGCGCAAATGTAACCGCAGACTCTCGCTTTACGTACAGCACTGCAAAACAAAATTGTACAATGGTTAAAAGAAAAAAGGGGGGAGGACACAAGACGGACTTTGATGCGACGTATTTTTCCAAAAAATACCCGTGCAGATGTTGTCGTCGGAGTGGGTGCGCCCTCAAGGAACGAATTACCATTGTGGATTTTGAGAAACGCGGGCGTTTCCTCGCTCTTGAATATCATCACCATAAGGACGCCCATATGCGATTATAAAGGAAGGGAAAAAGATCGAGGGGCTTGTTTAGATTGCTTCCGTGTTTGTAGAGGGAAGTGCTACAGAGATGCTTCTTGCGGGAGGATGCATTAGTCTCCGTGAGTTTGTTTTCTTTGACAAAGGAGCGTAATTACGAGTCTCCGTCCGCGAGCTCCTCGGCCCGGGCTTCCCAGAGCCCCCAGATCTCGAGTTCGCTTCTCTCGTACATGTATCCGTACACGCGGATAATTTTAGATCGCTCCAACGTCCGTACACATATCGAACATAATTCCCGCTGTTCGCAACTGCGCACAGTCGTTGTCCGGTAAACAACGGAAAAGGGGCCGTTAATTCGAAAGTTAAAAAAAAATAAAAGTTAGAAATAAAGGAAGAGCCGGGTCTAAGGGGCCGCAGGTAGGCGGGGCGGCCGGTGGAAAAAGGCCAAGCCACGGGCGCCGTTCATTAGTCCTAGGCCGGGGACGCGGGCGAAATCCGTTTGTCACGGTGCGTGTGTATATATATATCGAGCGGCCGGTGGCTCGGCCGGTGCCGCTCAGCCAAAGTCGCATTCCCGGTAATGCGCCCGGCCCGCGTTCCCACAATCGTCAAAACAATCATCAATCGCGAGGGGCGCCGGGATCACGTGCAGCCTCCGATATGGCGTCTCCCCCGCTGAAAAATGCCGGGGGGTTAATTGCCGTAAAAAATGAGCGGCGGGCCACACGTACGTACACACACAGACACACACTCGTGTAATTTTTTTTGCGGGCCTAGTCCAGAGGGCGGGAGGGAGATCTCTGCCCTTAAGCGATATTAATCGACCGAGCGTGCCCGCGATCGACCGAGGAGGCCACGCGCGATCGAACTTGCGGTATTTGCATTTTCCGATAAAAAGAAAAAAAGAACCTCGAGAAAATTCCGTTGGGGCACTCGTTAAAATGGCGAGTGCGGCCTGCGGGAGTGGGAGGGGCCGGGCGCACAAAGGGAAACAATCAATTTGTCGCGCGCGAGGCCGAGGGAAGCGGGCAAGAGTTGAGCGTAATTGCTTTCGCCTGCCTTTCGGCGGGAACTTTAATGCCCTCGGCGGCCAAGCCCTCCCGAACCCCATGGCACACGGCTATTCCTCCCAATGACCTGTCCCGATAACAATTCCTATTGCGCCTGCCCGCCCCCTCCCGCCCTCCGTAACTGCGCAACCCCCCGTAGGCCCACCGCAAGCAAGCCGAGCTTTATTAGGGGTTTATCATTTCCATGGGGAATTTATGCAAAAATACCGCGTGGGCATTCATCAATTTCGACACTATCGCTATTTGTCGAAAAGTTTATTACTCTAGGGATAATTAGTAAAAGGCTTTTAGACATTGGATCATATATGGTGTCTGCAATATTAAGTAGAATAGACGCATTACGATGTAATTACATGGTAGATTATAGATGAAAAAATTCACTGGTTTCGTAACCAATTAATCATAGACAAATTTAGTAAGTAGACGTACATATTTCGTAATATGTCGTGACTATAAAATATAAATCTGTGCAGACTATCATATAATACATTATGTCTTCGTGCACGCCTCTCTAAATGCAACTTACGGATTAATACTAATAATTACATATTATATACTATACATGATAGTTACACGTGTATTATAGTAATATATCTATATTGCAATTTTAATTTTTTGGTTTTAGTTTTTAGTTTTATAAATACATATTATAAACTGTTTATTTTTCGTCACTTTGTAAAGTAATTAAAAGCTTAAGTTTTTATAAATTTCGTACATGTATCATTTTTATCAGCTGTGTAATGCACCTTGTTTTTAATAAATTTTAACGAGAATCAGTTATACAAAATCAGTACTTATATTTTAGCCGCAAGAGATCTCGTAAAAAATTAATGAAGAGGCTGATTAAGTCGATAATTATCCTGGATGATGCTGGGAAAATGTGTAAATATCGAATTATTTTCAACTGATTATAAAACTGGCTTCTGTTGAGTGCAGCCCCAACTCGCCGTGATGCATATAGAAGACGGTCTTATAAACATTATTAAACTTCTCCCTCCGCGCCGAGGAATGTAGGCCATAGGGCACTTCCAAAGTCAAACACGCGCAGCAATACCCGAGGCCTCGAAAATCTTAATCCTCGCGTGTAACACCTGCCGAAGTAATTAATTATCAGCGGTGGGGCCGAGAAATTCTGAGAGCTTTAGTAGCGGCGTCGGTGCACCGGGGCGACGACGCCGCTGGGCTTCCGTTCGTTAACTGCGCGAGATAGCGCCAAGTAGCGTAATGAGCAACTCGTAAAAATGCCGCACCGCCGGCACACCAGCGAATCTAAATTAAAAATAACGAGGCCGGGGATCGATGCGGGCCGCAGGCGCGATTAGTAAAAAGTCGTTAACGGCCGAGGCAAAGGCTCCTTTAATGCGCCGCTCTCGCGCCAATCTCCCTTTCATCTTCCCGTGGAACTTATTAGAAGACGGATTAAGCGGCCCGGAGTCGCGGGCGAAAAGCGGCATTTTTTTCCCCCTTTTTTTTTCCATCTTTGTACAAGTTATATACGTTATTTTACCGGGCTAGGGCCGATGGGCGGCTCCGTTTTTTTTTTCCGCGAGACCCTCGCCGCCCGAGTTTGCTTTATTTTCTGCGGAGGGACGCCTTTCAAGGGGCCCCGCGGCTCCAAGATATCAGGGCTAATGCACCGAACGGATTATTTCCCGCTTGAATGGGGGAAAATTATCCTCCGCCCGGGACTTTTTAATAAGAAAGGATTAACATTTTCTATTTGAAGATGAGGGATCAGAGGGCCGAGAGACTCGGCGGCAGCGCCGCCGGCTTTGTGGGCGAAAGGATGTCGCTGCCGCGCCTTCATTTCACCCGGGGAATTTCGCGGGGCAAAAGGATGCAGATTCCGAATGCATCGATTCTCGGATATAATGCTCCGTGAAAGATATCTATTAAAATGGGGGATGCCTGAAAAGAATGGAAATGAATCGCGGGCGGAATTGAAAATTTTCATTGTTCACACTTACTGTATACCGCATATATAGTCAATTAATATAATTGGGAATCATTTTAATAAATATATCGCGTACAAAATGTATTAAAAAAACTTTGCTAAAATATATGTACCAGTCCACAATTATTCATTGGTTTAATTAATACATTTCGTAAATACCTATTCAACATTATAATAATTAGCAATTATTGATTTTGAATAATATTATAGCGTGCAGATAATTCAATAACAAGGAAATGTTTAAATTATACCAGCATACAATTCGAAAATAAAATAATTATATTGTTCATTTTATATATCTTGCATAAAGTATTTTTGTGTAAATTTAAAAATAAATGTGTACTAGTATGATTGCAATTTGCATCACGTGGACTTAAATATTTGATTTAACAGAAAATACATATATGCAAGTACATGGTTGCGGGCTGATAATAATTCGATCTGATGACGTCCGATGGCGAGTCAATTTTATCCTTACCGATTGAAAATAAGCGAAATGAATGGTTGGCGGTGGGCGCGCGGCCATCCATTGAAAAGAGCAAAAGGAACGAATTGAAAGATCCGCGCGGGGTTGGCGCAGCTAGACTGATAAAGGCGAGCCGAGTGGGAGGGGCAGATACCACCGAGATAAAGATAACAAAGGGAAAAAGAAATTAATAGCGAAAGGGGAGGGGGTGGAGGCCGAGGGTTCGAGATAAAGTGAGTAGCACGGAAGTCACGGGCGGGCCCTGGCGGACCTATCATTAACGCTCATTCATCGGCGGCCCCAGGCCCGCCCGCCCCCGGAGCATACACATATATACAGGCGCGCGGCGAGATGAGAAAGAGCGCCGCGGCGGACGGCCGTCCAATTTGCGGGCGCTTTAGCGCGCAAACAGGCCGGCAGGGGGCGGGCGCGGCTCTTTTGCATAAGGCACTTTCCGCCCTCGGCCCGCGCGGCGATTGCACCTATTACCAAGGACACAAGCTCGGGCGCGGGCCAGGTGTAATCCGATTGGCCCGCGGGCGCTGAACCTCGTTAAACGCGAGGAACACGGCCGATCCGCGCGGGCGAAAAATGAATCCCCAGGGGCCTCGCGCCCCCCGAGACGTCCCCGCGTAACCCGGTTAGGCACCCGGGCCCGCTCGGCCTTTTTGCCCCGGCGAATATTAGCGGCAAACTCCCGTCGGCGTCAAGCGGCCGGCGAAATTGAATTTGGCGGGATTTTGCGAGGTTATGTAGGCGCTCCGCCGAGCTACCGGCCGAGCACTTATATTCCGAGTTTGCCTGCCGAGTAATCGGATGGCCGCGCGTCTGTGTAGCGCCGGGGAGGTTAGGGCGGCCCGGAAGCGCCGGGGATGATGGATCGGCCGCGCCCTAATGAAAAAGACCGCGGCCAGGGCGTTCCCGAGGGCGCACGAGCGCAGGTGAGCACCGAAAATCCGGCGGCTGAGAGGTGCCGGCCCTCGGCAGCTCCGGGCACCTCCTTCCGCGCGCTGTATGTATATACACGCGTATATATATACATGCTATATTCGCTTAATTAAGCGCTCGTCCGCGGAGTAGGCCGGGGGCCGGGAGGAACTTTGCCCGCGCCGCCAGCTCTGACGTGCATTACAACGTAGGAGGCCCGGGAATTATTCGGCCGGGCGCCCGGGGAGCCCCCGGAACGCTAAGTCTAATCTGCGGGTTAATTGGGAAATTAAATTCGGCGGGATTGGCCCTCGCGCTCTCATTATTTACGAGTGCGCGGGGCTTTAATTAATCGGCCAGGGGTGGGACTTCTTTATCGGGCGGCGCGACGCGCGCGGCCTCGTTTTCGAGGGAATTTCGTTAGTGGGGAGGGCCGCCCATCTAGGCCCTTGTTTATTTTTCGCCGAGGGGAATGTTTGCCCAGGGCGCCCGTCCGCTTTTTGCGCCCCGCACCCTGTAATTTTTTGATGAATTTTGTCAAGGGATCCGGTAGGCTCTGCCGCATCCGTCTTTATTATACCGTGTGTTTGGCTAACGAGCAAGTGTTCGAGCTCTCTGTTTTCAAAACCACCGTGTGTACAGACACGCTGTCCATGCGAATCATACGGAGATAGTTTCGTTCAACTCAATTAGAAGCTTAGACTGTGTGTATAATATTTTTGCCCTTTCAAATAGGAAAAAAATGGTTCGGATGATTCACTTTACCAGGTGCGTGCGACTGTCTTATCGGACATTTCAGTGCTATCTTTGGGGATTATTTTATGCAGTACATTCTTATAGTACATATAATACATACAGAGATAACATATTATTTCATAGTAATTAATTTAGTATAAACATTTAAAAAACATTTTATTAAAACGTGAATGCGATTTGCAAAATTTGAATTTTTATCTAGTGTATGGTTGAACTATCATAATGAACATTAAATCGTATAAAATGGCCTTGTTATCATATAATAATAATATCGATATGTAATTAAAAAATAGATAATTATAAAATATTGATTATCAATTTTCAGTGATAAATATATTAAAATCTTTATGAGATATTAAGAAATAGCATTTAAATCTAAATTATACATTTAAATGAAAAATTGAAAAAATGAGAAATAATTTAACTTCATTAAATATGCTTGAAAAAGGAAATATAGTAAATGCGCTACATTGCGTTATTATCGATTTAATTTGCACTCAAAAGTGCGCGCTCATGCGTTTTACGAGGTTTATTTTAGTCTTGTCTTTCCGTAGAGTACTGTGATGTTATTGGAATCGATCACTGGAAAGGCTCATGCCGAGGTTCATGCACTAGTTCTCAAGGTATCTCTGCACTGCCGCCTGTGAAACAAATAAAAGGGCATAACCAATGACTAAAAAATATTTTTTAGTACATACATTTTTTTCCGCGCAAAAAAGAAATGGTGATCATGATTATGCGCATGGTTCATCTTCATAATCATATCTATGGTTTCCAATATTTAATTTCACTTGTACATGTAAATACAATTATAGTCTCTTAAATCAATTTTAAAAGTCAAGCAATTTACATTATTTTAGCATTACACTAAATTACTACTTGTTAAAAATTCGTATTTCTTGTAATATATTCACATGTTTATTTGAATTTATATATATAATATTATATTTTACTTAATTATTGTAGACTGTTAGCCATTGCAAATATATTTTCTTCTGAACCGTAACTATCTTTGCGCTTACTTCTGCTTCGAACTGAGCTACAAACGATTGGTGAATTCGACAAGGTTCTCTTGTACCTTGGTAACATTTAAATTATCATCAACGTTAAACAGTGTACACTACACATGTCTACATGCTCTCTTCCGCTTCCGTGACTCGCCTGGTCTTCTCGACTAGTTTGGTCTCGACCCTCACATACGAATCCCCCGTCCAGAGATTGCGCAGCTGCGCGGCTTTAACGCGGCCCTTACTCGCTTCGGCCTTACCGGCCAACTAATAAACGGCTGCGAACGCGGTTCCATTCCGTACCGTTCCTCCCTATTTCACGTGGTCTAGTTTCTCTGTTCGGCTTCTCTCTCATTAAAGTTCTTCTCCCTTCCTTCCCGCGGCTACTCCCTCGTTTAGCCCAGTATCTTGCCGGGTACTTGCCAACCCCGTGTCCTTTTCTTTCCCTCTTTCCTCTCTCTCTCTATCTTCCTCTCGACCTCCTTTGCCCCTTTCATTTCATTCCCGTCTAGCCACCCACATATCTTTTCTCTTCTTTACCCCAACGTGTTTGCACTTTTTGCTAGAAAGTCACGCCGCACCGTCTAGAGCCTGCGGTGCATAGCCTATGTCTTTCAACTTCTAATCAGTATGATGCTTTAAGGACACACGAAAAATGAAAATTGAAATTTTTTCCAACATCAGACAGAATTAAAAACGTACTATTGTACGTATTTTAAACTATAATAAATGAAATCACAAATTGAATATTTTTTCATTGATCATAACATTTTTTAGGATTAAATTTATAATTGTAACCATTGCACTTGTGTTTTAAAATGCGTGCTAAATCGAAATGCCAAAGAAATATTATATACTATTTATTTACCTAAATCTCAGATATTCTGTGTAACCTAGATTCTAACACCCTGAGTAATCTACGATGCGATAGGTTAGGACCAGGAGCAATGATTATGCACCACGAAGTACTTTGGAATGTATGCAGCAACCTCAACAGCCCGAACGAAAAAGACCGCATTACCCTACAGCCGGCCGAATCCACAGACATGAAGGCCGCTCAACGAGTTTCCTTTTCTGAAACTAGCTGATTCCTGGTTTACCTACATTTAAACTCTTGGCCTGGCGCTGCATTAACTAACCTCACAAACGTCTCTTTTCACTAAATTATTTTAGAAAATATCTGCGTATTTATATTAATTCCATATATTATGTTATTCAGTCCCTTCTATCCATAACATTATCTTTGTAAACTAAAAGTTTTATATCACACAGTAATTTTACTTATCAATGCATGTTAATCAAAATAATTATCGAGTTAAATATTTTACCAAATAAATTTTTTACTAAAAAAACTAGCTAGTATATAAAAACAGTCAATTTGGTCTTTTGTTCGTATAAATTTTGTTTATTTTTTATTGAACACATGAAATATAATGTAAATTGTATTCGCTTAAATAATAATAAGGATTTATCTAAAAAATCGTGTAAACTTGCCAGTAATTTCTGTAGAAAGTTAAATTATCAATAGAAATACAAATCCTGTTTTAAATTGAAATTACACACAAGAAACAACATTAAATTTAAGAAGTGCGGTTTATTGTTATATCTGAAAATAATAAAATACATCATATCCATGCGGGAACTAGTGCATCGAACATCCGCGGATGACTATACTTGTGCACCGCAAGGCGCCGCGCTAGTAGTTTACAGATTGCGCGCCACCACCTGCGACTAACTCCGCCAGTACTACTTTGTATACAGTATGTACGCAGTATAAGAGATACTAGACAAAATATTTCATGCCTTTATTCGAAATAAAAGAAAATTTAGGGTTATAACCAGAAAATATAAATTTTCTTCAGTTAACCAAGCCTTTGAAAATGTATTTTTATTGTAACACACTTCGAAACAAAAGCTTACTCAGCATAAATTGAGCATCTATGAAGCAATAAAAATCTGTGAAATATACATTTTAAGAAGAACAATCTAACTTTTTAATTTCTGTACGTGGCTTTTGAAATAAATTTCGAGCAGGCTACGGCGGAGAAAGTAGCGTACAACTGCGCATTGTTTTACACACATTTCGAACCGAAAGTATAACCGCAACGAAACAAGGCGCGGAATAAGTATCCTTCGAGAAAAGTGCAAGTGCTCTTTGCACCAGCAGATCACCTTCGGTTAACGAATACTTGGCTATAATAAGTTGAGAGTTGCCGGGGCTCTCGAGCTGCTCCCCAGCTAAGTAGCCAAGCAGATACATTTAAATGCAAAGTGTTCGGTGCACCCGCTCTCCCGTTACCCCGATGAAGGCCAGCTGCGCGCGCGCGTTTCCGAATACGGTCCATTACCTCCTTCATTAGACTCACGCTGCACAGCCATATTATTCGCCCTTACTCGACCCCCCCCCCCCCCCACCCCATCTGTATACTTTTCTTGTGAACGTAAACAACCAAGTATTTCAACCAACTGCATATAGCGCATTTTGCAACATGCCCGGGTGTTACGAGATACTGATTTTGCATGATACTTTGGAGCTTGTTGGATTTCGGAGTGTGTGACAACAATTGGTCCGATAGAAAGAGTACGCAACGTGCGTTTGTGAATCTAATGTGCATTTTCGTTAATATGCCAGAGAGTATAATTTTAATCTAGAGTGTAAAAAGATATTCTCAGGAAATGTGTATTCTTTTAATTAAAAAATTTTGAATTTACTTAGCATTACAGAAAATAATTGGGGAATTTTATTGTTCAATCTAGCAAGCGAATGAAGGGTAAAGCTTTAAAAATACAGTATTAAGTGAAACCTTATACTTTTCATACTTAATTAAAAATGCTTTTTAATTACTGCAATTTAATCAGTGACTATCACAAACACCTGAACAAGTTAAATTGCAACTTTATAGATTTTCTTTAGAATTATTAATGAGTTGACCAGGTAAGCAGTTAAATATATCTTTTTGCACAAGCTAGCTTCTTCAGCGCTATAAAAAATCTTAGAGGGTTGAAACGTATTTGATCATTTTAAAGTTTTATTTTAGTTATTTATTAAAACAATTTAAAAACTTATATAATGGTTTATAAACGTAATTTCATTTTAAGGCAAGCTAACTAAGTTCATATTTATTTTGAAATTCCAGGGTTTATATAGGTCAGATCATTAATCGAATTACGTAAGTGGAGAAATGATTTTTAATGCCCGCTGAACAAGAGCGAGGCCGAACCAAATCAGCATTTTTTTCTCACGCTCGTGATTATCCGACCAAGTGGCCAAAAAGAAGATGAGAAATGCAAACGGATAGAATCCGAGTAAATCGCGCTCTTAAAACGGGTTTCACCCGGGAACTTGATTGTTCCGGCCCGAAACAAAGGGACGCGCGCGACAACTCGGGCCGTAAGTAGTCGTCGTTGTCGCCTTTCCGCCGCTAACGAATCTCGAAATTGCCGGGACGGGCGCGAAGTCGCGCGAGAGCCAAGCGGGAAAAGAATGCGGGGGAGAAGCCGACAAAGCGGCAGAGGCGCGAGTCGCGACTGCGTTTTTCGGATGCTTCTGCGAGCGCTCCTCGATTTTTGGCCTTTAGCTCGGGTAAAAGGAACGATTTCGTGAATTTTTGCGCGCTGCCTTGATGTGGGATTTGAAAAAGGCGATGGGAAAACCACGTGAAACTAAGCGACACAAAACTTTTTGTATGCCAAACAAACAAGTATTGCCCACGGAAATGCTCGAAATAATTGCAATTATACCATTTGCTTTTCTAGAATAAATATAACAACTTTTGCCGTAGGAAACGGAGATTGGATAGATGGATAGAATAATAAAGTGTTTATTTCCTATTCAGGCTCCAAACAATAGAAAGCTATATAACTTTTTTAATATACATTCGATTAAGTCTAAAAATAGAAACTGTGTTGAAAATTGAGAAAGTTTTTTTAGAGCCAGCGCGAAAATTTTATTATCGTATCAATTGTAAGAATCGAGTAAATCTATATTCCCAGTCGAGCTAGAAATTCTTTATCGAAACTTTATTGTGCAGCGGATGTATACATTATCAAAACGAGTTTCGATACCTCCGGAAAAATATGGTTATATTGCGCAGTAGATGTAAAGAGTACAGATACGCGTATAGAAGAGAAAATATGTTAAAGTGAAAAATGGCGATAACAGGCAATTTGCTGCATAATCTTGTGAATTTCTGACTAAATTTAACGCCCGGATTATTTTGACGTTTTAGATTATTTTGATATTTTAGCGAAGAAAGTGACTTTAACGGGAAAGCAAGAGTAGCAAGTGGAATATAATCTGGTGCTAAATATCAGCAGGGCGTGGGAATTAGCATTGCCGTTAAACGCCAGGTGGGAACCCATCAATTGTAAATCACAGGGAATAATAAGGGAAAACGTTCAATTCCGCGGGGCGAGGCTTCCCGCGGCACCTCCGCGCGAAAGTATGAGACACGCGATAAATCTCCTCACAGCTCGTCAGTCACAATCGGTTCGTCGGTCTCGAGGCCTTGCGCATAATGACGCCGATAACTCATCCGCGGGCGGATAGCGCAAAATGTCGCGCCGCCCGGGGGGCCCCGGGGGCTCCCGCGATTCCAATCAAAACTTTGGTCGATCATCGCGGCGCGTGCCTATGTACACGTGTGTGTGTGTGTGTGTGCAAAGCCGAGTACGCCCGTGACCCCGGCCAAAAATGACTTTCAATCGCACGTAGACGCGCGCCGGCGGAATCGCGGGGTCGAATTAGCGCGCGTGGGCAACTTCCTAAACTCAAACAAATGGCCGGCGAGAGGCGGGTAACGAGCTCGAGGGCCGCCCCGAGCCCGGGCCCATTCATAAGTTATAATGACTGTTAAAGGAGAGGAAGACGCGGCCTGTTCCAACTTCCCCGGCCGGCCCCCCCGTACGTATGTAAGGCGGAAATCCAAGTTCGCGCCCCCACCCCGGCAATGGCCGCCCGTCTATACCCCTGAGTTGGCCGCTTTTCCGGGGTGCACTTCAGGATAGCCGCTTGTCTGCCTTGCTGAATGGAAGCTTCGGCCTCGTTAAGGCCTCGGCCAATGATTCGCTTGGTCATGCGTATATCACATTCAACCCTAGAAATCCCGGCCGATACTTGGAGCGTTTTTACCGCCCTCGCCAAAATTAACTCGCTTTTTCAAATGGTCTGGGCGAAATATTGTGCTTTTATGCTGGAAGAAATCTAGACCCTCGTAATCCCTTTCAACTCTCGAAAAACGAATTAGAGAAATTCAACGATTTTTGGATTTAGAGAGCCAAAATCAGGTCTTTCCAGAAATTAATTAATCTAACGGTTTACAGATAAGGTAGAGTATTCTGATAATTAGTGAATTTTGAGCTAATCCATTTTTAGAGATTATAAGGATATCTGTGTGACAAATCATAAGAATATAGTTATGCGATCTAGTTTATATCACAACGTGTATTTCAAGTTGTATACAGATAATCTGTGGTATCAATTTTTATATTTATAAAACTGTAATATTTGAAACTTCTCAGAAGATGTATGCGATGTAGTTTTCTAACAAGGATGTCGTCATTTTACACGTATTAGCTATTATATATATAGTTGATCATTCAAGGATCTCTTAATTTTTTGCCAGAGTAATGCTGCTGTCGATATCAATGCTTCTCCGCTTATTTTTATTGTTTCCAGATAATTATCAGCTTCATTATCGGAGTATTTTTAGTTTGTGCGGTCGGGGTATATATAGATATTACAGGGGATAAAGCCGTTTTTCGCAGAGTGGCAAATAATTCACCTGGGCGGATCTTGATGACAGTTCCAAACTTTCGAGCTTTCAAGTCGTAACTACGCCAAGAATCGCTACTTTGGTAAAAAAGTTTCGCCGAATCACCGGAGTTGTTCGATTGAAACGCGCGGCTGATAACCAAAGCTCACGTTTCTCCCAAGGCGGTTTATACGACCGGTCTATCCCGCGGCTCGTTTATCATCCCCAGGGCGCGGCGGCCTCCCAACCGCATCAAAACTAACATTCTTCGGCCGATTAATTTTCAACCAAAAATCCGGGCGCCCGCGCGAGAAGAGCCGCGCGCGAGGCGCCGCTTAGCGCGTTCACCCGCAAGTAGGGAATTAGCAACTGGGCCCTGCGCCCCCGGGAAGACGAGCCCGGCAATCAAACATTAAAGCGCGCGCGAAAGTTTCTGCGGCGGAATCCTGTATATGCACGCGGGTGGCGCTGCCGAAGCCGCCGCGCGACGAAACTGTGTACATTGTACATGTCGAATTATACCCCGCCCTTGAAAGCCCGTGCGCACGAACGCGCGCGAGACTTGCATAATTTACGCGGGGCGCCCGCGCGCGCGCTGCTCTCCTCCGCGAACGACGCGGCTGCACGTGTAGAAATTCACTCGGGGTACCGACTTGAGAATGCCCCGAGTTTTGGGGCGCGAGCGCAATCGGATCGTCTGCACGTAATGCAGTGCCGTTCTTTTGTTGAGAAACTGCTGAGTTAGACTGGGGCGATTGAAACAGTTCATGTTCCGGAGGATTGATCGAAGTGAAAATTACCGAATCCCTGCGATGCGTTAGGGAGATTGCCGGGAATTTTTATCCGTCCGCGCCGCCGCCAGGATATGGTTTTCGTGGACTTTCCTTGTAATTTCGAGTGTCATTTTTTTGTACTGATTGGGGATTTTTCAATTAAACTGGATCTACAATGTTTTTCAACAAGTTTCTTTTTAATTCAATTAGTTTGATTAATTGAATGCTGTTGCGCTCTCGCGACTCTCACCTCGCTCCGCCTCGGAATACTAAATTTAATTAGAATCTATTTCTATGCATAATAATTGATTTTACTTGGAAGATTCAATTCTATTCATTAAATCCAACATATTCTTTTGCATTTGTATTAGTACGGAGAATATTTAAATACGTTGTTCGAAGGTTATCCGAACAAGCTGATAAATCTAGGAAAATCGAGTTTTATAGGTAACATTGTGTCAGTACAAAACGCATTTGTTGCCTATGCAAATAGCTTGTCATCACCAAGTTGAAATTTTAACGTGTAATACAATCTACGTAACCTAGACATAAATATGATATACTTAGATTTAAACAAAATTGGTTTATTATCAAGGTGTACGAGGGTTGAAAAAATTATAAATTAATTTTCACTGTAAATTGATCTTAATATTTAAAAATCCTTTACTGCTAATATTTTGCAAATATTTTAGGCTTGAACAATAGGATTCAATACAATACTTTATAAATTATTAATTAAAATTAATTAGGAAACAAGATAATACTACAACAAAGATTTAATTTGATATCCTTTTTCCTGTACCACGCATATACGTTTAAATTGTCTTCCAAAAACTCAAACAATACATTGTCATTATAACATTAATGCATATTTACATATATTTCGGATATTAATCTTAAAGTATTGTTCAATTATCAAGAAGTGTGGTTTACTGGAAAATACTGAGCAGTTTATACGTAATAAAATACAAATTGAAATTAAGAAATAATAACCTTAGAATTAAAAAAAAATCTATAAATCAAGGCGAAAATGTAATGCCCAGCCTGTCGATGCTTTTTATTAATATAAAACATTGTATCGAAATTGTATTGACGTTTTTCTGCTAATTCGACATCTTACCCTTACCGTACGCAAAAAAAACCTCGCAGAAAAAAGTTAATTATCGTATCTACGAAAGTGCGTTCTTCTTCCTCTGCTAGCATTGCCATTTAACTTGCAGTATGAATAAATAAAGTACCACTAAAATTACCGGAACCCCCACCAGAAAGTCGAGCACACGAGTACTTTAGCCAGTGTACTTTAGACCCTGGGAAAATGGGAGAACTTGTTAAAGGACGCATCGAGCTGACACGCGTAATCCCAGTGCGCCCGTTGAGAAGGGACTCGTCAAAGGCCAAAGGCCTCGACCTTCACCTCGCGGCCGTGTTTTTCAGCCGGGCTAATCAGGTGGGCCTCGGCCGCGGCTCGTCGGTAACGCATCAGCTGCTACGGGCATGATAGGGGCTCGCATCCTCGTGGCCGCGACCGCATCCGAAGCGCGCGACCGGGGCGCAGGCCAACTGCAGGCGGGAGCGGCCGCAGGTCTGCGGTGGCGCGCACTCGCCGCAATACCGGCCGAGGAGCCGATACGCCGGGGTAAGGGAGGCCGAAAGAGTGCCGGCACACACGCGCGTATATACGTATGTATTCCGAGGGGGGCAGTCCAAAGCCCCGGGTGGGTGGGGAGGAGAGGAAACAAAGGTATCAAAGGGGCCGGCGCGCGGCCCGCGGGAGGCTCGAAATAACAAGCCGCCTAACTTGGTAAGCCTCCGGGGGCCCTTTTTTTCCCCCCCCGCCGCCGCTCTCTTTGTCGCCCTCTCCTGCTTTGCATTCCCGCCCGCGCGAGGTGGGACTCGCGTGCACATGCGGATATATACACGCGGCCGGGCCGCCGCGGAGGATATAAGGCTAAGTGGCCGTCCTCGGGCCGCGGTGAATTATCACGCGGCCGGCCGGGGATATTGGCTCATTGTTGGGCGGGGAATCTATTTACGGGGGAGTGCAAACAAAGTGGCTAGCGGGGCCGCGAGTTGTTTATCGGCCGGGGCGAATATAAAGGCCCGCGCGGGGATTTATGACGGGTTCGACTGGCCGCGGGGGCCGACGACTCCCCGGCGCTATATTAGTCGTCGCGGGGTACATGTGCCTTCGCCCTCGTCAAATACACGCGCGCCCCGCATCGGGAATTTGCGGAACGAGGCGGGGGCCGCGTGAAAGCCCCCGCGGATGCCCAGGGATGGATTTTAAAAGGAGCGCCGGGGGATTGCCGCGCTCAAAATCAGGGCCGGAATATCAATGGGGAAAGGGCCCGATCTCTCGCGCCCGCGACTCTCCAAGCTTTTCAATCATCCGCCCCGCGCGCCCGCCGCCTTTCATCCCCCTATTTCGCTTTGCAATTTCTCCCCCTCCCACGCGCCCTCCGCCACCGCCGACGCCTTTTTTTTTTTCCCTCCCGGCCCGCCCGCCTCTTTATCATATTTTTGCCCCCGCCGCCTTTCGCCGCATCTTATAATCCCCGCCCCTGTTATTCCACACCTCGGCCCCGACCTTTATTCTCTTACGGCCTTTGCTCCTGTTCGCGTCGCGATGCGCTGCGCGGCTTATATTTATCCTGCCCGCGGAAGCTCTTCAATTTTATTATAGACTCTCGTGCTTTTCGTATACGGCCTCCGCACCTCGCGCTCTTTGTAGCCAGAGATAATAATGAATCATTCTCGACAATCATACGCTTTTCTATGGCTGCTGTATTCTCCGAAGTTTTATGACAGCGCGTTTCGCGATGAAATCGTAGATTTGGATCTTAATTATCCGCCAATGTAATCAAAATAATGCAGTTTAACAGTTACAATTTGGATCTACAAGTTATCATTATGCATGCTGATAACAGGCTTTTACGATATCGAATGACAGATTGAATCACAAAAAAGCTTTCAGAACTTTAAATTCATATTTTTCAGTGAAAAAAATTTATAAAGGAAGTCACGGCATGTTTTCACTTCGCCAATATTCTTGTCACACTTTGAGGCCTGTCTCCCTGCAGCACCACGGCATCGACTTTCCGAGGCAGCGCCGCACCTCTTAACGTACCGACATTTTCTCTTACTTAATTTCCATGCAACCTCATAATTCGTCTGTATAAAAGACACCTCAAGACACGACGTAACTTGACGAGGAATTTGAACGCTCGAGAAAACGGAAGCTGACCCTAAGACCGTTTAATTCTACAGTGGTGTGACGGATACCGTCGTAAAACGTTGGGAAATAACCCGACGAAGATATCCGATCGTCTACCTTTGCTGCGGCAAAGAAATAACTTATCGGGTGGGAGGCACCAGACTGTCGACCAAACGAATATAATTTCACAATCAAGAACTTTACAATCTGTTTTTTGATTATGAATAATGTTCGTTTTTATACATAAATATCAATTAGTATTCTTAAGATTTTTCGCGAAATGTTAACATGATTTTTCAACTAATCTGCAAAGATACGAGTACCTAGGTTTTCATAACGACTTTCTGTTGTACCTCGTTATTGTACTTCAAGATATGAGTTTCGTTTGAATTTAATGGTATTTTTAACATGCACTTGAATAAATTGCGATAATGGAGGTTCACGACTCATAGATTAAGGAACTTTTAATAAATGCAAATCTATCTTTTAAATTTTGTTTAGAACCAAATTATTAAATTTGCTAATAAACGAAAAGATTTTTTTTATTTCTATCAGTATTACAAAAATTTTTCTTTTTTTTTCTATGCCCTTGCATAATAAATTATACAAAATACTTAAACATATCAACATTCAATATATATATTTATGCTTCATTTGGAATCGGACATGGCCAGTTTGTACACTCAGCTGATCTACCAGTGGCGTCGCACGTGCAATTATTGCATTTAAAGTAGAAATCGGCTTCCGGTGGGCATACGTGTCCAGGCTCCCAGTTTGCTAAAGAAAATTATTTTTTGATATCGAAATTTATTTTGTATTGGCTAAATGTAATGACATTATATATTTACTTAAAAAATTAACTTAATTTACAAGACGGACATTAATTTTGTAGATTGCTTGTAATTCGGACCAAGCAATTTATTATAAAATATTAAAAATAAATAAAAGTTATTTTAAATATGCATATATTCATCTTTTTATTACAAATAAAAAAATTAGATTAATGAATGTTATCAAATAAAAATTATTAATATAAAAAATAGTTACCAATTTGTGGAGTATTACAGAGCATCATCGAACAAGCTGCCAAACTAGGTCGATTTTCGCGACGATGACAATAACACAGATTACAATCCAAATAAAATATGTCTGCGGGACAACCTTCTCTTTCAATCGATGAATAATCGACTGTAAATAAAATGTTTTATTATATTATTTCGTGATTATTTTTTACTTACTTAGACTGCAATTCTAATTTATTCGTTGATTTTTATGATTTAAGAAACTGTTTGTTATTACATTCGGTCAAATAAATTTTTGTGTTACCATTTATCTATGTATGTATATATTTGAAAACCTGCGATTTTTCAAAACTCACTTTTTTCTGCCCGTCACACCGAATAGTTCTAGTAATCTTTATATGGTTACATTTTTAGCAGTTTTATCATCTATTTTTATAATAAGTTTAAGTATTTGTTTTGTATTCTATTGGTAATATGACTATCTCCTAAATCTGTATATTTTTTTATCAAGTTTAAGATGATAAATATATGCAAGTTTGTTATATTTTTTCATTATCGTTTCATTCTCAATTCATTTACCGAAAATATTTTTAAATTAGTATAAATACATATTTTTAATAACAGGTATCTTATTGTTATTTCATTAATAAATTAAATATTGCTATAATTAAAAAAATCTTGAGTAATGGATTATAAACAAACGGTTATTTAATTTTATAAAATTATATAATTTTATGTACTTACAAATTCGTGGGCGATTCATGAAGAAATCGCTATATTCAAACCAGTTATCTCTGTCTGGACAAAATAATATTTAAATTAGTTTGTATTACCTTAATAATTAAGCTTTGTCACTTTATTACATTTATCATATTTTACTATGTTTTTTCACTAACCATCTATGAAAAGACCATCATGTGGATTTGGTCTTAGAGTGACAGTTGGACGTGGTCCATTGGGATCAAAACGACCTAAAGTACAGAAGAAAATTATTAATAATTGGTTACATAACAAAAATTAAATTTTTAATAAATTATGTAGTTAATGTTCACTAAAAAGCATTTTTTTACTTATTGTTTAAATATCTATCTCTTATTATATTACTCGTGAGTTAGTACTTAAGTATTATTTTTATTATATATTTTTGTACTCATACAGTTAATAAAATAAATGAAAGCATAGATTATATCTATGTAAAATCGGATATAAATAATTATTATGTCATTGTTTAAATTAACATTACAGAATATAAAAATGTTCACTACATTTTTACATTATTATAATTTATTTACTTACGTCTTGATGATGAACTGTCTGGTGAATGCCAACAGGAAGCAATTGACGCTGAAATTTCATACATTTAAATTCTATACTCAATCTCAATTACATAATTATGACATAAAGTGTATATTATTTTCAATATATTTAACAGATAATATTATTAAGTACAATACGTTATTAGTAATAATGCTTGAAAATTTTTTATGAGATCAAAATGAATTAAATACACATTACAAAAAGTGATTGGTACCATATAAATAATCAAAACAAACAGGAGACTAAATAAATTAGTGCAAATATCCTTATCAAGATATATAATGTATAAACAATTCATTTTATTTTCTATAATATAATATAAAATTATTTTCTACCAACTTACCTAACGCAAATAGTAAGATAATACTCAGTGAGAATTTGCCCATTTTATGTGTTCACTAGAAATGATAATAATACATATAATATAATGTTTTATATACATTATAAATTTATTAGTAATACACTTTTAAGATGCCAATTATGATTATTTATAAAACATATCCCCGTCTTTAAAATAATATTAATTTATATATAAAAAGTATCATTTTTGAGAAAAATTATTAAGAATAAGCTTTTATAACTCTAAATTATATATATGTACGTATAATCATGATTAACTTTAATTATAAATTGTAATAATTAAGAATGAGAAAGGAATTTAATGTCTTATTTACGTACAGTTATTAGTATTTCACCAAAAATATATCATATTTATATAAATAGTATATTTTTCATAAAACTTGTTGTGTAAAACCTGTTGAAGTATATGTCTAACTCAAATCGCCATTTTGTTTATAGTAGCATACTTATTTTTCATGTTAAATCGCTGGAGAGCTATGGGAATGATTCATAAGATTAAAAAATTGGTTTAACACGAATTAAACCAACGATAGTTGGAAAAACAAAAAACTGTGTCCGAAATGCTGCATTTACGCCATAAAAGAAACAGTTTTTTCCATCGAATTGTAACTAAAGATGAAAAATAGATAGATTCTGAGAATCCTAAACGTGAATAATGATAGGTAACACCAGGACTACCATCAACATTGAGTGTAAGAATGAAATGAGTGTGTGTGATGGAATCAAAAGGAAGTAGTATACTACAAACTACTCAAATCCGGCGAAACACCTAATACTGATCGCTACCGACAAAAAATGACAAATTTGAACCACATTTTAATCTAAAATAGGGTTCGCGCGTTTTCCGCCGTCTACAACATTCCATCCATTTTTCTAGCAAATTTCTGTTTTGATTATTTTTTTATTTAAAGTATTTAATTATTAAATTTTATATTATGCTAATTATTATTTGGTTTGAAATTACCCATACTTTTCCGGGAGGAGGGGGGTGATGTAGGTAGATGTGGGTATCGCATCTGCTTCCTTATCGGCTGTAGGGCCCAAAAGGTAAGGTGTAGGTACTCTCTTACCGACATATAATTTTTTGGATGTCTCCTGACTATTGAAATTTTACAATGACGATTTATAATACAAAATTTTCTTAAGGGAAATAAACTTTTTTGTCTTAAATTATAATATACCGAAGGGCGGAGTTAATGTAACTGTTGGAAAGATAGACTAAAAGGACCTGCCAAAATGAAGATAAGGAAATCCGTACTACGTGACAGTTGAGTTTATATCAAGATCAGTTTCAAAATTAAACGCCCTGTATCATTTCATGATGTCTGACATGAAGAGGAATTTTGAATGATGATTTATTTAGAATCGTTTAAAGTTATGTAGTAAACAAAAGTATATTTATTCTACCAATATCAGGATAATAATTGTATCTATAACCATTTCTTTTATCAAGATGAAAAACATAAATACAATAAATAAATAAATAAATACAGTTCATTATTAAAACTATATTATGTATTTTTAAAAATAAATAAACTATTTATTATATATCTATATAATAAAAATTTGCTTTTATAAGCAAACCATCCCTATCGCTGTGACAAATGAATATGTGATTTAAATTTATCATATCAAACGACGTATCTAATTATAAAAATTGCATTAACTGGCTTGCAATCTTAATAATCTAAATGAATTATTATTTTTATAATACACATTCTATAATCTGTTTAAAATAAAAAAAGAACGAGTAGACATCGATTTTTATCTCCGGTGTAAAAACCAATATTTGAATATACGGACGTCGAACAGAATAATTTTATGATCGCCTCCGAATTTACAAGTTAAATTTTATAGTTAATAACCAAGCAAGACCACCAGAAGCAGCGCGCGCCCACGTCCCGAATTTCGAGTTTCAATTACAGGGGGCCCCGGAATTTTTATTTAATTTCTCGACGTAAGAGAAAGACCGAATCCCGTGGAAAATATTGTCGGGGCCGCAACTTAATCCGTCGTTTAGGGCCTTATTTCGCGGGCGTAAAAAATAATCATGCCTGGCGAAATTTGCGCGCTCGACAAAAATCGGGTCCGCCGACGAGAATTTAAAGGGCCACGTTCAGTCGCGCCGATAAAAAGAAAATCGAGAGTTTTATCGTCTCATCGAACGCGGTTTGGTGATATCTTGCAAGTATCGACCAAAGAGTGCAAAAAAGATCCTTTGAGGCTAACGGCAAATCGGCGGTTGCAGCTTGAAAAATCGGCATCGACTTTGAAATCAGCCAATTGACTTTAATTCAAATGATCCAGTGTCAAGTTTGAAACAATATATTATCTTTTGATTATATCCCTTGAAAGGTATAGTCTAAATATTACAAAAAATATAATCAAAGACTTAGGGTTCATTTAAAACGTTTTTCAATTTTCATGAGTTGAGTCTTTCAAATTGCAAATAATCTACAATTTTTATGGCATTAGAGACATTTTTTTTCATTCATCAAAAAAATTTCTTGATATCTGTACTTTTTTATTTCCAATTAATTGATAGTTATTTTTTATATACGGATAATAAAATAAAAAATTTTATTGGAGTATTAAATTTGTAATATTCAATCCTTGATATAATATTTTAGAGCCTCGCAATGTTATAGTTATTTTGATGAGATTCTTAAATTGTTATGAAATATTAACATCGTTATTTCCTTTTATATTTTATAGACCTCAGAATTTTTTAAATATTTTTTATTATCGCATAGTATTATTATTTTATTATTCTATTATTATAAAAGATTCATTGTCTTGGGAATATGTAGATTATAAATATAAAATTGTATCAAGTTTTCAAATAATTTTAAGAAGCATATCAACCATGCGGACGAACTAACCCAAAATTTCCTTTCCCAAAATTCTAATATTGTAAGCTACACCGAAAAAGAGAGAAAAAAGCGCGTACGTAGATTACATCTATGGGCATGATTAGGCTTTTCGTATTTTAAAGCACGTTTCTTCATCACGACTATCTTTAAAAAATGTTGTATACGCGATAGAATGCATTGCTTGATCAGAAGAACTATTTCCACGTGATCTTATTTTAGATAACCCGTGGGAGAAAAACCATGAGAATGCAAAATTACGTCTGTAACATAGGATGTTTGTCAACAATGTTTTTATAAAAGTCGACTCGAAAATTCACAAGAAAAACTTACACGTTACAAAATCTTATTATAAATGCATAAAACTTGCACATCCAATTTTTATTCACGCCCACGAGCACGGAAAGGTCTATTTTCTCAGCAGCGGAGCATCAAAGCGGGTCCCTTCCCATTCCCCCGCGCACGTCCCATTCCACCTGACCAGCCCATTCCTAAGCGTGCAATCGGCTCGGCCGGCTTCGGCCCTCGGGGAGGATAAGCCACGGGGGCCGGCCGACTACTGAAATCTCGATAAACTTATCAAAAAGGGAGGCAGCCTCCGCGGGGCAATTTCGTGGCAATTTCGCGGCAATTTCGCGCGGCTAAGGAGCCGCGGCAAGGTGGGAGCCTCCGCCGCCGCCGCCCGCCGGACGCCTCCTGCCAGGTGCGGAAAACGAGGCGCGGCCGCGCTCGCTTATTTAGGATGTATTTTGCATTAATTATTCAAATGAGGCCGCCGAGAGAACGCGCGAGAGATCTGGCGAGATTATCATAAATTAGCCGCCGCCGCCGCCGCCGCCGCGCACGCCTTCTTATATTCGCGGAGGATGCCGGCTTTCTGGACCGGGCGCCCGCATCGACTTACGCACGGGCAAAAACTTATATAAGAACGAGATGGCAAATAAATTATTACGCCTGTGCTCGCGGAATATCAAAGGGACATTTGAGCATTTGCCCGAGGATTTGGAACCAGTCGTGCAAGTTTCCCATTGAATCACATCTTTAGGAATAGTCCGGTCAAGATTTGTCGGGGTATTGGATATTAGATGCATCGACTACGCGGTCCACGTACAAAGCGTATGATGACGTTTTCCGCTGAAATACAACATGCGTTTGAAAATGGGTAATACTTGCCAAAACACAAGATATATTGTACGTGTTCATACTCTGTGCAATCATTTTCCAATGCGCTATAAAATTTTACACGTAACTTTTATTGACATTATTAAATTCCAAAATTCAAGTGAAAAGTTTATATGACGATATTTCAATGTGAAAAGATACGAGTAATTATGTACAGTCGAATTGAAGGCATTAGTTTTTTCGTTTTGGATTTGATTTCTAAAATGAAAATTAAGTGCACGCATACATTTTCATGGCAGTAATAAACTGCATATACGCGAATAAATTGTATATACAAACAAATTGTCCGCGCATTTTTTATTCAAATGTCAGTTTCATGTCAAAAATATAATAAAGCATAAAAAAATTTCATGGGCAATTTTGTTATTTCAAAAATATTATGTGTCTGCTATGCAGACACTATTTTCGTGCTCGAATAATGCCGCATAATAAAACTTTTTACTCGGATGTTTTAATTTAATGATATCGATAAAATTTATGCGTACACAACTTTATAGTGTTATGCGGGGAAACACGACTATGCGCAGTACGAATGCGTGGGATGCATTCGGTGTCCTTGAGCAGCACGAAAGAAGAAATGGCATTAAAAGGTCGTCCGGGAACTCGTACACGGGACATAATAATCCCGACAAAACAAGCCAACGAGTTCCGCGAGATTGAACGACGCGCGACAGAAAAGTAAAACAAAACGCGGCATTAAGTCGTAGGAAAGACGCGGGGGGAGGCCCGGTGCAAAAGTGCAACCTCCCCGGGAGGGCCACCTGTAAACATTTCCGTACCCCGCGGACGAAAAAAAAAAAAAATAAAAAAAATAAAGGGGGTCGGGAAGCTCGACAATTTTTGCCGGGGAAACCTCCTCCCCCCCCCCTCGTTGGCGGCCCTGCGAAAGGGCCGCGGCGGGGGCGGATTAGCGGATCGCCTTCCAATCTCGCGGAGTGCACCGGCCCGAGATTAAAGACCGGCTGTTGCGCGCCCCGGCTTTTTTCATTTCGGGCCTCCGGTTTGATGAACTGGCGCGCGCGCGGGAAGCCGTCGGGCCGTAATGGAGAACCCCGGAATTTACATATTTCACTCACTTCTTTTTTTTTTTACGGGGGCCGCCCTGCTTCCGTGTTATTCAATTGGCCCGGGCACGAGAGTGCAGAATCAAGGCGGTTACGCTTCGTTAACGGCCCGGGATTATTGCTTCCTTTGGGCCGAGTGTAAGGGCGCGCCGCGGGAGTGTATTTGAAAATTGTACGAGGGAAGGATGATAAGCTATTGGCGCCGAGGGCTCGAGGCGTTTGAGGGTGGATAAAAAGCCACTCGTCCCTTGGTACTTGCTTTTTCCGCGGCCATCCTCTTCTTTTCCTATTTTTGCTGCGAATTGCTTTCTTTGAAATATACTTTCTTATATAGGGCCCGTAAAAATAGTCATAACTTTTGGAGCTTGAGCTTTTTACTTAGTCATCAAAATTCTGATTGCGTGAAAACAACTCAACATTTTTACAAGTAATTTCCTACTTTCCTCCGCATAAAACAACAGTCGGAAATTTCAAATTACTCGCTTTATTATCTATTGAACGGCGGCAAATCGCCAAAACATTGTTATTAAAGATTTCAATCTTATTAAAATATTGCAACAAGTTCACTTTCTTTAATGAAACTTCCTCACAAACTGAAAAGATTGCTTTAAGAATTTCAAATTCTAGAGTGAAAGAGAAGCATAAAGTATACTTAAATATAAATGCAAACATGTAAAGTAATTTTCCTCGATTCCCTTTTCCTGCTCCGAGCTCCAATGCACTTTTTCCTCTTTCCATCTGTATACCCCAGAAAAAAATCTTTACTTTATGACAGTATCTAACAACTGATTGAAGGCAAAAAACATCTTCTCTGTTCTAATAAGAAGTTTATTTCTCTTCTTAAATTTAAGCCCGCGTGCACTTGTTGCACTTTTCGATCCGTTCGCCCTACGCACGAGAATGTCGACTATACCTCGAGCGTTTTGCTCATTTGAAAATGTTTACATCATCCCCCGGGCGCGCGTTCCTTTTATCGCGCGAATTATTTCCCATTAAATACTTTTTCCCTTGGCAATAAGAACAGCTTTATTCAGCGGCCGCTCGCTCACTTCAGTTTTCAATAATTGAATTCATCTCGCTGCCTTTTAAAGAGCCCTATATATACACCCAGCATCCTTCGGACTCACTCAAAGTCAGCGGCCGACTCTTTCAATTTCCTCGAGGATCAACTTTCACTCTCCGCGCAATTTTCAAAAGTCCATTTATATCCGCGCTCGCAGTTGCATCGCAGCGCGAGTAACATCCGACAGAGTAGCCGGTGCGAGATGCGCCGATAGCGCCCTATCTCTCATCTGGGTTGACGTGCGCGGCGCTCGCGAGACGTGCCGCACTCGCGCAGGGGAGCGTCAAACGAGAGTTTGAGAAGCTCTCCCCGAGAGCCGCCCCGTCGCCGACGCAGTCCACATTTCGCGGCGCGTTACGCGCTTCCGAGAACGCGGCCCCACTACAATGTAGACCTATCTGATTTGACGAAAAGAGGGTAACGCGCGACATTCCCGGGAACAGTGTAAAGGCCCTCGCGTTATAATTGCCCCTGTACACCCTTGGGCTCTCGCGTATGTATGCACGCTTTCGCAAGGACTATTCGTATTATGCAGACGTCTTCGCGTATAGCGGCCTTGGTACATACTGCACCTGTAATCGTATATTAAACCCATTTTCAGGCAATTAAACGACTCTGTCTTTGAAGTTGCTGTGAGTTTCTGATCTTTTTTGCTGATACGGGGTAAGATGAGGGCACCTCGAATTCATATTTCCCAGAAAGCAAGAGTGCAAAAATAGTATCACCGATGTGAGATATTCAGAGTATAACGGGGAACTGTATTCAACGACTTTGGGTAAGGGACGAGTTTAAAAAGTTTGCGTCTTAATCATATTAACAAAGTATCTCTATATAACGGCATACGAGTAGCAAAGTTCCTTATTTAGTCGGATCTCGGCAAGATATAGGTGTACTTTATACAGTATTGTCATTCTATTTTCTAATGCTCTCTTTTTTTATCATTAATATTTTTCACTCTTTTGAAAACTGGAATCACTGACTACTTCTATTCTGAACAGTACCATATACAGCACAAACCTTTATCCTTCGGTATGTAAAATAAGTAATTTCTAAAAAGTTGTAAAACGTTGTATAAGAAAAAAAGGAAAAAGTCTCAGAGCAATATCTCAAGTAATAAATATATCTCTGAATTTTTAGATTCGTTATTAACTTATTTTATTATCAAGCATTATACTCAAAGTTCTATAATGATAAAATGTCACTCAAAAGTTTAGCTATGGATCAAATTATTAAAAATATCTGAATAGTTATAAATTCTAAAAAATTAATATTAATTTCAAAATAAACAAAATTATTGTACGAAATATATTTTAATAATCTTGAAATAACTTTTTTGTAATTTCTTATACGACATTCCTGCATATACATGCTATTCTGTTTAATTAGTTACATAATGAACCGATGAAATTGAATTTTCTAATTTAACGAAATTAAAACTATAGGACATGTAGTGAAAATTGTGAAATATTGAATTTCTAAACTTTTCTTGAAATACATACCTCTACGATTATTCAACCTTTCATTTTATATGAATAATTTTTTTATTTCGAGAAATTCATTAAATTCAATTGTATTTGCGTAATTATTCCGAATTATTTTAAAGTATATATAGCTACTTATATAGTTACTGCTACTATATATTTATCTCATAACTTAATTAAGATCTTGTGCAGAAGTGTACAAAGTTTCACGTCTTTTGCACTTTTTTATCTGTTTTTTTCCGAATTAAGTTGTAATTTTATAAACTTTTATAAAAGATCAATGTTAAATTATAATTGTAATAACTTTATATCTGAATGTTCCCAACTTTACATAAGATTCATTACAGATTTTTAATTAGAGTATGTACATAATTTAACTTTATAACGCCATTGCACTTGGCACCGGTTGAACCTTAATTTAATTATAAAAACTTAACGCACAACTGTGCCTTGTGCACACAGCTGAGTATTTGTGGTCGTCTTACGTATCCCATAGTGTCTGACAAACGCCATGGCTGTAATCGAGAGCTCTAGTTACTGGGTTATGCTAATCCAGATCTTTACGCGCTTTCACGCCAAGTTGCGGATGTACGTACGCGGTAGCCGTAATTCACGAGACACTAATCGGACTTCATGGAAATCCAAACTGAACTCCGGAATAGGGATAACAATACAGTGTGTATCCTCTATCTGTATTCGATTATACACCTTGCGACGTTATCGACGTCCATAATCGTGTCTATTAACATCGGAAGAACAGCCCTAGGCAGATCGGACACTATGATACTTTGAAAAAGTTTATACATCAAGAGTAATTCTATACCGACAGTTATATAGATTAAACAAGCCAATTTGAAACTTCTAATTGGGAAAATTTTCAAATCTGCGCGTAATTTCAAAAAAAAAGAATACAAAATACCAAAAAATAATAACCAATAATACTTATTGCAATCGAGTGCATTTAATTTGAAACTGCATCGGCTCCTATAATCTCGCAACTTGGAATAAATCTCTGGGCGAAGCTGGTAATTTTATCAGCATAAAGTCAAATTAACAAATCGCATTAGCTGTGATCGAGTGCGTGCACCGAAGATTTAACCTTACCCCGAAAGAAAAATAAAGAACTGCCGGAGAAGCCGCCGCGCCACCGAAAACAAACACATTGATAAGTTGGGCGGCTCCCGGCTGAGTAAGTGCAGCGCAGCAAATGAAAGCCGCGGGCCGCACGGGGGCGCTAGTATTTATTCCCCCTCGCCGGTGCCGATATTAAATCGAACGGGCCCGATAAGCAAGCCGGGCGCGCGGGCGCACCCTATCGCTCCTCCGCCGGACTCCTCGCGCGGACGCCATCCCACCCGGCCGAAAAGTTTATGGGGCGCATGCGCCCTGATTGCTCATCGCGCGCCCTCGTAAAATCGCAATCCCATTTCGCGGGCGGCGTCGGTGCACCCGGGGGCATTTTATTTATCAGACTCATAAGCAGGCGGCGGCGAGTCGCGTGCGCGGGCTAGCGGGGGGGGGAAAAAGGGAGGCAGCCGCGGGAAGGCGCCGCGCGGCTCCCGCACGCACGCGGGGCTTTATCGTCCCGCGGGATCTCCTACCCCGTCGGCCGTAAACATTTTAGCGGAAGAAAGGAGGACGACGAGCGCATTGGACCGTGCGATTGAGACGTACACACACCGAGTGTACGTCCGGCTCTTTTCGTCGCTTTTTGCCCCCGCGCCGCCGCGTTATATATATATACGCGTATACACCGGGCCCCCCCGCCTCCGTTTTCGCGTCCCGACTCGGCCCTGCGCCGATGGCCGGGTAATGGCCGGCTTTTGTTCCTTTTCCTTTAATGTAAATCAGGGAGATAGCCCCCGGGACGGGAGAGGCGTTGTTTTACGATTAAGCCGCGTGTTAAATTATCATTGACTTTCATTTCTGCGTGGCGGCCGGCGCTCCCCGGGCCCAAAGAGTTATGCGCGCGCCTTTGCAAAAATCATTTTTATTAGCGAGCGCTGGCTTTTAATTAAACAAGGGCTGCAAGTAAATGACAGTTTTAATTTTTTCCATTTGCATATACAACTTGTGGGTGGCTCGATGCTACCAATAAAAGTTAATTAAGCTATTATTTTGGAGCGTATGAAGGAGACAATCATTTAGAGAAAAGTCCCTATCGACATCTTGTTCTGCCATTAAACTTTACGGGCGATTCCTTTCTAGAACTGGTTGCGCAACAAGATGAGCAGTTTAACGGCGCGCAAAGCATACATTGTTGTTCTTTCACGGCGCGCGTCTTCTTATTGGACAATATTTTGCATATCTTAACAAGGGAGTCGTAAGTGCTTCGTAGCACTTTATGGAACTACTTGTAAATTTAAATATCCCTTCCTTAAGTTATGTTCCCTATCGTGCGCTCCTTACTTTTTTAAATCACCGAGTCGAGTTAGTTTTCTTTGATAAATAATTGCTCTCAAAGCAACGTTTCATGCAATACAATACACTTGTAACGATACAGTTTTTAAAATCATTACATTTAAAGTACAATCGCAGTGCTGCGGCAAGTTAAAGTACGTTGTTTGTTCAATAGATAAGGGAGGCGGATACAGTAATCTGAGTAAGTTACAGGTAGGGCTGCGAAAACAAGGCGCAGCATAAATGCTAACAGGGCGCAACTTGGCTCAAAACACATTACCATTCTACACACGACATACCTTAATTAAAGCGTTAATAATGATACAATTGCAGAATCGAAAATTAATTATATTCCGATGGTTGTTTGATTTTTCTACATTTCGTGAATACAATGCCAAGATACGAGTTGTTATCTCATTAAAAATAAACGTCCATGGTTCAAGTAATAATAGATTACTAGGAACAAACGTATTATCGCATGTATGCACCTGTATACAGAAGATAAGTAATTTCAAGTATTTCGTAATTTCAAGTAATAAGATATTTTTAACGGATATTTTTTAAAAAAGTTTTACAAACTTTCATATGCAGCTGTTTATATATTATTATTGTAAACGTTACATGCTTTCAGGTACTTCCTAACTGTACAATAATTTAATTGAACGAATGAACATTTGAACAAAATACGAAAAAACATTGACCAGCAGAAAAAGAGTGATTACTAATTTCTGTCAATATTATCATTATTGTACCTCAAATATAATTAATCCGTAAAAGGTCAGGGGATTGAATTCTATCGCTTTCGCCTTGCTAATCCCGGTAGGCAATCATTACTGTATTTATCTCTCCCGGTTGTACGTATTCACAATGCTGTTTTGCCACAAGCACGATATGTCTTCATTCATTCGCTAGATGCATCCCGTGCAAAGAAACGCTTTACCGCCCTCCGCAGAGGCGCATATCCTCAGTGCAATTAAATGAAAATGAGCTCAGATCGGCAGAGGAGAAGTCGGAGCGGAGCAATTTAAACGATATCGGCAGCCGGGTAAAAAACTGCGGGCCCCAGGTATATATACACCGCGTCGCCAAAGGATTGAGTGACAAGCGTCGGCAATAAACGTTTCCATTTCTCAGGGGAGCCGCGCGAAAAACCCCGCGGCCCCGGCATTCCAACCGGCCGGATTCCATAAAACAACGCGCGCCCTCGGAAATACAAAGTAGCGGCTTGATATGCGGCCGATCGCCTCCCCCACCTGCTGTCTCTCTCTCTCTCGGGCCGCCTCATTATCCGCCGACTGTCCCTCGCGCGATGCAGCGCGCAGAACCAGTTCCCCGCCCGCGAAATTATTTCCATCGTTAAGCGCGACGCGCTTACAAGCCGATTGCACGGCGGGGCGCCCATGAATATGGATATATACACGCGGGCCCGAGGAGCCGCCGCGCCTCTTAACCGGCCGCTTTTCGGGGAGCTTGGTGTGTACGTATATATACGTATACGCGGGACTGGCGCGCGGCCCGCGTAACGAATTCGGCCCCGGGAGACATGTGGGAACGGAGGGCGCGATTGATAACGTAATTAATACCGAGGCGCGCGGATACAGTGTACCGGGAGGACCGGGGAAGACGCCGGGCTTCAAATCGACTCTCCCTTTGGCGGATTAAATTTTTTACGGCTGTCGCTGGCGCTGCGAGGCGGGACGGCCCGGTAAACGCTGCCGTCGCTCAATTTTTCGGGAGCCGCCCTGTGGCCTGCACGGCGTGCTTTATAAGCCCGGCTGAAGGATGCGCGTCCGTGAATGTCTTTTATGGAGGCAGGATTATTATTCAAATTTCACAAATTTGTCGATCGCCCTACTAATTAATATAGGCTATTGGCGAAGCTTCCTTGCTGTCGGTCGTTCTGCTTTGTTTGTTGAAAAAGCCCAGCGCTTGTGAATATGCAAAGGGCAAGCTAATTTACCTTATACATAATTATTTTTTTTCATTGTGCACGTGAAATTGCTTTTACTTATTTTGCAAATTATTTGTATGTTACATGCCATTTTTTGATCAAAAATCTTGTTGACATTTTATCGCGAAAAAATTTTTTATTAATTAAAATCTATTTGTGAGACAATATTTTTCAACTCAACAAAGGAATTATTACGTTCATGAATTTAGTAAAATGACTTTTATTGAAATTTATACGATACTCGTAAAATATCGTTGATAAAATATCAACAGAGTTTACATTTTCGCGGAGTAATTTATTTGGTAAATTATTATTTCGTAATACAGTATTGACTGCAGTTAATTAAAATAAATTTTTTTCGCTGCTGTGACTAAGCTGATTGACGTACAAATTGAATCAATGCTGGATTTAATATTTTAACTTGAAAGTAGAATTTAATTTTAAATTATTTTAATTACCGAACTTTTAAAAAATTACCGAATAACAATGCAATGCCTGCAGTGTATTTAAATTCTACCAAATCTAAAAATATTTCTAACTCACATACGAATTTTTTGTACAAATATATTAGCCATTGCATTTTATTTGGAGCAGCTGTAATGATTGTATGAAATTCACAACAATTTTTGTTTAAAAATACAAACTAAATAAAATAACTCTTGTTAGTAAAACGATCACGATTCAAGTACAAGCCTGAGTACAAGCATAAAAATTGTAAAAAGACTTTTTCCGTGTTGGTTATACAAAAAACTTACTTTTCCGATGCTTACAAGAGCAGGGGCGGGGTACAGTTATATTATACGTAAAAGGCGCCCGGATCATGGAAACTTCTCCTCGACATGCACAGCCCCTCGGTAACTTTGTGCTCGGGCGACGAGAATTCCGAAACGGCTACGCCCCTTGTCATAAGATGATTTGGAGTTTGTTACACGGCATTGCAGACGTTATCAGAGTCTCAAAGGCGCGCATGCCATCCTATCTTAAAAAATTCCTTACCGTCTAGGTAAAACCAAGAGCAAATTTCAAAATCGAGGAGCTTATATTTTTATCCAGAATCTAGATCTAACAATGAAGGGAGATTTTCTCAAAAATAATTTGACTCGAACAGAAAGAATATATTTAATAAATAACTACGGTAATTTTCTGTTTTTTTATGCAATTGTTTCAATTATACAAAAATTTTCTCACCACTTCTGAATATTATAATAAATTTTATTGAATCTCTTTGCAGAAAATAAGCAAATGAAAATAATGTCGATTTCCAATCAATCCTCTGTGTTATATTAAATATATTTCGTAATTAAATAACTGTCTACTCAGGCAAATATTAATAATTAAAAAAAATATCCGTCAAAGCTATATTAATGAAAAACCCCAACAATTTAGTGGGAAGCTGAGGGGAATAGCACTGGCATAAATCTCACTGATTTCAATTGAATGGGTGCTTACACCTGCGCTCATTGATTAACAATAGGACTTAATAAGCTGAGCGCGCCAAAAGGTAGCCGAGGCTTCTGTCATTCAGCACCTCGGCGTCTCCTCCCTCAGGAGCCGCGGGGCGGCACAGCGTTGCCCTTTCTCCTCTATTTTTCCGCCAGTGACGCTCAGAAATTGGCGGAGCTCGGCATCGACGAGAGCGAAAAGAAAGAGAGGGAGAACGTCGCTCGAGCGAGTAATCGCACAAACAACGACGGGCGGAGGGTGAAGCTGACAAAGGGTCGACGTCAAGGAGTTCCGAAGAGACGGAGAGAATACTGGGAGCGCGGGCGTGCATCTCTGTCTCTCGGCAAATTCGCTTGTCAATTTAATATCAATTTTCCCAGCGCTCACGTCCAGTAGGAGAAGGAAAGATAGTCCGCGAAAATACTATTTTCGTTGAGAACGGCATTTCACCGCTGCAGGACGGATGATTATAATGGATGAGGGATGTGGTCTTGGGGCGAGTGGACCTACGTAACTAGATTCCATAAAGTCAACTTGTATAATGACAATTTGAAGAACTGTTACCGTAACAGACTTTTCGCTGAATCGATTTTCAAATTTAAAGAAATCGACTTAAATCTAAACTCTTTTAAAAAATAAATAACTCTCAGATTACGTCATGTGGATAACGAAATAGAATAAATGTACATTTATATTTTAGTGTTTAAATATTTTAAGAATAATTCGCGACATATTATGATATAAAAGCCTTTTATAGAAAAGCAAAAAGCTCGGCAAAAAGTCCAGAAGAAAACTGTAGTATTCGTTTTCACAATACTACGAACACTAATATTAGTGTCATTATTACTTATTTTATTCATAAGCTTTCCGTGCCTCTATTTAACTTTTTAATGTAACATTGGTGATAATAAATATTTTTTTAATTTTAAAGTAAAAATATTATTGTCTGTCTTAATAAATTAACAAATGTTTATAAAAAAACTAGTGCATTTTTCTTAAAAACGTATTAATAATTTTATATCGTTTTTCTACTTAAAATACACCATTTTTAAAATACATACCGACAATTCACTTTTGAATCTAACACACTCAAATAAACAAGAACTGAATCGATTGATTATAACATTCATTTAAATACGTGACTGACTATATAGATATGATAGAAAACGAATTTAGTATCTCCACCTTTTCAAAAAGATGATTGACTTTAGTATAATATGAATAATTACTATTTTAATAATACGAACATTTGTGTAACATTTTATCTTTATTGATTGTTTATACATTACGAAATAATCATGTAGAAACATGAAAATTTTTCTTCGAAAATTGTGAACTTTTGGAAAAATAGCAAAAAATAAAATTCTATATAAATTTAAATAATATAATAATAAAAAAATAATAAAAATAATAATATAGTACAAAAATATTTATTTTTGTGAAAAATTTCATAGTTTTTAAATTAATATTACTATATACATTATTTCTCTTCGACTACCGACTCGAGCTATCTCACCATTCAAGCATCTTTTTCACTCGGTCGCAAATAGTTATGTTAAAGTAAATATTGCTATAATCTACGATTATTTGCAATTATTTATAAATACGTAAAATAAATAAAAAAAATACCTAATTTTACTAGATATATTCATTTTTTTTTGGTTTCAAACAATACGTAGAATCGATCTTTTATAATTTATTCATTGAGGATATGGTTAATTTTTAATAATCTTTATAAGGAATTTGTCATATATTATTTTAACTTTTTCTTGTATTTGAAAAAAAATTCTATTTTTGATTATTTTAGTTTTATATTGAAAGTAAATAAAAATTAAAAAATATTGTTCATACATTTTATATCCATATTTATATACTAAATATTAATGAATAAATTGTTTTCAAAAACTTTAAATATGTTTTAATATATGTATAAAATAAAAAAGGGAAAGATAATTATTTTAATCAATCTAAACTGAAAATATATTAACTGTGTATACATTTTCTATGTCACTCTTTTGTGAAAATAAAATTTGTATTTGTCAATATATTTTAATAATGACTTACACATTACTTCATATATTCAAATATTTAAAACTTTGTTTAACTATTATTCCATTTGTATTATCACATAGCAAAATGTGTAACCATACTTGAAGCTTATTTAATTAAAATAGTTTAAATATTGTGTTTATAGTAAATATTTATAAATATATGTTACCTTAAATATAAATTACTGGTAGAAAATAATCGCTGCAGTGAAAGTATGACCAGTTAGTTTTCGCATAATTAAAATTTTGAATGATTTGATTATAAAAGTTTAGTGGTGTAAATTACACATGCACGATAAGAATGCTTATATATTGTTCAATATTCAAAACAAATAAAAGTCAAAACACATTAGTTAAACCATCTGCTTCAGCTTCTTCGTAGAAATGTAATTAGTTTTTAAGACAGTATGTTTAATCGAGCCTTTAATCCTTAAAGTTAAGCAGAAAATACAATAAAATGATCAACTTCAGCAACTTCAGATTGAACGTTTAAAATTTTTAATTAATTTTAATTAAGAAGGTAAAAACACATTCAAACACTAAATTACATTTATATTACTACAAACAAAATGCTGGTTTAAATTTTTAACATAGGAATGTAACTCATGATATGTTAATACTTAAAGGATATAATGAATTTATTTATTTGGCTAAAAATGCTATAGTTCACTATCTTAAGCTCGCTAACGCTTATAAGAACCCTTCCCGAGCTATCGCATGTCTCTGCTCACGAAAAAAATCCAGAATCGCATTAAAAATTTGTAAATCTTTAAATCCCTTCAATCTGTTGACAGTATACCAAAACGATTTACTATTCAACTTACTAGTTCCCTCAATTATCCCTGTACCATTAATCGTAACCTCACTAATAAGCACAAGCTATTATTTGTTATTAAAATTTTTCATTTCTCTCTAAATATTTGTTGTCTTTACTTATGAATTTACAATTCGGATTATGGGTACAGTAATAAGAACTTATTACAATAAATATTGATAGCAATCAAAGAACTTTTATTGAGTAATATAAACTAAAAGCAGTTGAAGAATATTAGTTTTTGGTATTTTAAAGAAATTCTTTTATTGCTTTAAAAAACCCTAAACTATTATGCAATTTTTACGTGGATAAAAGATAAATGATATAATTATTCGATTCTTTCTAGGTTCTTTCATTTCTATTTGAAAAGAATTAAGTTTTGAAAAGAATATTATTTGAACGTAATTTCAACAATCCGATTCAAGTAATTTTATTTGAAATCGAATAGAATCGCTTATTTCAATCGGTTTCATTATCATTCCAAACCGAATAGATGTAGGAGGCCGACGTGAGAGTACCAGTCGAGTGACCTGAGTACACACACGTACTCTCAGTCACGAGTAGGTGTATAACGGGGATGCTTTCGCGCATGCAGTGTTTGAATGAGGCTTGACATCAGGGCTGCTCGCATGTGAACAAATTGCATCCTCTTTATATTTGCAGAGTGACTAACAGGGATATAGTATTGTATAAGTTATCTCCAAGCGCCTTTGGCGATTTTCTTTCGGCATAAGCAATAATCTATTTTTGTCATTCTTCATTAACCGACCGACGTGCTTGCAAACGTGATTCTTTTTAAAGACAGGTTACGGAGGTGCAAAGATTACAATTGCATATGTATAAACGTGCGATATTTTTATCGCGATGCAGGTCAATAGAGGTCATATCGTATGATATATCTTACAACAGTACTATACATATAAACAGGTTTTATATCTTGCAGATTCTTTTAAATTTTCTTTCCATATTTTCTGAAACAGTTACATCAAGATACACTTTTCAATAACATAAGAAGGCAATACAATTCTTTAAAATAGACATTTTTAATAAATAATTACAGTAATTAAAATTGACGAACATTTAATACAATGACATATTTACTTTTCCCCAAAATTCTTGAAATTTTTCTTTGGTGTAATTCCAGTTTTCCCTTGCTTATGTACACGGGCGCTTGTCTCGATCAAAGACAGAGATATGGAGGTGCAGTTAAATGGTAGAAACAGACTACTCTATCGTCAAACCGTAGCGACCCAAGCCTCTTTTCCTTTCCACGTCCTCAAATCATGTAAGCCCGGAGAATTCCCCGTTCCTGGGCACATCTCCAGTAGAAGCAAGCAACCCGCCCCGATGCAACTGGCTTACGCTCACTCTCCTGTGCATTTCGGTAGTGACAATTGATCCCCGTGAGCCCATGTCCCGCACCTGGGCTCGCCCGATAGTCGAGGAACGCAAAGACTGGCTCTATAACCATTGATAACTGCTGCATCGACTTAATATAGCATTGAAATCCTATACGATCACAATTCGTGATGAAAACTCAAATCAGATATTTTGCACCAGGTGGCGCGAGTCCACTCGAAGTTACTTTCCGCTCCGAGACGAGCAGTTGCATTTTATGCTATAAAAACAGAAATATTCAGTAAATAGTAATAAAGTCGATGGATTCGCTACATTGCCAATAATACATAAACTTCAATCGCTACCAACATCTTGGAGTTTCAATAGTTCAACAAATAGTTCAACGATATTGCAATTTTATCTTTTCTTTTTGTAACTTTTAGGCTTAAACTTTCAAATATCTAGTCAGATACTTATTATGAAGCAAAGTTATAAGATTATAGTGGGGACTATAATAGTATAATTGCCTGGTATAACTTTTTCATAAGCCGTGATATTAAACATTTCTATACAATAGATAATTACCACTACTGTTAATTATGAACGCATTGTACTTTATAACAATTTGATTTCGCGAAATTAATCATCATCGAATTTTGTAAATAATACAATGTCTAGCAGAAATTTGATACATAATTAGCGGTAATAGACTATTGCAGCCCAATTATTATATTATTATGTATTAAAAAAATAAATAATAATTAATTTTATTAAAAATATTTTTATACGTAATTTATATATGAAATTGTGATTGAAATATTCTAAATTTTATTTTAAATATACAACTTTTTAAGTGCAGTTTCTAAGTAACCATATTTTTATATGTACCGTCTATCTCGATTGAAACACTAAATTGAAGACACTTGCGTGCCTTTAATTAAATTAAAATACAAGTGGAACGTAAATTCAAGGATAGTCCGAAGCATTGTTTTCATAAAAGTGGTCCGGAGCGCCACTCACAAAATTTATTATGCTATTGCGAGTGTCGCTATTATCCACAAAACCTTGTTCTTGTCGGAGAAAGTTTATTCTTTTAAATATATTCAGTTATTTGATGAAAATTCTCCAAGCCCTTTACATGCTCTAATAAACAAATGTATTTATTTTGACAATTATTTGCAAATAAATTTGACAATGTTTATATAAATATAAACTTAAATATAGATATAGTATTTTGCATCTTATTAAATTAATGTATATTTAATGTTTATTATATACGGGATTATATGCGGGATAATTTATATTATCTTACACACCATTTCGCATGTAGAGTATAATATAAAAATGTACAAGTAATTTAGTGCTCTTAGGTTGCATGGAAATATAATACCCTTAATCCTAAAATAATCAACACCCTAATTTATTAAACAACAGAACAAATGAAATGAAAATGAAAAAATATTTACTTCGAAATGTAATAAGGATGTCATTTCTTGAGATTAAATAAATGTGCTTTAATATTAATGCATGAAAATTGAAGAACCAATCTATCATTCACGTGCACTTTTATCACCGATGAATTTCATAAAGCGACAGGAAACGAAACTCATCTTTAAGTTATTAAAGTTTCAGTTTTCAAAATTATTTTTGAAACTGAGAGTTATTGTTATACATTTTATAAATGCTGCGCGTTTCGAAATTACTTCGCATAATTAAAGTAAAAAGTTCATACTGAGGTTTGTATAATATGAATTCATTATAAACATGTTCAAGTTACCTTCGCTGCAGCCAAATTTATTACGTTAATCAAAGTTTGCCCAGATCTTCATCTGTCGGATGATTTATTTAAATAACTCTGTACATCATAACATCAAACATAATATATTAACAAGTTTATATAACTGCTTGGAGTTCTAAGCAATTAGCTTTTAATATATTATCCAACAATTAGATTATCTAAAAGATCGAATTGCATTGCATTATAAAATTATTAGTTTAAAAAGATGGAGCTTTAAAAATTTTAATTCCCAAAAGATATCCTTCAGATTAAGACATCGCTTGATTAAAATCACCGGGTGATCGCCCGATACGGCCGAAGGCTAATAATTATTGCCGTAACCCTCACTGCTTCCAAAATATACCTACAAAAATTACGAAAGCAGCAGCGGCGATATCGAGGAGAGAAACGAACTCCAAACCGGATCCAGTGATTATCGACTTGGGCGGTTTAGCCTCGCTCGGTCAACATCTGACGCCTCCTTCCGCGTCCTGGCGACACTGGGCCCGGCGCGTGCGCAAAACCGAGGGCCTCGCGCCTTCGGGACATTATACGAGGGCCATTTCTCAGGACTCGTAATAAACGTCAGGAGGGCCAGAAGCGCCGATTCCGACCGTTTTCCATTAATATGCGCGCGCTCCTCCTCCAGGAATTATCCACCGGGCAACACGAGGGACGCGGACGCCGCCACTTTCGATGCACCGCGGCCCGCGTCAAAGTGCCCCGGCACCTAAGGATTGCCCGCTAATTAGCCGCTATCCGCTCCCCGGGCACGTACACACATCCTCTGGCGCACAAAAAAGCCCGGGGAGAGGAAAAGCCGTAGGTCTCGGCCCTTTTACCACCTCTTGAACCCCGGCCGGGGGGGGGGGGGGGAGGAAAGGCGGCTTTTTTCGAGACACGTGGAAGTTTGTTTGCTCTTGCGGTGGGCCGCACGAGTGCGCACTGGCCACACTCGCCCTCCTAAAGGGGGTTTCGGACGGAAAGGATGCCCGGTCGGTATTTCAGTTATTTCGAGCGGAATTTCGAGCTTACACTGTGGCTTTTGTATTCCCAGTGATATGGAGAATGTTCTGATTGTATTTGTAAAGTCATTGTTCGCGTACGAAAATTCGCTCTTTCCAGTCGAATTATACCCCTTGCAGTTTTGGCAGGAAAATGTTCTGTACGTGTATCGCTTGACTTTGTGAACGTATTATTAAAGTAATTGAGATGAGAAGGCACGTGTACAGCTACAGCGTAGCTTTCCTCGTGAAAAATTGCATTTTGCTTTTAATAACGCGGATATTGTTATTTTTTTACGCGAAAGGCAATAATAACGAGACCTACATACGCGTGGTTATTTGGTAGCATTTTGTATTTATGAAAATCTTTTGTATTTTTAATTGCGTACGTGCTGTCCAACAGACTCAAACGAATCTTGTACGAGTATCCAAGTAATTCATGAAGAGTGAAAGTAATGCAATTATAAACGAACCGAATAAAAAAAAATATTTGAAAAAATGCTAATCACCCAAAAAAAAGTACGACGTGTATTCCGCGCTACCAATAAAAGTCCAAGTATAAAAGCTATATGACAATGTTTCCCATGGAATCGTTTTTTGAATCCATCGACTGGTCCCCGGCAAGACTCGGGCGCCAACTGAAAGTAAGGGGCTCGCAGCTGGCTGGTAAATCAAAGCAAGGTGGAAAGTACTAAAATTTCAATCGGTCGCCGCGATAAAATCGACCTGCCGCGCGGTCGAGCTCATCGGCCGGGGCGGTCCTACCGCGGCGCCGCAAAAAGAAAAAATCCCCACCGGGGATCACTTCTCGCGGTGAAATCCGAATCTGAATTTCTCACGTGGAGCGGGCCGCGCGGATCCCCCGCGCCTCGGGGCCGCCCAATAAATACAAGCGACGCTAATGCGTTTTATCGCGCGCTCGCCCCTCGGAGGGCATAAATTCGGCGGGCATTCCCGAATTATCTGCCGACACGTGTTTTGTTACATATTTCGATTGGGCCGCCGCGGGGATAATTGCCGCAGATAGGCCATCTTCGCCTTTTCGCCGCCTCCTTTCTTTTTGCGCGTGTGTATACGCGTTTCGGAGGGGGGGGGGTTTGTCGGGGCGGGCGCGCGGGCGAGAGTTAATTGGTCATTTGTTCGGGATGTGTTCATCCCGGGCATCGCGTTAAATTCGCCGGGAGATTGCGATCGCCCGCGGGCGTACACGGGGATCGCCACCTTTTACGGAACGTTAATTGAGCGATTCGCCCGCCGCGGACGCCGCGCGCGTCTTCCCGCCAATCCACGCGGCTCTGCAATAATTACAATGACAAGCATTATGGCACCTCGCCAGATTAATTATTCATGAAAGTGGCTTTCGCGCGCCACTCAAAAATACCCGGTTTTGGACGCGCCGCGAGACTAATGGCCTCTTATGATTTTGACTTTCTTCATAGTCGTTAGGTTTCGTTTTGTTACAAAGTATCATTTTATCGCCCAACCGACTGCTGTAATAAAAAAGATCGAAGGATAAGGAAACGGCCTTCTTCAAATAAACATGGGATTCGTCGCAATTAAATTTAGAAACACTTTATTTGCCATTGTTCGTTTTATATTGCGAATGTCATTATTTAGATTTATATTGTATGACGACATAAATATGAAAACGTAAATATAAATTTTTTTGTCAAAGTAATTATTAATATTAATATTGCTGTGATATTTAATAGTTGTTTATGCTATATAATTATACTCGTGTGTTCAAAATTAGCTTATGTATATATAGTTAGATTCCAACAAAGCATCATTCAAATTAAAATTGGACATGCATCTATAAATGGTATGTTGCATCAATTATAAGCGAGTTCCCTCATTATTTTCGTATGCCATTAGAGGCTCTGGCATTCGCAAGATCAATGGCGCGAAAGTAGGAGATAAGGGAATATCTTCATTAGGAGTTACGACCGTACAAATCGATTCTATAATAATATTTCCTTAAGAAGGCTTAAGGTGAAACTTGCAGAGACATCAGAACGCCTTATAAGATGCCGAGTATAAAATCGTGGAAAAAACATTTTTATGCACGAGTCAACGCTTTTACGACGTGTCCGGTTCTGTACATAATGCGGCCGGGCGCGATATAAAAAAAAATTTCACAACACCAAACGTGTGCGGAAGGCTTTTTAAAAACTTACTTTAAAAGAAATCTAGATAAAGCGTATAATTTAAAATGACACTTTTGTTAAATATGCCTCAGTATGCACTTGTGCATGGCAGCCTATACCGATACGAAGTTGGAAAATATTGCTCTTGATAATTGATTGAAATATGCATCGCTGCCCACCTGACTAAGTACCCGATTGATTTATTTTTATCACAATGAAACGCTTCGGGCTTTATTCCAAAGTTTAAAATGAACCCGCGCGTGAAAATTATCTCGATATACGAAGGCTTTGAACTTGTTAATCAATATCTTGATTATACGACGAAAATCGAAGCAAAAAAACATGACTATAGTCCATAGGTATATCTCTTCATATTGTTGCAAACATTTTACACACAATAAAACAATAAAAATCATTTTCAATTAACTCGACGAGTACCAGGCAATAGCTCGACGAAACGGCCGAGTCACGGGCGCATTTGGCTGGATGACAAATTCATAGGGACAATGACCAAATTGCGTCGTGTCTTAAAAGCCCTACCTGGGCCACTGTTTCACGGCGTTCATAACCCAACTCCAACCATTGTAATTTAGTTAAGATGTAAGATATCAATTAGACATTGATGGTATTAGCTAGAGTTTACGAGACGAGGTGTATAAAGTAGGCTCCCCTGAGGAATTTGTACTATACTTTCATGCTATGGGCAACGCGCTGGACAACCTATAAAAACTTTTCGTGATAATTAAATAGAAAATAATTTGTCGAGTGTCTTATTAGACACTCGTACTCATAAGTCTTACACCTTTACTTATTTAACTAGCTGAAATAGCACAGCTCACTTTCACAGCTATCAGTTAACCTCGTAATCTCACAGCTAATGCAGAGAAAGACAGCCGAGACTCCACGCCGGGGTAGAAATAGCTTCGCGATACCACAGCGGCAAACCCAATGAATTATCTTTTAAACTTCATCAGGGTTTATTAAAAGCGATTGGACTCGCGCGAGGACAGGGCGCCGGCGATAAGGGCGTCGGCGGAACGGCAAATAATCCGCGATAGCTCCACGGGCATAAATATTCAGAGGCCTGCGAACAATCCTCGCGCGAAAACTTGCCGGGGGAAAAGAAAGCGGGGGGCCCGTGGCGAGGCCTCCTCCCCGACTCGTTACACGTATATATATACATCTCCTCGCTGCGGGCGCGCCCTCGGACCCTTAATTCGCGCGCAACAACGGGGGAGGGTCAATCAGGGTGTGTCGTAACGAAGCAACAAACGAATAAGGCCGCCCGGCGCAAACTTTTGATTGCGCCCCGGCCATTTCCATAATCCAAAACGAGGGCGCAAATCAGCGCGCGGCCCGTAATGAGCCACTCCGCCCCCGGATTTTCCCGGGGCTCTTTTGATTCCGGGGCGATATCGCCCGGGGGATCCGTGCCGTCTTATTTCGGCGCCCCGCGCGCTTTAATCTCCTTGGTTTTTATTCCGGATTACGGGCGGGGGGGAGGGCCTCGCTTACAATTAGCCCAACTTTGCGGGGGCGCCGGGGGTTTAATTGTATTTTGAATCCTTGCCTCGGTCCGCGGGAGCGGCCGGGAGGCCCTCGAGCTCATTAGGCGAGTTTTACCGAATTACATTATCGGGCCGCGTTTTTATCGGCAGCGGGGATATACACCAGCCACTCCTTTTTATATCCGGCCCCCGGATCGCATTATAATGGAGAAGGCGTAACGGATCCCCTGGAGTATTTAATCCTTTGCTTTTGTTCCGCAAATATCAAAGTTATTTTATACGCGTCCCCGTGTTTTATGGAAGATATTGCACCGTGTCGAATGTACATAAGAGACTTTGCGCAAACACGAGGATCCCCCTGCCGTGCGATTTGCCAAACAAGTCGCTTTATCGTGTTTCCTCCGCTCGGTATATATTTTTATCAATAAGTCTCTTTTGCTTTCTACTCTATAAAAGTTTTCAATTCAATCATCCACGCCCACTCTTTATGAATATACGTTATACACTGTTCTAAAAATAACATTCGAATTCAAATAATAACAAATGTTTTATTTCACCGCGTTTTGCCGAGTTGAACCGAGCTTTTCGCATTTGATAATTAAGAAACATTCCAAATCGAAAATTTCAACTTTCTCTAGTTAATGCTTCATTAATGGAAACCATTTAAATGTAATAAGGTATTCGAGTCATTTTCTAAGTAAAACGGTCAAAATGAAGATCCATTAATATAAATCTATAAGCTTCAAAGATAATTGTAACGCAGAACTGCAAATTCCTTTTTCGAGAATTACGTAATTAATTTTTGAGACGTAAAAAAGAGAGAAGGCAATAAAAATTAATGAAATATTTATAACTAAACTGAAGAACACTTTGCTTCCTCATGAGAAAACTGTTGATGAAGTAGAAAAAGAATTACCTAATTAAAAAAAGTCGCGAAAAAAGGTTGAAATAAAGTTACACTTTTCTTCCAAAGAGGCAGTTTTAGCCTTGATTAAATCAACTGCTCCATAGAAGCCCAGGGTATTTCATGTCTTGAACTTTATTTCGCGAATTATACAATTCCCCATTTGAAACCTTGGTGTACACACTCGCAGGGCCGCTCACAGCGAGCTTCTATAATTACCGCTACACTGAAGCGCCTCGAGAGCATTAAAAAGACTTGATTGGACAGCCCTCGTGGCACACTGCGGATTATCCAACTAAAGGCCCGGCTTGATAGAAGAGTCGGCCCGCCGCGAATGAAACCGAGCGCCGCGAGCGAGCGTCAAAAAGGAAGGAAATTAAAAGACGCGCGTTATTTCATTTCGGCGGGCCGCGCCCGAGGCCCCACAGCCGGCGATCGGCCCGCGGGATCATCAAGCAGCCGCGCCCAACAAAAGCCCGACTCCTTCCCCCGCGGGAGGGGATCCAAAATGGCGGGCCGCGGCTGCACCGGCTTAATTGGCGCCGCGCCCTTGTCTCCCTCCCGGCCACCTTTTGTCTAGCCCCGCGAGATTTATGGTGCGGAGGCGCGCGCCGCCGGTAATGGAGGAGGCCCGGGGGCAAGGACAGCTGCGCCCGCACCGGCGGCGCGGGCCTTTGAGCCGCGGCGGGTCGGCCCCTCAGCGGGGGAGGCGCGCGGCGAAGCGCTCAACTCTTCTGGGCCGCGCCCGCGTCATCCCCGCCCCCTTTCGTCGGTCCCCCCCCCCCACCGCGGATCGGCCCTCGCTCGCGGGGGCCTCTTTTCTTCCAGGGGCCGCGGGCATCGCGCTCGCCCGCTGTCACGATCCCTGACAACGATTAGCCCAGTTATTAACGTCTGCTTTCAATACCGGCCCTTGTGCAGCTCGGCCTTTTGATCCGAGCGCGCGAGCAGCTCGGCATACGAGTGTGTACATGTGGATGCGTGTTGTTTTTTTGTCCTTTTCTTTTTTGTATCGATTCCGCGGGAGGAGCTGTGTGGGTGCCTTCGTGTAATAGGATACACGTGGACCGCGAGGAAAGATCCATATTTCTCGAGGATGAAAAGGAAAGTTCATTTTTTTCGGATTTAACGGCTGCGCGGGGATAGGTCCAAGGCTTACGGCGCCTGCATAGAATAATCGTATATTATGTAAGCCGAGATGATCCGAGTTTAGATTTAAATTCAGAATCCAATTCTACTTTCGTAGAAAATTTATGAAAAATATTGACGCTTTAACTGGTAAGAATGCCTCGAGCTTTAATAAATTAAATAACGTTATTGTTTTCATAAAAGCATCCGCATGAATTTATTACACCGGACTTTCGGACGCGGCCGGAGAAGAAAGGATACTTTTTACACCGACGTGACCCTTCAATTTTCAAAACTATAACTGCCAAACCCTCGCGGAACACCCAAGAAGGACATAAAATCCCACTCCTCCGAAAATCATTAGAGATCAAAAAACATTAGGCGTCATCAAAATAATGAACCTCTACAAAACGTCTCTGTAACTTGTGCTTTATTTGACGACCTCATCTGACCAGCAGACCCTCAGCCCCGTCGATCGCCAGGAAAATTGATACACTGCGTCCGAGCGACTCTCGGAATCTCGCTCCCTATCTCTAGATACTACTAGCCTAACGAGTCTGAGAAAACCCGGCCCACCCTCGACGTCGCTGCACTCGAGGTATATAACAAGAATAATGCTGCACGATTTTCGAATCTCTATCTTCCCAATCGCACGAGTCGCTCCATTTGGCGCGAGAAAAAATGCTTACTTCGAGCCGAAAGAGAACAACTGATAACTCCCTACTTAGGGCATTTGTACAAGAAGATAAGGAAATTGGGTAGTGTAGGGAAGGTGCAGGATGAAAAAGTGATGGAGGGATCGACCTAAGCCGATAGAAAGGTATCTGTTGAGCTTGTATTTAGATTACATCAAACATCACATGGTAAACAAGAAACGCGTATGTCATTGTTGTTGACACTGTCAATTTATCAAAGTGTAATATACTTACTGTATTAAATGTAATTAAATTAAAACTAAACTTGTAGATAAAATTGCAATTATTCTATACTGGTATAATATTTTTATCTTAAATAGACTATCTTGTAGTTACTAATATAACATGATATATTTTTAACAGCAATACTTAGACCGAAACAAAGTCAATAAATTCTTTAAATATAACTGAAAGTATTAATTGATGACTACATAATATAACATGTCGTCGTTTATTGAGAAAAATTTTTTGTCAATAGTTCATTTTTCCTTACAAATAGTCAAGAATACACATTAAATGATAAAAATTGTGCATAATTATGTATACATTCACAAGTGCTATTGAATGTTATATTATTTAAATTTGTTCTCAAATTATTATCACACTATATACATTAGAAACATATGGAAAAATTAAGCCTATATAACATGATTATCATATGAGAGAATAAATATTTAAAATAAAATTCATAATATGAGCTTGCAGCTTTATTTTAAAATGCCTAATATTGCAATCGGCTTAAAATTTTTAAGGGGTAAATGTCTTTAAATGCCTACTGGCTAGTAATTGAGGAAAAAATAACTAATCGCACACAGAAAACAAGCTCGCAAATCAGTGGGAGATCCCTTAAATCCCTTAAATACACTTCATTAAATTTTGAGGAAATTTATAATTATCATCGAGTCATTAGTAATTGGGAATACATACTATAAGTTATCGTGGCCGAAATTGTGAAGACTTTTGAGGTTAGGAAAGCGATAAAACGTGATTGGAACAACGCAGGGCCGCGTATGTAGGAAGCGGGAGAAGAGAAGGAGTTTCAGCCAGTAACGCGACACCTTCGCCTCGCGGGTTTTCATGTAGCCACTTTATCTTCCTGGCACGCCGCCCCGTAATTAACGAGGAAGTCCGAACGATAAATCGGTCCAACGGCGAAAGTGCGCTCTGGGTAACGCAAGGCCCGAGTAATTTTCAAGGAGATTCGGATTTTTACGAGGTGACGTTAGTCGATAGAATGAAGCTTTTAGACGGAGGCTGACTCGGTGCAAATGATTGAGACATTTTGATTATGCGCTCTTCTCTGTTGTTAGGTGAGTTCTTATGGACGAGTACTCGACTCAGGTGTAACGGTGCTTTAAGTCCTCTTTTAATGCGAGCATTCAACAGAGCTACATGCATGCTCAGATACTTGAAAACCAAACCGTATATGCGTGGATAATAGATTCGGCTTCGGCATGCAGAGTCTTTCATTATGTAAGCTTTTATGATCGAGTCGTTTCAATGCATCATTGTTGCGTAAAGCTAAAGATATATAATTTGTATTGAACTCTGTTTATATCTAAGATGAATAGAACCTTGAAAAATTTAAAATTCTTATTCAATTTTTAAACATCACTGTAAAAAATGTAGTTAATTTATCGCTGTAACGATAATTTTATTTATAAATATGTATAAAATGTGTTAAAAAAATTATTATACTATAATGTGGCAGACGATCCTGAACTCGTTAATCAACTCGTATATTACGGCATCGTAATGCAATTTTGAAATGATTGAAAAATTAATGCCTGCCATAAAGTATGAATATGAAGAAACATTCTCTCTGCTAAAGTGTAGGTAAGTGCCTTATAAGCATTTGATTTTAATGCCGATGAGAGTAAAGTTGTATTAAGACATTATTAGCATTTAGCTGCGTGTTTCACTTAATGGCTTTATTTTATGGTTTGTATAAAGATATAAAGATATATCTTCCCAAGGTATTTTTGAAAAATCTAAATCTGAGCATCAAAGTCTTATAATATTAAAATTATAATTTAAGAAAGTAAGTTAAAGTTTCCATATACATTACGTACTGAAAATTAATACATGAATAAATATATAATTTTAAATTATAAACATAATATAATTTATAGTACAGCTTACAAATAAAAATTTAAAGGAAATTTCATCTATTATGTGTACGTTTCCGAAGTATTGAGTATTTTAAATTACCTAAAAGATTTATTGTCAAGAAATAAAAATAATATAAAACCATTTTGAAAAAGAATAAAAGTTATCGATTTATACAGATAGCAACACGAATGAGATCAATTAGAATCGCCTGTCGCGTTAATAAACGATAAGAGACTATTAACTGTTGTATAAAACCTAAAATACGATGCGTGCTTTTGTCAAAAAAATATTTCGCAAGTATCTTTTTATGATTTACAGCTATTATAAATTTAAATGATTTATAAATAGTTTAATTTATATGAACATCTATATAGTAATATTTGGAAAAGTTTCTACTCATCTCAAAGTTTGTATTTTTACAAATAAATCTTATTCCAAGATCATAAAATAAAATTTATACAGGTATAATGACATATTTGATCAAAGTCCTGACTCTTTCTATAGCTTTAAGAAAAGGGAAACACTTGAAACATCTGTAAATAAAAGACATAATATGTCTGATGTACAGGAAGAGTATTCAAAACGTAATATTCCGATTTTTTCATATATAGAACAGCAATATATCAAACATATACGATTGTATACTCTATACTAATATATTCATCGAAAAAAGTATTTTACTAAAGTACAAAAATTATATATATATTATATATAATATTATATTATCATAAAAAAAATTTCTTAAATTTAGAACTTGTTTATTATTGTTAACCTAGAAGTCATTTATTCATGTATATCATATCATTTACAATGTTGTTGACTTATAATTTTTACAATACAAATATTTGATAGTAAATATTTGAAAATTATTGTTGTTGGTTTTTTTTCAATGTATTAAAATAAGAATATCTTGTTTTATTATTTTTTAATATATTAATATTCTTGTTAATACTTTTCATTTTTCAATGTGTGTCTTAAAAGCCATTTTGAAAGATACTTTTATGTATGTAAACTATTAAGCTCACTATTAAGTCTACTTTTTAACAGTTACTAATGATGACAGAAATGATGGTATGGAAATCAATGAAACGGTTTCTGATTCCTGGAGTTAATTTGTCTTTATGCTGTCTTCAACACAATAATAATGGATGAAAACATTAAAGGTGGAATTCTTTTTCCACCGCTGGGCATGGAAAATGGGAAACAGTTTGCAATCGCCATACAAATGATATAGTGTGAGTTTCGTGGAAGTCGGCCAATATACTCACTTCAAAGCAGATGCCGCGCTGAATCAAGTGGATGTGTTGGACTTAAAAAAATACGAGGTTAGATGTTCGGGCAAAGTAGACGTCTATTTAAAACTGAAACTTGTTGCTAAGCCAGTGTGAAGGTGTTTTCATATTCTAAGACAAAACTTTCTATTCTTTGCATTTGAATTTTTTCAAAGGTTATTACATTTTTTTACGGACGAGTTGCTTGATTGAATTTAAAATCTCTCAGCATCCGAAATTCAATTTGGAACCATAAAAAAGACCTATTCGTTAAAAATTTCAACAAATTAATTTCTCTCCAGAGCTTTCTCCACACATGTCGATAATTAATCTCTCACCGGTCTATTCTATACACGTTTTTGCATAATATTCAACAACAGATAACTCTGGAATTCGACTAAATACCGTGAAAAATTGACAAGAATCCAGGTCACTAGATATTAGCGCGCGCGTAATCGAATAAAGAGCGATACGCCGGCAATAATGCAGCGGCCCATTTAGAGAGAATTAAAGGAACAAAAAGAAAGAGGCGTTGCGAATGTCCCCCGGGCCGCCTTTCGAGCCTGCGCCGCGATCTCCTCTGGATGCGCAGCTTCACGCTCGCGCTACACCTGCGCGCATGCGGGCATCTTTAATCATTAGGCGTGGAAAGCGTCGAGGGGCCCCGGCGAATGAAAGAGCATTAATTGAACCGAGCGGCGGCTGGAATGCGCGACAAAGGCGTGAGAGTGCAGTGTCCTCTCTCGGCGGGCGCGCGGGCTAACGGTCGCGCCGCGCGCTGCCTCGTTAAAGTGGCTTAGAGCTAATTAAGGACTGACCTTAAAAAGGTCGAGATTGGCCGGTGCCCCCTTGTCTCTCGCGGTACGGCCATTTTATTGGCGCTAAATCTGCGCCGGGCTGCGCGCGCGCGCGCGCGTAAGGAGATTTGGGTTAACGCGGGAGATTTGCCTTAGCCCGAGGTTAAAAGTGAGGCGCAAAATAACCGAGTCCGCGCTTTAGTCGAACTGTAATTGCGCTTATATGTGGGACGGTTTTTTTTTTGTCTCCACCCAAGAGTGCGAGCAAATAAACAAAAGGTCGTCAGCGCACGATTACCTGCAACTGGAGGATGATTGTCTTTATCAGGGGGCATTAACGTAAATTAAAGTAATTTAAAAATCTAATGGTATCTCATTGCCGGGATATTGCAGAGTAGCGTATTCAGTTAAAGTACATAATCGTGTCATTAGGGTTATTAGAGAATACTTAAAAACTCCGAGGTAAATTAAACATCTGGTGCAGGTGTAAAAATTCTAAATTCGCTTCATGTACAGTTACGTGCACTTTTGAAGCGGCGCAGCATTTTACCGTAATCTTTGCTATTAACGGGTCGTGTCTAAGCCGCGCCGCGTCGTTATTTAAATTCATTACGAGACTCGAAGAAAAATTCAAAGACAAGCAACTTGAATACGCGACATCTGCTTCATTTTTTGAACTCGTTTTATAATATATTAAGCAATACTAAACACAAAACGTTCGTTTTATCACGGCAGCCTGAATAGATATAATAGAAATATATATACGTTGCCGAGAGAGAGAGCAGCTCGCGCATTCACGAATGCTTACATTTTCCAAACCTTCAGCGCTGCATTCAGCACTGGCCGGTGGTATTACGACACAAAACAGTACACTCGCATATATATACATACATTCCCAGTGCATTCTGCGGATTCAAAAATTACACGAGGACGCGGCCTCTGAAAATAAGAAAGGCACGCGGGGCCGCGCGCGACACGCCGCGGCACCGTATAATCCAATCAGGAAAGAAATTCCCTTGCCCGGGTGTATATAAAGCGCCCGCTCGTCGGCGCGTCTCGGGAAAATGTGGGACGCGAACGACTGCAGCCATTCGCGCGCGATTTACCGTTTCGCGCGAAGGGAGACGCGCCGCGCTCACTTTAGCGTGCGTAATGCGTTATTGGACAATTTGCATTCCCCGGGGAGAGAGGGGGGGGACTTTATTCGGCGGGCATTCGCCGAGGCGACCGGCATTTTTTACCGCAACGCGACGTCAAATTAGAGGCGGACGCCTGGAATGGGGGCCCATTGTTCATTAAGCCAAGCGGTCAGTCGGCTTTTGACATTGGCGGGATGCTGCGCACTCCGAAGGTGCAGCCCGTGGTTTTAAGTGTTTGGAATGACTCCTGCAACTGGGTTTGCTCGTAACATTAACGGAGCCACGACTATCATTATCTATGATTATAAAACTTTTGTGAATATATTGTACGTTTTTTTTTGTTTTTCAAGCGTATCATGAAATATTTATAAGGAAGGTTGTACTATAAATGTATGTATTATCAATATTAATTGGATATGATAATTAAGTTTTTTCGCTACAACTATTACAATTATAAAAGTATATTTATACTCTAAGAATAGTTTGAATGATTTTTTATAACAGTTGAAAGAAAACGTTCTAATTGTGTAAAAATTTTAGACAATCAAACAAGTACAGGAAGAAAAATGGACTTGTTTGCGTAATAAAATTTTGGCTAGACCATAAACAAACAGTCGACTACAGTACTGTTTTATACGAGTTAGTACAGCTTATACGTATCTATATGTTCGAGGACATTTGAGCTGAACTAACTAGAGAGATCAAGCGAAATAGTCGTAAGCGAGTCTCGTCTGGTTAGACCACGAAGTCAACATATATAGCGCGCTAGAAATCCAAAGCGGAAGAATCGTCCTTTTGGCTTGGTATATACGCCTGACTTTGAGCAGGTCAATCTAACAGTATCATTTTCCGTCGATTCGCCCAGTCGATACTTGTCCCCGCTTTGAATATTGCTCACCTTACATTTGAGCGAGGCCTGCAATTATGATTTTTACCGCTTTTCCACGCGCGCTTAATGCTCTTGACTCGAGTCGGCATTTGATATCGCGACGTTAATCACAGCAGAAACTGGTATAAACCTTGCCAGGGCGCTCGGCTGATAACGACCCCGACAGTAAAATCGGGAATCAGCCCTGGACAGGACGATTAAATCCTCGGCAAACAAGTACATTTGCGTTGGGAGCTCGAGGAGCGCCGAAGCAATCAGATCTCGCGGCAAAGCCCGCGCCGAGCGGGCGGTTGAGCGCTCAACGGCTGTGTCGACGCGGGCGCGTTGGAGGATTCGGGGGAAGGAGAGCCGGAGAATGAGATTCAATTAATTTGCCTCAAAAGTATAACACGAGGGCGGTACGCGCGAGCGGCAGTTTTCGCCGATCCCGGTATAAATCCTTCCACCCCCCCTCCCTTCCTCTGTGCGACCGAGGATTGTTTACTCGGTCTCAGCGCACGGCAGGTATGACCCTCGTACCGTCCGGGCGCGTGCCGCCATAGCCGCGTGCATTTCCTCCCAGCCGCCCGATACGTACGCCTCTCGCGAAGATAATCGCCCAAACTTCCCCGATGAAATTTACATGCTCTGCCGGGGCCGACGCGGAGGTTGTGGCACAGGGGGGAATAAAAAAAAAAAGCACAAAATGGCGGGGTGCAGCTCGGCGGGCGGGCCGCCCGCGAAACTGCGCCCCATTCGTCTTGGTTGAATTCAATTTGCCGATTTGAGCTCGGGATCGGCCGGGCGTCTCCGCGGAAATTGGACATGAAGAGGGAGCGGGCGGGAAGCCCCCCGGCCCGTCAGTTTACGGCGTGTTTATAGAAGGGGGAGCGAGTAATTCCTATCAGCGCTAACGCGCCCGGCTTTCCGGCCCGATTTCCCGCGAGGAGGCCTCATTGTCGCGCGGCGGCGCATTTGCATGCGAAAAAGCCGCGGGTAGCGAGAGCCCGGTAGGGAAGGGGGGGTACGACGACGACGACCGCGCCGGCTGAATTAGACGAGCGGGACTTTTCGAGAGCGCGCCCTCGGTTATTATGCTAATGCGCGCGCGCGCGTATATATACATACGCGCTCCGGACGGCGGGGAGGGAAAAAAAGGAAATGTTTACGCCCGAGTATAATACAGTCTTAGGGACTCCGGCGGGTCAACTCCTCGGCCGCGCGCGCCCGTGCACACACACACACCTACATACGCGTATACAATTAGCGGCTGGCGGGGGGCCAAGCGCGTATACGCCCGGGGCGTAAACACGGATCGCGCGGAAAAAGCGCGCGCTCCGCGAGATATGCCCCGGCGGCGCACGCGAGTCCAATTAAGATAACGGAACGGCGCGGCGCCCGAGCGCAAACGGCCCGTTCGCGTATGCGCGGCCATGCGGGCGCCGGAGGGGGAGGGAGGGCAAGCCCCTAAAATAACCGATCCGCCCGGGTCAAGCGCCTTTCTGGCCGTTATCCCGGCCGATAGCCGCGCCCGGTGAAAAGAGAGGAGATACGCATCTTCCGCCCGGGTGCCCCGGGGTTTAAGCTGCCGATTCCCGCGCGGGCGCCGCTTTCCATTTGTCGCTGCTGACTCCGGCGGGGAGAGGCCGGTTTATATGCTGCCTCGTTATCCGAGTAGACGCCGCGACTTTGGAATAGCTTAATGTCCAAATGGGGTAGTAACTATTTTCGTTGTTGCAGTGCTGCTAGGGCCGGCATCGACGCCGATATGGTTGATATCCAGTGAATTATGAACATCTTTCAACGGTGATAATAATGTTTCAACGGTTTTGAATGCTGTCGTTCGATACCGTCTGCGGTCTAATTCCAAATATAACCAATTTACGTGCTGCATGTATAAATCCGGACGCTGTCTGTAATATTTGATAGCGTGCTAGAGGGTTTATCATAGAGGTATATTAATAAACATATATTACCGTGAAGGAAGAAAAATTCTATAATAGCTGTGAGTATAATTATCATTTTTTTTTTGATACATGTCGGCATTCTTATCCAATCCCGGTAGTAGTGACATAAGTGCATCCTACTGCTTTAATTTTCCACCTATATCTGGCAATACTTGACGTCGTTTGGCTTTGAAGCGTATCTCGCGATAGAAGCAGCAGCTTTAAACCCTCATCCACGCGACGACGCGGATCAACAAGGACCTAACGGCGAGATCAAAGCGCCGAGGGTCCAGCGAGGTAACTGTATGTACTATATACGTAGAGCGGCGAGTCCCTAGGAGTATAGAGGTCGGTAGCTCCAAACTGCTGCGGTACCAGTACATCGGCAGCTCTCGAGTGACGACTTCCGGACAGACGTCGGCCGTCACACTATACGTACGAGAGGTCCATTGACGAGTCCATTGAGGAAACTCCAGGAGGCGAGGTGTCACCTGCACGACATCTCCGGGCCGGCGCCTTTGAAGTACACACGTACACGTATCCAAATGCAGCGTTTCATAATTTCCTATAAATACGTAAGCATTGATTATAAATGGGATTAAAACTTTTTAAATTTGTTCCAAATTTTATTTGTTGTTACTGTTGCCTGGGCGTATTAAACGTTGCTTACCCTACCCTTTTCAAGTCCATCAAAAAATTACAAACAATCTCCAATACTGCACAGCAGTTTCCTTTTTTCACACTAATATTCAGTTTCAGTCCATTTCGCATTATTCTTCCTATTAACGAGTAAACTTTATTGGGACGGTCAATGGAGTTTTTCGCCGCGAGTGCATGGCCAGTTCGACCGGGCGGAAAAAAAGGGTCGCCGAGCGCCGGGGGCGCGGCCCTCCTCCCTCTTTTTTTTTTTTTTTTTATTCACTGTCAATCCTGTAAAACGCTAGCCGCGTTAAAATTTCAAGCCCGAGGTTTTTCAGCGCTCAAACGCCAGCCGGGCTTTACCGGTCCGGTCCGGGGGCAAAGGGGGAGTTATACCGGGCGCGTACGCGACTCCCGACAAAGGGCCGAAAAAGCCCAAGGCGCCCGGGGTCGACACCGCGCGCCCGCAATAAAAAACTCCACGCGGTCCGCGCGAGCCCCGTTATTAAATCGCGAGGGGGGGGGGGGCGTTATTCCAATGCGCGCCGGGTGGCTCTCAACCGTGTCGAACGGGCGATCCGCGAGTGCGACACCCCCCGCAAGGAGCCGGGACCGAATCGCCCTCCTCGGGGGTTGGCGGCCGCGTCGAACGGGAACTTTTGTATCAATTATATATATATCGAATGATTAATGTGCCGCCGGATGTCTCGGGCGAGCAGCAATCGCAGATATAACACAGAAAAGTTTCTTGCGCCGTGTATAACCCCGGCCGTCTTTCCGTCGGCTTATTAAATCTTTTGGCGGCAAAAGCTCGGGTAATTTAGCGGCGCGGTGATTGAATTTTGAGGCTGTAGAGGGCCTCGGCGTAGGCCGTCCGGCCAGTCGGAACAAAAGGGGGAAAAAAAAAAACACAAAAGAAAAACACGAGGGCCATTTATCGTGTTAGCCTTTCATTATTGCGGAAAAAGAGCGATCCGGAGCCTTGGGGGGGCGCGCATCGCGCAAGGAGCTTTTTCAATATGTAATCACCGCGGCGGGGGCCCCAATCTCTCCCGAGATGAAATTTACCCGACCCAATTTCCGCGCCGCGCGGCAGAATGCGAAATTGCTCGCACTCGATCTATATATATATATGTGTGTGTGTGTGTACACCGGGGAGAGGCGAAAAGAAACAAAAAGCCCGCGCACCATCCAACCCGGGGCAAGCGATCGGCGCGTTTAAGACCGCCCTCGAGCCCCTGTAAACTAAGGGCCCGGGGGTAAGGGGCTAATTACCGTTAGGCGGAGGCGCCGCGGCGCCCCGGCAGGAGCGGCGATCCGCCGCGGCTCGTTACCGCGGGATTGACACGCCGGCCTAGCTCTCTCTCTCTCTCTCTCCCCCGTTCGCAGCTTCCAACGTCACACAAACACACACACGCGTGTGTGTGTCCGCGGTGGGGGCCTAACGAGTTGGGCGCAGGCCGGGCCGGCCACGCGAAACGACTCCAATTATCCAAATGAGCGTCCCCGAAAGCTGCCCCGGAAGCCCCGTGTGCGCCCCATCGATTTGCTATTATATGCCCGGGGAGGGGGGGGAGGGAGGGCCCGGGCGCACAGCCGAGGGAGCTCGGTGTTATCGCGCCTCAGGACTCAACGATCGCTCGAGGATGAATGGCAGTCCCCGGCGGCGCCCGGCGCCCTCGAGCTTTCGAGCTTTTATAATTCGCCGGGCGCGAGCCCCGCACTCGAGCTATGCAGTGCGCGCCGCGCAAGTCTGCCGCGACGCCGAGTTTTTAGGCACTCTTCAGTTTATATACCCCGCGGGTGTGTCGCTCGATTCCTGACAATTGTGTGTTCGGCATTTTTTTTTCGGGCCGTATATATAACGATCATCCGCTGACCTAAATCACCGGCGTTAATGACATATAACCGGCTGGAAGGTGGCGGATATATATACATACGACTTTGCAAATTGACGCCTTCTAAAAACGGCAGCGAATTGAATAAAATTGCGAAAATGACAATACTACCTTGAAATTGGACGGGAGGTACATATATATATATATGCGCGCGGCCGCGCACCTGGAATGCCACTTAAATTTGAATGGGGCCCGTCTTTAAATAAGCCATCCCGAATTCAAGGAATACCTCGAAAATTTCATTATATGGATCGCGTCGATCCGGTTAACGGTGCACTTGTCACCTTTTCATTTGGGGCGCTTTACGAGGATTCGAAAGGTCGGACGCGATCCCCGGCGCACTAAAACCGATCATTGTCCGCGGGAACGGCCCCCCGGCGCGGCTCCAATTTAGGACCAAGTCGCCGGCTCCGCGCACCCAGGCGCCTTCCCGCCTCGATAAATCACGCCGGGACGGACAGGGTGTATATACACCTAGGTATATACATTCGAAGGCAGAGCTCGCGCGCAATTGGCGCATGAGCGCGGACGAGGGCGCATGCGCATATAATACGGCCCAGCTCATCCCACATATCGAAAGGCCGTCAAAAGATATTGCGCCCCCCTCAAGGGCGAAGGACGCGCCCTTTTTTTTCAACCGACTATTGCCGGCGGATTAATTCCCTCCCCGGCTGCCGAGCGCAAGATATATTGCACGGAGGCTGGGCGCGGCGCTTAATTGCTCGTCGCCGCGGCGCTTCTTATTCCGGCTTGCACCCTTTCGCGCGCGGACCGCCGGGCCCTCATTTTAGCCGGCATTGAGGGCGCCTCTCGCGAGTTAACGCTCCGGCGCAGTCGATGTAGGAGCCAGCGGAGTGGGCGGGGGAGCCGGTGCGGATTCATCAGGGCGCGCCGCTCATTTCGCCGCGCCGATTCTCTCCGCGCGCATAATCCGCGGGGCGGCGGAATTTTCTTATTTGACGAATTCCGAGCCGCCGGGCGGGCGGGAGTCGGGGCGGCAGCCAGCCGCGAAATAGTCCCCCGAGCCGACTTTTATGGTTTTGCAAAATGGCCGTGGAGGGGGGTGGGAGCTGCTCGGTCGCGATAAGAGCACTCGCGGGGGGCCTCGAAGAATAATTAATTTTGAGGGAAATCTGGCAATGATTGGGCGAGCGTTCATTATGTCGGGGCCGCTTTTCAAGACTTGCCTACAAGTTACGTCTTATTGGAGCGAGTTCGGAAAGTTCGATTGGATCTTCCGAGACAACGACTCCTCTAATCAATATGATGCAATTGCCGTCCGTAAATTAAAAATCGAGTTAGCCGAACCAGATGTCAAAAGTCAATTTTCCGACCTGTGCATTCGCGTACAGTGCAACGGTCTATTTTCAGAGCTGCTATTTTTACTCCCCAATGTATGAAGTAATTAAAGAATCGGCAAAGAAACAATATTATAAGGGACCTGCTATTACGTGGATAAGCATTATTATTAATATTATTAATTAAAATGAAAGAGGTTGAATTTTCTTACTCTTTGACGGCGATATGAAATTTTACATGCTTAACCGTCCGAAAGTTTCAAGAATATTCGTCCTGGCTCGGGATCTAGAACCCGATGGATACTTACAAGCATTTTGAAATCGACGACGTGGAAGGATTCGAATCGCCCAGAGATTTTCGAGCTTTGCTGCCCTGAAAGATTATAATACGCTTTTCAGTTTTGAAGTAAGTTCGGAACTTGAACCATCATATAACTCTAATTACTCTTTCTGCAGAAGTTCAGCAGCTCTTTAAAAATATTTACGCGGGGATATTAATAAAATGTTCAACTTACTTTGCTTCGCATTCGAGTGTAATAAAAAATTTTCTGATAATATGAACGTTTATTTCATTACAGTTCAAGAATTAAAAGAAACAAAATGCTGTAAACTAACAAAAGGAAAAGACACATAGTTAAACACGTATAATATATATATTTATCCATTCAACTTGTTATTAACTTAGAAACCTAAAAAGCAATTTTAATCCAGAAGAAACTTGAACTGACCGTTATGCCAATAATATGAGTTACTCTGCTGTTTTCTTCCGAGATAACGCAATTTTATAATTTTCAAAAATAGCACGACACAATTTGACATAAACAAGGCTTTAACGTCTTTTCTTTAAATTCGCTATCGATGCAGGGGATAAATTCTGGGAGAAAGTCGAGGGATCGATAAGGATAAAATTCAATAATACTAATTTAGTGCCCTTTGAAAATTCCACGCCCTAATAAGGGGAGAGAGAGTCGCGGCATTAAGCTTAATGAAATTTGGCCGGGGTCCTACGCTCACTCGGTCCCCAATAAAGATCGATATTTACGCGGGCCGCCCGCGACAACCCCGAAGGCCTAAAGGGCGTCGGCCCTCGGATTCCGCGGCCAATTGACATAAACCGGGTGGGGAGGTCTGGACCTCGGGCGCGAGCAGGCAATTATCGCTCCGGCTCCCGCGACAGCCGCGCAAAAAGACGAGGCCGCGCGCTTTCCTCTCGCCCCGGCGATATATATTTTCAATTAAAAGCCCCAAGCGCCACGGGTGCAGCCAAGATGCACGAAAGGTGTCAGCGCGGCAACATAATCGCATTAAGAATCCGCCGGCCGACGTACGAGCGGCAAGCCGTAAAAATGGGGGCCCGGCCGTTATCGTAAATTGTATTTTGCCGCGGCGCGGGGGTTGAAGGGTGCGGCCGGTCGGCGGCGGCCTTGCCGCGAGAACATTGTTATTAATAAGCGCACGGGCGACGCGTGTATGTGTGTGTGTAGCCGGCATGAATAAATTGCCGGCAAAGGCCGCGTCTTGACTTCGATCTGCCACCGGCCAATATGACTCGGGAATTACTCCTGCACCACATTGCAAGCCGCTTGTCAGACCATCGCACGCGCAGGCCTTTACTTTTCGCCCGTTGCCTTTTGGCATGCTGTTATGCTAATTCGCCAGTCGGAGCGTATTTTCTTTTTTTTTTTCTTCCAACGACTCCTGAAAATTATGTATACGCATTCCAAGTGCCAGTTGAGGAAGGCTAAAGTATTACTTATCGCCGTAATTCTGATAGCAATTTTAACCAGTTTCTGGCTACAAAGATGTACACGTCCCCTTTGATGTTAACGAATACACGTAGGCTTGTTTCAATGTAACAACACCTAACTATCTCACTGTATAAATGTTAAGGGCAGCATAAAACCGCGTTACGTTTACTTTTGATTATAGTCGATGCAAAAGGTGTGCTTTCTTTTTTATCGACGACCGGAACAAAAAACAGTGTCGCTGATCTGATTCGACGCGCGTTCGGCGGGCACGTGGTGCGTTTGCCCCACCGGCTGCTCCCGCCGTTGCCGAACTTACGGCTCGAATATAAAGTCCGTGTTTGATCACCTCGTCTCTGTGTTCTGTACAACCACGCGCGACACACAAGATCCACCTGTGCTTCGGACCGACATCACTCGAGATCAATCTCGCCGTGGGCTCGTACAACCACGCCGGAGCCTAGCTACCCCGAGCTCAAAACTTACGGCTACGCCTCGCCCCAATGAAGATGCGCCGGAAAACTAATAAAAGAGCGCCAATTTTCCGCGCAACTGTATATAGGTCAGCGCTTCGAGCACCTATATCACTATCGACCGTATGCTTCCACATATAAACAATGAAATTATAGCAATGCCATTACAAATAGAAATTACTTTGAGTATACTAATTAATTCGCGTTCTACATGCGCAATCTATTACAACGCGTAATGGCAGCGTAACTTGCTACAATTATTCGTTTTTCGGATGCTACAGTAAAGCCGTATGAGCATCGAAGGTGCCTATAATATGCTTATTGAATAAAGAAGAATTAATTTAGCCTATAAATTCTGCCGAGATACTATATTAGCAGCCCGGTATAACTTTTACCAGGACCAGGGCGACATGACTTTTATCATCACTTTTACTTATTAACTTGTATATAAACTGCCTTTAATAGTTTTTATGGCGCTTACTGATTAATTTTGATATTTCCATACTTTTTTGATGGTTTTTTAAGTAATCGAAGTAGCGAATTTTAGCATGAATGCTATAATAATTATTGCACATGTATATTTTAATATACATGCGCAATACACCCAGCATGTATTATGTATACGGTTATCTATATTACGTATATTATGTACATATTACGTCTCGGCAAATGAAGGACCCTGATTGACTTGATCACCCAATAGCAATCGTACTCCAAAAGGACAATCAATCACCCGAGCCTCGAATCCCAACGCGAAAGCCGAGTTATATACGTGCATCCTTTTCAGGAGCCGGCGCATTATTGAATCCAGCGATATTCATTCGCGAAGACTACGGGCAAAGTGGCACGGGATCGCCTTCGGGGAAAGCAGGCCCGGACGGCCCGAGAGCCGCGTTGGCAAAAGTGCCCGCGAAAAAAGGGGCCGGGGCTAATTGCGCGGGGGATATATCGCGCGAGGAAAGTCGAGTGGCGCGGGCCGGCCGAGGGCCAAATCGCCGGGGAGTATTGGTAAGGAGAATAGCCATCGGCCGGCTCCTCGATCCTCCGCCTGGCCTCCCAATCCCATCTCTGGCCGACTAATAATGTGGGTTTCTTGTCCCGACGAGCGAGAATGCAAATTATTCAAGTTGAATAATATTCAGCTGCTGCTCACACGGCAGCCGCCGCCGCCACCGCCGGCTTGTATACGTATCGCGTATTATCTGCCTCCTCTTTGGCCTCCGACTGCTTATGGGGGCTTCACACTACTGCGGCTAAGCGAACAAAGAGCAACTCCGAATTGGTTGATTTAGCACACAATGCGGGTGTTACTTTGGGCCTCGACTCACTCGTTATGCCCTTCGTCGTTAATTATTTTATTGGTTTGCGATAATTAGTGAGATGTACAGGTCTTATTTTAGCATCGAGTTCCTCTAATGTGTATTGAACTATAAATGAAAACAAACATTTTAAATACTGTTTATTTGTCTACTTTACTATGTAGCTGAAATAAGAATTTATGTGCGAAGCTTTTTTTAAAATATACTTTATAACGGCTATCACTATTTGCATTCGAGTACAAGACAGGTGCAGTCTGAATATAATTTATTTTTCAATATTATTTATGACAAAATTTATATTCTAGTCCATTTACGACTTTCGTTTCATAAACGTTATGTAAAAAAATGATCCAATGGAAATTTAGTCTCGGATGATTGACAATTGAACATTATTTCACTTAGCTATTCTGATGCAGTACCAGTCGATATCGTCATTGTCACTTTTACTACCAAGTCAAAAAATAGATTCATGACGGATAACATGTTGAATTGTTGAAGCTTAGATTAATAATTATATGCCTGTACGACTAATATAAATGCTCTTATAATCTGCATGTAAAATGAGTAATACAAAATTTACTATTCACATGCCTGTGTATTTTTAGGTTATGGCATTTGACATTAACATACAGATTATTCTTAGTTCAAAAATTTCTATTATTAAATCACTTTTTTAATTGACAATAAATTCATAAATAAAATCCTGTAAATCTACAAAATTTAAAATAATTTTTGATCGCATGCAAATAACGATGTAAACTATTTAAACTCACCAAAGAGATTGTGAATTCACCTTTAGATATTAGAGCTCGCGTCCTTGCGGTTTGCCAGGTGAGCGTCTCGTTGCTCGGAAAACAGACGAACGGCAACGAGTCGCGGATACTCTCCGCACAGATCGAAATTCGCCCCCATCCCCCTTTTTTTTCACGATCGATCGCAATCGAGGGTTGGTAGAACGAAATTGCCTCTGGGATATAAATCAGAAATCGATACTGGCGCGCGCTCCCATTAATGGCCGATCTTTTGTGCAAACACACCCGCCGAGGTTTGTTAGTGCGGAGAAGAGATTTCGGGACGCGTTATTACACGTCCGCGCGTTACGTTATGCGGGATTACTTCCCTAATGTGCACATATTTAGCCTATACGTGCTTCAGTTGACTTGATACGCGCACGTAACGAGTAAGAAAGTATATATGTGAGCCAATTTGTCGTTCGTGGGATATTGTTTGTTTGGTTGCACACCATTGACTAAATGCATCGGCATTTACAACATGTTTGTTTTTGTCGTGAAATTCGTCGATCGTATTTAATTCGTAATGTGGCCCGGATGAGTATATACACGTGTAATTTTAACGTTTCGAAATGTATTTTATGTACTCTATGTCGAAATGCTGAATTTTTTTAAATAACTGCATAACTTTCTTAAGTGTAGGCCCCTCTTACGCTTTTGTTCTAGTTTAGATGGAAAGCACGAGCTCTAGCCGTACGATCATAAATATTATCCTTGCACGAGTTTCTTACAAATTTATAAGTCTGTAGGGAAATCAAATTAAAGTGATGTATGAAAACAGGTAGGCTAATATGTTGAATTTACTTTGGTTATAATGGAATATTCGTGCAGAGCCATAAAAATATTATTTATATAATAAATGTAACGTTATAGCTCATTCATCTTGAAAAAAATTAGGCTTTTTATAGAAGCCATCGATTTTGAAAGAAAAATCACTTTTCATCGGCCCCATTACTATAAGTTCACTTTTAATCTCTAAAACAAACGTTTATTTGAAGAAAAGGGAGAAAGTAATACCCCTCGTCTAAATCAATTTCACCGATAGTCAATATCTCCATTACAATCTAAATCAAAACTCGTTGAAACACAGCTGCGGTTTCTAGGTGGCAGATATGCATCTATACATATATATATGTATACATATAGATATACATACACGTGCGATCGGCGTTCATGCACACTCCAGAGCGCGACTTTTCTTCGACCCTCGCTTTATTCCGTAGAGCTTTCGATAAACACTTGGGCGACGACTCTCACCGTTAGCTCCCACGTCACCTCGCAATTGCCTTACGTGGGCGGGCGTAAAAAGTAGGCGATCAGTCCTTAAATCAAGCGCTCCCACAATTTCACCTCGGGTGAATACACGCGCGGCTCTGCGGGGGCCGATGGGTCTAATTGATTTCTGCGAAGGATAGCCGGCCGGCTGGCGCGCGCGAGCCGACTCGCGCCACCTGACCGACATAGAGGCACGTCAAAACAGCCAGCGTAGCGATTCGCTATGGTATCCCGAGGTAGGTATCAAATGGCATCATCTGCGAAATCCGCGCGCTCCCCCGAAGCCCGGCTATATAATTTGATTATAGACATTTAAGGTGAAAGCCGAAATCCCGTGGGTGGCAATTTTGGTTCGTCTACACCTTTTCCTTTTTCGCGGACCGTACCTGGCCATTCAAAGCCAAAAATTAGCTATAAATTATCCTTTGTATAATTAAGTATAGCTGTATATAAAGCCAATGTATATCAATGGGACACCTCTCAATATAGATGGAAAGTTGAAAAATAAAGACGTAATGGCGTAGAATATCAATAGATTCTAAAAATTTATTTCTTGTTCGCTAATATATTAATTAGAAAAATTAATGAGCTCTATTAAATGAATTTAACATGTATTAGATTAAATTAACGGTACAATAATTCATCTACAATAATATGTATAGCCCGCTTAAAATACTCTACACTCAAAAACAAGTAAAGTTAAACATGTTGTACATGATACACATGAATTTTCGGTATTTATATAATTATTGTGTATTATTATGGCTGATTTAATTTGGCTATATTATTCAAAAGCTATAAATAAATAACAAAAATTTAAATAATATATATGTTAGAATAATACCGACTAGATAGTCTTTTAAAGTTAATGATACTTATTAAAATCAAGTACAAATTTGTAAAAGAAATATGTTTATAAAAATATATTCTCTATTAATTGAAAAAATACATACACTTCAGGTCAAAATTGTTTTTCTAAAAATATAGTCGTTTGCATAATATTACAATATACTTACACACAATAAAGTACCTCTTTTTATTTTATTTTATTTTACTTTATGTTACTTTACTTTATTTTATTTTATTATTCTTCATTTTTAATTCAACTAAAATATAAAGTGACACCTGTCCCTCTTCTGCATGCTTAAATGTTAAGCGTCATTTTATAAAAGCATATTCGACTACAATGGACCTTAGGTCCTTAGTCCTAAATTAAATTAAATTAAATTAAGAAACTAGAATGCTTGGAATTTGTTAATTATGACTCTCTATATTATGTACGCATTAAAAGTTGTAGTAATATCCAGTTAGATGTAGTAGCCAAAGATAAAACCACTTGTATAAAGATATATAAGTAGTATTAATTGAGGAAAAATTTGATGAATTTAGAACGTTGTCGCATCAAAATCATGAAATATCCATGAAAGTGGGCAAAGCCGCAATCGATAAATAACGAAACAACATTTAAAAATATTAATGATAAAATAGGGTTTTCTAAAGGATCGAACCAATACCTTTGGGATTATTGGATTCGAAATGATTAGGTGGATGTTTCTCAATCGCTTGTACATACTGCCGTGAGCCATATTGCAAAGGTACAATGGCCAATAAAAATTCAGGACATAAGTTAGTCCTCGCAAATAGCCGAAGCGTGAGGGTGAAATCGAGGCTGAGCCCCCGCTCGGCTCTGCGACCGAAAATCTCGCGAAAGCGGGGCTCACGGTTAATGATCCATCGAGTGCATCTCGTGCTCCGTTGTTGCGCGGTGTATATATAGGTATGCCCGGCGCGGGCTCCCCCGCGTAACCACGGGTGGCACGAACGACACGGGCCTCATTTGTCTTAGAGGACGGATTCACGATTCCGACAGAGACAACCTCGCGAGGGCAACTCGCGCCCCGCTAATCAATCTCCCGCGGGGAAACTCGTGCGTGACTCCTGGCTTCCCCCCCTCCCCCGTCCCCGGCGCAACTACTCCTCCACGGCCGGTTAATGCACGAGGCCGAGGGGCTTATCGCTCAAAAATATCGCGGCCCATGAATATGCATGTAAGGTCGGGGGGTGGGGGTTGGGGGGCACCGGCGAGTGACAGACTCGCGTGCGACTAATAGGCCCACCGACTGGCCTCCTCGGTTTGGGGACCGGATTCAAGAGGCGATTCCGGGGATTCGGAGCCTTGCAGCGGGGACGTTTAACGGATAAGGCTCTACGTGGTTTTCTTTGATTGCGCGCGGTGCTCGGTGCTTTTGGCTGCTTGGGGATTAATGCCGCGAGCCGGCCGCCGTATTAGATGCGCGGCCGACTTCGACAAATGCGTCCTTCGCCGCGGGCTAATAAAATCGTTGGCCCCGCTATCGGCCTATCTATTTTGACAGGGGAATAAATGTTGACTGTGTGCAGGTGGGCGTGTGATACCTATGATAATTTCAATATGTGATGTATCAGATTGGTTGCCGACCTTTACTAATATATCTTTTCGTATCGTTCCGATGAAGAAGTGGATAAGAATGATGATGATAAACTATGCTGAAAATATATATGTGAAAGACTGTTGTATAATTGCGATGATACGATTATTTTCCCAAGACCAATTTACGAATAACAGAAGATGATTAAGTATAGTTGCGGAGGTGCAGTTGACGTTGATAAAACTTTAAAATTGAAAATAATTGGCTCCGTATTTAAATTTCAAGCATTCGCTTCCAAGGCCTTTTTTATACGGAATAGTTTGTAAAAGAAGTCGCTGCGTCACTGCGTCCGATAATTTATACTAATGCCACTGGATTTACATGTAGGTCGTCCAAAATTAATCGATGCGCACAAAACGTAAGCGGCGCGGGTGCCTTTCACAATTAAATCGTCTAAAAAGCAGACGGCGCATTTGCAATGAATGATCTACATTATCCTACATCGGACTATTAGCACATAAATAAACGTCAGTAAGAGTGGCATTATCTGATCGGAACATGCATCCATGCTATCTCAGTAGCGTATATATAAAATGCGCTGATATAAGGTTTTTTTCAGTTGTACATTATCCAGCAGTACTTGGGCTATAAAGATATAGTGTATAAAGCTTTATAAAGTAATCAAACTGAGGTTTAAACTTTATACGTCCTCGTCATTTCAGCCGTAAGAGAATTCTCCCGGGAATAAAAAGAGTATATCAATATAGACTTTAGATCGTAGAAACGGCTAGAGTAAGCTTTCATTTAAATTACAATGGAAATCGCGATAGCCGTTTATTGTAGCTATATATATGTACAGTGGAATAATTCCCAATTAGTCATTTACCATAATCTCCCGCTACTTCTTAGCGGAGACAATAAATCCAGGGGAAATGCTAAGTAAATAGGTACGTCATAATGAAAACAAACTGTCGTCGGCGAAATGGGAAAGGAAAAGCCGCGGCGCGTTTGATTTAGGATCGTGATTTCGAAAAAGGCGAGTCATTAACCAAAGGACTATAATAATCGGGGTCCATTATACCCGCTGGAGTATGCAAAGCCATACATTACCGTTTACGTGACATGAAAATTTTACAGATATACCCCGGCGGCGTTGCGCGCGCGCGGCTCAAAACGCTTTACGATCCTTTCTTGCACGCGCCCCGGCTCGCCATATCCGCCGACGTCAATATAACAATGTATACACGCGCCCCGCTTAATCCGCTTATCCTACTTTTTCGCCGGCCGCGAAATTCGCGGGCGTCAGCCCTTGTAACTCCAGCCCGCCGCGGGGAAGAATTTCAATTAGTCGCCGCGGTAAAAAAGTAATTTAGATTTGGGCTTTTCCTTTTTTTTTTTTCATTCCGCCGAGATTTTATAACCGGCCGGGGATTTATACACGGCCGATCCGATCCGCCGGCTCATTGTATTGTATTCCATTAATTAAAAAAGGCCAGGCGGGACGCGGCGCCTGGGAGCTAATTGGATTAACGGCCGGTCGTTAGGCCCCGGGAGTTTTCCCCCGCGGCTGGCGACGTCCGCGGGCCCTCGTGTCTCCATCAATTCAGGCCCCCGCCGTGGAAAGCCTGCCGATTCTCCGAGTCGCGGGTCCGGTTCCGCGCGTCCCTCGGATTACAAATCAAACGGCGGTCGCGGTTAAACCCGATACGGGCAGGCGCACAAAAGCCCTGCGCTTTCTTCAGGGAATTTCCCGGCTTGGGGCACTCGCGCGGCTTGCGTCCAAGGGCTTTTCCTCGATTTCTCGCTTTATCGGATGTACGTACCGATTCATTCGGCGAGATAAAATATCGGGCTTTTTCCTTCAAAAGCGATACGCGATCGTTATCTCGTCGCGGACGTGGCGAGATATAGCGGTTGTAACCGTTTGGTTTTTACAAATGCGCATATAATCGCCGTGTAATCGGGATTTTGGTCGACGAGGAGTCTACGGTTTTCCGCCCGATTCTCGCTGCGGCAAATTGTTGTAAGAGTTGCGGTGATTACACCGAGAGGATAATTTCACGATAAACAATCAGTAGGCAAAACACCAGCTGTAAAATGAGTAAAAACAATTATAGAGGCTTTCCAATTTGACAAGAAACGATTGGAAGTTATAGTGCGGTTCGCGCACAACGGCTATAAAGACAACGCTATGGCGCTCATAAAACGCAGAATTAGTTGTATATCAATGAAGTTTTTATTAATAATAAAGCTCCCTATCGAGTGGCGTATACCTAATCCTTACGAGGGCCATTAAAACATTGTCCGTATAATCGTTTGGGGGGGAAAAAAAAGGCCGATTCTCATTACGCGGATATTTCCCACAGATTGGCGACACCCATTCAGCCGCATAATTGCAGCGCAAGCTGGAAAGGGGCGGAGGAATGAAAAGAAACTAGCGACACAAGGGAGCGCCGGGGGAACGGCCGACTCCGCTGGGCAAGAGACACACATTGCACGGCGCACTTGAACGAGCTGACCATTAAATTTACATAATAGCCTCTAAAGAAGCCTCGCGCGGAGAGCTCGCGATAATTAATAGTCGAGGGATCTTTGAGTGACGAGGACGAAATTTGGCGTGTATAACGCGCCCCTGCCGTGTGTACACAGGCCGTGCGCGCGCACCGCTCGAAAAATCCCCCGGCACTCCTGTCGTCTCTCTCCCTCTCTCCAGCTGTGAGCTTCATCGAGTGTCTTCATCAATCATTCGAATGTATAATGCGCGCGCGCGCGCGAGCGAGCCTCTCGTAAAGTCATACGCTTATACGGGACCCCGGCTACATGTACATGTATACATATATATATATATACGTGGGGGCGCACTTATACTCGGCTCGGCTCACTTTGTCTTGACATCTGTCAGAGGCCGGCTATTGTTCGCCTTTTTATTTTCATCGCCTCCATGACGAAGTCGCGCGCCATCTTTCTTTCTCCTTTCTTGGCGGTTCGCGGGAAGCTAACCTTTGAAATGGATAAGGAGCAAAGGAGGCGGCGAAAAAGGAGAGACAAGCGCCCGCGCGCGCCGAGTGTAAGATATATGAAGGATTGAACTGGGACGGAACTTTCTTGCCGTCGGGGTATAATGGTTTCGCGACATTATGCAGATAATATAAGCCCACGCAAGTTAAGGCGAATATGCACTTTGTTTCTTGAATAATAAATGCGGTACACTAGTCATTTAAACAATTATATTTCAAATGGTATTATAAGTTCCCTAATGATTTAACTCGGAATACTTCTTCGAAATTGGGTGAACTTTGAGCGTTAGAATTTCGTTAGCGTCGAATACAAATAGCTTTATAATCCAACAAGTGCACACGGGGGGAAAAAAAAAAGTAACGATGTAATCTAAAAGGAGCTTTCATCCACGCGACCGATAAGGCCATGATTAATGAACCAATGCAGTTTTATCTTGTTTCCTAAGAATCGTTCACTTTGTTCGAACGAAAGGCCGTTTCCCTCGCGATACGCATACACACGTAGCAACGGCCCGGCAGGTAATAGAAATTCTAATGCCTTACGTAACGGCAAGCCGGCCCTCACGACGGATACAGATTAAAGCGGGGCCACGGGAGATGAGCCGCTCTCCATCACCATCATCATCATCATCCCCCGAAACAAGTTTCTAAATTTGAAAAAGACAAACAGCCCCCGCTGAGCGTTTTTTTTTCCCCCTTCATTTAATGCGCCGCCTGCGCAAACACACGATGGAAAGCGATCGTCCATATATATATATGCGCTCGTAGAAAGCGATCGCAATCAGTCAATATATGTATACGCGCCGGCTCTCGCAACCCTATAACGGCTCTAATGATCGCGCGATGTAGGAGGCGCAGGCCCCCGGGAGGAAAGAGGGGAGGCCCTCCTCGGTTATTGTAACCTCCTTTTTGTCGTTCCCGCAATGATCTCTTGATCGTCCCGGGACGGCGGTGCCGCCGGGGACAAAGAGCGCGCGCGAGGCGCCAAGTGAAAAGCCGGGGGAGTGTAGTCGGGCTGGACGCCGCGTTATCTACACACGTGGGAGATAAAGCCGAGCGGCTGAATGGGAAATAGACAAAGCAGTGGAGAAGTGCCGGCGCGGAGAGATTGATTCGGAGTGCCGCGAGGAGCCTCGACGAGGCTTCTCTTATACACGTGCGCGCCTTTCCTATCCTTTTTTTTTCACTCGGGCGCTGCGTGCAGGAAGGGAAATTCCGAGTTATGCGACAACTGGTTTCCTTTGGCATCACAGAAATCACAAGGTGTCGCATTAATTTACAAAAAACAGATTTATTTCACGCGCGCATTGCGCTGGAATTAACAAACAAAAAAAAAGAACGTGAATTATCTACTTCGTTATTATTAACGCGGACTCGTAAGAGATTCTTGTGTCGCTCGGAGGGCGATCCGGAGATACACGTCGTATAACAGCCAGACGGCTCGCGCGGGGAAAGAAACGAATGCAACGCTGGTTCGCCCGAGTTAAAAGTCCTCAGCAGGTGTACCTCGGCTGCGCTTCGGGCGCCCCCGACTGCGCCGGCCTCGTATAAGGAAGGTGCATCTCGCGGTGGCTGCCTCCTTGCCAAGGTTCGGAATTTACCAGGAAAGACCAAGGAAGACCGAGAGGGAAGAACAACCGAGGAACAGCACGTATCAGTGGAATTATCTGTTTATTCGTCGTTTTACTCTACATTCTCTTACCGTCTTTTGTCCCGGCCTTGGTTCCCGTATCTCTTCCGAGGAAAAAAATGTAACAGATTACAGACTACAAATTAATACAACCGTCTTCTAATTTGGAATTCAAGGCTTTATTAATAGAAAAAATTAGAATAAAAATGTAACTGCGCCCATGAATAAACATTCAAGTTACACGCATCAAACAGATAAGAATGCAGGCAAGAATGCAAAGTGATGGTATAAAGTGTAAAAATCATGACTGTTACGTGCAGGATGAGCTATTGCACCGGACAAGCCTACAGTCAGATTAAACACAGCTCTATTAAAAATCTTCCAAAGCGGCCAATTAGTCAGAGCAGGGGCTACTGGCCTTATGCATTATGTGTATCTAATCATTATCTTATTAATCAAATGGAAGATCCCCACCTGTAGGGTTTTAAAGCTTTCCAGTCGGTGCCTCGCGTTACTCGAATCTGTTTTGATCCTTGCATGTTATTGTCGCCGCGACTAGTTTTGACTAAATCGTCTTGCCTAGATTTTTATGAACTTCCCGAGATTACATTCGTGGAAAGATAAATATCATCAAGGGGGGTTCACACGCCTGCAACACAAATAAGTTTAAGACTTTGAGTGAAATGTGTGCAGTTATAATGATTTCTTACGACTGCATACAATAGCACACCCGACATTGATTTATTGACTGTATAAATATTCCAAGAACATTGCACATTTTTTCTCGCCCCGGGAATCTCTGTCGGCATTTTTTATAGTTTAATAAATTAAACAACAAAAAAAAAAACAAATTACCCGAACGCTTAAGCACACGCAACCTTGTGTATAAACAACGAAATTTGTACCTCGCTCTCGTCTACATCCAATTCGCAATATTTCCACATAAATACAACGGGCGAGCTTTCCTGCCGAGCGATATATATACAATACACACGCCCATCATTTTTCCGGGGCGGACGAGGCATCATCCGGCCGAGCAGAACGCGTGCCGCGAATCCAAAAAAAGCCGCGCGTCAAAGCTGCAGGCCCGCGTGCAACCGTAAGCGCGCGCGCGCACGTATACACATATATAGGCGGCAATTAACATTAGCCGCGCGTCCCTGCCCCGGTGAACGTCCCCCCCCTTTCCTTTACACGGGCCATTTTTTTCTTTCCTCCCCCTACCCCGCGTGCCGGCGATCTTATCGGCCGCGGAGGAGGCAAGCTGCCCCGGCCAATGGCCATATAGGCACGTGCACGGCGCGGCCGGTGCCATTCGTCTCGTCCCCGGGATTTTTCAGCCGGCCCCCGGTCACGATACCTCCGGCCGATTAGTCCCCGCGCGGAGGATGCAGCCGGGCAGGGATTGAAGGCTCGATCGGAGCCGCGAACGGGGGATCGTCATCGTACCTTTTCCTTTTGTTCAACACGGAATATCCGTCTGGTAATTATGCCCCGGCGCCCCTTCTGTCTCCCCGCGGTATAGAGTTTCGTCCAGGAGAAGGCGAGCCGTCCAATTACAGCCCGCCGGCGGTATATATATACGCGAGGCAGACTCATTTTTCCGGCTGTCGACTCAATCTCGGGACGAAGTTGCCCGGCGAATATCTTAGTTTCCCGACCGATAAAAATTGCCGCGAGGGCCGAGGGCGAGGCCAGCTGAAAGCTCGCGACTGCCGCCGCCGGGCTCGACGGGGCAGACGGGCGTATACAGTGGCCGCCGGCCCTTCCAATCAGCGAGGCCTTCGTCTAGCCAGCCGAGGCGGCCGCTTTATTGGCGATGCCGAGCGGCTCCTAATTAACTCGGCTTTCGGCCGCCCGGCTAAATCAGCCGGGTGTGCATGTGCGCGCGTGTGTGTATGCATACGTATATAAAGATATCGCGGCGGTCGGATCCCCGGCGAAAGGAGAACAAAAAACAAAAAAAAAACCCGAATTTATTAGGGCCATATGGCCCGTCGTAATGATCCGCGTTATTGCGGCGGCGGCGGTGCGGTGACGGCCCCCGCGATTAATGATCCGGCCGGCGCGTCGAAAAGTGCGTGGGAAGCGCGCGGGGGTGGGCGGATTAAGTGCTAGGGAGAGGGGGAGGGGGACGACAGAGCCGATGCGCGCTGCCTGATAATTTCGCGGTTTAACGTGCGCTCGAGTCGCGCCTATGGGAATCGAACGGGACGCTAATTCGCCGGCGCTTGCCTCTATGGCAGAGGGAGCAAGTGCGCCGTGGAAACGTCTGTTGACATTGCGCAAGATTTGTGGTCCTATTAATCCTCGGTTCGTTGTGTAAGACTTTCAATTCGGTACGGCTTCGATGCATAATGAGTCGGTTTTCTCGGGGTTTCTCTTCATGCAAGTGATAGGATGTATAAAGTCATAATAATGTACGCGTGAAAAAAGCCAGAGTCACGAGGGGGGGGAGAGCAGGGAAGGAAGACGTATATAGATAGATGGATCGAGAGCGAGAGTGTCTGCGTGTAATAGGCGTCGGTACGCGGAGGTGATTTACAACAAAGACGTCCGCGAGCTATTAATCGAATCTTTACTGAAATGACACCTGAACGCGGATTGCATGATTAACGAGGCGCTGCCACGACTTGTTTAGGAGCACTGATAGGAAACGTGAAATATGGAATTGAAACGTCCTTCTTTCAAATGGCCCCCGCACAGCTCAATTACTCCGCTTGCTTCGCTGATGGCTGTAAACTTCCGGTCGATAGCATTATTTCGCAGCAGACAAACCTGACAGATCGCAATATAAAAAAGGATTATCGTTACGCAAGACTGCTTTCACTTACCTATCTAAGCGTATTATGTAAGTGTCTATTTAAAACCCTCGAAAATTTTCCCACAAAATTTCAAACTCTCCGATTTCGAAAAAAATTTAACAAATTTTTTCCACTATGCGATCGGATTTATCAAATCCTTCAAATAAGACCTATTGTATTATTAAAAATAAAAATTTAGCTCTAATCTTATCAAAGAACTACTCTGTGCCGGATAAATTTAAGCTTGCTCGGCTCCAAGATTAATTTCTTTTCATAAAACAGAAATGTAAAAGAGGATTTGAGAAAATATGTAACGTTGTATTAAATTAAGTATGGTGAATAAAAATCCTATTTCCTGCAATTTACGTGACAGAAAACACGTATGCATTATAGAGCAGTAGAAAAAGTAGAGAATCTGGCCAGGCAGATTTTATTCGAAAATAAATTCTTCCGCGCTTTAAAAACTCTATACACATTTTTCTAGCTTTGCAGGCGGATATTAAACTTATGGTGAAATCTTAAACCTTAAAATGTATTAAAGTAAACAAACAACGTTATTGTAATATACAATAAAAATATTAACAAAACTGACGCTGTATCTTCGGAAAAGCGCCTAAATTCTTCTTCACGCAGTTGTTGGAGGTAAGTAGCGGCTTACACCACTGCGGACTAAATTTCACTTTAAAATCATTTCACCGGGCAAAATCCACTCCGAATGCGAATGACGCGTGCCGTAGCTGAAAAGTGGCAAAAGCCATTGCTCGAGAGCCCGCGGGCGAAATAAGTCTCGAGGAATAATGCCGGCGGATACGTCACCGCCATTATCACCAGGCGGCGGCGTCTGCGTGCCGGGCGGATTCCCGATTCCTCGGGTGCGCCGCTCGTGGAGAAATTCGCCCGGGCGCCACTGATACGATATCCTTAATACCGCGACGTTTAATAAATTCCGGTGAATTTCCTAGAGGAGCGAGGCCCCGCCGTTACCAAGGGGATTCCCCACCGCTGCCTCGTAAAAAGATCGCGAGGTATCCCTCTCTTGGGCTTGCGTCATACTCTTCCCGTATAAGCTGGCGACAATGTGCCGCCGAAGAAAAAAAAAAGAAGAAAAGAGTTGGAAGTGACGCGTGTGCGTAGATGCTGACGCGACGGCTTAATTATATACGGGGTGGGCGCGATATGGGCGCGAGACTCGCGCGAGACGCCGGCGTCGATTGTGTACTTTTTGGACCGTTCCTTTTTTCCTTCTCCTCGGGTCAGCCCGGAATTGAAGCGCAGCATTCGGAATTTGAGGAGCGCCTACGATGCTTAATGTCGCAATTCAATGGCCGAGGAGAGGTTCTTATCTGAATTGACGCGACTCGAGGATGTCGGCGTGCTTTCGTAAATGCAATTTTCCCCGCCATTGTGTGCGGATATTGTACCCACGTGAATAACACTCATTTACATTATAATCGCATCGCTTGTTATGGACGCAGGATATAAAACTGTATAAAAACCTCCTCTCGTATATAATATAGCATTGTAGAGATTATACTTGAAAGAAGTATCAAAGGAGCAATGCTATAGACAAAAAAATAATATAATGCTATCTGCATAATCTGTGGAAGTCACGTCTACACTGAAGATCACCAGATAATTGTAAATATAATATTTAAGTTTAGATCGAGCCTTTAGATTGGTTTGCAAAACACTTTGCATGCAATCGGTCCTGTGACATACATTTTTTTATGGAACTTCGAATTGCTTCCGGTTGAAAAATCTCGTTTTATAATTTCAGCATAAATACAAAGATAAGGGAAATAATCTAAATATACTCGATCGCCAATGGCAACAATATCCCATTCAACCAGTATGTTAATCGATTTTGGACTTTTGGCCTTATGAAAAATCCACAACTGCCTATATGACTCAAAGCTAAAACAATAATGTTGCGCTTGAAACGAGTGGTTTCACTCATCATTGTAAACACTTGCGTAGTCACTTTCAATAAAATATTCGTATCGATTAAATAAAAAACTAACAACGCTCCGAAATCTCACGAACACGCACTAGTCTGATTGGAAACAAGGAAAATTCTTTCTCCCTGATTAAACATACAGCACGCGCCTCCTTTCCGATGCTCGACTACACTCGATCAGTCATTCTTCCAACTCTCACTTAAGATTTCCAGGACAGATGAGCACTTCCGTACACGAATCTATATATATATGTTACACATGACGGGCGGGTGACGCATCTCTGCATGCGCCAGAGAGGATGTATGGATTTAATTATCGGGATCGATCGCGAGTGCGTTTAATCGTCTGGGCGTGGACGTTGCAATCGCTTCGACGGATAGGAGGGGTTTGGCCGCTGCCCGAGGCACTACGACCTTGATAAATTGCGTTACACCAGTCTGCCCATCCCAGGATTTCGGCGACGCTTTATTTGCTCGGGGCTCTCGCTGGGATTTGCACCCGACGGTTTCTTTGCGGGAGCGCCAACGAGTGCAGTGCGTCCACTTCGATTGAAATATATACGGTGAATAGAAATCGGAGCGCGCAGGGGAGGACAGTATCTATATTGAATTAACGCGGCCGAATTAATCACATGGCGGATTTATACATTGAATGGGGGAAATAATGAAGCAATTGTTTATTGTAAAATAGGATCCTTTGTGGGGCTCAAAACTCGCCATTCTTTGCCCATTCTACGGTCAGTGTACCGTTGTAATTTTAATACCATAACAAGTACAAATTTTCTCAACTTTCGTTCATTATCAAGATAAGGCGTTTATACAAACTTTTCTACACGAAAACTTGCACTTGATTGGGAGAACACGAAAATTTACAACTTGCACTATTATTGTAAATAAAAAACGACGATCTCCGTCATGTCGAGATTCTCAACTACTAACAAGTGCCTTTGTTATCCTTTGAAACTTTAATGAATTTCAATGGAGAAAATGCGAACAATTTCAAAGTGAACGAAAGAAGGGATGGACAGAAAAAGAGACAAAGTTTTAAAGAAAGAGTATGCCATGACTAATTTATCACGCACCTGAGGAACCTTAGTTGCCAGAGAGAAAGTTTTTACTCCTAGACAAATGTATTGTTGTATCACTTTGACAATATAATTATTGCTCGCCAGCTGTTATTATAGTTCCGTATCAAGCAGCATCAAACATTTGGTTGTCCACCAGCCGATAAAACCTTACACCCAAATCCACGCTTCTTTTCAAAAATATCGAATCGGCGATCGATGAACGTCTAATTAACTTTTAAGGCAGTCAAGTGTTTTAAATCCAGGAATTACATTAGAAACATAAAGCCTTTATTACAATGAAGGCGCCGAAGAAGTTCCTTTAAATTCCCGCGCCATCATCTTAAATCCCCATTAGCAAACTAAATGCGGGGAGACGCGGACTAAAAGCGGGAAAGCGCAGCCGAAAGAAAGCAGAGTTCGCTGCGGGGGCAGGGCGAAGGGGTCGCGAGGGCGCGTATACATAATGCGACGCGCGGGAGACGAGATTAAACGTAGCGTAAAACACTCGAAGTTACCCTACGGCTCGCTAAAGGGCGAAAGGGTTGCGGGCCCCGAAAAACCGAACGGTAATTAACCCCGAAGCCCGGGACGGGCGTCGTCGGCCGCCGCGTCCTTTCTCAGGCGTAATTGGGCGGAGGATGTGCTCGCCGAGGACGAGGCCGCGCGCTCCTTTCAGGACTGACTCCGCCGGCGAAGCTCTTTTTATCGACCCTCCTTCAGCCACTGTGCAGACTTCCGGGCATCCCGTTTGGAATACTTTTATGAACTCTTGAATAATCATTATGCAACGAGGGTAAGTTATTAAGGGCTGCGATATGGAATGCGCAACGAACGCGCTCTTATACGGTTATGCCGTAATACAATTTGCAATGTATACGATGCCACGGATAAAAAACCAAGTGCTCGTTTTGATGCGAAGAAAAGAATGCATGAAATATATTATTTGGATTATTCAATTTCATTAAGGACCCGAAACAATTACTGTATGCAGCTATTATATACGCGACTATATTGCAGTAATTACGTAAGAATATTTTAATGTTTGCTTGTATATTTATATGATTAAATATAAACATTTTTTTTATATCTTAATAACGGAAAAGTATAGTTTTACATCAATTTAATAACATGCATTATGAGCTTTAATACTTTTATTGTTGCTGTAGCATCGTCAAGGGTTATGTAAACACAAAACTATTATTTTATAAAAGTACATACTGAAAGAAAAGAAAGAACACTGTAAAAAATTCGTTGTTAAAAATAATTATAAATTATTACAATTTTAATAAAGAAATCACAAAGATTTTTTTAATCGATTAACGACTTTATTTACTCAGTTGATAATCACAAGCTAAAATAATTATATTTTGTTCTGTAGGGGTACCCTTTTAAAAATGTTTTAAAGATCTAACTTATTCATAACATAACATAATCATATATATATTCATATTTATGCAGCAGGAATATTTTTAAAATATTTATGTTTTACAAGAAACAGAGAGGATACAAATTGTACAATAATAGATTACATCAGGCAATATATCTTTTGTTATTTACATAAACATCTTTCTGGGCACCCATAAGATAAAGTTAAGCATGTTAAATTTTTGAAATATAATGATATAAACTGTAGGGCTAGACTTTTTCCTTGGGATTATCTAGCCATCTTCATATGCATCGGTGGTTGCGTAAATTGATTAGTCTACCTGCAGTCTCTCCCCCTCTCTCTCTCTCTCCTTCTCCTTCTTCCTCTTCCTTATTCCAGCTAACTTTCTTCGACCCTCCTTGCGTCACTTGAGTCCTAGCACACCGTCCCTCTTAGTTTTCTCATCCCGAGTCCGGTATGTGCATGTCGAGAGCTAAACGGTATTTAAGTGCACGCAGGCCCTCTGTCTTCAACACAGTGTACGCGTATAAATACACTGATGGGGCGAGGCAGGCGCGCGCTTTTACAAAGCAACCGCCGTTTATCCACTTTCTAGCCCCAACAATTATTCGGCCATCGGAACCGCCTCCCATATACAAAAGCCTATTATTTTGCCATTCTTGTCATTCATCAAGCGCGATCGTGCCAGCGAGAAGCTATGGCGCGGATCGGCGCTAAAAGTACCGTAAATCTAAAAGGCTTTCCTTTTTTTACTCGTAGCCTTGCTTTTTCAGCCGCGGCAGATAACCGTTTCATCGCAAGAGACCATTGAAATTGCACGAGCGAAGCTTCATAAAAGTCAACATTACGATTTTATATACTTTTTTCTTATACATATACCTGTCCATTATTTGTCCATTTTCTAACACAAAAATCGATTGTTCCTTTTGCTCCTTACAATTTTTATCCCTATTCAATTCGTGCAAGATTCTTTATACTCTTAACTCTGAAGGTTTTTTTTATTTAATTAGCTAAACTTTGTACACGGCGCAATATCATTGAAAAGACGAATGGAAAGGCGCTGAAAGCGAAATTTGTTGGCAAAGTAACATTTCAGTATTTCATAAACTGAGTCATCTTATCCCCGCAAAGTCCGCTACTCATCGTCTTTCATTTATCTTTCGCCTCTCGCTTCTCTTCACGTTAATCCCGGAAAATCCAAATCCAAAAAATAATTTCTGTTATCCAATTACCGCATTTCCGTTCTTTCGCTTCCGAGTGTAACAAGAGATGGAGCAAGTTCTAGGAAGAAAAATTACTCGTTATCAGGAAAAAGGCATCTTAGAGGGCAAGAGAGAGAGAGAGAGAGGCTCAAACGATCCAGTGATCCGCAAAACCAATAACACTCTATCACCTGTACTGTATACCCCGAGTTCCTCGGTGCGGCTAAAGAAACCATCCACTCCCTCGCCGCAATCCTCACGCATCGAATTATCGTGATAAATAAGCGGGAGAAAAAAAGGGAAGCGGGTCAGTCGAGGGCCTTTACACTTGTGTACGCATCATGAAAGTGAGCTATCGGATCGCCGTAATAATCATAATAATGCTCTTGCGTGCGGCTGCCTTGCGAGATTCAATTTGACTCAATGGAATCTCATTCTCCCCGGATGGCGTATATAACTTGTTGGATGCAAGCCGCGAGGATCCTCTCATAACTTATCTTAATATTTACGAGGCGCGTACGCTCAACTTCCCTTTCCCTGCCTCGTACGCGCGCAGTACGTAAGAGAGAAAGAAATTATCTCATAGTCGAGGCGGTAGAAATTGGCCGCGTGAAAAGAATCCCGCGCGCACGCAATACGGCCCGCAATCCGCGCCTTTCATTGAATGCACCTGATGCCGACACGGTTCCAATCGTCCTTCACACTACTATCCTTCTTACATTCCACTTTATCTAGGTTCCCTATATAGCATTCCGACTGCGCGTAAGACTGGTAGAGAGGGACCAAGAGAGGGACTGAAAAAGCGACAGTGAAAAATAGTTTCTTCTGTTTTTACTTTAAGAACATGTATTCTTAACATTCTGATATGGATTTTTATTCCACGATGTATCTTATTTTTCAATTATGCATGATCGGAAGATTGTGTTTAAATAACTGTACCTGGACCTGTATAATCCACGACATCATTCCACCATTTATTCAGTACTTGTATGTTTTAAATTACTATTATTGGTATACAGTGTGCAGTTCCATTATTATATTATTCTTCCTCGACGACCCAATTGAATATTTGCTCCAACTAAAAATAAAATGTAAGAAAGACAAAAGAAAAACCTAAATAAGGAGAGCAATGTTTAATAACGTAAATATAGTCTGCACCTCACCCATATAAAATTATAACGAATAACTAGAAAGCCGAAGGATGGAAAATCAATTGACGAGAATAATTCAAAAAGTGCGCCCTGCATTATGCAGACGCGTATAACAGTGTCAGCAATACCGGACAATTAGCCAAGGGCTGTAATTGTCTGGGGGGATTTATCGGGGCGCCCGGCGTGATTCATTTGTCACCGAAGACTCGCCGATGAGAATCAGCAAAAACGGACATAAATCCGCCGGTGTATATCGCCGCATAATCGAAGCCCTCCCATTGGAGGCTATTTACAATCGTCAGGCCGGGCGATATTATCCATTCATCAGGCGGGCGTCGTCTCCCGCTCCACATATACATCCGCCCCGTGCGTCTTCTTAATCCCAGGCGAGGCTATATCTGGCCCCTTGTCGGGCGCACGGGCCCCCGTCAGCCCGACCAACTTACGCGTATATATACCGATGCGGCCGGGGCGTCGCCGGGGGGCGCGAGCTCGCGAGCTACGTCAATCGCACGTCCGCCCTTTACCGCGCCACTTCATTACCCGCGCCACCAGCCGGCGGACCGAACCGCCGCTTTCTTCCGTCTGCTCGCCAGAGGCGCTACCAGAAAATAAAAGAAATAGAACCGTACACGTTCTATGTATACGTGTCCGGGAGGTATTCTAGGGCGTGCAGCCGGGTATAATCTGGGAATTTTCGGCGGGTGGTACACGCGTGCAACGATCATAATCGGCAGCTGGAAAAGGCTCGACGCAGCCCTCGGCAAATATTAATCAGCCGGCGGGGTAAACAAATCAAGCCGCCCGGGATGTGCAGCATTCCGTAGATGGCCGACTAGATCCGTGGCGCGTGTGCGGCCCGCGAGTCGCGCGCCTCCCGACTATCGAATAATTATCGAGGATCGTCTATCGAGTGGAGGAGCCTCGGTCTCGCTCGGGGGCGCGCAACAATGCCCGGCGGCCCGTGTCTCCTGCTGATTGCGTGTCGCGCAAATGCCTTGTAATCTCCCTTGGCCTTGCGGCCCCGCCCACAGACGCCCGTCTCTGCCTGTGTCTCTACATACGCGCGCCGCAATCCCCCGACCATTTGCATATCGCGCGGCCCGCTCTTTCACCCTCACCCTCGTGAGCATTGATTTCGGGATCCGCGCGCGCGTGTGTGTATAACACGTCGCGCGGCGCGTCTTTCGGGGAGGCTTCACCTCTGTACCCCAAGCGTACACATCGCGGTGCATACGATAATCCATTACGGCTCGCGGGAGCGCGCGCTTAGCATTATCAATCGGAGGAAACAAGCAACGCGTACGTGTATTCACATCCGACCTCCATACTCCTCTCCATCTCCACACGCGCCTCCCCGAAATTTTGCGCACAACAGGTGCCGGGCTTTTTTTTTTTATTCTTTAGGTCCCCGCGGCCCGTCAACAGGTGTCGCGCGACGCCGTCGGACACGCATCCGCGTAGATGGCGCCTCTGGAGGAGCGCGCCGTCACTCCCGCGTCATCGATTGTCCATTTGCGCCGGGGGATTCCCCGGAGGTGGGCCCGGCTCCCGGCAAAGGCGCCGCCCCCCCGCGGGGACGGCTTTGACGCGGGGCTGCGGCCGAGCGCGGCAATTCCAGCCCCCGGGAGGGGAGAATCGGCGATATAATTGGACGGCCGCGGGGGAGGGCGCATTGAAAGGGTTCGACGAGGTGTCTATTGAGGACGGGAGCCGCCCGGCGCTCTCGCTCTTTTTCCCGCCGCGCGTCTTGGGGCCCTTTGAAAGAGCGACGACGCCCCGCTCGTCGTTAACGTCCGCCCGAGCCGCGCTTTTGTCCCCATTTAATTGACCCGCTTTAATTGTCCCATTGTGTCGTAATTGCGAAAGATAGACTCACTTGCATTGTAGTCTTTTCGAATTAATGTCGAAATATAGAGCGAGCCTCGGGGAGTCCCTCGTCTTATCGATGCGACGCAGCTCAAGCCTGTCCTCGATACCTGCAAAAAAACTCTCGGCCTTTATTTCACGAGGTTGAGTCCCTTGGCTCGGTATGTATGCTCCTACTTGACCCGTGGATGCCGAATGGACAATCGCGCAGCCGAGGACAGTTTGCATTCGTGAATCGAACTCGAACACTCGCCGTTGCCTCGTTTCAGTAACTCTCGATGAATCCTGACCAGTAACACAAGTTGAAGGCGTCTAGATAATCTGACATGTATAACGTAAGATTTCTATTAAACTTCCTGTTTGGTCACTTTTGTACTTTTTTTTTTAACTCCATTCCACGTATTTAAGTGAGAGTTGTATTCAATGGCTAAATTTTATACAGCCGGATAATATTATTTAGTATTATATCGGCTTTGCATAAGATATTTCGTATAGCGTTCCAAAACTAATGAGATCGAATTCGTTTTCATTCAATCGTATGGTAAAAGAACCTCTCGATATTATTGAACTCGATATACGTTGATGTAGCAATTATCTTTTCAAGTACACTTAAAGATCTTTTTTTACTGTTACCCCTTTTGGCTTGGTATAATAGATGTATTAATGACTTTCGATATGTGTATGTACACTTACTCAAAATAATGGCCACTTTGGAAAATAAAATATTTCTTCGACTTTCGCATTGTAATGTAATGTATGTATTTCCATTCATTTCTTGGATCTTCTTTTCAAATAAAAATACAAGTGTACAGTATATTGTACAGTACTGCAACAGCCATGATACAACAGCTATATAGATAATATCGGGTACACCTCGAGCCAATATACAAAGGAAAATATTACGATAATAAAAAAAAATGGCATATATTATTATAATTTCTAAAAATCCTTAATAATTCTATTGTTCGGCGCATAGCTACAATCGATCATAAGTGCCGAGTGTAATGAAAACAAGAGAAAAAGCCGGGATCCTTTTTCGCGTCGGATCAACTTATTCACGAGCTTATTCAGCAGGTCTCTTGTACTCGAAACCGTATAAAGATTTCGAGGTTTACTTAACACGCATGCAAATACACACCCCCCTCGAAAAAGCGTCGATTCGGCACGTCGCTCAATCCAACAACCTCGGCGGAAGGCCCGCTACGCTCCCAACTATATAATATACACGCGCGGCCGAGGATAACCAAAAAAAAAGGGGCTGCACACGAGAGGAGTCGGCGCGGCGCCCGCCGGTGCACATCCGGCTCCACGAGGCTCGGCCTACAAGCGACCCGGGACCCGCGAATCATCCTGCAGCCCGCATTCCCGGGCGCGTTGCAGAGTCACGCGGCTCGACAGCCGTCACTTACGCCGCGGCCCGAAGAAACGCGCGCGCCGCTCGCTTATTAATGAGCCGGCGATGTATACAAGTGCGCGCGTTACTTATATCGCCGCGCGTCGGCCGATTTGCGGAATTGGTGTGTCGGCCGTCGTCTTGGGTTTACGCCGGCGCGCGGGTGTATTAGAGCGTAGGGTGCCCTCGATTGTTAGGTGCGTATATAGGTGCATCGCGCGAGGGGCGGCATGATCGAGGGTAATGCGACATGAGTGCCTGCGTGTTTTCAGGCTCTTGTGCCGCCACGCTTTAGCGATGTAATGTTTGATCGTATAGTTTGATCCATCGCTGCGGGCTGCGCGCTGCAAGTGTGATTTAGTACTAATTGAGTTACTCTCGGAAAACAGAATGTTGAATCCAAACATTCGGTGATAAAATTGCATTTGGTATTGCATTTATGTCAATGGTTAAAATTATACGATTCGCTACATCTTCTGTACACCGAACGTTCATAAGGTTTTCCAATTTTAAATCCCTTTGTAATCCATGCATTTAAAAACTGAAATAATCACTCCTTGTTGTACTTATGTATTCTCGGCAATTTTCGCGTCGATTTATAATTCGCGCTCAGCCTGTAATAATACATTCAATGTTTTAAGTGGGTATTAAAATAATTAATATCGATACGATATTTAATTAAAAAATAATATCTTAAATTGTGCAATCATTCAAAAGTGTACTTCAGAATTTTTGTGTTTACTGTACAGTACTACGTTAAATAAGCTTAAAGTAGTGAATACTACGTAAATGAGGAAATAAAATAGACAACTTAGTTATCAAGAACAAATTGGAACAACCCCAAAAATATAAACTAAAATATATAGAAAAAATAGTACCGTACAGCATAATAACGTAATCGAGCGACAGTCTAGGAACAAGGTAAATGAAGCAAGTAATAATATATTTTGAATGTAATCCTTTCCTGACTAGCTCTACTGTCGGTTACAATGTAATGAATATTGCACTGATTTATATAGAATGTATTATTTGAAGATAAATACGCTGCTAAATAAACATTATTAATCTGAAAGCTATTTGTGTTTATATACCTTTAGCATGATAACGTTAATAATAAAAAGTATGACAATTTTAAATAATAATTAATTGCGAAACATTAGACATTCGGGCATAAATTGTACTACGTCATAATAATAAATATAACGATTAAACGCATTGGAAGTTTAAACTGCGGATGAATAGGTAAAGGCCACTAAGAGGAAACTGTCCAAGAGTCGTGCAGTCCCAGAAGTGCATTTCCGTTTCCGAACTAGTCGCTCCTCAACAGGTATAAACTACCATCCAAGAGTCACACGGCATTAACAATCAAGCATGGCATCGGTCACGGATACACTGATCTTCCAGCAAATTGGAATTGTCAAGGGAATCGGATGAGCGTTCGTCTTCTTGCCGGATGACTGGTAGTTTCGCCGATCACGGGCGATCCAAGGGCGATCTCACGTGGCGTCCCAGGAGAGAGGAACGTACACCACCGGGATTAATTTACGGAGATAAAGCGTAATTAGTCGTGCGGGTCACTTGGTACAATTAACCCCGTGTAGCGTAGAATTACAACTCTCGGCCCTCTCTCTCTCCACTTGTAAGATAATACACGTCCTTGGGTTGAGATCACCGGCCCTACTTTTGTAGGTTGTCCCAGCATGCTCTCCGCCAATCTACCTTGTAAATGCATCTAGTGTATCTTCCTCGTCTTAGCTGTCTAGATAACCCGGATCTCCTTCGAATTTCGTTGTAAGAGGATTTAACAGCCATGACATGGGGTTATAATGATGTGCAGCTAGTGAACGTCGAGTAAAGCTTGCTTTTTATTTTGATACTTATCAAAGATTTTCAAGAATTTGATAATTGTCCACGCAATCAGTATTTTCGAGAAAAACCGAGAAAGTTCTGCGTTTACTGATTTTTTAGATAATTGTAGCTTGAAACTAGTAGTAAAAGTAAGATTAACACCTTTCTACATACATATTAATTTATATTCATTACCATTTTTATTATACGAGTACATTACGTGAAAAAGTTCCAAAATATGAGAAAGCTGATTCATACGTTTTAATATATATAGTAACTGAATTTAAGAGTACTGAAAATAATTACTGAACTCAAAATTCATTAAATTTTCACATTTAAATAATTTTTATAATACTTGCACTCCTACAAATAACACGATTTCAGCTATTCTGTAATAAAAACATTCTATAACTTCTAGTGCCTAATTATCATCGTATTAGCTCATTTATTCTACATTTACCAACATTACATCTAACACTTTATGTAAATTTAGCTCGCGCAGAACGTTTCCTCCATTTATCCTCTTGATAATGAACTTATTTTTCATTTCTTTTAGATTCCTTCAGATCAATCGAATCTGCATTCAAAAGTCTTTCATTTCTTACATATCCTTGTTTTTTTTTGCTTCGATAGATTTTTGAGACATAATGGTAATAGTGGGCTTGTCCTATCACAACGACCTGTAAACTAACGATTAAAATGTACTTTTAATCAGGACTTAAATAATGTTGTTCGATAGTACCTGCTTAATTTCTTTAACTAGATTAAAAACTAGAGCTTTTCTCACATCAATGATCATATTTTTGTCCTTTGACTAAAAATATTTATTAGATATTATATATCTTTTTTATTTTCTTGATGACCCCTACTACTAACTAATCTTTACAGACTTTATCCTTTGCTGTGATTGTTGAAGAATTGTCCTTTATTATTTCAATCCATATCCTCTGCATAAATAATATTTACTTTAGTTGATTTCAACTAGAAAAAAAATTCATTATTACATCATCTTTATCCTTATTATATGAAAATTAGAAAGAACATATAAAAATTGTGGTGAAGTCAGCAGGGAATAATCTCTCTCTTTCTTAATTTTTCTAATGTTTGCTCAATCTAATTAGTTAGCTATACAACTGCTAACTTTATTACTTTGTACTCGCGCATATAAGAAGATTTCAGCGCAGTCATGATATGTATTCAGTCCAAGTGAAAGTGTTTCAATTCATTCTTAAAGTTTATTCTTTGTCATAATCTTAGTTGACTTTAACAGTTCTAGTCCTTTATATCGTTCCCCTTCTATAATCTTACTAATTCTCTGTATCCTTTTCACTCTAGTTATTAAAATTAATTCAATTTAAATTTACTAATTTTTATTATTTTTTATAGAAAGACCCTTTCTTCAGGAATAACAGCTTTGTATAGCAACAAACTTCCTGCTCAACCAATAAAGATACTCTCGTATTCTTGCTTTAATTCATGTTATTAGCCTCGTAACTAATCCTTATGTTTTTATCCTTAAACACTAACTTTTGGTTCTTTGTTACAAGTGTAGTACAAATGGACTCGATCCTAATGATGCAATCAAAATTGACTTTGAAAAAAATGGAATAGACATTTATTTGTATATATCAACTTCTTTCGAATATTTCAAAAATTGAATTAACACCATGCGAGTGTAAGGCTTTCACTAACCAACGTCTACTTTAATTTAATTGAATGTAGAATTCTTAGATCAATATTTTTAATATGTTTGACAGATTTTTATAATAGCTCGACGTTTTTAACTACATGCATTCATTTGTAAAATTATTTCCATGATGCACCCTAATAATTCAAAGTACATAAATTTTATTTTATTTTAGAATAAGATTAAACAAATCTTTATATACTAGCATTTTTTTGGTATAATGCAAGTTAGATTTATTATAAAATAAAATGAAGAAATTTACAGAATATTTAATTATGCGCAGTCTTTTATAATACGTAGAATATCAATTGCTATACATATAAGATGCAATATAACGTCGAATTTTTTCTAAACCCATAACAAAAGTTTGCCCGACTCAATAGAAAAAGTATTGGAGAATATACTATATGAATATCTATTATATATACCAAACAAAATTGTCCTGCTGCATTGACCGCAGACCAACAATTCACGCATTCACGACTCATCACTGTTCTCAAATGTCTTGTCCGTGTCCATCTGTTGCACTTCGCTTTTGACCTATTCTAAGAAGTATAGGTTTCTCTCGTGCTTATATACTTTCTCGCGATTCTAGAGTTCCCGTGGAGAAATTTCTAAAATACAATGTATCGGGACACCGAAAAGAACTGCAGACTCTTTCGTACACGCAAGGTTATTAAGTTGACTCGTCCCTTAGATTTTGAGTAGATAAAAGACTTATTTTTAAAGCTTTTTAAAAAATCTTGTAGATTAGCGGGTTATTTCGTCAAAATTTTAGTAAAACTGTGGAAGAACGTATTATGTCGTATTATTTACTATTTTCTATCTCCTGCATTTTACACATAATTCTAAAAATCTTAAAACCAATCTTAATATTAATATAATAATAATATATTAAATTTTAGAAAAATTACTTGTAATGTACGAATCTTTTTATTAAAGCTCTAACAATAGCTGTTATATTTTTATGCTCTAAAGTTATATTTAATTGCAAGATAAAAATGAATGTTTTTAATATTTTTAAATAATACAATTATAGTTCTGAAATAGCAACTAATTAATACATAGACAAATATAATATATGGTTTGACAAATTTAAAGTCGACACCGCAATAATTTTCAGATCAAAAGTATGTATGCAAATCGAAAAACATAATTAATACATTTTTATATTTTAACAAAATGTATTGTAATATATAATAAATTTCTTATCGGTAATTTTTCTAAATTAAGAATTTTATCGACAAATAAAAAACAATTTTCAGTTTTAATTATAAAATATTTTCTGCAATAAAATTTGTAAAACATTGTTTGAAACGAAGCATATGTGAGCGCTTGTGAATGTAGTAAAAAGAATTAAATGTAAAATTAATTGTCGACGATAGTCATATTTTATTAAACTAAATTAATGTCTTTATTTTTTTCATATAACAATTTGGATTATTTCACTCTGACTTGAATAAAAGTAGATATAGTTTGCGAACTATAAAAATAGAGTATTAGTACTAGAGAAATTGGGATTAAACTGAGGTCCGAGTGTACAGAAAGTCGAGCACTCTAATTCTAACCGTTCGGTTACTAACCGTAAACTGATATTGGCATGCTTAGTAATCAAGTTGCGTACTTATGACCATGACAGTCAAAATCAATAAAAACGATACACCATGCTACTTATGTGGATAACTATAAAAGCTATTCATGTCGAACTAATTATCAGACTCAATTTACATCCAGTTATAATGAGCTGCAGGTAGATGTAATACTAACTTTTTTCTTGTTTAGGGTCCAAGTGTGCCTGGGCTTTCTTATCACATGCCAGGAATGCGGTGGGCGAGGTTTAGCATTTCAAGGCGGCCTTTGAATTGTCAGCCCTTATTAGAGCTCGCTGGGGAGTATAATAATCTATAATAACTAATAGTCTAACTACAGGATCCTTAAATGCCTAACGACAGTAATGGCTTCTCACTAAGCTAGCACCTGTTAGCTTCGTGAATCTCATGGAAGACAATCTCTTGACCTTGTGGCTAAATCGGGTGGTACCACAGGACCACCTCAGTGCGATTACCGAGATATCATTGTTTATCTGATCATTTTCAGCAGCTACATTGTTGATATTTGTGAAATTGCATCTGTAAATCGCCAGTGGATAAGAATACTTGCGATTGAGCCGCCTCCCCCCCTCCCGGGGCTATGGCTCCCTCGTCAAAAAGGCTGAGGCCGTTTTAAAGTGCCATAGGAGGCAGACCTTCCTGCAATGATGATAAGGGTCGAGTCACTATTGCCCCCCTCCCCCAACGCAGTGCTAGTGTCGAACTTCATTGACGTCTCTTTGATAGACTTATTAGAGGTCGGACCTAGCAGTCTGGAAGACCAGGACAGATCTTCTGCTCCATCACAGTCCGTAAGTCGTGGCCCATCGCCAGCAGGACAAACGAGCGATGACGCGGCGAGCACACCTCACGATAATGTCGGAGTCCAGACAAGGAGTATGGCTCGGACTTTGCGACCCGAACCCAGCATCTCCTCTCCCCCACAAAGTGGTTACTCGACGCCCCTCGTCATACAGAGTGACCCGACCACACCAACCGCCCAGAGGACGGCTGTGAGGGAACAAATTGAGGTGAGCTATAAATAATTTTCAAAAAAAAGATTCGATAGTGAAATGCCTTTGTAAACTTACAAAATATTAATATAATGGTAGTTGCACTCGTTCGAGAGATAACGAAAATAATGCCGTCGCGCGTCGCGTGGGCAGAGTTTTCGGCCCGGTACCCCTAAACGGCAGGACGGCGAGAGAAGGAATTTTCAGCGGCGAGCCCTCGCGACTTTCCCTCGATCCCCGGTCTCATGGCCGAGCAGCCATAGACCTCCCAAAGTGTCTATGCTGCGGGCGGTCTACGACGCTATATAGAGCACACTTAGCATGCCTGTATGTCGGGCCCCAAAAATCACGGAGAGTGTCCGCAGACTCCCTCTAACCGAGGGTGGCACTAAACGGGGAGGGCCTATCCCAACCCCGCCGAGACAGGCGATAGCTCTTCTCTGGTCACTGCGGTCCGCCCGAATACTGTCTTGCTTCTTTCTCCCGCTCGCCCGGCACGTCTCCGAACGCGTAACCGAATCGATCGCAATTTGCCCTCCGAACGGGCCAGATCGACGAATCAACTAAAACTAAAAGCGCCACTTTACGAAACAATTGCCCTTTTACAAGACAAGCCACGCCCCTTATTATGGCTTTCGCGCGCAAATTAATAGAGGGCTACCTTTTGGAAAATCGCAAACAATTGAAGCGCGCAGACTTCTCGGAAGTCAATACATGAATTGCATATTTTTATCGCTCACCACACATTCGAGACCGTCTATGCGGGCATACGACCGGCGGTGTAGATCAGGTTCCTCTACACAGCGATAACGAACAGGGTTGCATCATGGTGCACACATAATTGTCAGCGAGTTCGCCCTATTAGCAATAAGCAAAAGCGACTCCATGTATATAACGGCGAAATGCTGCTGAACCTGTTATCAGCAGGCTTCTTTAATAATACTATTCCACAGAACCCATGCAAATACAAAAATTATTTTTGATTCATTGATAAAATAGAAGTACGATATATGAGTATTAGCATATGTAACTGAACTTATACAATTCTTATAATTGGAAATATTTTGTTATAGTCAATAAGGACAGAAACTTTATTGTAAATATTTTAACAATAATTTTGTTCTAATTACCAAAACTAGCACAAGAATTTTAAAAATAATAACTTTGTTAAAAAAGACTAATACACCAACATTTTTCAAATATTGGAAACAACAATATAGTAAAGTTTTAATTACACTTCTATTTTTATTTGACTCATTTTTTGTAATACACTTATATAAAAACAGAAAATCAATTTATGAATTTACGTTTTCTACAACTTAGAGTATCTTAATTCGCTAAAGTACAATCTTCATATCTTTTATACAGCAATAACTATGTAATTTATATAGCCTAGGAATCCGCCAACTGCACAGAGGTCAATATAGAACATTTTTAGATCGGAACCCGGATCAGATTCGCTCGTACCCGAAACACAACGACTAAAAGCTTTTAAATTCATTTTCCGATAAAACGAATGAAATTCTCCAATACTCCTACCTCAAACATGCTGAGAAGCTTTGTGCTGCGTCTCCCCCGCCCCTTTTTTAATTTTGCGCTCCCGCAGACGTTTTCTCGTGGGGGCGCATTCTCGCGTGGAAAAAACGGATAGCACTCGCTAAGCGCGGAGCGGCACCGCCGCCACCGAACCCCATGTACCTTGTGTGAATAAAGGGGAAAAAATGCAGGACCTCCGCGCGCAGCCCTTTGGGCGGATCCGCGAAATTGCGTCACGGCATATTCATTCGCGTCTCCCTAGCGCACTGTGCACGCGCACAGTGCCCGCGGCACTGTGCGTATTTCGTGCACAGACGAGGAGGAGCTCCTGAGGCGAAATCGCGATCCTAGCAGCTGTGCGGCTTTTCCAGGAGACCGGAACGAAGAGCCGCCGCGCAGGTGTGTACGTACGCGCGGTAAAAGAGCCGGGGCGCGGGTGCAGCTGAAGCTTGACTTCTGCGGGTTGGTCGAGCAAAGCACGTATCAAAATACACACAGAGAGTCAGTTATGGACGGGGATAAAAGCGCGCATCTAGAGTCGATATTACAGTTTTGATTTTTTGGGGTTTATTGAACTGGTTCACAATCGGGGACGGTATTGCTATAGTGTCTACCGTTAGAGGCCAGAATTTGGTGGATTGGCATGAATTAACTTTCATTTATAACTGGATTTCGTGTTTTAGTTACGAGAACATTTGATTGGAAATCTCGGCTAGATTTATCGGACAAATAAGCTTAATTGATAAAAATTAAATAAAGTTTTTATTAGATTATTAGAATATTGTAACTTGACCATATTAACTTTAATATATTGTAATCTCAATCATCCTATGGTAAAAATCGAAATTGAGTCTTCCTCTAGATTCAAAATTGAATTTTTCATTTTGGTTAGAAACCCTTTTACCTATAGCGACGTATTATGATTGAATTCTGAGCGAAAATCCAGCTCGTAAACCCAACATTAATATTTCGTATCTGAAAATGAAGTAAGAGAGATTAAAATATAAGTGGAAACAATAGAAATTACATTCTTCATTTTAGATGATAAAAAAGTTAACTAACGATTAGAGGTTAACCATAGTTAAAACATTTATAATACCTTACACCGTATTAGATACTTCAGTATATACATCTAAATCTTCGATATGAAATCTTCATACTCAATGAATAATTAATAATTCGTGGTAACAACATGCAATAAAGATTACTTGTAATAAATTTATCTATTTTTCACTTTTTCACGTAGCAAAAATTAATGTTGGGTTGTATTTCGTAATTATGTATTTTGTATTATATACACGAAAAGAAAATACACATGTAATTACTGTATTAAGTTTCGATATTCGATTAAAAATAAAATACTATAATTGGTAAACTCATTTAAAATATATTTTTTAATTTTGGGTAAAAGAATGAAATTTTCGGATAACTTTTTCTAATAATAATCAACCAAATATTTTTCACAGTTTTTAAAATATAGGATAAAATTATAATTAACAAATTGTATTTGCTATTATTAAATAATAGAACTATTTTTTCAATTTTGGAGATTCATGTGTTAAAAACTTATGGGTCAATTTATTGCTATAGACATGTAAATCAAGCAAATAAGGTTAGCAAGTGGGAAAATGAGAGAATTGATAAATGATCGTTGATGCGCTTTGAGGACGCTGAATATAGAAATGAAATATCGAATCTACTTTCGCTGCAATTATGCGCGGAGAGAAAGGCGGTCGCTTCTTCATCGCGGGAACTTATGTAGCATGCAAGAGACAAAGTACACGTGTATATAATGTGCCCGTACTACGTTGCATGTGTGCACAAACGAAATTCATTTCGGAGAGATGAAACGAACGGTGACTCTCGAGACAATTAAATTACTTGATTTCTAGTTTCCTCGCGTAATTCCATTATGGGGTGACGTTAGTGGTAATTCCTCTGGCAGAGAAGAAGAACGAACACACAGTATAACGAGCAAAGCCATTTTTGTAAATTCATTCTCGATAAGGTATATAATACGCTGAACGATGGCAGACCTATATAGCCAAAGCGATAAATTTCAAGTTAATGTGATTATATTGCCAATTTAAAAACATTGTTCAATGCTGCTTGCTCACCAAATTTAAATATCTGTAATCCATGATAATTTCAACTTTCATCAATATGCGAAACGGTAATAAATACTTTGAAAGCATATAAATGTCTATACTTTCTACGTACACAAACAAAATATAGTACAATGCTTCGAATATTATAAGATTTTACTTTTAAAGAATCTTAACTTTAAACTGAATAACATGTTATATTATTTTGTAAACGTAAACTGGCTGTATATTTAGCCTTCATGCCTCATAAACAATCATAGTAGATATAATGACAAAGTTACACGTTTAATTAGAGAGTCAAGATTTAATGAAAGTTATTCATTAGAAATAATTTGACTCTTTCAAAATTTCTATAGCTTCTATATGAAATTATTCGTGTGAAAAAATCATTTTTAATTACAATGTCCGTCATCTTGATGATTACGCGATTATCTATTTAACGGTAAACTTAATCAACGTCTAGACACCAATTCTAATAATTAATATAAACATGACAAGATAAAAGAGACATACAAAATTTTTGTATTCATCGTCATAGGATAATACGTCGAAAAATTCCCTTTCCCGCTAATTAGAAAAACGATCAGCGCGGCCGCTTCCAGTTTATCATGCGCATCGTAACATTAACCTTATTCCCAAGTGGTCCGTGCTATAGTCGTAACTGTTGGCACAAATTGAAGCGAATGTATATCGGAGGCGTTCATTGGCCGAGTGTCCACGTTCAAAATTAAATTTTTCCCAGGTCGTACCTAACGATCGGCCGAGCGTCCGCTCCTTCTTAATCAAAGAAAAACAAGTCCAACCCGAATCGATCCGCACTAGATGTCTAGAGGAAAATAATGGATCGAGTAAAAAAGAGAGGAGCGAAACAACACGTGGAATCTCTTGTGCCCGGCCTACGAGTACGCGCCTTAAAGAGATATCAACCGACAACAATAAGCGCACACAAAAAGAAACGGGGTATTGCAACTACGAAAAATATAATTGCATCGATCACCCGCTGGCTTTCTATATCGCGTCTAGTCACGCTCCGGAATGACTCTTCCCTTTCTGCCCTCGTCGACCCCATCACCCTGTCCGTGAGGTGGAAAGGACACCGGAGGCGCAAGACCGAGAGGGCCGGGGCCGCGCGGGAAAGGAACTTTAATTGTGCGGACTTTATTAATGCGCCTTGCCCGCGGGCGATGCGCGACAAATTGCGCCCTATCGCGGATTATTAATCGGGATTATGCCGTGCAGCCCGAGGGGAGCGGGAGTCGCGCGCGCCTCGGTAGCCGATCCCCTGACCGAGCGCAACGCGAAAATTCAATGTTTATATCCGCGGTGACTGATTGCCGATGCATCACACGCTTGTCAACAGTGTGTCGCTGAGCGATTGAAGGCTCGTTATTGGCAGGGCGACTTTTTCACGGACGCCTGTCATTGATTTGCGAGCGGAGTCCGTATGAGACGCCGAGAGAAAAAGTTTGACGGCAGCTTTGTCAGTATAAGGATAAAGAAAAGAATTCTCTGTACAGTATACATAATACATGTAATTAGGTTACAATCTGCATTCTCGATCACTTTTCATGCACTCTGAATATTTTATATAAACTAGTAGGTCTGCAAGATGTATTTATCTTGAATCTTTAAATATTATTCTATTATCCCATTTTCATAATTCAATTTTCTAGAAAATCAATGTTTTTCATTGTACGTTACAAATTTGATTAAAATCTTTATATTTTTGTCCCTATTACAAATAGCATTTGTGACAGATCTTATCTTCGCTTGTTTTCTTTCGTGTAACGTACAAAATGCCGTAAAAATAAAGAAAAAGTCCTGCATGTAAAATAAAAAGTATCAAATTGTGAACTCATTCCTCATCTCGTATTAAATTATAATACTTTACTTACAGGTTAAAATGATGAAACAAATGACTTTCATCAATCAATGCAATTTTCAATCAATTTCTTCTCAAAGTTAAAGCAGTAGGGATTTATCGTGAAAATAGGCCGGTAAATGGCCGGTAATAATGAACTCCTTAACGCCTCAAATTGGTTCCTATTAATACATGTATTCTCCTTAAAATGCAAACTCATTACACGACCGCACGGCAATTCAACTTGTATATGCATATATAATAATAAAGCAAATAAAATAAAATTATATCCACGTACATTTATTCATTGCCGACATATTGTACATTGGGTAAAAAGGATACCTCGTTTCTTACGTATACGAAAGAGATGCAATTACTGGCCTGGGCAAAAATCCATGGCGTGCGCTACCACGCATTTAAGATTTTTTTAACACGCTCCGAGTATTAAATTTCGAACTCTGGAACTCGTCGCATTCTTATTAAAAATTGCGCGACGGAAAATTCTCAAGACTTTGTTTTAATGAGTTGCATGAATAATGATTCAAGTATTCCTTATTAAGATGCCTCGGCCCTCGAGCCATCATCAATTTTCACCATAGATGAAGACAATAATATACCGGGACAAGACAGAAGGAATTTGGAATTCTTTCTTGTTCCTCGCGTTCGTCACATACATTCCCATTGGAGGATCGCCGCTTAATCCGAAACGCGGTACGTCGCCTGCCAATAAATATTTTAATGATACTTTCAGGAGGTAGGACTCGCTCGCATTGCCATTATCGAATGAATTATGTATTTCACGCGTACAGGACGGCAAGGGTATACAAGTGAAGGGCCGCCTCAACTCCTCGGCGGTGCATAAGCGCTTATCCAGCCAATAATTAAGCATCATTAATCAAAAGCTGATCGGCTCTATTGTGCATTACTCCGGCCGACGTAATTAGAATTGCAACGTCAGGATAGTCCAAGCTTCTATTTTGTTCCCTCGGTAACTCGCGCGGCTTCTCCTTCGCTCTCCTTATATTCATTTCGTTTTAAATCGGCTCTCGGTGGCCTCGAGGGCACGACGAGCTATCGCCCCCTCCCGATCGGATGAATATTTGAGAAAAATCTCAACTGGAATTGATGAATTCTCCTCGTATCGCCCTTGCAAGTCAACTATCGCCCCCGGGGTTCGAAGGCGACTTTTGTATCAAGGGTTTTCCCTTCGCCCTCAATTGCATTTTAATTAAATTTAAATCTCCTCGTTTCTATACCGCCTGATTCGCTTTCGTTTTAGCATGCATTATAATACAGTAGCAAAGATAATCCGGGCGAAAATTTATCATTCTTCCTCGAGCCTCTCTTTCCATTCCCATTCTGCTGCGTAATTGCAAAACAATAAATTACTCCCGACTCTATATCGCTGCGCATAGACAGAAGGGAGGCAACTTTATCGAGTCTTTTGCTAAATGTTGTACAAGAAATTCACCCGGGGAACGGCACTATTGTCTAGATGCCGCCTACGCCGATGAGCGCACGGGCGCCTCCATATCCGTACGCGGTTACAACCATAATGAACACGCGCACGAGTCGTATCGTATTTGTACCCTAGGAAAATGATAGGCCGGAATCGTTGGCGCGGGGCCTAGGCGTTCAATGTTTCCCGCGCGGCCGACAATGACCCATCAATTACACGGGGTTTTACCCCGCGTATACACATAGGCGGTGCGGGTCGATCGGGCGGCGAAGCAATTTACGACAGCGGCCGCGAGCTCGCGCATTAATATGCGCGGGGAGACGGCCAATCAAAATAAATTCGCGGGGCGCTCGGTCGCGGGCAATATCCGAGGTAACGAACTCTCCGCGGCGTACGAATCCTCCTCATTATATTCCCGAGGGCCGAGGCGGCCCGCGTGTAATCCGTATCGACGAGGCGCAACAACGGCCCGCGCGGGAAAATCACCCGCGATAAATATTCCCCGGCGAAATTTCCGCGCGGAGATACGGCGGGCCGCCGGTTCCTTACACCGCGCACCCGGTTAACATCCAATATTCATAAACACGGCCCGTGGGTAAATCAGTTCCGACGAGACAAGATGCGCCCGCCCATGTGCGCCTGTACGTGCGCCGGGGGTACACGTATATATATACAGTGCCTCCCGAGGCGTCGCGCGCCCGACATACACACACACACACACACCCGCGTGCAGTCTTATTAAACGTGTGTGCGTGTGCGGGGCAACACAGCCCGAGCGCGAAACACGCGCGGATATATTCGCTCTAGCACCGTGGCGGCGCTCGCCCCCGCGTGCGACGCGAGGTGCACTTTATCGGTCGGCCCTCGTTCGGCAGCTTGTTAAGATAGTGGGGGCCGACGCCGGTTATTCGGACTTTTCCCCTTACGGGCCGTATCGGAGCGCCGCGCACCCGTTGCGTGTACTTCGCACTTTGTAATTTATGTTTTCGCCGCGCTCGCGATTGAGCCGAGAAGCCTTCGATTATCTTACGCGCCCGTATACAAGCCATTCGAATTACAATAAACGTGTTAAAAGGCCAATTTGGGATACTTGGTGTTGCGGTCATAAGGATGTCGGGTCCGAGGTCGATTTAATATTCAAGGCATTGAGACTCGAAATTGCTTTGAAAGTAATAAATGTAACGCGGGGAAATGTGTGTAGACGTGTACACGAGTCGGGAAGGAAGGCGTTAGTAGAGCGGGACGGAAGGGTTTATATTGTGTAGTAAGCCTTGTAACAATATTTGCCTTTACCGAGGCATAAATAAAGAAACACGAATTCAAATTTTTCGGAGTTTAAATTATCGCTCTGTGTACATTGCGATTAACATTTTTTAATTAAACTCTTTTTTGTCTAGCCTGCTTACCGAACGATTCTCCTTGTAATTTAATTGAAACGTGTATATAGTAGCAGAAGAAAGATAAAAAAAAAAAGCCAAACTACATACACTTTTAATAAACTTTCTTTACTCCTCATAAGTCAGAATGAAGGACTGAATGCAATTTCAGCATAATCCCCCAGTAAAACTCAAAAGCCTCGGCTGCCGGTTTATCATTAGTCAACCGCGTCCCTCGCAGCCCTTCAATTAACGGTATAAAAATCCCCGAGCGGCGCGCGGCAATTATAAAATAAAGAGGAAAAAAGGAGAAAAAGGAGGCGCCCCGCGAGCGCAGGTGGCTCAAAGCCGCGGCTCGCGAAAAAATCGAGGCCCCCTCCCGCCCCGGCGCCCGGGGGGCCTTCCCGATACACGAGCGACGCGCCAAAATAATCATCCGCCGTCATTAATTAATTAATTCCAAGAGGCGGTGGGCCGGCGCTCGCACGGTACTTAGCCGACGGGCCGCACCGAGTCGCCGCAGCCGGCTGACGCTGAAAGCTACCGAGCGCGCGAATTATTTAACGCGCCGCGCGAGCGAGTACGAGGCGCGCCGCCCGGCGTTATATATATATATATACGTACACGACGGCATAACCGGGGAGCCTCTCGCCGCGGCTGGGGGACCGGGGAAATTGGGTTTCCGGGTGCATTAGTCGGGGGCTGGATGTCGAAGGCCGACGAAAGCCGCGCGGCCCCGTAGACCCGAATCCGGAATAAATATCAAGGGAGGAGCCGGAAGACCCGGGCGGAGTTGCGCGCCGGTCGCCGGGGCTCGCAGGCAAATGCGTTCATTTGAATTTTGAATCATTCGTAACCTTTACAGGAGTTCGGACCGATGTAACCTACTACCGCGGCGGTACATGCATAATACATGTACAGGCTGTAAGTTGTATCAAATAAGAGGCTTTTTGCGACAATGAGCGAAGGGGGATATAAGTGCCACGAGCTATCCGTCTTTCAAATCGAGTGTATATATATAGCCACGCGAAATCTGATACCTCGTCGCCTTGGAGGAAAGCTTTTTCATTTTGCTTAGCATTCTAATTTTGAAGATATTTTTGGAATGTAGGTTATTAGATGGAACGCGTCAAGCATAAAATATCTTTTATCTAACTTTGCACATCAAGGAAAATCTTCAAAAAGTTTCAGCAGTATATATCTGGGACTGAAACAAGTCATAATACCTCGAGTCATACACTCGGAGAATTCCGAGAAGAATTCTTCGCACTTCATGCTGCTCGGTGCGATAGCCATCTCCGCAACTGAGAAGGCATTAGTTTTCTCTTGCACACCTCGTAATTGCCGGAGATTCTGGGGTGACTTTAGCAGTTCGTTGTAAGCGCGACAAAAGGGAGAAAATGTAATAGTCTAATATATATATTGCAACCTACCTCCGCATCGCATATATATATACATACACCCTCCTCTTCCATTCCAATTCAATTGGATGGTATTTTTTTTTCTACCTGGATTACCAGCGCCCCGGTCCTAAAATAATACCACCTCCAATTTAAACACTCGCACTCGATCGCGCGGGCAAGCATGAACTTGCTCCAATCTTCCGCGCTCACCTGAGGATTATCCCAAGGCCGTCCTTGATCCCCGTCCCTCAACGTGCGTACATCCATCATCGGCCCTCTTCTCGGAGATTAAGCCCAAATCCCGATGACACCTGTTGTGTCCTGGGCCGCTCGTAAAAAGGACAATTAGCCCCGTCCTCGATAAGGACGCCTGGCGCCCGGTCATACCGAACGGGTATGGGCGCATCTGGCGCTCCGGCTGCCTGTATATATATAGGGAAAGAAGGACGCGCAAGCCTCGGACAATTACGAGGCCCTTTTTTTTGTGGAGACGCGCGGAGGCGCGGGCGCACAACTGTTAATTACCGCGTCGCCCGCGGGCCTCGTGTTCGACAGGGGAGGCGGCCGAGCCCTCGTGACGGAGGCCGGGCCGTTGCAGTGCGTTGCCGGTTGGCCGCCCGCGCGCTCTGCCCTTTACTTTCGTTAATTAACGCCGCTTAAGAGGTCGCTCGCGTGCTGCGGCGATCCCGCGGTATGGACAGATTTCAAGCATCTGTTGTTAATTTTTCCCAGGTGAACCCTTGCGCGTCCCGAGTATGAATAATAAAATGTCGGCTATATTTCTCCCGAGGTGTAAGGGGTAAAATTTATGTGCATTCTTTTAAAGCGTAAAATTTTCACTGCAAGTTAAATAAATTTCTAACTTTAGCCGCTTAATCAGGATGGGGATAAATTATCGCATAAAACTACAAGTGAACATTTCGAAAGGATATATTTTCCCTGGAAAAAATATAACGCCAAATTTAATAAATATTTAAATGACTTTAAGAGAGGAGCTGATGAATATTCGCAAAAGGCCGTTTAAAAGCCATTCGTTAGCTTCATGACACTCCGCTCATTAATTAACAAGGACACGTGTAAAATGAAGATTTAAATTAAAGCTATCAGGGGCTGCTTAATAAATAACTCGTTTAACAATAGGTCCAGTCGAGAGCCGGATCGAAATAGGAAGAATATAAAATGAGGGATTAAAAGAGAATCTCTGACGATACAAAAGTCTCCCGCTGTGCAACACTCAGTCAACCGGTTATTCAATGTTTTTGTTAAACTATTTGCAGCGACGGGTGCAATTCTTTACTTTATCCCTTTCCAAATGTATCGCTTTATTATACTTATTGTCATTGTTGCTGTATATTAACATTTTTTGATTACATTCAAGTCTATTGACATAACATCTGACAATTTTGTACATCAATGAAAATCACTTTATTGTATCGTATATATTGTGTGCGTTTCTACAAAAATAATATGACGAAAAAAGCCTATAATTTTAATACCCAGATACTTGTTCAGTAATTCAAGCCTCTTAAAAACTAAATAGATTTTTAATTTACTACCTAATAATAAATTTACATTTTTTAATTAAATGTTAAAAAAATGCAATATTAATTGGTAATTATACTGTTTAAATGTTACTAGATATCATAGCAACTTAAAATGTTACCTGACATGTAAAACATCAATAAAATGTATTAAAAATAAAGCACTATTTTTTATTTCTTAATTAATTTGCATTTATTGTTCCATTTTAATTAAGTTCTGATAAATCTTCTTTAGATGGCAGCACCACACGCCAAACGAATCAAGTCCTACATTATCAAGTATTCAAGTGTCTGACTGAACCATACTATTATACTTACATGACATTAAATTTGAAAGCGTTTTAACATATACTGTAAATGATTTTAATTGACTATAACTGAAAGAATTAATTCAAAATGTCCTGCATTCGTTATATCCTGGCAATGATCTTATAAATCATCCTGATTAAAAATTGATTACTTTGTATGTTCAATATGTTAATTCAATATAGTCTTAGATAAAAAAATTGCTTTAGAATTTATTAAAAAAAATTAGATGATTAATACGTAATAATGTTGTAAAATAAATAATGCACTTGTACATCTTTTAGTACGAAGTCGCAGTATACTTATAAAAGAGAGACATCATAAATATTAATGTTGGAATTCATATGAATACGTATGAAGATTAAATTTTTAACTTTAAATTTTTTTAATGATATATGCTCCTAATGGCATATATAAGCTTAAATTGAATACCTGTACAAATTGATTGGATTACACCAGAATGAATGTTGTAGTTTTTCTTTATCCAAAACTTTAACTCTAATTGATTCGCTTCAAAACACTGGAACAATTAACTTTTAATTGGTTTTATATACCTCCATTGTAATATATAAAGAGTTCCGTCCGATTAACTGGCAACTGCATGCAACATATGGGAGGTCCTCGGAGAATAAAAAAAAGTAACCTCTTTATTTCTCTGGCGTTTCAGCAAAATCATCGTCCCTTCACCCCTTTACGCGCGGCCGGGAAAGCTCACTCATATTTTTCAGTCCGCCCAGTGGAGCATGACCGAGAAATCGATACCCATTTTTCTTGTTCCATCTAAATACGGCCGAGAGACTGAAGCTACGCGCAAAGCCCATATACCACCGGGCGTAGGCGCACGTTGGCATGTGAATCGGCATGAATCGCTAAAAGAAACTCATTCGGATGACTCGAAAAATCCGGTTCCCTACGTCCCGTAGCGCCTTCCCAACATCTTGCCAGCGCGCCGCTATCTCGTGAACCGTGAGCGTCAGGTTGCTCGTCCCTCTTGCTCGGGGTTGAAGCTCGCGCCGACGAATGATTGGGGTAAAAGTGCCGTATAATTTTTGGGCAATTAGAGGAGCCGGCTCGCCAGCCGGGGGCGTACGATCGAACCGGTAGATCCCCGAATTCGAGGCATAAGGGAGGTAGAGAATCGCTACGATAAAACATGTGCGTGCACCTCTTGACATTCCCTGAGAGAAAAAAAAAAGTATATTGTAGCGCGTAGCGATTCGTTTGAGCGGGCGAAAGGCGCGGATACGGATAGGTATAGGATCGGACGACAAGAAAATTGAGGTAGATTCGCGGGTTCTAGTCCATCGATTTTTTTAGCAATTCATCATATTGGGATTGGCGGACGATCTGGTTGGATAAAACTCTACGGTGAGTTTGGAATGGATAGTCTCTATATCAATTATGTTCTCATTCCAACAGACAATGCACGCGATTTTAAAATTAAAAATAAGAAAAAAATAAAGGTTGCCTTCTACGAAATACCATGATTTTGTGCAAAAATCTCCAAAAATTTAGAGCGCAGTAAATTTCAATTCTGACTCGAAATGTTACATAATGTATAAAGTAGAAGTTAAAGATATTTTTTTAAGAATTAAAATTTAAATATTCTAGTGGTCTCTTCTACTTTGAATATATATTCACGTCGGATTTTGTTTTATATATTTTACAGTGCAGAAATTTCAATATCTTACTTTTAAAAATATAAAGTATTATAATAAAAAAATATCATTGCGGTATTCTAAACAGCTACAGGATAAATTTAAGCACAAAATATAGATAAAATTAAATAAATTTTATAACACCATGCAGGACACTAATACTAGGAGTAGCTTATAGATTTTTACTGCATAGGTGGATTAAAATGAAAACGCATAAAACATCTTTCAGAAACGAATGGTCGACAAAAAAGGCTTTTCGAAACAGTGAAAAATGTGAAAAAATTCCATTTACCCATAAAAATATCTTTTTCCTAAAATCGAGGCTACAACACATGAAATTTTAAACTCTCGGCAACATTTTACAATCCTACTATCAAATGAAAATTCTATTCTAAAAACAATCACAAGCTCTCGAGAAAAGTAACGCGTGTTGCAATTTACAAACAACTGGATCTCTTTCCGAAAAAAGACTACAGGCAAACAATAAAACAGTAGAATAAAAAACAATATTGAAAAATGCAATAGCTAGCCGACTCGCACCACTTTACCATGGCTCCATCAGTCTGTGTGCGAATTTTCTCGTTGGCGGGAAGCAAGTCATTTTAACGACTGTTTTCCCTCCTCGCGTGTCCGGCTCGTGCCAATTATCAAAACAGTCACGGCCGCGCGCGCTCCCTGTAATTACGAATAATTGGACGGGAATGCAACAGGCGACGCGACGCGTGTCGACGTGGAAGTGCGGAACGACGTTTTTTGAATAAAAAGCGGAAAAAACAAGAGCAGGAAAAGGTGGGGCTTGGTTTTCGAGGGTAAAGGCTTTCCCAGAGTTCGTTGAAGACGCGTTAGCCGCTCGTTAGGTTGATACAGAATTTTAAGCCGGAAAAGAATTGCCTTTGTGGCAAATAGGATAATTGCGGACCTCTTTCTTATGTAAAAGTCATGCATAAAGTAGTTTGACCTGGGTTTGGACAGATGTACACTTGTAGTCAGTTAATGTCTTATGGAATATATAACCATGACAAGCAAAACTCGTGTCAGCATGAAAAATTTTAAATAATTGGATTTTGACTTCCGATCTTTCCGAAAAAATGCACTCTATAATTATTCTTAAAATGTAAAATGTCGGTTTTCACGCTTAGAAAAAATTATTACTTAGCATAAGTTAGCATACTTCATCATTGTAATTCTATTGTATACGTAAGTAACAATATAGATTTTTATTACTGTTACTGTGAAATCGGGAAAACAAAAATTTTTGCTTCAATTTTTGCTTAAACGATTCTTTATAACAACACCCGTGTATGAAAGATAATAGAAACAGTTTAGAATAACATAGCTTTCCTGCAAATGTTTATACGCCACCATTTAATAAGCAAACCATGATTTTGTTCCTCTTTCATTAGCGACCGCAAAAGAAAATCCTATTGCAGAGAGGGTATGAACTTGCACTCCTATTCCCGCCTGTTTGTACTTGATCAGCAATATCTATTCGTACATACTGAAAAAGAAAGAGAAAAAAGAATCAAAGTGGAAGTCGGGCATGTTTACATTAGAGATTGTTGCTTCATCAGCGAAACGCCTGTGTACATTATTCAAGAAAAAACTTGCAGCCTTTAAACACGCAGCAAACTACGAAATAAAATGTGGGACTCGGATCCTCTCTCTCAATCGACAGTCTCTTGATTCAATGCAGTATGTTAAATAATGATTCTTACTGCTCGCACGAAATGTATCCAACCAAATTGAAAAAATACGATACTATATTATATGGTGGATTGTGCTCCTGCAGTCAGAACTTCGGTATTCGCATAACATTCAGCCAAATATACTACATTGTATGCGTATGTAGGTATGTATCAATACATAGTAAAGTGACAATTTGTTTTGATTCAACTTTTTCAATAAGCAAAGATTTGATTGTAAACATAAGATAATAAATAACAGAGATAATCGTCTATTATCACACATTATATATATATTTTTTAATCCGATGTCGCATACGTATATGTTTAATGGTAAAACGACACAGTCGTAAGTATCTCACTGACTCAAACATTAGCTACAAATACATAACATTTTTAATAAATTCGAACCAATAGAGGTAAATGTTCAGTAATCTGTACTCCATATAGAGGGTATCATATAAATATGCTTTTTTAATTCATCAAAAGCGAGGATTTGGAGCGATTCTTGATGCGAACAAATCCGTTTTGACAGTGATTTATAAGCTATGCGATGTATTATTCCATGCACCTGTACGCTCAATTTTTTTTAGAATAAAACCAAAACCTATATGCCGACGCTCTAGATTGCTGCAGTTTCTTTTATTTTTTAACGCTCGTTATTCTTATTTATACATACCGTTGGTACATGTGTATAAAATGCTGTTACGTGGAATATTAAACGAGCCTTATGCAGAAAATGAAACCTCTCAAGTTTAACTTAACAGAAATAATAAGAGTATAACTTTAGAATTCATGGAAACTATATTTTGATCGTATTCTACATTTGAAAACAGTTTTCCAGTACATTTTCACCAGATTAATGCACGTGGCAACACAGGAAAAGTACATAAAAGTCCAACACAGGAGTCCAAATCTAATTGAACTTTCTTTTATGCTGGCACAATGTGAAAAAGATGCCAAGCAACCTCGGCGCGTAACCTACTTTGAATCCCGCAGTAGCGCTCCATATAAATCCCTAAACGTCCTCTAATAAGCCGTAGCTTCAAAATAACTTGGCGAGGAGGCCGGCCGGCCCGAGGTTACAGGAAATGAAAACAGTTAAAAAGCACGCCTCCTAGAAGACGGGGGCATTCGCCAATTTGGCAGAGTTTTCGCAAGACAGTTCCCACGGGGGCGCATCAGCAGGGAAACGTATTAGGGCAATAACGCGGGCCCGGGGTCTTACCTGCGGGAGGTTCGCGAGAGCTCCTCCGCGGGGGCGAAGATACCGTCTGGGCGCAAGAGTCTCACCCCCGTAATTCACGTTTCATTGCCCCATTGTTTAAGATAATCGTGGCATAAATTCCCCGGGCCCAATCACAGAGACTCGGGCGCGGGCGCGGGGCTAAACGACGCATAATTCCCTCGGCCCGCGCGTTATTCATCCGCGTGATTGATTCCCCGCGCGCGCGCAGCAGCAGCCGCGGGCACCAGGGCGAAGGATGCGTGCGCCGGCCGCTCTCAAGGATCATATACTCCCGGTCCAAATATCAATTTTTTTTTTTGCGGCTGATGAGCCAGCCCGGGGGTAGGCGGCTGCCGCGGCGCCGAGACTTTGTTTTCGAGCGAGGAAATTTACGAGCGGCTGGGATTCGGCCGATCTTCCGCCCGCTCGCTCCGCCGCTGCGGTCGCCCCGAGATTGCGCCGAACTCGGCGTCGGGATTTTCGAAGGAATGATTCACCCTTTTTCGAAGAAAGTTATCGCGCGGCTGCCTCGCCCGCTTCAAGGGAAATTGATCGTCCTTCTTTTTTTTTCATAACTTTTGACTGATGAAAAAGTTAAAAGGAGGAGGAGATTTCGAAATCGCATCTTCCGGCTGCCGTATATATGCCGCGACGTGAATATATATATAACAGGCGCCGCTCCTTTTTTCATTACGCCTCTTTCTCCTTTTACACTTTTCAAAGGCGCGCTAGGCTATGCGCCGCGAGTCCGTATTTCAATTTTTAAGAGTAGAAACCGAGAATTAATATGGGCTTTCACGTAAGAGAACATTTTATTGCTTTCGTCTAATTACCCACTCTATTCCACATTGTATAGAGACTCGGTACATTAAGACGGAAGAACTTTTCGTTCTTGCAAAAGAGCACACAATAAAACTAACAAGTTCGACTTATAAATTAAGGTGCAATTTAAGTAAATTGAAAAGTTAAGTGTTTTTAACTATATGTCCGTGTCAGTGTAATAACGCTTTTCATCGTGATCTATGAAAAAAATATAAAAACATAATTTTACTTTAAAATGAACAACCAAATGCATATTCAATTGATGTGCATGCGTGCAACGGTACACGATTGACAAACAAGTAAAAATTTATGTTTAACAAACAAAGGTAATAACATATATCAGAAATGAAAATCAAGGTTACAATTAAATTAAGAAGTCAAGTCTGCGGGGTGTCAAGCAATTCCTATTCTACCTCGGGACAACAATTAAAATAATAACTGCACGCAATCTGCGCGGTCCGGTCTAATTACCGAAAAAACTTGGGGTCGAGTAACCACTGGCATTATACCAAACGATCGTGATTTACCGCTCTCGGGAGATGTACGGATCTCGAAACGCGGCCCCGACTCTAACGCATAATGGCCTATACGTGTGCACGCAGCTTAGATGCCCGCGTGAGTGAGTACGTCTCCGCCATTATCCATCCGCTATTCGGAAAAGTTATGGAGGCCAGGAGGCCTGATCGCCGCGCCAAAAACACATGATTGCAGTGCCGGGGCTCGGCTGGGGGCCTCAGGCACGGGCCACAGCTGAACGTCATTCGTGATTTAGTGGATTCTTCGCTCAATTAGATTGCCTTGATGAGTGAGGTTAGTTTTGTACTTTTTGAGCCCTTTGGCTTACGGATCTTTGTTTGGGCCTCGGGAAGGTGAAAAGGGTTCTCTTCTAACATCTAACGAAGATTTAGAGGTGAAATTTATAAAATTTAAGAGTTGCGTGCAGAACGTTTGTTGCAAAATTATTTGTTGGGTTTTGTATCCTTACCCGCACACATATGTATTATAAATCTCTCTTGTAAAAAATAATATTTGATAATTACTCTTGTAATAACTATAAATAAAAAATTTATTTAAAAAATTTAGTAAAATATTATTTGATATAAGTACGCTACTTCATATAATATGCACTGAAATTCAATGGTTAATTCCCTCAGCAAGTAAAATAGAAATTTTAATATTTTATACAAAGAATTAAATAAGAGTATATAAGTTTGTGGAAATTAATGTAAAATATACAAACTTTGACGACATGCGACATTAAATTTTAATAGAAGTATGAAGTTTGTAATGCATGAAAATGTTGTGACCCGTTTTCATTTTATAGACTTCTTACTGTATAAGTTGTATGTATTTATATTTTATGTATTATGCTTACGTCTCTTCAATAGCACATACAAACGATCAATTTTTTAAAAGTAGTTGATAGTCCACTAGTAATATTGCAGTCTGTTGTTTGGGAGTCTCGAGTTTAAATTCGCACTCCAGAGTGTTAAAGTTTTAGCAAAACTTTTCTTTCAATCGATTTTTTCGAATAACTAATTACTTGTAATGTTCAAATATAACAAATTTGTAAAACAAGATAATAAAAATTATTCTTGAACTATCAGTAGTAATAAAACTTTTTTTTTCTGCTATTTCGAATTGACGGAATGCTTAATTTAAATGCTAATATTTATGAAAGTGGCTTGTATTACGTTTACATTCAATTTAATTTAATATTTTTAACGGTGCATTAGATATTTAATCGGCTATTTACTTTTTTATAGAACCTTGTAATTTCCAACCTCAAAGTGTATTAAATGATAAAATTAATTTTTAATATTTAAAATACCTTTTTAATACTCGTATACTTTGAAAGTCAACGTATACCTTTCACCCTCAAAGTGTTTGAAATATAATATCTCGTAGCAATCAAAATCAAGATCTATTAAAAAAAATGGATTTAATTTACCTGCAAAGAGAACAAAATGTACAAGCAATATGCGTAGACAAGATTCCTGCATTGTGCAAATGCTGTACAATTTTTAAGGAAGTTTTTACAAAACCACTATACCCAGTAAACAAATGCTCGCCTTCGCAGTTTAGCGCAATGCAAAGAAAAATCTCGTTAAATCCATTTAATAAAAGAGTAGCTCATGGAAGTTGCGCCCGGGAAAAAAGCCCGACTTTAATATTCCAAGCGGCTCAAGGGAGAATTCCATGTATATACGAAATCAGGGTCGCGCGCGAGTTGGGCAAGCATGAACTTGACGCATTGAAATGGCAAAACTATTTCTCCCCGCGGGCGCGGCCCCGGCAAGTTGGCGCTTCGTAAAAAGCTCCCGGGCACACACTGGGCCCCGGCGGCAAAGTCAAAAAGTCGCAATTGCCCCATTGACGCGCGGCGGCGGCGGCCGCACACAGGACCGCCCCCGCGACGAAACATCGCGCCGACTAATTTAGCCTCAACGCACAAGTTCTTCGGCATTGTTACGCGAAGGGATGCTGAGCCTCCGAGATGAATGGCGGCTCTCCTACGTCCTCCCCCCGGTTAAGAGCCCTCGCAAGTTAAATATTTGGCGGCGCGCGTGGTTTTTACGGCCGTTGCCAGCACTCGCGTACGAGTGTAGATGCAAGCCCCGCGGGCTCGTTGGTCCTTCTTGGAGCCCGTGTAAGTGCCGCGAATTAATCTCACTTTGTTATTGCGCGCATGTGTACACCCGAGCCGAAGCTTGTGAAAAAGGCCGCCCGTGAAAGAGGCCCGGCCGCCCGTACTTTCCAGGCGCGCTCTTTTCCCATCAAGGCCAACGTCTTCGCTTCTTTTTTTTTTTTTCGTTTCTTCTTTTCGACTAATCCTCGGATCCTTTTTGTTTTGTTTTATACGGGCGCGTGAAAGGAATCGAGGGCGGCATTGTCGGCCGCTCACCGAATCATGGCGAAGCGACTAATGAAGCTATTTGTCAGGCCCCCACTCGCAACGAGTGCCCGGGAACGCTTACTAATTTACCTTATTCCACGTCCGGCTGATGCATTACAATGTTCCGCTCTTCAAACAAGTGTAAAAAGGTAACTTTCAAAGCCGCGGCCCTTTTGTTGCAGGCCAATTAATTATCGCACCTATATACACGGCGCAACGACCGCGCGGGCAACCTATACGTATATACACACGGCGTACAGTTTTGCCGATGCACGTCGCCGGGGGGGAAAAAGGGCCCTCGTTAGGCTACGTAACTAACCCCGAAAGATCGCGACAATCAGGGGAATTCGCGGGCCGGCTAATTGACCGCGATTCACGCCCGGAAGCTCGCTCGCGCGCGACAATTGTGGGCCGGGCGCCCCCTCGTTACCCGTAAGGCCGCGGGCGTTTGTCCTGGGAATCGCTCTCCTTTTCTTACGATTCTTTTTTTTTTTTGTTTTCGCGCTCCTCGTATCGGCCGCGTCGATAATAATTGCGCCGGGTGAGGGATGGCCGAGGGAACGGAATAATATCTCGGGGATGTGTGTGTGTGTGTGTGTGTATATATAAGCGCGGGATATTGCCTTTGGGTTATGTACAGCGCGCGAGGCGCCTTTCAGCCATAAGGCTCGATATTAACTAATTCGTTGTTTTGCCCGGCGGCCGGATTGCGCGGGCCTCCGGGGAAATCGAGCGCTTTCCGGCTGATTATTGTACGAAATCGCCCGAAAAAAAAAGGAAAAAAAAAAAAAAAAGACTTAATTATTTAACCCCCCCGGAATAATTCGAGAGCCGCGCCCGGGGAATGAAACTACAAAGCATAATTCCAACGAAGTTTCAAAGTTATCTCTGCAATAGCCATGAGTTTCATTCGGTTCCCTTTTTTATAATCAAATCCAGGTTCGCGCCGGCATATATCGGTCCATCGCCTCGCTCGAACTATATTTATCCTGCAAAAAGATTAGGAATAAGTGAAGATATGCGTGCCTGTACGTATTCTAAACTGGAGAGAAATGTTCGAGAGCACAAAAGAGAGAGAGTGCAAGACAAATACACATACATATAGTATGCATGCACCTCGTTCCTTGATTAGGTAACTATTGCTCATACGCGTGTTACGCGCTTCATTTTTTATGTAAAGCGTTGATATAATATTCCGAAGTGGGTCAATACCAGCTTCGACTTGTAAAATCCACAAACAAATTGTTTTGATTAAAAAAAAATAGCTATATTTGCGCGCAAATTGTTCGGCAGGCAAAATGTGGACAAACAAAAGGTTCCATATAGTTATAAAATGCACGGCGCAATAATGAAAAAGGCGATAAAAATTTCAGCTCAAAACCCTATAGAATTTCGAGCGGCGCCGGGCCGCGATTTAATCGAGCCCGCACCCGCGCCCGCGTTATTTTTTTCCGCGAAATTAATTAACCGACACGGCTCGGGAGGAGTATATCGGCGGCGCGACGCGCGCTTTCATCCCGCGGATCAACGGAAACGGCGGGGATGCATATATCTACGGTCGCGGGGGATAAACAGGCGGTTAAAACGTATCGGCCGCCTCCGCGGCACCCGGGCGTTATAAAAGATTCAGCGCCTTGCAGCGGGCGCGACGGGGGCGCGGATAAAGGGGAAAATCATCGGCCGGGAGCCGAGGAACAATGCGCCCGAATAAAAGAAACTAATCCCGCGCCGGGGCGACAATCCTATCGATATATATATATATACATATATATAGCGATCGATGCCGGGGCAGGCCGCTCCCGCGCATAATCAACCGGGCCGGTTGTGCGCGATTGGGGGAGCGGAAAGAAGCGGCGGCGGCTGCCGGGAATCAATCTCCTTTCAATTCGTGCATCGCGCGTGTCAACGGCCGCCGCGATTAGGGATGAAAGTGGGCTGCGCGAGGCCTTCTTCTCCCGCGCGCGCCCGTCGCCCGTGTGTACGTGTATATATATACGTGTGTGTATGTGTACGAGGGTCGTGTACATATGTACCCTTATCCCGGCGCTCTAATTTCGCTCACGGTCTTGCCCGGAAGATTAATTCGCGGAGATACAGAGATGTAGGTTCCCCGGCTCGCGATAAGTGGCGCTTTATTTATTCGAATTGTTACCGGCTTTGGCCACGCCGGAGATAGAGCTTAATGAGCTATACATTGGCTGTATATGCCATTTGTTACCGAATTTCACATATATCTACGGCTTATATTCCTCACTGAACACGAGAGCTTCTCTTTCCTCGATAAAAAAAAAGTATAGTTAACGCTGTCGCTTTGTATTAATGCAGTCGAGAGTAGGTTACTAATCAATGATTCTACGTTCATCGCATGAATACTCCGTTCCAAAACATAAAAAGTAAGAATAACGTTATTTTATTCTCGAGCTGAAAGTTTTGTTGTGAGATATACTTAGTGAAATTTCTACATCAATTTATGAAGTTTTATTTTTTTGCGTCTCATTTACTGTTTGTGTTAAATTGACTTTTCTTTTTTATACTGAGAAAAAATTTATATAATTTTTGCCATACTCAGTTTTGTGGTCAGTTTACTAAACCGTACGGTAAAAATTGTTGAAATATTTTTTTCAGTCCACATAATTTTGGTGAAAATGTGATAAATCACGAAATTTTATTCCAGATGACCATTTTTCATATACAGAGTCCTAATAATTTATTCAAAAAGCTTCTCTTTGAATAAAGGTTCTCTTGGCTGGAGTTTTGAATGTAAAGAACCAAGACTCTATTATTTTCACCGATGCTTTTCGTTTAGATTCGACACGTTTCACTAAAAAAATCACTCGCTGTCAAAAAGCGTGACGACTATTGTAACAATAATGTATCGCAACGAGCCATCAATTCGCAAAAAAGACCGTAAAAGTTATACGTCCCCGTATATATCGGCTCCGCCATTCGACTGCCGCCCGGCGTGTTGTTTTCTTCCTTTTTTTTTTATGGAAAATCCGTGTATAGCAGACGTCAACTAGTTCTACGGAGAAATAAACCGGCGCATTACAGCCGGAGAGCCGGTGTTAGCGCGGGGCCGAACCCTCGGCCGAAATAAAAGAGCCGCCCCCCGAAAACTGCACTTCTCCTTTCGAGCCGGCCTCCATTAGAAGCCAACTACACGGAATCCCACTACCCCGGCGCGGCCCCCGCCGCCGAAATAAAAAAAACAAAAGGAAAAAAAAAAAAGAAAATTTCTTCGATAAATCAATCGGCCAGTGGTTCTCTCGCGCTCCCCCGTCCGTGGCCTTTGTATATATATATACACGCTCCCTCCGCGCGAGACTCATCGACTAGCCCGGCGGATTATCGCGCGCGGCTTTTCCGCCCGGGCGGAGGCGCGATAAGTGGGCCCTTGCGCCGAAATTAATTGTGAGCGGCGATTGTCCGGGCGTCGAGTGCGCCCCGATTAGGGGCTCGCTTTTTGCCGGATTTGCACAACAATGAGCGGCTCAGTCGCGGCATGTGCGACGAAAACCCGTGGCGCGTCGTGTCGGCCCCCCCCATCCGTCTGCCGGTCTCCCGTTGCAAGAAAAAGGAAAAAAAAAAAAAATAATAATCATACAACTTTGACGAGGAGGCCGGGGGGCAGCCTTTTTTTTTTTTATTAATCTCGCGTCGCCTTTTCGTACGCGGCCCCGATCGGCGAGCCTCGGCTCGCGACCCAGCGGGACGAAATGGCACCCGGTTAATATCGATGCATTTTGCCCGTATAATGTAATATCCGGCCGGCCGGATAAATATTTGACTTTGCGCGCATAAACATTGCGTCTGGATTATTTATCCGCCGCGTTATTACAATCAAAGCGTGAATTTTGGGACGATTTCCCGCGGCGGCCGCGTCGCTTGCAGTTTTAATTCGCATTCGCACAAAGTCCAATCGGCAAATGAATCAATTGATATAATGCCCGCTGCGGAGCCGAGCTCCGTGTGTACAATGTGCATGTACGCGGGAATAAAATGCATTAACGCGTAAATGACGCTTGCGCGCGCGGGCGCAGGAGGCACGTGGAAAAAGCGAAGCGGCCTGGATGTGTTATATATACAGGGGGGGCCGCGGCGATCAACCGGGGCGAAATCCCGCGAGCCACAGCGGAGCGGGCGCACACGGCCCATCGGGCCACTCGACCCCGGGAGGAGGCCGCTATCAAAACAAAAAGTCCGAGGGCCTCGCTGTCTCTTTCACCCGGCACTCGGGCCGCCTAAATCCGAGGCCGCCCGGCTTTCTTCTCCTCTCCCCTCGGCCCTTTATCTCTGCCATCGAGGCGCGCGCGAGCCTCTCTGCGGGCGCGGGATAAGTGCGGCCCGCTGCGGCCGCGCCCCCCCCTGATTGTGCATGTAGGGCGGCTACGCGCGAGCCTCGAGTGGGCTTTATATTGTGATGTAGTATTTTACTATTCGCCCCCCTAACTAGCGCCGCGCAAGGGTTTTCCGTCGGTCGGCTTCTGCTGGAAATAATTAATAACAACAGTTCTTTTTTTCTGATAGAGTCGTAAAACAAATAATAATACAACAATTCTTTTGCTTCTGACTTCGGCTGACCTCCGTTCCCTTAACAATAAATGAAACAAAATAACCAGAATTCAACAGAACCGACAGTCTCATGCAGTGTATTTATCACCAGACCCTAACCTGCTTCTACCTCTTTTCACCAAAAATTCATTAACAGGTAAGGTTTCTTTACTATATATTCAAAATATAAATATTTTCATGGTTGTTAAACTTTTTTTCAATATTGATCAATATTTCATTTAGCGGGTCGGCGACCCATCATACCTGCGCGTCAGCCGGTGCAGGGGGTTGGCCATCGGCGACCGGAGGATCGCGAGGCCACGTCAATCGGCGGAGGAGCCCCTCGCCGCGGCTCCGCGGGAAACAAAGGCTCGCGGTAGGTTGGGGGGGGGGGCAGCGTCGCCGGCGATCGCAGCTGCGCATTCCCCGTTACCATTAACGCGCGGACAATGGCCGGCTTCTTGCCGCGCTTCCGCCTGCGCGGAACACCCCCGCGCGGCATCCGCGGCACGCGGCCGGCTTATATCCGCCGGGCTAATGCCGGCAAAAGGCCTCGCGGAGGCGTTCCGCGTTCCGGGCGCGGGCACGCGGCCGCCAATCTCCCGGGGGGATCATCATCATCATCCTCGCGGCTTCCTCGAACCGGGCCCCGATTACCCGGGATGTATATGTATGCGCGGCTAATGGGGACCGATTGATTTATGCTCGCCGGCCGATCGCCAGATTTCATTGTTCGCCACCCCCACCCGGGAGGGCGAGGCCCGCGGATCCCCGGCGGCCTTTTTACCCGGCTGTGTGGGCGAGGTAAGGGACGGGCCACCGCGGAATATGAAAGCGCGGCTTTGGGGCATTTGAGATAAGTGCTTTTCTATGCGATAAGTGTTCCCTCTTTAGACTATTTAAATTTCCATTAAGAGGAATTCGAGCCCGAGTTCCCAGCCCTCGTAAATTCATACAAACTCGTAAAGACTAACGATTTTCGACTCGCGGCCCGGCCCCCCTCCCCATTAAAATTTCGAATCACGAAGCCGGTTAAATATATTCCCGCCCGCGCCCCGCTCGCAAATGGGCCGAGAAAATTCGCACTTACAGCAGAAATCAGGATCGTTTTTGCGCGATCGCCCGACTTGTAACTTCCCTTCAAATCGAGCCAACTTTACTCCTGTAAATTCAGCACACCCCGACTCTCGTTCCCTTCGACAATTGGGAGGATTGAGCGGCCCACGAGTTCATGACACTGCTGCGCTTAGCGAAAGTCGACCTTGTTCGACTCGAGCGATCGACTCGAGGTTATACGTTTGAATCGTTCGGTATATACCGTGGCGAGGAAATCACAAAATTATTTAAATTTAGCAAACAATACTTTGAACCTTAATTTTTATTAATTTCCCTTCGTACCCTGTGCGCGACGCGTGCAGTCACGATTTCACCAAACTGCAAATAATTATTGATACTGTACAATTTTTACTTAAATTAAATCAACTATTTAAGATAGGGCATTGCAAAATACATTGTCAAAATTCTAGAAAATTTAACATTTAAAAGTCATTTAATAATAAAAGAAAACCGCGTGCTAAATAATTCACCTCCAGTAACTCCCTAGCATCTCGACAAAATTAATAAAAAGGGCACCAAACATTTTAATAAATATTAGGAAAAAATCTCGAACTGAAGAAAATGACGAACCTCAAGATAAAATTACTAATATTGAAATAATAACACCGATATCAAAACTTCAGCGAGTAGATAAATTGAGAGGAGATAAATCTCTCTAACATAATCCTCTTAGTTCATGACGTAACTAACATGGCGATGCAGCCCGCGCAGCCGTCTGCTCGTGCGCTTTTCTTCCTCCGCGTTAATTGTATTAAGTTAAGTGCATCAGTGCCAACAAAGTCGACATCATCGCCGAGACCAAGACTCCGGACGACATCTTCAACTTCGGAGGTCATCTTTTCCGTGCCAAGGATCCGAGACAACAGTGCAGAATACAGTTAACGAAATAATAAATATAGTATTGCTATCTTTCTTCACCATATGATCCTCTCCAATAATATCCTCAATAAAACCAAACAATTTAATTAATAACAAAAATTTATTTAATCAAACCTGCAGCAATTCAATTCCCTATCCTGCTCGTCATCCGATGAACAATCATTTTTTATAAATTTATTAATTAATACATATATTTTTCAAGAGGATGATTACTCGTTACAATAGATACCTGCAAAAATGCCACTATAATTTATGCGCAGGATATTACTGAACGCAATTTGAGAAAAATTTGTACTATAATCGTTGATAGTACCATGGAGCTATGTTTGCATCAAATTGTATACATGTAGCCACTCTAAAAGGCTGTAAAACATTACAATATTCTTCAGTAATCCTCATGTTAAGTTGCAATAGAATTATTAATTATATACCATATATACTCTTTATTGATAATATATACGCTAATTTAGCACTCAAGCGTCGACGTCTGCTGCTTAGCATTCGAAATAGTTGCAGCAGCACAATAAACGCTGTTACGAATTTCCCAAAAAGTCAAAACAGTTATTTTAATCTAATATTAAAAATAAGAAGGAACGCTGCATAATCCTTTTGAAGCCGGTGTAATATGTGCACTTATTAGAATAAAGGGAATGTTATGCAGTTAAAGAGGAATAAGACAATGGACGAGTGTGGGCGGCAAAATAACATTGCATCTCCGGGTATTACGGGCAAATGTAATAAAACAACTTGTCCCCGGACTTGTCCAAAGGGCCCCTCGAAAGCCGGGCAATTAACCCGGACGGTGCAGCGGGCGCATGCAGCCACGCAGGCCCGGGCCGCGCGCCTCGAATTAATTAAAAACGATCCGCGGCCGCCGGGAAAAATTAATAAGCCGTGCGGAGGTCGTGCAGGGCGGAGACCCGCGCGACATCAAAGCCCCGGTCCGGCCGGCTAACGCAATTCGCGGTCGCCGCTAAATGAAATTGTTCTCCGGGGGTGGGGGAGGGTCGGCCGAGGGTCGCGCCCGCCCCCGGGGCCACTCGCCGGCCCTGCTTATCGGGGGCATCTCTCGTCGCGCTTAGCCGCGCGGCCACGTCATGTGACGCCGGCATTACGCCATTATTGTGCAAATGAGCGAGTGGGTAGAGGTGATACGAGCGGCCAATGGGGGATTAGAAATTTAGCCCCGCGAGCCCCGGGCTCTCCCGGGCCTTCGCCGTATTGTTGCCTTTGCTTTGACGCTCGGCCGGTGCTGACGAGCCGACCTACTCCTCCTCCCGCAGCTTCCTAAAAGCAATGTACCCTGTAATCCAATATGGGTTCTTTTTGTTTAGAATCCACCTAGGGCGAGGCTTTATCGATTAGGCTCTCGTGCTGATTCAATTATTATTTAGCTGGTAAACCTGCATTTCGGATAAGTTTATGTAAAGAACATTTCGAAAAGTACAAATAATTCTTCATTGACATTCAATATACTGCAGTGGCTCTTTTAATGCACTTTAGCTGTATAAATAAAAGTACGACAGCTATGTTTATTCATTGTACCACTAGATTTGAAGAGAGAAAATCCATCTATATTAAAAATAATAAACACTGTCGAAAAGATTTGATACAAGCAGAGCAATGTTTATAACTTTTTTAAGTCGATACTCCAACCTAAAATACACACGATACCTTGTTTTTGTAGGTTATAACCGATACTGCAATAAGTTATAATTTTGACCAAATACCCACCAGTTTACTACTCAAATATTACAAGAAAATCTAATTAAGAGTATCTCACTAGATCCAGACCAGAATACGACGAGATTCGGGTCAAAATCTAGCATCATTTTTAACCGTAATCCGGTTTTATCATCAGAATAGATGATAAAATTTATAATAAATACTTTTTTTATTTAAAAAAATAAAATAGTTTGTGGAATAGGATGAATTCATAATTAATTTTCTTAATATTTGCACAATCATCCGTTCTGGAACACAAATTATCTCCGTGAAAAGCTCTTTTTTCGCTTGCCATATACTATTTATAAAACTGCCTAATTGAAATATGTACGGGTCGAAACGGCACACAAGCGCGAAAAGACCGATTGTTTTTTCACAATTGACGGTTTGACAGACGCAAAATATAGAACTTGCAAGCTCGTGTTTATTTTTCCAATTTATATTTGACGCTGGACAAACGAGGATTCCCAAGTGTGAAGGACATGATGAGTCGAATGCGAGCAATTATTCATTCAGGAAAAATATCCAATTTTTCGACTTTGCATCAACTGTGTATGAACAAATGGCGCTTTCGGAGTACAATATTTATCAGAGCTCAATAAACACTCCGGTATTTTGTTAGCTCAAACGTTACCGCACTTATACCGTCAAGTCGTGCAATTTTGAAGAAAATATTAATTCAAAATTTGGCAGGGGCATAGAAGCAAGCCTCGAATTTCACGGTGAGCTGCAATGTATAAAATTGCGGCGATCAATCACCCGGGCGACCTTCGGGCTCGCAGTGAAAAGCACACATCGAAAATCAATAGGCAATAGATTTCGAATTTCAGACACCGCTTCCTGAAAATCCCGGCACCTCGACAATCGGCCGCCCGCGGAGATAGCGATTTCTCACGACTGCGCACACAGACCGCGCGATAACAAAAGAGATCAAAAGTCAATAAGCGCGCGAGGGCGGGCCAGGGCGAGCAGTCGAATTCGCCGGAGCCTTCAAATCGAATCACAATCGGCAAACAAGCCGCGCGCCCCTGGAAATCCTCGGGCGCTTCTCCCGCCGCCCGCCTCCGGGGCCGCTCGCCTACATCCGCGAATCGCGAGTCATAAAAATGCAGATGCAACGGGCACGCGACAGGGCCGCAGGGCCGGGCACTCGGCTCGAGTAAGTTTACATTATTTATTAGAGGAGGCGCAGCCCCGGTCCCCCGGCTCGGGGAAAGGAGTCCGCGCCCTCTCCCGGGGTGAAACCGCGCCCGGGGAGCTTCCCCCGTTGTACTTCCTCGCCCCAGGCGGATATTCGCGCGAGATACTCTCCCGACAGCGGCAAAGTTATGCGTCTGCGCCGGGACGCGCCGCCCGCAAAAATATACCGCTCGCCCGATCCGATTGGAGGGCCATTTTTCGCCCCCGCGAGCCGCCCCACACTCCGGCCTCCCGAGCCTTATCTCCCGGCCGGGGCAGATCTTTACGATTCAATATACGCGTGCGCGTACTCCCGTGTCGATAAGCTTTCCTTTGCGGCCTGCTGTGCGCGGGGGCTCAGCAATCAGGGGCAATTTGAATTGTTCGGCCGACGGGCCGAGCTTAGGCCCCACGCGGACAATGCGCCCCAACAAAAGACTCCGCGACCGAGTATTTCCCAACACGTCACGCCCCGTGATGCTTTATGCGCCCGGCGAAAGTGACCCCTCGATTATACGCCGCGAGAACAGCAGCCCGCACAATGGAGCGCCTCGCTCTGTCCCGCCAGATGTCCCGCCGATCCGCCGAGGTGCGAGGCACTAAATGCCCCCCGAGGGCACCTCCGGGGACCGGCGTATATACACGCCCGTCTCGATCCGAGCCGCGACCTAATGCACTTTTACGGGCTGCAGGTGGACGTGTGCGAGGAACCGCAATCTAGGGGGCGGTACAAATGCCTCGTGGGCTCGGCCAACGATTCCGAATGGAAAACCGTTGGCGCCGCTGCGTTTGTGCTTCCAATCCGAGGAGTGTTTGCTTACGAAAACGCCTTACAAACACTCGCGCCAACTATTTGCGTTGGCTAAACTCCTAATTTGTTCAAGTATTTAGATTGATTAGTTTCCGCTCGTAAACCAAACAACTGGACAATTATAATGAAGAAAGGAGCGCCTGAATTGACAGCCAACGCGTTCACGCTCAAATTCAACATTGTGGATGTTAGTCTGTGTACATTTATTATAAACCGTACTACATGGCTCTAATGTATAATACTGATATGAACATCGATTTTACACCGAAAGTATGTAGTTAAACTTTGAACGCTCATTTTCAACAGATGTTTAAAGGTACTCAAACTTAATTGAAAAACTTTTCAGTAATCACGAGACTGAAAAACTTTTGAAATGCTTCAACTTCCCGTATAGGATAAAGTAAAAATGAAAGAAAAAAGAATTGAATACAAAATTTAGCTATATAACCGACTACCATATTGCTAAGGAATATTTGTCTCATACTATTAGGACAAACTCGGATAATAAATCTTAAGATATATGTATTAAATAGCACATTACACGAATACAAAATAGAAATTTAGAATATCAAATAAATTCTCGCATGGTATCGGAAGTATTATAATTTATAATTCTTAATATAATAATTAATTCATATTCGTCAATGAATTTTTGTATTTCAGAAACTGCTACATAATTTTGTATCAATCAAATCTAATATATAAAAAACTCTTGACACTTTGAATTTTTGAATAAAGAAAAATTTTATAAAAATTTCTATAATATACATCAAAGTAGGATATATATATAACGTAATATAACCGATCAAACACTACGCGACATCGACGATTTGACAGTTAACCGCTTCGTATCTGCGTATACAAGCGCACGTGAATCCCTTCGAACCTCGATTACATCGCAGTTACGACGGCAACTAACTGTGCCCTTAGCTCGATAAGCTCTAGATGCCGAGGACTGATTTTGCTTTGCATCCTCGATAATCCTCAGAATCGCTTTTTGATCACAGGTGTCGTAGATCCGATAACGGTTAATGGTTTGTCATAGATAATCGTGTAATAATGTTACTAATCGAATAGTTATTTCGATAAATTTCATTTTCATTATTCTACATAATTTGACAGTAAAATATTTCGAGTATTTTTAATTTGTAATTTTTATTATAAATCTATATTTTTAGTGTACAGGAATCCCTTGTCATGATTGAGGAAAAAATGCTAAAAATTTATTATGATTTAGCCTTCAGCTATACAATTTCCAATGTTCCATGGAAATCACTGATAATTAGAATATTTCTCTCTCCTTTGAATCTGAATAATACATTTTATCCTAGAAAGAGGCGCTAAAAATGAGAAATAATAAATGTCCTCGAATACTAATTAAATTTTTAGCTATAATAATTTTCTAGATAATATAGAATATTATACTAGAGTAAATTTGAAAATTAATACTCATTAAAAAAGTTTAACTTTTCTAAATATTAAAGTAAAAGATCTACTAATATTATAAACAATATAAAAATGAAAATCTCAATGAAAATATTAGAAGAATTGAATTATAACTTAAAAAAGACTAAATACAAAAAACAATTTAATAAAAAAAAATACATAAAAGTGATCTTATATTTGAGGTACATTCATAAAGTAAATCAGATTAAAGTAACTTTTAGTTTATGGCATAAAAAATTACTGCAAATTAGTCTGAGTGTAGATCATCAAAAACTCACCCGACTGTTCTATTATAGAGTTCAGCACGAAGTGTTTAATGCCATAGTCAACAATACACCTTTAGTATTATTAATCTTACCGTTGATTGAAACAAACCTGTTTGAATAGTGAGCAACGTTCAGGCAAAGGCGATACGAACACTGGCCGATTGTAACGCGAGTAGCGGCTCGGAAAGTGGCAATACTATATAACAGGGTGACGGCGGGGGCGACAGATTATTACCGCAGTACAGAAGTACTTGAATATTCGCTCCCGGGGGTATTAAATGCACATTATTGTTAACGAGGTGAAATAGGTAGCCATGCGCCCAATGCCGAGTGGATTAAAAGTGCCACTCGACGCCGTTTGCGGCGATTCGAACGCCTTTATTAGCGATATTAAATATTTGTGCCGCGGATTCAACGGCCTTTTCATGGATTTTACCTCAGAGGGAAAAGAGGAAAATGCTCTCGGTTAGTAGGTCAATCACCTGCGAATGGTTCGGCGATGAGATGGAACTTTTGCAAATCTCGTTCCATTTCTACGATAATGATTCAATGATGGTTATTGGTTGTGTTGAGCTATACATATGTATTGTTTTTGTTATATGGAATCATTATATTCGAATTGGTTTTAAAATTAATTTTTGAGTTTGAAGGATATAAGAAATTCTCAAAATAAAGTTTGTATAAAAACTCTGATTCCATGCTTTTATTATTTTCAAAAATGTTAATCAAAACGAGAATAAAGACATGCAGGAATAAAAGATTTTAAGGAAACTAAACTAAAAAAAGTAGTTCCTGAGCAATTATCTTAGTTATATATGTATTAGAATACACCCGAGAACAGAATGGACAAACTTCGCGAGACGATGCGATGCGTGTAATTCGTTCATTCAAGTCTGGACGCAAGAGAGTATGCCGGCTCCTGCAACAATAACAGCCTTCACTGAATAGATGTATGACCCTATGCGGTGGCAGTCCGCAACGAGATTATGGTAATTGGTGATTCAACTTGGAAAGCTGTTCGTACCCCTCCATCCCATACCTTAGGTGTATCAGTGTCATTCAAGAATATACAAAAAATATATTTTTAAAGTAATTGATCTTTTATTATTCATATACAGTCCTTTCAAATACATAAATTGTTGTAGGAAAATTGAAAGTTTTAAAAATTAATACCAAACAATTTTTCAACTCAAAATTAAATAAAAATACTATTATATAAGGTTTTATTCATGAAAATGCATTAATTGGTTCAAACTGCAGTAAGATTTGTAATAACAATATGGAATTTTTTTAATTAATTCCGTTTCGGCGCAATAGTCCTTTTCATTTTTTAATTCGTTGATGTGTACGTAATATATACATAACACTGACATCAAGTGCATTAATGTATTACTCATATTAATAAGATAATAATAATAAGAGTATTGCAACATAGCTAAATGACACATAAATTTTACACCTATTCCTGATACTATTAGAAATATAGAACTTACTTTTCGTGTTTGGTATCTTTAAAATAGTATTATAACAAGAGTACAAAATACCAAATACCATTCTTAAAAATTTGAGATATGTATAAACGTTATCCAGCATCCTCAAATGTAATCTGTACAAGCAAAATCTACACGATTATTTGTACTTTCGAAACGCAATGTTTCCGTCATTTAGATACGTTATAATACTTTTATTGGCAAAGCATTAGTCACTCGATGTCAACGTTTAAGTGTATATCGCGTACATACTCGTGTATCATCATCCCGAATCAAAAAGAAAATGTTTCCTTCCAGCACGATAGTCAGTTTTTCAAGAAGGGTAGAGTCCCGAGTTGGAGACTTGGATCCTTCCTCCCCTTCCTTCTATACGAAGAGACGATCGAAAGGTTCGGGACTATCTATCCTCTTTGCGATCTATCAAGATGCCCAAGACCAGCCCTTTGTCCTGTTAAGGATTTTGATTCACGCAGTTCACCAGCTAATTAGCTATGCTCATTTTGTCTTGTGCATTGCAATTTACTGAATATATTAATAACTTTAATTAACCCCATATTTTTGAAAAATTAACGAAATTCAAAATGAAAAACACTCTCGTACTGAGAAGGTCATAATTCTAACTTTTCGAAAAATCATTGAAATAAAAAATGCAAAGTGCCGGTGTACTCCGAATATCAAGAAGTATACTCTACCAAAAGGAACGAAATTAATTAATTAACACCCTATATATTTTTTGTAACAGATATAATGCAGAGAAGTTCATCTTACGAAAAATTTACACTTTTTATGTTCTTGAATTTTAAGTACTATGGTAAAAATTTATTTTAATTATTAAAACACAAAATTTTTACTTGAAGCAGGTCTACCAGAAGTCTGTATAAACGTTTAAGTAATGGGTATTTATTTATATTTTTGTTTTTAACGAATTGAAGGTTTTTGAAGCAAAGTCATTCGATCTTGACGAGGGTGCTGTACTAGTAGATCTGTATGACTATGCGGATTCGATTTTATGAGGAGTTCTAGCAGTATTCTGAAATAGAACTAGATTTTTTAAATCTAGAAAGTTTCAATTTTATTGCGATAGATGATACCGGCAATCTACCGCAAACATGGAACCAAATTCATTCAAACTTCATAATTACCTTAATGCAGTCATAGACCATACCATCACTTCCCTTTATACTCAACTAATTTATAACTCTTTAGCGATATCATTGTTTTCCTCCCTTAGAGCTTTCAGGTAGCGGGCTCGACGACGAATCACATGTACAGTTTCCTACACACGCTTCTTTTTCTCGACATGCGCGTACCTGTACGCCAGCTTGCAGATATCCATGATGAGCTTGCCTTGAGCACGTTTCGCGAGCGCACGAAGTAGCGGCTCGCTCTTTTTGGTGCGGGCGCTGATTCTATGGATGTCGTGGTTGTCCTGCCACTCGTTGAACCTGAAGGGCTCGGTACTCGGCTGCTGGTCAACTGAGGTGACGAAGCAAGTGCCCGCTGCTTCGGGGTTGTCGATAGGGCCGACTGCTCGGTGGTTTGAGCTGGAGAGCGCGCGCTTGTTGAAGAGGGCAACTGAACTGCGCTCGGCGGCAGCGTCCAAGTATCAGACGATACGTCACATATGCTCTGTTTTGTCGTCTGCTGCAACGCAATCGGCTTCAATTCTGAATTAGCGACTGCGAAGGCCGCAACAACGTATTTATAACCACGAGAATGAAGCGTTTCCTCGTGGAATGTGCAGATAAGACCCCATTAGATCAATCACGACTGTGTTCCATGACGCATATGGTTCCTGCGGGCGCGTCTTTGGTATTCGGTCGGTATGCCTTAACCATAGTGTATGCCTCACACTTTACGACGGCGTTTTTTATGTCTTCGCGCAAAGTGTCTCATCACCCACGATTACCGACGACCGGGTCGTCGTAATAGTAATTAATAATCTGGTTACAGCAGGAGTATGGCACGTAGAGTAGAGTAGAGTAGAGTATTCGAACGTTTGCCCCGACTACAAAAAGCGCGCGATGTCTTTTTCGTCCAGCAGCTCGTATTCCAGCGCTTGAACCGAGGCTTGAACTATATTCGCATGCAGATATTACGTGGATGCAGAGGCAACAAGGCCTGCTCACATCGGTCCAGACGACTGACCCCCTCGAACCCTTATCCTGAAAACTGGGCCGCGGGCCACCCTCTTTCGCCGATATCTCAAGTGATATTGCCCGATATCAAACTCTCCCTCGCTTCAATCATTATCGGTCGAATCATGCCCGATCCCGCGCATTTCCCGTCACAACAACATCTCGTTGGTACGCTTTCGGACGCATACAATAATAATAATGCGAGCCAGTAACCCAACTCGCAAAGCGCTATTGCAATACATAGGCGAGTTACCGACAAATAATTGAGCGCTGCTGAGTTCGCTACTATTAAGTGATAACTGGTTCTCGATAAGTTGAGGCATCTCCACGTTATATTCAACGAAATTTAATATCCGATCGTTTTACGGTTTCAAAGACCCGTGCAGCACCGCAGACAGAATCTACTATCAATATTGTCGCCCTCTGAAATATTATAACCGACATACTATTATGATCATAGTGTAATTTATTGTTATAAAAAAATATTTTTAATTAAATTTATTTATATGTTTCTAAAAACTTTAGAATAAGTTTTTCTAACTTTAATATAAAAAGATTATTATCAACAAGACGCAAAACATACCTACTTCCAATATTAACTTAAAACTAGTTAAAATTACAATTAACTTTTTGCTAACTTCAACAAAAGTTTCAACAACCTAAAGAGATTATCAACTAAGGTTATTTACAATCTTAAGAAAATAGCAAATTCATCAAAGTGTGTCTAAATGATTTCCATGTCAGCCTTTTCTCTTCCATGATAATTTTCGCTTCCCTTCCGTTAGTTACTAACGCGCTTTTCGTGGCGCTCGCGAGACAATCCCCTTAAATAGCTTAGAAACTTTCTTTTTTTTCTGGACCTTCCGCATGCTACCGAACTAAAGTGAATTTTATTTATGTAAAGACATTAAGAGCTCCAATCCGCTTTTTCGCCCTCCTGAAGTAATTCATGAAAGTCGATCGACCACTCTGGTTGTGGCGAAGGCATTAGAATTTAACTGCAAATCGATTTTTTTAAGAAAAGAAAAAATCTAGTTAATGTATTCAGATAATTATGTGACCTCCTATTTGAAAAAATACGGATAAAATTTTGATTAAAAAATACTTTTCATAATTTCAAAGTTACAGTAAAATAGTTAATTGAATTATTTACTGAAAGATTTTTTCGACAATTTCAATTAGTTCTGTTAAAATAACATATCTTAAACATGGGCATTTCATTATTCACAATGTCTGTCGTTGCATTTCAGAATAATAATCTCTTCAATATTAAATTACATCTTTTTAAATTATCTAATTATTACATTATTTTTGGTTAATTTCAATAACTGTAAAAATATAAATATAAAGGAACTCTCAACATTTTATATTAGTATAGAAATTAACGTCCAATATTCGATTTCAATACTTACCACTTTACACAAGTACAGCTTCAGTACGAAAATTGAAGGTACACTTGAAAGCATCAGACGAAATCAAAGTTTACTTTACTTACGCGAACCAATTCGGCTACTTTTATCGTAATAAATTCCGCGTCCCTCTGTGATGGCACGTACAAGATAAGCGAGATATAGATATCGAAACAGGTAATCGACTACATTTTCAACCATACGTTCAATACACATAAGGGATACTTATTTTTCTTTCTTACTTATTTTCTTATTTATAAAAGCTAGTAATAATTGAAAGTGAAGCTACATTTAATAAAATTAGTGATTTGAACCGTGAAGATTTCGATATTCGCTCTTTAATTAGAAGATCAATCAAATGTGATCTGATATCTTGCTTTTTAAACTTCACTTCATTCTTACTATTATTATTATTGATCTACATTTAAGTACAACGTGATAATTATTTTTAGTATTATGTGTAGATAATATTAGTTTAAATTTAACTTCAGTTTCAACCTAATGATGCTCATAATATCACACTTGTAAAACGTACTTTCGCAATTTATCAGAATAGCTTGTTAAAGAGATTGCACCGGTATTGAATGAAAACGTTCAATTTTTCTTTATATAAAGTTAACTTTCCTTGAACAATTTAGTATTAATGTTCCATTATTATAATTTATGCTAATAACAAGAATTCATTAATAAAAAAATAAGAGAAGTAAATTTTAGAAAATAGTAAAAAATAATACAAAATAAATTAGAATTTGGTTTAATCAAGAATTAATGACCCTATCCTATTTAGAAAACTTGCCCGAAAATGAATCTAATATTTAAAAGAAATAAAAACATTACCAAGTAATTCTTAAAAGAGATAATGGATACAAGCCTTATCAGCTATAATGAAGGCCTCATATAAAAGTATTGAAGCGGCCGATCGAGATCTTCATAAAGTCAGTGCCGTTCCGCGATGATGCGTCTTTGCATTCTTAAGCTTCTGTGCTTCTTAGCGCTTTCGGCGTCAAAAAGCTATGCAGCGGGTAAGCAGGGTCGAACGCTCAGAATATTTTTCTCTTACGCGTTTTAAAAATATGTAAATTAGCAATCATTCAGTTATTTACAAGTGAGATGAAAGTTACAAACAGGTGTCAGTGTCAATTTTCTCACATTTATAGCCTTGAGATGTGATACGCGTGTGATATAAACTTAATTTTTATTGAAATTAATTTTTACCAAAATTATAAATAAATAGAAATAACTGCAAAATAAAATAAAAATGGGTAGAATATATGAAACTTTTTATTATAATTATTTAAAAATATGTATTTTCTATTGACTAACCGAGAACAAATTAAATCGTTATTATCTTGTAAAATATACAGTCACTTGTATGCAGACTCTTTGCCTATTTAATCATATGCTACCTATTATATTTACAAGCAAATTATAGTTTTTTTATATATTAATTAAAAATTTGAAAAAGAAATATGAAAACAGGTAAAAATGTAAAAAGTAAAAGTAGATATAGGAAAAATCAAATAGTCGAACTTAATTGTATTTGTGTATATTAATCCTAAAAATAGATGTAATATAAACTAGTAATGTTATGTAATTGTAGACTTATCGCCATCACCGACGTTATACTTCAGTGAAGGTGAAACTGCACGCATAGGAAGGGTTAACAGCGACCATGACATTATCAGATGTGAAGTAAGGACTAACAATGGTACCGATTTGATACTTTATCCAAAAGATTTCGGGAATGAAGAAAGAATCCAAATTTATTCTTATGATAAATGTCGAACAAATATTTACAAAATATCTGTAAATGACACCGGAATGTGGAAAGTACGAACAATAGTTAACAAATTATTGACAGAAGAAGAAAGTTCCACTTCTAAACCTAATGAAGAAACTCACGTATCAGATTACAATATACAAGTCCGAAAAGTAAGTTGCTCTTTATACTATATAGAACTTCTTGAATTTATGTAGTTTAACTTTATATAAAAGAATTATTTATTTACAATGACAGTACCCAATAATGCAAGATAGAATTAAAATTTAATAAATTCTGTGCAATAAGAAAATATTATACATGTAAAGATTTACAATTTTTTTCATTGCGATTGTAAACGTAAACATCATTGAAATTATCATCATTTAATCGCGGTTATAGCCTCATTCAATAGATTTAATTTTTCCTTTGTCTGCATATCTATTTATCATGTATATAAATCGAAATTCAATTTATACTTAAATACTGTAAACATATCTTTAAAATATTTTTATATCATCAATCAATTTAATTATTTTATACACTAATAGGAATATCTAGAAAAACCTGTAATTCCAGCAACAAGATCTTGGGTATATCCTGGTCAACAAGTAATAGTTCACTTGAAAGAAAAATTAGATGATTTGATAGCGTGTAAGCTTTTGGATCCAGAGGTAAGCATTTGTTACACCAAATTTTACTTCATATAGCCCTTAAAGTGGATTGGCTGATTTTTCCTGAAGGAAATTGAACATGAATTGATAAATAACACATCAGCAAATATAACGATATCTGGAGAATGTGGCTTCAGAATGACCGTGCGAAACGAATACGCTGGTAAATGGACTTTAATTGCGGAGTTGAAGAATGACACTGCATTCTATGGCACATTTGAAGTTCTGGTGAGAAATGTGAAGGATCTTACACCCCAGCCAGTAAGTTTCTTATACAACTAAACAATATAGTAATATAATAATAATTTAAATTATAATAAGAGTTTTCACATATGTTTTCAAATAACTTATATAACATTTGTTTACATGATAAAATTGGTAGATTATGCAATAATTATATGTATACACTGTACATATTCCTGATTAGGTAACATATATCTTCAAACGAGGAGAAGAAGCAGATATCGATGTAGGCAAGCAACTAGAAAATATAAAAATGTGCATAATAGAAGACCCTCACGGCGTTCGAACGTCTATCAGCACAGGTTCCTGTAACCATAGAATTGATCTAGTAACTGAAAATCACGATGGTATTTGGAAAGCTTATTATGGTCTTGAAGGAATTGAACGACTTATACAACAAAATATTACAGTTTCAACATATGGTAATAATTTAGTCACATTTGATACCCTGGTAGAAAGTTGACCAGTTTTGCATATACGTACTTTAATAAATATCATTGAAAATCCTATTAGGAATAGGAGGTAAAAGATTAATTTTCATCATTTAAATTACCTATTTCTAGTTGGAATATGACCGAGAACCCAAGATTCGATTTCTATCAGGGTAGTTAAATTTGAATATCTTTCTTTCTCAAAATTGATGATTTTTATCCAGATATTAGTCCACTTAACAGTAGTATTGATAGACTACCAAATGGAGATATCAACCTTTTATGCCAAATCCGAAGTCGTTCTTCGAAATTTTGTAGTTTTATTCGACCTGATGGTGAAATTTTACATATGACATTCGCTGTTGGCAATAATAAGTATGACTTTCAATTATCCAATACTCGTTAAAATGATAAATTCCGCTTTATTTTTCAGTAATAAGAGCAATTAGTAATCATTATATTATGTTTAGATATGAATACTACGGCAATGGAACACATAGCCATATTAATTATATAACCGGAAGTACTTCAATAACTGATTGTGGTGTAACGATTCACAACCCTGATCAAAGCGATTACGGTGCATGGAGGTGCTTAATTCGAGTAGATGCAAAAGAAACGCTTGGACGTGTTCTAAAAGTTGTGCCAGCAATAGTAGATCATGAAATAGTAAAATCTGATACTACAGCCCAGAACATCTACGTAAAAATTGGCGAACCTTTAAAGGTTAGTATATCACATATATAAAAAATAAATTCCATAGATTCGATATGCCGACATATAACTTGTTTTACCAGGGTTTAGCTCAAACGATATATTTGCGACAATTTCAGCATTTATACAATTCTTATTGTGCAATAATAATCATAATAATAGAAACATTAATAAAAACGTCTTCCTTGTGTACATATTTGTTAGATGAAGTGTACTGCCGACGAAGTTCTTAGCTACTGCTGGTTCCGCAGTCCTAACGACACAGTTTTAAAGCCAAGCTTCAAGTACGGCACGCCTGGTCTCGAGTTTGGCAACTGTATAGGTAGCTTCGAGCATGCATCGCCAAGTGATGATGGGGAGTGGACCTGTCATATGGGCGTCGCTAATGGACCTGAACTCGAAGCTAACTTCAAAGTTATTGTTGAGGGTATGTTTATGAATAGCACTACACTGAGAGAAATGGTACAGTAATTTTTACCATTCTATACAGTAAACTGACCTCAAGCTAGTCAATTCAATAAAAATTGCTATACTTTATTAAAAATGATAATACCATGTAGCAATTTTTGTTGTAAAATATGATAATTGTTATCGACTCGAACAATTTGTGATCAGATAATTACACAGTATGGTAAAAAATAATACAACTTATCTCTTAGCGTATTCCATTTGTACATTAAATTAGATCTTTCAACTAGAGATATTTAAAACTATTTTTATTTAACATTTTCCACATTGATATTTCTTAATTTTATTTGATTATTCGGAAGTCTCGTATATCATGATTACTGTAAAGCTCTCTGAAGTGTAAACACGAGAAGCGGGATTTGCAGCTCCTGTGTAGCCCTGCTACACTCATTAATTCAACAATTTCCGATGTACGCATCCCCCGGTGAAAGTCAGCCTCTAAACCCATAAACAGGCGGTAATGAATAGGACACGCGTACCCGGAGAATTGAGCCGAGTAAACGTGAAGAAGGGGTGTACTGTGCGGGTATTTGTACCGCAAAGAAGTGAAGGAGGGGTCGAAGCGGCGGCTCAGCCTGGCAGCCTCGCGAAACGAGAGTGCAAGTAAAGTGGGAACTTCGCGAGAGCGAGCTCTAATTGCTAAACTAATATCCGGGCGCACGGCTTATTGGATTAAATAGAATCGTCTAGCGTATTACCAGCCCCTTCATTACTCACGGACTTAATAACTCAGGTCCCGCCCGCACGAGCGGCTCAACCTCTTGCGTCTTCGGCGGGTGCTTATTATACATGTATGCATAGGAGGGCGTCGCACGGACGCGAAATTAATTAATTAAGTGCAGATAAGGCGGTGGTGGGTTGCGCACGGACTCGGAGCTTCGATGATAAGCGCTGTCATTTAACCATCGCTCTCTCCCTCTCTTCCTGTGCTGTGATGGGAGTTATGTTAGGAAGGAGCTACGGAATTCCGTTCCAACCTCCAGTTACGCGAATATTGATTTGCACCCGCAGGAATGTCAAAGGTCGGAGCATGTACGCGCTTCGTATATTTGAGACATATTTTAAAGTTTGGTAGACGTTAAACATATTGGATTTGGGATTGTTTTAGAAAATATTTTATACATTTTTAGAATTATTGTCATATCTTTTACATTAAATAAAAATTTGAAATATTTTTCTGCAATATTTTATCGCCAAACATTAATCCTTTAGTTCTTTTGATCTGTAATGATGATATCAAAATTCCGAAATTATTCTAAATATACTTCTTAGTATTTATAAAATGTTTTTATTTTGATTTCATATATCAAAGTTGACACTGCATCAATTGCATCAAGCAATCAAACTGTGCTAATTTGATTTTTATTTTCATTAAACTACTAAATTACTTTTTCGTAATCCAAGAAAATTAAGTTTTGTAATCTCAGATACTACTGCAAAGTTATATCTGATTATTTCTATTTTAAACATAGTAATTATATTAATATGTTATTGTTTATAGAAACCAACCTTCGAGCAGAAAAAGAACTTATATACATCAATAATGGTGATGATTTTGAACTAAAATGTCAACCACTGCCAGGTTTGTATAAGGTGATTGAAGACTGTCGATGGGTTAATCCAAGTGGTCACGGGATTCACATCCAAGTAGAGGGACGATATTATACCAGTGTATATACATCACCAAGTGAATGTAGTATATTCGTTAGCGGTAAGTTTGGTTTATTCATGATAAATTGAACACATAAGTTATATTAATTTACTTCATATTCTGTACATGATGAAGGATAGATTAGTAACTAGTTAGAATTTTTTTTTGAAAAGGTGACTTTTTAAGCAGCCATCAAGCCGTTCACTTGAGAAATAATAACTAAGAAATTCACACTCTCGTGGAAAATGAATTGCACCCTCCGATAAGGTTCGAAGAGATTAAATCATAGAGGAGCTCGTTGGAGCGCGAGCGACAAAACAAGCGGCGAAAACTTTTTTAATAATCGAAGATGTCAAATATTGGTCCCTCGTCAGTGTGCGCACGTCACTCTTCCCCGGTTCCTCTCGAAAATAAGGCGCCTAAAGCAATATTTTCCCCTAGCGGCAAAAAGTCGGTGAACCAATCGCGTCTCGAGATTCGATTCCCCGCGCGCCCGGCAAACGAGCTGCTCTCTTTTTCTCTGTCTATCCTTTTCGCTCTTTCTTACACCCTCTCTGTCTCTCTTTTATTCTTTATTTTTTTGTGTGTGAGCGTGTGTGAGCGTGCGTTGATCTATCTCTCTCACTCCCCTTCTTTCTTACGAGCAGCCGCGAAAAGACAAAGTCGAGCAGGAAAGTAAAATAGTCCCTTGCCTCCGCGGCTGTCGCTTCATGTCGTTTGTCTTTTGACGGAGAGTGCGCCGGGATTGTTTGCCGCGACTTTTCTTTCGCCTTCCGCATTCTCTCTCTTTTACTCTCTCTTTTCCATTCCCTTGCATTTCTACCCTTTTTCTCACCAATCTTCTACGACTTTTCACGAAATTTCATTTTCACTGTAGCTTGTCGCGCGAAGGCTTGACTCTGAATGCCTCCGATTCGCAAAAGGGTGCAAAGTTGTTATCCATGAAAATCGTGATGTCTCTTTGCGCGATAGATTGCTTTAAATCTTCAAAAATATTATATTGTAAGGAAAAAATCACTTGGTCATTTTTCTAAAATTATTATGTTAACTACTTAAATCTTAAATTAGCACATACATAATGCGTAACTTTGAAACAAATGGAATAATTGATAGTTAAAATTATCACTAAGTTATATGTGAAAGAATATCATAAAAATTTATTTATAAATTATTTTTGACAATTTAAAATATTTTAAAATCATTTGAGTTACATTTTTTTATTAAATTTTTAAATTTTAAAATTATTTCTTCACGTATTCTCTTATGCGTTCTATCGGGCTGGACAAATATCTTTTTTCAGATTACTGCAAAGATTATCACGTTTCTTTTCGATTTTACATTTTGTATTTGATAAAATTCATTAACATTACAGGTGCAGTTTTAGAGGAAGATGTAGGACGGTGGACTTGTCACGCACGCTTTAACTACGATCAAGAAGAAGGTAGTGCTAGCATAATGGTTATTGCCAAGAGCTACCGCATCTCCTGCTTTACTTGGATAAGCTTTATATTTAGTCTTCTTCTGTTCGTCAGTAGTGGGTTTTTGGGTTACGTATTTTACAAACGCAAACCCGCCATCAATTTTAAAAATACCGATCTCGAAAAAATCGTACTTGATGTAAGGAAAGATTTAAAAGAACAAAATTCCTTTGAAAACCCTATGTCGGCTTATAAATGATTAATTTACGATTGTTTAATTGACTTATTCAGATAACAAAGTACATATTTATTATTAATGTTTTAAAAATAATCACAGTCGCTGTAGCGTATTTAATCAATTTATTTATTTAACAAAATAATATTATAAAATTAACCGTTTAGTGAAAATAAACTTAGTTTATATTATAATCAATACAATTTTTGTTTTGTTAGTATTTGTTTATAATTGAATTTGGATTGAGATTGGATTATACAGGTTTTATGAAGATTTTTTTTCGTTATACTTAATAATTTATAAAATTTGCATAGTAAATTAAATTTTTAATTAAATTTGCCTAAAAGACGACATACAACTTCAGTTTATTATTTCCATTGCGCTAATTTCGATGTCAAAAATATACTAAGCTTAAAAAGATCAATTGTCAAGAATATTTATAAAATTACTGAAATCGTCGAGTTCGACCATCAGTTAAGCACCTTTTTTCAATTTTCTATAGGTTAAACATTGTACCAAAAAAGGTTAGAATTAATTAAATATAAGGGTGGAAGTGAAAAAATGCTGCATGTACGAATTCCATGGTAATGGAACTATTGATTAAATTTCCATTTGTGAATTGTTGCTGAAGCTAATGATAACTGGCGATAAAATGTCGATTGTATACAACAGTATCGAGTTAGTTGTATCAAGTGTTAAATGTAACAAAGTCAGGTCAAACTAAAGGTTTTCTATGCATGTAGTGAGATCTACATAGAACCATCCACCATGAGCAAAACTCTTCATTTGTACCTGTACTGACAACAATTGGATTGCGCGGAAAAAACAATCATTTGAAAAGATCAGCTATAGTTAATAGAAAAAGAATTGTGCTGCATAAGACCATGAAAAACCCGAGAAAAAAGCAAACACATACATGCCAATAGTCACTCGTCAGAAACTGTATGTTTGGTTGTGATTCTTATACGTGCATTGAATCCTGTTTTTTATCTATATCCTTTTTTGGACTTCTATAAGAGAGGTATAATGGAATTACCTTCAAAATAGCAGTAAGTAATGGAATAAAATAGTCGAAGAAACGGCGTAGTTTGCATCGGATAATTCTATACTGAATAAAACATTTATAATTTCATGCAAAAATAATTGATTTTTTATCAATAGTTACTTTATAAAACTGAAAATTGTTAACAAGAGATACAAATTGTTGTCTATATCAAATGAGCAACAATTACTAATAATTCAACCTGACAGGCTAACAATTATTTATCACATGTACTTCTTAAACATTTACTTAAAACATTACACGTATGTTTTAAATTAATATATTAACAAGTTTAGAAAAAATACACAACTTTTTTACGGTTCAGAATTTCTTTGACAAATGTATTAAATATAAATATAATAAACACGGTTGTACATAAGGTTACAAGTTTGTGGTTATCATTAATTTTATTATATTTTATTAAATATATATAATCTTTTCTGAAGAAATATTAATAAATATCCGCAATGATTAATCATATTAATGAAACTTATAATCAATTCAATGGCATAATCAGCTTATGAAATTGAAAGTTTTTTAGTATCACGTGATAAAATAAAATAAACTTAATTTTAATTAAATTATTAATAATAATTAACAAAGCTGTTCTTGAATCTTAATTAAAAGTTTCACCATCAAGGTCATCAGTCGGCTGCATCACAATAACATCAATTACAAAATTATACTCCTTATTATCAATTACTTGATTAACATACTGAGTAGGTTGATTTATATTCTAAAATAAAAAAAAATAGTAAGCTTTATTCAAATTTAATAAATAAAATGTTATAATTGAAAGTAATTTAATGCAATTAAAAAGTAAATCTTGATATTTTAAAATATGTAGTAAAATAATATAAATATTATTTAAAAATTAATAGTAATTTCTTAAGACATTAATTTAAATAATCATCAATAAAAAAATATCTTTATATATTTCATCATTCTAATATAATTATTATATATTAAAAACTTAAAGACAATACATTCTAAAACAAAAAAGAATATATTGTACAATTGTACTAAGTTATAATTAAGTATCAAGTATGATTTTAACAGTACAATATTTTCATTTAAAAATTGAAAAATAATTGAATAATCTTAATAGAAGTGCAGTACTCACATTTACATTTATTATACTATCTCCTAGATGTATATTAAATGGTTGTAAAATTCTTCCATTTTCATGAAAATCGACTTGTACAGACTTAGATTGGTTTGATTTATTATTCTGAAGCAAAAGCAGCAAAAAATTTAATTCAAAATAAATTTTCTTTACTATCAAAGCAACATTAATACTTACAGTATCATTGATTGCATCGATACAAGTTTCATAGGAATAGTCTTGCAATAATTGATTTTGAAAGGCACCTGAATGAACTTGAACAGCACTAGATTGGCTTGATTTCTCATTTGGCTGTAAATGTGGACAATATGTGGTAAATATAGAAAAAAAATACATATAAGTTGTATGGACTAATTACTTACTATGTCATTAATTAGACTTTCATTAGAGCAGTCCTGCAGTATTCTTTTCCAAGTATAAAAAAGACTTGCATCTTCAGTTGGTCCTCTCCATTCAATGTTATTAAAACAGAATTTAAAATTTGCTAATTTCGACGGCTCAATATATCTTTCAAAGGATTTTAATAATTCAGGTTGATTCATTATATCTTCATATCGAAACTCATTGTTATCACATTTAGTATTTTTTTGTCTGTTAAATTGCTTCGAACGAACTACTTCATCAAATGATAATGGATACACTCCACATGCACGAAAACCATGTTTTAGTTTCTCAGCTAAATTCATGTTATCTAAAATCTGTAGCAATAAAGGTGCAAATTTTTTTTTCGTAATACTTAACACTCTATTTCTTTTTCTATAAGTATTAACATTTTTTTTCCACTGTCGTCTTATAAAAGGAAAGACACTGGTTTCCAAGGGTTGCATAAATTTAGTTGAATTTGGATGTAAAGCAATTAATACTATTTGGTGTTTACAACAAAATTGATACATGAATTGTGTCAAATAAGATAAACAGTCATCTAGAAATATGATCACCGGTAAATGAATATTATGTTTAAGAATCCAAGGATAAAAATGTAATTCTATATGCTCAAAGAAAATTTCAGCATTTATGCGCCCTTTTTCTGATAAACCAATAAACCATTCTTTTGGTAATGTTGTAAGTTTATCGTTCGTTTGTTGATTAGAATCGAAAATAATCATTGGTGGTAGTAACTCTCCTGAAGCACTTCCAGTAAACAATACCGTTTGGGTTCTTTTTATACTATTCTTTAACGTTATATGAATCGATTCTTCTACAGGATTTAAAGGTAAAGTAATTTCACCAATGTTAAAAACTCTTGATGCATCAACATTTTCAAGATTATAATTTTTTAATGTATCCTTAACTTCTGCAATCCACCTTTTTACACCATCTTCATTTACAGTTTCGCTACAAAGTAAAGCATTTTCTCGCATTTTTTGTGCAGATTGTAAATGTCTTCGCAAAAACCCTTCATACCAATGACGACCTGGTCTATCACCTGCAAAAGGGTTTGGTCGTTTGAATTTTTTAATTATCATAGCTGCACTATTTATTAAATGATCTCTGGTTACGGGTCGTCCAAAAGAGCACATGAAATCGATCCATTTTACAAGGCTATTTTCCTCTTCAGTAGTTAATACAGGTATAGGTCCAGGTATATTTTTTGAATATTTATTTGTCAATTGACTGTGCAGTGTAGATCTTGGGATATTGTATTCTTTGCTTGCAATATTGATTGTACTTGTTCCAGATTTTATATCTTCCAAAGCTTTTCTTAAACTTTCTTTACTATATGAAGGTCGATTCCTTCTTTTACAAACACTCATTTTACTGTTATAAAGTAAATTTACAGTTTAACATTTTTTTAACATTCTTTTCAAATTTTTGTTACAACTTTTATATTTTTCCTATAAAATAATAATTAGCTACTATAAAAATATATAAGCTTATATCATAAACATACACTTTACTTTTTAGTAAAATATTGTAATAAATATTCACTTAAACGATACAATAACCTAATTATAACTTATTAACTTATTAATAACTATTATTTTATTAATACAATTAAAGCACGAAAAAGACACAGAAATACACAACACCCATCAAATGACTGTCTCGAACTGACATTTATCTGCTGGCAAGCAATTCAACGACTTCCCAGATACACTAAGATAAGAAAAGAGGTAGAATTCATATCTTGGTGACTCTACAATGATTATTTTTTATACATCATATTTTTTTAAATTTTATAATCGAATATTGACATTAAATGCTGTCATCGTATTTAAAATATTTATAAACTTTTGTAATAAATTTAATTTAAATATTAAAAGAATTCAACCTACTATTGTAAAAGAGCACTTAATATTATCATATTACTCTTAAAAGGTTAATTAATAGTTTATTCATAAAATTGAAAATAAATAAACATAGAAAAAATAATTTTTCGATAATTATTAATATATCACATAGAATACGATTTTTAAGTATTTTAAACATTCAATACTTATTAATATAAAATGAAAAATATTTTTTTGAAAATATATTTCGCTTCAATGTCTAAACATTAATACACATATTATTAAAGAAGTTTATGCTAATTTTCAACTTGCATTTTAAACCATTGTAACAAAATATGCATTGCATTCAATTTTATACATATATAATTTATATTAATTTATACGAAACTATACATTTTTTCTTCGATTTTTTCTAGATTTTTTTTCAGTGTACACTTTATCATATTTATTAAATGTAGTATATGTGAAAATCAAGGGGCATGAAATGATTACACCGTAAGTTAGGAGGTATGACGGGATGTATTATTCAGGGGTAATATTTTTTTTTGAACATAAATAATGATTAATATTATTATGTTATATGCAATATTCCCACTTTTATAACTATTAATTAAGTGGTTTATAAGAACCTAATATATAATATTTAAAAAAGGACATTCCAAGCTACTTATGAAATTTAAAAAATATTTAAAAATGTAAAGCGTTGTATAAACAAACTCTGAACACGAACCTTTTCGAATTTATATTGCAATGTATTCTAATACAAATACAAATAAAATAGAACTACATATTATACAGTTATGTAAAGTAATTATTGATGGTTTAATTGACTTATCCACGATTTCATAAAAAATTAAAGGTTTAAAAATGAAGAAAATAATAAGAATTTTTTGTTTTAATTGATAGATGGAGCTTTAATGTTCATTACGTCTGCCATATCCCTTCAGCACTTTGAACGATTATGTACATAAATCTTCATAATTAATCAGTGTTCGAGTAAATACAAGTATTTATAGACCAATCGAGATTTTCCATAATATGGCTTGACGAAAGAAGAGAGAGTATAAAAAAGCCAATAATCATCGTTCTGCATCATAATCGCTTTAAAGAACGCATTTTCCAGAAATTGAATCGTAAATGCCAGCTAGTCAAAAGTCCTAGTGGCGGTAGAGAATGGCGAGGCAAAAATTCCATTATGAATCGATTTGCAATGCCATTGCTGCATTTAATTTTCTCAAATGGAAGCGATTCCATATACGGATGAACGATGAGGCGACGGTAAAAAGAGGACAAATACGTATTGGTGCTCGCCTTTATCGTGCTAGCGGGAATCGGCAAATGGTTCGACGAGAATCCTCGGGAATATTATGCAGCTTGAATTAGACTAGAGTGGTACTTAACGAGGTAATGCTTAAAGTTTGAAGACAGAAATTTACAAAACTCTAGCTAATATCCATAGGCATGTACACTAGGAATTTATAAACTACGAATAAGTAATGTTATATTTGCACATAATTAAAGCGCAAAGCATTAAAATTGCCAATTAAAAAAGTTAAACGAACTTAGATGGTAATTATCTAATTATAAAAATATTTTCCTACAAGCTAGATCTATCGTAATTAAAGATTGTTTTACAGTTTCTAACAATTACTTGAAATTCTTTTGCACATATACTTCGTGCAGATTTGTATAAAGCAGAAAACTCGCGAGTGAAGAACGTTGAGACGTGAATTCCTATGTCGAGTACCGAAGTAATTTCGAGGGATTAGTGCTTAACGATGTCGGAAAATTGTTGGAAGTTTACATACTTTACGAATGAATTTTCGACATTGGCATGAAACCGTTCTTGACCCAGAGATGATGAAAACAATTCCGAGGTATATTGCACGCTCAGAGCGAGCCTTACAACTGCATCGATATGAAAAGACAAAGTTGTCGTGGCTCTCGGAATCGCTTACGATCGTGGAAGTTGCTCCTACCCGCTGTGGGATGATTCCGCTGCACCTTTTGCAGTTCAGCGTTGGATATTGACAGAGGAACTTGCGGAAGATGAAACTCGATAATTACTACAGAATATGTGCTTCTAGTCGCTTGCAATCGGTTAACTGCGTTAATCCCCAAGCAGCAAGAGCGAATATCGGGAAACTCCCGAAAAGAGAAGTAAAGCCGGAGCGTTCTAAAAAAACTAATGCGACACCCTCCCACTGAAAAAAAGAGGCAGCCCATACGTAAGATCGGCAGAGCAGGAAGGTAGACAGGCAATCGTTTCCTTGGCTCTTCGATTCCCTGTCCCTGCACGAAGGCTCCCCTCGACCTTAAAACTTTTTCATCTATCCAGCTTTTCCATGCCGCCCTTCCCGGCTTCCCTAAAACAGTACATCCTCGGCGTATATTCCGCTGGATTCTTTACAACCTCGGGCTTTCCTGCTTTCCGTTATACACGGCCCGGGTCGGCTTCGCGCGACTGCAATCTCGACCCTAGTCGGAGGGCGGACGCAATGAGAAGTAATCCGGAGGTCGGATTAATCCGCGGCTCAAGATACCGGTTAGGGCTTTGCCCCGAGGCCGCGGGTTGCAAGCGCGCGGACTCAAAAATTTATGCGCCCGCGCAGGGAAAAATTAGGCCGCGTCGGGGTAATGAAGGTGGATCTGCGAATGAAGGCGGGCGCGGTGATTCGGGAGCGGCTCCGAGGAAACGCGCGGCCGAGATGGGCCGGGGAAGCTGCTAGAAAATTTTACGATTGTAATTGGAAGTGCGCACTAACTCTAGGAAGGCGTTTTCCTTTTTCTTCCCCCCGGCCTTCTTTTATAAAGGTATGGGAAGAAAATGCCGGAACGGCGCTGTAAAAGTGCGCATGGAAGGAAAATATCCGCTTGTACATCATAGAAACTCGCCGTAACAAATTTTACATCGGAAAAATTTCAAGGGAAAATGCTTTTTCTGCGCGATTTCTGGCTCCCTCTCTATCTCTTAACTTTCCCGGGGCCTTTGACAAATAAACGCGGAAAAAAGCCCGGAGAATATTTTCGCAGAGGAGAAATGTATTTTTGATCGAAACAAAGGTTTCCACTCGACTTTTCTTATATTCCTCGTCCCAATAAGCGCATGCAGGCGCTCCGCCCCTCAAACCGTTCCGCCGCCGATCGAAAGCGTAAAAGCTCGACTTTCACGAGGGCGCTTGCGGCACACGCGGCGAGCCCGATCAGCTTTGGCTTTTGCGCGCGCGCGCGCGCGCCCGCTACCCTCGCCTTGAGGCACGAACCACCGCTGCCCGCGACGTCCGATAACAGTTGTGGCTATTTCGACGGCTTTGTTGCGGCCAAGCGCTCGCCTTCGCGCCCCAATGAGGGCAATAAACGCCGTTCCGGCGAAAAGACTAATAGCCGAGCCGCGCGCGCGCCTACACGCGGTTCGTTACACCTGACGCTTGGGCAACTTTTGATCATTTCTCGCTGTGTAATTCGCCCGACGGCCCAATAAAATAACAATCAATTAGGTAATTGGCGCGATCTCGAAAGTGGAATGCCGTTGCAGACGGCGGCTTTGAGCCTTCGGAGGTGTGGGGAGTAATCGCTCGGCTGCAGGCCTTGAAGAATCCAAGTGCGCCCCGGCCGGCACTTTTCTTAAGGATATAGCTGTGATTGATGTCGTTTGTCTCGCGAAAATCAGAAGAGACAAATTGCATTTTTATTCCGCTTTTGGAACGGCCGATTTCAAACACGATAAGCCAAAACATTTATGGAATGATCCATGTGATTTTTAAAGGTAAATTTAATCAATTTTGTTCTCTTTGAAAACTGAAGTAAGAATATCAAAAAATATGAAATTACTATGTTAGGCACACAAGGATGATTAAATAAAAATTAATTTGAACTCTAACATAAAAAAATAAATTAGTTTTTAATTAAATAATTAATAAGAATTAACTCAACTCAATATGGATAACCGCAGCATAAAATAAATATAATAATATCTAAAGTAAATCTTATTCTCGTTAATTATAATAATTTGATATGCATTAAAGTGGTTATACGCTAAATTTGAATAACAATTTATTTATTCGTTCAAGTCTTGTGACAAATCTTCGATAATCGAGTTGACAAAACTAAACTTGAATTTGAGAACAAAATTCATTTTTCAAGTTAAATATATATTACTATTCCGGGGAAAATTGAATAACAAGTAAATGAAGATTGAGCAGGTAACAATGTAGGAATTTAATAAGCAATGAAATTTTGGAAAGAATAGGCGAGAAGAATGCGAGCGTCGATCCTTCCTTCAATTAACGATCGATTTTTCGCCAGCGAAGCACAAAACATTCAATTTTTCATGGGAGTCGCGCAAATTTCTCGGCAGGCCGGCAGGAAAGCGGAGGAAATCCCTCAAACGCCGACCCGATTTCCATCGAGCGAAAATATCAGCCTCGGCCCTGCGCTTTGATATCTGAAAATCGAGCATCAGGAAAAGCGCGCGCGCGCGCACAAAGGAACTCGGCGGCGGTGGCGGCGCACGACAAAAGCCTCGGCCGAAAATAAAGAGGGAGGCGGGCGGGGAAATCCGGCCGCCGGTCCGAGAACTTCGCAAATCAGGCGAGCAATAACTCGCGCGCGCGGGCTTTTCCGGGGCGATTCGCGGGATCGATAAGCGGGCCAAGCCACTCGGAAATCCGCGCGGGGCTTTCAGGCCGCGACGACAAAGCGCCCGGCAAGATCGAGGGGCTCCGGGGCCCGGGCACAAAGGTGCGCGAGGAGCTCCCGAGCAATAATTAAGGTCGGCCCAATCCCCTAATTGCGCCGGAGGCCGCTTAAGCGCGCGCGCGCGCGTGCATTATGAACTCGCGGGGGCCGCCCCTTTGAGCCCTGTTTTTCGCGCGGATTGCGCCGACTGCAGCCTCGCGCTGTTTTTAGCCCCCGCGGGGAGGGGGGAGAGCCGAGATCCCCGACCGGCTCTTAATTGTGGAGCCGGGGGAGGGCTTCCTTTGACATCCACTGCGCCGGCGGCTGTAATGATCGAACGCTTGTGCCAAATTGCTGCGTGTAGGAATGTAGTACGTGTCGGTGTTCCCGGAGACGCTTTAATAGCGATTGTGTGCACTGCTGGGGCTTGAGCTAAGGCGCCGGCTTCCATTCAGATGTGGAGCGATGTAATGATAAAGCACGCAATTAAGAAATTATGAAGCTTAGTTGCATAGAAGCGTATAGCTTCAGTGGAAGGAGAAGGAAATTGATTAAAAATCTTAATGGTTAACTTGATTCGTTCATTTTCTCAGCGCGCAAACAGTGTAAAACTAATTAATAAAATGCCTCGACGTCGATCAAGCGATTAAATTATGCACCGAGTTCGATCAATTATTCGAAATCCCAAGCTTCAGCTTTTGCAACAAATTATTCTGTAAACCAATATAATGTTTCCAATAAATCAATCGTTTAAAGGAAAATTGTTCCTTGATATTATTCGATATAGCTGCAGCTAGTAATTTTGTATTACAAAGAACACTCTAAAAACTAAAACACTCATATTGTTGTGTGTGTGCATTTTTCTTGATGATGAAGAGTGGATGTAAATAAAACAATATTTAATTTCTTTCTAATAATTATTTGGGCTTTGGCTTTTGCTTTGACAGCCTATTCCGTAAATATAAAAATCGCCCCCCTGCGACCATTAGACCCTCCCCCCTTTACCACCCATCTCGGTTGAGTCTCGAGTGCTTTCGGCCCGCTCTTCCCCTCAACCCCCTGTCGCTAGACGCGAGAGTCCCGAGCAGCGAACGCCTTACCCCCTCGTAACCTATTGCCCATGCAGTTTGCTATAAAACTAATATGATATTTTTAAATCAAGGAGAGATTCGCCAGCTTTCTTCAATGCCAAAAAAAAAGCTGCGAGACTTACAGTCCCGTACACTCCAATTCGGATTCTAGAAGGCTCGCGGTTTCGGCTTAAAGCCTCCACTGAACTGCCTTAGCGACGCTGGCCCAAGGCTCTGAAAAAGGCATTCATCAATGGAACCCCAAACTAATCTTAAACTGAACTAATATTGCGTATAAAATAATTGTCCATGACCGCCATCCACATTTCATTCTACCCTTTTATTTGCATTTTTATATTTCTGTCCGTTACAACACACGTATAAAAGTTCTTAAAATTATTGGAAAATCATTATTAGACAATCGTGCATACTGCATATTGACTCAAAATTATTTCTCATTTCAGTTTTGTGATAATAAAATTTCCACAGGCGATATAATCGTATATTCCATAAAAAAAATTAAGCCAAGAACATCTGGCGAGGTGTAATTCAATTTCTTGCGTTAAAGCGTTAACGCGTCCTCAAAGTGTCCCAAGTGCGATTAAACTAAAACGAACTGTGTATATAAGCGTTAGCTGTGCAAAGGCAACTTTGAACCAATGGCACATATATACGAAAATAACGTCCTCGGCAGCGCTCGTGAAAAAATCGTAACTCGGTAAGCTTGCACACCTTACACCTCTGCAATTTTTGAAAACGACCTCAAGCTCGTAATCACGCCCTTGCGGATGCATGAGCGCGCCCCCTTCTATATATATAGGAGGCAGACGGTGGGCCAACTATCCGCCCTCGAGAAATCGCGGCGTTTTCTCACGTAAACTCGCCGAACGTCAATTTCTGCCGGAATCGAGGGGTGCGCGGACCGCGAACGGAACGAAAAACAATAATTTGGAAGAAAACGCCGTAATGGTGACAGGGCCCCGGACGCAGCAGTGAGAACCGTGACAAACTGTATGAAAGGTGGACACGTATATGACATGTTTTTATAGATAAAGCCAAGATTTTGTGCAATTATCTCGAAGTCGAGAGGGAAGAAACGCTTGGGAGCTATGGTATATTTTTGGCCAACGCGTCGAAGGGGAGCCCATTGATATTAACAATAAAACAAATGAGACGAGGGAGCCGCGGGGCTTCACGGCCTCTGCGCTTTTAGTCTCTTTAGAAAAAAAAAAGTGGGATCAACGGAACGCGCTTTATTAAAAAGCAACGTCCTGGAAATTGGAAAGAATGGTACACCATCAGCATATAAAAGCCGGGGCGGAAAGGAAGGCACACGCGGCATTAGCGGAACATCGGAAAAATCAAAAGGGGCGAGTCGGAATGTGACATATTGAACCGGGGGATGACTGGACTCCTGCGCGGGGGCGCGCGCCGCCGGGCTTCTCTTTTGCCAGGGGCCCGAGCTTTCACGGTGATCAGACGAAATTTCTGACCCAGTTCGCGGCGCTCGGGCCGCGCGAGCAGGACGCCGCGCGTTTATAATCTCCGCCATAAAAGCTGCAGACGGCAGCGGTGATTCTCGCTCCATTAGAGCACCTCCTATTTGGGGGGAGGGAGGGAACAAAAAAAAAAAAAAAGAACTAGGAGTATACGCCGGCTTTATGCGGGCTGGCAGTCGCGAAATATTACGGCTAGGTGCTCCGTCTTTAATGGGGAGCCGGAGTACGTGCACAGTTATACGTCATACTCGTGTATATAATCTGTTTCTTAAAGTGTGTTTCAGAACTTTATTGTCCAATAAGTTGAAGGATATTCTGCATCGAGGTCCTAATTATAGTTCGAATTCGTATTCTATGCGGTACATATCTATACTCGATTAAAAATCAGTGTATACAATTTTATTATCCATCGGCTGATTCGCTACGCCATTGCGGTACCAATATCGCAAAATTCTTTTTGCATATTATAACTACTCTCTTTACAGATATTGCATATAAAAAGTTTAATGATTTATTTGATAAGAAAATTCGAAATTGCTAGTTATAACGTACTGAGAAGCAGATAATATACTTAACAGAATAATATTGCTTGGATGCTCATCAAAAGAACTCGAAGACAAAATTGATTTATATGACCATTTTACCATTTTAATAATTAAGACTAACAAGTAAAATTCAGGGAATTCGAGGTATTTTAAAGATATATAGAATTGCTTTTTGTCTCTCGAGGCGTAAAAGATTCAGTGGCTTACTGAAATTGGATAGCCCGAGCGACACTCTAAACGACAAATCCCCATCGAATCAGTGAGTAAATTGGGAAGGACACGGACGCGCGGCCAATAATAACTAAACGGGATAAAAACGCCAACAATGAAACACACGTATAAATTGGGCTGGGGGGCCTTTCACGACGAGTGCGGCCGGTCATATCCGAGGTGGATTCGCGACTGCGAACAATCGGAACGGGCCAATCGAACGAAACGATCGGCGCGAGTGCCGGCAGCGGCGTTTAACCGCGGCTCTTTGGGGCCTTGCCTCCGGAGCGCCGGGTTACCCGAGCGGCTGTTGCGCGGCCATTGTGACGAGAGCCCGCGACGCGGGGATTAACGAGGGACGATTCCCTCCCCTTTTTCTCCCCCCAACTCTCATCCCCCGCCGCGGTTGTTTCGACGCGCCCATCCGCCGTTCCGATATTCCCTCCTCTTTTTTTTCCTTTTTTTTTTCCCTTCCTTTTAATCCAGACCCGCGGGCTAGAAAAACGGGGCGCGGTATCGACGCGGCGGCGCGACGCCACTTTCTCTTGTCGCCGGGAAGCGCGCGGGCGCGGCCTGGCTTTGTCAGGCGATTATTCAGCCGCGTCGGCGGCCGACTCCTTTAACATGGACGCGGTAATGATACACCTTTTTCAGCCGGGATTTCCGGGGCGGGAATGCGCCGACGCCCGTGGAATTAAATGTTTGGGGATTCGCGCGCGGTAACCTTTCGCCGCGAGCGAGCGACGGGGCATTTTTCAAGGTGTCGCCTTTTACGAAAATGAGCTCCCGCGAAGCCCTATTTTACAAGGGGGGGGGAGGGGGGAGGGGGGGCCGTATCCCCGGCGCTTTAACAGAATGAATTCCTAGGGTGATTGGAAAGCCCTCCACAGCCGAGCGGAAAAGCTCCCAGGCTTTTTGTTCTTTAGCCGACCATTGAGAGTTTCTGTACCGAAATCGCATCGAATTACTCTGGCAAAGCCTGGGAAATCTGGTTAAAGAAAAGATAATTATCGAGGAACAACATTTTCGATAATGCTTCTCTTTACAAGACATACTGTATATATACTCATAAAGAAAGGTTTCTTTGTAACTATAACAGTCGTATAATTGCCTGTTAATCAATATGTATTCAAAGGCAATCAAATCAGTATCTTATGTGGGAGCTCAAAACACATGATTTATGATTCCTTGGGACGCTTATCGCACTGTATATCGCTTGACTTTAACTATCCTCTTATCATGGTCTAATACTGTTAACCATAATCAGCATGCCATGCACAGATCCAAATACATTTGTATTTGAAGTGACTGACTCGTCAACCGAAAGAAATTCTTTCTCTTCTTTATGCAAATGAGCATTCATCGATACCGCGTTACAATTTATTGCTCGATTAAACCGCGCGTTATACATACATACACGGGGGCCGGAGATCGCCGAAAGACGCGACTCGCGGAAAAAAATCAACCCTCGGCGCTGATTCCCGCCGATTGCGTGTACCTGGCTTATAATCCGGCGAGGAAATGAGTTTTGGCGACATTAGCATGGGAGCCGCGGGCCGCGCCCTCCCTCGGGAGAACTCATCCGCCGCGCGCGCGCGCCTTCCACGTCCGGGGGAAGGAGATTGTAATTCAAACTGGCGCACTCGCGATCGACGAGGCGGCCGGAGGAGGCCGCCGCAGATCCGTCCCAAGCCCGATCAGAAATAAGCGCGGGAGCTCGTCGAGGGCGCCCCGGAGATAAGGCGTATAAGATAAGCGATAGCGGTGATTGAGAAATGCGCGTTTTTTGTCCGCGGGCTGGAGGAGGAGGAGGAGGAGGAAGACAGGAGCGCGTCGAGTCTGTACGCTCGCGTTACTTTATCGACGCGGGCTTGCCGAGGGAGACTAGATAATAGAGTGAGATTTTTATGGGCCCCGCCAGATGCTGTCCCCCTGATATAATACAACGTGTATACACTCGTTAATTTAATCGCGCGGTGATCTTTTAACTGGCTTTGTACAGCTAGTAATTAGTACAGATAAATCTCAAAGCGACAAGATCGGTCAAACCTGTTTGAATCTTTTTTTATCAAAGCTCTTTATAACTAAGTACATACTAGTAGCATTGACTAGAAATACCAGGATTAAATAATGAATTTAATTGAATGGATGAGGATTTTCCATTAAGCTCTCGGCCCGTTCCCGGTCATACATTAACGGACTATTTAATAATTCAATACACATTTTATTTAATAAAACTATTATTAAATGCCTTTGCTAGGGAATCATTTGAAAACAGGCACGGCGACTCTCAATATTTAAGAGCCACTCGAGTGACAGTGAGGATATGAACTATCCAGGTACGATTCCATCGAATAATTGATCGAGGGCTACTAAATTTATAGATCCGCTGCCGCAACAAGGCCGGCGCGTATATGTATAGACGTGTACAGGATGAGCCCGCATGCGCCTGTCCGTGGCGGGGCTCCCGGGCACCGGAGTTTACAATTTCCATCAGCAATTGCGCGTAAGCCGAGCTCTCGCGGAGGGCCGGGCCGAGACTTCGACGACTAGTCACGGGGGAGGCTGCGAGGCGGGCGGCTTGCGTCTCGCCCGGGAGCCCCCAGGATTTGGAGGCAGCCGAGCGCGCGTCCCGGCGCCCCGAGGGCGAGGCGTTGCTTACTAATGTCGTTATTGAATCATCTCGAGACGCGAGTTTTACGCGCGGGGACTAAACCTCGGGATTAGAGGCGCGCGCGCGCGCGCCCCCAGATGGAGTAGGCGTGGCCCCGGGGAATCCCCGGACTAGGCGCGCCCGAGCCCCGGGATCCACTGGCGGCGGAGACCCGTGTACGGCCGCAGTGGCGCGCGCGGGATGAGATTACGATTCAAGGGGGCTCGTCAATCCGGGACAATTAGATGCGACCGGCGCGGGGATGATGGACTCATCTCTCGCGGCGCCCGGCGGAGGACCCCCGTTTTCCATTGGCGCTCCTGGCACCCCGAGCTTCCGGGACTCGCCCGCCCGGGTGAATAAATTAAGCTCGACGGATGTTGCTTGCCCTGGGAGATGGGACTCGAATTGATTGGGACACTTTCGCGGAGAGCTTCGAGGACACGGCCAGATCCGAGTACCTTGGACACGTGCTTACAACCCGTAATTGCGAGGCAGGATTTGTCAACGTACTTCCATCCTCGAGAGTTTCCCAAGGATTGCCCGCGTACTTTAATACGAGTTTTTTAGATATTGTAAGATAAAGTTTATAAATTGTGTTTATCAAGTCCTGAGGATACAGGTATTTACAATGTTTAGAGAAATCATTCCAAAACAATATAGTCTGTAATAAATAGAGTCAATCAAAACACAATCATAGTATGATAATACCGACTGCGCCAACTTACTCTGAAAAAATGACCAGGTAATTAGTCTAAAGAAATTGAATAGTTAATATTGACAGTGCACATTTGTGATTTTCTAGCGCAAAGTTTACCAACTTTTTCCCGCGACTGTTAACTCAGAACAGGGCTCGAGCTTATAAATTTGCAAAAAAAATCCAAGGAAAGTAGGGGTGGCAGAGATTAGGAGACTAAATTCAGATATGCATAAAAGTCGGAAGGAGAAATTCGTACTCGGTCGGACTAATACGGAGCGAGTCGCTCCAGAAATAGAATCCAATATTCTCCTCAAGCTGCATGCTCTTGCTCTCGGAGGCGCGCGCCGGCGGGCGCACAATCTCCCTTAGCTAGAGCCCCTCATTCCCACGGGCCGGGCGCCCGGGCGCACGATATTATCGAGCGGCCCGGATCCGCGGGGGAAGCGCGCGGATCTTCGAAAATTGCCGATTCTCCCGGGGCGCGGCGTCGGGCGCTTAAGAACAATGTCTCTCTTCCCGGAGGCCCGCGCCGCCGTCAGCCTCCTTCCCCCCCGAAGACCCGGTGCGATTGCGCGAGGGCTTCCTCGGGCGCCCCAGACGATGATTGACGCGCGCGCCCCCAACTTTGCCCGAGCCGCGCGATTTTACGATGATTTTCTGCGGGGAAAGGAATTTAACGACGGCTGCGCGAGCGCCGCGTTGCCTCGATCTTCATTTGATGCGCGGGACTTTTCTACCACGGCCACGCGAGTGCGTGAGGCCTCGAGGGTGTATTACCGCATGCGCTGCACTGGGAATACCGTTCGATTCGATCAACCGTCGAGATGTTTCACTTTCCACTCTTATTTCACCGTTTAGGCTTTAGAAAAACCGAAGAATTACACACGATTGAAAATAAACAAAAAAATATTATGAATTATCTTTCACATTTATTAAAATAATTTCATAATGTTTTTTTAATAAGGGAATGTACAAAACGAAAAGAGCTGCATTTTATGTGATTTCAGTTTATCGATTTGATTTGTTGCATTGAAAGTTACCTGAGAAAGAAGATGAATAATTTCGTTGCCTTATTTATTTGTTATTAGTAAATAAAATTCCATTATTCAATAGTTATTTCTCTTGTATCTATTTTAAACTTTTTTTTAAACACTCGCATCTTGGTTACATACAGTTATTATCGAAGCATTGAAACATTGCATAAAAAAGACGAACGTCGTGATGCTTAGATCTCAGCTTGGAACAGTATAAAGAAGTTTCATAAAGTTTTTAAAGCGTGACCTCTCTTACATCACCCTACAAAGTCATCATGAGCTTTGCCTCAGCTTGAGCTGCATTATCTAGCATTCCTTTTCCTTGCGAGTCATGTGAAAATGTTGGGAAACTTTATTAATCTAAATTTTCCTTACCCCTTACTTTATCTCTGCTGACTTTGGAGACTTATAGTTATGTAAACGACTTAGCTCTATCTATATAAGCACTTTTCTCTCAAATTGAAGTAATTTTAAATAATATTAATATTTTGTGCAAAATATGATAATTTTTAAAAAGGTTAAATTAAAAAAAATTAGAGGAAAATGTGCTGACTACGTCAGCGGCCGGAGGAGGATCTAACGCTTAGCTACCCCTGCACATACGCTGATCTTGTAGCTATCGGCACGATCACCAACGAAACTGGCAGCGCCCTCCAAAAGGAGAATTTTCCAGGGCAACCTCTCTGGGTCGCATCCACATACCAAGGTCAAAGTTCCAGTAACAGTCGACTGGGGTGCAGTGCGCAGTCAAGGTTTGCAACCACTGGTTGGCCTACTAAGACAACCTCATCTCCTACAGTAATTCGCCCTTCAAGAATGAAAACTATGAGACATGTTGTTATGCATACAAATTATAAGTGTACGAAACCATTTCATAATTTAAAGCTATGATATTATATACAATCTAGTGAGAAAATAAATTTAAATCTAAATGAAGCGAAATAGAGATCCTTAAAAATTTAAAGGTCTCAGCGCATTGTTTATGTTGACTGCTCAGCAAAATATAAATAAACCGCCTCGTGCTTACTCCGAAAATGCATAAGCGAAATAATTTATATCGTCGCTAATTTTTAATTAAAATTTATAATTAAATAGGCAAATGCAATACGGCTGGTGTTATAATTATAACTTGTTCGTTTACAACGTTGGGTTTCTAATTTAAATTATATTTATTTATTGAGATTACAAATTTAATGCCGGTGTGAGCAGAGCCTCGAAGGGTTATGTCTACAAGTTGCCCAGCATATTTTTTAGACGCCATTGTGTGAAAACTAAACTGCGTGTTGATTCTTAGAGAACTTGCTTGCAAGCCACCCGCGTCATGCAATCCAGGACCTGCTGCCTTGTGGAAGTTTTCAGGGAAGTCGGCAAATCTTTCCAGCATATTATTCATAATTTTATATTTTAAAACGTTATTATTGAATTTTACTTTAAAATTCGGCCGAGGGTTTTCCCAAGGAGAATCCTAATTTTGATGGACACAAGGTTGCTTTCTATGTTGGGGCCGGGGGAACTAGTTAATTCACTGTCCTCAACTTCGCTTTATAAATTTTCTGCGGCAACTGCGGTTGCGCGGACATAAACATCCGTATTTGCTGCGCAATGCTCGCCCATGCCAAACACGTGAAAAGAACAACGAAGAAGAGAGCTAGCAGCTCCAACTATGACCTCTCGACAACCACAAAATCAGGCCAACCACACTAGAAGCTGACGCATGTTCCAAGCAAGAGGTCCTCTAGGCCCTCGAAGGCGTGGCCGGTCTGTCACCAGAGGTACTTGAGACTTACTTCCAGATAGTTGTCGGGCTGTCGATGGCAGACGACAACCGTAGGATTCAATAAAGATATAAAGAAGATTGTAGTTGAACAGGAGGAAGGAGGTCGAACCTCGGGTCAGACAGCAAGATGGAGAATCAAAGAGGTAAACGGAACGGAAGAAAGAGAACGAACAGAAGTGATCAATAAGAAGTTATAAAGGTAAACGTTGAGAGCGGATCGAATAAACCAACGGCAACAGCATGAGAGAGACGTACAGTAGAAAATAGCGAGAGAAACCCTGACTTGACAGAACTTACTTTCTACTGACTCCAGGTTGTTAGAAAGTTCACGTGCATTAGGTACTGGGTATAGTGTGTTACGGGTGTCCTCGGGTAAACGGAACGACTCATGAAAGCTTCGAATCTATTTCTGCCTAACTCACTCCAGTATCCGAGTCGCGAATTAGCCTATAGCCCCGCTCACCATGAATGCGGAACCAACTAGGTTTCCTCGGTCTCTTCGCCGTTCTAAAGATAACCCTATAACTTGTTTCACACCAGATCCAAAATGGAAGATGATGATGACCCCTCCCAGCTTTTCTAATGTTTTAAAAAAAATCAATAATATTACAGAAGTCTTTTTTTATAATATTACAAATACAAATTGAAAAATATGCGTTCTCCATAAGTACCTTTCGATTCATATTGTTCCTAAAAGTATAATCTATCACTACCAATATAATGTACTAACGCATAGTAAACAGCTGCAATAAGCTCATATTGCTACATTCATTCTCAGCATCATCTCAAAACTACTCAACCTAGCTTTCTGTCTATCTTATCAGTACCATGTCATACCTGTATATAAACGCCCCATTTAAGTAATAACTAAGGATAAAGAATTAAAAAATAATGAATAAGATCACTGTTACTGAAGAAGTATCACAATGTTGAAAATCTTTTTCGCTGCTTATCAAAGGTTACTGCATCGATATCCCTATATAAGCGTAACATTACTACTAACGTAGACAACCTTGCTCTTATAAACACTTCAGATTATTACGTATACTAAATCTGTTAACAAATTTCTACCTAGTACCACCAACAACGAATATTTCTCATCTAAGCAAAGTCGAAGGCTTTTGCCGACAAAGCCTTCCCCCATTCATCCAAGGTGATTCACTTGCGATCCCATAGAAATTCTTGATCAAATAGCTGGGTTAAATTCGATTTTAAACTTACCAAAGTGTCTTTATAGACCGTAATCCTTTCTTCTCAAATAAGAAGCTCTCTCGGAGAACCAAGATTAGGACCCTCAAGGCCATTACTCTTATTTGACACCACTTTCAAGAGTGTTTGGACTCTATTAACCTCTTATTCTGCAGCTAAGCTTAGCAACCAGTGCAAAATCATGATTAGGACCCATGATCATCACAATCCGAAGAAACACACCCATATGATCTGAGAATGGACTTTCTTGACTTTTAGGACATTTAAGCCGCAATGATTATTACTGTAACTTATTATAACGATGGTTTTCATTCATTCATTTAACACTTCATTTAATAATTTTCTTTATTCCTTTGCCTTTTTTATTTTGATAACGGAACTTGTTGATTCCCTTACTAACCTTTCTTATTCTTATCCCAGAATTTAACTAGAAATCGAAATACTTGATGAGTCCCCTCATAAAAACCTATCACGAAATTGCTTATTATTTACTTCAAATTTCTTACCTTCCCCCTTAATTCCCCCATCCATAAAGTGCGAACGAAATTTTGATCGGAAAATCTGTAAATTTAATAATACGAAAAATCAAATCAACTAGCTTATTCCGTTTGCAATAAAATTATTCAGACTCCGGAAGTGATATAATATAGTGTATTTAAAAGCAACTTAGGACCATTGATTCCTAACTGATTCATTCAAACCTGTGTTTTAGAAGAAATCATGTAAAAAATCCTGCAAAATAGTAAGTTATACTCTAAAATTACCAATGTTTGACTAATATTTAATGTAAAAACTACAGATTGTATGAAAATCTGTAAATCCTATTTTGTAGTTTTATCTTGGGAATACGTAAACAGAGCTAATATATTGTAGATTTGATTTTAGATATGAAACTCGGTTTTAAAGAAAAAAATAAAATAAAATAAAACAAACTGCAAATTCACAGTCTTTTTTCGTAAATTTGAATCTAAGGTAATTGTTATATATCACAAGTAATAATCTGAAATTTAATCGAATATTGGTTTTGTTTCGTATTTTTTACAGTTAAATTTAATTTATATTTGACGCGTCGAAACAATTTTTATAAAAGGATAATTGATTAGCAAATTTGATGAGAATGATGATTAATTTACATTTTATGATGTCTTGAACGAGGTGTACTATAATTAATTTAAATAGTAAAAATATACGTTTCTTAATTAGTGCTTCAAGTTCATCTAAAAGCATGAGTTTAAATAGAAAAGGTCAAACAAAATATGTTTAATCATTGACTAATTACGGCAGGTAAATCCTATGTAATCAATGATATTAGACTTTAATGATCTAAATTTACATAAAAACTTTTAATAGGATTATCGACACTAATGTACTCTGACTAACTTATGATAATTACTATTTTAGTATTGCAATTTTTCTGTTTTAACTAAATGTATATATGTATTTATATGAGTGTGTGTGTGCGTGTAATTATGATTTAAGCATATGATCTGCACGGTATGCGGCAGAACCTGTAATATGCTTAAGTTTCAAACGCATATTCATGCAACGGGGAAAACTGCGGAGAGAAAAAGACAGACACGAGGGTCGCGTAAACCGGCCGCGATCCCAATCAATCACGCGGACAGGGCAGTTGATTGATCAGTGACCGGCTGGAGTCCTTGACCCCAGATACAGTTCGCACGGGTCCGCCTGGCTCGCGATCAGGATGCACCTCGGGCGCGTGTAAACAGGTGCCAAGATCCGGGATATTAGATCGGAGAGCCGCGTAATTATCGCGGCCATTAGCCGGCGGCGCGGTTCCTGCATCAATTATCACCCTGGGAAGCCGGAGGTGTGCCGGGGAGCGTTCCCTCGCCTCCCGCCGCGGTGTCATCCCGTGACGGGCTTGGGAGCCGACGCGACGACTGCATGCCCGCGGGAGGCGCGACGGGGACCTTTCGCCTCCGGGAGCGCCGATCGACTCATGTTTGACTTGATGGCTTCGCGGCCGCTTCGGCGCTCAATATCCGACCGAGTGGATTTGCGATCGCGGGAGGTGATCCCGCGCGACCGCTGACTTTGACGAGGCCAGTCGCTTCTAGCGGATATCGAATTCGAAACGGCTATTATTCGTTTGTTTTTCAAGGCTCTAATTGGGACAAGGTTTCCTCAATTGAATAAGTTTCAATGAAACGAACAATTCCTCTATGATACAGGAATATATATTTCAGCTCTTAAGAAATTTTCTGAATTCTGTCATTTGCAGGAACTGTGAATATTAACAGTTATGGAGTAGTAGAGTATTTGAATATTTGAATATGTAATATTGAAACACTAGCGAGAATCCATTAGACTTCGGCAATTAAACTAGTTTTGCGCTCAACGAGTGCTCATAAAAGATTGATCGAAAATTCGGATAGTTTTGTACGGCACATCCGGCGTGTAATTTTCTTTAGGAATAGGCCAGAAAAAGCACCCAAAAAACATTGACCGATAAATATCCGTCAGTATCGTACTCTGTCTCCTCGTCAAGCTCACGTCGCAGTATGCTTCGCTCGCGGGCATACGCGGTGATTACGAGGGGGAGCGATTAACCGGGCGAGCAATTTCGAGGAATCCCCAGGGCTAAAATAAAAGGGCCCCGGTGATAATCGGCGGAACGCGCATGATTTATCGGGCGATCAGTGCCCGATCCTAACAGCCTCGAAAGAAATTTGCCAGTGACCTTAGCCACTCGCGACGCCGGGGTTGTTAAGGCCGAGTCTTCGAGCAGAAAAGCGCAAGTTACCTCGGATGTGCACGTTCAGAAGTGCAGCTGGGCACGGTGGAACTTTTCAAGCTGCGAAGTTACACTGCCATGGCGCCGCGCTCAAACTTTGCCTGCCAAACTTAAATGTACTTTTTCTTTCATTTTCCGCACGATGTGCACCCTTTTCCTCTCCTGCTCTTTTTTCTTTCGAGACTATCGGCTATCGTGTTTAACTAGTAATCATGATGTACATTTTAAACAGCTTTGTATCGGTGTTTTCCGTGTAACATTAAAATTTACGACCTGTTAAGATGAAAAAGAAGGACCTTTTTTTCGTGATGATGTTATTAGTCTCTGGGTTATTTTATTCAGTTGTCCATTTAACTATTCTTCGCGAACGGAATGACAAAAGTATAAAATGAAAATAAAATCAAGTATCTGCGGAAAGTACAAAGATTATTGTTGTCGGATCTCTGTAATGGATAGTTCCTGAAAGTAAAGTATCGACGAGGTAAAAGTTCCAGATACGTTAAAGGAATTGATGTTTGACCTGAAAGTAAACTTACCTTAGCAACGAATACGACAAAGAATTTGACGATTCTCCTCAAACTTTCAATGTTAACCCTTGGATGTATCGACAAAGTTTTACCTGAATCCATTATTTTATCTGGCATTCAAGACGACATGGAACCCCGAACATTGGCAAAGTGGAAAGAAATCAAAAAATCGCATGCGCAGGGCAGGAAGGGATTGTCGTAAACAAAAAAAAAAGGATCAGTTGGGGAAGATGATAAAGAGAAAAAGAAAGGGATAGAGAGAAAAACGGGGACGGAGATATAGACCACGTGCAGCTCTTAATTTTGTAGCGCCGCGGCCGGCGATGAGCCCGCAATGGCCCCGGGCTAATTAATTCTGCGTATAATTAATGCCCACGCCGACTGGCTATTCGATTTAATTTGACGCTGATTCGAGGGTCGGGGGAGCGAATGCTCTTCGCGCACGCACCGTGAAATATACGAATCTCCCGAATGAGAAACACACAAGTTTTCGTACAGGGCGAGGGCAGGTGATAAGTTGGCAAGCTGAGTTGTACGGTTTTTTGACGTGATTTTAATTGATTCCCGTATAGTTCCTGCGCGAATTGAACAACGGCAAGATTGTGGGAAGGGCACAATGCGCCTCGAGTGAATAACGCATTAAACTCTTTTAAGCTGCAGATTATCGTTGAGTAGTAAAAAAGGAAGACAAAACGTTCAGGGATAAATGTATTAACCTTCTCGAGATAATACAGCAGAATGCGATTTAAAATTGCAAGACAATGGTGTACAAATTTTAAACTAAAACGTAGAGAGTTCCGTTGAAAAGGCGCTTTTCACGGAGCTTTGTCAATTTTTAGAAGTAGGTGAAACGTCTCGTTCAATTCCAATAGAAATTATAATGATCCGAGCACACTGACCGAGTAGATGAAAAAGTACACCAGCGGACATTTGCAATATTAAAGCCGAAATGGCTGTCGGCCAAAATCGTTGCATCCTAAAGCGAACTACTTTTACGATTGGCCATTAACGATGTCGTTTTCGGTCGGCGCTTGAAAGTGTCCCGAGCGAGTGAACATTAGAAGTTCAGTGACCCGCTTTTATGCGGGTCGCGCTTCCTTTCGGATGGGCCTTTTTCCCTAAAAAGTTTGATTGCCAAACCATACGGCCGCAGACGCGATTAATCGGCCGTTGCGTCGCCGGTGCCTTACACCGTAGCGGGCCTTGTCTAATTGATGGGAAAATGTGTCCGAAAGGTCTTTCGAAGGGCGAAAAGTGAAATCGGTCGCGCTCCCCGCAGTTAATATAAAAGCATCATAAATTGAAAGAGGGAAAAAGAAAGAAGAAATCCGGCCCGTTTGGGGCTTTATGACACAATAAAGAATGAAATTGTAAAAAATTACAAGACATTACACGCGATGTAGAGCGTTATACGATTATAGGAGCGCGAAGCCGCGGCGTTAGCCTTTTTTACGCCACTTCCATCAGGCTTCAATTTGCATTTTTAAGATTAGTCCATCGGCTCCTCTTCCTTGACCGCGTTCGCGTCGCAGGGGATTAATTTGCATCGAGCCGGTCCCTTCTGGAAGAGCTCTTAAGACCCGGCCGAATAAGGCCATAAAAGAACCCGGCATTCCTTTCAAATGCAATCTCGCGCGCCGCAGGAAAGGAACAGCGCGATAGATCTGGTGAAATTCGCTGGGAATCGAGGCCGGCCGAGAGCCCGGGAGATAAGGCCCAAGGTGCACGCGTTCTTCGGTAATTAAGACCTCGAGCGCGGTCCATTGGCTTATCGGATGTCGCTTATGGCCCGACGGGATACGTATATACGTACACTCGGGCGGCGGCTCGCTCCCCGTTACACGCGCGCCGCCCGACACGTAGAATAGACGCCGAGTTTTTGGAGTGCGCGAGTATTGAGCGATCGGGGCCTCGATAGTGGAAGACCGATGGGAATACTAAGGAGCTTGCCACGTCGGCTCTCCTCACCTGGGCCGAGGCAGATAAGCCGGGACGAGGCGGAGGCGGCAATCGCCCGATTAATTAGCCCTCTTTATTTGCGGCCCGGGGATCTCCGATACTAATTTCGGCTATTCCCCGGTGTTTAACGGGAATTCCTCTCGCCCCGCGCGCGTAATAAATCACGCGATGTTATAAAACCCGGGCGCGAAGCGGATCACTTTTTCACTTTTGTTTTTTTTAGCAGAAAAAAAAAAGGCACCGACGGGCCGCCGTCGAAGGCGAATATAATCGGGCGCGAGGAGCTGAGACCTCGAATCTCCAGTTGCAGGGGAAGAAAGGCAAGAAAGCGCCGCGGCTGTCTGAAATCCCGGAAGGAGGAGACAAGGAGCCCGAAAAGGGGTTCCCGAGTGCAGTGTCAGCGACACGCGAGACGTATATGCGCCCGCGCGCGAGAGCTTCGACATCGTTATCGCGTCCGATTACAAGCCCTGAGTGCAGCTCGGCCGGGGCTGCCACAGCTAGATGGCCAGTCGGGAACAGCGGCCTTCTTTCCCCGCCTGCGCTGACCCGCGCCGCCGGGGGAGGGTGGAGGAGGAGGAAAAGGGCCGTTTCGGCGGGCTCTTTTTATTGGAGCGCGGGTGATAGCGGGGTCACTTAACATTCCCGCGCGGCCCGATGGAAAACAGCGTGTTTTAATCTATGCCCGTGTGAGTGACGTTGATAAGTGAATAAAGCAAAAGCGACCGCGCGCCCGCCCGCACAAGGACTTAATTAAGTTTTGATTAAAGCCGTTTAATTCTGAAGTGAGCTGCGCAGGGAGCGAATTAAACACTGTTCCACTTCCATTCCATTGGGAGTACGCGATTTGCGCAAACGTCAAACGCGAATCTCGATAAATCAACTGAATCTTTTTCCGCCACTGACGGATTATTTTGCTTTTTTTTTTAAATCTTGTATCTTGCATTGTTTCGGTAAACACGTCTATTGCAAAGGTGTAAATTGAACAGTGTACAAGACAACTTAAGAGTTTTCCATTTAAATTTCTTCCAATCAACTGACATTTGATAGAAACTTAATTGGCAAAAACAGTTAAGATTTCAATAATTAGTTGGATTTTTAAGCTTTATTTTTCTTTCGAGGAGTTTCAGTTGAAAATCTGCAACAAGCTATTCAAAAGGAATAAAATGCAAGGAAGATTCATTGAATATTTGTTTATTCTTGTGCAGGTCTTACATGAATATTATTTACCCCAGAATATAAAACTTTCGGTGCATAATACGAGAGAAACATTAGTTATACTTTATAATATCTAATTCTTTACATCGTGGCATCACAAATAATAATTTTATAAAATTTATATTAATTAACTTTAAAAGCCTTATTGTATTTATAATTGAATAATGTCAGACAGTAATTACTCAAATAGCTAGTGGTAATGTATGAAATAATGAAACTCGTATAAATGACGTAAATCTAGAATGTGGCTGTTTTAAAAATGTCTAAATACTTTCGTAAAAAATTGATATCCTTAGCATCGCGTTTTCGAGTGCTTTTTGTACATATAAAGCACACAGATCTTTGAACTAAAAAGAGCCGATAATTCTGACGTTTGCGACTAATTAATATCCGAAAACCAGTTATAAGTTTGCAGAGGGAATGCGGTTCTTTGCCTGGTAAATATAATATATATATATATTGAGTTACAGGGTTATCTGGCGAGGTAATATCCTGCATCGGCGTGAGGAGGCGATCCTCAATTACATATCAACACGATATCAGCGGCAAGCCGACAAGCCATTCATAATTAATCGCATCCCAGGCGAGCGTGCGCTTAAGCGCCGCGACAGGTCTAGACGGTCGGAAATGAATGATCGCGGCCGAGGATCCTCCGGGCGCGCCCCTCGCGGAAATGAAGGTATTCGCGGGGGCCCGGGAGCACAAACACCCGGCGCCGGGGCGTGTGCGCACAATCCCCGGACACGGGGCGTAATGCGGTCCCCGAGGAGGCCGGCCCTTAAACGCGGATCGGCCCCGCTTCCGGGCGGCGGAGGCGCCCATGGCCGCCGGCCGGCCATCACGCGCCCCCGCACCTAGGCGTTACGGCGCGTCCGGTGTCAAATGGCGGGGGCCGGCCTATTAGGTTATTACGCGCACGCATCCCTGGCCAGGCGTCCGGTCTCCCGGAACGCTCGGCTCCGCGCTTTCTGGGCCAGGGGGGAAAATCAATTTTTTTGTTCCCATTGGCTCGTACGCCCAGGGCGCCGCCCGGCCGATCCGCTTTACGCCCTCTAGCGTCGCCCGGGCTTTACGCGCGGCTTTCCTTTTTACGCGGAGGCCGATAAAGGCGCGGTTATTTCCTTAGCTCTGGAATTGTTTACCAGTGGCCATCGCGCGCCCCGCCTCGCTTTATACGTCGCGATGATTTCTCAGGCCCGGCGCCCGAGTTATGCGCCGCCCTGCACCCGTTCCCTCTATACACGTATATATACATTCTCTTTCGATTGCATTTGTTTGCGCGAGAATTCGCTCCCCGCATTATATTGCAAGCGTATATATAAGACAAATATAAGAAAAATACCCCTTTTGCTATTTTCGTTCTAAATGAAATTGCTTGTTTTTAAGTCAATGTCGCCGCTTCTGATTCTTTGTATCGGTTATTTTCTTCCGAACAATAAGTATAACTTAACAAAAATACCCTCTGTATATGAAGCAGTATCAAAGTTTGGAACGAAAAATAAAAAATTTCCAGGATTGAATACAAAACTTGACTGTGTGTATTGAGCATGTCGCGGAACATACGTATACTACTACTTTCATTCTGTTTTATATAAAATTTAATGAAAAAAGTAAGAAGAAGAAATTTCATCAAGTGTCTATATCCCTACACAACTTTAAGTTATTGAGAATTTAAGGGACTCACTCAATAAATGACTAATACACGCATTCATTATATACACAAATCTTCCTATAATAAACGAGGGTATTCTAAATCTACATGTATTTCTTGATATATTGTCTAAGCTGTTTTCTAAAATAATATCGTGAAACTTAATACTTTCCTATAAGCTGATATAAATAAAACTTGAAAGCTTCAATAAAAAAAATGGCTAATATAATAATTTAAAGATTAAAGAAAGTGCAATATACGCTTATACAAAATTCACGTGTACCGCACAGAATACATTGAATGCACAATTGAAAATAAAGTCAATCTGCAAAGTGCGAAGTCAAAATAACGCGGATTTTTCAAAGTCGAAATGATCGTCCGCGGCCGGTGAGGGCCGTCGCGCAATCCCGGCCCTGAGCTATTGCATATATGGTCGATCGAGCAACACGCGGGGCAATCGCGGATAATGTATGCGCGGCCGGGACTGCAGCCTAGCGGCCCCGGGCCGGCGCCAATTTACGAGAACTCGGGCGCGCAGATGGGCCGCGATCTAATCCTGACGAATCGCGTTTGTTTGTTATAAACGTCGCGTCATTTATGCGCCGGGGCCGCCCGGCCCGTTCGGATCCCCATAACCCTGATGAGTTTTCGAGGAGACGCGCACCCCAACCGGCCCGTTATATATACCCCGCCGCGTGTTTTACGCCCCCGGGTGTGGGGGGAAATTCGGGGCGCCGGGCTAAAACTGTAATGCGCGCGGGGGGAGGGAGGGACAGGCGGCGATGTCCGCGGGGCGATTTCGCCGCAGTCGATATCTTTCCCGGCGCGCGAGTTTATTCGAAACGGCCGGCGATTCGAATGGCGCGGGCCGGCCCATCGCGCGGGCCCTGCAGCCCGGCGCGCGCCATTTTGACGATCGCCGGAAGATAATAAATCCGCCGGCAACGCCCGGGATACGGATCCGCGATTCGGTATCGTTTAGCCCGGATTATGAAAGGTTAACGCGTGTAATTAAACATTTAAATTTAGTGTGCGCGTTTTATGCAATGAAAGCCTTCCTGTGAGTTATTATCCGATTAGCATTAAGCTACATAAACGAGCGATTTCATCGGCAATTTCGTTACTCTGTTCATATTATATGGCTGAGAATGCAGCAGGAATGAATTTATTTCGTTATTAACTTAAACCTTTTTCCAATTTTTATTGACAATCATTATATGTCTTATTACTTTTTGTGGTATGCATTTAACTCGTGTATCGTATATCCTCCCGATTAGCGATGGTACGAGCTGTTTCCTGATATTGTGACAGATACAATGTTCAAATCATGTAATCGTATATTGATAGTTTGTATCCATTAAATGATATGTTCAAAGAAATCGGCCTTTTTACAAAATAATTTGTCACATCGAATTTACTTATGATATAAACTTTTCAAATACTATTGTATAGTTATACAAAACTTGAAATTATTTAAAAGAGGTTTTGCGCAACATTTTATAAAATTTAGAATATGTATAAAATTGTTGTAGAAATGTTATTTGATTTAAATATTTTTTTTAAAAATATAGTATAGTTTGAACTTTAAATACCTAAAAACAAACTTTTTATAAAATTATTTTGCACCTGTTTCACCCTGAATCAGTTCGTGTTTAATCATTTTTTCTCATCCTTTTTTTTGATTACGACATTATAACCGCGTATGATCAGTACTCATCACGATTTCACAAACAACATACTGTAATACGTACAAGGTAAACAACTGAAACAAATGCAATTCCCCAGGAAATGGCGAACGAACAATCGAGAAAAAAACGGGTCCACTTACAGTCGATTGCAGATCGAGCGGGAAATTTCATCAGCGAGCGAGGGAAAACCACCGTCATGCCCAATGCCGCTGATCATCGCCATTAATTAAAGAATAATTTCCCGTCCGAGTGACATACTCGACCTCGTCGGCGGGCCATCGACATTATTGCGTTTCGCGGGCTGCTGCGCAACTGTAATAAAAACAAATATACGCGCTCGTCGCTCGAGAAAAATGGTCAACTTTTTTAATAACACTCGCGGGCGAGTGCATTGTTCTTGGGCTATGTGGCGCGAAACCCATTCGAATTAATAGAGCCAGCGAGGCGCGCCGCGAAATCGACGGATCGCATTCGCAGAGGTGCACGCGGGGTATATATATATATGTATACCTGTAGCGCCCAAGCGCTTGCAGCGTCGATGACAATGACGGAAGGACGGCCGCGCGCCCCACGAGAAAGGGGTAAAAGTTTGCCGGATGGATGGGTATAGGTAGGGGTATATACGGAGCCCGACGTGGATACTCTACTGAGCTGAACGGGCCTCGGGTGCAGCTACGGTACTTCGTTTGCCAGGAGTTTGCAGCACTGGAACGATTCCATTTTTTTGCAACATTCATCAGCGGACGGGCCGAGGGCATTTAATTAAAAGGAAAAGATACTCGAGAGCTACTGCAAATGGAAATGGGCGTTTCGAAAACTGACAGGCTCGCCAAATTAGTTTACTGCATCAATTTTATAGATAATAATTTTGCTGTTTTTCCTCTATATTGAAAATAGTTTTGCTTCCTTTTAACAAAAAATGTATAGATTATGGAAATATCGGCTGTGTTCTTATAAAACTAAGATACAAATTGAAATATAATTCTTATTTCATTTTCATTTTCGTATTAATAAAGTAATTAACAGTTGTGCTGTAGCTTAATATATGCTATATTTATGATATAAAAAGAACAGCTATATAATTTCAAGTAAAAGTATATTACCCTACATTAATAAGAAGATGATCTGTCCCTTCCTAATAACTTTTTAAACATATTGAATTAACTGCAATAGTTTTAAATTATTATAGCTTTCAATCTTCTAAGTAATTTAACTCGCATCTGTTATTATAGTTTAGAAATAAAAAATTGAAAAAGTCGCAAAATGGTTATAAGACTACAAAAATATTATTAGCAATTAATAGATTATTAACCATTTATATGCTCTAATATAATTCAAAGCATAATGATAGAGGTCCATGCAATTATTTTTGCCCATTCGTATATGTTTTCAATTGAGAAAATAATAAACGTTTATGTCCTGATAAGCCTATAGAGTGACCGCAGCATGATAACTGATTTTATACAGCAATTTTCAACGATATTTTATAAAAGAAAGTCTATTGTGAGATTTAACATTGAAATCTATCATTTATTAGATAACATTTAAGTATTATATATCTGTAAAATGTTTTTTCAATGATTTGCATAGGTTTTGGGAGATAAAATTTTATAGCAGTCATTGTCGAACAGATAGGCAGCATAGCGGGGTCAAAGTAAATACACGGTATTGTATAATTCTAAATAATTACAGGAGTCGTGCCATTGAACGGAGTCCATTATAACGTGAAAAGTAAATAAATTCAAATCGATGCGCTATTCAGCAAAGGCCTCTAAAGCCCAGGACAATTAAATCAGCGAGATATTTCACACAGTTACACAAGTGTGCCCTTTCCCATGAAAACCGCATTCAGAAGCATGCGCACGAGGGGGGGACGTTTCCACGAGGTCTCTCCAACTTTAGATCAGCGGCCCGAGCGATAATCTTTGCGATTGATATTTAAATGCGCGGGGGCCCGCAGCCTCCCCCGGCATTCCCACATTGGTGAATTCGGCCGTGGCATCGGGGGCGCTAAATCAAACAGCGCGAAAGCCCCCGACAATGGGCGCCCAGTCAAAACACCTCGAGCCTCGCGGGAAGTCGAAGACGCGCACGTGAGCCCGTGGAAATCGGGCGCATCGGGAAAAAGGCACGCGCGCCTGCGACCGCGGCGATATATATAAACCCCGAAAATCCGAGGCGGCGTCCCCTGTCCCCCCCTGGCACAAAGCCCCGCACCGATACGGACGTGCACATGTGCATCATATACGCGGGGGCCGGATGCACAATGGCGTCGCGACACTCGAGCCCGATTGCCAATCCGAAAGACACGGCCGCGTGCGTTACGGTCTCGGGGATAACGAGGCCGCGGCGGCTCGCGCCGGCCTTTCATCAGGCATTATATTTCCCCGCCCGTAAACCGTACTCCCGCCGAATTATTAGCGGGCGGATGCGACCCTCGCGGCTGGGCAAAAAAAAAGGGAGATATCAATTAACGGGGGGCGGGAGGTAGGTGCGAGGAGGGCCGAGGAAGGCCGCTGTTTGTAACGGCCATTGTTTCTCCTCCGCTGTTGGGGCGTCGAGTCCCGCGTGGGCCGGCCGTAAAACGGCGCCCTATATATAACCCCGTGGATCCCCGCGGGTGAATTGACCCTGCGACGGCGGGATTATTTTCGAGCAGGCGCGCGGGTGTTATGCGCGTGCGATCGGTATAGGCGTATGGGGCGGCTCGCCGTTACCGGCCGCGTTTCATCGTCGCGGGACAACTTTTATAGATTTTGGCCCCGGCGCCTCAGGTTCACTCGGATTCTGTTATTGACAGAGCGTTTTATCGGGGACGGGCCCGCGCACCGAGGAGTTTATATGGCGACTTGTGCGTTATATATTAGCCGGACTGCCGAGCCGTTAAGCCTAATTACGCATTCTGGGACAATAAAGGCGCGATATTGCCTCCGGCTCTTTCTAAAATTAAGCTCTTGATCTTTATTAGCCAATTTCGAGTGCATTGTTCCTCCTGTATGTGGATATGGCTAATTACAAAATTCGCAATCAAGAATTTTTAAGTGCGTGTCCTTATCGATTACTGTAAATTCTCGAACACAATGCTATTGATATTAATGGTCAATAATAATGATTGGCAATGTTATTTACGCAGAGGATACAGATGTCATTCACGTTACAGAAATACCTTTTTGCTGATTGTATCGCAGTCTCTATGGTAGAAAATTGACCAGTTTTTATTCAAAACATGTTAATCAGAATTTGCCTTTCAAGCATCATTTCCTTAATAACTATTATCAAAAAATACCAAAGATTTCTTCCAAGGATTTGAAAATTTTGACAGATATAATTTTAACAACTCGATAAATTAGTCTTTATGTTAAGGTTAATATAATATTCATATTCCGATCGCGTCCCATATGAATTACAATCGAATGAACTTTTATACAAGTGGAATTCTCGTCCCCGCATAAACCAAAGTAATAATAATTGGAATAAATTATAACATTAACAACCAATCTGGCACATCTGAGTCATAAAATAATGATGTCCGTTAGAATATCCACAGAATCTATACACAATTTCGCATGAATAAATACAATCTTCGGTAAAATCGTCACTTAAACCCGGACGCTTACAAGTACGCATATAAATTACACGCATGTAGAATTGATCAAACACATGGCATTTGTTCAATTCACGATTTACAGATGTTTTCTAATCCAAAGTAATCGGGCACAGTGCGAAGAGCGCGGGATATAAAGTACATATAATTTTCTACGCGGTCGCTCTTGCGGGGGCTCATTGCAATAAATCGTGAGATTCTCTCATTCAGCCGAGTGCTTTGACACCGCGATCGCTGTCATGTATACAGAGGGAGGGGCCATAGGGTTGGCCGACGCGGCGCGCGGGAGCAGCTGTCGCGCGGATGTACATAAGCCCCTCACCTGGGCTTTTTACGAGCTCCAAGTGCATCCAAGGGCCTTCCTTCCTTTTTTTTTTCAACTCGCCGCGTGTTTTTTCCCCCCTTTCGGGGCCTCGCCGGGGTATAGCCCGACCGCTTTGTAAACATTTTAATTCGGGGGGCGGGATTTATCGGAGTATTAGGTGGATTGCCCGCCCGAGCCCTGGGATCAAAAAGCCGAGGAGTGGACGCGTGCGCCGAGCCGTTACCGCGGACCGCGGGGCCAATTAGCCGGCATTATACAGGCACGCGTCCGCGCACATCGCGTGGAAATATGTAAACGAAACACTTGCCCCCGCCTTAATATTTGCATAGCCCGGCCGTATTATAAAGTACGAGTCCGCGCGCGCCGTCGTCTTTTTCCGGGTTCTCGCGCGAGGCGGCACCAGCTGCGAGTGCCCTTATTACGGCTTAATGACATCTTGCGCGATGTACTTCCAAGTATAGTTAACTCGTTAAGCCCCTCGGCATTATTTTGCGCGTGTATATATATATATATACACACACAGACTGGCGGAATCGATTTTTTTTTCTTTTTTACGACTTATGGCGCTTGAAAGGCGAAGCGTTCGTTTCCTTTTTTTTTTTGAGGCTACCCCGCGCGACGATCGATTCGCAGCTCGCGTATATATTTATATATATCTATATACGTATACGTATAGCCGAGGGCCTCTTTTTATTATTTTTTCTTCCCGCGAAGGCGCGCCTAACCCTGCGATGCGCGCGGCAGGAGCAATTATACCCTTTTATGCCGGTACGGCGAATCGCCCGGGGGAACGCTCATTACCTCTTGCACGCAATTACGCAAACATATGGCAAATCAAAGAGTGGGCGAGTATTACGCGGAGGCCGCGGAGCCTCGGGGCCGAATAAGAGGGCTCCTTTTTTTTTTTTTTGAGCGTCTCCCAGCGCCACCCCTGACGGCGGCGCATCCTGTGGCGGCGGGAACATTTATCCCCGAGGCTTATACATACTCCTTGGCAAAGAGGGTCGGACCTCACTCTTTGATCCTTTGCGGCCCCGGGGCCGCTTGATTTCGGGGGGAGGCCTGCTTCTTTCCCCCGGCCGAGTGCGTGCGTCTGTGTGTGTGTGTGTGTACGTACTCCGGATGCAAAATTGATTACGACCGAATGTCCTTTAAGCGAAACTCGATTCCCCATTTCCCCGGTTACGCTTGTGCGCCGATCCCCCGGGGAGGCCGCGCGGGCTTTTGGCCGCCGCCGTCGCATCTCCAGAGGGGAATTGTTATGCATTGTTTAGGAAAATGTCCGATTAGTTTTATCAGACGGGCAGAGGTTTCGACCCCCCGAGATACTGCGAGCTAATTCGATTGCGGTATGTTGTTGGGCACTATAAATTAGTGGTCTGGTAATTCCTAGTGAGATTCTCAATGCGTGCGGGAATTATATTAGTCGTGTACGCTGCGCGTAATAGTAACGCGACTGTATATACGCACACGAGAAAGTTATCCGTTGAAGAAGAAAAAAAAAATGAAATATTATTCGAAAGCAATTTATTTATGATAAGCATGCAGACCTGCGAGATACTCTCTCGTATTAAATATTAATTTCTCTCGTATACTAAGAGAACCGTTCTCTAAAAGCTATATTAATATTTAGCTGCACTTCTTACTCGATTTGATACTTTCATGAATATTGTTTTATTACAGTGCACATGAGAGAGTGCACCTGCAATATAAGGATTTCAATCGGAATACTACGAGCCCTTGGTATTTAAGATCCATAAAAGGATGCACTTTACAATATATTCCTTTATACTTCTCAAATGCTTTGATCTCAATGAAATCTCGTCCCGAGCACATAATACTCCGTAAGGTAAAAACACTGCGATCCCAGCATTCTGTCATATATATAACATAATATACAGCTGCTGCCGAAAATGTGTGTATATACATATATATAATACTTGCCAGGGTGCGGGGAAAAGGAAAAAAGAAAATTCAATCTTTGCACCGCTTAAAATTAAGTACACATATTAAGCAAAGTAGAAATTTATTCAACTCGATCACTTTCGCCGGCCTCGGCCGCGCCGATAAAACCGCAATATTGTCAAATATTACTTGGCCGGGCCGGCGCGCGGCATGAATAATTCATCGGGCTCTCGCGGCCACTCGTCGGAGTAACTCGCGCCACCGGAGGACCTATACCCCCCGAGCCCGCACCCATCACCGGGCGCACCGGAGCGTCTTAAGCCCGGCGCTCCTTTAACGCGGCGAGTCGCACAGGATCCCGCGGTCGGCCGGACATATAAAGCCCGCGAGGAGATACACGCACGTGTATGTACATATAGGTGCCCGGCAGCTGACTTCTCCCCCGGTTAATCGGGCCCCTGCGATATACGCGTGTGTATGTATATATAGCATACGCGCTAGCGGGTGCGCCCGCGCTGCTTTTCCCCGGGGGAAGACAAAGCCGCGCTGTTTCCCGGGGCCGCACATAGTACGGCCCTTTCAATGCGTACACCCGCGTGTGTGTATGTGTCCGTCATCTCGACCGCGGCCTAATCCTCGAAGACAGGCCGCGGCCGGTGCGCCGCACACGCGTTATATACGTGGATCCGCCTTCGATCCCCGCGGACTCACGGGGAGAGAGCGCGGCCGATTCTTTCGCGCCCCGGCGGGCCGGGATCGGCCGGATATATATACATGCACGCATCGGGCACGTGTACGCATTCTCTACGGTTTTAACTCGCACGCCAAAATATTGTGGCTGCCCGGGTCCTTTGTCCGCGGGTCCACGCGTCTTTTCACCCGTAGGAGGGACGTAATGCGGAGGTTTATTACACGGGCCGTCCGCGGGACCGGAAGCCGCGGATGAAAGGGAGCCTGTCGGCGGGGGATCCATAGCGCCCGGGATCGACGGCTCATTGACAACGACCCCGTATTCCCCGGGCACACGATGGCCGCGTTTCTTCACCGGCTCGGGTTTCCATAGCCGCCCGGATTTCAAGGACCACCGCGTGCGGGCCTACGAGCTCTAGCCTGTATATATGTACACACACGTGCGAGCGAGATCGTGGGTCTTTCAGAAGAGGTGAAACAATCCCGCTCGGATTTTTAGGTTCGGTGTGTATGGAATGACGCGTTAGTGCGCGTTTAAAGAGGTTGTCAATTGTGTATCAAAGCACATTATTATCAAGCGATTCGTTTCACCGCGTAACCCCAGAACCCTAAAACGATCAGTCTCGGCTGGATCTCGTACTCAAACATTTGTGTCCAGTACTAAACTAAAAATTCTTGTCCAAACCTATCGACTTCTTTGCAAATTAAATTATTGTTCCTATTTTCAATATCATGTCTTATTACCATATATTGTTAAAGCATGCGAACTATTTTGTCTGATGTCTTACGATGTAGTGAGTTATATATTATAGTACCAATAATATTACTAGATCATTTATTGAAAATGCAAATATAATTGCTATAATATATGGACAATAGTCGTAATTAAAATTGTAGCAGTTCCGTATTTTTTTAACCTATACCAATGCTGTCCTATAATTAAATGCAGATTTAGAAAATTTTTTACAAAATGCAAAACAATAGTCACGAATGGAAAACCATTATAGTGAACCAAATAATTGTTTATAATATTTCGGTCAATTTTACTTACAATTGTTTCAAATTGTAAAATTATAAAGAACGAGCTGAGTTGTCTAATGTAACGCCATTAAAGGTTTCTAGAAATTTTTAATTATTGATTCGTATCCTGAATTAGTATACACATATACATATATATATGCCATTCTTGTTCTGAACTTGATTGCACATCGTCGCATATTTATTCGTCATATAGACTTATTTCATAAAATTTGATGCAAAAATACATGAAAAAATTAAAGTTCGCTGATTTGTCATAACAGTGAAATTTTTACTTACCAATACCTTCCTTATCATTTGTACATAGGTAATTCGACTCTTCATTATCAACAGGAGATAAGAAAGGTTCTGTACCTTACAACTGTTCGCAAGTTTGCGTACCAATTATCATTATACACAGGGCCTATACCATAAAATATTCTAACACTGTATAATCTACCGTAACCTATAGATGTCATCATGTGCACTGCAACGCATATGGCATTGTAAAATTGGAATCCAAGTCCGAACGTAACCTAACAGTGATAATTGTTGAATACACTTTTCTATTGTATCGTGGAATAAATTTTCAATTCCAGAATGGCTAATAAACATGACAAAAAAGTTAAAGTTTATAAATCTAAAAAGAAACGTGTGCCAGAAAGTAAAATAATCGAAGATCTTCAATCTAAATACGATAATGTAAATAAAAACTACAATAATTTATAGAAATAAATTTAAACACTTTAATTTGACAGGTATTGATCATTTATTAAACAAATATTTCGTTTTATAGATTGATGAGTCAAGTATTAAAAAATTTATTGATTTGCCATTGTCAAATCAAACCCTGAAAGGATTAAAAGACAGTGAATTTATTGAACTGACTGATATTCAAAGACAAAGTATTGGATTAGCTCTCAAGGGTAACGATATTTTAGGTGCTGCTAAAACTGGTAGTGGGAAAACATTAGCATTTCTTATTCCAGTAAGTTTACTTCAATATTACTAGACACTTTTTGTTTAAAATCATAATTTTATAATTATAATTTATATGCGATATAAAGGTTTTAGAAATTTTATACAGTAAGCAATGGACAAGACTCGATGGTCTTGGTGCTTTAATTATTACACCAACAAGAGAACTAGCATATCAGATTTATGAGACACTCAGAAAAGTAGGAAGATATCATGAAATATCTGCGGGATTAATTATTGGAGGTAAAGACTTACACTTTGAAAAAAAAAGATTGGATCAATGTAATATTATAATATGTACCCCTGGTCGCTTATTACAACACATGGATGAGAATCCATTATTTGACTGCATAAATATGAAGGTAAATTATAAAAAATTTTGTATAAATACATTTTTACGTACATTGTTATAAACAGAAAACCTTCAAAATATTCTGTAAAACATCAATAATAATATTATACTATAGATTTTAGTTTTGGATGAAGCTGATCGTTGTTTGGATATGGGTTTTGAAAAAACAATGAACTCAATCATTGAAAATTTACCACCAGATAGACAAACTCTGTTATATTCAGCAACACAAACCAAGTAATTTTTTATTTTTTAATAAGTTATCACATCTTATTTTCTTTATTTATTAAAATGATTATAATTTTTTTTAAAGATTCTAACATAAATGGAATACATATTTTTTTATTACTTTTTTAATTATATATTGTGAATACCTTTTAAATTAGGTCTGTAAAAGATTTAGCAAGATTGAGTTTGAGAGATCCACTTTATGTCTCTGTCCATGAACATGCAGTTCATATTACTCCTGAAGGGCTTCAACAAAGTTACATCGTCTGTGAATTGGAGGAAAAAGTATCAATGTTGTGGTCATTTATTCGTAATCATTTAAAACAAAAAATTATTGTATTTTTTTCAAGTTGCAAGGAGGTTTGTGAAACTAAGAAACAAATTTTCAACTAAAAATGAACAATTACCAAAAATATTTTCAATAATGTACTTTCTATAAAATAAATTGAATACTTTTCCAGGTGAAATATATTTTTGAGGCATTTTGTCGTATGAGGCCTGGTGTCAGTCTTTTGTCATTGTATGGAACCTTACATCAACTAAAAAGAATGAGTATTTATGAATCTTTTTGTAAAAAACAGCACGCGGTTTTATTTGCCACTGATATTGCTGCAAGAGGATTAGGTATGTTAATTGATCAGTTATTTTGTATAACACAAATTGCAATGTATTCATTTTGATATTAGATTTCCCTGATGTTAATTGGGTTGTTCAAATGGATTGTCCAGAAGATGTAAATGCATATATTCACAGAGCAGGAAGAACTGCAAGATTTCAAAGAGGAGGAGAGTCATTACTAGTACTCTTACCCAGTGAGGAAAAAATAGTGGATAATCTCAAAGAGCAAAAAATCCCTATTAATTTAATAAAGTACATGATTTCATATTCTTTTGTTGAAGTTTTTATTAGTGTTGTACATCGATTTATTCTTCTATATGTATATTCTTTTTTTGCTAGGATTAATCCAAATAAATTACAGTCACCGCAAAGAAAATTGGAAGCTTTACTTGCCCGAGATGTTGCACTCAAAGAAAGTGCTCAACGAGCTTTTGTTGCTTATGTAAAGTCAGTATTTTTAATGAAAGATAAAAATATATTTAATGTTCATGCATTAAACACAGACGCATTTGCAAGGTATTTCACTCTTGACTTATTATTTATCATTGACTATTATTGATTAAATTTTAAACCTTCGTTTTAATTTTCAAAATTAAAAAATATTTTATTCATATTTTTTAAAGATTCAGTTTAATTGCATATAGTAAAATTACATATAATCAATTTTAATAAAGAACCTCATAAGTTTAACATTTTTTTTGCAGGTCTTTGGGTTTAGCCATTCCTCCAAGGATTCGATTTTTGCAGCGTATGCAAAAAAATTCAAAACGAGATTCCAAATCTAAAAGTCAAGCTAATCCAACAGACAGTCTTCGTAAGAGTCAAACAGATTCTGATGATGAAGAAGAATTAAATAAAGAAATTACAAAAAATGATTATATGGAAGTAGATCCATCTGAAGAAGAAAGTACAAATAAAAATAACGAACAAAGTAAGATGTCAATACAAAAAAATTATCGTTTTGAAAATAGTAAGTCTGAACAATAACTAAATTAAAGTAAAACAAATCAACAATGACTATTTTTACATAATAGATCTATATATATTTCAGTTAACATTAATGATGATGATGATGATGACGATGATGATATATTGACCATAAAAAGAAAAAATATTGAAATTGATGATATTTCGTCAGAAGAAATGGAATCATCAAAATGTAAACAGAAAAAGGCAATAACAAAAGCAGCTATAGCTAAAAAAATTTTGAAAAAGAAAATTGTTCCTAATAAGAAAATTAATTTTAATGATGAAGGCGAGGTATGTTTTTGTTTATAGTTTTTGTATTATTATTATTAGTTTAATTATATGATACTATATTTTACTTTAATTTATAGGAAGTTATTAATCCAACTAAATCAAAAGTGTCAGATTTAGCTAAGCAATACGAAAATGAAGAATCTTCGGGTATAAATATAGAAATGGCAAAACAAGTTTTAAAAGAAGAAGATCGGTTTGATAAACAACGCTTTAGAGAAAAAATTAGAGAAAAACACAGAGAAGAAAAAAGAAAATTAAAAGCACTAAAGAAAGCTGAAAAAGAAGAAAGCGAGAGCGAAGATATAGATTCTAATGAAGATAGTAGCGATTCGTACGAACCAGATTTATCCTGGTTACCAGATCCAGATAAAATCTATGGAAAACGGGAAAAAGTTGATGAAGAATTTAATTCTGATGAACAGGAAGCTGACTGTAGTGATACAGAAAGTGTAGAAGATCAAATTCATCGGTAAATAAAAATTTAGTTTTAATTCGTTACATTACAAATAATTTTCCTAATAAATAACATAAACGAATAAACATAAAAATGCATATGCACATTGTATTATAGGAAGAATAATTATATTCATAATTCAATTAAATGAGAATTCATGATAAATAATAATAAATTTATCCTTGTAATTATAATATTTTTCAAATAAATATAATTCATATTTGCAGACCCACAAAAAGGAAGTTAATCACACAAAATGAACATAAAAAGAAGAAAAGGAAAAGATTACCTTCATTTGATAACGATAATTTGCAAGCTGATGAAGAACTTGCCTTACAACTTTTGCAAAGCTGATGATAACTTTATTTCAGTGTAAATGTTGTATAATAAAATTTTACATAAATACATAAATTCTACACGTTGATTAAATATTTTTTATCTAATACAGTAGACTATGAATATGTATAGATATATTATCATCTTTAATTGCTATTATTTGATATAAATATATTTTTATGTTACTCAACCATTAAATTCGAATAATTACAAATAAAAATGATTATTTTAAAATAAAAGTTTGTTTTTTTTATGCGTGATATATATTGAATATAGATTATTTTGAGCGTTAACAGATAATTAAGAATTTTATTAGTGAATCGTATATTATTATTTTATTATCAATTACCTTGTAATTCAACAAATTTTTGCTAACAATTTGGAGTACAATTTCGCGCGAAATAGTAATAGATAATTACGATAAGTATGCAACTTATGTGTATTTATATGTATATATATACATGCATTGGTTGCATACCTATAAATAGTGCTCGAGCAATCATTATACAGTGTGGGAGCTGAGTTTAAACGACTGCAGAGTGCGGAGCATGCGGAGTGCGAACCAGCCGGAGAAGGAGCATAGCCGCGGAGATTCAGTAGACTGAGGAACTGGGAAATGTGGTTCTAGTCATTCTATATAGTTCGGTAATCTGTACCGAAATTTGGCTGGCAATTGACATAACGTGAGTGCTCACAAGGTCCTTATAGGTGATTGTTAAAATAGATGTTATTTAATAGTTATTTGAAATGAAAACTTATTGTAATCATTATAAAAATACAATTAAAACATTCAATATAATTTTAGACTGAAACCTCAACATGGCAGGAAGGTGTGTATTCAGATATATTCAACCAAAGACTATTGCACCAAAAATGCATTTTCGATGTGCCACTAACAGACCATCAGCTTTTGAAATTCAGCATAAAACTCCGACTATAAAAAAAGTCATGCCAATTCCAAAAGCTCATTATGGAGGTCGTCATACAGTCACTCTTTTGCCAGGTGCTGGTATCGGACCTGAACTAATGAGCTATGTAAAAGAGGTAATATTTCTATTAAAATATTTTAGTGAATGACGAAGTAAACATTTTAATTGTACCATTTTATTTAAAAATTCCATTTTAATAGTAAACATTCAAAATAAATTCAAATATAAACTTATGATTGTTTAGGTGTATAGTCTGATCATTTACTTAAAAATAACCATAAATAGACCATACCAATAATATTACTCAAAATAAACTTTTTTTTTCACTTAAAAGTTCAATAAATAATATCCATTTTCAATAAATAATCTATTCATTTAAGTAGCAAGTGAAATTTGATCTTGCAATGTAATGAAAATAATGATTAAAAATTTATACATGTAAAAAACAAATAAAATTATATATAACAACAAATAAGCTTTTAGTATATTTAATGAATATTAAAATAATAAATTACATTCGATTGTTTTTTGTAGATTTTTAAATATGCTGGTGTACCAGTAGATTTTGAAGAAATAGATATTGATCCAAATGCTGACAATAATGATGACTTAAATTATGCTATAACTTCAATTCGTAGAAATGGTGTTGCCTTAAAAGGTAATATTGAAACTCGAAGTAAAGAAGTTGGAGTACTATCTCGTAATGTAGCTTTACGGAACCAGCTAGATCTGTATGTCAATGCTTTACATTGTGTATCATATCCTGGAGTAACTTCACGTCAGAAAAACATTGATGTAGTTATTATAAGACAAAATACAGAAGGAGAGTATGCTATGCTTGAACATGAAAGTGCCAAAGGTGTTGTTGAAAGTATGAAAGTTATTACAAGTTCAAATTCTGAAAGACTTGCTCGATATGCATTTGAGTATGCTAGAAGAAATAACAGAAAGAAGGTATAAGAATCATACATTATTTGAATGTTCAAGTGACATTTTATCAAAATTAGTTTATTATTATAATTATGAATTTAGTCAAAATATAATTTTTATTTTACAATTTTTTAAAATAACTTTTTTGTTCCTGTGTTTTTTCTGTGTAGATCACGACGATTCATAAAGCTAACATTATGAAATTATCAGATGGTCTTTTTCTGGAAACATCCCGAAGAGTTGCCAAAGATTATCCAGATATAACTCTTAATGATATGATTATCGATAATACATGCATGCAATTAGTTGCAAATCCTCATCAATTTGATATGATGTTAACAACAAATTTGTATGGTGCTATTGTTTCAAATGTTGTTTGTGGTCTACTGGGTGGAGCTGGTTTACTATCAGGTAAAAATTATGGGGATCACTATACAATATTTGAACCAGCCACACGTAATACAGGTGCAAGTATAGCTGGAAAGAATATTGCTAATCCAATTGCCATGTTAAATGCATCTGTAGACATGTTGCGTCATCTTGGACATAAAAAGCATGCTGTTCTTATTCAAGACTCCATTAATAAAACTCTGAATGCTGGTATTCAAACTAAAGATGTTGGAGGAAGTGCTACAAGTAGGGAGGTTATAGATAGTGTTTTGAAATTTATTAAAATGTCAAAGTAAAATTAATGACAGCTTTAATAATTTTTATTTTAACTGCATCAGACAGATTTGTGATAACAGTTTACAAAAAATAATTGCAGAAATTTTTATTTTTTTTTATATTAAAATGTAAAGCAACTAATTTTTAAATTTTCGCACAACTCTTTATTACAATTACTATTTTTAAAAGATTATGTTCAAAGTCGTAATATACGTGAATTTACAAAACAGATTTTATTTAAATAAAAAGATTTTTTATAGTATGTATTATATTTAATAGGTTGATATTTCAGCCATACCGATCAATTTTGATAGGACTGGAATTTAACTTTAGTTAATTGAAACTTAAATTATGCCTTTAATGACAATTATTATATGAAACTGCCTTTGTCTCAACATGACAATTGTACATGATATTAGATTATCATAAATACAAACATTATAAATGATTGTAATTGTAAAAAACCATATGAGTATCCGAAACTTATAGTGAAAACTAAGTAAAGTAAAAATGTACATTTATTAGTTTTCAAAAAATGTATATAATGTATTTATTTCCTGTGAATTTATGTTATTTATTGATATTGTACCAATAAAATTTCAAAAACAATATTGTAAGATGTTGAACATCTTATTTATATTAAAATACAATAAAATATGACAACCACAAATATAATTTTTCTCGTTACATAGTTTTCCTGTAATTGTACTAAACTTTTGCTCCTAGTAGTTACCTTTCACTTATTAGTATCTTATCTATCTTATTATTCAATTTAATTGAGATTCAAATCAATATTCAAATACTGTTAATTATTAAATGAAACCACTGAACACGTTTGGATAAGGTCGGGCATTCAGAAATAAATATTTCATTCGTAATTATATGCTAATTATGTCAATTAAATTTGTTTGATAAAATGAAAAAATTGTGTATGATACAGCTAACTTTTTATAAAAATATAAATTAATATCGATTTTTGCTTAATTTTTTATTTTACCTCCAGCCTTTACTCTATACATCAACTACACTTACTATACTTACGTGCAAAATTTGATCAAGGGGTTTAAATAGGTATTTTTTTATAAATTTTATAAAGTTGTAACAATATACCATATTTACCAATCAAAAGTGTAATTAATTATTCAAATAATTGTAATTATTATTTATATGTAGGAGAGAAAAATATCCGAACTATTAATCTTATAGTGGGATATGAAGTTTCCTTCAAAAAAAATTTTAAAGTAAAATTCACATATCAAAATTCGATCATTTTTTTTAATGATGATTAAAATTCAAATGTCAAACTTTACCATTTTACAGATAAATGATAAATAAATTTTTAATAAAGGAAAATATTTTGTTTAATATAGTAAATCTGCGAGTACGGCAAGACAAAAAATGATCAAGCGATTGATTTAAAAACATATTTAAATATATACTAGAAAAGAGCGTTATAATGAGAATAAAATTCGGTTTAAATTAAAGAGTTTAATAAATCGAATCTACGCACCTATCGTTTTATGAATTGTTTGTAAATTGTAATAGATTTTCCGATTTAAATTGAAATTTTCAGTTTTAAAAACTTCAGTGTTACATAAATTTTGAAAAATAGTACAAATGAGCCATCTTAAGTTGAGATTTTCAACTTTCAAAATAATTGTTAATTTTAAGTTATTAAATTATTAATTTGAAATCGTTCAAATATGCATTTGTTTATAATTTTGATTTTAAAATCTTAGGTTAAAAATAAAAGTAGTTATTAATATAAAAACAAAAAATGTATTCTTTACATATTCTATACTTATATTTTTTCCAAAACATTCACAACAATTTTAAACAATAAAAAAAGTGGCATTAATCATTCTTACCTTCGTTTTTACTATTGTTAAATTATTACCAAATTCATTAGAAGTTTGAAACTTCTCAAAACCATTAGAAACCGTTGCTTAAAGTAAGTTGCATATTTGCAGAACTACAGAGTTATTTGTAAAGTTAATTGTAATATCCAAAAAATGAATGATGCTTCAATGACCCGAAAATATCAGATGATTACAAAAAAATGAGAGAATAACGTTAATAATCGAAACAAATAACAATGAATAATAATAATAACATGTGTGTCAATTATTATTTATTTTTAATTTTTAATTATTTTTAATGCTAATAATTATGTTAATAAAAATTTCTCAATGTTATTTGAACAATTATTAAACAAATTTAAAAACATCGGATTCCATTAAAGTCCCTAGTCTTTTTCTAATTGGGGATATAACTTGACATCCAATGAAGTCGATAAAGCAGTGATAAATTTTAGTTCTGCTAATACCTGTTGTTTATTTTGGAATATTTGGTGGCGTCACGATCGATCCAGACTTTCTCTATGGGAAAAAAATAGAATGGCAAAACGTATTTATGCAGCACAATAACAAAGGTTTTGGAAACTTTATGCTTTACCGAGTTTCTTAATTATAAATAAATTGTAAGAGTATCAGCACATAACTACTAGTTTGATATACAAGAAATCGAAGGTCATTCTTCGTAAGTGTAAGTACATCACAAAAAAATTGATAAATTATGAATAACCTTGTATTCTAACCTATATAAATCTAAGATTTGTATATACCTTACAAACAATTTGTAGCAACTTTTACAAAAATAAAAAATTAATATAAGACAAAATATTACTAGTTATTTGGAGTTTTCACTCACAATGGTTTACATTAATTTTTTAACTAGTGGAATATTTCTTTAAGGAATGTACTTATTTTAAAGGTATAAAACATAATTAAAACAATTATATGTCTCTTACTTTTGTAAACTATTTTATCATATAAAAAAATAATTTTCATATAGTTGTTCGTAAGTACAACAAATAATATTAAAAATAATATTATCTTTTAAAAAAACAATTTAAAAATTTTAGTATTTTATACAGTATTCTACGATAAAAATTTGTAATTAATTTTAGGTGTATAATGGCTTCTGCTGGAATGTCACCTCCAGAAGATGATGAACTGACTTTACCAAGAGCGTCCATCAATAAAATGATCAAAGAGATCCTTCCTCATGTGCGAGTTGCCAATGAGTCCCGTGAACTCATCTTAAACTGTTGCACTGAATTCATTCACCTTTTATCATCTGAGGCAAATGACATCTGCAATCAGCAACAAAAGAAAACAATTAATGCTGAACATGTTCTACAAGCTCTTGAAAAATTAGGTTTCAGTGATTACAGTGCAGAAGCAGAAGCTGTTTTACGAGATTGTAAAGCTGTTGCAGCTAAACGCAGAAGACAAAGTACACGATTAGAAAATTTAGGCATTCCTGAAGAGGAATTATTACGTCAACAACAAGAACTGTTTGCAAAAGCAAGAGAAGAACAAGCTGTTGCAGAACAGATTCAATGGCAACAATTACAAGCAGTTTCACAGATGTCATCAATGATGAATAATGATAATGAACAAGACGATTATTCTTAAATATGTATTATAAATTACTTTCTTACTGTATCATTTAATAGTTTTAGAATTTTTATAATTTAAATAAATGACTTTAATTTAGAAAATATTCTGTACAGTGATAATTTAGTGTATTTATTTGTTGATTAACTATGTAAAAAAAGATTTTAAATAACAAAAAGAAACTATATGCCAATCTAATTCAATGAAGTATTGCAAAATTTTAATAAAGACCACTTATGTTTAATTTATTAAAATAATTTTACCAACTTTTACGTACATAATTGCAATTGTATACTAATTCATAAAAACTTTCTCAAAAAACATAAACTATTTTTTCTACTACAAGAAAAAATTATAGAAAAAAGTGACTATACATTCAAATCCAACACATGGCAGACTATTCAAAATAATAATACCAGACATTGATTATAAATGCTAATCATACATGATTACTTTTTTAAAGATAAAATATAATAAGTATTAATAAATCTTATATTTCATAAAAAAATATTTTACATACTTTTCAGGTGTGTATACTGGTCAAAGAATACAATGGTTCCATGCAATGATTCAAGGCATTAATCTGCCATATTCAGAAGAAAGATGACTCTTTTTGATAGCTTCCATTACTTTTAAAACATAATGGTACCTAAAAAACAAAACTAATTAATATTACTTTTATGAATAAGATTACTTTGTCTAATTATTTTGAGATTGCCTATTAAAAAAATAGAAGACTTAAAGCTACCAGTTCTTTTCAGTCAAGTTAGAAGGAGTCATTGCAATTCTAGTAATACCATGTATTTTTTTTCTTAATTTGTCTATCAACTGTACTTCGTCTTCATGAAACATTGATTCCCCTAATAAAATGATATTAATATGATTAAAAAACTGTTTATATCAGTTGTTAGTTAAATATATACATATATAAAATAGTTTATCTCACTATCTTTTAAAATTAAAGGAATAAGATATAAGTTTAATTGATTGTCTGTAGGACTAAAGCTCATATCCAGACCACTATGGATCTGTAATCTAGAAGAAGCAAAAGTTTTCTTATAAAACTCCTGAAAAAAAACAAAACAATGATTTCCCTTTAATGCAAGTAAAATAAATATTTATATACTGACTTTCATCATTTCTATATTACTTGGCATGAAATCTTGTACTTCTGCTTTATTATGTAAAAATAAAATATGTGGATAATATTCTACATAATCTTGATCCATGGTAGTTGTTGAAGATGGTTTTAACATTTCTGCTGCTTGAAGAAATCTTTACAAATTAAAAAATGATTAATTAATGTCAAAATATATTTTGAAATATCTCTTTGTTACAACAATTTACCAACTGTTACACTTTTAAATTGCATACTTATATAATTACTTGTATAGAAACCCTTAATTTTATTTGATTTATTATCAAGTGGTAATAAATAAGTATTCAATTAAAATAAAGCATGTTATTATATTAGGTTATATTTATTATCTTACCTTATTAAATTTGGATCCACAAACCAGTCTTGAACAAAAATAATTACATGACAAACTGAAAAAAGAAAGGCTAAAAACTGTAAAGACTGCAATTCTAAATTTGATTCATTGCCAATAAAATCACTAGCATTTTTCTTCTGATCGAAAGAAGATGAATAATCAACCATAGACCCAGATAAAATTGGCTGAGTGTCCAAATAAATTACTCTGTTCTTCGTAATATAGAAATCTATACCACTTGTACAATTAGTACCACTTTCATGATGTGACAATCCTTGAACAGGAAATATATCAGGCCTAAAATAAATATGCACTTCAACAAAAACTATTTTATAAAACGCTAATCTTCAACTTTAAAAAATAAATAATAAATATTTCATTTTCAATAATTAACATCTAAATTATTAATCTCAACTAATTGGAACATAATATTTACATATAATTAGAAGTCAGAAGTGACATTATTGTTGATTTTCCAACTCCTTGGGCACCCACACAGCCAATTACTAAAAAATCTTGTTGATCAGATAAATAATCTAATGGACTTTCACACAGTTGTATATTTTCATCCATAAATTTGATACAATTGTTTAATTCTGGACATGGTGTCAAAACAGCTCTTGCTATAAAAATATTAATATATATTACACGATTCAAAAATAAAAATTTTAAATTGAATTGTTATAATAGATTTTAACATATTTATTTACTATCAATTGTTTTGGTTAAAATAGTTGAATGACCATCAGATTCTTTTCTATAGAACAAAGAATATATTTACATAAATAATTATTGATTACTTAAAAAACTAATAAAATAATTTTATCGATATTAATCATTACTTATTTCCATTTCGCTGACTAGGAGACACTGCTCTACTTTCACCTTCTCTAGTTTTTAAGATAAATGTTGGTCGATCCATAACTTTTATGAGTGCCCTTCCTTCCCCATCTTTTCCTTCCACATCTTTAGTCAATATAGGAATCATCTTTTTTGAATTCATGTTAAATTTTACAGTCTACATAAATTAAAATTCTGGAGAATTGCTCATTACGTTTTTGTTAATCTATAAATTAAATAAAAAAAATGTTAAAGCATTAATTTTGATTAGCAATAATAATAAAAATGTGATAAATTGCAGAAAAAAATAGTTAATAAAGAAATCAATTTCGATATTTACAAATTCTTCATAAAATATAAAATTGATATGTATTGTAAAAAATTAAAAAATGAATAAATTGTTATTTCGTCCTTTCGTCGAGTCTTATATCGTATAAAAATTAAAAAGTATAATGGTTTACATTTTAAGGTTATGTTTACGAGAGATATAAAAGTGTCAAGCTTAAAGTATATCAAGTATTTCAGAATTTAACATAATATTCAAGATTTTGTAGACATCATATATTAAGCTACTTAACAATTTAAAAATAAAATATTATTACAAGCAAAACCATATTGTGCATACAGTGTAAATATATTATTACGACGAATTGACTTATTACCTTCCTGTGGCACATCGAGTTCGTGGCTAGAGTTCAACCCGAATTACCCGCGTACGTTTGATGCAGATTGGTCAGATTCGTGTGTTCTACCGTAAATTATAGCCTATTTATTGGCTAAGAAGCTTCGAATGTTCGCTTACGCAAGAACTTATAATAGTAATATTTATTATAATAAAGGTTTAAGAAACATAAAAAACTAAACGAAATTCTAGAAATAATAAGTACACAAACATTAAGATTATAAAAATTCTTAAATATATAAATATCTGATTTCTGCCTACACTTAATTGTATCAGAGATGAATTATTTTTAATTTGAACTGAACTTATACTTCCTGATTGTTTGAGAGAATTACAAGTATTAAGTATATAGATATTTCAATTATCGAAAGAAATTTAAGTTTTTTCAATAAATGCTTTATATTAAAAACTTCTATTTATGTAGTATCCTTATAAGTAGAATATAAGCATTGATGTAGTTGAACAAATTTACTAATAAATTTGAATAATACCGCTACGAACATTAGAATAGTTTAAGATTTAAGTTAAAATTGGAAATGAATAGAATGAATTCGATTGCTGCGGCTCTTTTGATTTGTAACAAGCGTGTGAAAATGATGCTATCTGGTTCGAATTTGCCGGGACAAGTTATCGCGACTGACGGCAACGGCTCTCGTGCTTTTATCACATGCCGCGGCGATTGGGCAAAGTTAACCGGGCGCTCAGCTTACCGCGGCTCCAATAAGAATGGCCGCCGCACTGAAAAGGAACGTCGGGGCTCTGCAGCCGGTCCTCGGCAAGCCAAATTATCCGCCAACGAGCAGCAGACCTAGGTAAGATCCTCGGCAATCGGCTTGCGGCAACTACGCCGCAGCTCGAGCAACGCGGCAACTCGCGAACCCGATCCTGTCTCCACGACCTCCGCAATGGCCTTGCTCTTTTTCTCCCTATTGACCAACAATAAAGACTTTCCGCTATGTGCGTAGTCCGCCCTGGTGACTCGACGATCTGATTACTTTTATTTATTCCCGCCATGTAGATGCTTTACGCGTTCGAGCGCGCGCCAAAGTATCAGCGAAGGATGGTTCAGCAAACTCCAAGTACGAAAAATCGAGCCGACCAAAGAGTCGCACTCGAGGATGCTTTCAGACAAGCAGGTCATCTATGCGCTCCATACGCACAACATCCGCCCTGACTCTTTCGACAAGTACTTGGAAAATTAGTAAGTGTTGCGTGGGGTCTACGCACACTGATGCGCACGAGAGACACTATTATTTAGTTCGTAAAAAATTCGGCACTTTTCAAACAATTAGTTTCCGTTTATATAATTGATTAAAGTTATAAGAATTTTTCTCAGCGATGTTTTTGAAACAAATTAAAATTTATTATTAATAAAAAATTTCAGTTAATACTCATAAACATATTTTGTATCGTAATAACAGCTTTAATTAGAAAAATTTGAAAATTATTTTAAACTTAATTCAATTTTTAAATAATAATTGTTGAATTAAGTCAGATAAAATTAATGTAATAAAAGGATATTTTTACGAATTTTCAGTGCTAAAAATGTCGATCACATTCACTCTAAAAAGAAAGATTTGAATCTGGAATTGGTTGGATCTTGGACTGTAGAAGTTGGAGACTTAGATCAAGCACTTCACTTGTGGCAGTACAGTAAAGGATTCAAAAACATTGACAGAGCTCAAGCACTACTTACTGATGACGATGTAAATACTCGATCAATTTTAATCTACAGAAACTTTCGTTTCTTTTATAAATCAGTTATTAGATGCCAAAATCTTTGATGGTTAAGCTAGACATAAAAAAAATTTAATATTCAATCTCAGCAGTTTTAAGTTCCACAAATATATAGATCTTAAAATAATATAACTGTGATATAACTGGATTGATCTACACCATTGAATCACATGAAAATAGTTTGTTTTATATTTAAAATATTTCTGGACTTATTTTCTATTGCAGTCTTATCAAAAACTTCTCAAGGAACGTGGAAATTACTTAAGGTCGCGGCATTTACAATATCTATTAGCGTTTAGTTACTGGCCTCCTATAGAAACAAGAACTGGCAAAAATTTATATGAAGTTAGAAGCTACAGTTTACATCCAGGAACAATGATTGAATGGGGAAACAACTGGGCTAGAGCAGTCAATTTCAGACGCAATAACAATGAAGCATTCGCTGGATTTTTCTCACAAATCGGACGCCTTTATAACGTCCACCATATTTGGTGTAAGTTTATCATACTATCATTAATTACACTATTAAGAAAAAAAATTTAGACAAATATAATAATTTCAAATATAATGATTTTAGGCTACAAGGACTTTGAGTCGCGCAAAGATACACGAGAAAGTGCTTGGCGATCCCCTGGTTGGGATGAGTGTGTAGCTCACACGGTGCCGCTTATTCGAGAGATGCACTGTCGTATCCTCAAGCCGACAAAATTCTCACCAAGTCAATAAATTCAAAAACCATTTGCATCTTTGGATCAGCCGCTGATGTGCAATATAAAAAATTATCAGAAGCTGACGGATAAAAAATATACACATAATAAAAAAATGTGTGTTTTTGTTTAAAACATTGTATGCACTCGCATTTGTATATCTGAATCGACCGATAGTAATTGTGAAATGTACAAAAAACATGCATAAACTCGTATCGGTGTACTATATGGTTTATAAAAGAAAGAAGCAAAGTTTTTTCTTTTCTAAAAAAACTTTAGCGAGAAGTTTATATATTTATGGGTATCTTGAAATAACGTTTATAATGAATTTGTTAATTATCGAAAGTGTTAATCATATTGCATACGCAAAATAAATGAGTACGAATAATTAAAGATGTACGAAAGCGAGAAAAAACAACATTAGATAACTCAATATGTATTGATTAAATGAGTAGAGTAGAAGATTTTTTGTATGCGAATTAAAATCTAAGCGTATTGAACTACTGCGGGTTATGTAATACAAAATACAGCAATTTGATTATTTTTAATATCAATTTTTTATTAATATCTAATCGATGTAGCGGGTCCGAGGAGCTCCTCCCGCTCCCACTCTTCATTTTACTTATCTCTCCATTCTGTCGAATCTTTAACGCTCCATTGACGGTTTCGGGATGATCTTAGGCATCGAAACGCGCGACACAAGTGCTAGCGCTCGATTTATTCCATTATTATTACAATTATTATTATTAGTTGTTGCTTTTTGTTTAATATTCTTTTATTTTGTTCCTTTCTTACGTTTTATTCAAGTTAGAAAATGTAGTTTACGCTTTATCTAAACTTAAGGATAAAAATAATTATAACGATCATTAAGATCAATTAAAAATGTCCGACTATATAATGCTCTTGTCTGATCCTATTTTTTTGTGGTTTGGTTACTTTTTCATTCATCTACTCATCTACAGTTTTATTAAATATTGAATTCGTCTTCCCCGCTATACTAATCTCATCCTTATATTACTTGTCATTTTCGTATCTCAAGATTGACAGATAACATGTAATGTAAAATCCATAATTTCATGCACACTGATTGTTTCGAGAACAGTCATAAGTATCGTTCGTTACAATCAAATGCCTGTTATCGCTTTTTGTACGGCATAAATTACAGTTTGATTGGCAGCAAACCGCAACATGCACAATCATCGACGCATAGTGTACACAAAGGATGCGAGCATTGATATTTCTCCTGCACTGATCATAGTGCATTTTTGCGGCTGTGTGTGTGTAGCTTTCTAACAAATAGCGCAATCCCTACATATACACACATCCTTGACATTGCACAGATATTTTTGTTGCTTTCTTACTTTTCTTTCACACCTTGCGATTATACAAAAAAACGTACAGAATTACTCTAACGTGTAATTACTTTAGTTTTAAAATTATTTTTCTTTAATCAAGGAATAATCCTTGATTTTTTTATATTTACCATCACGACTTTTGTCACGCTTAGTAGTATAAAAGTTTTCATCTATGGTTTATGAAATTTGAATTTGAAAATGTTTCAGCATTTCGTTAATATTAAAAGCTGAAAAGATTCGCTTCTAAAATTTGCGATGGGAATATCCACGGTAAAAAATTGTACAATAGGTACTCAAAAATCAATTTATGTCAATAAACCGTATCGCTGTATCATTCATTATCAAAAATTTAGGGCAGCATTTTCGTAAAAAATGATTATTATCCTTAATGTTATTATTATTAATATTATTATTATACATCTTGTTGCACTATAGAATGTTAAACAGGGATACACGACGTTTAAATTATATACTACAACTGTTTGACTACGTACACATTTTATAATTCTTCAGTTGCTTATAAATAAAAATGTACATAAATATAAAAAACTTGATAGCATTCTTTTTTGTAGTTATTCTTTTATTGGCCTAATAAAATGATTAAATCATCACCTTAAGAACATGGTAATATTAGCGCTTTCTTCGGAAAATTATCTTGAATTGTTTATGTATATTTTTTCCTCCCCGATGCAAAAATTAAAAAAAAAACGCGGTAGACTCACAAATAAATCGCGCGAGACTCGGATTATCAGCTGGGAATTTACAGATGAGAAAAATAAGTGAACAACAATAAACGCGTTTTCCTCTCTCTCTTGTACGTATACAAGAAGCACAGCGAGCTGGACAAAATTTTCATATCTTTGGCTGGACATATATATTTTAAATGAGATAAAGTCACTTTAAAACGTAATCGGAAATTCGTATTCCTTGCACAATTAAAGCATTAAAGCTTCAAGGAATGTATAAAAACTTCTTGCACAGAAAGCCAAACAAAACGCGGTGCAGGTGCTTTTATCATTTTTAACGGCTCTCTTAGAAAATCTACAAAAACGATAATGCTTATACGTTACTTGTTCTATATAATTGACGGCATTCTCACGATGTAAGTATTTAAAAAGCAAATCTACGTATTTGTACGCATTTAAAGTGACTTTACTTACTGTCTTTTTAACGATATAGAGATACATACGAATATTACACGTATGCACACACGCGTATATAGTCAATATTTTTATATACAGTACAAACTAACAAAACGTTGAAATAATAAATTTTCATCTAGTATATATTTGACATTACTCTAAGTTTCATACTTTTGCTGTTAAAACTTTGAGCACTTTTCTTCGAACACCTTTCATTTGTTTTTTTTCCTCGTGACAATCGCAATGGATTACAAGTTTATGAACAGTACTGCACATAAGCTATTAAGTAAATACAAAAGAACTACGCTTATACTTGTTAGCAATTCAAATCAACTTTTTGTAAATATTTTGAATTAATTTTTTATTTATTTTTTATTTTTTATAATTTATTCTGATTTTAAGAAATAATTATTTTTAATCAATTTATATTACTCATTAAAATAAAAATATATTTTTTTACAATTGTGAATGAAAATATTTAATAGTCTTAAATATACGTTAATTAAAACATTAAAAATATAAACAATTTTTTAAATCTTTTACTATGCACTTAATGTCTTAAATTAATTTCAACTATCTTTTAATGAATACGAATTCAAGATTAATCGTATAATTAGTAATAATGACATTAATAGAGAAATTAAAAAGTTCGAAATTAATTCGTACATTAAAACAATAAAGGATGGCTGAAAATCCATCACCAGCGTAGTTCTTTAATCAACACGAGAATTTTTACTCAGATACTTGTACGAATAAATATTATCAAATTATTTAATTACGAGGGATGCATAATCACGAAAAGCAAACTTGCGTACTGTTTCTTACAAATTAAATAAGATTGGCTGATTGTGACACTTTCATGTTGATTTTACTACGCGTTCCTTATGTTACTCCCTGAAAAAAATTTCGTTGTTTTTTCATGCAATTGAAACCGTTTTGATTTAACCCGAACTTATGTAAATCAGTTGCTTTTTATTTTTTACTCTCGGTGCTAATGTAATTCAGTCAGTACTTTCATGTTTCGTTTTTGTTGTTTCATATTCCATCGACAGCTTAAAAACTACGCATATAACTATTCAGCAATATCAACAAATCATGAATACTATTTTTCATCACTTCTAATTACAATAAATTTTTGCAGTGGATGTCGCTCTCATTTGTCTTTTTTCTCTCATGTACATAGCTTAAATACGAATGATGTACAAAAATTTTCAAATCTAAAATAGTCGTTAATAAATTGGCACTATATAGACAAAAAATCGAATCCTGATTCAAAAACAACAATGTTCAATAGCATCATGGATATTTTTAGCACATACGTTTACGTTTAATTTTTTACCATCACAAGCGCATGTTATATACTTTTATATTTTCGTTAAATTTATAAAAGTATACTAACAACTTACGACCCTTTAGAAAATAGAACAAAATCGAACACACGACTAATTCCTTACACGAACTATGACGTTTCTTGGGAGCTAACTACTACGATTAAATAACGAACAAAATTTGCACCATTGGTATGCAAAACTGTCACAATCACCTATCAATTCGCCTCATTGTTATATTAATTTTTTACTTCAGTTAGACACTTTGAAACGTTAAAGTAATAATTATATAATATTTTTTAATGTTAATTATATCTGCGTATAAAAAGTTTTTCTCTTTACATCATAGAGAAAGAGTGAGTGAGATTAAAAATTCCATTATTTTTTGTTTTGTAAAAATTTTAGAGCACGTTTCATTTCATAAATTATATCGGGATGTGTACTGGATTAAAGCGCAAGTTCACGAATATTAATATAAAGTTTTAAGGGTTACTCAACCCTAATCATGTTTTTATTTTTTTGGGAGAAAGTGAAAGATAATTTTATAAAATTACATACATTGACATGATTTTACTTCTAGTGTATTATCGTTTTATCTAAATTTTTATATTAAGGTCTATGCATGAAATTTTATAAAATAAATTACTATATTTTACACATTATAATTCATATATTAATTATATGAAAGTATAGTCGAAAGTCGGAAGACTGTGCGAATCGTTAAAAGATACGTATGTAATAAAGCATATTAACAATTTTAAAAAAAAATTCCATTATGAATTTTAAATAAAATGATACATATTGAATAATCAAAGTGTAAAGTTGAAAATTATGTAAAATGTTTTTAAATATTTGGTTTTAATACATTTAGGGAAAGAATTAAAAGAATTATTAATCAACAGTTCACGCAGCACACACCTTCTAAATTTAATTTAATTATCATTATACTTGTCTTTAGTTGAATGTAATAATATATCTGTATTTATATACGTATATTTGTATATGGATACTTGAATTAATAAATCAAATTTTTAACTTTGTAAAGTGTTTTAAACGGCGTTTAGAATATTTTGATGTGATACACACATGTACCACTTACAATACTATAAGATGTAGTCTAATATTTAAATGACAATTAGCCAAAATATTTACAAAAATTATTATTAAAAAAAATAAAAAAAGTTGTTAATTATATTGTCGAAATTTTTATAAATACATTTTTATAGTAACTTTTCTTTCATAAAATTTCGATTTAAGATAAGTTAAGAGGTGCAAGGTCTAAGCATATATTTATTATGATTAGTAAACCTTGAAAAAGCGACATTCGCGTAATAAAAATAGTATAATTTTAAAACATCTGATTATAACATGCACTAAGACGTTTTATCGCAGGTTAAAAATTCAAATTAACAAAATACTAGAGCTCAGAAAAAAATATCTACACAGCTATCATGAGTATCAAATTTATACATGACATTATCCTTGAAATAAAATTTAAAAGGATAGAAGAGAGGATAAAGAAAGAGACAAACAAGTTAAATTGATCGATACAACGTGATCGTTACGTTCTGATCCAATACGCATACCCGAATTCGAGCGAGTCAATACCTGCTGGGCCTGCATTATAAGTTAAACGAGCTCCATATTCGCGGGATTACAGGCGGACATTACATTTTAACACGAATTATTAAGATTAAAGACTATTAGGGGGAAAAGATGTAGAGCTATTACTGTGAGCCAGGCTTAACATTGAACCACTGAGACTTTCATCATCTGGGTAAGATTCTTTCGAAGCTTCAGCTATGGCCAGGGCACTAAAAATATGAATAATTTATACATTAAAAAAGGATTAATAATGTTTTTAATTTAGAGAAAACTATATATATTCTGAGTTTTTCATCTGCATTAAACATTTACCTGAAACCTATTCTTGCACTTTCTTCATCAAACTGCTGCGTCTCCCGTTCATGTTTTTCGTGCAACAGTCTTATTCGCTCACTGCGCTCGTGCAGAATTTTTTGTGTCTCGTCCGCTAATTTTTTCTCAAGCAACGTCCGTCTTACCGATACACGATCTTCGAGCTCGCGTCGTTCGCGATCTCTTTGGGCTTCTGCTTGCATCTTATTCTTTGACTGATACGCCATTAAGATTTCTAGTTCATGATTTAATCTTTGCTGTAATGATGAAATATAAATAATCATTTAATGAATACTTCCTTATTAGTTGTTACAGAACTCATAGTAAAATGTTAGTAACAATAAATACCTTAAGAATCTGGCACTCTATTTCTTGTGATTCATCTAATCGGATACTCTGTTTTTGAAGCATTTCAGCAATACTCTGTTCGTACTGATCACCCAAAAGTGCGAGCTTTCGCCTCTGTTCTTCTTTCAATTTCTTAATTACAGACTTTTGTTCATCTTTCGGAGTCGTTTGTAATATTTGAGCCTTTAGAGCTTTATACTGGCGCGTTTGTATTTTACATGTTTCCCTAAATTGTTTTCTTATTTGCATTTCCTTTTGCTATAAAATATAAATTTATTAATATTACTAATAAATTAATATAAAATTAAAATAAAATATTCTCAACAAATAATGATGAAAATATTACCTTTAGACTTTTGGGTTGTTGTTTAAGTTCAAGTGCATGCTTTTTGCGCAGATCGCGTTCGGCTCGTTGCATGTAATCTCGCTGATTACTAAGTTCAGTGGAGTGTTGCCGAAGAATTTGTTCTTCGCGCAGAGCATGAACTGCTCTTTGTTGTCTATATTCTAACTCTTGCGTCTTTTCATGGTGCCGCAATAGCATAGCATGAGCTTGTTCTAACTGCTGCTGTCTTTTATTTAATTCCTATTAAACCATGAATTGTATTAATTTCACAAATTAAAATGAAGTTTAACGTTAGAAACATACTCGTGAAATATACTTACTTCTCGAAGAAGCTCCTGTTCAAGGCTATGGAAGGTGACTAACTTTTTTCTACGGAACTTCCGTATTTCAAGATCGAGGTATTCTCGCTGTCCACGAGCAAGTCGCTGCTCTTCTTGGGCCTCCATTTGTCTTAAACTATCCTTTTGACTTTGAAGAGTTGCATCTCGCTGTCGTTTCGGCGTAACCTCGTCCTGTGAAAGTTCTTTCTTCCACCTTTCTTTATATGCCTAATTATTTCGAAGAATATATTAATAAGCAATATTCGACAAAAAATTTCTTCAAATTCATTATTTAAATACTTAATTGAATTCAAAAATGTATTTAAGAATATTATTTTTTAACACAATGATTACCACATTATAGATCAGAAAAATAAAGAAGTTTGTATTGATAAAAGAACAAAATCATAAAAAGAATCATTCATTTCCTTAATTTGACTTGAATATTAAACAATAGTATGAGAAACGAAAGTTTATGGAGAAGTACATAAAATTTGTTTCTTTGAACAATATTTATTTTTAATTGAATCATACCTTATATTCCCTTTTCTGCTGAGTTTCTAGAGCTTTCCGATCAGCCTCTTGCCTACTTGTGATTTCTTTATGAAGTTTCTTTTCTGCATTTTGATTTTGCTTTAATTTTCTATCGAGTTCTTGATGGTGCCTGGCTTGCAATTTTTCTAATTCTTTGCTAAACTGCTGCATGAGACTTTCATATTCTTTTTCAAGAAGTTGTTTATGTGATTCTACTTCCATCTTACATCTTTCCTCTAACTTGACCTGTTATTTAAATGTGTATTTATAACTTGATTATTTAAATCTAATCTTTAAATATCTCTTACAAGTAAACATATTTATGAACATTACATGGACATACAAAACATGAACAAATAATGCCTTGTATGAAACTCACCAGTGCTCCATGATGTTCTCTCCTCATTCGTTTGTATCCACTCATCTGTTCATGCATCTCTTCCTGCATGTGTTCCTTTTGTTGTTTTGTGACTATTGACGTCGTTCTGATAGTCGCAAAATTATTGGCCCCATGCTCGAGTAAATTGGCTGTTACCCCAGCAGACATTTTGTGTCGATTTCTTACCGAGCCACTGTAGTCGTTTGCATCCGCATTAGGCAATGGTAAACTATTAGTCGAAGAACTCTGTGAACTGGCAGATACTCCCATCGAATGGATCGAGTGTTCTGACGTGATGCTGTTGCTCTTACTACTGTCACCACCTGTTTGTTCGTCGGGAGTGTCTGTGTGTCAGAAAGTGTTTAAAATACCGTCAAACTTATTCACAGAGGACTGTGCTATACTTTATGCAACAAAACTTGATTTCTAGTAAAAATTCTATTGAAATAAATATAATTTTTTTTGCAAATTTCAAATTTTAAAAGATATCTTTGTTCAACTTGACGTAAAATTTTTAAATTCCTCAACATTCTCAAATTGTTTAAATAGTTATGTAATAAAAATTTTTAATCGCGAAGTATTGCAAGACAAATTTAATTAATATATTACCATCAGCATCGCCGACTTGACTTTCCGTTTCGCAGGTATCAATCATCAAAATTTTCTTCATTTTACGGTAATTTAAATTATCTAATTCTCGAACAGCCGCTTTTGTTCTTCCAATAAGATCTATCAAAACTTGAGGTGAACGTGTTCTTGTTACAAATTGATGCTGCAAATCAACATAATTAAATTAATTCAAATATCTTCATAAATGATTTTTAAATTTAAAAAGTAATTGAAAACAATCAAATACAAATAACGTACATAAATATACGTAATAGATTACACTTAAAATTACAATGACAATATTAATAGAATTAAACGCTTCTCTTAATTTATTAATTAAATTTTATTTCTATTGTTTATTAAAATTAATTCAAATTATAAATTTCTCAATCAAATACTAAATATCATTTAAATACATTTGAAACGAAATAAACCTCTTTATCAAAAATACCGAGTGAAGCGATTAATTCCATAACATTAAGAGATATTAATACAGCAGGCGGTTGATTTGAAATACACACCGATAACAATTTCCCGGAAGTTGGCCTTTCGCTAGGACTTTTAGTAAGGCAAACCTCGACAAAGTGACGGAATACGTCCGTCCACTCAGCCGAGTTCAGCGTTGGTCTTTCATTTTGGGCAATATGATAGAGAGCACTCATTGCGTTCATATTGAAGTAAGGCGGTTTCCGTTCCGCTGCAAATTTTAATAATAATTTTAAAAATTAGTCATCAATGTTTATAAATATGAACAATATATTAATTACTATATATTATTACTATAAAATATAATGCGAAATAAGTATTTTGTTTTAAATGTAGGTTGTTATTGTGAAATAAGAATCACTATTTAGTGATAAGCTATATCAAACACATATGCAGAGAATTTTAATTGAAGTTATTTTATTTGAGATAAAGTACATAAGCGCGCTTCTTTTTAAATTGCATAAAGTCAATGAACTGTACAGAGAAAGATTAAAGAAGAAGACTGATCTTTTACTGTAATCATTGTACTTATTAATAATTTACATTTTTCTTTTCAATTTGCAAAGTAAAATATTAGCACCATTTGTGCATTCATCAAATTTGTATAATTCTCATGAATATTTGAGAGAATCGTCAAATAATATCTTTAAAACTAAATAAAACGAAGAAATATGTTCAATAAATGTACAGAAAATTATTCTTAAATTTCTTTTCGTACGAACCTAATTCAATACACGTTATTCCTAAAGACCAGACGTCAACCTTGCCGTCGTATTGGCCTTCGTCCATGGCTAAGATGACCTCAGGAGCCATCCAGTAAGGTGTACCAACGAAGCTATTGGCAGGACATTTAACACTCGCTGAGCCGAAATCAGCGAGCTTCACAGTCCCATTCTCCGTCAACAGAATGTTACCGGCTTTGACATCCCGGTGGATTCTGCCCAAGGAGTGCAGATAGTGTAAGCCGCGTAGCACACCTTCGCAAATTGCCGCAATTTCATCTTCCTTCAATGGCCTCTTGTGCACCTCGATTATATCGGACGCCGAACCAAGGCAGTACTCCATGACGAGCTAATCAAGTTAAAAAAGCAGATTCGATAAACCTATGAATTATCTCAGATCTCGCGACAAAGTTGTAGAAAGCCCCGAGAACATTTATTGGCGAGGGAAAAAGTAAAGTCGCTCACCCAGGCAGTGTGATCCCTGAGGTAGCATCCCTTATATTCAATGGTATTGGGATGCTTAAGTTGTCTGAGAAAGCGTATCTCTTTGAGTATGTCCTGCCACTTCTCCATAGTCTGCTTGCCAAGGTAAGACATCTTTTTGATGGCAACGATCTCCTTGGTGAGGAGACACCTGGCATAGTAGACTGCGCCGAAGCTGCCATGGCCGATTTCCCTTAGGTCCTCGAAGATCTTCTCGGGATCGTTCTTCTCGAAAAGTTCGGCAGTGTCCGGGTCTTTAAGGCTGCCCGGCCTCGGCACCACCGGCATAATCTGGCTGTCGCGCGGGCGACCCAGGCCTTTCCTATGCCCGCCGCCTCCACCGCCCCCGCCCTCGTTGTTACCCGTTTCGACTTCCAGCTTCGATTCTCGTCGATCCTGCTTGTTGGCGGTGGAGTGCTCCTCGACCCAAACCTGTGCCAGTTTACTATCCTCTGTCAGTCCATCACCCTGGCCGTAGGTCGCTTGGCCTGCGAATTTTGCATCAATACGTTCAGAGCTGTGGTCAAGACTTTAGGTTAATTAAGGCAATATGTTTTGCGTTTTATTATTGAAAATTTTATTTTATCATAGGCGTTACAAGGAACAATTCAATTCATTAAATGAATATTGAGGTTAGTTAGAAAATTTCGAAGAAAATGTTTTTGTCACTGTGATTAAAAAGTAAACAATTATTATTTTACATATAATCTTGACTATTAATAAAATATATCTTTATTAAACAACTATCATCTAGAAAACTATAAAAAAATTTGTTACAATATATAAACATTATAATTAATTATATTTTAAAAACATAATCATTCATTTTTCAATTATTAGAAATATTATTTAAATAATGATAAAAACATTTATAGATTTGTAATTGAAACAAACTAATGAAACAAGAAATCAAACAGAAAGGTAGATAATAATTTTAGAGTTATTTAACAGATTTCTGCTTAGTTTTAAATATATTAAAACCAAATATATTTTAGACATATTACCTTTTAAAAAACTTGCAATTCAAAGTGAAAGCATAATTTAAATGCATTGGTACATCAATAACTTATTGATTTCAACATCATTCAGATATCAGAATATTTGATAAAAACAAATGCTGTATTATGACAAAGGCAAGTTTTAAAATAGGTATATTGCACACATGAAAAAAATAAGATTGCAAAACAAAGATTATTGACCTCAGTAAAAACAATGTCAAGGATTCTACTGTATCTTAAAAACTTAATGTTTGATCAAAATAATAATAGAATAGGTAGTTATATTTTATTTTAATGAATTAATTTCTTGACATGTTTTTAAATGCTGATAAGGTATTTTAGAAGTTAATTACATGACAATTGATAAAGACTTTACCGTAAGTCCTTTAAAAATGTTTTTAACCAAGCCTTTAAAACTGTCTATGTTCACTAATTTTAATTTTTATTCAATAATATTATGTAAGTGTTTATTGCTTTAAACGATTTAAAAATAATATTAAAAACAAAAGATATTAAGTAAGCATTATATTAAAATTTACATTTAGAAAATATGTTGTTATGATATCTTGATTCATTTTGTTATTTTTAATATTTAGAATTTTTATAGTGATGTAATTTATTTAATAATCTACAAGCACAAAATTATGGTCTATATAGTATATTATAACAGATTTAGGATAGAATTATTTTAGCAGTCTTAAAAGGAAATATATAAATATAAAACTGAACAGAGTACAGCAGCATTAAAAGTATTATACTTCTAGTATGTTAATAACAATAATTTTTTAACATGAAGCTAATTCTTAATAGCATGTTTAACCAGTCTTTTGAAAGCACAAGCACATTAGACTAATTCTTGACTGGATGAAAACACTCACAAAGCATTTAGAGATCAGTGGTGATCCAAGACGATCTCCATGTCAATAAGAATCCTCCCAGTGAACTCCCCCCTTGTAAGGGGTCTGTCTGTAACACTCCTGGATGAGAGGCAATTAACCCGCATCCCCTGGGGAGAGTATGCAGCACTCTTCAATGTTTCACAGTTTGAGCCCGGAGGACCTGAAAGTCACATGCGGTATGAAGGAAAGCACTATCCAAAGAGGGACAACTCCAGATGATGGTTCACCAGGTGCAACAGTGCAAGTACTACTCATAGTGATAAGAGCAGAAACGAACAAACGAGTGCGATAGAGGGAGAGAAAGAGACAGTCGCATTCAGATAGTAAAGAGAGAAGAGAAGGAGAGAGTAAGGGCCGAGAAAGAGAAAGGCGTACATATACCCACACAGGCCAAAGAGAGAGAAAAACAGCGCGTGTGTAATAAAGTTTAATAAACGTCGAGCCCCCTACCCTTCCCAAAAAAAGAAAGCAGCCGAGGACAGGAGCGCGTGTATGTTATTTTTCTTTTCTCTCACCTCCAAAATGGCGAGATTAAACTGTGCGTCGTGGTGCTGCTGCTACTGCTGCTGCAGAGGAGACATGCGCGCGCCAGCGGCGAAGTTCACGGCTGCTGCTGCTGCTGCTGCTGCTGCTGCTGCTGCTGCTGCTGCTGTCGTCGTTTTCTACACCTGTCTCCTTCTTTCTCTTTCTCCTCCGCGTATGCTCTTGGCAAGCACTCGCCCAAAAGAGCGGGGCCCTAGGAGGCGAAGGACGGGGGGGACGTGGTGACCGTCGATGACTGCTGCTTAGCCGGCGGCCTCAGCGGCATCTTCGGGAGACTCGGGAGGGCGATCCGGACGGCTGGTGCGCGAGCGCGGGGGGCGGCTCTCTCTCTCTCTCCCTCTCGCGTGCTCTCCTCTCTCTCTCTCTCCCTCTCGCTCTCAGTGTCTCTCCCTCGCGCTCGCAGGCCTTGCCTCTCTCGCGGCGCTACTCGACAGCCCCTCGCGCTCGCTTTCTTTCTTTCGCCCGACGGCACTCGATCAGGACGTTGCCGAGGACGGGTGTAAATATTCGGTACGCGCTTCGGCTCTCAGCCACGAGAGAGCGAAAAGCCCCCGGAAAGTACACGCCCCGTACGTGTCATGCAGGCGCGCTCTCGAGTTCCCGACCACACAGTGCCACACGGCCGGACGACTGTATCAACTGTATGGATAAAAGGAAGCCTCTGTCTGTCGGTGTCGCTCCGTGTGCCTCCAGCGCAGGGATGTGTGCAGTGTATGGATGGCGATTGGCGAGAGGCGGAGAGAGCCTGAGAGAGCCGACAGCGGAGGGACCGGAGGGCAGACAGAGACGGGAGACAGAGGCGCGCAGTGCGCACCTCGCTCCGTCCAGCTCTTGTTTCCGAGCGCAATAGCGCGCTCCTCTCTCGCTCTTGTCGCACTCTCTCCCTCTCTCTCGAGTGTTGGGGTGAATGGCGCGAATATGCCAGTGTATGCCAGATGAGGGAAGACTGGGGAAGGCTACTAAAGGACTAGAGGAGGCCCCTTTTGTACCCTGTGCCTTGTGCCGTGAGCTGCGAGCTCGCTTGGACCGTTTCAGCCGTTTGGCGAATGAGAAAGCCTATGGGGTATAACATATATTCTTTATGTATGACCGAATAAAATACATTTACATATACCATAAGACTTCAACTTTCGAGAGCAAGAAGGCTAAGGCACAGAGAGAGAGAGAGAGAGAGAGAGAGAGAAAGAGGGGGATGAAGAAACAAAAAGAGAGAGAGATAGCTATGGAACTGTATGGAACTAAAAGGCAGAAAGACAGGGACCAACAGGCACTAGCAGGGGCCAGGGACTAGTTACTAGAGGTTATTATTGACTGTCATTAACCACTCTGCACTGGACAGTCATTGTTTTCTGCTCATAATTTTCTAACTACATTTACGTGCTCCGCACAATGTATACGCATACATGCATAAATTCATTATTCACCAGTTTTAAATTTCTAATATTTTCAGTTCCAGAAAAATATTATTGAATTTTATATAGAAGTTAGAGAAACATTAATGTTTTAGCTTCAATTTGAAAGAAAATTCACAACAAATAATAAAAATTATTTATTATACGTAAATATTAAATAACTAATACAACAAATATAATAGTTAATATTAAAACAAGCAGCTAAATAGTTGTTAATAATGGTATAGAAATTCAAATGAAACAAAATATGAATTGATCGCGATTTACATCGACGCAATTGGAAGACAGTTAACAAGCGCGTATAATATCTGAATCATTAAGTCACATTAAGTTCTATATCTATGCTTGAATAAATGAATTTAATTTAAAAAAAAAACAAAAAGGTCAACGGATATTTGTTTAATAAACCTAACTTATAATATTATTATAAGTTCGAGACTGACTAAAGGATACGAAAATTGAATGTATCATTTTTTAATTTATAAAATAGTAATTATATTTTTTGTTCGTTATTTATTTTATATTTACTTCACGAAATCTTTTTTAATGTTTGCATTAACATTTATCAAACAATCAACATTACAAAATGTTCTTAGAGTTTTTAATTAAAATTGTTTATAATTATATAATATCTAATTTTCGAAATTGAAATAATATAGAAAGAACAAACAGAAAAAACCTATTGCGTGTTAATAAATTAATCGTGTCAGACGCCTCAAATGCAATAGACCAATATCATAGTACTCTGCAAAAAGCTTTGTTGATTCCCTTTTTAAAACACAATGAGTACAAATACCTTAATTCATAGAATATTCATATAGTGCATCAAAAAGCGAGCTATTAACGCTAGTGTGGCATTGTATAAATGTACTCCAGTAAACCCGTGCGCCCACATGGCATATATATGCGCACGCATATAGCGCGTCCGTAATGTTCGTATACGGATGGATGTGCGTTATTTGCATGCGAATACGTGGATAAATGTTCTTGCATGGTTATGTGTGCGTAAGTACGCGCTCACGCGCTGCGGGTGAAGAAAGAGACCCGCGGAGTTAGCTCCTTTTTTGAGGAGAGCCAAGCGGCCAAAGAGAAAAACACCTGCACATAGCGCGCCCTGCTTTACACGGAGTGCATAAGGAGCAGGAGCAAGGTGTTTGCATCAGCATGCACGTCATGATGTGTATATAAATATAGTGAGTCTGCTCGTGGATGCGAAACAAGAGAAAGAAGCAGCGATACAAACGATTGCTTAAATTCGATTTGTTATAATTATTGCTATAATAAATGTGGGTTCTGTTATGAATTTGAACAGAAAATTTTATTTATAATCAGAAATGACTATATTAAGAAAGAAATTCGTTTGAAATTTGTATCATTATTATTTCATTATTTCAAATTCCAATAACTAAAAATCGGATAATAACGGATTATTCGAATGATGAAACGGCAGATTGTAGGATAACTCATGATTTTTATACAGTATTCTTTAATAAGCATTAAAAAGGGTAATATTATAATAGTAAATACCTATTTCATTTGATTTTTTCTTCAATATTAGTTGATTCCTAAGATTTTATCTACTCTATAATCTCTTTCATTTATTAACCACTGATAATAATGTTATATTTTAAGAAAACGTTAATATTTACCTTTAATGCCATAAATCTTAATTTCTTTAATCCCACTGTTTTGCATATGCAGACTCATTTAATAAATACATTTATAATAAAACTAAAATAGAAAATGTAACTAAAATAATTTTAGACAGTAATAGTGCAATTAAATATAGATTAAAAAATTCCTAACATTTCATTAAAAATTGATTAACTAATATTGACAGTTACGCGTTATCAAACAACAAACACTTTTTATATAAATTAAAAAGGATCAAGTATAAGATAAACATATTAATTATGTTAATTTGTTAAACGTTTAATTCAAATTGCACTTAAATTGTTTAGAATTATGTACAAAGAACTATTAGTATATATATATATATATATATTAGTATATATTAGTATATATATAGATGAACCAATTGAAAGTTAGGCACATAAATTTTTGTAAATACATATTGGAATATTTTATAACAATATTTTATTCAAGATCTTTAATTTTTCTAATTGTTAAACTGTACATTATTTTATTTATATATATTTCCATATTTATGCATACATTGTAATTTAATTAATGGAAGAAAGAAAAGCTATAAAAATAAATTTTCTTATGATTTTAGTACAAATTTTTAAGCTTTAAATCATTCTTATAGTATTTTAATTACTGAATCAAAACGTAGGTGTAGATTGCTGATAACAATTTAAAAATCGAATAACAGTATTATATTACATTTTTACACCATATAAGTTTTTATGATACATTCATAATTATCGCATCGTTATTTTCTTTATTTACAAAGTACGATTTAAAAATAACATTATTGGTCTTTAACACGCCCGCGCGTTAAATATAAAATTATTCTCTATTGTTTTTGTAAAATACAATAGATCTTTGGCGAAAAATGATTTCACTTTCTGATGTTAAAGTGAAATATTTTTTAAATGTTCCTAATACAATTCTCATTTGTGTGATTAAATTGTTTTCTTCGAAAGTATTCATCAAATCGAAGAGCTGCATACCTAAAATTAAACAATAATATATATAAAAATATTTGTAACACAATGTATTATACACGATGCAGATGAAATAGAAATATTTTTTTGAATATGAAATTTCTTAAATTTCGAAATTTTTCCGTATCGCGATGTACTGATAATGAAAAAACGTAGTAATTGAATAAATATTTAACAATGTCATATTCAAGAGTTAACTTACTCTAAAAAGTCAAAATTGATAAGTGAATATTGACTTTGTATTAGAGCCCAGCAGCCCCAAAAGAAATGCGTCAGAAGAACAAATTGATTGACTTCTTTGTAGAGTTCTATAACGTTCTCTTCGGATACGTCAGTACTATTTTTATAAGTTTGTAAATAAATCTTAAGCCATGACTTTTGTAATTCTTCATCAGGATATAAAGAAAAATCCGGATCATCCACACCTAATAAAAAAAGTTTATTAAAAATAAAATGTATAAATATTATTAACACAGTATTAATTAAAAATTAATTATAAGAAAATAAATAATATACTATATTCACGAATTATATAAAATAACGAATATTTGTACATTATTTACTTATATAATTTATATAATTTAAAGTACCAGCAAACTCAGCAAAATGGTTTGCAATATCAAAAGCCTGGAAATTATAGGCAGCATATTCAAAATCAATAAAAGTTACTTTATTCTCCTTCTGATTATACAAAATGTTTGTCAAAAGTAAGTCATTATGGCAGAATACAATAGGAGAATCTATCTTTGAAAGATTATCCTTCAACGTCTGGTATTCGTGCAAGAGAGTCGAGTGTGGCTTAATTAATTTTTCAAACCTGAAAAAAAGATCCAAAGTTGATTATTTAATGCAAAAGTGTTCCCAAACTTATAATAATTTTTTTTGTAATCTACTAATGGAAATTTTAACTATGTACTGAACTACATTGTTTATTTAAAATATTCTATTGCAATACTTTAGAAATGCTTACAGAATATAAGTCCATAAAAATGAATAAAATTTTTTGTGACTTTGTAATAAATATAAATTCTTAATGAATATATATTAATGAAGACAATATATACAAGGTCTATTAAAGTCATTTAATTTTCTTGTCTGTGTAATATAATACAAAAGAACTAATAAAAGAATTTCAAACTGTTCATTTTGAGGTAATATTGTTCATGATACATAATATACAAATAAAATTAACTCTTTAGATTTAATTTCAATACATCTATAATAAAAATATTTAAAAGATAATTTAATAATATCGATCACAATTATAGTGACTTACTTCATTTGTTTATCGGGATCATCGAAATATTTCGGCATTAGACGCATAAACTTCTCAGTTTTTTGCCATATTATAGGCTCATCATAAATTAAACCAGGTGAAGTTGGCCTTAATAAATGCATTTCAGCTAAACGTTTAGCTACCAATTCATAAATTTTTGGCATTTGAACAGATACAGTCGAAAGTGTATCTCCTTCTACGAACTCATATGCAAGCCCATTATTAAATGTTGCATAAATGGAATGTGTATGTCCTGCATCATGTAATATCTATAAAATTAAAAAAACATACATTATATTCTTTTTAAATTTAAAAAAAAATCTAAAAATAACTTATTAAATCAAAAAAATAAAAAAAATAAAAGAAAACTATACCCTTATGTTCCTAGTCTCTTCTTTCCTATCAATCAAAAGATCAGTTTTATGTCCATAAACTCGAACAAGCACCATTTTTGTATAATTGTCTTCACACCAAATTCCCACTAATTTATTTGAAATCCCATTAGTAAAAACCTTAATTACAAAATATATAAATTTAATTTTTATCAATATAATTAACTTGTTATCAATTTAAATGAAAATCATTGTACATCGTACCTTGTGTGATAACTGCTCAGTAGGCCATGAAGGTCTTAAGCATTTTACAATTTCTTTAGCACCTGTAATTATGTCATTCTCGTCAATACAAATATTAAAATGAGGTTCTACTGACATAGACTCCATGCCCAATCTATAGATGTAAAAATCTTTTAATCTGAAATTTTATTAATTTTTTAATTAATTTTTCTTATTGTCTACAAAACTAAAGTAATTTATAAAAAAAATAAATTACAAGTTATTATCAGTTAGTGCAAAAATATTAATGTTTGATTGTTGTAGAAGTGTTACAGATTAATCTTTTAGAATTTCTTATAAGATAAATTTTTTCATAATGAAGTTTTAAAATACTTTAAAATATAGATTTTAAATAAACTTTTTTACAAGTTAAACATAAAATGAACTAAATTAAAAAGTAATAAACAAATGATTTTTAATTTATTAATAGCATTGTTGAAAGTATATTTAATTCAGGTAGACTTACCGTTCTATTTAACAGCAGCAATGATACTGATCAAATGTAGTCTTATCTGGAAGATTATAAATGCTGGTGCAATGATAATGTACGACAAGTTATTGCAGACTGCCAGCCTTGGTTCCATTATAGGATTTGAACAAGGTGCCATTCACTCTTCTCCCTCCTGCGTAGCAGGTCACATGTACCTCTGCCTATGATGATGCTTTATAGTGGAGTGGGGCAACATATTACCTGTTCAAGAGGAAGTGACTCTTGTTATTCAATTTTACCTATTCCACAAAGGAAATATTTTACAAATATTTAATTTTGACAGGTAATATATAGATCTACCTGATAAATATATAATATGACTTAATTCAATTTATTTTATAATTGAATAATTCATTCAATCAATATAATTTTAAAGTATTTATGCAAAGAAAATTGTATATCTTTCACAATTACTAACAAAAATTTCTTTTACCAAGGATACATTCCTAAAAAAAATTTAGTAAATAAAATTTCTAATTTGTTAATTTTTAAATATTTTTCTTTATTTTGAAATATATTTATGAGAATATATTCATTTTTGTATGAATTATGTTAATGAATTTATGAAAGGAATACTTGATTTTACGTTAAACGAAAATAATTTTGATACTCATATAATTCATATAAATACTTACGATTTTACAGCAATAACAATACTAATAGTTATACATAAAATTCTGCAATCTTGTTCAGTACAAAAATAAACTACAAAAACCTCCAGCTAGCATAAAAATATAAAAAACGTAAAGATCTATAATTTATAAGAGAAAGACACGTCATCGGCATAAATTATGCCTTAAAAATATTAACAACCAGATTTCTACGTTCTTCATACAGAAGGCCACAAACACCAAAAGAATTTTGTAGAAGCTCTTTAGGTGCAAAGAATTCACTTAATAATTGTTAACCTTTTACACCGCAGCCGAGAACCAACATTTCCAGCAAGAGCCCGTCTGGACGACGATCGATAGAGTATTCCCCACCATTTCGTTGGCGCGAGAAGGAAAGTTGCATGACCACATGCGTTATACATACTGCATGCTGGATACAACCGCGCATCGCTGAGAATCGGAAAAACTTAGCCTTGTGTCTTTAGGATCCGCTGGTATTAATGGCAAGAAGTGAAGAGTTCTGCATTATGTATAAATTTAAAAATTTACAACAGTTTAGTTATTTCATCTAACCTAATTTTCCTTTTATTTCGTCTAGTTGTTGATGTTTACAACAGGTCCGACCAAACCGGTTGGTATTACCTGCTAAGATTTAATGCAGATAACGAGCAATAAACATGGAGAAAAGTAATACAAGTTAATATGGGTAATATTTAGAGAGACGAATGTTGTGTGCTCATTTACATGAGTTGCTGTTAAAGGAAATGTAAAATGTTTATATTGAAAGTACTGATCATTCTGTAGGTGTTAATTTTGACTTATTTTACTCAGTAACTTTGTTCGAACTTTAGTGTTATCGCGTAAAAACGCGCGTACAGGAAAAAGATAACTACTAAAATTATCGAAAAAATTATCAAAGAACTTCGTACTTTGAAAAATTGTACATTAACAAGAATACGTGTGATATCGCATATTTAAAGAATGCATCAAAAAAAGTTACAATACATTAGTGTAAAAAAGTTTTTATTAAAAATTACTAAAACAGAATATTCTAGAACTTTAAAATTCTACAATTTGAACACTGACTTAATTCGTAACTCAATAGTTTAGTCATTTTTCGGAAGAATATTATTTATTCTATTGTATTCAATTAATTGTATTAAGATGATATTCAAATGTCGAAATATTAATATAGTATATTACATATCGTTAAATAACTATTACGTATCTTTATAAATAATATAGACTACTAATTACGAAAATCGCATTCTTTCAATTATGAATATAAACATAATGTTAGGTACTTCATGAACATTCAAAAAACTATTTTTTTAATTCAAATATTTTAGTATAGTGACTAAAAAAATGATTGTACTACCTAATACCTATCAATCTCATAATTTTATAATAAAGTACAATATATTCCACAAAAAGCTCTTGAGAAAGCCTAGCATTCACGTTTTAATGTACAACTCAATTAGTCAAATATTATTTTTTAATAATAAAAATTGAAACGTCGACCGCGAAGATTCATGCAACAAACAAAATATTATTAATTATAGTCATTCTCAAAGAATTTGTAATCGAATCAAAATAATTATACAAATATTTAAAATTTTAATTATAAAAACAAAAATTAATATTTCAAAAGAAAAGTTAATTTTTATTATTCTTTCAAAACTTTCAACTTGCTGTAATAAAAAATAGGATTAACAGTAAAACAAGGTATTCAATTGATATTTTACTTTTATTTTTCTATAATTCTTAGTTTTAGTCACATTATTTTTATTTACTATTTGACATGTAATTAATTACAAAATATAATTAAATGATCAAATTATGACATTTTATGAGTCTTTTTTTTTATTTATTAGGCCTTTGGAAGTCTACAACATAATGACTTATTTTAGTCACATTGTATAACATTCAATATTAGTATTATTTAAAATTTCTGCAAATAAAAAACTTGTTTTATAATTTTCAATGATTATTATTTGTTTATAAAATAATTTTACCTAATCAATTTACTGAAAATTCTACGTGTAAAAGTTACGTTTACATGACAATATAAAAAACAATTTTATCACTAGATGTTGGTGCTTTGCCTCAATGATTTTCAAAAATTATACCGAAGCTTTTTCCGCGCGGACGAGGGCACTCAAAAGTCGGAATGGTGAGTGCCACAGTCAGTGCTTTCTTTGCGACGCCACTGCTCCGATGAAACCTTACAGTGTCACCGATCGTCCGCTATCGACTAACGAGTATCCGCCTTGGTATCCGCGGCATTTACGATTGCGATAGAATTTCGACATACCATTTCCCCTTTAAATCAATATTACGGTCGGAAAACATGAATTTCTCTGTTGCAAAAAAGCGCATTTCGGCTCTTCTGAATTAATATCATATTATATGATTATGCACTCTTCCCACGCGGTCCTCGACGCGGTCGGTCAATAGCAAGATATATCAATTCGAGTACATTTCTCGGTACGTTTGCAGTTTGTGATGCACTTTATGTACAATTTTTAATTAAAGACTCATATTCCAGAGCATTTAATCCTCGATTTAACCACACTGTTAGTATCCTTTGTTTACATATCAACTTGAACGACCTCAATGTTTAGTTCGTGTTTAGAGATTACTTTATAACTCTGTTGTTACGGATTTTTAGCATGCCTTTAATTTAATTTTTTGTTGAATTTTTCAGTGAAATTATTTAAAGAAACAACCATAAATCACATGTGTATATAAGTCTTGTTTCTTGTAGGTAAAAACACTTAAAAATGCATAACACAATAAATTATATGATATACAAATAATTATGAGCCTTATTCTATAAGGTCATATCGGGAAATAATATTTTTTATTGGATTCTTTAGTCGTTGCCCTCAAGAGTTACACTATATATTCATTTTAATAATTCTGAAGTATGTAATAGTATCTTTTAAATATTTTTAATAGCATTTGATTTCGACATTCTCGTAGCTATATCGAAATAGCTTAAGCAATCTTGAACACTATACTCTATAAATGTGCACACGACTTTTATATCACTCAAGGTGAAAAAACTGAGTGTGTTTTTCATTTAACATCAATGTTTGTCTTCCAGATGCTAAGATATTCTACTCAAACAGGACCTTATAGATCTTATTTTTGCTCATATTTTTGGCTTACCAAGAATTTTCACTTGACGGAATGCTTGACAATTTCAACGAGAATAGTTCCTATCGAATTAGGATCTGATCGGCCTACCAAAATCATTCTACTCATTATATAAGAATAAATATAAAAATAAGTAATACATGATATGAATAAATCATTTACGATTGCTATAATAAAGAAATTATGTACAATAATCTCAACTGTATAAAAATTATAAAAAAATATTTACTATATAATGCTCGATATAATGTCTCATAACTAAATCGCATAAACTTTCTCTTGGCAATTAATGTTTATATTAATTAAGAATATTTTCAGCTCGATTTTAAGTAGCATATTATAAAAATTTAAACAGTATTTTGACAATTTGTTTATATAAATCAATTTTTGGTATTCCGCTTCTGTATAATCATAAAAATTTCTCAGGTAAATGTAAAATTTATACAAATGTCCGTATTAGTATATGTAAATAATGAAACATAAATGAAGTTCTTGGCAAAATTAAGTTCTGTAACCTTATCAAACATCCATTTCCGCGTATAGAATGTGCATATCATTAATATGATTAAATAGTTTTTGACTTATGTATTTCCTCTCTATTTAACTTTCTCGATCATTCATAATAAATATGCCGGCGGTACCGAATAAATACTGACTTTTATATTCAAAGTAATATAGATGTATAACTTCATAACGTCATGAACAAATCACGTTTACATGCGCGGGATGTGCACAATTTGATAAATTCGCATCATTGTCCGGCAAATAGGTTAATAAATTTGCCGAAAAAAGTCCATTATCACACTCTCAGTTCCGGACAATTGATCGCTGCCCTCTCGACTAAAGTGCGACGAGATGTAACGGGTCACGGGGCGCGTGCCGCTGGTATAGTTGTATTCGGGTAATGCGCAGAGATCATGACACATTACATTTACATTTATTTAAAAAATCTTCTTGCATAAGTTTAAGAACTGTGAATATCCACAACATATCAGAAATACCAGCACCAAAGGTTTTTCGCGAGGTTTTTCGTTGATTACAATTTCATTCATTGTTTATCAATATGTCTAGATAACTTATTGACCTATAATTAATTAAGCTATAAATAAAGTGGGCGGGCACTAAATGGTTTCACAGCCTTTTATCTTTGTTAAGATTCTAATGTTAAATCATAACGTTTCATCAACGTTTTGAAAAGCTGTAATAAATGCAGTCTAATGCTTTCTGTATCATTTTGTTTATGTCAAGAGTGATTGACTATAATAGCCTTTTCTGATAAAAATGTACACAAATAAAAAAGTGCAGACAGACTTTACATCGTAGACGTAACATAAATATATCAATTCAGAAATCAATATCTGTACTGATATATATTAAGACCTTCCGCGTTCTACACATTATAATAGAAATGTATTCAATATTAAGAATACGTTAAGGAAAATATATTCAATTTAATATTTTTAAAAGCAGTATTGTGCTACTTTATGTTCTATATACGTTTCTTTATATTGTAGACAAGATACAGTATAGTTGCTTTTTATTTCTTTAATATCAATCCAGATTTACAAATAGAATTATTTTTATTGCTAAGTGATTGTTATCATGAGCTTATGCATTTTGATAGCATAAAGAATAGAAGTTGGCAATGAATTATTTTTAGAAATCGTTTTCACAAAACGAATACCATTTATAATTATACAACAAACAATACAATTTATGTCGCATTACAATTGTAATAACATTTTTTAAATAATATGGGTCGATATTGATAATAACATATCTACTTACAAGAAAACGTTATAGTATGATTAAAATACTGTTGCATTTCCTGGTCATAAGTAAATCACAATATAAATTAATACTAATTTTTAATTGCCACTGTTATATCATGTAATCATTTCTATAATATCATAATAAAACTATACCTATTACAAAATTTATTTTTTATCAAATTTACCGATAAAACATTTATGGTCTAAATGAGTTATTGAATTTGCACTTCTAATTAAAAAGAAGTTTTAAGCGTACAAAACGTATACATATTAGTTAGTGTCAAACTATTGTAGGGTTGTTCAATAATTTCTGTTGCCATATACCATCTTATTAACATTTTGGTTGTAAAATCCGGAATTTTTCGCCATAAATGTAATCAAATTTAATTAAATTTAATAAATCTTAATTTGTTAAAAAATACAATAGTAAATAGTTAAAATTAAGAATTAAATTATCTTAAACTTTTCAAACGAAATTTTTTTTAGAAGGTTTCAAGATTACAACTTTTTTCAAACCATAAATGTGAAAATAATTCAGTCTATACATAGAAAAATCATTAGATTCGAAGGCTTATTCAATTCAAACATTATTTTGACAATGTGTTTAGTATAATTTGTGTTGTACGCTGTAAAAATAAAATACATAAATTTAAATACATATAAGAAACACTAAAGTCTACGATGTAAGACTATTTTACTACAAATTATAAGGTTTACTTTTATGGCTGTATTAAATAATAACCGAGGCAATAATTATAGTAAAATAATAAAAAAATATAATATAAAATAAATTAGATCTAATTTATAATCTAACATAATTTATACAAGACGCAATATTAATTGGTTAATACTTTTGATTATCTTATAAAATAATATAATCCTGAAAATCATTGCATTCTATACTTACGCATTGTCGACTTTTTCTTCGAGTACAGTATATATTAAATCAATTAACATAAACAACAACTTTAAATGGAAAAGAAAAAAAATTCATACCCATTTTTACTTCAAGCAACCCTTGATCCATTGTCGTTGGTACCTCCTAGACGTTTTCGCCGCGTCAAGCCGTAGCACTCAATCGATGCAGTAGTACAGGGCCCGTCTGGAGGAAATGGCTTTCTCCCGGCAGGGCCTATACGTAAAAAAACCACCCGTCGGTAGCACAAACACGCGCATTGTCGCCGGCGGTGCTTATCGCGGCAACCCTCGCATTGACCTGCGCCACGTCGATAGCGACCCGAGCGCAGCCATACCGAGCGCTATAGCGTGTGCCGGGGCTTGTCTCCGGCCAATCGGCAGCGCGGGTCGCCTAGCGATTTTTCACCTCTGACCCTATATAAATCGGCGGCGAGCATCGCCCTGGCAATCAGTCTTTGGCGATCGGATTTTCAACGGGTTCCGGAGGTTTATCGGCCAGGGGCCCTACACGCGGCGATTGCCAAGCATCTCGGAAGGAAAAAGCTTTCGTGCGGACGCCAATTCGAAAAATGGAAATTTTCGGCGAGTGCAAGACGAGTGGACTCGAGCATCTTACGCTCGAACAGATGCTCGAGGATAATCTTCCTGAGAATCTCCTTAAAGAGATCAAGAGAATCTTATACGGTCGCGAACTCGAGTAAGGGTCTTTTTTCCTTTCTCTTAAAATATATTATTTACTTCATAAAAGCAGAAATCGCGTATAATAATCTCAAATTTGAAGATCATCAATTAATATATTATTTTTGAATTTAATTTTATATGATTTTATTAGTGCGCGCTCTTATATGAGTTTATATATTCTTATATGTTAAATATTATAATCATTTCATTCAGTTGCACTTCATATTGCTAGTTACTTAAACGTGATTCGTTAGCTCGTGAGTAATTATCACTGAAATGTAAATACTAATATTAATATGTAGATGCTTATATGTTGTAAAAGTATTTGCAAAAACTTTTATAAATTCAACATTTAATCATAATAAGTATTAGCATTATAATATTTACCAAAATTTACATAAGTTTAAAATCATTCTTTTTTACAGAAACAAATCAAGTTTTCGCTTAAAAAATTTTAGATGTAAATGATACTTTTTAGAAAAAAATTAATTTATATGTAACAACGAACCATAGAATTAAATCAATTTTAATAATGTATCACTTATGTAATGAAGCTAATAAATATTAAAAAATAATTTTATTGTGCTCGGATATTGAATCATTTAACTTTTTATCTGGGTAAAAAACAAAGTATGGTTATAAGAGATCAATTATCGATTTTAATGAAACTGAAGTATATGCCAAACTTGTTAAGCGAAATTGCATTATATGCTAAACAATCGATCCTTCTAGAAACGAAAATTTAAAAAAAATATCTTTCAAGAATTGAGACAACATGTGAACATACATATGTATATATGTACATATGTAAGCATAATCTTTTTATTTTTAAGATGTCTGGAGCTGCCGAAATTCGAAAAGGGTGTCAACTGCGAGTTAAAAGGTTACCGAATGGGTGGAGCTATCGAGGAACAACTGCGACCACCTCGTATCGTTCGTGTGGCTATTGTCCAGAATACGATAGTTCTACCGACGACGGACCCGATCCGCGATCAACGCGACGCCATTCACAAGAAGATCACAAAGTACGTCGAGCATGCGGCTACTTGTGGGGCAAATATTGTTTGCCTTCAGGAAGGATGGCGTGAGTATTCGCTATATGTTATATAAATGCGCAGTAATAAGAGCGGCATCCAGAAGCATGAATAACGAAGTTAATAATACGATGGCACGTTAATTGCGGTAATTGCGACTTCCCTGCATTCAGATATCTGTCAATCAACTTATCATCGTATCTGCATGCCGTTTAATGAATAACCGCCTATTTGAATCCAAAATATTTTAAAAAGCAATCAGCTAGTACTAAGTATATAAAACGAATAATACAAAATCATCAGTTTTATACCTATTTTTCAAAAATTTGAATTAAAATGTCATTTCTTGTTTCCTTCTACTTCACAACTTGTAAACTCAAAATCATATAGTTACTGTTTTAACTGCACAGATGTTTTGAAATATAAGAGTAATACCTGCTATTTTAATAAACTTGCAAGTTTTTAAAAAATATTCTTTAAACAGCAATGCCGTTTGCATTTTGCACCCGTGAAAAGTATCCATGGTGCGAGTTCGCGGAGGACGCCCTCACCGGACCAACGACCGAGTTGATGTCTGGTCTCGCTCGCAAGTATGGTATGGTAATTGTTTCGCCGATCCTTGAGCGTGAGCGCAACGCCGATATTCTTTGGAATACGTCGGTGGTCATCGGTACCGACGGTCGCGTGATCGGTAAGCACCGCAAGAACCACATACCTCGCAAGAATGACTTCAACGAGTCGACTTACTACATGGAGGGCAACCTTGGACATCCAGTTTTTGACACGCCCTATGGCAAGATCGCTATCAATACTTGTTACGGCCGACATCATCCCCTTAATTGGCTCATGTTTGGCCTCAACGGAGCTGAGGTATATAACACACAAATTTTTGTTCGTGTTACCAATCAAACTATTTTTCTTTAAAATATCTTGAATTTGTGACTATTATTGACTTTTTATAGTATTGTAAGAGCATAATTATATACCCCTGATTAGTATCTTTATTTTATAACAATTATATAAAAGATAAAATCTCTGTGTAAGCATGCCGGCGCTATCCTTTAAATATTACAATACTTCTGCCGAATAATGTAGGAATTTGAATTATTAATTGACAGATCGTGTTCAATCCGTCGGCAACGACGAAAACTCTATCGGAGCCTCTTTGGCCGATTGAGGCAAGGAACGCGGCAATAGCCAACAGCTACTACACGTGCGCGATCAACCGCGTGGGTACCGAAGTTTACCCAAACGCTTTCACTTCGGGTAATGGACAACCAGCGCATAAAGACTTTGGTCATTTCTACGGATCGAGTTACATATCCGCCCCAGATGGTACCCGCACCCCTGGTCTAGGGCGCAATGAAGATGGTGTACTCATTGCCGAGATCGACCTCAATCTTTGCCGGCAGATCAAAGATTTCTGGGGATTCAGGGTGAGTGAAACTTTTATATTACTTACAGAAAATTCATTATTAACAGAGAGTGAAAAAACATATTTTATGTTAATTAATTTCGGAAAAATATTTACTAAAAAACTAACTTACTTATTAAGTCCTAGCTTACAAACATAATTTCTCTGAAATGAACTGTGGTATATAATATTGTGTAAGCACATTAAGTTAAATTGGTTCCTTGAGTTTAATAAAAACAAGTTTTTATTTACTTACAAACAATGTTGAATAGTTTTAACAAACAATATAATTGAGTGTCACCTCAGAGAATGAAATCAAAATATTTTCTGTTTAAAGATGACCTCGAGACTGGACATGTATGCAAAAGAACTGGCAGCTGCAATACAAACGGATTTCCAGCCACAAATAATTAAACAGTAATAATAATAATGTATCTTCATATCACGAATTAATCTAAGGTCTTTTTGTATTTATATATATATATATAATATATATATAAAATATATTTATAATACTAATGCAAATAATGTTTACTCGTACATATATACTCTCGAAAATCTTATTTTATATTCTGTTTCATACTGAAAAGACTTGATTATATGTACAGATTTATTTTAATATTTTTATTTTCGTTTATATATATGTTTCATAATAAAGAGTGATTTAAATATTAAAAAAATGTATATTTTTTTCCTTGATAAATTTAACCGAGACTTAAACCAAAAATGTTCGGTTCTCGGTTTGTTTACATTTTTTTCACGATAATTTAATTTATATTAATTATTTAGGTATATAATTAGGTATATAATACGTGGATGAAAATTTAGTTCATTTAAAATTTAAAATTATTGATAAATACATTAGAACATTATCATTGTATAATATACCTATAAAATAAAAATGAATGTCTTTATATTTCAATAATAAATTATTCAATTATTCATAGTACATTCGTAGTCAAACTTCTAGCTTTGTGGTATATGTTCGTAGCGAGGTTCGCAGATATATGTATAAGAATTGAAATTTAAATGGTAAATTAATCTGAGAAACTATAATAAAGACACGAATAATCTGGCTCATAAATATAGCAACTGAATAAACAATCGTACGACTTGCATGATGTATCAAATGTTAATTATAAATTGATAAAAAGACTCAATACGCTATTTTATTAGAAAATTAAAATTTATTTACATATTGCAAGGAGATAGTGCTCTAGATAGTGTTTTGTCTATTTTATAGCTATCTTGAAATAATATTTTCTTATACCTTTCTGTGTAACTGTCAATGTATCCATATATTGATTATTTAGTTATCCAATGGAATACAAATATTTTAGAGGGCATTACCTTCAATCTCTCCCGCGGAAAAATTCTTGACTGTTCTCCTGATATTGTAAAGCCTGAGACAAGTATAACCGACCTCCCGCGCAACGGGGGGAAATAATTAATTGTGCGTTGTACATTACAAATATAACGGTATTATCAATAATCACCGGGAGAGTTGGGCGTAAACAAAAGCTCACTTATCGCGCGTCCGTTGACTGCACCATCTCCCTTCCCACCCATAGCAACTCGTGCTTTTGCTCACTGGAAACATTTACAGTTTTGCCTCATACCGAAAGCCGAAGTTGAAAACAGTCCTTCCCTTTTCTTACTACCGCGCGAAAATCTCTAGCGATTTCCACGCTTGAGCGACAGAAGCGGTGCCTTTTACTTTTACAACGCGGTGTTGCTCGAGTGATAGAGTACGCTTATATATCGGGGCTAGGGTGAGATCGGATCAGGCAATTGGCAACGCGCTACCGATCGGTTCGGATCGAATAAGCTTTCCATTAGATTGAAGACGGACGTCAAAGAAAGATGTATTCAACCGTAGAGGAAATTCTTGAAAGCAACATTCCCGAAAAGCAACTGAAGGAAGTAAAACGCATATTCTATGGGAATGACATTCAGTAAGTCGAGCTTTAATTTCCTGTCGAATATAAATTTATTCGCTTTACTGTGGCTTTAAGTTTCCGATGTTTATGTACAATTGGTAGCACATACATATCAGTAAACTTTTATACCGACAAATTATATGAAAAATTTATAATTTCTATCTTTCAATTTTAATTTTCGAAAACTGGTTATTTACATTATATGAGTTGTGAAAATAGGACACAGATAAAATGTCGTTGTTATATAAAAACCTTATGGCATCCTTTTAATTAGTTACTAAAGAAACAAGAAAATCTTCTAAAAGACCGTTAAGGATAACCAGTTTACCGATATAATATGGCAGCTTGAATGACAAGTTTTTATTTAGTTCGAATGATTTATTAGAATTAAATTGAACGTTGTAGTTGCATAGAAATATTGGTAAAATCTTATTGATTGTCCAAAGCCATAATACCGGTATTGTTTATACCAACATTTTATCTGGCAAATGTAAAATGTTCTCTCTGCGTTGTTTTATCCCGATGTGCAAAATACTTTAAAGTGTCTGAAGAAACTTAGGCAAGCTCGCAACTGTACTTTTTTGCGCAACGCACTTCAATCCACCAAATGCATTACAGAGACCTCGATCTCCCTGCGCCGGAGAAGGGATTGCAGGTGGAGGTGAAGGGTTATCGCCTGGGTGGGACCGCGGTAGAGCAGCTGCGGGGCCCCCGCGTCGTCCGCCTCGCCGTGATCCAGCACGGCCTCGTTGTCCCGACGACGGAACCCGTCCGGGTCCAGCGCGACGAGATCCACAAGAAGGTACTCCGGTACATCGAGCACGCCGTCAAATGCGGAGCGAACATTGTCTGCATGCAGGAGCTCTGGAGTGAGTCCACTTTCCGTTGCGCTCTTTTAGAGTGAATTCAAAATATTACGATAAATTTTAGCTCTTATGAATTATCTTAAATTGATATATCTGTAAGATAAAAGTTGAGAATTGAATTTCTCACTTTTAGATTGCAATTTTTTAAATTAAAATTGTTGTAAGCTCGTATACGAAAACTTCGAGCAAGTGACGAGGACGCATTGCTGCGTGGAATCTACTGGTTATAAATATTAAAAGTAATATAATTATCGTGTAAATATGCTGTGATTATAACATTCCAAAGAATACGCCTTGATTATCCTGTTGATTATGAGTAGTGAACCTTGCAATCTAGATGAGTATGCATATTAAAGAATATAATATGTAATAGAAACCACTATTTATAAATATGTAATGCCTGCCTCGTGCTCTACTTTAATCATAAAAAGAAATAATTAAATGAATTATACACGGATTACATTTTATTCGCAATTTCTATTTGACATTACAAGTTAATAAAAACTTTTTACATTATTTGCAACAAGGCAAACAGTATCTCGTGCGACTGATTCACTGTTTGAAAGGAAACGATTTAACTTATCTATGCGATGCACTCTAACATTGTAATTATTTTCATTTCGCACGCTTATTCATGTCCCCTTGCTATATAATTAGACAGCTACTAAGAATCAACTAAATACGATTTGATTGTTCCAAATAATAATAATATAATAATATTACAAAGTATAATAATGTTGAACTTGCAGCAATGCCTATGGCTTTCTGCACACGCGAAAAGTACCCGTGGGCAGAATTCGCCGAGGATGCGCTCACGGGTCCCACAACGTCTCTCATGACCCAGCTAGCTCAGAAGCACTCGATCGTCATCATCTCCTCAATCCTCGAGCGCGAGTCTACCAATAGCGACATCCTTTGGAACACGACGATCGTGATCAATTCGGATGGAAAGGTACTCGGCAAGCAGAGGAAAAACCACATACCACGAGCCGGAGACTTCAACGAGTCGACCTACTACATGGAGGGTAACCTCGGCCACCCGGTTTTCGACACGACTTACGGCAAGATCGGCATAGTTACGTGCTACGGGCGTCATCATCCCCTAAATTGGCTGATGTACGGCATCAACGGAGCAGAGGTTCGTATAAAAAACTTACGTTAGATTACGGTTTTTCGGTGTAAGCCTAACTTGTTTTTTTCCTCTACAGATTGTGTTCAACCCGTCCGCGATAACATCCGAGAGCTTCGAGACCCTGTGGCCGGTGGAGGCGCGCTGCGCCGCTATCTCTAACAGCTACTACACGTGCGCGATCAACCGCGTGGGAACCGAAATCTACCCGAACGCCTTCACCTCGGGCGACGGCCGACAGGCACACAAGGAGCTCGGCGAGTTTTTCGGCTCCAGCTACATAACCGCTCCAGATGGTACCCGCACTCCGGGTTTAAGCCGCACAGGAGATGGTCTCCTCATCGCCGAGGTAGACCTAAATCTTTGTCGGCGAGTTCGAGATCTCTGGAACTTCCCAGTGAGTCTAAATCAATGTAGTTATGGTAGCGGATGGAGATGGCGATATATTCTTAAAGTCAACTTTTTCACCAAATATTTAATTTTCAGATGACCCGCAGATTGGATTTGTACGCCAGGGAACTTACTAAGGCAACAGAACCGCAGTTCCAACCGCAAATCGTTGGCAAATAAATTTCATTTATATATAGTTACTTTATATTATATCTATTGTATATCTGAATACATGTACACCACTAAAAAATTAATGTATATTAATATTGATTGTACACCGTTTTGAAAAACTGTAAGATACAACTGTATCATGTTAACATATTGCACGCTTAACGTTTTAATTTATTTTTGTTTTTAAATCATTTACAATTCATAGCATTGTTAATGAATAAAATTAAAATTAATATAAATGTGTCTCATAAACTTTAATAACTTAAGTTTACCCAAAATTAAGATGCTAAAAATAAATTCTACGAAATTCTAAAAATAAACTACAATTATCAAAAGGTTTATATGTTTATGTCTATAGTCACATACGTGCAGAATATAAGAATTAAATAATTGAACATTGAGGAACAAATAAAATTGTGGTCATCCATTGTGTAGTTAAACGAATCAAAACAGATGAGAGGTTTAAGAAAATGTAAGCGTTTGTCAGGGGTAAAATAAAAGCTCCAGTCGATTGGTTAACCGTCTCCCCACCCACTAAACGCAATGCCGTCGTGCGTATACATATATAAGTCCTAAAGAGCAGCTGATATTCACTGTATCAGTTTAGCGTCGTCATCTTCTATACATTTTGGGTGTGGCGTCGTGTTATTATACTATTATGTTTACTGCTCTTTAAATGTTGTGAAAGTACTTCCGCCATTAATGCTATTACTACATTTTAAGAAATAAATTTATAAAGTTAAAAGAGTGAGTTGATTAATACTGATTCTAATAGTTAAAATTTAGCTATGTAATAAAACATTAGAGCTTAAGTAAATAAATGCAAAGATTTACATTTACTTTTAGTGTTCATATTTGATTAATTTCTTTAAGAGGAGTGTAATATGTTACCTTTATATCTAATATTGCTCGTAGATAATGAATACTACATAAATAATTTCTAACATTGTTTTAAGTGCAGAAATAAAAACAATATATTTGTGCTTAGCGACAATTATTATTAGTGTAGGTTTTATGAATAAAGACAGTGTATATTAAAAAAACTAGAAGTAGATATTTGATTATATATATATATCTTAGATATAAGCTTTGAAAAATAAACAAAAATAAACGGAGGAACAGTACTATAGTACAATAGCACTTATCTGTAAGTGCAAATAAAGTAAAAATAAAATACCTAACTTTTAATTATGTGCTTTTGAAAATAAATTGCCCAAAGGAAATATTTTAGCTAAATTCATCCCACAGTAGTTTAGGTTAAAATTTCGATTTAGTTGAGTTAAAAATATTTATTTTAACTACATTATTTTAACAAAATTGTTAGTCTCCCTTAAAGTATACTTAATGATTGCTTATTGGAATAGTTTATTCAAATTTATATATTAGTATTAAAACTGTATATTAATTTTTTGGATTTTTAAAAACCTTTGAGTCAATAATGTTTAATAAAACAAGTTATTGGCTACTCTTATTTTATAATTATCTTTTGATATGTATTTTGACTATCGTTATTAATTATTAATCCTTCTATATTTATCTAAGCATATTGAGTAAAAATTGTTTGAATTCTTGTCAAAGTTTTTCATTCAGTTTAACGTACTGGATTAATTATGTAACATATTTATTACAATTAAATAATAACTTGATTTATATAGGAAATTTTTTAAAGATTTATTTTGATTGATTCACAGAAGAAGTATTATAGCAACAAGGGACATGAATCTGGAATTGGATAAACTGTCTCTCGAGGACATATTAGATAAAGAAATTAGCGATCCTAACAGATCATTCGTTAATCGAGTGATTTATGGCCGAGAACTGGAGTGAGTTTATAATTTTAAATATAGCGTTTAAATATAATTATGATTGATAGTTCGAGACTTAATTTATCAGTTGCTTTCATAATTTTTAATCACTAAATAAATACGTTTCCTTTGATCATCGTTGAAAGTATTACAGACACATTTATTTTAAAAAATACAGATACAATGTAAACTGGCCTGGAAAATCCGTACTGTTCAAGTGTCAAATTACGCAAGTATACCACGCTGATTAATCGATCATGTTGTTCCTCAAGGAACCTCAACATTCCTAAGTTGGACGACAGCAAGTGTGAGGTAGCAGGATGGCGCCTTGGAGGTACAAGACAGGAGGAGCTACGTCCTTCACGGATAGTTCGAGTAGGACTCATACAAAATTCAATAGTGCTACCGACCGATGCCCCAGTCGTTGAACAGCGAAATGCGATCCATGAGAAGATCATTAGCTATATCGAGCACGCGGCCAAATGCGGCGTCAACATTATTTGCATGCAAGAGGCGTGGAGTAAGTGCCACAATGATCATAACGTTTAATGTCATTTAAAAATTAATCGAAAACATATTTATTATTCTATAACATGGAATATTCAATATGTAATGGAATAATTCCAGAATGCACGATATGTACTATATTTATATTCTGAGTTATTATTCTGTTACATAATACGTTATCAAATTAAAATTAATAAATTTCCTTTTTGTAATTGATATATATTTAATAAATTATTTAATATATTTATAATAAAACCATGTCTTTAGCTATGCCATTCGCCTTTTGCACACGTGAACGATACCCATGGGTCGAATTCGCTGAAAATGCGGAGGATGGTCCAACGACCGAGGTCATGTCTAGGCTTGCAAGTAAGCACAAAATGGTAATTATCTCTCCAATTCTTGAGCGTGATGGTATTCACGGAGATATTCTTTGGAATACGGCGGTGGTGATCGGTCCTGACGGGAATGTGATTGGCAAGCATCGAAAAAACCATATACCTCGTGTAGGTGATTTTAACGAGTCAACTTACTACATGGAGGGCAACCTTGGACATGCTGTTTTCGACACGCCTTATGGCAAGATCGCCATTAATATATGTTATGGTCGACATCACCCCCTCAATTGGCTCATGTTTGGTCTCAATGGTGCCGAGGTAAAAAAACATCACCTGCCTATAAATTACTTCGTGTTCAAAGATTCTTACTATATTAAATTAAATAATCTTAAAAATAAAATATGTACTTAATTATTATTTTTAATTTTCTAAACTTGTAGATCGTATTCAATCCATCAGCAACTGTCGGCGAGTTATCGGAGCCGCTCTGGTCGATTGAAGCAAGACAAGCAGCAATCGCTAATAGTTACTATACTTGTGCCATAAATCGTGTAGGTATCGAGAAATTTCCCAACGAATTTACCTCTGGAGATGGAAAACTTGCTCATCGCGAATTTGGACAATTTTACGGCTCGAGCTACGTCACCGCACCCGATGGCGCACGAACGCGTGGACTCAATAGGCATATGGATGGTTTACTAGTAGCAGAATTGGATCTTAATTTATGTCGGCAAGTGAAAGACATTTGGGGATTTAGAGTAAGTTCATCGATTATTAAACAATTCGATCTATGGTCAATTATTTTGTGAGTCGTTTAATCTCCAGAGAACAATTGTTTTAAATTAATTTTCATTTTTTAGATGACTCAGCGCCTGGATATGTATGCTAAGAAGTTCACAGAAGCTTCTCAAATTGACTTTAAACCTCAAGTTGTGGGAAAATAAGTTATCAATGAAAAATTCTATATTTCATATTGCAAAAGATTCATGTTATATTTATAAAACGACTAAAACCTTTTTTAGGACATTGATTATTTTTGTATGAACAAATTGCTTATATTTAATTAAATTAATGTTCCTACAAGGAGATAAAATGAACTTTATACAACAGAACTATTTTATCTAAACGATATCTAACTACATTATCAATCGCTTAACGACATACTCAATGCCGAATTTCGAGTTTGTTTTTGGTAAAGTAACGCCTCTTGATAAGCTTTCTTTACGGCCTTCCTATCGGTTGGTTTTCGCGATTCAATCAATTTTCCATCATCCAAATCCTGAGACACTCCCAGTGGCTCAAGTTTTTCTCCAGGCAGCCATTGCCTAAAAAGTTATAAATTACAATTTTTTTATGATATATCCTTTTTAGTCTATCAAACATTCTAAAATATCATCAGAAAAAAGTTATAATACCATGTTCTTTTGGTGTCGAAAAACAGGACGAGGTAGACCGTGTCTTTGTAATTGTTGGCAAGTGCAAGTACGTCTTCTGGTGGAGATGGTATGGGTACCCCTTTGTGAATTGTACCTCGCGGTGTATTTGGATCAATTATAAGTGCAGGATACCAAGGATAACCTCGACACTTGGCCCAAACCAGTTGTAGAGCAGCTAACGTACCATTACTGTCGACTTCCATCTTGTTACTATTAATCTCGGTAACAGCAACTTCGTCATTAGTATGCTTCGCAGCTTTTGGTTTATGAGAGACAGTCGATTCGTCTTGCGTGTCTTCGGCGTCCTCCTCGCGCTCGGGACTCGTCGAACGACTGGTTGAGCAACTACTGCAGCTTGACGACTGGCTTTCACGCTCGCCTATGTCGCTGTCTGTCGCTCCACTTCTGTTTTATGACATTTATTTTATTTAAGATACCAAATAGGTAAAACTACATAAAAAACTTAACTGGTATTAATAAAACTAAACTGGATGTTTGAAAGATTTTAAAAAGCGTAATAAAAAACTAAAAGTATATTTAATTAAGTGCTTCTAAACGTATTATATAATTTTTACCTGTAAACCCTAAAACTATCGCTTTGCTTTTTTTGTTCATTCTCGGGACTAGCGCGGTGTACTTGACCGCGACTGGCGCGGGCCTTAGCCTTCCGTGTGAAAAGTACAGCTGTCCTGCGATTCACACCTCCACTAACGGCTGCGCTGCCAGTATTACCAGTGCTTGTGTTTACGGCATTTATTTCGCTGGGACTCGAACTTAAAGTATTCGTCGTGGAAACATCTTTTTCGCCACTGGAGTAAAGAAAAAAATTGATTTAAAATTTTGTTTTCATATAAACTACGTATGCAAATATATCAGTAGTATTTACCTATGCCGAGATTCAGAGTCATTGCGAACTCTAGAATTACGTTCACGCTTTCTTGTTTTCAATCCAACAGTAGTAGCTACAGGACTTACTTGTTGCTGCGGTGGTTCTGTCTCATCTGCGGATGTGTCATGTCCGATCACGTCTAGATCAGGATAATCCTTACGTGCCTGTTCAATAAGACAGCCACCCTGCTCTCGCATTTTAACACCAGCGCGGTAAAACATTGTGTCCTTGCGATTGTAAGCCAAGCAGTTATTTACCATAAGATTGAAGTCCGACTCAAAAGCTGCAATCGAGTCGTATTCTTGATGATCTATTTTATTCTATTGAATAAATTGAAAAAACGTTAAGTACAGAAATAAGATAATGTCAAATTAAATTATTTCGAAAGTAAAGCTAGTTATTACTTAATTCAAACAAAAGATTAATAGGTATTATTTCGTAAACTGTATTATTATTTAATAAGATCGATGACTTTGATTGAAAAGTAATTCTTTAAGAAGAATACCAAGTTATAAGTAAAATCAATAAAAATTATAAGTACGCTAATCATGGAACAAATACATGTCACAAAATTGTCTTTAAATTCAGATTAAATCTATTTATTAGTTTGGATAGCCACTGTAATTTAAGAATGTGGTTGTATGATTATATTTTTTGGCATTCCTCATGTGGATTTAAAAAAAACTAGAAATTTTAGGTTAAATCTCATACCTCCATAGTTGAAAGATCCATTGGATGCGTTACTATATCCAGATAATCTGGTACCTCATCGATATTTACTGGTGCACCAAAAACGTCATTTGGATCGCGTAGTTTCAATGCCTCCAATAATACTCTTAATACACTTTCGAGAGGTCTTAATTCAAACCAAAGACACTTTTCTTTTCTAAAAAATAATAATTTAAAAAATAGTTATATTAAAAATAGCTGATAATAAAATTAAGAGTTAGTTTAAAATTAAATATGTATGTAAAATTTTACGATAACTTAATAGAAATATGATTTCAGTAAGCCAGTACTAATTTATTTAATGTGCCCTGAGTTGAAAACAATTTATTCACTTAAAATTTTAAAAGTAAATCTATTTCCAGGGCTCCAAAAAGAAATACAACTTTATAATTAAAGATAAACCAATGAACTAACACTTTGAAAAGCTCTTTTTTGAGTTTCTCCCGCTTTCTGACAAGTTCGCAAAGCAGCCTTGCACGTTCAAGGTCCTGTCTGAGACATTGCCAGTACTTAAGTTGTCTATACATCTCGTTTCGTATCTCAGCATCAGGAGTTGGTGAAGAAGCATCTCCAAGGGATGGCGGTGCTCGTGGGTGCGGATGTGTGCTTTGCAGTCGCCTCAGTAGCGGCACACCATTACGATATTGACGTTTAAGCGTCCAATATGCTATTAATCGTTGAATTAATTGATTCTTTTTCGGTAGTCCTTCCGCTAAGCTATAAAAATTTAATATATTATTTTTCCTCAACTGCTAGCACAATTATTTCTTGAAAAATAAATTAAGTACTAATTTGATTAATAGTTAAAATAAAAATAAGTTTGTTATGAAGTTGTTAATCAATCAGTGTGTTGAAATGTATAAATAATAAAACTATTCTTTATCTTTTAAAATATTTTTGTACAAAAGTCATACTCACTCAGCAATTTCACGAATACGTTCGGGCGGAATGGTAGGTATCGAGATGACGGGCGCACTAGAACTCTTTTTATTGGCAATGGCCCGTCTCCTCGCGTCAGCGGGATTCGTACTTGGTTGATAATCTGGTGGCGCATGGGTTTCACAATATGCCGTCTTCTGTACGAGCATAGGTTCACCGTTAGCCGGCTGGACGGTTCGCATGCGCATGCAGAGTCCAGCCTGCTGGGCACACGTTACGTGGAACGCAGCGTAACAATTACTTTTGTGGCACTGAATACAAGCTCCTGCTCCTCTACGCTTGCAGACGCAACAAGTGAGTCGCCAACGCGCTGCTGGGATACTTTCGATGCTATCGATCGGTTCAAGAAAGACCGTATTAGCAAATCGTACTTCCGGAATCCATAGGGCACATACCACGTGAGCCCAAGTCGCCGGCCGGTCCGTTTGCTTGAACGCACCACCTGTATTACAAATTTTTCTTTTTTAAATAGTTTTTTTACATTTTTCAATTTGATTATAGGAAACGTTAGCTATTTAAAAAATATATTATCTGTAATTTAATTATAAATGTTATTGATTCGTTTATTGTGAAATAAATATAAACTAATAATAATTAACTAACAGATAATGCACCTTTTATATATTAAATGAACTATTAAATAAGATTAATCTAAACCTCGATTAGGACAGAGAGCACAATCTACTGCTCTGGATGGACTCTGCAAACATCTTCTGCATAGCCATTGACCCTCAGGAATGTAAGGAACACCGTAACAGTCTTGATGCACAGCCAGATTACACATATCGCAGAAGAGAATGGCATTACTATTTTGACACTCTCCATCCATACATATGCAGCACACTGCATCCTCATCAGCTGCTGTGACAAGGGCATTTGCACTTCCACCGCCATTACTTTGTTGTTGGAAATAAGATTCTTTCTCTAAACGATCCATTAAAAGTTCAAAAATGTCTGGTTTCAAATTGGGTGTTAGCCCTGAGGCAGTTCGTCTTTCATTGACCAAAGACAACCATGCAGAGTCTTCTTCATCCAGATCATATTCAACTTCCCCTGAAGTTTGAAATAAAGTCGTTAATACAATTTGGTACTTATTATGTTTAATAGACAAATGATTTTATATGTTGAAAAAATTACCATCTAACTCTTCTCCACTTCTCTCCATAAATCTCACATATGAATTAGGAAGCGACTCAGCCTCTCCAATTTGACTTTCATAGCCATCTAATGCTTTGGCCACAGCTGTAGGTAAAGAGCTCAAAATAGCTTTATCTTCTTTTTCTCTGTCTGCTGCTCCAGAACTTTTATGAGGTGAAATTTTTTCATCGGCATCATATTCTTGTTGTGACATAATGGGAATACTGTCATTAAAGTTTACTTTAAATGGTTTGTTTCCATCCTCCCGACAAGGTGTTACCTAAAATATCCAAGTATTGATTATTTTTAATTTAATTAATATAAAATACTACACTAATGTAATATAAAAAATTACTACTCTAAAAATAAATGATACGAAAAAAAGAAAATCAACTAAATAGAAAATTGTAGAAGCAACATAATAAATATTATATTAATATATAAATTACATATTTTTCACAATTTTTGTAACTATAAATATATTTTAATATTTGTTGATTAAATTTAAGTAAATATAGTAAGAAAATCGACATTTTTTGTAAAATAATTATTAATAATCATCTTGAATGAAAATTATTTTAAAATCACTTATTTTTTAATGAAAAATCTCGATTAGTAAACATGATTTTAAATGTCTTGCAGTCAGTAACTGTATAGTAGGTAATAAAATTCGTATGCAGTTAAAGTAAGGATATATTTTATAATAAAAAATAAGAAGCTAAAATAAATATCTGCATAAAACTAGGATTAAAATCGTAAAATATTACATGGTAACGAACAAGTGATTCTTGAGTCAGCATGTTGAGGACCAATGCCATCGCTTCACATAAAAAAGTGAGGTTAGGTCATTTATTTACTTAAATCAGACAGTAAACAAATGGCTGTAAAATTACCAATAGGAAACTACGGAACGACAGTGAGTCAATGTAAACTATCGTAAACTAAGAACAGTGCTGCATCATCAAAGGATTTACAGTTATTAGAAAATAAGTTGAAAAGAGGGGATTTTGGCTTTTATTACATTATTGTGAAAGCGGATTTAATTGTAAAAGGCCGCGGCCGAACGGAGCTCCCTAGCCGCGGAGCGGGAAGCGGGTAAAAAAGCGCAAGATATAAACATAAGAGAGTCGGGTCTGGGAGCCGCGGGCCGCCGCGATCGCACTCACCAGGGCGTACTTGCTGGACTCTTGGGCGGGCGTGGAGTCGAGGCCGCCGGGCAGCCCGGGCGCCGGGCTCGCCGACGCCGCCTCGGCCAATTTGGCGAGCTTGCTCCGGTTGCGGCCCTTCTTCTTCCCGGAGTGCGGAGCGCCGCCCGAGTTCCTCATTTTTTTCCGCCTCCTGCCGCCGCCGCCTCCTCCGGGCCGACGTCGCGACTTATCTCGGGGCCGCGCGGGCCGGTTGTCCCTCGCGCACTGCAGCACCGTGGGCTGTACGCCGTGCGCGGCGTGCGTCAACCTGGTCTGCAGCCGTGGGCTCGCGTTCCCGCGAGGCCTGCACGTCACGCCGACTAGCGCTCGCTCCTCCTGCTGCTGCTGCTGTCGCCGCGGTCTCAGCGCGCGCGTCGTCCCGCCTTGCCGCGTCCGACGATCCGAGCCACTCGGAGCTAAGACTCCGCGACCAACACACCTTCACGCACTCCAAACACTCCGGTAACCGTCGAATCGGGCGATCGACACTGCGCTCCGCTGTGCGGCGCGCGCCGTCACTCGTGCTTATACAGTAATTCACCCTATAGCCTGCAGTATCTACACGCTACCGTTTCTGCAGCTCTACAGTACATCGCGCTCTTTTTTCTGCTCCATTCGGCTTTATACGTGCATACGTGCATAGGTGTATGCAGCAGCCGACGCGAGCGTCGGTGCGAGCAGTGCGCATGCCGAGTGTCGGTCGATGATCCTGCTAGCTCGTTCAGTATATTGCTTATTCTCAAGTATTACATTACGAATTATAGTCTTACGACTATCGGTCAATAATGTTTAATATCTCATGCTAGTTTGTATATGGATTACGCAAGTCCTTGCTTTGATCACTAATTTTAATTAAATATCTCAATACAAACATCGAGTTGAATTAAAAATATTATGCTTTAATGTTTGTTGAGTCACATCACACTTGTTCAATCATGATTTTAAGAGTGTAATTAATAATACAAAACGTAAATTGTTTAATAAGAATGGAATTAATCAAATTTACGGTTTATCGTTGATTTTATCGGTACTGCATTTATTGAAGATAGATTAAGTCACTTTTTTAACTGATATATTTTTAAACTATTTTAATAAATACAATTGGTTTTTATTATATTTAGCGTGACCTCAATTTTTCAAATTCTATGATATAGTAAATACTTCGAGAGATATGTAATTATTCAAAGTTTCCGTTGGATTATAAATTGTTACGATCGCATTATTTTTTTCTTTATTACAGCTATACCATGCTTAAAATTATTTTATCTTTTATTTAACCTATAATTATATTATTTGAAAAAGCTTCATTTCTCCGCCAACTTTATTAAGCGATTATTTTAATCCAAAATAATTGATATTTAGAATAAAAATCGAGATAATAACTTAGAAATACCGAATAAAAATATTTTATTGCATATTTATGTTAATGCAATGATATAAGTCTAATTGATTAGTAAAAATAAACGCGTTTAATTTTGTAAGTGTGTAGATTGATATTGTTGTATATAGATATATAATGCAATATTCAATAATAAATTGTAATACTTATACATGTTTTGTACTAAACATTAGATACAAATTTCAGTTTTATATTGCATAATGATTTATTTATATAAATATGTAATATAGTAATAGTATTTATTATCCCATTATTCTCAGATTATGACTCAGTATAAAGACATTTGATTTGTAATATTACTTTTACTTAAATGTAAAAATCTCAAACACAATATTCAAAGTGTTGCCGATTACGAAATATAGGAACAAAAATGGAGTCTACTTTTCAAAATGATATGCTACTTATCCAAGCGACACTAACAATTTTTTTTAAAACTATACTTTGAATCGTTTCGTATTGTAGATGCTTATTTTACAAGGCAATAATCAAATAGATGGAAAATAGAAACACACTTTTATCATTTTCAACAATACATTATAGCAAATGAAATACGTTTTTGTATTAAAAGCTGTTCGGCTGCGGATAGAACTTTTTTAATACAAAGAGACACGAAATGTATATAGTACAACCGCGTATATATTTTATATGTTCAGACTAAAAAATATTAGTTCATTAATCGCATTATATTTTTTTTAATTATCTAGATAAGCATTAAATTGAGGTTGTGAAGAAATATCTAAAATTCCTAATGCATGGCACTAATAACATGAGGTGTCACGTAGCAGTAAAATACACGATGGGTCGATGTCTAACGATCGTATACACTTTAGGCACAAACATTGTACGTCAAATAAATTGCTTTTAAAAATTGATTTCTATATTATTAATATGTATGTAATAAGTGTAATATAAATGTAACATAATTTATTTATAGTATATACAATTAAAAGCGAATTTGTCATGAATAGTGAAATATATTTCAATTTTTTGTACTGTTTTGATCAATTTCATACTAAGATTAATTGTTTTGAATATTTCTCTTATGTGGTAACATTTCGAAACATCACTAGACCCGTCAGTGTTGGTCACTCGCTTACATTGGCGAGGCTACGGAGTTTATTTCATCACAAATTAAACAGAACAAAAATGTTGCTCTACAATAAATTAAAGTTTATCCTGGCAGTTGCACAATCGTGTGAAATTTCTGTGTTGTCGGGCCTTTGAATGTTGTTTACGCATGTGCATTCAAAATTTCGGACGTCTAGGCGCAAACAAAGAGCGTCGGTAAAACAGGAGCCTTGGCATTGGTACAGCAACAGATCGCGGCATCTTACGTTCGAATGTATGGGTGAGTGAGGCTGCAGCGCAACACTGCAACAGAGGCCTGCCTCTCAACTCTCAGCCGTCCAAGAGGATAGGTCGAACCAGTCGAACGTTGAGATTTGCACGTACGCAAGGCACACGGACGTGCGCGCGCGCGCGCGCGCAGTGTTGTGGCGCTGTCGCGTTCCGCACCGGGGCCCCGGGAGAGAGAGCAGCTCTCGTCAATCGTTATACACATACGCACACATACATCTATACGTGCAAGTGTAGCGCAAGGCTTCTCGCGGTGCCTCTCTCTTTCTCTCCCACCCTCGCTTTCGCGACAGTTGTCTCTGTCTGCTAAGCGGTGCGCAGAGGCGTGTGTGAGAGTGGGTAGGGCGCACACTGCTTAATTCTTTGTGTCGCCGAGCAAAGTATATGCCAGCGTATATACCGGGAGTCCGGGAGAGGCGCAGCCGCGCGTAGAGCTTATCAGCTTATATGTACCTTAAACGCACACCGCCGCACGTCCACTTGATCGAGGAAAGAAAGAGAGTGCGGGCATAATTTTTAGTGATTTAGAATCGGTGTCGCGTAAAATCCGTGTTAACAAGCGACGGCGAAGCTCCTTCGATTTGATTGCCATTCATTACGTCCAAATATAGATGGAATAACTGCACTGCGGCTGTATTGAAACGTAAGTACATTAACTCGATCTATTCGATTGACGAAAAAAGAAAGTACGCTATAGGAAGCAACAACAACACAGCTGCAGTTCATTTGATCGCATGCGCGAGATAGTGTCGGAGAAAACAAGTGATAATATTACGTGCTCGAGTGCTATATTATGCTATTGCGCTCCTCCTCTCTCTCTCGAGCTTTTTCTTTATCACACTTTAGGTCTTTAAAGATAGTGTACATTCAAAGAGAGAGAATTGTAAGTCTCTTTCATCAGAGGATGGTCAGTATCTTGCAGTTTGTTTACGCTCCTTGAAAGAGCCTCGCGCGACAAGCCTTATTCCTTGATGAATAATAAAGTAAAGTACACGGAAGGGCGACAGTTTCTCGATTGCTTCGTTTTGTTTTTCTCCTGGCGCGCGCGTGCTCCGAAAAGTGTATACCCCTTGTGCATGTGTTTGTCGTCCTCCACGCGGGGATTGGGGAACAGAGAGAGGTATACTCGCGTTTCAGCTCGAGAAGAGGAAAGAAAAAACAGGGTGCTACAATAGGAAATATACGCGAGCGCACTGTCTTCCGAAACCGAAGGGGCATATTCTTATGTTTAGCCCTTGCTGAGTCTCTTCTGCGCACTAGGAAACCACAGATACACGTTAAGACGGTACTTATGCTTTCTCGATGTTCGCTCGTGGAATTTAGCTCTATTTTTGGCAAAGAATCCTACCCTCTTTATGTGTTATTCTCCCTTCTAAAGCCTTGTTGCCGAGCGGTATCTAAATTTCAGTTGTGTTGGTTGTTTTTGCACATATCGGCTTTTATTTTTTCTTACAACGCTGACCAATTTACAAGATTGATTTATTGTTCTTTTATTCTGTTACGTAGTTCTTTTTAAAACTAATAGTAAGGTATTGTTTTATTTCACTAATATCATTGTTAATAGTTAAAAGACTTTTGGAACATTAAGAGGTTATTCAATTGTTTTAATAAGTTGTGACCCGGTAACGATCATGCTATCGTAAAGTTGATTATTATTACTTTCATGTACACGAATTTGTCATTAAGTATTTTAATTTTATAGTATTAAGATAATGTTTTTAAACAGATATTTCAAGAATTTTATAAAGAAAATCATATTAAGTCAAAGGTAGTTTTTACTTACTTTAAATGGTAGATCTTCAGTATTAAAAATTTCAGTAATAAATTTTTTAATTAATAATGAAACATTGCAAATTCATCTTCTTGATATTCATGTATATTATGAACTTCAAAATTTACTTAAAATATTTATTTGTAGCTTTTGATGAAAACAAATTTGGTTTAATATTTACAATAATATGAACATTAATAAATATCTATTGAACTTTTAGAGTTTATATATGTATAAATTGATATATGTTATATATGTATATATATACATATCATATCATCATTTACATTTCATAATAAAAAAATTTGGTATTCTAGTTGGATTTTAGATCATTGAAGAAGAAGAGTATGTTGTAAATAAGTTGCAATAAATAATCAATTTTCAAGAACCAAGAATTAACTTTACCAAGGTATTTTTGAAAAATTTGAAAACTTCAAATTGTTAAAATGTATGTCACATGCAAATGTTTGAATGTATCAATAAAAACTAAAGGAAGTGAATTACAAAATGTCAATATTAATGATATTGAGTTAAGTACAACTGAACAGGAGGATTTATTTTTTAAAAATGTAAGTTTACACTTTTGTTTCTATACATATACTTTTTGTTACTTTGTATTTATTACTTCAAAATCCTAGACTTAATAAATATTTTCATTACTTTTAAAATATAATTATACTAATATAATTACATTTTAAATTAAGAAACAAAAATTATATTCATATGTATATATTTGAATTTATCTCTGCTTAATGGTTATAAATAATCATGAATATTATTTTTTAAGGATGTGGCTACTACAAATGAATTAGAAAACATTACAAAGGAGCAGCCTGGTTTAGTAGAAGTGCGAAATGTTGGAGCATGGGCTGTTCATCGCTGCTATAACTGTTTGATGTTTACTCATGCAGTACATAGAGAATTTGGAGCAGCTTTAGTTTTAATCAATATCAATATTATTGTAAGTTACTGTGTTCAACACATTTTTACTTTTGAAAATTAGTTAAATTTATAGTAATACAATAATTATTTAGGTTTTTAATTTAACAAAGATAAAATAATTAAATAAGTTTAATTGTTTCAGATGTCTGAAGAAGAAATTGCAAAATTAAAAGCTAGTCCTAATTACAGTCCAGTCTTTAGAATAGTTATAGATCATAATAAAATTGATGATCTTGACCCATTTGAATCACCAACTAAATTTTCTGGTAAAAATTTAAATTATAAAAAACTTATAATTATTTTTTAATTTATTTTAAACTCTTAAAGTGTATACATATTTATTTCAAATGGATTTCATTTATTTACTCTAAAAATTATTTTATATTGCAGTATCCCAGTTATCAAGTACCTTAAGATTAGCTCTTGGTGGTCTGGAACAACAACTCGAAGAAGCGATACAACAACAAGCTATTTTGATAGATAAGAGAATACGTGAATTTACAAAAGAGCAGTATCATATTTTAGAAGAATTTAGGGAGCGAGCTCATGCTGAACATACTGTTCTTGCAAGGTTATTAATTATAATAATAATAATTTAAAAATTATTTAAAATAAGATATAAGTTATATACATATAACTAAAATAAAATCAGTTAATTAAAAGTATAGATGTTATATTACAATATAAAAGATAAAAATAGGTACCTATGAATGCAATTTTTACAGATCATAGATTATAATAATAATCAAAAATGTTACAGGTTGATTTGTAGTGATCAACAATCGACGAACGGTTCAAGTAATTTAGAAACCCCACCTGCAACTCCTGAAACTATGCAGCCAAATCAAGCTACCTCAGTGAATGACGTTGTTGATACGACATCACATCCTTCTCCAAAAAATCCCACAGTTAGAATTCATCCCTCAACAAAATCATTGAAAAAAGTAAATGCAGTTGTGAGTAATTTATTAATTTTAAGAATAAATCAAACAAGATTACATTGATATAACTGATAATTTTTTTATAGAATGGTAATGGTGATGACAAAACACAAATAAAAGAACCAGTTTCTTATGATGGAGAAGCTTTATTTATGTTAGAGGGTATGGATGATACACCGATACATATTAGGCATTTACAAGCTTCTGATCAGGAATCGGATACAGATGGTTAATGACTTTCTATTCTACTTAAATAGTGTGAAAAAGACTACATTTACTTAAGCTTTTTTTTGAATTTAGATTCTGGTAATGAAGCCATGATTATATCAAGAAGTCAGAGGAGTGGTCATCCAACTTTAGCCAAGTCATTACCTGTTACTGTACCTGCATTTCATTCGTTTAGTCAACGTTTCATACATGATGAAGACGATGAACAGGTATGACAGCATACGTTTTAGAATTCAGATTATAATTTTTATTAATATATTAAAATCTAATATGGTTAAATTTTTAATACCAAAGTACAAAATTACTAATCTTAGTTTTTCTAACATTTAAATGTGTTAACCCTTTCACTGGTGCAGCTTTTTTTATTTTACGTGACAAAAATGGTAGGACAATAAACTTTAATTCGACTTCTTTTCCTTCTTTTTTCTTTAATTCTTACTTGTTTCTTTTTTTCTAATAAACTTATACTGACCTTAGATTCGTAATCAGCAACCCCCAAAACCCTTACACACCGAATTTGAAATGAATTAGTTGAAAAATGCAGCAGTTATTCAATTTGATCATATATGATACATTATCAGTGAAAGGGTTAATAATACATTATATATATATATGAAATTATTATCATATCATTATCATTATTTAAAATTAAAACTATTAATATTTACAAGACTATAAAATTTAAATGAATTTTATACGTTTCAGATATCTAGAGATCCAATGGATCCTCATAATATTCAAGCTTCTATAAAAGCCTTAGCCAAAAGCGTTCATGGTGATACAGTCTTCGGTGATCTACCTCGTCCTCGATTCTCAACTCAAATTTGAGGCTTGATTTCGAAGAAGTACTATAATTATCCGAGAAATCGGAAATGGAAACATGTGATGTTATTCTCTTTTTTTTTACTAATGTGACATATAAACGTTATTCGTTATTTTTAGGTAATAATTACTATAAAATAACAGCAGAAACAAAGGCGCATTGAAAAAATAAGAAATGGAATATTTTATTATAAAAAAAAATTTCTGCTTTAGATCGTAGGTTATTTTTAAAACTTTGTCAGACGCTACAAAGTCAGTTCAATGAGTCGGAGAAAACGTATTTTAAGTGTTTTGTATACTGTGCCGGTGATTTACGTGGAAGTAGCATCTTGCTTGTTTTCAACAATGATAGACTTTCTTTTTTTCATTAATCTAGTGAGTATCGAAACGTACCTTGAAATAATGATACGACCCACCGTTTTTAGTAAGTTTATAATTATATTGACGACTGTTATTTAGAAAGAAATTTAGATTCTTGTTTACAGGGTCAGAGCAACCTTGAATTTTTACAGAATATATGTAAGATGAATATAGAGAGGTTACTGTACTAAATATCTAACCATCTATACTTTTATAGTTTTTCTACGAGCTTCACTACGTTTTCTTAGAAGATATTACATTTAGAATATAAAAAAAATTAAAACTTATTTCAATTATCATTGGTATAGAACCTTTAAAAATTAATAAAAAGATGTATCATTAATATTTTGTAGAAACAAACAATAAGACATTGTTTATCAACTTTTAAATATCAATTCCTTTTAATTATAAAGTTTTTCTATTTTGTTGTGAATGAACTCAATAACGTCTACATTTCGAATCTTAATTGATATTGTTCTCGTTATTTCATAGATAAAAGAGAAATTATATATTACTATTGTCAGTAATTAACTTTTTAATACCTGTATAATAACAGTTTTCATAAAAGGTATCTACAGTCAAATTTAAAAATCAAAGTGTTAGTTTAGTTCGGAAACAAACTTATTATTTTTAAGAATAAATTTTAGTTTTATTGATTTTTGAAATACATTTGTAATTTAATATCTTTTGTTATTTCAATTATTAGAATTTGTGCTTGGCTAATGTAAAAAGAAGAGTTCTTCTCTATGAACAATTTAGATATTAAAAAATATATATTTTTATATGTACATTTGTAAGTATAAAATAAATTTTATACAAAATGTAGTTTCTTTTATTTCGTAACGCAAGGAGAAGACTATTAAATTTTAGAAAATATATTAAATATTTATTCTATTCTTAATGCTACTGTCTCATAGAATAATATTTGACTGTAGATAACCTTTAGAGTTGATTATTTCAAACCAATCTCTTCCTTTAGCAACTTCTTGACTGATTCGCTAATACTCATAGCGAGAGCATGTACATGCAGGTATATAGTGCGAAGAATTATAAATCGCGAAACAACGAGATAACTGTATTTGTCCTGTAGGCCAAAATGTCAAATGTTACTACAATAAGAATGAAAAGAATCCCAACAGCTTCAATTGCATATCATAAATGTTTGCAAACTACTTTTTGCCACCTGGCTGAAATAAATCAATTGTTATAATAAAAAATGTAGCTTTGTTTTTTTAATGAACATCCTTATAAATATATATTTCTGAGATATTAATGTGTGTCTGTTTTAGAAAACACTTTTACAAATTATATGATACAATGTTTGAAATTTGAAGTTTATCTGTTTAAACATTTTAAATACTGACTTTTAAGAAACCTATGCCTTGTAAATATTTAAATCAAATTCATAATTAATACTTATTTTGAATTTTTTTACAGATAAGAAAAAAGTTTTGATTCAAAAATAAATTTTCTCATTTAATAAACATAATTTTAAATATATCATAGTATTTATTAATATTGGACTAAAATTAGTAGCACGGAAAAATTATGAGAAACTAATTACAGAATCTTAACAATTTTTGAACTTGTAAGACTTTATGGTAAGTGTAAACTGATCATAGGTCAAAACAAAATGGTCATAGTGTTTTTTCATAAAATTTAATAATTCTATAGAACGAATCTCAAGCATGTCATTAAAATGACAGCTATTTTTTCTTAAATTGGATTTTCGTCGTAAAAATTGCTATGACTTTTAAGAAAATCTTACTTCTTTAAAGTTCTTTGCATATAAAACAAATACAAATGTCGAACTTGAAAAAAGTAATGCAATGCCAGGTTTTTTGATGCATTTTTTTTTGCCCGGAATCGCTTAGTGAAATTTCCGTGAACCACCGAAATGTCAGTGAACCACAGGCGCCTTCGACTTGGCAGCGAGCTCCATCTGGGTGGCGGCAACGCTCTTCATACCATCCTGTACGCTACTGAGATTAGCTTTCCATGCAGTAAGAAGTTCGCGAAGTTGCAACCATTGCGGTCGACCGAAAGTACGATGCATTGTACTCGAGACGAGGACCTTCCGGCCCGATTGATCCATACGCGCTCGAACAAGCTTCGTTTTCAAAACTGTAATATGAAATTATTTTTAAAATAGAATCTCTATACCGCTTTTATGAATGAAAAAATTAAATTTTAAATTATATACAGCTCTGTTGAATTTTTCGATAACTTGATTGAAATATATTTCCAATAAGCCAGTACTAATTCTTTTCATATACCCTGCTTAATATTCGTAAGGTGCTTACTCATTAAATCGTGAGTAAACATATTACAGGGATTGTATATAAAGTATTGGAAATTGCATGAAACTTACCATCAATGATGAAGCTTTCAACTTGATCTTCTTCTATTTGAAGTTCAGACTGAATAGTTTGAAATGACATTTCAGGATTAGTTTCAGCAAGCTGCATAAACGTTAATAGTCTCATCTTTTTCATATTTTGTTCATGATTTAGACCAAGTTGACTTTCAACAAATTCTTTAAAATTATTATGAAATTTCAAATATGATGGAAGTTTCTCTTGCACAAAAATGAGTAATAAATCATGAATAAGTTCTCCTTCCAAAAATCTGACTGGTTTTAATGCTAATAAAGGATCAAGAAGAAAAGTGTTTGGGTCAGCTAAAGCAGATAAAATACAGCGTTGTGCATCTTCTCGTGCTGCAGAAGCATTTTCAGAGGTATATGTTCCTAGTAATTCTACCATAACTGCAGCAGCTTGTTCTCTATTTTAAAATAATTGAATTATTTTTATGAAATTTATAACAAATGTTTAAATTAGATTGTATGAACATACCCTTGTTTGCAACCAAGAAGTACTTCATGTAATAAACGAAGAAGCTTTTGCATTTGTTCATTTGCTGGAGGACACGTAGCAAATTGTTGTTTTAATTGATCAACTCCGTTATAAACAGCTTTAACTTGGTCAACATTTTTTGCAATTTGAACTAAATGGTAATAAACATGATATCTCATAGATGAATCTTCTGGGAGTGATTGAAAAAGAAACCACAATCTAAAAAATATTTAAAATTTTTCAAGTCATGTAACGTGACCTAAAAGTTTAAGCATTTAATTTAAATATACTCACGCTTTAAGACAAACTAATCCTAATTTATAGCCAGGTGCTTTTGTTAATTTTTCACAAAATGCTAGTACTATATTTTCAGCACGTTCCGTTGGTACAAGTATCATGATAGAAACAATGTCATTTAAAATTGTTTCAATTTCACTTTCATTGCCTTCTTTAAAACAAGCATCACAAACTCCAATTATTTTATGTAAATCATCTTCAATGCCTTTTGGTGACTTTTCTTCACTAATTTCTGCTCCAAGACTTTTAAAGTAGATTCTTAACTCCTGAGCCTAAAGATATTTGCAAATATTAACTTTATTTGTGTAAATGTAAAGTATTACTAAAAATTATACAAAATTAAAAGTTATATCTATCAATAAAGTAGAATGTAATTAGCATCTGGTGTACATAACCTCATGTACGATACAAATAAGTATTTATGTTGTGCTTAGTTACATCTAAATTTAACAAACTTCATACAACAATACCTGATCCTCGGTGGTACCGTCCATACAAACTGCAGGTCCTTGCATTTTGATTTCTTAATAGTAACTTTTCCTTTAAAATGCAACGTCGTCGCCGACTCGTGCTCGTGTAGAGAACGGCAAGTTTACAAAGAATTGACATTGTTACTGATTTTGACACGTTAGATTGACTATGTACGTGACCTGTCAAATGACAATAGGAATGGTAAATATATTGGTATTCTTACTCTAATTTAATTAATAAATTTATGCTTTAAAACTATTTTCTTGTATTCAACTTTTTTCATTTCTTTGGTAGGTTTTTTAACTCAAATTGCCTTATTAAATTGCCTACCAAATTAACCAATTAATACTCATATAAAAAATAAAATAATTTATTTGTATTAAAAAATTATTGTAAAAAACCATTAGATTGTTTAAAACTTTAGACAAATAAAAATATAAAATAATGTAAATCTAGTTAAAAATATATTATAAATTCACAACTACATTCATAGTCATACATTCAAAGTTTCCTTTTTAAGAGTACATTTTCAGAAAACATATTTTATTACTTAGATAATTTATGAAGTTAAAACGAAAAACTTGTTTGGATTTGAATTTGCATGAAAAAAATCCAAAATATTTGTTATTCTAAAAGCGCCACGTTGAACTATCGTATCGCCTTCTTGGAAACGCATCTCAAAATCGCCATCAACTTGTCAGTGACTTCTCCTGGTGTAAAGTATTGGTAATAGTTTTGGAAGTGGTTGGAAGTTTGTAACTTGGAGGTGGTTGGAGATTTTGAGCTTCAATATTATACTGATTAGAACTGTCTGGTTGTAGTGGTTTATATAGTGGTTCGTTTATTCCGTTGTTATATTCACTGTTCTCGGTGTTTAACATAAATACTGAATAAAATTTGAATTTTTTATTTCATTTATTAGAACAACGGTTGCTTAAAATATTTAAAACGTTAAGAAAATACAAAATTAATAGTAAATTACTTGATATTTATTTCAGTATGAAAGTATGGCTTAGTTCAGCCAGCTGACGGGAGACACGTACCTTTTCTCGCTGTATACGCGAGAGAAGAGCAAAAGAACATTTCATCATTTTTGCACACATTTTATTCTATACATTTCAATCATTTCCTTTTAGTTGTAATTGATTTATCACTTTGAGACAAAAGTCATTGTACTAACCTATAAATTGCAGTTTAATCGGCATACACTTTATGCTCTGAAGATTGAAATTAGAAAATCGTTACAATGGGTAAGCAATTTTATATTTCCTTCTATCACGATGAAAACTTGTTACATTGTTCAATATGTTTTTATTAATGGACATTTGAAGAACAATAAAATGTTGTTATCATTTAACTAGCAATGTAATGAGTCATTTATGACAATTATTCTAAAATAAGATTTGTAGTTAATATAAAAGATTCTTAAAAAAACTAAATTTAATGTAAATGAAGACAAAACTAAATAAAATTTATAAAAGTAAGATGGTATCAAAATAGTGTAACTGATAATTGATACCTTTAAAGAAACTGTTTTAGAAAGTTAATCTTAAAGTCAATCTTTACAAATTTTTATATTTTGTTAAAATTTATTACATACTTTCTTTGTTTGCTTAATTACATTAAATATTCACAATTATAGGTGGATTACTTAGTTACTTTCGCAATCTTCTTGGTAGTCGAGAAATGAGGATTCTCATTTTAGGTCTTGATGGTGCAGGAAAAACAACGATTTTGTACAGGTAATGTTATTATTTTTTTATTATTTTGATAGAATTTTATATTACTTTTTGAAAATATCGTAGGTTGCAAGTTGGAGAGGTAGTAACAACCATTCCTACTATAGGGTTCAATGTTGAACAAGTTACGTATAAAAATTTAAAGTTTCAAGTTTGGGATCTTGGTGGTCAAACAAGTATACGGTAAAAAAAGTTTAAAATTTAAAATCATGTATTTTAATTGCAAAGATCTACAGATAAATTTAAAATTTCATATTTCTTATTTAGACCTTATTGGAGGTGTTATTATTCAAATACAGATGCTATAATATATGTAGTTGATTCTGCTGACAGGGACAGAATAGGCATATCCAAAGATGAATTATTATACATGTTAAGAGTAAGTAATAATTGCCCTACTGGTATTAATCTAATAATGTTTGAAGAATTTATATACGATATTAGAAAACTATGCAACAGTAATTAAAAATTATAATATTCTTTTATTGTAGCAAATATTTATTTTTATTTAGATTATATAGTCTGTATAGTTTCCTTTAAAAGAAAATATCATAGCTTATATTTTATTTATATTAGAGTAGTTGTTAAATTAAGAAGTTAGTGAATTAACTAATGAAGAATCATAGTAATAAATGATATTTCAAAGCACAATCATATAAATATTTATAATTTATTAATTATGAGAAAACAGTTGTTTGAAAATTTTAAAATAACTCAAACTATCATAAAAAATGTAATAATAATAATTAATTATATTTTATAAAGATGATAACTAAATTTAGTATATTTATAGGAGGATGAACTGCAAAATGCCATTCTAGTTGTTCTTGCTAATAAGCAAGACATGCCTGGTTGCTTGAGTGTTGCAGAAGTTCATCAGGCACTTGGCCTAGATGCCCTGAAAAATCGAACTTTCCAGATTTTTAAAACATCAGCAAAAAAGGGTGAGGGTCTTGATCAGGCTATGGATTGGTTGTCAAATGCATTGCAAGTCAAGAAATGATCGAGTGCTGGATAAATGATCATAATAATACAATGCTTCCTGGAGCCGAGTCGAGAGGACTAGTCTATGTGACTTTCGCTATGTAAATCCAGTCAAGCTCAAAGATGAGGGATACCATTTCTCTCGTGACTTTATTGTGCTAAAGGAATAAAAAAAAAGGAAAAGGAAAAACAAAACAATGTCAAGGATCTATTCCCAGAAAAAGTCTGCTAGAAGGACACAATTAATTATAGATGTATACATCGGAATCGACTCGAATAATGTTGTTTAGTGTCACAGACTACGATTTGTAACTGAGCATAATTTATCATCTTGTGTTTTTGCAAGACTTTTTCCATAAATTAGTACTTTAATAAGCAATTTATATAAAATTATATATTGTATATTTAAGTGGATGATGGAGTTATGTATTTTAATTATTTGTTTTTAACTGTATGTTTATCAACATAAATTGAAAGGTTAATTTTTTCTTTTGAATGTGCAATTTATTCAATAATACTTTCAATAATCATCGTTGCCTTTGTTCTGCGAAAAATACGAGCTTACAAAAATTTTATCAAATTACAGCATTAATAGTACTCAAAAACTAAATACCGCATGCATGAATGGTAAATAGCAATTCATTATTTTTAACGTAAATGAGATTTGTATGGGGTAGCAAATTCATCATGATAACTTATATTATGAAAATCTAAACAATAGTTATGTATCTTCAAATCATTAAAATATGTTTTATTAAATAAATCAATAAATTTTAGAATATCAATTTGAAACTATAAACAGTGCATGATTCCTTTCAACAACAAAAATTGTTAAATATAGAAAATTTTGAAGTTGACTCAAAGTTTTTATTTTTAATTGTTTCAATTACAATAATACATTTTATTTTAGCCTATTTAAGTATCTAAGGAAACTAATGAATATAATAGACTGGATCATCTGTATGCAGTATCTAATTAAATATTTTCTCTGTACCTATCTGTCTGTATATTTACTTTTGCATAATGTATTTATTTAAATTACATTCTTCTGTACAAAATCAGTAATATAAAGTAACTTTATAATGAGAATGTATATTTTTTGTTATAATTTTTGTGTAAAATAATGACTGTCGACTATACTAGCCAAGTCATTCCGTTACAGTGACACTTAGAAGTCTATTTCTTGTCGATAATAAATTATCAAATGGAATTTTGGAAATAAAAAATAAATTAATTATATTAAAATATTAAAAAGAATTGGTTATATTACTTATACCTGTGAATACTAATCATAATAAACTATTTAGTTTTTATTAATAATAATGGTGTGAGGTGTATTTAACAAATTTATAAATTTCGAAATAATTCAATAATTAAATCACATCGGTTGCATTAAAAACACGTAAAAGAAATCGAAAATTCCAACATGTTTATTTGAACGAATGCATAAATTATATTAAAAAATTATACAAGGGTCACAGTCCTAATTATAAATGAAGGGGATCGCCAGATGGCCCCTACCAATCGCTGCTCGGCGACAAGCTCAGCGTATCAGTCAGGTCTGCAAGACCCATTATTAATGAAAAAGAAATTATAGGATACTATATGAAATGTAATTATAATACGTTTTCGTTAGTTTTGCTTGCATGTACAATAAGATAAATGTATTTTCTTAGATTTTTTACGTAGACCAAATTCTATTTTACGATGAACATGGTACTTTTGGTGGTATGTCAAATTGATTACATAGTTTAGGGTCAATCGAAGTTGGAACTTGAGAAATATGCTTAAATAGACTTTTAAAAAAAACTCGATATACAGTCTGGACATTATTTACTGAAGTACAGTTACCTACATAATCGTATAGGTAATAATTACCAAAACGAAATAACTCCATTAATACCATTTATGTGATTACACGCTGTATCAATGACGCATTAAAGCATTAAAAGGCGTAGACAGAGCTTTATGAATCTCGGTTTCTAAAAGGTGTTATAAAAGTGTGACTGAAAAATGTCTTTTTTCGAGGTAGACCACGCACTACGTTATGAAACAAAGACGCATATAATAAAGTAATTATGATACCTATTTTCTTTATGCTTCCAACATATAGTAAGACAAATATGTTATAAAAGGATGTTCTACAGGATATTTATCGTGACTTTGTTCTGTGGTTTATTATTTTTTTAAATTAAAGGTGAGCAAACCAATTATTTTTAACGACATAGCTTAACACCACGTATGATGGAAGTGCTTGCCTTCCTAACGGACCTATTTTCCTTCAATGATTCGAATCGGTCGGGATAGCTACCTGGAACCATCACCTTTCCATTCTATAGATGCGCACCAATATTGGTTTGAAATCAGTCCGTATCGAGTTCCATATAAAAAGGAGCGCATCTCTGAAATGAATTACCTATATATTCGTGTACGTGACTCCCTAATGGATCTCCCTTCTTTCAAATTAACGTTACGTATATTGTGTGTTGCATCCTTTGAAGCTTACTGAGAAAATTTTCGTTGATTATAAAAAATCACGAACGATCCCGCAGATTCCCGTATATCATTCATATATGAATTGTATAATTCACTGCACGGCAAAGTTATTGTTTTGTAATCAACGGATCAAATATTTGAAGCACGCAATAACCGCTCTAATATACGTGTAAAGGCTTGTGTTCTGCAAGATATTTGAATTTGAAAATGAGCGCAACCGTACCAGGTTTGAAAGTCGGCCGCGCGGCAGTCGGCAAGATGAAGGCGCATACACGCAGACGCGCGCGGGGAGCCGAGGCTTTTGTTCTTCGTCCGAGGTGCAAGCTAGCGCTGGAGCCTCTTAAAGGAAATTTAAATACGGCTAGCCCGGGATTCGGGGCGGACTGTAGGCGGCGGCCCAGGGGCGCTCGGCGCAAAAAAAGAAAGGAGCCGCTCGTGGTGCGCGATACAAAATCGAAGCCATAAATCGATCCCGAAACGAGCTTCCTCCCCCGGCTTTGGCGCGCGTCCATCCCCCCGCGGGGCGCGCGGCGCATCGTGAAAAAAACAGTGGGCCTGGCCTAATTCGATAATGCCCACGTGGGCCCGCGTAGGGTTCCGCGCCCCGAGACATGGCAAGGGGGCGGGCCGGCCGCACACGCACACACGCCCTCGCCCCGTACGCTACGCACGTGTGGGCGTGAAACGGATAATTTCCGCCGGGTTCCGCGGGCTATGCATCTGGGGCCGGATCGCGAGGAAGCGCCAGCAGCTCCCGATGGCTATCGCGGCTCCCGAATTATATACACGGGCCGCGGCGTTGCGCGCGCGCCCTTAATTCGCGTAATAATCCGCCCTAGGATATCGATCTGCCTCCGATCGCTCGTGGGTGGACGAGCGGCCCAGGCGCGGCCTGTCCTCGGGCGGCCATCTGCGCGCCGTAATCACGGGCCGAGTGATTCCACGGGCGCAGGAGGCCCTCCGCCCGGTCTAATGTTATTACTTTAACGAGCCCTTCCGCGCGTCGCCCCGGCTGATTTACGGCCCCGGCTGCACCTTTCGACCTACTCCTCCGGAGGAGCGCCGTGTATACGCGTGTATACGCATACGAGCGCGGCTTTCCGAGATCGCCCGGGCCGATTTCCCTCTCCGCGTGCAGCAGCGCCCAGATCGCCGCGGAGATCCTTTGTCCGATCGGCGTTATATGCCCTCTTGTGGAGCCACCCAGCCGAATTCGTGTCTCTGCCGGAAGCCGAATCATAATTCCTACTCGCACTCCGGCCCCAAAAGTATACACGCGAAACGAGGCCTCCAATGTTCCATTTCTTCTTCTGTGTGTTTTTTGGCAAATCACAAATGTCAAGATTATTCCTTTCGAAACTACACATTACTGCAGGATGGATATTTGATCTTGTGCTTAGGTATGCACATAAAATTTTCAATCGTGCCCGTAATCAAAAATTCCGCTTGAATTTATTATCTTTTATTTAACGATTATATGCATTCAAAATATTTTTTTAGACATTTTATTAAATTTTATTCTAATCATAGTATAGTAGAGACGCATTCGATAAAAAGTATGGATTTAGTAAAATTACTATTTGAATAATACTCTATCCTATATTCACAGATATTTGAATGAAAACAAAAATCGCAATGCAATCACAAATTTTTCTATATTACAGTATAATAACCTATTTCATTAATTTACCGCCTTTTTTGAAAAAAAAATATACGCATACATATATTTCTTACAATGTAAGAGGTGTATGAAGTCTTAAATTTTTTCTGTATCCATATGCACATTTTGTACTTGCCTAAGTACGACTCTAAAAAATCAGTCTGTGAAAAAACACAACAAACCTAAAGTGCATCTGCAAAAACTAGAGTTTTATAGCATAAATTAGATTTTGAAGGAAGGCCAAATAAGGCTATTTAAAGATCCTAGGCTGGGTTTGTGTACCTTTCGAATGAGAGTGTATCCCGATCGATATTACTGTGTTTGCCTCGAAGGCGGCTATTTGCTTCTCCGGCGCTCGTCTTGGAAAAGGGCAGAAAGGGAAGGCGAATGCTAATCAATTCGAAGAAGCGGCGCCCGCCCAAATCCCCGTGAAGGAACGTCTCAATCTAACCGGCCTCTCGCTCGGGCAGGAAAGCCCGTTGGGCGGAAAAGGGCCGCGCGCCGGGGAAACCTCGGGCTTTATCGGCGAATTAATCACACGCGCCGGGCGGGGGGGAAAAAGGTGGGCGCGGATGATCGATCGCTCCTCCCCCGTTTTGGCGCCCGCGCCGGCCGCAGAACAATCGGCGATTTTCCACGCTCGTTAGCGGGGCGCCCCTCGCAGACAAAAGGAGATCCACCCGCGGAGATATACAGGGCCGAGAGCTTGGCTGCGCGCGCATCCACGCGTGCGGACGTGTGTATATGTGCGCGTGTGGGTCGGGGCGCCCGCGGGGGCCCTGCCCAATTCTCGGACAGTCCCGGATAAAGATCGATACCCCGCTGCGGGGGACTCATTACTCCTTATTACCCGGATTAGGCGCTGCTCTCGTTAGCCGCGTTGTAGCCATAATGGGGACGCGTCGATTTTTTCGCGGCGGCCCGTTTCATGATTGGTAATCTGATGCAATTTCGCCGGGGCTATTTTCTGACTCTCGGGGCGGCGGCCCCTTGTTATATATCCCTTTCCCGTTATTACATCCATCCGAAATCGCCAAGAGCCGCGGCGAGCCGCCTGCGCGCCGGATCAAAGGCTCGCGGAGACGGGCCCGCGCGTTAGATGCGCAAACAAGAATCACTGGATTCCCTTTGATGAACGAGTTAATAATACGACCGTTTATGTCTTGTTAACTCTTTAATTTGACAGCGATACTTGAGGAGGGTTTCTCTAGTTAAGGATGCCGAGGTAATTGTCCGAACAATTATTTCATACCTTCTGCAGCTCGATTCGTTTGTGTTCTTTTGGACGGTGGAGATTAGTAATAGTTCGTTTGCGGGAGGAAAGTAACTCGTCTGAGAAAATACCCTATAGCACCCCTGATTGGAACCTAAACGAGCTTTTAACAAGTTGCTTTTTTTTATGTGCTGATGTTCAGGTAGCACAATTTGGATCACGATGTAAGAATCGTATCCTTATTTTTATCATTGTTAAATGGAACTTACAATTTTAAATTCTGTAATAAATTGTTTTCGTAAAATTTTATATTTATAGAAGTCGTTAACTAGGTTCTGATATTTTTATTCGTATTTGCAATGGACATCGTTAGCTGTACATGTTTAGTTTCGCAAAAGGTTGACAATGATAAATGGGAACTGTATAGTAACTTTTCGCTGTCAATATTATGCTTTTGCAACATGATATATCGATAGGCATACGTTGTGTTTTAACTTATTATTTATATGTAGCAGTATTCATTCGCAATATAATTAGATAACTTTGTAATTCATTTTTGGGATTAGATAGTAAATTTTATATTTTACTTAATTACTTTTTCAAATAGCAAAATCACACTAACAAAACTCTAAAATATAAAGTGATTTATAGAAAGGTATATTAAATATGTTTTTTAATACAGTAATATAATGTTAACAAATTATAAAATATTTACTCTTATAAATTGAGACAGCTTTTATAACTTAGACATATTTTTATTCACTAGAATCTAAAGTACGTTATTCTGTACATCTGTACAGAAACAGAAAACCCATTTTATAGCAGAGTTCTTAGTCTATATAGAATAAATTAAACATATATTTCTAAATCAGATTTGAACAGTCAAAAATTTCAAGCTTATAATAATTTCATATGAATAAACATATTTGTTTACAAGCGTTACTAGCTATTGGGCAAATGAACTAGTATTCGAAAATGAAACAGATTTTGCAAAGTGACTTTTTAATAAAGTTATTCCCCTCGGAGGTAGGAAGAATTCGGATGATAAACTCTTTAAGCGTATCCAATCAGTATGACGTATGAAATTATAGAGGAATGTATACAAGGCAAGTTGTTTGTTTACAGGGCGAATTCCTCTGTGGATAATCAGCGGCAAGAGTGTATCGAGCGAGGGTTTAATCGGCCGATTGACAGTCAAATGACGCGGGATTTACCTCTGCATTTTCTCATCTCGTCTTAATAAGCGCGGATAAAAAGTTAATCACTGATTTATTGGGCTCCCCCGGTAAGCATAAATAAGCGGTGCGTTTATTCAGGCGCGCGGAGCGAGGAGGGAAAATTGGTAAGGCGCGGGCCGCGAGCTGGGGGCGAACGCGCCGACTCACGTTATAATTATTACATAGGCGAGAATCGGGCCCGATTCCCCAGATATCGTAAGGTACGAGGCCCTGGTAATCAGCGGCAACAAGATTGCGTCCGAAGGCCGCTCGGCAAGTTATTACGCCGGGCGAAATTAAAACCTGCGCGAGGACGACGGAGTCCCGCCGATATAATTACAAGGTTGACGGGGGCCGGCCGGGGCGACAAGCCCTCCCCCGGCCGAGTGACGCGGGTCGTTAGCCGCGGGCTTCCGGGTCGCGGGCCCCCAAATTTGATTACGGCGCACGCGCCGGGACACCCCGCGGCCGCCCGGCATTAATTACGCCGAGATCGGCCGCGTGCTTATTATATCGGCGGGCATCGCGCGCAATATCGTTCCGTCATCGCGCAGCTGGGCCGGGCTTTGTGCGGCCGGCCGGGCCCAATTATATATTACCCCGCGGGTTATATCGGGATCTGCATTAGGGGGGCCGCGCACGGGGCATTAGGGCCGATTACCGGGCGGCGATCGGTCAGCCGGCCCTGCGCGAGGAAGCGGGCGGGCGCAACCCGGGCCGCACAAAAAGCCCGATTCATCCGGGGAGGGGCAGGGGGGGAAGAAAAGGAGGAGGAGGAGGTTCGCGCGGCCACACCCCCGATTAATTCAGGGGAAGCAGCCGCAAGTCCTCGGAGTCTGGCCGACTTCCGCCTCGGCGAGGCTCGCTTCCGAGGAATCTCGGCTTTCTCCGGGGCGCGCAGAGGGCCGCACGCCCCCTCGGCTCTCACAAATCTACATTGTATTGCGCGAGGCCAAGGCGGCCCGGGCTCCTTGCCCCTCGTCTTCGGACCTTGCGCATTGTGTGCCCCCGGCGAGATCGTTCCGGTCCCCGCGCCTCGCGCAACCATATAGCTTTGAGGGCCGCCGCGATCTTTTGTCCAGATATTTCGCGCATGTGCACGCGCCCGGCCATTTGTAGGCGTTGAATGCTGCAACTGCGCTCGGGGCCCGACACTTGGCCCTCGGACCCCCGCGCCCACCTCTCAATTAGGTTACACGGTATATCCAAGTACCTAATTAAACCTATCAAGCTCTCACGCGCAATTATCCACCCAACCTTTTCCCATCCACCCTCTCCAAGTTGGAATACTCTTAATTATTCTAATAATATTTATACGATAGTTCAAATTTCAAACAAAAGTCTTATGCACATGACTAGACATGCACATTGAAAGAATTGTTATAGGAATTTTGTGTGAAATCGTCACAATTTTTGTCAAAGTATGGTAATTTTTTTGATTTGACAAGCTTGTTCCCAGTTTACTTGACATTTTTCTCAGCACAAGAAATAATGAATTAACTATTTGCAATAAATTATAATAAATTACAAAATACATGATGACCACAACAAGAATACAACAAAAGCGGTGAAATGAATACAAGATACATAAGCAGATTGTTGGCCAGCGGCTTCTGTACCCCCTTTGCCCAATTCAGAAATATCGTCGAAACTCCGGAAGTGATGAGGAATCGCACTGCTAGTTGAAAAAAAGTTATTCACGTAACCTTATAATTACTGCAGAAATAAACTGTTTAGGTATACACCTATAATAAAGTTTATTATAATAGTTATGAAACTACGTCTATGCTGCAAAAAGGAAAGACTGAGTTAAGTTTTGACTTGTTATGGGATATAATGATTCGACGTTGTAAGGATGTTAAATAGAATTAAAATTAGCTGATTATCCGGTAGTCTTATAACTATTATAATAGAGGTCAAGTAAAGCTGTGTTTCCTTTCGCGATTATTGTAATATAAGTATCGACGTTTAAGAGGGATTCTGGACAGATTGCAGCTCCGACTCCTGTAACGATCATCTTCCGTTGCAGCGCTAACAAAAAAAAGCAATGTTTTCCATCTCATGCGAGAAAAAAAAAAGGAACAGGGCATCTGTCAAATTAGTGATCGGACGAGTAGCGACGCTAAGCGGTCCAAGTGTCGAAAAGCATCGATTCATTTCCTCGCGCTCATCCCCAGTGCGCGCATGTGCATCCCCGTCTCGAGGGCGACACTGGGAGCCCAGTGAGAAAAACAACAAGGAGAGGAGAGTACGTCTCTTAAACGGGCGCCTCTACGCACGCGCGTATCGGAAAAGGAAATCTCGAGGAGGCGCAAAAGGGCGGAAGTCATTAGGGGCATATAGGCCCGAATCCGACTTCCATGACGGGAGTCGCGTGCTTAAGCCTCGGGAGAGATTTTCCCCGCTGATACTGTCCCCGCGCTATCGGATCCCCCGAAAATCGGGCGCGAGCTGCTTTTTCACGCCTGGCCGAGTCTCCCGCGCGCAGCGAGGGATCGACCCCGGGCCCCTCGTCCCGCGCATGACGCGTGTGAGCCGCTGCAGCTCCTGAAAAGCTCACCGTGACTCGCGGAAAACTTTGTATCTATTTACATTGATTGGGGTTCGGGTCCCGGAGTGATTTTCTCGGCGGGTCGCCTCGGGACCGCGTTAAATATCGTTATAACGAGGCTGCTGCGAGTTGTGTTTTTTTTTTCTTTTTTCAGTAATAGTGAGAGATTTTAGATTTCGACGATGTTTGCACCCATAATGACAAGCGGTTATTTTTACGTCATTTACATAATTTCCAGCCGAAAAGGAACCGTCGTACGTATGATAATTTAACAAATATTATGCATATTGCGATGATGGTAATGATTTGCCCCCGAGGGAATTCCTCCTTACGAATACCATTAATATAAGTGCACTGCACAATTATCAATGTAAGCAATCCGTTTATGCATTCGCAGCAAGTAAAAGTGATTGATTGCACGAAGCGGGCTCGCAAAATACGTAACTTTGATACTTTGTGTGAAATTAAACATTTTTACACCTACTTTTGTGCAATGCGTTTACGAAATACATTGTAATATCTTATACGTATATCTTATATCGTTTAACGCTTCAACGGCATTCGTACAATTCTATTTTTTACGCTGGCACCTCCTCCGCTTCAAGGAGTTAATTGCTTCGTAGAATTGTGTTTATCGCAGCGGAGTTAGGAAAACTTAGCAGCGCGTAATAGACATCTGTATAAATCTTATACTAGCTTACATTGGGCAGTGGGAAAACGACGATTATTTAGTTTGGTAAGCAGTACGTTACATAAACTTGCGAGTTAAAATTTCTAAGCCCTTCTGTAAGGCTTGTTCTTCTATTTTTCCCTCATATTATTTTTTTTAGCGCGCATTTTTAAAGGGGTATGGGAATTTAAGACACGCAATGTGAGCAATAGTGAAAGTACTAGTATGTGTTTACAGTTGAGCAGGCGAGGCCACCGCCCAATCAGCAGCCTCAGCGAAACGAGTTTGCGTGCGCCTGCATTCGACCAGAATTTCTTTTTCGCATTTATTAGACTGATCAGTGTATGACAAAAAATACAGTTTATGTCGGGCGGATTCATTATCTGCTAAAACTGTAGTGTGGAAATTAATTCAATTTTGAACGTAAACACATTCTTGATCTGTATATGCGTTCCATTATAATTATATAATGACTAGGATACGCCCATGATCCGATGCAAAATCGATGTAATTGAATACTATCTTAAGCTGAGATTATGCTTTTATCGAATCCATTAGGTTAAGTATTGTCATTAAAAGATCGTATTGATATTTGATTAATTACTTGTACTTTCTAAGTTGTAATTATCACTTATAACAGTTGTATATATATTACGTTAAAAATTGAAGTACAGAAATGAAGTTGGGTTTTAGTCTAGATTCTAGATTCAGCCAGAATGATAAATGAACAGAACCTAACATTAATATTTGATATGTAAAAGAGAAAGATTATAATTTGAATTAAAAATATCAACAAAAATAAAATCCAATCAGTCTCATTTCCTTCTAAGTAAATGATAGGTATTGAAGTAATGCTTTGGAGTTTGCCCTGATTAAAACCTATTATGTTACACTAATCACTTAATCAAAGAATTGCTGAATTATGTTCATTAATAAATATTATTAATTATTTATTATTGCAAATACTTTGTTTCGAGGTAATATAATAAATTGTATAAAGACAACGAATAGAACTATTGTATGTTTATTTTTCATAGCTAATAAAAATATTGAATTTAGAGATTGGGTTTTCACTCTAAATTCTAAGTAGATTTGGACCATCTGTTCTCGGCGAATTCTATTTGGATAGAGAAACTGGTATACGATTGTATTAGATGAACCTATTATATTGCATTTGAAGAAAAATTATAATGTTTAACAAGTTTTTCATTAATAGTTTTTAAATAAATGAGCCGGTTTTTATTTAAAATATATAATTTTTATTTATTTATCGTTTTTTATAAATTACAGAAAATGCTTGCTTACCTCACTAAAAATGTTATATTACATTAATTTCAGAAGAGATGTAATTTTGATTATAATATATTTACATAAATATATATAATTGTACACAAAACTTGGAAACATTGGAATCACAAAAGAACTAAAAGTAATAACTTTTTAGACACTATGAAATTTAAAAATTCATAAAGGAAATATTAAAGGTTAGTGTATACAATACTTTTTGCTTCTTAAATTGAACAAACAGTTACAAAATTATTTCTGCAAAATAGAAAACTATACAATCGTTACTTTGCAATTAATTCGTCGCATATGAAATGTCCCTGCTGCATCTAAATTGTACACTTATTCGCATATAAATGTATTAAGAATTCTTCAATTATTAATATAAGGGAGACAAAACGAATAGTATTTTTTAGTTCAAATGAAATTATATGCATGTGAGTTAATAGTTGTATAACTATTATGTATATTCAAAAAATTTATATAAGAATGTTTATTTTAATTTGAAACTTGATCTTAATCGGGCAAATAACATTAATTCCATAGTAGTGTGACTTTAGTTAAAATAAATTAACTATATCAATGCTAAAGTTGAATGAAAAGTGATGCCAATTAAACACTGAAATGTGTAAAAATGAAACGATGGATGAATTTGAAATGTGACTATTCTAGAAATGACCTTCAGAGAAGCAAACATATATGAATTTTAATTGAAGTACATCTTCAACATTTGCAAAAGCTTCAGCAAGCTGGAATATTCGACTCAGTCGAAAAAGCTTCATCACACATTCAGGAATTCAGTATATGTTGACTTTATCTATACGAGCAAAACGATGCACGTTCATGTAAAGCGCAGTCTCGAAACGATGAGTTTATAGCGAATCTTTGTAAAATAGTATCCTATACATCGGACTGAAGACATCATCGGTCCCACCAGAGCTGGTTACCGGTGTACGTCCACGGCGAGTTGTCGCATACTGTGCCAGCAATAGCGTCGCGCACCGGCACCGTCAATATCCGGAAGTTCACGTCCGTATAATTGAGTGTCGATACCAGGAAGATTGGCATACGATCCGTCATCATCCACAGCAGGCCGCGGTTTACCTGTAAAAATTGTGCGCATTGAAGATATATAGGAATGCTGTAATTATACCGTTTTTCAGCTACTTGAGAACGGGAAATACAAGAAAACCCGAGAGAAAATCGACCGAGAGCCTTGTAAATAAAGATATATCGACAAATACACAGTGATATTTTGTAACATACTTTATAGATTATTATTTATTACCTTGGCAAAAAGTTAACTAGCTCAGTAAGTGGTTCTTCGATAATTTTGCGAATATAAGTAGATATTTTTCTGAAGTTTGCTCTACTTATCACGTCAGAAGCCGATCAAGTTGAAAATTATTTTATCAAATTGTTGACAAATTTTTATGTAAACAAGTAGCAAAAGATTCGAGTGCACGATAGTTGGATATTATGTCACTATTTTATAACTTTTATCAGGTTGTTACGTGACGAGCGTTATGGGACTCGAGTGAAGTTTACTCCACTTATCGCATCCAAACCGGCCGATTGATATTTTTCATTCGCTGCTTGTTTATGAAGTTATATACGTAATTTAATATATCACTATTTGAACGTTCGCTACACTCCTACATCAGTGATCACTATTTACGTTCTCGTTTTTTTCGAATCATAATCTAATTTGAAATGGAAAGTTGCGCGTAATAGCTATATTAAGTATAGGACTTGAGAAAATTAGGTCCAAGAAGTAAACCACATTAACGTAAAATAAAATTAATATACAACTCAAAAGGCGACGTTCAATCGAGCATTCGATCGAATGCTCAACCGGGATTTGATTAATTAATCATAAGTTAATTTTTGAATTGCGGGCTTATTACTGGGCCGGGTCCGCTGTGCGGCCTTTCTTCCGGAAACGAAATTCTCCGCCGCAATCGCGCACTAGCCGCGAGGTAAATTGAAAAGGACGCTCGCGCGGTGCCTCGACTTCCATCTCCGGATTCCATTTGGGAAAGCGGCTCGCTACGAATATAATTGCCCATTTACGTACACATATATATGTTGTGTTTTTACTCTAGAAGCGCGTATACCTTGACGTCCGCCGGGAAAATCATGGCCTCGTCGTGCCTCGCGACCACCGCCTGGTTCGCGGGGGCATAGGGCAGAAGGGAGTTCCAGCAGCCGACGGCGTTCTGGTCGATCAGGTTGAAGAACTGCAGGCCGTTATCGTCCATCACCTCGGAGGTCGAGTGGCCTAGTGGGCCGCGCTCGGGCAGCACCTGTTTTTCCAATGCACATAGGGACTTGTCACAATACGGATTAAGCGGATTATGCAAAGCGATCTCCGCGAGGATAACGGGCTTACTGTGCCCCGCGCGCGGGCTTATGCCCTCTCGATAAGAAAGTGAATTTAATAATGCATGAGACGTCGAGGATTGTGCGTATGGCATTAATGGGATTTTGTAGGAAGTGCTTTATTGCGATACGGGGGAATCTATAAAATGTCGTTATCTGCACAAAAAGCGAGAAATAATTAAGCTGGAGAAAGCCCGCGAGTGTCGTGCGATACGGGGCTGCGTTTTTAGTGTGGCAATTTAGTATAGCACTGAACTCATTAAGCTTACGTATATAATGCGCGTGCGAGATTATTCACCGACTTTCTTATTTCTTATTGCCTTTTATGCACACGCAGGGGAAATGTATTTTTTTTTCATTCAAAACCAACGAGTGCTACGCGTTACAACTGTGTGATATATAGTTATGTATACTTTGTTTGCTAAAGCATTAACTCTTTTTCAGTGCAACCGGTTATAAGCATTACCTATTTTATTAATGCTTTCAAATATAGACTGTTTTCTTTGGAGCATGGTATTCGTATATAATTGATATATTATTACTTAAAATGTTAATTGAAAATCTATTTCACCATTTATCTTAGTCATTTCAGCTTGAAAAATTATTAAATTTTATAAATAAAGCAGAAACATTATAATGATCGTTTTTATTATTAAACTAAATCATTAACATTAGAGATTAGCCTACATTTCCCACGGTAGCAAAAGATATATAGCGTTCAAATTCGTATTAGTTAAACATTTATTTAATCAATTATCATTTTATACTCCTGTTTAATACCGTTCTTACATTATATTTATTTTTCGTTATAACATTCTACCCGCTACCATCATACACCAAGATATCTTTTAATCATTAGCAACAGCTAGAAATTGAATGCAATTAAGAGATTAACGTAAAAACGCACTGAAATCCAGTAACAGCATCCGATGAGGAAACGAGAAAAGCACGGTAGCGGATTAATGCCGATTCCAAAGCCTGTAGCGAGTACCGGTATGCATGTACGCTATTGGATAAGGCCGCGGTATACCTGAAACTCGTGCCAGCTGTCTTCGGCGAGCTTCTCGTCCCTGAGGACCCGCGTGGACACGGCGAACTCGCGGTTGCTGCTCAGCGGGTGGAAAAACAGGGTGCGGAAGCCGTCGAGGGCGACGGGCGAGAGGCTCATCCCGAAGATGCCCTCCTCTCCCCACTGGAAGTTGAGGCCGCCGATGTTGTAGTCCCCGGCGAGGGGATCGGGCATGAAGTAGCTGTGGTAGACGCGCCAGGAGCGGTTCTGCTGCCAGGAGTAGACGATGAGGCCGTAGCCCAGCTCGTCGGACATGTAGGCGAAGGCGTCCTCGCAGCCGCCCTTGCCCAGGTCGATGGCGATGTTGGCGATGAAGGTGTTCTGCCGGGCAACAGCGAGTCATTGTAACGCCGCGCACGCTTTTTCCCGGAATTGGCTTTTGCGCCGGACTTATGATGCGTATATATATATATATTTTTCCTCTCGCGCTCACATATATAGACCTTTCACGGGCGCGCTGGACACGGTGTATAGAGTTCGTCCAGTCACGGCCTGACAGCTTTTATGATTTTCCCGCTAATGCAATATAACTCGGGCGCATTATGCAACCTCACATCCATAGGCTCAAAAATGCAAAAACGCGCGGACAAAACTGGTCCGAGGTGACTGTCGAGAAAGATCGGTTTTCCGGCCGATTCTCGGATCGGTCGTAAAAGTGGCCCGCGCGGGGGATCGGCGGCTTTGGGCGCGATCGTCCGCAGGTGTAGAAAAAAAAAAAATAAAGTGTGGCGAAAAAAAAAAAAGTAATAAAAGTGGACGAATGAAAGATGACCGCGGGACGAGGGCGCGCATACACAGGGCATTGTGAGGGCGCGTCGCCGAGGGCTCACCTGGTTGACGTCCTCGGGCCTGAGCTTGTACTGCCGCAGGAGCTTATCGGTCGTGAGGTCGAAGACGTTGAGGGTGTACGGGCAGGCCTGGACGGTCGTGTTGCCGATGCCGACGGTCCCGACGTCGAGGACCCACAGCCTGTCGCACGAGTCCGCGTGGATCCTGCACGTGACAATGGGATCGAGGCGTGAGTGCGGCCTCGGGGCAGACTCCATTGTGGGCGCCGCCCGGCAATCGGCTTAGGCGCACGAGTCGAGAAGTCAGGCGGACTCTCGGGCCGGCTCGAGAGCCGCCCGTGGAAATCGTGTCAGAGGTCGAGAGAGACGCTCGCGGCTTAGTGTCCGCCCTGACTTTTTCAGCCCGGAGCCCATTCACCGGAGAAGTGGGCGAGCACCTACCTGTAGACAGTTGTCAGTCCTGTGCCACACGCCCCGGCGACGTTTTGCGCCCAGCTGGGATAGGGGTTGAGCTTCGGGGATCCGCCGCGCACCGAGTCCAGGGGAATGTAGTTCAGCGTGGCTGGGATCCCTGTAACACGAGCATGACTCATTTGCATTTCCCTCTCGGGCTTTTCCCCTTTGAAGCGGAGTTTGAAGTTTAGATGCATACATTACATCGGTTGCACGATCTAGTCGTTTTATACAAAAAAAAAGCACATTTAGAAAAATTCCCAGCAGTTTATTATCAGGGCAGAACACTTGTAACATGCTAACTAATTTCAAACAAACATTTGTTATCCAACAGAATCTGATACCTTATTGGCAATATAATTTTTTTAGGGTGCTCATTGTTAAATAAAATGTGTATTAACGGTAAAAAGTATATTTCCTAGTTTAATAAATATTTGTGTAAATAATTAGAAAAAAGAATTGACTTGAGAAACTGTTGAATATGTAAAATACGCCTCGAATGGAAGGCAGGGATACAACTTGATTGAAAGTAAAAGATTAAAAGAGCAAAAGAACGAATGGAGCTTGAAGTTCTTTCTTGAAGTCCCTCGCGTGTATATAGCAAAGGAATAAAACTCCGAGGCGAAGACGTCTGGGCACGCGCTTTCAATCAGCCGGGCACGAGGCACCCGCATATACACAGCCTCGGCCGGCCGCCGCGCGATCGAGCGTAAAAAAGGTGACAATAAATCGCAGGAGGAAGCGTAAACGCGAGGACCTCGGACGGAAGGCCGGCGGGCTTTTGGGGGGGGTGGGCGCGGCGCGGACAAAAAGGGAGCCCGAGCCCTCCTCCTCCATCCTCGTCCACTCGAATCAAGGATGGGACGCATTCACGTGGCCGTCGTCGTCCTCCTCCTCGGCGGCCCCGAGCTGTCCCGGGCTGCGGGCGCTCGCGACCCTCAAAGTCACTCGATATATATCGCATTTCGTCCTCCTCCCCCGCGACCCGGCTGAATGCCTACCCCCTTGGCACAATGGCCGGGCCGGAGCAGCCGGAGGCCGCGGCACAAAACTCGCCCCGGCGTCCGGGGCCCCCATTGAGGGGCCCGCGCCCTCGGCGGAGATCGTGCGGCCGCGCCCGGCCCGCGGCTCACGGGCCGCCCGCGTCATTAGGCGCGCGCACACGCGCCCCCAGCAACAATGACAGCCGCCCGGGCTGAATGGGCCCATTCAGCAGCGGCCGACCGGTGAATTAAGATTGGCGCGCGCTCGAGTGGGCGAAATTGAGATGCCGGAGGAAGCCGCCGCGGACAAGCCCCCGGTCCCTGTACACGCGTCCCATGCACACACCCCCGCGAGCCGGCCACTGTACCCGGCTGTGTAATTGCCGCGGTGCAATTACGGATCGATCGGTACTCGCGCCTATCGAAAACGTATAAAAACGAGGGAAACGGCGCGCGTATGCGTGTGTGTACAAAGTCCCTTTTTTTTTTAGCGACAATTATACGCGAGGGCGGGGAGGAAACAGAGGCGGGCAGCCGGGAAGAAAGGGAGCCGGGGAATCCGGGGAGGGAGGCGCCCACACCCGCGCCGCCGAGGTTTTGTCGCGAGGCGGAAACCGTCTAGACGACATTTTCGAGGGAGGGGGCCGCCGATGCCGAGATAGCGCAAGCTCGCCGCGGATCCGACGCCGATTGTTTCCCTCCGCGGGGCCGCGCGGCTTTCTTGCCGGCCGATCGGCCTCCTATAACGAACTCGGCCAACCTTTTTTTCCCGGCCTATAGCGGGCGTAATAATTAAAAGTTTCCGCGAAACCGGGGGTTTTTGGTATGCGGACGGTCGCGCCATCTGCAAAAAGAAAGGGGCGGCCGATTAGCCGGCCGCGCGGTGCACCGGCCTCCTCGAGTCGTTAAGTTAATCTGAAATTTTCGTGGGCCAAGAGGCCCTCGCGGGGCCAGTGTGCGTGTGCTCGGCCAAAGGCGTATTGTAAATTAAGTAATGACCGAGTGCATAATGTAGGCAGGTAGTTAATTAACGCGGTAAATGATAATCCTGGCGGCGCTGGGCTTTTTTTTTTTTTCTTTCCGAGCGGGCCAGAGGACAAGAAAGGGGCCGAGCCTAAACGATGAGTAACTAAAAAGCACCCGCCGAATAATTAATTTGATAGCGCTGTTAATGGGGCCGCGGAGGTGTCCCGCCCGGTATATACGCGCCCAAAATCCGAGACTCACGCTTGATCGATTTATGCATCCCTCGGTAGTGCGCCGGGCGCTTCGGCGGCGCGCGTGTCGCCGATACGGATCGCCGGTCTAATTGCTTCGAATGCGCCGATCTATACCGGTTCCGCGGGGTCCTTTCAACCGGTCGTCTTTGGCCGTCAACCGCCTGGGGGCCGAACCGGAACGGGAAAGCCCGTAACAATCGCCACGCGGCGAAAAGCCCGCGCGCGTATAGGTCTCACTCTGCGGTTCCGGCGGGCATTAGCGACGCCGCGGACGCGGCTTTCAGCGGCCGGGGGGGTGGGACAACAGCTGGCCCTCGAGGCGCTCGGCCCATTAGCGGGGGCGCGCGGCTTGCGCAACAGAGGCCGCCGACAATGGCCCGTGCGAAATCGCCCGAGAAATATTTTGGGCGGCGGCGGGAGGATCGACTCGCGCCTCTCCGGGGGCGGATCAAAGCGGGGGCGCAGCGGGCTTCCGGTCGCCGGGCGCACAATGCCCGGCCCGGCCCTCTTCCTTGCGCGCGACTTTGCCGGGACGCCGACCGAGCGCGACGTCTATGTGTGCCGCCGTTTGTCGGCCGACGCCGGTTTTTCCTTTTATTTTTTTTTTTCTTCTTCTTCTTCCCTTAACGCTTGGATGCGGGCGCGTGCGCAAGTGCCGCTCGAGTCAGCCCCGATTGAGATGGATGCGCCGCGCGCGCTGTTTGCCCTCGCCTCGCAGGACAATGGGGATTAGATCGATGAGCCAAAAGCCACGCGTCGGCCTACAGTCGAGGGATAAAGGGCTGTCTCGATCCTGTCCAACTAATTCTTGCACTGAGGAGCTGCAGTTTTTTTTCGAGAATCCCTTGCCCTGGAGTGTCGTGTTTTCCTTCGTCTTGCCTTTTCCTAATCGCCGAGATCTTAAGAATGTCTCCTAAATATTTCTCAAATTTTCTAAACTCTTTGAGAATGTCAGTTGATTTCGGTGTTCAATGTGCGTGCATGTGTACTGGTGCGTACTGTGATGTTTCGCACCAGACTCTGTAAATCGTTCTCTAACATTTATTTTAATTACCTTGGTAAAAATTCTCGTCAAAATTAAACAAAAATCTGGATAACTAATTTTTGGTAGAATTTATAGGTTAAAAACGTTTTTTAATACTCTTTTCTAATTAAATCAAAATTTCATGCTTCAACATGTGATTGGGATCTTCGATGATTTTTATTACATTTACAGGTTAACTTTATGATGCCATTTGATTAACTCGTGACGATAAAAAGTGGCCAATTTTCGACCAGAGTATAAGTGTACATACTAAAAATTATATTGCTTTTCAATTGCTTCCATATTCAAAGTACCCTTTGCGTACCGATGAATTTGAGGAATTAAAGTTTTAAAAAATTTCATCGTAATAAAAGCAGTAAACACATCAGTGGGCACGAATAAATTTTGTTGTATTTTTAATTGATAGAAAAATCATACAAAAGTACAATTTTGAGTAATATATTATAATATTTTTAAAATAAAATTGAAAGCAAATACGTTATTAATATTTAAAATTTGCAAGTAATTTCTAAAAATTATAATGTAGTTTTCCAAGAAACGTTATCCTCGAAATGCCATTCAATTTGAACTGTAGATATCATAATAATCAAAAGTATTACTATATTACAGTCTAAAAATTGATTTAATTAGAAATAGTTAGAGTCTTGTTTCAATCACATTGATCGGCATTTTTGATAACTTCTTTAGGGCTAATTTAAATTCTGTTTGAAACACAAATAAGGTGATTAGATTCAAGATTTCGATAAATTATAGACCGAATAATAAGATTAATGGCAACGCAATTAAGATCGCTTGAAAACTATTATGTATGCGAATTATTAATAATTATAATTTGTATTATGAGTACAAAATTTCTCAAATTTCTTGTAAGCGATCGTGATTGGTAGACAATTATTAAATTATAATCGCGTGCTTATAATTAATACAACTGATAATCACGGATAGAGTTATCATAGTGAGAGATATCAGATTTAGACCATGCAATTAATTATACGTATGTTTGTAACTCTGAACTGTACCGAGGCAGGTGATTAATGTACCTGCTGCAACGACATGCAGGCTAAGCGGAAGTTTACGCATTTTCCGTATCGCTGCGTGCGCGTAAACAGTGTTTTCTCCTGTCGCGGAGTCACTTGTGGCGTGGGTTGGTCTTCTGTTACGGGTATCGTGCACTGCGTCGATATACTCTTTTCCTCAATAAAGTTCGCGTATCGCTGGATCTCGCGGGAATTTTCTCATTTCGCGCGTGACGTATCTGCACAGGGAACCGATCCCGTCTTACGTCACACGCAGCCTCGGTTAGCTGACGATTTTTCGGGGAGATAAACGGGAGACACGCGGAATCAATTTTAATCGCACTGGCGGAACCAACTCTTAGGCTTTGATCAACCATCTCACTACGTCCGAGGATCGACCATTATGCGAGTGATTGACCGCTCGCGATTTACGGAAGGATAATCAGTTAGTTCGTGGAAATCGAAAAAGTAGTGATTGCTGCAGACACGATTGCGCACGGAAGCCAATTTGAACGTCAGCCCAGGTCCAAGTGCACGATTTAGTGTAATTCTTGCACCGAATACTTATTGCAATGGACTTTTTAAATTGTATTTTATTGCTAATCAAGTTATACTCGGCGCCCCATATTTATGAAATTTTCCGTTGAAGTCATAATTAAAGCACGTGTGTTTTGCATTTATAATACAATTTTGGAATATCCACGATATTCAACTTGAATCATAAAGTTTGTACTATCGGTAGCTTAATGATTTAATGCGTACTAGTGATTTATGGTCAGTTTTTTAATATACTCCAAATTATCATAACAATTGCATAAAGGTCTAATCTTTAATCCAAGTGCAATCGTGAGAACTGTTAATACTTTAAAACGCGGAAATTATAATGTTATTGAATATTGAACAATAGTATGAATCACTGTAGTTACTCTGTAATATATTAGTAATTTAATTTATTCGCATTATATATCACCCAACACTTATGTAATATCCTGATATGATTGAAGCTTCCATAGTTTATGAGTTTTAAAGCAAAATTATATATTAATTCAAAAATAAAAATTTTGTAGTAATCAACTGAAAAGTGAGAAATTAAGCTCTCATAATTTATGAAAGTTTTGAGTGGATGCAGCATTAACTCAAACGTGCATCGAGGTGCAGGATTTTATGCTTTTGCATGGTGTATGATTGCTCGCAAATGACTTTTTAACTTCTGTGTTGATTTACGATTTTTGCACTCAACAACTCAGTCGTTTGGAAACTTAATATAGCTACATGGAAAAATTGCTCAAAAGTGTATTTCATATTTGGATAGTATATGTTATACTACGGTCATAAAACAATAATTATTATAGTGATTGAATAATATGAGGTGCATCTTGATTATCTATTCGTAACACCAAATCTTAAGAAATATTATGTTGTGTAATAAATAGATTTATGTTTAACAATTAAACTTGAATGAGAACGAGCGCAATCGATAACTCTATCTTACAATACAAGCAGAAATATGCACGAAAATTTCTTTTTTTTTACAAGTTGTACGTAAGTCGTTGGCTTATGAGAGCCTTGTTTCAATGTCATTACCTGAAATAAGGTATAACAACCCAAAAATATTAACCATTTTTTAGCATAACGAAGTTATTTATACTATACTTCTAAAGGAGCTATGGGCAGATTTGTCAACTGAAAAAAACTATTATTCATATAATAAAAATATTAATTGCTTTATCTAAGCTTATTAAGCTGTATATCAAAATTAAATATGTCTATTGCAATTTTAAATAAAAGAATCTCTATTTTTACTGCAAAGCATAATAATTTAACATTTCTTGAGGTGTAACTGAACGGCTAACATTATCATGATAAACAGTATAAAATGTCAATGTTATCACAAACAAAAAATTTTAAAATTGGACTCGTCAATAACAAAAGCTTCTATTGTAACAAAACAATTCCGTTTTTGTAGATTACAACATTTTTCTCCGAGTACCAAACGACAATTTACTTCAATTTTAACACCTTATTTTTCCCCTTTTAAAATAAATAATTTTCCATTTCCCGAACCAATGGTGAAGCGTTTCTACCAAAAAGTGCGTTACCTCAACTATAGCCATTTGCAAGCATTCAACACTGCACCAAAGCTTTATCTCCCTGGTCCTTGATACCCATAATACCGTGCAATAGCCAAGAGCTACAGGATAAATAGACTCAAGGGATCCCCCGGAAACTGAGCGAGAGCGCGCACTTGAGCGTCCCCCAGGGCCGCGTCCCCTCGGCAAGCGAGGCAACAAGTAGGGGAAGGGCGAGGGTGCGGGACTGACCGTTCTTCCACCTCGGGACGGAGACGAAGAGCTTGTCCCGCCAGATCTCGATGCCGACGGGGAGGGCGTTCTCCGGCTGGAAGTCCCCCGTCGCGATGGCCTGCTGCCTGCTCACCTCGCTCGGGTAATTCCAGTCGAGGACGCGCCAGGCGAACCGCTCGAGTAGCGGCGCCCGGCCGAACCGCGCCCCGTAGCCCCGGGGCCCGAGGGCCGCCCGGGTCCACCCCAGGAGCGGGACCAGCAGCAGAGCCGCCGTGAGGCACTTCACCGCGGCCATGCTCGTGGCTCACGCGACGCTACGTCTGCGAGTATCCCCGCGGGTTGCCGGCGCTCCCCTATATATGCCTCGACCTCCGGGAGCGCGTCCCCGCGGCCCTCGACCGCTCGCCTCCTCTCGCTCTAGCGCCAGGCCAACAGCCCGGTCCCCTTTCCACGGCCGAGGTGCACCGGCTTCCGCGGGACACCCGCGTGGGGGCCCGCCCTCTCACTTTTTCGCGCGAATTCGCCAAGCCAATGCCGCCGCCGACGCACGTTATGGGGATGGCCTCGGGGATGGCTCGTCGTCGGCGGTAAGTGTCCGTTCGCACGCTCCTATTGTAAATCTACATTGTATCTTTCATATTTATCTTCGTGGAGATTCGTATTTATCTTATATCATATACGGCAGAATAGAGGACGGCGAGCTGCCGAGGTATAGTCAGGCGCGCTCAACTTTCAAGCCCAACTGAGAATCCAAATTTGAGCCCGGCTTCGGATGCACGCGCCTTATTCCTTCACAAAAAGTTATTGTTCCGTATAGTGATTATTACATGTCTGTATTTATTAAATTGTCATTTATAATGTACTATAAATCTTGTGCACAAGCTATATGATATTTGAAAATTTTCAACCTCAATTTTGATTGTTAACGGAAGAAGCTGTACAAGTATACACTTAAATAACGAGTCAAAATTTGAGTGACATTTCGTTTTAGTGATCCAAGTAAATTATCTTAAGTTCTTTTTTCTTAACTAATATTATTATTCATCCGTCATTAGTTTAATATGAATTTTATCATTTTATTAGGCATTGAAAACATAAGTTAATTATATTCCACGACGTGCCAGTACACCAAATGTATAACTTCTACAAAAATGAAATTATAATTAATTTTAATAACAATGAAAAAATTGATATCATACAATAAACGATATACTTCAACCATAGTTCCTGAGAAAATTGACGATATACATATATAAGCCTCAAAATTAGGATCTATTAAAAACGATCCTGTTGAAGTTGGTTTATATGGACATTTATTTTCAAAGCTTTTGTAAGTGTATTTCTGTAATGGATATAAAACATACAAATCCGAAGCAATTGACTTATATCCTCATATTGTGCAACGGAAATATTTATATACGATTATCTGTTATATAATTATTAATATAATTATTAATATAACAGACATAATATAATCTAATACATAAATTAGAGGACAAAATAAACAATTATTATTGTGCATCATGTATCTTTTCTATTTTCACTTGATGTACTCATAAAAATTTATAAGAAATAATCAAATTTTTACATTGTTTCCAATTCCTTAGCATCTTCTGTAGTTTTTAGGCAAAATGCTGGAATTGCCTCTGTTCTACTCGTAAATTCCAAGTAAGTTTCTCATCATGATCATATGAAAAAATAAGATGTTTAACTAATAATTAATTTTCTAAGTACACATTTGAAAGGCAGGGTTAACCTCAAAACGTAATTTTAAGATCCTTTGATTTTGATTCGACCTTCAAACTAAATGAAAAGTGAAAGGATTTCTCACACATACACACCTACGTCTTGTTATTATGGAAATTTACTGCTATATACATGTTTCATTTCTTATAAAATAAAATTACTTGTGTATTAATTTTCTACATTTTAACTTAGGTCACTTATTAAATTCCCCTAATCCTTCTAATGTAGTTATACTATATAATTAACACCCGCTTTAAAACGGATAAATGCACTCTCGAAAAATAAATGTAAAATGTAGCTCATTAGAGAAGAGACAAGCTATCGTAAATTTTTTCATATAACTTCGTAAAATTATCGCTTAATCAATTCAAATGCGGCATTTATGCGATTGAAAATTCCCCAGGCGTAACTTTCTGTAGCTACAACAACATGCATCTGCAATTGTACACAAATTATAGTGCTTATTCTTATTTTATTTATGTAATCAACTATAAGACGCTAATCAACATATCACATAGCGCTACAGAAAGAAATTATTTTTGTTTTAACTTTATAAATATAAATTTCACTATAGTGTAATTATTTCACTATAGTTTAATATAGAACTGAAATACTAATTTGAAATATTAATTTCAACTAAATTAAAATAAAAAAATAACATTAACTCTTTAATAACCAAAATATAGTTTATGTCAGATCAGTTGATATATAGTAACAGATTGAAATCGTTTTAATACATTACTATCATTTAACTTGCTTTTTCTCGACATTTTTTATTTGATTTTTTATCTACAGGTATAGACATTCATTTTTTATATGTATTTTCATTACTTCTACAATAGCTTTTCTCTCATCTCTTTACCTTTCTTTCCTTTTTTTTATCTTCCTGTCTTACTTTCCATTCCTGTCAATCCTAAATTTTTTTCTCCCCCTAGCGCAGCTTAGAGATCCTTCTCTTCTTCAAACGTTCGCTTTCCACCCTCTTCCTCAAATTCTTCCTCTATGTTTGCTCTTTGTATTTGAGCGAAAAAACGAAGGTCCTTCATATTTATACACATGTGTGTTCAGGGGTAAAAAACGATTCAACCGAAGAATAAAACAAAAAAGTAAGTAGTTTTTTTAGACAGTCGGAAAAACTCCGGATTCAATTTATCCTTTTAATATTATATTGAATATTTTTTACAGTTTCTTCATTCCTTTGAATCCTACAAAAACGTCCATCAAGTTTACTGAAAAAATGTACAAAATATCTCTTTTTTTCTTCTCGCATCGCCTCGCTTAGACATTGTCTGCATAATACAGAAGTGCATCAAATAAACTCTTCATTAAATATGCCTCGCTTTATCCGCGGGCATTAAAAAATTCGGCAAACCTGCAGTTCTTGTCCAAGCCGTCCAAGCATCCGTGTGCGTAACCTATACCCCTATATATACATCTTACCGTAACATAATACCGCATAAGTACACAAGTGGAACGGGGATGCACACCTTGAAGCTATTTGCAAAAGCACCGTGAAGGATATAAAAATTCCTCCTCGCGGCGTCCCAAAATTAAAACTCTCCTGTAGCTCGAAAATTGCGCGAGCATCTTGCGGGTGATTTACAGAAAAAAACTCGAGTGTCCAATATAAACAATTGGCCTCTCCGTCTGGCAAACAGACGCGGAAAAAAGCCAGGCCCGTGGCGGGTCCGTGACCATTTTCTTTTTTAGCTTCGCGTGCAGGGAAAAAAACGTCCGGGCGCGCGCGCGTGAAAATTAAGCCCGGGTGTAAAAAACGGAGGGGAGGGTCCAGGTGCGAGAGGGCCGAAAAGAGATAGAGAGTGAGAGAGCGAGAGAGACGGAGAGAGGGAGTGAGAGGCGCGAGGATGATTTGGGCAGGCGCGTGTGCCTCGCGTCGATACTTAAGTCTTGCGTAGGCTTTTAATGCCTCATGCATCCACTGGGTGATCAACCTTTCGTTGAAAGTAAGCGTAATCCTAGTGGGGCTCATAAAAAAGAAATAGGTGTGATCAAATAGGAGCAGAATAAGCTGTTAAACAATGAAGAGAACCAGTGAACAAAGTGATTACATCTTAGAGGAACGGTTAATCTTAAGAATTACAAGGCGCAAAAGTTATACTTTAGGTTTGTCGTGAGATAAAAATTAGCTCTAAATGCTTAGTTCTCATTAGGCGTGTGCCGCTCGCTTCCTACTCTTACATTCTGTGAATTATACAGGAGTTCATTTGTTGCAGCTTTACATACTTTAATCGCGAATAAAACTTAATCGTAGCCCACAGAGAAATGAGACGTTGCTAGATTTCTCTTCGTGACTACACACATTCGCCGATTCACAAGGATTTACGCGAGCGCACGCCCTTATAAAGGAGGGGAAAAAAATCGAGAGGAAGTCTGAATATATACGTATAATTCGCCATCGTAAAGGTTTGGTGAGGCACGAGCATGCGCGTATCGGTGTTCGCGTATAATTTGCACCCTTGATTAGAGCCGCCTTGGGCCCACTCTCAGTTTACAACGCCTCGCGCGAAAATTAGTTTCCCTCGACCCTCGTAATATCCCACGCAATTACGCGCAGCTCTGGGAATGATTATCCGCGCGAATTTCACAACATACTCAAAGTGTCCTAAATCAATGTATGCACTGTACGTAAGCACGGCTTGTGGGGCGCTTAAAATTTTATATACAAGTATATAATCACCCTCGAGGCGCTGACACTTTTTGATTGAACATGTCAGGCATGGTTGCGAATATTGCGTGTGTAAGGACACTATACTGTACCTACTTAGTTGACTGACGCACAAAAAAACAATTTCACGATGTAAATGAAATTGTAAGAATACAAACTCAATAAAGTCGACGAATCCGGTGTTATATTCGCAAGAAGTAATATTTAAGCGTGGCGTCTTGTAACTGAATATTGTAATAAATCACACAATTTGTCGACTCAATGTTTCATGTTTGTATTATGTGATTATCAAGATGGTTTCATAATCAATCAATCATATATTGGAAATCATGAACTGTTAAGTATACGTTAGTATATGTTGTATTGTTATTGAATTGACTGATTTCCCATTTATAAACAACACAATTAAATGTATTAGTTAAAATGTTTTTAGATTTTTTAATTATTATAAATTATGATAATTATCACTTATATAGATTGTTTAATGTGGCTTGATAAATAATAATTGAGTATAGCAACAAAAATTCTTGTGCGTTTTCTCACGATTTTTTTGCCATATGATTAAATTTTGTATTTTCTAGCCGGATTTCTACAAGTCGTCGAATGAAAAACATTCTTCAACTTCATATATGACATCGGATTCGTATTCCACACTTTCATAAAATCATCACAATTTATATGTGTGTTTGTGTGGCGTGTTCACGCGAGTGTCATGTGCGCTTCTCTCATATTACAATAAAGAAAATTAACCAAAACGAGAACAAATACTTAACGGTTTCAGAACGTTCTAGAAGCCCCTCAAACTTTTCATACAACCGACTATGGATATATATATAATTTTTTTAAGTTGTGAGACATTGTAAGATGTTCGTAACGGTACAGTGACGCGGTTCGCGCCGATCGTTATTGGGACCGGTTGGCGGGCCCCTGCCACCGCATTATACAGATATACATAATGATCTTGCAATGATGGAAGCACGTTATGTCGGGACTTCCGCGCTCGGGTAATAGGCGAGCGAGGCACTTGCACTTATCGAAGATGAAGGTGAGAGAATACGAGAAGCAATATATATATGTAATTATATAGGGGATGAGATCGGGGTACGCTTGGTATACTTAACTTTTACTTTCGAGGGGAGAGCAATTTGATTAAATTTTCTTGGCACAAATAGGCGATAAAAACTGGAGCGCGAAATATTTTTTATCCTTTACCGGTTTCCGGAAATGTATTTGATTATATAAATGATATAACATGTGTGTGCTTCTTATCATCTAGGAATGCTAAATATTAGTTATCGCAAAGTGAATGAATGAAATTCAACAGGTATGCATATATATATAATATGGACGGAAATGATTAGAGCTTTAAATCTATTTTACATATGGCTGTATAATATGTTGCAATGTATATAAGACATTTTTCAATAACCACGTCATAAACTTTCAGTTGATCGGTCATATTAAAAAATCAAGTTCGAAACGTTGGGACAACTATGACTCCTGTGTATTAATGAAGTCCCATTGGCTATATATTATCTTTCCGAGGTGCCAATTAAGGCGTTTATTTACATATTTCTAATATGAAACTTTTGTACGATTCACACGAAGCGAGCAGTTTAAAAATTACATATTGACGACGCGATACATTTATGCGACTACACAATACGGGGAAAATCGTTATATTGTATAGAAACCGGTTTTCTTCAACACAGTAGCCGGGTAAATACAGTGAAGGTAGTAAGTTGCACAATTGCAACTCGTAAGGCAAGTAATGGAATAGTCCATTATTAACCGGCTCTCCTCTTCGACTCGCGACTGTTGGGCCGTTGCAGTTTCGAGTTCAGCCGGGCTTTGAAGGCGTCGGGCGGCGGCGGCGGCGCACCGCGGGACCAGTTTTTGCGATCGTCTGCCGCACCGGCTCTTGCCCTCGACGCTTTACCTTTGTAGAAGAAGCCGAGTCACCTCTAGGCCGGCCGAGCGGCGCAGAGACACAGGGGCCCAAGTAGCCCGGTAATTTATTGGGCTCTACGTCAATCCCGTATATTATGCCCGCTCGCACGCGAGCGGCGGCCCGCGCTGCCGATGCCCCGGGACGCTGACGCGCGCTGACGTCTCGGAAATTATGCGATGCTCTTCCCGGTGTTCTGCGCAACCGAGCGGTGCATGTGTATAAGTGGCCGGCGGGATGGAGTTGTATTTTAAACGACTGGTAGCGTACGCCGAACACTTATACGCCGGCCATCATAGCTGAATGAAAATTGAGCGAAAATAGAATCAAGGGAATAATGGGCAGGTTGGCGTTTATGAAATACGAGGGGGTCAACAACGAAAAAAAGGGGCGCTCTCACGAAAGCCCGGAGAATTCCGACTTTCGAGCCGGCGTTCGATTTGACGTGACAGAACGGATACGACTCTATTGGACGCCGCGCAGAAAAAGCTGGCCGGACCGCGAGAACGGGCGAGGCGCCCGGGGCACAAATCACCGATCCGCTTTTTTCCCCACTGATGTATACACATCGAGAGTGTGGCAAAGTGATCGTTCCTTTCAAATAATGCCAAATCAATGAAATATACGAGATCGAAGGTAAATGGCGCGCTAATTTCTCGGATTGATTTCGTTTCGACACCTGCGAGTCACGACGGCGGATCAAAACGAGAAGACAAAAAATGCCTTCCTTTTCCATCGCAGCGTTATAAAATTACTCGTGCAAGCCGTACCATACGCCCACAAGCCGGTGATCTAAGCGAATATAATTTAAGACCCGGACTTTGAGCAACATTGAAGAAAAATTCGTTTCACTTCCTACTGATAGCGGGCGCGTATATCCTGGGGAAAAGCCGAAACGGATATATATATACACACAACGTAACGCGCGCCTTAATTTCGGGCCTCCGAGCACACTTTAGCCTTCTAGATATCCCCGTTACGGGGCGCTTCCTCCTCCGAGCGGGCGCCATATCCTCGCGGCGCAACGAGCTTTTAATCCCCGCGCATTAGCAAGCCGCAATTCCGCGAGCCTCCACACCGCGACATTCCCCTGATTTATCGCGCGCGCGCGTATATACAATATCCCCCGCGGTCGGCCCCGCCGCCCGGCCCGCCAAGGCATCGGGCCAGCCCGAAGAAAAAAAAAAGAAAAGGGGGGGGAAGCCCGGCCTCGGCGCAGCGGGCAACTTCTCCATTTGGGGGGCTTAACGACCGCGTAAAAAGCCTCCGGGAGTTTCCGCGCGCGGCGATCGCGGGCCGGAACAATGGCAAATCGTCAAAACAACTCATTATTCCGCCCCGAGGAACAAGGGGCCGGGCCGCGGCGGGATATTATCGTGGGGATATTGTCCCCCCGCGGCTGTGTGCCGCCCCGCCCGGCCCGTATCGAATCCCCGGGATTTTTCATTTAGCGCGCGGCACCTTACGCTCCGGGGGCCCGCGGGCGGTACACAGCTGCCGAGCTCCCGCCGCCGACGCCCGCGCCCCGGCCCCAGTCAGTTACATCAAGTGTAATGCATATGCCTCCCGGTCCGCCCGCTCTCCTTTCTCCGCTTCCTTTTTCCCCGCTCCCTTCTTTTATCTCTCCTCGGTTGGGGCCTGGCTCCTTTTTTAACCCTCCGCACCGCTTCCTCCTCGCTTCCTTCGCCGGCCCTCGCCTCTCCCTCCCCGCGAGGGCCTACACCCAAAACTCGACCCGGCCCTCTCTCTCTCTCTCTCGCGGCTATTGTCTGCCTTTTATTAATTTGAATAATAATGCTAAGGGCCGCCCCGGCTTTCGGCACATTGATGTTAATTCCTCTGCTTTTATTTTATTTAACGCGGCTCGGGGCCGCGTTTGTTTCATTGGCCCCGGCTTTTCGATTCTCAATGTCTTTGCGGTATATATTGAAATTTTCAATGCTGCGGATCCCCGCGCTGACAACCGGTTTTATTCCTTTACGCTACGCATTTATCTTCCGAATCGGAATTATGGCCTCACTGAATTAGTTACATTTGCAGCCCGTGTATATGCGCTCTACTCGGATCGTTACCGTTCCACTCTGCCTTACAATTGTACACGAGCTGGCTTGTGTGAGAAAAAACGTTTCGAGAATGTTTCTGCCAACTTTTCTCGCTTCCACGTTAATATTCCGAATGTTTAAAAATCCATATTTAGACTTTCTCCAAAGAAGTAGCCATTAGCGATTCCCCGCCCCAAAAAAAAACAATTTAATTCAGGATTTCCTAAGACAACTCACGTAATGTCGTTTACGACTGACTGACAGCCACTGCCACCAAACCGTCTACATGTATATGATTACATATCGCTCTTAATTAATATCACGCTTCTAAGTAAACAGCGAGGCTCCCGAATAGAAAAAAAAAGCCCACATACACCCAAGAGCGTAGAAAGCGGTGTATATATACGTGGCGAGCAGCGCATAATCCCCGGCATACCGCAACCCGCCCCAAAAAAATGACAATCCCGCCTTGGCACGGCATACGCGCACATCGGCGAAAATCAATTAGCCCGGCGCAACTATTCTCGCGCGCGGCGGAGGCGCGAGGCGGGCAGGTGGGCCGCTCGGGCCCGGGCCACCTCGTAAATACAGGGCCGATGCACGGGGCATAAATTCAATCGGCCGAGACGCCGACAATGCGACCCCGTCGATGATGCGAGGTTAATTGAGTCGAAGCCAAGTGCGCCCCGGCTTATATTGTGCTTCCGCCATTGTGCGCACGCGCGCCAAGGCTAAAGGGCCGCTGCGGGCCGCTCCCGGGGCGCACGCGCGCGCGCTCTCGATAACATCTATTCGAGTTAATTGGCAATTTTTTTTTACGGCCCGCGCCCGATTCGACGCGCACCCCGCGCCACTGTTGTGCCGGCCGAGCGCGAGGTCCTCCATTGATAATTTACTTCCCTTTTTAATTGGCCGAAACGTCAATATGATTATAATGAGATTCGATGATTGAAAGTGCGCGGGCAGGCGGGCGCCCGATTCCCCGGCCCTCTGCGCGATTAGCTTTCCTGTTGTTAAAATCTCGCCGCCGGGAGTCCTTATGTGCTCCGCGGCTAGGATAATTAACGAACGCGCAGCTTGAAATACACTAAATAATATATAAGTTGCGTAGGGGGTACTTTTTCTACCTACTTATGCGGTTTCCTGTATCATTTTTCTCTTTACAGGCTACTAATCAGATTTTCATGCAGGTTTTCCAGTAGCTTTTGTCAGTAGCCCGTGTATGCTCGCAATTACACATGTATACAGGTTTTTTTTTTCATCAAGTTTGCCTCCAATTAGTTCTGTTATGCAATTAGCGGGATTAGAAATATAGATATTTTAATAAAGTCATTTTAAATATGACGATCGTTGCAATGGGTAATAAATAATGCTCGTTTTTACAGCATTTATTACAAGATTAAAACAGTATAATATAAATATTTATATCACCGGTATGTTATATACAATTATTTGTTAGATTGGTATATTAGTTAATAGGCCGACTTTTGTACAATAATCCGTAATTTGCCAATAAGAAAATATTATTTCGTCTGTGCAACTGAAAACGCATTTGATAACAAGTTTTCAAATAGGGCGCGCGTACTTAACGTAGGGCCTGTGGACAAGAAGTATTCTATTTGGCCCAAACAGAAATGCGCAACATTGCTCGAGAGTATAATTTATTCGGCATTAAGTTAAGATCAGTTTGTACTTGTTCCATCATACATAGCTATTAGCTTTCGCTGCAACTGATTCATGACAGTGCATAGCTTGGCACCAGAAAATGTTGTAACGCATATTGCACCACAGTTTTTTTATTTACACTCTCCTGTCTAATACATAAGTAGGTCTATATATATTTGATCATGAAAATGTATTCGATTCAATGTTTGGAAAATGTAAGCAATTAAAAATAAGTCTATCGATAAATAATACACGTTTGAAGTAAATATAAATTTACTCTGCATTCGTGAGTTTTTAACTTATTATTCATGCTTGTGGAGGTAATAAAGTTATCAGCGCTAGAAAGTATGCTGGTCAATCTGGTGCAGCTAGAGTCACAAAATGTATCGTATTTGAAACAATGCAGGGAAATAAAGTATTTATTTCCGGTCATTAATAATCATTAAAGCAGCCGCAAGATATAGTGCTATAAATCTGGACTACATTTAATTGCAGCGAAATGTGGCCTTTTCGTGAATGCAATGAAAGTGTTTTGATCATAAGTATGCACTATGTCCAAGCGTGTGGCCTAATGATCTGACACGATCTTAAATGCTAATACCTACCTAAATATCTAAAATGAGTCGAGAACTGCAGCTGACTTATGAAAATTCTAGGAAATTTCTTAGTGTGGGAAGATTGCACAATAATAATGTTATGTATAAACTGTTTCTTTTTATAATTTGGAAAATTGAAAATAAATTACGTTTTACTGTATACTTACAAAACCAGCTGTGTTTAGATCAAATGAGAATATGAACTTCGCATTTAAATTCTGCTGATTATTTACTGGAAATTGCTAAATGTACTACATTCAAAAAGTTTTTTTAAGAATTTCACTAGCCAAAGGAATAAGTTGAACTGGGGACAGTTTCACTATACGACTTGGTAAAAATTAAGATTTTCATTAAGATCACTGAAATTATACTTTTCTGACATAATACATGGTTATTGGTATGGTTTAACACGTTTGTAGTAGGCATAAAAAATAGTATTATAAAAGCTATGTAAATACATTTATATAATTTCAATTAAGTCTAACAGAGATTTAAATTATTTTAATGTGATCTATTTAACATTTTTTATTTATATTTTGTCAAAAGTTTCAAATAGTTGGTAGACATTAAGCAATTTACGCAAGTTGAATTCGTTTCAATTAATCCAATTAAAGAGCTAGTAATCAGCATTCCATGAGATCTTCTGAGCGGGAGAAAAAAAAACCATATGGAACTACGCGGCTTTAGATTGCAAATGGTATCCCGCAGTCTTACTTCCGTGGCCTTATGTTATGCCGCAAGTCCGATATCTATATTTGTCGTTTCCTCTTCGGTGGAGCCACTAACAATGCGCGTCTCTGATATTTTGAACGCACGCGACGCATTTCTTTACACGTGCAAGCCGTGCTACAATGGTGATTGTTCAAATCGGCATTCTTCCCAGGAACTGATGCGAAAGAATTAGTCGCCGGTCCACTTTGCCTATAATTAAACCAAGTCTGACTGCACCTCTATCAGAATCAAGTGAGTGTGACAAGCTGCGCATTGCGTCTGTACCTCGTGTATAACGCTGATCGCCACAGGCCGCCCCTGCGAACGCACTCATGCCACGTTTTCCATTCTAAAACGATAACGATAAGACTCGTGCAATGAAAACACCCTCGAAAGTGTCGCCGTGGGCGACGTGTCCTACAAACAGTGAACCTTGCGTAACGGATACAGCTCACTTTAATAGATTTTTACTCGGATGATAATATTCTTTTTATTTCCTTACTAGGGTGACGCGTCTTCGAAATTGATACGATTATAAACTTGTATATTATTGTAGGCGAACTTAAGTTGCAAGTGTCCTGAAATTTAGAGTATAGCATAAAAGGGTCATACAGATTATGAAATAAGCACGTTTTTGTTCTGCCCCGAATGATAACGCGAACAAGTGCCAAGGTTCTATTCATATATTTCTGCGTGGACTACCTGCGTGCGCTTTCGAATAATGTTAATGTAGGCGAGCGACATGTTCCGTTCCCTCTCACAGATTGAGCAGATATTCGATGAAAGATCTAGAATCGAATAAAACGAACGTTTCAGTAACGTATACCTCGCATATTTAAGAAAGTAATCTTTTATGAATAATTTAGAAGCATTAAATTAACATTTGCGCCATGAACAATAGTAACTCAATTTATATTGGATCAGTCTGTGGATACAGAGATATGCATTTATTAAAAATAAAAATACAATGAGTACGAAATTGTTTTGTGGTATCGCCACGTTCAAGCAATAAAGTACACGGCACGTAATATTTCAAAGTTTCAGCATAATAGCGTAATTTATAGTTGTTCAATATATGATTACACTTATAATATATTCAGTATTATATTATATAATGAATTGCGTCTGAGTTGCACTACAATTCGTAACATAGTTTTATTTTTGATTGGTAGTAGCATGAAAGAATTTAAAGTTAGCTGAGTAAATTCTCACGAGTTCCATTTACAGCGAATTGTTAGATATCCACGGTAGATCATACTGTTAGATTAAATCACGCTGATCAGTGGCTTATCAGAGTAACATGCGTCTTAATAGGTGTTGATAATGCAGCATATCATGAATGTATATGAAACTGTATATTATAAATTTCTGTGTAATATATTGTAACCTGGAATAACACTTTTATATCTTTGAATTCTATTTACGTAGAATCCGAGATATCGTGAGGTTCTAAGGCCGAAGACAGTTGCGAGTCCGGGATATACCCGCAGAAAGTATATAACGAGCAGACCAAATGGTTTCTCGCTAATTACTTCTCATCTCGCATGGGTTTGCGTAACTTTCAAATTCTCGTTTAAGTGTGTCACGTCTCCTCTTATAAGCACTCGCCAATCACGATTGTCCTGTCGAAACACACGTTTCGTATGTGGCGACCTTAATCGGGGGTCGAGCGAACGGGCCGATATATCGACGGGGACCTTTTGTGCGCGCGGGTGTTTGACTTTGACAAGTACCGCCTACTGACGTATTAACACGTCGCTCCGTGGTTCGTTTTATTTTTCCGCCGTTCCGTGTGGCCTAAAGAGCGCCAACCTTAAATACTTGGTTGGCGCTTAATCTTAATTGAATTACCCTGATTGCTCCACGATAGCATCGTTACGTTTGGTATTTACGAGAGCAGTCTACCGCGGCGATCGAGACATTACGAATTTACCTAATTTAATGCCGTTTATATTGCGGGAAATGTGTTCTAGAATAACTTCTGTATTTAGATTAAAATATTACGCGTTCTTTTCACGAGTGCGCTTCAATATGAAAGAGTGCTAATGCGACGCAGTCCTCTCTTAAAGTTTTTATCTAGATAGGTACTTCAAACTGCGTAGCTTTCTCTCTGCACCTTATCGCAATCATTTTTTTTTTAAATTTCAGTTCAAGCATATGTGCGAGCGCACACGTATTACGTAAAATCATTGAGCGAATCGGTGTCCTTTCCGTATGTAGCTTACATATGTCGCATAGAATTTGACAGCCGAATTATTTATGTGAAAAAAAAATCTATAAAACGGCCAATCACGTAATCTCAACAGTTATACGCAGTCACATACACACCTGTGTATTTTACTTTCGTTTTATATTCTCTTCAATGTAACTAGCTTACACGCTATGGTGCATCTTGACTTCCGTAAATGTGGTGTTTTGTATACGTATCACTACCATATAGGAAATATAGAAACAAAACAATGAGTTGATTTATAACAATTCAGCATTTGATTAAGTACGCTACTCGCCTCGCTGCTTGGTTTGATTAAAGTTGTTTATTTACTCTCAATCAATGCGAAAGCTTAATTCGTAAAACGCAGCAATCGAAAACTTAAAATTGTTAGTACATTCTTTTTACAATGAGTTTCACCTGGAATTTGAAGAATGAATTTCAGATAAGAAGACAATTCAGAGACATTTTTCGAAAGAAAATACGGTAAAATTTTTGGTTATATGTTTTTTAATGGAACTAAATTTTCTTAATAAATGTAAAAAAATTATAAGTTATCAGAAAATATAATACATGATTTTTCAGCTTGTTAGTTCTTCTCTTCTTTTCAGTGATGTTTAAAGTATAATATATAATCCAAAATATATGCAATTCGCAAGAGAATATTCTTAGAATTCCGCAAATCAATTACAATATATTCAGTGCAGTGTACATATTGAAGATTCAAGTAAATTTAACCTAATACCGATAAGTAAGAGAATGTTCTCATTGTCAAGTAAACCTAACTGCAGTTTAGTTGAATTGATAGTTTAGTACGAAGTTCAGGTCACGGCCTCACCGGCTTAATCTAATGCTTATCAATATAAAACGAATATAACTAGACGAATCGTACACATTTATCATCTAGATTAAATTTATAGATGTATAAGTGCAGCATTATCTGATTCATCATTCGTCTATGAAATACTAGCTATTGTATAGTTAACGTTTAAGAAATAATTTCTTAATATTTCATTAGAATACACTAAAAATTAATAAAAAAATAAATTTTAACTTGAAAAATTGAAGAGAACTATACTTGTATGGAATAGTTTATTACATAGCGCAGTTTATGAATTTCGAAATGATTCAATGAATTGGAATACTTGATGAATTAAACGAAAAAATGTTCTTCCTCTAGGAAGCATGTAATAAAAAGACTTAGTCAAATAATCATCGGTGATTCTTGGGAATAGCTTGTGCAGTCGGGGAAATTTGGCACGGCGCACGCGCCTTCGGAGCGGCAACCGGTCTTGCCGGTAGCCAGGGTTCGGTTGCATATAATACGCACGGCTCGCGAAAACGCTCCCGTGCCTATGGTCTAGCCGGCCTCCCGAGAGTATCCCGCACACGAGTTTCTACGAAGCGGCGATTAGTTTACACCGCAGAGGCTCGCCGACTGTAAACGAGCGCAATAAATTATGCGCACGCGATTGCCGAAATTGAGAAGTAACATCGCGGGGCGCGCGCGCACGCGATATATATACACGTAGGGGGCCCCGGCCAGGCGGCCGCACATGTATATATATATATCGATATATCCGCCCGGTAGGATTTTATAAACATTCGCGTGGAGGCGCGGCCGTCCCCCCAGATGTTTTACAAATTTAATGGGATATTTGCCCCGCTGGCTTGGCAGCCTATTAGGAAGATCTAAAAGGTGCCTCTCGCTCTATACCGCATCACACTCCATGAATCGGCAGGCGGCGACGGGCCGATCGGAGAGCCGTTAGATGTATAGATACAGAAATTATACCGGGGGATATGTGGCTACACTCGTGTGCCGGTGAATATTCATGCGGCGCGGGCTGAGCCGGCGCCAGTTATAGGTAGCCCCCTCGATTAAGCCATTTGCATAATAAAGCCACTCGCGGAGGATTCTAATGAATTCAAACGTCCGTGTTCGTATATAAGCAGTTTATTAAAAAGCAATATCTTTTTGATTGTTCGGGCGTTGATGTCGGCTTCGTTTCCTGCTAACTTGATAAATGCCACCGCACGAATTCAAAGCCTTTCGGGAAAAACGCTGTCCCGACTCTTTTTTTACCCCGTAGTAGTTTAACGACGTAATTAGGGATATTAATCGGACTCGATCTCGTATATGTATACGTATAGTTTGGGAAAGGAAAGGTTTGCATTTTCCTCGTGCGCCCTTTCGGCTACATTTGGCCAATTGGACAAATGATCGGAGCGTCGTTGTTTTTAATAATCGAATAAGATTATCTTTACGTCTTTTTAAGTAAAGCCCCGTGAATTTACGGTCGTAAATCTCCGATATAATTGATCATAATTTAGAGATCTCGTGCGGTCTAATTAGACGCGTATAAAAAAGTTTTGATTCGGCGAGCGCGAGCTTTTTCATCCGTCGATGGCTGCCGCTCACATTCGTCCCAAGTGCCCATAACGCGAGAAAGAGAAGAAAAAAAAAAAAAGAACGTTAAATCCTCAAACGGCCTGGTACTTTAACGATTATCGCGCGGCTTATACATAAATATATACATATACACCGGGGCGAGTTAGGATTCCGTGAATTTGGGCATAATAAACCGATGCGGCGGAGGCAGTGTCGGCCTTTATACGGACGATCATCTTAAACTAATTAAATCCGCATCTTCGGGCGCACAATGTTTCCGGCCAATCGGCGGGAATACGTACCCCGGGCCCGGGACGTTTAACGAGAAACAAATCCCCCGGAGGGGCGGGAGAGCAGAGGGGATTAAAAGATTGCCGGGATTATTATACGTACGTCGGCGGCCGATGTGACGGCTGCGAGCGCGCGCGCGCGCGCCTCGAATATAATCAAGTTTAAAAGCGTAATTTATCGGCGGGGGCCGATTCGGGGAAGGAGGCGGGCCCTCGCTCGCAGGCGCAAGAAAAGTGTAACACGCACGCGCCCTACGTCTATTAATTAAGCCTTGCGCCACGGCCTCACCCTCTCCCTCCCCCTCCCCCCCCACCTCCTGTGAAAATTACGGCGTTCCAGGCCGAGAGATACATAAATCTTGGGTAAAACGAGCCGCGAGTCTACGTCTCATTTGGGCCATCTGCACGCGTTTTTCGGGAGAAAGCGGCTGGCCTAGCCGATAATTACGCCCCGGGGCTCGGCTCGGCCGGGGGTCAGCGCGGCGGGTCGCGCGTAACGAGGGCCCCGCGCGGCCTCCTCTCCCCTGATTAAAAGCGCCGGGGGCGCGCGGCCCCGATAAATCTACTCATCACTTCTCGAAAAATAAAAAAAAACAAGGCGGAACAAAAAAAAAAAAAAAAGGGTGGCGCGCGCGCGCGCCCTCGCCCGGCCGTAAAGCCGTAAAAGCCGCGGCCCGCACCGGCAATTAGAAAGCACACGCGCGCGCGCGCACACACACACGGGTGCGTATATAGCCTTGGAGAGGGCGCGGAGGCAGTTTGGGAGTATAAAAAAAGAAAAGAGAGGGGGCGGGGGGGGGGGGAGGAAGGGAAGGGAACGTCCTCCTCCTTCTCGGGCGCGGGGAGGGTGCACGCGTCGGCGGCACGCGCGCGAGGGGAGAGGCCCGTCCCCCGGGCAAATTGTTTCCAGCCGCTGGCCGATGCTGCGCGCGCGGCCCTTGAGTTATATGAACCTCGGCCCCTGTATGCGTACATGTACACACATCGGGGCCCTCCTCGCCCCGGAGAGATTTAATATAATCTACGTGTGCGTGTATGCCCGCGAGACGACGGAGCGATCGGCTCCTCGTCCGAGGGACTTTATTTTTTTCCTTTTTGTCACTTGGCCGGCCGTCCCCGGGGGCGGCGGCGGCGGGGGGGGGGAGGGGAGAGCCGGGCGGGGAACAATGGGCCCGCGAGACTCCTCCTCGAGACTCGGGCGGCCCTATATACACCGGCATGACGTAGGAAGTCCGGCTCGCGACACGGGGCGCCGGCGGTGCCCGCGGCGCGAGCCACCGGCTTTCCTTCTTGATGGATGCCACGAGCGTCACGCTGGCCGATGTGTATAAACTGTCATTGTGCCCCCGCGGAAGCGATGCGTCTTCGCGCGGAGGAAGCGACGTTTAATGCGCGCATAGGGGCGCCGGCCCTCCTCCGGGATTCCCCGGATAATGTGGCCCGTTTTTCGGGCACAATGCGCCAATGGGGCCTCCTCCGCCGCTCCCCGGCAGAGCTAATTTCCGAGGAGGCACAAAGCGCCCCGGCGCACAATATGGCCCTTCTGCCGAGCGGCTCGGACGGAAATGCGCGATTCACCGTCGGCGAGCGCATGTGTGTACGCCCCGCGGCCCGTTACGCGTACGTGCCCCGTTATCGCCCGCGCGCGCACATAACCTCCAAATCGGAGCTCGACGCAAGAGTGCGAGTCGCGTCCCCTCGCGGCGCCGGCAGCGCCTCCTCCACCCCTCGGGTGGTAAAAGGGCCCTCGTAGCCCGGCTCGTAGTTAAAAAAGAAGATAAAAAAAAGGAGTATATATGTGCGCCCCGAAGGACCGGACTCGCGTCGCGCTGTACACGTGCGCCATAGATATATGTACGCGCGCGCTCGGGTGCAGGGGAGCGGGACGAGAAATCGCGGCGGGATCGGGGCTGCGCCAGTCCCGGGCAGCCGAGTCCCGCCGAGGCGACGAATCGAGAGGGGGAGAGAATGGGACGAGCGGAATAAGAATGAAAGGATTCGCCCGAAGAATAGAGAGATAAAGAGGTGGGGCGGGGGGGGCAGGGCAGGCCGGGCCGCGGGTAAGAGAGGCTGCTTTTGTCGGAGGGTTAATGGATCCGCCGCCGGGGGAGGGGAAAAAATTTCTGGATTCGGGGGAGAGGGGCGCGGCCCGGCCGCTAATAAGCGCTCGGATCCGCGCCGGCTGTGTTGGTGCGCGCCCCGCGCGCGCGCGCGCGCGCTGCCTCGACCCGGGGAAGGGCTGGAAACGTGATTCGCTCGGGCCTTTTTTTCCCGCTCGCCGGGCCTTCTGGTAGCGCCCGCCGATTGACGGTGTTTTTGGCGCGCGACGCCACGCCGATGCCTAATGAAGTGGAGCCGAATGAATTTGGCTCGCTCGTGACTTTGTCGCTCCTTAATTGTTAGTGGCATTGTGCGCCCGAGGAACCGGTACGCTCCACCTCATTTTCCAAGAGTTATTACCCCCGCCGCCACCCCCCTAGCCCGCCCTATCCTTCTTTTTTCCCTCCTTTTATTTCCGACTCGTTATTCTATTCGTCGTTCAATCCTTTGAAAGCACTTCGGTAATGGTCCAAACTCTAACTCGGGGACTCGTTAAAATTACTCGAGCCGTTCTGCGAATGCCAATAAATACAGCTGAAATATTGATATCTATTAGCAGGAATGCCTTAGTTGCTATCCCATACTTTTATAATTACCTTATCAAAATGCTACCAAATTAGCGGTTGAAAGTCTTTTCTTCTGCCTCTCTAATTATTAACCTGGATCGTTATTTTCAAATAGCAAAAACTTTTATTATTGATCGTAAACAAAATAAAACACTCTATTTTCACTCTTACAAATTCGCAATACTTTTTAAAGTATTATTTATTCTAAAAAGCCTTGATGGACAGGCGGGCTGCCTGAAACAACAATGATAAAGTAACAAAAAAACTCTTAAAATAAAAAAAATGGTTCTATTAAATAAGAAGTTGATCAATTAAGCTAACGCATTTGCATTGAATCAAACTTTCTTCCTTTCATAAGTATTGTGCTTTACAATAATATTACCCGAGTTGATAAAAAAATTGATTCAATGTTCACTGTATCAATACAAATATTTTAGTTTGAAATGCAAAAATTTATATAAATAGGCTTGGTCGATTAATTCAAGTCCAAGTTCTTCATAAGTTATTCGATCTTCTGGAAGCTTCAAAAATACATCAGGAAATCTGAGTCAGATTCGAGGGCAGAAGATACGATACGTTTACTAGTACGGCATTAATTTCTTACTTTCGGGCGTTATAATTGTAGCTATAAATATGAAGCGAGGTAAAATATCGTAAGGGATTGTGTTGTTGTGTTGGAAGCCAGGAGGCGAAAGCGGGGATTTGGCAGAGAGCGAAGGGCCGGCCGGTGCAGCTTGGCCTCTCCTCGCACCCTCCCCGTGCGCCAGGTCGATTCGCCGCGCATCGACTCGCGGCCGGGCACAAGTCCCAACTTACCGGGCGTACGCAGGCGGCACTTTTCGATTCGGGCCCCGGAGAAAACGCGAAACCTTAGAGCGGGAGGTTGAACAGGAGGAGGAGGAGGAGGAGGCGGCGGGCGCGCGCGGGCCCGGGGGGAGGGAGGGCCCGCCGGCCGGGGGGAGGAGAGGCAGGTGCGGTACGAGTTTCATTTAGCGCGAGCCGCCGCGGCTCTCCTCTCGCGGAGGAGAAATAAAAAAAAAAAAGAAAAAAGCCGGAGGAACACACCCGCGTGGCGGCGCGCGCCGCGTATATCGGGCCCCGATCGCGCCACATAAGTGTGTTTTTACATATCTCCCCGGGGAATCCTATATATATAATAGTACAGGGCCCCCCCCCCCACCTCCCTCGCCCCACCCCCTCGGGGCCAGCCCCCGCGCGGCCCCCTTTATGGCTTCTAGGAAGCGCCCGAGGATGATGAGCCGAAATTTTTTGCGCCCCGCCCGGCTCTCGGGGGTGTGTTATATTGGCGGGGCGCCGCTCGGCCCGCGAATTACGTGTGGGCGCGTGTGGGGCGCGCGACTATACATACGTGCGAGTTTCGAGGATTCGCGGAGGCGCGGCTGTGGGGGCCGTTGGGTTGCCGGAAAAACAGTGCGCTCGCCGGGGCCCCGTTATGGGGATGCGCGCGGGGCCCGAGCGCAAAAGCGAGCAATAAAACGGGCGATTCGCCGATGGTATCTAATTGTGGTCGGGTAAATTTTATCGATCCTTATATTGTATACTATTAGCATAACTCGTTATTTCTAAAGATACGCATTTACACGTGTATTCTTTGTTTCGCCGATCTTGATGTATAAAGCGCGCCTACCTTCATCAGGACTGTCCGGAGCCGAATAAAATAGATAAATAACTTTCGTATTTATCCAGTACAGTGTATAGAAAGCTTTTTATTTGGAGGGATCTTTGCCGATTTAGTAGATAGTTCGAGCCCCATAGAATCCCCCTGCCTATTAGACGTTGTATACATTTTTTGATATACAAGACACGTATTCAATTTGTAAACCTTATTAATCCCGTTGCTCTTTTTAACGAGGAGGAATATCGAGTATCGATACAATCAAAGTCTACAGCTGGATTTTAAAATAAACTAGGAGGATCGCGGTAATAAGGGGATACCGCGGATCTATAAAACATGTATTATAGAAAATAGAAGATGCTTCGCTCTCCATAGGTTGCCCCAATTTCAACCTGTTCTATTGGATCACTTATTACTATGCACATCACGTTGCAGAGCATCATGGGTGGTAGCAGGCTGTCACGAATCTTATTACTGAAGTCCTTTTGCGCATACTTGTCTATCCCACTTGTTTGTGTATGTGTATTTCTCTATTTACGTTGACTGACCGTGTTTCTTTTTACTCCATTGATAGATTAATTTTAAATAGAGCATGCTGGGTATACTGTTATATATATATTTTTTTTGTTGTGTATAGGCTAGTAATTAATTCACATTCCACCAGCACGATAAACATTTTTGGGTGCACTAACAACAATATTAAATAACAAAATAAAAATTTTACAGGTTTTATGCCTTTTTAAAATTAATTTGATCATTGATTTACAATATAATGCATAATTTGACATGAAGCCAAACCAGAATCCATTCATACACGCGTTATCTAGTATAATTTACAACCCGACAAATGATGCAGAAAGAGAAGTGATGAATGCCTGTAATGTATGGGCGCTGCACGTCTCGCGGTATTCTTCTACCATTGACCCCATCCGCATCCGCACATCGCAAAGTGTATCGCTCAATGTTTTGTGGGATGACGGATCGGCGTGACATCTGTACAAATTGTTTTTTAACATCGCGGCACGGACCGTGAGCCGCGGCGATATTCTACCTGTCCCCGCGTAATCCCGCGGCGAATGACTGGCCTATCCCGCCCCAACCCCATGATCCGCGCGGGTGCCAGCCCCGGCCAGCCCCAGCTGCGCATAGGCCGTATATGCGAGGCGCGAGTTTGAATTTATTAGCGGGGCCAAACAATCGGGCGGCCACTCCTCCCGGGCCTCCCGTGACTAAATCCGCCCGAGGGGGGGCGGGCGGGCCTCGCGCAAGGCCGAAAATAAATCCCCCGCGGGGGGAATCCCCCGCGTTTGACACAGTGCGCGCGGCCCGGAAAGCCGCACGTGCGTCTGGGCAACTGGAGCCGGGCCCCTTAACGAAGGGCCACGCGAGCGCGGTAGCCGCGGTTTTAAAGGCCGGCCCGCGCGACCACGCCGCAGGAATTTCAATCGGATCGCCGGCGCAGCCCTCGCGCACATGCGGTCTACCTGCCCGCGTACGTGTACACGTCGGAGTGCTCGCCGCACGCGGAAGCCGCCGGCTGACTTTTTTCTCGGCATTTTCGTTTCTTTTTTTTTCTTTCATACATGTGTGCCCCGCGCGCGCGCGTGTAAGCGGCCTTTTTTCTCCCGCTGCCTCCCCGTGCCGCGGGACCGCGAGTGAGGAATTGAATCGTCGGCCGCTTTATACGCGTACGGAGAATGACACCTTTTTTTTAAAGCCCGGGGCGAAAAACGCGAGCGGCTCGACTCGTTAAATCGAATCGTTTTTGCGTGCCGCGAGGGCGCGCGGCGGCTTTTTTTTTTCGGGAGAAGCCGCTGGAATTGGGCCTTTTTGCCCGAGCGCGGCCATCTATCCTGGCCCAAGGGAATGTTTTCAACCTGTGCATATCTGTACCGACAAATATTTCCAATTCGCTCAAATTACTATACTAGCCCGAGCCTCGCGGGCCCTTTCGCCCCCTCCAGCATTCAAACCGGTCTGTCAAAAGTCAAGGGGCTCCCCCTCCCAGGGATGCGCACCTCTCCTGCGGATTTAATTCATTCAGCGTTTGGGGTGCGAAACTTTGGAACGCACTACCTTGTTACGATGCAGCACCTACGCCGACTATATATACTTGCCGCCACTCGTTAGTTTTTTATTAATTTTTATTCTTTTCTCCTCCTGGTAAAAATGAAAACGAGTTTCAGAACAGCTTCTCTTTAGAATTCATAGCCTAAATCAATAGATAATCAATTATTAAACAAAAAATTCAAAGTTTTATATAGCTATTATTTTTTTGCTTCGGTAAATTAGTTCCGATTCTCGAAGATTATTACTGTATTTTTAAATTAAATTTATCAATTTAAGGCTCCTTTTAACCAACGCGCTAAAAAACACCACAATAAAAACAGTCAATTTTCAATCAAGTCGATACATAATGTTGGCATAATACGGAACGCAGAAATTGTTTAGCATAATTTATACCGCAGTGAAATTGTAACAGACTTTCTAAAACAAACGTCTATTGTTTTATTGTCGGGCCTTTCTTAATAGCAAATGACACTTTCTTGAATTCAACCAGCCTGTAATTACTTTACAAGGGCGCAAGGTAAAAATTAGACAATAGACCGACTCTCGTATAGATGTGCGGTTGCAATAAAAACTTTTAATGAGCCAACCTTGGAGTCTTGACGCCCCACGAGCCACACAACACCTCGCGTTCGAGGAATAATTTTTGGTAAGACAACGTTTCATTTTTCGCGGGCTTTGCAATATTATTCACTCGGCGCGCATGAAAGCATTCGGCAGAAGTAGGAGGATAATAAACTGACATCGGCCAAACTATCCATCTAAATTATTTTGAAATCGCTCGGGACCCGGGGGACAACGTCCGGCAAGATTAACGAGTCGGGCATCGGGCGGGCGACGGGAGCGGCGGGCGAAAATCGTCGGGAAGTCGGGAACAATTACTATCCCGCGGCGCGCGGAAGCCCGGGGCCCCGACGCCGGGCGCGCATTTAACCGACAAGGACAAGCCGGCGTCGTTAGGCGCGCAGGCAGTAAAAGGCCGGCCCGGCGGCCCCAAAACTCGCCGGGCCGGGGAAATGAAAAGAAGAAAAAAGGAAAAAAAAGAGGAGGAAAAAAAAAAAAAAGAAAAAGGAAGAAGGCGCGGGGAGTCGTGCGTGCGCGCGGCGGCCGCGCATGCGCCCCTAGAGGCGCAGGCGACATCGGGAGCGACGACCGGACACCGGCCGCCGAGAGGCCCCGGGGCGGCCCGGGATAATTATTTAGCCTGCCGATGCGGCCCGCGCGGCGACGCTCGCTCCCGGGGGTTATATAGCGTCCGGCCCCGCTCGCGCTAATGAATTCCGCCGGGTTTTAGAGGGCCCGCCGATAAGATAGGGCGCCCCGGCTTTTCCTCGAGCGACACTGCCGCGCGTGCGAGCGCGCGCGCGCGCATGCTCACTTTAATTCGATTATAATAATGAAACGTAAAAAAAAAAAAGGAGGGAGGAGGGCCGACGGGGAAGGGGGCGGCGGTGTAGAGAAAGGGCGCGCATCGCCGGGACCTTTATTTTATGCGCGGCCGATCGCATTTGGTAAAGCTAATCGGCAGCGGCCGGGTCTTCCTCTCTCGGGGAAGGTCGGGCCGGCCGATAGACCACGCCCCGATTAGCAATAAAGCAGACAGGCAACATAACGAAGGCAATTAACGCCGGGGCCGGGTAAAAAATTGCGGCTAGGCCCGCGGCGGCCTTCCCGAAACTCATTCCTCCGCAAAGTAAAGAAACGATCTCGGCCGATCTCTCGGGCGCATAAGCCTCCGAGGGAGGTGTGAAGCCCTGGTAGCCGGCCGGCGGGGGCTATAATAAAAGCCGGCCCTCTAGGGCCATTAACGCATAGACGGCTTCCCTTCGGGCCTTTCGGCGCGGACCCCTTATACTTATTTTAATTACCTCCACGTGACTCGGCGAAAGGGAAGGCGCGCGGGCCGGGCCGGCGATCGCGCGGGCAGATTCGGCCGATCGACTCGGGCCGCCGCCCGATAGAAAGCCGCAGATAAGCCCGGCTTTCCGCCCGGCTTTCCCCCGTAGATGCCCCCGCGGCTCGCGTTTTCCTCCCGGGGAGGGAGCAGCTGCCGATACGCCGCTCGGCGATCGCCACCTCGAACCCCCAAAATCCCGGGGCGCCTCGCGTCCGCGGCGCGTACTTCCTCTCGGGGCGCTACCGGGCGGCGATTAATCCGGCCCCGGGCGCGGCCGATCGGCAAGGAAGGGAGGCTCCGCCGAGGTGCCCCCCACCCCGGCGGGGAGCCGGCCTTACCCGGGCTTATTTATGCGCATACTCTCGAAAAAGCCGCGCCGCGGGACACACAAAAGGGCGGGCCGTCCCGGGGGAGCCGGGCGGCCGGCTCCGCGGCCTGTTCCCAGGGGCCGCCGCGCCGCGATCGTATCTCGCGCAGCTCGCGCCCGCTACTCTCCGCGAGGAGGATTTATCGCTCGCTAAGTCATTTGGCGGGCCGCGGGGACGCCGGCGATCGCGATTTCTTCATTATCCCGGCTCCCGACTTGCGCTCGTCCGCGGTCCTCTCGATGGCAGGCCCCTCCAAAATAACTCCTGCCCCTCCCAGGAGGCCGCCGCCGCCGCGGCCCTTCTTTCGCTCTCGGGGGCTGCGCCTGTATATATATATACACGCGCGCGCGAGCGCGAGGCACGGCCGGCCGGACGCTCGGCTTTTTTCGCTCCGCGGCCCGGCGCCCTGGCTTTTTTCCCCGCGGTTTCCGTAATTGATCGGGGCCGTGGGCGCCGGCCACCGAGATTCATTAAGGTTCTTTTCTTCCGTTTGTTGTCGCCGCGCTGATTAGTTTGGACTTGTCTATTTTGGCCGGGGGCTGGCGGGCTGACCGATGCGCGATTCCTCCACAATTAGCCCCGTGTTTATAGTTTACCGAGAATTAGCATACATATATGTACGAGGGAGATGTAATCGAGATGGAATCGATCGGGCTTGTAATGCAGTTCATTTATAATCCGCAGTAAATCAATATATTACGGGGCAGATATCATAAGCCGGTGCCAAAAACTCCGGGGAGCGGGGGAAAGAAGAGCGATCGGGCGCAAGGGCTGCGATATCGATCCGGGTAGTCAATCGGCCGCAATAACATTAATTTCCCCCCGCGAGCAATGGTATCGCGGGCTCGATTCAATTACCGGTGCCCCCATCAATAACCGATCGGCCGCGCGCTGCACCCCGCGAGAGCCGCAAGAAAATAAAGGACCAAGCTCCCGGGGGCAGCGCGGGGCGAGTGGCCGCGCGCGGGGTGTATATATATCATCGGCGAGCGGGGCGGGGGGGGAGGAAAAAAAAAGGGACGATCGGTATCGCCGTCCGCGCCGCGCGCCCGACAAAAAACCCCTATCACTCGGGGTGAGGCCGCGAGGCCGATGAATAATGCACGGCCGGCCAATTGAAATTAGGCGGGCATAAACAATGCTCGTTATCAGCTGAGGAGACCGAGCGGCAACCCCCTCTCCCTTTTTTGTCCCCCCCTGGCGTCTTCATTACTGCCCCGGGGACGAGATGAGGGACTGTCCCCCGGGAGCCGCGGCCGACGACGGACGCGGCCCGCCGGATGATCGATGCAAATCGCGCGGCGGCCCGCAATTAGACCGATGATGGATCGCGCATTGGCCGGCGGAGCTATGAGCCGATCGATGCCCGGCATAGAGATCGGCGCGCGGATACAGCCGCCGTGAATTTGCATCGGGATTAATGGATCCCCGGGCGGGGCGCAAAGGGATATAAAGCCGGCCCGGGCGCAGATATAGAAAACTAATCTTGATGCCGAGTGGGCGCCGATCGCAATTTGGCCGATTCCCCTAATTGCAGGTGGAAAGTCATCACTTAGGCCGGCGCAACCGCTCCTGCGCGGCCCGAGGAGCAAAATGACGCCCCGGCGGGACTATCGGCAAGTATCGGGGGGCGCGCGGCCCGCGAGGCCGCGGGAAGTCGGTTAGCGGGCCTCGTTAGGGGGGCGGCATCGGTGTATATAACGGCCGGCCGCCTCGGGGTGCAGTAGACACAGGGACCGGGGACAGAGTTATGCGCGTATACGTGTGTATAATACGCGCGGGCCGGGCGCGTCCTCGATCACTCCGCGGGCGCCGCGGCGGCACTCGTCGCTCGGCCGGCAATTGAGGGCCCGGGCCCGCGGGCCCGGAGGACAGGCCGATAGCATCGGCCCTGAGCGATTACTCGGGCCGCGCGGCTAATCTCTACATAGGCCGTTTCCTGATTCGCCGATAAATCGCGGCTGATGGCCGTCGGCGGGACGGTCCGCCGCCGCCGCCGCCGCCGCCGGCGGCCCGGGCCCGGCTTTTGTCTTGCAAATGAAGCCCGGACGATTCGTATCCCGCGGACGTTGATAGATACCGCGGGCAGATAGCCCGGGGGGATCCGCGCGGCCGAGACAAAAGTCCCGGGCAGCGGGTGCGCGGCCTTCCTCCCGGCGCGGCCCCGCCAGAACAAAGAGACAAAAGGCTTGGCCGGCTGCTGGGCCCGGCGCTCTGGCCCACTGACGCGCCGCCGCCGAAGCGGACTTTTCGTGAAAACGATATTGGCGCGCGGGCGCGGTATCGGCCTTTCCCCCCGCGCCCGCGCTTTGTCCGCCCCCGCGATCGGCATCGCCCGAATCGGATACGCCCCGCCCGCCCACCACCCCCACCCATTAATTCCCGCCGGCTTTGTTGCCTCCCGCGCACCGTTATTTATACCCCGGCGGGCGCAGTTAGCCGGCGATCTCGGCGGCCCGGACCGCCGCCGGCCGATTTTTCACAGGTAATATACGACGGGCCGCTGGCCGCCGTAATATCGGACGGGGGGGGGGGGGACCCTGGGAAAGCGCCCGACCGATTTCGGATCCCCAAAGCCGGCCGATTCCGATACTCTCCGGGGCCTCGTCGCTCACCCTTTCCCAGAGGCGGAAACGGCCCGCCCGCCCAGATAGCCATCTCGTGTATGGTGTCCGCGAGAGGCGCCTGCGACGCCCACAGGGAAAGCCGGGGGGGCGGAAGGGTTGCGAGGGCCGAGGCGTAGGAGGGCAAAAGTCGCGCGGGCGCCCAAGGCCGACCGGCCGATGCTTATCGCCCGCGCCCCGCTTATCCGGGCCGGGGGCAGGCCGCGCCCACGCCCCCGAGGCGCTGGCCCCCGGCGCCCCGGGGAAACGCGCTCCCGCGGGGCCTCGCCCTGTCATTAGGCCCGCCCGGTCGGCGGTCCAGGCGGCTGGCCGGGGCCCCGGCGCTCCGGGGATGGGGGGCGGTATTTGGAGCGCCGCCGGGGCCCGCCGGGAAAGCGCGCCTCCTTTCCCGCCTCTGTTGTTTTTACCTCGGTTTGATTCGCCCCGGTTTCCTTGCCGGCCAGGGCTGTTTGTCTTCTACCCCGGCGGATCGGCCGCTTCCGAGTGCGCTATAAAAAATATTTTCCTGTTCCCGAGACCTTCGTTATTTCGAGGCCTGCTTTGCTTTCGTCCGTGCGCGGGGAGACGGGATTCCGTGTGCTTGGTGAAACAATGACTAGTTCCAGTTCAAGACTACTCGGTTACTTGTGTACAGAAATAGCAATTACTTTGCAGGACTAACGATAGCAAAGCATTTCAAGAGCTTACAGCGGCATAATAATAAGTCAAGTACCAACCATCGAGACGAAAGCACTCTCATCACCCAATGACCTAAAAACCCCACAATTTCAAATTTGAAATCACAAAATTTACCAATTGATCTATGCAGGTTGCATTATTCGGACAGTCGATAATAATAACGTATTTTTTTTACCGATATTTACAGTGCACGTGAAGAATTAGTGCAGAACCCCGAATGAAAAACAGAAAGGATTAACCCGACGCATGTTCTGTGGCGGGTATTATCTGTAACCTAGATAAACACGCTGTACTAATCTTGAGGAATTCCACAAAGACACAAGACGACAAAGCTGTGGCCACGTAAAAATAAACGCTGCAGGACTTACACGCAGCTCGGAGTAGGCAGAGTGTTCCAATTTGTAGGAATTTGGAGCAGATTGTTCGGAAGCGGGTACGAGGAGCCGAAGCCGGGATGAACGCTCGACGCGTGCGTCCCGCGAGCGGGAGGAATGCCGGGGCGGAAGGCCGGGGCCATCTCGGACGCGGCTCGGTCCATTCGTCTAGGTGGCAGCGGAGCGCGACGACACGCCGCAGGAAAAGCCCCTAATTAGCGGGCGGGGCTCGTGTCCGGGAAAGTGGAAGCTCGTGTCCGAGGGCGCACCTTGCCCCGGCGGCACGTGGGCGATTAGCCGCAATTGCGGCGCCGGGGACCACCCAAATCCCCGAGGAGCCGCCGCGGCGCCTAGGGCTCGCGCTCGACGCGCGGCCTGTAATTACCGGGGGCCGTCAGCGGCTCGTCCCCTCCCCCCCCCCCCCCGATTATGGGGCTCTGGTACCCGCCCCGGGCCCTCGCGCCCCAGCCCCCGTATCCCGGGGAGACGGATCCTCGCGGCGGTTCACGCTTGCCCCGCGCTAACGAGATAGATATGCGCCCCCGATAAGTCGGGCCGGTGCGGCCACCCTCCGGCAAGGCCAGGTACGGGGCCCGTCGGCTAGGCGCGCGCGCCGAAGACGCCCTAATTGGCGCCCTCTCCGCTCTTCCGCCCAGCCTCCGCCCCGGGATATATATGGACATTCCCCGGGATATAGATTGGCCATATATACCCGGGTGAAGGGTGCAGCGCGGCCGCGCGGAGGACACTCCTAGGCAAAGACTCGCCGGGCCATTAGGCCGGGGGACGCGGGACAGTTTCACCCGGAGGATTGATGGCCGCGCGGCCGGCCGTCAGCTGCGCCCCGAGGGCGGCGGCTCCTCCAGCTCCTATGCGACGCGCGACCCAGCGGCTCGAGAGCGCAATTTTTTTTTTTCTTTCCTTTGCGCCCCCTCGGCCCACGACAGGCTTAGGCAAGATATACGCCCATTGTGCGGCTCTATCGCCATTAAAAACACGGGGTATCTTGAGGGAATCGTCACTTCCTATCGCGCCCTGCCTCGGGGGGACAATCCGGCCTCGCGCGGCTCCGTAAACAAAAGTCGCACCCGTCGGCCGGCAATCTCGATGGCCGCTAATCTCGAGGCGTTTTGGAAAATCACGTAGAATGGCGTTGCGCCCGCGTGAACCCACCTACGTCTCGGGTGTGATCGCCTCGCGAGATCTGGCCCATTGTCACGGGCTCCTCCTCCTCGCCCCGCGGCAAAAACATAAAAACGCGCAGGCGGCGCTTCCGGCATTGTGCCGCGCACGCGCCCCACGCTTCTCCAAACACGGCCTCTTCCCCCGCGATGCGATATACACGTGCGCGTGTGCGCGACCGGGGCGTCCTCTAATTCTACCTCGCGGGGGCCATAAAGCACAAACACAGCTTTGGCGGGCGCTTCAACGGGGACGAGGAGGAGGCGGCACCTTCGGCGACACGAAGGCCGGCGCCGCGTCGTCCCCAGGTGGGCCCCGGGCCGGTAGCCGTTCAACTTCTGCCGGCGATTAGCGGCGACGCAACGGGCGCTTAAGGACCGGGCGCAGTCCTCCGCGGCGGGGCTTAGCCGCGCACCGGGCGACCGCGTCGGGGGGCGCTACACCCCGGGGATTAGCCCGGCCCCTAAGACCCACCCGGCGACAAGCATCTCCCGCGATTAATATCTCCCGCCCGGGGCGCGGCCCCCGCTTTTTCTCGGCTACGCCTTTTTTTTTTTTTTCCTTTCCAAATTTCGCGCGCGGCCTATCGCCCGGGGCGATCGGCCGCTGCGGGCCCGGTGTTGACTTGACAAACGAGACTCTGCGGCCCCTGCGGATATTTGTCGCCCGGCCGATCTCTGCGGCTTTTCCCGGCTTTCCGCACCGGGCCCGATTTTTCGCGACAGTTCCCAGACACGTCGATGTCGCACGCGCGCATTGTCGGACGCGTACGCGCGGCCTGCTTTCGGAAGCCTGATCGTCGGGGACCCAAAGTGCAGCTTGCGACCTTTTTCGGGCCGCGCGACGAATCTAAACCAGTTTTTATCAGTGTCGACTCGAGTTTCGCGTGCGGACGTATCGCGCCGATACCCGATATACCCGCCCAGGAGACAATTAAGATTCTGCGTTATTTTCTTTTTTTTTTCAAAAAGTCGATAATATACCGTCGACGCGTTCCTCAATTCACGGCGGGTATACGTTATAAAAGAAAGCCTCGGTTTTTGCCGTATACCTGGGCGCTTTCTCGGGAAAACGCACTTCCTCCCGATGACAATCAGGGCCGCGCAAAGATTTCGAAAGGGAATCTCAAATGTAATATTTTGTGCGGGGAATGAATGCATATATATATATATACATATATCCCCGGGAGCGGCACGAGTATACACGCATGACCGTTATAATCTCGGTCATATTGTGCGCGCTCGGGGCCTGCACCCCAAGACCCCGCCGCAGAAAATATAATAATCGCGTAAAGCGGAATTGGTAGAATGGATTCGGGGGGGGACCCGGGCCCGATAGCCATCGCGGCCCTCATTGTCCCCGGCGCATTACGCGGTCGAGATAACGCGGCCGGGTCCTCCGCCCGTGTATAATCTACCAGTCGAATCTGCATTTGACGGCCGGCCGATCATCGGGCGGATCAATCAGCCGGGGACGAGGCCGGAAGCGGCTCCTCGTAAATATCCGCGCGGGCCGCCTCGGACGAGTCAATTACAAGCGGACGCGCGATGCCTATCGCCGCCGGGGGGTTTACTTCTTTACGAGAGCGTCGCCGGGGCTAAAAGAGAAAAGGAAAGGAGGCCCGCGCGGATGAGTTATGTACATTAGGCGGGCGCGCGGCTACTCAAAGCCGGCGGAAGCCTACCCGGGAAGTGTGCGCAGGCGCCGGGCGGCTTCCTCCCGCGGGGCGCCAAGCCGACTTTCGGGAGGGTTATGTCGCCGGACACCGGAGCCCCGGCTCCCCTTTCCTCTTGACCCGCCGGCCTGCTGCCGTCAGTCTCGACTCACTTTTCCAGCCACTTCAGATCCTCCTGGCGCTGTCCTGTGCGGATGCGCGCTTTCTACCGACGAAACCTAAGCGACGCGTGTTTCCCTGCGCAGACAAGTACCGCTGCTAACAACGGCTGGAGAGAAAACACTTTACCGTCTTTCCCCCTGCAAAACAAGATTAGTTTACGGATTTAGAAGTTACAGGATTGCGCAGGAAAAATCAATAAAATGCAATAAAATACAATTTGTCGTGTTCGGTGTAGTCATTTTTACGCGGAAACCATTCAATATAATATATATTTTTTTTTATACATATTTTTCTTAAAGGCCTACTTTTTCGATCAGATAGCTTACGTATACATAATATATTTTTCAAAATAAAAGTACGTGAAAGTTGAATTTTGACGTTTATTATGGCATATCGAATTACTTCATCAATTAGGTAGAGCAAAATTTTACTGCTCTGTCATCTTGAATTCTGGGTACATACCATCCGTTAATTATATGCGAAAAAACGATCTTTTTCCATAATTCTTATACAATACTGCATGCATGATCGAAAATCCCCAAGTATTTCTTATTATATATTCTCCTTAACTATATTGGCAATTAATATCGAGTAAACTTTGAAGTAATACATTACTTAAAATGTGCGTTACCTTCTGAAATGTTTTCAAAATGATCTGCTGCGTGTTTATGTTGAAGCGACTTAATTAATCGAAAGGCAATACGCGTCCCTCGTCCTCCAATCGGCGATTTCATTACAAAGTACATACGCGAGCACGTGGAAATGGCGGGCTTATCCGGCATCTATATACCCCGCGCGGGCTGCAGCGCGCGCGCGCCTCCTTCTTTTTTTTGCGCCCGCCAGCCCGCAAATGAAGCAATATCAGTACGAAATTTCCGTGCGCGCGCGCGCGCTCCAATTAAGGAGCCTTGGGCCCCGCGCTACCTTGACGGCCCATTTGCAATCGTCTGCGCGCGATAAGGGCCCGATTGCGCGCGGCCGGAATAAATAATCGCCGCCGCGTGCGCACATCCGCCGCGCGCACATGGAAGCTCGCCGAGCTGAGCCTCCGAGTGGCCCAAAGCCCCGGAGCTAATAGTCCCCGGGTCGCGCGGCTTCCGCGTCCTAAGCACACGGCGACTATTTTCCGGCCCCGGCAAATATTGTCGCTTCGATTAAAGCGCCGGCGCGCGCGCACACGTACACACAGGGCTGCTTCCCGCCGACGGGGGACAATATTTCCCCGCGTGTTTGCTCTCCCGTTACTCGAGGCTGTACCTCCCCCACCGCGCGGCCGAGTCAAAGTGCGGCCCCGGCCGACCCCTCGACGAGCCGCCGGAAAGGAAAAACCGCTCGACGGAACTCCTCCGGTGATGTATGGCGGGGATTACTCGATCCTTTTATATTATTGGGGCCGCGGAGGCTCGCGGCCCTCGGCTTCGGTACACGGCCGCGCCTCCTCGGTTATACTCGGGAGGAGCTCTGATCCGGGAAGTTTTATTAACGAGATTTTCGGAGGCTCCCGGTAATCGATTTCTGACCCGACGACGCGTCGCCCCGGGATTTTCGGTCCTTTTCCTACGCCCAGGAGCTTGTGTGTACACACGCGTATTGTACAGTGTGTGTACCCTGGGAATTATGAGCGAGGCCCGGCTCCTCGGCCGCCAGGAAACGCGGCGCCGTGTCTATATCTCGATTTACATTCGTTCCCGCGTCCGCTATAACGCTCCGCGCGCACATGTATATATTGTTTCCGCGTCGCCCGCGGCGGCGCCCCCATCGCGCCGATCGGCCATAAACGCAACGGCCCGGCCAGCTCCGCGGCCCGAAGAAATTCACGAGAGAACCGATCTACGCCCCCGATCGCTTTTCCTCCAGGATTAATGGAGCCCTCGGATCCGCGCGGGGCCTTCCGCCCCCGGACCGAGCGCAGACGTATTTTTCACGTGGACACACCTACTCCCGTCCTCCCGGCTAAAATTGGTTATCCGGAGAGATGTATATGCGTATATACGCTAGGGCCCCTCGCGAGCCGCCTTTTTTCTTTCCCCGACGAGATCCCTTGATGAGCCCTGGCGTAGGCGGCGCAGTTGTTTACGCGGCTGGACCGCCGATTTTTCAGCGTTTCCCCGGGCCGGCCCACGGCGCTTTACCGGCCGGTCCATTAGCCCGCCAGGGTCATAGCGATTTGGTCTTTGAGCTCGGCGCCGGCGGCGCTGCGAGCGTGAATTGGGCTTTTCCATAATGAAGCGAGCCTTGCCGGAAGGACTCGTCCGGCCCCCGTACGCACTCCCTGCATACGTGCCTACAGATATATATTTGTAATTTTCCTCTTGTCAATGATCGATCATTGGCCACTCGAGAAGGTAATCGGTCGAGCTATGACGCCAGCATAAAAGGCCAACCGGGCGAATGAAAACATTTTTTTCAATATACGCATCGTCTGCGTACGGGCGACCCCAGTGGACACAGGAAGCAGCTGTGGCCTCTGCGGAGCGCGCGGGAATGACTTTGAGGCGCCACGCCGTCGACACTTGTCAAAGCGGGATATACTCTTCCGTTGAACCGTCTTTTCGCCTCGCGAACGAATCCCTCACTTGGGAAACGATAATAACGGCCAACTACACGGAAGCCCGGCCATACGTGTGTAAACATGTGTGTGCGCTTCAAGCGAGTCGAGCGGGTCGCAATTTTTCTCGGCCAGTCCAGTTGGCGCGGCCGTAATATTTAAAGCGAGGCAGTCGAGGGCTGAAATCGAGTTTCGACCCGCCGCCGCCGTACCGGCAGGAAAAAATGAGCCGAGCGGCCCGCGAAACGAGATGGACTAGACTGGACAACTCGTATTTCGGGTGTGCACGCGCGATTCTTTAGTGCGAAGCCACTACTCACGTTAATAACATTGGCCGCTTTGTCACAGTGTTCTGTATGTTTTTGGACACATATACCCAACTGACCGTTTGCTTCGTTCCGTTTTAACGCACATATAACAACATCTAACAGAATATATTGCATTGAAGAACAAAAAAAAAAACATTTTCTGAGATTAATTTCAGTATGCATAATATTATTCAAAATGACTACTATTATCCCGTAATTTTTGCCCGCGAAAGCAATTAGGACGCTGCAGTTTACCATTTTTCTTGTACGCGGTGAAAAAAAAAAAATTCGCAGCCGAATTAGTCACAGGCAGTAAAAAACTTGGAATTACCTTCCCTCGCTTCGGTCGCGCGAGAGTATAATTTCGGTCCCCTCGCACGGGAGAAGGAGACGGACCTATAACCGACAGACAAGCCTACACCCGAAGGAGCCATAGGAAAAACGTCGAAGTGCGCCGACAATGAGCCGCGGGACGAAGGTCGCGCGCCCCCGGCAATTGGGATTACCATGACAAAAACACTCGTAGAAACCCGGTGCCTCGCGCCCTTGCGAAAATCGCGCATCAACGCCCCGCGCCGAACAATGCGTAACCTACATTCGGGCGGGATACGGTCTCGGGACACCCGATCCGCGGCGGCGGCGGCGGCCCCCCGGCGCTCCCGGGATTCCTCGCCGGGGGCCACGAGTATATACGCCGGAGGTGCGTGACGACCGATCGACGGGCGCTATAACGCGCAGCCTGTCCCGGCCGGCTTATTAATGAGGCGCCTCGGACGCGGATCGCACGCGTCCGATCGACGGGTCCGTTTATCACGGGGGCTCGGGTACGCGCCCGGCGTACCGCGGGGGGATTCGCGAGGGGCCCCCCCCCCCTTTTTCTTTTTTGTCCGTCCGTCGGCGAACTCGTCAATTTGTCGCGAGGCGTTTTATACGACGTGTTTTACGCGCGATTCGGGCCCCCTCGCCGATTAAAATATATTGGCAAAAAATGAAGGGAGTAACGATTGTCGAAAAAAATCATCGTCGCCAATTCGGCGTCGCTCTTCTTTTGGACAAACAACATAAATCGACGCTCGGGACGAGATTGAGCGCAACGCAATGAGAAAAACTCCCGGGCGGGTAGGGAGAACTCTCGAGTTTCAGTGGATGCCTTGAGGCGATAAAAAAGTACTCTACATCCAGCGATTACCTCATAAATCACGGCCCCACTGGAGAAGTAAGAGCCTATAAAGCACCTAAAATCGAGGCAGGAGGCAGCGTAAAAATATAGCGGGGCGCGCGCTCGCGCACCCGAGGAGCCGGAGGAACGGGACTGCGGGCCGGAAGCCGACGATCCGGAACACCGAACTTCTACTGCCCAACACTCCTCCCGTGCTCGTCTATCCACGTACACGTACGTGCACACACGCGCGCAGCAACGTGCGCGGGCTTCACTTTTTTTTTTTTTTTTTTTTTGGCTCCCCCGATCCAGTTCTCCCTTTTTTTTTGCGGCGCCCGGCCGTAGAGCACCAGCGGAGGACGGGCCCGATATCGTCCAACGACTTTCCTACCTGCGCGGCGGCTTTTCATGCGGCCCCGGGGTGCACACAGTGCGGCGGGAAAGGGACGCCGGGCCCGGCGGGACGCGCACAGAGGGGGGGGGGGGACCCACTCGATTTTCCGCCCGAGATTCGCAATTTCAAGGTCCTTCCTCCTGCTCTTGGAGGTTTTCCCGAGGCCGGCCGGACCAACCGCCGGCACGGAAGCCGCGGTACTCCTACAGGAAGCGCCCTTTTATTTACCTCCGCGGCAAGAAAAAGCCAACGCGGCTGGCTTTTGTGTTTTCACACTCGGGCTTTCTCCCTCGAGGGGCCGAGTCGTGGCTTTTTAGTTTTTTTTTTTTTTTTTATTTTTGTAACAGGGGCAAGGATTGGCGGAAAAGTGGGCGCGCGGTATGAATGCTCGTTTGATTTTTTTTTCTTCCTCGCCGAAATTAGTCGCGCGGCCGCGCCGGCAGGGAAGGAACGGAACGATCGCTCGTAACGGCTCCGAGGGATGCGTATACATATTGTCGGGCGTCGGACGGCTCGGATTGTCGGGCACAATCGACATTTGAAACGCGGAGTTGACGGATCGCCGCGAGCCGCGTATACCTTCGTGCGGGGCGTTGAAAAGTCCGTTGCGACGCTCGGCCGTAGCGTTTAACAAAGGCCGCTGAATTAATCATCCCCGAGGAGATACGGGAGTTACATGCATAACGCGCGCCCCGGCCGCGCATACGTTTAAAACTTATAAGCGTATGCTCAACAGTCCTCGCTCCGGTGAATCTTTTTGGACATTATTATCCCGGGAGGCCACGACCGAGAGGATCCCCTGTATTCCGAGTCGGGGGTAGCAGCGCGTACCTGCCGCGCGCCCCTCAAAAAACGAATTTATAATCGGTTTATGCGCACCGAAAAAAAAAAGGAAAGTATAAAACCGCCGCGCAACGGCGGAGGCGGCGGGGAGGGTTCCGAGGCGCGCGGCCGATAATAATTCGAACGAAAATCGGGAACCCGACGCCCGGCGCAATAATTCAGAAATAAAACGATTCGGGGAAGCGGCGGCCAGTGTATACGGGGGACACGTGTTGGCCCAGTCGCAAGTGCCGGGCGCGAAGCCCCTTTCGGCCGCAGATGTTCACCTCCCCCCTCCCCACCTCACCGGGGCTTATACGGTATTCGATTTCGACCTCCTCCCCCGGGGGCCGCGCACATTGTCGCCTTAATGCCCGCAGCGCGGGTGTCGATTACCGCGGATAATGACCACCAGTTGATATACCCGCACGCGCGGTAGCCGATCTCGCGGTTATCGCACCCCCCGCTTTCCCCCGCGCGGAGGATGTGTCCCGGGGCACGCGCGCAGCCCTTTCTTTTTACCGGCCGCCCGCGCCGCCCGAGACGGCCTCTGGCCCCGATTCTCCGCATATGCGTGCGCGTGTGTGCGTATATATACTACCCACAACTCTCTCTCTCTCGGAGGCTGACCGAAGCTTGACCGGAGCTTTCCGGCCCATCCGAGGGTCATTAAAATGAATAATTCATCGGGGGGAATGCGGCTGATTGCCGGGGGCGGCCGGCGTTGAAAGGCCGGTGGCGCGTGCTGCCCGGGGCTTAATCACACCTCCGGCTAAGCGGGCCGCCTCGGATTAGGAATTTAATAACAGCCCGGCCGCGCGATAATATTACCCGGCCGGCGCGACGCCCTAAACGCCCGGCCGATCCCCTCCCCCGCATAGCCTGCGTTGCCCGGCCACCCGCTCGCGAGAGGATGCGTATTCGCCGGTCGGGGATCGCAGCCGCGCGACCAATCGGACCTCGAGGGCTTCCCCGAAGTTGGCGCGACCTCCCGGGTTACGCGGGCGCGATTCGGCCCCGCGCATCTGTCACTACCCGGGGCAGGCCGAGGCGCGCGCGCCCTCCTCGGGACCCCAGGGCTAGTCGGGGGGGGATTTATGGAGCTTTCATGAGCCGGCTACGGGGCGCGTATTCTATAACGATGGCTATCTGGGCTTTCGGGCACTTTGTAAAGCGTCCGAAATGGATACGAGCGCGCGGTGCCGGTGCGCCCTTGCCCCCGTCGGCTGTACGCGCCGCATAACCCAGCGCCCAGTGCATCGGTTTGGGTTACACGCTTTCCTTCCTCCTGTAATTGCTCCGATTGATATTGAGCTTTCCTCCCTTTTGTTTGCCTCGATTCCGCCTCCGATTCGGCCCTTTGTACGGCCTTTTCCTCAAACTCGATTTTCATGGCTTTTCCATGCTCGGTGTCGGCGTGCGCACGTAAAAGTATTATGTTTCACAATATACACTGTATTTTCTCAATTTATGTGCATCTTGTACTTTCCGTTATGTGTCACAATTTATGTGTTTTCCTTCTACTTAATAAATTTCGTAGAAATCTCACCGGATAATTTTTTACTTTTATGTTTTTATTAATATTTGAATGCCTAACAATAGCTGGGTAGTATAAAAAATATATTCAGTTTTAAAATTTATTTTCAATTTTGATCATAACATGGGCATTATATCAGTATTACAGCGAAACATAATTTTTTTTTATTTTATTTTGTAACTTTTAACAAGGCACAAAAGTATTTATTAATTTGGTATTATAAATATCTAATTAAATCGTAAATTAATCGTAATTAGTATAATTATATTCGAAAAGGTACTTTTTTTACCTGTTTTGTACAGGATTTTTGTATAAATTTGTTTTATCGTACAATAAACAATTTATGTCGGTTAACTAAATATACTTCTGATAGTAAGCTTGGCATCATCATAAAAATGCAACACAAACATTAAAGGTTCGTATGGCCCTCGGGCTACGCGCATGTCTTGTCTGCACTCATCACGTATGCAAATATCCCATACATACATGTAATTGCTTAATGGGATTTAACGGACTTTTGCCGAATAATTGGTATTTAATAATTGTAGCCATTGACGTAAAGCTAGTGTGGAAAGCGAGCCGGGGGAATTTATCTACCGTAGGGCCGTATTAAAAGACACTTGGCAGCGAGTCGAAATAAATTACAAAAATTCACGGAATAAAAGTAAAAGTCACGTAATACGGAGGGTTTGCAATTAAAGACCTCATTTACAGCCTCATTTCCAGCTCCTTAACAATTATAAAATCAACGGACGCGCCGGCGAGAAAAGGAAGAAGAGGGAGCGGCGAAAAGATGAAAAAACGAGGGCGTAAAACGTGTACGCCACTCACTCCGGAGTCCCTCTACATCGGAACCCATTAGCACTGCCAGGGTCCCGGGCGCCCGCGCGCGCGCGCCTCCCGCCCGAGCGATAAAACGCGCGCGCGCCAGATGATCGATAAGCGGCGCAATATACAAACGACCGAAGCCGGGCGTCGCCAGCCTCCCCCGAAAAAGAAAAAGAGGAGCCGGCCGCGGGCGACTCTCGGGGGATTACCGCGGCGGCCCTCTGCCTCGTGAGCGCGCGCCTTTACGACGCCGAGGGCCGCGCTGATCGTCATCTTTACGGGTCCCCGTAGGGCAGGAGGCCCCGGAGACCGGCGTAATCTCCTCACGGCGATGTCGCGCGCCATGGGGTGGCTTTCAGCGGGGCCCCGGGCCACTGCCCCGAGAAATGGATGTTGCTGTTTTCCGGGCGGCGCGCGTGTACGGGGCCCGCCTGAAAAATCGGGGGCCCTTAATGCTCGTTATAATTTCGGATTTTAAGCCCCTCTGCTCGACGGTCGTTTGTCTCGATTTGCTTGACGCCGCGCGAGGTGTACGCCTCGAACCCTCGATATACACGTGCGTATATGCGTATGTATGTACACGTAGGCTCATATATACTGCACGTGCATGTGTACACGCGTGCGCGCGGGAGGAACAGGCGGGCAGGAGTTCCCTATATACCGAGCGGTCCCTCCTCCAAAGCCGGCCGCGCGATCGCGATCGAAAAACAATCATTCGGGAGGCCGGCAAAGTACACAGGCCGGGGCAACGTTGTATCCTCGCGGGCGAGTGTCTGCCCCGTTGATGAGTTGTAAATTCGACGGGCGTTACATATACGCTACACTGCGGCCCGCCGGGCGGCGTAAGCCGCGCGGCCAAAGCCGTACATCGGCACTTTCTCCCTCGCTAAAAATTCCCCGGCGAGACGTCCGCGTGTATAACCGATCGTCGGCCCTTGCCGGCGCATATCATTTGGCGTATATGCGAGGTGCCCGTCCTCCTTCCTTTTTCTTCATTCCGCGCGAGGAAAGTGACGCGCACGTGTAACGAGGCCGCGGCCGCCCCGGGGCCAGGCACATACACACACACATAGCCGGGGCTAATTAACGTCGGGGCTCCTTAAGGGGCCCCGGCATTGTCATTACGATTATGCGCGCGCGCGCGGGCCCGTCGGCGGCCGCCGAGAAATTAGGCGCGTGTGCGTGCGCGTCCACTTACGCGGGCCGTCCGCCGGCCGCGGCGCATTCGAGGCAAGTCGCCCGGATAATTTGAAAGCGATCCCCATCTCGGGCCGGACAGCTGCCCGCCTTACGCGTAAAATATTCACCGACTGGTCCTGCGAGGGAGGGGGAGGGCCTCCGCCGTCGTCGTCGACGTCGTCGTGTATCCCCCCCCCTTCGGCCGCCGGCCGCGTCGATCCCGCTGAAAAATGACGCGCACGAGGGAGGACGAAAATACATACTTTCCCCGGGCGCCGATTGTGTTGCCCGGCGGTGCGAGTGATTTTATTGCGAGGGCCTTTGTGCCGGGCTTCCCGCCCCGCTGGCATTCCGGAAGGTTGCGTGTATATATATATATATATATATGCGTACGTGGCGACCTTTTCTCTTCCTTCCTTTTTTTTTTTAACGCGCCGCCCTCGATCCACCCGGAGCTTTGACGCGAGGGCCGATCGAGGGCGTCGGGCGTTGACGTCGCGCGCGGGCCGGGGATTCGTCCCGGTCATCGCCTCCACCTATACCGGCCCCGTCACTCAGGGAGACGTCTTTTTGGAGGGAAAAAAAAAGGGCATTAGCGCTACCGCAAAATTTCCGGTCAACTTTATTCTATTCGGAGCGGGGCATTGTCGATTCATATATAATACTGTCTCCGACTGCACCGCGCACAGAAGGCCCCGACCTACATACAGACCTCTATCAAACTATAGTGCTCCGTGAATTGGGCACCTATTACCCGTGGCCCGCCCGATTCCGGACGAATAAAAAAAAAAAAAGGAAGAAAAAACCAGAGCGCTTCCACGTAACTTGGATAATCGACGCACAATGGAGACACCTTCCACTATATACGTATATATATATATGAGCCCGGTGACATATATATGTGCATGTACACGGCTCCTTCTACACCCACAATTACTACCCACTTCATCTTCCTGGGCATCGGCAAACAAGAGGATATCTTCATCTGCATATAACGTGCCGGAATGAGGTATGCACCTCCGAGCGACTTTTCACGCGGCCCTCGTTAATATTCAAGGGGCGCAGTGGTGGCCGCTCGGAACTAGCCACGAAACCCAACGATTTCTCGTGAAATTGGCACGAGGCTGCCGCTCCTGGCGCCTCCCGCCCGGACCTTATCTGATCACTGCCTCTATATTTTGTTTGTGCTCTCCTTATTGCTGCAATTTCCGTCACGTTTCTCCTTTTCTGCCCCGGCTTACGGGCTCACTTGCGTCAACGTATATATTTGTATATAGTTTCGATTGCCGGCGCGATTGTCAAGGAGCCGGGTATCCCTTGCATAGATGCGTCCGGCAGATTTGGAAAAAGAACGGGGCCAAATGTTGTCTTTTGAACGGTGATCGTGTCAACGAATCTGTCGCTCGTACATCTTTTTACCTACAAAACAACCATCCAGCATTTGTTTCACGTTTCACAGACGTGTTCCCGGCGTTTTTCCGTTTGCCCCATCGCGATTATCTTCGCCGCCGCGACACGGCTTTTCGCGGAAACTGATCAAATGATATCTAATGCATAAAGATCGATGTGGGATATCGGCTCTTATGTCAAGAGTTTAATTTAAACATTGACCTGCAGCTGCGGCTTTTTGTATATATATATATATACGCATAATATAATTACGCAAGTTCTTTATTATGAATATAATTGATAATAACATACAAATACGCAACAGCTGTTATTATTCGCGTTAGGTAGATTTAATGGGCTCTCATCGGCTGCTTGACCGCGTCACAAAATCTCAATTTGATGATCGACATTTACGCACACAACGAGATTGCGTTCGATTTTCGCCCTGAACAAATATTGCAAGTTCGCGGAAACGCCCCGGGAGTTTGCTATTTACCATAAATTATAGGCCCCTAAATAATCAAGTCGTCCTTGGTTCTCTACGTGAGCCGATTTCTTCTGCGCCGCGACTAATTTGCACAAAATTACGGTGGCGCTTGGGGCTTTCCTTATCTGATGCACTGCAGCAGCTCCCCGTGGAGATGCGGCCGAGGATGCGGCCGAATGTTATAGTCACGTGCGGATGCTTCGTTTTTCAGAGCAGCTTTTTCGAAAGTTTGCGGAAGTGGCCTTGCATACCAAGCGTCATATAATAATCATAACGGTTAGTTACTGTTGACAAACACTGCTTTGTTTTCGCAGGTTCTAAAACGGTGAAAAAAGTCGTAAATTATGATAGACACCAGATAGCTCCGCACTAACACTGGTTACAATAATAATAAATTTTATATTTCACAAATATACATAAATTAATAAATAAATTTATCCAGCCCTCGCAAGAAAAATGTACTAAAGAAATAAATCCTCGAACAAATTATGTATGAATAAGTATATTTTTTATCTTCTCTATGTGCTATAGTTTAATATATTGTTTATTTATGATAATTAAGTTCTCTCTGTTCATAAAATATATCACCTGTTCGTCCTAAAATCTTGAAAATATTAATTAATTATTAGTTTAAGGTGAAGTCCTGCAATGTTAAGAGTAGAGAGTAGTTTCTTCCTAAAATATATATTCAGCGTACCGATCATGTATGAAAACTGGTTTTATAAAATTATTTATTATAAATCATAAGATTGGCGAATAATTTCTTCTAACATTATAAATTATATATGGATAATATACAAGGCTTAACGTTAGAACGTCAACTAAAGTTTCTTTCTATGTACGTTCATACATTTTCAAATGTCTTATTAGGTTAAGCAAGAAGTCAAGTTGAAAAGAATTACCATTTAGCACGACATGTGACTGGCTGGCAAATGTCCTTCTCCAATAATACCTTGTTGACTTTATTGAAAGTTTCAGCTCTTTTTAAACCCTCTTCTCATATTGACAAAATGTTTCTCCTATTACAAAATACTTTTACAGTCTAGTGAATTTATATAATACAATATTTTAATTTATATTTAATTGTGATTTTCAAAGATTATGTTAAGTATTTAATATTTAGTTAAAAATTCTATGCATTCTATGTTTAACTAAATTATTATCTTTTTCTTAGGCATTCGCTTTCTCTTCTTCAGTTCTGCGCTTTGTTTAACTTTAGATGTCGGTGTACATTTTTTTGAAGTTGCTCGTCTTAGAAATGAACGCATAGATTTCCTGGTAAAAAGGATTATACTTATTGCCTGTTCTGTGATGAATTCCTCTTATATAAATTGATATCGTTTCGTATTTGCATATATTTATGACACGCGAAGGAGAAATATCTTTTCTCAAAGGAATAAAGTAATTGAAAAAATAAGCTACAATGTACTCTTTAATACATTTATTATGTTTGAAATGTTATTTTACCAAGATTATGTATAATTCTTATTTTTGTATACTGTGCATGATAAGATTCCATCACTCATCGTGAATTAAATATTTGTTGTTGGACCCGAAATTGATGGGTAGATTGCATGTCGACTGTGATCACGGTAAAATTTGCTAAACTTACTAGTTTTACTATTAGCTTTTTTTTTGTAAGGGGGCCAGGGTGTTAACGTTTATGGCACATCCGAGCGCCAGCCGAGAGCTTCCCTCTGTTAAGGTTTTCTCGCTCCGAGCCGACTTTGAACTGCACTCAATTTAGATGAGCATCTCGGTCTACACAAGACACCGAGGTGCGTATAATCCTCTAAACAAACGCCTCGTGGCGCGACAAGTAACGTAAAAAGGACCAGTTTTTCCGACGCCGACTTTCCCTTTCCCCCTCTTAGGGGAACACGAAAGGGACATTAGCGCGAAAGATAAGGGCGCCGAGGGTAAAAGTGCGTACCAGACAAAGTGGGGGCGGCGATAACGAGTCTCTATCTCGCGATAGTCGAGTTCTCCAAGATGGCGACACCCGATAAAGAGGGCGTGGGCCCCCCGAAGTGCAAAGACACAGAACCGGGGGGGGATGCAAACAAGCGGCGCGTTTCCTGTGCCGCGCCTACGTACAACGGCCTCTATGCGTATATAAATGCCTCCTTTGAATGCTGCGCGCGAGGTCTCTCTCGAAGATTCCGATCTAGGTATACTGCACCGAGGAGCAGTTGCCAACCCGGGTGTACATACGAAGGGTGAACTCAAGCGCGCCGTGAGCAAAGTGTGTAATTTTACGCGACGGTGACGATTTTACGCACGCGTGATCCCGAGGTGCGATGCATTTAACGAGCGCAATGTATATAAGAATGCGTAAGAGGACACGCTGACCTTACGCCCCACGAGGCCTGTGTAATTTCGCGAAGAGAAAAATAAAAAGCCGAGGCGCATGAAATTGCGTGCGGCTGAGTTACTCCAAAGCACTTGATTTTATACAATGTATGCGAGGGCAGGGGATCGGTCAACGCCGTGGAATGCTGAAACCTGTACCTGCCATGAAAATTTATCAGTTTGAGATTATAACCTGATCGCTTTAAATGAAAAAGCGATCAATTTACTTATAGAGGTAATGTTCCCGGTTTTTATCGGCCGACGGGTAGCGAGCCAATTATACGCGCCTGCATAAAATGATGAAATGTATACGCGGCGAGGCAACTCCGCAGCTTCGTACACGTGGCGGCCGACGTCTTCACAACCTTGTATACGCGTGTTTTCTATTATTGATTAAGCGATTTGGCCTGTACACGCGTTTAGCCGGGCGTGCCGGGCGCGTGCCCACTTACACGGATAGATATAGAGGCAAGGCAAACATATCGCGGCAAGACAGAGGGGGGGCAGATAAGAATGGGGGCACGTGCGGGGGCGCGGCCCGTGTGTGTCCTGCGATACGCTTGCGAGAAATGTATCTTCCTATGTATATGGAGGGGTGAGCTTTGTGCGTATCGACGCGCTTTGTTGACCCAAGGCTCCGCTTCGCCACCTGAAGAAAGAGGCTTTTTGTCGAGGCGGCCGCGGGCACAGTTTGCCATTTGTGCCGCTCGCGACTATGTATATTGCATGCGCCGTTTCGGGGAACGGGGGGGGGGAGAAATCCGCTCTGTAATATACGCGCCGCCGCCGTGGATTCAATCGCGCCTCTTCCCCACCCTCCCCCCTAGCGTTAAGGGCACCGGCTTAATTGTGAGGCACATCGAGGTAGGCGGCGCGCCGATATTTTCACTCTATTAAAGCGATACCGCGGGCAAAAACTCGGACGTATATACACAGAGGCCGGCTCTTTGGGGCGCGGGCCCGAGTATTATATCGGCAACAAAACGCGGGCTTTTTCGCCGTAGCGTAAATTCAAATTAAATTGGCCTTGCTTTTTTGCCGCGGGCTTTTTAAACAACACAATCGGCGGCCGATCGGCGGCCGGGCCACTCGAACAATCGGCCCGGCAGCGGATTCCCGATGCAGCGCCGCTGCCCCGCCGACGTCGCCGCAGCCCGTCGCTCCTTTATTACCTATAACATCTCAATTATCCGCCGGATCATGAATAATCTCGCGGCGGTGATTTTTTGCCACGGCTCGGCTGGCCGCGCGCTCCCCCCCCCCCCCCGCTGTTTTTTTCCTCCTTTCTTTTTTTTCCCGCTCGGCCGATCGACAATGGGAGGAAAAAGGCCGGGGGCTCGGGCGATTCGACGCGGCATTAGCCCCCTGTTATCCTCCTTCTGCGCCGCGCGGGCACAGCTGGGTCGCGAGATTATTCCGACTGCCGAAATGCCGATACCACTCGCTCCTCCCTTCATTCTGCACCGAAGCCCGGGTGCGAGTTCTCCTAGATCTGCTCCGAAATGTAATGAAATAAAAGAAAAAAATGAATAAAAGCTAAGTACAAAGGAGTTTTAACATAAAAATCTGCAAGGATCACGAGGCAGAATCGGTATTTATCACGAAAAAAATGGGTAGCCCGTTAAAAATGTCCTCGTTAATGTCTCTTTGAATTAGTTCTGTGATGCGTTTTCAGTAAGAGTGATATCGTTGATATCGGGATTCTTATCGAGATCTTTGTACACTTTTGCTCGCGAGCTATCAAGATTTTACAAAGTCATAAGCAGTTGGGTGGGATTATCGGGATGGGTGCGCGGAGGCCCGGGTCTCGGGGCGCTCTTAAAAATCGCCCGGGAATGTTGCAGAGGGCCTGGCATAAAGGTCCTATAACGAGAGATGGATAGGGGCCCGCTCGAAAGGGCATATACAAGAGTAAACACGAGGCGTACGTCCGAGGGTCCGTCTTACGGGGCTTCTTATTGAAACGCGGAGGGGGCAGCGGGCCGATCGCGCCTCCGATCGGCCCTCCGCCGCGATCCCCGGCTAACTCGCACAAAACACGAGGGGGCCAAAAAACGATTACGAGACGGCCCTCGGCCGGGAGGCAAGAAGAAGAAGAAGCGGAGGCGCACCTGAAAAAAAGGGAGAGGAAGCGTGCCTGCCGGGGCAGCCGGCCGGGAGCCCGGGACAAAAAACGCACGAGCGCAAACAGCGGGACAGGGAGGAGATCGAAGGAGAGAGGGATCCCGGGGGCCGCTGCACCGGCGCCCAATCACCCGGAGGGCATCGAATCGGACCCCCGCGAGAGCGCGGTTTCACGCTCCGGCGCCGGCGGGGGCCAAGGGCTTTCCGGACCACCGGACCGTGGACCGGCGCGTTTAGGTAAAACCGTGCCGCAGACCGCCGGCTTTTGTCCGATCGCGCCTGGATTTAAACGCGGATAATCGAGCCGGCGCGGGCCATTTATTCTCCTTTTCCTGCGCCGCCCCCACCGAGCGCCCGGCTCGATTGTTCTACCGAGCGGCCCCCGAGCCGCAGCCTCCGTTTGTCGGGGCCGCCGGTCAGCCTCGATTCTTTCACCGGACCGGATCCCGAGGAAGTGCCAACTTCTCGCCCCCTACCCCCGGGCCTTTTTCCGAGCCGCTTTCCGACGAGGCTTTCCCGTCAGTCATTCGGTCAACGCTACCTAGAAAATCGACTATTTGTCTATTTCCTCTGGACGACGTTGTAACTGTACCGTGGATTGCGATTGTTGTATTGATTCGCTCTTTGAGCGAGGCCGCCACCAATGGCCAACAAAAGGCCTTTCCTAATTTATCACGAATAGACCTCCATCGACAAACTGTTACGTAAATTATAGCGGATTCGCGTTTAATCAACCAAATCGCATGACATTACACAATGGTTATGATGATTGCTTTTCTACTGCTACTACTTTTCTTATCTACCTCATTCGCTACAGAAAATAAATGATTTCTTATAAAAACACGTGTATATAAACACATCGCAATTTTACTGAAGAAAATGTATTGCACGCAATCTACCAATTAGAAAATGTTATAAGAATTTTTACTACGCTTTCGAGAAAACTGAGAACAGTGTAACGAACAGAAATTTTTATATGAAAATGTATTATTATTTATTTATATTACTAGTATCATTTATTTAATTTTAAGACTCAGCGGAGTTAAAACATAAGCAGATTCATGTATATATATACATGTATAAAAATTGTAAATCAGAGGACAGAGTGAAAATGACTGACGGTTGCGGACAATTATTTTTGTAAGCGATATTAGCTCAGTTTTAGATTAAATTGTGTGAAGGTCCTTTTGAGGGCTTTGGGCTACGGCGCCAAGGCGGTTCGTGGAGTGTGCGGAACTGTAAGTCTCGCTGCCTCGTTTTTGGCATCGAGGAAAGCTGACCAATTCTTCCCTTGATTTAAAGTAATAGATTGGTTTTATAGAAAGTTACAAAAGTAATATATTACGAGGGGGGAAGACGTTCGCTGCTCGGGACTCCCGCGCCCATATAGCGGCAGTGAATTCCGCGAAAAGGGGAATGAGGGGGGAGAACGGGCCGAAGGCGCTCGAGACTCGGACGAGAGGGGTGGAAGTCCGCTGGGGGAAGGCCCTATGTCGCACCGAGTGAGGTACAGGGCGGTGAGAGGAGGGGGGTGGGGGGGGGGTCGTGTAAGGCCCTGGAGAAAGCGCGAAGGTCGTTGCGCTCATGGGCCCTCCCTGAACGTGAGGGATGTCGGGTAATGAGTAGCGAGAACGGAGGGTGGGCCTAACGGTCGCCGAGGAAAACGAATTAAATTTGAATTGACCGGCGAAGCGTGCAGATCGACCGCCGAGGCAGAAGCCGAAGCTCAAATGATTATTCGAAATAATTTTATATTTTTTTAAATCCACTCCTTATCCTGAAGAAGAAAAATACACACAACAAAAGACTGACTTGTCAAATAAAAAAAAATCACTATACACTGTACAGTAAAAATTGTGATTATTTTATCTAAAAACATTTTTGATCAAAAAAAACTGTTTAATATACACATCTTAATTTTAATCAAAATAGTCAGAATGTTTACTATTAAGTACTATAGTAATTTTTTTTTGATTTGGCAAGTCTGTCTCCAGTTTACTACGAGTGTAGCAAAAATATTGATAACATTTCTCTCGGTGTGAATACTAATAAATTTTGTCAAAGTTGAGGGTAAAAGTACACGAGAAAGAGTACTTCACGAATTTCGAAAAATAGTAAACGTCGTGGATGCTGGTCTGAGCGGGGCACTCAGAGTGTACAAATGGCTAACTTTTACAATATATATAATACAATTTGTACATAAGCGAGATAAATTATTTAGACGCGATAAATCTTGCAGGCGAGGCAATTTGAATAATATACAAGTGCGGTTTAATTAAAATTTATTTTTCCCCCAAGCGAACGGGGGTCCCCAATCAGAAATCGACACTCGACACCGCGCCGCTTCCATATTCCGGGGCAAGGCACGCAGTCGGACCGGGAGAAAAATCGACCGGGCCTCGAGGGCGGTGTCCGGGCCGCCGCCGCCGCGGGGAAACCGCCGGACGCCGGGGCCCTCCGCCGCGCGGCATAAACGAAGCGTGTCGGAGGCGCTCGCGCCCACCTGCCGCCGCCTTTCCGCCGGCTGATTTGTAAATCATGTCTGCGGCGCGCTCCGGTCGCGTGCGCCTCCGCCGCCGTCCGAGCCCCCGCTTTCTCATAATTGGGGGCGGCCGCCGCGCCGGCTTTATTGATTGATTATATCGGCCGATGCGTATGTATGTATATACGCGCACACGCGTGCGGGAGACGGCCGAGCCGGCCTCGATATTACTCGATCGTTTTGGAAACAGTTTCGATGGAACACTTTCGATCGGCCCGCGCCTTGCTATTACCCTCCCCGCCCGTACTTTCGCCCGGTCCATTATCCCGGTGTACGTGTGCGCCCGCTTTCGGGAAGTTTCCCCGGGCGAGGGAGATAATATGATGCGCGGCCGCTGGCCGATCGCTCGCGTCTCCGAGGCTTTCCGCGGCCGGCGCTGTCCTCCACGGCGTTATATATATATATATTGAATGTATATATTCGGCGCACCGAGTCGCCCGGGGATATAATACAACACACACACACACAGATATAAACATTCTTGTAGGGCAACGTCGATTGGCCTGAAATCGTTCTCCGAAGCGATATAAAATCGCGCGTCGTTCTTTTGCCTTCGATTCGGTAGCCGAAAGGGCAGATCGCTTACCGAAATGGCCCGATCTTTCCGAGTGACGGCGGCGCGGCTCTTGGCAGCAGCCCCTCGCGGCCTCGTGAAAAATTGACTCAATTGCCCGCGTGCCGCGCGCACTCCGAATTAATTCCCCCGAGCGCGGCGTATGTACGCTTCGTCGGCCGAGTCCCGGACAATTGCCGGGCATTAGCCATTCGTGGAAAAGCGCCGCGCCCGTTCCCATTGCGCGCCCTTTCAATTTCATCGAGGTGAATTCAGCCAGGTCCTCGCCCCGTGCGTACATTCGAGCCGCGTGCAGTACATTAAAATGAGATCCGCGGAGAGCCGACTAGCGCAAGACCCGCCGAGTCGAGATCAATTGCAGCCTCCGCAGGGTCTTTTGTCCAGCATCTGCGACCGCGTTACACGCCCGGCATTGTGGCTCGTGGCACGTGCGACGACGGGACGAGCGGAACGCGTCCGCTGACGTCCGAGCGGATGAAAGGGCCCGCATATATCGCGCGGCGGTCCACTTGGCGAAAGGGGGAAAAACCGACAGAGCCCGGGAAAAGTTGGCCCGACGCACTTGCCCCCGAAAGCAATTTACGCCGCGGGCCGCAACAAAGAACGGCCCCGGCCGGCTGTATACGAGGTACATCCCGAACCTCGCGGGCATTCAATTGCCGCGGCGGCCCCGGGTGTAATAATAGCAAACGCGTGGCCCTACGCGCCCGTAAACCCTGCGGCTTGCGCTTTTTTTCTCCCGGCGAACCGCAACGCGCGCCTCCGCACTTTGTGCGCCGCCGAGGGCGTGTATATATACATACATATATACACGGAGTGGCCCGACTTTGTGCGCGGCCTGTCCTCGGCGGATCTTCCGTTTTTTTTTTTTCTTTTTCACGTTTTTTCGAATTTCGGCCCGGGGATCGCTTCATTTTTCTCTGAAAAACTTATTTGCCCAAGCTGGGCCTTTGTGAGCCTCGGTGCACTCTGTGCCTAGTGGCTCATGCATGCGCGCGGGTATAATAAGGAGATGATCGCGCCTGCAGCTCGTCAGTTCCGTACCAATTTTCACGTGTTGTGTTGTGCTCGTGAAAGGAGGCAATTCTTCATACTGGCGCTTCAAAACATTTGGTTTAGGCGCTTTTTTATTAAAAATATTTCGGAGAATCGGATAAACGAACTACTTTTGCACCAGAGATGAGAATATAAATCATTATTATTACGTATTAAAATGTATTACTATGTTTTACGCAAAATTATTTATACTTGTACTCGTTCAAACATTAGAGTAGCTACATTATTAACTAAAAAAAGGCAATTTTTATGAAATTTATGAAGAATTACTATTAATACTTTTTACCTAATTTTTTTTGTTGCTTATTATTAATTTTATTTTTGTTATATATTTAAAACGAGTAACTATAGATGAACGATGATTATTCAAATAATTATATTAATACAGTAATACTACATTATGTTAAATAATGTCTTGATACTTTGTGTTAATTCGTATTAGTAAGATATTTGTATTTACAGAAAACAGTATGCATATAAATGTTGAACTGTATAATGTTTATCAAAATACAAAAAAGAATTGCATGCTAGTGTGTAATGAAATTGATTTATTGATACGAAACGAAACATCACCTCAAGCTGTATTCTTCGAATACCACAAAACAGAGTTTTCGGAACAATTGTTAAAAAAAAGCTCAAAAGACCCGTACAAGTAGAGCTTTTATGCCCGAGGCATGTAGGTTTCCCCGGCGCGCCGGGAACACCGCGTTGGGCTATTTAAAATACTTCTGGGCAAACGAATCGTTCAAAGAAAGGCAGAAAGTGCAACGGTGTCGGTGGAATTTTTGCTCGAGGATTCTATTTTCACCGCGCGCGCGCGCATATCCGATTTCTCAGTTTGAGGAGACGCGGTCGGTTGGGGGCGCCCTGCTACGCGCGCCCGAGCCGAACGTCAACGGCACGCCTCGGGCGCGCTGCAGCTCCGGCCGGCCCACACCCCTCGGCTCTTCTCCGCCGCGTCCCGGCTTATTATTCCGGGGGGCTCGCAGCGCGCGCGCGCGCTCGCCTAAATTGCGCCGCTCGGCGCGAAAAGCGAGCGTTGAAAATTGCGCCCTTTACTGCAACAAAGTAATTGATACTTACAAGCCCGGTTGCAGCGGGTCCACCGCGGGCGTGCACAAACACATGTGTACACGCGTGCGTGAGCGTGTGTGTACATACGTACATATAGGTAGGTAGGTATATATGCACGGGGCCGCGCCCACCGGATTGCGAATTGCCCCGGATTCGGCGTAAACGCGCGCCAGGCCTAATTGATTCGGGCGGCGGGCCCTATGGAAAGGGGCCCCGCGCGCGGGGCGCATTAACTCGCCGCGTGCGGCTAATTAATTCCGTGGGCGGCGCGGGGCGGCCCGGCAATTTATAAGCCGGCTGTCCGGGGGCGCGCGCGCGCGCATTACTTTGCCGCGTGACTTTCGCCGGTGCGCGCGGCCCTTTCTCGCTTTGACGCAAAGAAAGCGGGCCCGATAAATCGGCAGCCGATGATATCTTAATCGCGGCTATTAACCGCGGCAGAACGGCCGCGGCGACACGCTTTTATGGCGGGTATGCAAATCGAGGAAAGGTGGGCCCCGGCCTGGAAAGCGCGAGGCGGCCCTTAGGGGGCGCCGGGCCTCTTTGTGCGCGGAGAACTAGGGGCCTTTTTTTTTGCCTCCTCTCGCGATCGGATATCGGTGCGCCGGGAGCGGACCCCGCGGAGGGAAAGTCGGCGCCATGTGCTCGGGGGCCAGATTGGAGGAGGGCGTCGAGCGTGTAATTAGGAAAGCGGGCCGCCCGGCGCTGCCGCATACATTAGGCCGCGCCGACAAACGAAAAATCCGCCCGGCCCTCGTGGATCTTCGGCGCCGCGGCGCCCAGTTGCTCCTTCGGCACATTTTTTGCCCCGGCCCTAGGCGCACCTTTGCATTCCTAGCGGAGAAAGGCCGCTTCTTTTGAGGTTTCCTTGCGTCATTGTCCGGTATGGAAATCAGTGCCAGGGGTGGAAATATTCTACGCTCCTGACGTATCGTAGACAAGTGACGAACTCATAATGCGAGCCCGTATAGAGTTGTCAGCGAATGCTACAAATTAAATGGAAGACTTTGTTTCAAAAGTCAAAATACTGCCTTGTTTGCAGAAATGTCTCAATTAAAAAATAATACGAAATATCGGAAGTAACATTTTTTAAATGTAGGCGGTAATTGAAACTCGTTAAAATCTGTACATTTATTTAGTTAACTGCACAAACTATCGCCAATAATGCCGGGCCGCATTTTCCTCAGCCCTATTGTCCGCTGGAGCTTTCCTTAGGACAGCGATGCATATATCGCACAATTGACAGCCTGAAGATTTTGTACGACAGGCATAGGGTTGCACTTTAATAAGATGCACAGTTAGAGGATCGGAAGAAAGGAAATTCGTAGAAGCGGGCGATCGGCCGCTCGCGACATGCGCAGTATAATTTCTTTTTTATGCGGAACGATGCATTAAGAAGTGCACATAAGCTTGGGGTGGCGGGCGGCGACAATGCCGAGCTCGCGGACAATGTGGACTTTCCGAAAAAGGGATATAAAAAGGCCCGGGGGAAGGGGTGCCGGGGCACAAAGGAAAATAGATCGCGCGCAGAGTCAGACAATGATCGAAAGGGTTGAGACGATGACAGGGACAGAGGGAAGAGGGATCGAGGGCCGGCCGGACGACCGGGAGAATGCCGGGGCGAGACCGCGGCGGAAACCCCGGGGCCGGAAGAGGCGCCCGGGAAATCGGCGCATGCGCCCACCCCGCGGCACATTAGCCGGGGCGCGTGGGTGTCCTGGGGGGGCGGCGGCCGGTGCGCCGCCGCGGCCATTGTCCCCGCTCCGACAAAGCCGGCAACCCTTCCGCGAGGTGCACAATGCGGGCGGACCGAGCGCCGGTGTCGCGGGCGGACACACGCGCCTGCGGACAATGCCGGGGCCTCTCGAGCGCGCGCGTGCCGGGACTCCCTTACCTGCGCCCGCGGAAAAGCGCAGCTGCCGGCTCGGCTTTCACCCCCGAGGAAAAAGGGCCGGTGATTTGGCACTTTCCCCGCGGCGGGCACACGTGTACGCAAAGCCGGCTCGCGCACATATACCTGTGGCAGCTGGAGGGGCTCGGGGGGGAGCTTTTAACCCCTTTCCCCCCGGCGGCGAGCGCGAGCGCGAGTATTGAAATGCGCGCCGACTAGGTAAAGTGGCGCCGGCCCTGTCAATACGAGCCCCGGCTCGCAGCGAGGGCGGCCTGCCCGGGGCCGCTCCGGGGCCCGGCAATTACCGGTGCTCGGTGCGCCGGGCCCCCATTGCAATTAGGCGACATAAACACCCGGGGACGGTGGGCCCGCGCAGGATTAAATTATTTGACTAAGGCACGCGAGAGCCGGCCGGCGGCTGCTCTAGCCCGGCCAAATAACACCGCGCGCCACCTGCAATTTGCCCGAACAATTATATGCACGGCGCATGCCCCGCGGACTCTCCCGCGGCCCGACTGATTTTTCGGACACCTATCCGCATTACATCCGCCGGAACACCTCCCGCTCCGTTTTTTTTTCAACGTTTTTTGTTGCCCCCCTTTTGTTTGCTCGCGGAAGGTAACGCCCGGAGATTGCCGGGGAGAGCAAACATTGCGCAGTTACCGGCGCCCGTGGATGGCGCGCGGGGCGGCCCCGGCCCTCGGGGGCCGCTCCGGAGGCCGGCTTGTTGACGCCCGCCGATTGATATATACATATATATACGCATATGTATACGTGTATGCACGCACACGCATGCATATGCATATATACATACAGACCGAGGCCCCGGGATATGTGCACAGCCGCGCGGGGGTGCAGCGCGCCGCCAGCTGCGCCGGGCCCCGCGATACGCGCGGTTGACGCGATCGAGGGCCGCGTGCATACATATACCCTCGCGGCGAAAGTGGCCCATTAAAGCCCGACTAATCCCTGCCGCTCGCGAGATTCCTTTTTTTTTTTTGTTCGTCCGGCCCGGCCATTAACCAAAAAGCCAATCCTCATAAGGACGCCTCATTAAAAGGGGAAAAAAAAAAAGGAAAAAAGGAGGAAGAATCTATCAGCGCGGAGAGGCGCGCAGCACGCGCCGAAAAAAGCAATGCGTAATTGCCGGGTTGCGCCCCCGGGGCAAATCTAATCCGGGGCGCACGTGCAATTTCCACGTGCCCCCGCGCGCCCGGGACAAAATTACAACCGGCCGCGCGCGCCGTCGTCCACCCGGGGAATATAATAATTGGCCGGTGTGTCCCGCCTAATTCGCCGCTTTCCCGTTCGTCGAATCGCGCGGGTAATAGCCACGTTCGCGCGCCGGTTAGCCGGGCCAAGAGGCGCCTACCCGGGGCCCCGAAAAAAAGGGTTGAGGTCCTGTCGCCCGATTAAACGGGGACGGTAGCCCCGCTGATAGATCGCCTCCTCGGCGCGGCGGCGCCCGCCGATTATTATCATTAGGCGCCGCGTGTCTTGCGGCATAAATCTCGGGGGGCCTCGCGCGGCCCCGTATATATATTGCCTTTTCTTCGGTTTGTCGATGTTTAATTACTGTGATCGCTCGCGCCCCGGCTCGCCTCACGGCCCGGAGTGATGGATATAGGCGAGGCTAGCCGGGGCCTCCGCACTCCTCCATCCCCGCGCACAATGGAGCCGCGTGCTTTTCAGTGCTTTTTCCTCCGGTCTATATACCCTTTGCTTATTACTTTCCTCTCGCTCTTTCTTCCACCGCCGTGCTATTAAGGGCCACGCGAAGAAAAGACATTATTTAGCACATCAATCAACCGAGCCTTTCCTCGTCAGCTTTGATATTCCCTTTTAATTCGAGTACCAATTACTTTGGACTTTTGTTTGGACTAGTTTCCGTCCTCTTTTGTTGGAGAAACAACACGCTCACGCCACCTCCAGTTTATGCCACTCTGCCAGCTACGCATTGTTGCGTTAACGTTTAAAAAAGGAATATTGCCTGAAATGGAAAATCATACGAGCCTTCATTTTTGAGGGTTCTTCTAGAATCGACACTTTAATTATCTATCATTTATTTTCGGGCTACAAAATAATTTTGTATTTGATACGTATTGAATGTATTGATCCGTCGAGGTCATAAATTATCAAAAATATAGCCGAGTACAATATGATATTATACTAATGGTATGTGAATCACCATGGTAAAACAACGAACTTCAAACCACGTACAGGATAGCTTTTGTAATAATTGAAGCATAAAAGTTAAATTAAAAATAGTATAATTTTACAAGGCTAACAAAATAACGGAATATGTTGATAAACGTAGTTCTCCTTTTTCGTTTCGTAAATTGGTTGCTCTTAGTACTTTTCACTGGAAAATATTATTTACACAGTAGTAAAATTATTTAATTCTACAACAAATGGTATTTTAAATTTATGAAAGAGTAAAAGTGTGAGAAAGTATGGTAAAAATAACATGTATTAAAAATATAATTCATCATCTGTGTAAGAAATTTTTTTTCTGTATAGGTATCTTAATCATAGTTATTATAAGCAGCTGCTTTAGGCGCAGACAAACTCTTTCTTCGGTGTAACTTACAATGCGCTGCGGAACCAGTAGCGAAAATGATCAGTGCCACAAAAGATCGGTAAAACATACACACAGGCTTCGGTCTAATCGGTACTGTTCTATTTTACATTTTCAATTACTACATTTTTCGCTCTGAAATACCCCGAAGCGTTGAAGCAGTAAGCTGAATTGGTCCAAAGAAAATCACAACGGTCGCCGAAGAATTTGGAAAGTTTATTTTGATTTTGCATATACAGGTGATGGCGCTTATTAAACAGACGCAATATGAATGGCCATTTTCGCTGTCATAAATTCAGTTGCATTAAACGGAGAATGATGTATCAATACTTCATTAATCAAAAAATGAAAGTCGCAGTACTTTTGAACAGGTTTCATTCGAATGATGTTCCAATTCATTTACGGACGTAATTAAATCGGATTCAAGTGAAAATATCCCACTCAATCAAAATCGGACGTATATTAAGGAGATCGCGAGAGACTCGTGCCCGGCATTTGCATATTTTTCAGTTTCTCGGTTAATTTGAATGAAACGAAAATATTGAAACATGGCAGGAGCCTATATAAATTGTACGGCTGTGTACAAGCAAGCAAAGGGCAATATCGGAATTACACTGCACCCCGTTATATGCAGGCTCCCCACCGTCCAATTACGCGACTTAAAAAAATTGCAACAAAATAGCCAGAGCCGGAGGAAGTGCAGGCGGCCTCCCCCGCCGCGGGATATCGGAGCGATTAATGCACCGGCCGCCCCATTAAAGTTGGCCTAAGCACAAGCGTGAGTGGACAATTAAAAGGGCACAACAGCTGCGCGCTACGAGCGGCGGGTGGAACGAGCAACAACAACGGCAAAAAAAAAAAGAGCATTAAATCGCACTGCACCCGATACTGTTAAAAATAACCAACCCGGAATTGCGTAACAGGCGCGCGTGCGCCGCAGTCGCCATAATAAAAAGCGAGAGGCGCGCGTGCCCGGGGAAGGAAGGAGCGAGAGGCGGCGGCGGGGGGGGGGGACTTGTGAAAGTCGGTGCAGCCCGGTGCGCGCGCGAAAGGGGGAGAGACGCGGGGGTGCGCGCGTGGCCAGGTGCGCGGGGCTTCACGCACGGCCGGGCCGATCGCTCGGCTCGCGCCGCGCACGCGCGCGCAGAGCTACGGGGCGCGCGGGCCGTTGGGCCCGGGGGTTGGGGCCCCCGATCCGATCGCCGGCTTTCATTGGACCGTGGCGCTGGGCCCCTGGGTTTTTCGGCCCAAAGACGCCCCGAGCGCGTCGGCAAAAGCTTGTTGCGTACACGCGCATGTATAATAAGGCCCAGCTGAAATCGTTGCACATGCCCGGGGTTGCTCGGGCCGGATGTTTTATGTATTCCGTCCATTGTAGTTCTCGGTGTATCTCGGCTCCCCGTCCCGTGGCTTCAAAATAAAATACGCGCCAGGGAGGAAGTTGAAGATTACGAAAAAATTGTAGTAGCGTATATGGTCCAGCCTGGAAATACAATCGAAATTTTTCATTTAATTAACCGGAGAAAGTCCGACCTTACCGCCCGAGTATATATATATACATACGCGTCTTGAGCGTTTACGGCGATCGCTACTGACTGCACAACCGAAGAAGTTAATTGTTTTTTCCTCGCGGGGCTGCAGGTGGATGTATCCGAGTGCCAAATTCGTTCTCCTTCTCGCCCGCGTACATATGCGTCTCTCCTACAGGCAGCGCCAATATATATATATGTACACACAAGTACAAGTATCCCGTGCGCGGGACACTTTGTTTGTACACAAGGCTCCTGGGCATAGGGCAGGAAAAAAGCGCCGAAAGCCAATCATCCTTTAACGGCGGAAAGTAAAACTCGTTTCCGCGGGGGCCGGCCTCTCTCTCTCTCTCTCTCTCTCGCCCCGCAAAAAGTCCATTAATCCAGAAACCGCAAGAGGAGTAGTGACACGTGAGCGCGCGGGAGCCTTTGGCTCCGTGACTCTGACAATTTTGCCGGCGCCCGCGAGCACGCGAGGAAGCGGCCGCAAGCGCCTCGCCGGGGGCACCGGAAAGGAGGCCGCGGGCGGATCACGTGCATATATGTACGCGCGTGCGCGGGGGGGAAAGGAAGCCGGCCCGGGCGCGATCTTTCTGGGCCACCGGGTTACGGGACGAGCGCGACACATGTATATATATGTGTGTATGCGTAATGGCTCTTCCCTCCTTTGTTTTTTTTTTTATTTTTTCGCTCTCCTCCTCCCGGTGCAGCGTTATTGCTCGAAGTATATAAGAATGGCGCTTCCGAGAAAGTTGCGGGGCGGCTTAGACGGAGTGGATTTTTGGCCGCGGCCGCCCCCCTGACTTTCACGACGCCCGAGAAAGTCGCTGGTTTATAAGGGTTATATTGCCGGTGCACGGGCGCTCCCGAGGGCTGCACTTACTGCCGTGCGTATATATCGGTGCAATTTCGGGAATTGCGGCCCCCGGAGTGCATCGTGTACATCGGCCTACATTGACTGTCGGCCTCGGAAACGGCTATTGATTACGCCGCGCCCTCGCCGTTCAATCGGGCGCAAATGAGGGCCGACGCAAAGAAAGCTTCGGTGGAAAGGGCCGCGTGGCGGTCAATCACACTCGGGCGTATACAATCAAGGGCGCGGTCTAGCGGCCGAGGAGAGCCGTGCGGCATCCGAAACGAATCGCCGGGGCTTCTTACGCCGCGGGAGAATAAAAAAGGCCGGCCGCGCAGAGGAAAGGGGATGACGTGGGCGCGCAACCCCATCCCCGCGAGACAATGCGTCGACGCGCCCGCGTATCTATACGGACGTATGTATAACGATGGCCCGGGATAACAACGACAACAACAAAAAAAAGGAAGGAGTAAACCGCGCCGGCCATAAATCGGCGGCGGGGCCTGATTTATTGGAGGCGCTCGGCGGCAGTTGCCCCGCGCGCTCGTGTGCGCGCCCGCGCCTGTGTACATATACGCACATCGGAGAAAAGAGCCGGCGTCATCATTAGCCGCGGCGGCTGCAGGGACACGGGGCGCGTGCGCGCCCACTAACCCGGCCATTAGCGCCCCGCGGGGCCCGAGCGGGTTGAAAGGCCCCCGCCTAGTGACACAACAATGGGGCCCCGCGAGCCGACTAACGTCTTACCTTTATCCGGGCGCGCGCATAAGGGCCGGCTTGCGCCCTCGTTACCGCGGCCGGTACGAGTCAGCGTTTTCTTACGCTTGTTACGCCGCCATGGAGCAGGAGTCAAATATTTGTAACAGGGCGGCGGGTCTATTGTGGGAGTCTATATATATCCCGCGGCCTAGCTCGCGTACCTTTCCACGCCTCCCCCTCGTGTGCGTGTTTGACCAACGGAGATGGAATTCCGAGGGCGCGGGAAGGCCCTTTTTCGCCCCCGGATTCCTGCAAAGCAAACGTCTAGGAGCGCGCGAACCGCCCGATTGCCGTTCTCACCCCGGGGGCAGTTAAAACACGCGGCCGGCGTTCGTTGGAACACGCGCGTCCAGGTGCGAAGCCGATCGCGCACTTCGATCTCCTTCGCCCTTCCCCGATACAAATCTTAATGAGTTTCAAGCGAGTTTTTTATCTCGAGTATTTCAAAATTAGCGAATATAACTCATTACCGGGGAACACTTACGGCAAACTGAAAATTGGGTAGAATGTCGTTAGGTCCCTTGGTGTGCGGGATCGGTTTTACGCGCGGCCTCTCCACACATACTAGACCTCCTCGTACGGAAGGCAGATTTACAACTTGCAAATAAAACACGTCGTTATATTCAAATTATTGCGGATGATAAATCAGAATTCAGTTAAATACTCGGCTAAATATATCCTGCAACAAGATGCATGACTTACGTTAAACGCGTAACACGTGTACGCGTCATACATATATATATATATGCGTAAGAGTGGAGGGCGCCCGAGGTAGCTTTTCCGCGCCGGCCACAAGCGGGACGCTGGGATCGCGCCGAGGGGCTTCTGTCCGCCAAAGGGGAATCCCGCGGAGGAGGAAGCGGAACGAGTCGGGCGGGCCGCGGGGTGGGGCGCCCCGCCGAGGACACACCCCGCGCCCTGCACGCGACACGGGGGCACGTGCGCGCGCACGCGCGACTCCAACCACCTGCGCGAGGGGGAGGCCGGCGCAGGTGGCGCGCCTCGGCCCGCTCGATTTATCATTGGGCCGTTTATCTGGCGGGCGGCGGCCGTTTATCTGGCCGCGCGTCTCGCGCCCGTCAGCGGCGACCCGGGCGCAGACACGCGTACACACGTACACGTACGCACACGCGGGCGGCTTCCTCAGCGTCCCCGGGGCTCCTCCGCCCCCGGAAAGCCCGGCGCCCGAGAGTAATCGCGCGCAATAAGGCCGGCCTGTGCAAATAGAGAGGCGGGGGCCGGGAGCGGCCGGGCGGCAACTTTGAAGGGCCCACTTATCGCGCCCGCTCGCCCGCACTTATCCTCGCGGCCGGGGCCGATCTTCTCACCTCCGAAAATTGGCCCGCGCGCGCGCGCGCTAAGGCAAACAAGGGCCACGAGCGCCCGATAATCGCTCCTTTCGCCGCCCGGGAACAATGTGTTATTACCGCGGCTCGGATGGGCGGACCGCCGCCGCCGCCGTGGCCCTGGCCCCGGGGTCCTCCGCCGCGCCGACGCACGGGGCTCAACGTCTCATTTCCGAGCGGCCGGGGAGTTCGCGGGCGCGAAAAGCCCCTCGCTCTCTGCAAACAATCGTAATTGATGCGCCCGCGATTGCCCGACTTTTTTTTTTTTCCCCGCCGAGATTTCACGCCGCGGATTATCCGGCTGATTTATGATTGGCCGCCCCGCGAGCAGGTTGTGGTTAAGCCCAATGAATTGTTTGAGATGCCTCGGCCTACTCCGCCGGCGCTTCTTACTCTCCTTACCCCCTGGGTAATTTCGCCTGACGCGGCATTTCTGTAATTGTGATTTTTGCGCCTTACCACCGGATCCTCTTCTGCCCGCGCCACTACTCCTCGACGCCCGGCTTCAATTATACTACTTTTAATAGCGTACCCCTTCAAACGCGTGCGGCTGATAATTTATTCCCTGGCAGAAATTTAACCGGGTCCCTGGCCACTTTCTATACCTACAATTTATAGCTTACAGCAATTTTTACTCGCGTATTTATAATTAGAAATCATTTAATTCATTCAAAATGCGAAGCACCCTAACTTGGACGCGTAGCGGTTAGATTTCATGTAGTCACGTACACGATGGTCATATTTTTATTGCATTTATTAAAATCCATTTTATTTTGATCAAAGGCTGGACCCATCCAACGAAATAAAAATTAACGATTTTAATTCAAGTAAAAGAAAGGATAAAATTTATTAGAATTTTTGAACTAAGCTGGGCATTTATAGCTTATTACATATTATATCAAAAAGTATCTGTCTTCATTGATTATTCTTACTTTTGTGTTGTGAAAATCATTGTCTCTAGTATTATTTTTTAATCAAATTTAGGGCAACGTGTGTATTGCGTAACTTACTATAAACCGTTGAAAAAATTCCTACGAAAAAACTGGATTATTACCTGACATGTAGTCAAAAGTTTTAACAAATTTTATTTAAGTAATGATTTTATTGACAATTTATTATTTATAATTTGTTATGTTTCGAGGAAAACCGCTCTAGGTTTATTTTCTTCGATAAAGGAATCGGCTTGATGAAAAAATGGATTTGTGAGGTTAAGCAGCACGTCATGTGGGTATTGGAATTATTCTACATTTAAGGATTTAAATGATACAGTCGCGGGTGCAAATCGAATGACAAAAACCTACGACCGAGTGAGAAAAAGTAAGACAGCTTGGGATTTGCCCCGCATACGAGTCGATCGGACTTTCGAAAAAATGATTATTTGTCGACCTCGAGAGGAGTAAGTGCAGAGGAGATCGGGGCGAGCGCGCAAACAAACTCGCAATTTCCTTCAAGCTCAAGGGATCAATTACATTTATCGGGCACCGAGAGGTGAGCCGCAGGAGGATTGCCTCGGCAACAGTGTGCCCCGCGCACATAAGAGCCGCGAGAGCCTCCGCGGCGGTTCTTTCATTTACATCAGGCTCCCGTCAACGTCTGCCCGGTGACATTCACCCGGCCGCAGGCCCGGAGGAGAAAAAAAAAAGGTCCGAGCCCGGCTTTGTCGCCTACCCAATTAAGTGATGGCCGCGCGTCTTGCGCGGCCCGATATTTACAACGTCCCGGCGCGGCCTCGACTAGGACCTCGCAGGCCACATATATGCAAAGCCGGCCCTCTCGGGGATTCCGATGCGTCGAAGCCTCGGGGAGGCGCGCGTGCGCGCGCGCGCACTGAATCCCCAAGCCGAATCCCCTTTGGCGTTTTAATCGCGGGACGAGGCGGCGCCCCCCCCCCCGCTCCACGTATGTATATGTATCCATATGCGCGTCCCCGCGCGCCACTTGAGCGGTTTACGATGATTGCCGGTGCGGCTGAGTTACGCCCCGCTTCCACGCGGAATTCCCAAGTGGACAGCGGCGGCGGTGGGCCGATGGGGATCGCGCGCTTGTCTTACCGATTGTTAAGACTCGCAGGACACATGTGCGACGAGGTGGACCTCCGGCGAGATGAGCGGCGATTAGGCCGTGTGTGTGTGTGTGTGGAGGAGCCGCGCCGGCCGGGCTTACACGCCCGTAATCGGTTATGTAAGCGATTCGGGGAGGTCGCGGCCGATCGATCCGCCGGCTGTCGATACACGCAGATCGCCGGCGCACTGTGTCCCCCCCCCCCCGGGCCATAAACGCGCCAGTTTACGAGGCGAATCCGCGCACTCACGGCCGGCCGATTAGCCGCTGAGCTATCGGTCGATCGGTAATCGGCCGCGAGTGCAGGTCGCCGCGGCTCCACTATACGGCACGGCCGCGGTCCCACGAAATCCCGGGGCGGTCCGCCGGCGGAAAGGATAAATAAGCGGCAGATAGAATCTCGGGCGACGGGGAGGAGGCCCGGGGTCGCCGCGGCGGCCCCGCCGACCCGCATCCACCGGGCGGAGGCCGCGCGAGGGCGGGGGGGAGGGAAGGCCACCGCGACAATCTCCTGGCGGACGGCCGACCCGCACGCGGGCCCGATCCACGGCGGGATCCTGGCTGCCCGGGAGGACGCCAAGGCCGACCCGCCCCGACATCTCTGTCGATCTGCGGATTTATCCCGCAGCGCGACGTCCTCCGCTCACTTTTCATATTTTCATTGTGTGGTTCACCTCCTCAATGGACCGCCCCATGTTTCCTTTGGTTTTAGTCCAAAATCCACATTGTTAATGTTTGTTCGTTAACCTGTTGTAGCCAACTGAGACCGCGACTGCATACGAAATCGCTTGTTAATGCTATAAAAAATCATTAAAGCTTGTCATCGGGATGCTAAATACACTGTTGATTGGTGAATGAGTTGTCGCGTCACTAATTTTTAGGTCAATGTTTCGATTTCGGAGTAGCTTTTCACGTGTATACCCTGACCAGGAGTTGACAAACTCTATTGTCGAATTCTTTAGCAAGTCTAACCAGCGTTTTAAAACGTGTGGGATCATTAAATGCATGTTAAACGCGTCTTCTTCTTGTTGCCCCGTCGAAAAGTCTTTAGCATGAAGATGTTCAGGTACTGCTTAGGCGGCGAGTGAATAGGAAATGAGATAAGATGGGACGAGAAAAACGAACGGTTTAATTGAGCCTATAAATTGAATTATTTATTGTCTCTAATGAGAGAACAAGAAGGAACAGCAACATAAAATCGCCTGATTTAGTAACGATTAAACTGTGTGCGAAATCCACGTCTACGCATCAAAGTATTAAGTTTCAGAAGCCCGAGTCCCAAACTGGGGCGACCTTCTGGACCAGCGCTTACAAAAGACTGTTTGGCAAATTTTTTTCTGCACAAGCCTCGAATAAGATATCAGTTTATACGAGCACGCGCATCCAAGTAACAATTATATTACGATTTTTCGAAGGTAAACAGCACGATAAAGCAAAGAATATAAAGGCAATTATACTCGTAACAGCTATTGATGATGCTAATGAATGTAGTTGAAATGTTTTTTCTCCCAGATTTAAGAATACAATGAGGTGAATAAGAGAAAATTACATTATATAGGAACACCGATTTGCAGTTATGAAAAGGATTTTATTTGGTTGAACATATAAAAGGTAGTTGTTATCGTGTATTATACGTGTGAAAAATCAGAGTCGATACATCAAAGTAAAACGTTGGTTCTTGTAAGGAATACAATGATGAATAGACGATGCTCCACGCGAACTCTGTGAATTGCCGCTACCATAATTATGTCAAATAATTTTAAGTATACCATCCCTTACAGTGTCGAAGGTCAACTATAATTAGATCGCGAGGAATTATTCGAGGTGATTGCGCGAATGTATATGCGGGTACTAAAAAAGTAATTGGAAAAAAGTCTCTGTCTCTTAAAAACCTCGATAGATTTATAAGAATTATACACTACTTTTAAATTTATGCAAAGTGTAAGGGTTTGCTAACTCAAAACTTGTATCTTAATAATTGAGTATCACAATGTAAGGTGAGGCGAGTCCGCACAAGTATCGCATAACATAATAAATTATGTTATCGTGAAAAACGTGTATTGTTTATCGTTTAAATTTCTTATTTATAGACTAATTCTTGATTCTTCAATTTATTTTCAAAGCATTACGGTAAGACAAGCTATGTACACGTGTATGTTTATCAATGCGAAAGCAACAATATAGGATAAAAGTCATTTAAAATTCATATAATAAGCTACCTGGTACATGCAGCAGGTGAACAACCTCAATCTGCATATTTTAATTAAATGATTAATTATTCGAGTAATTAATATTCGTGACTCGCGAGAGCTATCGTATACACAGTTTATAACAGATTAATATTCATAATTAATTTTTTTAATTAGGAATCGGAAGTTTTATGTAGCGATTCAACGTCTTCATTGGCAGTTTATTATTCGGATTAAAGATACTACAAGCTAATTCAAAAAGACTACATAACTTTGCTTCTGTTCGCATATGTTTGCTTTCATAACTTTATATAAGACCGGGGATAACCTGTCTCTCAAAGCGAACCTCCGCTACACGGTTACATATCGATACTCGGACAGCCGGTCAAAGCAGCTGGAGGCGCGCATTCGAAAGGGCCGCACCCAAAGAGGAAAAAGCTTATTGCCCTAGGCGGCGATAGGGAGGAGGCGCAGCCGGTGCATACGGGATGATGCGCCGGTTACAGGGCCGCTCGGGGCCGGGGCCATCGACATGTCGCGCTTGGCGTGCGGGCGCGAGGACACGCGCCAAGGATAACGCCGGGCACGCCCGGTGCACGCGAGCGCGCGCGCGGGCCCGGGGAGGGGGGGGGGACACGCGCGCAGCCGCCGCCGCCGGGTGACTAACCCACTGGTCCGCGCGGCGCCCCAGCATCCCGCGGCGCGCGCTGATCCCTTATCTCCGTATATATGTAGGCGACGCGGGCGTCTAGAGCTAGTCTGCGCCCGCGGGACTAGGTCGCACGCGAGCCGGCCGCCCTCCCAAGGTCGCCGTGCGGTTATTCCCTTGCCGCGGGGAGGGGACGGGACGCCGGCCGGGGACTCGGCTTATCGGCGGACGTTTACGAGTGCGCTACCGCGGGGCCGCGAGCGCCCCGGGCCCACCGTCGCGCTTAAATTATAACGCTTAATGGGCCCGGCGCCTGCGGATGCGCGCGTGCCAGTGATAACGGAGCCGGCCCCTCGGCTCGCCTAATTTATAGCGCCTACGCATGCGCGTACACGCGCTGGATAATCCCGGCAGGGAATAATTGAAAAGGAGGCCCGGCCGAGATTTATTACGTTATAAACGGGCCGGCGCGCAACGCGTTTCCCCGGGGAGATGCCGCGCGATACATACATACATATATATGTGTGTGTGTGTATGTCCGGGCGTCGGCGCCGGCACAAGAGTCCGATCGCGCTCCGATCGCCATTAAAAAGTCGGGCAGAGTCCCGCGGCGGACACAAGGCGCGGCGGGAACCCGAAAAACCAGCCGCGCGCGGCGCCCCCGAGGGGGAAGAGCCTGCGGCGGGCCGGCGGCCGTGCCCGAGGAATCCGCTGGCTTTTCCGGGCTTTCCCGGCGCTCATCGGCAGGTGGAGATGCGTATCGCGGATTTGCATAAGCCCGGGGCGCCGGGCGGGCCGACTCCCGAGGCAACCTTCTAGCCCAACGATCGATCGATGTGTGCGTGTGCGTACGTGTGTGTAGGCGCACATGATGCACGCGCCGAGATTGATAAGCGGGCTCCGCCGCCTAGGCCGGGCAGACTTCCGCGGGAGAAAGTGAAGCTCGGAGAGGCTCGCCGGCTCCCCTTTTAATCGCAATTAAAATGCAGTCGTATCAAAAAGGCTTGGCGGCAGGTGGAAAAAAAAAAGTGCGGGGAGGTGGGGGGGGCTCGGCGGGCGCCTGGCCCCGGCTAATTGCGCACCAGCTGAGCCGATAAAAAGGAGAGCGCGCGCGGCCCTCGAGGCCCGGGGACGCCTGCGCCCGCCGCGGAAAAACAAAGCGACTCATCCTCGGGGCCGGGGCCGCGGGCGGGGAGGATCGATCGGGGGGTGCGCGCTCGCGTTGCGCGCACGGGGATCAAAGGCAACAATGGGCTTTTCCCTCCTTTCCCTCGTCATCTCGGGCGCGGGGAGGAGGGGGGGGGGGCCCGGTCCTCCGGCGAGGCGTAGCCGCTCCGGGGGCAGGTGTGTCCCGGGAGCGCGTCACCGCCGTTCGATCTTACACGTTTTCTCTTCTCCCTTTTCGGCGGCGGCGGCGGCGCGCGTGTGTGCGTGCGCGCGCCGGCCTTAATGGGGAAGCAGACAGCAATCAAACAAGTGCGCGCATCTGCGCCGCCTGGATCTCTCTCTCTCTCCGGGCCGGCCGCCGCCGCCCGATCCCCGCGCCCCTGTCTCTCGACCTACACGCATCTTATAAGCGGCGCACGGGTGGTGCCGCTCCTGCGCAGGCGCGCGCCCCGTCCCGCCGATGATTTATGGCCCGGGATTACCGGGCCGATCGGACGCGTCCGCGGGGACCGTCGCCGGGAGGCTGTCCGGCCTTTTCCCGGGTTTTCCGGGAGCGAGGCGCAGCTCGCGTGGCCCGCTGTCCTGCCGGCGCGCGATCTCGTCTTTAATCGAATTTCGCGAGCGGCGCCCGCGCCGGGCTTTACTGCCCCCTCGCGCGGCACCTGTTTTTTTTTTTTTGTCGGGGGCTGTAACGGCGCTGCCGCCTCCCCCCGGCCGCTTCCAATTTTTTTCCTTTTCGATATAATTTCGGCGGACGGGCGGCGCGGCGCGACGCGCCGGCTCCGATCAAAATTTTTGCCAAACTTGTTGGATATACGTACGTCGATAAATTACAGTACCGAGACTTTATTTATGGGCCTCGCCCGGGCCCGCTCATAATATATGCGCGCGGCCATGTTTAATGGATTTGAACCGAGGGCCGGGGCGCGCGCGCGCCTATAATAAACACTGCACCCGGGTAATGAGGTCTTAGTCCGCGGCGTATTTTCGGAGGCGAGCGGCTTTGATGAGCCGGTCCCCGCGCCGCCGGCAATTAAACTGATCCCGCGGGCGGGGCACGCGTCCCGCGCACGCGAGTCCGCATTCCCCGGTCGTCCGCGGGCGCGTCGCCACGCGCCGCCCGACCCCTACTCCTCCGGGCCCCGGTTCCTTCACCTTGCCCGCCGGCCACGGCCGCGCGGGGAGAAAGTAAGAGTGCGACGTCGCCGGCCGGCTCGTTTTTCGAGTTTTCGCCTCGGCCGAGAAAGTTCCCGAGGCGCCATAATCCCGCCCGGGGTGCTTTCCTGGATAGAGCCGCCGAATTTGGCAAAAGCACGATGCGGAGCGTCGGTAAACCTTTGTAGCTCCGGCGGATATGTGTCGCCTAGATAATATAGGTGCTAGACTGCCTGGCTTATATCAGTATCAATCGCCATTATATACGACAAATGGGTCAGTACAGTAACACTATATGTATAAGAAAAGAAAAAGACCTATGGCGTCAAATAGATTAATAATCGGATTTCAATGTAGCGATTAATAAGAGGTGTAATTTAACAAACGTACGAAAGGATATCGATACTAATAAATACACTGGTACTCAAACGATTATTAATTGTCTCTTATCAAATATAATTTGACAGGGAAATATGAGGGCGTTTAAGAAGCAACAATCTTTGCAGAGTCATACTTTGCATGACCAATTGCGGCCGATACGATCCCGGTGTCGGCGGGCAAAAAGATGACAAATACTCGAGCCGTGAATCGACTCGGATAATTCCATAAAAGCTAAATACATTGACAAAGTAGTCGGTCGGGCGCGCGGGGGCTACAATTTAACCTCCTCCATAAGATAAACCGTTAAATCCGCATTATCATGATAAACACGGGGAATAACAGAGCCACTAGAGCCTCGGAGCCGGCAATCAAGGAGGCGCAGTCGGACTCGGTGTGCCCGGCCCACCGGGGAAAGAATGTTAAAGTGCATAAAGAGAGTAAAGCGGGCAGAAGAAAGAGAGCGAGGGCCGGAGGAACGGCTCGTTAGGCTCCGGAAGACGCGGCGACGTAGACGCGATACGCGATCGACGTATAAAATAAGATCGCCCCCGGCGGCCGGGGCCCGGGCCCTCCTCCTCCCTCTCCCTTGTGCCCGGGCGCACGTGCGCGTGCGCGCCCGCCCCACCCTCCTCTTTCGCGGCCCACCTCGCCCTTTTTGATTATGCCGTTTATGAGGCGCGATTGGGATCTCGTGACAGGTGAAACTCTCTCCTTCTTTCTTTTTTTCTTTTCTCCCCCCCACCACGTTTTGCGGGCCCCAGTTTCCGCGACGCGTCCCCGGCGCCGGTCTACGAGGGCCGGCGACAGGAGCGCCCGTGTATCCTTGGCGGCGCGTCGATTAGCGAGGGCCCGAGGCGCGCGAACAAAGCCCGAGTCACACCTGTCGCGCGGTAACCGCCGGCGCCGTTTACAACCCCGCGCGACCCAACGACGATTTTCCTCTCGCGAGCGGCTGCCTCTGTACGTGTGCACGCGTCCCCACCAATATATCCAGAGGGCTGGGTGAGGGGCTACCGGTCGGCCGCGCAGGAGGGCCACCGGCGCGCGCGAGTGTATAAAAATCGGGAGGGGCTCGCTGTCTCTATTATGCTAAAACCTTAATTAGAGTAAGACGTCAAATTGATTGGAGTTCCAGGAAAGCCGCCCCGGCGCTATTCACGTGTCGGCGCAAGAAGCCGGGGATCGGCCACTTAACATAAAAATCCAAGGCGGTCCGCCGCGGCGGGCACAGGTGGAGAGGGACACACGTATATACACACACACATCCTTTTATTCAAACTTCTCGACGTCTCGCTAAAGAGCCCCGGGTCTACGCCGGGGCGCCCGCGTGTGCGTGTAGATCGCGTGGCCGGGGCGCTTTTTCCCCGCGCGCCCCGAATCCGCGCATTGATTAGGTTGTTTGGTTAGAGCGACAGTCGCTAGCATTATGCTAAGCGGCCGGCGGCCAACTGCATGATTGCCGGGGAGCCGCGGACGCGGCCCGCCTGCCAAATCCCCGATATAATATATACATATATATCCCTCGTATATATATACACACACGCGCGCGCGGCCAACGCAAAGGACGCGATGACGGATGATCGGGCCGCGTGCCCGCCGATTGCGTAAATTGCCGCGGAGGCGCGTTACGTAAAAAGGACCCGCGCGAACAAAGCAGGCCCATTTTCTCCTGCTCACAAGACGACACGCGTACAAAAACCGCGAGAAAATGCATAATCGGCGGGGTGTAACAGTGATGGCACCGCGGGCCGGTAGCGTCGGCCTCAAGCACCGGCCAATTTTACCCTCGGAGGATAAATAATAATGATAAGAAGAAAAAAAAAAGTCGCCCCCGGGCCATCTCTCGCGCGCGCGACACCGGCCGGGGGAGGGGCGGCGGCGGCGCGTGGCAGCTGCAGCCCGGAGCCGGCACGCGTCCGCCCCGTACGTGCCGGCGCGCGTATATATATACACACGCGCTCCTCCCGGGCCACCGGTACTTTCGGCCCCGCTCCTCCCGCTAGAGCCCGGGCCTTTTTTCTAAGGCTGCCCCCGGTCCCGAGGCAGGACCTAATCCGGCCCTCAAAGCGCCGAGGTGCCACTATACTCCCTGTGTATATTCCGCGTTTTGTTCCCCGGGGGAGGGGGGGACAAAAGGGGCCCCTTCGATCTCCCGGGCTCGATTCACGCCTCCGCTCTTACAATTCCTTTCCTGCATGAATTATCAACCCTTCCTGCCCTCGGTCCTCTACCAATATTTGTGGATAAATCAACCACATTCTTCCGATACGTTTACGCTGTATATTATTCTGTGCATCCAAGGTTTATTTTACTCGCCGAATAAAGTATTTCTCAAAGTTTTCTTTCTATTCCACGTCCAGCGTTTTCGCGCGTATACAGTTCGAATATTAAAAATTAAACAGCATAACGATCGATACCCGACTGCACACATATATATCCGCACGATTCTAATGAAAAGTGCGGCTTTACGAGCGGCTCGTGCTCCCTCCGCAGGCCGTCCACCGCAGTGTACACAATGTCTCTCGGCTCGGCAAACCGACCCCCTGAGCTTTCCTCGCCGCACGACCAGAGTGAACGCGTTGCGTGTTTATACCGCGGGATTTTTATCGCACGCCTCGGCCGTCCCGCCGGGAGCGTCGAGAGCACGCGCCGCGGCAAATGGCTGTCTGCAGGGTCAGGCCCGGGATAAAAGAAAGGGAAAAGAGCGCGGCGCCCGCAGCCGACTCGCGGGGAAGGTCGCGGGCGCAGAAAGGGAAAATGCGCGAAGGACCCGGGTTTCTCCTTTACGGCCGGCCGCCAAACCGAGAGAGCCCTGTGTGTGTATGTGTGTATATACGTAGCGAAGGGCCGATTATACTGCCGGTCTGCGGTCCAGGACAGCTGGGCTAATCATCCGCCACTGCGTCCGCCAAACGATATATTTATTTACGACCGCGGCTTTCTCGGTATCTCGGCCGCTAGCCCTTGTACGCGCGCGTGTATACTTGATTCAATTACCCAAACGCCCGATGTTTCAAGAGGGAAGAGGAGGAAAAAAAAAAGGGAAATTCGAGGGCTCGGGGAATCGGGCCGATAAACTGTTCCGCATAGTGTATTCCCAAAGTACTTCGTTACTTCGATCACCGATGAATTCGTAATATGCAATCATGTAAGATAACCGTATGTATATATAAGGAGCCAATTAATTCCCTTTAGCTCCCATCCGAACGGATACCGCCTCCTTGCTTTTCCGCCGATCACTCAACTATACTTTTTTCACCGCGCCAATTTCGATTTGGTATTTGGGAGCCCTTGGCGGCAGTCAAATTTATACAACGAGGCTTGTTTAAGTGTCCCCTTTTGAAAGGGTGTCCGCGAATAATCGGAAACTGCGGCAACAAAGTTATCCGGGGTATTGATCATTGCCAAATCCACGAAATCCCAAGGATAAGATTGAAAAAAATGTATATCTTGTAATCAAGGGCCGGCCTCTATTCGGGCGCGCGGGGCCGCCAAGCCAAGCCGATCGAGATTTATCGGGCCTGCTTAGCATTAATACAGCTTTAAGTGCATTTAACATCGGGCTTGATTGGCCCGTATATAGGGAGCCGGCGGGGCAATCGGAGGGAGCGTTTAACACGCGGACTTATATGCCCGCGCGTCCCGGATAACTGCTTGTTTTTATCATTGGCTAATCTGGGCCCGCTGCCGATCTAGATGCTATCTATCCCGCGGGCGAGGAGGAGGCGCGGGGGGCCCCTAATCGCGCGGCCATAAAATCCCCCAGTTTACGGCGGCCGGCCTGCCAATCGCCGGCAATTAACTCACGTCCCGGCCAATTCCCGGGGAAATTATCCAATTTGCTAAGGGCCGGGGTTGGCGCCCCCTGGGCGCGTGCCACCCGCGCAGGGCCCCCGCTATGCACGCCTCGGCCCCCGTGTGTCGCCTGCGTGCAACACTCACGCACACCGGCCGGAGGACGAGGAGGAGTAGTAGTAGTAGTAGGGCAGGGGACGGCTGCGCGTCGCCCGGGGACCACCGGACTTGTCACCTGCACGCTCCTACCTCGGGCGGTGGCCCGCGCGCGTGGAAGCCGATGCGCAGGGGAGGGGGGAGGACGGAGGAAGAAGGGACCAGGGCCGGCCGGCTATCGCGGGTCGATCGGCCGCCGCCGCCGCCGCCGCCCGGGGATGAAAAATTTTGCGCCACTCGCGTGCGCCGCGGCCGAGGGAGGGGCCCGGCCGCGCATATAATGACGTTTAATGACGTCGGGCCCGGCCTTACGCAACCCGCCGTAATTGTACCGGGAAGCGGCCGGCCCCGATTAACGACCCGCCCCGCGCCTTAACCGAATTATTCAAATACACCTGCGACGGTGGGTGGGGGGGCCGCGTTATTAATTGCCCCGCCGGAGTGCGTGGGTGCGCCGAGGCAGGCGCTCCCTTCGATCTTCGTTCGACGGCGGGGGAGAGGAATATGCGAGCGCGCGCGCGCGCAGTTTATGTCACGGGCGATGTTGGCTTATCGGCAAAGCGCTGGCCTTCGGGGAGCGCGGACGTCCGAAGTATATATGCGCGCTGGCTCTCGCGCAAACATCTGTCCGTGGATCCTTTTAGGAGCGAAGTCGAAGACCATCTCGGCTCGCTGCGTGCCAAGTAAATCTGGTGACCATTCGTTTCCGGCCGCGTAAGCATAACAATGTTTTTTTTCCCCACGTGATTCTATTTATGTGATTCAAGAGGTTCTTCTTTTTTTTTGCATTAATATGTAGATCTGTTCAATGTATGGGTGTGCACTATCTTCGCTCTCGCCAAGAAGGGACCTAAAGTTGCTCCCGTTAATAATTTAAATTCTAAATGCCTTCTGAACAAAGTTTTAAGGTGACAATATATATAGCAAGAGAGGATTACGCCGAGAGGTTCAACTCTGCTTCAAGCGCTTGACGGATTCTTTCATGAATATATCTTGTATTCATTCTGAATCGCCGATTATAAATTGACCGAGAGAAATATTTTTACCATACTTTACAGTAAACTTACCACATGCTGGTCAATTTGATAAAACTGGCAATAAAAATTACTACACGGTATACTTATGCCGATTTTTATAATTGAGTATATAAAAAAATGAAAAATGACTGTCATTTTTCCGTTGTACGGTAGCCATGAACGCAATCGTTCCATAATTATCTCTGCAGAGTACCGGAGAAACGTTAGCTTAATTCTCTTGTTGTATCTAGAAATGTAGGTATGTTAGGCGACAAGCGACTAGAGGCTCGCGCAGATGTTCAAACGTTTGCCTAGCGAGGCCGAAGGTGGGCCAGAGACTCGGGCCTATCCCGCCTCGAGATCTGCGGAGGTATCGATCGTCAGCCGCACTACACGATCGGTTTGCGTCGTCGGTCAGGCTGCCAGGGCTCGCCGCGGGCAAGCGGACGCACTTGGCCTGCCAGGCCTCATAACTCCGGTAATAGGGCGTAAATAAAAGTCCGGGCCGTTAGTCAAAAAAAGAAAAAAAAGTAAGCGAGCCCGGGGGCCCTTATCCGGGCGGCCGGGAGACAAAAGGATTCCCGCGGCGCCTCGGCCGCCCTGAGAAATCGGCCGGGCGCGCGCGCATAATAGTAGACGCGGGCGGGCTTAAGGTACACGCACACACACACGGGCGCGATAGGATCGGGCGGGCCCGTCTAAAGTGGCGCTGGGCGCCGCGTAAATCCCCGCGTATTGAATTTCAAAACACCGCGGGAGGAGGTGCGCGGGCCTTATCGGGGGCGCACATCTCCGGGGCTCGCGCCTCGCCTCGCGCGCACCTGTGCTCCGCGGGGATATGCGGGCCGGCGGTGGTGCGGCCACGCGACCGCCGGCCCGCCGATAACTCCGGGGCAGGTTCCTTCTTCTTTTTTTTCTTTTTATTTCGGCTCCGAGGCTGCGCGCCGCGGCCTTGATGCCGCCGTCGATTATAACTTTGTATTCCTCCGCTTTACGGTAATGAAGTGCTATAAACGCACCGAGATCCTAACTAATGGACAATGAACGGCCGCCGCCGCTATATTATACGAGCGGGCATCAAAAGCGCCCGGCGGATTAATAAAAAGAGCGTGTAACTGCGGCCGGGCGGCGCGCGATCGCGAGTGCACTCAAGCTGTGTATGTATATATACCCCGAGCCGGCGGGGCCGCGACTAATCGGCTACCCCCACTACTCCAGAGCCTCGCGCGAGGCTTCTAAGCGCTCGACTCTACACCGCAGGAGACTCACCGCGAGGGATTATACACACGTGCGTGTCGCCGATGCGGGCGCGCGGCCGCTTCCCCGATTAGGCGGATCACTGTCAGCTCCTTGTTAAAGAAGGAACCCGGGGCAATTAAACCATTTGGGATTGTTATTAACGGCCCGGGCCCGGGCGTCTTCGCCCTCCCTCGATATATGCTACTTACTTCCCCTCGTCTCTCTCTCTCTTTTTTTTTCTTTTTCCCCCTTTTCTCCTCGGCGGCCTAAAAAAATTCATTAGCAATAAATTCGCTTAAAAATATTAACGGGCCGCGAGGAGGCCGCGCGCGAGGTTGCACACCGGTCCCCGCGCGTCGACACCCGGCGACTCCCGCGGCGGCCCGCCGAGAATGTGTCAAATCGAGCCGAAAATTTCCCCCGAAATTCCGCGTCATTAGTACGGAGCCGGCGAAACGCCTTTTCTTTTTTTATTTTTTTTATTTTTTTATATTCTCTCTTTTTTTTTTTGTTCCTTCCCCCCGGGGCTTCGCAACCCCCACCCCGCGGCCGCGTGTGTGCGCGAGCGCGCGCGCGCGCGGGGGAACGGCAGGTGGACCGGGCGGGCCGCTCTCTCGAAAATTTACTGCGCGCCGCTCCGAGGGCCGCGCGAGCCAGAATTTCACGAGCAGCCACCGCGGCTCCCTTTTTTCCTCCCGGGGACGCGCCGGCGAAAAAACCCCCCGATATATAGAGCGCCGGCGAGGCATTAGCTACTGCGCCGCTGGACTTCCTGCCCTAACTCCCGCCGCCCCGCCGGGGTCAGCCCGCCTCGCCGGCCCCTGAAGGATGGCCTTCCTTTTTTTTCGGCGGCCCGCGAGCGGGAAGTGCCCCGGGGGAGTGACAACTTTGCTTGTACAGCTTTGTGGCTGCTCTGGATCGGGCGACATCTCCCCCCACCCATTCCGGCTCCGCCTGCGCTTTGGCTCCGGGCCGCACCGGCCGCGTTATTAAGTCGTCCCGAGCTCTCCGATCGGCACGATGGAAGCTCCTTAGGCCCTCCGAGATCTTTCGCTCGATCCTCCGCCTTTATTTACTTTGCTGCTGATTGCCATCGGCCCTCGCCGCAAACAATTTCGATCTAATTAGCCATTCTCCACTTGCCATTTTTTTCACTATTCCCTCTTAACGCAGTTGCCGACTATAATGCCAATTCTATATTGGGCTTTCCTGTCCGTTAAACCCCGACATTGTATGTTGATTACTCATTGTTCATCTTCATTGCAATTTCAATATTAATGCTTTCACTTGCACTCAATTAATACGCTCATGCTGCATGCATAGCACATATATTATGCGAAAACGAATGCATAGAAGAGGAAAAACTCGCTTCTAAATATCGAGACACAAAAATACAATGACTCGCTCGCAGATTTTCCATCACCATATGTCTGCATGTACTTGAAGCGTAGCTATTATTCAAGAGCAATTCATTCAAACTATTTTAAAAACTACTTTATATCTATTAAGAGCTTTACATATAACTATTAAATGAAAAATTATTATTTATTACTTAGTTTTACAAAAAACTTTATTAGAATATTAAGTAAAATTCTTAATGAAAAAATAAATAATTATCCTATAACGAGATTTGAAGAAATATATTTAGACAAATATTAAATATCCCTTTGGATAAATATATGAATAAAAATAAAAATATGAATTCTATTATTATAACATATTGCAACCATTTTTTTAATATTTATAGCCATTTTCTAATCAAAATTTCCAATTATAAGTTTATCAATCAAGTGTTGAATTATTTAGTATAAAGTTAATACTTTCCTTCATTGTGTATCATATGTGTAATTATATATAAAATACATAAATGCATTTGCATTTATCTTTTGCATAAATTAATGCATATTCAATAATGTGATATGTTCACAAAAGACTAGAAAAATCATACATATGAATAAATTTTTAGACAATACGAGAAATTTTCGCACTTTTATATGTTATGCTATTTGTATTAACAAAAATCTAATTAGATTTTTTTCAAACAAACAGTTTCACGAAACAAAATACCAAGGTCTAATATTCTTTAAATAAAAAGATAATAATGTATATAATTACCTCCTGTTTAATCCGACCTCGTTTCATTATGACGGCGAACAAATCACCGGGACAACAAGCCGCGCTTTACGACATTCTAAGAAATTCTAATCAAGCCACAAAACCCACACCGCGTGCGCACGCTTTCAAAGGTCCCCCCCCCCCCCCCCCCAGTTAAAAGCATATTAGCGTTTTATTGCACAGCGGCAACGAAGCTGTTTTCCCTCTAGCTGTGAAGTGGCTTATCGTCCCGGTGCCGGTATAACGGTCGGCCCTTAATTAGCAGGTGATAAGCCTCGTTGTTTGCCCCCATGAACCTGTCCGTCCGAGAGGGTCTTTATGCGCGCACACAAGGGATTTTTTTGCGGGCGCGCGAGGTGCAACGTTTGCGCAATCGGTAAGAGAAAGAGGGAATGGAGTCGGAGTGAGCGATGATACGCCAGTTTTGGTATACCTGTCAATATTAGCGGTATGCGTTTCATTGGCCGCGTGGCAAGTGTACTCATCATATACATAAGCGCGCAATAAAACGATCCCTTGCAGCTTTAAAAGCGTGCGCGCACGCTTGGTCGGGTTGTTTGTTGCACTCCCGGCTGTTTGCACAGTGTCGTTAGTTTAATACTCTGTAAACAGCGGGGTTATATACGATTTGCGTTAAAAGGGTCTGGCGGGCAACAAAAAATGTTTTGTGGACGGCTTTAAAATAAAACACGGAGCTCGAGTAATAAAGCGGACAAATTATACGTTTGCTTTTGCACTTGCGCGACTCGCGCGTTTGAAGGAAACTTCCGATTGGTCGGCGGAATTGGAGCTGCGCTCGGTCAGTTGTACGCCGCTCGTTCTCAACCTCCTGTCGAATCTAGTTGTCCACATCCGCAGCGTCCCCGTTGAGGTCTCCGAATAATAGTTTGGAAAGTGGTCAAATTGCTCAATTGATGGGCGGTCTGGTTTAGCTTTGACCATAAGTAAAGGAGGAGTACCCGAAAGCCGTCATTACCAAGTTAAAGTAAAACTTTTTAAATAATTTAAACACATTTTGGGTATTTCTCAAAATGGAGGTTTTGAGAAATTTTTATTGCGGATTTCGATCTCATGTACTGCCATAAGGAGTCTATATTATATTTAAGGCACTAAAGTACTTATGCTGACTCTTCGCATGGATTTACGACCAAAACTAGGAAGTTGTATAGTTCTTTTATACTTGAAAATTCGAATGAAAAAATGATTTCTATTCTGAAAAATATTACACAAAATTTAACTCAACGCAAATATCATTCTAAGAAGACTGTATAATTCTAGGCCATATAATTTCATAACCGATACAGCTACGTTATATAACGCAGTAAACGCGGAGAATTATTAACAGGGCAGTTTGACTGATTATCAAACAAACGACGAAGGCGCGAGACCCAGCAACTGGCGCCCGCAGGAACTCGTCTCGTAAATCCAGTCGCGGGCCGACAACTGCGCCGCGCCCATGCAAAAAAATAGACCCGCCTGAGCGAACGCGTGCGGGAAAGCAAGGACGTGGGCCAAGGATACCCGAAGCCCCGGGGTGGGAGGCTTCCGAGGCAAAACAGGAAAACCATCCCCGCGACCGGACGCGACCTTGACCGGCAGCGACTTGGAGGAAGCGTCGCGACGCCTGTAGACCTCATTATGGGGCTTCCTTTCCTGGTAGGAATCTTATCTGCGCTTCTCGTTGGTGTACCTGCAGATCTGATAGTCGGGAGTTAGTTCCTTTCTATTTTCACTCTTACTACTGCTCAATATCGTTTTAATATCATAATTGCAATTATTTTGGCAAAGTCTTTCATAAACCCTGGTAGGAAATTGACGATGAATTAGTTTACAACCCTGAATTCATTCATCTCTTTCTTTCTATTTGCAGCTGTCACAAAAATTGTTATCTATGAAATTTAGCTCAGATCGAGACCACTTGCGAGTTTCCGATATAATCTCAATGTTAATCCATGTAACGTCGTTTATTAATTTTTGCATGTAAATTTGTACACTTACTTCTGTTTTATGCATGTCTAGCTCTACGATGCTGATCTCAGATTAGGACTCCAAATCGCGTTTGAGATAACTCTGAGCATATGAAAAATCTTCAAAATACAGCGTATACAACATACTGAACAGAACATTTGACAGAATATATGGCCAGGAAATACATCAATTTCCTACCAGTGTAATTTATGTAATTAAAAATTCACGAAATGTAATATCTGCATTATGGATTACGCGTACGCTTCGAAACGTATACTCCACCTGCATTCAGATGTTCAAACAGGTCCAAATATTTTAAGATCTTAACTTGTTTTACCAACTTCTTAACGAATTAGTCCCTATACTTCAGCTAGTCCATTTGGCTAAATCCTAGCGAAGAAGCTGTAGTTAAGCTCGTTAATATCCTACCAGGTTTCCGGGCCGGAGAAGCACATTTTTGAAGAAGGAAAAGAGTTAGCGTGGCGCAGGAGTAGCAGAAACTGCATAGCCATAATGGGTTTAGGCATAATGGGCATCTGAAAGGAGTGGGATTATCTGCCTATAGAGTCCATTGGGAGCAGGGACAATTAATGCCTCGCGCAACAATCGCCGGCGGGCCAGCTAATCAGACCGGCATATTGGCCTTACATTCGCCCGAGAGAGGGGCGACCTCGTTAAGGAATTAGCCCAAATCCGGCCAGTGGGTCGCAATTCGTGCGCTCGTATATTCCCAATCCCGCATGAATGCGGCCGGCCCGGGCGAAAACAATTAGCGGGCGGACCGGGCCGGTTCGAGGGCACAGCATCTCGGTCGGCTCGCCGGCGAAAGCCAGGGCGCGGAGCCCGCGGGCTAGGGCTAGCCCTGCGACAGCGGCACAGGCGGCCCCTAAAATCCTCGCGGATCAGGCCTCGTGTGCCTCTTATTCCTCGGCGCACCGGCCGGCGCGGTGACTCTCCGGCCGCGCGTTACATGCGCGTGCGCGTATATGTACACACGCAGGCGGGGCGGGGGGAGCGGCCGAGAGGAAAAGGTGCGGCTCGCGCGCGGGCCCGAGATCGAAAAGCACATATAACCGGGAAGAGATGCGGGTCTGGAGGCGCTCGCGCCTCGACTACCTGCAATTACGGGCGCTATCGCAGCTGCCGGGGCTGAGGGGTATATCGCGACGCCGGCAGTCGGCCCTCGCGCCTCCCGTATACGCGGACCGCGCGCACACCTGTACGTACAGGCGCGCGCGCCGGGAGCTGCCGGGATGAATCAACGGCGGGGGCTTCCCGGTAGGCGCGGCGCCGGCCGATTCCCCGAAGGCCCCCCGATACGCGCACACGAGCTGTGATTAGCGATCGATCCGGGCGGCGGCGCCCCTGTGATCATCGCGACGGTCCCCTCCCTGCGGCTTTCCCCGGAACCCGGGGCGCACGCCCACGCCGAGGTGACGCCCGGCCCTCGTAAAACGACGATCGCCCCTCGGCTTAGGCCAACGGGTATATATATATACGCGGGCCCCGCGAGATAATTCCACTAGTTACTGCGGGAGAAAAATCCGCCCGGGGAACTTTCTCGCGCGAATTATATACACTCGGCCCCGGGTAGCGTTCGGCCGGCTCGCGAACAAGGGCGAGAGCGCGTAATAATCCCCGGGCGAACGGTAGGCCGCGCGCGCGCGCTAAGCGGATGATGGCGCGGGCCTCTCGCGCGAGCGATCGGAGAAAGGGGAGGCGGCGGGGCCGGCGCGCAGGTGACAGCGGGCAGGTTATATGCCGGGCGCGTGTGTGCCGGGCCACTTGGCAGCTGGCACGGGGCCGCGCGGACGATTCGCGCGCGTGCCGTCCCCCGTGCGTGCCCCGGCTCCCCGATGCGCTCCCCCCCCTCCTGCCGAGGGGGTGGGCGTAGGAAAAGCGCGGCTGCGGCCGCCGCCGGAGGAGAAAGTCGCGGCCGCTCCTCGCACGTGCTTAATCCGCCGGTTTTTTTTCTTTTTTTATGCCTTTTTTTTTTAGGCGGTTGTCGCGCGGTTGCGCAAGCCCGCCGGGCCCAACAGATGCGCCGCGCGCACGTGCGCCGCGCTCTCGAAATTTGAATCGGTGAAATTTTCATTATTGCCCCGGCCGATCGGCCGGCCCGCCGATTGTCCCGCGCGCCTCCTCGCTCGATCCTCGGCGCGGCGCACTGCATCATCTCTAGCGATCGGATTAGCCGTGCGCCTCGGAGGCGCGATGCGCCCCTGCATCTTAAGCGGCACCGCGGGTGCCTTTGTGTCGTTTTGTATGCTCCTCCGAGGAGTCCTCGAGCCGGCCGATCGCAATTCTCGTGTATAAATTGATGAGCGCTCGTCCCAGGCCGTTTAGCATCTTCTGTTTTTCCTTCGAGCGTCTTCAAAAAATACTCTTTCATCTCTTATTTAAGCTTTAATACTTCGTTTAATTTCCGTCGGGATTAAAATTAATTTTTTACGGAGATGGGCTTATTTTTGAGGATTTTTTTTTTGCGTCAAATGGACTGTGACGGTTGCTTACCTCGGATCGATTTCTTAAAAAAATATAGATAGCAGTCGACTTTCGTCAAAACCTTGAATATTCAATTTCCTGTGTTTTCGGCATTCATGAATTGGTTATATTGGCCAATTCCCAAAATCCATTGCTACATAATTTTAAATCGATTAAAACATAAAACAATAAAGAAATAAAGTGCTGCAGTATCGCACAGAGTATATTAAAAATTAAAAAAATATTAAGGTTTCTAATAAATATTTTCAAGTTTAACTCTATCTCTGTACTTTTTTAATCAGCAAATGTCCTAGAAAAGTGTAAATAACGGAACACAGCTAAAATACATAGAAATTGTTTTAATAAAAGGTACGCACAACAAGTGTCTATTCAAATTAATTTGTTATTCTGCGAGGACAGCCTGCGAGAATCAGTTAGAATTGAAGAATATATACGCTGGGTGTTATTAGAGGGAGAAATGCGCCCTCGGCAAATGGTCGGTGCGAGTGAATTGGCAGTGGCTTTGTCGGTTGCGATTCGTTGCGCGGCGGCCTTTTCGTCGACTCATAGACGCGAGGCAACAATTCGCTAAACAGTCTGCGGCCAATTTCACCCTTGGATTGGTCGGCGCTAATGCGATTCCTCGGGGGCCCGAATAGAAGTGCACGCGCCGCGAAAGCCCCCGGGCGAATAAAGGGAGTAGACGGCCGAGAGCCGGAGGGCGGCGCGGTTGGCTCACCGAGCGAGATAAATAAAAAGTCGGGCGCTAAGCCCGGGGCCGGCGTCCTCGGCCAAAAAATTCCGGGGCAAAATTCAATCCCTCGCGGTCGGCCGGGCGCGCCCGTGCACTTGCGCCCGGGCCCTGCTCGCGCGGGGCATTGTTGCCGAGCGACAGATGCGAGCGGGCCGCGAGGCGCCCAGTCAACTTGAAAATCGATATTTCGAGGCAGTTTAAGTCCGTGTGGTCCCGGCTGGATTCCCTTTCAAAGCCGCCCCCTCCTCGGATTCCTATGCGCCGGCCGGCGCATGCGTGCAGCCCGCCCTCCGCCTGCGCGCCTCCTGCGCATACCTACACGCGTATGCATATGCGTACACGAGGCGCGCGACGGCTTCCGCCTTTTTTTTTTTTAGTCTTCCTCTCTCCTTATTTTTTTCCCTCTCTTATCCGACCGCGGCGATTATATTGGCCCTCCGATGGAGCGGATTAGGATGGATCCCTGCGCGTGTTTACGCAGCCCGTGCTGCTCCGCTCGGGCGCAGCTGAGGCTTTAATGGCCGAATGAAATTCAGGAAAAAAAAAAGAAGGGAGGGGGCCCGATATGTACGCCCGGGCGTCACTCGCCGGCCGCAACAATCATCGGCGCAACCCCCGAGAGATGGGATCTCCGGCGAGGCGCGGCCGACGCGTGTCAGATAAGCCCGCGTCAACAGGTGATCCGGACACTTGTTCGGCCCTAATCCCGTGGGTGCGCGCCCGTCCCCCGGCGATAACGCAATTTGCGTCATTAAAAGGAGGCTGCGGAGCGGGCCGATCGAGATGGCCGATGGCCCTAAGCCGCCCGTTATCTCGGCCAAGTCGGCCGCTCGCGAGAAAGTCACGCGGTTGCGCCTTGACCGCGCGACAGCCCCTGGAAAAACAAGCTTTCCCCACGGCCGGATAAGCCGGAGGGCCCCTAATCAGCTTTGCCGATTGCGGCGAGCCGCGGGATTCCGGGAGGGCCGCCCGCTGGGCCCGGGGGCCCTAATGCGCTTTTGGGCCCCATTGTCCCGCGGGCGGGCCGCGGGTTCGATGAACGGATTTTGCGCGACTGTTGCGCCCGGAGGCGGCCCGCGCCATTGGCTAATTCGCCGGCGCTTACGGGAAGCGGGCCCGACCGGGCTTTCCGGCCCGCCCGGACTTAGCTTCGCGCAACCTTCGACTGTGCGTGCCGACAATGGGAAGCGTTACGATTTCACGAACTATCCCTTTTCTCCTTGCGCATAACAAGCTGTCCGTCGAGCGTACTTTTGGGAATCCAGTTCCCTTTTTTTTTTGTGTAGTTTTCCGTTCTACCGACTGCGAACGCGCGCTTCCGATGTCTTTGTCGATCGGGCAGAGGCTCCGGTCTAATCGAGTGAAAAGCGAGCCTGTAACACGATCGCTCTTGTTTGACTGACCTAATCACTCTATTGCGGAACTTAACCGCTGTGCGACAACTGATTAACCCTGCGGAAAATTTCAAAATTGGAGTATGTAAAAGTAGAAACGTAGAAACAATTATGGTTGCGTTGCCCTGCATATGCACCTCCAGTTAATATCAACTAGTAACCCTAATTAATACATGTATCTGGTTGTATTGCAGTTTCCCGTAATTGTTTAACAATTGCAACTCTGTAGCGTAACGAACGGACATTCTAGCAACTGTAAGGTGTTTCCGAAAAGCTTTTTTACTCGAATGATTTTGACAAATGGCTGCTCGACACTTTAAACGAGTAAAATGTTCATTTTAGCGCGGGGCCATTGCAGCTGGCCAATATTTTAAGTAAAAACGCATTAAAAACTGGTCGCATTTATTAAAAAAAATTGATGGTATTTTGGACGCTTCAAAGTGTGTAATCAAGATTTTTCAATTTGAAAATTAAAAGCGCGCCCATTTATTTCCCAGCGGGCAAATCGGCGCATTATGCGCCCGCTCGTATTCTCGCCCGGGCGCAGCGAGTGGGCGCGCGGTCGGCCGGTATAGACGCCGACGATCATCGGCCGGGGGGGGGAGGACTCGCGCATATATACAAATGGGAGCGATTCCGGCGGGCCCAGGCCACCGCGAAGCCGTCACTTAGCCGCGCGGCCGATAAATTTCCGTTAACCCGTCCGGGCGTCCGCGCGCCCGCGCGCGTCACTTTAAGCCGCGATATTTCAGCCGGGGCGCCCGGCGATTTCACGCAAATATAAATAATCCCCCGGGCGCCGCGGCGAAATTGGAAAGGACGCCCGGGTAACCTCGATCGGCCACGCGCCGGCGCAATTAACGCGCGCGCGAGAGCGGGAAACTCAATTTTTAGCCGGTAGAAAGCCGTGGATAGTGGGGGGGGAGGCCCGGTCATTAGCGATTTCATGGCGGGGCGAACGGGACCGGGCGTCGTCGCGGGACCCGTTTAAAAATGTGGGCCGGTCACTTTTACCCCGCGCCGCCGCCAAGCCCGGGGGATTCCCGCCTCGGAAATGTGTAACGCGGCCCGTTGCCGATCGTCGAGCGCCGCCGGTCGGGCCGCTTTCCGGCCGCGCGGCCCCCGCGGACTCGCTTGATCAATTATCACTTTGAATTCGCGCGGGAAAGTGGGCCGATCGACTGGCCGCTCGGCCTTTTGGACAACGTGCGTTTTATGGACCGGTTAAATGTTTATTGCCGCTAAAGTGTGGATATATACGCGTACCCTCTGGCCGGTACCACCACCACCCCCCCCGCCCCGCTTGTCGAGCGCAGTGATAATAAACGGCTTTTTAATTACCCTCCCTGGGAGTTTCTACGCTTTGGCAGCGCTCGCGCGTTTACTGTACACGTCCACGCAACGTGCATGTGTATGTATATAGGCTGCCGGGTCGCATGATCCGTGGGGCGTATAAGCCTCGGATTTCCCCCCGGCGGGCCGCTGGGGGGTTAAGCGTCGCCGGGTTACTCAACGCCCGGCTCCCCGGGGATTAAAAAAGAGCGGCATAAAATTAATAGGGGGCACTTTGCTATCCGGCGTTTGGGCGCATCTACACGCGCGGGCCCAATAACAATTTGAGCGGGCGAATTCCCCCGAAAATCGATCGGCCGGGGGGATAAGCGAGTGAGAAAGGTAACAGCTCGGGGCTAATTACCCACAGTGAATCTTGCACTTGGGCCCCGGTTGCGCCGGGCTTACACGGGCCCGGCGTCATCCCGACCGAGTGGCGGTGCCGCGCGGGGTCCCCATACGGACAATCGGCGGGCCCTAACGAATTTACAACCGGCCGGGGCACGAGTACACGCGCCGGGACACGGCCGGGGCGGCTGTACCGCCCTGGGACGAATAATCGGCGGGCAAGTGCGGGCGCGGGCGGCCAGGTACGGTAATTACGCACCTGTAGCCCGGGGGACCCCGGGGGCGATCGGTGATTTACTTCCCCGGCGGGAGAAACGATAAAAAAAAAAAAAGAAAAAGGGGCGAAAAAAAAAGGATTAAAAAAAAAGGAATAAAACGCGCAGGGCGGCCCGCCTACGCCTCGCGCGTCCCGTTATAATTTAGGCGCGCGCATTGTTGCGGGGGAGAGATGCGGTATCGGGGAATTTATTATGCGCGCCCGGGCCGCCGGTCCTTACCCGCGGGGGACGCGGCCTGTAATCTCCCGGCCGGCCGGCCGCCTTACTCCCGGCCTTTTTCGGGCCCCGCGCGCGAGGTTTATGCCCGCGCGAGGCGAATAATCGGCCCGCGGCAAGCGGCTTAATGACGGCGCCGCCAGCCGCCCGGAGGAGGTAATAAGCTGTCCGCCCGGAGAAATTAATTGGCCCCGGGGCGCGGCTCCGATGCGCGCGCCCACCCCCGATAAATAAGGGGCCGGCATTGTTGACACTGCCGAGGCGGCCCTATTAAACCAACAGTGTTTATACGCGGCGCCTCGCGGAGTTTCCGCCGGCCCGCGGCTCCCGCGCGCCTCCTCCGACAAAGTATAACCCGGGCCGTGCAACAATGGCCCGGCCGCAGAAAAACCTGTCGCGGCCGCGCTCGGGCAAAAATCCAGCGGGCACTTTTCATAGCCGCCATGGGGCCCTTTTGTCCCCGGAATTCAGACAGATTATTCAAATGCGCGGGGAGCCGAGACAAAAGGAGGGGGGGGGGGGCCGGCGGGTAGCCCTCGACCTCGCGCCGGCCCGCAAAAAATCCCGCGCGACGCCCGTGTACGTGTGGGCTTTGCCGAAGCTCCCGCTGGGCGCGGCTCCCGGGCGGACCGCCGTACACACACATACATGTGTACGTGTATCGCGGGTAACGCGGGGCCGGCATGCGATCGGCCGCGACATCCCCGCCGGGTGGTAATAGGCCCTCGTAAAGAGGCAGACGATAACTGCCTCGGATATTGGGCCGCCTGTAGGGCTCTTTATGACTGGGATTTGACGCCGGGAGCCGTCGGCGCCGGCCGAGCACGTCCCAATTCAATGAGGACGAAATTGCCGGGGAACCGGGGCTTTTTATCGGTTTCGCACTTCGTTCGCAGGGAGCGGGAGCCTCTTCTATCGGGGGCCCACGGCTCGCCGCCCGGTCCTTTCCCTCGGCTTTTCTGTCGGCCCGCTGGCCCTGCCCCTGCATATTTTATCCAAACCGACAAATGTTTTAATTTTCACAGGGGAATTTAATTAACGATTGCGCCGCCGCGGAATTATATATCGTTGGAGAATAATTGCAATTTATCGCTTTGGGATGGACCAAATGAAAAAAAAAGGGGCAAAAGGCTCGAGGGGTGTACCCGGGCTGCGGCTGCGCGGGGAAAAAGCCAAGATGTGCTTGGTGCGAGATCGAGCTAGTCGGCATTGGGCAATTGTTACCTTCGTGCGCTCCGTTGCCAGTAGTCAAACAATAATATTTTCAAAATAACGAGGGCGGGACAGGTTGATTGATTGGGGCATTTATACCCGTGGCTCGGATACTCCCGCCTAAAGGCACATCGCGCAGATAGATTACAAAAATGTACGGTATGATACGCTTACGGGCAACTGATTATCAATCATTAATAATATACTCGGGCTCGCTGCAGATGGACTTATTAAAACTTGTACGTTTCCAATAAAGTGAATCTGTTATTTATTACGTGGCAACAATTAAAATTTAACTCGGTCCCTTCCCAAAAGAAGATAGGCGTAATAAGCCGGGCTAAAATTAATAAACTTAATCGAAAAATCTTCATCTAATTTATTACTAATTACGTTCCTTCCCCCGGCATCCTCGGCGTCTTAATTAGAGATAATTTTCGGCGAGGAATCCTGCGCTTGTGTTAACCAGTAAGATCCCCCTAGACAATTCGGGAGAGCATTAGGAGAAAAAAGAAAGAGGCAGAGCTAAAGTGCAAGAGTAGCTGGCGGCCCGGCACGTACGCGCGTCCGCGGCGCGATCGCCCCAGGCTCGCACACTGGAGCATCGGACTCGACTCTCTTTTCTCGCTTGGCGCGCTCTACTCCCCGGCTGGCCCGCCCCCCCGAACACGCACGTCCCACACACGCGACACGCACACGCGGGGAGAGCGCGCGCGCGTCGGGCCCGGGGCCCGGCCGTGGTGGGGATACGCGGCGCGCGCCACCGCCGCCCGATAGTGGGGATAGGAAACCGACGGCTCGCGCGCGCGTACGTGTGCGATCTCCCTCCGGCTGGCCGTCTCTCTCTCTTTCGGGGCCCGCCGCGCGCCTCTCGCTCTCTCCCCTCGAGCGTATATTTCTCTTCTTCTTTTGGAGTCCCTCGCTAGTACGAGAGGGCCCGCTCCCCCTTTTTTTTTCCATAATGTATATTCTCCCTCTCTCTTCTTTCTCTTCTTTCTTCCACTCGTTCTCCCCCTCTCGTCTCTTTTATGCCTTTCGGTCCTCTTTCAGATCTTTCATTCTCTCCGTCCCGTTCCTCCGCGTACGCGGGCGCTCTCGTTTCGGCTGCTCCCGTCTCTCTTTCTCCACTCACGGTTTTATATATACAGCTCTGGGCGGTGTGCGCGCGGCGGCGGCGGCGGCGGCGGCCCGGGCCCCCGAAACCGCGCTCGTATAACTTTCTGCTCCTTTTCTCTCTTTCTTCAAATGCGCCGAGCCAACTCTAAATTAGAAATGTCGCGCTATGTCGTAATCGCCGCTGGATAATCCTGAAAGAGATGCGATCAATAAGGTAGGCATTTTAGTTCCACCCCCAACCCTTGGCTGCCGACCGCGGCTTACTTTTTATCGCCGCGGCGAATAATGCGGGAAAAACGGCCAAATCGTCGAGTGTTTACCGGGACTTGACCGAGTCTAGCAGCCTCGACGTATCCACGTATACGCTTGGGGCGACGATCGCCGCGTACGCGCCGACGGTCGATCGCTGCCTTCTCGCTCCTTTGGGATTTCAATATAAAAAAGGCGCGCACGCCGCGCCGTTAAAACGCTATAGGAAAAAAGTACGTTAGGAGCTTTAATAAATCCTCCCTTATCTCCTGCTCTTGTAACTTATCTTTTTTACCCTCCATTACGGGGCCGCTAGCCCCCTCTCGCAGCTCGCTTACTCCCCTATCCGGCTTTATCTGTCGAGGGCCTGCAGGGGTATAAGGCGCGCGCGCGCGCTGCCCACCCCACCCCGCAGCTTTTTCGGAGCCCGCTCATGGCTGGCGCGCGAGCTGTCTGCCCCCTCCCCGCGCGCGGACCAGTCGCCTTTTTGCCCCCGGTAACTGTTCGAATTTCGTCCGGAGCGCGAGCTACGTGTAGCCGGAGGAGGAGGAGAGGGAGATTTAAGATTTCGTGTGTGCAGGGATGCTGCGCCGAGCCTGACTGATGTAAGGCTCCCCCTGCTGGCCCCCGCCTCCCCCCCACTCCCTCCCTCCATCCCGCCTTCCTCCACCCAGTCTTCTTCGTATAGCCCGGGCTCGACTGCCGTGCGCTCCCAGTGCCTCTCAATTCGTTGCGCTTCTGCCGGTGCCTCTGTGTGTAGGCTCTTATGGTAGGGCTTGAGCAGCATTTTGTTATCATTGAGATTAGGTTCCCTTTTTAGGGGGATTTATTGCGGCTTTCGCCCGGGCGGCCGGCTTTATGGTGGCTTAACTGTACATTTTGACTAAGTGCAGTATCGAGTAAATTTTAATGATTCGAGCCGAGTTAAAGAAACGCATTTCTTTGATTGCGATGTATGCTTTTACGTTTAATTAGTGCCCTTTCCTCCGTTTGAATTATCCTGTATGCCGCCCCGCGTATTCCCCTTGAATTAATAACTGCCACACGGCGTGATTTGCACTACCGAATAATTGAAATGGCGTAATATCTGGTCAAGTCTAACGCGACGCACTCGACGTCGTTCTAACGCCCATTCGTTCCCGCAGATTATCCCCTATGCGAGGACTACACGCGGGTCTCGATAAAAATCATAATTGATCGGCCGAGCGGTGCGGACGGCGGCGAGCGCAGACGCAAGAGCCGGCCGCCTCATAAAGCACGCTCATCTAGTATTGAAATTGCCTGGGTCCGATCGCGGCGGGCCCCGCAACAAGCCTGCCGGGGGCATTATCGCGCGACTTAATGAATCAACGGGGGCCTCTCCAAACAAGAAAATACAAAGATCGATCGGCGAATGAAGACAGCTTTATCCGGCCGCGGCCTCGCGCAGATCCCCCGGCCGAATTTAACTTTCAAATCGGTGGCTGGCGGGAAACGGGGAGGAGCCCGCGCAAAAATCGCCGGGGCGCCCCGGCACTCTCAATTTCTGCACTTGGCAAGGCATTAACTTGCGCGCGCACTTGATCGCGGCGCGTGCATTCCGAGCGCGCGCAGCGCCCCCTCCGCAGCGAAAGTCCCCGCGGCGAGCGGCGTACCCCCACCCCCCGACCAAGCCCGCGGGGCCCGTGCGCGCCGGCCGAGGGGGAGGGATGCCGGTCGCGTGCCGGCCCTGTGTGTGCGCCCGGGCCCCGAGGAGTGGGGGCACACAGCCGCCGCCGCCGCCGCCGCGCGACGCGCCCGCGGACGATCACTCTCGCTCGCGTTTGCGAATATAATCGGCCGAGGCCCTTTGATCGGCCCGCGCGCGCCGCGCGCGGATAATAGCCCCCGGAAGATTAATGCTTCGGGGGTGTAGCGGCTGCGCTCCGAGGCGGGAAAAGCCCCGGGGGAAAGTCGATCGGCCGATTTTCGGTAACGACTCGCGGAGATCATAGTCCCCGGGAGCGGCGCCGGGCCCGCCAAGAGGACGACGCCCCAGGAGGAAAAGTTGGAGGGCCTCTTCTTCGGCCGTCGTTTATCAAGCGGCTACTACTCCTCGGGTCCGATTAAAAAATATGCGCCCGGCCGGGGGGGGGACTGGCGGAATTTAAAGAGCCCCGCATCGATAGCGCGACTACGTGCGTGCACTATCGGGGCATACTTGTTGATCGGGGCGGCTGCGGGGCGCGTTTACTTGTTGATATCGGGCGGCAGGGGCGCGCATCGGCCGGCACACTTGTTGAGCGGCCGTGCATCAGGGGGCAGAAGTGGTCGGTCCGCGCGGCTCCGCCGACGGTGGCTGCTGCACACGAGGCGAAGGAGGAGCAGAAAAGGGACGGGCCGGGGGTAGGGGGAGCCGGCGGCCGGGCCGTGTGTGCGTGCGCGCGCGGGCAGGCGGTCCGGGACCGCGAAGAGGAGACGAGGAACCGGAGAACGAGAGGGAGGGAGCGAAGGGACGGCGGGGAGGGGGTTGGACCGGTGCGCAGCAGCTAGCCGTCTCTGTCGGGCGCACGGGAGCGCCCGGCGGCAGAGGAGCAGACGAGTCGGGCCGCCGGGCGCTTTAGGGCCCCCGAGAGCGTGCCGCCGAGCGCGCCGCCGGCCGGTGGTGGGGAGCCGAGGCGCGTGCCCGCCAGCCCTATATAAGGCCCCGAGCCCTCATTGCCGAGGTATTTCGGGAGCCACGACCACCGAACGCGCCTCGTTCGGCATTCCTTCCCCAGCGACTCGCTCGCAGTCCCTCCTAGTACGCTCTTCTCTCTCACGTACTACCTATCCCATTGCTTTCGTTCGTCCTCGTACGCAACGGAAGTCCAAAGTTGTCGTCTCGGCGCACGTGTTTCCTTGGGAGCATACATCGGCAGGAGGTTGCTTCTCGTGCGCGCATCTAGTGGTGCTACGCGGCAAGGACTCTCCGGGGCTGCTTAGTGTGTCATGACACTGGTAGGCCTCGAGGAGAGCGTGATCGGCAGCAGCGCATTCGGCAAGCAGCACCTCGTCTCCATGATGCTGAGCGTGCAGCAGCAGCAGCAGTACCACCACGCCAGGTCGCCGCCGAGCCTCCACCACCTGAGCCCGGTGGCCCACCGCGGCAACGTCATCGTCGCCAACAACAACAACAGCAACAGCCACAACAACAACAACAACAACCTCGACAGCAAGCAGAGCCTGATGCAGCAGAGCCAGCAGAGCCAGGGCACGGCGCAGCAGAAGAAGAAGATGTACTCGCAGACGACGCCGTACAGCAGCAGCGAGAGCAGCGGCGGCGCCCAGCAGCCGGCCTCGGTCGCGCGCAGGAACGCCCGCGAGAGGAACCGCGTGAAACAGGTGAACAACGGGTTCGCGACCCTGCGCCAGCACATCCCCCAGTCGTTGGCCCAGGCGCTGGGCAACAGCACCGCGGGGACCCAGGGCGGGGCGCGCGCCGGAAGCAAGAAGCTCTCCAAGGTCGAGACCCTGCGCATGGCCGTGGAGTACATCCGCAACCTGCAGCAGCTCCTGGACGAGAACGACTCGGAGGCCAGCAGCGCCGGGAGCAGCGTGGGCTCGCCCTCGCCCCAGGGCAGCGGCCAGTCGCCCATGGGCTCGGACCTCGAGGTCCAGCAGCACCACCACCACCACCACCACCACCTGCACGCCCAGCAGCCGATCGAGATCAAGTTCGAGCTCAAGTCGGAGAGCGGCGACGAGGACGGGGCCGAACTCCTCCACCACCACCACCACCACCAGCCGCTGTTCCAGCAGCAGGTACCCCAGCACCGCCAGAGCCCGGTCTACCTGGCCGCCGCGGGCTCCGAGGCCTCGAGCTCGCCGACCCCCAGCTTCGTGAGCGAGGCCTCCTCCGCCGGGGGCAGCCAGGGCTACGGTACCGGCTTCCCCGGCGCCATGTACGCCGGCTACGACAGCTACGAGCCCATGAGCCCCGAGGACGAGGAGCAGCTCCTGGACCTTGTCACCTTCTGGCAACAGGGGCAGTGAGGCGGCGCAACCCACCCAACACCTCAATGGGGCTGTCCGGCTTACGAGGCCCGTCCGGGTGCCGATCTCGCCGATCCCGCTCGCTCCTCCGAGCTCTCCCAAGGTTGGTTTCGCTTTGCATACTCCTACTCATATTGTACATGTAGACGACGTGCGAACGCGCGCACCGGTACGCGGCGCTCGGGATCGGTTTGTTTTTTTTCGTTTCTCCGCGCTAATTGCCGATCGGCCAGCCGGCCAAGGGCCCCGGACCCACGGGGTCTTTTTTCCACCGGCGGGGGCGGCCCCGCTCGGATCAATTTGCCCGGCTGGCACTCTGGAGGCTCTTTTCCCCGCGCCGGTGTAATTACACGCCGATTGAAAAAAACCGGCGGGGCCCGACTCAGCGGCCGAAAGACAATGCGGCCACACACGCGCTGACCCCTTGGCCGGGCGCATACCGATCTCGAGTTGCCGCGCGCGGATCCCCGGCGGATCATTAGGCCGGGCGCGCCGCCGGGGCGACAAAGCTCCCGGGGGCCGAGGGGGCCCCGGCCAGATATTTGTGACCTTGCCCTCCGACAATGGCGGCGGGGACCCCGCGACCCCTCGCAAGTCCCCATTGAGCCGCGAGCGCGCAGACTCCATTCAGGCGTCGTCGTCGCGCGCGGCAGCCCCGGGGCCCCTTTTGTCCGCGGGTTTCTTTGGGGCGCCCTTGTTCCCCCCACCGCGACCCGGCCCAACCCCCACCCCACCCCTCTTCTTCTTCCTCCCGTTATGAAAGGGAGCGAGGGAGAGACTGCGCGGGCCCCGGGGCCTTTTTCCAACCCGCGCGCGCGCGCGCGCTTTCCACCGGCCGGCCGCGCGTCTACGCCTCGATTCGTCTCGTTCCTACGGGCCCTCGCGCGGCCACTTTTATTCGCGCCTCCGCCCCGCCGGAGCTTTTGTCCCCGCGCCCCTGGACATCGATCAAGTGTCCTCCTCTATTTCCTTCTTTTTTTTTTTCTCTTTTCGGGTATCGTTTGACGCGTTCCTTTTTTTTCCACTCTCTCTTCTAGCCCCCGGCCGTCCATCGGAGCGCCGGGTTTTTTTTTTCTTTTTTCATTATTACTTTGACGCGACCCCCTTATCAGCGATAAACAATTTTCACGAGAGCCGCTCTCATCCCCTAGCCGCCTAATCTCCGTATCTCCGGCCGTCTCTTCGACATTCTGCGCTCGCTCGCTGCATTTAACACGAATGCATCCCTCGGGCGAGTTGCGGATAAGAGAAGAGGCGAGGAGCGGTAAAGAGAGAGAGAGAGAGAGAGGTAGGTAGGTTGCCCCCCTTTGTCGGTGGCTGCCCTCCTAGAACCGGTACCAAGGCAGTATAGGAGCGTGTATACGCCTCCGGTGAGCCGTCCCCTCGGCCGGCTCGCCGGGCCCTACCTCCATATACCTGCGAATCATCCCCCGGTTAGCTCGGCCGAGTCTTCACCTCCGAATCGAATATACCGCGCGCTAATTGTAATCCGCCGATTTACATGTGAAGCCATTATGCTAATCGGCCGAATAAATTTTTGGAGACTTGGCCGCTTTCCATATTGCACTGGGGCCGGCTCCCCGGGCGCCCAGGAAACGCGGGATTTCCTCCGTTTCCAAATCTCGGCCTCCCTGCGATATATTCTTTCTCTCCGCCCGTCTCGTTTCCCTCTCTTCGCATTAACCCTCGTCATTATTTATTTTTTCCTGCGCTTATAAAAGGAGCCAGGCGGCCTAGCTCGTACCTGAAAAATCTCTCCCCGGGCATATATACCTGCCATCGATCCACTCGGCTTCCCCCCCGTCTCCACCTTCCTCGTATATACGAAAATACGACACACGCGCTCCTAGCTCCCCGACCTTTTGCCTTTATTGCTCCCCCCCCACGGACAGGCCGGCGTACCTGCGCTCATTGTCTTTCGGCGCGCACTTGAACCTTCCGCATAATACGCGCATAATACGCGCGCGTACATCTATAGACGCGCAGGTCTTGCAGCGCACTTTGACTCATGAAAGCCTTTCCAATTTTGTGTTACAGAAAGCAGAGGGACGAGCAGATCGAGGAAGCGACGCGCGGAGGGGCGATGATCCGCCCGTGCGGGCCGGAGGGATCGAGAGATCGCCCCGCACTTGTGTACATACGAGCGATTATTATTCAACGGACCTCCGATGCGATCTAGTCAATTGTACGGGAGTAGAGCGGACGAGTGTCCGCCTCTCAGCGGCCATTTCCAACCCGTAGATTTATTTTGAGAAAGTACCCGCGCACCACTGTAAATACACATGTACATATGAATATACACACGTGGTGGTAGGGCGATTAATAGCCCTAATTGCAGCTTGCCCGCAGACGAGGGCAACCGCTAATTACTCAGCCTCGTACTCGCGAGCCTCCCACGGCGGAGGGCTCGAGGTGTCCCGCCGAGTGGCACCGCACGCGTACTTGCGGGCCGGGGGGGGGGGGGGGGGGACAAGAGCATAATCGGCCCCGGGCGATTGGGCCACACGATACCATGTACATATTGAGGCGTCACCCGCGCCGAACCGTGAAAAATGTACGCGCCCGCGTACAACATAAATTCGCGTGTATCCGGGGAGCGAGCGCATCTTCATCCGCATTGTATGGTAATGTCGGGCCGGCGGCCGGCGAATCAAGGAGGAGACGCCGCGGGTCCTTGGACGGCCAAGCGCACCCGATGATACACGCCCCAGGTGAACACTTTGTTCCCTCTTCTTTTCTCATGTACTCGTTCATTTATGCACCTTTAGGACATTATTCTTTTTTTTTGGGAGGGAAAAAAGGGGATGGGAGATCGATTTCGACGATACGATGTACTTTGTATAATCCGCGTGCAACAGTGCCTTATACTGATGCGATCAACTTATTGTATGGCTGTAATGTATATGTATATATTCTTATATCGATCAAATGATCAACCGTTATTTACATTAAATAAGAAGTTATATTACAAATTAAATACACCGACTGTTTATTTCTACTGCACCCTTCCTCCTCAACCACTAATTGTTGAAAACGAAAAAAGAACTTTGATTATTCAAAAAATATTTAAAATATTCTTTTGGTAATTTTACGTACCTTTATATCGAAATAGTTGAATTATTATTACATACAATTTCAAGTATAATTCTATAAACTTTGCTACAACGCAAGCAATAGTTATAGTTGAAAAAGAGATTCAAATTGAAGTAAATTTTACGAAAAATGAAGAACCGATTTTATAGTAATGGTATATTTAATACTGATATCAGATTTAAAAACTTGATATCTATATGAATCTTGGAATAAATTAATGGATTGGAAATCCGAGTCTTTTGTTTTTGGCGAAGATATTGATAATTTAGAGGTGATGCATACAATATCGATAAAGCGTAATCGGTTCATAATAAATTGCGGACAATTTGAGTACAATTTTAAATAAAGTCTGATGATATTCATCTTTTTAACGGGCGTTTGATAGTCCTATAAAGGTAATAATACAGGAGAAACAACGTCGAATATTCTGAATCGGAATTTATTATTGGATCGGACCATCGATCACGGTGTCGATGAACTCATCAACAATAAACACCATGAGGCTTACCAGCTCGCGGGCCGCTCGCGGGATAATCTGAATAATCGGAATACACGATCGGGATTTATGGGGGAATCGGGCCAATTTTGCCCGCGCGTACTCGGCTTGTTCTCATTACGCGGAGCGTTTAGCGGGCGCGCAGCTAGAGCCTCGCAAGATGATTTTCGCCGTGTAATCCCCAAATCACCTACTAGGTAATTGGGCCTCCCCTAATTCTCATTACTGCGCTCTGCCGCGATGTCCGAATTAATCCCCCGAGTCAATGATTGGGCGCGGGCCATAGGAGATATAAACGACGCTGCCGGGCGGCCCCTGGACCCGCATTATAAAGCCGATACACATCGAATGCGCGCGCGCGCGCGCCCTAAGCCCCGGCTCGGGGATATAATAGCGAGGGGGGTATATACATCGGCGGCGCGCGTCCCCGCAACCGATCATCAGCCTCTCCCGAAATCCCGTGTTTACAGTTTACGCGCGAATCTCCCTAATTCGGCATCCCGGGGGCAATTTGGCGCGCATGCGCCTACCCCGTGCCTGCGCGCGAATTAGCAGGTATATGTATATATATATATATCCGTCCATATACGTATACAGGGACGGGCCAGGTACACGGCCGGGCCTTCGGCGAAGCCCCCGCCGGATAAATCGGCTAAGCCGCGCAACGCAAGCCTCGTTACGGCCGCCGCTCTGCGCGTACCCACCCACCCCCTCCCCGGGCGCTCCCGCGAAAAATGATCTTTCGCAGCAGGTAACGTCGTTCGCGCGAACAACGAGCGGCCCTGCCGAGAGCGGCTCGCGTGCCGCCGCGCGCGGCCGGCTTTGTTCCGCCCGGGCTGTATAACGGCCCTCCGGGTGGGGGGGAGGCGGTCGTGGCGGAGTCAGGTGGGCCCCCCGCCGCCCGGGCCCGGGCTAAACGGGGTAATCGATCCCGAAACGAATATCCAGCCCGATATACATTCCCCCGGCTTTGTGTGCATCCACCTCCCGCTAATCGAAACGCGCCCGCTGCGTTTTTCCCCGCGCTCGGTTTTGTTCCGCGGGTTGGCCCCTCTTTTTTTTTCGCACGCTCCCGAGAGCGTATACCTGATTGATTCTCGGGGAGGGCCTACTCCTCCTCGGAGCGAAGCGGCCCCCGTCTTTCTTGCGCGTATATATATATATACGGGTATACGCGAAGGACGCCCCTGTCACCGGCGATATCCCCGCGCGGGCCTAATCTCCGCGGGCTAATATTCGGGCTGCGCACACGCACACGCGCACGCGAGGCTGCCCGGGGCTGCACGCGATGCGCCCGCCGAATCGGAGGCGTGGGTTTGTTTATGCGCGACGCCCGGGCGCTTGTCGGGGGGGGGACGCTTAGATTATACCGTGTTCGCGCGCGGCCCGTCCCCGGGGGTTGTGTGCGTGCGCGCGCGGCCCGCTGCGGGCCCGTCTCTCTCTCTCTCTCGCTGGCTCTCCTTTTTTTTTCTCTCCTCGCTCTACCCGTGGCGCAACACGCGGAGCTTTGACCGCGCGGCGATTCTTTCCTTTTGCACCCCGGGATTTTCGACGGCGCATTGTAATGAGGACAATCGCGCCCGGCTTATTTCCAACCTTTTTCTTTTGCGTCCTCTGCTTGACAGAGCAATTCCTCAAGAGGTTCTCGGAGATTACCGTTGCGAGAAGTGAGTCCGCGCCTTTCTGCTCCTCTTGTTTTGCCCAGGTATCGATCGGCCCGATCGACGCCTCTAGACGCACTCGTTAATTTCGCCCGTGGCTGAATGGAGAGTAAAGCCGCGTGGAAAACAAATTCCAAATGCGCAATTTGCATGTGTGCCGATCGCCGGGCTTTAATTGTCCCCGCTAAGTGCACCTGGTAATTAAATTTCAATCACGCAAACATATTTCCAATGGCTTTAAAGACGAATTCAAATCGCTTTACTTTGAGGGCTACTGCCATGTAATTTTAGCCGAGAGAACTTGTCATTAGTGAGCATGATGTTCCCTAATTTATCCCGGCCATTAATATTGTTAAATTACACACTCAACTGTAAAATGGTTCTTTTTTTCCGAAATTTAGATGGAAAAAGGTAAAAGTATGGGTTTAAGCTCAATCTTTGAACCTTAGATTGAGGCCATGAAATTAAGGTTTGCTTCGATCCATGGGGACCTGCTGCACTTAATTCCACTCTCAAACTCGCTTGGCATATAACGACAAATTCAGCAGGATGAAAAAGGACTACAGGCTCGCGGAATGTTCAACGGCCACGTTCGCTAAATTGCAAGGTTGTTCAATAATATCCAACGTGATTTGTAAGAGCAATCGATAACTATAAAAGATTATTTCAGGAGGCGCTTTTTTTCTCCTTTTTTCCGCTTTTAAATTTAACGTCGATAGATTTTCTGCCTTTTCCCAATTGAAACGTCAATTTTTTAAATGAATCGATTCAATCGATTCAACAATAAACCCGTGCAAGGCAACATTTATCGTAATCGCACCGCCTCCGAGCTTTGAGTAAGGCTCTAAAGGTTTTTAAAGGTTGTTCGTGATGGAATTCAAAACAGTTGCATCACGGACTGTGTAAAGTAAAGGTCGAAATGGCACGAAAACAGCCCGTGAGACTCTTCCCCAAAGCCAGGGCTGAGAAAAGCGACCGCACAAGTCTCAAAATCAAAGGGCCCGCATAAGGAGGCCGCAATCTCGGGATTCCCATCGCCTTAACACTCCGAAGAAAGGAGGAGCAAATCCTTTAAGCACCTTTAAAGACCCATAAAAAAAAAAAAGCGCATAAAGCCGAGGAGTTCGCGCCTAGGCGCACTCCTCCGGGCCCTCGGCGGCGCGCCCCGCGGAGACAATGGCCCGGTGGCGCTCGCTCGCCCGCGCACCCGTTTCCACGAAGCCGGCCCGCGATCCCCGATAAAAAGGCCCACCCTTTCCCGCACGATTTCGACCCCGAGATTACGGGGCGCGCGACCCGCTTCGACGGGGAAAGCGAAGGAAAAGAAAAAATTGATGGAGGTCGGGGCGCGGGCACATAACCCCCCCGGCCGGTTGACAAGTTAATGAAGCCGGGCGCGTGGTGGCGCTCGCGGGCTAGAGGAATCCCGGCGCATCTGGGCCAACATCTTTCCCGGGGGCCGCGGGACGCCCGGGCACTATAAAATCGTCTCGGGTGACGGGGACGATTACTGTCCACGCACGTGTGAACGGCCCGCTCGTCCTTCTCGCGAGCGCCCCGACACGGCCCGCGCCCGTACTCGAGAGTTTTATTACAGCCACGTGTGTTCTAGGGCAGCTCCGAAATTTACGTGGCCCTGGAAATTGATCGGTCATTAAAAGATGGTGTTTCACGTCAGGGCTAATGTCCTCGATATTAGATGATTTTCTTGCCCGGATCGTTGCCTCTCGCCGGTCTAGTGCGAGATTATCTTTTTATTTTTAACGGTCTTCCCTACACGACGTCTAATTTTTCATCGTCAAATTGAATGCGCGATATCAGGCACGAGGAACTAACAGTTTAACGGACACGTGTAGCAGGACTATTACATTCTTACTCTATTATCTTTAGATGGTGCAAACGTAATGGACCAATTTTTTAGTTTATATCTTCTTATATGTATTATACGTGTTAGTATGTATGTACGTTTTTTCCAGTTTATGCAGTTTTACATGGGACAATATCGAAACAAATTTTTAACTACGATTTTACGTGTCTATAACATTATATAAATTTGAGTTTTTGGTCTATTCGTTCGAGTAACCGCAGATATATGTATCAGTCAACGGAAACTCATGTAAGGTCATCCCTGGCGAGTAACGGTCACAGTTATACGAATCATAGTTTTACGGTTCGAGGATTAGAATCCCCATGTCGTGGTGTTTAAAAAATATCGTATTCATTTTTTTCTGATATATAATATCTAAGCATATCTTTGACCCGAAATCAATTTTGAGAACTAGAGGCAGACAACATGGTTTGCTTTACTCCAGAATATTTTCACTACGTCAGTCAATATGGATTTTGACTATTACCTGCCCGTATTACTCGTCATTTTCACATTACCGTTACTCGCATTTGCTTCGATGCACAATTTGCCATTAACAGCGAAGATTCCTCGCTGTAAAATAGCCTGTCCGTGAAAATCGAGAAAGTAACCGCGCTTTTAACGATCGGTAATCTCTTTCTCTCCGCGCATAATACGTACACTCAACAATTAACACAAGCATTGTCCGCGATGCGATTTGATAGAACAGTGCGGTCGGGACAAAGCCGTCGGCTCGTAAGATGCCGGATCGCAGGTCCCGGGAAAGCGCCGCGGCCGACAACTCCGGCCGATCCCCCCCCCATTGAAAGATCGAGAGTCGGCTTGCGGGACAGAGGAGCGCCGGCGCTTATGCACGCTCGGCGGCCCCGGGAGACAAAACGGGCCCCGGGGACCGGCGGCCGCATCGCGATATATGTCCCCCGGCGCGTATCACCGAGCATCGGGAAACCGAGATCGCGCGTTCGTGGAAGCGCCCGGCCGCCCAGGCCGCCTACGCGGCCCGCAGGAAAATAAAAAAAGGAGAGCGGCGCGGATAAGCATCTCCGCTAAGGCGATGCCGGCGCCCGCGCCCTCGATCTCCCGGGGCTTTTTCTCCCCCGGCGCTCGCGGGCGAATCCGCAGATCGGCGGGGCTCGGTTGATCGATGGCTTTTTAAAGTGTTTGCTTTTGCGCGTGCGCCGGGAGCCGATGACGCGGCGCAAGGAGCCGGGCCCCGCGCACGGGGAAAGTGGGGGGGAAGAAAAAAGAACCGAGTTATTTTTCCCGAAATTCAATTTGGTGAGTGGTTGGTTTTTTGCCTGCGGGGGCGAGCGGCCCGGCCCCCGGCGCACGCACCTCCGCTCCCGGGAAAAACTGGAATGCGTGTACCGTTGAGATTGGAAATTTACACAGTGTTTTGAGGCCCTGGAAATTGGCTGACTCGGCCCCGTTACGCACGGGCCCCGGCGATCTGCCCCCGAGACGAATGCGCCCGCACCGAGCCGCCCGGGCCGCCTCGCGATTCCGGCTAATTGGACTGCCTAATAACATTTCCGAGCAGGTTCAACCTGTTGTCGTTGGATGAAATGCTGTTTGAGCTGGAGGCTCCCTCTGGAAAATTGAACTAGGCGCCAATATCAATCAATTACACCTGCTTCAAGACCGAGGCTGCAACGCCTACTTCGAAAATTGTAAAATACCGTGTATCATCCTATATATGCACTGCACGCTCTATCCTTATATATGGGTTGTCATGACCTCGTGCAATTGGACATAATCATTATAGAAATACGAGTTCTTTTCCAACTAATTATTATTATGATAAATGTACGTTATTTTTAGAGATACAAATGCAATATTTTGTAGTAATAAATTAAATTTATATCATTTTCACTGCACTGTTCTGCAATTGCAAACAATAATGATGTTTTTACATTAGTAAGTTAATTTAAATGAGTTTTTGATCTTGTATATTTAATGCAATAGAAGGTTTTAACTGTGGCTGCTGCAGAATTTTGTTGCATTTTTCTATACCAGCTGAGTATATTTCTTATGTAAAGATGATAATTAATAATTCACCTTAAAATTTAATGCATCTCTAAACTATTTGTTAGGTATTAGCAGTGTTTACGCATGGATGATAGAAATTAAAAATTTCATTAATTATCACATTTCGTTAAATGAATATTTCAGAGCTGTTTTGCGACATATGGCCCCAAATACGGCTTAGTATATTTTTAGACAAGCACCGTGACATATTAGTGAATTGTCCATTTAACGTATTCTTTAGGGAGAATCGCATAACGATGGCAGAGCGCGATAAACGAATCCAAAAGAGTGCAGATGGTCCGTCTTTCGAAGAAAATCAAAGATTGCATCATTTGTCTATGGGGCGAAGAATTTTCTTCGGTTGACCATAAGGGATCGTAATGATGGTCGCGCGCCCGCGCAAACCTAGGAGCTCAATCAAGACAGTGACAGCGATTCGTCAAGGGACGAGCCACTCGAGAATTGCCGGGGCCCGAAATCTCCGTCGATAATCGTGGTCCAGCGAGGCCGGATGGGTCGTCCGCCCGCGCGCGCGCGCGCTTCGCCCTTCCTTGGAGTAGACTCAGCGGGGAAGAAAGATTCACCGTAAAAGTGGGATTCCGCAAATCCCCCAAGTGTCCATAGGTCGGCCGAGAAAGGAATCCATTTCGAAAAAAAAAGGGAGCGAGAAAGCCGGAATAATGGCGTCCGAGCCGATGAATGGAGGAGAAGAAGGGACGCACGCGCCCCCGTCAATTAAATCGATATTCATTCGAGGCCACGGGCCCGTTGACCCAGCGTTAAAAAGAGAGAGAGAGAGGGAGAGAAGGCCCCGGGCGATTGTCCGAGGGCATAATGCCCGCGGCCCATGGGGTGACCGCACGGCCGGCCGACGATAAAACGCCGCGGGAGGACCGGTGAATGGGGAGGAAGGAAGGCCCGGGCCGGTCAGCGGGGGCGCGCGCCTCTCGCGGGGAAAAGCCGGACCGCCCGGGGGTCGCGCGACGGGCACGAGCCGCACACCAGGTGACTCCGGGCCCGCGGGGGGGTTTCGCGCCTCGGACCTCCGACAATATTGTGAGGGCTTTTTTTTTTTTTCGCCCGCCCCCGGCAGGAGAGTTCCTGCGGCCGGTTTGCATAACATTGTTAGGGGCGCGGGCCGCGCGCCACGGGCCCCCGTTTTTTCTGCGGACACCCGGGTCTGCACCCGGCGAGCTGTCCCCGGGTGCGGACAGGTCTCCGGTCGCAAAAAAAAAAAACCAATAAAATCTTCATTATGGCGGCTGATTAGGAAAAAAAAAAAAATAAAGGTCCGCGTCGATAATCCCCTGGCGGGGCCGCAGAGGCCACGCGGGCATTGTGGCCTCGCGGCATCTGCGCGATCGCCGGGCGGCGTCGATTATTTACCCGGGCCCCCGCCCCGTCCTCGGCGGAAAAATGGCGAGGTTTTCCCTGGGCACAAAGCCCGGGGCGCCCCGGAGTCCTCGGGCCGCGCGGACAATCGGCGGCCCCCCGGCGAGCGCGCGCGCGCGACACACATCTTTCCCCGGAAAGGGCCACTCGAGGGCCCTTTGCTCGGAAGGAACTGAATGCGCGGCGCCCCGGCGCGCCCCAGCCCCCGGCGCTCGCGCCCCCGCGGGAGGAAGTCGCCGCCGCCCACGACCACACGCGCGTCACGGCCCATTCACGCCTGCGGTCGACTTTCCAGCGCATATATCTGCGTGTGTATACGTAGGGGCGCGCGCCGCCCGCCCGTCGCGCCTTTGTCTCCCCCGCGGCCTCCATTTTTTACAAGCAGGGGGCGCGATCCGCGACCGGGGCGCGCGCGCGCCCTCTAGCAGGGGAATTGAATCGTCCGGCCGCCCGCGCGCGACTACGCCCACGAGGAGGTTTACAATCTGGAACCGATCGATCCAATTGGCCATTATGCGCCCCCGAGTGGCAATAGATTTTCCCCGGAGGAGGAGGGCAAAGTGAAAAGAGGAAAAAAAAAAAACGGCGCTGTCATTCAAGCCTCCATTGACGCAGCGGCCGAGGTGCCAATGGAGACCCGTGATTTTTAATGCTGACTTGCGGGAGGACCCGGCCCCACTTTTGTCCCTGGGCCGCCTCTCCTCGGGGTGCGTATAATGGCTCGGATGGGAGGAAATGCCGGTGCGTCCGTGTATGCGGGGTGATAAACCGCAGCATTATGTCGCTGGCCTTTGAATTAAGGGCCCCGAGGAATTTTTTTCAATTCCGCCCTGCCGCCCCCGGAGAAATACATCCCGCGGCCATCTCGATTTCACGGACGTCATCTTAGAGCCTTAAGAAAACATCGGCCACGGCTACTCGAGGTTGTATATTCCGGCAGGGCTATGCGCGCCCCCCGATCATTACCATTGTGCGGCGGTCGATAACGATTTCATCGCGGCCTCCGCAAACAGCGCGGCGTTTGTTATCTTTCGGAAAATTAGGCCCGATCCCGGTCCCACGCACATATACACCGCGGCCCACGGCTCGAGTGCGCCCCGCAGGAATAATACAAGGGGGCGGGAGTCGCATTGTCGCGCGGAATATATATATATACATCGTCCGCGGGCCAGAGAGAAGCTCGGTCGCGTGAGACTTTTTTCTTTCCCGTTTCTTTTTTTATGCACGTGCGTGGCGGGCGCCTCGGGTCCCGTGGCAACTTCCTCCCCTGGGGCGGCGGGCCCCAGAGGGATAAGACAAACAGCCGGTCGGCAAAGTGGCCGGGAGTTTGTCTTGCGTCCTAGGAAAATATTTTCCGGCCGGGACGGCTCCCGAGTGGAAGGAAGCCGCTCGGGTTTCTCCGCCGCGGCGCAAAATTAAAGAGGCAGCTAGGGCCGCGGCCCGTTTCAATTATTCCGCCCGCCCCTGTTTGCCCAGTCTCGTTGTGAGTGAATTTTTCCTGTCCCCGGGACTCGGCACCCGCGCGGCCCGCCATCAAGCTGTTTGCTAAATACTGCTAAACAAACTCCCGCGAGTATAACTATACCCGGGGGCCTGTCGACGGGGTTCCCGAACACCGTCAATCCGCTTTGCCGCTTTTTCCCTCTCCCCCTCGGAGTCCCGATTTTTAGCTGCTCTTCTTTGCCGGCGATACCTACAGCGAACTGATTTCGAACAGCCGCAAATTGAAAACGGTGCTGGAGCCTCGTGGATTTAACCAGTAAGTAACGTAAAAATTTTGAATATTAAGCATAATTTATATTTAATGCAGTAATATAACTACATCTTGCATGAATGTATATTTTGGAGTAGTTTCTTACTGGCATAAAGTATCAATTCTTTAAGAATAATTTAAACATCATTAGGATAAAACTAATTATCTGTCATAAAGGAGAAGCGAAATGTTTTAACAAAATAATAATAACAAGAATAGCCGTGTAAAATAAATACATCAATTAGCATGTAATGAGCCGATAGAAATATATTTAAAAGATTTGAAACATGTTACTGCAGGAAAACTGTACGAAAAGCTTTATTTCAAGTACCTAGGCAAATACCTGGACTGAAATACTTTAGTTCCTTCACTGATTCTCAGAAAGTTCCAGCTACTGGAATTACTTATACTGACATAAATAACCGAAGATATAGTATTTACTCAGAAAAAATTGTCAGGAATACTTTACATAAGTAAGCTTGAGGCATTCGACATATCACATTAATTACTTAATATTGCAGTGGAAATAATGGCTTTGCTTTGTTTTTCTTTTATACTTTTACTGGAATTTTGTGCATAATATTGCTAGACTCTGCATCCTCAACCTAGTGCACACACAAACCAAGTTAAATTAGCTAACCTAATATTTTTGTACGTGGCAAAGGGGCAACCAATTTTTACTCGTGGAAACAGCTATTGTACACGTTTAAGGCTCGCTTAAAAATCCCCCCGAGCAGCGCTCCCGGCGCAGCCGAGCGGCTCTCCGCAGGTTGGCCGATCGATATATATACCGGGCGGACGGAGGCGCGTCGCCCGCGTCCCCCGCGCGGGAGAATAAATCTCCGGCGCGGAAGGGGGCGGCCGGGCGCATCCGGGCCGGTGATTTGTGCCCCCGCAAACACTTTTCGCGGCTCGTCTTTCGGGGGCGGCCCCGATAATCGCGCGCTGAATTATGTCGACGGCCCGGCGAAAACAAACGGGAAGCCGGGCCGTGCGTGCCTGCCGGGATATGCGCAGTTGGTCCAGCGCGCGCTTCTTCAATTACATCTCGCGGCCGGCGTGCAGGCGTGTATGTATATATACAGCAGGCCTGCCGCGCTGACCTTTTTCCGAAGCCGGCTCCGGAGAGAGAGGGCCGATCGGCGAGGGAAGGCCGCTTCCAACTTTTTAATAATTTCATTCTGCCGGGCCCGGGCAGGCGGGCTCATAAAGCCAGCGTAACAGTTACTTAAACACTACGTAGGCCGAGGCGTGCGCGGCCGCCGCCGCGCAAGTGCGCGCAAAAAGTTTTTCGGGGCCGGTTGCCCGGGTGAGAGGCAACTAACTGTTAAGGGACCCGAGTGCAGCACGTGCGCATCCTGATAATTTCTTTGTTTCAAATTAAACCTTTATTATGCACGTGCGAAACATTATTCCGCCGCGTTTTTCATCATTCACCCGTCTTTAACTTTTTGTCCTGGCCCCCAATACGCATGAATTAGCATTTTTTACGTTTGCCGCTCGCCTTCTTCAAAAACCAATGGATTTTGCAAAATCGAGGCGCACGTCGAGGCCTACCTCACCTGTACCAGGCGGTATGAGCCGCCTAACAATTATCCCCGATAAAAACTAAACAACATGATCGCAACAAATATAAAAGGGTTTCATTTTACAACTAATTCTAAAGACGAAACTAAGTACAGTGATAATTATCGAGTAACCTCTTCTGCTTTTAAAATAATCCCTCCTTCAATTATCCTTTGGTTTGGCTCAAAAAATTTGCCTAAATACGTATTATTGAATATAAAATAAATTTTAAATAATTTTCTAAGTTTAATTATGTAAAAGCTTAAAACTGTAAAAAAACTAACTACTATAATATTAATTTTTTTATTATGGATATTGATGTAACAATTATTTTTGAATAGAAGAATTTTACAGGTCTTTTCTGAGATACCATCTTCTGCATACACTTAAGAGCAATCTCTAATCGTGTAAGCTTGTAGCGACAGCAATATGTACAAACATATTGGATTAGTTCATCAGTTTCTTTACATTTAACTATCAGGCAAGCATATTTTATTAAATGAAAAGGAGAATAATATATATGAGATGTTTTAACAAGTTATCTCTTTTACATATAATCAAAATAATCTAATAATAAGGATCAATTTTTTATAAATACTTAATATATATATTTAAAGTTAATTATTATAATATATACATTTAAAGTTAATTTATTAATTTTTTATAACATAAGTAATTGTAAATTATACTGTAAAAAACAAAATTATATACTGTGCATTTATATGCTCATCGTATTATATGTACATCTACAGTACACAGGTATTTCAATAATTGGCATGTAAGTCATTGTATCGTTATAAAGCACAAATATTCCACGTATAACCGAAAGCGCAGTAAGAAATAAAAAAGATACTTTTAACATTTTACTTCTATTTTTCTAATATAATTTGTTTGGTAGTGACCCGGCGATCGTGTTATATTTCAAATATCAATTACAATATTCATGCTTTGGAATACTCGCTATATTGTAATTTATAAAAATAAAATTAAAGTGTTGTTTAATAATGGTCAATAAAAAGCAAAGTTCACTTCTTTAATATCAAAAGAATTGAATGTAATTTCAAAAAGTGCTGAAAATTATCAGACAAATACTTATAATATAAAAACTAAATATAATTTACCAGTACTTGTAACATAAACTCTTTATTATATAGGGAGTGATATAACTTTACATATTTTCACAAGCTATTTTTAGTCATTTCGTGTATAAACTCGCGAGTATTCAATTGTTAATTCTTTTGTTGTTAAAAATTTATTATAATTAATCTCTGAAAAATATATACACATGCCAGTGAAATTCAACTCCTATACTTACGCGAGCGTAAGTTTTAACTATAATATTGCACATTATTATAACGACTATTTCCTCTTTAAAATTACTGAAAACACTTAAATAATATTTCAAACGAACAAAGCAATTTAGTGAATTATTTTAAATGATTCGATAATAGTAAAAATTACGTTTTTGACTTTAGTAGGTAAGAAAGATCTATTAAGTCGTTTGAAATACATGAGACCACGTCTCGTTGCTGAGAGTTCCTGAAAAGCTATACTCAAACTTGCTCAAAGACTATTATAGAGCCGGACTAAATTAGATGCTTCGGTAGTATAGTTGTTATGCGAATATTTGAAGTTTTATAATTAGCACTCTTGCAAAATATTGTTGATAAAAGTATAAGAAATTAAGTGCGAGTGCTCTCAATGACTATTATTAATTACGTTATATAGATATAAGAGTCTAGGTGAGGTTGAATCGCGTTACTCGAGGTGTTTAAATTGCTGTAACTATATATATTTAAAACTACAATTGTCCAATTTTCTCATAGGCCGGCGGGGGCAATAAAGTGGAGACGGGTACAAGAGGTAATTTGAAGTTTGGAATTAGAATCGCGCAAGTAAAATCTATTTGGCAAGATAATAATGAATTAATAATATCGCATCCGATTTTAGTACAATTATTAGGGAAAAGTACAATGAATTTAGTGAGTATAAGACAGTATGTATTTATCGAGGGCGTTTTAGGCGGTTGCATTGAGCTAATCGTTACGGACGACCGGAAATCGGCCCACGTCCCACAAATAAGAAGGAAGGCGGCCGGGCACATACAAGGTACGCTCGGAGGGCGCTCCTTTGAAAACGCAGCGTAATTAATGCCGATCGCGGGTGCAATTACAGATCCCATTACCCGGGCCCCGGGAACAATCCCCCGAGGATCGACGCGGGGCGCGCATGCGAGGAGTTGCCGTGCGGCCCGGCCCTCCCGAGCGCATCCCGGCGGCGGGGCCCCGAATAATATCCCTCCTGCAAGTATCAATTGGGCCCCGCGTAAGGAAATAAATGAGCCTCGGCGGGCCAAGCCGGTAAGTAGGTCCGTGTGCCAAGAGGCCACTGAGCCGGCATAGGGCAAAAACCGGCGCGTGCCCGAATAATCCCGCCCGAGTTTCATTCCGCGGCGGCAGGAGAAAGGCGCAGGAGGAGGAGGAGGAGGACGGGTGTGCGGGCGCCGATCGGACCCCCCCACCTAAGCCTCCGGATCAGGTGCGCGCGCGCGTGCCGCATTGAGACGTCGATTTCTTCGAAGGGGAATTCGGAGCCCGCTCGGGTGCGCGCGGCCCTTTTTCCCCGTTACGTATATACATGTGTGGGCGCGGGAGACGCGGATGCTGCGAAATGGGGAAAAAAATAAAAAAGGGAAAAAGAAGCGCAGCTTCCGGGGCTGCCGCGCGGCTTTCGGAAGCTGGCCCCGGGGAGACGCAAGGAAAATAAAAACGGAGCCCCGGGGTCGGCTGGCCGCGGCCGTAACTCAAGATGTAACTGTACTTTAATCGGCCGCGTCGTTAAGAGACGGACACGCCACTTATGGAACAATAATACACTTTTAATAAGAGCAGTAGGCACCGGCCGTTTAACAAGACTTATTGGCCCTGTATATATACGGATGCGATACGCGTAATTTCCAATTACACGTTGCGCAGGAGAGTCACTCCGGCCGGCGAAGGTGCATCCGTGGTGCAGCGAAAAGAAAATAACCTTTGGAATATATGTATAGCGTCCAAGTGAAGACCAGCGGACAAATCACGAAAGGAGTCGGTAGGCACTGCGTTTTACCGGGCTTTTACGTAATATGCGCGAGTTCCCGTTCGCCGTGGCGAAAAAGCCGGCAATTAAGAAGTAGGAAATTAAGAAAAAAAAAAAGGCACGCGTCCAGGTGCGTGGCCGAGGCGGCCGGCCGGCGGAAAAAGGCAACCCAACGAACAATAGGGTCGGCCGGGGCTGCCTGGGGCCAGGGGCCCCTCGGCCGGACCGGCCGCGCGGCTCTCGTCAGCTGCGCGTCGCTTTCACTCCATCTCGTAAACACGTGTATCGACTTAATTGCGCATGTAGAACACTTTTCGGCGGGGAAGAAGCCCGGCTTTCATTGGCGGCGCGCGCCGATGCAAAAATTTAAAAAAAAAAACGAAACGAAACGAGCAGCGTCCCGGTCCCGTTTCTCTGATGGAATCCGGCGCCGGGCCACAAGGGGGCCGCTGTATTATATGCGCGCGCCGCCAGCTGCGGATGACGAATCGACATAGGTCCCGGAGGACGCGCGCATGCGTGTAGGCGCGGCCTCATTAGACGCGCAACAAACGGGCCCGCGCGCCCAGCGCGTTCCCCTTGATCGGCGCCGCGGGCGACCTTCGGCCGGAAGGTCGCGCTAGCGAAGGGCGCCCCTTCCCCGGGGATAATTGAACTCGCGCGCGCGCGCGCCTCTTAATCCGAGCGCATATATAGGCCCACTTACCGCCCGTCGACCGGCCCGTCCCCATATAATTGTTTAACGCGCCCGCCGCGGATATAACGCACTCTTTTTTTTTTTTACTCGTTCCCCTTTTCCAGAACCGCGAGATGGCAGATACGAGTTTTTAAACATCTGCCCGTGCGCGGCAACTGGAAGCGCCGCGGCATGAGCGGGGCAGGTGTACCGAAAACACTTTTCACCCGACACGCGTTCCTTCTGAAAACTCGATAGCCGCCTCGATAAGCCGGGGGAAGAGCCTGCGGACGCCCGCCTGTCTGTGTGTATACATATACGTACTGGCTAATGGGCCCGGCGGCCGGGTTTCCGCGGGCGCGCATTGTATTCCCGGTGCGGCTTATAACGTGCCCGCGAAATTGGCGGGCAATCTAAGGCCGCGCGGCTCTAGCCGAATCTACCGGGGCGTAATCGAGGCGCATTAGGAGGCGCCCCGGCGTATTTTGTCCCCCCATCAGCTGCGGGCCCCGGGGGAAGGTAAGAAAAAAAAAGGAAAGGTTCCCGGAACGCCGCCGGAGCTTTGACCGCGCGTAATTATACGCCTGGGCGATGTGGCCGCCGCCCCTGCTGATTTACAATGTATACACAGGCGCGCGCGGGATTAAGCGCGCGCGAGAGGCACCTGTCGGGGACTTTTGTCGCGCGGGCCGATCGCCGCGGCCGATTGCCCCGCGCGCCCTAATGACTCCTCGGCGCGCGCGTGCCGACGCGTGCCGCCCGCCTGTACCTGGCCGCCCACACCCACGCCCCTAGGCTCCTTTGTTTCCGAGGGCGCGCGCGCGTGTGTGCGCGGTTGGCTCGCGGACCTTCGGAGAGCCGGCTCAGCTGCTCGGCCCGCGGCTTTCGGCCGACTTTTATCGCCGGCTGCTGCGCGATGCGAATATACGTACGTGTGCGTGTGTACGTAGGCGAGTTTTTGGCGGGCGAGCGCGGACTCGGGGCCCTTGTAGGCCGCGGCGGCACGACGGAGCTACGAGATCGCGGGGCCTTTTTTTTTTTTCATCCCGCGGCCCTAATCGTCTAACTCTGCGGTGGCGGTATTGGCGCGCGGCCCTCGCAGGTGATGCGGCTCCGAGGCCCACATGTGGACAGCTGCATTTACGCGGCCTAACGTTCGCATACGTAATCGACCGCCGGCAATTTTATTATGGACTCTTATTATAAAAACCGCGTTCAGATCTTACCGCAGGATGAACTATTACCGATTACGCTCGTTTTTCTACCTGCAATTCGATACATTCCGACCTTGGATTAATATCGTTTTTTTCAATTGTTGTCCAGGGCCTAAAGGTTATACGAACTGTAAAATATTTATTATTTTTATACGTACTTGAACGTACATTTTTATCTGCACTTATTTTCGCTAATCTGTTAAAAAGTTTCAATTTTCTCCAATAAATTTAATTTTAATTAATGGGTATTCCTTAATTATTATCTTTACATATCACAGTTTGTATGCATTAAATTAAGTGTAATTACAAAGAGTTTCTAAACTTATCAAGGAGAAATCTCATCAGTTATCGAAAACATTTTGGTTAATTCTTGTAATCTCATAGTCATTTTTCACTGGTTTCGAGTATAAATCGAGTATATAAATAGTGATTTCGTAGCAGGCCTCTGATTACGGAGGCATCGATCGCCGTCGTGCAAATCAAATGCGTCAAATGCATCGATAAGCCCTAAATATTACTACAGCAAACAAAAGCATTATAATCAGGGCATACGCAACCTTTATTATTTTTATTTACAACGCTCGATATTAATTTTTTTTTTAAAACAACTACGATGCAGAGATACCCGTTAAATTATTACGAATGTACGCTTTGTCGGTAATAAGTATGAATTACTTTTCAATGAGGCGCGCGGCAAAGTCAACACTTTAACGTTGGACGGGCGATAAATTACAAGAAAAAGCCAAGCGCTCCTAGTGGATATTATGATAATTTGCGGTGGCGCCGCCGGCGAGCCGCGGTCCCCGATCTATAATTCACGCCCGAGCATAAATTAGCCGTCCGTCCGATCGTCAATGCATTAAAAGGGAGCGGCGGAGATAAGCCTCCGGGGCGCGGGCGACAGCCCCCGGGGGAGGACGGGGGCGCCCCTCGGAGGGAAAAAAAAAGCCCTCTCCGCGCCCTCGGCCCGCGCCCGGGGCCGGGGGATGAATCGTAACGAGGCGCGGGCTCGCGAGCACCTGGCCCCGGCCGCCCCGGAGCGCCTCGATATTTCTCCGTCTGTTAATTCCGGCCCCAGCTCCGGGCGCAAGCGAGCCCGCGCGCGCACACCTTGCGAGGCGAGCGGCTGCGGCCCGCGCGACACCGGCGGCCTCTTCCGGCTCGCGCCGATAAGGCCCGGGCTTTCAATTAGGCCTCGGCGAGTCCTCGCGCCTCTTTTAATTCCCGCCGCTGTCCCCGTGGGCCGGCTTCCCTCCCCGGGGCCAATCAGTCCGCCCGGGCTATTAGGCCGGGCAGCAGCCGCCCGGGGAGGGAGGCGCGTGTCGAGCGCGCGCCCGGGCGCCCCTCCTTTTTCCTCTGTTTTTACGCGCGCGCGCGCGCCTCCTTTTTTCCCTCCCCGGCCCGGCCCAAATATAATTGGCGGTGCGATGCACCTGTCCGGGGAGGCGGGCGGGCGCGCGCGCCTCCGGCTGCGGCGGGTGCGTCGAGCGCCGGGGGACGGGTCCCCGCGTATATCTCGGCCTATCTATCCGACTGCATCGCCCGCGGCGGCGCCGGCTCTCCTCCTCCTCCGCCGGCGCGCCCCGAGATCCCGCGGCCGATACACTCGCGCGAGCCTATCTATGATGTTTATTGGAGCCGAGGGGGCCGCACGCGCCGCCGCCCGCGATAAGGCCCTTATCCGCCGGCTGTCGGGGATCGCCGCCGCGCGACCGGCGCTCTCTCCCGACACTGTCCGCGCCCCGGGCTCTTTATTAAGGCCCGCGGGCCGGGTTGTACCCCGGCTAATCGCGCGGTTATATACCCGGGGCGCACGCGAGGGCCGCCCGGTATAATCAAGCCCTGCCCCGGCGAAACAGCGTCGCGCGCATCATCACTTTCTCCCGGCGGTCTCGCGGCCGGTGCACGCAACTGGTGTGAGTGCGAGCCGGCCCGACGACTGTATGTGTACTCGACTTAGGCCGGCTGCGCGCCTTTGTCTCGAGATAGCGCGCCTGTGTATATAGGGGCCCCCGCATATTATATGCATAGAAGACGCGGCCGGGCGCACCTGCGCCCCGAGCGCCTCCGAAAGGTGTCGGCCGTTCCTTTTTGCCGGGCGCGAGTCATTACCCGGACTGGCCAGAAATTTCAATTTCTTTTCAATTACGCCCCGGCGCCGCCCTTTGTTTCCCCCGCCCGCGCCGCCCCGGTTTACGAGGCCAAGCGAGGTCCACTGGGTCGCGCGGCCCGGGTCCAACGGCGCCCGACGCGCGCGTATGTACGTGAAAGCGCGCGCGCGCCTCCGCCGTTTGCGAGCGGCCTCCTTTTGAGGCGCGCGGCTGCGGCCCATCGCCCCCCCCCACCCCCCTTTTTACGATTTTTTTAATTGTTCCGACCGGCCGCTGTACTACTTCGTACGCGTATACGCTCGTGCGGGCCTTAACGTGCCGTTCGCTAATGCGTTAATTCCCACCTTTCGACTTTTTTACTCGGCCAATCATTTTCATCTCGAGTCCGATTCAATTAACCGGCGGCTATGCCGCCCTGATGCTTTTCATGCTACTTCCAAAAGTGGCTCGTGCAGGAAGCGCTTTCTTATTATTTATACCGCCCGAACGTATTACCGAACGTACATTAAAAGTTGTTTCGCCAAAATGGAGTTATTAAGATAAAGGCAATTATTCAGTTGCGAATCAGATCATCAATTACGACTTATTTCCAAAAAGTTGCAGAAACGTTAACTTATTAAAAGAGCCAAGTCCGATTTGAATATTCAATATGCAATAAATGACAAAGCACGAGAGTGATAAATTACAAGTATAAAATAAATAATAATTTTTTAATTTATTAATGAAACGTTAAGTCGAACAATTTCCTTGTAGCTAAACTTAAAGTACGAATAAATTTTACAAAATACAGTTTTGAGCGAGTTTTGAGAGTCATTGATGTAGTTTTCATCGGTGCAATATTAAGCTTTTCGAAAAATCGATCGACATTAATACTTTGTCAATTATCCACTATATATGCTAATAAGCCCCGATAGCATTCTCAACGAATTTTGAGCTATTTTTCAGTTTTTAAAGCTTTCTTCAACGACAGTTTTTGACCTTCTATATATAATAAAGTAAAACTGATGTACATCGACATGCGTGGACTACAGCTACTATTTAATCACATACAGCTCTAAATCGATCAATTAAACCTAAAAATATAGAAGAATCATCTAAATTCTCTTGGTAACGCGCAAAAATAAATTATATTCCAACAGGAAAGCTCTAATATTAATATTTTATACAAAAATTCCTTGTAGAATATTATCGGAAATAATTCATTTCTTACGAATTCTAATATGCGTAATATAACGAACAAAAATATAAGAAAATACACTAAGCGTGTTGAATAATCTCTGTAGTCCACTGAGCGAGAGAGAAAACATGTTATAAGAAGTTCTTTTTCCTCTCTTCTGCAAACAGCGGAGGTGGGGGATATGTTGTGGGTCAAACGAAATCTTACGGAACCGCACGAAAATATTCTATAGGATATATAAAAAATGAAATTACGGATTTAGTATCTGCTAAAATAAAGCTGTAATGCAATATTATATAATGTAAGGTAATAATATAGGCTATGATTAATTATAACCTTATTGTTTTATTTTTTCTTAATATAAACCGCTATGAAGATGTGTGCATCAAAGTGAGCGAGAAAATTCAAGTAATTAATATAAATATTTAAATAATTTTTCATCATATATCGGATTTCGCGGTGTGACATTATATTTACTGTGAAAATAATACTGCAAGTACAATAGACATACCGACAACGAAACACAGTATATAATGAGTGTAACTATATAGTTTTTCCAAGTAATTAAATGATTGTAGTAATTTTTAATATAGAATATAAAGATTTTTCAATGCAATAGATACAAACAAATAAAATTACTTATTTTTAAATTATTGATGATAATATTAGTGATTCCAATTTTTCAGTATTTATGTGTGTAATGTTACAATGTATACGCATAACTATATTACAAAAGAATATGATTTATAAACTGTCGATGCAAGTATATAATATCTGTCCATTTTTAACCATGCTCCTAGATGAAATCCCGATATGTTAGGTCCGAATCAAGTGCCATCTACCGTATTGTTCGTGCCTTTTCTACGAGCTCTACACCTATATAGATATTATGTACAGATATCATATATGACGTGTTCTCGAAGATCTAAAAGATAAATTTCATACTTTTAAATAAAGCACAATCTTGGAATATCATAGATCAAACCGTTTCCACCTGTTTATTTTAATTTATTACAGCTATCGAGGAATTGCATTGTTAAAAGTAGCGTTATATGCACCATATATACCAATTTTACATGTGTTTACATTTTACATTTTAGTAAGATTATTCAAATGTTGTAGAGAACTTAACCATTATACGAAAATTCATAAAAATTACAGTTTTACTTTTTTCAATTTTTGTTGATGATCGATATTTTAATTTTATATTTTAATAGTTTTGTAGAATATTGTAATTAGTCCTATTTTAAATTAATTAAATCAAGTCATAGATTTAATTAGTAAAACTAAAATTTGCTTTTCAATTTACCTTTTCAATCAATCAAGTGTAGTATTGATTCATCTGAATACTAAACATATAAACAAATGGCTATACTTTTTAATACATATCTAGTGATTGCTTAAAACTCATTGTAGCTGATCGGGTCGGCACGTTTAAAAAAGTGAAACGAAAACTCAGTAAAAAATAATTTTTATTCCAGGGCATTGATGAATTATTTTGGACGCGGTAACGATCGACAATGAAAAATGACAAAGTCAATTAAGAAAATAGAGTTCTGCATATACATGATACGTAAACGGAAATCTTGAGGCCGCTGCAGCCTCCCAGAATTCTACAAGCTCACTTCCCCAAATGCAAGGCGGACGAAGCGATCCATCGTGTCGGCAAGAGTCAAGGGACACACGCAGTCCTCTCGCGATTCGATTTAGAACGCCGGACGAATTTCACGCGTCATCGTATGCGACGCGGCGGCGGCGGCTGCGGCGGTGGCCGGTCCCTCGTTCCCTCTCGCCCCGGAAGGATAGCTCTGGGACACTTCTGGGAACGGCGCGCGCAGGTACTCGAGAGTGCATTTCCCCGTCCGCCGAGATAAATGATTTTCCGAGGCGGGCGAGCGGGCACGGGGCGATCAATGAAATTCGATCGGTCATCGCTCCGAGTGCCGCCGAATGACTGAGTCGCGAAAGTTCAAAGCCGCGACACGCCGAGTTCATTAGGTTTTTCGTCGGGATTTTTTCCGTTGCAGTCCCGCACCGCTTCATTAGTCTTCCCAAGAGTATTTCGGTCCGCGCCCAGCGCGCAGCCTCTGTGACATGATACTTAATGGATGCAAAAAGCGCCGAACGCGATTATGAAGGATTGCTTTTATTGGGAGAAGAGGGCGGGCGGACTGTCGCGACAGCTCGGCGGACTTTTATTCGGCGTGTATGAACTTTTTTTCGAGGAACCAAATTGGAAAAGATTGCGAGCCTTTTGAAAAATGACTGTCCACTCGACAATTAACTTCTAAAAACTTTTGCTTATTATTCATTTACAAATTATTCATAAACAATTATTTTATCTGATATTAATTTGTAAGGTTAAATCATACAATTGATTTTATTCTTCGAGATAATGAAAAAAAATTATAAATATTTGACGGATTTTGAAATTGTTTGCCAATATTAATTTTGTCTAAGCTGCGTTACGGTTATATACAACATCAAATTAAAGCTGATAACGAAATCATCAGAAGAACCATTTTTCCAACATTTTCTGACAATCAGCTATGATCAAAATATGGCACAAATAAATGGTAACTAGTTTTTTCATTTCTTTTTTTCTTAAAATCTTTCTATAAATATGTTTCTGAAAAGTTACCACGATTTTGTCGTTACACGTATGCATGGTTGCAACTTACAAATATATACGTAATGAATTGTTGAAATCTTTTTATTAGTCTGAAAAGGATCCTTCCACTCGGAGTCAAATCAATTTATTTTTAATATTCGTGGCAAATTGACAATAAAAACAATAATGAGCAGAAAACAGGTACGAGTTCAATCATTGTCAATCCGAGATTGAACGGGAATAAAATGTCAGAAAACATATAACAAGGACCCATCTGACGGATAACTTTTGAAAGGGGACGTCATTGGGATAAATGCGACGCGCGTACCGAGGCAACGTATTACGTGACTAATCCACAGTGTCGAGCCCGATACAAGAAGGCTCGTGAACCCGTTGAAAGGAAATCGAAAGCGCGGACGCACCCCAAGAGCGGGTCGATCGGAGAAATGCTTAATCAGAATGGTTAATGGGCGTGCGCACTTCCCTTGCGATCGAGATCCCAAGTACAATAAATATCGTTCGGGGCCCTCGGCGAAAGTGTCGGCCGGCCGGCCTTCGTCCCGGAGGCCACGGGGGCCGGGCGGGCCACTCCCCGCTTACGAATTTCACGGTTTAATCGAGGCGGCCGTATTTGCATTAAAGGATCCCCGCGGCCGGCATCCATCATCGGGCGGGGCCGCGAGGCCTCATTAATAACCCCGGCTAACCTCGCTGTGAAAGGGAGTCCGCGGGCGCGCACGCGATCGGAGGACTTCATCGGCTTTCCGCGACCTCCCCGGGGAGCGGCCGCCTCCGGAGGGCATTAGCTTCCACTCGGCCGGCTCCCTCCTCTCGGCCGCGCTCCTTTTCTTCCCGGGGGCTTGCTTTTTTTTGGGGGGAGGGGGAGGGGACGCGAGCGCGCGACGATCGAGTCGAATCGGCGTGAAAGGAGCGAGAGGTGAAAAGGGAGACGCGCCCTTGCGGCGGCCCGCGAGGAGAAGGAAAAAACGCGGAAGAATCGTTGGGACGTGCCGGGCCGTGTGGTGCGACGACGCCAAGTGCGCCGCCGGATTACCGGGGGGACGTCGGGCGGCGCTTTTTGCGAGGGCCGCCTCCGACCCCAGGGGATGCGTCGCAGGCCCAACCGAAATTCCATGTGAATCTCCGGAACATCGCTTTTCTTCTGCCCTGACGAGCCGATCGAGCGCTAGTTGTTATTTCCAGCCCGTCTTCCACCGAAGAAAAAAAAGTTTGAATTATGCATTCTTATGTACGCTAGGGGAACTGTCTGCGGGTTGTTATTTCTTTTTGTAAGGGTAGCTCCTTACGATCGAAGATATTCATTCCCTAATGTTCTTTCCTGCGTGACAGTTTACCACGTTCTACCAGTTTCTTATATACGAATTTATTTATTTCAAGTGCACTAGAAGTTGAACCAGTTTCAGACCAGTTGCTCCGCTAGAGGTTATAGGGTAGCTCACTTGTTGACGTCCCACTTTAATTAACGTTTCTTGACGTATTTATTCGTTACATTTTTATCAAAATATGTTGTTGCATCTGTCTCCTGTTTTATTAAAATACTGTTCGATACATTCTTCGAATCACCATAACAGATGAAATAGTACAAATTTAAATTGTAAAATCTGAAATTGTTTTATATTTTTACGCGAGAATCGTAAATTATTATTACCATTCCACGGTAATACGAGTTTTCCATTAAATAAATCAATAAAAAAAAGCCTGAAAATCTTTCGGATGCACCGCCCGAATCCAAGATCGGTTCACCAGAAGCTGACCGGCATGAAGAATTTTCCTAAGGAATGTTTTGGGGTTACATAATCGGTCCCGGCTCAAAGAGGCCGAGTCCCGAATCCCTTTCTTTAGCAAAACAAGTATTTTCTCCCGTTTCATTTCATTAAATCACCGGGATCCTCGTTTGCCCATAAAGCAGGGGATCCCGGGGGCCGATCGCTCGGAGCACCATATCCAAGGGATCGGCGGCGGTGCGCCGAGTTGAAATTAAGGCCCGGCCGAGGGCTCCCGAGAGGTGGTGGGGGGGGGAGGAAGGAAAAATAATCCATTAGGACATATAGGCGGCCGATAAATCGCGCCCGGAGCGCACCGACGGGGCCATACAATGCCGCGAGAAGAAATCCTCCTGGAAGTGGCCGTTGTCGCGCGCGAGGAAAGCCCCCGCCATGACGCGATCAATTTCCAACAATGGCCGCTCGGCCTCCCACCCCTCCACCCCGGCCGAATATATATAAATCTCCATATCTGATGCCCCCGCGGGGGAGGGAGGGGTGGCCGGCTCCTCCTTTCTTCGGCTTCAGGGAACGGGCCCGCGCGCGCATCTCCGGCTCAATGGCGCGGGCAAAGTGATTTCTTGCGCGCTCACACGCGGGGGAAGAAAGCGGCAGCCGGGGGCCCTTTATATATATTGTACGGGGCCGCGGACAGGAGTCCGGGGGAGAGGGGCGCGGGCGGGCGACGCGTGCCGCACTGGCTTATACGGCTCCTCGTCTGACCCTCGAGTCCGCTTTCTTCTTACCCCCTCCCCCCCCCGGCCGCTGCCGGCGGATGAAAAATTATTTCGGAGGACAGGGGACACGGGCCGCGCGCGAGTGCCCCGCTCGATCTCTTTCTGTTTCTGTTGTCGCTGGCCGCGGGGGACATTGCGCGCGATTGTGTCGGCCGGGTGAGAACGAAATCAGATAATTTAGATCGATGCCTTTCGGATGGAATGCATTTGTTTGGAATTAGCGAGCGGCCTAACGCTCATTGTTCCCCGCGGATTTATAATGTGGGACCGGGCGGTTTTTTTCCCCCCCCGGTTAATTTATCGCAGTTTAGATTCGCCGGGGAAGATGTTTACCGGGGGCGGGAGACACCCCGGGAAATTAATTTGCGCCGCGGGACACCTAATATTATCTTGGGCTCTTTCACCTGAAATTACCTCTGAATGCATTCGGAATCCAAGTTGATGCGAAACAATAATGCCCAGATTAGTATTCTTTTTTACACAGCGCGAATATTATGAATGAGACGAGAAGTATAACACCGAGTGAAATATTATCGCTGCCTTTTTTTTTTATCGCGTTTATTTATTTTTGCTCGGGGTCGGGGAGGATTTTGAGTTGGCTCAATTTGTCAGAAAAAATACTTTAAGGTTCTTTTTGTCGAGCGGGTCCTCCTTCAAAGTTCAAAACGCTAATACTCGTAACTTCATTGAAACGCATGGATGATTGTTAAAGTGGCAATGCCCGAGCGCCACGTATATTTGCCGAGAAAACTATTGTCGCAGGTAGACTTACGAAGCATTGTAAAAAATTAACAGGGGAGATGATCGCTTCATTCTCGGGGCATAGTCCCGGTAATACAATAACAATTCTGGAAAAGAAAGAGGGAGGAGGTCCCCGGGGCTACTTAAGGAGGCAATTTCTCAGTCGTTCTCGCGCGATTCTTAATAAATTTATCGCGCTCCTAACGCGTTTCCCTCGCCGGTCCTCGTAAAGAGAGCCAGTCGGGCTACTGAATGGCGAAAAAGTCCATTCAACCCACGATGAATGCTGTAATGTACGAGGGCCGGCCAGGAGGGTCAAAAAAAAAAAAAGGAAGAAGAGAGGGCCCCGGACTCGGGAGACGACTTGAAGTGCGACACGCGCGCCACGATCTGTGCGAGCGATTTTACACGGGGGATCGAGATGGCAGGAGGAGGAGGCGGAGGAGGAAAAGATCGTGCGGGCAGTCGAGGAATCGGTATACGGGGGCCTTTGAAGGATCGAGCCGTCGTGAAATTAGTGCGCTTTTTACATTGTGCCCTTTGTGCCGGTGAATATACATCGGCTGCAGATTCGCCGGGCATTGTGCCCCGCTTTATTGGTGCGAGGTCTGTTTGGAGGATCCGGTGCGGAAGATGCATTTATACACTGCAGCAATTTTCCGCGTTTCGAAAAACCGTGCGGACAGATTTATTACCATGCGTGTAGCGCGCCGCTCTCGATACAGTAGCACAATAAGTTTCATTATTTGCAGTATTGTGCGCGCGTGACATTCACCGTACCGTTAAAATAAGATGTAATGGAGCCTGAACTCGAACGGAGAATTTCAAGATCAAGAATAAATGTAAAATGGGGGGGCTTGGAACTCGCCGGAACAGCTGGATAGATTTCGTTTTTTAATTCATTTGGATCTAGACAGCAGCCGAGTCGAAAAGCAAAAATTTGTTAACTTTTTTACTTCTGTGCGGGAGATATACATGGTTATACAGCTTTTGTGTGCATATTGAATGAAATCAAAAAAAGAACACATAATTTTGAAAACTTTATATATATATTATAAAAGTGTCAAATGTTGTTTCTTTTAATAACTGACCTGAATACATGACACAGATGTAAAAACTTGTAGTAGACAAGTAAAAAATGCGAGTTTTATGCGTTTTTTTCTGAATGTTTATATACGCGAGGTTTTATTTTCCTGAACAAACAGGTGAGAAAGGTGATTGAAAGAATGATATCAGCTGCACGCATCAAAGGCACAGGGGTGCTCAAAATGGTAAAAAGTCATGAAAGTATTTTTTGAAGGCGTGCTCGACAATTCTTTTATTCTGCTGAAGAATCATAAATTTTTTTATTCGAGTTTGAAGACATTTTTTTCGTATCGTACATCCAAGAAATAAATCAAAGAATATGAGGGCTGTATCATTACGTGCTTTCGACCCACCATTCACTCTCCTGTCCCTCCGTGCCGTTTGAACAAAGACCATACGCGTATACGACGGTCTAGATAAAAACGACCTTTGGATGCCGAGTATCGGTGAAACTGCATCGGCCCGTTGAAACGGTTTATGTCCGTTTCCGCGCGCCTATAGCCCGGCGGCAAGGACGAAAGGCAATTGCGCGTCGTTGCCCCGATCAACCGGGCCTCCCCCCCCTGCAACAAAAGCATTATTATCTCCGGCGAAAAAATCTACGCCCTCGAATCGTGAGGCCATATGGCCAGGAGGCCAGCACAGGAACTCGGGCCGTTTATACACATATATCTCTCCCTCGGGATCTCAGCCTGAAAATTATCAAAATACATATACACGTATAGGGTGCGCGGCCTCGAGGATTCCCACGGTGTCCGCCGCCGACGATTCGATGCATCGGTCCGCGCGTCACCGCGGCGTCGCCTGCGACACCGAGCGGGCCGAAGACGCCCCCCCCGGCCGAGGCGCATATAACATCCGAGCGGATCGCGGGCGGCGGCGCGTGCGGAAAGAAAAAAGAGACCTCCGCGCGAGAATGAAAAAAAAAATAATACACATAAAAGGCAGAAGAGAGAAAACGGGCGCGCGAGAGCCGTGAGTGCGTGTGCGTATAGAGGCCGATAGCCATCGCGGGCAGGAACGCGCGGCTTTAGTCACGGGCCGGAGGGCGGGGACAAAGGGGAGGGGGCCGCGCGACACCCCCCGGAGATAGGTCGAGTGGCCCTCGGGGGTGCGCGCGTGCGCCCGGGGGAGAGCCGGGGCCGCGCACGTGCGCGCATTGCGATGCAGGTAACCTCCCCCTACATACACGTCGGCCCCGCCCCTCCCGGCGGACCTCGACACTTGCCCTTTTTTTTTCCCCCCCTCTTTTTATTACCATTACCCTTTTTTTTTTTTTCCTTTCACGCTCTCGGCCCCGGCCTCCTAATGACGCGTAGGGGGCGGCATATACGTACATATAAGTGCGATTTTCCCCGGGAACGAGGGGAAGAAAAAAACCGGCACTTGCTCCCGCCTCCGGGAATCAAGATTCCGCGGACAAAGCGGCCGGCGGCTTCTCCTCGGGCGGCCCCAGGTATACGCGCGCACTTGTGCCGCGGGCGCGCGCGCCGTCTCCCTTCACGCGGAAACTTCCTTTGAGCGCGTGCGCGCGCGCGCCGCGAGGCCGGCCCCCGAATTAAGCCCGGCTTTGTGCCCGCAGGCCCGGGGTCAAGCCCCGCGCGCCGCTCGCCCCGGGGCTATACGTATAAAAGGAAATCCGAAGAATCGTGGATTATTCGTTAGGCGGCAGGCTCGGCTTCTCCCCCCGAAGCGGCCGCGCGCCGCGCACAAGTGAACTCGGCGCAAGGTTTCTCCCGAGGGCCGGTGCTCACCCGCCGGCGTCTCGATGGGCCGCCCCCGGGGGGGGAGTAACAATCGCCCGGCTCCTCGCCCCTGCACTTGTGGCTTATCCATGCAAAAGGGAAGGAGAATGCCGAGGAGGTCGCGCGTCTGGCTGCACCGATTACTCTTGCTCGGGGTCCCTAGGACACAAGGAGCCTGTACCTACACCTCGCCGAATATATAATACTCGGAGTATCCTTGGAATTCATCAAATATCTTTGCGCGGAGCGTGTAAAGGCCCCGTGTGTGTGTGTAGATATATTCGATTGCTCGTACTTATGGCTCGGCGTGCACTCGAGGGATCCGCCCATGGATTTTTTATGCATGCCCGAGAGAGAGAGAGAGAGAGCGCGGCTCCGATTGTTTAGGAGTCCTTGATTTACATAGCGTATCCGAGCTACACGCGGAACAATGTCCCAAGTGCGCGGTTCTATTGATTTTTACCCCGGGCGCCCTTCGATTCTTTCTTCTCTCGTCTTCGACGTTTATGCATTGCGCAGCCCTTTTCACTTTCATTGTTCGGGAGGCTCGTACGCTGGGTTTATCGAGGATAATGATAGAGGAGGTCTTTATATTGATCTTTATGACGACTGAACGTTTTTCGGGGGTTTGATCAGCTCCTTTATACGGCCAAGCGGCCCCGCGGCTTCGACAATCGCGGCATTGTCTTGCAAATCTCGTTAATCCGTAAATACCAACACTCGGGGCTATTTATTGGACATTTGTTTCAAAGCGCGATCACCTCGGCAGAGAAATCATTACGAAACCTTAAGTATTATTGTATCAACGGTTGAGGTGCGTGAATGAAATTTACCTTATCGGCCAAGGATTTGCATGTCTTTTCAACGGCTACCGCCCTGCGCGCCCTTCATTGTCTCGACAATGTATTCAGGCAAACGCAGTATATCAATGATCGCCCCGGGCGAGGATTCTAAAACTGTCTTTATGCCCATATATAGGAGATATTTTCAAACAAACCGACCTACAAAATCTTCGGCGCACAATGCCAACTTTCAAAATAGATCGTTCGCGCCTAATCTCCGAAACTATATCACTCTAAATCCCACTACTTTAACTCCTGCCCGAGTCGAGAAAAATTAAGCCCACGACAAAAGTGCCGGCACTACTTTGCCCGCTTAAAGAATCGCCGTTTCAAAGTCGAAAAAAAAGGGAAGATACGGGGCGACGCGGTAGATCCTGTCCATCGAAAATCCAGCTACCGTGTGTCAGTACATAAACAGTCCCTTATTATTTCAACTCCATTGTGCCTCTCACGCACATTCGTCACCGAGAGACCGGGGCCATATGCGTGCCGCTACGCGTATAATCAGGCGCAGCGACGCCCGCAGGCATAATTCCTTGCCTCCTCTGCAGTGCGGCGCTAAGTCCTCGGCTCATACACAGTCGCTGCAGTGAATTTTTCAGATCTTATGCATTATTAAACAGTTATAGTTGAATTCGTTTGGGGCCGTTTTTAATTCAATTTGTGCATTTGAATTGCTTGAATTGAATTTGTGCAGTAGAAAATGCTACTGCTACGTTACACACGCTACTAATATCTCAAACAAGAAATACATTGTTATTAAGAAATTTTAATTTTTTGTATAAAGCAGCGGTTTTTAAACCTATTTTTATACATATATTAATTTGTGAAAATTTTGACTTTAGTATGAACTTCACCTTAAACCATTTAATCTATTTTCAAAATATTAGATTTGTATAATATTATATTTGTATCGGTTTGGATTAATGAATTATATTCTAAAGCTTTATATGTTTTATTTAAATTATAATATAAAAAAATCTGAAAAAATATCAACATTTTTATTTATTTTTATTATTAATTAAATGTAAAATTGAAAGATTTAGAAATTGGTATTAAACCATTCATCGGCCTAAAATGTTGTTATTTGGTTGTTTTCATTAGGAACTTTGTAATTTTGAAAAATTAATATTTCAGTAAAAAAATTTCTGATAACAGTGCATATCTTCTTACGGCTATTTCTAGTGCAAGTAGAAAATTAATGTAAACCGTGCTTAAGAAAAAAAAACATACACGGACAAATTTAAAAAGCAAAAATGGCAAATTGCATGTTGAATTACTTACACAAAATTGAATTTTATAATTGATTTTCATAATTAATTCTTTATTAGTTTTTATGAATTTAACATAGACAAAATATGCGACTCTCTAGGATATGTAAATTAGATATAAATTTAAAATAATAATTTAATTTAAACCAATACTAATGTTAATTAATATCTAGCAACATCAGTGAGAGTTTTTGAAAAGCACAGTAAAAATTTAACTTTAAGTGTCAAATGACAAAATTAATAGAGGTTTATTAGGTACTTGACTCGGTACTTGATCTAATTTATGTACACATTCCAATACATTAAACATAAATTTTTTATACTACTGTTTATTAATAGTAATAATAATATTCATTATTGATAATTGTGTGCTTATCACTTTTATAATATTTTTCTAAATCTAAATAATACCATCTTATACAGAAAAATACAACAAAGTGATATTTGTTATTCGGCATTGCATTTTATTTGTACTCTAATTATAGTACAGAAAGATTTTTATTGTATTTGCTTTTAAACTATTCTGTAACATTCATAGTTATATTTATACATCGTATACATTGTATTGCATATAAAGCAGCTCGTATTGTAAAATTGATATTATATAATGAAATTACATTATTACCGGAAACACGAGAGGAAATGCTCATAAAGGCAAAATTATTGGTCTTCAGGATCCACGTTGAAAATAGCTGGCAACTGTGTAACGAAAATCCACGACATATTGGCGTTAATCTGGGCTTACGCCGAAGGAAAAGCAATACAAGTTCCTCTGCAGCGTACAATGGCCCGGGCATGCAATCGACAATTAGCAACCATCTGCCTAATTCATCCGCGGGCCCACCTCCGGAACTGCGTGCACGCGTACGCGCAAAGCGTTTCCGACAAACAAGTGATTTCCCCTCTCCCCTCGACTGGCAGTAGTAGGAGCTCAAGGCTCTCTCGCGATCTACAAAAGGTCAGCGAATATAGGCCCCTCTGTGCACGTATAATAGAAGCTGGCACTAGTTGCGCGCACCCTCCTGCCCGTGACCGCCCCACGGGTGCAGGGATCGAAGGTCAGCCACCGTGTCGTAAATACGGGATTCGCGCACATCTGCGCTCCGTGAACTTGATGTAACGACACAAGTGACTATAAAAAGGCATACCCATACGCACACACGGGCACGTAGGCGCATGTGCGCGCGCGCGCGCGCGTCACCGGCCCACGAATGTACGAGCGTGCGCGCGTGTGTATCCAGACGGAGGGGCGGGCCGTATAAACTATACGTACGAGGCTGCACACGCGTGGACTGCGCGCGCATTGGTCGCGCGCACGTGCGCGGGCACGCGTCTCTCGAGCAACAAAGGGCCCGCAGACATGACGGGAGTGCGCCGGGCCTAGATAGAGTAAGTGCGCCCGTGTTAGGGGGTAGATAAATAGAGCAAGAGATAGAGAGAGAGAGAGAGAGAGAGGCCGAGAGGGGGGCGTTGCAAAGAATAAGCGCACGAACTGTACTACCGTGAAAGAGACAAAGAGAATAGACGCGGGGGGGAAAGGTGGCGAGGTCGAAGTGTACTCGGTGTAGTGTAGGCGTAGGTAGAGATCTAGGGTTGGAAAGTGAGTAGGGAGTTGAAATTCTAGGTTGACCTCATTTTTCTCCTATTCTTTTCTTTTAAAACTGGAGAACTTTGTCACTTTCTTCCTGTACAATGTAACGGTACGCCGATCGAATGCGCCACTCGATGCAATGTTCTCCCGCGCTAAATACAAGCGCAAAACACTTTATAAGAAAGATACGATTAATTCGTTTACTGGCGGTTACTTGTTAATTATCTTCACGACTTTTGAAGTACTTATTTTTTTTTTTTTTCGATCATTGGCCCGAGTATAAAGATAAGCGCTGCGAGCAAGCGGCGCAGAAAGCGTCAACGAATTAACTCTTTTCCCACATGACCTCCAAGCGCAAACGGGCTATCAGCGCGAGTTAGGCGGCAGCCAAAAAATTATTAAGATCCTCAAGGCTGCGGCAATGATCCCGTGGCACAATGCGACCGCGAGGCAGGAATGCGCACGAACGGGAGAATAAGTCGCAGGGCCGAACAATAACGGGCGGCCCCCGATCGCCGTCATTCCCCCCTTCTCCGCGCACATAATGCGCCCCGCGGCGGACCCGCGCACACGTGTGCGTGCGCTGGCTGCGCAGGGGGCCCGAAAAGCGTCACCGACCCGCGACGTGCCTCGCGCGCGCAAAGAGGACGGGCAAAAAAAAGCCCGCGCGACAAACATAATCCCGGTGTGTGTATGTATCGGCCGCCCGCGTCCCGGTGCACTTTCCCTACAAAGCGATCTCGGGGAACGACGGCCCCCCCCCCTTGTCCGCGGATATTTCTATTTCCGAATGCGCGGACCGTGGCCTCGAGGGCCCGGCGCGCGGGTTTATATTAGGTGCGCCGGGGTTGCGCGCGCGAGGCCGCCGGTTATGAGCACCGGAAAAGGTACTTTTACGTCCCGGCCCAGGGTGTGCGCGAGCGTCCTTATGTATAACGTTTCTTAGGCTTGTGTGATAATCGAGATAAGCGGCCCGCGGACAAAGGGGGCCTTGTGGCCACCCCGACAGATGGTACCTTGTCTATGCCGAGTGATTTTGTCTATGATTGGAAAGCCGCGGAGAGGTGACGCTAGCTCGCAGCCGATGCGGATAACCTGTGGACTCGAGAGCGTACGGTTGAGAAGAGCCTAACATAATCTAATCGATACTTTGGAAGGGTGTCGATTGAAAAGGCCTTAAGGCTTTGTTATACCTCTCCTGCTTTTAAGGCTGTAAATCTGTTTTGATAATACAATTTCAAATTCAATAAAAATTATGTATTGAAATGCAATCCACGTTACTGCGAGGTTGACGTATCTACGTGCACCAGCGGTGCTTTAAAATGCAGAGCATGTTCCTCATGATACATGTGATAAAACATTGCATTAATTGCTTCTTAAAAATTTGCTTTTTCGTGCAGCCTGTTCAAGGTTGCGTTATGATTTGCCAGTTATTCAACCTGCCAAAATTCGAACGCAGAATTTTACATTGTTCACTAAAAATGATAAAATTCAGTTTGCCTAGGTAGATTAACTCAAGATTAATTCAATAAACAAATTTTTTTCATAGAAATTGATTACAATACTGTTATTTTTTTATGCAATTTACATTTGAAGAATTTTGAAAATATTGGTTTTATCCTATTTTTTTTGCAAGAATTTAAAGCTCTAAGGCAATAGTTATTGCTTACGGGATTGAACTCTCTGAAATCCAAGGCCACCTTGAGTTGTTTACTGCTCCTTATAACTCCGGAATGCCTGGTTCGTCGCACGAATCTTTTGCATTCACTTTCTTTGAATCGAAACAAATGTTTTGTTTGAGAATTGCGATTGCAGTTAAAGAAATAGGTAGAAATTGTTACGAATCACAAAATCACGAAATCACAAAAGAAAATCAATAAACGAAAATAACAATTTATTAATTATTCAAAACCTATTGAGACAGCAACTTATGGCTGAATACTGATTTAAATTTCGAATTTTTTTCAAAATTTTATTAGACATACCACTCATTTAATATCTATAATGCATAAATTTATTATAATTTTAACTAATTAAAAATGAACAAATAAGCGTAGCATTTAAAATAAATTATTTATAAATAAATTATTCAAATGTTTTCCATGAAAACAGAATTTGTTTTTCTTAATTTTTGAACCTATATGAAATAGAATGTTAATTTTTAAAAAATTTTAATTTGTAAACAAATATTTTTCCAAAACATTATTATACTTGTTATCTAAAGTGGTGTATATGTCTCGTGGTGCGAATGTAACTATTCATTTGAGCATAGCTGTACATAATATTTTTTAAAAATATTAGTTAAGGATACAGTAAATTTCAAATTTACACAAGTACAGTTTTATTAAAAAGATTTCATCATTTACTATTGTAAGAAAAAATTTGATATTTTTCTAAAATGACTTAACATTAGCATTATATAACACATAATTGGAGTAATATTCCTTTTTTAGTAATTTATCAAAGCGTTTCATTTAAGTAATCAAAAGCAAAAATATGAAAATTATATGTAAGAATTAATTAAAACTTTTTTTTCCACTATATAAAAAATTCATTGAATAATAACTATGAATAATATTTAATAATTAAACTTGGAACGTTTTCATTTCGTAGTGACAGGTAGATGGCATATTAATTTCATCAAAATTTGTGATCCGAGAGCTACACCCTCTTCAGTCAGTATATGTCAAATCGATACTCCTTCCCTTAAGTATCAAATATAATTCACGAAATTATGCAGTCACCCTTTGCAGTTCAGCTATAAGTTATTACCCGAGGTTATTACCATTTTATCTCGTGGCAAAAGCATTTCAGAGGGTTGGTGCCCATCATATAAGTCGGTAGAAAAAAATTCACAACTGGTTGACACCGTCAAATTTCAGGTGCTCATATGCCTGTAGCAGCAACCACAATTTTCTATGGATACTTGTCATGCAAAGAGATTTTTCAAGATCGGTAATCTCATAATAATGTATATACAGCTAAATAGAGTATGTCAAAATAGCATAAGCTAGTAGAGTCTTATGTAACAGTTACTAAGGTTCTACTGCTTTCATCGTGGCTACCTTAGCGTTTTTACATATCGCATATTTGGTCTCGTAGCCTAATTCACGTTTTCATTTGCTAGCACATGTTATGTCTCTTTCTTTGACGCTCTTTTAAAAAAGATCTGCGAGCCTGTCACTCTTCGATTTATGACACTAATACGCTTTGAAACTATAATTACTTATGAATAACCGTTTAAATATTTAAAAATTAAAAAAAATGAAATAGGACGATTTGGAGAAGTGAATATGTGTAAAAATACTGTCAAAATTTAGAATATATTATAATGTTACATATATTTAGTTTAATAGGTTTGTACAACTAATGAACGTTAAAAAGTGATAAAAGTAGATACAGTTTGATATTTGTAGACGTAACGGCCTGCAAAACTGAAAATAGAAAAAGTCTTATGCAGCTGCTGGAATTCCAGGGTTGAAAAATCTATTCGATATTATGCTGTACACGTGTTTCGAACAATTTCCCAAGTCGCCCCTAGGCTCGCGTCACCAACTCCATCCGTCTTTTAATTACATTTCCATTTTTTTCGTTTGGGGCTCCTTCTCGAGAAACAGAAAGTCGGACCGCGTGCCGTTGATAATTTTAGCTCGCTATGGTATGCGTCTCTTAAAAGCCGAGAGCGGTAAAAAGTGTTGCGAGCCGACTGCATACAGTTGATCTGACACGTCCCCCAATGCCTTTCAAATTTTTCCACCGTGCACGACTCATCATAAAATCTATAAGATTTCACTTCTAGCTTTTTCTAGCTTTTCGGCTTTTCTTTTCTCCCGACTGTCACCCTCGTTTCCTCCTCTAAATCCACGGAAATCACGATTCGTTCCGAGTCCCACGATTTGTTCTCTCATGGCGTCAGGGTAAACACTGTTCGCGTACACGTTATTAACATTATCCGTAAATCTTCATTCTGGACGCAAAGAAATCTTAATATTACACAGCTCGATCACAACAATCATAAAAGTATCTGCATACAGATTGTTTATTAAACGAAGGATGTTAAGTGCAGGTAATGCGTGAAAAGTAGCGCTCGAATGCGCAACAGCCGACTGGTGTTGCAAATGCATATAAACTGGAGAATAACAACGATTGGGCGCGGCAGAAGCGCTCGATTCGTTCAGACTGCCCTAAAAAATGGATAACTAATAGCCGTGCAGGCAGGGGGGATGCTGGAATTAAAGAGTCGGCGGATTTCCCTCGGGCGCCCGCCCCGCACACGGCAAGCGGGGACCTCGACAGGGGATCCGGGGCGCGGAAAGTCTTTGGGAAATCGCGCGGCCAAATAAATCAAGGGGCCCCTCCCAGGGCGGCTCGCACCCAATTTTCCCTCCACACCCTCTCGGGGGGCCCGACTTTTTCAGACCCAAGCCCCGGAAGCTGCCCTTCTCTCTCTCTCTCAGGGGCAGGAGGGGCAGATATAAGGTTCGAGAGAGATAGAGAGAGCGAAAGAGACGGAGGTAGGAGCCCACGCTGTATCCCGTTGCACGCCACCGCCGCCGCCGCGAGTTTTTCACTCGGCCTGCAATCCGGTTAGCCCAGCCGGGAGATTAAAGCTTTCGGGGGGTAGCTGCCGCTGTGGCGCACGTGGAAACCTATACAAATCATTTTCTACTGCGCCGTTATAATGTGAATTCGGGCCCGAGCCCCACTTTATAAGTAGGTCGGCTTACGCGTCCTCTCCCTCTCTCTCTCTCTCTTTCTCTCCTTCTCCCTCCGCCGCTTTTTAATGCAGAGCTGCTCTCGCTTTCTTTCTTTCTTTCTCTGCGCCCGCTCGCTAGCTCGCTCCTTTTTTTTTTTTTATGCCCGGGGTGCTCTTCTTCTCGTTGTCGAGCGGCGCGGATACTGTCACTACCTTTGTGCCTCGGGGCTTTTATGGCGCGATGTTCTACGCGCTCCTCGCTCGCGCCGCCGTCGCCGGTATAAAATTTTATACCGTGGCTTTCTTTTTTTTTTTTTTATTATTCCTTCTTCCCTCTATCTCTTTTCTCCCGCGGGCTCCTCTCGTTTTTTCCCTCCTTGGGCCGCGCCGAGACTCTAGCGCCCTCGCCCTCCTGTCCTCGAGGATTTACCGGCTGCGCACTGTCTTTGTACACCCCGCGGCCCTATGATTATTTTATTATCATTATGCGTTTACGTGAGCGGGGAGATATGGCTGCCGCCCAACCGGGGGTCAAAGGACTCTTATTTTTTTTTTTTTTTTATGGCGCTGTCTGTGACCCGGCCGATTGATGATTGTTTTCGACGCGGACTCGAGGCCTCGCCCGTCCTTTTCCGATGCGTATCGCTCATATGGGGAAACATGTACGCTCGCCGCGTCCCTTTTATGAAATGTATTTATATGCACGTGGATTTTGGGGGCCGGGAGGGATGCCCGCTTTCGTGATTACTCGGCTGGATTAGAAAAACGGCCCCTCCCCCCAATTGAAAAGAAAAGGGCGCCATGTCATCGGCGATCGATAATTTAATCAGCTTGTACATGACTTCTGGGCGCCGCGACCGGCCCCTTATCGGGGCAATCGGCCAGCCGCTGAGGCGATTGGCGCGGCCGCCGCGCTTATCTGCGCCTCGGGTTTTTCACGCGCCATTGTCGAATAATGCCGCGCATTGTGCTCTCCTGGGTGTATATAAGCCCCGCGCACGGCCGATAGGGCGGCTTTACGACGGGGCGCGCCGATCGCAACTTTTTTTTTTATTGTCGCGATCGGCTTATTGAATGCCATTCGTAATTTTCGTTCCCGCGACCCGGCTGCGCGGCATAGGCGACCTCGAGTTTTGTACTCCGCGCATCAGCGGCGTTCGATTGTCTGCAGCGCCTCTCTTTTTATGTCCTTGGGCGATGGTAAAAAAAGTTACGATGCCTTGGGATGTATAATATTGAGGGCTCATAAAGGGAAGAGTAAACTTTTCTATCCGGGAGAACGTGGTATTCCTTTTGTAAATTTTTATTAAATGCCGCGCTTCGATATGCAATTTATAACTAATAAATGCGCATTCAGTTAGATTTTTATGGCGATAGGTGGAGTAAGACGAACGAATAAAGTGCCGTACAGTCGTATCGGCAACGATTCTCATGATTTAGGTAGTACAGACCTCGGGGCTGGCAGTTATTCGTACGACTATTAAGAATAATTGCTTGCTCCTCGTGGGAATTGTTTACATCTTGTAACCCTGCACGTAATACAATTTTCAAATGTTTTATATCCTACAATTTATTGCGGCACAGTTTCTCGCAGCTTCGTGTCAGCTCTCAATATCAGCAGTTGCAATAAAGTTTACAATAAATAATTAAAAACCTGGTTATTTCTCGGATTCTCTGTTGGTGTTTAAATCCGTCTTCCGAAATACGTCGCGATAATCCGCAATTTCCGAGTGGTAGTTTTGCGAACAGTTTTCCGCCCCTACAGGCGACAAACACAATGACTGAAATGAAAAATTGTCTAAGCACATTTTTATACCCTCGCGTGGCAGATTAGCCAGCATAAAAATCCTCGCGACAATCAGTCCTCGTAGGAAGTGGTCGGGGCCAGGTCGAAAGGCTCGTCCACACTGGCGGCCCCAAGAGCGCGGGATCGAAGCAGGTCCTGGAAGAAAAAGGCTGCGGGCCCGGCGAGGCTAGGCGGAACCGGGCGATAGGATATGATAGCTGACGCGAGTGCCGAGTGCCTCTCGGGCTATAATTATAATGGCAGAGAGCAATGAATCAGAGCGGGGCGGTCGTCCTCGGGCGGCCTTCGATTCGGTTGGATTCCTCCGGGGCGTCGCGGGCCGGCCGGGCCCCCGAGAGGCCCGCGCTCTCGGGCATTGTGCCGGGCCCAGGAGGGCATATGGCGCGGGCCGGGCGTGTGCGTGAGTCCCCCCGGGGCCCGTGTGTGCACAGGCGCTCCCCGGCACAATGCGCCCCGCGGACCAGCCACCCCGGCGGCAAAGCCGCTCCTCCTCTCTCTCTCTCTCTCTCTCTCCGGCCGAGGCCCGGCTGGCAACCCGCGCCCCGATTCCCCCGACGCCCGGCCTCTCGGGGGGCGCAGCGCCTCCGCGGGCGTTTAAACCGCCCCGGGAGGCCGGGCCGCGGGGCCCCGTTTATCGATCGGCCGCTCTTTCAGGGTCGCGGCGCACAGGTACGGCGAGGGCAGCGGCGCCTGGGAGGGCCCCGGCTCTCCTCCGTCCGCCTCGTTAGGGAGAGGCCGAGGGCGCGCGGGCCGGGAGGGGAGGGCCGGGTGCAGGCGTCGGCTACCGGCGGGCGGCGCGTGCGGCCCGGCTCCCTCGGGTGCGCGCGCGCGCGCCCCGGCCCGAGGTGCGCAGGCGCGCACGCGACCGCCGCCCCTCCCCGGCCGCGCGCTGAAATTCAAACCGGGGCGCGTGCGCGCGGGCGAGGCGGGGGGGGGAGGCTCGCGCCGGGGCCCGGGCGGCGGGCGCGCTCATTCCGCCGCGGAGGCCACGCGCAGGCACAGCCGAGGAGGAGAGCAGCCGCGGCCCAGCCGCTCCAGGCGCCGGCCGCCATGCGACGAGCCCAGTGAGGATGTCCGCCGTCGGCCTGGTCTACGCCTGCGGGGCCCGCGAGGCCGCCGCGCCCGAGCAGCTGGCGCTCCTGCGCGCCCTCCAGGAGAAGCCGCCCGCCGGCCAGCAGCAGCAGCAGCAGCAGCAACTCCCGCCGTACGACCCCTCGAGGCTGAAGAAGCACGGGAAGAACGGCCAGCCGCCGCCCATCGCCGTGGCCAAGAGGAACGCCCGCGAGCGCAACCGGGTCAAACAGGTGACTCTAGAGACGCGCCCAGTGCTTCCCCGGCGGATGTCCACTCGGGCAGGCCTCCCCTCGGCGATCCGGGCCCGGGCGCCCTGTAAACCGCTGCTCCCCGCGCCGCTTAACTACGCCGGGGTATTTTGGTGATTCAGAGATAAGATGCACGCCGCGACTGACTCACGCGGTTTGCGCCCTTTTTTTTCCCACTGCCGCCGCGCGGTTCGCCGCAACGAGGAGCGAAAATGCCGCTCGTGCTCTTCAAAGGCAAATATTGACGTGCCCGGGGCGTCTTCCTCTCCAATTTGATACAGCTAATTAAAATGAAACACCGCATCTCTTGACTCATCAATTTTGATCCGACCACAGTTTACGGTGCCACTTACTGACATTAATAGCTCTTAATATGATCCCATAAACTTTGAGCTTTATGACGATTACCCGTCTTTTAATTTTTTTTACACAACAAAGAATTTAAGCCTCGCGTGCATTACGGCCGAGCATTTTATAACCTAGGAATATTATTTAGATGATGTAATGCTTGTCAATTCAAAAGGGGTTCACGGCAATAAAGGCCCTCGTTCACCGAGTCAGTGTACAAACATTCGTCGCGCGGAAAATATACTGTAGCCAAACACTTTTAAAACTTAACTTGCCGCGCGGTCATTTAATTTATTAATCTGCTACGACAACTGCTAGCACGAGTACTTCAACTGTACGAAATTCCGGTCCAAGTGGAGTCATCCGTGCCGCCTAACAAAGCCGATTATACGTCTCGCTCCGCGGCGTACAAAGACGTCTTTATTAGCCTTTATTTCCCTTAATAATAACCAACTGGTCGCAGAAGCCCAGGGAAAAAATGTCTAAAGCCCCGCGTCTCGCGGTTGCGTGCCCTAGGTGAACAACGGCTTCGCCACCCTGCGCCAGCACATCCCGAGCCACGTGGCCCAGGGCTACGGCGACCGGGGCAAGAAGCTCTCCAAGGTCGAGACGCTGCGCATGGCGGTCGAGTACATCCACGGGCTGCAGAGGCTCCTCTCGGAGGCCGACGGCCTCGAGTACGAGGGCTCGCGGGCCCAGGTGGCCGCGGCCGACTCCTCGGGGATGATCCCCTCGCCGAGCAACAGCGTCTACTCGAGCAGCACGCACAACGGCTCGGCCGAGGTCCTCTGCCTCGCGGGCTCCGAGCTCGACGAGCCGCACTCGGCCGCGGCGGAGCCGCCCGCCCTCGACGAGGACGCCGACCCGGAGGCCTACTTCCTCGACGAGGACCTCGACGAGGAGGAGGAGCCCAAGGACCGGCCGGCCAAGCGCTTCCGGGAGGAGGACTCGAGGGCCAAGAGCAGGTAGGCAGCCGGCTTTTTTCCCCCTCGCTCCCCTCGCTCGCCCGGATGCGCGCCTCTGCTGACGGGGGCGCGGCTTTCCACATATACATCGGATACGCGGCTCGGATTTTTTGCCAGGCTTTTTTCGGAAAGGCGCGCGCGCGCGCGAGGGGATGTATTGACCCGGGGGTCTTCCGCCTGCACGTCGACCGGTGGATGTGCCGGCCCGGCATCCTTTCTCGTTGAAGCGCACTCCTCACCGAGGACGGAAGGGCGGATTGTATGTCGGCGGGGGCCGGGCTCTATCGGGGCGTGTTCCCTCTTTCAAATCGCCGATACGTGTATATGCGCGAGCTGTCTCGCTTTGCCGTGTGCACCCGACCGGCCAAAAAGACGACGCGATCCCCCTTTTTTTTTTTTATTTTCGGGGGCTGCGGAACTCTGACGGCCGAGGCGGAAGCGCCCTGACAGTTGAATAATTTGGTTCGCAGGCTGGCGGAGAACCAGAACCGCGAGCGCTCGCTCCTGGGAGCGGGGCCGCGGCGCCGGCGCAACTCTCCGGGCGGCCCGTACTACGGCTCGCGGCAGTCGGCCGCCTTCGGCGACGAGGAGAACATCGAGCCCCCGGGCAACCTGCGCACCACCGCCACCACCAACAACAACAACAACAGCTCGACGGCGAACAACAACAACAACAACAACAGCAGCGGGAACGGCGGCTTCCTCTCGAGCTTTTCGCCCATACTCATGCAGACCTCCTCGCCGACGAGCGGCGGCCTGCCGAGCATCAAGCGCGAGCTGCAGCTCCTCGACGAGGAGGAGTCGCGGCGCTCGAGCGAGGAGGAGGCCGGCATCGTCCTCTCGGCCTCCTCGCCCTACCCCGGCGAGATCCTGGTCGAGAGCCCGGGCTCGGGGCGGCTGGTGCCCCTCAAGCTCGAGGAGCACGAGGCCTCGGCCCAGCTGGTCTACGTGAGCGCCGAGGGTCTGCCCGCGGCCACCTACTACAAGCACGACTTCCCCGAGGGGCCCGCCGAGTTCATAGACATGGTCAGCTGGTGGGAGCAGGAGCCCGGGCGGCTGGTCGGCCTGCCGGCCCACCACCACCACCACCACCACCACCACCACCACGTGGGCCAGCACCACCACCAGCCGCACCAAGCGATGGGCGCGGCCCAGCAGAGGCTGACCCACGTCTGACGCCGGCCAGGGACGCACTCGCGACTCTGAGGTGAGCCCCGCTCTATAACCTACTTTACTCTCGTCCCCGGCTTCCCTCTCGGGGGAGAAAAGAAAAAAAAAGGGACATGTGGTCGGTCCGCGGCAAATCCTGCGGCCGGCTGCCGGCCGGCTCGTGTTTGCACTGGCCGCGCGGGGGAAGCGGCCCTGCCGCTATTACGGTCTAGCCGCCCGGGGCTTCTTTTGTTCGGGCCCTCGGAAGTGTGCCATTAGGTGTCGGTGGCAAGGATACCGGAACGAAGTGCGCCGCGACGTCGGCCGTTCCTCTGAAAAGCACAAAAAGGAAGAACTGTAACGATCCTCCCGCCGGAGGCTTCCTTCGGCGGCTTCCCCCGGCTTCGGCAGTGGGCCGGCACGCGTGCTTCACTTTGCCGGTCGGTGCGGGAGCGGAGGAGGCCGCGGGCGGGACCGCGGGACGGCCGTAATTGCGCGGCCGGCCGGCGGCCTGAAGAGGGTCCCCTCCTCTGTCTCGGCGCGTTATCATCCGCCGGCGATAGGATCTGCCGGCCGGCCGGTGCAGCCAGTGCCCCCGACAACAACAGCCGTCCCCAATCAGTCAGCGGGGCACTCGCTCCGCGGACCGCCCGCGAAACAACAACAAAAAAAAGAAAAAAATAACCGAGCGGAACCGGTACGCGGATCGCGCGGAAATCGGTAAAAAAAAAATAAAGCAGGATGCACGCGCGCGTATAAATAGGAAGCCGCGGGCACGTGGCGCCGGACGACCTGCCCGGCGCCACGCGCGTCCTTTTTCCCGCGGGAAAAGCCCGGCGTCTCCGGGAGCGACAGCAGGAGGGCAGCGTGCGCGGCATATGGCCGGCCCTCCCGAGGGCCTCCTCCCGCCATATGGCGCGCTCGCGTGCCGCCGCCGCCGCCTCCGCCTACTCCGCCGAGTCAAGGTCGCGAGTCGGCCCGTGAGACCCGGCGCGGGCCCCCCCTCCGAGGGCCCGAGGAGCCGCCCGCCGGGCTGTCTCCCCCCGGCCGCCGGATAGCGCCTCAATGACGCGCCTCCCGAGGGCCTTCCGATACATATGCACACCTCGCCGCCCGCACTGTCTCTCCTGCCCGAGCCGCTTCTTCGACGGTCTAACATAAGCTCTTTAGCAGGTTCGCAATCTTGTGTGAAAAACCCTGGGCAGGCTGGGTTGTTTATACCTATCGGTCGGCAAGTTGAACAATGTCGCGTGGGATTGACGCAACGACTCGTGGGCTTACATACGCGTGTGGCAGCCGGAGAGAAAAAAAAAAGTACAATCTTTATGCCGCAAGAGCTCGGGGAGCTTTAAAGAAATTCCTCCCAAAGGCTCGCTCGTATTTCAGTCGAGGGCTCCCTTGAAAAACTAACGAAGAGGCTAAATGAGCTCGTTAATTTCCTCGGAGATATCGCGGAACGGCCGGGTCTTAAACGTTTTTATTACGATTCCTTTGAAAAGGAGCCCGGGAGGTTATGCGGAGGCGCGGTTATCCGGGGGGCGATCGCCCGGCGCCGATACCGCCTTTTGTCCCCGGGCGCCCCGGCGACTCCACCCGCAGCGGGCAATTAAAGAAGCCGTATAACTCCGCAAGACGCGCGCCGCGGGCCAAAGCCCCGGGTGTCACGTGCCGGCTTAGGAGGACGCGCCCGCATCTCCCGGTAAGCCGGCCGTAACGGCGCGCTCGGTAATCGGCCCGCTTGCCAAAAGGAAGCGCCGAGGGCCGGCTTCCGCCGGTCCCCGCAGGTTCATTGGCCGGCCGCGAGGCGCCGCGCGAGTTGGTACACACATATATATATATAAGTCATCGAGTTAGCCGGGCGTCTCCGCCGTGACCTCACCAATTGGGCCCACTTAGCGGAGTCCTCCCCCGAGGCTCCCGTTTTCCCGCCGCGCCTTTCCCACGGGGGCGCAGGTAGGAGGCGACCCCCAGGGGGGGGAGGCCACCGCCGGCCGAGGGACGGCGCGTAATCGATCGCCGGCCGAGCGCTTGCGGAAGTCCGATTCCACGTCCGAACCCTCGAGGGTGAAATATCTGTAACCGTCGGGGATGTACGTATATGTATATAGGTGTACACGCAGCGCTCCTGCTCATATGTGTATACATGTACATAGCTTCTCTATTGCCGGCGGCGCTCGCTTCCTCCCGTGGTTTTTGTACCCGTCCGGGGTAATGTATTCGTAGACGGTGCAGGGCTATTGTTGCCGCCGCTCGCGATCGACCTATCAATTATCGATACACGTATATATACGTTTCCCGGCGAACAATGCGGCCCCAACCTTGCACGTGTGAACTCGAGGTGGCTCTCGACTATATGCACTGCTAAAATTGTTGTTCTTTTTACGGCCCACCGGGGGAGCAATATTGGTGCACGTGAGCAAACGGCCCGAGTGCCCATATTAGTATGCGCCGCGCGGCTTATCTCGTTGAATGTACGTATAAGCGTACAATTAAGCGACATATGCAGCCCTTCGGTGGGAAAGTGGAATCGGCGTCATTATATGCGCTTAGGCGGCCGAGTGCGCGCCGCGCGCCTGTTAACGATCTCGCGCGCGATTCGCCTCCCCCCCGAGTTCCGATTGAAGCCGACGTGGGAACGGGGAAAAAATTTGTCCAGGCCCGAGGCGGGATAAATCAATTGGGCGCCGCGCGCCTCCGCGCGCACACGTATACATACATACCCCCGGAGGAAAAATATGACAATTTACATAATGTCCCTTTGACCGGTACAACTGCGACTGCTTGCATAAATAAACCCCGCGGGGCCCATCGGCTCTTGTACGGAAAAAACCAAAAAAAAAAAAAATAAAAAGAAAAAAAAGAACTCTAGCGAAGGAACACGAAATCCTCGTACAGCCGGCCGTACTAAATGGCCGTCGAGCGACATATACTCAATTTCGCGCGCGCCCAGATAAAGAAAGCCAGGGCTGCGTATACTAATAACAAAATAAAAAAAAAAATGTGTCTCCCTCTTTCTGCTTACAGTGCGCTTGACCACGAAGCCAACGACAAAAGTGCAACGGCCACCTCCCGTTATCCGCGCGATCCGCGCCTCGAGATAAGCCCCGCGGCGGGGGCTTGAGGAGGTGGAGGAGAAGCCGGCCGTATCCAGCGCGTATAATACGCGCGGGACGACCGCACGAAAGGGTTGAAGGCGCCCGGCCGGCGACACACACACACACACACACAGGCATATGTGCATGCACTGCCACGAGGGACCAAAAAAAAAAATAAAGGAACAAAAAGAAAGTTACGAGCGCCCGAGCGAATCGAGTATATTCCGGCGTTTACGCCTCGTTCCGCCGGACGTTGCACGGCGACACTGTTTGTACGAGTGCTCGTAACGGTACGCTTACAAGAGCCAGAGAGATGTTCCATTGCCGCATTGGTGATTAGGTACTGCGCGCGCACGTGCCTTACATAGTCGTTGGAACGAACGTAGTGCCTACCTAACTTATTCTTTATTGCGCCGTGCACCACGTGCACCGCCAGTTGTATTATCTCGTTGTGTAATACATAAGGGACTCGATTATTATACAATTTTACCGATTAGGAAGTAAAATATTCTTTAAGAGACTTTACCGGGAGGCTCGTGTAGCTTGGGCATTCTTTTTTATACACTGTATTAGCTGCGTACGTTGTACTTATTTCCGACATATCAACTTTTTATAGCGAGTCGATATTTTATAATTGAAGATTTTCATCTCGATCGCTGTCCTCCAATATACTCTGTTACGCGTGCAGCCATAATGTAGAAACAGAAACAAGGATCGATCTTATTCCATCGTTGTTTTTGCTTCGCCAACGAACCAATCTTCCAATTACGTCCAATACAGTTTCAATTTTAAGAAAGAGACATTTAGAATAATAATCATATAGACCAGTAGACATTGTGGCCTTACAATCTGCCATCTCATTACAAAGCGTCCAACTTTTATATTTTTTTAAACGACGATTACACTTAAATGTCCTGTATTTCTCTGTACTTATAAGACTATTATTTCTTTTATAATAATAGAGAAAGCAAAGTTGTATTATATATTTTTACATTCAGATACTTATACAAGATTCACTCACGATCAAAAGTAAATTCTTACTTAAACTATTTGCGTATACTAAGTGTCGCGTATTCCGTTTACACCGAGTAAACCTTGTAAATATACGTTTAGCCTTTTCGAAATCCAAAAAACAAGATCCTGCAAAGAATAATGAAATTCAGTGATCGCATAATTTATTCCAATCAATGGAATGGTGTTGCCAATTACAAGCCATATGAAAAGTAACATTATTTGTTAATAGACTAGTCCTGTAAGGAGTCGATATTCAAACCACTTAGGATACTTTAAACCGGTACTTTAAAGTAGTATGATATGTACAAATTGTCGAATTCCAGTGGTTATGGAAAGTTGTGAAAGGATTGCCATTCGTAAATCTCTGAAGAAAAAATGATTATGGAGCAATAAAAAGATAAATGTTACGAGGGTTGTCGTTCGTTTGGATGACTAATCGCACAATTTCCAGGATGAAAGTTGTTAGCTGGATAATAAAAGAGCGTATTTTTTATACATTTATACATTCTAAGGATGCATTTATTGTTCGACGATAAGTGATGAGCGCTTTCCAATGATTTTCTCACTTTAGACATAAGCTTTGTATCATATTAGTGCCTTTGAGGAATCAAAATGATAAGTTTTTGTATTAAAATATTTTACCGTTTGATATTTTATATACGAAGAATATTTAAAATAAACAATCAGTATTTATAATTGTTGATTTTCTTATTACCAATCCTCAAGCTTATAAAATTATGGATCTTTACGGACTTAAAGATTGTTTTCAATCTATACAAATAATCAAAATTGACCATGCTACTTATTATTAAAATCAATTCATTACATCTTATACATTAGACAATTTAATGAATAACTTATTCCGACTTTACCCATTCGTCATCGTACACGTCAGTTGGTAATCGCAAATTCTGTTCCCATTATTCCGGCGGGTTTCCATTATTGTTAAGAAATAGAGAGGACATAGATTTACATTATATAAATATAATGCAAAACACTCAATTGAGCTAACATTTTACTTTTGACAAGTCATGACAATGTGTGCACGCAAAACGATACACCGGCGATTTGAAATTCAAGGCTGCGAAACGCTTGAGCGCTCAGGTGAGTTACAAACCGCTCCGGTGTGATGCAATAATAATCGATGACGGGGGCGAGCGAGGGGGCCGTTGGTTAGCTCACTCCTTTCCCGAGCGGGGGTTGCACCCCGATTTCCTGGGCCCTCCCCAGGGGGGCGCGGAGCGCACGTCACTTCCGCCGGACGCGCGAGCCTGGGGGTTACGCACCTCGCCCCACTCCCACGCCGTTAATTTACGAGGTCGGCCTGCGTTTTTTCTCCCCCGCTTTGTTTTTCTTTTTTGCGCCTAATTGGACGGGGATAATCATCCGCGGGGCTCTTTTTTCACCCTGGTGCTCCGGCTCGAGTTTCGACCGTTAGGGATTAACGTTGGAGGTGGGGCCCTGCTGGCAGCTCCGGGGAATATATCGTTATTCGGGAAGTTATCTGGGCGGCTGCTAGTCGATAAATGGATTTTTCCACGGACTTCAAAATTAGGTTTAATGGGAATTTTTCCCGATTGTAGCTGCTTTTGTTTTGAGAAATTCTATGGTTTTCTCATTTTAGCGGTCAAGCAAAACAAAACCCTACAAATCGTATAAAAAAAATTCAGATAATGCCGCAACGAAGGTTGATTAGTATTAAGCAAATATTATTATTGAAAAATCTTCATATTCGTTCGTGCACTATTATACATGAAAATAAACATTCCGTTTTGTACTAAAAATATTGCTCATCTAAATTTGAAACTATTTACTCAACAGCAAAATAGATCCTCTAGATTAACTACTATTTCTAATTCAAATTATAATTAAAAAAAGATAAATATTTTGTAAGTTCAATAATACTTTTATATTAATTATACTTTTTATATCGTAACATTGATGTTAATACAATACATAAAGATAAAATTTGATTAACTTAAATACGGTCGATTCAAGAATATAAAAGTATTTTACGATGCATTTGCACAAATTCATCAATAAAATACCGATATTATGGTGCTAGATTATAATATTTAAATAAAACAGTATAGATTGACATTTTTAATTTGGTCACTGCGTTATTTGTATTCAAATTATTGCTTTTGTCGATTGGCAAGTGTCATATTAATGTCAAAGTTTTATTATTATTATCGTAATATCATTTATCAATTAACGTATTAACATTGAACTATTATTAAACTTTAGTTTCAATGAATGAATATTATTTAATGTTTTTTAGTGTAACTGAAGAATTTTTGATTTTTACATAATATAAAATTCGAATTTTATAGATATGTTAATTTTCATTACCTGAAAGTGTAACTTTCCCAATGTGTAGACATGAACGCAAGTTTCTATCAACACGTCTAGTTGCTTCCTTGTTCTTCAGCATACGTAAACATCAAGTTACCAAGCATTTGCGATGCAAAACGTTTGCCTCGAGCCGATGATAAGGTCAATGTATAAACGAATTGAAATATGTAGAATACTTTTTGTTAATTTAATTGTATTTGTTATAAAACTCCCCTCCTTCGGTGCCAGGGCTGTCAGTTACGCATCGGTCGTCGTATCACACTTGTGCTTAAATAATTTCAGTAGTAAATATTTGTCTAAAATTTTATTTTATTAATTATGTTTAAAATAGAAAAGTTTGCAAACTATATTGTGCTTGTTTTAAATCAGTGAATTATGCCAGACTTCTTTATAGAATTCAGGGAGTAAAATGTTATTAACGTACTTTGTTTAGTTCCAACTTAACATTTTTCATAACTTCAATTTGATTAAGATATTATATTATGTTAGAACAAAATTCTTGTACTATATACTGTGATAACTGTAAAGTAATAACTTTTACGACGCCCATCAATCCAAAGAATTTTGGAAATATTTTTAGCAACATCTAATAAATCGAACCGATTACACATTCAATAATCATAATTAAATCTTAATGGCTTGCAATTAGTTACTTTATAAATAATATTTAACATATTAATCGTTAATTTTAAAATCCTTTTTAACTCATTCTAGTTTGTCATTATAGAATCTATAGTTTTTAGCTTGTCTAAAGCTTATCATTGACAAATTAATAGATCCTGTTTTAATGAATTATTTATTTAATATTTGTCGATAAAATTTAATATAAAAATTGATTGTAATTAATGTCGTGTTAAACGTATCATGTTAAATGTTATATTTATTTTTTAAATAAAAATAAATTCTCATAATTATTATTTTTAGAACGTAATTAAAACATTGGGTCACAATAGATTTTGTACAGACTAACGGTAAAGCGTTCATAGTCACTATAGAAAACTTGCAATATGGAAGATATTCCTATGAGCAGCTCATACTTGCCTTCAGTGGTTTTCTGGCCATTGATTCTAACAGTAGCGGCATTGACCGCGGCTTATTATTACTTTGAAACTTCGCACCTCGTTAAATTAGGCAACAAGATTCCAGGTATCGACAGTTGAATTAAACATTTTTGACAATGATAATACGTTTTATTTGTTTTATTATAAAAAAAATTTATTTTAAAGTATTCACTTTTTTTTAAATAAATTTTTTGTAAATATCTAGAAGAATATAATTTTATTATGAAAATAGTAAAACATATTGATATTATCTTGTAATTTAAGGACCAAAGACTGTTCCATTTTTTGGTAATGCTTTTATCGCATTAGGAGTTAAGCCAAAAGATATTCTGACGGAAGCTTTAAAATATGATGTCTATGGCAATGTTGTCAGAGCTTTTCTCGGGACAAAATTAATAGTCTTCATATTTGATCCCCGCGATGTCGAGATAATTCTTAGTAGTCACGTTCACATTGATAAATCACCAGAATACAGGTAATTTAAAACCTTCAAAATGCACGATGTATTTATCTTTAAATTACCAAAAAATACGTTTTAATAGAGAAAAATATGTAGTTGAATTTAATTATAAATATTACAATGTAATTGCAAACTATTAGTTATTTTTTAAATGCTGTATAAGTATGGAATCAGATTTTTCAAGCCCTGGTTAGGCGATGGCCTGCTGATAAGTACGGGAGAAAAATGGTACACTCACAGAAAAATCATTGCGCCGACCTTTCACCTCAATGTCCTGAAATCCTTTGTGCCACTATTTTACGAGAACAGCATGGAATTAGTGGAAAGGCTTAAGAAAGAAATAGGAAAAGAATTCGACTGTCATGATTACATGTCCGGAATCACAGTTGACATTCTTTTAGAGACTGCTATGGGTGTTCGTGGTACACAAAAGGAAAAGTGTAGCTTCGATTATGCAAAAGCTGTTATGGAGTTAGTAGAAATTTTTCTAGAATTATTTTTGATTCTAACTCGTGATGTATGACTAATACTATATTTTTGGATATCGTACACAGCTTATGCAATATAATTCATCAGAGGCAGTACAATATTTTATTAAGATTGGACATGTTATTTCAATTCTCGTCCTATGCTAAGCTGCAACAAAAACTCCTTAACACTATACATAGTCTCACTTCACGCGTTATTAAGAAACGTAAAAGCGAATATAGAGACAATTCAAATTCACCTATTGTAAAGTCAATCTTAAATGAGTTTAAAAAGCAAGCAATGAATAAAAGTGATGCTCCGCAAGTTTCAAGTATGCGATATGTTAGGGATGATCTTGACGAGATCGATGAAAATGATGTTGGTAAGATTATTCTGGTACTATTTGTAACTTTTACCTTTGTATAAAGTTGTATAATTATGAATTGATGTTTATACAGGCGAAAAAAGAAGACTTGCATTTTTAGATCTGATGCTAGAATTGAGAAAAAATGGCGAACAGATGACTGATGAAGAAATCAAGGAAGAAGTTGACACTATTATGTTTGAGGTCACAAATATTTTTACTTTCAAACGATTTTTATACTCGTTGACGTTTGAACGTTATTACAAAATCAAATTTTTTTAATTGTAATTGGATTAATACATGAAAAATATTTTTTATACATTATAGGGTCATGATACAACAGCGTCTGGATCGAGTTTCGTGCTGTGCATACTGGGAATACATCAAGACGTGCAGGTATTTGGTTTCAATGTTACATACTCATCTTACACAAATGCATATTATTACTCTTTTAACGTGTTTAAGAAAGCAATTATATCTTTTCGGTCTTTTGGGTCTTTGATAGAAACAGGCATTTTTGATCCTGGTGCTGTTTTCTGTGGATTCTCCAAATATTTATCCATTGTAGGTTCATTCCAAGTGAGTCCCCTAGTTGCTACCGAATATATTTTTTATAACGATTATAATTATAATGAAGTCAAACATATATTATATTTCATAAATTATGAGGGAATTTATAAAAAATATTATTTGCATATTTCAATTCAATATTAAAAAACAATTGATATAATACGTAGTCTGAAGTACCTTTCATTTTACATGTACATGTTTTTCCCATTATGCCAAATAGGTTAGAACTGGATTTAGCGGGCTCTCCTACTTTGGAAGTATGACAGCCCGAACATAATTCTTTAAAAAGTTGCTTCCCTTTTGCTGCATCTCCCATTGTTAATGATTATTTATTCAAAGACTTGTAATTTTTAATAAAGATTAATTTCGATTTTTTATTTACATAAATTACATAATGAATAACAAATGCCAACAACCATTAATATTTCAAAGTCAAAGCATCAACTGTAAACTATATTTTTAATGTTAAAGGAATAAACGGAATATTTTAAAATAAGTCTTATCCTGCAAAGCTTTAGATACAAAATTATTAATTCTTATATATAAATAAACGATAATATAAAAATTAAAATGTCAATTTAAAATTTAAATTTATTTTAAATGCAGTTAATGTTAGTAATTCATTGATTTTTATTTATTTAACGAAATTTTAGTGACTGTAATAGTGTAATATAGACCTTTGCATTTTGTGCGGTTTAATACAGTAATTTGAAGATTTGAAGAAATGATTTTTTATTTATCCCAAAAGTAAATTAATGCTTTCATTTAATAGCATTAATATTAATATATTCAAGAATTTTATCGAGTTTTTTATCATATTTTGACCGATTCATTTATAATTTATTTTAGAATAAAGTAATGGAAGAGCTTAACGACATATTTCACGGCTCTAATAGACCGTGCACTTTTCAAGATACGGTGGAAATGAAATATCTTGAAAGGGTTATTTTAGAAACTCTACGACTTTTTCCACCTGTTCCTGCTATCGCAAGGTTGCTTAAACAAGACGTGAAATTGGGTCAGTTAAAAACATTGTTTATAAAAAATTAGATAGTAATTCTAATAATTTTATGCTAAATTTTAATTAAATAAGAAATAACACGATGAAATTATAAAAAGATGGAGTTAACCAAATAATGTAATCCTTTAATTATTTTTAAATATTATTTTACAAAAGATTTGAATTAATTTTATCTTTTAAAAACACGTTATTAATAAATGATAATATTTTTTTGGATTGATTAATTATTTTATTTAATTTTTAGCTTCTGGTGATTATGTTTTACCAGCTGGCTGCACTGTTGTTATTCCTCAATTTAAGATACATCGATTAAAAGAATATTATCCGAATCCTGAAGTATTTGATCCTGACAATTTCTTACCGGAAAAAACTCAGGATAGACATTACTATTCTTTTATTCCATTTAGTGCTGGACCAAGGTTTGTTTAAAATTATTATTTAATCAGAAAAATATCAGTTTTTAAAATAACTAATTAATTTTTATTCGATTTTAAGATCTTGCGTTGGTCGAAAATATGCAATGTTGAAACTCAAGGTCTTATTGTCAACAATTTTACGAAATTATAAAATTATCTCAGATATTACTGAAAAGGACTTCCAACTGCAAGTAGATATTATTCTGAAGAGATCTGACGGATTTAGAATAAAAATCGAGCCTCGAAACCCAACTGTACTCATTTGATAAAATAACAAAATGCATTACTTTTATTATTATAATAAGAATTTAAGAAATAAAACTAGGAAAATAATAATTTTAAACTGGTGAGGGATAGAAGGAGGTCAGTAGGTATAAAGTAGCATACAAAATACTTTATCGTATAACTGAAAAAACTTTTGTAATAGTTTTAAAAACAATGACAAATTCTGGAAAAAGCAGCCAAGATGCTTGATTTTTCGTACGAGTGAAAAATATTTTATTCGTCATTTCAGAAAATTACCAACAATAAATAAATTATATACATACATATATACTATCTAAAATAGTAAAATTTAGAATTGACACTTACTCTACAGGCAAAACACAAAAGAGTATCTCTCTAATAAAATTTAATAATAGTAAGTCAACACGTATATAAATTTATGGCGGCGAAACCACTTTCACACATTTTTCGATCACTGCAGTTTTCCTTCACTTTTTATTGCTAGTCTGATTAATTTAGTTACTACGTAACACTTTTTCGTTTCTTCTTATTCATCACAATTTCCATTGCCCACGGTACAATGAATAAGGCGTTCATTACTAAAAGTACAATTTGGCACACGACAAAGCTGTCAGTCCAGTCTTTTACGAGACCTAAATAAGACAATTTTCGATATTATTATTAGCTTTGATTGCTAAAACATTAATATACAAAAAAATTTAATTAGTCAAGTGCAATGATTGTGCAGATTAGTCACACGAAAATAAATGTTAATTTTATAAATATAGTTTGTGTAAGATCATATAATTGAATAATAATTATATTATAATTGTTACGTAAATAAAGTAATTTTTAATTAATAATGTGACAATTGATATTTAATTAAGGATAAAAATAATATACATTTTTTCTTAACAATTCACATGTTATAATGTAATTTGGAAAATCTTTTATAACAGCTTAAGCATTTATAACTATAGTTAATAATATTTTATTAATACTACAATTATTGTTACATTATTGTTAACTATTAACATTAAACAGTGAATTCAGTCATGGGGAAATTATAGTGTAAACAGTATTTACCGACGAAAGGTCCGAAGATAACCGATATAACGCCACTGACGATGGCGTAGACCCCGTAAGCGGCGGCAAACTGATCGACACTGATGTCCTCAACGACAACAAGCGGCTGGGGCACCAGCAGCCACGAGCGCGCAGCACCGATCGCAGCCACCATTATTATTGTTCCCGTGAGCGTGTCCTCGAGATACAGATAGCCTACGCACGTACACATTCGCATGAGTAGGAGATAGATGGCAGTGTGTCAAGCTGTGCTTGACACGGATCAAAACGAGTCAGTTTATCAAATGCTCGATGCATGATTATATAGTTCTCGTGTATTCATGAACTACAAAATAAATCTTCAATCGTATTCTCTTTTAGTTTTTGAATTCAAATACTCCACAACAATTTAAAATTTATAACAAATATCGATTCGAGTTTATAAATGACAATTGAAAATAGAATTATTAAATATAAATACACGGAGAGAGACGTATAATATAGTAATTTCCTTATACCGGCTTCAGTATATCTTAAAGGAAGTATAGGTCCATTTGATAGGACTCATTTCCTAATTTTTAAAAACAAATTACTTAACATCTATAATAATTACAAGTAGCCAGCTTATCTCTATCTTAAAGGCATAGGCAAGATCATAGAACCGATTTTGTGGAGTTATTCATTTAAGCGATTTGAAATAAATTTCAGAAACGTTAGAATAAATTAAAAATTTTTATGTACACCTTTTACGCGAGCAACATGTTTAGACGTGCAGGTAAAACATACCGAGTTTGGCGAGGGTCATGCCGATCATAGCATAAAAGAAGATGGACTTAGGCTTGGCATCGACGAATATCGTGAAGGCCGCAAGGCCGATCCGCGAGACAAGCTCTGCGCTCGCGGAGACGGTGATGACAAGGGCCGCGTCGGCTTTCGTGAAGCCCCTGCTTATCATCATGAGCGGGAGGAAGGCCGCAAAGGTGAAGTCGCTCGTGAACACGAAGCTGACGCCCAGGCACATGTTCAGGAACGGCCGGTTTTTAAGTAACGAGAAGTCGATCAGGCTGTCCAACAGGCGGCTCCTCCTGTACGGCAAGAGATCGCGCGCGTCCAGCATTAAAACCGCTCGACTGCCGCGTTGACCCGGGGCCCGCGTGCACGCTCACCTGATCCTCTGGGACTTGCGCTTCTGGGGGACGACCTCGGTGCCGTCTTCCGGCGCCCCGTCGGCGCTGCTCTCGGGCTCGTCCTCCTTGATGGCCACGGGCGGCTGGGCCCGCTGCAGCTGGAGGACGACGTTGCTGAGGCTCTCGGTGCCCGGCTGGACCCGCAGGTTCGTCAGGCTCGAGGAGGTGAAGCCCGCTATGAGGGCGGTGCGCCGGGTCCGCGGCCACTCGGGCCACCCGCTCACGAGCAGAGACTTGCTGCGGCCCCGGTAAGCGCCCGCCTCCACATCCGAAACTGAAGCAACCCTTACTTCAGGCGTCTTTGGACAAGTGACAATTTCAACTGGGATCCTCTCGGTCTCGTCTCCAGCGCGGGGAGACCCCGATCATGCCTCGGCCTCGCCCTCTAACGTCTCAACGGCCTAATTTCCGATACTCGCGCCTAGATTGCCCGTTACGTCTACGGATCTTTTTCGTTTTAAATTGCGTACAAAAAAGTCAATATTCATCCGATATCAATGAGTTGACCAAGAATTTATTAAGAAACTGCGATATCTTTTTCTCAAATCATTAACAATCGATATCCAAACATTTTTTTATAAGCGTTATGAGAACAAACAATAATCACCATTTCTGGACTCTTGTTAGAGTCTTCGTCTTGTAAACTTCTGCAACTAATCCACTTCTCCCCCTTTTTTAAGGTATCGATTTCTCTAGGCGTTGGAACGGTATTTGCAGGCATTAGTGGCTTTTTACATTCATCCAAGGGTAATTCGCCCTTAGATCGATTTGTTTTTTTGAGTTTTGCCTTCCAACTCGAAGGTGGTCGCATTAAAGCCATTGCTGTGATGCAATGAAAACTTAAAGCTCCTGTAATTGCAGCGGTACCTACAACACAGATTTTGAGGCTTGAAATATTGTAATTAAAAAAAACGTTCAAACAACTCAAACGAAACTGTGATAAGGAATTATCATAACAAGCTCTTGATCTTTGCGATAAAATATCGAATGTCTAAAACTGTTCAAATCACTTACCTCTAAAACCATATTCTTCCATCATAAGCTCAATGCCGATCGGATAAACAATTCCACCCAGACCCGCAATCACTTGTGAAATGCCCATTACCTAAATAAAATATAGAGTATTTTCGTATTATTATTACTGAATGTAAAATAATATTATTTTAGAATTCCTTTAAATTTACCTTATTATATATATGTATTTTTTAACCTTGTAATTCATAATTTAGTTCTAATTATAGAACGATACGATTACAAAGAATAATTTAAGTATAATTTAAGCAGAATTGTAAATGTTTGTTATTTAATTTATTAATATTACCATCGACCTCTTCTTATCGAAGTAGGCATTAAAATTGGTATTGCATATCGTAAAAATTAGTCCTAATCCGATGCCTTGAAGAAAGGAAAGCACAGACATTTCTATTACATGGTGCACAAACGCCATCATAACATTTGGCACAGTAAACAGTATGGCACCAATTATACCGACAGATCTCATCGAGAATTGTTTCAGTAGTGGATTTGTCACCAGCCCTAAGTTAATGAAGGATATTAATTAGCATCAATGTTTATCAATACATAAATACATAAAACGCATAGAGATTTTATTTATACCATATATTAATAAATAACTGTTAATGAATAAGCTAATCAAACTAAATTAAATAGATTTTAGGATTATCTAAGAAATTTATGATTGCAATTAAATGCAGATATCCAATGATTAATGAATCGAAGAAATACATTTTAAACAGTGATTATCTTATAATTTAGATATGTTTACAAAATTTATCGTATATTGATACAAGATGACTGTCCTGCACAAGCTAATTATAAAAATTAGTTTTCTAAAATGAAATACGTTTTGCAAATGTCTATTTTTGCAAAAATGGTGTGTTGCATTCTTGTTGGAACTTTGCTATTTAGACAAGCATTATATGTATTAAATTGGCTTTGCTAAAACGATGTCTTTTAAGCTTACGCTGTTAAACCGTCATATATTTTTCTTTTTTCACAACATGTTAGACTGTAATAAATACGTGTAAGTAGCAGTCAGTCAATAAGTCAACATAATTTAGTTTACTTGTCTTTAGCGATAGAGGGTCGGCATGAACAACTAGATAAGATAGGTGCGTACCTACTGATTTAGAACAAATAGCGGTCGCGTAACATGTAAAATATCTTGGTCGAGATCTTATGCATCATACTCCGATATCTATATTAGAATGATAAGTGGAAAATTTAGACATTACCATGAAAAGCGCACTTTGAATAGAATAAAAACGATATATTAACACTAGGAATTCTTAAACTATTTTAAATAATAAAAAAGCATCTAATTACAAATTTTCGTAAAATATGCGTAATTTTTGTATTTTATTAAGTATTGAATTCTTTCAAAACTATTTTATACATTTGATAGGCGTATTTAAAAAGACAATTTTCAAGAAGTTTTCTTTTAATTTATGTTCCAATATATACATATACAGATATATTAATGGAAATGGCACATAACGCAATAGAAAAATTGTTTTAGAATATTTTCGTGGTTATACGAAAAGTTATCACGATATCAGGTAAATTATTACAGGTACTCGAGCATCTTCTTTAAATACAGATGGAGAAAAATGATTTTTAAATAGTTTGCAGATCAAATAATCATCTCGTATATCACGCAATCAATATTTTCAATCTAATTTCAAGCTTCTGTTTAAAATTTATTACACTTACACTATATTTGGTTAGTAATATTGATTATGTTAGATGGTAAACAAGAAACACTCTGAATAAGTCGTAAAAACAATTTTTTTCATAACCATATAAAAATTATGATCATTTTAAACATATTTTTGATTTTGAATAAAAATTATTACACACAGTATAATTTTTAATATAATATATGACAATTTGTGTCATTTAGCGATTATGTCCTTGGTTTACTATTTGATACAGGAAAATTTCGAATTCTATCTTTCTAAATCTTTAGTGAATTTATTCAATTAAAAATTCTGCAAGCATTTATACTCTACAAATAATTAGTCGTAGTTTGGCCTACATAAATATATTTACTAAAATATTTCATTTATTATTTTATTTATATTAAAATTTATCTGGGTGAGGAGACAAAAGTTATAACGAGCATATTATATGAAAAATAACTTAGACTTCATTTAATATATTGGATTTTTCGTAAGAGTTTTTCACTCTGCCAAATACTTACCCGCTAGTGAGTAACTTATATTGAAAAGTGAGTTTAACATCGTTGTTACTGAACCAGCTTGATGAGTCGATTCCAAAAAATCTCCAAAAATAATTGTAAAAGAGGCATTTGGTCCAGTCGTCGTTATCTGTTAAAGAAACACTTAAAATATAGTATGTTCATCGTGCAGACATAATTACCCTAATCAAGCGACACGCGCTCTTTATCTTCATTATTTAAATTTTTTTGTTTGAAATGTAATGGTCCAAGTTAATAGGTCGTTTTAAATATTTCTTTTTTGATAAGTAAACACGAGTTAATCATCGTTACATGTCTGCGCGTTACATAGACCGAACGAGCTACAAAATCTACGTGCACCAGTGATCTCAGGTAAGGCAATGGAAAATTTAAGTGTCGTCGAAAGCGCAGGTATGGCCCAACGAAGGTGGCGAGGTAAGGTCGAGAAGAAAAGGGGACTTACGCAGGTGAGTATGAAGCCGAGGGTGACCATCCAGCCCCAGCCACCATCGGGGGCCTCGTACTCTGTGGCGGAGGCCTCGGTGGCCGCCTCCTCGCCATCCTCGCTGCCCGCCTGCGGCGCCTCCTCGCGGCTCCTCGCGGGCGGCACCTGGGAGCCGCTCCGCTCCTCGCCCGGCTTCTCCGCCAGCTTGAAGCCATTCTTCAGACTCTTCTTCAGGACCATCCTGGCGGCCGCATTAAAGGCGGTGGGAGGGGCCGGGGGCTGCACGCGTGCCAACTATCCCGGCGTCTGCTGCGGGCGCCGCGGGGAAATCTTGAGCCGCGCGGGCGACGCGCCGGCCAGTCACTCGATTCGGTGGATGCGTGAGCCCTGTCGGTGACCCCTGAGCTCGTCATTTATTTCTGTCTTTTTAATCGGGAGCCGCGGGGAAGGCGCAAGATAGTTTCGCGTTTTTTAGAATCCGGTCGAGCGGGCGCGAAACGGAAGCTTATCCGAGCGATTGTTTGGACTCGGGGGGCTGCCTCGGCTATAAAAGCGTCTTAATAACAATATATTTCTCCCTTTGTTTTTCTTTTGCTTCAATCAATTGCTTGAAAAGTGTAACAACTGTGCATTGAGATAATGCTGTGTTGAATCCGCGTCAATGACTTCATTTCCAATGCGAAATTTAATAAAACGTAATGGCAATGGATTGGATGATTGTACTTATAAGGATTGGATGATTAACATTATCACTGCTGCACACTGGTTGCAAGTAGGAAATTTCTTTTTATTATACAATTAAGCAAGTCAATTGAGCCAACCAGTTGTTCTTGAATTTAATATTAAGAATTAATACGACTATTTTGTACAACGAAGGCGAAAAGGTTGACGAGCGCGGTAATCGACCTAATTTGCAAGTGGCAAAAGAACCGATTTGGCGAACACAATTATCGAATGCTCTCTAATTGTGGGGGCCAGCACGAAGCCGGTCCGCGATTCCACGCGCAATCGGAAAAGCTCGGAGAGAGGCGGGCCGAGCCGAGCCTTGACCGGGGCACCGGGTGCAGGGCGATAAGACCCGGCAGAGGGTCGGCCGGCGGACTTTCCCACCCTCGGAGCGCGGCGTGCAAATAGGAGTGTGCAGGAGAGATTACCGAGGCTTCCGGTGCGGCAATTGCGGCGGGGTCCAGGCTGGGCCCCTCCACCTCTGCGGATCCGGCGGGCGAGCGGCGGCGTCGGCGGCGGCTGCGGCGGCGAGCGGGCTGGGCTCGGGTCTTTGGCGCATTCGCGGTGGGCGGCGTCCTAGGGCCGGAGGCTGGAGTCCGCGCGGCGGTCCGCGAGCGGGAGGCAAGGCGGAGCGGGAGAGGCTGTGGCTCTCGGCCCCGGGTCGCCTGGGCCCGGCGCTAATCGCGGAAGGCGTTCTTCGGGCGAGCGTGCGGCGGAGCTAACTGAACGGCGGCCGGGCGGCCGGCCCGCGGCATCTCTCCCCCCGGAGCCCGGCTCCCTGTTTACCTTTCGGCGAAGTCGCCCGCCGCGCGCCGAATCTCGCCCAGGTGCAACCCCCGCCCGCGGCCCCGCTTATCGGTGGCCCCGCCGCGGCCGCTTCCGCGGCGGCTCCTTTTCCGAGCGGCCCCGGGGGCCATAAAACCGCTTCCCGGCTCTGCGCCGCCGCCGCCGCCGCCGCCGCCGCCGCCGACGGCCTGATACCGCTCTTAGCGGCCCGCCGCGTCACAAGTCAAACACCGGGCCGCCGCGGGCCGCGGGCGCGATTCCGCGGAAAAAACCGCCTGTCACCCAGATGATAATTCTACAATCTTCCTCGATCGCATAATCTGCGAGCAAGGCAATCTAAACAATCGTTTCGCTTCAAAGATATCGCTCGGCAAACAGGCCCGCGGTACACATCGTTTCATTCGACTCCTCGATCAACGAGGAAATACGTCGCTCAAGGGTCCATTGCCTCGTCACGCGTCGCTCGCTGGTCGGAGCTTTCCCTAGCATCACCGATCCTTATCTCTCGAGACGCAGCATCAGCTTTTTATACTTGGCTAGACGAGAGGTTGATACCCCAGTAGCTACTTACTATTTCGCAATCTCCTGCTCTTTGTTAATTACTACCGTTTAACGCGCAGCAATACCGAGTATAAATATGTTAATCTGAAAAGTCCCAATAATTAGATGCAGGTCTATGACAAAAATCGAAATTATGGCATCTTTCCTCTCTTGTGCCAATGGTAAGAATCCGATTGAAAGCTCATCTGTTTTTTCATGGTGTGACTTTGTTCACGGTACAGGCGCTGTTAGTAATTTGATTGAGCAAAATAGAGCAAATGCGAGGGCAGCGGCCGCTCGAACCCACAACACAGCCCGATGCGGATCTAACCAGAGCACACATCGTTGAAATTGCAATACAGTTTTCAAAATGTATCGTTAACTTGTAATGTTCTGTGCCACTAGCGTTTGAAACACTTACCCGAATCCAAGTAAAGTCAATAATAAAAATGTAAAATTTTAGGCGCTACGCTATTGCCTCAAGCTCGCAGTGCTATATAATTATTTGAACCCGACGGAGCTTAAATCCGCTGACGATTCACGCTTTTTCAAATTCAGTTGCGAAGGAAAGTTTTTGGTCTACGACGTAAAATGTTTTACAAAGACAATCACTAATGACTTTATAATGTCCTAACATTATCAACATGCCACCATCAAATACGATTAATAAAGTAATACGATTAAGTGTTTAAAACTACTATGCATTACATATTTTTTTGTTAATGTGAATATTTCTGTTTACACTTGTATAGTAATTGCAACACTTGCATTTTAATTTTAATCATTTTGTGTCGTTTCACAAATTTTTATCTGTACTGATCTTACACGGCGCTAGCTTAATTCCATAAAATTTATGGGAGGACAATATCTTACAAGCTTGTAGCTTTAAATAAGTTAGATAATAATAACAAAATCCAATAAAATCTTTTAGCATCTGTCAATTAAACTTTGCGACATCTATATTACCTTGATGAATGATAGAGAGAAAGAGTTGAGGTGACTACATAAAATACCTATGAGTTGTTTTAGTACTATAATAGACAAACTCTACTATTTGTAAAAATAGATGCTTCACTGTTAACAATATGAAATCTAAATGTTGTAATCTATAGAATCACACTCTATTTTTTTGAAGAGTAAAGGTATTTAATAGGCCAGCTTTACAAACGGTAAAAGTGTAAAACATAAATTTCATGATAAAAATGAAGACGTCGAATTTGTATATAGAATCAGTAAATACAATTATTTACATAAAAATATTTTAATTGTTATAATGTTGTCAATAAAATATACTAGTACTGATCATTAATATATTGTCGATCAGATACATATGCAATTGTATTTATGAATATATTATAATTAATAAATCATACTATACTTTACAATTTTTTATTATTATCATTATCATATTTGTCTGTGAATAATTGAGAAAAAGTAAATATAGCATTAAAATCAATCTTATTCGTACATTTTCAAGCATTATCTTTTTTTGAATTATTTCACTAGAAATGCAAAAATATTGCTTGAATTTTTCGTGAAAAACGCAACACTTTGTAGGCATCATATGATAGAAATTTTTTTGACGCAACCAGTAAAAACACCACTTTTCATTTTAGTAAAACTTTATTACATAATTAATTGCAGTGACATAAAAACGTTTCTTGACATGTATAATTATAACATTAGATATAGCTTGATAAATACTGTGAGAAATTCAAAATCATGATTTTTTAAAGAATTTATCATGAAGCTCAAAGACTATAGAATATTTTGATAATGTTTAACAACGTACATTATATTTAAAGTACACAGTTTTTAAATTGAACTGGACACCAATAAATTATCTAGTGTAGAGATGGTATCATTTTAAATATTATGTATTAAGGCAGTTAAGATTTTGTAAAATTTTTTAGCTTCCAAGTAAAGTAATTTGTTGTTGAAAATGTTGTAAATTAATTAAATAGCCATACAATTTATCATTTTAATAATATAAAATGTTATATCTTACGTGAATGAAAATTTTTAATTGTCAACAATGTTAAAATAACAAAATTATTATTATTATAAATTTTACACATGAATTATATAATTTAGAATTTGTAATACTTGCATTCACTATTATAGGAAAGCTGTGTAGTTGATGATTTTAAATTTAACTGATTAAAAAACAAATTAATAAGAAATCAATTATTTTAAATTTTAAATTTTTATGTCTTATAAAATAAATTGAAATATCTAAAATTAAATAATATCAAATTTTTCCAAAAGTGGAAATTGCTTGAATATAATAATAGCGCAATAAAACTCTTCAGATGAAACTTCATTAAATGGTTTATACTTCTACAGATTGCAAGCACGCACGAGACCAAAAATTTTGGAATAAAACATATTTTTCTGCGTTTAAAATTTCCATGACTCTGATAAATTCCTTTTTAACAGAAGCATTATGCAGTTGCAGAAAAAACTCATTTAGTAAATTCCATTTTATGGGCGTAATATATTTTCTTATCTTAAAAAAATGTAAATATACTTGCTTATCTATTCATAATTAATTTTAAAATCAAACCATTAAACTAATTTATCAATGCGTTTATTTCGTCACATCCATAATGCTAGAAAAAAAAACAAAAAATATTTATTATTACAATATCTAAGATTATAATGTATGATTATTTAAAAACTAATGTTTTACATAATTAAAAAAATACATATCATGGTTTTATAACATTGATAGTTCAATTAGTATTTACCATAAGCTCTATCAATGATTAGTGATATTTAGCTTAATGAATGAACCATTGTTATGTAAATAAAAATTGGTATAATTTGTGTATAATCGGTCTCCATTCGACTGAAGTAAACTTGACCTCTTTTTGTTAAGCTTTATTGTATTTATTATTTATATCTTGCATGTACGAATTTTATGAAGTAAAATAAATTTGATGTTATTTAATTTATAATTCATTATTTATAATTCATACTATCATTTAGGTTCTTATCATCTATTGCGACATAAGATATATGCATATTTTTATTCTCTGCAAAATATAGTGCATCAGGTAACTCACTGTCAGTTGTAGTGAATCGCGATAACTGTATTCTTCGTACATTAACATAACATGTTGTTAAAATACTTGCAATTTATAACTGTACGGGAAGATTGACGAAATTCAACTTTGCACTCCAATATAGTAACATAAATTCGTTCTAAAGGTATACGCTTGCTTCCCAGATCTTCTCTGATATTTTGCATTTTTTCAGATAAATTTTAGTATAAGATAGTAAAAAAATATACATTCGTAAACCAATTATCTAATAGACGCTTAGACGGTATCATAAAGTCATCGAATGAAGCTTTAGCCTTTATAGATATCGAGAGTGTGCATACTCTCAGAAAAAAACTAGATCAATAGTTTTGTGATAAGGAAAATACAATTTAATCGATAAAACATTGTTGCGTTATTATTTACTAATGATGATAATGCAAATCTTAAGATAATCCACAATAAATAATGATCAACGAAAACAATATTTTTTTATCGATATGTTTTGCTCGTTTGGCTTATTAATACTACTATAATCTACTAATTTATTGAATTGCTGAAGTTGATTAAAAAAGAAATGTAGTAATGAGTATAATTCTTCAAGTAAAGAAAAGATGTAGATCATTATACAGTCAATACTACAACATTTTAAGTTCATTCAAATCACTTAAAATCTCAATTAGCTCTCGCGCTCTTTACATTCACTTTTTATGATCTCTTTGCGAATGTTCGACACACATCCCTAGATATTTTCTTCTTCTTTCTTTCGAAGCTGTCTTACTACGTCTTGGACCGATTTTACTTCTAACTCTTTAAGCGGGTTAAGTATAGATATCTGTAGCGTTTCGTAGCTGGAGTACATCATTAAATTTAATTGCAGTATAATTATTTTAAAAAATCGTGAGATGAACAGGAAGTGGAACTTTCGATTTTTCGAGAAATTCGACGACAAACTTTTGAGAATTACGGTCTCCTCAATTAATGGTAGAAAAAATGTAAACTTGGTTCGAAGTGAAACAAATGTAAGAAACAATTTACTTTAACGGCATGCACTAAAATGAAAACAGAAAATTTCTGTACTTTAAAATTTTCAGATAATTTCGACGAGGTAAACTTTAAGAATTTTCGTTTCACTCACGTCACCTATGATTGTAAAATGCATGGTTAGCTTTTGCTGAAATTATAGCCGTCGAAAAAATATCACGAACTTGGTCTGTGAAAGTTCGACTAGTCCTTAGTATAACTACACCTTGTTTTAGTGAAAAGTTAAACTATCGTGAACTAACAAAAACTTTCTGAAAAGTACATTTAATTCGCAATATATTTTACATTCAATTCCAATTGTAAATTTTTAATTTTTATGTTTTAAAAAATTCTGTTTTCAAAGTTGTTTTTTTCAAATGATCAAAGAAAATCTGTTCTATTTTTTCTATTTTTATCTGCAACTGTTTAATGAACAGATAGAAACAGTTAAATACAATTATCTTGGAATTTTTATTAAATATAGATTTTGGTTTTAGCTGGAACAAAGTATTTATATTTAACAAGTCAATATTGTTGAATGATTTATTATCTAAATTTGGTTAAATGTAACTTGCCGCGGACAGACACTAAATTTTTACTTTCTCGATTTTTTAATTCGTATAAGAATAGATATTGTTCACAAAAAGCAAACTATGAAGTATATTCAGATTTATGTTAATTAATCTGTCAATTTACGTATTTGAAATCTGTAGTCCCTTATTGACACAATCTATTTAACTGACCTTAGGGCTTATTTATGTTTTACCGCATCTCCTAAAGTCCTGGAAGGTTTAAACCTTTTTTGTTTTAATATATTTCTTGATCTCATAAATGTATTTTATAAATTATCCCGATTAAAAATTTCTCTTCCTGTTTGGAAGTGCCTCATAGTATGCAGTAGCAGTTATATGGCACCCGCGCGAACTGTATAGATAACATTCCAAAGCCAAGTTTGCGGTTGCTATATGTTCTGAAGGTCAAGAAAGAAAAAGAAAAAGTATGTTTCGGAACGAATAACGTTTTTTCTAGTAAAATTTTAAAACATAACCTAAATATTTAACTAATAGACGTAAGTCACATGATGCTTAATCAGAATAACGCATTGAAAATGTTATTTATAGTTGATCAGAATCAAGTGTGTGAATTTCTAAATAATAACGATTAAATTATGATAAAAAATATAAACGTGACATTGAGGCCACAGGCAAGTTATGGAATTCAATCTACACGTGGTTAAAAGAAAATACTTACTATTTTTAATTTTTATAACTACGAACAATAACACGTTTGAGTAACTTTTAATCTATTAATATTTGTCATAGTTTTTATGATTCTAGAAAACATACAAAATCCAAAACTCACAATTTTTAGAATAGCAGAGAAATTATCTAGAAACAAATATAATTGTAAGTATGAATTAACAGTGATTAACATACTATTAAAAAATTCTTTTACACAGAAATTTAAAGTTTGCATGAATGACGTAGCTGTCTATAAGACGAAAAGACTATCCAGTTATCTTGTACGATTAAAGGCTTAGATTTAAACTGACATCTGAATTTAACACATTTAAAAATTATAAAAAAAATTATATAATTGTTAACTATTAATAACTATTGATAGAATCAAGCATGCAATAATCTCTCAAATAATTCTTACAACGCAATGTATCAAGGATGTTAAAATATATTGTGTAATAATATGTATACCATTTTATTAATTATTCAGTTAATAGTAGATAAATTGATTAATGGTGTCGTAAATTTAAATAAAAAAAATTTAACCGTAAAACTTATTGAACAGATCAATTATATATAAATGGTAACTCTAATGAATAGTAGCAAGTTCCATAAAGAAACAGTCAATTGTACATTCTAGTTGCAGAAAATAAGAACAAGTAAATGGTTCTCGCATAAATTAATTTTTTGCAGTTCGAGTTCGGCTAAATGATTACAATTGTCATTTGTGAATGTAACGGTGGACTTACCAATAAGCTTACTGATTAATTTCTGAATGAGTTAATTGCATTCCATTCAAGCATAGAGTATTTCATTGTAATGGTTCTGCATAGTTTTGAGACAAAGGAAGTAGTCCTTAAATTTATTAGATTTTTAAACATTACTGTAATTACAATGTTACCTTAGATTCCACAGTGTACAGTAATCCCTCGAGCAATCCGATAAAAGTTTATAGATTTATTGCTGTTTTGTTGAAAAGCGAAGTAAATCAATGTATAATAAATCTACAAAAAGCCTGTAGTTAATGCATAACTACCAAACTTATATTACAAATCATCAAATTATTATTAAAAATTTTTCGGATAATCTTCAATTCTTCGTTCTTTAACATTAATTCGTGCGTTTGACTTTAAATTTTGAAAAGTCGATAAACAAAGAATATCTTTGTAGACATAAATAATTATATCCGAACGTAGCAAGGAATTACATTATGTGTTATATACTTTGAATTATACAGAAATCTGAATGAATCTATATAGAAGCATTCGTAGCAAAAATATTTTGGATTTTAAGTTTCTTGCAGTGTGCAGCACGAAGAGATCAGGAAGGCACTGTGAAATCAGAGCCATGTATCGCGGAAGCTAAATGCCATCGATTTACGATGACCTCATTTCGATGACGCTAATTAAATATTTATATAAAAAATAATTTAGTGCAGTAATTGAGTATATACTCGAGGAATTAATTTTGAGTGTTTCTCATGTATTTACTCATTGATGTTTTTTCCACGATAAAAAGAACGAATATTTTACATCTATAAACGAGAGTCTCAATTAAATCAACTGATAACTCGAAGGAGAAAGAAAAACCGGAGCATCTCGCGCGGCGAAGAAAGCAACTTAATGCAGCGAAAGCTCGATGCGATAAAGTGGATTCTGGATTAAAGAGCCGATAAAGATGCTTTCGTCCGGGAATGCGAATAACATCGTAGCAATGCTTCCTCATTTCCTCTCTTTCACTCTCCGTGACCCCATCGGGCTCATTAGGGTCGCGTCCTTGTTCGACGCACCCGCAAATCTCGCGGATCTAATTACCTGTCGCTCGTTAACAGTCCTGCGCCCGTAAAAAGTTAGCCAAGAGATGGACTGGGTACACAATAGCTGGCTTTTCTCACGTAACCTTTTCGGCCCTAGCGGCGCTTGCTTCCCACGCGAGAGGAGCAAACGCTTCGCGATCATGCACATATATATCTCTCGACGTGCATAATGTGCAGTTTTCGGGGGCATGTATCTTACATATCGCTTAGGAATTATTATGGCTTTTCGATTTCTTTCCTTTGAAGATTTATCGACGAGCTTTTTTGCGAGATGAGTACGCAGATTGGCGCCGATGATGATTGGAAAAGTGATGCGAGTCGATATACTAAACGAGCGATATTTACGTCCCTATCAAATTGGAATACTTTTATAGCGATAACTAGTGAAATCTTCTTGTCGAATGCACTTTTTATTTCATCCTACTAAACTTGTTTTGTTTCACTGGCACATATATCTTACAATGTGTCCACGTATAGTGCATCAGACATGCATCAACCATATGCCTCATAAATCATAGATTTCACTAGTATTAAACTCTTAAACTTTCGAACGATCGAAGAGAGTCACATGTATTATAAATGAACGACTTTTTCAATATTCAAGAATGTGCAGAAAGCTGCTGGGATTGGGCCGATTAAAATAATGATTCGACAAATTATGCCTTTAATTTTAATAAATTATTGTGATCCAAAGGTGAGGTATGTAATTTAAAGTAGTTTAGAGTAATAACGAAAGATTTAGAGTAATGGACTTATCTAAACAAGTGAAGAATAACGGCGATAATAAATAAAATGATAAATTGGGAGGTAAAACTAGAATAAGATACCATAGTCATATTATATGAAATAGTATATTCATAAGAAAACATTTTTACATAGGAATATAAAAATAAAATATACAACTTTCGATCATTAACATTCATTGGTATACATGTGTATGGTGTTATTACAACGTAATTTTTAATATTAACGTATAGAAAAATATTTAATTTAAGCCGCAAAGCAAAAATTGGTATAGACAACCACGTCAAATAAATAGTCCCGCAGTAATTCATTCACTCGTCATAACACAATCAAATACTCGCGAAGGTTTTGCAACAATTTCTCTCGCAAACTAATCTAATTCAACAACGCACAACTTCCTTTGATTGATTGCCAAAACCCTTGACGGCGCGCTTAAAGTGTCTCATAACCGTCGAGGCAGGTACGCAATCGATTGTGCAAGGTACGCAAGTACTTTGGAAAAGCCGCGGTAAGCCACGTAGCGCCCAATTAAAAGGTCGGATCGATGGAGAATGAAGAAAATACGCGAACGCCGCCCGATAAAGAAAAGTGACACGCCCCCGCGCGTCCACCGCAGAACGATCACCGGAGCGAATCGATCGGCCGCGGCGCGCCGAGTCATTGTTGCGCTCGCGTACGTATACTCGTCCCCCGCAGCCCGCGGCTCATTACGCTCGGCCGTGACTCCGTGAAAAGGAAGCGCGGAGGGGGGCCGCGAGCCCTCGCTCATAACCCGGTCACGTAGCGTCTCTCTCCCCCACCCCCCCCGTGCCACTGGGCGCTTTCTCGCGCGAGCCTCCTCCTCCTCCCGGCGCGCGACACGTGGATTCTCCCGTCCTCTTTTCCCCGAGTTTCACACCTATACGCGCGGCTTTCGCCGTGATAACGACTGGCGCAATTAGGATTTTTTTTTGCCGCCGCCGAGTCCTTTGTCCGATATATATATGTATACACACACACACGTATACGCGTTTATTAATGGGGCCCGAAGGAGCCGCCTTTGTTTCCCGATCGCTCGGCCGGCTTTCGAGGAGGCGCGCTTTGTCCGGCCCGTTTGCCCGAAGATTGCATTCGGCAATTGGCTTATTAAGCGCCTCGTGTACACGCGGCCGCTCGCGGGCCCGTGCTTTCGAGGGCGCGGCGGCCGTTAAGCGTCCGAGGTACGTTTCGCAAGTAGATTCATCGCCGGCATTACGCGCGCCTAGCCACCGGGGGCCACTTAGGGACTTTTCAGAGCAAAAACGACAAAAAAAAAAAGGAGGGCCCGCTAAACGGGCGTTTGTGTCCGGGCGCCAATCTTTTTGTCCGGCCGCGGGGGACGACCTAACGGTCGGGCGTTTCCCCGCGCCACGCCCGCGCCCCGCGAGCCCGGGCCCCTTTGCCGCGCGCGCTACGGTGGCGAGCGTGCAAATTACGGATGTGCCTGGCTCCTCGGGCGCTCCGCACTTAATGAGGTGCGAAGCCGCAATCGGGAAAAGCCTGCCTTTTTCTCACACTCCGCGGGCGGCACGCGCCGCTCGTTTCCGGTTTAACGAGCGCGCGCCGGGATTTCTTGCGGGCGCGCTCGCGTGTGACGCGCTTCACGACCCAATTTGTCGATACCTCGGCTTTGCCCAAGGGGGGGAGCTTTATTGCCCTGTTATTTATACACCGTGTGTTTGGACGGGCTAATTGATCGGTATATTCGTGCTTTTTGCCGCGTTCGCGATAGGTTGGCCTTCCTTCCTTTTCCATTAGTGCGATCCATTCGTCCCGGGGGAAGTTTTTAACAATTATGTCAAATTGGTCCTTCGCCGAGCTTCTTCTTGACATAAAAGAGATAGTTGCAACCGAGGCACTCGCGACTACCCGCACGATTGTACAAAAATAGCAAAATCAAACAATGGAAAGACGCCTGAGCCGACATTGTTTCGTTTTATGCTAGAACATTTTATCAAATTACCTATAAGATAAAAAGACGTATACAAATATTTACAAAATAGGCAATACGAAGTCGGATGCTTCTATAAAAGAAGTTCAATAAAAATGTTGTAGCATACTTGAACTGCTTATAAATCAACTTTTATCCGATCAAACATTTTGTCTAATGCACTACTAATGGAAGTCATTCAAATTATAAATCATGCACGATGTTAATATAGATCGCATACATAATAGTTCATAAAATTGCTCATAATACAATGTGTCGATCCAGTAACGAACGAAGCATCTCCTAGACAAGTGTCATGTGGCACGTCCAAGCATAGTATCAGATAGCTCGGTCACTGGGTCTCTCTCTCTCTCTCTCTCTCCATTCTTGGGTCGAGGTTCAAATCAAAAGGATCATCTGGCGCGGGATACCTGAAAGTGCACACGAGACGTTTTCCTCTTAGAATAATTAGCCATCCACGCGAGTATATTTACGATGTCAATATCGGCGACGCTTCTTTCGGGTCGCGCACGCGAGCGTGAAAGTAAAATTGACGGTTGCGTGACGCTGATGAGTTTTCTCTCTATAAACCTCGCGGAGGTCGGTCTCGTTTTTCTCCCCCAACGGAGCCAAGGAAACGACACATGGCGCCGGCTGCTACGCGAGCACTCGCGCGCAATTTGACCAAAGTGGCCCGGATCGCCATACGGTTTCCACAATCAAGCGATTATAATACACGCGCCGGACGTTAATTTTTAATGCCAAGGTTATGAGTGGGGGGTTTCACTTTCTTTAAATAAGCGCACGCATAACGGCGGAGTCTCGATTCCCGCGCGAGCCTCCAACGATATACGCACGGCAAATTTTTTTCCCCGCGGTTTAACCGTTGCGGTGAAATTGCATTTTACACGCGAAACTCTGTCCCGCCCGATTTAAATTGTAATTTACGTTGCGCATATCAATAGATAGTGCTAATAATTATCAAATCACTGCGGATTTATGGACTGCGGAAAGTTAACAGCGCTGTGCCCAGTAATTCCGAATGGGCGGTGTTATTACACGGCCCCTGTAAATGAGCCGACAATGTTTCCGAACGTTTTATCAGGCAAATTACACATTCCCAACGGATTTCCGCCAACTTTTTTGCTTTTGAACCAACACCAGCTAATACTTTCTCGCGAGTTTCGTTCGTTTTTGCGATCGGGATTGCGACAGGTACTGAGAGATCAATCACCTTGGAGTGTCCGCCGTATAGTATGGGCGTGGAGACGGGCTCCGGGAGGTCGTCGGACTCGCTGCGCCAGCGCGGCTGGTTCGCACCGCTGGCGAATTCCTCGTGCTCCATTATCCCCCAGAGGGCCGGGGCCGCGGATTCAGGCGCGTGCGAGAGGACTGCAAGATTATTTACTGCCTGGGGGAGGACTTGGTAGGCCCTTTCAAAGGCAGCCGAGTCGTCTTTGAGCTCGCGCGAGACCTTCTCCGACTCGTCCACCTGTAGAGAGTTCGGGTTGGGGATCGGTGTTACCACGTATACGCGTTCCTTCGACTCCCTGGTCTTCACTGGCTCAAGTTTGCGTGGATGTAGCTTCTGCGGGTAGGTCGCGTTGATTATGCTGACCTTTGTCGTACTCTCTGGCCTCGTCGTCGTTGTCGTTGTCGTTGTCGTTTTCTTTAACAAATAATAATTCAATTTCATCTTTTCTAAATATTTTCAGTATAAAAAAGAATTTGAAGTATAACTATTCGATGTTGATATTAAGAAACAAAATAAAACATAACAGACTCTTGTTGACCAAATAATGAGAGTAAAATAAGGCAAAGTTGTAAAACTGCACCTCGGAATAGCTTGTCCCTCGAAGCACTTCCGTTTCGTTACCAAAATCATCGTAATCATTACTCTCATCAAAATCAGCTGTTGACAGTAAATATTCATCCGGTATTTGTTTAGATGACAGCCAACGCGGATATGTCGAATTAGGGGGACTCGAGATTGACGCACCCTTTGAATATTCCTACAATTTTTTAATTGTAAGCCTTGTTATTATGCTCAGTTTGAATTGTTTTTCAAGTAAGTACGGCATAAATCGATTGAAAGTGCATAAAAACGAAGCACATCGAATGACGCGCTGTGAAATCCCGCAGGCAAAAAGAATAAAAAAAGTATCTCTACCAAATTAGCAGGCTACAATGAACAAAACTAGCATAAACAATAAAGCTAACTAAACCTAAAAAAAGATCTAAGATTTCTAAACACGTAAAAGCGCTCATTAGATCTTGTAGAAAAAGCTATGCACTTTCACTCGAAAAACTTTATCGCTCATTCTCGGCACGTTTGCTTCTCCCAGGCCGCGTGATTCAATCGATCCGAATTATTGTACATACCTGGATAGTCCAATTGTCGATGTTTTTTTGCAATCTGTGCACGTCGATGCTGTTACTTGCGCGGCCTGTCGCCACACCCGTCTGATTGTTGTGCAACCTATGCCCAGGCGCCGTGCGCGTTACCGAAACGCGCCTAGACTCTTGAATTACTACGTTATCCTCAACATTTTCTTCTTCTACATCTTGAGTAATATTTGGCTTCTCCGTGCGCCCTAAGGCGGAAGAATCTACATACTTCTTTTTATGTCCGTCTACCGATCGCGTAGAATGGAAAGGACTTGGAGTATGTTGCGATGTATAGGGGATGATTATCTGAATAATCTTAAGTGATACAAATAAAATTTACTATTTAATATTATTTTACTATAGTCTATAAAAACAGATGCTTTCGCAATTCATTATTAAAAATATTTAGTGCAACAATACTTAAACCTAATAACTAACCTGTTTATTTTTCTTTACATTTTCCTGATTGATAGGCATGATAACTTCCCTACTAGCGCTAAAGTCGTCCGTGTCATTGTAAAGCCTTCCTCCCAATTTTAACTCATTGGATCTTGTATCGTTCTTTTTATAGAACTCGTACGATTGGACTAGAGTTTCAATTAGCGATTCCTGATGTCGTTGATCCACTACTGGTCGTAAAGTTGTAGTTGGTTTTGTCATCGGCGTCGGTTGCGTCGTCGTTGAACTCATCACGCTCGGTGTAACACTTGGATAGGGCGACAGTCTAGATTCCTTCTTTTCCTTACTTGTATCATATACGACGTCTGGACTAGACACGATATAATTTATCAAAGTTGCTGTTGATGATGATGTTTGGCTAATAGGTTTTCCTCTGTGTAGAGTATTCGTAACCGGTCGATAGCTACTCGAAGATGGCCTTAGAGTTGTTGTAGAGGTGGTAGTAGACGATGCCTCTCCGGCAATACTCAGATCTATTACTGGCGAGCGTTGGAAATGAATGGTTAGACTGTTTTGTAGTGACGGCACTTTTGGTGTCGACGAGATTGTTTCGGGAACTTCACTCGATGTGACACTATTTATAAAAACAGGACGAGATTCTGCATGCTCGGGATCTTGGTTGTTATCCTTGGGTGGATCTTTTAAAATATCCACGATTTGACTGGATTGATGATGTTGCTCTATATTTGTTGCAATGTGTGGTTCTTCGTAATTTCCAGGAGATTGGTTATCCAAATTAGATCGATAACCAAAATTGGAAGCTTGTTGATTAAATGTTTGCGATGGATATTCGTCAAAGTTTTGATGCGTTTGTTGTTCAAAATTCGGCGGTTCGTAATTATAACCTGAAGGCGATGAATGGTCAAAATCGTCAGATGGAGAATTACCCAAATTTGAAATAGGTTGTTGATTAAAACTCGTCGGCGCAGAATGATGTATAATCTGCGAATTTGGCTGATCATAATTTAATGAACCATGATGATCAAAGTTTGATGAAGTTGGATGATTGGAATTTAACAGAGATTCATGATCGGAATTTAGTTTAGATGGATGCCCAGAATTAGGCACTGGAGGTAATAGATTAAAGCTAGTTGACGGTTGGTGATCAATACCAGAAGCAAACGCCTGATTAAGATTTAGCGTTGAATCATGCTTTAGAATTGAAGAAGTTGGACTATAATTTACTATAGACTGATGACTGAAGCTTGGAGGTCCATATTTTTCGACAGTTGACGGTGGTGAATGGTTTAAATTTGTTGTTAAATGAGATTTAACATCTGGCACAGACGACTGTGCAGAATTTATTACCAAGTGACTTGCAAAATCACCATTGAAAGGTTTAGCTTTAAAGAGAGGAGGGATGACACCTGGATAAAGATAAGGATTTGGGATGGGATAATTTGGTTGATTTTGCGGCGTTGCAGCATGCGAGTAATCCGGTGATTTAACTTCTATGTTCGGTGGTGGAGGTAAGTAGCTGTTGGTGCCGGCATTAGGTGCATATTGGCCTTGATTAGCTTGATAGCTTTCACCAATAACTGGAATCCATGGGACTTGATTACATGGATTACAAGGTGTCCCGGTCATCCAAGCTGCTAGATTTGAATTGCCATTTTGCAAATTAGCAGGATGCGGCGCTGGTTCGTAAGGCACATTTAAGCTCGTATATCTGTGATATTTATATACATAATAATCGTGAAATAAATTAATTATATTACAAATGTAAAATATGCTAGTCATCAACGATTCTCTATAATCTAATAAAAAGTATAAAACTTGACCTCAGTATATTTTTAATAAAATTTATCAAATAATTTGTGCATTTACTAATTAAACAAATATTAGAATAGTTTTATCGTGTTACGGCTCTGAAATGCACAAGTACAAAAGACAAGTGAAATCGAAAAAACGAATAAGAACTGCAATGCATCAGTTTCTCTTTTCATCGTACATTCTCAGCCCACCTACTTTGATCCCACCAATTTGCTTCGCGTTGAATAACGTCTAAATCACGGTGCGCTCATCCTCAACGAGCTCATCCACTGCCATTCGGATGTCCAGTGGACTTTCTCGAGTAGGCGGCTTAATGCGAACTCGATTTAATTAATAACCCTTCGAATGAACTGCTTTCCCTGATGCATTATTAGTTTCCCCTATGCTTTCAAGAAGCGAACGTATATTACTTACGGCTGTTGCGGTGCATATTGGGCGGTCAGTGCTTGATGATGCTCCCAGGAGAAGCTGGAGGCATCTCTACTATCCTTGATTGACTTCTCCCCCGTAAATGGGTTGAGCCAGCTCATTAATTTAGAGAAGTAACCAGGAGTCCCGCCAGTGGCTTCATTTGTTGGCGGGCTAGCGAATCGTCCGTTGCGCGAATTTTGCAAAGACGAGTGATGTTGAGACCCTTGCAGGTCACTAGGGATTGGTGGCGGCTGCAGAAATTCACTCAAGGCACGCACTTGACGATGAAGTCGGTGATGCCGGCGATGCTGGTGATTGTGATGGTAGTGGTGCCTCAGAGAGGTTATCGGGCCGTCCCTGATGGTCTTGGACCAGACTCCGCTCGCGTGGGCCAGCAAGAGCAACAGCGACAGCCCCTGAAAAAAGAAAATGATATCGATTATTTTTCCACTTGAACTATTTTTAATTATTATTTGTAATTTTAATTTAGTTTAAAAGAATAAACCATGATTAGTTCAAAGTAAATTATATTTCATTTTATTATAATAATAAGTAAATAATCGTAATGATGATATTATCATATTGCATGTCTTTAAATGTACTGTTGCATTAAATTTTTCTTGATATAATACTAATGACTCGAATGAATTTGTAAACAGAATTTTTTAAAAAATTCTGTATTTAATAATTCCAAAATAAGTAGACAGGGGCACTTTCTATTTTGTTTAATAAGCTTGTAATATTTTATAGTTAGTTGTGAGTAACCTTGGGCGTATTGCGTGGAAAAGTATCAAATATAATTTTCTCGCGATGGTACCTACAGACAGGCACATCTACAGTGCGTTTTGAAATATTATTAAATGTCAGAATCTTATTTGCCAAGCTCGCTATCGACCTTTTGATTTAACAAAGGAGTTGTGTACAGCATTCATGAGATAGTGAAAGAGAAAAGGATACATGTGCAGCACATGTGTGATGGTGGATAATGTAGGTAAGTGGGCTGGGATGCTGATGCGCCTCATTTAACTTCATGCGCTTAGTACAGCGATCGTGCGGCCATGTAAGCATTAACTACAGCGAACTATCATTTTCCATGAAATTGAGAGTTCAATGAACGAATTTACGCGATCAACTATAATTCAGCCTGTTCTGTTAGTAGATGGCCTTGAAATAGATGTTGATAATTTATTTGATAGTTTAGAATGCATCAAATCTTTTTATACGTTTGTTTATATAACTTGATATGTACAACGTTGACTTGACCATTCATATTCTATAATGATATAAGCAAAACTACAGTTTTATAATGATCGACTAATCATTAACGAGTGTTATTACATATGCATATGATGGTGATAGTTAGTGTTAATGTTGTATTAATATTATCTGGAAAACATTAAAATAGATAATAAAGTCAATCGCTAACTTATTAGTTTAGAATCAAAATTTTTTAAATTTGTAATATGACTTAATCGTAATATAATCAGAGAAGCACATACATGTTTTTACTACAACAAAAGTAAATATGTACTTGCTATATTGTGTACAAGTCGGAGTACAAATTATTCTGTATTATAGTAAAAATTTATATTATTTACAGTACTACATTTTACTAAAATACCTCGTAATTTATATAGTTTAACGAAAATATGTCTTCAGTTAATATCGAATAAAGTAATAATTTTTACCAAATTCATATGAGTGTGTTTTACGAATATACAACATTAATTAAATTTGCCTCGGTGAGAATGTCAAGCAATTTTAAATTATTTAAAATTTGCATGTTATTAATAGTTTAATTAATTAAAAAATCTATTTGTTTTTCAAGGCTTATTAAAACAAAATTACAAATTTACGATATTTATAACTGAATATACAATGGGAAATATTTGTAAAAATATGTTACATAACTAAACCAACGCTTTTTTTCTGACTAGCAGAACAAAATTAATTAATTCAAAAAAAAAAAACTAACCAGCTACCTGGGAAATAATGCCCTAAAAAACGATTTTGCTCCATTCGTACGTAACAAAGCAAACGGTTCAGATAAACGATCTCCCCGCCCATGGGCTAACGTTTCCCGATCCTAAAGCCTCATTCTCCCGATCCATTTTTCCGCCAAAGAAAGAAAAAAGAAAAAGGAAATTCATCAAATGGCGAAGTATTCAGGCGCATTCATATCATCATCTTAAGCCGAGGTCGCATCTCCCGGCGCATATACAGTGGGGGCGCGGGCTCGCCATTGACGCCGACTCCCACGATCGCTCTCTCCTTCTCGGGCGTCCTTGCGCCTCGCGCCAGTTCGCGCTGCGGCACAATGCGGGCGTGTGCGGGCCCTCGAAGAAGACACCTCCCGGACGCGCGAACCGTTAGCCGACCCGACTCGCCCTTTTCCTCTCGGCGCGCCCGTGAGAATCCCGAGATTGAAATCGCGAGCTACCGCCGCGGCTAGAAAGCGATAATGCCCGCGACACGGCGGAGGCGGAGGGAATCGCGTGATCGGCCACGTACGATTCCCGGGGGGGCCCCCGTTTCCTTCCGCCGCGGTGCGACCGCAGGGTTTTTTTGTGCTCCTGCGCCGCGGGTCATGCGAGCGCGGAGGAGGGTTTCCAAGCCGCGCAACCGATCTACGCGCCCGCTCTTCTTTTCTTTGATTTATGGGTAGATGCGGATAGAGAAAGTCGAGCGATTAGCCGCGCGTCCGACTCGCCGGCTTCCCCCAAGTCGCTCCGGCTTAACGTATAATTAATTAGAAGCCGGGGTGATCTTGACGTTTTAACGCGTGGCCTGCTACTTTCGTTGCGCATCATCGTCGCAATTCAGTGCCGCAGTTTCTTTTTTCAGCCGGTTGGCTCACGGTTGCTTTATGACACTTTTGAAAATATAGAAATAGCTACGCAACGTTGGGTAAATGTATATTTTCACCTATCTCTGTGACATACAGTAACTATCATAGTTTTTTTCCTTAATTATTGCTTGAGTACTGACTATGTCGTTTCAGGTTGATTGTACTCCGTGCGTTTTAAAATGATATACCATAGCCATGTATCGTATAAACTTTTGCTGTGTATCAAAATGTAGCTTGAAACAGATACTTTGGTAAAGACGTAGAATATTAAATGAATATTAAACTCTTCTTTCAAATCTGATAATCTACATCAAAATCTAAACTTACAAATCCAAATTAAAGATTTAGAATTAATACGAAAGAAGGATAAGCCTTAAGTACCCGAGTAAAAGCTTTTTTGTGCATATAAAAGAAGATATGATAACATAATTTTTTATTTTGTACTTTGGTCTGATGCAATATTAATAAATTATTAATAATGCTCAAATTAATTTTACCCTTATACAATTGTTTAAAAAGTAGAATACAGCGATAGTGTTTAGAAAAGGATTGCATTGTACTACATAAAGTCACCAGATACACTGTAGAAATCTATGCCATTTCAAGTTCATACGAAGTATTTCAAAATCTACAAGCTGGATACTAGGTTGCATTTATTACTTTTAGATAGTAACAGATAGTTTATAAGTATACTAATTATGGGCTTTGACTAAATTGAGAAATTTTAAATTAAAACTGAAAAATTAACTATCACAGGTAATAATTACAATCAAGACTCGTGCAATCTTTTCTGTCGTTTCTCCTCTTACAAATTTGTATTGAATTTCATTTTGGTTGTAAAATTTTGATACCTCATCTATACATAATGTTAAAGCCTTAATAATTAAAAGTTTATGGTTGTTGTTGTATATGACATTATACTTTTACTGATCTTATCCATTCGAAAGTTTATATAAACTTTAAATGTTGAAATTATCTAGTTTCTGAATTGGGCCGAGAATTGGATCAAATTTTAAACTGAATATGATTGTATATAGATAATAAGCAATTGATCCAATTCTGTGCAGCTTCTTCAGCTCTAAAATATGTTATACATGGAGTAGAGTATCAAGATAAAAATAATTTTCAAAACAAGTAAATATTAAAATATGTTTTAAAATTTTACTATTGACACTTTTTTTGTACATTTATATTTAATACTTGAAAATTATAAAATAGTTTATAGGGCTACAAAAAGTTTGTAATTTAAATGAAAATTTTAGAGAGTATTTTTTATTATATCTATGTTTAGGTAAAAATTAGCTCGAAAGAATGAGATAATTGATCAATTTAGACGTTCTATTCAATTTTTGTGATTCGATAGCGTAGTTTTTAATGTAAACTACTTTTTATGAATCTCTATATAATCAGTCATAAAATAGTTATTATTCGATGTATAAATTTAATAAAAACGTTCTAAAACTATTTATTTTAAAATGTCTCAAATTGAACTTGAATAAACCTAAAATCTTTATTTTTTGAAAAAGATAGATGACGTTCCTTAAAAACAAATTATTCATGAAAATACAACCGAGTGATCCGAATTTTTCATATTTTAACGTTCGTAAAATGTCTTAAATACTGTTTAACATACTTTTTGTAAAATATTTTTGTAATGGATGTTTATAAATTTAAAAATAGAAATTTTTATACAGCTGTTATTTTGACTAACGAATGTAATTATTGTAAAGATAGAAAGCCGCTACTTTTAGATTTTGATAATTTATCCAATGCAACTGCAATGCTTTTCTAACGTACTGGCAATTTTCTAAAATTGTTTTAGTGCATTTCTTACTGTACTTTATAAAAATTGAACGTAAAGTAATCTAGGGCACGACTCGGGAGGAAGTGTATACAGTAAATGTCCCGCGCAGGCTCATCTAATCGGCTAACCACAGGTACTGCGGTGAAGTCGTTCGGAACGAAAGTAATATTTAATTATTGTTTGCATACACCGTACCGAGTAATTATCTACTTAAATTCGTCAATGAACGATTTGTGAACATTTGAATAACAGACGAAACAAATTGAAACGTTTGGATCTTCTTCAAGCGGTCTAATTTTTGTACAAACATTTTTACAAAATATATGCAAGTTTTATCGACGTTTTATGACTATTGTCCACTCGCGAAAAATGATCGTTCCAACTACAGCCGTATTTCCGGCATCTATTAATCAAACGATAGTTGGCTTTCGACCGGGCACTCCAACGCGCAAGCCGAAACCAGGCGCAAGAAGAGAGAAAAGACCGAGAGCAGATACTCACGAGTCGAAGGTCCATCGCCTCTGGTCTATTGTGCAGGTCCCCTATCTCTGTGAGCGCGGCTCCTCTGTCATATCAGCATCCTCCGCACAGGACACTACCCCTCTGGAGCTCCTGGGCCGGCCAAGGGCTGCTTGTGTCTCTCGGTGCCGGACTCGCGCCGGCCTGCCAAGGACGCGTGCGCAGCGGACAAAAAGCGCGCGTGGCCGCGGAAGCGGAAGGCGCGAGCGGACTAAGCCGCGCGCCGAGGGATGGAGCCGGGCTCGCGCGCGCGCGCGCCTCGCGGCCGATCCGCTCTCTCGCTCGCTCCCTCGCGCCTTTCTCCCCCTTCCCCCCGGGGGCCCCGCGGGTTTCTCACGTGCGGCTTTTGCGCCCGCGCAGCGCCGCCGCGCGTGACTCTCTCTTTCGCGCCGGCTTTTTCGACCGGGTCCCCCCCCCCCCCGCTTTCCAAGGCCTTTTACGAAAATTACGTACACGCGGGAATAATTCGTGTGTGTGTATACGCCAAGCAGCCCACCCCGAGGCGGGGGAGTATACGACGGCTGTAGTATAACGATACCTCGCGGTGCGCGCCTATACTCCTGGGAATGCGCGCCCTTCGAAAATCGTGGAAAACCCAGCGGGGGACCGTTGGGAAAGCGAGCGTTTATACGCGTATATGTTGCGAACCGGCGGTCGATCGGACGTTATGTTATTACGAGGAGTTAACGGCCCGGTGGATATGGCTCTTGTCAAACGCGCGCTAACAGCAATTAATATTGAAGACACGGCGGTATATAACACGTCGACGTGGCCGTACTTTTCGGACATCGAGTGAATACTAATTGTTACGTAAGCCGGGGCCCGTCGAGGCGCTCGCCGCAATATCATCCTCGTATAATTACAAAGCCTCGGCTTACACAAAACTTCCGCGATTATTCCTCATGTTCCAGCTAACCATCTGCATATTAGCCTTTTTATTCATCTTCAGGGACCTCGCGAGCATCCCCATTCCCAAGCGGCGCGATCGCTCGAGAGGAAGAGGCGCAACGTCCTTAATCGCACTACCGGTTGCAAACGAAAGTCAGGCATAAAAGAGACGATAAGCGTATAAAAATAAACCGCCATTCCCACTTTCATACGCGCGCGCATCCTATATCCCTCGAGAATTAATACGCGCGGCTTCTCGCGTTCTCACTCGTCCTCCTTCCTCTCCTCTCGGCGCCTTCCCCCCGGATCCTCCTTCATTGTTTGCCTTTTTCCTCCTCGGCCCCCGCCGGTCGGGCTTTCCTCGCTTTCGTTCGCGCTCTCCGATCGCGGCGATCGGCTCGGGACACCCGATACTCTTGACATTTTTTTCCTCTTCCATCCTCCTGCAAAGAGGGCGCGAGCGTTTACTCAGCCGGGCTGCTCGCACGCACACGCGCCCACGGCGGATGGTAGAAAGCCAGGCGTGCCAGGCCGCCCCAACCTGTGGACTTAGCACAGTTCTGGTGAGAAAGGTGCACCGGCGGAAGACTTCCGGATCCCCCGCGGGCGCCACGCTTATAATTGAATGGTATTACGAGACGTTTAATTAACGGGAGTCGCGCGCCCGTAGAAAGGAGGCCCGAAAGGAAAAAAAAAAATGATCGGAGCGGGTCGCGTGGGGCCCGACTCGAGCGCCACTCGTCCGTGTGAGCCCGAACAATCATTTTTCACGGGCGCGGGAGCCGGCTTAATTTGCATCACAATGATTAGGCTAATTAGCCGGCGCGGAGACCCGGCTGTAAATCGTTACGTTTAATATCAGCTTTTGGGCATTGTCTCGCGGCGCAAAAGTTCCTCCCTCCGTATCGCGCTTTTAATCTTCAAATTGTATGTTTGTAGGTTAAGCCTGTATTATTATAAAAAAAAAAAAAAGAAGCGATATCGAGGCGTCTTCTGTGCTGCTCCCGTCGGCTTATTATGATAATGCCACGTGGAATTGGATAAATATACACGTTATAATGTGCTCAGGATTATCACCAGAGGCCCAGTTACCGAAAACGATACTGTTACACATCGATCCATGGCTTTGGTGATTGTAATCGTGTAATATCTCAATGAAAGCTTTAAACGTACTCGCGCAGAGTATATCGAAGAGTTTTCCTCGAGAAAGGGCGTAATTTAATCATCGTCGAATAAGAGAAAAGGTTTGACCATGGAAAAGCCTACGGGAAAAAAAAGACATTAGCTTCCGAAGCAGAGTGTAACTAGTGCTCCCTATTGTCAAAGTTACAATTCTATCTGCAGCATCGTTAATTGCAGGTGTCCACTAACAATTGCACTAAAGATTTTAATTACCCAGAGAAGACTAATTTAAGGTCAAGCGTTCGTTTAAACGCTTCTTTTTCCCCCTCCTGCTGCACGCGTACAGCGTCGAGGTTACTTCTTCGGTCTCGGCATCGGCCCCCGATTATCTAGCATCGGTACAATTTAAATAATACTTTCTACCACCGGTACACACAAAAGCGTTTATCCGCCTGTTCATAAATGCTGATGCACGTTTCAATTAAGCCGCCGGACGATCCCGCGCGCGCGAACAAAGCCCGAGCATCGGGCCGACGCCCAGGGATATATGCCTCACGTAGTCCTTCGCCCCCGGGCGCCGCACGCGTACGCATGCGTATATCCCCCTGGCTTTCGAGGCCGATCTGAATTCTGCATCGGGACGTGCCGCGCGAAACTCGTCGACGCTCTCGAATACTAGATCGTCGGGCTTTCCTCCCGTCGCGAGACAAAAGACCGAGGAAAGAAGCGCGCGCGCGCATGTTTACTGATGCGCTCGAAAGTTTTGGTCGCGCGCGAGTCTACAGTTTTCTCCCGCGTATCGCGCACAGGCCTGGCTGTCCATTTTTTTTTTTTTTGAAAGCGTCACATGTGTGCACCGCAGACGCATCCCGCATGTCGTGTCCGCCAGCTTTCGGCTTTTCGGCGGCGCATATCGATCGTCCGTAGAAAGCGCGATGCCGCGATCATATGCGCAGCCCGAGGCGTACGTGTAACGAAAATTGGGGAAAAGGAGAAAAAAAAAAAGGAGCGACGCGCGAGGTGTGCGACAGCACCCGTGCGCCATTAACTTACCCCCGGCGTGTGTATATATACCTTGTCGTTTAAGTTTCCCGCGGCGTAAGCGACTCAAATGTAATGTTTTCTTTATTTAGGCGCGGAGAGAAAATGCCCGGCGCGAGAGTACGGTTTCATCAGCCAGTCCTTCATTGACGCCCGTGTTATGTTCGTTTGGACTTTTAGATCACCTATCTACCCTGTAATAATCCCCAGCGCCGCTAATTAGTTGGCGCGCGAGTAATTTTCTAAACTACGTGTAAAATAATACCTGCCCAGGTGCTTTTCATTCCTCTGATTTCGGCCGAGTCAAGCCTGCTAAACGGCTGCTCGAGATTGCGCACATAATACATAGATACACGCATGAGCGCGCGCAATCGTTATCGATGTATATCTAACGCAAAACGCGAGACGCCCAGCGCCTAAAGCGTATACACATACATGTCTTCCATACACTTTTCAGCGGGTGTAGAGGGAAAACCTCCGTCATCGCAGAAACACTGTCGCGCGCATTTTACACGCAAATAAAGACGCTAATTTACATGAGCCGCCGCGGCAATTGAGCGATTGCTTTATTACACGCGGGCCCCTAATGAAATATGCTTTCCAGTTACAATGCGGCTTTCTACATCCCGCTTCGTTTTTTTGGCCTATCCGCCCAAACTCGGCACTTATTTTTTCCAAAAAAAAAAATCGGACTCTCCCTTTCGCAGAGGGATTTTGTAATCCGGTCGGCGCTTGGCCAGCTGATGCGTGCACCGCGCGAAATTCGGGCCGCGCGCGGAATACGGAGCGCCCCGCGCGTGAAAGCGTCCTCCCGGCAATGATACTACGAATTTCCGCGGGAGGATTTCCAATAGCGCAGCTGCCGCTTTTCTCCGAGCGCGCTGGCACTCGGCACGCGGTGCTAAACGTTTATTGGCCCAAGAGCCGCGCGTCCGGCATAAATTGTCATCCCCACTAGGCCGAGCGCTTCTTTTTTTTGCACGGGAGAGCGCAATTTACGGCGTATGCACCGGAATTGCTCAACGAGCATTCATACTGCTTCGATTTTTGGTAGAAGTTTTTTCCATTTTGTGCGTACGCCTGGAGGTATGTATGGCATGTACGTATAGGTGATATAGTAGTTATAGGAACTTCGGTGACATTTTTATCATCTGAGTTTTTATCAACTTTAGCTGACTTGTGTTCTATGTTTGTCTATGGAGTCATTTTAGTGAAAATTCTAGAGCATTATACTTATCTGATTGCCATGATTTTAAAATGCATAAGTTTTAAAAGATAATTGTATAGGTTTTAAATTCCTCTATATAATAGATGATTTCTATCCAAGAGACAAAGAATTAAATTTTATTATTCTTTTTTAGCCGAGTGTCCAGGCTAATGTGCAAATAGTACAAAAAATAGTGAAGTAAAATTACCAAGACTCTGCGAAACTGTACAATGTAACATAAATACATAAAAATTTTCAGCGACGAGAAAATAAATGACAAGAATTAAGAAGTTCATTTAATCATTTCTAACTTATGACCACATAAAGTTTAACTTGTCATGGACGGAAATATTTCCAGTACACTAAATCAAAAAATAACTTTTTAGAAATTTCAATATTTAAATTAAGTAATCATTATCTTTTTGACGAAACTTTCCTTTTTTAATAAAAACTTGTCCTCGTTAAAAAATGTGCAAGTTTAAATTTTAATTTCTTTTACCCTTTTAGTTTAAGTTTACGTATTACGTCGAATCAGTATTTACTTAATATAAATTTATCTTCGTTCATAACAAGTTGTAGTAAACAATCTAAAAATATTAGTGTCATCGTACATTTAGCAAACTTGCATAATAGGAAGCATCTCTACTATATGACGTTATGCTCAGTACCTTTCGACAATACATCATAATTAAGACGTATCAAGTCGTATCACATTGTTACAAGATAATTCACGCACAATTATTCTTGAGTACATTATGACACCATACTGTTGTTGGCAAATATGCATATCTATTTAAGTAAAATTTAAAATAAACTCAAGTATAAAATGAATATTTAAAATATAAAAATGAAATTATTTTATTAAACATTGAATAATTGGAAAACTTTTTTATTAATAATTATATAAGAATATAAAACCGAGTACAGAAAAAAAAATCAACATATTTCAGAAAAATAAATAATGATTCTTTTTCAATATGTGCTCCAAATACTTCGAAAATAAAGCAGTATTGTAGTATAGTAGTTTTAAATTTTATTCAACAAAAGACGAAATAATGATTTTCAGATAGAAATATGTAAAAATGAATCTTAGCCATATCAATTAAGATTATTTCCTGTAGTATGGCCGCATTTTTATGATTAAGAAAATTTAAGGTTGCATAAGTTATGGAATTCGGTGGCCCTGCAACGAGTGTCCATTAATTATATTTTATTTTAAGTACTTATTATATTCGTTTAAACTATAGACTATACGAAAATGCATACAATGTGTATTATATCAAATAAAAGTTTAAAAGAATTAGTGTTAATATAAACAACAGGATTCTAAGACTGAATTAATGAAATAAATTTTTAATTAATATGAATATTGCTTAAAAACAAAAATTATTATAAACTAATTAAATTAAAAAATAGGTTAATTTACTCTAATTAAATGAAAAATGTTGCAGTTGCGATCTATAGCAGATTCCCTGTGCGCCTGACAGTATACTTTCTGGCATACACGCATGTAAGATGTTGTATGCATTTTCTTGCTGACATCACCCTCCATCATGACTTGATAATAAGCGAATCCAGTGCCCTCATATCCATTACTGTAGTATTTAATTATAAATATCTTAAGCTCTGGCCATCCGCCGATAACTCATCGACGCGAGATAACTTACCACATGATCAATTTGAATGACCTGGTATAGAACCTGAAAGTTTTATTACTGTATTCAAAAATTATTAAGCAAGCACGTCTACCTCATTCTATCAATATTCCTTTGATGTACATGCAGATTATGCACTCTACACAAAAAAGTATTAACCACTTTTTATATAAATCATTTCTGTTTTTATTACAGTGTTACGTACATGTCGCTTCAAACCTTAAAATAACAATTAAAAATTTAAAAAATTTACTATTCTCGTTATTTATATGTAGTGTTCATAGATATTTATTTTAATCTAAGCTTTATTTCAAGAATAGATTTTTAAAAATATTATAATTTTGTTCTTAATTAGCTTTGTCTCCAATGTCCGAAATCGACCCATAATTAACATTTAATATGTGCTTACATTTCATATCATAATTTAAAGAAATTAAATACCTACTAGAACATCTATAATCAAGTGCATAATTTTGATATTCGAGATTAAATGTTAAATCAAGTTAAACCGGTCATATATTTATACTTTCTAGGAAAGTGCCATACTTTCAGATCTCTAATTCAAATATTACTTCGCGATAAACATTCGACGTATTGGCATTTGTTAAAAATGTATCACAAAAATGCATTTGTTTTAAAGATAGGTATTTCATGAAAAAAGAATAATATTTCATGATGATTAGTTTACCACAAAAAAGTGCATCACATTAGAAAAAAACAAATAAGGATTGCAATGGTTTTATGTTAATTATTAACAAAGTTTCTTGGAATTCTTAAAACAAACAAAGATAGATTAAAAATAATTCTTTATTACTATTTAAATTAGCAATAAATAGTTGAAACAAGCTTCAGAAAACGAAAATTTTATAACGTTTTATTGGATTCTAGTAAAAAATAACTAAATATAAAGAAATAAGATGGTGAATGCACTCCAATTCATATAATATTGGAAAGTAAATCTATTATTTCACAACATAAAACTATCGTGTAAAATAAATAGTAGTTCTATAAATATGAATGCTGTTGCGATAGCTAAAAGATCGCGCTTTGCATTAATTAGGTCATTTGAATTCATTATGGTAACCATACCTCGACATGACTTTTAACGGCATAATTTTAGACGTGTTTTTTAAATTTTTTCATGAAATCATCCTTGCGTATAATATTGGTCATTTAAAACAACACCATGCTTGGAAGGCTTACGTCAAACTTACAAAAGGTGTTCGTAATTATTCAATTCTCGTGGTTAAAATAATTGAATTACTAGAAAAATTTTTAAATGCTTTATTTAGAATTATATCTATGATTTTAAATAAGTATCTTTAACTGTGTAGTATGTGCATTCAATTATTTTTCTTCATTTTATAATATATTGTTTTTTCATAACAGTGTACTGAACCTGATCGAAAACTAACTCGTTTTTTTATTAAGATACTAATCATAACTTTAATTTTAAATTAGTACAACATTAATCTATATAAATATAATAATAATCATCTAACACCATCGAAAAGTATTAACATATTTTATGTTTTAAATTTGTCCTAAAAGCTCGAAGATCAGAAAATCGGCCAAATACTTTCTGATCACGTGAAATATAATAAATAGTCTTAATTTTATTATCACTTAACTTGTGTTTTCGTATTGTTTATGTGTCTGGTAGTGAATTTGGCCATACAAAGAGTTATCTATCAGCTGTTTTCTACATGTAGTAATTTACTTTGTCGTGTTTTTAAAGTTTGTGTATTTTTTTTAGGGCGGATTGTTATCCGGTAGCAAGTCGAAGTTTCGCACAGCGTCGTACCGTTTTTCTACATCGGGTTTAGTCGTTCTGTTAGGTTAACTGTGGACCGCCCATTTCGTTTCTAGAACATGACTGCGAGAACAATCTTTACGAATGATAACTTTTATGAATGTCGCAGAAGCATGTCATATCAGAAAATACGTTTGAATAAAAAGAATTATGTTTTGTCCAAATGTTTTATATTTTTGTAATAAATTAATTAGTTATAATTTTTAAAAATTCTTCTTCAAAGAAAAGGACAATAACTCTAATCTAGAATCACTTGTATAATCTATTATCCATGTAAATTTTTAAAAGCTTGTTGCTACAACTAATTCAATAATCTTCAATACATAGAAAAATATCTAGAAGTATAGAAAAATATAAAATGTATTTTTCAATCAGATTTCAAGAAGTATAGATTAGATGCTTTTTGGAAGCTGGCAGATATTTTAATTTCGTATGCAAAGCTCCAAATTGCTCTCGTGCACTCAATTTATGAATTCATACATTTTATTTTTATATAGATTACTGCAGGTGGCAAAAGGAATCATCTGTTTATTACTAATAGATATAGTCACTTTTGATCAAGAATTATCGGGTTGACAATTTAATGAATTTAAGTATTTACAAATTTTCAAAATTGGAGTTTCTGAATTTCTCACGGATCTGTTCTCACACAATCTTTAAAATTGGTCTGTTCGGAGTAAATATCAGAATCTTACCGTTCCTCGAGCTATCGTTGAACCTTTAACTCGCTCGACGGGCGCGCAATTTTATAACGGTCTTTACTCACCCAAAAACCTCGATTCTTTTTTTATATGTCTTGCAATCCAATATATACACACATACGGTATTCAAGGAGCTCATCTTTGAAATGGTACAAGTTCGACATTATGATATCTAATTCCTTTTATTCCAAAGATCGATTCAAGTATATTTGCAGGACACCGACAATACAAGTGACAACTGACCCCATACATTTTTAGAATTATTACATCCATTACAACAGTAATATACTTATATTATCCTAAACTAATTTATTTTAACTAATAGATCTCGTAATAGATACTAATTCAGTTACGGAGCTAGATTTTCTATATTTTTCAATGGTATGTATGTTTATTAGTTTACATGTGTATCGCAACTTTATATTATATGACTTAATAAGCCGGAATAATCAGTCGTAAAGTTTTTTTTATATTTTCAAAATTATAAAATTGAATATATAGATATGACATATAAAATAATATACAATATTTCTATATTTACCATAGTCAATATTTTAAAAATACATAATAGAATAAACACATAACTAATATTGATAAAATAGAATTATAGCATTACTAAATAGAATTAAAAATGAAAATAATTTTTTTATCTAGATTCACAAAACATTCGCAAAAAACACAAATAATTTAAACCATGAAAGGCAAAAATCGTTACGAAATCTTAGTAGGTGACTGCAGTATAATGCGTTGTTTTTATGCTTGTAATGTAACGTTTTATACTACATTCAAGCAATATATAAGATGATATTTTTGTTTTAAAAAAACGTATTAGCCTTATAATAGTTTGTGTAAAAGATTAGATATTTTCTATTATACTAAAGAATTTTCAGAACGCTCAATATTTTTATACATCTGAATATTCACCGTTAACAAATTGCTGTTCATAACTTGTGCTCATGGATTAGCATTAACTATCTCCTCGACGTCCTTCCGCATCGCTGTAGAGTGCAACGCACTGCAATCCCGTACGCTCATCTCTTCAACAGCGGCTCTTTGAAACTCTTACACCGTTCGCAGTGTCCGATGGATGCGGGCATTATCGTGACCCTTAGGCCGGACACGCGGCATTAATCTGCGCGAGTTAGAGTCAGTTGGAGCCGCCAAAAGTGAAGGTGTGGAGGGGACAGTGCAATTTTTCGTAGCGCGTTCGACAAAAAGGAAATAGTGACCTTCGCTCATGGACTTGTATAGCAAACAATGTTTAGTGAAAGTTGTTCGAAGGAGACCTAGATGCGCTCAGGCCGCGATTTTCATAGACCGTCGTGGTGTCGCCTAGCTTGGCAGTGTGCCGAGGATTCGTGTGAGGAGAATAGTTAAGTCGTGTACTTATAAGAAGGTGGCGGGGGGTCACAATAGTAATCAACAAGATTTATCACTCTTCGTTTGATTGGAGAAATGTTGTGGTTCATCGCAGTGTGTGTAACACTTCTTGTGTTTAAGCTGCATAGTGACTGGAAAAAACGCATAATAAAGAATTATCCACCAGGTAAGAATTTTTTAATTTATACAATTCGGTACACGCAAAATCCCTTTTTCTTTTATGCATTTTTTCACTAAATCTTATATTTTGCAATTATTTCTTATAAACTACATTTTTATCAATATTTTTTATCATTTTCTTTTTTTTAATGCGTACCTTGAATATTAATTAATGATAAATTAGTAAACAATGAAGAACTATGTTAAGAATTTGAAAACTTTCAACCAACGTACATTATTATTCTTAAAAAATTTTATAAAGAATTTTTGTTGTGTATGATATATAAAAGGCTTTTTAAGTAAAATATGCCACATTATACAAATATACCAATAACTGTATACCGCATTCATCGATATACATTGATAAAAATTGATAATTTTTTGTAAAATCCTTTTAAAAAAACTCGACAGATTGACTATAATTATATTTTTATAGAGTGCGTTAATTAATTGTACTGCATTAATAAAATCTTTAAAACTATAATGTTTTTGGTTATCGCTTCTGATTCACATTTTAAATACATTTTTCAAATACAAGTTTCAAAGAAGTTTTTTATTTATAACATATAAATAACTGTACATCCAATATGTCTCTAAATGTTAAAGCAATATATTTTAAATTTTTGAAATTACTTGAACTATTAATTTATTGGAGATGAAAAATTAAAATATCCACAAAGAGTTGAAGAACGCTGTAAAGTTAAACTTACGCAACCAGTTATAGATACGATTTATTTCCTTTAATGCCTTGCGTGTACGTTCACACGTTTTTTATACAATGTATTCTAAGGAATGCAATTAAATCTTAACTGGTTTACACATGCTTTGCTAACCTTAGCCTTCAATTCTTACTAGTTAAAGTTGCAAAATTTTCTAACTGGATTTTAACTTCGATTATAGCACATATTCAGTCAAATTACCATAATTGCAGTAGTCGGTTAGCTTGCAATATAAAATGAAATTACACAAGGCAATGAAAAGGAATGTTGATTATGTAGTACAAAAATTTTTAGCTTCTTGCAACTCTAATTGACCTTACAGGAAGTCAATAATTGTAAAAAAATTCGTTTGAAAAAGTGCTTGAAATACTGAAATAATATGAGCTTATGAAATGGATTTTTTTTTGGTTCAACCTAAATTGAAAGTATCCTGTTATCGTGTAAACTTTGAGTATACAATGCTTTTCAAAACCCTTTTCTATATAAATAAGACTTTTACAAAAATTGATCTTGTCGTTGGCTTTAAAATTTTGTTATTTTATTTAGCCAAACGTTTATGTGATATACCTACAAATAAAAAACTATTTTCTAAATAAATTTCTAAAAATATAATTAATTATTACAATTATATTTACCGCATGCACACTTTATACTTATATTAATATAATAAAGTGAAAAGCTACGTTAAATTATTTTTTATTCTCGTGTACAGATAATTATACAATATGAAAATATACAATGTAAATGTAATCCACGCTAGCAAGAGAATGTAAAATAAAGTACAGATGAATGTATAAACTGCAAATTTAATTTTATTTACTGAATAATTTTAAATAAGAAAGTTCTTCATGTCTCATTTTCTAACTTGTTTTGGCAACAAAAGTACACTACTGTACATATACTGTACTCAAAAGCAATTAAGTATAGTTATTTCCGATAAAATTTAAATAATCTATTTTTTCGTAATATAACGATGCGAGTTTAAATATTTAAAAAGTCTTTGTTTACTGATTTCCATATACAAATCAAACAATCTCTATACTTAATTATTACAACAATTACACGTGTACAAAAGGTCCACGAGGTATACCGTTGCTTGGCAATTTGCTGGAAGTGAGTCGCCTGGTAAAGGAAACTGGCTTCGATTGGGGTGCCTGGCGCCAACTCTCCAAATCCTATGGGCCTGTGTTACGCCTGAAGCTAGGTCTAGCCCAACCGCTTCTCGTTGTATCCGGACGACCAGCGATCCTAGAGTTTCTTGCGAAGCGGGACTTTGATGGGCGCCCCGATACCATCGAAACGCGACAGCGTTGCTTGGGCAAGAAACGGGGCATAATCTTCAACGAGGGTCACGATTGGGCCGAGCAGAAAAGGTGAGGCGTGATCTATGCTGAATCTAATAAAAATGGAAAACATTTCATTCTGGACACGATTTCGTTTACATTGAATTAGGTTTTGTGTATTAGTGTGATCTTTTTCTTAAAATTTATTTTATTTAATGATCATTTAAACAGATTTTACTTTATAACATGCCTCACATTAAAGATAGATGATAAAAATAGATCGTTACTGTTTCCATGTGATCTAGAAAAACTTAGATGGAATAATTTAATACATGTGAAAAATTGAAAGATGAATATTCATATATGTTTACAATTAGATTCTGATATAGAATATGGATAGATGTCAATGAGTTAATAAATTAGAATGACATGCAAAATTTCTTATTCCGTATTACGAGAATCGCAAACGAAAGTACCGCTTTCCTTTAAAGTGATATAGAATACTTTGAGACCTAATTTAAATTCAGCGAGAAAAATTACATATAGGAAATGACTGTTTCTTTTGAATAACCAAAGCATGACAACCTTATTTCTTAAAAGATTAGACATTTAACAAGTAACGAATTTTTCGTTTAAAAGTAGGGCAATTTATTATTAAAAAGTTCATATATTCAAAATCATGCCATAGAGAATTCAGATTGTAAATACGAATCTGGAAAGTAGGTTGTGATATCATTTGATTAAAAAGTATATAATTTAAACTTGATAATCTAAATTTGATATTGCAAAACATTTTTTAATTATTTAACGCACATTGAATTAAAAACAAATTAGAAAATTAAGTATATGAATTCTATAAATATACAGATATTTATTGAGGTGGCTAATAAATTTTCAATATGTTTTTCTTTCTTAAGATTTTTACTCAGGATCCTAAAGGATTTTGGATTACACAAACAAAGTATGGAGGATTTAGTTCTCGAGGATGCAAAAATGTTGTGTAATATTGTAAACGATAAAATGTTAAACAAGGAAACTAATGTTCATGATTTATGTGATATAACGGCTATTGCAGTAGTGAGCAGTTTATGGAATTTAATTGCAAGCACAAGGTAAGCTGTTTATAATTAATGTGTTGTAGTTTTTTGTAGCTTTGCATAATGCAAAGTTAATTTATAAGTTTTTTTGTCCAAAGACTTATGCATACAGATTTGAAAAAATAAAGAAACTTACCAACATTAAACATTTTTGTATATTACCGAGTTTAAAACAATTTCGCAAAGAACATCAAGTATTTTTAATATGTTAATTAGAATATTAATAATAATTAGAATTCTGCAATATTTAGTGAAATAGTTATTAAGAAAGTTATTTACTTTTCAGTAAATATAGAATAAATATTTTGTATTAATAGTACTTTTTGCGAGATTTGATTTTTTTCCTAAGTTAATTTTTTGTGTTATAAATCGACTTTGCATTTTTCTTATTTACTTTGCAATACGTCAATAATGACCATTGTTAACAGGTATGATCCAAAGGAAGAAAATTCAGAAATGCTTCAAATTTTATCTATCCTTAAGCAGTCTTTTCGAAATGGGAGACCAAAGGGTGCTTTATGGACACATATTCCGTTTCTACGGTTCATCATGCCAAAGTTCTCGGGTTTCACTGACGATAAGGAAAGGGTAGAAACTATAACTAAGTATTTCTTGGTAAGTTTGCATTAATTCATTTAATATTTATAAACCATAGATTAAAGATTTATTAAAACATATTAAAATACAATTAAACTTTTAATAAAAACACGTTGGTAATGTAAACGACATTTGGTTACAGAAAGAAGTCACCAAGCATAAAGAAACTAGAGTTCCGGGAGAACCGAGAGACTTGATCGATAAATATCTTGAAGAGATCGAATCATGCAATAATAATGAAACTTCTTCATTTGATGGTACTCGGTAATTGTTTTAATATCTTATATGTATACATATATATTAAAAATAAATGTATTTTAAATATTTTTAGAATTGCAATTAGTTATACTCTTGCGAGATATTTTTTCTGCTGGTGTCGAAACTACTTCAAATTCAATAGGATTCGTTGTGTCGTATTTGGCTAAATATTCAGACATTCAGTCTAAAATTCAAGAAGAGCTGGATAAAGTTATTGGGAACGATGGAAATCCTCGTTTAATTTATAAAAATTCGTAAGTTTTTTTGGGTATTTATTACAGGAATAAAAGTTTCTTATTGCGAAGCAAGAAAAAAGCTGATCTTCCTCTCATTTCCTAGATTACCATACTTAAACGCAACAATAGCGGAAGTTTCGAGGTTAGCGAACGTCGCTCCAACAACGATAGCACACCGTGCTCTAACCAATTGTTCGATACTAGGTTACGACGTAGAGAAGAACTGGTCGGTAATTGGGAATTTGCGGAGCGTTCACATGGATCCGGATCACTGGGTTGACTCTGAGGCTTTTCGTCCAGAAAGGTTCATTGACTCTAACGGCCTCTTTGTGGAGGATCCTTGGCTTATGCCCTTCGGATTAGGTACTATTTTATCTTTTATTCTGACAATTAAAATACGTATTTTATATAATAACAAAAAAGCAAACAATGGTACTGCATGGGAATTAAAAATAATTAATTGTCTGGGCGATAGAAGCCACGATAAAAGATATTATACAGTGTTTCGTGAGAGAAGAAAATTTAAGAGAAAATCAATTTCACTAATTTAAATGCATAGTGTAAGGTATTATCATATTTTCATAATATATATTCAAACGATTATAATCGTAATACATAATACACAATTGTGTCTACAGCGAGGTCTACAGTGCATTTTACGTAGCTGCTGAAATACATAATACACAATCATGCCTACACAATACGCTTTACGCAGCTTACTGGAATATACATAAAACTTTTGTCGCTTTTCAGGTCGAAGGAAGTGCTTAGGCGAAAACTTGGCTAGGACGAGCCTCTTTCTCTTTCTTGCAAGCCTCTTGCGCTCATTTCGGTTTGAACTGGCTCCGGGCGAAACGGCTCCCTGTCTACTCGGAGTGAACAGCTTCACCATCTCGCCGCCACCTATTAGCATCGTCATGCGTTTACGTCGAGGTTTACGTGACACTCACAGCAGCCCGTAAATCACACTTCGTGATTATCATTGCATTCTCGAAGGGATTATTTGCCTCTTCTGAGCAGTCGGAGATTTTATGCGCGGAAGCTTCGATCATATCTACTCCCTCTGTAGAAAACGTATAATTTACTGGCTCTCATGATGGGAAATGTACTTACAGTCGCTTGTCTTAGAACATAGCGCAAACTCTAACGTTCTCATTTGAGTGAGTTGCACTTTACGGTTCTTTCTAGATGCATTACTAATCGAGAAAGTACAACTTGTCACGAAAAGAAGAATTCGTAAGCTAAAGAAAGTATAATAAATTTTCAACGTCTGCTATGCACTTGTATGTGATGTGATTGCAAAATAAATTTACATAGATGTACTAAAATAGTTTTACTAGAAATATATAAAATTTTTGAATTTTTACAATTAATTGCTATAAACAACAAATGCAACAAAAAATTTGTAATTATTTGGCAATAAAAATATTTATTAATAACTATTTATCTGATATTTTTTCTTCATTTATAAACGGTATTAAAAAAGAAAATTATATTTTACGTTTATCTAATAAAAAGAGTGTTGTTTGTTTTTATGTAAATTTTGATGAAACCAATATACATCATTGAGCTGTTTGCTATGCTTTATCTTACACCTTGCTTTAAAACCTGATGCAGTTTTATGAGAATAGTAGACAAGTACATACAGCTTATTCTTTGTCAATTTTATATAAATAAAATATTAAACATTACATAAAATACTAAATATAGGCATCAAAACGAGTAAAGACTAAAATGAAAAAAGTATGAACTTGTTACTATTGAACTTTACTTTTTAATCTTTAATGTATAGTTTATTAATTTATTAGTTATGATCAATGAATGTATAACACGTTGCATAATGGCTGACTATTTTTTAGTATACTTTAAAATTCAAAATAATTATTATGATAATTTATTATTTTATGTAACATCAAAATCAATAATGTAAAATTGACCATTCATAAAGTTTTTACACAATAATAAATACACATTTATTATTTACTTAAAAATTGTTTGCAATTAACTTAATTATTTTATATAAAATTATTCCATACCTGTGGTTTTAGGAGTTATCTTGTGATAGTATGTTATGCATAACATTTTTAAATTGATTCTATGAATCACGCTAGATGGCACTGATGATCCAATAAAGGAATCAATATACCAGATGAGTACACATCTTCATACCATTACGTCGATAAAACAGTTTAGCATCGACCGTGAATAATTGATACTCCCTGCTATGAAAATACAAAAGTGAAAAAGAACGATGGCGTGAAATCCCTTTCTCGTCGCTATTTATAGGTCCAAGGCGTTTATATATGTATTCGTTAAAAATAATACCAACCGCTGGCGCATACGACAATGCGTGAGCCGCATTCCAAACTTTCGTTTCAGTTAGCGTTTCTCCGCAAAACGTATATTGCATTACATGAACGCCACTGAGAGTCTTGTCAGTAAATCTCACAGTAAATAAGCGAATAATTGTTTTTAAAAGCACAGATAAATATATTAAAAAGAGAGTTCAGATCGTTCCACAAACGATGCATTTTTCAAAAAGATCGCAATACGAGAACTGAAGATTGGCTACATAATTGACCAAGTTGTTAGAAAACTAGGAAACTATTCTTGTTTTCTGTGAGGTGAAGCTCATTGAATTGTAAACATGTGAAAGGATTTACTTGTATTTCTATTTGAAAGTTTAGTATATTCATTTAATTGCATAACTGAGTAAATTATAAAGATTGAAGAAAAGAGATTGTTTAACACGTTATTCATTACCTTATTTAAATTTATATTTAAGAAAACGTAAGTTATGTTTTAGGTTTTTTAAATTAAAGTTTCATTCTTATAAAATAATATAACAAAACTGTGTAAAATTCAAAAGGAAATCTAGAAAAAATTCACAATATCATTTAAATAAAAAGCGTTTTAGATTAAATAATTCATTATATACTATATCTAAATTTAAACTTTACTTATTAGTTCTGTTTCTGTTTTTACATTTATAGAAATTACATCCAGTATCTATGCATACACATACATTTATCATAAAGAAATTTAAATACCTTCCAGTATACCAATGCATATAAAAACTGTTTATGCCGCATTATAATAAACTATAATATATTTGCAATGTAATTTACTTGACATTGGGGGAAATTTAATTAATCTTATTTTTTATATTTATAAATTAAATATTCGGTTTTGTTTTTTCTTCTTTATATAAAATTGTATATAAAATAGCTAAATAAAATATAAAATATCAATAACTAATTTATGTAGTACATATACATTTCAATTTATTTATAATTTTGATACAGTATTACAAATAATATAATATTCTATTCATCAAACCATTTGAGAAATTATTTTGATCTTCACTTCTAAAACAACTGAATTTATATAAATCGATTTATTGCGATTTCTCAATCTCTGGCTGCAATTCCATGTAAGATTCGAAGCTTCTAGAAAATTGTTCTTCATGCACATTCACTTATCATTACCAGCGATCCATCCTTTATCGCAATTTCTTCACGGTTTACCGCTGTGCCACGATAAAAAAGGCACCTCCACTATCGAAGCAGTCATAAATCACCCACCTATATGCATACATGTGCGGTTGCGTCTATTGAGTCTCCATGCGCGCACACGAAACTATATCTTTTATTGTGTATGCGTCTCTCTCTATCTCTCTTTTCGCGTATTATACCTTATATACATAACAGTGAAAGGTCGTTGAGGCCGAGAAGTGTTAATATCAATCAGAGGCTGGAGAGAGAGAGAGAAAGAGAAAAGATGAGGTCAGAAGCAGACGGAAGGAAGAGAATAGACTCTCGGAACTCGATCGTTGCTTGTAAGATCGCATAGGAGATAGCCCAAAATTTTTTATATATTTCGTTTCATATAAAAATAACGATAAATTGAGTCAAATGTTTCATATAATTATTTCATGAATACTTACGATTCAATTTTGATGAAGTTTTTGTTGGAAAATGTAATACCTTTTTTTGATGTTTCTAGAAAAGAAGTTAATGTCAATGTTTATGGCATTTTTACCTTGCGGATATTAGTAACACTTGCGCAATTAAATTGAGGTCAACCAGATCTATTATTTCACAAAGATGTATCTATTTTTTAACTCTGTCGGTATCAGAATAGAAGCTGAATTGTCTAGTCAAACTTCAGTCAAACGTTGCAAGTGTTTGATTAATCATTGATAAAATGTATACAAATTGATTAGCTTATTAACTCAAAAATATAATGATATTGACTTCCTTTTTTATTAAACTTTTCCATTTGATAACTGGACCGGAATTTGTTAATACGTATGCGTAGCCTTTGTATTAATTTAAGAGAAGTTATTTGGATCTTAATCGTAAATTCGTTAATAATTGTATCATTGGCTAATAAAACAGGCTAGAATATGACCAGCAAACCATTTTTCCTGGTCCAGTTTTTAAATGGGGTATGTGGAGTAGACCATTTAATGTTTTTATTCGTCAACTTTTTAGACTTTATTAGTAATTTATTCTTAATTCAGATTACACGACTTTTGTTAAATATTTTTCACTAAAAATAACTAATTAAATTATTAAAATATAACATCAATATTAAACTACATAATATCTTGCATAATACAGTTATAATATATATTATAAAATGGAATACCCTGTCGTTTTTGGTTGCATAAAGTATAATGCACATTCCTAATTTAATTTTATTGTTTATGGTGTAAAATATATTTAATAATATTTCTTTTTTCATAAATTTCTATCAAAATTAAAAAATTGTAAATTTGGAAACCTTTGTTTGTAGTGTGTAAAGTATATTATATGGACGAGCAACGAACTTAGTTTTTAAATTAAGTCCAAATGAATGATAACAAAGGTAACGAATAAATCAAAATGTAGGATTTTTTCTTTGGTGTTTTTGCATATGCGTTTATAATGCAGCATACATTTTATCTGTATGCATACATGTATGAAAGGTTCAAAATTGATAAGCTAGCTAAGTATAAACACATATCTATTGCATTTTAATATGCAGCCAGTCAATTTAATAAAAATCAAAAGTTTTATTCAATATTTCAGTAAACGTTTGTCAAATAACAGAATTTCGCGAAGTTTTGTTAATATTTCCTTTTAAAATATGCATTTATAAAAGACACGAGAAAAGACATATAGTAGTGAATTCATTTTTGGATTTCCTCTTGTATTTATCTTATTGTATTAAATAAATTATTGTATGATCCCAATTCATAAGTTAATTTTATTCTCGATTTTATCTGTTGAGGCAGAATCATTTGAATAGAAAGAAAAGGTTTTAATATATGTACTTATGAATATAACTTTCCAATTGCTATCACTTTAAATTTAAAAATCACAAATGTGAATATGAGAGTTTAATATATTAAGATAGCATATTTTGAGATTATAAAAAGTTAAGTACTTCGTGATTCCTTAAAATTTATAAAAATTGCATACATGTATCATTTTAATTATTTTATAATTCTAATTTTTTAGCAAACTATATTATAAACAATAGTGTGATTACTTATAAAAATAAAATTATTCATGATGCGTTTATGTATATTGTAAATGTATAAGCTAAGATTAATTTTAAGGTTGAATGTAATTAGTTTTAGCATTTGTACTGATCTACTAACGCTTGCGCTACTGGTGAAAATCGTATCAATTAAAATTTCTACCATTTCGTTTAGAAAAAGTCATAGCCATGTCATATCTTATATCTAAAAAATAAATCAGTGAGTTGGCTGAGTTAACTGAGACTAATTAAGCTAGACATAATATACACATAATAATAGTCGGAGTAATAGTCATTTGTACTGCCCGAGGTGCTGCCATATAATTAAACATCTAAACATCTATTTATTACTTCATTGTAGAGCAAATGCATTAAATTCGTATGAAATTTATTTAGATTTTGTGCATATAGTAGAGTGAACTATATGTATGTATGAAAAAAATAGAAGTCAAGAAAATACTGTATTTATTAAATACTAGAATTAACAGATTACAAAGTTAACGAGTCAAATGGTGTAATTAACAATTATTTATTTCTAATTAATTGTTTTGATTAAAAATACGTTTTTCATTGATATTATTGGAAATTATGATTAATATTTTAATATTTATGTGTTTACAAGTGTCGTTAATTAATTTAAAAAATATACAAAACTTATTTTGTGCACGAAATAATGATTGTTCTATATTTGTCAATATTGAAACTGATATTATTCCGGTACAGAACCGTTTCGAATAAAAAACTAGATCATATAGTAAATAAAGATTTTTAATGTAAGTTTCGGATTTCGGTACAAATAATTCTAAACTTAATATGATTTATGATCATTTCCGTGTTTGCTTTTGTAAATAATACATGTTACGATATATGTTCCGCCGAACCTGAGGAAGTCTAGCAATAAAAAGTATCATAGTGTCACAGAACTTGTGACAGTAAAGCATTTATCATCGAAACTAGCGAAGAATAAGACATTTTCTCGAAATTTTTCTACGAAATTCGAGGCTAGACCGAAGATATTACCGCCTAGTAAGACAATAGTTATTATTGTAAGGTCTGTTTCTTGAACCGTGCGTACGAATATTATACTTTGGCTTATTGAATAAAATTTGTAATTAAATATCATACCTGACCCGTCTGTTGCACGCTCAATTAATAGTTTGAACGAAGCGACAAAATATCGAAAATCGGATGCTTGGGAACAGAGTCGCTGCGCATATCCGAACGGCGATAAGGCGGCCGCGTCACAGCGCGGACTCGCGTTCTATTCATACCTCGATTCATACTCCCTCGCGAATGTGCATCGGTAAACAAATAATCGGCTTCGATTCCGGGAAGCGGGCCGAGGCTTGGGAAAAAGGCCGGAGCGCGGGCGTGCGAAGAGGAAACAAAAGAGCCCGCGAGGTCCGAGCCCGCGGCCCCCTCCCCCCCCCCGCCGGATTACGAGGCGGGCCAACGAGGCCGAGCTCCCGGGGCAATAGCGCCGGGGTCGCCGCGGGCCCGCAACCCGAAATAGCCGGCGGAGCTCCCCCGAAGAGAGCCTCGCGCGGGACAAAGGTTTGGGGGCGCCGTCGGCGGCAACGGCTGCGGCGGCGGCGGCGGCCCGGAAGGCGGCGCCTCCACCTCCGCGCCGCGCGGCGGCGGTGGCGGCTCGCGCCGGATCGGATCTCGATTTCCGCGCGCGAGCCGCGTGGCAGTGTCGCTCCGAGCCTCTCCTCCGCCGACCGCTCGAGGCGCCTCCGCCGCGGGCGCACCGGCCGCCCCGACCCCACCCCTCTCTCTCTCCCCCCGGCGCCGATCGCGCGCCCTCCCCAGGAGCAGCCGCCGCCACCAGGTGCAGCCGAGCTCCTCCCCGGCCCAGGGGCCCGCACATGACCGTCACGTAAGCTGCAGCTTGTTTATGTCGGACTCGCGCGCGCACGCCGCGGGAAGTTGTTCCCCCCCCCCTACACACTCCCCGGCGAGGGCGCCAGCCGACCGGCCGTGCGAATCCGAGATGGACGGCATTGTTTGCCGCGCGGGCTTTTGGCCCGAGAGCTTTTTACGAAGCCGCCGTGTGCGCGCGGGCGCGCGCCTGCCAAATCGCCGCGGCGCTCCGACAGTAAAGCAGTGCCGTTATTAAGTGTCGTTTCCCGGGAGCACGCGGGTGATATCCCCGGCTGGTCGCGCCAACCGTCCTACGTACAGTGTATTCTTGTGCGATGAAAGCCGCTGCTCTGCCGTAACTGCCGTCTCCCGAGCGCACACGCCTCGCTCGGTTGTGCCGGTTTTTTCCGACGACGACGACGACGAAGACGACACGGAGACCAGGTCTGCCCTCCGCCCGGAGGTTTTTCACAAAAATTAACCCGAGTACACAGGCACTGCGTGGTTCGTTTGCCCAAGCTCCCTCGGTTCTTATATTCGCATCCTCCGCGCAAGAGCTTCTTTTTTTGCTGCGAAGAGCCTCGTTGCCGAGGGCCGCGCGGCTCCCCCGCCCGAAAAAAATAAACCGCTCACCGATTCCGCGACGCTCGATATCCTCCCACCCGCATTCGGCGGCTTTCTTATCTGCCGGCCGTGTCGCTCGTCACCAGCGTTTAAATATACTGCTCTAATAATACCCTATCAGGGTAGCGTGAGCGGCCGCTCGGCTCGCCGAACGTCAACACACGAGCCGATCCACTTGTGTAGCATCGGAGAGCGCGCGAGTCCAACCTTTCGCTAGGCGATCGCGCGCTCGTTTCAGGAAAAAAAAAGAATAAGCGCCGTTAGAAATCGGTGCGCGGCCGATCGGCCGACACGATGCAACTATTGCCACGGCGCGGTGGAAGGGGGGGGAGGGGGGCGACTGGGCCCCGAGGCGGGAGATCGCGCCGGCCGCTTTCGAGGAAATTAACCCGGCGCATGTGGGCGTGAGCTTGTTAAGCGACGGCTCGGGGCCGCGCCGGAAGAGCCGTCGTGTGGCTCTTGCTGCTGTCGCAGAGCCGCGCGGTCAGGTGCCGTGCGATTTTTAGGTCGATGCTCTCTCCCTCTCGCTCCTCCTATTTGTTTTTATAGGCCCGTAAAAATAAACACGGCTCTTTCGCCAGTCGGACTCTGCAGTGGGTATAGCGATTTGAGCGGCTTTCAACTCGAGTGCAGTCATTTACCTTGTCCAAGGTCGCTTTTCAGTCGTATCAAAAATGAAGAGTGCGCGCGTTGGTTCACACGACTTGCACGCCGAGAAGAGTAAATAACTTTTTTTCATCGATCCGTGCATATATCAAACTCATTGTTTAAGGTTACACCGCGATGAGTAATGCCTGCGCCGCTTTTTTTTTTTACCTATTCTCCACGGAACCGTTGAGAAAAATTGTTGCCGTATGATTTCTCGTCTTTTCACTTTGCTTTTATATCGGAGAAGATATTGGCATCTAATAATAACATTTACAGATAAAGTATCGATAAATTAAATTTATTCGTGCGGTAAAGCGAGGAAACTGTATCGCGTGCCACTCCAGTTCGTATTGTAAAATTACACGATCGTAAATTATTCGATTTTGACTACAAACTTATTCATAAACGAGATATGATTTATATCTCTCGATTTCGAAGGTTAAAGAATTAAACATTTTCTAATCTGTATTTATTTGGTATCGAAGCTTTCATAAATAATTCAATAATACATAGGTTTAAAGCATGTAAACATAGTTTCCGCATTAGCTTAAGCATTATCAAATTGCAACTGAAACTTCCTGCATATTTTTAAATTATTCCTTTTAAAACATATTATATATTTACTTTGTGTTAAGTTTTTAAGAATTATCAACTGAATCTATTTTCTTTTTATTATTATTTTTAATCTTTTTTGCAGACGAGAATACGTCATTATGATATTAATATTCTAAAATATCTTTCTAATAAAGAAAAATTTATTTAAGATAGCTCTGTGGTTAAAACGAACCTTGATACATCAGATGCATTGATAAATATTATAAAAGTATTTATCATACATACATATAGTATAAATCGAGGTATAAATGAATGCTTTTAAGAAATATTGCTACGTCAAATGGGGTTAGGTTAAGCTTAAAAGATATACGAGTATTGCAGAGCTTTCTAACATCGACTTAAAAAGATAAATCAGCGGAAGCTTTATTTTTTAAATTTCATTTCACCTTCTGGATCGGCAAAATTATTTTTTTTAGGTGACGTATGTTTAAATGTGTGAGATCTTCTGAAGAAGCAATAAAATGTACATAAACTATCTTTTATTAGCATCTTTTACAAGTGGAGGGATTAAAGTATAATTCGTACTGATTTATGACCTCATAAGACTATCGTTGTTTTTTTTCAATAATTTATAATTGTAAAGAATTAGGGCTATATTATTCAACTATTCTATTATTTGCAATTTACCCTTGTACAATATTCACAATAGATCAAGCGATAGATAATTTAAAAGACTTCGATTATTATGATTACACCTACTTGCCAATAATAAATATCATAATTGTATTTACACTCTATATTCTATAATCTTTTATAAGATAAGCATAGAAGAGGATTAAATACAAAAGTATACGGTTATAAATTTCAAGTGATATTGATGATAAACGATATTGATAATTCAAATATACTTTTTCAAAACTCTTACATTAATAATAATCACAATGCTTTGTGCTGCAGAACTGCGAATACAAATTTTTTTATTAAATTATGTTGAGTATAATTAATATTTTATTATAATTAAGGATATACAGAAAGTTATTATGATAATTGTAAATATCATGAATATTTATGAACAATTATATGTGAATAATATTATATTTATAGATAGTTATCTTACGTTATTTATTGTGTAAAAATTATGTAAAAGTTTACTTTTTATATTTAAAATTTAATACATTAATTACAATACTCATTCAAATGTCGTATTAAATTTGTTTCATAATGTACGATGATAATCTAAAATAGTTTTTATTACATCTAGGGATGAATTTCACTTTTTAAATATCCTATTTCATTGACACAATAGTTCGAGAAAAATCTTTAAATTTATACAAGGGTACTGAAGTCCCTAATTGTACGGAAATTGAGCTAAGAGATGAAGATGCCTAGGAATGAAAGGCAGTTAGTCTTAAGTGACACTTTCCCTCGACTACGCCTTCCCGGAACTTTCTTTGAAGATGTATTAATACAATTTTCCTGCATCGTTTGATACCGTTAATTTCGACGTTACAAAGCAACATTTAAATTTTTCTTAATTTTCACGCTTATTACAATTAAATATATAAATTAAATGAAACTTTAACTAGCTTAACTTGTATTCTAAACAATGCGTCACATTTTCAAATGAGTGCAAACCTAAGCTTATATCCAAGTGCTTCTCTCGAGGCTTCTCTCTGTACGAAAACCGCTAAAACAATTTCTAATTTCGACTTACACGAGGTATGTTTTTCACTATTTAAAAAATGAATTAAGAAACGTTCTAATGAATTTATCAGCATTTAAATATTAATATATAAAAATGTGTCATTTATTGTTTTAACACTTGTGCATTGTCACCGCCTCAAGAGGCTAATTTTAATATATATTATTCCACGGTGCGTTTCAATGAATTACTTCTTGATTCTGAACAAGAACACGAACAGTAAGTCGATAAACAAGGTGAAAACATAAAAGAGAGAAAGAAAGGGGCCGGGTCCAAAGTGCGTTGACGATGGAAAACTGCGCAGTGAGATGAAAGGGGCTTTCTCAATCCGTGGAGCGACCAACGCATGCTGCGATCAATCGTGCAGTTTGCAGGGACGGTATAATTCGAGGCGGTTATATAGGGGGACGGTGGAGCGCGTACGTCGCGGATGAGTGCATTATCATGCACCGAGCATGAGCGTACGTACTTATACGAGTCGGTAGCCAATCTCCTCCTTTATCCTCTCCCTCTCTCTCCCGCTCTTTCTCCCTGCTCACACAGCTATAATGGGCACTGCGAATTTTCTTTCTTGTATTACATTTTGAGACATTCCAGAGTGCCAGCGAAGCTTGTTCGGAATGAAATGCACTGGCGTCACGATGCCTCTTAAATATTTTAGCAACGTAGTAGCTTGTCGGGGAACTGTGAAAAGAGGACATTTGTTGTTTATAGGGATTTATACGCTTCTACGAATTACAATCTCACTAGTGATATTTGGAAAGAATAACGGAAGGAACACGAGTTGCGAATTTACGCAACTGCCTGACCGAATTCAAATTGAAGTGTAAGCAGTTTATAAAATGTCGGGAGTAGGCGTGACTAATTTTAATAAGCGACAGATTATTTCTCACGCATTGTTGCAATATACTTACTCAAATTAATCTGTAATCGTTTCAAATAACGCTTATTACCTTACAAAGAATGATTAGCACACTTTTAAACTTCCAATGACAAATATGACGAACCTTATCGTTGCAGTCATAATCATTAATTTTCATAAACACCCGTGATTTGCTTCTTTTCGCAATGTATTTAAAATTAAATGCTTCTTAAGAAAATGAAAAAGTTATTATCAAAGTTAATTACCCTTGCAAACTTACTTAAATTCTTTGTAAAAGTTAATTAATTTTTATATATTATCTTATATAATACGTAGGAATAAAATTATATTTTTTATAAATCTATCATTTTGTACCACTTTCTCTTTTTTACGTGTCTTTCCAGTCTAACTATTCATACGTACATTATTTGTTAAGTTTTGTTTACATTTGTAGACGTACTCTAATGAGAAAAATTAGCAGATAAATTATCACGTTTTAAATTTCAACGACACAGTTGAATATGTCAAAGTGCCTTGTTTAGACTTTAAGGATTTTTATTCTGATTTTTATTTGATCTATGTCTATAGAAAAATATTTTGTATAAATATTTATATTTTATAGATTATTTTTTTTAATTATTTTTTGATTACTTTATTAATAGTAGTCTTTAGTTATTATATAATGTCCATTTTTCTTTACAATTTATAATATTTTATTTTGCCATTTTTAAGTTGCAAACTATATGATTAAATTATTTTTTTTTAAATGACCATAGCCTATTATTAATACTCTTAATTTATGCACAAAAAGTAATATATTCGCGAATTATTGTTTGGATCGTATTTCAAAATATTAATTTTTATTATTTGTGAAATATATTTATGAAGCTTGAATGCGCACATTATGTAAAAATTTCAGACGTATAAATTAAAATTATTTACTGTCGTTGTTATTTAATAACTTCTTATAGAGAGATAAGATAATTATTTTTATACTTCATTCCTTGTAACTTGTACTGACGTATTTTTATCTAATTTGAAATTTTTATCAATCTTTCACAAAAATAAAACAAAAGGAAACAATATAGATCAAAACGTTTCTACTTGCCTAATAATATGTCATTGCAAAAATGAATCATGAATGAAGTTTTTTCTTCTCCTATTTGTTATAGAATCTTTCTTAAACGGAATGACAACAAGAGCTTATCAGACAAAGGGATTCTATACACATGCATACAGGGTTTCTTTTTTTTTTTACGAGATTGCATTCGCCCGCGAGTGGTGTATCATAATGCTACTTTTGAACTCGACCCAGAAATAAAAAGGGCCCCTTGACGGTAACCGGAGCAACGGGCCTCGACGGCGCCTTATCCGTGTGTACAGGAGATCTTCTAGGAAGCGCTTGTGCGCATACCTGCAGAGCGGGGCGCCGATAAGAATCGGCCGGGCTGATAAGAGGCGCAAGCCTCATGCTTTTGGCCTTTTTCGAGGCGCCCGCTTTATACTTGTTGCTCCCTCGCAGCAGGTGAGTTGCGCGCGGGCCAGATGAGCCCATGCGCGCGGCGCTTCTGCACCACGCGATGTAAGTGAGCGCACGGATCGGCCTTGGGCCCGCGGCGATCGGCTTACACTGACCCTCGCATGCCTACACCCGCGCGCCGAGATTGCGAATCCAGATACACGTCCCCGCGGCGCGTACATCCGATTGTCCGCGATCCGAGACGGTGGAAACGCGTTCGTCGACATCCATATGACGTCGATCGACGCGAGTGCCGATGAGTTCGATTGACCAGGATAACCGAGATGTGAAGTGTCTGAATATAATAATGTCAACATGAATAGCCTCCTCGGTGCTTTTGGAGTTTGGGCGCAGGAGAAGGTAATCTTTTTCGTCGGATTCGCATTCGTTTGTTTGGCTCTGACTTTGGTGCCAAAACGCCCGGTTTCTTTTTGAGTCGATCACGAGTACGAAGTTTCCTTAATATGTTGTTCGCAAATGCACTATGTAGTTTATAAATAGTTTGCATAGTTAATACAATGCAACGTAGATATTTATTTAAAATGCTAATTTAAAGATTTACAAAGAAGTTTTTAAAAACGACATTGGACCTGATCCTTGCTTTATAATCTCAATGTTTTTTAGTTGAAACATAATGCAGATTTTTGATAATTCCTGTTGTTGTTTGCTTCGAGTTATTACCATTATTTTTTAAAATTCTTAGAATGCATAAAAATATTTAATATTTAATCATTATCCGATCCAGTACCTTGCACATTAAATGATTGTTTAGCAATTATTAACAATTAGCAATGCATATTCAGAAACGTACATGTATTACATAGAATAAATAGATTATTGTTTATGTTTATAGTAACTTTGGACATTTATTGAATCAATATTCTATTAATTTGATTCATATTAATCTGCTTCAAGTTTCGATAAATCTATATTACCTTTCTTTACTTTAAATGATTGTTAAAATAAGTGGATACGATATGCTAGACATACCATGTATCTCTTGATAGTACTAATGCAATTTATCGATAGTTAACGAATCAAAATTAGTAAGTGGTTTTGTTCGCAACTGAAAATTTCTTAACGCTCGTCGTATAAAGATAAAAGTGGCTAGTCTTCATCATTCATTATCAATTACGATAAATAGATCGTTTCATGAACTTCGTGCAGATAATCTGCGTTATTACTTACATTTTTATTGTTAGATTATTGTGTAATCAAGAGCCATAATGATATAATTAATATGTTCTGGTTATCCTTAAGTTACTAAAACGTTGTTGAGAATGTCTACAAATAAAGATCCAGGAAGAAAACAAAACTAGACTTAAAATAATGATTTTCATGTTTTATACGTGTTTGTCTTTTGTTCTAATTATATTTGGTTTATGCAGTTACAAATGCTACTATATATACTTATATAAATTAAAAATATAAAAGTATATAAAGTTTTCAGCTAATGTAATATTAGTAATACTTTTGTTAACTAGTAAATATTCACGTTATTATTGATATTATTTGATAAGTTAGAACCATTTATTAATATCGTTTGGAATAAATATAAAATGTTACTTAATTTAATTAATTGACAGTGGCATGTAGGATATGATTCAAAGTGAATTAAACTTTTATGACATAAATAAATTATTAATAAAAAGTTGTAAATTGTTAGAATTTTTGTATAGATAATATAAATATTTTTATTAGAATAATAAATGCTAATACACTCATTGTATTTATTTGAAAAATTAAAAAATATATTATACGAGCCAATCTATTTTAAAATACTGAACTGGGTTTGGGGGTACTAACTATTAACTTTGGATCTTGCTCAAAAGTGAAATATCAAATAAAATTTCTTAAATTGGGACATAAATATATCTGCAGAAACTTAATAAAATATCATTTAAGATGTCATTATAAGATAGTGTGTGTACATTGGAATAAAAAACCTTATTAAACTAAAATAATCTATTGTTAAAAAGAACAATTACAGAGCATATTTTATCCTTTGAATCTATTTGTGCATTTCGATAAAATGAATTATGGAGCTTTAACATTTTACGATTTATGTTTTATAAATATCTTTAAAGAGTATATTCAAGGTTCATTGACTGCAGTCTTCAATCTTTAAATATTCCAAAGTCATATTAATTCTGAGATATTAAGATATAGTATCTATAATGCGTGTAATATTTGAAAAAAAAATCAAAATCACATGTATATTTTTAATGACATTATAATATAAAAGTATGACGCATCTTTTTGATATTATATTTTTAAAACGAACGAAACAATGGCCTCTATAAATATCTTGAACCAGTATCTAAAATTACCAAAAGAATGGTGCCACAAAACTCGGTGAACATTGTTGAAATAGCTTTCATTGCAGCAAGCCTACTTTTCCCCTCTCTACATAGCAATAATTGAAGAATAATAGTCTAAGTGCTTAGCGGGACCAGGTGCTCACCACAATTTTTTTGCTTGGCAGGTGAAGACGCGTCATGCCATCATGGAGTCGACACCTTCATCGAGCGATAAGGAAGAGTCGGTAACGAAGAGTCCCGACGTCGTGCTCGTCGATGCGCCCGTCGTCGTCACGACGTCGCCGCCCGCCAAGCCCCGAAGCTTGGCCCTGAACGGCGGCAACAATGTGCCAAAGGCACAGCTACAGCACAATTCACAGAATGCACAGGGCGCAGTGCAAAATGCCGTCCCCAGGATAGTCGCGCCTCTAGCCGGCAAGCCCAACTGTCACCTCCGTAAAATGAGTACCATGATGGAGGAGGACAGCTCGGACGACCTGGACAACGACTGCCTCAACAGGTATTTTACTAGGTATTCCAATAATAGGTCTTATACATTATAAAACGAATTTTTATTACTAAGCTTATACTTAGAATATTTGAATTTAACAAGAATTTATCGTAGCTGAGTAATTTAAACGAAACTGTCCGGTTGTCGGAATAGAACTTGCCTTTTGTAGAAATTAATGTAGCGTTTAATAACTTTTTTGTAAACTGTTGGTACAATAACATTTAATTTACCACGGATTAAATTAAAAATGGTGGTTGCCTGTATAGATAAATTGTTTATATAAATAATTATGTATTAAGTTAGTTACAGTATTAGCGTATATATAATTACAATTTTGAATTAAAAATAACGGATTTTATGTAGATAGTGTGTTTTTCGATCACTTTATATTTTGTTTAGTGCATTAAGAATAGAGTTATTAATATTAAAAAAACATCAATGTGTGTTAAGAGGTTGAGCCTCTAATTTGGCATGTTAATAATATTTTTGAAATTCCAAATGGTAGATATAGAAGAAGAATGAGGTTCAAAGATTAAAGAGACGACGGTGCATTAGAGTTTTTCGGCTTTAACGGATTAAGGTCGAGTGACATCCAAGTAAATTAAAGTTGAAAAATTGATACGAAAAACAAAGTTTCCTATTGCTACATGTGTTGTCATCGGATCGTTCTTGGCAATATTTCATCGCATAATGTCGCCATTTAATGTAGAAATGCTAATGAGTGATAATATTGTTTAGTCTATTATGTCGGTAATACAATATTAACGTTTGAAATTTATAGGTCAATTGTTAATAAATCAGCCGGCTCGTTCGCAAACTCATGAGGTATAAGCCAACGGTAGCGCGAAGACGTATTATTGCGACGCAGGCGGCAATCGCGGGATGAAAACAATGATACGAAGGGAGATAGGGCCCCCGGTGACAATAGCCTGAAATTGCAGCGCAGCCAGCGTGGCCAGCAGCCAGGCGGACAACGACAGCGACTCGGGCGCCGAGGAGGCCGGGCGGCTGGTCCGGCCCGGTCGGCGCTCGGCCCGCGGGCAGAGCAGCCGGCGCGGCAGTCCCCTGGCGAAGCGCTCGGCCGGCAGCCTCCACGACAGCGCGGACAGCTTCCAGGAGCGTCGGCGCGGCTGGGCGCCCGCCCACCACCCGGCCCAGCAGCGGCGGCCCGAGGCCCAGCAGCAGGCGGCCCCGAGCAGGCACTGCAGCCGGCACCCCAGCATGCGCTCGCTCAAGTCCAGCTCGGCCAGCGACGAGCACCACTGCCCCGGCTACCCGGTAACTCACGCGGCCGCCGGCCCCCCGCGCACGTACCCCTCCCAGCGGGTCTCCCGAGGCCTCCGCCGGCCCGGAGCCGAGGCCCGCGCCCCAGTGCAGCGCCGGCGCGCCGCAGCCACGTGCGAGCGAGGCTCCGTCCGCGGCCGACAGTCGAGCCCGGTCCTCCTACCGCCCGATCGCTCCCAGGGGGAACTTGACCGCGACTCGTCGGACGCGCCCCTCGACGTCGGCTTTCGTTGCTTTTTTTTTTGCCCTTCCCGCCATCGGAGGCCTGCCTGGCGGAAGGCCGTGTAGCGAACGCTCGTGAACAATTGTATTCACAGGCAGAGACACCGAGGCGGTTGCATTGTAAATTCTAATCTCTTCCGATATTCTCAGCGCCTGGGCTTTGGCTTTGAAAGACCAGCATTCGTTGAAGTTTTCGAGTTCCGTTACTCCGCAGTTGCTGTGCGTTTTTGTAATCGGCCACCTAATCACCATTCAGCGCGTAATCTCGAAATTATGTCACATCTCGAGCTAAAAATATGCGCTAATCTGCTATCTGTTGAATGCACTTGAAAACTCGCGATCTAAAAAAGTCGCGTCGCTATCTAAGATCGTATCAGCTCACTCAACGTCCCCTCGATCGGTACATATCAAAGTTTGCGCGGCCGAATGAACGATACGGATAGTCTGTCGAGATCGCGAGAAATGCTTTCGGGAACGTTCGCTCCCGGGCAACGGAGTCCGTCGACGCTTTGAGCCGGGCACGACGAACGCGCTCTGGGCAACGAAATAGAAAAAAAAAAGAAAAGAAAACGCCGCGTAAGCTGCGCGCCCCCCCACCCCTCCTCCGAGCGAGCGCGAGCCGCGTCTCCCGCTTGGGAAACCGACGAAATAAAGAAAAGTAGCACTTCTCGAGCCTCCAGCAGCAGCACCAACAGCATCAGCTGTTGCAGCAGGGCCAGCAGCTGTACCCGGGGACCGCGTGCAACAGCTGGGGCTCGATCCTCTTCCCGGACAACGGGCAGAGCATGGCGGGCCGGCCGTACCACCCCCCGGACTCCGTGTCGATACGCTCTCTAGCCTCCATCGGGATGGGCTCCTCCGACGGCAGGAAGCTCACCATCCGGAGAGTCCCCACGTCCCCGTCGGAGCTCCTCAACATGGTCCACCCCCCCACGTGAGTAAACCCACCGAGCCGCTCGGGCTCCTCTCCGAGTTGAGCCTTTGAGTCACGAGTCGAATCGCCGCGCGATATACATCGACATGCGTCACCTTCTGACGCATCGCGTTATGGGACGAGGCCCGAAGAATATCTAAACTCTCAAAAGGCCGGGTTCCTTTTGACGACTTTGTAAATAAGATCGCCGATTGAAGTTGGTGCTTCCTCGTTGTCGCCCCGTGTAAACGCGTTGCCCAAGAGAGGCCCGCGCGAAATCGCGTGCGCCTTCCTTTATTCGCCGGCCTCTTCCTCACCGCCACGCCGCACTTAGCGCTCCGCGCGCGCTCGTTTCTTAGCCCAAAGAAATGTCGCAAGTTCGCTGCCTACGCGCCGCCTAAATCTCACTTTAATATTCCCACAATCGTATGTTTGAAGTACAAGTGACGGTTGGTCCGCTTTATCTAGTGTGCTCGTTACGAGGTGTGCTTTTACGCGAATCGTCGACCGGCGACATTTGTAAATTTTGGACGTGTAATAGCTGCTAATCAAATATTTGATTAGTTCCAAGTGGTCCAAAATTCACTTGGCCGCAGGAAGGAGTCGGGTTTCGTAATAGGTCGCTCGGTCGCTAAGTCCTCTGTGAGGTTAACGTCACAATAGCCTCTTTGCCCGCGATGATTTACGTGACATTCATATTTTAACCCCACGACCATCGTGACACAGTTATTACTCGTCCAACCTTTCAATCCGGCCCATTAGCAGCAATCTCTTAACCGCGCTCAAGTCCCCCAACTAATTAGTGCTCTAGGCCCCGGAGACTCGGGGCAGGGAGAAAGAAATCGCATCGGTCTCCTGTGCCGGCGCACGAGGAGGGTATCTCGGCGTACATACCCGCGATATCCATCGATCGTATATCGAGCGCTCGATAAATCCGCAGGCATTCCCGAAACAAGTTATACAACGAGACCGCGAGCTCTCCCGGCCCCCTCGAGGCAGGCCGCGGCAATTTAGCCGGGGAAAGTAACGAAAAATAAAAAGAAAAAAAAAGCCACCACCACTCGATATCCACGACAATCGCTGGACATTCCACGGAGCCGCAGCTGCGGCCGCTCCTTAACAAGGCGCATCACCCAAGGGCCATCGCGTGCCCCTCCCGGGGGATTCGCCGAAGGCTCTCCGCGCTCCAGTTGTCCGAGGCGCAGGTCACTGTCCCCGCGGCTTTCCTCCCCCCACCACCTTTTTTTTGCTCCCTTTTTTTTTTTTTTTCGGCCCCGCGAGTCTTCGCCGATTTATATTGGCCGGGCGAGCGAGGGACGCGCTATGCGCTCCGCCCGAGCGCCGCAGGTGAACGAACCCGCGACCTTCGCCGCGCCTCTCCCGGCGCTCTTCTTGCGACTTTCTTTTTTTTTTTCTCTTTTTTTCCATTGTTATTATCTTGCAATTTTTTTTTCGCTTTTCCTCGCCCTCGGAGTGTGTCCCGCTCTCGATTTTTCGCAGAGGCGCCGCGCGCCAAGGCCGCCGCGCGAGTTTCGACTGCGCGACGCGCCTCTTTGCGCAACCTCCTCCATTCGCACGCGCGGATTTGTTTTATCACGCAAGAGTTTGCTTGGCCTATTTGGAGAGGCCGCCACGGCGTAACACACTTCCGAAAACTAAAAAAAAAAAACGTCGAGCGAGCTCGTTCCTCCTGCCCGGAAAATCGGTTATCCCGCCCCCTGAAAGTATACACACCCTCCTTCGAGCCCGAGCGCCCGGTGGATTTATTGCACCCTCCCGAAAACGACGGGGAGCAATTTCGCGATTCGTCTCAATCGTTGCACAAGAAGTTCGTTGTTTATACATGTGCGCGTGCATCGACGCGGGTAGTTTCAACACTTTTTCACTCTTGGCGCTTAGGCTACCGACGAACGCGATGAATCTCGAGCAACAGCTGCCCCGAAAGCTGCTCCCAAAGACAGACGTCATGTGCATTATCTATACGGGATTGCAACGAACTCGAAAGAGGCGATACACCTGTCATCCTCGCACTCGCACAAATGTTTGTATTTGCTAGCCGCGCGATCTAGTTTGTTGGAATGATGATTTTAAAACGATCTTATTCCAAATTTACAAATCTAAAGATGACCTCGCTTATATACTTGGTATTAATAAACCTGTTAATAAACGCATTCGCTGTCAAATCAAAGCTCGTTTCGCACCTTTTCATTTGGATCTAGGAATCAAGTATCAAATTTCTATAAAGCACCCTGAAAACTAACTCTATATAAACGACAATAAAAATTGTCATAATATTTTGTAGTTTTTCTTTTTCTTTGCTTGCATAAATAATTGTACATAGCGTTATTTTTTTTTTACTAAACTGGCTGGTTCGTAAATTTGTAGCAAAATATAAGACTATCGCGGTGCTCTAGTCTCCCGTTTTGTCAAACAAGGCCTCGTGTTACTTTGTCCCGATTGAAAAACAAACAAAAGCTAATAATCGTCGTTTTACAAGCTTTGATCAGATTAAAAGCACATTCTTACAAAAGCTCAAATGCTGCACCGACAATCGTGCATACAAGTGTCTCAAAACGCGTGCAAAAAAGGTAGGATTTAATTATAAACAATAGTCGTGAAAACGTCGTTATCGCGTTAACCGAGCGTTCCATGAAAGCGACCTCGCTCTGTTTACCGCTAGCTCGTATCCTGGATGCGTTTAGCGCTGGCTTATTGGGGTCCCTCGTGGTCGGGGCCTTGGGAACCGGGCGGTAATGCCTAGTGTACATCGGGCGATAGGCGCGCTATTGTTTGCCCGGCGCGCGCCTCCCCCGCGCATCTCCACGGAATCACCTCTGTTTTTATCCCGCGCTAAGTGCGCCCGCACACAGGCCGATCGGAGGATTCGCGCTCGTGACGCAATTCGCGGAGTTGTCCCTAGCAATCAATCGGCCAGGGTATATACAATACGTATACACAGGCCCCGCGGGCTCTCATTTGCTCCTCTACTTCCCTCGCGGTTTCGCGGTCGCGCGCGAGGCTTAAAGGCCCAAAAGCCCGGGGGATCGCAGGCATTCGCTCGCTTCGTTTTGCCCGCGCCGGTAAGTTTTGCGCGCTCACGCGCGCCTTGTTTGATAATGGATTTTCGTGCGGGGTATCAGTCTTTTTTTTTTTTTTCCTTTTGCATCGAGCGGAGAGTGACGTTGGCCGGTGGCCGCTTTATGTGCGCGCGCGAAGGAAATACCGACTAATGCAGCCGTAGATTCTTTTATTTTGAGATAAGATAATAAGCTCTTCATTGTTTCCCTGTATCAAGTGACTTTGTAACGGCACGAGGCAACGGGAAAAATGTTTGACAATATTTTACCAGCCTTTGGCTATATTGATCGTACGTGTGTAGCTTTCGCAATCGTAAATATTTAAAAACAAGTGTAAGTAACGATTAACCTTCGAACACTTTATCATTCCGCGAGCTCCCAGTGTACACAATGGTATATATTCCGCAATTCGAGAAATAATTTATTCGCTCGAAAGAACACCCCGGCTTTCAGGCTGAGCCGATATATATATACACGGCTTTTGAAAAACGAAAACTCGCCAGAGCCATTGACCCCGATAATCCGGTCGAACTTACCCGCGGGACGATCCGCTTGCATTTGCATCCTCGCTCGCTCCGCCGGGAAAGAAGTTCACCCTGATCCGTCTTCTCGAGATCCGTAGAGTCCTTGACGCGGTCGCTTCCTCATTCTGACGAGCCGCGAGAGAGGCACCGACGCGTGCAATTGCGACAAGCGCGCAGGAAGAGACCTATCCGCCCGCGGTGTCCAGTTCGCGGCGTGAATTAAGCTTCTTCATCACCTCGTTCCCCGGGGCTAATCGCCATCGTCGTCGTCGTCGCCGACGGCAAATCTCTGCCCTGCATGCTGATACGCGTCTCGCTAGCATTGGCCTCTGCGATCTAGATCACCTCTAGCTCGTGATATCGCCCTGGCTTTTCGTCGCCGACGCGTCGGCCGCTTTGTACATGCCGTGGGAAAAATTGGCAGAGCCCACTTCATCATAGAGTATAAGTATATCTGCAAGTAGATAAAGATAGAGTCCGCTTAGGCGACGTCAATGAGAGCCTCAATTATCCTATAACCAACGTCTTATTAAAAAAGTCCAGAGGACATGTTATCTCCTTTCGCAAGATGATAATTTTTTTTCTTACCGATGGGTAATTTTTTCATTGTCCAATCGGTTTCGTGCAATGTCAATTTTGGTACACGACCTACAAACATACGGCGAATTCCTAATGTTTCATTGAATTAAACGTAACTTTGAATTTCCAGGCCAGTGGAGGATGACATGTCGACCTGCACGAGTTTCGACGACGGCGACGCGGAAGACCCGGGAGAATACCGGCAACCCAGGAGGCCCCACTGGGAGAACAAAGTGCAATTCGTCCTCGCTTGCATCGGTTACTCCGTCGGTCTGGGCAATGTTTGGAGGTTTCCTTATCTGTGTTATAAGAGCGGAGGAGGTGAGATGCTGTTTACTGAACTCTTTAGCTTCCGCTCGACACCGTGCGCGTGCGCCAAGTAATTTTCACGAGATGTCCCCTAAACACGAGGATCACGAGGAAAAATTAGCGTCAAAGGCGCACAAGATTCGCTAGGAAAAGTTCTACCGGCATCGCGTGCGTCACGGGCTATATATCGCAGAGAAACCATTAAGCCTGCTCGAAATTTGTTTACGGTCACCTGCCCGCGCACGCCAAATCTGTAAATCAGGCCCGCGCACATAACTCAGCCCATCAATTGGGGGCACAAAGAGCGAACGATTCGCTCAGCCATGTAACCGGACTATAAAAGATAAACCACCCACGAAACCGTTTCGAGTGCCACTTGGCGCAGATAAAGCCAACGAGAGCAGAGGTCTAACAGAATGCGCGGGCCGAGTAATTTTAAGGGGGCTTGCGCGATAGGCCGCGCGTGCATGCACACATATGTGTGTGTGTGCACGTGCACGTTGGTATTTTCGTGCAGCCGGTGCGCGCGCACGCACGCGAAGCCACATTACGCGAATTCGAGGATGCGACGGAGCCAAGGACGCTTCTTCAATGTCCGCTCACGTGGTTCAAGTGTCACGAAGGATCGTTTAATCCCACCTCCCTCGCCTGTTTACCGGTAATGACTGCACGGAGCCTAATAGCTTTTACATTCGCTCGTATCCGCGTGCGCCTCGTTGCGAATTACAGGGAGATTTGGACCGCGCGGCTCTCGGCTATAAGTAGCGATTAGTTGAAAATTTAACGTTACTATAAATCGAGATTAGTATCTTTCAGCGAAATACTCGTTAAGTAACTGTCATAAAAGCTTGCCCATGTCATTTCAACGTTAGTTATGGACGAAAAAGATATTATTCGGTACACTTTTAAAAATATATAAGCTTGTTAATTAAAATGTGAGATATGCGACCCCATACAGTATTTATAAAAGACGATTGGGTCGAACGAGCATAAATGTTCTTTAAAATGTATCCTCAACATCGGTCGTTACGTGGATAATCGCTCGAGACAGCCAACTTGCACCTTCACTCGTCAAACAATAACGATGCAAAAAAGAAAAACAAACAATTATCCTAAACAAAAAGTAACGAAGCGATCCGCAGTGGCTCGTGGAAGTGCGACCGGCGGCAAAAAAAAAAAAAAAAAAAAAAAAAAATTACCTCCGCGCTGCGGCGGCGCCGCGAGCAGCGGTGCATTATTCGCGCGGCGTGTGGGAACAATTGCCTCCGCAGACCCGAGGCAGACCGCCGAGATTTCATTACGTTGTCTGGCCGCGGGAGGAATAATTGATAAATTCAAATTTCCGGCGCGGGATTATACAACGATACGGTTCCCTCGGCGCGCAGTAATTCGATCGACCTGGAGCTACCCGCCGCGTAGTTGCGCAACCGGCCTCTCAAGTGCCTCGGCGGCTACTCGCCAGGGGCTCTCCGAGGTGGTCCCCGCGTGCCTGCAGCGGCGCACGCGAGCCCTTGCGACTCGCGCCTCTTTTTGCCTGCCGCGTATAATTTCGACGGGGATAATACGCCGCGCTTCCTCCCGAAATTCCCGCCACTTGGCCATGCGAGTCGAGTGAGAAATCGCGCGAGTCGAGTGTCTGATTTCCTAGGGAGATATCCAACCGTGTGGGAAAACGCGTTCGACGAGTTATAGTCGGCAGGCGGCGCTAGATGCTTATGGGTATTATAGCCCGCAGTGCAAATCCATTTGAGTATACCGACTCTCGGCAATCGCATATGGAGATCTGATTAAATTACACGACCCAATAAAACGGTGGTGAATCGCACGGCGTGGGGTTAATAGTGACCACAAATCACGAGTGTCTTTGAATCGAGCGCTCAATAAGAAAGTTAACATACAATCGAGTTGCAAAAGACTGTACTCAGGGTTTCATTAACCATGGCTGCGAATAATGTACACCTTATGAAGTCACCACTTACAAAATGTTATATATTTCCTAGACGATGCTAATTCTTAATATTATTTTAACGTTATCATATGTTGACATTTAATAGGTGATTTGATTTGGATATTACCTGATAGAAACGAGTGACTCGTTTGTTTATGATTAACGTACATTAATCGTACAGACCCTTATATCAATGTCCACAGGTTTAAAATTTCCATTTGCTACTCAAATTTAGAATTATAATAATAAATGGGAATAAAATTAACATGAAATTAGTTCACCATCCGATCCTAAAACGGTGTATTAAGTGCTCGGGGCAACCCGGCCTATTTGACCCTGCCCCCACGACACCCGATAGCTCCCCGCTAATCGTCCGATTTTCGCACGTCGGGCGCAGATCCGGATTAGCGCTCGGCTTTTTATCCGGGATCCTGTATGCGTGTATATATATCGGGTTGCGGCACGGCACGCGTACACCTTCGTCGTCCCAACGTCCTCCAGCCGCGAGGGTAACTCGAGAACCGCGGGGGGAGGGAGCGATTAGGCGCGCGTGCAAACCCCGACGATTAAAGCGCGGTCTCTCCTCGTCGGCGACCTTCCCCGGGCGCCGAGTGGGGAGGATCGGCGGGAATCTGTCCCCGGCCGGCCGATCCAACCGATTTTTCCCGCTGCACGCGCCTGTTATCTCATTTTATTGCGCACAGGATGCCGGCTAAAAGCGCATTCGAGCATCCGGACCGCGCTTATCCGGACGCATCGTGCGAGTTGCTGGGCGGGAAAGTTGTATCGGCCGTTTGAAGACGAGGCAGGTTCGATGGTATCTCGCGCACGGGAGACAATGACGAGACGGTAGCAGTCCGCGTGCTACTGCCGCGCTATCGCGACAGGCTTAAGCGCTCGGCAAACCTTCTTATCGCCGCCGCTGCTTCGGCACACAGATGTGACGTAGCGTGACGTCAGTAAATATTTAAGACGGCACGGTGCGTTGAAGTTACAATGGGCATAAGCGATGGAACCCGCAGCCTCGCTGCGAGAAAACTGACGTTTCTTCCTCTCGCGTATGACTCCTCAATTTCGCCTCTTTTACCGCGCATGTAATAATTATAATTAATCTTCTCTCATTTAGGCGTATTCCTGATACCTTACTTTTTAATACTCATCGTGTGCGGAGTGCCACTGCTCTACATGGAGCTCAGCATCGGGCAATTCACGCGCCGTGGACCGATCGGCGCTCTTGGGCAGATTTGCCCTTTGTTCAAAGGTGAGTGTTTCATTAAAGAAAAATTTGTAGTGAAAATAACTTTTTTTAATGAGGAATTTATTAAGTATACAAAATTATAGACAGCATAAACAAACATGTGCAATATCGGTTCTTATTATCTACGATTACACAAAGTATTACCGAGATTACATTGTTGTATTAAATGTACGTATTTTTATATAAGGCTATTTTACAGACGCTATGAAATTCAGAAATAATTTCACAAACATAAAAAATGACTTATTAGAATAACAATTTCTTATTAATTAATAAGATCATATATGACTTATGGAATTACTGATAGGACTAAAAATGTTAACATTCATTGCAAAAATATCAATAGAAAGGTTAAAACAAAGCCGATTCCTAATAAAGACGGTGCAACTTTAATTTACTAACAATACCGCTGCCGAGTAATGATCTCGGTAACAGGTACTTAAAAAATACTCGCGATCATAACTAGATAGGGAGGGAATTGACGATGCTCAATGCCGCATCCGCACGCAATTTCCCCGTTGACAGTTGTAATCGAAAAAGTAGAGACAATCTTTTATCGCTCTGCGAGCGAGCACAGCTGCGGCACGCATCGAGTTCCGCACGAGCGCAAAAACGCGCCCGCAATCCCGGGACAACACGCATCCTCCCGTATTAACTTGTCTGCCTCGCCTGTCACAGGAGCTGGCCTCTCGTCGGTGGTCATATCGTTCCTGATGTCAACATACCACAACGTGATAATAGCGTACGCGATCTACTACTTCTTTACGGGCTGCAAGCCGATTCAGCCCTGGTCGAGGTGTCGGAACAAGTGGAACTCGCCCGACTGCTGGTCGGCCGACATCATGGTCAACAACAACACGAGGCCCAGGCACCCCAAGATACCGTCGGCAGAGTTTTTCGAGTAATGATCACGACATATACGCACAGCTTGCAAGCGTCCGCTCCATCCTGGAAGTCCGATCCCTCGATTCCTCCCGATAACGTCCTACTGTCCGATCTGCCCCGCCCGCCGAAGAAAAACGCGCCACTACCGAGATTGAATATAAATTGAGAGCCGATAATATTACCCCCCTCGTTTAGCAACAAAGTGCTCCAGATAAGCTCCGGAATCGAAGAGCCGGGGATGCTGAGGTGGGAGCTCGCCGCCTGCTTAATAACCGCTTGGGTCATTGTCTACTTCTCCATCTGGAAGTCGATAAAGTCGTCGGCGCGCGTCAGGTACCTCACGGCAACACTCCCATTCCTATTAATATTCATCTTTCTCACCCGGTCCCTCACCCTCGAAGGTGCTGACAAGGGCCTCCAGTTCTTCTTCCGGCCGGACTGGGAATTGCTCAAAGACGCCAAGGTGATTACGTAATTATTCATGCGGATCTCCGGCATTGTATACGCAATCTCGGGAGCCATACACTTGTACGCATCACTCGCGAGAACCACTTGAATTAGCATTAGTAATAAGCCTACCTCACAACGGATTTGATGAATAACTTACTTTAGAAATTTTATTATTTACAACGATGACTGTCAATTTATAAATAATTTTACCAATGCTATCTAGAACCAGGAATTGTTTTATAATGAAAAGAAAAATTATTCTTTAACAATAAATGTCAATTTAATAGATATATGAGTAATATAAAAGCTAAAACAACTTTAATGATACTTATTTAAGAACGGCTTTTCAATTAAATCATATTATAATGTTTACTAATGATAATGATAAATTGATCGGGTGCCTGTAAAGTCATTAATATATTGAATATACCTTGACTTTGCCAAGAACTTTGCATTATTCAAAAATTTGAACAAATTAAAACACAAACAATTTAATTTTTTGCGTATATTTCTACTTTTGTCAAATATGCTAGAAAGTAGTTCCAAAATATTTTATGAATATATCAAGTCCACGAGAGTTTCATTCAAAAATAAGTATTGCTTTATGATTTTTTATAAAATATGAAAATTGCATAAAATGCAAAGCATATAAATAATTTAATTAAGATGATAAATATAAACTTTTTAATGTAAACACAATAACTGTAACAAAATGATTCTTGTGACAATTTCCTCGCATGTGCTGTATATGAGTGGTACTCACGCTTGTCGCAAGGAAAGTATATGATGTCGCTGATTTGCTCTGCGCTATTATCTCGTTAAACTCCGCACGATATTCCTGAACTCAAACTGTGCTTGAATGGAGGTCGTGCTGTGAATGTGCGTACTGCCGCTTCATGACACTTTAAGCCCTTTCGAAGTACAAATTATGCGTAATTATATTCGTTTTCTGATTTAATCAATCTAATGAGTAGAAAACATGTCAATTTCGCGTCGCCGCTCATTTTTCTTTAGCACGAGCGCATAATTGAACGCTACTCTGCAGCCAAGTAGAGATGTAATAAAGCGTTGCGTAAAATTTTGCAGTGCCATGAGGCGTTGCTGACAAATCAAGCATCTGCGTCTTGCATAATAACAGTGATCTCTAATTAATGCTATTAACGGCATTATTTCTTTTGTGATTTCAAAACATAATATAAAGCAGACCACGCAATACAATTTAAAACTACTGTTAACATTTGATCACTAACTACGCAACTAGTATTATAATCCTTTTCCTATACGAAATTAGCAACAAAAATATATTGTTTAAAAGAATAAAAGTAAACTAATACAATTCAATACTTGTAGGTTTGGGTAAACGCAGCAGCTCAGATCTTCAATTCTGTGGGCATCGCTTTTGGCTCGATGATTTGTTTTGCAAGTTACAACAAGTTCCACAATAATATCCTTGTGGATACAGTTGCGGTATCGCTCATCAATGCCTGCAGTTGTCTCCTTGTCGGTATATTCGCCTTCGCCACGATCGGCAATATCGCCGTCGAGCAGAACATGACCGTCCCGGAAGTCCTGAGTGATGGTACGTTTGGACTTGTAACCTACTTGCACAACTCTCTTTCGCTGTCTTTCTCAAAAAACAAACAAGACCGCATGTAATTCGTACGCATACTGTATTTGTATTCGCACTTGTTCGGTTTACACTTACTTATGTGTATCATTCGCTTTTTACACCAATGGGACAAATTAGAGACACACCATTGCAATAGACTTGCTTGTGCAATTATATTAGATGCGGGGTAACAAGCTACTTTTTCGGAATTTTTTGCACACGGTGAAATGAAGATAACATGGTTGAGTAAAGATTTTCAAATAATAATTATATCTACACTAGGAAATATTTTTAATCCTTTTAATAAAAATGATAATTTAAATAAAACAATAAAAAATAAGGTAGTTATAATTTTTACTCAATCATTGCTTTGAAGAAGGCTGCTGAATTTTTAAAAACGTAGAAGGTGGGCGCGCGAAATGAACGCAGCCGTGCTTTTAGCGACAGTGATGCTCATCGAGTTTTATCGATGTTATCCACAGATCTGCTTCTCCCGATGCTTTATAGATAACGTATAACTTCCGTTTAAGGACCCGGCCTGGTCTTCGTGGTATATCCACAGGCTTTGGCGAAAATGCCATGGCCACAGATGTGGGCAATGCTCTTCTTCTTTATGCTGGTGTGCTTGTCCCTAAACAGTCAGGTCGGTATTGTTTCATCATTCTGTTCTCTTCTTTGTGCCTTTCGTAAAGAGAAATGGACAGCCTACTCAATGTATTTTTCTAATTATTATTTTTATTCTTTGCAGTTTGCAATTGTGGAGGTGGTTGTGACGTCAATACAGGATGGATTTCCCAAGTGGGTGAAGAAGCATCTTCTGTGCCACGAAATGTTAGTCCTTTTAGTGTGTATAGTTTCTTTTCTATTCGGACTACCGAACATAACGCAGGTAATTGTTATTATTATATAATTATAATTAATTATTATCATTTATGAAGGCAATAAGCAATGTTTGAAGTAGAAAATTTTTTGAATAGGAAATTCTGTATAGTTATTTTATTTAAACTAGGGAAACTAAAGAATACATGAGTAATATCAGAATAATATAACTGAATTCGCAACACTGATTTTTGTGAAAACTATTAAATGTATGTCCACAGATTTTTATTTATAATTTCAGCATAAATATTAAATTGGAATAATCAAAAATAGTTAAAAAAGATACTAAAAGTAGAGTAAAATTACCTTGCAATAAAATAGTATGCTATTGAAATTTTAACGAAGTAATATTTGTAATAAAGTTTATATTAATATATTCATGACATATTTGTAAAGCCAAAAGAAAATTTTTCTCTTTTTAAAAATTCTTTTCGACTTGTATATTCTGTTCTGATCTTTGATTGAGATGTATTCGTATGTAGTCGAATTGGTAGATTTAAAAACGAATTATTACCAATACTTATGGCACTAAAATTATTAAATTTAATCAAAATATTAACTAAATAAATCTTTTTGCTTTCAGGGTGGTATTTACTTCTTCCAGTTAATAGATCACTACGCCGCCTCAATATCTATAATGTTCCTGGCATTTTTCGAAGTAATCGCGATTTCCTGGTTCTACGGCGTACGTAGATTATGTAGCAACGTAAAGGAGATGACAGGTCGTGTGCCCTCGATATACTTTCGATTTTGTTGGCTCGTCGCTGCACCTCTCCTAATAATGGTATGTAATTTGTAAAAACAGACACTTATTCGGCAATATGTCTACAAAGTAAAAGATTGTGATACAAATAATGTAATTAATCGTTTACTATAAAATCGTTTTAAACTGTACTAGGACTATGTCAAATATATACTTAGAAATAGACGAATAACATCAACTCAAATAACTCCTATAAAATAATTAGTTATAAAAAATATTTTCTGTAAACAATTTGTCAAGGAAAGTCAATTAGAATCAGTTAGACATAATGCATGCATTTATTAAGACGAGTCATTAATTTTTAGTATTATATTGATGCTATACTGAAACTTTATATATTGAAACTATTTGTTATGAATTATGGATCTTGGATATTTAACTAAAATTTAAAATGGTTTTAATATTTAAAATATGAAAAAATCTATATATTTCCATCTAGTCCAAAATAGTTTTAACCACAATGATTATGAGGTTTTGTTTGGTTTTATATTCTACGATAATATTATACGAAATTTGTAAGAAATTAAAATATGATTAGATTAGGTTTTAGAATGGAAAGTATATCAATTATTTATAGCGGGAAATAAACTTTTTATTCACATGTATAATGAACACATATTCTAGACAGTTTGTCAAGCTTTAGGCATTAACCATATTTTGTGTGTACGAACAGTTTGAGTTTTAATATCCACTTCTGTATAATATCTTATGTGATATCATCCTAAATGCGGGTGATATATAATTTCTATGTTCGTTATGCAAAGTTGTATTCTACATTGGCTGAGCATTTACAAAAGCTAATTTTAGAACTGCTCTACATGAAAGTAAATATTAAATAACTGTGTATGTATTAGAAAAAATAGTTCACCTAAAAAATTCTTGATTGTTATAGTTGTGTATTCGCGACTGAGGTCACCTTGTTAATTTGTATTCTAGATTAACATTTTTGTTTATTACCTAAAATACTTATTTCTGAAACTAATTCCAATAAAAGAATAATAGTAGTAAATATGACCTTAATTGCAGTGTATTCAGTTTTTAAATATTCAAAAGAATTTCTTAAGAGGATCGAAAACTTCTGATTGAAAATTAATTAACGTATAACTTAAATAAGTCAAAAAATTTATTTTAACTTTCTTTAATTTCTGTAAATGTTAAATGCATGTTTTGTAGATATGATGCAAAACTGTCAGCCACTTATTTTTATATTATGTATTATTTAAGTATAAGCATTCTGAGTATACAATAAAAGATCAAAACTGCTATCAAGAGGAAATTGCAAACAATTTTTCCTTAAAATCTAATTATATACTATTCTGATTGATTTTTCAATTTTAATCTTAAATAATACATAAATAATTGTAATGCATAGAGATCATATAAAATCAGCTAACTTAACATTACATAAAAAATATTGATTATAAAAAGGAAAAGGAACCACTTTATGGTTTGGATTTTGTAATTAATATCTATTAAAATATTCAGATGTTTAGAATAATTTTATAATATAATTATAATATCTTCATATAGTGCACTAATTTTTTCTCCTCGCTTAAATAGATTCATTTAAAAAAAATTAAAGAAAAATTTTCTACAGCTTTCAGTTAACATCTTATATTTCATAATTTTTATATAAGAATAAATTTGGGTGATAATTTAAGTACATATTACTCAGAATAGTATGCTAATTCGAAAGTTATCATATATTATTACCCACAATCTTAGGACACAAATTAATTCACAAAAGTTGAACTCAATGCGATAAATTATTTTCAATTAAAAAGTCAAGATAGCACAAAGGTTAAAGTTGTAACAATGAGCCGCTCATCATCCTGCAATTAGTTCCTGATTTACGATAAAGTGTGCGCATCGATTGTCGCAGATTGCCGCCGGTGCTAATTAAGCGTGTCGAACGCGTGCGAAGCAATAAACCTATGTGTACTTGCGTGACGAAACTCTCACGCAATTACAATCTCTTTAAGCCTCTTCTTTTCGATACAATACACGCATTTGGGCATACATTCACAAATAATAACAAGATGCGTTGGCCATAGGCGCGCGCTTGAATTTTTCCGTATAAGTTACGAAACAAACTATTAAAAAAGAACAAATTTAATGATTTATTTATCAACAGTAGAAGTAATCATTTGAATAACTAAAAGCAAAACATAAATCTTTTACGTAAATAATGCATGCTTATACGGAAAGGTATCCATGAAATAGTTAATTATACTCGAAAGCAATTAACCTTGAACCAATACATGTTCAATATATTTTTCATTTGATTATTATCGGATCAACTTAAATTAAGATTAAGTTGTCGACCGTGAGACGACTATTCTGCAGTACGCATCAATGATTTATAAAACAAAGGTGTTATTAGCTACTCAAGAAATCTCTTATTTTACTGCTTTGACAAATTATTATTTCAAGTAAGGAATTAATGGTCTCAGATATATTTTTAATTCGATAAAGAAAATAGCAACAAGTAGACTCACCGTAAATTTTCAATTTGTAAATCTTAAAAGTGTATTAGCCAACGTATATAGTGCACGAACAATGATGCTTAATTAGAAATCCATTCACCTATTCGTTCTTCTGATTATTATCGGTGCAGGCGGTCTGGGTGTTCAGCCTGATCGACTACGAACCGCCGCACTATACTAAGTCAGACGGCAAGTACACGTACCCCTGGTGGGCGGAGGCCGTCGGCTGGGGCATTGCTTCGCTTTCACTTATCTGCATTCCCGCCTTCGCCATCTATGTTTTCGTCCAGGCTGATGGTACCACCTTCGTTGAGGTAAGTTGTTTTCATCACCAACACTGCTTTATATTGTCCTTAAATAAGTATTCACGTAAACTGACCTTTGACGCGATTCACGTTCAAGAGCGGAAGACCAATTGCCATTTTTTTTTACATCTTTGATTGGATAAATCACGTTTCTAGCGAAGAGAAGAGTAATAAATTAACGAGGTTCGTGTAGAGAGGTCGTGATTTACCGCTATCCGTATAGTTGTCGATTAATTGCCCCGGCTTACCAAACTTTGTATACTATGTGGGAGTAGATAATAGGTAGGTAGAACTTCGTGCTGGAATAGAACCATATGTATTTATGTCAAGTATTTTAGAGAAGCTTAGGGTTGTGAAATTCTTTAAACGTTGTGCAATTATAACGTTGACTTTGGAATGAGAAATAATGTTAAAAATGTTTATTGATTATTTTGAATTTTACGCGAAATTTCGTAGTTATATCACCTACGCGCATGCGTTTCTCGATATAATACATAATTATTATTAATTGAGTTTATATTTTCTTTACTATTAAAAGAAAAATAATTATTATCCAAGAATATAATTTTACTAAATATAAGTAATATATGTAGCTCAGATCATTTAAATTCCTTTTCAATTATTTCAAATAAGAAGAATCAATTTAACTTGAATTAAAAATACCAAGTTCCTAGCTCTCATCTCATCGGCTTTAATTACGAAATAACTTGGAATGAAAAACATAATTTTCTATCAAACAAACTCATTATCATAAAACAAAGTTTGATTATATAATGATATAAAATCCTTGTTCATGTAAGGAAAACATAGTTTACACCGTGAACTATATGCTGTAACTGGGTAACAAATTAATCCGTTTTAAAATCTCCTCTAAGATCCCGTCCATCAATTCTCTCTTTGTTCTCCTATAGAAGCTGCGAAACTCGATAAAGCCAGACTTCGAGGCTTGCGAGATATGCGGACAGGAGTACTGTACCGAGGCCTCCCACAGTAACGAGGACGACGTCCTCAAGGAGCCGCTCCATGAGATGAACAATGTTATCCAGGTGTGTACGAGCGCCACATTCGAGTAATAACTGTCGAGTAATAACGCGGCAAACTAATAACGTGCAAGGCTAGAATTAATGCCCACATATTTGCAAATCCACGCGAGAGATTTTAATCCGGCAGGATAAATTGTACGCGTCTCCGCCACGAAATCGGCATTCGCTTTCAAGCAGAGGAAGCGCCAGGCGTCGGTTTTACAGAGAAAGCTCTAATGATTGCAGGTGGTGCAAAGTTACCAGCCGGCGAAGGCGCAGCCCTGAGGCGAGGCAGCCCCCGATCGAACGACGGCGGCTCTCCCCTCTCACCCACTCTCTCTATATCTCTCTAAATGGAAGACGATGGCCGGGGGCAGAGGCCGTCGAGCCGAAGGGACGCCCCCCTCGAGGTGGGCCAGCGCGATCCCGAGCCTCGATGCGCCCTGCAGCTGCCCTTGGGCCGTGCACTACTCTCCCTTATTCCTTAGACATTCCGATTGTCAGCGATCCGCGCACGAAGCCAGGACAGGGCGAGTCGCGCGGCTCGCCGAGGTGTGCTTCCACGCGCACCCGCAAAGCTGTGAGGATGCTCGCGCTGTTCGCGCGAGAACAGTGTGATTCATCAGAGAACGAGAATAGTTAGTGTTTTTCTTCATTGTGAGCGAAATACACTTTTTCTAAATGGACACTGTTTACCTCGCTTTCTTTCTTATCTTCGCCCGATCCCTGCAGTTGCATCCTTTAGAAAATCAGCGAATATATTAATGTTTAGAGTGAATATCTTTATACTTTTCAAACGGACAGTCAAGACAATCCCATATGAACAAAATTTGTAAATAAAAATTATACTGTGTAATTTTAATCATAATAATTGAGTTTTCTGTTATTTAAGTCACAAGGGTGAGCTGAGATTCACAAAAAGTTTTAAACCAAAAAAACAACTGCCTAAAAAGTCAAAGTTTCTAAAAATAGAACAGTTTTTAATGTTTTGGTTATAGGTTTTTACCTAGGCAAATTTTTTCAAAACAGTTAAAAAAACACTTTTATAAAGACTTTATAAAGTTTTTTTGACGCGTGGTATATTTTATTATTTTAATTTAGAGTGAAGAAACAGTCGCTGTTTACAATCAAGAACTAGAAGTCTCTAGATGTTTGATTATTTTCTCGTAATAATAAATTTTTTAAAGAATCAATTGCGAAAGTGTCATTGCTATTACTGACCAGTCAAGCACCAATTGTGCAATCCAACGAGCAGTTAAAATTTTTTCAAAAATTAAGTACAAGTCTAATCTAAAACAATCGTTACGAAATTGATTAAAAGTGCCACGCGATGAAAACGTTTGATAATTTTTCTTAAAGCTGAATTATAAACTAAACAAAAAACATCGAAAGTCAGCGATTGGCAAACTGCAGAGCTCAATAGAATCCCCTCATATGCTATCCCAAGATAGTAATTAGCATCAAGCACTGAATGAGACACGAGGACAAACAAATGATCGTCGGCCGATTAAAAGTCTCAAAGTGCCAAAAGTTCATCGCTAGAGGAAAGTCGCGAACTCGCAAGCGCATGCGACACTCGCTCTAAGATTTGCATAATACTCTGGTAAGGTGCGCGAGAGCTCGGCTACGAAAGAGGCACATAAATCAGCTCACAGTAGTATTAGGATTCAACATTTTTTTATTTAGTTATACACAATTATAAATTTGACATGTACTACGTTTATTGGGCATACATATATCTATATAAAAATAATGATTTTTTATTTCTATCGTCAACGAAGATAACCGACGTTGTACTGCCTATACATTCAAAGTAATTGCACAGTGATATACATATATAAAATGAAAATAAAATACAATACACAAAATAGTATAATAAACTTGCTATTATGGATTACTAAAAATTTACATATATTCATAGAGTTTGATTAGGGATAAACAGAGATAGAGAAAGAGAGAGACAGAGAGAGACAGACAGACAGAGAAAAGTATAGATGATGATATGTACAAAACAGGTGAAGATAGAAATAAGCGGAGTCAGCTGCTGTAACGTAGTTAATGGTGAGTTTTTTGCAATTGTCTGCATCGTTGACGCTTGCCAGAACAGTGCAGTGTGATTTGATTGATTGCTGCATTTCAGGTTTTTCGCACTGCTGTCGCAGATTTAAACCCGATGCTGTGTGCTTTATTAGCTTTCGTCAGTTGACGTAAAGTTTGTAAGAAAGAGTTGTTAATGAGCGATAGCATGAAATTTGTGCAACGCAATTTTTTCAAGAATCCATTCAAAATGATGCAAGTGGTTGGCTTGTATGTTTGCCATGAGATTAGATAGGCTTACTTTAATTCGTGCGAAAACAAGGAAAGCAAAGACGTGTGCGATATTAGTAGCATCGGTACACCCGGAAGAGGGTAAAAAATTTCGTCATCACTGGTTATAAAAGAGTGCGGCTTTATTGTAAAAATAATTGAATCGGCACTAACAAGAAGCACATGGACAAAGGTCCTCTCTACGGCCTACAGATCCTCTCGAGCGACGGGCCAGACGTGAGGCCCTCCGTGCGCGACGATTGCTATAGCGGACTCATTCGTAGTAATGCGAAGCGTGCAGCGTGACTGTGAGATCAGGCTTGGGGGCGAGGCGGTGCGTCGCGGACTCCGGCGACCTACTGCGCGGCTTGAATCACTTCTTCTGCTTCTGCTCGGGCTCGGGGTGAGCGGCGATCCAGTCGAGAGCCTTCTGGATGGCCTCGGGTATGGGCGGGGCGGTGGGCAGGTGGGCGCCCTGGGGCTGGAACCCGTTCTCGTCGGCGACGTAAGTGAGGGCGACGTCGACTCCGTCGTCGCCTTTGTAGCTGAACGCTCCCTGAGCCTGCATCGCCTCGTTTTCGGAGCCGGCGTTCTTCACCTGTCCCTCCTCGTTGGCCTTGATACCGTTCCCGGACTCGAAGGCCCACTTGTACGAGCCATCGGGGTTCGGTCCTTCTTGCGTCTGGCTAATGATCGGGATCACCTGATCAGCCGCGGGTGCAGCCCACGCGCTCGCCACCAACAGGGTTAGACAAATCTGGAGATAACAGAGTATTCCAGTTATTGAGTAGAGTTATTGATTGCTTTCAGAGGGGTGGTGGATAGGTTAACACGTCGGGTAAAACATTTCTATCGCATAAAAATTTTCTATCAAATTTTATTTCAAAAATTTAATTTTAAAAATTTATATAGATATCCGATGCATGCTAAATTAGTATTAGACATTTTAAAAAAAATCAAATATTTACTGTGGTGTAAATCTTAAAATAATTCACATGCAAATGAAACTTCGCTTCTGATTTCATTGTTATTGATTCATCAAATATATTCAGTAATGAAGCCATAAAGAAATGATTAATGTCAGTGACTTGTCCGTCAAGTATAACATCTAACATAAAAAAAAGTTATGGATCTTTGAGTTTAAATTCTCAATTTTATCCACAAAAACTATTATTTTAAAAGATACTAGATACAAATAATCGTCAAAATAATTAATAAATACCGAAAAGTTGTACTCCACTTATTGATACGTTATTGTTAATAAGTTAAAAATAGCAAGCACTATTATCGATAAACCGACGTTATTTGTCGTCTAACACAAACAATGAAATAATTCATAAACTTGATTTTATAATTAGACTGCTCATGTGAAATTTTAATTGGCGATTAATTAAAATTAAAGTTAGTTAAACTCTCTTCTAAGTAATTCTTTTAAAAATTAAATAATCGGTTAATTTTGAATGAAAAGTTTTGTAAATGCAGACTGCCTGAACGAAACTAATCTTTGACAAAGCTCCGATAATCGCATGCGCAACCATCAACCCCAGAGACCGACCCCATCGAAGAGACCGCGCTCATCTTCTTGTAACACTTTCGACAATGGAAAATAGCAAAAAACCGTACGAAAAAAGCACTCGCGAATGTACCGCACTATCGAATCACTAAAATTTAGCGCGACTTTAATTCGGGAATCGGTGCAGGTTCGCGGGCATCGTGGCGCTTACCAATGCAGCGTTCATCCTGGCGCGTGAATGAATGTCGATTTTAAAATACCCGCTCTCTTAAGCTAAAGGCGACGTTTTCTCACAATCGAAGCCCAGCAGCCGCCTGCCTCCTTATATATACCCAGCGGTGCAGCAGTCTGACGAGGCTGCAGATGCTCCTTCCCCTTGGGTGCATCTAGTCTCTCTCTCCTCTCCTCTCTCGCAAGCGGGGGAGAGAAGATCAAGAGGAGCCAGTCGCCATGCGCGAATATGTGCTGCACTTTAATGCTATGCCACGCGTATACACAACCGACAAAGGAGTCTATACCTATATGTTGCAGTCAACGAATAAAGTCTTGTAGGTTCTCTATGCCTATCAATCGGCATTTGCACAAATGATGCGTACGTCTTTATGTTGTGATGATTTAATATTTCGGGTGAAAAGTTTTTCAAATTTTTAATACTTTTTTTTAATTGTGCTTTACAGAAGCTATTGAATAAAAATAAATGAACAAGAATGTAAATTCAATTTATTTAATTTAATGCCACTACACAGGCCCATAAGCGTTTCTTTAGCTGACTTAGTAATTTGCGTAAATATTGATAATATTTTTTTAATATCGCATCTAAAATGCCTACATATAATTGGTTAATGCTATTTTGGGGTTAGAAACTGCAGTAATAAATATCTAATTACAACACGACATGATAAAGATAAAATTATTCATTTCTTAAAATATTCAAAATATTAAACCTGATTGACATCGTATTTTCATAATATAATTTTAATGATTCACTATTTTATTTACATAAAATTTTCCTCTTCTTCATCATCGATTTGACCCGATGTTTGGATATTAAATTAACTTTTTTTTTTATTATTTCCAGTTTTTAACTGCATTCTTACATCATATTCTAATTGTTAAGTACGAAAATTCATTATAATTTTATTATGAATCAATTTATTTGATACTCATCGTTACATAAGCTAGTATATGAAAGAAGCTCAAATAAAATGAAAATATAGTAAAAAAAATCAAAAAAAATGTTTAGGCAATCGACTGATAAATAGAAACTACTATTCATATATTATAAGATGACAAGAACTTGTATTTATGATTAAATTATGGAAACTTACAATGTCACTAATAATTCATGATCTGTCACTGACTGGGTACAATGCAATGCGGGTTTATGCACAGAGAAAGCTAAAAACTATATTTGCAACTGCAATAGTCTATAAAGCTTTGAATAACCAAAGCTGATTTTCCTAATAATTCATGATAACTACGCTAAAGACGTTCAAATCAAAAGAAACTATAAAACATGAACATTGCCATTTTTCGTACACTCGCCCTTGCTCGTAGTCGGGTAGCAATATTGGGCTGCCGCTAGTGCATTCTCCAAAATCGACATGATACAGCAATCTCGAAAGCCGACAGAGTCGCCGGAATTCTACCCGTGTATCGGCTTTTAGCGCCGCCCCGAATTTCACGAACGTCACGATGAGCGGCGCGCCTGAATCCCGATTTCCCAATCGAAAATCGCGAGCGGGGGATAAGGAAAACCGTAAACTCGTCGGGCCAATCAAGGGAGGGTGAAGCACATCTCGATCGGCGCAAAAAGCTACGCGGGCTCGCGCAATGAGTTATGAGTTTCGCGGGAAAGGCGGGGAGACACATTCGGAGGTAGCGCACCTACACCGCGCATACCTACGTGGCAGGTCGTACCCTTGGCTTCTTCGCGAGTCGTGCCGATGCGCCGCAACGATTGCACTCGAGCACACTTTTGAGCGGCACAGTCACGCAGCCACTCCATTGTCGGCGCGGAGATTTATGGAGCGGAAGGGAAGGATTCTTGATTGGGCAGAGAAAAGTTGGTCCGTAGGCGCCGGGGCTCCTGTAACGCGTTATTGTGCAAGACTAATGGGTTGCTGGACGTGGGGTGCCATTTTTTTCACTACCTGTAGATTATTGGAGGAGTACGGCGATCCTTGAATAGGATAGACATTACATTGATATTCTTGGGACTGATGTATTCATTTTTATTAGTATATGTAGGCCACGTACGTGTTTTTATAAATATGTTTGTGTTTTATTCTTTTTTTTACAGAAAATCTTCGAAAACAAATACAGAGCAACTTTGACTGATCCTTTTTTATTTACTTAAAATAATATTCTAATATAAACAAATAAAAGTGAACATGCAATACAAATATTTTAAAAATGCTAATAAACAATCTAAACGCTCGATATCATTTGAATTCACATCATTCTTTAACCCGTCGAACTGTTTACAATCACATTAACATAAAAGTAGAAACATTAAAAACTGTTTTAGCATTAAGTATTCGTGGTACGAATCCTCTAAATATGTCTTAAGGTGATTTACTATACACCTGGGGCGAAATTTGATGATTTAGTCTTAAAGCTTTCCCACACCATTCTGCACTAGCTGCAAGAACGTTTCTGTAATCATATTGTAACTCAATACACTGAATTTTACATTGATGTATCGATGTGAGTTTCTTTGTATGTAAATCAGTCTAATGAATTTTGATGTACTGTGAATAATCCTAAAATTTGCGAAGAACGCCAGCATAAAAATATCACTGGTACTAAACTTTACGTGTACTAGTTACATATATTTATGGAACAATTTACATCCATCAAAATTATCAACCGAGTGATGACAAAAGATTGAGTGAATATAAATTAATATTAATAATACTGAATCTAATTCAAAAATATTAAATGAAAGTATTTTTAAATGATCTAATTAATATAAAGTATGACTTATAATCTACTAAAACAATAGCTTAATATCATCATTAATCAAATATTCTCAAAGCTAAAACTCAACCGATTCTATTTTGTGATGGGGCGAAGAAAAATATTGATGAATAAAAGTAAATTCACACACACACACTCTTTATTTAATGAATCACAGTAAACATATGAAACTCATCATCAATTTTAATCAATTAACAAGACCCATAATACTCGAATAAATATTTTTTCTTCATATCCAACAAATAGTCACACTCAAAGTTTGAAAACTTTGACTTATCGTTAAAATCTAGCTATCAATTGAGTAAGGCTAGCACCCAGTGAATCCTATTTTTCTTTTCCCGCGTTTATGCAACTTGCAGTAATGTCGTAGTTACAATTGAATCTGGTCGATAATCGTTGGACTTTTCAACGGCCTTGTTGAGGATTCCGCCACGAGTGATAGGAGCTTAGTTTAGTTCGAATAAATCTGTTTCTTTGTGTAGAATTTCTTGAGACTCTGTTTATAATTTCAATACATAATTTTTAAAGTAAAATATTCACAAGAGAAAAAATATTTACATTGCGTACATCATTAAATTTCCCATAAATTTTTGATCCCAATGATTGTTTCATCAGCAGAGTAATGTAAAATTTCTTGTTATTTTTATCATTAAATTCTATGAAAATCATAAAATAATTATGTCATTATCATAAATATAAATTTTAATTACATACATCATACATGTATACAATAGTGTAGCAATGTCTAAGGGTCATCTATGAATTTTTAATCAATAATTTTTATCGCATTTAGTAAAATATTCTATATTATTGACTCATTTAGCATTAAATACTTTTATTAAATTAAATGAACTAATCTTTTACTTATTTTATAATTTAACTTTATTTAATTTTTTATTCGTGACACATGATCAAATAAATGTTTAAATGCTGAAATAACGATATCTTTATTTGCATATCTAAATAAAATATCTTATATTATGTATGCATCGATTCGTTAAAATTTTTAATATAGGCATTTGATAATTCGATTAATACATAATTAAAGGTAATAAATAATTGTTATAATTATAATGAATGTACTTTTGTAAGAAATTAAGTTTCGAAATAAATTTTGTTAAAAAAAATGGGATTAACGTTAAACTAATGAAGACATTAAAGTATAAAAATTAATCTCCATAAAAGCATTTAAGTGACGATCTTTTAAGAATACGTACAAATCTTGAATTTTCTCAACGATCATTTCCGCTTCATGTTTCTGATTCATGTAATTAAGAATTCAAGAATTTCTATTTGCTATTATCCGATTCTTCTTCACAAACAGCTTGTTCATCTCCTGAAGTGCGAAATAATTCAAACACGGCATTGGATGAAGGTAAGATCTACGGTAATATAACGTGCCTAGGAAATTAGTGAATAGTTTATATACTCATGAATGGCATTTTTTATATAATGTCACTGATAATGACTAATATAGTTATTGTACATATGCAAATAAATGTATTTTTTAATTCACTATTTTATAACTACGTATTATTTTTAAAAACATTGCACTTTAAAGCACTAAATTTATTTAATAAATAATTGGACTAAATTTGGATTCAAGAAATATTTAATTGTAAATTATTGTTAATATAACATTTTTTTTACTAATAAAGTGTAGTTTATTAAAAGGAAAACCATAAAGCTTTTAACGAATGTTTTGATAATTATAATCATCATACTGATAAGTGTATCTCCCTACTCTCCTAGACGCATCCGCGTAAGAGCTGCAATTGTAGATATCATGTTATTATACCAACACTTTTTTCCGTGTAGTAACCTTGACACAAGAGAAAATTTATCATTCAGGAGCATCTTGTTATCATTATATTCTTTAACTAAGATTATTTGATCGACAAGCTCACTTGATTCATCTAATATCATATGCTTATAAACAAGATTAAACTCCATCTTAAAAAGTAAATATTTAAATTTAAACGAAGAGATTCTATTTCTTTATTTATTAAGAAGAATTTTCTTATGCTAAAAAGTATTTCCCTACGAGTCAATAAACATTAATCGTTTTGGTCAATTCAAATATTAAACTATTGCGCACTACACTGCCGGAAATCTGCCATGGGAAAATTTTCAAAAAATTTAAGTAAATTTTTCATTTTATTTTATTATTCGTTGATACTGTTAATTCTTCATTGGACATTTAACTCAAATTAGTTTAAATTAAAATCGATACAGCTTAAAAAATTACTCTAAATTTCATCTTCAAATCAACATTTATTGTGAAATTAAATAAAATGTGATGGCCGTCCCCTAGACCTAATTATTTCTCACTTTTATCATGGAATAAGAGATTAAAACAATCTGTAAGCGCTGCGTAATAGTAAAGACCCAATGGTCAAGCCACTGAAAGCGAAAGTACATGTTTATGGATGTGCATGCAAAACTGACGAGATTAAAACCGTTCTTTTAGGCCGTTTCCTTTATACATAGAATAAATATATAAAACATTCTAGAATATATTTTTCGTTTCTGCGTGTAAAATTCCAGAAGAAATAAATAAATATTCTACGGTATGTTATGAATAACCGTTTAAACAATATGACTGACAAATGTATGGCTCGATAGAGTATAAGATTTTTATTTTTTAGTAAACGATAATTAATAAAACATCGTGTGATATCCATCACATTAGCCTCCCTGTTCTTCACTTCCCGTGATCGATAATGAAGAATGCGCTGCGTTTGTCATATGGTAAGCCTCGGAGAATCCAAGAGTAGTCACCAAAAGTCTGTTTGCAGGCAGCCTAAGTAAAGGTAATAGGAGCCTACCAGTGGATTTAGGTCTGCGCGTGGAAATCTAACGATGCAAAAAAAAAGAAATAGCTATAAATCAATTGATTGCACATATAATTTTCTTATAAAATATAACTAATTAATAAACAATTTCATACGGAAGAATGATAGAATTAAGATAGAATTTAGGCTCGATGTAAAAAATACAGAGTAGATTTAACAAAATTCTTAAATTACTTTATTTATTATAGAAATAGTAATTGATCGAGCATATTAATAATAAGTAATTTGTTTTAACTATCACTAAAACTACCATCAATCAAAGATAATTCATATAAAATGATCTTACCGGTCAAAAAATAAGTTCTGTACACCACCCTTGCACTTGTAGGATTAATTGTATAAGGTAGATTCTCCAACCACAAGATTATTCTAGCGTTAACAAAAGTACGTCTCATTCACTCGCTATTGATTCTCAGGGGTCAAATGAGAAATAGAATCAATTTGAGAATTATAATTTTGGTAATTCTTTTGGGGTACTAAGTCGTCATCATGAAAGTCCGAAGTCCCTTAAATATCTCACTTGAAAAGAAGAACGTTCCAAAGATTATTAAGATTTGTTAAATAAAGAAAGGATAAAATCACATATGATACAAATTTATAATTATGTTTAATATTAGACCATTAATAAAATTTAAAACATATTTTACTAAATTATTTTTTCAAAATTGTTTTTCCTATCCACTTAAAATAATTACAGAATTACAATTACAGTACAGAATTGTAATTAATAATTACAGGCATAATATACGTCATTTTTATACCACGTCTTATTTCACTCACAATTTACACAAATAAAACCACAATTATTCACTATCTCCACTGTATCGACAAAATTCAAACTTGTTATAAACAATCATATTTTACAAAACTTTCCTTCCTAATACATCATATTATACATCTATTCAACATTAATAATCGAGTAACATTATCACATCTTAACATTTATTTATTGCATTATACTCGCATTTTTTATTTGCATCATTCATACTATTTAAAATAATGCATGTACTCTTAAGTACCACACTATATCTCACTTCACTGATATTATAAAAACATTTACACAATTAAAAATTCAGTCTTGCATTTTACACTGCATTCATAAACACGTCTCTACTGCATAACTCATATTATTCATCATCTTTGCATTCGAATATTGTCGTTTATGATAGATTAAAGTTTGAAAGGTTCGTGAGTATATAAATATGATGCTAGGACAATTAACTCATTCTCACGAGCATTCTTTTCAATGTGGTATTTTTTTCAAATTCCTGAATGTAAGCCCTTTCTTCGGCCTTTATCCAAGATTAAATCATTCTATAGTCTAGCTGACTATAGCCCCATTAGCATCCTTCCAGTTGCTTCCAATTATCGAAGCAGATAGCCTCTACTAATGAGATCGGCGAATTTATCACTTAGAATAGCATTCTTGACTTTTGTAGATCAAGGTAGTGTAGCACACATTCTGCGCTAAAATCATGGATAAATTTGGTGCATTCATTAAAACATCGACGGAACTGATCAGTCACGCTGTACATCGAAAAATCGAAGATTTTACCGTGGTTCCCATACAAGTATAGTAGGACGGACCAATACATATGCGGCTCAATGCACGGTCTTAGCCTCTGTTCTAATCCCTTTCAAAACTAAATTTCTAAAACTTCCATGTCTGGACTATGCCAAAAAAAAGGCATGCTAACCAGACAGTTTCAAACTGCGAATTATCGCCAATTGAATATCAACAAATAAATCAATTGAATATAAGTTGGATATATGCGTATAATATTTCTTAATCTTCATACCCACAGAAATATTCATGCATTGATAAATTTATGTGAGTCAACCTAGTTTACTTTCACGATGCGACCTTGAAGCCCTTCCCCGCTCAATCTGCTCGGCTATGTAGCGGAAGCATTCAAAATAAACATAGCTGTGACTTGAATTTTAAATTCCTAATAATTCCCTTTTAATTCGGCACGAATACTTACATAAATTTTAAAGACTGCAAACTAACTTTCTGTCGGTTACATCCTTTACAATGATTACTTTCCACGAGTACATAAGGTACTATATCCAGTAGTATATTCAGTAAAATATACTTAAAATCATTTCTTAAAAACAACCTTAACACATTTTAAACAATTTAAAATCAAGCACTTTTGCAGTAATTCACTTCACAATTTATCAAAAACAATACACGTCAAAATATACAAAATTCACAAAAATGGTTCCTCTATAAATACATTTTTTGATAATTATATTGAAATATTTAGGTATCCTTCTCTTGGAGATTTCATTCAAAATTTAGTAAACCTTTCACCATTTCTATGAATTATTCTACAATTCATAAAATTGTTTGAGCATGAGTTATATTTATAAACTACGAAGTTTTTATCATATTTAGAGAAAATCAATTTATTCGATAAACCACTATTTAACTATAAATCAATTTTAAGTTACACAAATATAGACTAGTACTTAATTAGATATGAAGAATACACCACTTCTACTTCCTCAGACAAATATTTATTTTATTGTTTACTCATAGCACTGTAAAATAATGTGCCATTTGATGTCGCATTTAATATGTATAAATTTTATTTTTATTCATAAGAATTTATCAAAATAATCTTTATATTGTAAAACTAAAAAAAATTATCGTGTACGTTAAACTTTAAATATTGAATTATTTGAACATAAAAATTCAAATTTTAATAACAATAAAATTCAATGCATAGATGCTCTTTCAGTGAATACATTGTAAAAGATTCTTAGAAAGACTGCCAAAGAAATTGAATGCGAGTTAAAAGTACCTCTATTCGACCGATTTACCGATATCTAGAAGCTCGAGTTGTAAAGGAAAAGCCGATGTACCGATGCCCACAACATTAGAACGTCCTTAAAGTAACAATGTACAAGACCATTGTGCACAAAGATTGCATAGAGTATGGGTTCGGCTCTTTTCGCAATCTCCATTGGTGTAGCGTACCATTCTTCTCGCGCCCGCGAATTCCAAGATACATATATGTGTTTGGATGTACGCGGGAAAATCTCTACAGTAAGAAGCCTTGCGACAATTAGCTAAAGAGGTATGTGTTCGAATCTCCAGAACAATTTTTCCTCAGACTTTGTCCACTGCATTGTGAGATTATTGTCGATGTAAATACATCCGTGGTTAAGTAAGTAGATATGCAGATAAAATATCAATTAGTACGATAATTTATACATGAAACAAAAACGTCTTCTTTATTGCTAACAAGTGAATTAAAGTATAGGGCTGTAGTTTTTGAAACATAATCATACATGATCTCTGGAAGAAAATTGCCTTATTTAAATAAGATGTTTCCTGCTACAAAATATGTAAAAATGTTCTTTCCTAATGATTTTCTTGAAAAGTGCAACTAATCTTATAATTTCGTATATAATTATATTATCAAGGCGCATTATCAATTAAGCCTTATCAAGTGCATATTTTCAAGTATAAGAAACAAAATAAGTAAACTAAAAAACACACGCCATGCTCTGAAATGCGGAACGAATTTGAAAAATGAAATTTTTAATGTAGCGATCTTTCAGCATTTGTGTTGAGTAGAAATAAGAAGCGGGAGTCGCATCTGTACAAGCATGTCGAGATAGAGGTTATAAAACATATTATTTATAATTAAGTGTATTATGCTCTTGAGATTAAATAAGCGAACTAGATAATAACGAAAAGTCGCTTTACGTTGACTAGAAGCTTATTTTTAATATGTTATGCATATAGCACATATTAGAGTTTAGTATGTTCTATTGCCTTTAACTAATACTGTCTAAGAGGCGATATACATACTATCATACTCATATATTATAAAATGTATATATACGTACTTACTGCATTGCAGGACTTTATGATATTAACAAAATCTTTATTTGAATTTAAACATTTTGTGCAATAATATTGTCTTAAATGTTGTCAGTTCTATTATGTGTTTACATACATACATTCAATAGCAAACTACTAGACTATCATTGTAAATAACGGTTATCGGTTATGTATAGTGCAAATTTGTGACTATATTTAGTTAAAATTAGACAAAATTAGGCAAAATAGGGGAAAGCAATTGTCCCTATGCTTATCTGTAATTTGTGGTGTGGTTTCCAGAATTATTTTGTTTCATGTAGTTTAATAAAGTTAGTATACATTTTCTAAACATTCTGTAAATTAACAAAGTTATCTCTTTAAGTATAAAAAGAGTTTAATAACAAATAATAAACATGTTTGTTCATCTCAGTATAGGAAATTATATTTTTCTATCAAAATAGAAACGTATGTTGTTAACAAGGTCAACTAGAGTAGCTACTTTTATTTGTTAAAAATAGTTTACAAAATGTATTCTAGAAATGATTTTCCTCTATGAGAGTGTAAGTACAGCAAGTTTCGTTTACCCTAAGACTTCTTAATCTAAAGTCGATCAGATCTAGGAATATGTACATATAGAATATTGTAGAATTAATTACTTCGGTACCTTTTACTTTACTATTTATCCCATTTTTACATTAATTCAATGTCTTCGATAATGTATAATAAAATGGATAATGTAAAACTAAAAGTAATAGTTTCCGTAATTATTATTGCCCCACAACAGGTGCATACTATAATTTTATTATATCACTTCTCAAGACTTTTTGCCCTCCCATTTGGTCATAAATTATCGCCAACATCGTCTCGTAGCGATCACGTTCTTTTACGTATACTTCGAGCACGTGGATATGACCAAACTGGTTAGTTCACGCAGGCTAATAAAAGAGACATTTTCGTTTAATCAATGATTTCAAATGTACATAACGTTTGAATAAAGTTTTCAGAATTCCATACAAAAAAAATTACAAAAGTTACGTAGAGAAAAATTGGTCTTTCGTCATCTTTAAGCTACACTTGCGATGCAATTTTCTTTAGGTCGTTTCATTATTCATTTTCTACGGGATTTCATTTTTTCAACTTGTAATTCTGTAATATTATTTAATATAGAAATAGACATAGTAACAAACACATTGGTTGCAAGGTTTTAAATGCAATTCCATTGATTTATTACACTAATTCTTAAATGTGACCTTAGATTTTAATCTCAAATTACCATCAACACATTCCAAAGCAAATTAAACTTATTTTATAGATTAACCTTCCTCAACATAAATACTTTTTATGCGATTTAACCATTATCTTGAATCTTGAATACGGCACCTTTTAAGTATGTGTGCATCTATGTATATATGCGTATGCAGATAGCTTTATAGCGCCTTATACCATGGCAGCCAGTCATACTGTCCAGAGTGATACGCAGCTAAGAACGCAGGCGTTGCCGGCATTTTCACTAAAAATTGTTAAAATATCTTTTCGTAAACATTAATAACAGAGTCATAATAATATTGTAAGTATTATATATTTTTTTGAAAAAGCAGGCTATTTCATATTTTTATATATCCATGTATTAAGTTTGATTTAAAACGTATGACGCAAATATAATCTTACGAGGACGTGAAAAGCCGAGAGGCATCTTCCTTAATCTCATGAAACCATGGTCGACGACCTCTATTTTCCGTGATTATTGATCTAATCTATTATGAATGATATTCCATGTAAAAAAGTCTGTTAGGAAACTGAGTAAGTTTTCAATTTGTATTTCCGGCAAACAGAAGATAAAATTTGGATATTAATTTTGAGTAAAAGTCTGTTGAGCAAAATGTTAAATCAATCAATCTCTAAATTATATTTATGATATTAGTATTGATACACGCAAGTGCTACTAAATAAGTTGGCATGTAATGGATATTACAGGAAATCACAAATTGCATTCAACATAAAACTATAGAGCTGAAGTAGATCAATAAATGTTACCTAAAAAGTAAACACGAAAAAAATTACTTCAAATAAAGAATTGAAAATGTGTAAAAATCTTAAACGTCTTTTTATTGTAAAGTTTCAATTCTTATTATACCAAACAGATAAACTGTATTAAACCTTTCTCTTAAGCATTTTTCGTATCAGGTCAAAGGTATACGCATATAAATCAGCGATTGAGTTATCATGTATCCTAAGAGTAAAATTTTAAATGTAACATGTTATAAGTTTCTAATTAAAATAAAGTATTTAGAATGATTAGAAAATTTAAATTACCCAAAAATATTAAGCTAAATAATAAAAATAGTTGGATAACGGTAACTGTAAAACTATTGGAAGCTAAAATATAAATTAATATCAATATTTGTAAGAGTATGTACTAACTTCATCATTAGCCTCGCGAAAAGGTCGCGGCCTCAACTCTATAAATGCACCAGGAAGAGATAGTTGCGAGCGTTAACTGCAACACTGTCCAAAGCTTTCTCTGTAGCTTTTATATTTATAATTGAAATGTAATACAATAATTATGTATTTAATAGAATATATTTTTATGACAGATCTAGTAATTACTTGATCATACATAATCTGATTTTTATCAAAAATTTACCTAGTACAAAATCCATCAATAGAGTAGTCTGTTGAGTAAGATTACAGGCTCATAAATCTAGTAAGAAATTAAGTAAATATTCATATATTGCAAAATGCGTAAAAATAGTCACTATTATAATTCAATAACCATCTTTAATAAAAAATTATATTCCAGATCTTCCAAACATTTTGAAGTAAAATTTTTTTCTCAAGCATAAAAATTTTTATAAAAAATTATGTCTACGTTAAATTTTAAGCATATATTAAATGTATCTTATAAATTTAAATTAAATTAGGAATATACAAACTATATAATTTTCATATAATGGCATCTATCAATTGCACTGTCATACGTGTTAATAATCAAATCAAAATGAAAAGAATGTATTTTTGATGAGTTTATAGGCAATCGATGTTTTGAATCTTACCCAATAATAAATGTATCCGACAGCAACTTACTGTAACTTAAATGGATGAATGGATTTGTGGAATTATAAATTAATTTAGACTAAAATTAATTTATTGAAATAGCGCTGATAACATTCATTACTATTTAATCACAAGCTTATCATTAAAAATTGACTCGATAGATTTTTAGTTTCTTGCTTTAAACGAAATCAGTCGACTTTCATTTATTAAGAGTCCAATTGCATATTAATATCAAATTTAAATCATTAAGAAAAACATATATAAACTCAAACAGGTTTTTCTACATTTATATAGGAACAATTTTTGTTGTAATGATACTATCTGTAAAATCTTATCTAAGAACTACTACTACATTCTTTGTCCCAACAAAAAAAATTGTGAAAATGAAAAGTGCATTATTATATGTTACCCACTATGTATACATCCTCGACAGGTATGTATTGCAAAATAACACTATGACCGCGACGCAAAGCTATTTACCGCTTACCTAATAATCGTTTCGATGTGTCCCTGCATATCTCCATGCGTGAACGAGAATTTTTCGAGCCACCCAGTAAGTGTATGCGCACGCGTAAAGAATCGTATAACCTTGCACAATTCCTCGAATCGAGAGAAGATACTGGAAGAGAAAAAATATCACGGGAGATCTGCGAGCGCAGAACTTTGACCTCGACTGCCTGTCATTCACAAAAATAACTATTTTATAGCTCACAATTTTATACGGCCCAACTTTATTATGTTATATCTGCAATAATTAAAGCTGCCTGGATTGTTTTTGTACATGCGTGCGTATTTGGTACGAAATTTGGCAAGTTATAAATTTTTTTAATGATATGTTGGGTTATATGTTGGGAATTTGATTTGATTTGGAACAAGGTAATTAAAGGAAATGTAATCGATAATACGGAGGTTGTGTTCATTTCTATCTATTTTTTATTATAAAATTATTGCTTACTGTAATTACTTTTGGTATTTCGTATAAGATATGGGGAGATTAAATTTTATCATGTAAGCATTTTTTATTAAATTTTAGTAAAGTTTAATGATTAATAATTGCATCTATGTATAAGTTTATTTGTATAAATTATTCTCGATTAAAATATCGTTTAGAATTGATCGTATGTTTTAGTTAATAAATATAGCTAGAAATGAATAAAATTGTAAGAAATCACCGGAAACGTCTTTATCAGAACAAGTTGTTTTTTGATGGACTTTACATATACGATTTCAGATGACGTCTGCTCATAATAAAACTTACAAATTGCAATTTGCAAATTTTGCAATTGTTTCTTTACTTTTATTAATATATGAATACAGTGATATTTACATAACGTAAGATTGCGTTGAAAATTGTTTTTAACGATAATTAGTCGATTCATGAAATACGTACATTGTTGCATTTGGTTGGCTTAAAGTATGAAATAACTATTATCCACATCCCCATACATAGAAAAAAAAATCATTAATGCAAAATATATTAAAGATGATTTTAATATTAGAAACTAGAAGAAATAATCCAGTGACGAAAAAGTTTTAATGCTAATAAGCCTTTTAGCAGAGAAGGGACATAATGATATTGGCGGTAAAGCATTTAACGAGATGTCAAACACTCGTATTACGCAACACAGAATGCGTCGTAGGCGCATCTTCACATGCAAACGGCATACGGTGTGCATATGAGATTTACCTCGTCGACTTTTACTCGATCGCGACATCATAGCAACATGCTTTTAGGGGACTGTTACTCGATTCCACGCGGCGGATGAATTTATTATTGATATATGTTTTGAGATTTGCGCGTGCGATATTCTGGTGAAATTTGAGAAACGACCCGCAAACCTTCGGTCGTAATTCACCTTGATCATTGCGAAATTGAAAAATGTAAGGTCTGATTCGAAGATTGTTTTACATTTACAGAATTTCAGAAGAAATTTTGAAAGAATTTCTTTTTATACGGATCGATCTTATAAAAAAGATTCATCGTGGAAATAGGATATTGGTGAGAAATTTTGAATAATACAAATTTATACTATATGGCTTTATTCTTTAATTATTAGAATAGATATAAAAATCTCTTACATATTGTACATTTGGTCTTACACATATTTACAAAGCAATAAACAGAAAATTACGGCTTCTTCTTCGCATTTACTAATTCTTACTTTTTGACAGAGAATCTTTGACAATAATAATGTTCTTTAATTCAATCAATCATGTATATACTTTTAATTCTATCGTTAAAAAATTGTATCCGTGGTTTTGAGTTAAAAAACTTACATTAGTGTAATCAATGTAATTTTCCTACTCAATCATCATACAATAATTAGAACACATTTTTATTGTACATACAGGATAATCTCATGATGACACAGAGTACAAAACATATGAATTGATTCAACTATTTTTATAATTCAACTTTTAGCAATATGATAATTATGTTCAAACATCGAAGATGAAACCTTAATCCAACATTGTTTCGACTAAATAACTCCACTTTAAATCACTTCACGGAATCTCATTTTCTCTTCTTCCCTTTACCCCAAGCACGCGCGTACCCTTCCAATTTCAAAAGTCACTCGAAATCACTAACTACCCAATGTAGATAACACAAATCTCGAGATTACTTGAGGTTGTCTTCCTCTGGATGAAGAGCGATCCATTCGAGAGCCTTGAGGATTGCCTCGGGAATAGCGGGAGCGACGGGCAAGTGAGCGCCCTGGGGTTGGAAACCATTCTCGTCGGCTACGTAGCTGACCTGGATGGGTGTGCCATCATCGGCGACGTAACTGTATGATCCACGTACGGAGGCGGTACCTTCGTCACCCTCGGGTTTTAGTTCACCCTGCTCCTCAGCCTGGATGCCGTTGCCTGTCTCGTAGCTGTAGGCGTATGAGCCGTCGGGGTTAGGTCCATCGAACGTACTTCTTAGGATAGGAATTGGCTCGTCCACTGGGGCCGCTGCTATGCAGGCCACCAGGCAAGTCAGGGCTACTACTGCAAAATATTTCTGCGAAAAGAAAAATTTAAGGATGCGAAGGTCATACCTGCACGCTTGCATGTCATTATTCGCATGTGATGTACAAATACTTGAAAAGTAAATTCTTGTGAAGAATAACAGATCGCGAAAAAAAGTATTTAATTTTGTTTGATATAAAACAATAGTTAATTTCGATCTACTTTTTAAAAAAGAGAGATTTGCTATAATTAATATTGTGAAATACCTGTCAGATTTAACATTCTTAATAACCGATAATTAATTATAAGCAATGAAAGAGTATAAAACATGAACAGAATAAAAACAGTTTTTGTAAAAATATCTTTCAACGCTTATTTTATTCATAAATATGATTATTGATGTCTTTTACGAAATTTTGAAAATTTTTAATCATCAAAAACGTATTCTCAAACTGATTGCATTATATCACCCCAAGATATTCATGTAAAAAGGAATGTCTATATTTAATTTGAATGAAAGATGACTCAACTCCCGTTAATTTGTCACAATCAATCATTTCTCACACGCCTAATTCTAAAATAGTATCAGAATGATAACGATTGAAAGAAGGCAATACCGCAATGGATCTTAATATTTTAAAGCTACTAATATTTTAATTGATATTTCATTTTGTTGTAGTATGGAAAAATTAAGCATATTTTCTATTATTTATGACAAATAAAAATTAAAAGAGATATAATGATTTATCAAAAATATTTTGTTTCGTGGCGATGTTATGCAATGGTAAAATATGTGAATATTTTCAGGACTATTCGAAGAAAAAGAAACTTTCATTATATTTTTTATTTTATATCGATTATTTCTTAGAAAAGAATGAAATGATTTTCTATCTAAGCTTAAATGATTCGAATAAAGGAAATCAATGTTTTTGGAGTAGTTGATCCACTTTATCAAAACTATCAGTGGTACGTGACTTGATCTAATATTGTGCAATTCGTGACATCGAGGACCAAAAAACATGTATTATTACTCTGACCGAAAATTGTACATTCTTTGCGACAGTACGTTCACGGTTATTACTATTGTATCGAGAAACGAAAGTCGGTATGTTGACAGAAAAGAGATGAGAGAGATCGTGTGTACATAATCCTTCAGTTTTTTTTTTCTTTCGTTGTACTCGATTTTGCGATCGTTTTTTCACACATCCCAAGATGGAAGAGATGCAAAGATTTCGAATCGATTACTTTTGGACATAACGTTTGCGTAAGAAAGAAAGAAAGATGCTTCACACTTTTGGCTAACTATCTTCAGTCTGCCGTACCTTTATATTGAATGATCTATTAATTTGTTCTTGCAAAGCCACGATTTTATTACAGTTTATAATTTATTTTGAATATTTCGAGTACTTTAATATGTCTTTTTTTTAATAAAAATATAAAATTATCTAATTAAAGTTATATTGTTTGAATTAATACTTTGATTAATAAATATTACAATTTTGTTGCAGAAATTAGTTCACAGAACGCATTTAAAATTATTTAGTTTCTTACAACTTTTTCGAATTTAATTTCAAATGTTATTAAAAAGCACTTTAAATAGTAATGAAATTACTACATTGATTTATCTACATTGAAATAATAAAATTTATCATTTACCATTTTTGGATTACCGCACAAAACGTTACCTGCCAATTATTTAAAAAAAAACTCATCAACTAAAATTCACGCACTAAATATCGACACTAAACTTGTTCTAGGGGCCGACTATAACCAATAAATACGATGCATGCATAATATTCCTTCGCAATACTCGCTAATAATAATCCTTTTCGCGAAAATCCTTGCGTATCGTCTCTCGTTCACTGACGCGCTGCCAAACAGAGACGCGGTGTAAGAGCGGGAGCGTTGACTTACCATGGCTGTATGATATATCTGAGCTGGGCACGTGTGTCCTGTTGATATGCGGTCCCAGCGCGGAGACGCGGCTTTTATATAATCACGCAGAAGCGAGATGGGCCCCGTCGTGCACACACGGCTCGGTGGATGGGTCCCCATTCGTAGGTGTGTGCAGCCGTGAGAATGTGCGAGTATGCGGTGGCGTTAATGTCGTCTTCACTCCCCCTCAAAAGCGCGTCCCAGTATTTTCGGATGCTGCGGCATCTCTTACGACACGTTTTCATCAGACCGAGCGGCCCCGCGTCACCTCCGGAGATTATACCGCCGAGGGGCCCGGAATAAATTTCGCTGATTTTATCGGACTACGTTTCGGATGGGCCGTACGGGATATGGCCGCGAGCCCTGGGTTTTTTGAATTTCGTTTAAGGTGTTGTGAGGGACATTGAATTATAAGGTGTTTCCATGGGATTGTTTCGGCCCGGGACCTGTTTATCATGACTACCACTGTAATAATAATAAGCAGGTGAATGATTCGAAAGTTATCAGTACTAACTGGTCGCGAAGGGTTATGCAATTACTTTTGGAAAATTCACTTTTCTTCTTTCATTTTCTATTTTAAATAAATCATATTCATCTCAATTAGCCTCTTTTTTGTATTGAAAACATTCTGTAAGATTTCATTATTTTACTAACAATTAAATTGAACGAGGCCTTGCAGAATTATAAAATATATAAATATTTGCAGAAATGGCAATTGAGAAAAATATGCACTTTAACATATCTCGAATAGATTCTCGCTTAGTCTCTTATGCCCGAAGGTATGCAAACTATTTTGTAAACCTCGTTAAAAAATGAAAATATCAGGAAATTTACGTCTAATAAATGTACTTACATAAATTTTTATTTTTTTATGATGCTATTTCCAAATCTTATTAAACTCCATTGGTACATTTGATATGTAAACATATGCTACCAGTATAATGGGTTTTCAATATTGGATTAGAAATATGCACATATAAATACCTACTTCTACAGTTTATAGATCTTCTTTTGCTCTAACTTGTATTAATTTTCAATGCTTTTATATCGAGAAAAAATTAGTGCAGATTTATGATTTTCTTTGATATTATAATTAGTGTTTATAAATATTTAAAAGCATTTTTGAATTGCTATTAATAGTTTATATATATATATACATATATATGTATAAATTCGTTTAAAGTAATTAATGAAGCAGTTGAGAGCTATCAGGTTTTATAATGATCTTATTGTAATATCCTTTATGAAAGTAAACAAGATTAGGTAGTAAAAAATTTAAGTAGTTGTAAAGTAGATTATTTGCTATTACCCTAAAAGAGCGTAAACAAACTTTACTTACTAAATAATAAGATATTTTAATGTTATTAATCAGTATAATAAATGAATTAAACTTAATACATTAAATAAAAACTATACAAGTGCACAAGCCTTTCGTACATTAAATGCATTATAAAATGTTACGTAGATAATACTTCGAAGCACGAGTCATACATGTTTGTGAAATTCAATAAAATTATTAGATTTAAGGCTATAGACTTGTATGCGTAGTTTACACATTCTTTCATAAATAAAAAGTGTTAATTTTTTACAATTATGGAATTAAATTATATATTAATCTGTTTTATTCTTTATTCAATTTATTCATTTTTATTTTGTGTCCCAATTTTTGAGACTGAATTAATAAAAAATACTTAACACGCACCAACTTTGATTTTATAAGCATCAATTTCGCCTCAGATTATTTAATTTTTTCTTTTATTTACTTTTATTAAAAATTAGCATTCTTTGACACTACCCACGTTTAATTTTGTGCAACGATGTCCACGAATTACTTTTATATCGTAAGTAAGACTTTTAAAGATGATTTTAGTAATAATATTTATTTTTCTGATGATCAAAAGTGACTCAACTTTAAGCTCAAAAAAAATTATCTTCTTTATTTTGTAAAATATTAATAATCATTAATATGATTAATGTAGATATAAATACCACATAAATACTTTAATAAATTTATTTATATAATATCTTTATAACCAACCTTTCATTTATATACGAAATATAGAAATTGCACTTCGTTTCTCACTTACGAGATTTGAGATTTATGGTGAAATGAATCTGCACAACAAGGAAATATATAAAAAGAGAACTTTAAAATAATATGAATATTCGTAATTTAGCTGTGAGTGGTGATTACCAAGGGCGTTAATCAAAATTAAACGATCATATGATGTAGACTCGTAATTATAACGATTAAGCACACGAACAAAATTATGTACATAGAGAAAATATGTTATAAACTAATGAAATATTAGCTGATTTTCATTTATATACAAACTTTAGTCACAAAAGTAATTAAAAAAACTTTTTTTTATACTCTCTAAATGTTTTGCAGTAGAATTTTATTGTATAACAGTGACGATGCACTTAAAGTTGTAATGAAAATACGGTCAAATCTAAATTTTCGATTAAAAAAATTGACAGAGTTTTGTTAAAATATTTATTCAGATTAAATGATTCTACGTTAATTATTAAAATAATTATTGTATACAAACAACGTTTCCATCGTTCATTAACCGTAGTGTTATTTTTAACTTAAAAGATTTGTCTTTCTAAGAAGGCAATGCATAGTTAAATCTGTAATGTTAGTATATAGGCAAAAGAAACTGTTTACTATTGCACGTATACTTGTACGCGATCAAATCACAATTTACCTTTCTGCATATTGCTTAGCCATTAATGAAGTGTTTCGTTATTCCGCAATCAGTATACAGAATGATATAATGCATTATACTTAAAGTAAAAGTATAAAAGATTTCCTCATTGTAATAAAGTACACTAATAGAAGGATTCGTTTCAATCGAAGTTAGCGCATTAATAGTTAACGAATATGACTTTAATATGCCTCAAATACGCAGGTATTAATTGTTAATGCATCGATCATTAACCTGATGTTCTTGATAAAGTTCGATGTTTACACGTCTTTTATTAACTATTTCCGCGTTATACATTATAAATGAAAAAATATATAATTTAATATGTAGATCTGTTCTTGTAATTTATAGTATTGTACTACTAGAGACGATGATAGATAGAGAATCTCATTAACAGATTAATGACCGATTATTACTATTAATCAATTTTCTTTTAAAAAACTGTAATATTTTACAATTGTTTATAAATATTTATTAGCAAATGCTTATTTATTAAATTAAATTTCAAGAACACAAGAGATCCACCAATACTTCTGGATGTATTAAAAGTTACTAAACATTTTTTAATATTAAAAAATATAAGTTTAAAGTAACCAACGTGGAAAAACGTTGACTGAATAATTTCTTTCTATCCCTGACGCTCTATCAATGGGTGTATGTATATATCCGAACAATACACACACGCGTATAATTGTTTCTGTATTTTCATTTTATCATTATCTTTTTATTTATCCTTCATGTTTATACCTTGTTAATTTTCTTTCTTTTCTATCACTTATGTATATTCTTCCCCCACGTCCTCCTCTTCAATCCCATTATTGTCCTACTTAACTCTTAGAAAAGTTGCTGGAGGTCGATGACGAATCCTAAGATGTCCGCTAAAGTATTTCGAGTATTGAGAGTATTTCGTCGGAGCTTCGTGAAGAGGACCCAGCGATCGATGGTTCAAAACGGTTCCACTCTCCTCATCCTCGGCGAGCCTAAATCCATGGAAGAGACGACCGACAAATGCGTCTTCATGTATAGTCACACCTACTCTTCTGCACACCCCGGTGCCCCACCTCTGAGCCACCAGTGAAGTCTCCACCAGCCTCCAAAGTATATTTCTATAAGTATATTTCTATCATAAAATAGGTATAACCATATAAATGGATAAGTTTGTTTTATATTTTAAAAGATTCATAAATACACATTGAATTATATATATTCTTTTCTTTTTTCAGGTGTGGATGATCTCACAGAATATAAATACGAAGAATCTAAAACCTTGTATAAAAAAGAAACCATTATTTCAAAATAAAAAGTTATATGATTTGACTTGAGTAAATTGAAAATATGAATTATCTATATGTGAAAATTTAATTTAATAAAATTTATAAACTCTCCATCCTGACTTTTTGACTACAATGATTTACCTATAGAATAAACGGAGTAATTAATACTTAGAAGTTGTAAAAGTTGAAACAAAAAATATATTTTTATTAAAAATAAAAAATTATTTTATCAAAATATACTTAAATTTGCAATTAATAAAGCCTGATAAAACGCTGAAGAATTATTTAATCCTGAGTTAAGCTTTTGAAATTTTTGGCCTTGAAGATTTTAGCTTAATTCAATCGATCGATTTTGAAGCTTTATGGCTCAAAATGTAGGTAATTTTAGTACTTTTTAGGTGAAGTTTTGAGTTTTATTAAATTCAAGGTTTTGTTGTTTCATTTAATTTACGTTGCAAAATTAATATTTCCTTCAATATCTAATGATCAATACAATCTAAAACTAAATCTATGATAAAGTCAAAATTTTCAAAAATTAATATTTCAGAATTCAACGAATTTTTAAAGTTCCAATATGTCTAAATTAATTGAATAATGAATCAAAATATATTTAAAAAAGTGGTTGCCATTTTTAATGAATAATGTTTCTTGTTTCAAATAATTGCATACTATATCAAATGAAAAAGTTTATGCATATTCATAAAATAATACTATCAACTAAAAATTAAATAAAGTATTTATCTAATTTAATTATTGATGAAAGAATAATTATAATTTCGTTATTTCACTTTATTTAACTTTAAACGTGATGTACATTATTGGCCCGAATCGTATTATTGCATTCATAGTACATTTTGTTTTGTCCTGGATCTGTCGGTTGAGCTCGTCAATAACGCTTTCACGATTTGACCCTGTTTTAAACTCGCTAATGTTGTAATACCATGCGTGCACAAATTATTTTTGATAAATACTATACTTTTATCTACTTGTACATCCGCTTGTGCAGTTCGAAGCTTTTACATCTCGTTCGTCTGCTCCAATAGGTCCTACTAGAATCCTCACAACTGCGATACTGAGAGCTATCCTAAAAAATACACAAATGTGTTTGATAAGTAGTTCGACCTCGCTTTGTATACTATAGCTACTCGGTGTCATTCGATGCGTGTGAAATTACGCCATAACGTGAATTGACCTTTTCGAGGACCTTTTACTATTGTCCGGCCAACAAATTTCTTGAATATCTCTCGACTACATTCATTTACATCGCAGGAACTTAGTTACGACCATAGATATAAAAATATAAGCCGAGCCTGCTTGATAATTTCTCTGATCCATTCCGCGAGAGAGAAAGCATATTATAGTGTTTCTTACTATGTTTAAATAGCAAAGGTGGGGGAACTTGTAGGCCAAGCGGAATCTTATATAGAATTGAACTAAAATATTGTACAGAATTTTAGAAAGATTCAATTACATGTATTAGAAAAAATAATAACTTTTTAATGAAATCTGAGTAATAATACAGGTTATACTTACTTATGATCTTATTATTTCTTGCTCTTGATGTAAAAACTTATGGAGTAGTGTAGAGAGAAACACAGTGAATCAACACCCTTCATTTAGATTCAAAGTCTATTCTTTTATTTATATTTTTGCAACAAAATATTTATAATCATAGTTGTTCAATAATTACTTTTTTTGCGCCCTTTAATTTAAATATCAGTATTTGTCATTTAATCTTTTTACATAAGCGATAAATGGCTATTTTATCTGTCGTTATAGAAACATTAAATTCAAATTACAAGTATAACTAGATTAAAAAAGTCAAATGTATTTATTTGCTTTTATTAATGTTACATTTATATAATACCACTTTTTTCAATCATCAATTGATAACTTTTGAATTATAAGTTTTTTATTTTATAATGATACTTTTAAGCAAAATTTATAGACCGTAAAAAATTATAGAGATTAATATCTTTCTGTCTCTTATTTGATTGAAACGATATTAACAATGCATTCTTTATAATATAATATATAAATATCTTCGCTTATATGTACACTCATGAAAAGTATATGAGAAAAGTATATATTTACTAGGCCAGACAGTAGACTAGCGACATATTACAATAAATATTGTATACATGCTCATAGAAAAAGCATGTTAAAATTTAGTATATTTCTACTTAATGCAAGAATAATTATAAATTGGTTGAAATTTCACCAGTAAAATGGCAAGTAACTGGCGAATTTTTAGAGTTCAGTTTTACCTGGCATAGTTAACCGACGAAACATCAGTTATTTCTTATTTATATATTATTTTTATATGTATTCTTTTACTAAAATTAACTAAAATAAATAAAATTTATACTATAATAAACAATTAAAATATAAAACAATAACTATAGTACAACAGGGTTGTAATATAATAAACCGAAATAAAAATCAGAACTTGTGATTAGAAAAATCACTCTCAATGTATATAATACCTAATACTTAATGATATACATATAAATATATAGTATATTGACTTTGACTTTCATCAGTTTGTGGCCACTGCCCCGCTATTAAGTGTCGACAGGTGATGAGCTATCTGGCCAGTTTTTTCAGGATATACTGGCCAGTAGTTTAAAAGCTGGTCACTAACTGCCGACAAACTGGTATAAATTTCCAGTAGGGTATATTATTTTTAATTATTACTCCACAATATTGTAAAAATCTTTATAGTAGGAAACATATTCTTCATTAAATAAAAACATAGTATAATTTAACACATTGTTTCTGTCAATATTGTGTTAAAATTGTTACAGTAATATATGGTTGCTGCTTGGAGAGTTTATAGTTTGATACAGTAAAAATTCATATAAAATTATTACGAGTGCATATATGCATGGTGGCATGATATGATAATACCTAAAATATATTTTCACATTACGAAAACAGTAAACAAAGTCTCACATGAAAATAATATGCATAAAACATAAAAAATATTTAACTCACGAGAGAATTTGTTAGGCAAAATCCCTCGTAAAAATCTTCAGCATTTTCTGAACATAATTATTTGGGAAATTATTTTATTTGAGAAATTATCTCATTTAAAATTAATTTAAAATTTTAGATATGAAAAGATGTAGATCTATGCACAGTAATCTTGTATTTTTATGTTTAATAATGATGTTATGTGATTTTTGTTATATTTACACTTTCGATTTTGTTATTTAAAGCTCAATTTAATTAACATGTTCAATATAAAAACTAGTCAATTTTCTACCAGGAATACTGAATATCGAAGATGGAAAAAGCACACGTCGTATGAATAATCATACTTATAGACTACCTTCACGTCCTTCCTCCATTAACGACTCATTAACTACCTCACCGACTGTGGAACTGCGTGTCTGTTTACTCCTTTCCGAGGAATCGCTACAGAAAACACAAATACGCAGAGAGCGACATTTACCGATCGACGACGCAAAACGTGAAACATCGATTTCCGAGGAAATCGACCGACCGATTCCCGGCTCTTTCGCGCTCCCAATGTGGACCTAGGTGGCCGTCCGCCGAGATATTACTTTTATATAATGGTTCATAATGGGAAGTCATTAAGCGATGATCGTCATCGCCGCAACAAGATAAAAGGAGAGGAGCCGTACTGGAGGCTTGTAGCGTGAAAAAACGGCGAAATTGACGAAATCCAAGGTGGGGGCCTGGCGAACAGGACCCTCGGCGCGTGAGCGGAGCGTGCATTTCGGGCAATATATAAAGCGCCCAGGCCACCATGTGCCAAGTGCCAGTTCACTAAAAATCCCCCTCGACGGTCCATCGCAGCCTGAGTTTCTTTCTATTTGTTCGAGATGAAGCGATCGGTGAGTAACGAGAGAAAGATACTTTGTGCGTCGCGAGAGAGGAATAGAGTTGGTGCGTGCATTGTATAACGGCAATCGGATGGACCTCGAGAGAGATCCGCCGCTGTAGGCTGTACGCTCGAGTGTCGTCCTTTGCGTCGAAGGCTGCACAGACTCATCTTTAAACGCACTTTGTGATCTGTTAAGAGATACGCGTTTGTGCCGCCGCTAATTGATTGGTTCATTTCCGGATATTAAAGTGATGTCAAGAATAAATATATTTTTTTAGATAATAGGATATATAATAAATCTGATACTTTTAGTACCTAATTGAATATATAATATGGCTTTGATAAATTTAAATAGATGAATGCGAAGCTTCAAATATTTGAAGATTTCTAAGTTGAAGAAGCATCCGAATTCCAAATGTTTTAAACATAAAAGCTTATCTCCGCTCGTGAATATTTAATAATCTTGAACAATTAAAATAATTTTTATAGTATCATTTGTTAATATTACATTACATTTTTCAATTTAGTTAGTTTAAATTTTTGATAAAGTGTTAGTGTCTTATGCTTTTGTACTGTAAATTTAAATTGACGATAATATTCATTTAGAACGAACGTATTGGCCATTGAAATAATTAAAAACTTCTTATTTATTTTATGGAACAAAGAGTTTAATGTAAATTTAAAAATCGCATTAGCACGTTGTAACAAAAGCCAACTCATCCGACTTATATAGGAATTATATATTCAATAAGCAAAAAATACAATCACATAACTCATATACATTTACAATATTTGCGGAAACCGAAGAAAAAGTAGATGTAAATTGTAAATACAGTGAGTAATGATCAGCCATTGAAAAAAATTTAATCATTGATTTTAAAAATTAGTGACAAGCAATAAATAAGTCATCAGCGAAAATATCATGCAATAAAATCCCAATGGATTTAATTACCACCTTCAATATCCGGAATACATTTTACGATGAAATAATTCTTTTCTTCTCAAAGATTAGACATAAATATGTTCGATTTAAATGTAGAAGATTTTCAAGGCTGCATGAGCGTGCGTGATCAGATCCGTGAATCGAACGGCAAGGTCCTCAATTAAGTTTTCACTGTTAAGGCTCTTCCACATATAAATTACTAGTTTTCAAGTAAAGCCGAGTCTTTAATTCCAATACTTCTTATACTTCATAATTATCGAAATATCAATTTTATTTAATGAAGATTGAACAAAGACTTGATGTAATTCAAACTTTTTAGTTAAAAAACAGTTTTTTTATTAATATTATGATACATTTGAATTTAAAATTAGTACTTAAAATATATTGGAATTTTTTTAAATTTGAATCCAAAAAATAAACTGTTAGACTCTAAACAGAAAATCCCTGGCCATGAATTTTCGAATACGATATACGCATGCATTCAAATTTCCTAGTACACTCAGATTTCATTTGTTATTTCTCTATATTAAAGATACTATAATAACACTGGTCTTACTCAACTGCCCAAAACATCGATCTAATTAATAGGTCAGTCGAGTCAATTCGAAATCTATAATAACTCTTTTACATTTATTTCACAGCTCTTTCTTGTCGTTGCGTCAGCCTTGGCATTGGCGTATGCTGCACCTCAGAGTTCGACTAGCCCAGTACCAATCCTTCGACAGTCCGCCGACGGACCAAACCCCGACGGATCCTATCATTACTCTTACGAGACCGGCGACGGAATCAAGGCGGATGAACAAGGCGTATTGCGCGACATCGGCACCGAGGACAAAGCTATGATGGCCCAGGGGTCTTACAGCTACACAGCCCCCGATGGCACGCTTATCGAATTAAGCTATGTCGCTGATGAAAATGGCTTTCAACCTCAAGGCGCGCACTTGCCCGTCGCTCCAGCCATACCAGAGGCCATCCAGAGGGCACTTGAGTGGATAGCTGCCCACCCCGAGGAGAACGATATCGACTCCAAAAAGAAAGTCTGAAGATACGAGCCTCAGGCAACCAATTAAGTACTCTATATTAGAGTTACCAAGAGTGGACGATCTAGACAAGACTTACAAATATACCTCTCACTCTTTTTTTTTGTTTTGTATGAAAATTTTTTGTTATACTGCGTAACCTTTTGTGAATAGAAGAGCTGTTGTATTATTAAAGATTTCTTAAGAATTTAATAATGCGTATTTTCTTTCGTTGGAATATCGATTCTATAAAGGGTCCACTTTCATTTACATGTAGAAAAAAGAAGATTTCTGAAAGTGCTATATTACGGTTAAATAATTTAAAAAAAGTCCCTTGCGTCATTCTTTTTACGTGCTACAAAAGATTGCGTATTATAGTATGACGAGTAGAATAATATGTTTTGATGTAATAAGCCAAATATTTTTTATAAAACTTTCTTTGAGTTACACTTGTGTAAATCGTGTGTATTAATCGTACATAAGGTGTTTACGCAAAGTAGATCAAGTGAGTGAAATGAAATAAAACTTTTTTACCATTATGCATGTACAAATTTAAGAGATCGATAATTTCTCAATGCAATTAAAAAATCATCACACAATAATTTTTAAAAATGAGTTACAACAAATTTTTAAGTATTAATAAATTCGTAATCTTTAAGAAATTTTGCGTACTTATTCAGAATTTCAATTATATATTAAAAATCTAGATACTAATCTTCCTAACACAATACGTATACTCTTTTGAGTCGTTACTTGCAAATTAACTTATATACAGATCATTCGAATCTTTTTCATCAAAATCTAATTGCTACTCTTATCGCATCTGTTTCTAGATCTGATTTCTTACATAAATCTTTCAATAAAACCAATTAAATACGTATCAATTTCGAAATGTGCTTTTCAAGTCTAAATTAATAGTTAATGCAGTGCTTAAAAAATAATGAATATTTTAGATAGATAGATAAATTATTTAATTGTAAGTTTTTACAAAAATATTAGACAGTAAAGTCAAAATCGCAACACCTTAGTCAACTTATATATAAATATTAACATATTTTATCACAGATTCGTCATATTTCATATGTTTTAATAAAGTTATCACGTATCAAGTATCACGTTATTCGAAATTGTTCACATCTAATTTTGAATAACTTATATTTTACTGAATACTTTTTAATTAACTTAAATAAAAAATTAAGGTTTCGTAAACTTGTAATTCAAGATTGCAGGAAAGCCAATAATAGTGATCAAACCGAGCTAATTATTTCACTCAAAATTAATCTATATAATGAATACCTCTACTCAAAAAATATAGCATTGTAATACTGATAGGGGATTACGAATCGATCTCTTGCACCTGAAAGTCTAGCACCCGAGATACTATGTACAAAGGAAAAAGAGGCCATGTGGGTCAACGAGGTTCCTCCGTGAGTGTGTCGTTTCGCCTCACCTTGAGGCGGTATTACTGCGGCATGTGTTCCTTGAATCAGCCGGTACAAGGCGTATATATACGTTCCACACTGCAGTGTGAGGATCGCGAAAGGAAAGAGAACGGGATAAGAAGACACTTTCGTTCACCTCCATGAAATCGTGACACACAATGAAGCATTCAATGGTGTGCTCTTCGCCTCCATCTGTAGGTTCATCCTTTCGCGCTTTATTTATTTTTTGCCCAGACTTTATTACCGCAGCAGCATATATTGATGGATCAGCTAACGTAAGAATTTTATGCGATTTTAGAGTCGTTATACACTGTGGCATGCGACATTGTTCTGATGATAGATTACCAACTACTTTCCGCAAGTTTAGAATGCATCATCGTTTTCTGCTACATGAGTAATGTATTTGTAATAAAGTACAATAGACTTTATTTGTGCAGGGATAGGTATTAATTAACCTTATAAAATATTTCATCACTGAATTGTTTAAATCAATTAAGAGTATAATATGTATTCTTTGATAAAAATTTGATACTACAAGAAGATATAATGTAATAATTATAAATAAGTAAACACTTTCAATATTAAATTAATGGTTTCAAGCTTGACAAATAATATAGCTTTGTAAATTCTATGTGCGTACACTTATAAAATCATTGTGTTACATAGAATAATATCTGGAACATGCATTTTAGCAATTTCGAATTCTACTAAAAAATAATAAGATTTTTGATCTTTTTGTATTCGAATAAATTTCACGGATATAAACTGTTTTATCTAATATTATAACAAGTTTTTTAAATAAAAAAAAATAACTGGAGGATAATTTTATTAAATAAATTATATTCCCATGTATGTGTTTTAAATTGTATTAAAAAATGAGTTCTGAACAAATAACAAAGTAACATAATAAAATGTTATTGTAGTAATTCTTATTAAACAAATTATAAAAATATAGTTGTTCCTATTTTTTAAAAGAAAAATTAGGTTAATACTGTTAGACTAATTTCACTTTTTGAATAAATGATATAACTAAACATCGAAGAATTAAAGATGTAATGAAAAACAGAATTGTCATTAAATGAAATTATTGTACTGTGAATTTAATATTCTTGAAAATCTTATATAAATTGTCAATTTCTATACTCTTTGTCTTTTATATTGTCAGTTTTTATACTTACTTTTTCTACCACATTGAAACGAGTAATATATTTATAGTATATTTAGTGTATATTATACAACATATATAATATTTTATAATATTTTATATATGATATTTTTATTCAATTACAGTACTAAATACATACTAAAAATTTTATTAATGAACAAATTATTATGGTTAAACTAAAAATTTTATTTAAAAAATAAATTTAAACACATTATAAAGCAACGATAATAAATAATTAAAGAAATATAATTATTCTTAATTTAAAACTCAAAATTACATATATGGAGAGATTACAAGAGTATGAACGACATCTGCCATCATCTTCTGAAAGTTTTTGTAGCCGCAGTTTTATCAATCGATTGAATCGCACTTCAAGACTGAGTAGCTTTATATCGTCAGAACATTCTAGATAAGTAAGTATAGACGATGAGGTATTCTAGGAGTACAGGTAATGTAGAACTCTACTAAAACATACTATATTTATTTCTAGACTGTATATTATTACACGAAATGATCTTAAAAATATAAATAGCATATTTTTTAAATCATCTGATTTAATTATTTATTTAAATATATACCACTAGATTATTAAGATATATTTATAAAAACAATAAAGGATCAAAATTAAAATTACATGTTTACATGTTTTTATTTTTTTATTAAATTTTTTATAATTTGAATCTACATTTGTTACGTAGCATAAATTTATTATAATAATTAATGATTGTTTTTATATCAGTACAGGTACAAAATAATCGGTATTGTAATATAAAATATTAAAACATGATATCATAGATAGTCTATCACATGAATTATAAAAGCATTGTGAATAGTTAAACAATAAAAAATTGTATGCAATTTCTTTCATTCATTTATTAGAGTATGAACACGATTTTATTAAATTAATATTTTGAAATTGATGATTACAAACAGGTGAATCAGTATTAATTAGAAAACAAATCACTTTAAAGTAATTAATTATGATATTAATTATTCATTAATTATATCAGTAAAAAAAAATTTCTAGGCCGTTGTTAAATATTCTGTAATAATATTCCATCAATGTAGTATAAAATTCTTAATAATCAGATTGAAGAATCGAATGGAAAGGAAATGATGTTTAAATAATATCATTGTATTTATTATTTGGTTTCTAATAAAATAATCGGAAAATATGTAGTATCGACTGATTAATAAAGTTCATATTCAAGAATATAAAAATTTTTATGTATAGAACTACAAGAAAATACAATTTTAACATGACTGCAATTGTACATATTGCAAGATTCACGAATAATTCTTAACCTAAATAATATTTAAAAAATAAACAATATATTAGAATATTAACAAATTCTAATTGACTCGGGAAACAATGTAGGATGGCCATGTCGATCAAGATTTACATCTCAAATTTCGTTCTGAGTTTTGATCGTTGCGTTTTCTAAAATTTAAGCAATAGTTTGTAAAATATTGTATCAATGTCTTTCTGCTAATTACATTTCTTTTTAATAATAGCTTGGTTTACAACAACTCTTTGCGTATAAAAACGAAAGACTATAGACATTCACGCACAGTTAGACAACTGCACCTCTATTAATTTTGCCATTCATCAATCCACGATTTAGAACGGTAGAGCTCTTCAGAATTGTTGTCTCTTGAGAGGCAGTGGCTTGTTGAACTGTTGTTTCTTGGTATTGGTGGGCTTGGAAGTAGTGGAAGGCAAGTTGTAGTTCTCCTCGGTGGTGCTGGGCTGCTTGGCTAACCATTCGAGCGCCCTCTGTATTTCGGGTGGGATGGGTGGCGGGGTGGGAAGATGCGTTCCGCTAACTTGGACGCCGAATTCGTCAGCCGTCCAGCTGATGGCCACTGGAGTACCATCGGGTGCGTTATACTGAACCGAACCCTGGATCAGCTGAGTTTCGGCGTCAGTACCTTCGTACTTGCGTTGTCCAACCTCACTCTGTAAGATGCCACCTTCTGTCTCATAGGCAAAGGCGTAGTTGCCCAAGCGATCTCCAACGTCATTCGATGCCTTCACGATTTTTTCAGGCTGTCTGAAAAGATCGTCCTGCCCGTAGGCCAGGGCTAATAGACAACTCAGTACCTGAAACAAATTATAGTTTTTTTAGTTTTGCTATGATCTACATACACTAATTAATGATACAATCACACACCACGCACACTAAATTGCGAAAATTAGTATTGTATGATTATCACGTTGATTGATAATTTATAATTAATTTATCGCTTAGTTGCGTTTATTTAAAGAATGCCCTATTCATTATAGAACAATTTCGTTACAGAAATAGAATCTAATTAACTTTTTTTTTATTCTGCTTGATGCGCACTATCATTCTGACGCAGAAATTCAATGAATATAAATATCAAGTATAAAGAACTTTAGAATTATCGAATTAATGTACATTATTATTCATATATTATAATAAATTATTGTGCTATTAACGGATCACCGTAAACATGCAAAATAAATAATCTCGACGATTACCTCCAATATTTTAAGATACAATTTCAAAATATTGAAAAAATTCTCTGTTTATATATAAATATTTTCCCGCTTAATATTTATCTATGTTAAAATATACATAATATAAAAATGAAGGATTAAGATTCTAAAAATGTAATCTGCAATATACTTCTTAAAATATTTAATCAATTAGTTATTCATCATTTTTATAATTGTAAATTACAATTCGATAGTAATTAGTTTGTATATAATTAATTATTACAATATTCAATAGAATAGTATGGTTTTGTGAAGAAATAATGAACAATTACTGCAGAGGCGAATGTTTATTTTCTCGCCTAATAATAGTTTCCCATAGATTACTAGCTATAATCATAAACGTCAGTAGATTTTAGAACGCGTACGTGTGCCACTCCCATCTACGTTCGCAAACTCTAATCAATTCCGATCGACATTGCCCACATCGTCTTGGAATCGGAGCTTGCGCAAGGAGCGATTATGCGCGTCCGTATAAGCTTCACAGGTGCAGGTATCGCTACAGGGGTGGCGCGACTCTCACGCCTTCATTTCCTAGCTCACGCGATTCGGGAGCCACTCCCTCGAGATTCGTGTCTCACGCCCGCGCGCATGCGAATGCACTCGTGACTTTTCGGGTCATGTGCCGAGGAATTGAACGCACAGTTCGAATAAGTTGTGCAATAGATGCCAAGGGAATCGAATCCTCTGGTTTCTTGTCCCTGTTTAACAGTTCCCGTTTTGATTCTCATTTTCTGAGAGTTCTCATTTAACTTCTAAATTCGATTTTCAAATATATTGAATGTATATTAATCTAGTGATTGTTTATATTTTAGAAAAAATCGTGTTTTACTTGAATATTAATTTTCTTTGAATAAGCATTTAAATCTACAAATTCTAGAGAAAGTTTAAATTTTGTCTTCTTATTCTCTTCGTATTTAAAATTTACAAATATTGATTAATTTATTATAAAAATTTAATACATAGAGAATTCTGCAAAACTAGCATATAAGGTATTGTTTATTTTAATTCTGGGTGTTACTATTGTTACATAATATATTCGAAATTAACAAACGAGAAATATAGCATATGCTGAAACAATTGACAATACATAACATTTTTATACATATACATTTAAAGTATATATTAAGTTTTGTGAATTACATATTTCCTTAATCAGCGAATGAATGCAACATTTTTAAGTTTAAAAATCATGACATTGATTTAGTTTATATATTTTTAAAAATATAATTTTAAATTATTTTCAATATGATTACTTAACTTCAGTAAGTAACTTTTCGAAAAGATTAAAAGAATCAATTATTCAAACTTATTAATTATACTTTACACACGTGTCAATGGAATTACCGGTACATTAATACTTTCGGGTCTCTGCGAATTCCAAGATTACCTAACATTTAAGATTTCAAATCGACATTTTAGTGTATAATATTTGCAAAGAAAAGGGTACCGCTGAATTTCTGCAATCAAATTTCTCTGACATAAACCCAAAAGATTGGACTCTTAACTGACTACGAAATTAAATAGTCAAGAAACAATATTAATATCCACGCTATTCGTGAGGGTCTAGCATAGCAAATTATCAAAATACTTAAATATATTTCTGTTTAGTGCCTGAGCAAGTCTGACTATATTTTACTACGAAATGCCGCCTTAAGTCATAAACTACGTCTTTGATTTATAGAGAAAGAAGATGACATCTAAGAATTAGCAGTTGATAATACTTCGTAGATGGTCCTTTCAGCTAACTTAAATATATGTACTTATTTAGTAAAATACATTATTTATTGACTAACTTAATTAAAAATTAATTATTAATTTAAATACAACTTACAAAACATAAAAATTGTTACAAAAATATAAGAAGATATAATAAAAACAATTTATTATATTAAAATTGACGTTTTTTGGCGTTTACTTAATAAAATTGTAATTTTTTTATGTTTTATTCTCATAATATTATTTTTTACTGTTTTTGTTTATTTTTATAGCGTGTTATGTAAAACATACGAACAAGTATTTGAAGCATTCGTTTGATGGCTGGTTAAATCGCTTTGATGCAATAAAATATTTATATATCTTATTTAAACAAGTAATTATATTTTATAAAAAATATATTTGGATACTATCTATAGTTAATGATATCTAATATTTCTATGTATTAATTTAAATTGTAAAATCTAATACAAAACAAGATAAAACAGTGGGCTTAATTAATAAATATAATTATGGATTATTTTATTAATAATGCTTAATTGTCATAATATAATATCAATAAATTGCTACTAGAGATTTGTTAATTACCTAAATATATACAATGTGTTTAATTTGAAATAATTAATTTATATTTTATACAAATTTATACTTAAGCTGAATTCAGTCATATGTTGAAATCACAATCAAATGATAGAATTGATGCAATCATTTTTAAGCAGCTTATAATATATGTATACACTGAGCGTAGTTTGCACACTACTCGTCGTTTCCCATAATTATACAACCTGAGCTGTAAAGATTCTTTAACATTACCATTTATAGAACTCCTTGGTTAAAAAAATAATAAATACCCCTAAAACTCAAAAGAACTTTAATTTTATTACATAAAGAGCTGTAGTCCATATTTCATTAAAACTAGATGTATTAATCTTAAATATTATATAAGTAATGCTATATTTTAGATTAAAATTTAGTAGGTTTAAATTATATATAGATTATATACTTCATTTCAAAAATACAGTTTATAAATAAAACAATAGTAAATAATTTAAAAAAATATAGCACAAGCTTTGATTAATTATATCTTGAAAATATTTTCTTAAGAAAAATTAATTGATCTAATGCCAATATTGATATACTTAAACAATGTTATTAAGTATGATTGATCGAAAAAACCTAAAATGAATTTCCAAGAAATAAAACCACTGAAGCTTATCCTATAATGAGGTACTCAATTCATTGGACTTGTAAAGAGCTTCAAGTCTGCTGCAATGAATTTTGAATGCATCTCTTGGATCCCATGTTACAATTAAGATTGCAGCGAACCCGAAGCTCCTTTCGACATTGCGCGCAGCTTGCACTCCGGTGCATCCGGTCACTGGCACACACCCGCGCGCACCGAGTACATTCGCCGCGTAAAGCACGGAACAAAGCACTCACCAAAAGACGCATGGCTGCGTTGGGTCCGGGCGTTGTCGGGAAAGTGTCGAGCTTGGGCTGGCGCCGGCCGCGGCTGCCTTCTCTCCTCCTTCCAAATCTTCTGCGTACCTCCCCCGGGTGTACGCGTGCACACGTGCACTCGGGTCGCACGCACACGGCTCGAGAAGGAAAGGCGGGAGGCTGCGGTGGGTCGTCCCAGGAGCGAGGACCGCGAGAGACTCTTCGGGCAGCCGGGGGCACCGCGATCTTTATACGGTCCTTGCGCACACCGGGCACTATCCCATGGCGAGCGCGCCGCTCTTTACATAACCCGGGAAAGTGGAGATTTCGGTACCGCGGCCGCTCCGCCGTTTCGCGCGCCACGTGCGCCTTTTTTTTTTTCGTCCGCTCAGCTGACGCTCGGAGCTCCTATGCCGGAGCGCGAATCACGGGAACCGAGCTGAAAAGGGGGTAGGAGCCTGTCGAGCCGCTGGATATCGGGTACGCGGTATCTCGGCTGCTTCGCGATGGCTTTTAACTCGTTTACCAGGTGCATTGATGGCAGTCGACACGACGGGGTGCGAATTTACGAGCTTGATGAAAACTTACCTATAGGTAGATGCTGTATCACCTGTACTTTATGGCCTCGGCAAGCTGCGTAACACATGTGCCGTATTTTGTTTCGACGATTGCGCGATTCATATAACTGTTTTCCTCTTTGCGCACAGGTATTTTTCTTTTATTAAAGATTGAAGCGATAACGCTCCAAATCGTTAGCGGAAAATGTTATAAGATATATATATTATGAATATCCAATCATCCATGTATACACCTATTGCTAAATTTCGTTTCATTAATGTGCGTCTATTACATTATAATCGCAATAAAAGAATCGGTTGATGTTAGCATAAACAAATCTCAAACTTGTAGATCAATATTATTCGGCGAGAGTTCATTATTCTCGAAGAGAATTTACCTGAGTGCTTACACTATAAAATGAAGGTATATTATAGGTAGATGCCAATTTATTAAATAATGATTTATATGACTTTTTGCTGTAAATCTTTTTAAAGCATGTTAATGTAATTATAGGCAAGACTGAGATACAACTTCGAATTCTGTAATATTTCATTAATAAAAGTAATCACAAAGCTATTAAAGAAGTAGAATTGTTCAATCATACACTGTAAGCTGATGGGGCGATAAAATAATGTTGTACTTGATTAATTGTAATATAAATAGCATTAAAGCAGAGTTTCATAAATACGTTTTTACTTTCAAAACTATTTATCTTGCAAATTAAAATAAAGCATAGCATTCATTCTTGTTTCAATGCGTACATAAAAATCTACGTAAACATTCGGATGAATCTTAATTTTAATTGCACATCGAGCTAGGTTTCGCTTTAAATATCTATTAGAGCTCGATAAGATTGATAGATACATAAAGAATGCCGTGGACACGGGTATACGATTCCTTAGACCTGCATCGTTTAGTCGCGGTCGGCAGACGGGTACACGTATTCGCTTTTGATAAGTCAGAGAAATTTAAATGTTCGAGCTCGTAATCGAAAATATTGTGAAACTTTTGAAACGGCTTATTATACGTTACAGCTGGTCTCCAGGTCATCAATGTCGGTGTAAGAGAGCCACTGATATATTTATAAAGTCCTCGAGACATTAAACGACATCCGAACCAAACAAGATTACTAATTTCATCTCATTTTGGAACACGAGGCGCAACGGAAGATTATAGAGGAGCAATAGGATGGCAAAAAACCTTGGCGAGTCTTTCATATCGATTTACACCTTCCCGTGCCACTGCTGAAACATATCAATAAACATGAGTCACGATTCCCCCGTGCCTCGTTTTTATTCAAACAGGGACTCATGTAAGAAACTCAAATCCCAAACAACACAGGTCGAGCTCGCGGGACAAGTGCATTTCGACACGTGCGCAAGGGAATCAAGCGGTTGTCGGCCGGCGATCCCGAGGCTAATGCACGCCGTGAGGCGTTGCTCAAAGCCGCCGGTGGAGTTGTGCGCGCGCGTTACGGCGATTGTTGCGCGCGGCAACTTTGACTGGGCCGTCCCCTCATCGCCAACCTCGCGTGGGTGCGCGCTCGTCATTGCTAGTCGAAGCGCGTAATCGATCAGACGAGCGCCGGTGTAAAATCTGTCATTACCAGGCGGCGGGATGCTTAATTGCGAAAAAGCTCGCGCTCGCGCCCAAGGAATCCGATGAATGAGTCGATTGTCTTCTCCCTTCGCTCGGAGATAAATAATTTATGACTGGCATGCAAAGTTTTTAAGGGGCGCCTATGGCTTCGCTCTTGCTAATTCCTGAATGTCGAGAAAATTGAAGCATCGCACGGAGCTGAATTCAAGTCTCGCAAACAATATTGATTATATCTCCAAGACAAGACTATACAATATAAAAGTTTATCACAGAATACATTAATATACTTTTATTTTTTTATTCTATTATTTTTAAAAAGAAATGCATCACTATTTATAAGCTAAATGGACTGTATTATTCTTTTTACATATTTCTGTAAACTGTAAAGCACACTGTTAAGCATCTGTGCTTCAATCTTTCAATGTCAATTATATTCCTAAACAAAAAGTAATAATTGCATTACATCAGTTTTAAATTATGCAAATCATTGTACTTAATTCTGTATTTTCATCATATATGCATTCATCATACACGATAGATAAAATTCATTAGAAAGTTAAGTTCAATTTAACGAAGCCTAAATGCATAGGTAACTTATTATACGATTATAATAATTGAATTAATATAATAAAAACTACCAAAAATTTTCATTAAAATATTATAATAAAGAATGTTGATTTACAATTTTAGTAAGATAATTATTATTACTTTATCATAAATAAATTATACATGTAAAACATACATATTATCTTCTTACGAATATATTAATTTGTAGTATTTGTAAATTTTAATATCAATGCAAATTTAATAAAAATATATGTATATAAAGCAAAGAAAAGTTTTAAATACTATTTAATTAAAATAAATTAGTCTACAAAAACTAAATAATATATACAGTAAAAAGAGTTTTGTCAAATTTCAATAATTACTGTGCAGCACTTAGTACCTAACGTAAAACCTACGTAATACCTGCAATTACCCTGTCATCTTATAAGTAAAATTCTAATTTGTTTGCATAAGAAGAAATACTTTAAATAATGAATATTGACTATAATATGATAGTAAAGTACAAGTTATTGGCAAACTCTATTGAAACTTATCGATTATTAAGAAACATTGAAAAGTATAACATAATTTAGTGTTTTAATATAGATCATAATACAAAATATTTTGTATTTTATAAAAGTACGCTAAACAACTTTTTGTAATCAAAATTTATTTATTGAACCCGATATTTTATAAGCCCATATAATTCAAGTGACATCATGATACTATTTTTTGTATGTTTTCAATATTTATATTATTTATTCTTAAATTTTTTGAATATATATAGCTATAGTATTAACTGCTGCAATGTAGCTGTTCTTAGTTTACGTGTTAATGAATATTTTATATTTTAATGTAATAACATCTGCATTTTGACCAAAATAACTTGCCTTCTTCAACGTATAGTAATGATTTTTGATGATGCTTATTGCATTTAAATGTTAATTTTATTTATTCAAGGCTCTATTTGAATAACAAGTTAACCTCCAAAATCAATTAATACTATACTAGGAATCAAAAAAATTATCCGAAGCGTTAATTAGTTAAATAATTATACGAATTTTGTACATTTGATAATTTTTTCTAAGTTTGCATCGTTTTTAATAGAAAATTTATGAATGTTTTTCCGAAAATCTTGCCTTTTAGTCGCAATTTTAAACATACTCAACTAAAAAGTCAATTCTCAAACAATATTCTGAAAAATTCTGAAAACTCAATTTCAAAACAGTGTGATAAAATCATGTTTTGTAACTGTACATTATTATAATTAATTATTTTTGATAAAATTTTGTAGATACTATCGCAAAGAATACTTACCTAAACCATAAGAATATGACCCTTTTATTTTTAGTCATAAATAGTATTAATTGTGAATTCTCAAAGAATAGTGTGCAATAAGTGATGTTTTGTAATTAAATGGGTTAAAAAATGAAGTTTTTTTAAGTTGAAGTTTAAAAAATAATTTAATTATGAACATTAAATAATTGAACCCACTAATATCATCTCGTTCTTCACAGTTTTCATAATTATAAAAACTGATTATCAGAATCACTAGAATAAACTGAACATTTTTTATTTGTACTTTTGCATTGTTTACTTACAATGTGAATCTTATCATCTAAATATGTCATATAAAGCCCTTGCAAGTGCAAATAATCCCAAATACATTAAATACCGTTTCTAAATATTTAAAGGGTTTTAATTGATTGAGGCATTTATCACAGCATTACTGAAATAAGAAAATCTTTAAAAAGATAAAAATTGTATCTATCTAAATCTTAATTGACTCTAAAGCAATTTATTAGGAGCATGTCTAAAGCTAACATCCAAATGATATTAACAAGATATATTTTCGAAATAATCACCAACAGAAATATTGACTTCGACTAAAATTTTACGTTTGGAAACTACTATCGTCATCAAGCTTCTTGTAATGAAACATACAATCCTCCAAAAAGATGAATAACCTCGTATGCATTACGTAATGTATATTAAATGTCTCATGAATATTATTCTTCGTTCCACCATCAGTTTCTTAGTATTATAGTACTATGGGTATAATATTGGCAGATTTTGATCAGCTTATTCTAATGCTTCTGTTATGTACTAAACCAGGGGATTCATATCGTTACATAATTCTTCAGGCTCGATTAAGTCATGTCCGTAGAATCATCAATTATTTTAAGTCCACATATTATATAAAAGCCCCTTTGCAAAACAATTTTGTATGAAAATGACGCTTGTCAAGTAGATTAAATGCAAATATTTTAATTCCTGAGTGTACACGGTAAACGATGCAATAAGCAGTTGTAAGCAGTTGTAAATAATGTAATTATCATAAATTTAAAAAATATAATATCACGGCGAAAATAAATACGCCAGCAACCTATATTTTATTCTCTGATTTACAATCAATATCGGGGTGTTTCTTTAATTACCATTCATTGCAAGTGGGGAGTTTTTACGTTCCGATGGAGAAATGCCAGGGAGCTGGTGATTATTTTCTGATGCTTTTCTCTCAGCTAATTAATTTTGCGACCCGTAAATGCGAGCTACTCTGAAGAATATCAGATCGCGTACGCATTGAAGAGCGCTTTAACAAGATTGAGAAATAGTGTATACATGTATTGCGTGTAGCGCAATCACTTGTGAAATATTCACAAGTTGTATGCATCTCGTGTGTAGATTTCTATTTCAACCTTATATGTGTGTGTTTTATAAAATTAAATTTTACTACACGCTAACAATTAAATACATTCTATTGAGTTTTCCTACAAATTTAGGACAATAACTCAAACTCAAAAATTAACAAAATATTCATAAAATTGTATTATCTATTATTATATATAAATTGCAAGAATTCAATAATAGCATATAGTGATAATACGGAAATGAATGCGCAGATTAGAGTTCAAAATGACACATAGATTTCATTAAGGTAGTATTGCGCTGATGCTCTTCTCGTACTTGTATACCTGCAATTAAAAATATCTTATAATTAAAAATTTGAAAGTTTTTAATTCAAAAACTATATAATATAAGAATATATAATAGAAACTATATAATAAAAAACTATGATTCTTTTTTAATTAATAATATTTTCACAATATTTTGACAATTATATCGATTTGTTTAATATTATGCGAACTGAAATGTTTGAATGTTTTTTCAATTTACATTTCAACAAAAACATTAAAATTTTAACTTGGTTCCTAAAGTGTAATGTACCAGAGTATAGATGAATCGTCTCTTATCTATTTATTTATTTTCTGTCATAAAATAGCTCGTGTCTAAATAACAAAGAAATTTGCTAATTGAAAGATTATCTACTGATTAGTCGTTACTGTCAGAAAATTCTAAGTCACAGTACTACCGTCACAATTCTTATGTATCATTCTTGCTGGCTCTTATGGATCCGAGCGGGTGCGACACTATAATACTACTACACTACTTTCAATCCGATGACTCCTATTGCGCACGACACTAGGACGATACTGAAAGCGACCCTTGATGGTGTACGAATGCAGTACTTCCTTTTAATAGGTAGTTTACCCCCACTTTCTGACGCTGTACTCGCTATCATTCTACGAACTATATATTTTACCCATCTTTACTACTCAGCTGGCAAAATTTCTGGAATTCTCTCTGTCGCATTTGTTTACATTTTGAAATACATGAAAAAATGATAGAACCCTGAAAGAAATTTTTCTGGCTGATATAAGCAACTAATTAATAGCGGCTCGTCAATTTTTATGATAATTGGTTATAAATATCAATATGACATAAATAATTATTGGCGAATATTCGAGAAAATACCTTATACTAAATCCATGTAGACGCATACTTATAAAATTAAGAAAATATAGATGTTGTGTATCTTATACATATATTATATATATATCATACCGAGTATCACGCTGAAATAAGCGTAACCTTATAAAAATAAAGCGTTTAATATCTAATATCTAATTTTTTTAATTTTATTAAAAAATCTATCGAAATTTTCCATGTAATTGTGATTGATTAAGTTGATAAATAACTTCTTTACCAGGGTTAAAGTACAATCTATATCATAAACATGTATGCATTTTTACTTGGAATTATTCTTGTATACTTTTTGGACTTTTTTTTATAAATTTTTCTATTTATATATTGATCATCAGTCCTTAAGCAGTGACTGAGTTATAATCATGACGAAATTCATACTTCTACTGACTACTTACTACTACACTCACTGCACAATTTGTTAACTAGCCAAAATTGCACAGTCAGTGCAACAAGTGGTATTTTTTATAAAATTTTTACCGAGGCCTCTTAGTCGTTAGTTTATCTTGAAGATGATTTGGAACGGCTCAACGCCATTAAATTACGATCTTTTACATCACCAGTCAACATCGGATTAAAAATGAATTGAATTATTTATGTTTCAGTAAAAAAATTATCATCATGAATTCTGGATAATCTTTAATTCCTAAGAAATTTAATAAGTTCTCGTGCAGAGTGTGCATCAAGCTTAATATCCATACTACCTGATGGTGTTAGACTCATAAACGGCATATTTTTTTTAGAATGCGTCATCTTTTCATCTTGGTTATAGGATTACTGAAGAATCTATTGATTTTTTAGACTCATTTTGAAATTATAACATACATATATGGCTTCATCAAACGTAAAACTATCAAAATACGTTTATTGAAGTATAATATCGCATTTGATTTTCCATATATGACTCCGTGTGATGTGTACAGGTTGTCAGATGTTCTACTAAAAAGAACTATCAATTACTCAATATGCATATCCCACTTCATTATATATCTTATGGAAAATATATATTTATACATTAGATGATTTTTTATTTACTTTGTTTATACTTATATTTCTTTTTTATGAATACATGCTTTTGTTGTTCAAATTCTGGAAAAGATATTTTATTAATTAAAGTCCGTGATAACATTAACTAATGCGAGTGGTAATAGACTATGAAAGAAAGTGACTTATTTTTGTTAAGGGAAAAATTGAACTAGTTTCGAGAGTAGTTTCAATTTTACGTATATAAATTTTTAAAGAACATACGTTATACCATACCGTTGTACTGTAGAAATTATTTTTCATTTTTTTTATGTGGTACGATTTGCAAATTTTAAAATACTTTACTATTTTGTGTACGTTGCTTTAAATGCAGATAGTAAGTCTATATTTATATCTTACACCTTAAGTAAAACTTAAGTTACCTCATCTGTCTTTCGTTATTATTTATTGAATTGTACTAGGGAATAAGTTCGTATAGCAAAAATTTTATACATAAAAATATAACTTCAAAACTAACATTGCAAAAATGTAAAGTAAAATGTACAATTTTCACATATAGTATAAGTTGTAGTAAAAAGCAATAATAGTTCGCATATAAATCGTCGTTTTCCTTATCTTTGCACAATCTGGATTTCTCAATACAGTATAATAGTCAATGAATTTAGATCGTGAAGGTGTATGCGCAGTTTTAAAACTTCTGTACACTAAGTCATCGATAAACCTGAGCATATAAATAGATTACGGTGTCGGCTGTGAGAACGAAAGGCAGAGCTGCCACTTGCTCTACCAATCAGTAGAAAATCGATCGGTCGATCGTACCGAACAAAGACATTACATGGAAAGGGGCAACCAATCCTAACTGAAAGATGGAACTTAAAGAATGAGGAACAAAAGAGCACCAAGAATATTTTGAAGGGAACAATGAGAGTATACATAATTGTCGGTTCCGATGTGAATTAATTGAGTGGGTGAATTAGACGGTCGTAAATTTTCGATACTCACAGTGCACAAGAATAATACTTGAGAGAATATCTCAGCGATCAAATCGAAAGATTTCATTAATACTTCATTGCACGATTTAATACGAATTTTTCCTAATGCATGTTTTTAAGAGAATGTGGGAGTTTTATGTCGAGATTAAATCTGCGCAATTGAATGTCGCTATTGTTATTGTAAGTAAATAAATGATTATGGTGTAACTTTACAATGTTTCTCGCTGATTTGTCTCTTCTTTTATAGAGCGTCAGTAGTGCTTGACTTGACAATTCAGTTACTATTGTAGTAGCACTATGACTCGGCATGATCGCAATCGCAACAATTCTTAAAAGGGCGAGAGTGAGGCCACGTTCGTAATTGGTTATCACACCGTTCATGTCAATGCATGAAGCACGACAATGCTAATCCACTTATGTTGCACCAATTCACCTTGCGTTAACAGCCAGTCAAGTGCCATTGTCTAACGTAGTACTCGGTCAAAACTAAAATTAAGCCGATAAATTGCTCCATTACCACATTCGCAAATTGCTCGAAAATGTAGTTATTAAATTATTTTTTATTAAAAAAAGTTAAACGATCTGTGAAAAGTCTGTGTATTGTTCGAACACAATATTATTACAAAAATCATTAAATTACCTACTTACCTACTTTACTTTCACTTTGCTTACTAAAGTCGATTCTTTTAATATGAATCTTATTATGACTCTCACATTTTTCTTGAATAAGTAGAAATAGCATAAAATGATTATTTTTCTTATGCAAGATGAAAATGCATAGTATGCTAATTGTCTATAACTTTTTCAATACCACAGAATTATTTTGCATTTTTTTAAATTAAAAAATTCTTCTAATATTTCAAAAATGTCTAAAACTTACGCATGAAAAATTATAATATGAAGTAGTAATGAGCAATGTAAAATAAGGTACAAAATATGGTACCTTATTGAGAATTATTGAATCCATTAACTCACTCTTTGACCACTTACAAACAAAATTACCATGAACCAATTCTGCAGTAACGACCGCATTATGAAAGTCAACATTTCAAAGTGAATTTTTCAGATTCTCCATATCGTCTCTCATGAAAGTTCCCTCCAATCACTCAACTATCCAAAGAAAAACATAAACATCCGAAGAATGCAGCGACCTCCGCAATGAAAAAAAGGGAGCTGCTCCTCGGGCATTTCCTTTGCGCATCCCCCCAGGAATTCCTGACAACAAAAAGGCCATAGCGATGGAAAAAGAGGTAGCCTGTTGTGCAATTGGGAATCGCGACATTGATAAGTTAAATGCCCTGTTATCCCTCGGACTCTCTCCACAGGCCTCGGCACTGTGGGAATCTGAGTGAACTCTCGCGGAGGATCGGCTCCGAGGCCTTGGCCCCCGCGTGTAACCTGCGCGTCTTTCCCCGAGCGCTAGTGAGGATGTAAGCCGACGTCTGCATAACCGCCGCTTACTCGGGAGCTGCGAGAGTGTAAAAGCCGAGGTTCGTGGATGAAATCACATTTTTAAATTTAGTGGGAGGGTGGACTGGTGACCAATTGATCCTGGCGGCACTTGATTGATGGTCACACGTGTGAATTGCGTAAAGTGATCGATGAATTTGGTCGCTGAGAATTTAAGGATTTTGAATTTTTTTAACTTATTGGAAGAAATCATTTATATCAATTTAATAAACTTTAAAACTTAATATTCAACGTAGAAATTGTCGTTGGTCTTACGTGTATAAGAGGATAAATGCCTTAAGAAGAGGAATTTATTTATGAATTATTCAACGGAATTTTAAGGGACTACTTTATTTCGTCCTTGAAAAAGTATGTCTGTAAGATTTTAACACTGAGAGATCCATTTGCTTTAATGAATATTGGAATAATTCAAAATTGGGATTAAGAATATCAAGCTTTATGAATGTTTGAAAAATGCACAAAGGAGAGTATCTTTAAAAATATTGCATTACTACAAGTGTTATCATTGTTTACAATTAATTAGTTTATTTATAATGTTGGATAAAAGAGCACATTGTTCAAATTGTCATGTAATTGTCAAGTGATGTATGACTCACTTCGCTGTTATTCATCTACCTTTCAATTGTACTAACCGTTTAGTGCAGAAATCAACTAGTCATTCAAGACGAATTAGATATAAATTCTAAGTGATAAATGCCCATTTGAAATGCAAGAAGTTTTGAATTTCTTTCAAAATTATATTTTGTTTAATTTATCTTATGATACAAAAAAGAAAACTAGTTACATTATCGACGAATTCACGGTATCTCATCAGTCGATAAGTCTTCACGTCACCCGCAGATGGTAACAACTATCATGAAGACTGATGTAGCACACAAAATTTCTTCTCTCTCAAATTCGGATATATGTACACTAGAGGTCGTCACTCTACGATATAAATTTACGCAAAGATGTGCAGCCTCATTGCGGGAAGATTTGATTGCGTATGAAAATCAACGACACGAATCATAACTCAAAGTATATTTTCCAAGAAATGAAAAGTAACTAATACATCAGAATTGCTTATTTATCAGCTCTTAATATATGCATATTTGTAAACCTGTTTACAGTATGATTGAAACTATATTTTTTTTATTGATTAATATTGAAAGTTTCTAATTAGTTAATAACATTTAAAGATCGTTACATAGTTTTTTAAATCACATCATGTAAGATCCTGTAGTTCTTATCCGAATAATCGTTACGCCTACACCTTTGGTCTGTAGAATTATGAAATTTTCATAGTTTATGATCAAATGATGAAAAGCGACATCATTTGTATCTATGTATGCGAACGGTCCTCAACCATTAATATCGAAACTAGTCATTTAAAATAAATCTGCAGACCTTTAGAAAAAAAAACGATAAATAAAGATTTTTAACATCAGCTGTAATGGTCTTCTGAATAAATTATATTGGACTTTTTCATACTTGCATTAATGAAAATTTTCTCAATTCGTTCATTGAAAGTAAGAGTACATCGTGCCCGTGTCATATCGCGCATCAATTCAATGAAAAAAGTTTCTCTTCACAAATATTCGAAACTCCGACATCCTTATCACTTTCAAATGCAAATAATGGAGTATTAAAATAATGCTCAGTTTCTCTGAAATTCATTGAAACTAAACGATAAACGAAAAAAATTTCCATATGCAGTGTCCATCCATGCAATATTTTTGCTATCATTAGAAAAAGTTAAATTGAGTCAAAGCCTATATCATAGTATGATATAACTCTACGTTAAAAAATATTACCTTTAAAAAGTCGGTAAAATGCAAAATCCGATCATCAATTTTGTTTCATGTATTCCTTCTAAATGTTTTCCACTTACTACTAGATATACTTTTGAGCATCAGTTGAAACACTCGCTTTATAGCAAAATACTGAAAAAAATGCTAAACGTGAAAAGTGACTCTTTGGCGTGGATTCACCTGCAAAGTAGACAAGTCGCAGATTTAGCATTTATATAATGTGATCGGTTTAACCATTCAGGTGTAAGGATGCCCAAGTGGCACCATTTACTTTTCAAAATCTAACTTTGGAGCCGTCTGTAACCCGACGAGCACAAATTATTCACGTACATTTAACAATACGGTAATGCCAACAGCACCATGCAACCACGGATTTTATTTTCCGCTCGCCCAGATCCAGCTACCGCTGAAAGCCTCGAAGAGCATAATACGCAGTAGAGCAATGCACCCTTAAAATTGGCCGTCCGGGTGGCGGGGCTATCGAGAGCCAGGGATTGGTGCGGTCTTACGCTCCCGGGCGTAGCGTCTCTCTAGGTCGCCCGGACACCGAGAGCCCCGGTCCCTTATTAAAGCTCCCTCCGGTGGGGCGGGAGAGGGCGGGCAACTCGGCCGCTTTACCTTGTATCAATAAAGGATCGCGCGTGCGCCGGCTCCCCTCGGCCTTGCGCAAGCGTCGCGCACGGGATTATTACTTATGCAGAGCCGCGAGCCGCCTCACGAAAAGCGTCCGGGGCATTTTTCAGGCGCGCCGCCGGGGCCGTCGCTTTGCATGCGCGGCCGCGAGCCTTGGGGGGACCGGCCGATAATTTCACCCCCGATGAGCGCCGCCGCGCGGCCATGATTCATCTTTATCGGGCGATTAGTCACTCGCCTCCTGTTTTTTTTTTCTCTCCTCCTCCATATTTTCCCCCCCGGCCCTTTAACTCGCGCGCGTAACTTAACCGTCGCTGTTAATTAGGCCGGTACGAGTGTCTCTTTCATTCTCTCTCGAAAAAAAAAAGAACCGGCGGTGTCGAAAACGCCGCTCGGCGCGCGCGCGCCCGCCTTTTACGAGGCTGCCCGCCGGACAAACGAGGATGACCGCGCGGCTTTTATTTATCGAGATAGCGAGAAGCGCGGGCCGTTGCGGCACGCGTCCCGCGAATATAACGCCGCGATTGAATGGAAGCCGACGCGGCCCCCGCCGTATCTCTCGATCCCCGGCCTCGGCATTATACGTTACCCCGCGTTAACGCGGAAAAACTTTTCGCACTCTCGTCCATCCTCCTTAGCCCTGATGGCCCCGCCGACTATTTCGTTTATACGCCCGCGAGGGGGCCGCGTACATCGGCGGCGGGGGGAAAAAAAATTTACGCGGGCACACCGCACTCCCCCCCCCCCCGGCCGAGACGTCCGAAAGCGCTGACTCCCGGGGCTCGGGCGCCCGATCGAGTTTGTCCGTTTAATTTAATATCCATAAAAGCGGGCGGAGGAGCGGCTCGTAAAGCGGGCCGCGGGCCGCGCGCTTCTTCCGGGCGCGGGCATAAATCCCGGCAGCTCTTATCGCGGGCCATCGGGGAAAAATGAGCCCCGGCTGCTCCCGTGAATTAGTGCGCCAAGTTTACGCGCCCGGGGGATATAATCGATAAGCGGGCCCGCGGCTCTCGCCCGGAGCCACCTCGATTATTCCGGGCGTAAGATGGCGGCCTCTCGTATATCGTGCCGGCGGTGATAAAAAAAGGGACGCGCGCCTGGATTCGTAGAAAGCCGGCTAATCAAGGCCGGCGGAGAGTCGCGGGGCCTGAGTCGGTTGGGCCTCGGCAATCAGCAGGAGCCTTCCGCGCCTCGTCCCAAGCTTAATCTCAAAGTCAACCGGGTTGTAATTGCCCCCCACCTCCTCCCTCGCGCGGCTCTAAAAGTACCGGCTGACGCAACGGCCGCGTAATCGAGGGAAAATATTCCCCCGGCGCCGGGGATTGCGCAAGCGACGCGCGCCGCGGAGCCGCTCGAAATTTATTGTAACTTAATCACGCGCGACGCCTCGCTTAATCCCCGGCGGCGCTAGCCGGGGCATCAATCAGCCCGTCTTCCCGACGCACCGCGGCCCTCTGTTTACCCGGTAAACAAAGCGGGGGATCCCCGGGCTCGCTACCCCCGTCGCCGGGCGCTTTTTAATAAGCGCGGAGCCGCGCTCGATAAATCAATCCGGGCGAGTCGGGCGGAGATCGGGGCGCGATTAAAAAGGAAGGTGCCGCTGGCCCACGGTAAATCATCGTCGGAAAAAAAAGGTCGACGGTACCGCCGCGGGCCTTATCTCGGGGCCGCCGGGGACAGTACAGGGGGTGGGCAATGATATTTGTGGGGTGGGGTTAATGAAGCAATAGAACCGGCGGGCATTTTCCGCGGTGGCCGCGGCTGTCGCCCCGTCGAATCCGATCCGACGCCGTATTGTTGGCCGGGCAATGGCTATGTCGCACTATATATATGTGGGCCGATGCCTGCCCGACAATGGAATCAAGCAAAGCCCCGGTGAAAATGCAGACTCGCCGGGGAATGGACGGATGGGGATTCCGGCGGCGGGCACGTGTGCGTGTAGAAAGGGCCGATCCGGTGTCCTGGCGCACTTTCCCCCGCGGCGGCCGCTCGGTATCCGTTGGCCTGACGCCCGGCGCACTCGTGGCCGCTGCATATATGAGAATTGCCGCTTTGATATGAGAGTAGGATCGGCCGGACCAACTGAAAGGTTATGTCGAGGGCCGGCCACTCGAGCCGGGCGCGAGGGACCTCGTAAAACCGGCGAGTGTAATTAAGCCGAGGACTCGGGCCGCGCGTACACACAGCCCGGTGATTCGGTAAGGAAGTCCTTGTCAACGCGTCCGCGCGCCTTTTCCAATCAATTTGCCCGGCGGGGGAAGCCCGAGTCTCCGGCGTCTGCCCGAGTGCTCGGGGAATTTTTCGTGCCGGGCGGTGGGGGGATAGGCCCTATCACCGGGACGAATTATATATCTCTCTCTATATATATATACACATCAGCCGATATAAGAAGGTAATCGGCCGGCTGCCCTTTTTTTTTTTTTCACTTTCGCCCGTCACAATTCCGGAGTGCATCGCGGGGCTTAGCCGCGGGCGGAAACTTAAAATTGGACTTCGATCGCGCGGGGGCCGCCGGACCCTGCGAGCTGCCCCTACCGCCGGCCAATCTCGCGCGATCGCGCGGCCAAATTCGAGCCATAATCCGTTATCGGCTCCAGACGCCCGGGCCGCTCGCCTCCGGAGGAAAAATCAATGATTTCCATTGCTTCGGTGTATACGAGCTCGCCTTTTTTTTTTGTCACGCAGAATTGTTTTCACCGAGCGGCCAGGGAGTAAACGCGCCCAGGAGGTTGTGCCCGTAGCGCCTTTTGCCTTTGCAGTTTTATAGACACGGGGCGGCGCTGCGGCGCGCGGAATCGAATGTCGAAACGAGTAAAAAATTACCCTACCCCTCCCCCCACCGCGCCGGGAACTCCCCCACTGTGTATCGGGACGGCTGCGATATCTGGTATTTCAGAATTATAAGCGGATGACACCTCGCGAGCGCGCGAGCGCGCATGAATTGCATTTCTTTCCATTGTCATTGATGGGCGAAGCTTAAGAAGCGCGCGGAGCGACAACAATGGCAAATTTTCCTAACGCCGCCGGTTCTATTGAAAAATAATGAGACGATTTTGCGGCGCGGTAGATACTAACGAATGCGTATATATGTATAGATAAAAGAATATCTTTGCGAAAATACAGATTGTTTATGACTACCATAACCGTGGCTTGTTTGAAAAGGCCGGTGTAGAATAACCATACAATGTGCATTCGTTCGATTGCGACTCGATTACGCGATTACCTTTTTTATAATATCTTCACGTGGCAACGTTTATATGAGACGTCGGACATTGATAGAACAGGTTTAAACATTATAACATTAATTTCACGATGATATAAATAGTACGATTATGTAGACATTAACAATTGTAATTCTGGTAAAATCAAGTCGTATAGGCTTTAATATACGTCGGGAATACTTGGGGCGTATAAATTGTAATCTGATACGACCGTTAAAAATTGTTTATTGTCTCATCAGTTAATACAACGCCGCCAAATTGGTATACGAGTTTGATCGAATTTAAAAGTTATGTGCAGTCGAGGCGTATACATAGTATCGGGGAATACGAGTTCTTTGACTCGCATCTTCTCGATATATCTCTTTTAATAACCCATTGTAAACGAGATGGTATCACGAATCTTCAGCTATTAGTAATAATTCTTTGGAATGGGGCTTTCCAACGGTTAAAAATGCACGGGCGAACGCTCGCAATTCGTTCGGCCAGGTAACGCCACAGGAAAGCTCCCGCTTACCCTTTTGGCCTCTCCACGCGTGGGCCACGCCTCGGAAAAATCCCACGATAATCAACCGTCGATAAAGGTCCTACCCCCCCGACTTCCCTTAGGGACGTCCCTTAGGGAGGACGGGCCCAAGGGATTTCCCCGGGGCCCGCGAGCGCGCTATGATATAAAGGCCGCGGAGGAGGAGCCGCCGGCGGCGGTGGGACGTACGGCGCGGAAGATGCGCACCTCGCGCGACAGGCAGGGCAGGGATGACCCCTTTCACCGGCGACGGCGCGCGACGAGCCGCTGGCGGGCCCCGGAGCAGCGCCGCCTGCATATATAAGGCGCCCGCGCCTCCGGACCACCGAGTCAGCCCGAAGAGAGAACGCGCAGCCGCATCCTCCGAGCAGAGCCCACGTACCGCACGAACGTCGACGCACGCAGGCCGCAGCATCCCCGCCGAGTCATGATCTACGCCAAGGTTAGTCGCCGCTCGGCCGGACGGGCCCGCCCGCCCAGAGGAGCCCGAGATAGCCGCCCCCGCGAGGCAACCCTCTTTATATCGACAAAACGGAGCCTCGGCGCGTTCGTTGCCTCGGGGCAGGGATCCAAGTACACGATACACGCGTGCGTGTGTATATTCGCTAAAAATCACGGCGGGCGGGAGGCGGGACGTTATTAAAAAAAAAAAAAGACCACTTCGCATCGTGTGCATACGTATATACGCCCGGATATCGCCCCGCTGCGGGAAAGGAATCACGCTTCCTGGGCGGTCGGCTCGGGGGTGCACTTGGGGCTCGTCCTCGGGGGGGCCCTTAGGCCGTTCGACTCTCGCCCTTTTTTCGTCCCCGAGCGCCATGTCACCTTTTCTTTTTACCTCCCCGTCGGTCTGGCTTGCGGGCTGGTTTTAATGCCGCGGTGGGCGATTGGTAGCGCCGCAGGGCCGATTAACCGCCGCCGATCGGCCACGGAATGTCGTGATGCGCGGCCGCGCCTTCGCGCTCTTCTACCGCCGAGGGGGAGATGGGAATTCGCGGCGGTTATCGCTAATAATGGATACATTGATGCGGCCTCGCTGCTGCCTTCGCGAGCTATTCCGCGAGCTGCGCCTCAGGTAACTAACTCGGCCGTTCTGTTCCACGTACCTACGGGCTCGACGGGGATGGACAAAAACAAAGTGACGATTCGCTCGAGGACCTTTCATTTTATAAAACTACGGATAAATATAACGACGTTGTTAATTTTTTATTTTTTTTTGAGTTTGCTTTATTATTTTTTTTCTTTTCAAAACAATTCCTACTTAACAAATATTGCGGTTTAAAGTTTACGAGGTCTTGACCTCCGCCCGCGAGATTTGGGAACGATAGAGAAGTTTTTGTAGGTATATCAGGGGTAGATTCGATCGACACGGCAAGTGCCTCGCTCCACCCGCCCCGAAGAGACTTCCGCGTCCCCGTGGAAGCCCGGGGGATGGGGCTAATCCGTGTTTTCCTCCGCTCGGCTCTTCGGTCTGAGCCGGGCGGCCCTCTAATCTCCGGGCGCCGTGTGCCAGCCGGCAAATAAATATTCCCTCCCCGCCGGGGCCGAAAAAAAACGGGGGCGCACCTTAGCACGGCAAGGGCAATCGGCACGGCAACAACCCCCATAACCGCGCGCATAATGATTGCAAATCAGGCCGGGGCTAATGCCGGGGGAATATAATTCCTCGGGCCGCACCGGATCCCGTCTTTTTCCACTCGCTTATGCATGCCGCGGCGCGGGCGGATCCCCGCGGAAGCGCGAGGCCCCCCGATAAGCCATCCCCCGTCCCCCCTCCCCGCTTGCAAACAGATATTTATCACGGAGGCGCGCGGCCGGCTCGTAAAAGCCCGCGGAGGATTTATAAGCCGCTCTCGATGGCTGTTAACCGGCCGCTTCATCACCTCCGCCGTCCCCGAGGCGGCCGCGACAAAAAAAAAGCAAGGCGCGGGCAAACAACGCCGGCGAGGCGCAAAGGCCCCGGGAGCCCAATTACGCGGCCGCCACGGGATGTGTCCCGCGAGCGCCGAGGCCCGCGCGTTCCATGGGTCTATCCTCCGCCGTTTCGGTGGCGACTCCTGTTAGAGTTGATACTCCCGGTAAAAATCGTCGGGAATGTTTATCGCGGCGCTTGGATCGTTGACGGAATTCTTACAAGTATAATTATCGCTTAACATGACACGTCGACATGTTCATAAATGTCAGATGGTGTACACGTGTCGGACATAAGTAATATAACGTATAAATGAAAGGGAAAAAAAACGGCTATTGTTGTGCAAACTGATAAATAGTAGTAAATGTCTATCGCAGTCAAATAAAAATTAATGCTTTTTTTGTGGATCGAGGAATTTTTGTGAAAAGTAGCAAAATATAAATTACGGTTCGTTATTAATATGTACAAAAGCAATCCGCGTAGATTCGTCTCAACTGTCTGTCACGGTAAACATTTGCAAAAGGTTTCGTGCCGGTGTACCTCTTATTCACACCAGGGCCCAATCAACCGCTCGGATATCGGTTAGAACGAGTGATACACCTGTGCTTGCATCTGTTACAGAGAACAAGGGCCGGGTTATTAACGAGGGCTAATTGGCCCTTTACGATCGCTTGCCGTAAGCACAGCAGCTATTCAACAGATTGAATCAGCGGCCTCCAAGTCGGCGCGTCGCTCTTGCCCAATCCCGCGTAAAACGCCCGCAAAAGCAAATTTATGCTAATTCGCCGGGTGGGGGGGGGGGGCGCACGAGTGACGGGCCGGCTTGATTGATCGTTGTTATTAATCCCGACTCGCGCGCCTTCCTCTCGCAACCACCCGCGAAAAGGCCCGCGAGTGCATAATACCCGCGAGGGCGGCTCTTTCGTCAAAGAGCACGAGCCGCCAATTTTTGGCGGGAAGACCGCGGAGGGGGGGACAGCACGAGGTAATTCGCGCCCTCGGGATTGCACGGCGGTTGGCCAAGTCGCGGGTCGTTTCCGCGCACGCGAGCCCGCGAAAAAAAGGTTGACTCAATGGCAATTATCGGCGGGGGACTGCCTCCCCCCCCACACACACACACAACCGCCGCGCACTCGCCGCCTCCTAATGAACACCTGTGCACGAGCGGCTAATTGAACAAGCCGCGTGTACCGCCTCGTTCGAGGGGGAGGCCAGTGCGCGGCGCCTCGACCTTCCGCTCACCGCGTGGATTTCTTTTTTTTTGAGCCGGGCGCCAAAAAAAAAAAAACGGTACGGGTTACCGGCCGAGTGGGGCGGGCGGGTCGCGTGGGCCGGCGGCATACCTGGCGCGTGAGGAGTCTCGTGATCGCGGCCGGCCTGGCTTTATAAAGGCGCCGGGTGTACAACAATGTGTTGAAATATTCATAAACTGCGAGAAACAATAAATATTTCGCGTGCGCGCCGATGATGATGCGAGCCGGGGGGGGATTGAGAGGGGGTGGGGTGGGGGGGAGGCCAGAGCCCCCCCAGTTAGCGCTCATAATGTTATTATAAATATTTATGAACGCTCGAGCGCCGGCTTGTTGCAACGATTCGCCTGGCGGCGCGACCTCTTCGAAAATTCGTACGTAGCCGCATCTCGCGCTCGAGCGCGTTAATGTTGCAGCAAAACTCATTTCATATTAAATTTGCCGCTAACCATCTTTACTTTAAGTATCAAGTGCTTTTCACGAGTAATTACTACTCATCCTTCTGAGAGGCGCGCACTATAATCTCCCGCGCTTTCATGATTCTCCGCGTTTAGTTACACATAATTATCCGACATTATACCCCGACAATATATATCCAAAGGTTTACTATTTAGTTGTAGTATACATATATATATATACGTACCCACTTCCTGCGCGCGTGTCGTTTCTTAAGCCGCGGGGGGCACGGGACTACTTAATCTCCACCGCGCGCCCGCCGATACTTTGCCTCCTCGTCGGGCCATCCTTCTACCCGAATTATGTAATTAGAAGGAAGGTTCGAGCGATCGATCCCTTCGAACGGCACGGCATCACCGCGCGTTAATTGATACCGACGTTTTCGCACATTTTGCCCGTTCGCTTTTCTCGTGCACTTATGAATCGGCGCTTGGCTTTTAGCATAATTCATTTGAATGACGCCTGTTCCAGCGACACGATTACACGCCTCGGCTCGCGAAAGTTATTTTTAATTGCTCTCCGACAGCCGCTCCTCTATTTATAAACCTCGCCGCACTCCATTAAAAAATTCCTCGCGCTGTAAATTCTTAACATCGTGCACAGTTGGAAGGCAAAGGAAGGGAAAAAAAAAGGAGAGAGAGAAAAAAAAAAGAAGACCTCGGCGTTCATTGAAAGCAAAAGCTCCCGCGTACAATAGCCGGGCTTTTAATTATCCGCCGAGCTCGCGATATTTGATTAAACATTCCTGGGCCGGGGTAAAGGTCGGCCGCTGATTGCCGCGCTTTTTCACGTCTGATTACGCGCTCGGCCTTCGCAAACTTTTTCCAAACTTTCGATTGAATGCTCGGCCGAGTCTCGTATGGATTATAAGAACCGCACAATACGTGCTTTTCCCGCGATCTCATCGATTTTCGGCTGTTTCTACTTTTTCTCCTCTCCCGCCGCGGTACAGGATACAATAATGCCATTAGGTTTTGTTGACTCTCGAGCGGGATAGAAGCTTGCTTAGAATTAGCAAAGTCTCATGAACACGCAGGGGTTTTTAAAAGCTTCTGCACGGTAATAGTGTTCAACCGCAATCTATGAATGTCAATGTGCTTTCGATCTCTTAGATACGTGTCGTAAAGATGATGAATTGTAAATGAATATTATATTGTCCAACTTGAGTACTGCGGTCTTTACATTTGTTAGTCGGCCAAGGTATGTCACTCTAAAGAATTTTCATAAAACATTCATTCGCGCCGATTTTTCAATAAGCGTGGAACACAGTTGTGCGTTGATGTTCTACTTAACGAACTCACGAAGAAGCATTAAATTCCGATGGGCCGATGAGAATAAATACAACAATAGTCCGAATAATTGGAAAAAGGTAAAGCTCGGCAAAAGGCAGTCATGACAGGCGGAAAATAAACCCGCGTACATATCGATTATGGGATATTTCTAAAGGCACTGCCGTACAAAAAGGGGAATTACCAGTGCGGGCCGCGCGGCCTCGGGGAGCGAATTGGGCAGGAGATCGACAGGGTCTCTAATCGGCCTCCGGGGCCCCCTCGGATTCCGCCCTCGCATAATTCGCCGCGGCAATTCGCGGCGGTAATCGGGCGGCCGGGGGACTGACGGCTCGTCAAAAACTTGGCCCGCCGGCTTGGCTCGCACGTATATGCCGATCGGTGCGGGCGACGCCTCGGATTCCAATGGAGCGCCGATTGGAATTGCCCGCCATCGCCACCGCGGGAGCTATGCGGCTATTTTTTTTTTTTTTTCACCCCCCGCCCGGCAATCCGGCCGATGACGCGCCGATTCGTCGCCTGATTTATTTCCCCGGGCCGCCGCGCGGAATGCGCCACCCTGGTAATTGACCGGACGAGCGTCGACTCGACCGGCCTCCCGGGAGCTCCTTTAATAAAGCCGAAAATTTTTCAACCAACTCCCCCCGGTGGGTAGTAAATAAAAAAAACAGGGGGTGAAAAAATTGCTCGGGGTGGTGCCGTTCTACCCGTTTTTACCAGGCGGCCCTGTGTTGTATCGGGGCCCCTTGGATGTAATAATTTTCTCGCGGCCCGGGCTTTGCGCAATTTTCTCCATCATTCACGAGCAATTAAACGGGCGTAAAAAGGCCGGCGAGTTCGAAAATGAAATTCCCTTATTTATCGGCGCGGGTGTAAACTTGGCCGGGCTCGGGCCGATCGGATTAAACATTCCCGCTTCCGAGGGGAAAACAGCGGCGGTATATATAGTTGGCGCACAACGCCGCTCGGCCCGGGTGCTTTTCCGAGCCGGCGACTCGGGCCGAGCCCCCCGAAAAACACACCGGCCGCGGAACAATGCCGTGTAAGAGAGGCGCCGCGTCCTCGCGCGCCCATATATATACCTCTCGCGTAATAAGCCGCTTGCGCAAGGACCCCGGCGAAATGACTCGCCGCGCGGCGTGATCAACGTGGCCGGCACGCGGGAGTAAAAGTCGGCCGCTCGCCTCGGTGCAGCCGATCGATGCGAGCGTGTAGCGCGCGCTTTTCAATATAGCGGCGCGCTCGGTGGCCCGATCATCCGGCCATTCGTACACCCCAAGACCGCTGTCGAGCCTCCTCTTTTTTTTTTATGCCGGGGTAAAACGGACGCGCGGGGGGCATTCTCAACCAAAAAAAAAAAAAAAAGCGGACAAATTTCGCCCGATCGCTGGAGCCTCGGCTGTCGATCGCAAGGGCTACCGCGTGAATCTGGCCATCGGGCCAGAATTAGCGAGCCAGAATGGTTACAGGGCAGCTTTTTTTTTTGTTTTGGGAAAGGCCCGCCGCGGAAAAAGTGGGCCAGCGCCCACAGCGGCCGTAAATCCCGGGGATATCGCCGGCCCGGATCTCGCGAAGCAGGAAATTAAGTCTTGAGGCCGGGGCGCGTAATTCGCTCGCCGGCGCCCGCCAATTTTCCCGTGGGCGCGGCCCGCGCTTCCGGCTCGCTTTATTCAATCGCATTTATTTCCCTTTTATCTATTCCTCCCTCATCGACCGGCGACCGGGCTCCTTTTTCCAAAGCCCCGCTCTCTCCCCCCCGCCCCTCTAATCTTTATTCTTTTAATTGCATTAGATTTCCTCTTTCGCGTTCGGCCCTCTCTCGCAACCTTCGATTTTTCCCCGCTGGGGCCGCCGGGTGGACCGTGCGCTCCGATCGCCAATCGCACTGTGTGCTAGTGTTCGAATTGTCCTGCAAATATTTGTCGCGGCTTAGTATGGGAGCCGGCATTTCCGAATACGGGTTAACTCCGATTGATTGACGCACTTTTTACCCGGACTTTGATTTAACCGCTCTTCCATTTAATTGTATTTGCTATATTTATCATGTTTTTATAGGCGCGGGCGAAAAACTTTGGTATATATCCATAAGTCGAACGAGAAATTCGTTCGACCGCGCGCTAGAAGAAGTATGCTTTAACGAAGGGGTTGTCTTGCCTTGACTACTCGCCCGATTAAAAATCACAAAAGCAGCCTTTGAGCGCATTTACCCGCGAGATTCAAGGCATTCGGCCAGTTTGGTCTAATGAGTTGTAAAGGTGGAAAGGGCCCGTTGGTATTTGTCGAGGCAATCGTAAGGAAAGCAAATTATGTTAACGAGGTGCAAGCTCGATTTTCATTCGACTGAGCGCACCCCGAGCGCTCGCTCGCGGCCTCTTGCCCGAACTACTTGGAGTTGTGCCGGGGGGGGTGGGACGCGGGCGGGGACCGGCAGTTACTCAACCTAATTCGATGAGGGCCCCGACGGGCATCAAGCCCGAGCGCATTATAGCAGCCACGCCCAGGGCGCGCCTAATTGAAGAAAGTCGCGGTGCACCGATTTGGCAAGCGGCCGCGATGCAAAGGGAGGGCCACCTCCTCCCCCCCACGGCGGTGGCCGCGGCGCATAACACAATGGGGAACGTCGCGGCCCGTCTCCTTTCTACGGGCGGCGAAGAACGCCCACGAGGAGAGAGAGAGACGACCCGCCGGGAGTTAACAATGGACCGAGAGCCGGCTAGGCGCGTGCCGTCCCCCGCGGGCCTGATGATTCGCGGGCGGTCCCTTGGCCGAGGAGAGCGGTGTAACCCCGGGAGGGAGCTAATTAAATTGATATTGGAGAATGGCGGGACGGGCCCGGTGATTGACGGGCACCTCGCTCTCCGGCATGATAATTGCGAGATTGATGGGGCGCGGTAAAATGCGGGCCGGCCCTCGTGTTTGCTCGCGCGGGAGGCGCGCGCCGATGAAGCGATCGGCCGACAATGTATACACCTGCACCCGGGAGGCGAGCCGAGTCGTTTCTCAAGCCGGCCGCATTGTAAGGACGCCTCGCGAGAGGCCGCCGCGGCTTCCCAACCGGGCTTGCGAAAGCCCCGCGCATATACGCAAGGTGGGCGTGTCCGCTGTTTGTCTTGGGATCGCCCGGGGATTCTTATCAATCGGTGGCCGCGGCTAATATGGGGCCCCGGTTTACGGGGCCGATTAATCAGCCGACATATATATATATTGAATGGCCCGCCTTGTTCGCAGGCTCGGGGCTCTAATCCGCGCTCGCACAATCCGAGCCGAGGGCCGGGCGGCCGCCGAAATTCCGAGAAAGTTCCCAGGATCCGGGGCGCTCGGAGCTAGTTTCGCCGAGTTGGCCGATTATGTAAAAAAAAAGGCCCCTTTGATCAACTCGGCGGGGTAATCCGCTCGCTTGCGCGGGCCCCGGGGCTCTTTGATTTTACCGCGGGTACAATAGACACTCGCGGGCCGGATTCCGCCCTCAAAGCGGGAAAGACGCCGGGAGTCGAGGCCAAAGCCGAACGGTACGCCCGCTTTCGCCCCGGCCCGCGTACGCTTGCACCGGGTGATTTTTCAAGCGGCGCCGCGTGGCATCGGCCGCGGGACAATGGGCCGGGCCGCGGGGAGCGGCAGACAATGGCCGAATCGAAGAATCCCCGCGGCCTTGAGATCCTCCCGCGGATTGGGCCGGCGCGCCTCTCGCCGGCTTTGCGCAATGTCCCCCGGGCGCGTGTCGCAACCCGGCAAGCGCGCCCTTCGGGCATTCCGCGGCTCTCCCATGGCAGATTATCCGCGCGCACGACTCGCCCGCGGCGCCGACCCGCGGAGAAAGGGGGATCACGCCCGCCTGGGAGGCCGGCCGCGCCTCCGCAAGCTCGCAAGCTCCCGACGCTAATAGGCCCGCGGCCTTTTTTTTTTTATTCTCCCCGCCGTCGCGCCGAGTCGTTTACCCGGCTACAATGTAGCCTAATGCAACCGCGGATTCCCGGCTAATGCCTCGGGAGATTTCGAAAAGCGTCTTTCCTCCGCCGCGATTTTTACCGGGTTTTCATTCGATCGAACGATCGCGGTTAGTGCACATAACTCGGGCTAATTCGCCGCCGTGCGTTTTATTCATCGGGATCGCCGGCCCCGGAGCTTTAATAATTACCTAATGAAATCGCTTAATTGGCTCCGCGTGAAATATCATCGCGGCAAGCTGCCGGCGCGCCGATTTCGCAATACAATTACTCGAAAAGGATTCAAATGGCCAAGTTTAAATTGGCCGGCCGCGCGCATGAAGTGCCGCTGGATATAGCCCCGTCTAAAATTGAGTCGACTGCTTGCTCAATGTGTCGCTGCAGCGGCCAGAGGCGCTAAGCTTGTTTCCCAAGCCTATCGCGTGCGCGCCCGCGCGCCTAATGGCTTCTTATTCTTATACTTTCTCTGGGGGGGGCAAAAAAAAGGGCGGGAAGTTGTTACAATTGCCTTGGGAAAGAGCATTACAAAAGCTGAGGGGGGGAAACTTTTTTAAGGAGCTTTGCAATCGCCTTGGCGCACGGCAACGGCGCCCGGGGAAGAAAGTGGCTCTATTACACGGCCGGCCCGTACATCGATCGCCTCTGTGTGCGCGGGCTTCGCGGCCGGCCTCCCGGTGGAGCGCGACATGATCGATCGCGAGGAAGAAGCGCCGCCAATTAGCGCTCCTATCCCCGGAAGAAACTAACGCCCTCGTGTCCGCAGGTTCTGGTGGCGCTCGCCACGTGGACGGCCCTCGCCTCGGCCGCGCCCCAGCGGCTCGGGGGCGGCGGCGGGGCCGACAAGGACGCCGTCATCACCTCGCAGCAGCTGGAGGTCAACTTCGACGGGAACTACGTCAACAAGTGAGTGCCTCCCCGCCCGGGAATCCCCCGGGCCCGCCCCCCGGAAATTCCCCGGTTTATTAGTTCCTGCGGCTTCCGTCGGGAATTCGGCAATTGCCGGCCGGCCGGGGATTGTTGCGGCCGGGCTCGGATTATCCCCTCGCGCGGGGGATCGATTTTAAATCCCTCGCGTCCTCGGATGCTTGACGCGCCCTGGACCCGAGGCTGCACGCGGGTTTTTCGCGGGGGTCGCCGGCTCCGCGCGCAGCCTCACCGTGACTCTTGCGCTCTCGGGACAGAGGGCCACTTTGTGATTCTCCGGCGCTTTCACTTTCGCAGAAGAGTCGAGTACCTGTAAGGATGACTGGGCGATCGGCCGATTATACACCTCGCGTCGGGACGAATATTTCAGATGATGAGCTTGCAGTCGACGGTCGCGTAACCGCATCGCTCGGTTTCTAAAGACTTCGCTTTGTGCCCGCAGCTTCGAGACGAGCAACGGGATCAGCCACCAGGAGTCGGGCTCTCCGAAGGCCGTCGGCCCCGAGGGCCCCTCGGTCGTCTCCCAGGGCGCCACCTCCTACACGGCGCCCAACGGCGAGGTCGTCAGCATCCAGTTCCTGGCCGACGAGAACGGATACGTAGCCCAGGGCTCGCACATCCCGACCGCCCCGCCCATACCCCCTGAGATCCTCCGCGCCCTCGAGTGGAACAGGGCCCACCCCGAAGAGGACAACATCGACTCGGGCGCCCCAGTCAACCGACCGCCACCCCGAGGTTCGCCTACCTTCAGGAGCAATCCGAGAGGCCGTTTATTCTAAGCGGGAAAGCATCGCATTCCGACGATAAATACTTCTGTCTGCCGGGCAAATCTTTGCAATTAATTATCTTGACGCTCTGATAATCACGTGCTCGCGGTGACGCCTATTAGAGCCAACGAAATTGTATTTGCGGATAATTTGAAGCTTACTGAATTCTCCGGTTAAATTACGCAAAGAACGAGTCCTCGTCCTACCCTTCAACTTTTGCTTGCTTTCGAGTAGTTTTCCTTCAACATTATTAACTTTGTTTACTCGGCTTCTTTCGCCCTGTGCAAACAATCCTTTGTTTGAATCATCTTTAATACTAATGAATTGATTAAACAAATTGTTTGAGTAGCTCAATGTCCATACAACTACAAGAATAAAGCACAAGTAATAAAATTCGACGGTTCTGATGACTCTGAATCTTTTATTACGTCGTCTCATTTCTCTCGCATGGTTACAAATAGATTGTACTGCAGCTACAATCTTTTACCGATAATTCTAATTGATGGGCGGCGGAGCCATCGCCTGTGACCTCCATTGCTTCATCGTTCCAAATTCGTCTTTCTTGACCAACAATGCATCAATAGCCCATGGAACAGTGATGAAACACTGCACCGATTAAATCATTTTTACGGCCAATGGGGTAGTTTCTCATTCGCACCCCCGCGTGCCTTAGGGGATGCATTAATCTCGGGATCTTTGCGGGCGGGAAGAAAAATCGGAATAGGCGGGGATGGGCGCTTTGTTATCGACTTACCCGAGGCTTATTCATCAAAGGCGGCCAAGCGCTGATTTTCTCGGGCAGTAAATAATTTCACGGCCAATCCGAGTGGGATAAAGTTTCTTACTTTGTTTGCTCATCGGCGGCGCTATGACGATAGTAATTAATGCCCGTTGGATAACTAGCAGTCTCTCGGAGCTGCTATTGATATTAATCATACCTTCCAGTCTTCTAATATGCAACTTGAATACATTAACCGTAATTAGAATGCATCCTTGTAAAGCGATCCGGGCGAAAATTGATGCATTTACTCTCGTACACGAGCCTCGAGTAATTAATAAGTTGCTACGCCGACCTTTCTTCATCCGCGATTTATTTATACATTTATACAAGTGGAAACAGAACGGGTAAGGAGAGGAAAAAAAAAAAAAAGAGGCAATTACTCGAGCCGGTACGAGCCGTCAAAGCACTCGGGCGGCCGGGGGGTATCGTAAAAGGGGCCGCGCGGGGCGCCTATAACCGCGATAACCCATCCGCACTTTGGACTCGGTCGCTCACCGCACCGATTTTGAATTCGTCAAAATCGAACCGCCAATAATCGGGGCCAAAGTTCGGAGCAATTTCCAATAACTCGGGCGGCGCGTCGTTAAGGGAGGGCAATCTGTCGAAGAGCGAGGGCGAAAAGGAATCGCCGGGGCCGTATTTCGCCCGGGGGTCCGCTAACCAAATTATTCCGGTCGAACGCGCATCCGGCCGCACCGGGGCGCCACGGAAAATCCCCAAAGCCGGCAGCTTGAAAAAGCAATTTGGCATAGAGCGCCGGCGCTCTTCAGACCTAATACCCCCGGCCGGCGCATCCGTAACAAAGCCCACCTCGAGCCTCAGCTGATTGTCTCGTTAAATTATTCACGAGGGCTGTTAACGAGCTATTCGAGGTATGCGAGGCCGCCCTCATCCGCGTCTTCTTTCTCATTAACGGCGAGGCGAGGCCGCGAATCGAGGCGCGGACCCGCTGAGACACTCGGATGACTATCTGCGATCCGCGGGAGGTAATACGCGGTAAAAGGTGGGGGGGGATAAAAAAAGGGGTGGGTGGTGGGAGCCGAGCGATTTGTCAATGTCGGAAAAGGGAGGCTTTATCGGGCACTCGGCATCGGCGCGGCGGACGCTCCTCCTTTTTATTTTACGGGCCGGCCGATAACCGCGACGGCGCTAATGACGAGGGGATCGACGCGAAAAGAATCAGTTGGCCCGCGCCCGAACGCAGTCGCCGGGACGTTGCCTCGGTGGAACAGTCCGTGTATCGATTGCGTTACAGCCGCCCCCGGGGAATTGAAGCTGATCCCGCGGGAGTCTTTAATCCCCGCGGGACGCCCTAATTCAATATTATCTTTAAATATTCTCGCCATTCATTATAGGTTTATCGGGCGGAGATGTTCTTTTCCCCGGCGCTAATTCCTACGGGCGGAATCCGAAGGCGATAAGGGTGCACGTATATATATATACACGCCCTCTCGCAACGCGCCGGCTCCCGAAACAATCGATAGCCCTCGAATAAAGGTGTCTTTGATTAAACGGTGTTTATCTTCTATAAGGCGCCGCGGCAGGAATCAAACGTCAATGTTTGATCTCCGCGAGGTCCTCCTCTAATTTCCGCGGGGAAGACAAACACTCAATGCCTCGCGATGAAAATCCTCCCGCTGATAATTTCAAGCGTCTCCGCAGCCGTAACCTCCCGGCAAAAAGACCCGCGCGTCCGCCGGATTTCAGGCCCCTTTTCAATTTCACCTAGTTTCCCGAGCGGCACACACACACGCGAGTCGCTTCCCTAAGGGATCAGCGACCGGCTGTAAAAATGCGTAAAGCGGATGAGGCGCCCCTCGAAAGCGGCCCCTGTCCGCCGGCCCAGCCAACCCTATACCTACAATCGTGGCCTTTCTGCGCAGGTTAAGGGAGCCCAGCCCGAGTGGCGGAGGCCCTGGCCGACTCTCGCCGGAGGAGCTTACACCGCCAGCTTAACAGCCAGCAGCAGCGGCCGAGGCCACCTGATCTCTGCGCGGCCGTGGAAAAGGATCAAAAAAAATGAAAAAAACAAGGATGGAGAACCCGAACAATAATATACAAGCATCAGAACCGCTCCACGCATCTCGGCGAAACGTTGTCTACTCCCCCGTGAGCGAGTCGAGTCGCACGACATGTGGCATGTAACTACCGCTTGGCAAACATATACCTGTATATCCACACCCAAGATTTGATACGCAAAGCAAGAAAATTTATATACGTAAAATGCACTGCGATATATATATATACATACACAAATATGTACACACTACGCATTACATGCATACATAGATATTGTATACACAGCACTGTATACCCAATGGTATGTGCCGCCGCGCCGCGGGGCTCGAGGGCGGGGGCGAGCCATCGCCCGGCACTCGGGCCCCTGCCGTCGGGCCGGGGCGCGCGCCCGAAATTGCACGGATGCGCGCCGTCGGGACGTGCGCGCACGTACCATTGCGACCATTGTCCTTGTGATTATATATTTTTATTTTTTTTTCAATTTTTTTTTTCTCCTCGTCTACATATGTAAATAAAGAGTTCCGCCTGATACAAAAAAAAGAAAAGAACAACTCTGTCGTCTCTTCCTTCCTTGACCCTCTCTCGGCTCCCCTCCCCGCCAGGGGCCTGCCCCATAAATCAGACCGAGGGCGCACGCGCGCGCGCGTCTGCATTTATAGTCGCGGGGATATAACGGCCGCGATAAACTGCCGCCGGGGATCGTAAAGAGGAGAGCCATAGCGAGCGCGCGGCTTCCTTTATTTTTTTTTTTTTCCCCGGCCGCTTGTTTTCTGAACGCTGTTGCACTCGGCGGCCGTCGCCCGCGGAGCCGCGCAGTTAACCGCCCGCGTTATGAAGTGTACTCGCTCGCGACATTACATAAATTACGCGTAACAAGCGGCTCCTCCGGCGACGGCCGCCGAGTCCCGGGCCGAGCGCTACTCGATTACGTCGATTCCGGGGGAAATGTCTTGTTTGCAAAATGTCAACGCGCGGCGGCTCGCGGGCATCGATCGGGATGATTACCGCCGCTCCGACCGCGATGTCGCGCCCCCGCGAGCGCACAAGGGAAATTGCCTTTTAATTCGTTTCTTTATTTACGAACCGCGCGTGTAATTTCCTTTCATAAAATTCGCTCGAGCTCTTCTGCAAAACAAAGGAAGGCCTCGGTACAGCGGCCTCCAAAAATATAAATAAGAAGCGCGCATACAATGCGCTATACCGATCAAAGCCTGGGAATTAAAGAAAAATTAATCTTGACGGTAGAAGCGCTATCAAGAGCGATTTATACTGCATGCCCGGCGATTTCCAGTAGATAAAGAATTGACAGGCTAGGCGCGCGCAAGCAATCTCCCTGCAGCTTTACAAGTCGACTCTCGCCGAATTTATTCGCTGCATTCGCTAATTGAATGCGCGATGGCGCGATAAACAATCCATTTAATAATTAATCTGCCCTCGAACGAATCGTCTGCACGATCACATACTTCAGGTAGTACTGAGAGGCAATTTTGAAGTACCGATAGCAGATACAGGCACTCGCAAAGTTGCTCCAATCGTAAACTCTCTCTCCCCCTCATCTCTTCAAAATCATCTCTATATTAAACGGTGAGCCGAAACCACCTCTGCGTTACGTAAAGCGGAAGGCAATCATATACGGGGAATGAAGAAAATGAACTCGGGCGTACACGCGATTGAGGTGATGCTAGATCTACCGACGAAGGCGTGCAGCCCAGTTACGAAAGGTACCTTGAAGATACCGCGACCTCTGTCATTATTCTCGCGCTGACCTCAGTATTCGATATTTAATTACAGCCGCTCGTACATTATGGATTTAATAACTTTTCCGTATCGGCCCGCTCCATCGCTTATGTACGCTGCAGGCGGACATTCGATAATTGACATTTCCCTCCGTTACTCCACGTTATCGATGTACCTACTCATCATACAATTATGACATTGTGTAAGTAAGAACAGGCGATGCAAACCGCACTTACAGTGTATTTAATGCCTTTAGAGTTATACTTATACTTGACCTTTGATCTCAACCTTTTAAAAATTTTATTTATGGGCACATAAACTGCATTTACATTGTGTTCGCTTGAGTTAAGAATCTCATACTGCAATTTTGTATTCGGAATCGATGTACGTAATCAAATTGATCTTACTCAGACTTAAATCTTATATCACTTTTTAAACATACACTCTGGCATAATGTTCAAGCAATACTTCAATTATAGATGAAGTTAGTTAATTTCTTAATTAATTCATTGAATAATAAAATTAATATTGAACACTCAATTCCTCAGAGGTTTCAACAAGTCATTTAAAAGCTGCATATTGCGTAGTTAGGCGGGTTATATGAAAATTAAATACTTCTTATAATCACATGGCAAATAAGAACTGAAGTCAATTACATCAGCATTGAGTAAGATTTTAGAAAGATTTTACAAGTATTATTATTCAAATCTTTCAGTAAAGACGAAAAAAGTAGTACTTTGAGATGAATTGAAGTAGATATGTGCCAAATAAATAAGACCTATATTTGTCCCAAGAAGTTAAGATACATTTTTTCAAATAGAAACAATAGGTGTAAAATTTTGATAAACAATCTTTTTTTAAGAAAATCTTTATTGTCCCTGTACTGATTACAATTCATTGTATTTATCTTTTGTAAATATAAAGGGGTTAAGATTTGTTGAAGTAGATGCAATTTTATCATCAGTAATATGCCCTGTAAAAACTAATATGTATGTCACGCAGTCTTAAAAATATACAAATAATGAGTCACTTTTCATTCTCAATACATTGCACTTTTAGTTTGTAAAGATGATGGAGCAAAGAAAAGAAATACTAGAAAAATATAAAAAGCACGGTTAAAGGTGTTAAAATAATTAGTTACAATGTTTTTAGTAAGAGAAGCAGTAGTAATATGTAATGTATAAATATTTTTTGTTATCGGGCATTTCTTTAATTTTTAGTATATTTTACAGATATCAAAATATTAAGAAAATAAAAAAGACAAATGTTTTTTACACTTAAAAGTGTTGCATACAATCTTTCTAAAACTTGGATTTCTTTAAAGATTTAATTTAAATTTTTTAAATTAAATGCATATATTTTGTTATTTGCAGATTTAGAAATTTGTTTTTTTTTTATCAGTGCTTCTGCAGGTAAAAATACTTATAAAGCTAAAAAAAGTGAATACTGACTATAGTCGATAATATTCAATAATTCTGTAACTAAAATTTTATAGATAAAAGTCTAGGATTGGTCTATAAAGTGTTCACAGGCATTACTATAGACTTAGAACCGGAATACATCAGAACGTTAATAATAATTCAAGGTAGCCTGCTTTTTCAACGATCTGTTGATTTTCAAAAAAATAATCATGGAAACTTTACTACCTTTAATGGCGCCTTCCAAAATATTGATATTTCTATATTCAACGAAGTAACTAGAATGGCAGAATCAAAAAATTGCGACTTTTTTAAGCAACTCGAAGAAGACTTAAATCTACCTTTCTCAGCAACTTATTACAATGGACTGGTATTCTTCTTTTTCCCATAATTATTTTATTTTATAATTATTAATCATTCATATTTAATCATTTCTATAAATTAATTTTGAAATATTATGAATAACTTTATAATTTTATCAAAAAAATAATTCATCTCATAAATATTTTATATTTTTATATAAGAATAAACGATTTTTCGGTACGTGAAATTGTTTCGACGCTTTTAGAAATTCCATTATCTCCATCATAACTGCGTGCATTCTAAATTCTAGCCCATATTCAATCCTATCTGTTCATTCAATATTATTAAAAAATAATTTCAATTTCAAAGAGCTCGTTATCCTCTTGAGATAATTGTGTGTTATATTTAATCTAATAAGAAATAATGAATGAAAATTATTAACTATAAAAAATATTTTGCCAAAATTGTAGCGTAAAACAATTGTTATTCTTTATGTTAATAACTATTTTTGATAGTAACTTTATGCTACTGAAAAACAACAAATTATTAATATTAACTATATAATAATATTCAGTAGTTTATATAATTTAATATATTAATTATCGGATACAGACCTATTTAATATAAACGTTTATTTAAAAATTGTTGAGATACCAACTTTTATTATGCATGTTTTATTTTTTACAGTTTCATAACATTCGAGTGTTTAATAATGATTCAGATGCATCTGTAGAATTAAAGCTACATATAAGTTTCCAAATGCAATTTGACGATGAAGTACTCCATTCAATAGAAGCTGAAAATGTAGATACATTCACTATTCCTAGAAAGCAGGTAAGCTGTAGTGACCATGCACATTTTATATGTTATACTATTAAATTTTACATATTTACTCTAATAAGTGTATAGGATATATAAGCTAAATAGTATGTACGTTAACTTTAATCACTCCACTTTTCCAATCCATAGAGACAAAAGTATACAAATACACAAAAATAGAAACAATATCTTTTTATAGATCTACATTGGTGGTTCTTATGATGTAATCTACCATGTATCTCGGAAACACATTGGAGTTCTAGATGATTTTCATATCCATAAAATTTACGATACAAATTCCTGTGACTCTTTTAATCGTACAGAAAATATAGCCAAATTAGAAAATATTTGTAACACAAATACACAAGTAGGTTATAATTCTTTTTGGCAAACAAAATCTATAGATTTCTAAACCAATCTTTTTGACTGAATAGGACTTTCAATGGCATATCATGGAGAATTCTGAAGTTATTTATGCATGGAACGAAAGAACAAACCGGGATATAAGAATCGTTGAACAAATCAATTTTAAGCCTTGGAAAAATTCATCGATGGAGCTCTTTATTCGTAAAATGTACATGCACATCTTCTTTAATACATTCATTCAAATTATTAATACATTAAAAAATATTTTGAATAATTTTACCTTAAAGTTCATACATGTAGTGTTATATACAAATTAATTCATATTAAAATACAATTTTTATAAAATGTAATATTTTAAAACAGTTCTGAAGTGGAATTGGCGAAAGCAGTATTATGCTCAATCAAGTTGAATTTTAATGACAGCAATTCACGAACTGTTCAGGAATTACAAAATTTTAACTCAAAGGACAATTTTTTTCATGAAACAAAGGATAAAATTGAAACAGTCGAAGGTTTGAAGAAAGTCTACCAAGCGTTATCTTGTCATCCTATCACCCGATCCAATTATCGTCACTTCTATGAACACACAATTAATTGTGTATTAGCAAGGACACCTCACAAAACTATTTAAATATATTTAATTATTATTTAATAATATTTTTATAAAACTAGTTGCTAACGATGCGCACATACATTTATAATAGATAGAATGACTTGTCCCATGCGCTATATGCGGTGCTCATATCTCCATAGATTTATTTGCTAATGTAATACAAAGAAATAACGGGTGCGTGTAAACCGGGGCGCGAGTGACCATTGCGGCGTCGTTTTAGGCGGGGTCGCGGCCGTGTTATTCGTCAGCTGGGGACAAGAAATTGTAACCAGGCTGTTTTGAATCCCTCATGAGAGAAATCTCGAGGTACTGTTGGATTCTGCACCTTCCGGCCCTCGGGCTCCTTGAGGCCGTTTCTTGGCTCAAGGGCAAAATGCGAGCTTCGCGGTTTGCTCGAAATTCGGAGAGTCGCGGTAGTGGAAAAGCGCGAGACAGCGAGGTTTCCCGCGCACCGTCTTCCGTTTTCCCGCCGAAAACGTCGGACCCGAAAAAGGGGGGAAAAGGCGTCGACCTTCGCGCGTTTACACTCAGTCGCATTCTTATACAACTCGCCTTACGAGCAAGTCGTGTATCAATCAACGCGTGATTTCTCACATTGTACACCCTTCATACGAGCGCAATTCGACTTCTGTGACACGTTACTTTAAAGTAAATACAACCAACCAAAATTATCAGTGTTCTTATTTCCTACACCTCCAACAAGACTTTCCTCAATAACACTAGTCAATAAATTCCTTGTATAAAAATTTATGGCTAATAATTCATAAATATTTATAGCTTATTATTGATAATCTTTCCCAAAATATGTTGTGGTTTGCAACAGTTTATTATTTAAAATATATCTTAAAAAATTCCTACATAATAAAAAATGGTATTTTCTAAATTTTTAAAATACGACCATAAATCGTAGTTACATACATTTAAATCATCCTTACTAACCATGCTTAAATAATAATATCCTGTTCCTTGGTCTACAGTTGTTATAGATTGGGCTATAGCTTTAATTTTTATTATTTTAAACTTGAAGATATAAGTAAATTAGTGTTTAAAAAAATATTTTAAAAATATTTTATATTTTTTCATCTTAAATAAAAAATAGGAAAGTTTGAATTCACTAGAAACAAAGCTACATACTGAACTGCACATTAAATATCTACATTTTAAGCCCTTATTAAATAAAATTCATTGATCCATTCAAGAGAAAATTCGACGTCAAATCTAAAATTTAAAAAAAATTTGTATATTAAAGTTAAATATGCTTATAGAGTTCAATTTCATCTCATTTAACTATACTATTGTGACAATTCCAAGATTTTCATTGCCTTGTGCAATGCTAATGCGCATCAGGCCCAATAGAGCTTAGTAAATAGACAGAATCGAGAGATAGCTGTCGAAATCTGTGGCCTGTAAATTGATAAGTGATTTTCTTGCATTATTTGTGCTCGTATATTATTTAATGTACATAATTTTTGCCCCGTGATGCATTGATATTAGTTCATTTTAAGCGGCATTGTTGGGAGGCTCATATACGTTCACTATCACAGTTCTTCATACTGCAACTAAGCGAACTGCAAAGTTTGCGCCTTTGTCCTTGAGCCAAGAACCACCGATAAAGTTAAGCCATCTAACATGCAGGGTCCATATAATGCGAAATACATACTTACACAAAAACATACCACAAGCCACATCGTTTCGATAATACTATGTCACAATTAGCTTAAATTCGTTCCACAAATGAGCTCATTTCGTTTTAATCATATTCTGCTCTTTTTGTCACACATATATATTAGTACTTATTCAAATACATGCAATGACACAATAGGAACAAGCATATAACATACGTCTAAACATGCAAATTATCAATTTTTGCGCATATATAATTTTTCAAACATATATGTATATAAGAATTATCAGTCTAAATAAAGAAAAAATTTAAAAAGATACGTTTATATTTCGCTCGAGAGTAAGGTAGAGTTACATTGCGATAGCATCCTCATCGCGATCTTTCATAGCAAGATGAAAATCGCGTATAAATTTAATTGTTGTGGCCGTAAAACCATGGAAAACCGAAAAGTCACAAGGCAGATCACTTCCAGACCGATCGAGAGCTTTGCTCTCGTAATTTTAAATGTGAATTTGTGGATCAGGCGGAACAAGATTACCTTCACCAAGGCCTTCGGGCCATTTGGTTAAGGGAGTATGAACACGCAAGGTTCGCCTATGGTCTGGATATTACGTGAGGGAGGAAAGATCAGAGTAAGGCTACAGAGAGTAAAGGCTCGTTGCACCCACCGTCGAACAAAGACTCGTTCGAAGAGTTTCTTCCAATGAATAAAAAATAGACGAAGAAAGGAAAATCGCCGCAGGACCGCTCGCGTTGGCCTCAAAAATGGGAACTGGGTCGTATTAAAGTACAGAAATGCTAAGACGACTTTGCATTCCACTTGATCCAAGATATTCATAAAACTTCAACTTTCAATTTGTACGTATATCATAAGCAGAATGTTATATCTATGGACAGATCCTCAGATAAATCACAATCGGATTACCTATCATGAATTATATAGTCACATATTAATTTAGATTTGATTCTCGATCCCCCGCGAATGAGTGACTGACTCATTTTCCATACGTAATACACGAATTCACCTCCTAAAGATTTTCAATTTAAAAATGTTATAAAATATTTAAATTGAAAAAATGTAATGTTAAATATAATTTATAAAGAAATCTGTGTAATTTAAATGATTGCTAAAAACTTATTTTGTATTATTAATCAATGATATCAGACAATTGAAAAATTGTTACAATTAACTAACTTGTATAATTTATAATATTAGTTATATTATCATAGTATATAATCTTAATAATTTGTAATAATATTCGGGTTTCCCTAGTATTTCCAAACATTCAGTATACTGCTGCATTATAAACTCGACCGAACAAATCCTAACCCGCTTCGTTGTAATTGGTATTGCTTGCAGGGACTATTGATACGGGTTTTTCCTATTAACCCAACACAAAGTAATTAGGACCTGGCCATCACAATACTGCAATATGGATGAGTGTCGATAATGACACCAATCCCTTTCTCATAGGCTTTCGTAACTTTCAAAATAGTTTCTCTCTCTCTCTCTATTACCTTGCATCTCTAAACTTGTAATCCATTAGCCAATCAAGCCACACCTTGCCAAATACCTAATCTTCTCCTTTATCCTCTTCCTTTCATATACTTTTCGATTCCTTCCCTTGACCAACTAAAGAAGAAAAACAGTTTTCAAATTGAAGGTGACTGCCGCGCACTAAACATCTTGGTACCGCTTCCAAGATCGACTATGTTACCAAGTTAAACTTAACAACTAAATTTCGATAAGTGTCTTGTGAATTGTATAGTTAATATTGCTGAATTATTAAAATTATAACTAGTTAAAATTTTACATGAGTATTTTTATTTTAAGTAGTAGTATCGAATTAATTTTCGCAACGACGAAGAGCTGCCAATAAACTCTGTGGCGACTCTACATTTGTCTATACATATATGTGCTTAACAAAAGTATTTATAATCGATAAGCGATAACAATGCATTCGACTTACAACAAGAATTATTCTCTTTAAATGTTATGGTCTCAAGGACCCTAACCAATCAAAGAAAGAAAAATAATGTGTATTTTTTCTATAAATCTTTCAAAGTCTATAACTTACACGTCAATGTTTTAACTTCGTATTAGAGTTAGCTCAATAGCCTTTTCGTTTCGAATATAAGACATTCAGCTTTCTTATATAATGGTAGGCTAACTTATTAATATAAAATGAATATACAAATAATGATAAAAAAAATTAAAGACGTATAAAACAAAAAACTATAACCAAATCGCTACATATTTAATTATTTCCTTCCTCTTACGCTACTTTATTCTGACCATTTTACCTCAAGCCATCAAAGCTGTAAATAAAGAACGCGAGTTGCGGCCAAGAAAATCTTCGAGCTATCTGTCTAGAAGAGATAATCTTAGCGAAGGTATAAAAATATGATCATAAATTTTCCCCTCTTCTATATGAGATTATCAACCGTAGCTACTTGGTAAAGGCACATGCTAAACATTTTGAACAATAAAGGATCTACGCCAGTCACCTATTAAACGATAACTCAGACATTTTAAACATGATCGAAAGTTTAATAAAATAAGAAATTTCATTTTGATAAGAAAATCAAATATTTTTGTGTGCTCTCAGGGAGATCTATTTCCTGTACTTCCGCAGGTTTCTTGTTTAAAATGTATATTTATAATACTTAAATCATTATAACAGAAAAAAGCAAACAGTTGATTTTCGCATGAATACTATAACGATTTAAATCCGGGAAGTTTAAAGTCTCTCTTATTGTTAATTTTTCAAGTTAAATATTAATTTGTATATATTTACATTTTCAAACAAATATATCACATTAATTAAATTACTGATTTAAGAATTATTATTAGAAACTATTATAAAAAACATCAGATGTAAATAATGAATAAAAAAATTTTAAACTTTTAGGATTTAAAATCCATTAAATAGTTAAAATTATAAGATTCTAGAACAGATTAAAATTAATTTTTTTAAACATCCAATTTGAAATTATTTCTCAAAAATTCATATTATTACGGAAGTGCATTGCATGCGATATTCTTTTAATCGACATTTAAAATAAAATATATTTACTTTTTTATAAATGTTTCTTTTCTAGGTAATAAAATATGTTTATTTATCTATGAATTTACTTATTAATAGTTTCCGACCATTTTTTGTACTATTTAATTAATGCGGAAATGAAGATCAATGAAATCTATATAATTCATACTTGAAAATATCAAACAATGTAAATAAATATGTATAAAACAGTTTACCTAAAATTAAACATATATTATAACATTTAACATCCTCCCGTAATCAATATATTATATTGACTCAGGTGAACTGTAAATTTCAATTTTTTGAAATTGATATCTATATAATAGTGAAGTAATAGTATTTCGTTTATCATTTGTCGTAAAAATATCCATTCGCAGCAATGTATCTGAAATATCTACTTCTTGTTCTTCTAGCTTCTACGCTAGTTTTGGTAAGTTGTTCTATTTTATATCTAATTGATTATTAAAAGCATATTTATATGAGTAAATAAATATAAATTATACTTTTGAATTAGTTAAAGTAATTAGTAGTTTGAATAATAGTAAATTTAACAGATCGTTAAAAATAAGTCTTCAATATGATTAAAGTTATAACGCAATCATAACTCTTTTTCTTATTTAAGAATAGTAGTTTAATAATAGTTCAGTTTAATAGTTTAATAATAAACTATCTATAAACTGCTTGGTTTTATACAAAAAAAATCACATCACTTTAATTATAAAAAATATAGTATACATATAGATATACAGCCATAAGTAGGTTATATAAAAAAAATTAAAAGGATACAAACTGATTATAATCAGAAATGTTTATGAGAAGATAAATATGTAATTAGCAAAATAGTATTTTTTAAATTTAGTATTTATTCGAATTTAATTATTAGTATTTTAAAAATATAATAGTCGATTTACAAAGAAACAAAGATTGTGAATGAATTTATTATTATTTTAAAATTAAATTTGCATTGTAATTCAAGGATGGCAATAAGCTAATGATAAGCTTCTGTTCGGTTTGAATTCGCTTAACTGTTAGCCATTGTAAGCTAACTTTTAGACTTTGATTAATTATTAACGTAATTCAATAACTATTTGCTAATTTAAAAATAATGCTTACCTACATATTATATATATTACGAATTATATCATCGATTCAATTCGTACATAAAATCATCTTATTTTTATTTTAAATATATACATTTTTTTAGGCTAGTCCAGTGTCAAAAAAAGATGAAGATCAGAAAAAATCTTTAGTTGAGAAGAAAGACACAAAGGTAAATAAGAAAGCTATTTAGAAAATCAATTAATTTAATGCTATTTGAAAGTCTTATGCATAATTGATGTGTATTTTATAGGATGTTTCACAAGTTACCAAGATAGTCCCTAAAAATGACGATGACAAAAGCAAAAAAAGTAATGAGCTTACTAAAGATTCAGATAAACCTAAGAAATTAGGATTCATCGAAAAATTAAAGAAGCACTGGAAGAAAATGGAAAATGCTTTATCATTCCTGAAGGACAAAAGTGAAAAAGCATTAAAATCGCTCAAAAAAATTTGGTCGAAGGGTTTAGAACTTATTGAGAAAGCAGGAAAGTTGATGAAGAAGATTAAGGAGGGCGCTAAAAAAGGCGTTGACAAACTCAAAGGAATTTATGATGATTTGAAGAAAACTTACGCAGCAATGAAAGAAGCTGGAATAAATGCTTCTAAGGAATACAAAAAGATTGGTGAAGAAATAGATGGCATCGGAGCAGAAATCAAAAAAATTGCTTGATTTTAATTTGACTTGATTTATTTGTTTTTCAATGTTGTTATTACAAAATCAAAAAGCAAGAAAAAATTTATCATCCAAAATTAATTGTTCTCCTGCACAAATGTGTGCTGATTTACAAAGATTAAAAGTAGTAATAATTAATTTTAAAGAAAGTTGTACATAGACATTAAAATTTAGTTATTAAAAAAATTATATAAAAGTTAAGATTTTGTTTTTATTTTATAAAGTAGTATGTACATTTTCCATTTAGTAACAAACAAACAAAAATTCTCATTCCCTATAACAAAATAAAAGTTTTCCTCTCTAGATGTTCAATCGCTGAAATAAAGCTGTTGAGTAAAGGGTCAGTGAGCACACCAGTAGCTCTTCCGTCGAAACAGATCCCACCCAAAACCATAGCGTGAACTCGGTGCCTGCTCGCATTCCCGAGCTTCTTGCGCCCGTAACCGGGCGGTCACTCACGGTTACGGGCACATATAGTAGTCGTTCGAAGCTCTCGAGGAGAATGGGAGCGACATTGGCAGCTATTCGAGAAACTCTCGTAGTCTCGTCCCCGGCTCGAGGTTTCCCCTCGTCTTGATTCATGACAGAGGATATGCGGATCTTTTATCAGTATCAAGAGCTTAGGTGTAAGTTCAAAAGAGCGAAGCTGACTTTGATCCACAGAATAAATTTGTGTGTAAATAGACTCATGCGGAATTTTGTAAGATATACGAGCTTTACAAATGCCAGACGACTGCTTAAAAATACAAAGAATAGTTTTTCATTATTATAAAACGGATATTTATGTTATAAATATAATTATTATGATAATAAATCTACGTTTTATAAATACATAAATCTTAAAGATATTTTGAAATGCTCTAATTGTAATACACGCATAAACATCATTCTATAGAGACAACCTATATAAATTGATAGAAAAAATATTCACTAGACTTGTTGTAGCACGTTTTTTGCATAATTCATTTTGTATATTTTTCAAACGTCATAATGAAATTAAAGCCTTTTATCAAAACGAGTTAAATAATTGATTTTATTCGATTAGGACACGTCTCTCGTATTCCAGGTACCTAGATCACGAGTCACGTATATTTACAATCAAATGGTACCATTAATCAAACTGCGCCGCGCGCGTGTCCCTTTTTGCCCCAACAATTTATCCAGATAACATGTTAAATGCATCCATCTCGAATCAGCCCAACCGACGGGGTAAAGAATAAGTCGCTTTGCACAATTTAATCAGGGTGCGGATCGCCATCCGCTAAATCCTAATAAAACAATGCCGTCGCAATATAATCAAGTGCGCTGCGCACTAATCCGATTACGAGGATCTGCCGCACGCTCGCACGTACTCGCCGATTTCGAAACGATCTTTTCTCATCAGTGCCAATCGGCGATTACAGGCCCGTCGCCGTGCAATCGCCTCGATCGCTTTTAGCGAAACAACAAAACTGCCTCCTGGTATGTATTGACCCGGTATACAGTGACGCGATGCGCGTCCGAGCCAAGCTGCTACTTTATTAACCTGCGCCTGGTGTGGAGTACTGTGATGGGGAATTGATCGATCGACTATGAGATTATCGATTCGTTTACTTTCGATGGAGCAATGAGGATTTTGTTGTCAGGGTCGCTTGCGGGGGACAGAGAAGCAGATGCTTTCGCTGCTTGCTGGTGTACAGTAAACAATACATGCGGTAATGTCACTCTATTCTCGGGACAAACTTCTAGAGCTTACGAGAGAAGATTATCGTGAATTAATTGCAGGCGTTTAATCAAGTTTTATGATTTTAAGTATGAAGTCATTTAGGTGTGTTATTTATTAAGCTAATGTAGAAACATCGCACCAGTCACTGCAGATGAAATTTTATCGGTACTGGTGACAAATTTTATGAAAAACCAGTTATATACGCTGGTTTTTAAAAGTTAATTATATTGCAATCGATGTCGATATTATTAAAAACAAGTTGGACATAATCATCGAATATTCAATCTGTTAAATTTTTTAAAATAAATTATTTGTAATATGGAAATTATAAAAATTAAAATCCAAAGTCATCATTTGGACGTACATAACGCGCATTTTCGTAATCGAAAAGTAGTGCCATTTATAAGCAAATCATAAATTACCTGCTTGAAAACCATGACTAATCAATAGTAGAAATTCATATCATTAAAAAAAAATATCAACTAAGGATTAAAATAATTCTCAGTCAAACGATAATTACAAATGAATAATGGATAACATTAAAGTAAAAATAAAGTATTATTACCGCATAGTACGAAAATTCGCAGTACATTTTTCAAATGAAATAAATAGTGACATATGGTAATCTGTTCATTCAATAACAGTTATATTAGTTTTATTATTTTCCAGTTTTTTAACTTCTTAATTTATACATATGGCAAATTTATGATTTAGTATATAAAGTATCTAAAGGTTATTTTAAATTACCGCACCAAACTGCAATCGTATTGAATTTGTTTTGTTGCAATAATATCGATTTGACGAGATAATATAATTACTCTAAAATATTCATCCTTTGCGTATAATCTAATAGCAATTACTATTTTATGTTAAATTCTATAAGTGATCAGTAATTTTACTTAAAAGAGCTTGTAATTAGTTCCAATTAGTTTGATAATTGCGTGTCGGTTTTCATCCAACCACTATAAATGGAGACGAGTAAAAGCTTAAAAATTACCATGTATAATTAGAATAACTACTAGTGTAAACTGATATAAACAGTAATTAATAAAAAAATTTGGCATCTTAAATTTCAATGATTCAATAGGTTTACAAACTGCAAAATACCTAATTTTATTTTACTTTTATAATTTAAGAATAAAAATATCAATATTTCTAAAATTATTCAGATAATGTTTATTTTTAAAATAGATCAAATTCTTCAAAATCATTAATATTGATTGGCAAATCGAAATTCAACAAATCTAGTATAATCGACACAAACCGTCAAATTAAAGTCTTGACCTATATATGTGCAAACATGTATTATTGTTTGTTATCATAAATTAATTATATTTTATTTTGTAGTAATTCGACGGAGCAGCGGCGAAACGTGCCAAAGCTAACGATAAATAATCGAGCCTTATGATGAATTTCCTCCGTGGCCGGAGCAGCCTTGTGTCCACGTCCTGACGGGGTATCGTTTATACGATGTCGCGGCCACATAGTCATCAGCTGGGGGCAAGCAATTATTATCTCTAGGCTCCTTTGATCTCACTGAGGCACTCTCAATCATGGGTAGCGAGCCTGGAAGTTCCATGAAGCGTCATGTTCAAGTTTCCCCGCTCAGCGCCCGAAAGGCGTGAAGAGTCTTGCAAGTAGAAGGAAAAGGCGTGAAAGCTTGTGACGACAAAGGGCTTACAGTATTGTATGGTCGAACGCTCTTCGAGGCGCTTTACTTCAAAATACATCATTGTGTAAGATTTAACTTCCATTTATAACAATATTAAAAGTTCTAGGTCTGAGGCAATGGACTTGTATTTATTCTCTGTGAACTACTTGTGATCTATTTTGCTGAGTCTCATCCTCTACACCTGATATCACTATCTTATTGTTGTGTAATGCGAAAGTGAAACTTGAGTGTATACATAAAAATATCGACAATCTATTCAGTATTGTAGAATTTTTTATCAATCTTGTCGCTTAGAAACTGAAAAACAGCTATGTTGTTATCCGATACTCCAGAAATTTCGTAAAGAGTTGTGAATGTTAAGTTGAACATGCCTATAAACAAAAATCCGACATGACGGTTTCGTCATGGATTGACACACGCCCCATAAGCTATTCAATACGTCAATCAATGCGTCAGTCTAAAACTTATACAGTCGATAATAATATTGCTAATAAACAATTTTTATTTCAAAGTATTTTTATTTTCTTTTAGATTTCTAACTAAAATGAAAATTTATTTATTGCTTTGTTAATAATTTATAAAAGTGCTAAACATGTTGAGTCTAGCTCTTTTCAAGGTAATCTGTTAATCTGTGCCAATACACTGCATGTACTAAATTGATACTAAGTTATATTTTAACGCATCACACTAAGAAGCTATACGTTAAATTTTGCTACAATTTACAGTATGGAGACTTTTAGAATATTTTGTAAGAATCATTTAAGAAATTATGGTAAATTACTGTTATAATAATTTATAAATCTATAATAAAATGTGTAAAATCTATGCTGCTGAATGTAGTTAAAAAATGATATTAATGCGGACAGTATATCTATATTACTACTCGCCTGACCATATTCGATGTGGTTCTACTAATCGCTTGATGATCCACAGATATTATCCACCTTATATGAGTTATTTTATAACATTTCAATTTTCCAAGAAATGGGTAGCAAATACTTAAATGTACCCTTTAGTATAATAGAGAAATTACGATAAAAATACTAATTTTAAACTTTCATCTTCCTTCGATTTAATTCTTAATATTTTATTCAAATATATCTCGATAAAAATTTACGCGTACATCAATAACAATTTCTGGCAAATAATAAGGATACGCTGATTTGACGAAAATCTGTGTACTTAACCCAAACGCTGCCGTGGCAAAAATCAATGTGGAAAAAGCATTTGCTTTTACAACTTCTATCGGCATAACCCCGTATGAACATGGTACTACCCCATAACATGAAGATCCCGCTGGAATTGTCAAAAATAAAAATGAATCGTAAGGGTCGTGGACTATTACGATTTCCCGAAGCGACCTAAGAGGACTTAAAAATCCAAGGCGGATGCCTTTTAAAGCACAAAGGCGGATCGATCGGCGCAGGAGCGGCGCACTTGCCGCGCGGCCCCTAAAATCATCCATCCAATCTTGTCCGATCCGCGCCCCAGCGCTATTGCGCCCGATCGGTAAAATAAAAAAAAAAAGGGGGGGGCGTGCGGGAGGGATCCTAGAGCCCTAGCTCGAGATACGGCTTGCGCAACGCCCACATTAATATCGGACGGCCCGCGCAAGAGAGTTGGGCAGGGCGATATTATATAGCTCTTCCGAGGAGGTCTATACCGTTTCGGCGAATGCATGCGACCACGGAGCTTTCGATCGCCGCCGGGCTCGCCTCCACTGCGCTTAGATAAGTTTCTGCGAATTATCACTAGGTCGAAATTATACGTGGCCGCGATAATTCATATTAGTTTTTATCATCGATTACTCTGGCATTTTGTCTAAGTGAGCGAGGTTGGCGTGGGGTAAAACTTAGTTGCATGTTAGTGCCGCACAGTGCCTATAGCTGCTTGATTAAATCCTTATTAGCGCAATACTTACTTTCACCGTCTCGAGTAAAATAAAATATTAGTTGCTTTATAATCTATACGTAATTAGCATGTTATTGACTATTCGCATTTTTTCCTCAGAGGTGTATTATTAAAGACTACCTTTGTGAAAAATTGAAATTTGCTTTGATATAACGTACTTAATAGGAAGTTGTTTTTAAAGCAGCTGACTACACATATTTACATTATATCCCGTAAAAAAATTACCGATTAAATCACACATAATAGAGACCACATTATGGAAAGAAGTTTTTTTTAATTTGAATAGAATACATTAATAACAAAGTATACAACTGTGCAAACAAATTTAAATTCACAAACAAACGTTTACAAATAAACTCAAATTAAATTAAGAAGCAATTAATAAATCGGAAAAAAACTCTAAAAACTGACGTGCACGAGCCAATTCGTTCGCACCGCTGTCTGTCTTCGACGCTCGCAAAAAGTTATTGGTATCCTTTCTATATCGGATAGCAAGTCCTGGTCTCTCCAAATAAAAAAAGAACTGGCTATCTGTAGTTTAATAAAAGTTTTCACACTAATATAGTAATTTTATTGAAAATAAGGGGGAAACATTACGAAAGGCACAAGTCTGTTATATAGTAATTTATATGGTTCAGCACGTGTGCCCCAGCTTACTATCTGACACAGTAAATATTCGTAACAAACTTTTCTAAGTACAATAATAAATTTTATAATAAAAAAAGATACGTTGTTCGAGAGCGATGGACGGATTATATAACGCCTTATTTGCATAACTTGCAGGCAGGCATAAATTAAAAAATTTTAAGTAATAATTATTTATGGATAAACACAAGCCGTGCTTCAGGACGCGGCACGCATGACCGATATATTATCTCGAGCCGGCGTTAATACACCGTCGGTCGCGTAAACGGAGTTTCGCGTTGCACGCGAGGAGCTGCCCGCAGTCTTCACGCACTATGGCCGCCTTTGCCCCCCACTCCGCTGCCCGAAAATAAGACTCTCTTCGCAATTATCGGCTGCCCCGGCGGTAAAATAAATATCCCTGTCCGTTAAACTGCACTCGCCTTAGCAAATCTTGTCTTAATCCCTACGCGGCATTATCATGAGGCATTAAAGCTGCCGGGGACATTTCGGTACGAGCTCTTCCCCGGCAAATAAAACCTTTATTCCCCGGCGCGCTCTTACGTACGAGCTTGTTAACGGCACGGGCTAAGATAAGCCCTATTGATCTGGCGCTAGCAATCGGACGCAATAAAATATCGGAATATCGCTCGATTTACGCGCGGAAAACATTCTCGATTCAATTAAACATTCTCTTCGATTATTCGAAACAATTGAACTGTTTAACATTTTCCGAGTTTCAATTAATTCAAATATAACTCCAATTATCTTGTATATATTACGGAACTTTGGATTTTACTTTGCCATGTCGAATTATCGGATTTAACGATAAAGTGCTAAGTATTCTTCAGGCCAAGCCGATCGCAAATTAAACTCTATCATTGACCCTGAATTACTTTAGTCTACATTACGAAATTATACTTAGCAAGTTCAATGCTCTCATTTATGTAAAACACGTTGCGCCGATGCAAGATTATTTTCAGATAACATCGCTATAGATGGGTTTAGTGTACATCATTTCCGAAGTCAGTTTGATTTTATATACCCTCTCAACTTTTCGTCTAAAATATCACTTTAAATGCGAACTTTTAGAAACATCGTGAATATTAATTTTCTTCAAATAAAATAGATACTTACTGTGAATGTAAAACTATTTTTTGTTTCTATAACAAATAAAAAACAAAATATCATTCTATCTTTAGAGGAGATTACCTTTACAGTTCAAGGTTCTTTATTGAATACAATAAGCTTAATTAGTATTTATATAGAGAGATAGGGTCAATATTTTGATCACCCATTGCCTTTTTATTATAACTACTAGTAGTTACTTCAAACTCTCATTGAAACTAAATTCGAAAAACTAATCAGAATATAAGGTTCCACATTGATACAAGACAAATTTCCAAATAAAAGTATAGTTGAGTATAATAGTTCTATTATAGCATTATAAAATATTAAAGCACTTTGTCATTTTCACTATTTGTCAGATTTTCGAGAAAAGCTAAAAAAATCGAAGTATCCAATTTTACTAATCATTTGAAATTCAATGCCTTAGACAAATTGCTAATATCTATTGCTCGTAATCGAGATTCATTATATAATTCTTCAATAGTAAAGGGTTTTTAAATAAGCATCTTAATGCAATTTTGTCTTAAAATTATTTTTAAATTGATTTAACATATTTAAATATATTAACTAAAAAAACTTATTTAATTCATCATTGTTATAACTTTTAGGAGTATCTCAATATTTGTGAAGTATTTTTTACCAAATATAAAGTAAGTCCCAAACATGATTTGATTTTGCTATATGGTATTAGTCCTGACCTCTCGTTAAGAAAAGTGGAACTAGCTAATGCTTGTGTCGTGCATTGTTTTGTAAACACATTTTGGAGAAAATGATAGATTTATTATGAAATTAATTAATATTTTAAATCTTGGAGAGTTTCCATCATCATAATACATAAATATTACCGCTTGATTCAAACGTATAATAATAAATAAAGACTGATAAAGTGATTTGAATGCTATAATTTTCATCATTTAAACACTTTCAAATGTTTAAAACTGTATTTGTAGATAAACAGAACATATTATTAGGAACTATCTCAATATGGAGGTATTCAAAGCGTGAATATTTATTTTAAACATTAATGATATTGATAAAGTTTTGGCTCATAGTTAAAATGCATTAGTTGCACTTTAATGAAACTAATGATATTTATTTTTGCGGTATGTCTTCCATAGTAATTTAATAGACTTCTTATAAATTTACCTTCGAATATTATCAAAGTAAATAATACTATTTATGTAAATATTACTTTTATAAACAATATGAAAAATCTCGACATTCAAATATCACGGGCTATGATAATATACCCATATATGTTGACTCTGACCCCCCGTCAGATCCCAACGCAATTTATCGTGACATCATCGAAAGCCAATCATATTTCTTGATCCATCACCATCCACATAACCAATTATATAATTTAATTTATTTATTTTCGTCGTGGATTTTTTACTATTCTTCAAATTTCATTATATGGAAACTATTCTAGATCACATTCAACAGTATTTTTAGATAATATTTATAATTTATCCAATTCTCGTAGATAAAAAATTTCGATTTAAGGTAACTCTGTGCAGCGTGATGGGATTATAGCTCAATCAAATCACTTCAATCAACTTCTAGAATTCATGTGATAGGGAAAAGTTATTTTCCCTTCCATTTAGAATGATTTATAATAAATTTTCGAATCTTCCTAGAATCAATAAAAATAGTCGCGCGTTTTGAATGCATCTTTAGAAACTGTAGATGATAAAAATTCCAGTTTAGCCGCATAAGCAGCACACCGTGATATTTTGCATTGCGCTTGCCCTCCATCGTAAAAAGAGGGAGTACGCGATAAGAAAGTCGTGGCACCGGTAACTGACGTAATCACCATCGGCGTGACGCGCATGCACGCATGTCGCAGAAATCGCCTCGCCTTGCAACGATCATCGGCGGTCGCGACCTTTTCCGAGTTCATTCGGTCGCCCTGAGGGGGTATAGAAGAGAGGCGACGATGTTGCGGCCTCCTACTCCGGGCATCTCTAAGTCCCTTGCGCAATGGCTATCGCGAAAGTTCCACAAGAGGGATGTGCCCCTATAAAAGACGAAAAGCGCGAGGTCGCGATGAGCTGTGAGCCACGAGCAAGCTTGCGAGCACTGGCCGACGCTTTACACAGGATTTTTCTATAGGTGCCAGATAACATTTATTTCTATACTCTTCTCATTCTTATTAGCACCCAATCAATTAACTTTTGACATTTAAATTAATCTCTTCTCAACTCATGGTTTAACCTATATTATCTTTTCAGTTAAACAACACAAACATGCATTCCTCCTATACGATCCTAGTGGGCGCCTGCCTCCTAATCCACTGTGCTGAAAGTCTGTCGCCTGCAAGAAGACCATCCCCAAAAGTCTCCATAGTCCCAACAAATCAGGAAGGTAGTGACATACTGACCCAGGTATCGGAAGTGAATCCTGACGGAAGCTTTTACACCAAGTATGAGACGGCCGACGGAACAAAATTCGAGGAACAGGGCCAGCCCAAGGCTGTGGGCAACGAGCAGGCCGAGCAGGTCCAGGGCTCGTCCAGCTGGATAAGCAAGGAAGGCGTGCCCATCAGCATCACCTGGCAGGCCGACGAGAATGGCGCCGTCTTCCAGGGCGACCATCTACCTACGCCTCCACCTACCCCCGAGATCCCACCTCTAATTCAGCGCGCCCTCGAGTGGATCGCCGCCAACCCCTCCAAGGAGTACCAGGAGGAGTCCGGTCAGACCCCGAGCTTGGGTCGCGGGAAGCGCGCCATCAGGCCGTCCTCGTTTTAGAACACGGCGCGAGTAACCAGTTGCTGTGATCTCTACCAATTCAACAATGGAAGACAGTCCGGCTTGACCGAGAGGTTACTTCTGCCGTGGCGCTGTCATGATTTCCATTGTGATTACTGTAGATATGTGTGTGATCTGTATCAAAACGATACAAATAAATGATACATTTTTCATATAAATGGACTTTGATTTATCCTAAAAATACACAATTGGTTAAGATTGGTGAATCTTTTATTACTAATTATATTTTAATTTTAATTAATTAATTGTTTTTATATAAAATTCGGTAGGTTAGAATCAAAGCCCTAACTTAATGGTGACATAATTTAAATATGCATGCAAAGGCCATAAAGAATAATATGCAATCAAAAGAATGTAAATGAAGCTTTGTTCGCTGTATGCGTAGGTAAAGGTTAATTACCTTAGAATAAGGATGCACTTCATTTTCAATTCATCACCATACTAATACTTTCAAATTAAATAGAATTTCTTAGAATGAAATTAACTTGATGCACTACTGAATTACATTTATGCCCTCATAAAACTGTTATTTTTAAATAACAGTTTAAAAAACACTTTATTCAAAAAATGTACCTATACTGCGTCAGGGATGAAATCGTTATCACTTTATAGATATTGTCTTCTTGCACTTGTGAGAATTCGCACTTTCCGCTCCAAGCTCAAGGACGCGTTTCCAGTACCAAGTGATGAAATAAGCCTTCTATCGTGCATTCTTCAGGTTGTCTATGAGAACATGTTTTGAGAGTGTTGAAAAAGAAAGTAAAAGTAGAAAGATCAAAATGCCGATTGAAATCTATCTGACGTTGGAATCTTCATACGCTTCATTTATTACAAGCCATTGTAATCTCTTAAATAACTTATATTGAGAAAAAACCCATAAACATACACTTGTGGTATTATTAGCTTTGCTATCATAATTCTTCTTTTAATTAGTTCTAGGTTTGAATTTGATTCATGGGCGTGTAATTGAACAATAGATTATTAATGCTTTATTGTTTTAACCCTTTGATCAAGTAATTATAGTGATAAAATTTTTGTAACGCCAATCTTCTTGTAGATATACAAATTATCATATTATTTATTATCATATCAATTTATTTCATATTTTGAAACTAAATTTTATTATTAGTTGTGAACTACTAATTATATATACTACACCTATTACTTACATATAGCGATATGCTTATACAAAATAGTTATATTTTTTGCGTTGTTTTTTACAGCCATTAAATATGACATAATTATAGACAAATAAAAATATTTCTGGGTGATAAACCATCTAAAGATACAAAATACATATAACCAATAAATAATAAAAAATTAAAAATTATTTTTTTATTCATTTTCATTTCTTTTTCCTTTCATTTTAGGTTAGTATATCATTTTTTATTTGTTATTGATAAACCACTACACTCTTTAAATATAAAAAAAATGTTGCTAATACAGTTTATCTATTAATAATTAATAAAGCTACTGAATATCCATTTAATGATAGATTCATACATTTAAATATAAAAATTAATAAATTTATAATATATTACAGAACTTGCCTTCTTTAGTTTAATATTATATAACATTAAAGTTTTTAATAAAATGATTCAAAATTTTTTCTTATAAAAATTGTAATTCTTTAATTAAATCAATTTTTATCTCACTTATTGTCTGTAAGAGTTAGTTTAAAGATCTTTAGTAAATTTTTAACGAGAAATTTCTATGTTTATTTGATCTGTATTTAAATTTTAATTAATTCCATTGATAAACATTTAATAATTAATTCTTAAGAAATTTGACTTATTATTATATTCGATGTAAATATGAATAAATAATGTATATTAAATAACATTAGCGTTTTAAATAATCAATGTATACATCAAAATATAAATAAGCTTGAACGTATTATAATTCCATAGCTTGCTTAAAATTTCACCCTTATTTGAAGTACGATAGAGTTTTGATTTCATTAGTATTACTCAAGAACAAACATTAATAATACTTAAAAATGCGAATAATAATACTAACTTTATTTAATTTAAAATATGAGATGATAATGCTTCTAATAATTTAAACGATTGTGTTCTTATAAAAATAATTTTATTCAAGTAACGCAATAAACCGTTTATTTTAGGCTATGAATTTAATACAAAACCATGAGGATTAACTTTATTAGACCAAAGTTCAAACACATTATTGTATGCATATACGTTTGCAAATGAAGCAAAGAAGTACTAAAGAGTATGTTTACTTTTCATTTTTATAAATTAATCATTAAAAAAAATTTTATAAATAAACTGACAAATTTAATTGTGTTTTTATTTACTTAAATTTATAGTCGAAGTAAAGTTATTCAGTCATATGAAATTTGCAGTCAAAGCAATAAGTAAAGTATTTCATTGTCAATAGCCTTCACTACCTGAGTCAACATGTACAATATAAAAATTGTTTAATACTGAAGTCTTTAAAAGTACTTCTTAATATATTCTATATTTTAATACTCATTTTTTCTAGTTTCCATCTATAAATAAATCATCGCTCTGCTGGAGGGAATGCGAATGTTGTTACAATGAAAATTTTTACGTGTAGTCACGTGAACCGTGCATACAGGAGTTGCGAAGTCGTTTACCACGCATCTCAAGTAAAATATATGCATCTTTAATGTCGGGATGTTTCCATCGGTCGATTACCAAAGTTTCAAGACTCATTAAGAATATTTTAACGCGATCGCACGCCGCGACTACTTGAATGCACGCGGCGATTTGCGCAATGTGGAACATAAACTACAAATTATGCGATAACTTGTTTCTTAGCTAAATGCCCTGTTAATATTATTACTGTTATTGTAATCATTATTATTATTATCATTACATTATGTGGAATATAATATTTATAAAGTATTCCAGAGAGGAATAATATTTTAAACGAATGTATACTTTGGTAAATATTCCCCTAGAGCAAAATCGTTAAATCGTTCGGCCACAAGCAATTTGCATTTCGGCTAAGTAATTAATTCACAAACGCAATTCTATTCCAAATTATACGTGTTGATTAAAGGCACATCAGTGCAAGCGTAGCCGTAGCAGACAAAGCCATTACACAGTGGGCGGTGCTCAAAGAAAGTGAACAACGAGCGAGTGCACCTATCCCGCGGCGATAGTGCATAATTAAATTCACTTCGGCATCTGCAGTATTAAACAACAAGCATTCTTGGACGACAGGCAGGGCTATAGGCAGCGCTTCATGGTAACGGAGGCGCGACTCGCCTCCCTACCGTCTGAGGATAACTCTCTCGGCGAAGAAGCCGAGTCTGCGTCGGCACTGCAGGTTGCTTCGCGCCGGGAGCGAGATGCCCTTTCGCCGAGGCGGCCCCCAAACACCCGTAAGCCGAGCGGGGCTTTCGGCGCTCCTTGACTATATCCCCAAGATTGCAGGATATACGCGGCAAGTGGCGTTGCGCGACACAGCTCGTTAGTCAGCGAAAAATCCGAGCCGGTCGAATCGCTGATCGAGCGGGACGGGCTACCTCGCGGTCCCCCGATTACGAAGGGACAGCGGCTTGGCCGGAGTCATGGCTGCCGGCCGCGAGCCCTGCCGGGAGATATCGGCGCGGTTAATCCGAAAGCGCCTTACCGCGTTTCGGCACGAGTCCGCCCTAGGAATTATCTTCGGAATGAACGGGGGGGAATTTGAGAATAAATTTTGCAAGAGCCCCGGGAATTCCGGCGTCGTTGAAACGCGCCCGCGAGACTAGTGGCCCGATCCCCGGGGCTCGCTCCCGGCCGCCCGGCCAAGGAAATCACGCTCCTCCATTCGGCCTTTTATCCCGGGGAGACGTAACGCCCTCTTACTCCCGACAATTAACCCGGGGGATCCCGCGACCGCGTGAGCGGCCCCTCGGCGCGGCCCGCCCGGGAGACACGGGCCCGTCCCGTTTTTCCGGGCTTCAAAGGGCGCGCGGCTTCATTTGGAGGATCCTCGAGGCGCGAGCGCAATGCGCGGGGCCAAATTGCTTTCGTGCGGAAAACGTAATAATAATAAAAGACTCCCGTGGGGGGTTCCGTTTCGGAATTTCGACTTAACGAGAGTCGTGAGCGCGGCCGGGGAGGCGGGGCCACCGCCCGCTTTACGGCCCCTTTTTACGCCTGACCCGGGAGAGAAAAGGCGCACCGAAAGGAAGTGTAAGCGAGGCGAAAATTAATGGCGTTTGAGTAAAGTAGTTGATGACACTTGAGGGAGACGAAGGAGAATTCAATTTCGACGAACGAGGAGCCGGAGCTGCACGCATGCAGCCCGCGCATGCCAGGATCGCGTGAGCCTTGCACTCCCGGCTCAGACTCGAGGGCGATTCCAAGTTTGATCGGCCTCCGATGGAAATTCAATTGATGTATAAGTGGACCCACAGCCTTGATCCAGTGCACTACTACTCTCGCTTTTCCCCATCTCGCGGCGCGCGCCCAAAGCATTTTTGAAAGCACGCCCACCTATCACTTTCCATTTTATTAGGACCCTCGATTTATTCGCTTTTTACAGATGTTACGTAAATAAAACAAATCTCTGCGCTAAAACTTCTATTATCGTTCGTACTATGTTTTATACAAATTACTGCATCAAAATTATGTATTCTATTACGTACTGATTCTGTTTAGTTGTGATAAAATTTTATTTTAAATGTTTAATTTATCCGAAAACGAATTAAAACTGAATCATAAATATCTGTCTTTCTACACACATTCAGTAGCACAAAGAAAAAATTGATCGAATAATAAAACTTTAAAAAACTTACAAGAAATCTTCATCGAATAAAATATTTATGAATTTCATGATATCTTTTTAATCAAAAACCTTTTTCAATTGAACGGTAACGCTTAAATCATTGCTAAAGGATATAATACAACCCATGTAAAAAGATTTCTTATTCAAATCATCAGCTTAGCAATGTAACTATCTTCCTCACTTTTTATGCCCTACATAGAAGCCAGCATTTTGCTTGATATTAACTTTTGCATCAGAATACAATTGTAAAAAGACTGTTGAAATAATTTTCGCAATTTTGACGAAATTTAAAAGCTCAATACTATTTTTGTTTACTCGTCACAATTAGTCTGTTCATTATAGTTTTTCTCAAGACTCTTAAGGTGAAATAGAAATACAAATTTAAGTAAACCTCGATCAACATATATGTAACTTATTAGTATCCTAGCCTTCACTATTAAATGTTTAATAGTATCGACACCTCTTAGGAAGACTAGCACAACTGGTCGATAACCCAATATACGGGAGTCCGACAAATTGTACTAGTTCTCATAAGAGATCGCAAAATAACCTTGCTTGCAAAAAAAGTTATGCAAAAATGTTAAATAACTATTAGAGTTATTAAATTATAAATATCATTTTTTCAGTATCCATACATTATGCATTTAAGCAATTTAGGTGAAGTCACTTGGCTTAATGTAATTTAATTAAATTGATAATTTAAATTAGAATTTTGGTTTAGTAAAAAGACAATGAGTGTGTAGACCAGTAGACTAACATACGTAACGAAATAGATGCCAGAACGTCCTAGTGACAAGCCTAAAGTATATAGTACAAGAATAACAGAATTGATAATGGTTGTAGTTAAGTCCAGCTAAATATAACACTATACGACTTAATACAAAATATTAAATTTATATTTTAAGGATTAATCTTGTGTAATATAGCATTTATTTAAATAATCTACAATATTTAAATAATATTTAAAAATATATTTAAAAATTTAAACTACGTTGCATTTGTATACATATATTTTGTGTCCATGTAGATACAATATATATAGATATTGTTTTTCGTGAGTTATTGACAATAAATCGTCACAATAGGGCCGGGTTTATGCCATTTTTTTCAGGATATATAAGCGAGTTTATTAAAAACTGGATTATAACTCCCGAAAAAACTGGTGAAAATTTCTACCCATCAAAGTTTCTTTTATGTAAAATTTATATTCATAGAAACAATCGATCTGAAAACTATGACACCTATAATACCCAAATTAACACTACGAGAATAATTGGAACAGAAGCAACAGATAATATTATGCCATCATTTTCTAGCTTATGCTGTAATTTATGGATGATTAATGTGTGCAGTTGTACATAACAAACCGCTACCTAATTTTATAGAGAGATAGCATTTAAGTTATACACAGTGTGCTGTTGCATCAGCTAGTATCCATTTCATTGTATATTAGGAATTAGATTTTTTTTTAATTTATAATTTATGATTTTAATATATAATTGGTATGTTTAGATACAAAAAATTGTGAAATTAAAGTTGATTTGGACATAAATCTTCCTAATGTCCTGAAGTACCATTACTACAATAAAAACTACTTTTAGAATTAATCCTCAAAAAATCAAGTGCAAAAAATGTTAAGACTATTGTATCATACATTGCAATCCACAATTCCTTTTAACTATTTATCAGTGGCTTAAAATTCAGTTAAAGTAAACACAATTAACTCAAAATAATTTCTGAATTCTAGGCAAATCGACTGACCAGTGCGATATTTTGTATTGACCTCATAACAAAAAGAAAATACAACAAGAAGTCCTATAGCAACTGACGTAATTTGTTCATCTCGAGTATTAGCTTGAGATCTGCGAGCCGTGCAACGATCACCGATCACTGTAGCCTTTTCCGAGTTCGTTCGAATCCCCTGAGGGGCATAGAAGGGAGACGATGCTGCTGCGGTCTTCTCCTACTCCGACACTTCTTTCTAACGCAATTCTTATGCGAACGCAAATTTAACGCCATGGGCGTTTCACGGACGCTTACACAACGACAGTCAGTAATATAAAAGGCGAAAAGCGCGTACCCGTGACAAGTTGTAATCCGCAAGCGACAGACGACTCTTTACGCGAGATTCTGCAGGTACGTACAATCCGTACTGCTGAAAAAGGAATTTCTCTGTCTCCATTCCGATACTATTTGTACTGTTAATGGGTTTTACTATTAACACTGTTTAAAGACTCGTTGTAATATTTTTTCGAATTACATTTCTTACTACACTACTTGCATATTTCTAATTTTGATCTTTGTGAACTTGTATAATTATTAAATTACATTTATGTGAAATTTATTCTATATTTATTTTTTAGACGGTTAACAAACATGTATTCTTTTGTGATCATGGTGAGCGCTTGCCTCCTGGTGCAATCTACCGAGGGTACATCAGATCCAAGGAATACTTTGCGGAGCCGACTCACGGTTCCAACAAACCAGGAAGGTAGTGACATACTGACCCAGGTATCGGAAGTGAATCCTGACGGAAGCTTTTACACCAAGTATGAGACGGCCGACGGAACAAAATTCGAGGAACAGGGCCAGCCCAAGGCTGTGGGCAACGAGCAGGCCGAGCAGGTCCAGGGCTCGGCTAGCTGGATAAGCAAGGAAGGCGTGCCCATCAGCATCACCTGGCAGGCCGACGAGAATGGCGCCGTCTTCCAGGGCGACCATCTACCTACGCCTCCACCTACCCCCGAGATCCCGCCGCTAATTCAGCGTGCCCTTGACTGGATCGCCGCCAACCCCTCCAAGGAGTACCAGGAGGAGTCCCGGAGCTTGGGTCGCGGGAAGCGCGCCATCAGGCCATCCTCGTTTTAGAACACGGCGCGAGAAACCAATTGCTGTGATCAGTGCCAATTTAACATCAAGAGGCAGTTCGACTTGTTACCTAAACAATCGCCTGAGCTCTAATAATTACTCCTAGGAGATTCTCTCCTTTGTGCCATTGTGCTCTTACGAGTTTCACTTTATACGTATTATCTACACGAAAATAATGCAAATAAATAATATACTTTTTTTCTTATAATTCGCAAATTTTCGTTTTACCTATACATCAATCTTTCGCTAGAATAAATAATGTTTTATACATCTTGCATATTCTTTGTTAGTTTCAGTTGTAATTCTTATAAGGAAACATTTCTCAACATTGTTTAATGCAACAAATTATACATAGACTAATAATGACGTGAAAAATTGTTGAAAATTCTTACAATGATATAATCTGGATGTATTACAACATTTATAAACAATATTTTTATATTAAAAATCAATATTTAAATACTGAATATGAATTATACTGAAAAAAACAATCATTGTCTCATAAATCATTTTTGCTTCCTATTAACATTTAAATCACCGAAAATATTTAATTAACTTCAAAAGCAAAAACTTAATTTGATTCCAAAAGAATTTTTAAAAAAATTATTTTTTGATTTCTTTTTAAATAATTGAGATATTGTTTTACTTTCAATGAAACAATTTGATGTTCAAATTTATTAAAATGAAATTAATATATCGAATTATTTCAAAAATATTAAACATGGTTTTGCTACAATATTTTACAAGATTTGATTTTAATTTTCTCTATATTTATTTAATATACTTGTAAACAATATTTGGAAAATGATAAATTTTATCTATATTTCTAAAGATTTTTTTCTTACAATCATAAAAGATATATTATTATTATACTTATGAGAAATGGTATACTTGGTATATAAATAAATTCGAAAGAAACTGTTTACCTTTTACTTGCGTGAAATGACTGCTAAATCGCAGCAAGTGAGGAGTTATGAAAATGAATGTGCTACAGGATTTTATCTTTAGTAACCACTTTTATCTAAGAAATAGCTGATTATATATATCATCTGTGTGCCATACCTATTTCATACATTCGGTCGTCGACCATCACCGTAACGATTGATATTTTATTTATAAAAAATATTATAAAAATTTTTATAAAATATATTTGAAATTTTTCTTCATGATTATTAAATATTATAATAAATTGTAATAAACTTACAAAGAACTTTAATACGAAGTGAAATATAAACCTGGCTTAATATTTAAATTCAGTACAATGAACGCAATGCTATGGTCGAGTTTACATTTGATATGCATACGAACGCTTAGCATGATTATTTATAAATTTACAAAACGAATCTAATATTCTACGTTTACGTCAACGTAAAAAATCTAGGCGGATGGCATGAGAGATAAAAGATTGTAGAGCGCAAACTTGGAAAATTTATTTTTCGGTCGGAAAAGATAAACAGAGGTGGTGAACCGAGCAGAAATAAATTCTCGTGTCCTCTGGATTAGCTCAAACTCAAACGATTTTTCTAAGCACCCGCATATTAATTGTATGCTATAGAGTAAGGCTTAGGCGAGAATGCACTAGCACCTATTGCTCTAGTATAGCCGCAGTAGTGTCATTATTTAACATATGAAATATAAAATATATGTGCTTTAATTGTCTTCGATTGACAGCTTTGTATCTTGAAAGATCCTGTAAATAATATGATAGACTGTCATGTAACTAATATACAAATCATGTAAATAATATGATAGACTGCCTTTACTAATTTATAAGGCAAATTGAATTAAGAAATATATAATAAAATATGATGATTCCTTAACATATATCTATGTATTAGTGATAAAATGATCATTGCACAAATTCGCAACTTTCGTACCCAACGAATAATTTTAATTAATATATTTACACGACCGACATGTGTATATGCGTATATACACACAAGTGCTGATGTAAGTGGTGACAGATAACATGCACTGTATTATTAAACGCAGAATTAAACGACACTCAAGCGATCGTCACGCTTATATATGTGTATAAATTTCCTGCTGTCGCGACTTTTATAGTTTGCAATGAATATCTCATTTAAATATTGGCAAATGCTGTCGCAATTACTCTCGCGTCTCAAAACTTGGCGATTTACAACGCAACACACATGGGAAATTCAACGTAATGGCGCCTCCTGTGCAACTCCCGTATTTTACACTCTTTTTCGAATTTCTCCAGGTCGTAAATTCTTTAACGATTGTACACACTTCGCGCGCGCGTGCGTTCTAAATTCTTTTATTGCAACTTGGACTAGGTTTATATAGGAGCAGTTTGTTGGATGGGATTTCACCCCGAACATGACTGAAGGTGCGCTTGATTACCCGGTGATCGGGTATGGCGAAGATTATATTACTCCTATGGGCTGGCATACAATTTGAACCGGGGGCGAGCTTCTGGATCGTTAAACTGTGGTGAGGCACTCGAACAAGCACCTCATTAATAAAGCTATTCAATTATAGACCCAGTGCATCGATGGATTGGTGGTCCGAGGGAGGCTGTGCACCACGCATGCATCAACTATAGGTGTCGATATTACATGCTGAAAATATCTACTTGTAAATCAGCATGTTAATGATGCACGAGGACTTGTTGGCAACCCAAAATTTTTGTCCGCAATATTATTGAATACAGATGAAACGATTTTAAACACTGTACGTATGTACGTAAAAATTCTACATTCCATAAATCGAGATGTTAATAATTATTCCATACGTGTATGTTTAATAGGAAAAATGATTGATAGTAAACCCATCTAATATTGGATATTAGAACCACAAAAATGTAAATTCAGATCAATAGCTTGCAGCGATGTTGCGTGTTTTTGTATAAGACGAATTATTATAACATTGACAGTATGACATACATTCATTTTTAGGACATTAGCCTGTAATTACTTTTCAGCTTTTTTCAATTTTTTTGAAATTTCATCCAAATTTGCGTACTAGTGGAAATAAAACAAAATAGAAAATTGAGCATGTATTTGTACAATATTATAACGAATAAGCATCTAGAATACATATTTGAAAAGTCGCAATAATCACATATTTCGAGATCTCAAAGGGATTTTATTAAAATGTCGAAATAAAAGAATCTGGAAACGTCTTAAGTTCTGTCATCTCAGAGATATACCTTTTTTGATCTGTATATCAAGGTAGGTCTTTTACGCGGAGACCTGCACTTCTTTTGCTCTACTTTGTACGTATTGAATAAATAGTAATATGTACAACTGATGAAGAAGGCAGGTACTAATAACTTTACAGCCGTTTTTAAATTCGAGTGCTCTCAAGGTTTGTAACTTCTATAATCTGCAAATTTAATAAATTCAAATAGTCAAGTGGAAATTCTCGAGAAACTGATTTCTCCTTAAAAACTTACGCCGAGTGAACTTCTACCGAATCCGAAGAGGAAAAGAAATCTCAATTCATAGTAGCTCCCCGATTCCTGGCGCGAGCCCTATAAAACTTGCAACAAAATCCCGAAAACAATGCCAGGCCGCGAACAAAGAGGCGCGCGAAGCCGGGCCGAGAGCTAATAAAACGAATGGAAAAAGTCGAGTGGAACGGCTTTCCCGAGTCCCGCGGCAGGTCGGCCAGCCGGGCTAATTGATCGGCGGGGAGTCCGGCCCCCCCGTCGCCCTTGGGCCCTTGTCCGCGGACCGCGGAAGCCGGGGGCCGCCTACGCGCTCGCCGCGCGCTAAGTTATGTATCTGGGCGGCCGGCCGACCTTGGGCTCGCGCGCTCCGGCCAATTTCGCTCCGGGGACGCGCCGGCGTTGGGTTAAATCACTTGCCGCGCAAATCGGCTAATGGGCGCCGCGTGAGCCCGCGGCAAAGCTATATATGGGCGGCGCGCGCCGCGGCCCCGGCCCAGAAGACAGAGGAGCCGCGCAGCCGCCGCACCGCACGCCCATGATCGTCGTCCTCGTGCCCTTCTTCTTGGGTCGGTAGAGCGCCGGGTCCGCGGGTGGCGCGCGACCCCCGCCCAACCCCCCGCCCGCGCCCACTTCCGCGGAGGAGGCCCTCGGTGCGCGCGCTGCCAAAGAGAGGATCCACGTCATAAAGGCCTTTTTTTTTGTCAAAAAAACGCGAGTGTATAATCAAGGTCATTAGTGAAATGGACTCGCGTTCAGTTGTGGTGAGCTGTGTCTCCTTTTTGCGCTTTGAGCGGCCGGGACGTTCTCTCGAAAGAGGGGCTCTATTCAAATTAAAGGTCTGGCGTCTTCAAAGATCAATCTTAAATCTTTATAATCATTGATATGCAGATTCGATTTTATGGCGAGGATCTCTTTTGTAGTGCGCCATTGAGAGTATTCATTTACAAGTTTTAATTGGACTTTTAATGACTCATTAGCTTTATGGGACTTGATTAAAAACGCGTAATTACACTTTGATAATCATACGTTGCAGAATAGCAATAAATATATTTTCTTTCCCTCATCCCTCGGGACCTTCGCGAGCACTGCCTCTCTCTCTCTCTCTCTCTCTCTCTTTTATTCCTTTATTCTCTAATGCATTTTGAGTCAACAAGTAATGACGTGCAAGTTGTAAAGAATACGAATAGTCGCTTATTGTTAATACAATTTTTTTTAGCAACAATTAGTTGTAAACTTACTGTAATATCATTATTAAGGGGATAAATCATTGTTTAACAATGGCTAGCTTGCATTTGCTTGAAAGACAAAGTATACAAAGATAGAGTAAAAATTTCAAAAGAAATCGAACTGTCTATGTTTCTGCAACATTCTTCCAAGGTTTGAATAAACTAATTAGATTAAAAGTAAAGTTTGTTCGTGGTTTAATACCATCCAGGAGCTAAATAAACATTTCATCCACTTCGCGTGAAATTTTCATTTAATTAATTTATTATCCGAGATGCTATAAGTTGATAAATTTACTATCAACCGTTTTAACGACCCGCGGTAAATTTGTTTTGAGAGCATGTCTTAGATTTCCGCAATCTCTTGAAAATGAATTTTAATTTTAATTATAGACCAATTTTAATAAAAAGTGATACGAAAAAGCGTTAAATGTATTAAAAATAATGATTTTTATTAGAAATTTCCTTTTGAAGCATTAATTTAAAGATTTTTATCCTTTGCAACAGCTCCAAATTAAATTTTTTTATTAAAATCGATTTTTTTAACTTATTAAACATTTTCGCCCTTACTTATTTTTTATGAAGGATTCATAAAATGTGTCTAAAGTAGCTCGGAATTCCGTTGTAACCAAACGCCATCCGAATATATAAATCACGGATGGTCCTATTCATTATTTAACGTCAGAAAACATCTCCGGAAGCCCGGCCGGAGGCTCCATCAAATTCCGTGACCCGGAAGTATGACACCCAACTTATTGGATACAGTTTACCCGTATCTCTTAAAAAAATCACCTGCATTAATCTGAATATATTTCACGTCGTACATTACTGTCTTATCACTTCGACTGTTTCTAGTAGCAACCGTTCCTCGTTGCCCAACAAAACAGAAAACACGCAAATTCCTTCGAAACTTTTGTTACGAGCGATTATTTGCTTATTTTCACGTAAACTCGTTTCCAGCGAACATTTTACTGCAATTACTTCCAGCGGGAGCGGAGAGTTGATCCAATATAGCTCGAAATGCAGAGAGTAGCGTCAGGTGAAAATCCCGACCTCAAAAAAATAGCTGCAGAAGTGAAAAGAAAGGCGCAGAGAGCGAGGGGATGAGTCTCGGGGAATGAGAAAGAGAGAGAGAGAGAGTGAGTGAGGTGGGGAGGGGCAGGGGCCGGGGGGTGGGGGAAGAAACGGCTCCCGGGTGAACCCGAAAACTTAATTTCCCGGGGAAACGGGTTAAATCTCCTCTCCTGCCGTCCCGGGATTCCTTGCGTGTAAGAAGATCCCGAGGCGGCGCAGCCTAATCTCGCATTCAAAGAAAGGGAGGAGGGCTAACCCTTTCCGCTCACGTACAGCACGCGTCCGGGCTAATTCCTACGCGCTAATCGTCCTGGCCCCGGGGCTCCGTCGCGCGGCCGCGCTCCCCGGCCCCGGAGTGAATAATTTTTCGAGTGGGGGGGAGGCCCGGCGGCGGGGATTATCTCCGGGCACTTATAGATTGCTAATGCGGCAGCTTGTTGAATGGATCTCGTGCGCGTCGGTCCATTCGGCCGGCCGGCGATTAATTCTAATCGGCGACGCTCTCTCCCGGCGATTGGCCCTCGTGACGGCCCGCACCCCTCAATGATAATCGGGCCTTCTTGCCGGCAGGTTAGAAGTCTATTAAAGCGATTATGAAGATTGGCCGGGGCCTGCGGCTGGCTCTGCCCCCTTCTTTTTCTCTCGTTGGTCCAGCGGGCGCCCGGGCGTCGCGGGCGGAAGCTGTCGCGAGGGCCGGTGCTTAAGCGGCGGCGATCGATTAGCCGGGAGGGCGAAGACGCTGGGCGGGCGGCGGGCAAACAGTAATCCCAAAGACAATCTCGGGGCGGCGGGGCGGCGGGGAGGGCCGGCGGCCCCGCCCATACGAGGCGCGGCTCTCCTCTCAACCTGTGCGCCCTTATTGTGCATGCAGCGGCCCAGCTCCGGGAGTCGGGCTGGCCCCAGGGCGCCGCGGAGGCGACCTACCGCTTCTGCGTCAACTCGACGGCCCTCTCGGCCGTCGCCCACCACCGGCACGATCGATCCATCCGCTTCGACATGAGCGCACTGCTCAAGTGCCGATTCCGCGGGCCTGCCTCCCTCATTTGCCGGATGACCGACGCCCGCGCGGTGAGTTTCCCTCTCGCGTGCTCCCCCACCCGACTCACCTACATAGACCGGCTACATACCCGCCGCACGAACCCGCCCCCGCCGACAAAGTGAGGCTTTTAAGCGGGGGCATAAAAGTTGGATAAGAGCTGCCGATAAAAGTTGGCGCTAAACATGCCCGGGCGCGGCGAGACGCCCGCTTTTACGTGTATATAGAGCACGAGCGCTGTGCTCGCGCCTCCCGGGGCCTTGATCTCCCCCTGCTCCTTTTTTTCTTTAATCACGGGTCTTGTCGCGCTTTAAAGGGCCACGAGTTTCGCCGATTTTTCTTACAAACTTCCCTCGCCTTTGAGCTTACCCTGCCCATTTATTTTTAACATCCAAAGGCCTGGTTAACTCTCACCTTAGCTTCATTCACATTTTTTCACAACGGCCAAAGTAAATCTTCAAAATAGTCATTCCTTGCGATGAAAAATCTAACGGATCTTTTATCTTCCAGAAAGAATGCAGAATTTTTCTATGTTGCTTACTAATCGTAATAACTCTCAAGCAAGTAACTTTTTCTTCTGTAAGAACTCTAAGTACCCGAACCGATGTAAATTTTGCACGAAAACGTATATTTCATGTGGTTTTCCAAACTCGTGTCAATTTTATCTATACACAAGACAATAAAAACATTTTTTCCTCTTGATATACTAACTAAAAAAGGTATAATTTACCGGATGAAAGGTTTTTCTGATACTTTGCCACACATCTCCTGTAATTGTACGATAAAATTGTACAATGATAAACTTTAAAGTCTTTCAATGACAAAGTTCGTACCTTTTTGTTTTATTCTTATAGTTTAGACTTGATACATAAACACAACATTTTCTTTATCCAATTTATTTAATCCCTGAAAGCAACGGATATAACGTACGTTTTTAATTTAAAAAGTGGATTCTTTATTGTTATGAAATTTCATAAAATAATTAATTAGATAAAAAAAATGAAGAAGGTTATAAAAATGAAAATACAGCTATCGCGGATTTCATCAATTTGAAATAAAACAAGCTACTCTAAAATGTAAAGTAAATGGACTTATAGTGTGATTTTTAGCGTCCTATAAAATGAGATTAGTAAAGATATAAAATATTATGTACAAATAAAAAGTAAATTATTTTATAAGAATATATGTACATATAGTCAATAGAATATAAATACTATTTTCAAATCCATTTCAAAGTTAAGAATTATTCTTTGTAATAGTTTTGCTTTTGTTATACTATATTCTTCTGTTTATTGATCAAAATAAACCGTTAAGGGTACGACTTTGAAAAACACAAAGTATTGGTTTAATCGTCAAATTCAATAAGTTTTAAGGACTATACAACTTGGCACATTTTCATTTCACATTGACAGGTGATATGTGACAAAGTTTGATTAAAATCTTGAATCCGGACTCCTGTGGTTCTCCTAGTATTAAATCCAATCTAACATTTTTTTGATATTTCATTAAGAATTCTATATTTTTCTATGTTATATTTCCTTCAAACTTGTTACTTTTTATTTTGATATAAGACATCATAAAAAAATTTAAATTTAAATTATTGGATAAGAAGATAAAATGAAATAATTTTAAATTATAATCCCAATAGAAAAATGAGCACTTTCATTGGTCAAGGGCACAGCATTTTGGTCAAAAAAACTGTGCATAAAATATGGACTATTTATAGGTAGAATGCAGAATGAGTAACGTATAATACCAAATCAAAATTTTTATCTACAGGGTTATTCATATAATATTTAATAACCAGATATTCAAGAATTTAAAAAAGCATATTTTAGTCAGAATGTCTGCAATAAAAATAACTTGTTTTTAATAGAAAAAATGAATTATTTGTTGATATACTTACTTCCATTAAAAGTCAAAAGAAAAAAGTATAAGTAATAATTAAATAATAATTAAATCTTTTGAAAATAAATGAAATAAATAATTAATATTTATTATATGAATTTTTAAATAAAGTATATTTTTGGATACAAATTTTATAAAAGGTACTGTAAATTTCAAATGCTTACCTAAAAAATTGATAAAATTATTCATTTAGAATTATTTAAAATCCGACATTCTCATTGTCACAATATAAAAAATCTATATTTTGTCAAATGAAATCAATAATATTGACTTGTTAGTATTCACCTACAGAAATTACAATAGAGAATTCATTGCATTACCTATTTAATAACAAATATGAGTTAAATTTTTTCGAAATCTTGTAACAAAGTTTTTTATACTGTCATAAGATAAACATAGCTCAAATGTTTTTCCGTTTTTTTTTATATTTAATTAGCCAAAGTTGGAAAATGTTTATTGCATCTCTTTAAGAACTGGCAATGTAAATGAGGATACCGGAGAAAATTAGCACCTTAATATAGGATTGCCACGCGAAATTTAGATGTACATGGGTTACAGCAAGCTTGCAACGCTTAAAACTTCTCCGAGTTGATTAAAGTTAATTAAGTTAAGCCTGCTGGGTAACGATGGTGAATTAAGTAGAACAAGCTGTGTATGGCGAGACTCAACTCTAATACCTACATTTTCTACACCGTCACTTGACAGTATGCAACTAGAATAGTTCAATTTTTTACTAAGCAGCATGAGAATAATTTAATCATTTCTGAAACTTGAAAATTATTCGAGACGACCGTATTATACGTTCATGAAAATAAAGATGCAAAAAAATGCAGTATGCTAAAACAAGAACTATCTACATTTTTATATCTTTCAGATATCAAAAACTAAAACAAATACACGCAGAATAAAATACTAGAAATAAGAATATCAATTTTTTTGAATCAAAATAGTATTTGTTTTAATTGAACGATTTAAATTGTTGAAGTGTAAAAATTAATGACAAATTCGGCTCACAAAGCACGCGAATAAAAATTTATTGGTTACTGAAATTCCAACAATTTTAATGTTCTTTAGATATTTTGCAATTTTATCTTGATTTTATAGATCCCTCTTGAACAAACATACTCGTATACATGAATCTAATTGTATTTTAAGAGGGTAGTCTAATTGCCCATGTGTACATGAAGTACCTGTAATAAAAAATGTTTTGAAACTTAAAATTGAAATTGTTTTGTTAGAAATCATACTAAAAATATAGTCGAATCAAATCTACTAAAAATTCGTAGACTTATTTAAATCTAATGTATTAATTTTTCAAATGTTTATCTTTGCTGTAGACTACTTAACCTACTAATAAATAATATTAAATAATCCAAAGCCATTTGGAAGAGATTAATCATTATTTTTATTGGCGTTAGTAATGCAGCAAAGTTATATCGATTGGATCTCATGTGACTTGTGGTGATTAGACTTAATTTAATTAGTTTTTTACTTTTGAACCATAGTGTCATAGTTTATTGAAGAAATATTCGAAAATATAGGAAATAATAAGCCAATAAATGTAATCGCTGTTTACATATTTCATTATATGAGCTATATTTTTGCGCATAAGTACAACAAAGTAAACATTTAAAATATATATATATAGACCAATGATATATTCAACATCATTTCTTATTATATCTTTCATGAACAATTACAAATTTTCAAAACATGATCTTTTTTGTTGTAGATATTTTAAATAGAAAGAAATGATTAGTTTTCAGTAGTCTCTGAAAAGTAGTCTTTCAAACCGAGTTAAACCAAGAAATTAATAATATTTTTGGTAGAAGATTATTGGAAAAAATTACTATGGTTTTTCAATAAGCACCGAATACTTCTTAAGGTTACAGAAATTAATTGCTGGATTGTTGTTGACTATTGACAAATTCTTAGGTGAGTTTTGGTTCGGCCAATATGGATCCGACGACCCCCGCTGAACCACTGCCCGATACCGCCAAGGATCTACACGCAGAATACCAAATCGCAGAAGAGGCTTTTGAAGTTACCTTCACTCCCAATGGAATCGGAAAAATAATTGTTAACCGAACAGTGAGTCCGGCGGATCTCAACCTTATTCGAGCGGTTGTCAATCAGCTCAATGTCGGTGTCAATTTTGCTAAGAAGCGCCAAGCCGAGTTCCGTCACATGGAGAAGTCGGTGATCGGTCAATGTGACACCCACTATCACGTCATCAAGAACACGTCCGGTGTCGTGGTAACATTATACATATATATATACTTTGCATATACATGTTTTTTTTCACTCTTTTGGATATTTCCAGATATTTCTAGATTTTGGTTTCTAATACAATTATAAACTATGCTTTAAACGAGAAATTTTAGTACGTGATAAATATTTTTCACGAGAAAATGGTGAAAAAGCGCTATTTCTAGCTATGAATCTTTAACACGCGAAAAGCATAAATTTAATAAAATGCATCAAAATAATTTTTATTGATCTTTTTGAAACTAAAAGTGTTATATTTATAAAATTCTATCGAGACTAGAAATAATAAAAAGAATCCAAATTTGTCAAGAATTATACAAATACAATTTAATAATAATTGTATAAATAACATTTTATGTAAACTTGAATAGCCCGGCATAGCCACATACTCTGGTAGAAATATAGCAAGATAACTTGTCACATTGTAAATAGTATGTAAAGAAAAATTGATAGGCATCAATGATAATCAAAGGCACCTTTTCTGACCAGTATTTTTAGGGACCGGAATTTTCAGTTTTTCATTTTGTAAAAACTCGATCTTTTTATTTATGATCCCTTATTGCTGCTAAATAACGATGGTTAGCAAAGCACATAAAAATCCTACGCTCATAGTTATTATTCAGTACGCAATTAGCTTATTTATATTCCTAGCAGATTAAATTATTTAAATATAGCTTATTTCATGTAGTTACATGATTGTATACATAGGTAAGATGTGTAACAACCAACAATATCGAGATGTAATTAAAACTTTATAAGCTTGTTTGTACTATAATAATATCGTAGTAGTAAACAATCGTCTACAACAAATTATGAGTAGAAAGGGAATTTTAATATTTTTTTTAATTTTATAGACAGATAATTTTCGGAGAACATCAAATTTTGGCAATTGTACGTCGAGTTGTAGGGTAAGCCATTAAAAAATAAATACGCAATAATAAACGTAGATGTAGATCTTTTACTTTTGGTAGTATTTTCCAATCCCGTTAAAAGCTTTTTAAAAAATATAAGATATACTTAATTGATATTAACGAGTAACAAATTACGGAACGCTCGCATTCCTAGTTAATTTTGTAAATCGAGATAGAACGTGGAGCAAAATCAATAAACTTTTACTACATACCCAGGCAACAGCCCTGAAAACAAAACAAAGTAGCTGGTTCCTTACCTGCAGTAATAATAACAACAATAATAATAATAGTACACTCCCGTATTTACGTTTACCCTGGTACTTTGGAAACATTCTTCGTTCTCTTTTGTTACAAACAGTAATGTTATTTTACCGTGTTTAATGTAAAGAGTTAGTTTAATGCATCTTCTTGTTCTTGCAAAAATGCCGCGGGCTAGGCAGTTTTAATCAAAACATCAGAATATCTTCAGGAAGCACTTAAAAGTAAACTGATGAAAAGCGATCCCTTTGTAGTTGCTAAAAGTTCGCCCAACGGGCTCTACCTCGAATAAATATCAACACATCTAATACAGGCGGGCGCGCACTCGAACGAGTTTGATTTGTAAATCCCGGTAGTTGGGAAACTGCACTGGCTTGCATTTGAATGAAACGCACCAACTGAAAATTCCTACGGCTTTAATCGCTCAGATTTTCGGCGAGGCAAGCGGCTCTCCTCTCGTTCGCGTGTAAAGCGCTCGAGCGAGGGCCGCGGGCCGACTCCCGCCTCGGAATAGTTAGCCGACTAACCGCACGAGCCGAGGCCCACGCACAGCATAACAAACTGCGCATTGCTGCAAGTGCACGCGAGGAAAAAGTCCCCGGGAGATGTAGGTCGACTGAGGGCGGGGCCCCCTTCTGTTTAGACGGACGTCCCCTGGGAGGAGGACTACCGGCTATGCGGCCTCGAGAGCCTCGGCCGGCGCAGGGGCGAGCTCGTCCGCCTCGAGAAGTCGCGCAACGTCCACAAGTGCAGCCTCCGGGCGGACTACTTCTTCGGGAGCCGGGAGGGCTTCAGGAAGGACAACGCCGACTTCGAGGCCCGCATCGTGAGTGTTTACGCCCCCGCGCCCCCACCCCCCCAACTTCCGCAATTAACCGGGCCCTTTGACGCGCCCGGCCCGCCCTTCGCCCTGCCTTTTTACCCGGGGGCCTCTAATGAGCGCGGCGGAACTTTGCCCCGGCCCCGCCCGCGATAGCTGATTAATCGCCGAGAGCCACTCGCCCCTTTCCCGGGAAGCTTTTTCAGGTGGTGCCGGGGCTAAGAAGAATTTTAACCCTCAAGTATTATACTGACGAGTTCGCGGGAAAAATCTCAAAGCGGGCTTTTCTTTTTTTTTATTTCTCCCCCCGCCGAGGGCTGATAACTGCGTTTCGATTGGCCGGAGCGCGAGCTTACGTTCCGCGTCGAGAGCCGCCCTCGATTTATCTGCGCGCGCGCACTAATTGGTTTACCTCTGCCATTTTGTTTTGCAGTTACGGAGTTATTTTTCCTTTTACCGGCCGCACGGCGACATTGGCCGGGGCAAATTTTTTCACCCCGTGTGCGCAATTAATAAAGCGCCCTTTATTCGTTGCATCGTTTCCATGCCGAAATCCCAGATAATAAATTGGTAATGCAGCTTTTTCGGCTCGGCGTAGGAAGAAAAGTGAGATTTTTCGATTGCGCGACTCTTTGTTGGATTGTGATTTTTTTTTTTCAATCGGATAATCTTGTTTATTTACATGGGCGAAAACGAGCACAAATATGGCTGTTTACGCGGCTTTATTCGATTTATTCGCGAAACATTTGGCATCGCTTTCAATTTAACGAATCGGCACGATTCTCGCCGCGCCCGGTAATATTCGACTGGTTCGCACCGTTGGCGAGGAAACTCTCTCCTGCGCGCAGTCGAAAAATATAATTGGCGCCCAAAATGACAAGCCAAGGCTATATAAGCGCGGCGGCGTCTAATCCCGGAATAAGATCGATCGGCCGGGGGTTCCAGTGCAAAGCCGCAGTCTGTTCTCCTTAACGAGGTGGCCACGGGCGCCCCGATAAAATTTCCGCGCATTTCCCCAATAATTCACGGCGGCGCGTAAAAGTGCCCCAGGCGCGATCCCCTTCATTACTAAATGCCAGCGCGCGCGGCAATAAGCGCGAGGTCGCAATGAAGGCTTTGCGGAATGCCGGCAGGTCGCCTCGGAGAGCTCGATCTACGTGTCGGACAGCAACTTCGCCTCGTACACCGTCAACGAGCTGAGCATAACCCGCGAGCGGGGCGAGGACCTCGCCATCTACGAGCACTACAGCCTCAGCCTGGCCTCGATCGACGCAGCCGAGGAGCCGCACCCGCTCTCGATCGTCGAGCCCGCCTCCGCGAGCGTCTACGCCTACCAGTACATCGACGACGACGACGAGTCCGCCGAGATGAAGAGGGTCCACGCCATCCGGACTCCGACCAAATCACCGGGTGCTTGACGCGCCCGAGTGGTCCAGTAGTCTTCTCTGCTCTTGGGGAGGGATCAGTCGAGAGGGCTTTTTAAAGGGCCGAGCTTGTCGATTTTTAGCAAAATAGAGTTTGTCAATGTTCCATTACAACGGCTCACATAATGTAATAAGGTTTTCTTACTTTTCCCCGTTTACCTGCTGTGTTCCGTAGTGTATTTACTTCACAGTTCTGTTTGTATTTAAACAAGCGTATTTGCCATTAGTTAACTACGGGGCCATTTAATTATATGACATTTTTAGCTTTAGTCAATTAATGTATTTTGAAATAAAACTCTCCAATAATAACTTTGTCGTAAACGGATTTGGTATACGAGTTGCTATAATTAAAACAACTCCGCAAGCTTTTCTATACGTATTTGTGCGATACAACTAGATTAAATAATTGATTTTAAAAACTTTACTATTACATTTTTCAAACTTTATTATAGTTGAGAATTGCTATAGTACACATGCAATATATAGCATTAAAATGAACTGTTTTAGTTAGTTTAAAAATAACGTTATTAGAAAATTTTATTTTGATATTAGAATTTAAAAATATCAAATTATATTAAATGGTTTGATTCTCAAAATAAAAGCAAGAAAGTTGGTATTTTAACGTTGTGCATATTGTTAATAAAAAAATGTTTACTTGAAATTGTTTACTTTTAACATAATTTAACAAATTAATTCACAGGCAACTATTATTAATCTTATAACTGTTTCAAAAGAATTCTGGTTTATTGTTCAAAAGTATAATGGGAAAGTACAAAAATATAAAACTATTAATAAATTTCTGTTGTATTTTGATTATCCAATAACGAATATAAGCGCTATAAAGGAATAGGTAAAGGATACAGAAAGTTTATTTCCAAAAAATAATAATTTGCCATTGTAATTTTTATATATATAGATTTATTGATGATTTTTCGAATATCTGTCGATAAAGTCAAGTATGTACAAAATAATGCTGAAATATAACTATATTTATATTTATATATATATATTTTTATATATATATATGCGTGTGTGAGTGTGTGTCTTGTGTGTATATATATATATAATATAATGTATAATTTAATGTATTTAGAATCCTAGGCGTATGTAACATAACCTCCAAGAGCCGTCTGATTTCACGAGGATATTATACCTTTATTCTCTATCTCTCTCTTTCGCTTTTGGTTTCACACGCTCTTTCTCTCTCGCGAAACGTTCATCCGTAATCTTTCACGCTCGGCGCCCTCGCGCACAGACTCGCTCGTTCGCCCCGCGGCTTGGCGCGCTTATCGCACCTCATCTCCGGGCCGGGGCCGCGATAACCCGCACCGCCCGGGAAAGGAGGGTGGGGGCGCCTTATCAATGCCGATAGTACAGAGGAGAGCGCTCGGAGAAAACGCGCCGGGGCTTAATTCTAGAATCGCTAGAGGGGAGGTTACCTCCGCCGTAAAGCAACCCGCCGTACAAGCTAAACTATCTCTCGCTCTCAGTTTCGTCGGGCAATCTATCACACACGGACGCACACACTCACGCGGCTCGCTCAAACTTTGATCGTCGATGTATATTTACACGTTTCTCTTTTCATTAGGTTTATCGGCCGGCTTCCCCTCCACCGAAAGAGAGAGCCCCCCACCCCACCCCCCGATTCATTCGCTCAAGTCCCTGATAATGTTTTTGAAGAGGAAAAGCTAGATCGCACTCTGGCTCGCCCTGATACTCGGAGGAAATCTCTGTAACGTAACGAGAAAATAATCCACCCCTGACAAGCCAAATGAAGATAAACGACGCGATAATTATTAAAGAAGTCCTACTTGGAGTATATCGGTGGACGCACTGGCAGTCAAAAAGAAAATAAATTGGCCGGTTTTTTTTTTTGTTGGACTCTTTAGAAAAATCAAGCCAGTCGATTGCAGCAGAGTCGCAATCTCCCTTTCCCCGGCAGGCGATGCAACGCAAAAACACACAGCAGACGGACTGTTCGATCATTGTCTCGCTCCTTTTTTCCTCGCTCGGATCTATTTATTTTTTTACATCATCGAGTCTCACTTCGCAAATGTAGGTATAGGCGTTGTGTGGGCGTGTGCGTGGGATGGGCGGGTGCCCGTGCGCGCGCTCCTATAATACGGATACTTACAAAGCGTACAACGCTGGACGCACGTACAATAAATAAGTTAGACCTTAGCAGGGAAATAATGAACGACGAGGTTTTCGTGTATACACATGTATATATATATATATGTAGATCAAAGAGGAATGTATTTACAGAAAGAGGAAAAATTGGCAGAGGAGAAAAGGGAAAACATGGCACGCTATACACTCGGCCGGCTCCTCGGAGGGCCGCGGCGCGTGGGCTTTCTTCTCGGCCCGCCTCTCTAAATAATAAACGAGGAGGAAGGGCCTCGGGGGCGGCGGGCCTCGATTTCGAGAGAGTACAATTTTTTTTTTTTTTTTCTTTTTTGTTTTCCCCCTGAATAATTGAGGGCGCCCTCGCTCGCTTAAGTACAATCGCAGCGGCCGCAGTGCCGCGGGTGTCGCGCTACACGGCTACGAGGGGGACACAACGAACGTATATTTACATGGGCAACTTTTCGTGGGGGGGTGGGCCTGCTGCTGCTGCTGCTGCTGCTGCTCCTCCCGCCGCTGCTCTCGCTCAAGAGGGACGAGCAGCCGCCTCGCGGTCCACGGCGGCGGCGGCGCGCACTACAACTAGGTTGGCCGGATAATCTCCGCGCCGGCCGGCGGCGAGGGCCCCGGGCCGCCGCGCCCAGGGACTAGACGGGGCTGTATTGCTTTCTCAATAAGGCTGGGGGGGGGGGCGCGGCGCGGCCGCCGGGAAATCGGCCCGCCGCGGGGGTATCTTTTTTTTTTTTTTCGTTTTCCTTCCTTCTCCGTCCCCGGGCCGCGCAAGAACTCTCGGGGCGGGGGGGGAGGCCGCTCTCGATTCGAAAACGGCAAGCTTCCCGCGGCGCTCGGGCAGCGCCACCTGGCCTAACGAGGCCGATCGCTTTTCACCCCCCCGGGGAACGTGCCGAGTGCCGCGAGAACACCTCGCCGGCCGGCCTCTTTCCGCGGCACTTGCCGGGGCTTAGCGCGCCCCTACGTGCCTGCACGCCGCGCGGATTTGTTTAACCTCGCCGATTCTCGCGGATTACACCCGGGGGGGGGATGCGGGGCCGACTGCGCCCGGGCTGGCTCCTCGCTTCCGGCCGCCGTCCCCTCGCCGCACATCAAAGGCCCGAGATCGGCGATGCGCTCCCTTTTTTTTTTTAAATTCCTTCTTCCCCGCCACCCCGACTTTCGTGTCCCCGGCCAAACGTGAGCTTTACTTACGATTTCCGGCCGGGCGCCGGCCTTGGTATTTAGCCGAGTGGGGGGGCGACACCGAGTCACCCGGCGCGCCGTCATTCGGTCGGGGGGGGGCGATCGATCGCCGCCGACAAAGTCGCCCCGAGCGATGAATTCCGCGGGCCCTTTGACCCCCGGCCCGGATGCTCCTGCCAAAGTCGCGGGGAAGTTGGCGCGCGCCCGGGGAGCCGGCCGCCACGCACTCCCCGTTTTTCCGCTCGGCTGGAGGCCGGCTGATTTATCCGCGCGGCGACCCGAATTCATTCGGCCCGGGGGACGGGGCGAGGGATCGAGGGCCGCGGATCGATCGCAGGCCCGAACTAATATCGCCGGCTGGCAGTTTGGCCGTAAAAATTCATCGGCTCGGTTGACGGGCCGAGCGGCTAATTTTCCTCGCCCGCGGTAGACCAAGTGCCGAGCCAACTTTTCACTCCCGGCCGATGCATTTGAGCGGGCTTTCGAAGGGGGCCAAATCAATCGAGAGCGCGGGAGAGGCTCGATAGTCAAGGAGACTTTCATCTGCATTAAACGGCATTAACCAGGGAAAGCTTCCTTTTACAGAGTGTCTCGCCTATTGGCGTCTTCGACGCGGTCGCATCGACAAAAATCACATTTCAACGACAACGACAAAAAGTTGTTTGCGCGCGGAAGGTCGATTGCGCGTGGCGAGTGCCGCTGACGGGTCGCTTGCCTCGCGCTCGCCCGTATACATCGCCCGCTCGAGGGGGCTTACCATCTACGCGATTATTAAGCGAGGGTTATTGCATCGAAGGTATTCGCGGTATTACTCTGTCGCAGGGGGAGAATTACTTCAAGAGAAGGTATCCAAGGGCGCTAATTAATTCCGGGAAGCACTGCGCGGAGGCATAAACGGCCGCGCGGCCGAGGACTCGACGCAATTTGGCGCCGGTGCGCGGGAAGCTCGGCCGCCGCGAGGCCTCTTGCTGGCCGAGCGCGCGCTCGCACACACTCACACACAGAGTACAAGAAAGGTGTGAAGAACTTTTGGAAAATAGCTTAGGAGTCGGGGGGAGGGGGAGGGAAAGAAAAAAATTGGGCGCGCGGACGGGGCTCGTGAGAGCTAGCGCCGCCTCCTCGCTTCAATGCCGAGAACCGCGGGGCGCTTTTTAGACCGCTTGGCAAAATCGAACTTGGCTCCCGCGCCCGCGGACTCGCCGCGGCGCCCCTACTCAGACACACATGTACATATTTATATACGTGGATATACGCACTCGAGCACACACTGGATTGCTTCTCGTCGTCTTAAACTTTTCCCCGGGGAGGATTCGGCTGGCCGAGGGTCGGCGCCCCCGCCGGGAGCCTCCTCCTCCCCCGCTCGCTCGCTCTCTCTCTCTCTCTCTGGTCTGCCTCTCTTCCGCAGCGACTAGTCAAATTTCTCACAGCTAAGGGTGTCCAACCGCGATTAGTCTCGGCCGGCGGGCCTGGGGACCTGGGGGACCCAGCGCAGCGCGCGGGCGGCCTACGCGTGGTAGCCGGCCAGGTCGCCGCCGCGGCGCGCCAGCCTCCCGTGGTGGATCTCCAGCTCCTCCTGGCGCTGCTGGTGCGAGGAGGCCGAGAGCTGCTCCATGCGCCGGGCAGACTCGCGGGTGCGGTCGCGCGAGCGCTCGCGACCCCCCGGGCCGAGGGTGGCGCCCGGGCCGCGGCCCCCAAAGTGCTGGCAGCCGCTCCCGCCGATCGGCAGCGTCGGGTACTGGGCCGGGTACCTGGGCGGCGGCGGCGGCGGCGGCGAGGGCGAGGAGCACCCGGGCCCCGGGCCGCCCTGGGGGCTGCCCTTGGCCGAGCGGCTGCCCCCGCGGCGCAGCGAGTACTGGTGGTGCGCCCCGGCCGAGCCGTTCGCCAGCTCGCCGTTCGTGCACGCGGGGCTCGAGCAGAGCCGCAGGCTCGAGCCGGGCAGCGTCCCCGGGTGGCGCATCTTGTGCGCCGTCTCCCCGTCGATGTAGGTGAAGCCTTCGGCGGGCGTGGTGCCCCCGTGGGGCAGGAACCACACGCCTCCGCCGTGCTGGCTACCGGGGCTCGCCGCCCTAAGCTCTAGCTACAGTTCCGTCACGGGTATCGGCTTGAGGCCCGCGGCGATCTGGTGGCCCTGTTGCTGGTGCTGCGCGTGCTGGTGGCCCTGCTGCTGGTGCTGCTGGAGCTGCTGCTGCTGCTGCTGTTGCTGCTGGTGGGCCGCCAGCTGGTGGTGGTGCAGGTGGAGCGGGTGCCCCGTCCCCGGGTGGTGGTGGTGCCCGTGGGCCGCCCGCACGATGTACTCGTCCTCGGAGAAGGTCTTCTGGTACTCGTGCTCCTTGCGCGAGATCGCCCGGTTCTTCCACTCGTAGTCCTTGAAGGCGTCGCGCACGCGCCGCTTGCAGCGGTAGTACAGGATGAAGGCGACCCCGGCGAAGAAGGCGATGCCCGCGGCGCACAGAGTCGCCAGGAGGGCCTGCTTCCGCGGGTCCGAGAACGCGCAGCCCAGCTCGTCGGGCCGCATGCCCCGGAGGAACTTGCCCTGCAGCTCCCGGGGCTCCGCGCAGATGACCGGGCTCGAGTTCCGCGGGGCCAGGACGTCCGACAGCCAGAGGGCGTTGCAGTCGCAGATTATCGGGTTCTCGCTGAGGTCCAGTCGGCGCAGCTCGTTCCACGCCACCAAGGACTCGCTGAAACTGACAAAGTTGTTGTCGCGCAGCATCAAGTGGCGCAGGTTCGGTAGGCCGGCTAGGGCTCCGTCCTCCAGGCTCGTCAGCCGCTTGTTGCTGTTCAGGATGACGATCTCGAGGTTGCCGTTGTCCGAGAAGGCGCCGCGCTTCACGGTCGTCAGGAGGGTTGCCCCCGAGACTTCGAGCTTCTTCAGGTTGATCAGTCCCTTGAAGGCGCCTGCGCGCAGAGACGTGAAGTAGTTCTGCCCGAGGGTCAGCTCCTCCAGGCGCGGCAGCGTCGACAGCTGCTTCGTCGGCACCTCGCGCAGCTTGTTGGCGTTCAGCTTGAGGCTCTTGAGGGCATTCAGGCCCCGAAAGGCTTCGTCGCTGATGTTGTCCAGGCCGGCGGCCGTCACGTCCAGGACGGCCAGTCGCTCGAGGCCGCGGAACGCGTCGTCCTGTAGGGAGGAGAAGGCGTTCAGGCCGATGTGCAGCTCGGCCAGGGCGTTGAGGGGCGCCAGGGCGGCCGAGGGGATGCTCTGCAGCTGGTTGTCGTCAAGGTAGAGGACGCGCAGGGAGCCCAGTTTCTGGAACGCTCCCGGCTCCACGCTGGATATGCGGTTCTGGCCCAGGTCCAGCTCCTCGAGCTTGTCCAGGGAGGAGAATAGGCCGTTGGTCAGGGCCTCGAGGTAGTTGTTCCGCAGGTTGAGGACCGTCAGGGACTTAAGCCCGTGGAAGGTCTGCTCCGTAAGGGCGGATATCTTGTTGTGCTTGAGGTGGAGCTCGACCAGCTTCTTCTGCGCCTCGAAGCTGTGCTCTGGCACGGTGATCAGGTGGTTGAACGAGAGGTCGACGTTGCGCAGGTCCCCGTAGAACTGGAAGGCCGCCGCGTCAACGATCTTGATCTGATTGTCGCGCAGGACGATGCGCTGGATGCTGGGGTTCAGGGCGATGGGTATGACGTCGAGCTTGGCGCTGATGCAGGAGACGACGAGGGTGTCGTCGTCGCATGTGCAGCCGGTCGGGCAGAAGGCGGCCTCGCCGGCGGCGACGCTCGCCGCCAGGACCACCGCCAGGAAGAACATCGTCACCATAGTCATCCTTCTATGAAGCTGTAACAGAAACGCAAAGACCTGCGTTAAACACTTCTTACGCTTGGCTGAGCCTCAAAAAGATACATTAATAAATTTGAGGAATACGCGCGGTTAAACGTTACGGCTCGGTTAACTCGCCCGCTTTTTCCCACCGGGCTTAATACAGCTGACCTACCGAAGTACTTTAGTAGCGGAGCGCCGCGCCTAATGCGAAAAACCGCATTTTCCCCGCTGAATAAAACCAAACAGAGCGGTGGCGGCGGCTTTCCCGGGGCGGCCGCCGCGGCTGTGTGAAGAGGGCCGGAGGGCGCTCGAAAGCTCTCTAATAAAGACATCAAAGATCCGACTTTAAAAGTCTCAAAGTCAATCTCGTCGCCTGTCTAGTTTACTTTTAAGGCCGTTAGAGCGCGCGAGCGCACCGAGCCGAGGGCAGACAGGCCGATGAGCGCGGGGCGGCCGTATACATTAACCGAGCGCTAGAGGGCGTTCTTTTTTTAATTTTCGCGGCTGGCCGGCCGATCGGGCATTCGGGCGGATTCGAAACGCGCCGCGCGCGCGACTCATCCCGCGGCCTCGTATAAGGCGCAGGCGGGCCCGCCCCCCGAGTGATTATAAGCTACAGCGTCAGCGCGTATTAGCGGCAGCCGGCGGCGAGCGTCATTAGCGGGGGATTATGTGTACCGCCGCGGGCGACGGCCCCGGCGCCCCCGGCTCTTGCCGGCTGACCTCCTTTCTCACTTTCATCGCGGGGCGCGGCGGCGTAATGACACGCGCATCATCCGCTTGATTCAGCTGCAATTTACGGGGTGCGCCCCTGCCGGCGGCCCCTCAAAGCGTCCTCGGCCCGGTCCGCCACTTTAATGGGATATCGCGAGAGTCATTTAATCCCGCGTGCCGCCGCCGCCGCCGACGCCGTTAGCCGCCCCTGATTTATACTTATATAAGCGTGTGTGTGCCGCGTGTGCCGCCGGCGATTCGGGGTACTTGTTGAAAGCGCGGGGATTTCGCTTTAATTGGAAACGGCCGGTCGATTGCTCGCTGGCCGCCGCTAATATTTTCCTCCCGCCCTTTTTTTTTTTTAACGGCATCCCCGATACTCGCGGCTTGCGTGTAAATTATTTCCGGGGTATAATAAAGCCGTTGCCGGGCGCGCCGCATTCGTTGTATGTACACGTGGAGTCATCGAGGGTACGGATTGGAAAAGTGTAAATTTTTTACCTTTTCACGGCGTGAAAATAGAAAGGCCGGATTATCGCGAGCGCTAGGGATTATATTGAAATACAATTGAGAGATCGCAATTAAAAGCAGTGACATGAATGTTTTATCGCGGTTATTGATACGTCAATCGTAATTTACATAAAGTTAAGTTTTATAAACTGTGTAGAATTCCAATTGAAAGGTAAATGAATAAAATGCAGAGTTTATGCGCGAGAATGTTCAAATCCAATTTTAAATATTATAGAATTATACAAGCACTTGATGTAGGGTTACGCTTCTTTCTGGCTAATTCCACTAGAAAATATACATTATATTCCAAACTGGTTAAGAGCGTGGGCAGATACGTTGAACTTGAATGAAAAAAAAAACTAGTTTCATCGAAATAGGCATTTTCCGCGAATCCAAATGATCAATTATCAATCACGACAAATGGTCTCTGAAATTCTTTATAAACCCACGGAAAACAACGAACGCTGAATAATTGATGGGAGGTTTGTTAAAAAAAAATGACAGGAAAGCACTCGGCGTTAAAATCCACGGGGGCTGCGTATACACAATGGAAGTTGGGCATTCCGCGAAAAAGCCGCAAAGACGCGGAGTAGAGGGGGTCCGAGTGGGTCTGGCGACGAGGGATTGGCATCGGGCGCTACCAATCGGGCGGCATCAATCATGCAGGCGGCCGCGGCTTCCGGGGCTCTAAATAAGGCAATAGGAGCCGAGGGGGGGAGCGGCGCCTTGGCGCCGGGGCATTATTAAACGCCCGGGCGCTTGTTAGCGGGCGGCTCGGCACGCGAGCGGCCTCGGATATAGAGGGGCCGAGGCCCCGATAGCGCCCGAGACCAATTGTAACTTGGGGGTGTGGGCGCGGCCAACTCGAGTTAAAGTGCCTCCTCAGCGCCCGGGGCCGTCCCCTTTAATTAGTTGGCCCCGTTTTTCCGCTCGGCGGATTTGCCTACGTGGGAGAGCCCCGGGTTTTTTTTCCCGGCCCGCGACACAGGGGACACGGCCCAAGCGATTCGGAAGGATAATCCGGCCGGCCACTTGACCGGAAGACGAATGAACTTCCCGCGGCCCCCTCCCGCCCGTTAATCTTGTCTCGTCGATTTATTAGACTTTGACGAAAGGCCTCGTCCCCCCCCGCTAAGGAAAAAGGGAGCGAGAGGCTGTATCTCAGGCGGGCGCCCTGGATATCCGGGGGCTCCCGCCTCCTCCTCCTCCTCCTCGGCCAAATGAATTTCCCGCGCGGCCGGCCAGGTATGCGGCCGCGAGCCTCCCATCCGTCTCGGCTGCGGTTTAATAACAAAAAACTCGGTCGGCACTCGCGATCGGCGCGCCAAAGAAAGGCACGCGGCCCTGGCCGGGGGGGGAAGGGAGAAAAAGGATCCTCGGATCCGCGGATAGTTTCGAGCGGCACCGGGGGCCGAGTGAGCGATGACGCCGGGGCGAAAGGAGTCGGCTGCTTTTTGCCCCCTCGAATTCGACAAAAGGAGGGCGCGAGCGGCGGAAGGAGGAGAAAAAAAGGGAGGCGCGGGATTGCCTCCCCCCCCTACGCGGGGGGTGATCGATGGCCCGGCTAATCCCTGCGGCGCCCTCCTCGAGGCGCTGGATTTTCGGCGGGGCGGAATTAGAATTATCCCCGGGGCCTGGGTGACGCGCGCCGTGACGAAGGTCCGGCAGGAATTCAATCCCCGCGCGGCGCCAAGATTAAGCGCCGCGCCCGTTACCGCGAATAATTTGCCGGCGCAGGGCGGACACACAATCGGCCGGCGGCCCGGGTGCCCTTTTCCCCGAGCGGCGACACCTGAGTGTCCTCGTCGGGCGCCGCCTCTGCAAATCCCCCGGCGCCGTTCGTCACGGCGGCTTAGCCGCGGCGCCTTTTCCACGGTCCACCTGGCGGCCGCGGCCCAAGATTTAGAGGGCGCGTCTGAGCCGCGCTCAACAGGTAAGCCGCGGAGTCGCTCGGCTTTAAACGCCCGGCGGGGGTCGCGCGCGTTAAAAACCCGTGGATCGCGAGCTGGCCTACGGCCAGGTGATCCCGCTGCCCCCTGCCGGCAAAAATTCCCGGCTCGCGCAGTTCCGCCTACTCCCGCGGGTACTTGTGCATGTACGCAGGGCGTGCGTCGCAGTTGGTTTACGGGCCTGGTAGCCGAGGGTCAATATTGGCGCACTGCCGGCCGGACTGCGGAAAACCCGGGCGTGTTTCGGCGGGACGCGCGGAACGGCTCCACGCCTTTGGTAATCGGCCGGCGAGTGCCCCCCCGGCCTCCTCTTGTCCGCCCGTTCCCCAATTTATTTCACTGGCAAAGGGGGGGGGGGACACGGGAAATTCGTCGGCGCCGCCGTCGCCTTTTTCTCCGAGGCTCGCCGACTCATTGCGAACTGGACTGGCCAGCCGGAATAAAATTCAATTCATCGGATAGCCCGCTGAGGCATATATACGTATATACCGCCGGTGGCGAGTCTTTATCGCCATTCCATTATATCACACTGATGTAGGAAAGGATTTTTTGAGCAAAAAAAGTGCTTTTAGTGCAAATGAATGATTTGGTTACTTTCAACCGTTGCGCTTCTCTTTTTTTTTTTTATTATAAAGACGTTTTGATCGGTAGCCTAATGCAATATCTTATATACACTGTGTCTGTAGGAATTCCATTAGCATTTACAAAGTACAATTACTTTGGACCAAGATCTCGTTTTATCTAGAGTCGACTATTATATAAGGACCTTGGAGTCTGTCGGTCGGGCGAAGGGCGGGAGGATCGACGAGGGCAGTACTTAATGCCTCCGAGAAAAGGAGAAGAAAGGAGGCTGCGGCGGGAGGGAAAAAGCAGGCGGATCGCCAGGGCCGGAGGCCGGGCGCGAATTCCCGGCCCCGCTGAAGGGAGCAAATGAATATTTAATTTGCGCATATCTCAGAGGCCGGGCGAGAGAGGGCTCGAGTTTAACGGCCGGGGGAATCCCGGCTCCTCCTTTTTCCCCCTTTTTTTTTTCTGTCCTCCTGCGGCGTCGGCGCTAGAGACAAAAAGAAGAAGCCGGAGGGCCCCGGCGCCTAATTCCCCGGGAGCCGAGCCGAGTGATAATGTAACGCAAAGCGGCCGGACACCGGGCTTTGTCTCTTTTTTTTTTTTTGGCCCGAGGTGCACGCGTCCGTCATCGGCCAGGTGAATCGAGCCGGTTTTACGAGGGCCGCGCGCGGCTTTCCGGCGCTTCCCCGGGAGAGCCTCGCGTCCGCGGTCCCGCGCGCCGTTGGGCGGGCTCGATCGAGCGATTGCGTCCCCGCGCAATCTGGCCAAGGTTGCCGGGGGCCGGCGATCCCCCGAGTGTCGGCCCGCGGATTAGCCGGCTGCTGCGATACGGAAGATAAACAGGAGGCGACCGGGATGATTTATGCCCGGGGGGGGAAGTCGCGCGTACCTCACGATTAATTAATCACCGAGCACGGAAATAATCGGGCAATTTGAGCTTCTGTGTGTGTGTGTATACGTCCGCCCCGGCGGAAAGAAGGTCGGTCGAGTGTAAGCAGACGGGGTCGATGCATGTATCGGGGGCGCCGGGGTGGAAAAGAGGCCCGGCGACGGGGGCCTCCTCCTCGGCCCCGGGATTACACGGCCGGCCACACAGAATCATTGCCGGCGGCCCCTTTGTCCCGGCTCCTCGGCGGACGCGTATATATATACCCCCGCGCGGAGGGATGCATGGCAATGTCCGGGTATTAAGATTTGCCCGCGGTAGCCCCGCGGGGACTCGGGGCGGGCTCCTCGGCTTTCCCGGATCGGCCGGATTACCGGCTCCCGCAGCTGGGCCGTGTCGCGCCAAGGGCTTTGGCCCCGATGCCCGACTTTCGCCCCGCGAGTCACTGGCCGGCTTAAAGGAGCCGGACACAGAGCCCGGGGCAAGGCCGAGTCAGCCGACGGAGCCCTGCCTCCCGGTGCAGCCTCGAATCGGGCCGCGGCCGACCGATTCTTCATTGGCATTCCGGGTTTTATTGGGAGGGGGGAAGGCAGCCGCGACCCGGCTCGAGATGAAATTCCCGGGGCTCGGGGAGCGATTAAAAAAAAAAGGAGGGCGCAAGGGCCGGCCGAGTCACTTGCGCATAAAAAATGCACAAACTTGGGCTCCTTTCTTGGGGGGGCGCGCGGCCGAGTTTCCCTTCGAAGGGAGCGGGGTGTGGCTTCGGGACATTTTTATCGCAATTTCCCAAGTGGAATCTTCGTCCGAGGAAAATGTTTATGAGCCGGCTTTAAAAGGCTAATATCACTTACTTATCAGGAATTCAGAGGCCCCTCAGGCGCCGACGTGCGCGCGAGCCATCCGGCCGAAAATCAATAGGCGCACGCACCCCTCCCTCAGACAGGAGGAACTTACGGGAGCCAGGTGCTCGGGAGGACAACAACGCGTACTTATAGCCCCCGCGGCACTAATGCAGGGCTCGGCGTCAGCCAGCGGGGGCCCGATCGCCCGATTTTTTTCGGGCAAACGACCTTGGGCCTCCGCGCACTTCCGGCTGCATTATATATGCGCGCGCGGCTAAGTGCCGACGGGGCATTAGTCTCCCCAAGCGAGGGTCCATCCTCCCGGTGCCGCGCGAAAAGTAATCCCGGCTCGTTCGGGGTTTATCGCGCGAGTCGCCGGGCGCTGTAACGAATTTCATCGGGGTGGAAGGTCGTAGACCAGTGGGCCGCGACCCCAAAATTCATTATTCAGTTATAGGTGCGGCGCGCGATACCTTCCGGGTGTGTCCACACACGCATACATACATCGGGCTTTCTGCTTCGTAATCTCGATATTTTCCTTTTTTTTTTTGTCCTATTCCCCTCTAATCCCGTTGAAAGAAGTCCCGGTAATTATATCTATATATCGGCGAAGCAGTGCGCCGGTCGGTAGGGCACACGCCTGGGCGTCCCGCGACACCGGCCGCCGCGGCCCCGAGCCAATATCATTTTCATGATTAGCCATCAAAACAACGAGGGTTAGCTCCTACTAATCCTAATGGAAACAGAAGCTTTAATGAACCATAATTGTAGGAATAGTGCATCACCGGATGTATATATAGATATCGAATATGTACAGGCCGTATACGTGTATATCTAATAGTGGCCCATGAATTTGGCCGGTTTTTTCCCTCGTCAAGGACCCTCGAGGCGTCCTGGCTAAAAATAATTCGATCGCCCTTGCAAATATTCATCGGCGTAGTTAGTCGCGCGCCACATGTGTTGTATGTATGAACGATTCAGCCGCGCATCGGCTGGTAGTCGCTCGGGCGTCAGGCAACTCGCGGAGGACGCGCAAAGTGCCCATCTGCCCCGGCTTTCCCCGGGCGCGTTATGTCGGGCACGCCCTGCGCAGCCGGCCGGGGTGACATTAGCCAGCGGTACATAAAAAAGTAGTGTCGCGATCGACCGGGACGTATCTCCGACAGCCCTTGCGAGGCCGTGCAAATCAACGCCCGCTTGCCAGCGAGGATAGTGCGCCTGCCAAGGAAAACTTGGCCCATGCATTTATGTATAGGCGCCGCCCCGGGAGTGGCCGCGCTCTCGGTGCGTGCGCTTACCTCCCGCAAACGCTTACGGGACGGAGGAACAACGAAAAAATAAAGGGACGGTACACCCACCGAAGGTTGTACGTATATCGAGGTCCGATGAGCCAACTCCGGCGCGACGCCTCGTACGAAAAGGAGCCTCCGGCGGCCGGAGTCGAATTAAATATATCGGGTTGATCGACCTGTACGGTCCCTTTTCCGCGGGTTTATGCAGCGAGTCGGGCCGCGGTTATCGCGGGCTTTCGCTGGCCCGCCACCGCCTGAATTATTTCCCCTCTCCGGGGCTCTTATCTGTCGCGAGAGCCGATTGGGGTTATACTCGCCGAGGCGGCCGGGGCGCCTTATATACGGCCGGGGCTTTATTATTTTCCCGGGGTAAGCTTTGCGCTCTCGACGATACCTCCTTATCTTTTATGTATTCCGGGCTTTATAAAGATCGATGCGATCGAGAGGGGGAAAAAAAAAGAGGCGCGCGGCCGAGGCTGCTGCATCTAATTGCGTTCGAGGGCCGGCCTCTCGGCAAACGACAACTCCAAAACAAGAGCCATTAGGCCTACCGTACGGGGATGGGGGAACAAAAAAAGGTGGACGACGCGCACCGCATCGGCCCCGGGTACAATTATCCCGAGTGGGCGGCGGGCGGCCGGGCCGTGCATTAGCGGGCGGAAGCGCCAAAGTAAGTGTCTCGGCCCGCTTACGCGTGCAAATGAGAGATCAAACGAGGAGGGCCCGAGCCTCTCGCGATTCATTAGTATTGAAAGCCCCGGGGCGCCGTATCGATCGCCGGCTCCCCGGCCTCCCCAACTTCCCGATAGACTACGCGCCCCGCGCCCCGAGCCTTTTCGCCGCTCGAGGTTTCCCAACTCGCTCGTGGCATCCGACTGTTTTTTTTAACCCTCGCACCTGTGGCCCGCGACGGAAATGACCGCTGACCGACGAGTCTGCCCATCAAGAGAAGGCGGCTGATCATTTCCAAGCCGGACATTATACACCCCGGCGCTAATTACGCACCGGAGGAAAAGACAAACAATAAAAACAAAGCGGAAGCGGCCCGCGTGCTTGCAGGCCGATTGCCGGGCGGTGCGGCGCATGCGCCCCCCGGGAATTAACAGCCGGCGATGGGAAAAAGGTCAAGCGCAGGGTCTAAGCCCTTAAAGCCCGCTTAGCCGAGGGCGCGGGCGAGGTAGGCCGGCGGAGGGGCCGCCCTCCAACTTGCCGAGTTTAGCCGGGCTGACGGGAAAGGGGGCGGATCGCGCGCCCCGGCATCCGCGGATCTCCCGGGATTGAGGATATCGGACTTGGGAGTTCCGGGGGCCGCGCGCGGGCGCATTTATATCTGCCGGCGCCGGCGCCGGGCCTTACCCCGGGCTTTTACGGCCCTCGGGGCAAGGGCCGAAATCGCGCCGCCGACGCCGATCCCCCGGGCCGAATCCATTAGCAAGTTTTTAGCCGCGGCCGCCCGCCGACTTCGATTTTTATTAACAGTTTAGCGCGAATTCGAGCGCGAGGGCCGGGGAGGGTGAGCGGGGGGGGGAAAGTTTGCCCAACTTCCGGGGTGGGGTAGAGGCCGCGGCAGTCGCGTCGCGTGTTGTTGAAGGAATATAAAAATCTGCGCGCGACGGAAAGAGTTGAGGCTTTTCGAGCGGAAAAGTGCCGTTTTTCAAAGGAGCCGCTGCCGCCGACGACGACGACGACGACGACGACGACGAGCCACCGGCAGAGGGATGGACGCGCATATATACCCGTCCCCGGGCCGCGCGCGCGCGCCTCCAACTTTTTACGCCCCTCCCCCCGGCAAACTTGGGGCATTTATTATGTAAGTTTTTACAGCTCGACAGTTTCCATTAAGGCGGACGCGGGCCGCCGCTGCCGCCCGGGAAAAAAAATCGCCCCGCGATCTTTCGACGGCTGTCGTCACGCCGGGAGCCGCGAGTTTTCCGCGTTATTGCCCCGATTAGTAGGGCGGGGCCGTTAACGCCCCAGCCCCCTCGCCCCTGGTCCATTACGCCACCTCCCCCCCGCGGGTCCTGCGCGCCATGCTCTCATTATACCGATGCACTCTTCCACGAAGAATAGAAAGGCCCTTCTTTCTTTTTTTTTTTCCTAATCACAGCCCGAGCAGTTCCATTTTTTTTTTTCTTTCAACCCGCCAGACCAGGTGGCGCAGAGGACCGGCGGCGTCGCGCGTCACCCGGGGACAAAAGCCGCGTCCCGCCGCGAGATTACAGCCCCGAGGAGCCGGAAAAAGAGAGGGCGCAGAGGATATTTATTCGGCGGCGCGATCGCCCGCTCAAACGCCCACGCTTTGACGCCCACCCCCCTCCCGGGACTCATTTTCTCCGGGCCCGCTTTTATCGGCGGTTGGCACCCGCGGCCTCTGCGCGGCCGATTGCGTCCGGCCCGCGGGCGTGTAGGCGCAGCCTGCACACCTATGTATGCGGCCAAAGGCCGGGATTGCGCGGGCGCCGCTCGCTTGTCTACCGGCTTATTTTACGGGGCCTATCGCCCCGGCGCTGCGACGTAGCCTCTGATTAGCCGCCGCGAGACAGGCTGTTTGCCCGGCCGGGGCTTTCAATCACGGGCGCGGGCGCGCCCCCAGCTGATTTCTCCTGGTCTTCGCGTGGCACCCAGTGCGCGCCGCCGCCGGCTATCGCGCGTACTCGTATAATACCTACGCGCCGCCACGGCTTTTTCATTAACCGCGCCGGCCGCGGCGCTGCTGCTGCGATCGGCCTAGCGAACCAATCGGGGGATATCTCACCTGGAACATAAAAAGAAAAAAGGATTCCGTTACATGGGGCCTCTTTTAATACAAAGCGAGTGGGAAAACAATCAAAAAGGAGGGGGGGGGGGGAGAGAAGCTGTACAAATAGATCCCCAGCCACTGTGCATTACAAGAGTTACAGTGGCTTCCTTGTCCGTTTACTCGCGCCTGATTTGTTCCGAGGAGAGCGCCGGCCAATACATTACCAAGTTTACCGGCCGGCGGATCAGATATAAATATTGGATAAAAGCCGAGCGAGCGAGCCGATGGGAATACTTTTATTTGCGGGGGCATTAATTCTAATGGTGCTTAATGGGATCGGACCTCCTTAAATCCCCGTAGTTCCCGAAATAACGGCGGGTCTCGGAGGCGGGCACATGGGAAGGCGGGGCGCGGCCCCGACGCCCCCGAGCCGGCGCCGCAACAATAACAGCGGCCTCGACGACGACATGTACGAGGGGCCGCGCGCGCACACACACGAGGAGGGAGGCAACGTCTGGCGGCCCCTCCTCGCAGTACACCACTCGCGTGTACGCCAGTCCCTTTTAATTCGGGGAAATGTATCGGGCCGCGCGCTCCCGAGCTCCCGGGCTTGATTTACGCCCGAGCGCCGGCTCCATTTGCCAAAGTGATTTGTAAATTCCTCTCTTTTTCTTTATACCCCCGTCGGATTTGCCCCGATATCGGCCGCGCGCTCGCGTCCTCTTCTTTTTCTTACCACCCCATCCACCCCCGTGATTATTAACCGAGGAGGCACTCGCGGCTTCTAACGACGGTGGCCCGCGGCCCGGCCTCGTTACGCCCGGCGCATTGTCTCGGCCAGCTGGGCCCGGAGCCCCATTGTTCGCGCCCCGGTCCTTCTTTATTCGGGCCGAGGAGCCGCCGCCCGCGCCTCCAATCAATATTTACCCGGCCCGCCCGCGCCAATCGCTCCCGCCCGGAAATGACTATTTTCGCCCGGTTGGATCCTCGGCCCCCTAATGCGCCCTGATCGCGGCCCGGCTGCACCCGCGATTATTACTCGCGGCCGGTTACGTCTTCGCCGCCGGGACGATTGAAACCCGAGAGCTCGGCAAATTGCACCGATATATACCAAAGCGTCCATCGAGATAGTCCTCCTGGCTCCCTTCGCACGTACTTTTTCATCCCGCGCGGGATAAAAAGAAAACTGCCGGTGGAACTTTTCCACGTCTGGCTTCTAACTAAAAGTAAACTGTCAAAAATGTCTCGAGTGTCATTATTCAGCCTCTTGCAGTATGACGAACTGCGGGTTCGATCATTCTCATATAATTTTCGAAGCCAAGAAAAAAAAAACAAAGTTTGTGTCAACTTCCCCGGGCAGATATTTTTATCCAATTTTCATTAATATTCTAATGTTTTTGACCCGATTCTTTCTTGCGTTAAGCATACATATTAAAGTCTTACTCGTTAAATGTTAATGCGGCGACTGAATGGAATGAATTTTCGAATTAGTGTGGGGAAAGATTGGTGCCGTACAGCAGACTCCTCCTCCCGTACGTCTGCGCAATCGATGTAATCAATTATTCAACGGATATATCTTTTTACTTGGTACACTACAAAGTATGAATAATACGCTTCGTCTCTTATCGGCTCGTTAGCCGAGTAAGCCAAAGGAAAGTCGAATTTAACCGCCCTATCGATCACCCGATATTAAAAAATCCTGTTTATTACAGTGGTTTTAAAAAGCGATTATCCCGCAAAGAACGCGTTAATAATAAGGAAGGGAACAGCTGGGAATCGAGTGAATCGGGCGCCTCGAATTAATACATCACTCTGCCGGGTTAATTAGTAATGATTATCATCGTAATCGGGCGTCAACCTGATCCTCCGCCGAGAGGCCCATTAATATACAACATAACGACCTCGCGCGCACGCCCGGACACCCAGGGGGACGAATTAAAAATTTGGGGCTGCGCGGGCACGGGCGAGATGAGGGGAATCGCGTGTCGGCACTCGATCCCCGAAGCGGCGCGCCCTGGTATTGATAAAGCTCCTCCGGCGGGTCGACGGGAGGATACCGGCGCCGTCCCCGAGTCCCCCGGTGACTTACATACACACACACACACACTGGAACACACACGCGGCCTCGGTCGGGTCCCGTGCAGGCGCATCAATTCCCATCAGCCGGCGTAATTCTTACGCGGCCATTACGTCGTTAGGGACAAACGAGTGGCCATTATCACGTGGCCGGGGCGCGCTAATCGGCCGTTAATAAGAGCGCGGCGCGCGCCGGCCAGTCACGCAGGTGGGGTCTGTGTGTATATATACAGCGGCGCATCGAGCGGCGGGCGCGGACGCCTCCGCGGCCCGCATATCCATCACCATTACCCGATTCGGCCCCCATTTTTGCGCCCGCCGCCGGTGAATTCTTAATCGGGCCGCGTGCACGTCAGTCAGGAGGCCGGCGTGCGTGCCCCCCCCCGGTCTGTACCCCTTATCGCGGCGAGGTGCGTCGCCGGGCGACAGTTGGGGCCGCACGCGAGCAGGCGGACGATGACGACGAGCCCCGGGATTTTTAGGCAATCGATCCCCGGGGAAGAGGTATTGTCGGCCCGGGGGACAATGGCGGGGCCTTAGACGGGGTGGTGGAAGCCGCCGGAAATAAAGCCCTCGAGCCCCCGGTGTTAATTAGATTGGCCCGGCTGATTGCTTGATGTCCCCGATTATTGGATTTTTAAGAGCTTTCATTAGCCCGGCTGATTGAAATTTTTATTCCCGGCGGCCGCGGGGGCGGCCCGGCCGATCACTCGATTATCGATACAGGCCGCCGGGCGACGCCCGCGACGCCGCCGCCGCCGCTCGGGCTAATGGGAAAGTAACGAGTCGGCTGATTGACGGCGAATTAAAACGTTATTCTCTACACAGTATATCGTTGAAGCGGCAATTACACGGCGCCTATAAACCGGCCCGCGGCGGGGGCCTTCGCCGCGAGGGCCGGGGAATCCGGGCGCTTCGATCGGCCCCCTTGGATTGATAACCGGACCCCAAGCGATTGAAAGTCCCGCGACTTACCCGGGCAAAGTACTTAAAAAGTGCCGGGCGAGGAGGTCGGGCTTTATATGCGCGCGCCGCTCCCCATAAATTCCCGGCACGAATTTACGGTCGGCGCACGCAACGCCCCGCACATATAATGCACACCGACCCCGGGAAAAATCGCCGCGACGGCGGCCCCTCGAACCCTGTCGGCGGCGGCGGCCTGGCCCGAGCAGCCGCCTTATCTGGGCCGCCGCCGGCTCCGCGGGGCGCCCCGGGAAAGCCCGGCATTAATCAGGGGCGCACCTGCCGCGCCAGGTGGGTCCGGCGCCCCGCCCGGGGGCTTTATCATCCGTCCGGGCGACGACGCCGGCCTGCTTTACGAGGCCGCGGACGAGGTGGGCAATTGGCGCGGCTCATTGTTTGGGGAATGCGCCGAGCGGCGAGCGACGAGCCTCCGGCCTCGCGGACCCCGAGTGACGACGATCGTCCCGAGGGCCCCGACGGGGTTTCATTGTGCGCCCGCCGCCGGCCCCGCGAGGAATCTAGAATTAAGATTCTCCGCGCAGTGACCGGCTCGGCTTATTCCGTCCTGGAGGACATCCTATAACGAACGACGTATCCCCTTCAATTCGCCTCGCTCCCCTTTTTCATCTTTTCAGATTTATTGTCTTACGTGTAGCTTCAAGATATATAGTCGATCGCATCTGTAGATATCGAATCCTAGGGAAGCAGGTAAAATAAACGATGTGGTTTCCCCACTGAATATAGGTAGATTTATGCGTCAAACCATAAGCTTTCGTAATTGCTACACTTGGAAAAATTTGGGAGGAATTTCCAGAACAAGTCGGATGTATACTTTACGGATATATAGTCCTTAAGTTAAACAAACGATCGTACGCCAGTATTGTAAAGACGATAGCGCGGAGACAACAATTTTAGTGAAGAAGATAAGAATTACGGAAGAGAAGGGCAATTTTACTATAAATTGTGGTCATTTGTATAATTTAGCGAGCGTACATTGCTATCCACAACATAGTCAAAATTCCTAGCGACTTTCTCTGGCTATATACTTGTCTGTATCTTTTTATCTTTTCCTGCTTCGACTTGTCATACCAATTAAAATGCTAATTAGAAAGTGCAGGCTCTTTGCTTTTCTAATCTCGTTTTTCAGGTCGCCCTGCAGTTTCCGAACAAGCCGGAGACCATTGTAATCGCCTATCTCGGAGTGCGCCAGTTCTCTCAAGAGAGCAGGTAAGAAGGAGCAAGTGGGAGAGACTGCCGATTATTTTTGTCGATAAGTCAATTAGATTCTGACATTTTTCGAGGGTCCATTCGGTTACATCCCAATCGTCGGCAGAGCGAGGTCCTAATTAGCGGAACGCCCAACCTCTTACCCCGGCCGACTAACTAGGGCCTAATCTCTTGGTAAAAGCGGCGGCTTTTAAAGAAGAAGCAGCGCCGCCGGGCCACCGGGATCGCGCGGCGAGGGTCGGGGGCGGGCCGGAAGGGTGGCGGCTTCCCACGGCTGCAACGGCGCCGGCGCCGGGGATCGATGGGCGCGGCGGGCGAATCAGGAGCACTAAACGTCATAGCGGATCCCGGGCGGCGGGCGTCCGCGCCGCCGTCCCGACTTACGCCCCGGGTGACGGCTACCCGCGGAGACAACGCGCCGACGCCCGGGGCTAACGCCGCGCGACTGCGGCCCGCTCGCCCCCCCCCCGGGGCGCGCGCTAATGGACCGGCGCGGGCCGCCTTCCACGGGGCCTAATTGCGCACCTGCGCGCCCTCAAAGCCGGCTGTAACGAGGAGGGAGAGGAGAGGAGGGCGGCCCCGCCCCGCGCCCAATCCCACAGTAATAACGAGCCGCGAGGTAAGGAGCCTCGTTGACACACATCGGCCCTGATGGATCACAAGTTCTTCGAGGGTTTTTTTTTCTGAGGCGGGCCGGGCGAATCGCCATGTAAGTCGTATACACACTCCGGCAGACGATATCCGAGAAAAATTGAAACTCCCTCTTTTGATGTCTGGGCCGCGGCGCCTCGGGAGCGAGCCAAGCGGAATTTAATACGGCATTCGGCCGGATATATAGATTAAACGCCCGCGCGCACTAGGTCGGCGCTTGAAAAATTTATGAGGGCGCCCGCCGACTACTCTGCCGGTGCGCGCAAAAAAAAAAAAACAGTTGCTATACGAAAAAAAAGGAGCCATGCGCATTTATTTATGAGGGCGCGGCGGCGCGCATATGAGCAGCCGGGGCTTTGACGGGAGACAATATGCGCGCGGCGGCGGCGGCTCCTCCGTTTCGACGAGTCGGCCGTTAGCCCGGGGGGAGGGGAGGGATACACATCGCCGATAAAATCGATCGGCCAGCGGTTCTTTTTCGCCAAACCCTCCCCCCGGCGGAATCTCGACCGTGCGAATCGGCCAATAAAAGGGGAGCCGGCCGACTGACGGTCAGCGGATCGCGAATAAAAATCATCAGCGCACGCCCCCGTAAATCTTTATCGCCGAGGTCCGGGGGCCTCGGCTGAGAGGAGCGGGGGGAGAAGATCAGCGGCACCACCGCCGCGGCCCAGTAATTTCTCCTTTTTTTTTTTTACGCGGCCATTATACCCTCCCCGGAGGGGAGAAGGAGGCGCGGCCCGAAGGGTTTTTGACGCGCCCCGGAATTCCCCGATTGCCCGGCGGCATTAGCCGCGGCGGGGCCTCGCGGCCGGCCTGATAATAAACGCTTTATCGGCCAGTTGTAAAGAAGTTGGGCCGGGGCGCCCGTTAAATTGGATAATAACGAGGGCGCGCGCATTGGCTCGCGGGAGCCAACTTTGCCCCTCTCGCCAACAACTATCTCAAATGGGCGTAAAAGACTTTTTTACGGGCGCCGCTGCGGTGCTGCTGTTCCCTTTTTTTTTTTTTTGTTCATAAGGACGGGGAGAGAGCGGCTCGCGCCCGGGCGGCCCTCCCTCGATTTACAGCGCGCCGCCGAGTTAATAACAATAATTTACGAGGGCCCTTTATAGATTATTAAATTCGGCCGATGGCAATCGCCATCTGCATGCCTGCGGTTTTACGCGCCGGGGTACACACTCCCGACACGCGTATACGTAAGTCGGCCCGCGCGTCTACGCGAGCCGGGATATGTACATCCTCGCTCTCCCACAGCGGCAAGATAATAAAAGGAGGCTCGCCCAATTTTCGGCGCCCGGCAATCTGGAGCATGGGAGAATCGGTTATATCGCGCGCGGCGGAAAAGGAAAAAAAAAATACAAGAAAAGAATTACACCTTTACCGTACGCGCGGTCTTGGAAGCGGCCGCCGCGGAAACATCGATAGCGGGACCCCCGGCAACCTCCTTTCTTCTTCCGCGCGCCTCGGGATACGTGCATCCCCTTGGCCGAGCGACAAAACCAGCCGCCGGATGATAGGATCGCCCCGACAACAACGCCGGGCAACTTATTAACGGTAATAAGGGCCGGGCGGCGGGGCGGCTTTCGCGGACGAGGGCAACGCCGCGATTAGGAGAGGAGAAAAGAAACGGGCCTCTCCGTGGAAAAGGAGGCGGCGCGGTGGCGTGCCTCGGTGCGCTTATCGACGCCCGGCCATCGGCCGCGGGGGGTCAAACCTCGCCGGGCAAGAGTAAATCAGCGCGCGGCTTGTTTTTTTCTTTCTCCTTTTTTTTTGTCCTGTAAATTATGAGTGATAGGCCTGGAGGGAGGGAGGGAGGGAGGGCCCGGTTCCTTCTTTTTTTTTCTTTACCCCTCGTCAGCTGCAGGGCGGCCGTAAAAGTCCCAGGCAGCGATCGGCACGTGTGTATATATATATACGCTAGCGGGGCGCGGGCCGAGTTGTTTCGATTCGAGGCAGAGCCCCCGCGAGGGTCGCCGCCCGCGACACTTGCTTTCGCGATTGTTCATCAAGCGCGATTCGGAGCCCTCGGGTATATATACGGGCCAGTATACTGCTCAGGCGGCTCGAGGCCCTCCTCGAGTCTTTTACTACCTCCTCTCCCCGCGCGCTTCCTCCTTCAACCGTTTCAATTCTAGCCGGAAGCCCGGCCTCGATATATATATATATACATACACACCCGACGTTCGTCTCCGTTACTCTCTTTTTTTTTATTTAACTCCGCCGTAGGCCGGGACAACGTGCACGTACACGTCAGCGTGATACGTGTATTTCCGCGGGATCTCCGCGAGGACGGGGCCGCTTTACATCGCGCGATTCAGCATCAGGGGGCGCAGGAATCTTGTCGGGGATTACGCGGCTGCGCGCGTCCGAGAGCTAAACTGCCGGGGGTGAAATCGAATTTCAACGGGCGCGGATCCGCGGGGCTTAACGGGCCGACGGCCCCGCGCGCGTAACTCACCCGTAATTGCGCACCGCGCGCCCAAAGTCGGCCGCCCCAAGAAACCGTGTACGTATATACATATATCGGCTGACGTGCACGAGCGCCTTTTCGAGGACCGGCCGGCGCCGGCCTTCTATTAGGTATATATATACGTTGTATATGTATCCCGGGGGGCGCGGGTTTGAAAACGGCTCGTCCTCGGCCTCCGTCGCGATGTATGTGTGTATATATGGCTAACGCCCGAATTATACCACGAATTTTCGGCCCACCTGCGCCGGCTTCCTCCCTGTCCGCCCCCCTTGTTTTTCCCGGGGGCAGGCGTACAGTGCAGGAGGGCGCGGAGGCTATTAGCGCCCGTTCGACCCGCTCCCGGCGATGGCTCGAGCCCGGTACACACGCGGCCCGCGCGCACGGGGATCAATCAAGGGTGTCGGGCCGAACAAGCCGGCCGGATCGCTTTAAAATTGCCGATCGCGCGTCGGGGAAAAGTCCGCGTTTACGATTACACGGCCCGCGCGACAAGCCGTCCTACTAGCGCGCCCCCCTCCGCGAGTATATACGATCTACATGCATACATATCTATCTGGCCAAGCGCTTTGTATCGGATATAGCGCGTGTGTAAAAGGAGAAAAAAAAATAAAGGAGGGAGGTGCCAATGATCGGGGCGAGTGGTTTATACATATATATATGCATATTGGGCAATGGGGGCCCAACGGCGCACTATAAAAAAAAAGGGGAACTCAAGGAAGGAGTGTACTCGCCACCCACGAGTCTTGACCGTCAAAGCAATAAATGGGTTAGTTAAAAAGTTTGGAGAACCCGCCCCGGCGGCCGTTTAGAGGCCAAACTTTCATTCGCCGCGGGCCGCGCGGCTGCCGCCCCCGTAAAAACAAACTCGTAATAATATCCAAAATAACGATGCTTTACGCGACTTCTGCCCGCTCGTTCCGCGGGCACAGGCCGGCGCTCGCGCGCCCGCCCATATAATCGACCGGTTCCTCTTTTTTTTTTCTATTTTGTTTTTTTTTTCTCCCGCTCGTCGCGACACGAGCCTCCCTTTTCGCGGGGGGAAACCCTCGAAAATTCTAAACGAATTAAGCCCGAGGATTCCAGCGCCTTTTTACGCGCAATCTCGCATTTGAAAGCTCCGGCGATGCCGGGGAGAGTTGTAAAAAGTTGCCGGGAGCCGCGCGATGTAACCGGCGATCCCGTATCTCGGATCGATATGCGCCGGGGCGATCCGCGCGACGCTAAAGTTCTCGACAGTAAATCCAAACGCGTCATGTCACGACTCCAAAATAAGTAGCGCTTTTTTGACTTTAAAAAAAGGAAGATAAAGTCCCGGTGATTCATCTCTCGCGGTTAGCGGTTCCGCGGTATTGCACGCGCGCCGCGCGCCCGCCGATCGGCCTTTTTTTTTTTTAAGCGCGCGCACCTTTTTTTTTTTCATTCGACTTTTCAGGGCGCATATCGCGATAACGACAGTGCCATAAAAATATGCGTTGTTTATGCTTGATTAACGATGCCGCGCTCGCAATTTTTCCGACGCGTCGGCGTTTCAATGTTAAACACAAAATAAATAAAATATTGACGTCACATACACAAGCGAGGGCTTGATGCAATTTTAGACGATGAAATACTCATTGGGAATACAAACAAGTAAGCGATACCAAGGCTGTGCCAATATGGAATCAAACATAAATATTTTGTCAATAAATTAATTAAGCACTCAGCTTGTGCGCTGCTTGTTTAATGAACTGCCCAGGATTTATTGGTTTAAATAAAGTTTAATTTATGGAAGCTATCTTTAATTTTAAATCCCCTAAAGTAAAAAAAACCTCAACATTAGAACGATTCGAATTAGTATTAAGCAATCATCGATGTTTCTACTATAGATAAATGTTCACACTACACTAACAATTTTCACCGAATGCGTGTAAAATATCTCCAGATTCCTCCGTCTGCAATATACTTGACAGTTTGGGAAAACTTATTCGATATATCGGTCCCTTTGAAATCAAACTCCGCAGACTGCAAAGTGACGCGATCCGACAAAAATTTCATCGAATGGCACAAACAGCCACTCCATAACTCACGAGTAAAAATTCACGCGGCTATACCGCGCACTAAACTTCGTAGGGACCAACCCTCGCAAAAAAAAAAAAAGTAGAAGGTCAGCGTACGGACGGAAAGAAACGATTTCCGGTGTGCGCAGGACGGGGCGAGCCGAATGGCGCCGCCGCTGAAAAATTTACATCGTATTGCACCTCGCGAGGCGGGCGGGCAACTTTGTCCGTCCTCTCCATTATGTCGCTCCCCGCGCGCGAAAAATGCGCGAGCTCGCACACCCATATTTCCCCGAATAATTTATGCGCGTCTCTCTCTCTCCCTCGCTCTCGCTCCCCCTGTTCTCCCGTCGCTCCATCTCTCTCTCTCTCTGGCCCTCTCCCACGCACGCTGCGACTTCGGGAAAATATTTCTTCCGTATTCTTGCCGGGGCGAGTGCTCTCTTGCCGGGACGTGGGCTTTTAAAAGGGCGGCTTTCCCTGCCCACTCGTGCGAGAGTCGACATTATTCTCCTTTATACCTTTTTTTTTTTCTTCCTTCGGCAAACCGGAACTTTGCCTCCCGATGTTTCATTTGAATGTTCCCAACTACAGATTGCTCCCTCGTATTGGGGAAATAAGGATTACAAATAGGATTTACATCGACTCCGGGGAAAGTGTTGAGGTTCTTTCAATGCGGATATATACCTTCGGTTTGCATTTGAATAAAATACGGCGAATTAATCGCAGGCATCTAAACCAATTTTCACCATTTAATTTACCAAGAGCATAAAACAATGGAACAAAAATTGATGGCTTGGTGAATAAAAATAATTGAATTCATATTAAATGTTTTATGGGCTGACAAAACTTGTATTTATCGGAATTCCCATTTCCAGTTTATCCAATGTCCATTTTATTATGTAAAAAGGCGTGCATAAACAACTCATCTCTGAATCGCTCAAGAAGCCATATAAAAACAATTTAATCCGCAATGCCGTTAAATCCAAGAATCCCATTGAATAATCGGTAATCGCTAGTCAGCCTTACCCCCTCCAAAACACATCAATTCCTCGAGCGAGAAGAAAAAAACGAAGAAACACCTTGCCATTGCACTTTCAATCTCCGATTATTCTCAACGAGACTTTTTTCCCTTCTTATGCCCATTGTCCAATCACCGCGATGCCTCTTGCAAGAACGCTTTAGCCTTTTATTGCACCAAGGACTCGTCCCCTTGTTTTACCCTCGTGCCGTCGCCGATAATTCGGTCCGAGGAGCGAGTCGCCGTAATTGCACATCGCGGCGTTATTTCCGGCATTCAAAATCGAATAATGAAACGCTCGCCCGATTGTCCGACGCGGCTGAGCGGGGCTGAATCTTATCGGCGGCGGCTCTTCCTCTTGTCCCGGCCCGGCCCCGCCCCGGCGCTGATTAATTTTCGCGCGCCTTCCTTCGGCGACGTGGCTGACGTGAATACCTTTCGCGCTCTATTGGCCTGTGATTTTAACGCTATGGCATTAAAGGAGAGCAACGACGAAGATGCGGAATTTCCGCCTTTGGCTGCCGCCTCCGCCGTTGGGTATTGGATCGGTGATGAATAGGTCAGTCGATCAATGGTAAATTGCTAAAGTCTCCAATGCGCCCATACGTTTTGGTCATTTCAATACCGCAAATAAACACTTGTTCGCGCAGTAAATTTATATCTGACAATTCGTGATTACTTTCAAATGCAAACTTACGGCTCAGTGGTTGAAAGCGGCATGCAGCATGTCTTGTCGCTAAATAACATGTACGTGTGTGCTCTTTGAAACTAACCTGTAACAAAAAAAGAGAGTTTTCTGGTTAGACATTGTAGTCGCTTTTAAAGGAAGAATTGATTTTTAGCCCGCGCGATAACGATTTTAACAAAGTCGAGGTAGCGATCATTTATCAAAATCTCGCTCAGGGGCTAGGTGCACGGGCGATACGAGCACCGCAACCAGCTGACCTACATTAACAACGAAATTTTCTGGCATCGGACTTCAAGCCGCTCCATCAATCGCACCGAATCGACAAGCCGAGACAATGGAAAACGTAGCAAGCCTTCGACACATTCTCGACCCTTCACCAAGCCGCCTGAAAAGAATCCAAGAGAGAAATATCCGCTCCTCGCAGCAATTTCTCCCCAACAATTGCAGTCGTAATTATGTAATTGGCCAAGACGACGAGGTGTCGCTCTCTCTCTCTCCCTCTCCCTCTCTATCTCTCTGCTCGCTCCCTGGACTGCTGTAGATTTTTAAATCCGACCAGCAGGGGACCCGAAACGTGTTTTCGCGCAGCGCTCGCGGCGATTTGCAGAGGACGACGTTTATCGGGGCGTCGGGTCGTTCGACTGCGGGATGGCGCACGCGCCCTCTAGCGGAAGCACGAACCACCTCTATCGCGCTCGTGCGCACATGATTTTTGGAATGGATGCTTCTTCTTCTTCTTTTATCATGGCCGAAAGGTGCTGAGATAATTGTTAGGGATAAATGGAGCAGATTCCCGCGATATTTCGCAAAGTTTGCTTGGGACATTAAAGATAATAAAACTTTTGACAAACGGCTTGCGTGAACATCGTTCGCAAATAATCTTTCCTGTACGCGCATTATGCAGTGCACATTGGTTAAGTCAAGCCAGAACTGGGCTCCGGGAACCTCGGGCTCGAGGCGAGTAATAAATTCACGTCATCCCTAAAACGTGATATTAATAAAACTAATACGCGGCGCTCGATATAAACCTGCCAAGTGCATTGTCAGATCGGGAAATGTCCACGTCTCAAAGGGATAATGCATGTGTGCGAGTCGAAGGCTAAAAAATCGAACGAACAAAACGTTAGAGACGTGAACGGTGAAATCTCGATGAAACCTCGAGCCCGCGGCGATGGCGGTCGCATTGGTGCGTTTGATTGCGTATTGGAAAATTACTCTGTCCGCTATAGGGAAGCAAAGAAAATCCCGCGAGAAAAAAGGGCGAGAAAAATGAAAAAGGAAAAGACGTCTCTTCATGTGAAAGACTTTCAAAACCGTTAAATTGGAGCACACGTGGGCTGACATTCGATAAAGTGACAAACGCGAAAGGCTAAACAATGCGAAAAATGAAAGCGCAGTAGAGGATGGAAGAGGAGGAGACGGCGGCGCACGCGGAAGGGGAGGAGAGAGATTCCCGCAATATATCGATGCGCGGGCGTAAATTCAGTCCGTTCCCGGGAAGCCTTGTCGAATCTATTCGTGCCCGCTTTTTAAATCAATTTCTCTCTCTCGCTCTCTCCTTCGCGCCCACGAGCCACGGCTCTGCAAGTATATGCATAGAAAATCCTGGGGCGAGTAGAAAAAATTGTCCCAGAAAATTGATATAGAGAAGGCGATATACCCGGGGATTTCGGGCGCTGATTTTAAGAAGACGGATGGGCGAGAAAGTCTCCGATATTTTTCCCTCCTTCCTTCGCCTTTCTAGATGAACGCACACTTCCGGTAAAGCGGCGACGATATTCGGCTTCCTTTTTTAAGATGCTCGCGGATCCTGACTACTCGAGTCAAAATAAAACTCTCTACTGCAGAAACATATCAACAGGCATTAAACTAGCATTAGGGAAATTTGAAAAAGAAGAGATACACCCGGGTAGATGTTGTAACGATAGCCTGGGCAATTTATAATGATAATCGGAGGCTCGTGATTATTATTGTGAAATAAACGAAAAACATTGTAAGCCCGACAATACTGCAAAATAAATGCTCGCTATAAGGCGGTTTTATCTACATTGCCACAAGGATATGCAAATATCAAAATGTATATGTAGGGCGTAAAATGTTGCTGGAGCATTGCTTATCCGATGAGCTCGGGAAAGAGCGTAAAAAAAGCGAAAAAGCATTGTCACATATTTTTGACTTACAGAATCCTGAAAACGTCCCCGTGTGTGTTTGCGTAAGTGGGAAAATTTAAAAGCGCGTCCTTTACAAAAGCGGCAGCTCGTTTAAAAGCAGAGTGCGCGCGGGGTTTATTGATTTGCACGAGGGTGTCGTCGCCGGCACTGCTTTCCAGTTGACTGGCAAATAACGTTAACCCAGTCGGCACTAAGCACCGGCAACAAGAAGTAACGGCAGCTCGGATTACAGTGCAAAGAAGTGAATTATAAAGAGGGCGATTCTCGCGAGGCGGCGGCGCACAGTCTCGCGCATCGCTCAAGCTGACCGACTAATTGATGCCCCCCAAAGTCCGAGCGAGCGACGCAGCGCGCGGACTAATCGCCCCGGGGGGAAAAAAAAAGGGAGCGCCTTCTCTCTCTCTCTCTGCCTGGCGGACTGCCACGCCTCCTCCCATCGACGTTTGTCACCGGGCTTCCCGGCGCACGCCAAGTCGGAGACACGGCGACCGGGAGGGGCATCAAGGACTTCATTAGCTTTTGACGAAAGCCCGGCCGCCGGGGCTTGCCCCCGAGTCGCATTGTTTTTACGGGCGCTCGTTAAGGGGGGCCGCTCTCCCGGGCGCCCCGGTAATGCCCGGCGTTTTCTTACCGCGCCGATTATTAATTAGCATTTTTCCGGGCGGGCGAGCGCGCGGTTTTTCGGGCCGCGACCGCAGGCCCGCGGCCGGCAGAAGGGCAGCCCCTGATAAATCGCCCCCGGGCTTTTTGCCCCGGGGCCGCCACCGGACGGCGGCGCCGCGGTAAGTTTGTAATTGCGCCGAGGGCCGGCCGAAACGCGCGCAAGAACCCGGGGCGAAAATTAAAGTCGCTCGGGAAACAACGCGGAGGCGGCGCCCTCGGGATTTTGGCCGCGGACGGTGGGCTCGGCCTTCCCGAAGCGCAGTAGTTAGGCGCGCGCGCGCGCTCTTCCCCGAAGCGCGGGCCTTTGACGCTTTTCCGAGGAAAGGCCCGCCGCCGCGGGGGGACGCGCGCATTCACGCCGGGACGGGAAAGCGGCTTTTTTTTTTCTCGGGACGCCGGGGACCTCCCTTTTTACCTCGCTCTTTCGTTAACCCTTATTTACGTCTTGCTTCGCCTTTGCTTTTTCCATCCCCCGCGAGCCGGTAAGCGCCGGGCGTTTATTCAAGCGCGGGGGCCGCGGCTATATTCGCCGGGTGTTTCCCGGGCGAAAGGTGCCTCTGGGAATCGGGAGCGAAAAAATATTTGTCCAGTCATCGATATACCCCCGGACGCCGGGCGAGAGCCGCGCGCTCTGTTTGCCCGCGGGAGAGCGAGAGGACGGGCCGACACATTTTGACAGTCGATTCGCCGAGCGTCCCGATACACTTGACAATAAGCGACTGCAAAGAGGTGGAAAATAGGCGCCTTCCCCCGGCTAGGCAATAATAGACCGGAATGGAAATAAAAAAAAAAACGGGGGGGGGGGGACAGGTCGTGCCCGCTGTTATTTCAGGGCTGCGTTTTTTTTCTTCTTCCTCCTCCTCCTACTCTCCCCCGGCAGGCGCATTTATTTTATTTGGCGTTAAAAAGGAGGGACAAAGCCGAGGGCCGGCGCGGGGGGAAGGCGGCGCGCGTCGGCCGTCATTGTCGCGTCAACCAAAACAGACCGCGGGAAAAACCCTCCCTCGCGCGCTTTTTTCGCGCGCGCGCCCGCGCGCACATGGGCGAAATAAATTTTAAAAGCCCCCGGCACCGCCGCCGTGGCGCGATAAGTGAAAAGAACAATGGGCGCGCGTTTTACCTTCGCTTTGTCTTTGTCCCGCGCTCGTTGGGTTTAATATCGCGCGGGCAGCGCAACGGGCGGAATTATTATGCATGAAAATTTATCGAACGCCCGGCGGTGCGCGGCCCTCGTGGCTTTGTGCGCGGACCCGCCGTCAGGGGGGGGGCGTGAGTGCGTGAGCCGCGGGGCCTCTCCGCCGATATCATTATCATGCAAATAATAATCGTAATCTTAATTACGACGCAAAAATCGCCGGGCGCCCGAGGTCACTTTACGCCCCGTCGCCGGGGCTAAATTGCCCGGGGGCATATATCGTGCGTGCCGAGAAAGTCGGGGGACACTTTGTTACTTTATGCGTACGTGTGGAGAGCAGCCTGGTCAGCGATCCTCGTCTTTGCCGAGAGGAGGGGGGGGACCGATTCAGACCTCCGGGCTAATGGCCTGCTGATTTGCATGATCGCCAACTAGAACTATCCCTTTTCCAATCATTTCCCAAAGTTTTAGTTTACTATTAATTGCGCTGGAAAGTGCGGCCAACGAGGCGTTATTTCATCACTTGGTCCGCTCGAGCAGTCCCAAGTGAATTCAATGATCGGCCGACACAAATTATACACCTTGCGCGGCCCGGTGAGATTTGATCGGGTTTTGGCAGTGTCTTCGGTAAAAAAACGAAATCAATTTCCTCGCGAAAGCGGCATCTTATTACCGCGAGGGCCTTCCGTATTACGAGGCATAAGCCATTCGCCGGCCGAGATTGCACTGTTCTCGTTAAAAATAAAGACGGAATGACGGAAAGCAGCTAATTTTGCGGCCGATGCGCGTTTTCTCGGGGCGAGCGGGCGGAGAAAGCTCCGAGGTGTTCTCTGCGCCACGGAACGCGCGATGAAAGAGTTATGATCCGGGAGATTGGAAATATTTTTAAGCGCCCCGTGATGGACAGGTTGATTACCGGTCGAGCCTCGGTAAAGCCGAATAGTTGCGCGGTTTTGTAAGTTTACAACGTCGGCCGTGGCGTTTTTTTCAACGGATTCCGGGCGAAAGCAATCACTCCCTTGGGTGTATAAGCTGATTTTATGGAGGATCTATGCAGGCGAAGATAACATAATCAGGCTGGATGAATTAATGATGCCAGGGAAGCTATTCGACTATGAATCAAGATGCATAATTAAACATCTTGAGCAGATTCCAATTGCATTTAGTATTCAATTTACGTGTAAACGAAGTTTATTTTTTTCCTAATTGTATATATATATATGCCATGAATAATAAAATATTTCAGTTGGCTGGGAATTTTATTTGTGCGCGGGTAAACAGTTGAAACTGTCTCGCAAGCGCATCGGCAACTAGTCCGAAATAGCACGTAAAGTATCTTAATGAATCAATCAATTACTAACTAATTAAAGTAGATAATTCTCTTAACTCGGTTAAAGCACACTCGAGCGGCGCCACCTGAAAGTTGGGGCCTCTCTGGAAACAGTAACATTAATTAAAACTTTCCGAGGCGCGGGCTTTTACCTGATAAAAATATTAAGTCGGTATATTTAGAATTTTTCCCCTACGCACGGCCGAGTTCGGCGCTCAAGTGACTCGATGCTCGCTAAAAGGCAGCTAATTTATTTTTGACCTCGATCAATCTCTCGACGCAAGTTCGGCAACAGAAAAAAAAAAAAAAAAATTGGCCGCCCGCCGATTCAGTGCAAGATATACCCATGCAAGTGTGCGTGCGCGCGCGCGCGTGTCGCGTGCTCCCTAATAAAGCAGGTCCTCGTTTTCCCTTTAGCATCGTCATTACGATTTTTTTTTTCTTTTTTTTTTTCAGTCGGCGGCCCTTTCAAGCGGCCGCAAAGGCAAGCCGGTGCCGGCGCGTCAAATGAAACAGAGTGCGCAAGGGCAACCGATAGGATTCAGGGCATTCATTAGGGGCTGTGCAACTGGAGAAGAATTCAATCGATCTAGGGCGAAATCTATAATCCTCGGGCCGCTTCAGAAATGCGCTCATTAATAAAAGAAACTTGGCATTGGCGGTATTTTTAATTAGACCTCGTATCAACGCAGTTCCGGGATAAATACACTCTTTATGCATTCGCATTCGCCTGGCAAAGGTGAAAAAAACAGGACGGAGGCAGAAATTTTATGCGAAGCTCGGGGCAAGGGGAAAAAACCCTTTTCGAATTAAAAACTTGCCTCGTTTCTCTCTCCCTCTCTCTGCTGCTGCTTTCAATCACTTGCGCGTTTTTTTAACGCACTGGTGCTTTATTTTAAAATTAATTAAAATTTTTTAATCGAAAAAAAAAATTGATAAATTTCTTATTTGCACATTTCTGCCGATTGATTGAAAAGTACATAACCTTGATTGTTTCAGAAAAATCGACCGTTTCCTGCAAAACCCGATTATTCGCAAAGACGCATTCGCTCTCAGATTTTGGAGATTTTTTTTTTTTGCCTTTTCACTCGGTAGTAATTAACGCGGATTTTTAGGACGAGCGCTGAATACCGCGGAGACGGCGCGATGCGCACATACAGAGCGCAGCGTGTCGTATCATCGTTGCAATAAACCGTAGTATAGGAAGGATAACGCGGAATAAAAACAGAATTTAATTTATGCGGGCGGCGGAGTAAGTGCGGGATTATTATCTTGGGAAAGCCCGAGCGCGCGAGTTGAAAACGTCAAGCGGCATTTAATAAACGGAAGGTCGGGGCCTGCAACTTCCGAATCCAATATCAGCGGGTGCGCGCAAACGCATATCCGGCTCGGTGCAACCGGGGGATTAAGACTCCTCAAAAGCCGTGGGCGGGCGGCGGTGGGGTAGGTCGCAGTTACAAAATTGCGAGGCGCAGCGAGGGACCGGAGGCCCGGGCAGATAATATAAACGGAACGACGACAAGTGGGGAACAAAGCCGCGGGAATTTAATAGCCCGGAGAGCGGGGCCCAGGCTTCCCCACGTCGCGGGTTTTTCCCCGGGCGAGAGGGCGCCACAGTCGGCGCACGTATGCCCGCGTTATACGAGGCGCCGGGGACTCGTCGGAGGGCCGGGCGCCGGCAGGAGCGGCTCCACCGGCGCGCTTATATGTGCCGCTGAGCGACGGCGTTTGATGTTTGCCCTCCACGGCGCCCTCGGCTCCGCTCCCCGAGATTTTCACCCGCGGACTCCCGCGGAATGCTAAAAATCCGGGGGACACGGGCTGCACTCGGGGAGCCGGCTTTCCCCTCGTTTGTAACTGTTTTCGGGGAGGGCACGTGCCGCGGAGACTGATAAGGCCAAGGGGGGCGAGCCGAGAACCTATAACTGGCGCGCGGCCGCGGCCCAATTAAACGATACGCGTACTTTGAGAAAAATTTGCGGGCGAGCCCGATAAGCCGGGCGGAAGGCGCGCGATTGCCCGGAGAGGTTCGACCTCCGCGCCGGGTAGACGTTAAACCCATCCGAGCGGGGCTAATGCCGCGGGCCGCTTGGCGCTAAGCGGCTCCTCGCGCCGGGGCTTAGCGTTACTTCCCCGCGGCCCGCGACTCGCCCGTGAAATTAGAGCCCCAATCGGCGAATCGGGAGCAGCCGCCCGCGAAACCCGGCCAATTATCCGAGGCGGCACTCGGGGCGGCTGTTCTCCTCCCGGGGCAGAGCCACAGCCGCGGGATGGACGGACCCCTGGATCGCCGATAAGAAAGGAGGCGCGTGGGGGACGAGGCCGGCCGCGCCTCCGGAGACGGCCCGCGAAAATTCCCCTCATAAACGGGCGCATAAATTACGGGCGATCCCCGGCCATTGTGTACACGCCCGGGCGGATGATCATCCCCCGCGCGGGCTTTACGAGGCCGGCGCCGCGGTTACGGGGCTTTTACGAGGTCGCGGGCCCGAGGAGGGATAAAGCGTGTGTGTGTGTGTGTGTGTGCGCGCCCTGGCCCGATCCATATACGCCGCCCCCGATTATTCCCCGGCTAATTTTTCCTGGGGCGGCCTCGTGGGCTCGGCCGGCTCCCCTACTACCCGCGCGTGCAATTAACGCCCGCCGCGGCCGCTCGAGGGCCGTTGGCTAACTGTGCCTGCATACTTCCCGGGGGGCCGCGGAAGAAAAGCGGATCGTCGAGAGGAGGCGCGGCTTTTCCAACGGGACGCGGGCGCTCGGCTTCCTTTGTGCGCCCGGCCCGCTCTCGCTCCAATCGTATATATATATACGTGTATATTCTTTTTTTTTTTTCTACCTCCTCCCGCTTGTATGTACGCTTTGCTTCCCTTTGGGCGGGGCACTGGTTCGCGCGTCGGCGGCGGATCCTTTCGTCAAATGTGTGTGAATGCGATTTTGGCGATTCATGCCGTTTGAATGGGAGGAAAGGACAGGCGCGAGCGCCCCGAGCGGAAAACTCAAATTAACTTTAATTTCACAAGAGCAGCCAGGCGCTCGGCTGCTTTAATACGGATCGTTAACTCGGAGATGGGAGCCCGCGATAAGGGGAATTTATACGTCCCTTTTGCTTCTTCTCTCTCTTTTTTTTTTGTTCGCGCCGCGAGGAATGCGCGAAAAGCGCGCAGAATATCCTTCGCGGATATATAGCCCCGGCGGCATAAGGCGAGTTGGCCCGAGCCTCGTAAGCCGGTCCTCGCCGCCGAGGGAGTATAATCGGACCTTCGGAACCTCCCAAGAGCCGCCAGTCGGCCCGCGTACAACCTACTATACGCGCCGGTCGAACTTTCCGATTGAACTGCGAGGAAAGCCGCGAACAATTCATACGGCCGGGCCGCCGCCGCCGCCGCCGCACCCCGAACATCTGCGTTCGGCACGAGTTGACGGGGCGAAATAGCCCCTGACCCAATTAGGGGCCGCGAGGCATTAGCGGCGAATCGAACCGGCCAACTTGGTCCAACTTTTTTTTCTCCCCCCCCCGGCCTCCGCCGCCGACTCCAGCCAATTAAAACTCGCGAAAAAGAGCCGGCCCCGGGTAATTATCTCCCGGCGCGTAATTAACAACAGGTAGGCCGGGAGAGCCTCCTCGAGACGGGCGCTTTGCATGAAGACCGCGGGGGGAAGAGAGCGCGCCGATCGATCACCCGCTCGAAACCCGCCATGGCGAACGGTTCTTCTTCAACCGCGTGCGGGCCGGTGGTTTCTTTTAGACGGATCGCACGGCCTCCCGGCAACTAGCGCAACTAGACAAGAGAAAAAGAAGAGCGGGCATAAGGGCGTGGCGGGGGCCTGATCCTCGGCGGGGAAGATGACCGGCTGCTCCTGCTGGCCGGCCCTCCCCCGGGGCCAATAAAACGCCCGGGGGGCGGCCGCGAGAGCCCTTGGCTCGATCGGCCGCATTCCCCGATGTCTCCGCGGGCAACTATGCGCGGGGCTCTTTGTTCCTACCCCGAGCCCGGACTTTCGGCCCCGCGCAATAGGGATCGTAACGACTCGGCCGCGATCGCGGCCAATCTCCGCCAGGGGGCCGGCCCCGATAAAAACACGCGGCCCCGGGGAGGAATCCGCGGGCCCTGCCGACTGCGCCGCCCGGCCAACTCCCACGCGAGCCCTTCCGCCCGATAATTATTTTTCCGCCCGGGGAAAAAATCCCCCCTTCTCGATAGCGGGGATATAAAGGTCCGGATTACGCCCCCGCTCGCGGTCTCGCTCCCAGACGCTGTGTATAGGGAGGACGCAAACGATAAGGCTAATAATACGCGCAAGGGCTCCCACTGCCAAAGACATAATATACGCACATCCTTCGGAAAGCGCAGACTACAATGCTGCCACATTATAGCGGGGATATATCCTGAAACTCTCTCGATGTGTATATTGTGTACAAGTCTACGGTTCATGAGGCCCGCGGGCAAATACGCAGATAACGCGCTGCATGTTATGTAGATGTATATGTGTGCCGCCCACGAATGTAGGTGAACTGTGTTTAAAGAGCGACTCTTCCGCAGACCCGACGAGCGCGCAATCCTACCTGCGAGCAATAGATCCCGGCTAATGCCGGCAATTGCGGGCGCGGCGAGCATCGCTCAATTGGCCCGGGTGGCAAAGTCGCGGAGGGTCCCGCGGCCGATTAACCGGCCGCCGCGGGAACCCTTGCGGCGGGGTGGAAGAAAGGCGAGCGGAACGCCCGATTAATCGGCCCCGGCCGCGGCGACTCGAGGGGCCGTTTCATCAGACTCGGAGGGTCTGCTTCCCCCCCCCCGCCCGCGCCTTTAATTAAATACATTTTATCGCGCCGGCGCGCACGCCCTCGAGTGTTTTATCAACTAAAAATCATCGTAAAAGCCGGGCGCGGGCGGCGGGGGAGCCGTTGATTGCCGGCCCGGGGCAGGGACTTTACTGCGGCCCGCGTAATAAAACATCGATAAAAAAGCTAATCTCACGCGCATAATCGCGATGTATTCCTCGGGGTGGGGCCCTGTCCCGCGGCCCCCTCCAATTCGCCGGCGCATAAATTTAATAACGTGACTCACCACCGCTCTATTTATAATGAAACGGCGCGAGGAGGCTATAGGGGGGGGGGCAGGAGCCGGCCGACGCGGAAAATTTCACTTTATTCATTACGCTTGCGGCCCGGGGCCGTGGATATATATACGTGTGTGTGCAAGGGCCCCGACGCGCGAGAGAATGTAGATATCTCCCGCGGGTTTATGCCCGGCCGCGGCCGACGTGCCTTCATAAAAATTTTATCCCTTTTTTAGCGGCGTTTCGGCCCGCCACCTACTCCCCCGGCCCCGGCTCTCGAGAATTTATTAAACTTCGGCGGAGGAGCCGGATTTCGCCCTGCGGCCCGATTGGACTTTTTCGGGGCCGGGCCCGGGGCGGCCCCGCCCCGGCAACTTATCCCGACCTACCCACCTTTGCGCTCGTGTCCTCGGCCATGATGCTGCTGTCGCGGGCTCTGCTGCTGCTGCTGCTGGGGCTACGGCTGGCGGTCACTCCTCCCTCCTGCAACAGGCCGAAAAATTAAAACGTTAATATTCGCCCATTAGACTTTGTAATCCGCGAGGCCATGTATATATATATATATGTGTACGCACGATTTGCATCGATGTCGATCGATTGAATCCCGGCCGGCTCGGTGGAAAAAAAAAAAAAATCCTCGAACCCCCGACCCTCCTCGCGAAAGCGGCGCATTAGTACGCTAAATCATGTTAATGTCGGTGCGTTTATTATTCAATTTTGAAGAAATTACGGGACGCGCCCTTTTTAAAAGCGCAAAGCCGGCGGAACGCCTCCTCCTCGACGACGTGCCCTTTAGCCGCCCCCGCTCCTGTCCGCGGGTTCGGCCCTTTTTTTTTTTATTCTGTATATACCCGGCCCCGCGTACGGGCGCCTCTTTAAGGCACCGGCTGCACGTCCGCGTCACCGCTCGCTAATATAATGCCGCCGACGCACCCCGCGCAAATCGGATAATGCGAGTGCACTCGAGTAATTATGCAGCCGCCGCCCGTAATATTCCCATCGCCGGCTTCCCCGCCCGCATCTTTAATCCAAGGGAAAAACTAGGCTCGCGCGGGATTTTTGCCCTTAAAAAAGAAAACGGGGGGAAAACCCAAGGGCGGGGAAATCTGGCTGGGTGAGTTGGCGGAATAATATCCGAACAATCGCTCGGCGCCGGTCCGTTGGCGGCAGGTCAATCATTCGGACTAAGGATTCCTCGTGGAATATTCGACTAGAGGCTTATTGAGACGCCGCGGGGTTTTATCACCCGGGCCGCCGTTTGAATCCCCAATGAGGCCGGCCGGATATGTCTCCCTAGATCAAAAAGTCCCGGCTCGAAGGCGCGGTGTAAAACACAAAGGGGGATCGTCGCCCGGCGCTCCGATCCGAATAAATTGGAGGTCCGGGCGACAACCGGGCGAGACTCGCGGCCTCCTCCAGCGGGATAAAGTGAACTTCACGGGCGGCTCTCCGCGTTGATAGGGCCCGGGGAGCCTCGGAGAGGGGGGGGGGGACAAGGGCCGGGCGTCCCGACTAATCCATTAGAGGGAATTGGTAAAGCGCGCGCGCGCGGCGCATTAAACGCCGGGCGTCCGGCGGCTTTCAAGAAATTATCGAGGCAGATGCGTGTCCCATTAGGCAGGCGGTGGGGGGGCGGGGGGCCAATTACCAGAAATTAGAGGGGCCCGGCCCTCCGCCGCGGCGCATGTGCATCCTATCTCATCGGCCGAGTGCATCGGCCCGCCGCGGAGGAGGCGCGTCACAGATGTCAATCGGTGCGCCCATCTATATATCGGCTCGTAAATCCCCGGCTCCTCGGGGAGGGCCGCTTTTTCTCCCCCCCGAAGGCACGCGCCCAACTTTTCCCCAGCCGCCGGGGCTCTCGGAAGCCCTAAATTAGCCCGGCGGCCCTAACGAGCGGCCCCCGTTGACACCCCCGCCGCCCTCGCCGCCGATGCAACACACGCGGGGCCCCTTTTAACAACGGCCCTCCGCCGGGCCGCTCGACGTGCTAATTGCCCCGGGCGTTTGCCCGGCACACAGGCCAATCGCTGAAAACACAGAGCCGGATCGGTTCGATTAACGCGCTTATCCGCCCGGCAATCAGTGCGCGCGAGCGGCCTTTCCAAAGCCGGCCGCCGGCCCGCGCCGGTTTTCCCGGCCGCAATTTATGCGGGAGCCGCAGTCGCACGGCCGGTAATTCAATGGCCGCGAGCGCTTGTTCGCCGGCCGCCGGGGGAGCGGACGGCAGAAAATAAAAGAAAGGGAAAAAAAAAAAAAAACCCACCCGGGCCGGGGTGAAAAGAGGTTTAAAAAATAAAAAAAAAATGGCGCGCCAGCCTAGAACGCCGCATTGTCTGCCGGCCTTTTCCCCGATTCTTCCCCCGGCTCTCGTTACGCGATCGTTAAACGCCCCTTGTAATACGCGCCACCGTTCGGGCCCACTTCTTCTCCCCGGATTCGGGGAATTTTAAGATTATCGCGCCTACACTTTTACCCGGCCGGCTGTGTTATTAGGGGAGCCGAGCTACGTGCGAAAGCAATTAACCGCGCTCGATGAGCGATTACGGCAACTCAATCGGCCCTGTCCGCCGCTCCCCGGTTATCTTCTCCGCTGCAGTAAAAAAAAAAAAGTGCCGATCCCAAGCAACGAAACCTCGGCGCGCCCAATCAAAATTACATTGTTCGGTATTTTCGCGCGGACGGGCGAATCGAGCCGCGGCGGAAAAGAGAGAAGCCGGTAGAACGGGGGGAGGGGGCAAAAAAAAAAGGAGCCAGTCCGAAGATTGCAAATATAACGCATGGCGCCGGCGCTGCTCGGAATTTCAAATGCACGGCCACGCGCGTGACCCCCGCCCCCCGAAAAACGCTAAATAAAGCTTTGAAGGTAGCAGTTTCCCTGCCTTGCCTCGATTTTACTTTTTTACTTTTTTTTTTTTTTGCCTTCGTCGAGTTGGTACGCGCAACCTGCAACGACGAACTGTCGACGCCGGTTCGCGTTTCCCCAAATGCAGATTTGCCCCGGGCCGGGGAGAAAGGCCGTCGGCAAAAAAGGGCTCGCGCTCGGCATTTCCGAGAAGCGCCCGCCTCTCCGCGCACGCATTAGCGGCCTTCGCGGAACTCGGGAATCAATGGGGACGGAATCGCGGCGGGCGAGGCAATCAAGGGGACACACGGGGGCGTCGTCGCCGGGCCAAAAAAAAAAAAAAGAAAAAGAAAGACACAGAGCGCCGGCGCCGGGGACGGGAAGCGACCCCTAATGGCGCGCCCCCGAAACAGTCGGGCGCCTGCGCCGCGCGCCGCACCTGCGGCCCAAAACCGTTACGGGCCCGGCGCGCACCTGGCGAAAGAAAAGGGGCCGCTTTCAATTGCCGGGGGCGCCAAAGGTTGGCGCGGCAAATATTAATCGGGGCGCGGGCGCGCCCTCGAGGAAATGAGCCCGCGGGCCGTAGGGGGGCGCCACTGGCAATCGAGTCGTTACGCGCGAATTGTAATTAAGCCGGGGACCGCCGCCGCCGTCGACGCTCGAAAATTCCGCGCGATCCCGCCCCCGGGTGAATTTCCGAGCGCCGCGGCTCGGATTGTTCGCGGGCCGATTGTTGCGACGACCGCGCGCCACGGCTAATGAGATGGATCCGAACGCCGCCGCCGCCGCAACTTTTTCCGGCTCGCTGCGGTAATGAGTTGCGCGGCCGGCGCCAGGCGGAGGCCCTTTTTACGCCGCCGTCGGTTGAGATCGTAATGCCACGACCTGCCCCGGACTACAGTCCAATCTTCCGAGGATTAGGCCTCTGTTCTTTGGCCCCCCGAGCGCGTTTATATGCGGGCTACAAATAGACGCGGCGCTGTATGGAACTCGCCCTCGGTCTGGAGCCGAAGCCCGGCTCATTTTTTTGCAGAATTGAACTTCAATTTTCGGCTCTCTCTCGCTATTTCCGCGTATACTTAGACACTCGGCAAAATACGCGCGAGTATAACAGCCGTTCCGGTAGAGGGCGTTTTCAAAACTTTATTCGCCACTTTCGAAATTACAGGGCTAGCGAGCGGCGCGCGATCGGAAAATGGGTATAAAGCATCTATAAGTGCATTGGGGAAAAAAGAAGCGGGAAATATTTTCCTTCGATATTTCAGCGCGCGGGCGGGGCGCTATGCAGCCGCGAAAATACACACCCTGCGCCTGGAGCGGGCGGCGATGCCGCCAGCGACGGGGAGAAAACTCAACGCGATTAACGTGGAAAGTGCAAAAAACGGGGGATTTTCCCAGAGGCCGCGGCGGCTGCCGCCTTCCTTTCACTTAGAAACTACATCGCTGGGGAAAAAGCGAGCGCAAACAACTCATTACCGATCGAGAGCCGATCAGGCGGAGGAAAAAAAGAAGCTGGGCGCCCGCGGCGGATCGAGGGCCGGGGGCGCGCGGAGGAGCTTATCGGGCCCGAGACAAAGCGCCGCCAGCCGTCTCCCGGGGCTCTCCCAAAGGGCGCGGTTCCGGCGGTAGATGCGGGCGGCGCCCTGGCCCCCAGGAATTAGCGGGCGCTTTGACGCGGTGCCGGGGGGCATTCCGGCTGGAATGCGGGCGCGACACTTTTCGCCCTGTGGCCGCGGTCTCCCTTCTCTCCTTTTTTATATTCCGCGCCGGGTTGCCCCTGTCTCTTCTTTTTTTTTCCCACCGGCGGTCGTCTTAATAACCGCGCGGAATGCCCCGGGTCCGAGGGGCCGCCGCGCATCCCGCGGCGGCGGCGGCGGCCCGGGATTCCCCGCCGAGGCCTCCTCGCGGTCCCCGCATTCCGCCGCTCCCCGGAGGCCGGCGGATAAAGGAGGACCGCCCCGGGGTCTCGCGCCGCCCGCGGCCGACCTGGCGGACGAGTCCTCGGCCCCCCGCGCGCGCATCCGCCCCCGACGCTGCGGGAGGCCCGGACTTAAAAAGACTCTTCGCGCCCAATGGTTCCGACCTGCCTCGGTATCATACGGGTCGGTATAATCGGCTGATTTACAGGCCCTCTTTCAGAGAGCCTCTGAACTTCAGCAATGCGATATAATGTAGATTGATGATGAGAAGATCGCTTGATACACAAGATCATCGCAGCTTTATAAATCTATATCTATCATGTTCGATTGAACCTTTGGTATACAGGCCCTACTTAACGTATGACTTCATTTGTATTTCATCGTGATATTTATATCTATATATATATACATTGTGCTGGTCCATGGTTCACATTGTAATTTACTTGTTTAATGTCCTGTGATCGTTTTTATTCTTTCTACATTTTACCCGGATTTCCCAAGTTTTTATTCGCGGAAAAATAAACTCTGTATTTACATATAGATAGAGCAGCGCTGTGATCATCTGTCAGTGGCATTTTTGAGGTTAGCCACAGTTATGCAGTAACGACTTCCGACGGTCCTTGTGACCAAGCAACTCACCGTTACACGACGATTCTCTCCCGAGTTTGAAATTACAACTCGCCAAGTGTAGGAGGTCGAAATATTTCTTTGAAAGTAGCTTGTGTCAGGGGTTCCGCAGGGGCCCGAGTAATGCGCCCTCAATATATAAGTTTACTCGGCGATTGATAATACGCGGGCGAGCGCGCGCTTACAAGACCCCGGATTTATTTGACCTGCCGGGGCCGCGGGCCGCGTATAAATATACCGGGGAGGGCGGCCTGCGCCCGAGAGGAGTTTCGGAAAATCCCGGAGGCTGTATAAAGCGCGAGGCACTTTGCCGGGGGCGTGGCATTTTTCGGCAAGGAGTAGGTAGAAAGCGCCCGGGCGAGGGGCTTGTAAAATCCACGGGTGTACCGGGGCCGGGCTCCCCGAAGACGACGTCCCCGCGGCCCGGCCATCATACTCCCAAACGTGCCAATGAATAGGAGATGCGTGGAGGGCGAGCCCCGGCGGATTTACTTTACCGGCTGCCGGGGGGCACGGCGCCCTCCCCCGGGAGCCGGGCCGATTTTCTTCCGGGCCGCGCGCCGTCTAACGAACCGAGGCGCGCCCCGGCGGCGGCTTCGTGGTCCTCGTCCAAACAATAACAATCAGCCGCGGTGTCTGCGCGTCGTCGTCGTCGAGCCTTTGTCGGGCGAGCGCCGGCTTTCAGCGCCCGCTTATACACACTGCTTAACGAAGAGGTAGGCGAGCTGGAGGGCCGCTTTTTTTTTGTGTCTGCGCGCCCTCGATTTTTCCACGCGGGCCTCGCCGAATTCCGGGATTCGTTGAAAATCCCCGGCGCCGCTGTTCCCCTATTGCTCAACGTCTGCGCCGGGCCCGAGACCCTTTCTCCCGGCACCTGTTTACCCATCCTGCCGCCCGGAGAGACGGAGAGCCCGGGATACACCGCCTGCCAAGGTTTGCATAGAGAGCGGCGGTGGGGAGGAGCCGGGAGAGGGCGGCCCCCGTTCCCTGGGATTGCGCGCAATTCCGCATTCTCGCCCAATCGATTTTACGCGGCCCATATCTAACTACGGCCTGCGCCTTTTATGCCATTTCCAGACGGCCTTTTTACTGACCTCGTTTATGTTTATCCCCAACGATCGTCTATTCACTCTTCCGCTTGTCATATCCTTACGCCTTTATGACACTACACGCTGTTTTAATCCGGGGAAGCACGTATCTACGCCAACGCCCGCAAAGCCCTCGCACTTGCAGAGCCGCGCGTCCAGCTGGAGGCGGGGGGACACAAAAAGCTCGGCAGGCCACGTTCGACCGCCATAATGGATTCTTCCTTCTTTCGGTCCGGCCCAATCTCGACCCCCCACGCGAATATATCCGCGCCGCGACGAAAAATTAACCTGGCGGCCTCCTTCCCAGCCCTAATCCCCCGATAAGGAACTGCCTCGCACGTGGCTGGCCAGTCCCCCGGGCGATACATCCATCTGGTGCGCCTGCGTCGGCGGGCAAAAGGAGCAGGTCGACCGGCCGCCGCCGAGTCCCTCCGCAGCCCGCGTTTCTCAGCGCGCGCCCGAACACGTGTCGCGCGCACGCACACGTGCAGGCCCCGCCGTCCTCTCTCTCTCTCTCTGTGTAGGCCGGCCGCTCTTTTTTACGAGGACTCGCGCATCCTCCCTGCGCACATATACACAGAGAGAGAGAGAGGGGCGGCCTCGCGCTCCGTTGGCCGTGACGCGAATAATCCCCGGAATAAATAGAGCTTGCCCGGCGGCCGGCTTTTCGCGCGAATTAAAAATGTCGGGCTTCGGGAAAACTTGGCGCCGGGCCGTCATCCGCGTATATATATGTATACATCGCGTTATGTGCCGCCGAGGGTTGCGGCTCCGGCCCTACACGCGCGCGCAAATATAATCCGCTTTACGCGAAAGCCCGAGTGCCCGCATGCGGGCGTATCCTGCCTAATTGCACGGCCCGAGCGCCGATATATGTGTGTGTGTGTGTGTGCGCGCGCGCGATCGACGCCTCCTCCGAAAAACCGAAGAGCTCGCGAGTGTCGAGTGGCCTTTTTTTTTCCCCCGGCGAGAGCGCGATATATACACACACACACACATATATATATAAAGGTCGTCCTTAAAATACGAGCGGCGAGTGTTCAGGAGCAGCGCGATTAACAGCCGCGGCATCGGAAGCCACCCCCCCTCCCCCGGGCGTCCTTGTTTATTCCGCCCGCGTTCGATCCCTTGGCTCTCTTTTTTTTTCCTCCTCCCTTTCCATAAAGTCCGCCCCTCCCCCCTTGGCCCCGCGTAAATCCATCGGCCGGCGGAAAAATAGCGGCGAGGGCTGCGACCGATAAAAAATCGATTTAATTGCCCCGATATAAATTAACGCGCGGGCGGGGAGGCCCGGGGCGCAGCCTTGATATTTTTTCGCCGGGGTGAGGGGGAGGGGGTTGGCAGAGACTTGAAATGCGAGCGCGAGCCCCGCCGCGAGGACTTAATAATTTAGCCGTTATATCGCCGGCCCCCGGAAATGACATTACGTTTAAAATTCTCCCCCGCTTTCCCCGGAGCGCCGGGGGTAACGCGATGAAAAATAAAGTGCCATTATAACGTCACGGCTCGTTGGCCGCCGCCGCCGCCGCGCGGCTTATACTCTCTCTCTCTCTCGGCGTCTCGTTTTCGGCGACTGCGGCGAAACGTAGAGGATATACCGGCGCGCGGTCTTGATGCCCCGGCCGCCCCCCCCCCCCTCTCTCAATTATTTCATCCGCCCGCGGTTGTTTGTCACTCGCGAGCGTTAAGCCCGCGGGCCGCGCGATAATTGCGGGAATGCCACCCTCAAGGTTATATCGTCCTTATAAATATTCGCCGGCTCTTTTCCCAGGGCCAAGGCGCGATGAAAGGGGCCGCGGACGACGCGCAGAGCCGCGAGGTAGACGCCCGGCGGGATTAGGCGACCACGCGGCCGTATTAATAATGCAGGCGGCCCGGGGGCCGACACGGGGCCGAAAATTGAAAATTGCGCCTCGGCTCTCTCTCTCTGTCGGCATTGTCGCGCGTCGGCCGCGGCATTGTCGCCGAAGGTGCCCCCCCTCCCGGGATAGATAGATATATATACGTATACACGTCGACTCGGGGCCCGAGTTAAGCTTCCTTTTCACGCGGGGAGCTCTCCTCCCGGCCCTCCTGCGCCCGTGACTCTGCGATTAAACGGCTTTAATGATGACCGGCCCTGTAATTCGTGTAAAGCTCGATGGCTCCTGCAGCCATGAACTCGTAAAACCTCGCAGCTGCTCGTTATTGGCACGTACTAACCGGGACTGACGGCTGTAGGCGGTGGGAAAAAAAGGAAGTTAGCGCGGACGCCTGGCGCTAAGCTCTGCGTCGAAAAATAAACTAATACGCGTGTATATATATATATATGTGTGTAGAGGGGAAGGTAAATTAGCCCGGTCGGGAGGTAACGGGCCACGTAGCCACATAGGACGTTCGGCCCAGGGACTTGGCAGGGCGCAAATGTTTGCGATACGAGCGCGGCCCGGGTAACGAGGCCGGCGACCCTCCGGGGGTTCAATCGCACGCGTAATGATAGCACGCCCCGGCTGATAAGAGGGCGCCCGGGCGCCCGATGCTTATCTCTCGCGGCCGTCCCGCCGCCGCGGGCGCCTGTAATTGAACGATTCTCTTAATGGATTTTACAAGGACCGAGGGGGGCGCGCGTGCCGCACCCGCCGCGACTCGCTAATCGGCCCCCCCTCCCCAGATCCCCCAAGGAACCTCGTTCGGCCACCCCACCCACCCTCGAGTGCGCGTTATTTGACCGACACGTGTGTACGCGCGCACGTATGCGCGGGCCCAGTCTGCCGAGTCAGCGGGCCGGCGGGTATATCGCATGATCCCGAGCGCGAAATCGCCCGTTGTCATACTCCAATCATCCGATGGCTCCCCCGCGCGCGCTTTGTTACCCGCCGAGCATCATCCAGCGGGGCACTCGCAGCTCCCCGAGCACCGCGCGCTGCTCCCCCGGCTCGATCGATATCGCCACTCGTTTCTCCCCACACACACACACACACGTACATCTATCGGCCGTCTCCCGGGACCGCGGGCCACCGCGAGCTCTCGCGGCCTCCCTCCTACGGCCCTGCCTGCATACCCACGCGTGTGCGCATCACCGGGCCGAAATCATTTTTTTTTTTCCCAAGGCGCGCGGGTCTTGGCCCACCTCCCCGGTCGCGGCTTTCGTCGGCACTTGAATTGGAGAAGAGCCCGGGGGGGAGCGCCCTTATCTCGGGGGCGCAGGCCGTTAATGGACGCGGAGGCTCGGGCCGATGAAAACCCGCTTGTTTATCGGCCCCGCAGTCGGCGCGGCCCTCGTAAACCGGGCACGCGCCGTCGTCTCCGCGACGGCCGAGCGGATCGGAAGCCCGTAACGCCCCACTCCGCCGTGTATATTTCATTACCGAGTAATGTACTTTTGTTCGCGGTGTACGCCCCTCTCTCTCTCTCGTTTTTTTTTCCTCGCGCGGAGAGGAGCGAAAACGGGATATTTGATATATATAAGGGCGCGCGCGCGCGCGAGGTATAAAGTGATTGCAGGGGTATTCCGCGTAATGGAATACTTCCCCTGATTAAAAGTGCAGCTAGCTCCTCCCAGGCGGCGGCCGGGCGCGCTAACCAATTAAACGAATTAGCGCAACTGTCGCTCGCGCTCTTTTTCCTCGCCGCAGGGGCATCTCTCCCCGGCCGCGGGCTCCGGCTCGCTCACCTCGACACACACACACATATATATACATGTATATAAAATATTAGCCGGGCCGTTAACGCGGAAGAAGCGGCGCGCGGGGATCGATGATTGGGCCGGCGGCTTGGAATGAAAAAAAAAAAAAAGCTTCTGTGTGCAGGGGGGTACAGGCAGGGGGACAAACGTTGCCAATTGCTTTTTGGCCCGTCCGCGGCGGCTCTTGGCGGGGCCTCGGGAAATTCCATCAAACTAATTGATGCGCTCTCTTGCGTGATGCTGCGCCCCCGGAGTTTATGGTTTAAAAGCCCGGCAGCGCCCGCGCGGCCCCTATAAATAATAATCTGAATTTTAAATCGCAAAAGATTTAAATATTCATCCGCGGACCGGCCGCGTGTAAGCGAGTCTAGGCCGAAGGACCGACAGCCGCGGTATTATGCCTTTATTCGGGGTAATATACGCGGGCGTATATCGACTGCCCTGAATAATATTGACTTCTCCCGGCGGCGGGACAAGCGGGAGAGCCGGCGCCGGCGACGGCTTCATTAAAGGAACGCTCTCTTTTCGGAAATGAACGCCGCGGCTAGCCAGCAAACGACCGCCTATTCCATACTATCCCACCGGCGGTCATAAAAAAAAGTATATTCCATTGACGAGAGGCGCCTCCTTTTAATTTGTACATACTTTAGTCTGATGCTCCGCGGCCGGGGGCGAAATATCCTGTTCCGCTGTACATCTATGTATATCGCGGTAATTTTTTGGGCGGCAAGGAAGAAGGTGGCGAGGAGGCCCCGGCGCCCATGCCCCGGGCATAAATAATGGGCCAAAGTGGAAAAATGCCTCGCGGCCCGCCGGGCAATTAAACAAACGCGTATATATATCACCTCCTCGCGCCCGGGCCATGCATCATTCCCGGGGCGCGGCGCTATCTGGCCCGCCCCGCCCCTTCCTTCAGCCGGGCGCCTAGTCGCATGATTCACTTACTCGCCGACTGTCGGCCCGCGCGCACCTACACCTACGCGTGTACATATATACACATCGCCACCGGTCCATTTATTCAGCCGGCCCCGCGCGATATTCCCATATGATAAGCGAAATTGCAGGATCTCTCGTTGCCGGATTCGCCGGCCGATTGCCAAGCCCCGGGCCTCTTCCCGCGACACGGCCGCGCGCCCGGCTAATGCGCCCGGGGTAATTTCCGGAGGCTGGGCCGCGAGCCACGGGGGAAAAAGGGCCGGCGGTCGTGGCGGCCGTGAAATATCCGGCGGAGGTCGCCTCCCCGGTTTTTCCGCCGCGCACCCATAGCCCGTCCATCCCGCGCAATTATTCGCCTCGGACCGGGAGGCTGGCCGCCCCCAATCCCAGGGCGCGCTCCAATCGAGCCTCATCCGCTCGGCGATGATTTCGCCGCCGATTGGAGGTACGCGCGCGCGGCCGCTCGGCTCTCCGGGTACTTTTTTTTTTTTTCACTTTGCGGGGGCACAAAAGGAGTGGGTGCTTAATGGGCCGCGGGGTGTATAGGCGCATCGTCCGCGTTTGACCGCGATAATTAGAAGCCGGCCAGTGAGAGACGCGGACAATGCGGGGCCTAGCGGATGCAAGAAAAAAAAAAAATGGAAACGGCCCGCGACGAGGCACAAGCGGCCGCTAACGAAGCCCTCCGGGCCCTGATTACGCTTGGCGGGCCGATGTCCCTCCTAATCGGCCACGGGGGGAGGCGTTTAGCCCCGGTGTAACGCGGCCTTTCGCCCGGGCGGCTGCATTGTAAACGGGCCGCCGCCCGCCGCTGATTGCAATTTAGGCCAAAATGGAAATGCGACGTCCGGGCGGATTTCATTGGGCTTCGCCGGGGACCGCAGACGGCCGATGGGATTTTCGGGGCGCGATAACGGCCCCCGCCGTTCGCCCCCGGGAAATGCCCGTCGTCCGCGACTTTCCGCGGCCGACGTGGATTTAGTAGGGACGCCCCGCCTCGATATTGCCGGTCCTCGCCTCGGACAATTTACGCGCCCGCGTCCGTATCTCGGTAATTGGCCCCGGGGTCGCCGCGGCGGCGTCGTCTTCCCGGCCAACCCTCTCTCTCTCTCTCCCACCCCGGCGCTCCTGCCGGCGAGTGAATTTTCGAAGGGAGGGGGGAGGGGGGCGCCGCCCCCCGCCCAGGCCGACCACCGACATCTGGAATCCTCTTACGAGTTTTTTTTGGTCCGGCCGAGCGGCGCGCCGCCGGTGCCGCGCAGCCGAGGAGGATGCAAAGTTATATCTCTCCGCGGCGGAGTCCCGCGCACCGCCGCGCTGCCGCTCCACTTTTAAGCTGCGCTAGCGGCCCGCGGGAGGGAATATTTTCCAGGATGAGAATACCGGCCAGCTGGGGGCCGCGCCTCCGACTGGCTTCGCTACTCCCCGCTTTACTAAATCAGCCGGTTTTAAAACATTAGACCCCGAGGTACGCCGGGGCGAGATCTTCCCCGAATCCCGGCATCGCATGTGCGAGCGCTGAAAAAGAAGCGGGGACTGGCTCTATATCCCACCCCCCTGGTTAGCGCAGGTGCCGCGGGTGGTGTACTACTCCATTGGCGAGGGCAGGCGTCACACAACACGGCGTGCATTGTAGCCCAGAGTGGAAAGTCTGCGGCCAAGTTTTCCCTAGGAAATCAAGTGTCGCCTGTAGTTAGGGCTTGCTTTCGGGAGGGTTAATTCCCCGGGAGGGTGCGTAGCCGCGCGTACGTGCGCGAGGCGGCAAGGGCAGGTCGCAGTCGGGCAAGTGACAATGCACCCGGTCGGAAAGCCCTCGAGGGCCCGGCCGGGCGCGCGTGTCCCCCCCCGGCAGACGACGACGGGAGGCTGCAGCGCGCCCTCGAGCCGTCCCCGCTAATTAAAAAGGAGGAGCCTCGTGCCGTCCTCCGATCCGCGGCACTACACGTCAACGCGGCCCGCACAAAAGCGCCCCCGCGCGACAACGACTCGCGCGCCTATGCGAACCAAAATTCTGTTTTTTTTTTTTAATAGTCCCTTCACCTCCGGCGATAAAATACAGGCGCACGGTGTGGATCGAGTGGTCGCGGGGCCGGGCCCCCGTTAATTACACCGATGGAGGGGGGAGAGGCCGATGCCATCTCGCCGGCGGGACATTCGTATGCGCGCGCGGTGCGCCGCGGCAAAGGCGGACGTGACCCCGGGAGCGGCCGGATTATTTGTCGGGGCTCCTGCCGGGCCAATTAGCCGCGGCCCAGTCCGCGCCCAGACGGACTCCTCCTCTCCCCGCGAGGCCCGCTCTCGGGAATTACCGCGGCGGGGAGGTAAATCAGTTGGAGGGGGGGTAGGCCCCTGTCGGCCGGGTGATGCATGCGCGGGGGCGCTTTTTCCGTCGCGCGCGGACACCGCGGCTAATGGAATAACTTTGGCCCGCGCGGCCGATAGCCCGAGACCTCGCGGGAGGAGGAAATCCGGCCCCCGGCGTGTATTACGCCTAATTGAATTTCCGATCGATTCCGCGGAGGAAAGGACCTGGCAATTAGGGAGCGGCCCCTTCCCCGAATGTATATAAGCCGGCCTCGCCGATATCTCGATGGATACTCCGATACAGAATGATACTCGTACCAATTTTCCATCCCCCACGTCTATATACGTATATACACGCGGGTATATATATATGTATGTATCGCGGGTGCACTATCTTCGACTCGGCCCCGGGTCCACACAGGGGAAGCCGGGGAGCCGGGCGCGCGCCGATGGGAGGAGCGATAAGTTTCCCGGGCGCCCCGAGGCCGCCGGCACGTAGCCGCCGGAGAAGAGCTGATGCCGCGCTCGCTCGCTGCCGCCGCCCCGCGGAAAAACAAAAAAGCCGAGGCAAGTGCCGGGGCTCTCTCTCTCTCTCTCTCTCTCTCTCTCGGGGCGGAATACCGGGCGTACGTGGGCAGGGGCCACGTGCCGCGGCCCCGAGACAAAAGTCCCGGGTTGCCGCCCCCGGCTCGTCGGCCGTGGAGCCGCGCCCCCGACACTCGGTGCATCCCGCGGCCAATGAGCCCCGCGTCGCCCGGATTCGCCGGGCCTCCTGACGGAAGCCAGATAACCATCCGCCCGGGGCTTTGTGCGCCGCCGCCGCCGCCGCGATCGCCCGGGGGGCAATTAGCCGCCTGTGCGTATTGTACGCGCCCTCCGAGTCACCGGCTCCGGAGGAGATCAGCCGGCCGATTGCCGCGGGCCAGATGCCCCCGGTGATAAAAGGCCCGCAGGCCGGACCCCGCCAATCGCCAGCTGCGATCATCAGGCGCCCGATGGACCGCGGGAATTCGGCCCGCCCGGCCATGTGTATATCCGCCCGGGCATCTCCTGCCGCCCGGCGTAAATAGCCCGGCGGCCCTGCAATTAGACCCTGGCCCACTGGCCCCGGGGGAGGTATCCTTCTTTTTCCGGCCCTCGGCCGTTGCTCCGGGCTTTACGGCCCGGATCTATGTGGGCCGACGACGCGCGCGTTTCACAATTCCGCGAGGAGGAGGAGGAGGCCGAGGGGACGAGACAATCGGGCCGGGAGGAGCCCCGCGGGCTTAGGCATTCGCCCGGGGAATCCGGTGGGCGGCCGGCTTTTGATTGGATGCCGGCCGACGGCTCGCCAATCCCCGATGACTGATCAATAATCCAGTGGCGCCCATCGCCCCTCGTCGTCTTAGTCCGCGCTAATCCGCCAATGCGATCATGGCCTCCGCGGGCGCCAGATACGCATCTCGACGGCCCGCGGCATTGGCCGCCCGGCCCTTCACTCCGCGAGCCGATCGCTCAACCGATTCTCTCCACTCCTTTTTTTTTTTATTGCTCTTCCTCCGACTCCTAAAACCCTATAACGTTCACCTCTCGGATCAAAGTAACCGTTTGTCCGGCCGCTCGCTCTCTAATGACCCCGTCATTATCTCCCGATGATAATTATTTGAATAATACGCGTCTTTGTAGTGGCCGGGGCCCGCCCGCGATCAGCGCGAGAAAAACCGTGAGCTTCCCGGCCAGTCACCGCGGGGCATTAGGACCCCGGTCACGGGGGGAAAATTACGGCGCATTAGCCGGCAATCTGGGAGCGCGCACCGGCCGACAGCGCCGGACCCGTCATTCACCTCTCAAACGCGACAGGCCGCCGTCGTCCGTTCACCCCGGAGGGCCCGCGCGGGACGGGCCGACGACTGCCGGCGATCCTCCGCCGCGCCGCCGAAAACGATAAATCGGCCCCCCCGGTCGAGGGGCGCCGGGCGCACGCACCGGACGTCACGTCACCGCCCCGCACGCACGCCAGACGCCGGCGCCGCCGAGGACTCCGGGGGCGCGACCGGATTTTCCTCCCCCCCCGCCGTTTTTTTCCTTCCGCCTCCCTTCGTCGTCCGCGCCGTCGGGCCCGCCGCGTGCGTGCGCCTGATACGTATCCGGGGGCGGGGGCCGCGCCCACCTCCCGCGGCCGGGAAATAATATCCCCGAGTGCGCCCCGGCGCCCCGTCCCTCGGCTCTTTGCGCCTGCCGCGGATGTGTCTGCGCGGTCTGGTCTACGCCCAAGCGGGCGGGGCCGGGCAGCTTCGGGAATTCGCCGGGGCGCCGCCGCCGACGCTGTTTTCGTGCATTTCTCCCCGCGATGGGAAAAAGGCTTCTTTTCTTCGCCCGCGCGCCGTGTCCGCCTCCTCCTCCGGCGCTGGCTTTTTCCTTCCCCGCTCGCCCCCCCCCCATGCGCCGAGGGGGGGCGGCAAAAAGTGGGGTATTCAAATTTACTTTGCTTCGAGGAGGAGCGACGTGGCTCGGAGGTGTTTGCCGCGCGCTCCCTGCACTTTAGACCCAGTTGAGTTTCGCCCAACTTGCCAGTTTTAAAGTTGCGAGTAATTGAACGAGAAAAAAAGGCCGGGAACGGGTAGGCCTACTCGGCTTCGCGCTCTCCTTTGTCCTGGGATTTCCGAAAAATTTCACTCCTCCTTCCCTCCCCCCGTGGATGCGCTGCGCGGCCACGGCCGTGAGAAAGTGCCAACGAGTTGAAATTGTTGCGCCCCGCGTCTCTTGTATCCAGTTTCGCAGCTAAGCCATCTGCACTTTCTGCTCGTTGTCTGCCGTCGAGCCTTTGGCCCGCGATTGTTTGCTTTGCCGATACAATACAAATATTGCCTCGAAAAGTATCCCTCCTTGGCACCGATTGTTAATTAAGCCTGGCCCAAGGCGCACACCTTCTTTGTAACCATTCGAGGAATGGTGTAAAACCAATTAGTGAGTTATTTGGCCGTAAATACGATAAACGCGCTTCACTTGGCTGTTATTTTAGAAAAATTAAAAACGTTAAAGTAACCGTAAAGTTTTAATTAAGAAATTCCCTTTACAGCGTAGACCTGACTTAGATTGCGCAGCCGAGGAAAAAGAGGTGCTTTAAATCAAAAGTCAGAAGGAACGAACGAGCACCGTTAGCAGCGCAGCGGCTGGACGAAAAAATTTGTATTGCCCCACGTCTTGGACGCGCGAGCGATAGAAATGTTAATGCCTACGACGGCCAGCCTATCTCCTGCGCAACCAAGACGAGCCAAGAGGCAGAAACATAATAGTAGCGTATTTACAAATCGAAGCGAAATTGCAGAGAACGGGAGCATTTACCCTCGGGGCTTACTCGGAATTTCCTCCTCCGAATCACGGGCTTTTTCGTAAGAAGCGATTAATTAGCCACGGCCCGAGCCTCGCCTCGGCCCGCCGGTATATACCTATATACTCGTGTAGACCTTCCGCCCGAGTCATCGCGTAAACAATCGGTATGCGCGAGCCCTTGGCCGTCAATCGCAGGCCGCCCGGCTTTATTGACATTCCATTATGATTTTTATTTACTCTGGGCGAAGGAGTAGCCAGACGGCCGCTCGTTATTCATCTTTAATAAGTGTACACTTTGTCCTCGGCCCGCCCGGGGCTCTCGACCAGAGCCAGCCGCCGGCTTTATCGTGCGCGCGGCCGAGGAAATTTTCTTTCGCGTATTTCTGATCACGTAAAACATACTTTGCATAACTCCGGCGCCATACACAATCTCTCCCTCGCGTTGCCGCCGACAAGCCAGTCAACAGAATCGCTTTAATGGAAAGCCTCTTTCGCTCTCTGGCCTCCTTCCTTCTCCACCCGCCACTTTTCAGCGAATCGGGAATTATTTTAATTAAAAGGGCTCGCGCGCGCCCGCGCGCCCCTTTTTACCCCGCCGACCTGAGAACTCGGCTTATTAGATCGCATACTTTGTGTACAACTTGCACGCACATCTCCGTGGAAACAATTTTAAAATTGTATAGTGCACCGCGCCCCAATCAATTTTTAAATAACCCGGCGTAACTAATACGCGGTTACAGGTGCGTGCGCGCGGGAGAAAAATCCTACTTTCCGGATATGGAGTTAGCGCGAACGCGCCCGGGTAATTAAAAGTTGATGCGAGCTCCGGCCGACTAGACGGCCGGCTCATTCATTCACAGTTGCATGATTGAAACTGATCGGCGCGGCGGAAGCCGATCCAATTGGATATTAACCAAAAATACGGGGAAAGCGCCTGGAAGGATAATGGCGCCGCGGCGGAGATCGATTTCCCATCTTGGTATATTAATTCCCATCGGCGGGTACATACGCGCTTTTTGGACACGAGCTGCCGCCTGCCTGTGAGTTAGTGCCATCTGTTTTTTGTCGCTCTCTCAATTGAATATATCCTCAATAAGACCCAGACAAAGACCGAATCGATACGGCCGCGCGCCAACTGTTCCTTCCCTCGGTGCCCGCGCCCACCGCATTCCCACCGCTGCCTGGGCGAAAAAGGAAAAAAAAAAGGAATGGTGGCCGCCGCCGCCGCCGCCGCCGCGAGGGCACACAAAGAGCCAGAGGAGCGGCGCGCACCGACCGCGGCAGATCCACCACTCGCTGTTTTTAACGTCAATCATTATCCCCTCTTTGCGCGGGTCCGGCATTCATTAGTGGTAATTCTCTGTTTTGAATGCCCTCAAATCCGAGTCGGCGCTCTCGACACCTATCGAATTTCATCACGCCGTAATTATTCGATTTCCAGAAAAGTCTAAATGAGCCCCTCGGGACCTACGATGGCTCGACAAAATGGCCGCCGCCGCCGCCGTCATTTTACTCATTTCCTTTAGATAGGAGAATACGCGCGGGGCAGGAGGCGCACAATGCAATAATATTTTATACGACCCTTTACACGAAATATTTCCCCTCGCGCAATAAACGATTCGGGATTTGAAATTCTGATTGCTTGCGCTCCTGAATTACTCGCTTTCTGCGTATAAAGGAGGTCCATGTAACATTTACATAAATCTATGCGAATGCGGACAGAGGTCACGTAAAGCGGGCTTACATAAAATATACCCAAGAGCTTCCTGTATTTTTTCCTACGCCTCGAGTTTCGTAAAACGGCTCGCTTACAGCTCGATCCAATAAAGTCCACTTTTCCTTTTTACACGGTAATCCGTGTGTATCGACGAATATGCTTAATAATAGTGAAGCGCTCGAATTTTGCCGAGTTCACGCAGTAAAAAAGTGTAATCTCCTTTAAAAGTTTGGAAAACACTTCCTCGATAGAGTAATCTCAAAGCGAATGGGTTCTTGGGCACGCCGGTTGAACTTTTTGCCTTACTACTTTGGGAGAATAAAATTTTTTCAAATTTTACTTTATTTAATTTAACGTTTATGTCCAGCTAAATAATTTACGGTTATCTTTCGGTTTTATACAAACTTATATATATATAAAAAAAGCTCCACTGTTCGGCCATACAAACGGTGCGCACACATCCCACTATTCCCAAAGGATAGTGCATTTTTTACATGAAGACGAATTTTCAAAAAATTTTAAAATACTCTACTGCCAAAAAAGTAACTTTAAAGCTTTACCCTTTTCTACACACTGAAACCCATCCCATATATACTCTTGGGGTTATGTTTACAAAACTCTAACCGTATTATACTTTTTAGTACCAAGTCGCATCCATTACATTCGCACAAAAGCGTACTTTTTAAAATTCTACTGACCCAGAAGCACAATTCCGCGACGCACCTCCTGCATCACCTACAGCATAAGCTATTATTAACGCGGTTGCGCGCAACGCACTTAAAGTGGACAAAAACTAGCCGTCATAAATATTTGGTGAATTAGAAAGACTGTAGCACCCATCCACAGATATTATATGCGGTCTGACCTTTGTCCTGTATCCTCTCAAACATTTATACGCGTTAGATACAATGCGTCATTATATTATTATGCTTAAAGTTCCATAAACTTATGGATTGAATAAATCAAGCCCATTATAAGATTTTTGCATGAACGTCTTTGAAAGTCGAACTTTTATTCTAATGTAGTTTCACGTTCTCATTAGCTGTTAAAAGGTTCCTTTACGGTATATAGGATCGTGTCAAGAGTCTATTAACTTTATAAAAACATAATGATACGATCCCAAGGAAATTTCACGCTATGACGGTAACTCCCGTGAAGCAGAGCAGCAGATTATTATATAGCATGAGAGACGGTAGTAGGTTATTTCTAATTATAGATTCAGGAAGACAAGGAAATTATATCGACACCGCCTTATTGAACCTAGCCTTTTAAAGGAATATTCCTCAAGAAAAACCTCGATCGTTCGGCCGTGAAATCAATTTTCACGCGGGCCGCCATGAGGATTGTGAATGAAAGGTAAATATTAATTAACCCAAAGTTTTCGAGGGAGCACATTCAATTGAGCTAGTTATTCCGAGAGTTATTCGGGAGGGCGCCCCGATTTTGATTAAAATTTGAATGGAGGTCAAATATTGAACACATATCGGAGGCGCAGTCAATTAATACTATTTACCAAGCCCGAAATAAGCGGCCGGTCGCCCTCTCTCGGTGGTGTAAAATAAAAATTGCCCGCGTCACGTATAGGGAGGGCTTATCGCGAAAGAGGCAGGAAGAAGGATCGGGCGTTAAAAAAAAAAAGGGAAAAAGTCCTCGTCGCAGAATCCGGCGAACGAGCGATCGGGGGCCCGCCCGAGTCGATGAATTTTTCAGGGGCGTTCCGATATTCTAATAGTCCTCAATTTATACACCGCGCGAGGCCGCGTCCCGGGGAAAAAAAAAAAAAAAAAATCGCCCGGCCTGCCCCTGCAGCGGAGTACACACACCGGCTCGAGCTATCAAAATCGCAGCTGATTCGATTGCGAGATTCGATATCTCTCCCGCGCGCTCGCGCCGCCCGATCCATTATGCTTGGCTTAAAAAAAAAAAAAAAGAGGAAGGCCGTCAATCGCGCCGGCGGTGATTATCGAGAGGCCGCTAATGCGATTAGCAGCGAGTGGCAGCCGGGGGCCGAGCCCCTCCCGGCGCGTCATCGAGCGTCCGCCGGTCTTTTTGCGCCGCATGCCAATTGCTCGTGGGATAAAGCCGAATCCTCCGGAGGTCGGCGGCTGCTCCGTGTCCCGGGGGCCGCGCGCGCATGGCGTGGGGTCGCGTCCGCCCCGCCGGTGAGTCGTCGCGAAAGAGGAATTTCCGAGTGCGCTTGGCACGCTCATAGCCCCGGGGATCCTGATGGATGGGAAAGACAGCCTGGCGGCAGGCTCGCTGAAAGCGATTTCGGGAGTTTTAAGCCGCCGAGGGCTCACACGTCGCTTGCGCAACCCCGCCGTCGTGTATGAAGTCGTTATAGAACCGTCGCCGGGGAGCGCACGGGCGCCCACATCGCCCCGTCAACTCCTCGGCAGCGCCTCCAAGTGTTATATCTCCTAATTTATATAAAAAAGAAAGAAAAAGAAGCGACGCCCTCGGCAGCCGCGCGATTGACCCCCACTCTACACCGAGAGTTTCTCAATTTTCGTCCCCAGGGGCCGCCCCCCCTCAATAAAGTAGCCTCTTAACTGCGACAGAAAAGCGGCGGCTAAACAATTTATAGGCCGAGGAAGAGCAATTTTGGACAAAACGGCCCGGAGATAGGGGGGCCGCTCTCCCAGGAAGCCTCTCCCGACGAATAATCCGAGCGGCCGCGGCGATGACGAGCTCCCGAAAAGCCAATCAGCGGCGGCGCACGCACGGGCCGCTTTCCCGGAACGGCCGCGGCGTCCGGCGCGCGCGTGCCCCGGCCACCGAGCGCTTTCTTAACAAGCTCCCCCCCCCCCCCGGCCTCGGGGGCAACCGGTTACAAAGACGGCAAACGGCTGTAAATCGAATAACAATTCAATCGGGGCGCCCTCGGCGGCCGGCGGCATTAGTCACCGGCGTCGCTCGCGATCTCTCCTAATTCGTTTTCCACGGCGGCGGGAATCGCGAGAGGGAGCGAGCGGCCGCCGTCGATCGGCCCGCCGATAAATTCGTCCCGCCGGCCTGTATCGGACTTCCCTATCTGCCGGCCGGTCCGAGGAGAGAAAAGCCCCGTTTCCGTGGGGTTTCTCTTCTTTTTTTTTTGGCGGGCCTCTCGCGCCGAAGTCGCCCCGGAAAGCGCCGGAGATTTGTGTCGTTTGTTTGGCCGGGCGCGTCTGCGCCGGGAGATAGGGTCGCGCGCCCCCGACGGAATCTGCCGGGGGATCTCCCCGAGGCGGCGGCTCCCGGGGGCTGGCCGCCGCCCGATACACGCCGGAGATTAATTGAAAGGCCCGCGGATGTGCAAGGAGTTAATAGATCTCGGCGGCGCCGAGTGAGCCGTGTCGCGCGGCGATAAAGGAGGCGCGCCTCCTGGACCGGCCTTGGAGTTCGTCGGCGGGGGCGCGGCCGGGCAGGATGCATAAACAGCCGGACGCGTGCATCGCGGCCCCCCGCCGTTTGCCGGGAAAAAAAAGAAACGGGGACAAAAGCCCGGGCGGCCGCGCCCAGGGCAAATGAGCTATTGATCTGGGCGGAAGGCGCGGCGTCGGCTACCTTTTTGAGGCGGCAATAAAAGTGTCGCGCGGCACCTGCGGCCCGGGCTTCGAATCCCGGCGAGGGCGCCGCTCGCGCGTGTATGACGAATGGCGGCTCGTCGCGCGGGCCGACCCTCGAGAGACGTCCTCCTCCTCCTCCTCCGGGAGAAAATGCAAACGCGGCGCGCCCACTCTCTCCCCTGCACACATATATATATATATAGACTCCCTGGGCGGCCCGCTTTTCCACGCGGCCTCTTGGCCTCCCCCGCCCACCCCGGGCTTTATGCATGCGGCCCGCGCAGCCCCCGCTGCAGATTCCGCCCCGGCGATATTCGCGCGCATTTAGTCACGATGACGACCACTTATTTGGCCCCTCGCTCGGCTATTCTTCGGCGGGCACGCGGGTGCCCCGCTGCCGATTGCGACAAATCGTAGCGCCCGGCTCGCTCGATGATGAAATTGTGGGTGTAGCGTTTTCTCCAATTAATCACTGCTCTACTAATAGATGGCCGATTCGTTAATAACTGTCCCTTTACCCCTTGTCGTATTTATCGTTGGTCGGGATTAAACGGCAACCGGGCGGACTAGCAAAATAATTGAAAGGAGGATATGTGGGCCAGGCATTATAATACGTGAAATTTAATATTGATGCAGGGCGGAGGATTCAAATGGGCCGCTGCTCCACGCTCTTCGCGTATAAAGCATTTGCTAACAAGATTTCGACCTGTCCGTTGGGCTCGCTTCTGTTAGGGCGCCTTATTCGAGGGCGCCACCGTTTTAATGGAATTCCAAACTTTTTATCTTCTTCTACCCCGAGCTAAATGAAACTTTGCACGTGTGTTTTACTCCAATTCGAAGCGCACTTTCACCCAAGTGTATCGCGATGCGAAGCGCGATCGCGGCATTTATGATGCAGCGGTTATTTAACGTCGAATTTCCCATCGGCCGCTTGATGATTCTGTATATACTCAATAAATAGATTGCTAACAATTGTCGTAAAACGGGAAATTGCAGTTGGCCCGTATTCACATTTCTAATAAAGTAAAACAAAGATATATCTTTTTCCAACGCAGCCCCAGTTAATCTGTTTAATGGGCGGAATGTATCGTTTGAGATTCGGATTAAAAACTTACAAAAAAACGGCCCTGGCTCGCTTCGACCAATACGGTAATCAACTCACCTGCAACAGAAAGAAGAAATAAAATTAGCTATTGAACAAGTATTGTTTTATAAAATGCCACGATTACGGCGCCTCCCTTATTTCGGTTTAAAATTAAAATCGATAGATAAGACTGGAGGGAAAAGGGGATTTATCCAATTTTCTCAAGGTGCCATAAATTGCGTGCAACAATTCGCCGACTAATATAACCAATAAAGCCGGCAGAATGAAGCCCTTAAGCCGAGAAATGAAAAGCCAAATTATCTGCCTCCATTATCAATCCATATTGGGGCAAACGGCGCGTAAACTCGACGGCCCTAACCTCAAAAAGTATCTCAATAAATTGTAATCGAATAAAGGAGTAGAAAACGAGTGTCTTCATCCCCCGCAGTTGGCCCGCGCGTTTACGCAACTCTCTTTCTCTCCCGAGTAGAGTCATTTCCTTATATATTCCCAGCTGATAAAATCTCTCTGAAAGGGAGGATGTTTCTTTAATAAAGAGGGAAGCGGAAAACAAGATGGGGTGCTCTGGCGGGGCGCGCGGCGGCGAGGAGGCAAGGGAGCGAGAGAGCGAAAGGGGGCGGGGTGGTGGTGGGGGGGTAAGAAGGGAAATGAAATGAAATCCATCGAGGCGCGAACTATACGCGAGGGCAGAGGGAGAGGAAGAGAGCTTGTGAACTCTGGCAATTTATCGTATTCCAGCGGTTTTCCGAGCGAGTGGGAGATCTATAGCGTTGTCTCCTCCGGCTCTCGGCTGGGCGCACCAACTCGCTAAGCTGCTCCCGCGGTAAGAGAAAGCCGCTGCAGTTGCTCTTGTCTTTGACGACGGGAGGGACGACGATTCGGGGGGGGAGAGCGACGTCCGAGAGGGGAGGCCGGGAGCGAGCGAGAGGCCCACGACGGCTGCAGGTAGAAAGTTTGGAAAAACTTGCCGGAGCGACGGACGTCCTTTCGGGGGCGCGACCGACAGAGAGAGAGTCGAGAGAGAGGAAGCCGACAGGTCCTTTTGCCGAGTCAAAACGAGCCTTGAAATAGCCGGCGGGAGAGCCTGGGCTTACGCGATAACGCACCCGTAACTCCGGCCCCGAGCTTGATAAATTTTACGAACCGGCTTTCTTTTCCTCCCCGAGTTTTCGGGGGCCGACGGCGCGGCCCCTGACGAATTGCCCCGGCCGATGGATGATACCCCCACCCCCCCCGGCTTCGACAAGAGGGCCGCCGATATAGACCGCTTATATGCCCGGGGAAAATTGGCAAGCTGCGCCTACGTTTTCCGGGGTAGCGGAGCATCCGGCGCGAATTTCCCGAGGATATCGCGACGGGGGGAGAGTGGAAAAGCGCTCCCTCGGCGTCGTCCCACTTGCCGTTTGATTTATTCGAGCGCTAAATTAATACCGCTGCCGCCGAGGGAAAAGGGCCGGGGCGCAGACGCGGCCCGGGCGTCAATTAAAGTACCTCGGGCGGATGATCCGGCGGCGGGTGCACCTCTCCTCGCGTGCGCCGAGGCGTGTATATATATAAGCACGAAAAGTGATTAAGAAAAAAAAAAAAGGAGGCGGAAGGAGGAAGTTGCGGCCGGAGGGCAAAAGGGAGTCCCGGGCCGCTTTGATGAATCGGCCGCCGGCAGGTGCGCCAAGACGGATCATCGGCCTGCGGGATCCTAGTTGAGCCCCCGTAGTAGGCCGCGATGTGAAACATAATCGTCGGCCGCCCTCTGCCGGCGCAGCCCGAGGGCCGCCAGCGGAAATTGGAATGCCAAGGTCCAAGGGATATCGGACTTTTTTTTTTTTCGTCGCTCGCGCACACGTCGAGTACTCGGGGGGGTCCAGCCGCCCTGCCGAATGTACCGATCGAGGGTCGCCGCGGAGGAACAAAAGGCCCAGTGGCGATTGCCGAGAGGTTGGGCGTCAATCTGGCCGCGGGATCGATCGGCCTGGCCCTATTGATTGGAGCCGGCGCGGGGCTCTCGCGTTACGACTCGGCCGCCAGCGTAAACTTTTACGAGGCGGCCCGGCCCGCGCGCGCCCCGACTATCAATGAACGGGGCCGTCGGAGAGGAGGTCGCCGTGGCCGGTGCCCCAGGAGGCCGGGCCTGCGGGGCCGGCTCTAATGCCCGGGGAAATTAGCATTCTAATAGAAAAAGCAACTTTGCCGTGTATACCCCCCATTGAATTATTCCCGGCTTGCTTTTTCTCCCCGGGGCCGGGGGCTAATTTAGCGCCTACTCTCGGGCTCGACTAGTTAAGGGCCGGGGCCGAACCGGGAATACGCGCCGCTTGTATACGAGACGTCTCCCCGCGAGACGGATATCGCCTCCGGTTACTATGTACGTATATATAGGGCGCACGCGCGCGGGCTAGATAGGAAAAAAAAAAGGGGGGGAAGCCGAGCCCGGGAAATTATCATCGGGGGCTGGCGCGCGCGGACGCCGATGAACTTTGCGAATTTATACCGAAGGCGCCCGCCGTGGCCGGTTAAGAGAATTATGAATCCGATAAATTCCGCGGGTTTATCTAGCGAAATATAACTTTGTATTACCGCAGGGCCCCGGCTAAATGCGCCATTTTTTTTTTTTGTCCTTTTACACCGGGCGTTTGTCCCGCGGTCCTCGGCCCGCACGATTCGTATCAGCCGGTTTATTTGTACTGCTTAAGCCGCCCCTACCTCCCATTAATCATCGCGCCAAACTCGCCCACGAGACCCACGCGATACTAATCCCTCGGCCGCGGAAAGTAGGTCTCCCGCGGCCGGGGATTACACTCGGCTCACGTCTTTTTTTTTTCCGCCGAGGCGCAATCATCCGCCTGCGCATGATTTCGAATGCGCCGGCCGCGACGACGCTCCGGGAACGAGGGTGTCGCGATAAGGAGCCGTGTAGACGGTGAGTAATCCGGGCCGCCGGCAATATCGGCCGGCGCGCGAATCGATAAGCTTATCGGGCCCCGGCAGATGTGTGTCAGCTGCGTATAGCGGAGGCGTTGACACGCGCGAGGAGCCGGCACCGACTCTACCTTGCCCGGAGGGGAATTCCGGGGCAGGGCTCCTTGCGAAGTAAGGCTGCGGAGGCTGCAGCGCCGGCCTCGCGCCGTCGGCCGAAATTCTATAAAATAAGACAGCGGCCGTGTTGAGATTCGTGGGGGTCCTCGGGCGCGTACCGTCTTGACCCAATTAGGCTTGCTCGCGGCCTTGATGGCGGGCTGATATGTACGCGATGGTCGGCTTGCTGGCGCGTACATAAGCGGTCTTACGAGCGGCCTACAACGCGTTTCCAGTTTCCCGGAGGTAATCGGAGCGACGGCCGCGGCAAACGCCCGCTAAGGTGGAACAATACGCGCGCCGGTCTTTCTTTTTTTTTTCCTCTTCCCCTGGGTGTGTGTACCCTCGCGGCTAGCTAATAACGAGCCCGCCGTGCGTCACTCCGACTCGGCCTGGTCGGAAGCCCGCGCTGCCGTCGCCCGGCGCAAAAATAAAAGGAAAACATACATCCCTCCTACGTGGTTTATCTGCCGGTTGCGTGCGAGTCCGCGGCTGACTCACCGCGCGCAATCTCCCGCGAAAATCGGCCTCCTCGCCGATCGGCGGCCGCGGCGAAACAGCCAGCGGCGTTACCGCGGCACTGGCTCACCGGCGCGACCTCGATTCATTTCGCTTATTACGTTAACGGGCCGATGTATTGAGTTTCCGGGGGGCAAAAAAGAAACAAACCGAGTAACGCCCCCCGTCCCTTTCGCGCGACTCGGCGGCGCAGCCTGGGGCTCCTTGGACCGGCTGCACAAAGAAGCCCGGCCGGACTCTTAATCCCGCGCCCTCGGTAAATTAACAATCTAACTCGGGGGAAGGCGCCCGCGGCCCCGAAATACCGGCCTCGCCCGGGCCGATCCGGCCAAGTTTCGGGGGGGCGCGCATGCATCGCATTAGAGGGCTGCGAGCCTCCCGCCTCGTGAATTCGCCAACTAATCCAATAGTTCTGCCCTAACGAGCCATTATGAATGATAATTCGCCGGGGGACGAGTGTCGGGCGCACCGGGAGAAGGTCGATCCCGCGATCTCCCCCCGGGCCTCGGCCGATTGGGAAGCAGGCGCCGTCGGAAAAAGGAGCCGTTAGTTCCCCCGGGTGGCCGCGTCCCTACGTACATGTATATATGCATGTACATGGTCAACGACCCGGTGGCCACCGCGGAAAAACAAAGAGCCGCGCGAGGCACGTCGCCGCGGTGGGGACACCGCGGCCGCGTGATTACACGCCGCGAGGAGGAGCCTCCTCTGTAATGAGCCCCGGGGACCATTGCCGCACCTGACCCCTTCTTCTCCCCCCTCCGGGTGCCGCACCGACGGAGAGGGGCATTTTTCACGGCGTCGCCGGGGCCCTCGGCTCTGGCGCATCGCTCATCCGGGGCCGAAGCGCAGAGAGAGCGGGATATCGCTCGCAGGCGCCCCTCTCGACTCCTGCGAGTGACTACTGGCCAGGGGCTCGGGGCCGGGGGGTGGGGTGGCGGCGGCCGCGGCGCCGCAGCCCGGAGGGAGATAAATTGCTCAAGTTTGCGCGGGGCTACATTGTTAGAGATGACGCGCGCTTTGTCACTATTTTTAAGTGCCCCGGCGAGTGTCCCCGGGCGCCTGGACCGCGCCGACTCCGAATATCATTGCTTGTTTACGAGCGCCCGGGACTAATTTCCCCGGGCGAAAAAAAAAAAAGGCCCGGCGGTGCGGGCCATCGGCGACAAAAGCCAATGCAGTTCCAGGGGACGCGCCCCCCTCGTTTTCGCTAAATGGGGTGTGAATCCCGCCCAGTCCTAGGGGCCCGAGCACGTACACGTATATATCCGTGGGCCAGGGCCGCTGGCGCCCCTCGCGCTTGATTAACGAATCCGCTGGACCTTGAAAGAGGGGCGGCGCCCGCGGGACGCCCGCGCCCCGCGTATTTGCATTGGATAATTAGCTATTAACGGGGGAATAGGTGGGGGCAGGGGCCCGGCCCCGGGCGCCTATCTCTCCGGCGCGGCCCTTGACGTTTATTGATGAGCGCCGGCCGAGCCGCGCGTGTATATCTGATGCATTTTTCAGGGGCGAATTCGCCGGTCGACGAACCGGGCGCCGAGCCGAGCCCGCGTATTAATCACGCGCCCGCGCGGCCCCGATATCAATCCGCGCCGAGCCATCTTCCCGCGGCCCGGCGACGTAATCGCCCGCTGCCGAAGCCCACGTCAATCGGCCCCCAGGAGGCCGTTTTTATTAGCGCGCGCCAAAAAAAAAAAAAGAGCCTCGTCTCCCGGGCATAGCCAACGACGGGCGGGCGCCGGTGGCCCAGCTGTCCCGGCCGCCGGGCGGGCCGAGCCGATCGATCGGTCGGACGTGCTTTCGGCCGGCCGATTTATATCGATCGCCGGGCCTCGGCTCTCTAAGCCGGCTTTCAATTGCGCAAAGCCGTTCGCGCGGACTTTTTCCGCGGGGGAATATAACGGCCGGCGACTAAAAAGGCCCGTTTGGCTAATAAGCGGCTCGTTGCCTGCCGATCTCGCCCGGGGAGAGGCCGCGCAACAGGGCTTTAATTGCCGCCTGTCGTTGCGGGGTGGAACAAAAAAAAAAAAGAGCGAAACACGGAGGCGGCGCGCGTCGCGCCTAGCCGATACGTATACACACGCGCGCGCCGGGCAAAAGCGCCCCATCACGCGCCGGCGTTTATATTACACGGGCCGCGAGGAAAGGCGCGCGCGCAACGGGCGGCGTTTTTGCCGCCCGCGGCCAGGAGACAAAGGCTCGCCGACGGCCCGCGGGAGAGGCCGACCCATTGACCGCGGGCGCCGATTCGCCTTGTTGCCGCGAGCAACGAGCCGCTCTCCCGCCGATTCCGCGAAGGGCCCGTTTTTGCCCGGGCGCGCGATTGCTTTCGGCAGGAGTGGGGGATCGGAGGGCCGATCGCCTCGCCGGGGACTCGGCGATCGTCGGCAAGGCCGCGAGCCTCGCTGACTCACGCACTCGTCACGCGCGCATTTTCCACATGTATCGGGCGGGAAATTCTCTCCGGCGGCCGGGCGGCCTAACGGTCGGAAAGCCAGCGGCGAATCGGCCGCCGGGAGAGGAAGGAACGCTCGCTTCTCCTGCTGGCGCACTCACCCGTTAATCCTGCGCGGGCCGCCGCTGGTCCAGCACTGGGCACTGATAACCACGGCACAGATAATCGCGGAGCACGAGGCAGCACGTGACACTAGGGAGACGTTGGGGGCAGGTGGCCTGGCTCCCGGCGCACCGGCGCTCGCGCATACTCGGCCTCCTCGGCAGACACTGGGGCTCACTCGCGGGACACAGGAGGGAAGCACGCGAGCCGTTGCGGCGCAGGGGAGGCCGCGGAGCCGACTGAGCCGAGAGCGCCGCTCGCCGGCCGAGCGCCGCGCAGGAGCCATCTGTCGACCTAGCTGCTGCTGCTCCCCCCCCTCTCTCTCTCTCTGGCTCTCCCCCCGGGCGGGGCCGGTGCCCGAGGCGGAGGGGGGCGCCGGCCCGCTCCTGCGTGCAGGCCGCGCGTAGGTGTCGCCGCTCGTGGCGGCCGCCAGCTGGCGGGGCACCTGCCCCTGGGCCCGCAGCCTCCTATCGCGGCGTCCCGCGAGGCGGAGATGATCGCGGCCTTGGCCTTGCCCGGGGGCCGACCGGCAAAGCCCGCCGAAGAATGCGCGGCCGAGGTTCAAAGTCGGCCGCTTTCACCGGCGGCCCCGTGAAAAGCCGACCTTTCCGCAAGCCCACCCCCCGCCGACCGGCCCTGCAATTCCGCAGAGCCTCGCGCCAGGGCCGGCCTCGGAGGCAGCCGCCCTGCCCGGGCCCCGGCACTCGATAACCGATGCTTAGAATAACTTCCCGGCAACCGCTCCCCGGCATCCCCCGGGCCCGCTTTCCCGAATACCGACCGCTTATAAGAATTTCATCATATTTTACCATCGTTTCGGGGCTGCCTCGAATAAATTTATCCTACGAGAATTTCGAATGCTTCTGTGCGTGGCTGTCTAGTTGTTGCGCTGATTCCGAATTCCGAATTACAAATTGGACGAGTCCAGGTATTTGACGGCAACTCGTGCACCCGTGAAAAACAATGATAAATTTTAAAATCCTGATTAAATCCTTCCTATTATTCGTATACACGGTTATCCTGGTCATAATCGACAAAGCAAACGCATCAAGTCACTCTTAATCTCTAATCCTATATACATTTATACACGCATGAAATAATAATAATTTTATCAATTCCAGGACAAATTGTTTCGATTCGTTATAATTAATTTTAAATCAGAATAAAATTTCAAGAAGTATATTGTATATAAATTAGCCTATAATTATGCGGATTCGGGTAAAAAAACAGTCAGAGGACGCAAAGGATACATATCGATTTCCTTTTAAAATGACCCTTGTATCTAGTTATTGCAAAAACCCGTTTAGAGCTAATATCTCTAAATTGCGTGGTTTATTGGTAAATTCTGAACGTATGCAAACACAAAGACGATAATTACAAGGATAATTATGTATCAAACTAGCCAATTAGTCGGTATATAAATAGCTGAATGTCTGTATTGATTGTAACTCTACATGAGATGCACCGGTCAGCTAATTATAATTCAAAAGTTAATTCAAATAGTTTCCAACGTTATTCGAGGATTTTTATTCGAAGGCTCGATTATGCCTCGTAACGGCAGGGACGCGGTAAAGCATCTATCAGTTGTCCAATATCATTTGGCATGGCGAATTACCGACATCCCCAGCTGTCGATGTACTTATAAATAAAGCGCTCGGCTCGGTTAAGTACACGAAGAAATGTACAAGCGGGCTCGTGGGCGTAATTCACGGGGCGAGCCGCCGGGGCGATCCTAAACAAAAAGCGGCCCCACTCGTCAGGCTGCGGCGGGGCAACGGCGCGAGAGCAACAACAACAAGAGCAACAACAGCGAGAAAAACAAGGGGCGCAACGTGGCAACAAGAAGAACAACCCTTTGGCCGAGTCATAAAACGATTTTATTCGGCTGAGGCGCGGCGATGCGACAATTAAAGCCCCGTCCCCGCGAGCCGAGCCCCTTTATATCCCGTTAACAGTGGCCCGGCGAAACAAAACGGACGCGGGGCGGTACCTCGTTTTTAAACTTGCCGCCTCAATGAATGCGTAATTTCCGCCCGGGCCGAGTAATAATAAAAAAAAAAAGGCCGTTTTAATTACCTGACGGGCCACGGGCAGCAGGCCTCCTCCGCTATTTTTGACTCGGGTAAAAACCGCGCCGCCAGAAATCATGCGGGGGAGAGGCGGGCCCCTTATTAAATTTTTACCAAAATAAACCACTCGGTACGGGGCGCGCGCGCGCGCGTACGAGAGCAGACGGGCGGGGGCGGCGCGTGCGCCACCTCGAGCGCCCCTGCATCCGGCCGATAATCTTTTTTTTTTTTATTTTTTCTTTCCGACCGGCTACCACGGAGGAGCGCCCGGGGACTAATGAGGCCGCGGGCGGCATGTGCAGCCTCCTCGAGGGCCTCCTCGCCGCGGGAACGAATTATCCCCGAATCCACGGGACCTGCTCCCCCCACGCTGTTTTTTTCTACCCGGCCCAAAGAGGATGACGAATTCGCGAATTGGTTCCATTCACGTGCGCGCCTACGCGGGCGTTTTGTTCCGGCCCGCGGCGGATGACGGGCCCCTCGCTTTTCTTTTTCATTCTCGTCCCAAAAGCGAGTCATGCTTACGGGCAGCGCGCCGGCGAATTTTTCCGGATTGGCCGCCTCGTATTTTCCCGCGGCGTTTTGTACTGATTAAAAGGGCGGCAGCAGCACCGTTTCAAAATCGCGCGCGCCTGTACGCGAGCCTCGACTGATTAATGTCAACGTTTTTAATTAGGGCCAATCGAACGCTCGCCGAATTAATATCCCTGAAAGGGTGTTTGTTTTCGTCGAAAATTTTTAGGGCCTGTACGCAGGGGCTGTAACATCGAGGAAAATGAATGATAAGTCTGCACAACTTAAATTACTTCCTTTCAAACGTGCTAGGCCGGGGTGCTGAACTTCAGCCCGCAAACAGCTTTGAATATTGTATGCACTGCTATTATTACATTGGGAGCTTGCGTGGATAACAATCTTACTTCTTAAACTTTCCGTATAAATTATCAACTTGACAAATAATAATTCATCTTGTACTTTGTCCTGTAATTTTGAGCACATGTTAATCGTACAAGTTTCGGTAAATATTGACGTTTCCATTGAGTTCCTACAGCTATAAATAATTTTTTTTTTATTTACAAACTTTGGATTCTTTGGTAGTACTAAATAGAGTAACAATAATAGTAAGTATAAGTTTATAATTTGTGCTATGCTTTAGTAACAGATTCCGTTAAAAAGTTATAATTCTTACAATTATGGAATAAAAAAATATTTAAAGAGTTGGTATTATACAAGTTTATGCAAGTTTAACAACGGTAATTTACAGTTTTTCGATAGACAAAGAGAGGAGCTTCTCAATAAGTTGTTTAACAGTTAAACTTAAATTATAAATCTTGCAGAAGAGGAAAGAATTTCCATTGGCCGTCGAATAAACAATGAGAAGAGGAAAAAGCGCGTGCACAGTTATTAAAAAAGGAAAGCCGAGCGTCAAACAAACAATGCGAAAAGGATTTCTAGAATAAAGAATCCAACTAAAGGTCGGCGGGCGGGGGGGAGGCAGGGGAAGCCTCGCAGGAAACGCGAGTACAGGGCATACTTTCAAATCAAAAACATTTTACAAACGGCCTGCGCGCGCCATCGAAATAATAACGAGTATAGAGAGCGAAGGGCCCGGGGATCGAGGGGGAGCGAGAGGGCGGATGAGCCGGCGATAAAAGTGCACGACAAGGAGGAAAAAAGCCGCAAGAGGCGGAGGGGCAGGGGCAGGGGGGGCCGGGGCGCAGGCAGCCGAGCGAGTGGAGATAAAAGGGAAAACGAGGAGATGATAGCCGGCGAATAGAAGGAGCGAGCGCCCGGAGCGAGAGCTCGCAAACGAGCGTAATTAGGAGTGGGCGCGCGCCGGCCCGAGTGCAATTGTGTATCAAAAAGGCCAGCCGGCCAGCGGCGGTGGGAGGGACCGGCGCGCGAAATGAAAAATGGCGGTAATTCCGAGTGGACGTAATTAGGGGTGACGCGGCGGGCCGCGCGTTACGCCGCCGTGGCTAATTGAACGCGCGGGGGGATTTTTACCAGGTGAGGAGGCGCCGCCCCTCCTTCTCTTCCGGTTTCGCAGAGAGCCGTGAGCGACGGGGCGACCGGGCCGCCGGCACCGTTACAGCCGTTCTCCAATCGCGCGCGCGCGCGCGCCACCGCGGGATTCCGCGTTTCCACGCGAGATATTTTAATTGCCGGCGCTGCGAAGGCTCTTCTCGGCGCGCGCGAGGCCCCGGGGAAAATGGACTTTAGCCGGGCGAGCGCTCGCGCGAGAGGGAATTTTATGCATTCCTCGAGCCCGAGCCCAGATGTGTATGCATGCACAAAGCCCGCGAGCTCCGCGGTCCCCCCGCGGCTCCGCGGAATGTCCACGTAACGGGGCGCGGCCCGACTGATAAGAGGCCGCGTGCCGGCGCCCGCGGCCGCTCGCCTGTTTCCGTTCCCCGTCGAGGGCAAAGGTCGCGGGTATCAGGCCGGGGGCCGAGCGTACTGGCTTCCGGCTCGAGTGTTCGTGGGCCGCGATGACGTCTCAATAAAAAGAACGACGAACAGCTTCCTCGAGCGCCGCGTCGCAGCGACTCCCCGGCGCGGCGTGAAGAGAAGGAAAAACAGAAAGCAATTTAAGGGAAAAAAAAAGAAGAAGAAGAAGAAGAAGGAAATTGAACCGGCCCGAAATAGAGGAGCGGGCAGGAGGCCCGGGGGCGTGGGGCGCTAACAAGCCCCCGGATAGGAAGACCGCAAGTGCCGGGGCGAGGAGGCCCCCGGCCCTCTCCTCGCAGCAGCCGGGGCCGGGGGGACGGAATAACGTGAAATATGCGCGCGCGCGCGAGCCGCCGGCAGCTGCGGAGGCAGTTGGCGGCGCACGTGCGCCCCGCCGGTCGACGACGTGCCGCTCTCCGCAGAGGACTAACCGCCCGAGGGACAATGCCGGCCCCGCCCCCTGATTATCATCTCCGCGGGCGATCGCGCGACCCGCCCCGGAGTCTCGCGCCATCGGGAGGACCTCGAGGTCTGCCCGCGACGATCGTCCGGATCTCGGCTGTCGCCGAGCCGATTAACCTTTCCCCTCGCCGATTTTTATCGCGGGCGTCCGAGGGGAAGAGAAGACAAGACCTCCGCTTGTTGTCGCGAGGGTTGTGGCGCGGTAAAACGAGAGTGCGATCCCGAGGCTGGATAACGGGACCGCCGTCGGATCAAAGCCGCGGACTCTCTGTGTATCGTTCAATCGGCTCTGATTATGTATTTGATTAAGTCGAGCGATACCTTTTTAAAGGCGCATAATTAGCCAGCCGGGCAAAGGCGCGCGGCCCACTGAATTAAGCCATAAATTTCGCGGGCATGAAAACCCGAGCGCCTCGGCGGCTCCTCTCAAAAGAATGAATAATTGAAGGAGGGCAATTTTCGCGGGGCGCTCGCCCCCTCGGCTCGTCAAACACTGCAATTCATTTTTCCGCTCCTCCCGAGTGTTTATGCAGAAGAAAGTGAGTATAATTCCCCCGCCGAAGGAGTGAGAATAATCCCGGGCTTTTTGCCGCCGCGGATTTCCTTCCGCGAAATAAATTAGCGCGCGAGCGGCGGCTCGTCAGCGCCTCGGGCCGCCGATCATCATCCCCCTCGAGGAAAAGCCCGGGGAAAAAAAAAAGAAAAAGGCCGCCGGGGGAGTATACATCAGCGATCGGGCGAATTCGTCCTCCCGATATGAGAAAAGTCCGCGTCAAAGTGCCTCATAAATCTTCCCCCGGCGGTCTTCCCCCGGCTAGTCACTGGGCGCCCGGGCTGAAAAAAAAAAAGGAGCGCCCCGTTGTCGAGGGCGTCAAAGACCGGCGCCCCTTAAGCCCCCGCGCCGCCTCCAAAGTGGATTCCCCAGCCCCGGGGGCCCGGCCGCCAAAGGGAAATTAAAGGGAGAAATTGCGCGCGGATCCCATTTTCTTTCCGCGGCGCGGGGCCCGCCGCCTGAAAATATCCCAATTTCCGGGGGCGGCCCCCGCGCCGATATTGCCACCTGGCACCGTTGCCCTGCCTAGGATTACAGGTGGAACCGCGATATCCATCCCCGCTGGCCTTTGTCTTCCCGCGCCGGCCTAATCTCCCCCGCGCTCTCGAGATCTGCGTGTCCTGGGGGACGCAGGAGGGCAAACAGCCCGGCCTCCGCGCTCATCCAGGCCCGGGCTCCCCCTTTTCCTTTTTCCCCTCTTCTTTTACCCCGCAGCCGAGAGAGCAGTAAGATTCGAGCGGGATCCGCTCGGCTAATGAGATCGTTTGGAAGTATTTTGGCCCGAGGGGCGGAATTTCGATGGCTCCAGACCGCTTTGTCTCGATAAATTACACCGGTATATGGCGCTTTTAAGAGGCTATTGTTTCAAATTCCTACGGATGGGACCTCGCGGACCCCGTCGAATTAACCTTCGGCTCGGCGGATCGCCGCACCAATCGGTTCGAATAAAATACACTAGCTTGATAAAGGCGGAGGAACAAAAATTATTTTTCTCCCGGACGTAAGACTCCTCCTGGAGGAGATTAAGGGATTTCCTGATAAAAAACCAGATGCAATCAATGCCGGGGACTGTCGGTGCAATATTTATCCAAATGGCCCATTGTTGAATACCGATATTCCAAAAATTTTTATCTCGCTTTTGGCTGAACGGGATACCCCAAGTCTCGACCTTAAACCTGATTAAAACTGACAGAATTTTAAAGGCAATATTATTCTCGCTATAGAAACGTATTTTTATGAGAATAAACCAGCTTGATAATGCGCCGGCTGCGAGTCGACTCGGTATACTTTTATATTTCGGATCCGAATATTGTAAGTTATTTCGCAATGTTTCTTTTATCAATATTAAAGTATACCAATAACAGGCTCCCGTTCATAAATATCCACCTATATGGATTACATCAATAATCGTTACAGTGTTTGCCGTAGGCTCCCTGCAAAGTGATTATTATCCAACATTTTATCCGGCGTACGTCCGCTAAGATAATTCCGTTAAATATTCCCTATTAGTATAATGGACCGATGTATTAATGCCCCTTCAAAATACGTTTCACCCGGCCGTGCAGCAGGTAGATACGCATACGGAAATAATAGGTTCAATTTGCATATTTGATCTACTGCCCAAATATAAGATTAAAGTTTTACTATTAGCTTTGCGATTACGCTCGCGCAGTTCTTTCCTTATTCGTATTCCTCCTTGAGTTCATCATTGGTTATTTTCGCTCGCTCTCTGTGTTTGAGCAGTTATAACTGCTTTGGAGGCTATTAAAAATTTTAAAATGTTTCGCTTTCAGTGAACTCAGACGCGGTTGATTGCACAATTATGCAAACGCGATGAGCGAGTCATCTAGCTCTTTCTAAAACTGATGCTGCTGCCGAGGAGCAGCCAAGATTTATATTTCAAAGCGTAATTACCCGGGGGAAAAAATTACTTTGCGCGATGGGACCGAATCATAGAGACCGTGGACGATATATTTCAAGAGCGGGGCAAAAGGTGAGCGAGGGCCGTTAAATAAAAAAAAAAAAAAGGGGTAAGGGGCTTACATGAGAAATGCCCGATGATAAATCTAGCCAGCTGATATAAGAGTAACGAGGACCGTTACACACCGCAGCCGCGGAAGTTCAAAGCACGCCCACTATAATTAGCCCTGATGTATACGATTGGCCGTGAATAATTTACATTCGGATTCCTTTGAGGGAGGCCGAACGCACGCTGCATACATTAATTCCCCGGATTCGAAAATCGGGAGGAAATCCCAGTATTTTGATATTGTATCAATCAAGGGGCCCGCGCGTTTCAACACTCCTCCTAATCGGCGCGCTCGTGAAAATAATAAAAAAAAAAAACGAACCCGCTCGTTAAAGCAGTCGAGTGTAGGCAACCCGGGGCGAGAGCCATGTATAGTCGGGCCGAATTCCCGCCGGGCGGCCGGCCGCGGGCGACTTCCTCCGAGCTCCTGCGACTCACTCCCCGACGCATAGAAAATGCAAGAGGGCGCGCACACGCGGGGGGAGAGGAACAATGGGCAAATTGTCTCGGGGGCGGCCCTAGCGTCCGTTAATTGTCTTACCGAGGGCCCCCCCCCTGTTTACCTTCGTGTTTCCTTTTTTTCTAAACCCCCGATCGGCCTCTTCGGCGGATTCGCCTGAATTAAACAAGCGGCTGCGTAGACGGCGGGGGGGAGCCTTTGAAAGCCGGGCTGTTTGACGGGGGGGTAGGCGGCGCGCGGTTGACGATCGGCCCGAGGAAACCGGCGAGTCGGGAGGCGCGAGGCCCTTTTCACGGATGACAAAGGGGGAATTGATTGGGGGGCTGATGCGCCGGAAGCGGCGCCGCGCGAACACTCGCCAGACTCCGCCGTAAGGGTATACACACTGGGGGTCTCTTTTTTTTCTGCCTACGCGCGTCGCGGCGCCCATTAGTGCTTTTTTTTATGCCGCTTACCAGTTTACCCGACGTTTGTTCAGTCGAATTGATCGACTGGGCGGCTCTTATCGGGGGCTTCTTTCTTTTTTGTGTTTGAGTTGCGACTGCGATTCCATCGTCGTTTTCTAATGCATCGTTATTTTTAAACGCCGCGTTATCGGATAAGCCCGCGGTTATTAACCACTATAAAGCCAGGCATACAGTGTGTACAGAATGTGACGTTTACTTTATTTCAGCGACATCTTCACTTTGATCTGTCAATATACGCAGGAGGCATCAGGGCACACGTACCTGAAACAAAGAAAAACGAAACGGTTAGACCAGGCCGCACAATAATTCCACGTGTACAATAATTACCAAGGTGTACTATTCATAGATACGTATTATTTCAATTTTTTAACCATATTGCTCTCGTGCCGGGGTGATCGCGTACAATGGGCGACAACTAGCGCCTCCTCCTTCTCCAATTTATCAATTTCACGAGCACATAATCGGTCTCGCTTAAGCAAGGAGCAGTCGAACAAAAGCCCCGTTGTCCGTTCGAATAATTGCGCGCCTGCATTATATCCGGCGGCCGGGCCAAATGCACAGCCGCGGCGCCGGGCGCAAAGTTTCGCGGCTCGTTAAAATGGTTTTAGTCGCATCGACACGGACGCATGGCGTGTATATATATATCTAGAGTCGCTCGGTGTCCCCGGTGGGGCGAGGCCTCGCGGGCCGCGTCCTCCCGATCGAAAGCGAGGCTAATTAAGCGGCCGGATTCTTTCGGACAATTTACCCGGATCCCTCATCCCCTCGGCGCGCCTCCCCGGGTGCTCCTCCGCCCCGTGTAATGCGGCAATAAACTTTTGATTAAATCAAGTGGGAAACGTTATTACGGAACTGGGAAAACTATCAAGTGCAAGCGGCGACTTTAAATAAACTTCATTAAGGGAATCCAAAGTCTCCGGGAGGGCGGGCCGCGCGAAAATTAAACTTTATTAAGGGGCCGCAAGAGGAGGACGGCCCGGGGCTCTCGCGCGCCGCATATAAATCCGAAAAAAAAAGGAGGAAACATAACAACAAAAAAAAGAAACAATTTCCCACTCGGCTGCGCGTCCCGGAAGGGGATCGGAAATGCCCGGCGCGGCTCCGCCGGGGCTTCTTGGGATTCGACGCGGGCGCCCGGTGCAGGGAGGACCCGATGTATTTTGGAGGAGCTGCGGCGGGGCGAGGCACCCGGCACCTCCTCGGCGCCCGGCCCCGAATGGGGCCCTCGATTGCTTTGTGCAACATTTAATTCGCCTGGAAAGTCGCGCTGGACGCGGCTCGCGAGACCAGTTCTTTTTTTTATCAGCGGTTGTATATTCCGCCCAGGCTGCCGGGAGGTCGTATGGTGAATTCCGCTCGCTCTTCTTCGATCCCGCGCGTGGCATAAGAAAAGAAAAAAAAAACTACTCGCCCGTTTTGTCCTGCTGCGCAGGGTTATCGTTACGTGGACTTGGGAGATCGTTTTGGGTATTTCTGTCAAGGCGTACATTTGCACGGGGCTCGCAGTCCTGTGCTCGGCCGGTGCTTTTTTAATCAGCGCCCTGCAACTGGGAGGAAGTTTTGCGCAAACTTTGTTTAAACATAGTCTCGTGAGCTCGCAGGTGAATCGCGTCGCTGACGAAAATGATTGCTCCAAAGAACAACACTTTTATTTGAGTTCCGTATCACGGTGAAATCTCCTTTTTTTTTCTCTCTCCCCGCCTTTTCTTTTTGCCCTCCGACCCAAATTGAGTTGGGGGTAAATTTTAGTTTAAAGACCAAAGGAAAACTGTACGCGTATACACAGAATAAGAAGTGTCTTCTAAGGCGCTCGGACGAATTGAAAGCTCACTCGGCGCGTATAACTTTTACACAATCCCGGCCGGGAGAAAGAAGCCCGGCCGCGGAGAAAAACTCGGAACGAATGTAAAAAGTCGTGAAAGCCCTCGGAGCATTAAAAAAAAAAGCAACGGAGCTAATCCGGGCATCGCGCAACACCGGCCGCGGCGAGCCGCCGAAAGTGTCGCCCGCGCCGCCCGCCCGGAGAAATTTCACGGCCGCCGGTGACTCGGCCGCCGATCGGGACGCCCGAGAGGCGCGCATATAATCCGAGGGCGATCGCCCGGCCGGAAAAGCGCCGCTGCAGCGCCCGGCGTCCCGGCGCATCGATATTCCCGGCGAGGCGCGGGCCGGCGACACGCCCCGGTCAAGCGGCAGCTGCCGGCGAAAGTCACCCGGGAGGAGGGGGGGAGGTGACCGGCCGGCGACAATAAAACAACCACTGGGGCCGGGGGCATTGTGCGGCCCGGGGGCACGCGGCCCTCCTCCACCTGCGCCCAGCCGCTCCTGCGGCTTTCCTCCCGTTTTTATCGCGCTCCGCGTGTTTTTTTTTTCCTCCGTCGCTCAGTTACGTGCCCTTGTCCGCCCGGGGCTCCCGTTGAGGCCCATTGTGGGGACTTTCGGGGCCTCAGCTGCCGCGCATTTTATTGGTTAATTGGAATTGATTCTCGGGCTTTGAGGAAGTTTGCTCGGGGCCCTGTGGATTTAAAAGATGACTGCCGGGCCCGCGCGTGGACCGGCTTTAAAGGGCCCGCCGTAAGTCGGGAGATTTCACTGTTTGCCCAAGATCGCCGCCTTTACACGCGAGCGTTGGATTTTCCTCCGGGCCGGCCCACCTTTCCCCCGGACGGATGTCCTGAGCCCGCCGATCTCCTAGATCGATCAAATAATGTATATGAGCGAGGATGTTTTCGGTGTCTGCGCTTTGTTAACATTTCCTGTACACGCCTCTTGGAGTTATTAAATAGCGGGGATTAAAGACGGTCCAAAATACACGCCCATGGAACACGAATCTGTTGTCATTCTTGAAATATCGATCAGTACATAAGGCGCGTCTCCTGTAGCCGTTTGTGCCGAATAAAAATATTTGGATTTTTTTTAATTCGGCCGTACAGTGGGACAATTCAAGTGCGGAAGGACTCGGCGATCACTTCCGCTGGATGCGGTTCTACTCGCGTTCAACATTTTCTTTTGAAAGGGAAACCTCGCGGAAAGGTAAATTCAACTAAAAACTGCGTGTGCAGGCCCGTTGTCAACAAAGCCCGGGCGCAAAATGTAGACGGAGGAAAAACCTCGTCACGAGGCATTTAACGTTTAATTCCGTCAAAAATGCCGGAATCCGGGCGGCCGGAGAGGGCGAGTATATAACCGGCCCTCCTCGCGTAATATAAAGCGCGCGGGGGGTTATTCAGGCTGTCCCGAAAGCGCAATTCCTCGGGGAGGGCCGCGTTAGGCGTTGGGCATCAAGCATGCGCATAATAAGCCACCGATTTTTTACATAAACGCGGGAATATCTCAGCGGGTTGGGGGGACGCGCGTATAAATTGGGCGCCAGCTCGGACAGCCCTGTACATTTTTATACCTGGGCGGCGGCGGGCCTTTTTCCAGGTCGCCGGAGCCCGACACCCGCCGCGCGCGCGCCCCAGAGACGGAATTTCAAATCTCATCGCCCCCGGCCTGTTCTCTCGGCCAAGGCGGCGGCGGCGGCTCCTTTCTTCCTGTCCCCCGGGCGGAGGCGCGCGCCCGGTGTGCGCCGTCCCGCGGACGAGGGTCCATCGCACCCGCCGATGGCGTTATAACGCCCGCGCCGTTCTGATAATTTCAACGTCGGGCGTATATAACGTTTGAAAGCGAGGAGGTTCCCTGGGCCGGGACTTGGAGTACATGCCCCTTCCGCCTGTGGGGGATGTTTCAATTTTCGCGGGAGGGCGCCTTGGAGACGGGGATGGCGCGGGGAAGCGCGACTTGCGATCCGAGGAGTGCGATGTTTTGCGCGGGAGCCAACTTTGGAAAGATGTTAAAACATGAAGTTGCAGGAGGCAGGAGAGAAAACATGTATTTCCTTGTTTTCAAAGCCCATCAGGAATTTATGATCCGGATCCAGTGAATAAAAGTGCCGGCTCCCAATGTGGATATATTTCGATATACTGAATGAATAAATAAATAATCAAAACTGCGATATAAAAGATATGGGTGCTAAACTTAATTTTATGTGATTAAATTCGGACAATAGAAAAGCTATAAGTTATGGAATCAAATATAGCAAGAGTAAAAAGAATATCGCCTGGCACATCGAACCTGCAGAATGCTCCCAAAAACATTGGAACTAAAAACTAGTAAAAGGCAACCAAGAGCATAAGTCCAATACAGGGGCGGAATAGAAAAAAGTTGCGGCGGTATAAAGCATCTGAAATTCAGGTCAATGAAATATCAAACATGACCGAGGAGAATAAACGAGGGCGCAAATGAAGTGCGCAGAAAAATGACGAACCGCAAATAACATAATCCAGCTAGAACAGGGGATTGTTCGGTACTCGCGGGACCTCGTTTAGATCTGGCAACTGACAAGGCGCAATCCCAGCCAGACCTTTACCGGTCGAAAAAAAAAAGACTTGAGAAATCGCGAGAACGAAATTGGCTAGAGTTTGTAAGCGAGTGCGACGTTAGCGGAAAGCCGGCACAGTCCGACGCCTGGAATTGGTAGCTCTCGCAGCCGAGTTTTTCCGCGCGGCCCGGTAAATAAAGCCCGACCTTACGTAACGCGCGGTAATTTACTTAGCCGAGGCAAAGCGTTTTACAAGCGCGGGCGTCGGAGCCGGCCCTCGGCGCGCGTACATAACCTCAAAGCGGCGGTGCGGCCCGCGGGTCCCGAGGACAAAGGCCGCGACGCCATCCCGGGGCGTCGGGATTACGTGTGTGTGTGTGTATATCTGCTCGCGAAAAAGGGCGAGGGGCGCCGGGTTCGGGGAAGGGGCCATTGACGGGCGCGGGCCCGGGGCCCGGAACGCCCCCGGGGCGGCCGATTTTTCACCGGGGCTTTGAGGTCGCTTAGGCGTGACCGCGCGGCCGCCGCTCCTTTCTCGGCCCGCTTCCCGGCTCGGCTTTTATGTATCATTTTCCGTCATTGTTGACCCGGGGGATCGGCCCGGGGTGCGGGGAAGGTTTTTCCTTCTTCTCCTTCTCCTTCTTCTTTTTTTCACACCGGCCGGGCGCCCGCGGCGCGCGCATTGTGCCCCGGTGATACGGTCAATTTTTCGAGAGCGCAGGCCGCGCGCGCCCGCCCGACAAATGACGATGTCTGTTTTTTCAATCCTGGCTTTCCGCCGGCCCGCGCCTCTTGTACACGCGCGCGCCTCCGCCTCCGCTGGCCGAGGTCCCTTTTGACCTCGGGGCGACGCGACTCCTGCGCCGCGTGTTTACCCGGCCCGCGCGTATATATATATACACGCGCAGGGTGTAGGACGCTTCCGATTTTGCCGGGGCGGCCGCCGGGGAAATTGGCCGGTGCTTAATAAACAAGGAGCGCCCGGGTCGAAAAGTCAGCCGTGGTGGGGTGGGGGGAAGGGGCCCCTTATCGATTTTCACGAATCAATGCCTTTAATCCCGGCGCGTTATAGAGGCGGCCCCGGCCGCATAAAAGGTGCATTATGCCGGATAAAAGGACATTGATTCGCGGGATTGATAAAATCGCCTCTAATTAAATATAAGCCTTTGTCAACGGGCGCGGGCACAATGGGCCCGGGGCGCTTTGTCGCCCCGGGGAACGCGAGGACGCGCCGCGGCCGGTGACATTTTCCCAAAGGCTCCTCGCGGGCGAAAAGGAAGCCGGGCCAGTGGGATAAAAGAAAAAAAAAGTGGCGCTGCACTCGGGCTAATCGCGCGGCTCTCTCACGGGGGCCGGTGGTGGACTTTCCCGCGGGAACCCGGGAAGCAGGCCCGCACTTGGCCGCGCGTCCCGATCGTGAAAGCCGGGCGTTGCCGCGGGGCGGGCGGCGGCCCCTGTGTACACAGCCGGCGCCTAAGCGCGCGGCAGATTAAATCCCTGTTTGGCTTGCCGCGGCCGGGGCTTTTTTTGGCCCGCGCCATTGCCAAAACTTTAAAGCCGGGGGGGGGGTGGAGCTCTGAATAATCGATGCGGCTCCTCCGCGGCCCGATTCCATCGCGGGCTTGATTCGCGCGGAGATATTAAGCGGTGTAGGGGCAAGGGCGCGTGCGTGGGTGTGGGGGCGTATCGCCGGGGGAGGGGCCGGGCGGCGGCGGCATCTATCAGGGAAGGCGCTCGGCGCGCCGAGCGGGCGACGCGGCATCGGCCCCTGATTTATGCGCCTTGTATTTCAGAAAGGCAATCGTAAATTCATAAGCGCGCGGCTCGTTTGCCCAGATTTATTTAGCGAATCGTCTATAAATTCGTTGGCCGCCGCGGCCCGGGGCCTATAAAACACGGCTCTTCAAGGAAAATTGGGAATAGCGGGCCCGGGGCCGCGCAGCCACCCGGCGCACTCGTATCTACGGCCGATATATGTACGTTTTGGAGATGATCGATGAGGAGTTATTATGTACCTGCTTGGAAAGATTCCGATTACGCGTTTTACGACACCTGGAAATTGAAACACGCTTCGGAGCGCCCGCCGGTATAAACACCTTTTCTCACGGGCCTCCGATCAATCGCCGGGCGCTCTTACACAAGCCAAGCCCGGAAACCGCATAGGTTTTCGGTGGCCGGGAGGAGCAAATAATCCCATCTCGGAATTGAATCGAACGCCGCGGCGGCGGCGGCGGCGGCGGCAGCGGCGGCGGTCCTACTTGGCCCAAGTCCCGAAGAACAGCGGTAGGAAACCGCCGTGGAAATTAATTCGACAAATCCGAGCGGAGCGATTACCCCGGCAGCCCCGGGCGGCGGGCGTAGGTACACCTCCTCCGGTTTCGACCGGCGCCGGAGATCGATGACAATGGAAGGGCCTCGAGGAAGCGGCCCGCTCCCGAGGAAGCGGATGCGCGCGATTTGCCCCGGGCCCCCGCATAATAGGGCCTTTGATTTTCAGGGGGGGGGGGGCGCGCACTGCCCTCCTTTGTGGCCCCGCGACAAAGCCGACCATTCGATCCTCCTTCCTCCGGGGAGCGGCGCGCGGCCCTAACCCCCGGGGGCCCCATCCGCCGCCCGCCGGCTCGCGCCCTTTTTATATACGCGCCTACACGTGTACGGGGGCCCCGGGGCCTGGGTGGCGAGCGTTTTATTTACCGGCCAATCGCCATTTCACGCACCCGCCACGGGATGGATTTTTAAGGGCGCGCCCAAGCCGTGCAAATCGGATTCGACTAATGATTGGAGGGGCGGACACCGCGGGCTTTGTGTCCCTTTGCGCTCCTGTGCCCTCTCGTTACGCCCGCCGACTTTTCCGATCGTCAGCTGCCCCGAATGCGACGCTCTTATCCTACGATTCGTTGAGCTTTATTAAACCCTGTGGCTGGCTCCGCTTGTTTATCGAGGCCACCGCTCTTATACAGGGTAAAGCCACTGCTCCCGGCATTTCTTAAACTTTAGCTACTCATTAGCTATTCTTAGCCCCCGCTTACGGCACTAACGAGTTGATGTTTGTCAAGTGCGTTGCTGTCGCAACATATCACATTGACGTTTCTCGAACCTTATAAACAGCGATAAATGTGAATTTAAATTGGGAGAGCAATGATTGTTTCTTTCCTATTCATTTCGCTATCGCTATTTTCTTTTTACAATTATTTATCCAAGTAAAACTAACACTAAATTCAAACACAATAGATAAAACGTATCGAAATAACAAGTGCCAAGGACAGATAATCTAGACTAAGAACCATGTCGTTTTAAGTGTATTTTTATCTGCAATATCGTTAAGGCTAGCTAACTTAACGAATTAATAGATAATAATCAGTTAAGCTTTTACCATGCTGTGTCGTAAGACGCTGCTACAGTACACTGTAAATGTATTATAATAGCGCGGCACGCTGGGTTCGCTTTTGGGTCGCTCTTAATTGAAAACCGTTTTCTCGTTTATTCAAGGCCGAAGGAAGACGGCCAGTGTCAATAGACTGGAGAGCAACTTTTATTCCGAGACTTGGACCGTAGCGAACTTTAGGGTATATAGGGTGCACTCAACGTCGCGAGCAGCGGCAGGCCAGCGGCGAAAATGCGCCACCAAAATCAGTCAGCAGACGCGCAGGTCCTTCTCAAAGTCCAAATGTGTACCACTCGTAAAAGCGAAGGGAGAGGAGAAAAAAAAACGAGGAAGCCGCACGGAGGAAGCGGCAAGTTTACAACGTTGCGCATATCCCGGAGACTTAGTGTCGCCAACATTCATTGTAGTCGGTCAACCAGGGACTCTGAAAGGAAAAAAAAAAAGAAGGGTAGGAGTCGCAGGCAACGGCCTCGGTGGCCGAGTCCTCCTCCTCCTCCTCCTCCTCCCGGGGAAATCCGTCAACTTTCCACCGGGTGTAACCCTCGCAATCTCGTGATATACGGCGGCCAATAAACGCGGCGAGGTCGCTTTCCCAACGTGGCCCTCGCTTGCGTAAACAGGGCGCGCGCGAGAAAAAGATCCTTTGCGTGAAAGGGGTTAATCTCGAGGAGCGGAAGGATTTATGACGGCGGCGGCGCGGTCCCTCCGCGCCCGCCATAAAATCAGCGCCTCATCCTTCACATTAAGCGGGCCGAGCGATCGCTTAGGCGGCCCGAGGCGACCCCCGGGGGCCCAAGAGGGCGCGTCGCCGAGTGAAAATTGTCCCTTACGCGTACTCGCGCCGCCACGGCGGCTTTTATTTTCCCGTGGGCAGGGGGGGACGAAGGGGCTTGGCGCGCGCGTTAAAGCCCCGCCGTAATCCTGCCGCCCTGCAACGCCCGCGCCTGTCTCTCCCCCTTTTTTTTTTTATCTCGCCGAGCACCCCGCCCTGTTTTATCTGCGCGTCTCCTCGCGCGGGGCGGAGACCCGGCGCAACGGCCGAGCGACCCGGCGCGTCTTAAGGTTTTGCTCCTCTGCTCTTCGCCGCGGCTGCCGATGCCGGGGCGTGCCGCAGCCTCCGCCACCGCTCCCTTATCTGCGGCTCTCTCTCTCCTTCTCTCTCTGGCCGCCGCCCCGAGAGCGGGTTCTCGAGGGGATTTTCGTGATTCCGCAGCTCCCGTTTGTTACCGAGCCGAGTTAATTTTTGGCTCTTTTTCTCCGAGTCCCCCCTGGCCCCCCCGCGCCTCTCTATCTCCCGCGCTGCACTCGGGCTCTCCGGGCTGTATACCCGCCGCGGCGCGCGCCACTGTATTTCGCTCCCTCGGTGCCCCGCCGCCGCCATCGCCGTCGCCTCTCTGTGGGCTTCGTCTCTTCTTCTTCTTCGCCGGCTTTTTTTCGCTGCGGGAACGAGGATTAGGAAAGAAGGCGCTCAAGTTTGTTTCCCTCGTATATAAGCTCTGCGTTTTAGGGGGTGCAAAAACGATGATGTTGCCCCACGGGATTTTATTCTTTTGACTGAGGGCCGCCCCGGCAAGGCAGCCGAGCTCTCAGCCGAGGGTGACCTATCTAAAATGAAACGAGCCCACTAATGGTTTCCCTTAAATGCGTTTTTTCTTGTATTGCGGAGTTCATTAAACATCGTGCCCGTAGAAATGCATTAAATCCAATGATGAATCGCTCGCTAAGCCGTATTATTTCATACAATAATAAACAATAGAATAAAATATTTTCAAAAGTTTGTATTTCAAGTTATTGTGTATCCGAAAGATTTATCAAAATTTACATACAATCACTCTTGGAATTAGGCAATCGAATAAATCAGTTCTTTAAATACCGATGTCACTAATCCTATGTAGTATAATAGAATGGCCAGTGGCAGTAACTTAAAAAATTGTTTGTCTCTATTGAAAGACACTTTGCTGCACACACGCGTTTGCATACAAAATTATATACGACATAAATCCGCACGAAACCGCTTTTCTTTATCAGCTAATCATATAGTATTGGATAAAAGGTGTCTCGAGACGTAGATAAACTTACAAACGATACGCTATTGATACAGGTAACGAAAATTTACTACGGACGAGGTTGAAATATTTATTCGATTTAGCATGTAAAAAACTAAAAACAGCCTAAATTTTAATTTAATTGTGTATTATATACCAACATCACACAGATTATTAGCGCAAAAATAAAAAAGTGGTTATAAAAATATTCTTTTGAATTAATTGTTACAAGCATATTTAATTTAAATTATACTTCTATAAATGCGAGAATTTTACAGAGCAAATGTAATCTGTTGCATTATTAAGTAAATTATTTAATAAATAATCACACTCGCCTCTTCGGTATTTCAATATCTCATTGAAGGTAGTCGGAAAATCGATAAGCCCTACGAGAACTTTATTTCGTAATACAAAGTAATTTAAGATGGATATATTAGGTCATGTATTCTAATTTCGTTCATTTAAGATTACTTTAAAAACTATCGATAATAATCTCTTCATAATTATAGCAGGATACTGTTCACTTGAAACATAATCTCAAAAGAGGGAAATCGCGTATACATTCCGTATTTTATGAAAATTAGTCCATTTGAACAAGGAATTTTGATAATGTGAGAAATTAATTTCATTTCTTATTAGAGTGACATCTCGCTCAAATTGTACAATGACAATCAGACTTGCGCAAACTGAATACACGTGTTCCCTAATTCTATTTCTCGATTACCTCAATCTTCCGACATGAATTTAATTTTGTCCGAGTTACTAACATTCCAAGATTAATTTATAAAATGTACGACATTTGAAATTTAAAAATTAAAATATAAAATATAGACTTTTAGAGGAATAAAATACAAGTTTTATGATTGTGGGACAGTAGAGTAAAAAACTTGACCGGCATGTTGCACCGACAAACCTATTAATCTAACGGGACCATAATCAATACAACAAACTTGTAAATGCAATAAAAATGATCTATGGATCGTTCAGGATTCCTCGGAGCATACGTTTCAGTGAATTATGGTATTCAAATGAGCTAAAGTAGCCGAAATAATAACTTGAAAATTTAACTTTTCTAAATCAGTTTGATATATGCAGTGTATACGACACATTCAGGTATTTTACTATGCTCCATTGTAAAATTGTTAATAGTTAATTCACACGTTTGTTATAGTTACATTCGATTGTATATACAATATGCATGTACATATGTTTGCACGGCGGTGAATTCCACATGAAAGTGAGGATCGAAGAACTGGGCAGCTGATGATTTTTGTATGACAAGCACAGGCCCGGATGCATTTTCCGAAATGCCGTCGAGTCGCAATCCCGCAAGCGCGGCATTGTTGTAAATAAAAATGACATCAAACTGGTTCTGTCAGTAGCGGGCTAGCTTCCGGCGCGATTCATTCGCAGTTACGACGTCCCGGGCTTTTTTTTCCCCCCCGGCCGGCGCGGCGATCCGGGGGCGCCGGGGCTTTTTCACCCGGCCGCAAAAAGCAAAAAAAAAAAAGGCGCGCGCGGCCCGAGTGCGCGAGATATTCGCGAGGGATCGATTGGCGCTTAATCGGCCGCTCGGACGGAATGGCCCCTTAATCGGCCGCGCGAGCCGATGGCCCGTGGCGGCGTTAGCGGTCCCGCTCGTCAGCGCCGCCTTCAAAGAGACGGCCCGCGGCAGGTACAGTCCCGTAAGGGAACTACAGTTAAAACAATCGGCCGAGCCGAGCGCCACGAGCGCGCCTCCAGGTATATCCCCCGAACCCAAGGGCCCCGGACTTTTGGGGAAAAAGTCCCCGAGCTGCGGGGGCCCTAATTGCCGGGATATCCCTCGGCGCGCCGGCCTAATTGGCCCGCTCCCCGCGGGGCCGATTCTTCCGCGGAGGCATGCCGATTCCTCCCGCGCCGGATTCCTAGGCGGCCGTCTTCTATTCGTAGTGTCCGCACTCGAGTGCACACGCGCGGCCGGGAAAAGTGTGCACCCCCCGTTTTCCCCCCGCCCGGCGAGTCAGCCGCGCCCTCGATGCCTTCGAGATCAAGAGGCGGGGCGCACGCGCTAACGAGGCTGCGAGTGCCTGCGGGCCGCTGGGCCTTTTCGAATCGATTGCCTCCCAAGGACGTGCCAGCCAGTTGGGCAGCTGCGAAAACAGCCGGATCGCGGGCTCTTTGTTTTTGGCGGCGAGGCCGAGTTCGACGAGTGCTTTGACGGTCGCTGCGGGACCGCCTCAGCCGGGCGGCGTCGGAAAAAAAAAGAAAAAGAAAAGGAACAGGAAAATGCGGCGCTCCTTTGAATTACGCGATCGCAAATAGACTCACGGGGGCGTGAAAAAGTTAATTTAAATCTAAACCGCGGAATAGAAATGAGTCTAGTTTAAAACTTAAAATTGGCTTCTCAAAACTGCATTTCAAAGTTTTAACTCCTTTTTGGAATATCTTGGCCAGATTATTACTTTGCCCTTAATGACTAATTAAACTTTTCAAGTGCATTATTTTGCTTTGACGCACAAAAAGCGTCGGGCTCCTTGGCGCATGTATACGGGGACGCCGCGGACGGCAGCTCCCTGCCGGATCTTTTATAAATCAATTTTTGAGCCTAATTGCCCTCGGGGGTTGCTCCTGTGGCGAGCGAGCGCAAAGAAATATTTCACGAGGTGCATTAGCATCAATTACTATTATAAAAAATACATCCGAATCTCGCAATATTTTAAAGCGAGGCCAACGTTTACATACTCCGCTCACGTTTTATGCTTTACTGCCTGGTGCTTCACTTTTTACGCGTAGTACGTAATAATTCAATGCGCGAAATAAACCATATTTTACGATTGTTAACCTGAGACATGTGCGCCCACACACTCGCGCGGAAAATAACATTTTCGCTTTTCCAAATTGCAAAGGTGCTAACTATAAATCGGTAAATATATTTACAATGCACCCACCGATGCGCTAGAAAGCTATAAATTATTCCTCCCATACAGCCGGTGATTCCGAGAGCGATGGCTCATTTTGCTTTTCAAAGTGCACAGTAGTCAAAGATAATTAGGTCCCGAAGCGATAAAGAATCTCGTACATTAATAAGAACGGCTTCGTCGTTTCCGGGTAACCTTTTCGCCGACAAAAGAAAATTCCAGGCGGAGGTGCCCCTTGGACAAAGGGAAGATCTACTGCAGGGCGGCTCGAAGAAAGAGAGCCGCGCACTGTCTTAATTCGAGGCGTGGAAAAAACGCTAACGGGAGCGATCTGCTCGCCGCGGGCCGCGGCGGCCCCCGTGCAATATGCGCCCACGGGGCACGTGCACTCGAGCCCAAATGCTAACCAGAAAGACCGGGAGACGCTCGCGCGGCGTCCTTATCTCCCGGCGCCGCCCTTCCGAGACATTTCGGATTCATCCCGAGGCGGCGCACGGGACAGTTTTCCATCATGCCGGCGTTTTATCTGCGGGTCGCGCGCCGCGCGCCTATCTCCCCCACTTATAAATTATCCATCTCCCGGCCGGGCGACTTTACGGTCCAAAGCGAAGCCTCGCAGCCGAGAGCAGCTTGGCCCGGCCTGATGAGGATCCGTACAGGGCCGACCGCCGCGGCACTTCAAAGCCGCTGGTTTATTTAGCGAGGCAGAGTTTATTTTTCAATCCGAGGGCGCCGGCCGAGGCCCCGGGCTAGTTCTGCGGCGAGCCTCGCGCCCCCTGTCAGCCCTAATGGACGTAGAGGGCGCGGAGGCGCCGCGCGCTAATTGTCCCGATCGGTACACGCCCAGCTGTTTATACCGAGGAATAAATGACTCGTCTTTTTTTCTCCCTCCGCTCAACGGAGCTTTTTGTACGATCGATCGGTGCGTGCGCAAATGTCCCTCCGGCCCGTTAAATAGTAATGGCGCCCGACGACCAGCTGGTCAATAGCCAGCTCCAGTTGAGCCGAAGATTAATGCCCCAAGTTGGGGGCGAGCCGAGCCATATCCGACCCACTAACTCTTCTATCGCATCAAGTACTTACTCTATTAAAAACTTGTTATTCCCCGGTAAGAATTAACTACTGACGCTTAACGCGCAAAGCCGATGGGCCGCGGCGGACGACGACGGCCTCGCGTTTGCATAAACTATGAAGGACCGCTGACCGCGACTCCACCCCCCTAACCCTAATGCCCGCGGAGTCCGCCGCTCCAGCGAACCCGCCCCCCCCGCCCCCGCGCGCAATTTCCCCAAGTTCCCCGGGAGTTTTCTCGCGCAATCGTCCCCGCGAGTACAGTCTTACACGCACACCGTCCGTCACGCGGCGACCGTCGCCGCTTGATTACACCCGGCCCCAGAGTGAATTTCAGTTTAATTCGCCCGGCGCGGCCCGACAATCCGGCAAACTCCAGTTCGTAACGACGGTAAACTCCCCGGGCTCCGCGCCCCGGAACGATCGGCCGGCTATACCGATCAGAGGGCGCGCGCGCAGCCAACTGCGAGAATTAAACTCGAATTTGCCCGGGAACGCGCGATAAATCGAGTTAAAATTTTCGGTTGACTTAGATGCCCGCTGCTGGCTGCTGCTGCGGCCGCTCCGGACCGCTGCTGCCCCTGTGCAGTTTCGGCCGCACCCTGCCTTCGGCCCACCGGCCTTTGAAGCCAGTCGCCAACTACTCGAGCGACCTCTCCCGGAGTTTGCCTTAGACCTCGGATATAAATTGTGCGTTACGCTCTGTAATAATTTTCGAATGGGACTTTTGCACTTGAAATTGTCTGGAAACTCCTATCCTTCAACGCTATTTTAATTAAAAAAAGAATAGTTACTACGAACATTGCGATTGCATTACTAATAACTATACCTAACATGCATATCACTTTAGAAACTGTTTTTCAATTACTTATTTTTACTACACTTTGCATTCACTGCTTGCTCTCTCCAAGGCTAACTTTGTTAATAAACTCTATTTTCAAAATTACGTATCGTTTTTCAAAGTAAAATAAAAAATGGAGTTGTTTATGTTATGTTTATTTCCATTTTAATTATTTACCTGCAAACTATGATTACATGTATACTATACATTTAAAGTGAATATAATATTGTTTTAAATATATTGCTTATAATACAGCAGTATATATATAGGTATTAAGTGTATTAATTACATGCATTATATATTGATGAACGGTACAAAAAGGAGCACAACTAAAAGTGTCGATTGTTAGGTTACTTAAACTGTAAATTAATTCAAGGAACGATATAATCGGTTTTGATTAATTTCAAAATAATATAAATATTGGTTTGTTTGCAAATTAGTATAAAAGCATTAAATTAGAAATATTATAGTTTTCATTGTTGAAAAGTCAATTAAATTGTACGTATACAATTCAGTTTGTTATTATAGATTAGTCAATATTAATAGTTTAGTCGAGTAAACTGCCTTCGTATGATAACAAATTGACGGTTAGAATTGTCAACGGTAACATAATTATGTATAGGATTCTACGTAATCCTATTTAAAATGAGAGGATAATAATTTCTTATTCTAATTGAATTTCCACGAGTTCATTGGAATAAAATGTATGATTCCACTCAATTATTAAAATTATGTTTTTCAATTTATTGCATCATTATGATTTGCATATCGTTTATGAATTAAAATGTATTTATCGTGCAGTTTACTAGTTATATTTAAAAAAATGATTTTAAATTAATACAGTAGATGATTAATTATTTAATTTTAAATTAACTTAAAAACGTTCCTGAAAGTGAAAACATGTATAAATTCTGTTTAAAAATTTCATTTAATTAAAATTTTAATTACAAGAAAGTGTAATAGTTTAATTCTAAGTACTATACTCTAACGAATCAAGTAGCAATGTTATAATTCAATCAAAGACAATGAACAGTTGAAATGTATCCTTAGATTAAAGGATGTAAAATACTAGCAATTTATAATTATTAAGGTTTAGCTACATTTACATCTACAGAATGTAAACAATTATTCCAATAGGAATTCTAAAATATTCGGTAACCGGGAGACAGTAAGTTTTAAAACGTAGTTCCTCGGAATGGCGTTAGTTTGCACGCATCGAATGGCCGCCGATCGCCAGTCGCGCAGTGTATGAAGAAAGCGAGGTCATCTCGGTCGTTCAGGATTATATTAACGATGAATCAGATAAAGCTTATCAATGTTTGCAGAGACAAGGTTTACACATTTTTCTGTATTTTTATTATAATTTTCATGCGATTGATATTTTGACATTAGTATATCTTATTAGTACATCTCGGTTTAAATGAGACGTGGCTCATGAAAAATACAAGGTTAAAATAAAACGCTGCTTTAGAATTTACAAAAAAGTCGCCGAGTATTCGTTCCTTGCTCCAATTTTTATTAAAATTATCAGATTACGGGTATAAGATAGAGCCTCTGCGAGATTAAGAGGAATGCGCCAAGGCTCACGCAATAAATATATATTCTTTTTGCGTAGAAGTGATGATCTGCAGGGTCGCGGCACGTAGGCCCCCATTCGGGAGAAAAATCGCGTGATAAAAGTCCAGGTATCTCGAGTTGCCGTGAATTAATCTGTTAAAACCATCCTAAAGAATTCAATGCACAGACCCAAGCCGAAACGTATAAGACCTTAATTGTAGAAAATCAGGACTAATGTTATTATAGACTCTCATTTAGTTTTAAACCGATATCTAAAATAAATGTAAAAATATTATCCGGAATCCGGACGTGTATTGTTATATTGTAGGATTGAAAATTTGGAAATATATATCAATTTGGCTTTTAGCTTTTATGTGAACGATTTTACAATAACCATAAACATTGAATTAGCCCACATAATGAACATAAAATATTGGACAATAATTAGAGAAAACAGTTTTGTCCGTCAAGCGACATTTGGTTGACAATCACATTGTTAGCAATCAAAACAAAAATGCCCTCTCTCGAAGCGTTAATTCCACCTGGCATGTATAACCAGGGCGCAGCACTAAAGGGGACAATAGAGCACCTCAAAAATTCGTTATGCAAATGACTCTTAATTCTCTGGGCAAATGTTGGAGGCAGCCCGCATGCAGTGGCCGAGCGTCAACCGGGAGGGAAACAGGGCCGAGGACGTGCTCAAATGAAAGGAGTGCGAGTCGAAATTAGAGGGCGATGGCCCGTGAGCGGGCGATCGGACCGCGGGGAAAAGCGCGCCCCGGCTAAACCTCAGCGGCGCATAATTATTTGCGGTGGGCCGGGAATCGGTCGGCTTATATACGGAGGCACGAGGCGCGGCCGAGCGGCGCCAGCCCGCGGGCCCCCGTATAATTCCGCAAGCCGCAATTAGCGCCCGGCCCGCGAGCCAGGGTCATATACCTGCACATCGGCGCCCACGGATTACATATATGTGCCCCCGTCGCGCAATAAGAAGAGAAAGGTACGCGCAGGTCGTCGGCGCCCTTCGCCGGGGCGATAATGCCGATCGCTTATTTATCACCTGGGCCGATGAAAAATTCATACGCACCGCCGCGAGAATCCAGGGCAATCGCGTAACGCCCGCCGGGATAAAATATTCATTTTTCCGGGAAAAGTGGAGCGAACGCGGGCGCGCGCGTCACTGGGCCGGCCTCCCGCGCGCTACCCGCGACGTTTATTGTCGCGGCCCGCATATTTTCCGGCGGGCCGCGCCCCAGTTCCCGCGATTTTCGAAAGAACGCACACCGCGCCAAATGGAAATCATCTTACGCGCGGGGCCCGCGGCGGCCACCAGCCCCGGGGCCAAACTTTTCGGCCCCTGTTCTATTTCCCGTGAATAATAGCGGGCTTTTTTCGAGGCGCGCGGGGGGCGCGCCGATCCTCGAAAAATACAAGAATATTTTTCTGTCACTAAGTTCCTTAATACTCGCCCGAAAATATGCTCGCGCCCAACTTGGCGCATTCATCCTCGATGAGCATCGATACTTTGCCCGCCGCGCCTCCCTCCTCCGGGCAAACGTGTATAAGCGCCCTGGAATTCTTCCCAAACTTTTCGATCCTCGCCAAAGAACAAATTACAAGTAAACAAGAGTGATTCATCCCTTTCGCGGGAGATACGCGCGCTACTCTATTGATTGTAGCTGGGATATAACAAGTGCGAAAACCGAAACCTCTAATCAATACCGCGATGCGGTATTAAACATCTGAACTCTACTAAAAACTGGATTAATTAAAACAGTCTACTGGCCGTGTTCTATTCCATAGACTAATATCAAACTTGAGTTTGGCTAAAAAACTATAGTTGGATACTCTAATTTAATATAATTCATTCTACCTATATAACTTACTAAACTACCAGAAACAAATCATTCTACACCTAAAAAGTATATCATATTCCTCACAAATAATCGTTAAGTAAATACTGACTGAAAGCATAAATAAATAAATAAATAAAAATTTGTGTAGCACTTAATTAAGGTTAATGCAAGATTGATATCTTGTACATAATTATAATTTTGAATAAATTTCTAACGTATGTATTTATGCCGTTGTAATTTTTCTTTAAAGAATATTGAAGATGTGTATATCTGAATAAATATTAAATGCACAGGATGAGAGCAGACTTCTAGAGCTGTAAAGAAATCCATTTATGTCTATTTTAATGAAATCCTATTTTTAGTTTTTAGTACATTTATTTTTAAGTAATCTATAACGTGCTATTTCATCGAATTTCATTTTGTTTTTTAAAAAAGAACAAAAGATTCTTTACAACTAATATTAGCTCATTTATCGAGCATTGATCGTTGCTGAAATTAAACAAGATTTATCTCCATAATTTTGAGGAGAAACTCGAATTTTTCGATATTTGGTCAATAGCCGCATAGCCAGGTATCAGAGAAACTTTTTACAAGAAATAACAGTTGCCGTGAGTAGCGCAGCTGCTCGGAAAGAATAGCCCGCGCCGAGGTCAAAATTGTTCATAAGCCGGGCTTTCGCGGTTGGCCTCGTTTACCGACTCCTCCCGGCCACGCCCTCCGGCCGTGGGCTCGCGGCCCGGCGACAATCGGCGCCGGCACGCGAGCCGCCTCCGATCGGCCGGAAAAAAAAAAGCCGCGGCAGCGGGCCCGCGCATTCGCGTACAGCCGGCGATTTCCTTCCTCATTTTTCTCCGCGAGCACTTTTATTGTGATCGGGGGCGTTAGCGCGGCCCCCGGGTTTTAATGGATTCGCCGGTCCGCCGAGTTACGACTCGCCGGGCGATAAATATCTCGGCCGGCTCCGCGCAAAATTGGAGCTATCGGCGGCGGCCTCTTTTTTTTTTTACCTCTCTCCCCACCCCGGCGCGGGAGCGCGTGAGTAATTGATACTGTGTATCGGGGAAATAAAACGCTCCTCCGCCGGCCCGGGGTGGGGGGAATCAAAGCTTCGGGATTGAATGCGATGTTACTTTTGAATTAATTGAATTGCGCGCGCCCCGGGAGCGGCTGCTGTGTTTTGCGCGGGAGGCCGCTATCGAGATGCTGCCGCATCGTTGGATTAATGGTATTAAGGCTCGCGAGGCCGTGTTCCGCTGTATTGGAACGCACTCGTATTATTTAATTGATAGGAGCGATTAAAGTGCTGCAATTGATGACCGGCCCGCGCTTCCTTTCCCCCCTCTGGGAAGTGGCGAGAAAAAAAAAAGCAACAAAAAAAAAAAAGAAACGCACACATCTTCCTTCGCAGCGGCGCGCGAATGACGGCTAAATACGTGCTCGTGTGCATACGGGCCGGCCGCGGGGGCCTCGAGGGCCATTATTGCGATTTAACATTTTGCAAGGGAGCCGGGCCACCGCCAAGCGCATTTCCACGGAGAAATCCGGTTTTAAAGCGCCCGATTTCAATTGGTCACGAAGGGACGCAAATGCAAATGAGAGGGAAAAAAGCGGCCGTGTTTACCGTCAACAATCGCGCGCGTAATCCCCCGCTTCGACGGCCGGCCTCGGATAATTCCCCTTGAAACATGCACGCGAAACGAGGGCGCATTCTTCCGATCCTCGGGCCGCCCTGCGCAAAAAGTATAGTTTCGCGCGGGCAAGGAGCCGACGGAGTGGGCGGGCCCTTACCAAAACCGTGCACTTGCCCTTCCGGCGCGTCGGCCGACCCTCGAGGCGGCCTCGCCTCGTCCCCTCGCGCTCGCGCGCAACCGAGCCGCTGCGCAGTTTGCCTGTTTTACCGGCGGGATAATCCGCGCGAAGCGGCCCGCGCGGCCGAAAAAGTCGGCCGGCCTGTGTGTGTGGAAGTGAAATCCGCGTGTCCGGCGCTTCGGAACTGCCGGCATTAAATAATGTAAGCCGGGCGGGCGGGCGAGTGCTACTCCTGCGCGTTAATTCGAAAAGCGGGCCGGTGCAGCCGCCTGTCGCGGGCCGGGACGATAATCGGCTTACGGGCCGGGCGCCCGCGTGTGGGTATACGCGTGTACACGGCCTTGTGTTCGCGCGTTGCCGTGCGTGCGCCCACGGCGGCATTCCGCCGGAATTATGCCAGAGTGGCTTTGGCCGGGTATCGATGGACGGCCGGCCCCCGACGCCACGGGATCATCTTTGATGAAAGTTGCCTAATTGAATCGAGGAGCGATCGCGAGCGCCCGGCCCTCTAAGCCCCGGCGCTATAGGCTCGAATTATTGCGATTAGCTCGGGGGGGAGGCCCGACCTCGTCTGATCCGATTCTTCGGCTAAATTTCCCAGGCCTCCACCCCCCGGCAAACTTTGTCACCCGGAGCGTAAAAGCCTCGAGGGTTCGCACGCCATAATGGATTTACTCTTGCGCTCTGCCTTCTCGCCTGACAATATATTGTTTTTTGGATTTCCCGCCAAACACTCGCCAATTAGTCGCAACGAGGTTATTTAAACTGGTATAATTCCTAATTTGATCATAATTTGATGACGTTGCAGAGCTCAGCTTCCTAAGGCGCTTTATATTCAATTATAAATTGAAGAGTGAATGGAATTTCGAAAATTTTTCTCCAATTAATTTGCTATTGATATATTAACAGACAGATATAATACACGTACGCAAAATACCCTTAATTGAATAATTACCGTACACATATAAGTAATCATTGTTATTAGCGTGAATGCTCTCATTTTTATCCAATTATGCGGTAGCGATAATTTCGATTGAAGCCTTTCTTTTGTAATCAATTGCTAGAAATATACATTTATGGAAAATTTTGTTAAATAGCACAAAGTGTGCAAAAATACTATTCTGATAAGATAATTAGAAAAGTTCTTTTCGCATAACTTTTTAAATATGCAAGCTTCAAACTCAGAGAAAAGTCGCAAGGAAAATGAAATGAAAGTGCAATTATAAAGGTGGACTTATTTTTAAGTCTTTTTACACGCGAGTCTAAAACCAACCTGAATTTTAGTGAATTTTTGCCTCGTCTATGCGAATACTCCCTCCGGTTAACGAGAATTTTCACTTAAAATAAAGTGTTACTAGTTCCTTCTCATTATTCCTCGTAATAATTCACTTTAACTGAGGAAATATTCATACAAACATAGTTTAAATTAACTAAATGCAGGTTAGCGTTGCCATGCGAGCTACCATGTTCGAATGATAATCGTGAAAATACAGTCAAACGAATCATAAGCCGGTATTGATAGAAAATAAAATGTTTATGCGATTCATGTATGCAGAAAGAAATTCGTTAAAAATATTTTATAAATTTTTCTGTATGTTTCTCTACACAATGTGAAACTTGTTTCAAAATCACTGAGCTACTGATGATTGTTGATAAAAATATCAAGATATGACTTCCAAAAAGCAAATGTTATTCAGCAACACTTGACAGTTTTTATTATATTCATGCAAAATTGTTTTGTAAAAATATTTTTGCATTACCCGTAAAAAAATTTAAAAAAGTTCATCCTAATCCATAAAAAAATATGTTAAATCAAAGAAAATAAAAATTTCTGCATGTTTTCTTTATTCTATTGAAAGGTTGTATAATTTTATATAATGCATACAATTTATTAATTATAACCATTCTACCTCCATGAATAGTTCACCTTAAAAAGATACATGTTTATGTATATATTTTAAGTGCGAATGCAATTTCTTATTCCTTGCAGAGATCACCAAAGTAGATAATTTGAATCCTAAAAATAATCATAGCAATAACCTAGAATTATTTATTATATTCACTCGTTTTAGACGCCATTAGACTATAATGATTCTCTTGACAAAGATTAATACTGCTAATTTTCTTTCAGTCCAAATTGTTGGAGGTCGAGGTAAAAAAGGTTCTAGATTTATATGCGTGAAATAGCAGCTCTAAAAATATTTGCTATCATGTAGATTTCCTATTTATTTATCGCAAATATAATTAAGTATTTTTAGCAGATCATAATTTATATTTTATATAAATCCTGAAAAAGAATTTTTAATTTGTAATAATTTACCAACTAATTTTAACTTGCAACTGATTTTGAATAAAGGCTATAATTTCATTCAATAATATTACTACTATGTATTCTGCAGAATAATCATAAAGCATTATGTTTGATTCCCATTGTTCTCGCCCCCTGTAACTATAACTACTTTATTTCCATATTTATAAACTTCAAGAATTTAAGCGAATTAAATTTTCAAAGACAGTTTCTACTCTAAAATAAATTACTTTATAAATAAATGAACTATAAAATGAAATTACAATTCATCAATTGTGTATATTTTGAAACTTTCGTCGAATGTAGTTAAGATGCAATGCTCTTTATTGTTATGAAAATAATTCTTTGCCGAGTACTAGTATTATGATGTATCCTGTAACAGAGGCATAAACCCACAAGCGGACAATACAGCCCGGCGTAATGTTCTTCATTGACAAAACCCGAAGCGAAATAACGCGATTTTATCGCATCCTCCAATGGGTAATAAAACGCTTGATCATCCGAAAATATTCACCCCTCGGTTTTCACCATTTTATGTCTGCGGGAGCCCCATACAATACGCAGCATATTGACCAACCTCCAAATAATATACGCTCCCACTTACCCCTCCTCTGTACACTTGTCACTTACTCGGATCTCATCCGTGCCTCCAACTTACACAATAAGCACATGGCTATATTTCATCTCATACCTCACCCTCGCAAACTACACTTGCTCCTATTGCTTGCTAGCATTATTTTTTCTGACAGCCACGTGCGAGGTTTCACCGAGGGTTTCACTCGATTCCAGTTAATAAATTACTTTCTCACATGTACGAATACTATTTATGGTTTAATTCGTTATAGAAAATGTGATGGCTACATTCGAGTAGCAGTGTAATTACAATTAAGTGCAAAGTCCTATACTTAAATGTAACGATGGTGTTGTTTTAATCTTCGGCTTTACTTCTTTCAAAGATTTCACTTACTATCTCGACATATATAGATTTGCGAAAGGAGAATGTTTTGTACACAAGTATATGCAACATATAAATGTATACATGTTAAAATTGTTTAATAATTCACTGTTTCTCAGACAATTATTGATTGACAAAATCCGTGGAATATTGAATTTTAATGTATTTGTTGACAAGTGCATTTAAAAGATACTACCAAGATGCTAGCAGTTGAATCAATAAGAAACGAACTTTCTAAAACTATTATACCCACCTCACGTATATATCCCTTTCGGAGTAGTCCAAAGCTAGAGCCTTGAAAAAAAAAAACGGCAAAACAACCGAATGAAAGAAAAAAAATCTATCGGAACTCTTAAAAACGGTTTACGCGTGGCAAACGTTGCAAAAGGGAAAACAAAAAAATAGTTGAAATACTCGTTTCGCCTTTGCAAAGTCTGCCTCGGCTCGCCTTCACATTTTTCCTTGATTTCTTCCTTTCCCCATCGCCTCACCTTTGACTAATCACTGACAAGGCACGTTGCCACACCCTCCGCATCACCAATTTTTATTTGTCCGCAGTCGCGTCCGGGCGCATTTTATCAAGGCCGAATGACGACACTAACGATCTCAGCGCGCGAGTCTTCCCACCGCAGCTCCAACGACCAATTCTTATCGGACTGCACCGTGTCCGATCATTTTTCAACTCGTTGGAGAGCCGAACAGTGTCGAGATCCAAGAGGATGCGACACCTGCAGTGAAAGCAAGGGATTCCGATGATACTAAATGCTCTCTAAAATTGTATAACTTTCTAAAAACTCTCGATTGTTGCTAGGACTTTCACTGATTATGCAGGTGCCAACGGTAGCGGATTTGATACGTATTTACAAGTTTTTACGGAATATTTAATAGCTTTCGAAACATTTTCCATGCTTCATTTTTTTTTTGTACAGAAGAATTCCTTTCAAATTTCACTTTAGCGCATTAAGATTAAACGTATTAAATAACTTTGACTTTAAAATTTTGCAATCAGCGTTCTCTAGTAATCTATTAATATAGTGCAAATGAAATTTCTCGGCTATTAAGCTGGAAATGAAAGTACTTCAAAGGATACTATGGCTTATACATTCACAAATGAATCTTCGATTACATTTAAAGAAAAAAAATATTAAGTACTAGCATAAAGTGTAGCGTTTATATTAGCATAAGATAAGAAATAATTGCTTTAAGCAGTTAATTTGAATTTTAATCTATAGCTTTTAATCGATTTGGATTATCTGGCATAATATCTACATGTCCAATATTTTTAACGAGGATACATCAAATATTGCAGTGCATGCCCTGAATTTGGGAAAAGGTTTGAATAATGACTCAATGCTAAGAATCCTCGGTACAGTTGTTGCCCCATTCGTTCCAAACACGAACGAGCCTTCAAAGTAGTCTAATCGATTACGCTCGAGCCGTCTTATCATCATAACCTTGGGCGCCGGGCGTACCCTAGGCCTGTCTAATCATCTCAGTTGAACAGCAATTTAAACAACTCACGCAGGCCCGTCGAAGCGACTTTGCCGCAGCGCATTGTACAGTAGACTCCAGTACACCGATCTTACGACGGGTATCAAGCCAAAGAGAGGGAAATAAAATCGGGATGGAAGGAAATCTCCTTTCCAGGCTCCTTCGATCTTCATTAAGCGGGAGCACCTCCAAAAGTTGGGGAAACGCGGGGCGCGCAGGGAAGAGAGGACCCGGGCCAGGCGCAATTAACTCTTTATTCAAACAGAAAAGTTCGGTAAACAGAAGCCGAGCGAGTTTATTAGGCGCGAGCGGGCGGTCCGCCCGGGCCCGCGTACTCGAAGGCGCAATCGAAGGTTCGGAGGAACTTTTTAAGCGCTTCTTCCGAGTGCCCCGTCGCCGCGAACTCGTTACTTTTGCACGATCAGAAGTCACTCATTTCATTACAGGATGAGGAGGAGAAATTGCATTTCCTCAGATCTGACGTATCCCCGAGGCTGTATCGAGCCGGCCAGGGACAAGTCGCGTAGTTCCGCAAATTTACTTTAATTCTGATCGCGTCCACGCGTATATATAGGTCGGAGGGACTCGCGGCGCTTTCACTGAGTCCACAGGGAGAAGATTTTTAAGGAAATCACTCGACATCCGCGATAGTTGAGAAGATGGAGCTGTGAACGGTGGACAAATTAAAACTAATCTTTATACTCGTAGATTGAACTGCCACTGTTCGGCTATAAGACGGCCAGCCTGCTAACTGTTTTTAACCAATGAGCGCCCGAGTATTGTTGTTCTTTTCTAAATAAAAAAGCGTTATAGTTCGCCGAGATAAAGAACATTAAGTAACAATTCTAACTTTCCAACAGTCCTGTCTACATCGCTATTAACAAAAGAGGGAAACTCCATTTCTGCCTTCGATAAAAAGGTTGTAACCTTTTTTTTTTCTGGAAGTTTAACCGTTTAGCGAGAACGCAGGAATTCAATTTTCGAAAGAAGTAGCATTGAAAGGAATAAAGTAACTTAAAAGTTGGTTGGACTAAGAGGACGCCGAACTAAAAGGAGTCTATTACAGGGCCAGCTTACAGGTGACTATAGGAGCCAATGAATTTTTAATAGGACAATGATTGCTCTATCGCTGCAAGGGAGATGGGAAAAAAATCTTTCTGCTTGCGGCCCGATTCCCAGGGCTCGCCTGACTAATTGATTAAGCGACAAAAACTCCGTTGCCTGCACGCTCTCTCGTCTTTTTTCGCTTCCTGTATTAAGTCGAAATTCAGTCTCTCTTCTCGCGGTGCGCCTTCTTAATATTTCGTGAATTATGGGCCGGCGCGCAGGGAGACGGGGGGGAGAGAAAAAAAGAAAAGAATTTAAATACTCCGGACTCACCCACGTAATTAAGCGAAATGAACTGTGGACGGCGCGGCTCGGCTCTCGTAATGCAATGTTTTAAATACAACGTGAAATATGAGAGATACACGCGGACAGTAAGAGCCGATCCGACACAGTCACGCCATTACGCATTACTCTTAGTCATCGTAAATAAATCAAGAAGCGCGGCCCAGAGCCAGCTTGCCGGGTCTATTAACCAGCGCCGGGGCCCCCCCTCCGCGTTCCCTCCTCCCAATCGGAGGCCATATCTCCGATAGACGCGGGCGCGTGCGTGGGCGCGTCGACGTCTAAATCCCCGGGCGTGGAAGAAAAAAAAGTAAACCAACCCGGCCGGCCCTCGGCGGCCGCGGGGATTAATCGCGGCCGGCGCTCGGCAACAATAATTATAAGCGCGGCCCGACTTCCCGCGGCCGTAAATCAGCCAAGGTGTATAAATATTAATTCCGGGGCGCGCGGTTACGGCTCTCCCGCGGCCATGCATATGCATGGGAGGGCCGCGTGCGACTCGACGATTCTATTAGGCCGAATTAAATATTATACCGGGGCGATATGGCGCCCGGCACCGACGTCGTGGCGAGCGAGACGAAAAAGTGAAAAAAAAAAGAAGAAATTCGCGAGGGCACACACGCACGCTCCCTCGAGGACGATCGGAGATAAGCCGGATGATTTAGCGCTTCCTCGGGCCCGCGGGGGCAGGTAATAACAATAACAACCGCGGCGCCCGGCATTGTCTTCCGCGGGAGGATGCGCGGGAGCGCGCGCAAAAGAACAGCCGATGTGGATGGATTTGCGTGCGGGGCCACCTGCCCCGCCGGGGGAGGGGGGGGACCCTTTGTTCCCGAGTCCGCCGGATTATGCGGCCTGCGTATATATATCGCGTGTTACCATCTCCTAATGGATTTCTCTAATCGGTCCGAAAGGAGGCACGCGGGCCCGGGGAGCCGGCGGCCGCCTGTGCCGGGCCGATAATTGAAATATGCACGTATGCGAGCCGTCGGCGGAAGACGGGCCCGGTTTACACTGTCGCTTTACCGATCGAGGGCGATCTCGAGGAGCCTCTCGAGATCCTCGCAGGCGCGATATAAAGAGCGCGCGAAGACACCCGGGGCACGTAAGGGCGATTTCGCTAAAGGTCCTTTATTAAATAATGGCGGCTCGGACGATTGAGGTCACCCTTGAAAGCCACCGGGGGGATAAAGCCCGGGGAACAGTAGGCGCGGCCTTATTCGGAGACAATGCCCCTTTTTTTTTTATTTTTCCTCTCCACCGCTGCCGATCCCTCGGAGAGCAAAAACCCGGGCCGGCGGAATCCGCCCGGCAATTAACAAAATAACAAAAAAAAAAAAGAGATCCGGGCCCTTGCACAAAAAACCACAGTTCGGTAATTTGTTCCCCGCTTACTCCGCTCAAAGGGCGAGCCGCCGCCTCGACGCGGCAGGGCAGGAAACTTTTTAACCAAAAAAAAAAACGGAGGAGGAAAGGCGGGGGAGGAGCGGTCGGCGACCGCCCGGGGAATAAATGATTCCCAAGCAGCCGGGGCGAGAAAAGGGGGCGAGAACCCGGGAGAAAGTCGTTAGGAGGCGATCCGCGGGCCTGGCCCTCGCCGCGGCAGTGCACCCAGGCGGGTGATTCCGGGGAGCGGCGACATTAGCGAGTCCCCGGCGCAATCGCGCCGGCTCGAAAAAGCCCGGGGCTCGCGCGGCCCGCGAAATAATCGAAATAATGCAAATGTCGCCGCGGCCAAGTGGGGGGAGGGACCGCCTGATTAAATTTATGCGCGCCGGGACGCCCTCCCGGGATTTCCTAGCTCGCGCGCTTTTTTTCGCGGATTAATTCTGATTGATTTACGAGGCTACGGGCAGCCAGACCGCAGCTGAGCACCTGCGCCTAAACATCGAACTCGAAGCTCCGATGAAGGATTCCTTCTTCGGCTTTCCTGTTAACGGCCGTTCGCTCGCTCCTTTCTCGGGACAACTGCTAATGCCGCTCAGCTCGCGGTCTTCTTTAATTCGCCGCTTATCTTCTTTTTTTACGGGCGGTAAGTGGGTGTGATTGAAATTTATGGGGATAATTAATTAATTGATATTAATGGCGCCGTTGAATCAATTGTTATGTATACCAGTACTTGCTTACTTTTTACGAATTAATAATTGGATGAAACGTCTTTGAATCACGAGAGCGATCCCCACGAAAAACTGCATAACAAGTTTTACGATATTGTCTACTGCTATGATTACAGATTGGTCGTTTCGATAAAAATTACTGTACTATCAAGTAAAAAGTACCGTTATTTTACTACAAATAAGTGTACGGTTAGTCAATTTTTTTTCTAAAAGCTTTGGTATGTCTTCACGTTGACCAGTCTGTCATTATCGAACTAGAAAGTATATTAAAAACTGCCGTAACGTTTTTCTCAAAGTAGCAGAGATGTTAACCGGTTTGTTAATTAGCTAAAATTGAATTTACAGGAAAGGACTGGGTTTGATACCTACGGCAAGTCTAACGTAGATAGTATAGATAACCAAGGCGAGCGTACCGTGTAGTTTGTAATTATACTGGTATTATAAATTGAGGTATAAGCACTATTAATCGTGACAATTAGGTTATATTAAAATTAGGTTATGGTGTTCACGTACAAGTTTAATGGTAAACAGTATAAATATCGCATTTTATTGTATTCTTAATTGCAACTGAATAAATTAGAAAGTATTGCCTTGATATTATATTTTTGATTATCGTTATTTATTTAATTAAATACGATAAAAACACTCTCCGTGCTCTGAATTTAAATACGAAGCGGCCCATGATTGTGCGACGAATTTTGTTGCATCTCATTGTTTACCGTATCTTACTCCATTGTAATTCAACACACGACGATTCACGATAGAAAAACGTCCCCCTGGAAAAATACCCTCGAAAAAGGGCTCTTGGAGCGACAATCATAACTCACCCGTGCCTTTTCGAAGAGTCATTCGTAGGAAAAATCCAAAAACCGCAAGTCGAAAAAGAGCTTGTGCTCGTTACATTCCGTAGCCCAGGAACAATTGACATAATTCTGTCGGATTGGCGATCGTCAAAATATTAGCAACTGCACGGAGTATTTATTAAGAAGATTGTTAAACGCGCATTAGCCAGCGGGCGATAATTAAAGGTAGCTAGAAACGCGTATAAATCACTCCGGCCGCGGACGAGCTGCAGGCGGCGGAACATTTTCCATCGTTAATCAGGCGAGCGGAGGCGAGTTTTTCATAATACATTTTCATGGGCGGCCAACGAGGCGTCTCCGGCTCGGCGGCCCCGCAGCCTCCCGGGCGCGGCGCATCGCCGGCACATTGGCTTATTAATCTTGTCTTGTCGAAAGGGGCGAATCCCCAAAGTAAACGCGCGCGAGCCGAAGTTGGCGTAAACTCGGCTGCCGGAGACTTGGCGCCCACCGCCACCCCCCGTAAACTGTGGGGAAAACGAGCCGAAACCCGAGACGTCTCAATCATTATTCATTCAAAGGCGTCGACGCTAGGCCTCCGAGAAAATGGAAAGGCCGCCGGTTCTCGAAAAAAAAAGAGAGGAAAAAAAAAAAAGAAGTAGGCGGGTATGAAAGGAGCGGAGGGAGGGGCGCACGCGCGCGCGCAAGGAGCCGCTGCGGGGGCAGGGCGGTCCCGGGGATAGATCAACCCCCGCAGCGGGTGGCGCCCGGTATAAAAATCTCGCGCGACGTCGGCCCGCTTTTCCATGCAAATTGCCCGGGGCTCCCGCCGATGAATACCCCCGGGGATGATTTATCGCGATCGCCGGGCGAGATACGGCCCCGTGCCTCGGCCCGACTTGATCACGAGAGAGAGCCCCGTAAAATTGTCCCGTCACCGCGCGGCTCTCGCGCCTAAGCTCCCCCCCGTAAACTCGTGGCCGGCGACTGGTACAGTTTGACGGGAACATCGGGAGTCCTGCGGTCCGATGACTCGATTACGCGCGCGGAGGTTGAGGGGGGAGACTATATCTCATGACGAAGCTGCCGCTCTCGTGAAAGTTGCGCCAGTGCAGCCGGGCCAATGGATCTGCGGGGCTTGTGTCTTTGGCCGATTGTTGGGATTCCGGCACCCTCCCCTCCGCCCTGGTGCCTCCGCGACCGCGAGCTTCCATTTGCGATTGATGACGCTGGCCCGCCGCCGCCGCCGCCGCTCCAATTGATGACAGTGGCAGTGAGCCAAGCCTCTAGGAACTTGTGCGTCAACTGCATAAGATCGACAACATTTTTCTCTTTGGATTCTTCCTACGCCAAAGTGCACATAAAGGGGATTCCGTGAAAGATTTGATGAAATTCAATTGATTCGGCATTGAAGATCTTGGAGATTGCCCTTGATTGCACAAAGTTCCATTGCGAATTCAAATCCTTCTGCTTGTATAATAATAATGGCGACATCTTTTCAATTAAGGCCATTCGTCCGCTAATTAACTACATCGTTTAAAAATTCCCCCAACGAGCTACGAAAATTATTATTGTACAAACGGGAAACTGCACCAAATAAACAAGGTACGCAAGCTGAAGGCTAAAAATTATTTCAGACTTTGCGTTTACTTTTGTATGGTGCGTAACGCGCCAGCATTGCCTTCCAAGGTGAGCTCGAATGAACGTGGATTATTAACTTTAAAAAGAATTCGTTAGCTAATGGCATTTATTCGTTCATTACGAGCATTATTCATTACAATAATATACTGTGCATACACAATTCTAGCCTCTTGCAAAGGGATTATTACATCACTTTTCGCAGTGCGGGTACTTGCATAAGCAAAAATAAAAATTTCAAGTTCCAAATGCACGTAGATATTGCATAAGTGGATTAATACTCAAATAATGTGTGAAGCAAAAGGAGAAAGGCAAGCATAGGGGCTGCTTTATTATCGAATTAAATTTGCGCAAATCGATAGCGGGCAATTGACTGTCGAGTATAAGGGGCTATATCGGGTTATTCTGGACCGCGGTGCACTTTATTTTCGAAAAGGCTGTAGAGGGATATACGAAAGAAAATCCTTTTCTAACATTTTTACGTTTATCAGAAGCCATATAACGCTGTAAAAAGTTCCGGAAAAGTGCTACACAGGACGCCGTAGATTTCGGTTGCCCTGTACATATTTTCGGATATTTTAAGTAGCTTTCTTTCTTTATCGAAAACTGCCGGAAAATTATGTATTGACCCAGTTCTACATCTTATACGTCTTATACGTGTATTAGCTGAGATACTAGCAACTTGCGAGCTTATTTTATATTTTTTATCGCGACCGGTCTATACATCCACGCAGCGCAGAATTAGTAAGTAATACATTACACGATCGAAATATGAAGCATTACAGTTGCATGAGATTCCGATGCAATTTTTACCTCCTACAAGTATAATCGTGTAAAGTGTGAAATTCGGTCTCGGTTTCAGCTTTAACCAAGAGAAGTACAATGAACGTAATATAAACCGGGGGAAAAGTAGAGCGCTAACTTCTTAAAAATTCTCCCCCATACTTTCTATTCAAGCCGGTTAACTTACATACTCGTGAAAAATGGAAGGAAAAAATTTGAAATTCATCCGCGGGCAGGACGAGCCGGCGTATACATTCGTCCCCTTAATCGAGAAATGGCGGGGCTTCTTGACCGCGCAGGCACAAAGCAGCCGCGCCTAGTCACAGAATAAATCTCTCCGCTCGAATATGATATAGCCGACGGGCCTCGTGATCGACGGGCGCCATACAACGCGCGAGTGTACCGCGACTCGAGGCGAGGCCGACTTTCCAGCGTGAAAGGCCTCCGAGTGACGCCCAATTATTATCGATGGCCTCCGCGCTGGCCTCGGCGCCGGTGGGAAAAAAAAAGGAAGGGTTGACCGTATGCAGCCTCGGCGAAAGGCCGAACAATCGGCGCGCCTTAGCGGGGGGGTCCATCTCCCGGGCTTCCCGGGACACTCGAGCGACTCTCCTTTTTCGCGAGCTTTGTCCCCGCGGCCCTTTATATACACACCCGCGCGCGCCTTCGTTAAAGTCCCCCCGTTCCCCGGCGATCTTTGTCTCGCGGGACGAGGCAGGCTCTCTCGGCGGCGAGAAAACGAGTTAGCCGCGCCTCTGTTTGGCTTTCGGCCCCGGGGCCGGCGCGATTCGATTACGCGCGCGCGCACTCCCCCAAAGCCGGCCGTCCCGCGAGCCTAACCCCGCGCGGGGATGAGTTCGAAAATTTGAAATTCGCGGGGCCGCGGGCCGCGGTGACACGTTTTACGGGCGGCCCTTTTGTTCCGCACCCCCGGGGGGCGATAAAGGCCGCCTCGGGGCCGGCCCGCCGGGACAATGGGCCGGGTAACTGCGGACGCAGACCCCATAAAGCCCCGGATCAACAGAATGTCTTTATTACGACCCAGTTTTAAAATCAAATTCAAGCCGCGTCTCGCACGAAAAAAAAGGGAGGAGAAAAGCGAGCCCTCGACGCCGATCGTCTTTGCCTCGCGCCCTTTCAGCCCGACGCGGCCCGCCTGGCTCCGTGGGGCCCTGTGCAACCGAGCCGACGCGTGCGCCCGATTAATCAATCGTATCGCATAACCGAGCGATCGGCCGACGATCGTGTGTTTACCCGAGAAGCGGGCCGCGACAAGTCCAAGGACTCGGGCGATAAGCGCGCGTTCGGGGAAGCGAGGGCGCGCGCCGGGAAAGACGATCGGCCGGCCGACGCGGGGAGGAGGGCCAATCGAGCCTTGACGCGCCGCGCACGCAGCCGTTGCACGCGCGGAGCCTCGATTGCTTATACACGCGTCTCCCCTTCCAGGCGTCGGCCTGTTTCCCGGTAATCTCCGCGGTGACGCTTCCGTTGTAAAACATCGGTATGGAAGGAGTGCGCGGCCCGGGCTTCTAGGTCAGCCTTTTCACCTCGGTTTTCACCGACTCTCGCCGGCAGATCCATTCGGCTTAATGGCCGAGCCGAGGCCTGCGACTTTTGGCGATTAGAGGAGCACCGTAAGCCCCGCGGTACGCGTCCGATCGAAGATTAACGGTTCCTCGGAAATCGAACGCACCCCCCGGAGCGAGTCGTGGGCCTCGCGGCGGTACTGCCGCGGGAGAGGAGCCCGGGGACGTTGCCGGAGTGCCTCATTATACCCGCGCGTGTACGTACGTGCAGACCGGGAGCGAGTGATCGGCCAGTCGGACGCCCGCGCGTATATAACGAGCGCGCGGGGGGGGAAAGATCCGTTGGATCGCGCGGCTCGTTTGCCGTCCCCGCGCCGCTGGGGGCAAAAAACGGAAGCGGCGCCGGGGAAAAGGAGGCTGCCGAGCCGCGGCGGATAAATAAATGCATGCAATTAAGCCGCGGGAGAGGCTCGGCGCCCCCAAGGCCGCCCCGCGCGGACCGCGACAATGCGCGGGCTTTCGCAACGAGGCCGGGGATCTATTAGCGCGCCGCGCGAGCGAGATTGCCGCAATCGCGCGGCCGATCCGGCTATTGTATAAATAAAATATGAACGCTAGCCTCCGATGCGGCATCTGTCTTTCTTTTTTTTTTTGTTCGAGTGCGCGCTCTTCGTGCCCGGCGCTGCGCTGAAGAAATTTTCTAGACTTCCTCGAATTGCCGTTTGTTTCGAGGTGAGACTCTAGGAAATCATTCTGTTACAAGATACTCGAGCGTTCAGATGTGTCAGGGATATAGACATGATAAAATACGACGTTGCTAACATACTTGTGCCAGGTGACCATTATCAACACAGTGTACATTACAAGACACGCAAACAAAGCACACGACGAGGTATGCGATCTTCTCGCGGATCTTGTGGACTATAACCATTCTTCTAAATATCAACCGCAACCGAGGTCACAACGTACCGCTGTAGATCACTTTAGCTTTATATATCTGTATTTATGCCTCCATTTATACATTGACGTACACTCGAGCGTACAGTCTACATTACTATATTGCATTCCGGCTCTGCTTATTGGTCTTGTCTATAACGCTTTCACCGAAACACCCCACCATACTTGTACTAATATTCTTATTATCTGCTCCACGTTTGAATACACTAATAATAAAATCTGCTGGTATATACTTATGTCTTTGCTGTTGTCACGCTGCAAACTTGGATAAGTCCCATTGGGTTTTACTACTATTTTAGTACTGAAAGCTATCCTAAATAATCGACGAAGGCGTTCCCTTTTGATAAACAGTTTGACCTCGAGCTCGACTTCCTAGCTTGTCTAAAGTCCCCCACTTTCAATACACTCTACTTAGTTGGCGCCATTCGGTGTGAGCGAACTCGCGCCATTTCCTAGAGCTAGCTTTTATTATAATCCGACTGTCGAAAATCTTGGAATTCTCTATAGCCTGGTTATTTACATTATGCTGATATAGTTTCTGCAACATCTTTATTCATGATTACCAGTATTGTCGGTCTAAATGTACGTATTTACTATATTCACTAATTACCATTCGTTTATTCATTTCGTTATTATGGATACATTAATGAGACTCATTGGTGTCGCATGCATCAAGAATAGTTAAACTAACCATTTTTGCATAATTTGGAACTATTTTGATGTCCTATATTGACGTAATGCTATATACAACCATCCTGTATAAACATTTGATGGACATTTATTGCAGTGGGTATTATCATTTTTCCAGTTTATATAGGTTTAAAAACAGACTGTAAATCAGCATATAATGACATAATATAAACGTGCATTCGTTAGTTTTTATTTCAACGTACTGTTGCAATCATTAACCATTTTTCTTGAATTTACAGCTCGAGTAACAGGTTTTTATCAATTTAAAGGTCCGTTTTAGTAACACGTCGACTATAAAAACTGGTAACGCTTCTACCAGGCTACGGTTTCTGCCGTTACCAAAGAATAAGCCGATGCGAACATTTTTTTCAGTGCGGCGGTTAGGAGGATCGCGCAGAACTAGCGAAGCGACTCGAGAACAATGCACCGTGAACGAGCCGCGGTCGGCGCGTTACTCTTCGGGGAGGGGGGGGGGACTTTTCGCGTAAGGAGCCGGCCCTATTGGCAATTGGGGGATCGAGGCGCCCGCTGCGGTTGACGGGGCCGTAAACGCCGGCCATTGTGCTCCCGGCTCGGCTCCCGGCTTTTCATTAGGTCCGAGGGCCGAGCCAGACGGCGCCTGATATTATCAAGTATTCAGGCCGTTCCGAGTCTGCGCGAAGCTTCCAAGGTGTTGACCTTGAGAGCTTTTTGATCATTCCGGCGCAGTGTGCAAATAGCGTCCTCCTTTGATATTCCGTCTCATTGAATTGTGCATTAATTATCCGCGCGCGTTTTATACAACTCATGCACCGCCTAATGCGTTAATGGGCACTTGCGAGAATATATTAAGCTAACGTACGTGCATATAGCGGCAGCGCGATACAAATATTTCCACCCCCTTCCCTTGGAAAATAATAACACACGAGTTGCCATTTCCGCAAACTGTAAATAAACCCGTTCTCATTATACGCCGGCCCCTCGATAAAACATCCCCGACGAATTGTCCACGCCGCCCCCGGAAATTTCCGCGCATTTATAATTCAAGTTTGCACGCAGCGGACCTTCCGCAGCTGAGCCTCGCGCGCGAGCACAAATTCATTTGGAAATCCAGAAAAGCCAGTGCGCGCGCGTTATACCGCCCCCGCCGCTATGCATCCGCCGCGCGGTGCACACAGCCAGTCCGACCCCGCGGCGAGAGGATCAGAGTCGCCCCCTTATACGATCGTCGGATTGTATTAATAAGAAGGCGGGAGGTCACAAAAGCCACCGAGTTCCATATCGGGATAGAATATCGAGTGAAAATTGGCGGGTGCTGATTCCGACCTGTCGCCCCGATATCCTTGGTAATTAATTTCCCCGGGCGGAGCCTGCGCCCGCCGCGTCTTGTAAAAAGGGTCTCGCACGCGCGGCCTCGGGACGCGCGTTCGCCTCGTAAATAATCGGCCGGTTAAAATTACCGATCGACCGTCGGGAACATAACCTACAAAAATAAAAGGGAGCCTTTTCAATATGGCGAAGGACGCGGTCGCCGCGCGCGATCGACTCGCCGCGAGCAGATGTCGCTGATAAATACCCGGGACGCGCCGGCGGCTGGTGCTACCGCGGGAACGGCGTCGCTCGGCCGGCGGCGGCGCGGGCGCCGCGGGCTTTACGAGCGCGCGGGCCCGGTCATCTCGCGGCGCATTCCGCCGCGCGCGTACCCTAATGATCAGCCGGGCGCTCGGTTTTTCTCCCTCCCCGGTCCGTCGGCTTACGGCGCCTCGTTAAGCCCCGGCCGTCGCGCGGAATGCCGGGCCTCCCTCGAATTCCTGCCGCGCGTGTAAGGAGCGCGAAAAACGGGACGCCGGCCGTTCCCCGAAGCGCCCGTCGGAAGACGCGCCGCGGATAATTGCGCAGCTTCCGCCCGGAGCCTGGGCGCCGGGGGGGGGGAGGGCCGGCTCGCCGCGCACCGGAGCTCCAAGTGGGACGTGGCCGTAAATCGCGCCGGCTGTCGGGGCCGAGGGCCGCCCCCGGGAAAACAGAGTTTCCGCCGAGGAGGGAGAAAACGAGATATCGATGCTCGGCCGAGGAGAAATATATATCGGGGGCGCGCGCCCGCGGCCAGGGCCGCCGATCTATATTATGCTAAGTCGCGCAGCCCAGCCTGTTGTGTTCCGCGAGGAGGATTTCGGGAAACTTCGCCAGACGCGAGTTGCTTCAAACTTGGATTTCGCTTTCCGCGCCCGCGCGCACCGATGCCTCGCTGCGCACTCGGCGCGTTTTTGACGCCCCGCAACAGCTCCTGGCTTTCTTTTGCCGCCGAGTTGGCAACGGCCGCTTACACAACAACTGCCAACCAAGATATAATTGAGATTTAGTTCCGAGTTCGTTATCTTACTCAGCAACTGCACGCTCAACTGTTATCCAAATACACCCTAATTCAAAGTATACCCGTAATTCAAAGAAAAAATGCATTCAGTCTGTATTGCTGTTTTAAATGTTAATATGCTGTTATTTGATAAAAGATATGATTGCCACTGTAAGAATTTTCGCAATACCTTGTAGGAATACGTGAAAGAAGTACAGCAATAATCAATGTACAATACTTTTAAAACAAAATTACTATATCGCATATCAACAATTAAAATACCTATATACTTATACAAAATTGCTTATAACAATTCTCACAATGTAGACTTTTTTAATTAATCTTAAAAAATATTCTAAAAACTCTTACTGTAGGAATGATATTCCCCATTAGATAGAAATTTGAACAAATTTGAAGTACTTCTTTTTAGTATGGGCGTATTCTGGATAATTTATATCTGAAACTGGAATACGGTAAACATCTTCAACGAATAATATGGATTATACATTAAAAGAAAATATTGAAATTATTGTTTGTCTGCGATGATTATGGGTAGTACGAGGAAAATAAATGATTAAAGTTTATCTGGCGCATCAAAAGAAATGAAGGGGTATAAATTTTATCGATTTCGGCTTTGCAGCCTGCTTAATAATAACACAAAGCTTTAAAGTCCCGGACGAGTGTTTGGTCGAATAAAGCGCGGCAATATAAAAATAAGCAACACTAAGAATCTTCGCGATCTGTTTAATAAGGAAAAGCGACCGGGCCGGGTATATACATAAAGAATAATGAGCGCGCAGCGAGGACCTCGGGCTGTGTGCAGCTGTCATGCACCCCAGCAGTGCTGAAATATTATATTCGCAATTAATCGATAAATTGGCATTAAGATAATAAATGTCGCGAGTGGACGGGCGAGGGGTTGGGGCTATAGGGGCTGCAGCCCCGCGGCGAAAGCGAGGTAAAAAGTTGATGGCGCGCAGCCTCTCGCAGCCGCGCGTCCCCCTGGCGAAATTGGAGCAAAGTGCCGGGCGCGCGCGCGCGCGGGGCCGGGTCGGATCGGGAATAAAAGTTAATTAAAGCCCGATATCGCGGGGAATTTAATAAGCCCCCAGGAGCCGGTAAAAATATTAAAGTTTCGCAATCGCGCCCGGCGACAATTTTACAGGGGAAAGATAAGCGCGGCCGGACAACCGGCCGGCCGGTGCGATTAATTGGGTAGCCCCTATACATGTATACGGGGGTTGCCATGCCCCAGGCTCCCGAGCGCGGGCAAACAATACAAGACGTCGCGAGCTTTCGACTTATCGCCCGGCCTTCTTTTGGCAACCGTGGGTATAGAAAAAAGAAAATGGACCCCGGCAAACTTGCTCTCTTAATCATACAAAAGGAGCCGGGGCAGAATCGAAGGGCGCTTCGATCAGCGAGACGGCGCGTTGCGCGAGGGGAGCGCGCCTTGGGCTGAATGGCCGCGAAACAATGGAGGGCCAACTTGGGGGCCAGCGAATTAGCGCCGGAAATTTGGATTCGTTTTTGGCCGAGCGTCTGCTCGGGCTAGAGCTGAAGGGCCGGGCCTCGGGGGAGTTCCAGTGTGAATACAGTATCCGCCGAGGTCCCAAGGAGCCGTGTGCACAAATTGAAAGCTCGGTCTATGCGCCTATACTTTTCGAGCGTTGGCCCACAATGAGGCCATTGTCTCAGCCGACGGACGCTTACATCTGCTGCAATGATCGGTGCGCTTTCTCGCCTATTTGCCTGGCTTAAGTTTCCGATTTGCTTTTTATTTTTATCCGCATCTCTTGCGATTATTGGCCGCGAGAGTTGGGCGAACCGGGGGGTATTTTTTCATCATCGCCCGATACTTCAACATCGCACAATATCATTCTGTGCGATTCTTACAAATATAAATTTCAGCCCCTCCCCCTCCGTGTCTATTCTATTCCCGGAAGTTTGGCCGTGGACTTTTTATCGTTTACGCGGCTCGAACCCCCCCACCAGTGCGCGCCGCATTGTTGCCGGAGCGCGCGACGAGAATTTTCCCCTTCGACCGCTTTATTGTTACACGTTTTTTAATAACTGAAAATACCGAACGCTTTTATTGCAACTCCCTTGAGCGCGACAAAATTTCCTTTTGCGCGAGCGGCCCGTCGCCGCTGTTGTTTTACGAGGGCGGGCCCGCCCGAGCGCCACCGACGACGCATTATTTGCGCAATTGTTTTTCCCCGCCGCGGAAAACCGGCGATGCGCTGTATATTGACCGTAGCCAAGTCTCTTTTGCCCGGGAAAACTTGCGCCCTCGCCGAGTTACGCCGAGCCGCCCGCCCCTAAACCGCCCGCCGCTCGCAGCTCATCGGGACACATCGAATTACCGCGGATAGAAGCAATAATAACAAAAAAAAAAGAGAGAGAAGGAACAGTTATACGCGTACACGTGTATACGAGCGCGTAGGAAAACAACTAAGTGTCGCAGGCGAGCGTCCGGTCAAACAGCCACCTGATGAAATCAACGCTGGGCGCATGCGGCTTGATTAGTCCCCGGGCAAAAAAAGAAAGGAAGAACCGGCGGGTCGAGCCGCGAGTGTGTACGCGTACACGTATTGCGTTATGGCGTTACGAGGCGCCTCGGTCACCTGGGCGCGGCGTAAAAAAAGCAGCGGGCGTTCGTTTGCGTGTCGCGCGCCCGGCCCCGGCCAACAACGAAATTTAATAAGAGCGCTTCTGCGGGAAAAACGGCCCGGGCGAACTAGCCTCGCAATTAAAATAGTGCGCCGTGGGGGAGGGGAGGCGAGGAAGCCGGGGCTTTGAAGCGGCCCGGGGGCTCGCGGGGTTACACATTGAAACCCGAGCCGCCGCGACATAATGAAAGCTTCTCCGTTTCCGCGGGGGGCGGCGGTGGCACCTGCTTAAGCGAGCGTCTCCCTTATGCCCGGCGGCCGCCTCAAATTATTTGATCGTTCTTTCGAGAGCCCGACTTCATTAGCGGCCCCCGGCGGCCCCGCCCCGGGCTCCCCCCCCGGCCCTTTACGCCCTCGTAATCGTAAAAATCTCTCGCCGCTGCACTGGCTGGCAGATTCCGCGCGACGATTCGCCTTTTACGAGGGCCGCGGAGGAGCCGAGCGCGGCAACGCAATTTTCCCCCGGCTATGACTGATTGCGCGCGCGCGCGCGGGCGGGCGGATTAATATATATATATATTTTTTTTTTTTTGCTTTCCTTCTTTTTATTTCTGCGGCGCCCGGGGGCGCATTGTGTTCCGCCGGGGCTTTTCCTTTTACGGACCGATGCGCCGCGCTGATTACGCCCGGCTCCGCCCGCCAAGGAGCCAGCCGGGGAGCCAAAGGCGCCGAGGCTTAATTCGACGGCCGGGTATTAAGTGACCTTTGTTTATTATAAAAGGCCCGGGCCCGCGGAGGCTGGGGCCGGCTGCCTGCCGGGGTTATTGCGCGGGCGATATCGCGTTATCGGCTATTGACGCGCCGGTGAAATATCGCCGGGGAGACTTACCCGGGCCTCGCGTGATTGCGCCAAGCCGCTCGTGCGCCTGTGTGTGTGTGTATACATATATCCCTCTGCACTCACCTGGAACGAGAAAGAAGGAAAGATCTAATTATATGCAGCGGGGCGCGCAGTTGGACGGAAAATGAGAGGCGAGAAAAAAAAAGGGGGGGGGGGCAAATTACAAATGGGCGAATTATTCGGCGGGTATTATTCCAAGGCGCGGGGGTACATTGCGCCTCGGGCTAGATGAAAGCGGGCCCTCGGGGCCGCGCGGCGAGTAATGACCGATCGATTCCGCTTACTTTATCTCCTGCATATTCAAAGCAGTCATCCGAATGCGCGCCGGGAAAAGCCGCCTCGGCGCCCCGTTAAAACCGATCCCTTCCCAATTCCATTTTTAATCGGAGCGCACATTCGACCAGGTGCGCGCGGCCCGGGGATAATTTATACGAGGCCTCATCGGTGGACAAACAGAAGAAAAAAAAGGTAACGCGCGAGGTACCAAACAAGCAACGCCAATCGACCTCGTGGGCGAAAAACAGAAAAAAAAAAAAAATATTGGGAACTGGTCCCGCGGGGGTCGCGCGGCCGCGGAGTCTCCTCGGCAGCCGGCTCTCAGCTGGCGAATGACCGAGGGACAAAGTTAACGGCCCCGTGAAAAACGTTCGACTGCGCGCGCGGCGCTATCGTCACTCCCAAAGTCCCACCATTCAAGGCGGATGAAAGAGCCAATTATTAAAATCCACGCGGCCCCTCCGAGGACGTCCGTATATATATTCACAGTTGTCCGCGATAGCTCCTCCCTTTTTTTATCCCTCCCCGGTATGTTTCGTCTTTTTTCCTTTTTTTTGCCCCGGACTCGCCGATTCATAACGAGCGTTTGACCCTTTTTGCCCGGGGTCCGCGCGGCCAATTCAGTTACCGGGACTTTCATCCGAGCTCCAAGTCACCTTCACCTTCGCGCGGATCCCGATTGTACAAAGTTAATTAGGAAACCTGCGCTTTATCCATTATGAAGAGGTGGGAGAGCTCGGCTTTTTCCCTGGGCGGAACTTTTCCCTCGGCTACGGGGAGCCGGGCGGCGGCCCCTGTAAAGGATATCACCCTTCCTTATTAGCGCCCACCTCTTTCTTCCCCGGCGAAGCTATCCGGGCGCGCCCCTCCCAAAGGCCCCGGCTGCACTCCCGGCGGAATGCATAAGTTCATCGGGGAGGGGCTCGCCCGTCTCGCGGGGCCCCGAACAAATGCTAATTTCTTTTTTTTTTTTTGTTCCCCGGATCAAATTAAAAATAACGAAAGCCGCGCGCGCGCGCCGGGGTCTTAGGACCGGGCGGTCCGCGCGCGCGCGCGCCGAGGGAGAGCCTCTCCCGGTCCTCTGTTCAACCCCACGCCCTCCGGATTAGGGATCCCGATTTTCAATTAATTCCCGGAGGCCCGAGCGCGAGTTCGTTTCGTCACTGTTGACTGTTTGCACGGGGCGCCGCCGAGGACTCCGGCACGGCCGCCCCGAAATTAACGCAATCGCGTCCGAGCCCCGGGCGACCGGGCGCGTGAAAAACGAAAAAAAAAAATGAGCCCCCGACCACCCGGCTGAAATTAGTGCAAAAAAAAAAAAGGGGGGAAAACGCAGCCGGCGATCGAGGCGCGCTAATGGAAACCGCGCGAGTTGCCACGAGACGAGGATCAGAAAGGAATTAGAAGGCCGAGGAAGACAAAGTGCAACCCGGCGAATTAAAGAATCGGCCCCACCCCGTGCGGAATAAAGGCCAATCCCGGGATTTCTCATCCGTGGGCGCGGGAATCCGTGCCGCGGGGACAGGGGGGCGGGGCGGGGGCGCGCGGGCCGACAGCCGATAAAAAGAAAAAAAAAAGGACACGGCGGCCGCGGGCTTGGGAGCTGGCGAAAGAGAGCCGTCGGGAAAGTTCGGCGGCGGACAAAGGGGTATACTGCCGTCGGGGAAGTAGGCGAGCTTCCATTTGGCCGATAAAGCCGGCCGGCGGGCCTCTATACTTTCAATCAAAAAAATCCGCGGGCCGCGAGAAGGGCCGAGTCACTTCACCCCTCGGTCTATGTATATATATACACCCGGGCTTTTCAACTATCCTATAGTTCCGAGGGTAACTGGGCGCCGAGGGCGCGCCGAGGAGGGCCCGGGCCATTATACGCTTATCGGGGCCGGCCCACTTATCACCGCGCGAATCGCGCGAGGACCGCAGGGACAATGGCCCAGGGGCGCCCGGCTCCTTGTGCCCCCGAGTGCGCCTCCCCCCCCCCCTCCCTTTGCCGATCGATAAATCTGCGAACTTTACGTTTTCCAGAGCGGCGTGCGAGCCATTGGCTTTCTGTCGGGCGCAGCAGCCCCCCCGGCGCGCCCATGTGTGTGTGTGTGTGTGTACGCTCGGAAATAAACGGACAAAGAGGAATGGGATAATCGGGCCGGGGGCCGTCCCCGGCGTCCCCGCCCTCGCCCTCCGCTAAATCTCGCGGGATTTCGCGGGTGCGCGGAGCGGCCGGTAATGGACCGCGCGGGCGCGCGGGATAAGTTGCCGCGGTTGATCGCGCGGGGATCGGCAGCTGCGGACGGACGTGGCCCGCTCCCGCTGTATAGGTATACACGAGCTCGGAGCCGGGGTGACGGGGGGGGGGGGTGAGGAAAAATCCGCGGGGGGCCACCTGCCGGCGGTCGGCCGCACCGGAAACTTTCCCAGCGGATTCGAGTGTCGACTGTCGCCGCATCCACTGCGCTTCTCTATATAGCCTTCGAGATTTTAGGTGGCGCCAAGTCGGGAACACTCTGCTACTATAATATCTACGATTCACTCCTCCCTCGACTCCTCGTCGCTTTGGATTCTCAAGGTGCCAATTGTCGTAAATTCGTTTATATACAATATCACGCATAGATTCAGAGCAATGGAATGAAATACGTCTTCGTACGTTGTTTTTATTAGCAAGCGGATAAAACGGCTATGTTTGAGGATTAAAATACGAATTAATATAGAGCGCTATTTCGGTTGATATTAAAGTTTTTTTTTATACCACCGAAACATGCAGTTTCCCACTCGACACAAACATCTTCAATAACCAAAATATTTGATTTTCGTCAATGGTTCAGTTGCTTGAACATCAACAAGCTGGCTCGAGTATAATATGCATTGTTTGCTTTTGTGCACGTGACATTTTTTTTTTTGACTGCGCATCAAATCCTCCGTGACGTCCGTACGAGAGGCGTTTGCTTCAACGAGCATTATGCGCGAGATTATGTCTGTATATACGCAGCGGCACTCGGGCTGCTTCTTCCTTCGGACGTAAAAGAAGAAAGGACAGATTAAGAAGCCGGGGGGTAGGCGTGAAGCGCCGGGCGATCGCAGCTGCGAGAGGGCCGCGATTGACAAAATCGTCAAACTCGAGGAAGGGTTTTTTTTTTTTTTGCCACGGGGCGGGGGATTACACTCGGTCGATATCAATCGGCACGACACGTAGACGCGGCATTATTCACGGGCGGGCAGAAGAGGAAGCGAGGCAGGCTCCTCCGGCGGGGCCGGCGTCTTGAAAATTAAACGAGCGGCGGCGCGTGCGCGCGCGGCCATGAAAGGAGCCCCGCCGAGGGCAGCCGGCCACCGGGAGCCACGTACGCAGATGCCCGGGCCGGATAGGCCGCGCGGAGGCTGGACGCCCGGAGGAAAACAAGATAAGCCGGTCGATAAGCGATCGCCGCTACAAAGAGCCCCGGGCGCTCCTTTGGCTGCAGCCCCGGCCCACTGGCCGGGAGAGACTCCTGCACAGGAGGCGCACACAGCCTCGGTACACACGTGTGTGTACACGTGCACGCGAGGGGCCGGCGGTAGTGGCATTCTTCGGGGCGCGGCCCGCAAGCCTCCGGCTGCTGCTGCTGCTCCTCTCCTCCCCCCCTCTGGGCGAGGAGGACATTGTGCCGGGCGAGGAGCCGGCGGCCGGGCTCCCGCGGCCCGGGCATTGTGCCCCACAATGAGATCCTCATCGGCGGCGGCCCAAGGCGCGCCCGGGATAAAGAAAGGCGCACAATGTGTCGCGCGGCCTGAATGCGCGCGCCGGCCGATCCTCCCCCGATCCGGGATTGATTCCTCGCCCGCCGATTGCCTACACCCACGAATACGTGGATCTCCGTGGGTTTCGGGCGCGGCCATCCGCGCCGGTTAATAACATTATCCCGGTGCCGCGGCGGGCTTTGCCGGCGGGCCCGCGGGGGGGAAATATTGTCATCGGGCACGAAGCCGGCCGATTGTCCCCGGGCGCGCTTTCATGCCTCCGCGTCAATGCCGTCAGGTTTGATGTTTTCATCGCGCGGCCGCTCAATAAACGACCGCGCGTAAATTACCCGGGGCCTTCGGGGAAGGGGGCAGGCCCTGCGGCTTCTTTATTAACTCCCGGGTCCTCCTCCCCGGCGACGAGGGCAGCTGCTCCCTCGGGCGCGAACTCCGGCCGCCGGCTAAGAAGGAATCCGGCCCCACAGCCTAATCTCGGCGGCCCGCCTAATCCCGCGGCCGGATCTCGCGCACGCGCATCTGTCCTCGATACGAGGTGTTTTTTTTTTTATTTTTCTGCGAATTATCTCCGCGGGGAATCTCCGGGGCTGCGGGCGGTTGACGCGGGGAAAATAATTTAACCGGCCGCCCGGGGCATTCGTGCGTCTTCGCTGTACATAGTACGTTGGCCGCCCGGTCGAATTATTCCAAGTCCGCAGAGGCGCGTCTTCGGCCTCCTCGGGCAGGCCGGCCCAAGGCCCGGCCTGACGAATATAAGCCCCGATAATAATTACTCGGGCAACTCGGGCGGACAGGACGCGCGCAGGCCCATTAAACTCCCTAAATTATAAATTGGGCAGGGGAGGGGGCGGGGGGGCCGCTGCGGCGGCCCAGGCGCCGCGCCCCGGCGCATATTATACCCCGGGGAATGTTCGCCCTGTCCCCCCGGCGCCCTTGTATACCTGTATGCATATGCATGGGGCCGCCGGCCCATCCCTTTCTGTCCAAGGCGCCCCGACGTCGCCGACCCGAGAGCAAAGTTCCCTGTTTGCCTGTCCCTCCCCGGTTTTTGTCCGGCCGCGTGTCCGCGCACAGCTCCGGACCTCCCCCCCCCCCTCCCCGCTTTTACTCCCTCTGTGCGCGCCGACGGCCCGCTGAAACTCCTCAATTATTAACAATGACCGGGAGGTTTTTTTTCTTTCTTTTCCGAGGTTATACACACACACACACCTCGGCGATGCGCGGGCACGATTCCCGGGGCGCGGGCCGTCCGCGTAAACGGCCCCGGGGCTCCTCGCGTCAAACGGCCCACTGACTCTCCAGACAATTTGGCCCGCGCATTACCGCTAATTGAATGCCCGCGCGAGGCCACCAGCTCCGGGCGCCCTATTAGCCGCGGCTCCCGCCCGCTGCCGGGCGCCGAAAGGAGCCGCCGTCTTGCCTCGGAACGTTTCCGCCCCGCCGGGATAACGCGCTCCTATATGTACACGTGCATGCACATGGCCCCCTTCCGGGCCTCGCTCCGAGGAATCCGACGCCTTCACCCACGGGCGGCGTAGCGCCTGTGCTCGAGGTGCCGGATAAAAAGGAAAAAAAAAAAAAATATAACCCCATAACGCTCGTGTCGCGGATTTGTAAGCTTGTATCCTTTTCTTTTTTTATCTCTTCCTCCGGTGGCGGGATCAGCCGGCGCTCGATTGTCAGTGAGGTTATGCCCGGCTAATTGGCCATGGGGATCCTTCCCGCGCGTAAACACTCCCGGGCGCCGACAAGTTTGCCGACGCTTTTGCCGACCAAACGAAACTATGAGTGGATTATTGCTCCGTTCGTCGGCCGAGGATATAATTGATATAATTGGACGTAAAGCTACCTGGGAGCGTCGACGCCACTGCTGAGTGAGCGGTTGATATTTTAGGCTATTTTTTTTAAAACTAGAATTACGCGCATAATACGATTATGCCCATACAAACTGTTTGCCTCGGTATAGATATAGTTTATTTTAACGTCGGCGAGGGCTCGAGGCGCGCTTCAACTTGCGATATGATCGGCGCGTGCTTTTTTTACGTGCTTTACTCTCGAATAGCAATGCGAGCCGCGCCGACGTCTATTGCTATCGCGAAATTGATTACATTATCGACACAATAGGTCTGTTGGTAGAAAGGAAAAAAACGTAGGCAAAAGATAGTCTACTCTTGTATTGACACCTGTTTGTCAAACTGCGACAAGCGCGACGTCAAGCTCTAGGGCCCGTGACAAGCGACAAAGTGAAAGGAAGCGTGCCGTTTGAGGATTACTTCCACAATCGACCAAGCGGACAAAAAAAAAAAAGTTGGAAAACCTACCGTCAACCACAACCGACTGGGGATTAAAGAACACGGGCCACACCCCCCACCTCCCAGCTACCCCTCGAAAGGGCAGGAGCACGGGCGCGGCCTCGGGGACGGAATATGAAAGGAGCGGCTGGTGTAGGTATACATCTAGGTGCAGCGGCGAGTCCCCGGCCGATTACCCGGGCGGCGCGATCATCCATCCCGGGCGGCATTCCAATTCCGCGGCGGTAGCCGGGCGGCGCATCGTCGATTCCCCGGGCGGGCCGCGGCTTGTATTTTTAATCCCGGGCGGGGCGAGGCAGCTCACGGGCCGGCCCTCCTTCTCGCCCCGACCGCAAAGTACATTTTACGCTCGATTCGTGCGGCCTTCCCCCCCCGCCGCGGACGTGTGCGCGGGGCCACAAATTTGATTATCTCCAGGAGGTGGCGGTAGCCAAGCCGGCCCTCCCTGCTTGCCGATTCGACTTTCGTTCCCGGGGCCGCGGCCCGATACATTAGCGCCCCGGGCCCTCGATCTGCCCCGGGTAAACGGGCGCGGGCTCCGGCCCTCGAGGAGCGGACCGCCCTTGCTATTCCGCCGGCGGCGCGGGCAGGTCGACCGGGAGGTGTAGGATCCCGTCCTTCCCGCCGGGAGAGATACTTTTTTGACAAAGGTCCAGATACGTGCCGTGTGTGTGTGTGTGTATCCAACGGAGGCGGGATTATATATATATACGCTTTATTTTTTTTTTTTTATTATTATTTTCGACCCGCGTTATTTATAATGCTCGTCGGGTTTTTGTGATTTCTTTTTTAAGGACGGTGCATTAGCCGAGTCGATTACTCGGGTGTTTTGTCCATCCGCTCATTTGGTCAAGGATTCCGATGCTCATCCTCGCCTCCGCGGCATCGGCCTGTTTTTTTCCTTCGGAAATATGCCAGATTACGCAAAAGAACCGGCTATTAAGTCAATCTAGTTGAAAGTTATAACGGTCCACGGTGCGCAACCCGTCCTTACTTAAAATAATCAACTTGATTCCTGCAGGTAAATTAAATAGAGTAGTAGTTTAAGAGCGGGCCTAATCAATATTTCCTGCGTATAATCATTTCACGTGAGCTGCCGAAATTCTAGGTAATGCGCGCGGCTTCGTCCGCTGCACCGGCTAATCCCTCCGCGCGGCCAGGATCATTTCCCCGAGAAAAAAAAAAAACAAAAGTCCCATTAAAGGCACGCGCATAATGGAAGGGCGGGGGCCCGCGCCCCACATGCCCTGGCTTCCACGTACTCCCGCCGCCTCATTGATTAGACGGCCGCTCCTCTCCGCCGCGGGCGACCTCTTCCCAAAACGATTACCCGGGCACACGCGTACAACACCGCCCGGCCGCTCCATCTCCATTTTTTTCCCCCTTTGTCGCGGCTTTTCCCTGGCGCGCGACCGCGACACAAGGCGCAAAGCTCCCCCGGCCCGTAGGAATCTGGCACCTCCGCACGCACCCGGGCCGCCGGCCTCCCCGGAGGATAGCGCGCGGCGCCCCCGAGGAGAGCGTGCACTTTAAAATATTCCAAGGACGCGGCGCCCGGGGGGGAGGGCCGGGGCCCCGCGACGGGTATAAATAGGCGGCCGGCCGGATGAGAGGATGCGGGGAACGTGCGCCGCCGCGGGCCAGCAGTCACGATCCTCTCTCGTGCAGCCCCGGGAATTATGCCGCGGTCCGGCTTAATTAGGCCGATATCCCCGCAGCCGCACTGGCCCGTCCTCCTTTTTTTTTCTCGTTTTCTTCCCCCCTCGATGGTCCCCGATACACCTTCGTGCTTGTGCCCGTGTACACGAGTTTGAGAGACGGACGCGGCCGCGTCGCGAAAAGGGCCGTGTGCGTGTTCCGGGGCCTCCTCGCGCCGCCGCGCTAATCGAGGACGGAGGAATTCGCCGGGGCCCTGCATCGTGATTCCGTCCCGGCGGCTCGGGTTTCCCTCCGGCCCGAGAGGCTTACTACCTTCCTGGCCAACGGCGGGCCCTCGGCCGAACAACTTTGGATTCCTCCTCGTTTATTCTAGCCATCAGATATACGAGGCTGCGATAACTCTTCGGCTCTCACCTGTTTCTTATTTGCATTATGCCGCTTCGGCGGGCATCTAATCGAAACTATGCTCCTTGTTTCTTCATTCTTTTCTGGATGAAGCCTTGCCAGGGCCAGTAGATTGCAACACCAGATCGGCGCGCCATCGACTCGAGCAGAAAATGTCTTGATGTTGTTGCAGCAGCACCACTGACACTTTGACAACATTTTGTTTAAATATTGTGTCATTTTCCAGATTCCATTAAATTGCTTAACCGGTGTAAAGTGTGATAAAGTTACTTTGTCATTTAATCACTTTTATCAATGTCCATGCAGAATTAATCACTTTGAAAATTGAAAATTGTTTCCTCGAAAATTTAATAAGGATCCAGTCACTCGTTTAATACGTATTCCTTTTTTAGGTAGTTATACAGTACTGCACAATGGACACAGCCAATTATAATATACAACATCCTCTGAAATAATAATTGCCGATGATAATACGTCATTGACAATGCGATTGTCCTCCACTTATAACACACCCTCGACCAAGCACATACGTTAGAGCAGTAGGTATTTTAAGCTATTTGCCCAGATGCCACTTGAATGAATGGTGCCCACATAAGATGATAGTTATATGCGTCTTTTAAATTCTTTCGCGGATGCCTAATTAAGGGCGTATTGTAGGGTACGCGAGTGCACTAGAAAGGACGAACAATCTTCTATAATTGTCGGAGCGTAACGAACAGATGCTATCGAAAGGAACGATGATCTCGAGAGGAAGGAACTTCACCTACCGACTCACCACCAACTCGATATTTTGATTTTTCCACAGATGGCCGATCGCGCGGACTTAACGACGGCTTATTATGAGGGCATCGACGAGGAGGCCGCGACCCTCGCTGTACGACTCTGCGCAATTACGCGGAAACAGTATAAGATGACCGCCGCGGCACAAAGGCCATCTTTGCCGGGGCAATAACTCATTCCGGTAGCCACTCTCGCGCTAACTATAATTGATGGCGCATTAGAGTGCTGATTGGCTCGGCAGATTGACCCAATTTTTGTTAATCACCCGGCGGTCGATTAAAAACACCCGCTCGGATCCGTCGTGGCGATTTATCGGGAGCCGCCGACGCTCGGAGGAATTTTACGGGAGGCCGAGGGGCCGCGGCGCTCCGTTAATCACTCGAAATAATTTATACAAAAATTTATGGAGCAGCAAAGTCGTTCGGTCCGCGGGCCATAAAGTAGTTATGACTAACTGACGCCCGACTACACCAAGCAACTAATCGCGTTTTATTCTGAAAACAATGGCGCGTCTCTCTTCAATTTTATCTATGTTAATAAAAAATATAGTTTCATAGATATATACATATATACACACATATATATATATATACGTATATAACCTAGGCGGCCCCGGTGAAATACGTAGCCATCGATCCCTCTAAACTATGCAATAGGATAGCTTTATTATTACCCGAAAAAATGATTTGGCCGCTTTGGTGAATATTCATGGGCTGTTAATTGAACATCGGTCCTATGTTACACAATCGCGCGTACGGGCGACTCTTGCGGCCGTAATAAATCAATACTCGGCGGGACCGCCCGGCTCGCGGGGGCACAAATTTTAAACAAATAGCACCCGGCCGCGGGGATGATCTTTTTTCCCCCCGTTAAAAGTTCGGTTCCGGAAAATCCAGATCCCCCGGCTTAATCTTGATGGTGAAATCCCCTTAAGGCCTCAATCCCTTTAGGCTCCCTTGCTCAAAAAGAGCATTTCGATCCAAAGGGATGATCCAGATAGGGCGCCGAGCCACGGGGCCTTGGCGCGATTCCACGCGGGGATACGTGTGTGTGGGTGTGTGTGCGCGCGGGGGAAATTTCATTACGGAAATTTTTCATCCGCGATGCGCCGGAAGCCATCACCGCCGGCAGCCGACGGTGGACGGGAGGCGGACAGCGGCATCTCCCCGTGGTATAGGCCGCGCGTATCCGGGAATAATGCAGGCGGCCCGTGTGCCAGCTCGTCGGCCCCTGAAAGATTCAGGCTCTTTTACTTAGCGAGTCGCCTGACACGCTCACGTGTGCAGCCCCTGGCCCTCGCGTGGCCGTCCCTCCTTGTGTGTCGCCGGCCGGCCCCGTCTTATCCTGAATGTTTAAACGCAATATTTCCGGAGGCGGGAGGGGCCAGGAGACACGTCACATATCAGACGGCCGGGCGGCCCCCGCGCGCGCACCGGTTTATTTCCGCGCGACTCATCCCGTGTATAGGCCACCTTGCAATCTCCGCTCCTGCCGCGCCCTCTTTCTCTACGTATTTCACCGTGCGACCGCCTCTATTTTTAGACGCACGACCTTTTTTCCCCCCGCAGCCCACTTGTCTGGCTTTAGAAACGGGCCCGTAAGCAATACTTGTTACACGCTCTCCATGTACCTTGCCAAATCTAATATGCCCGCGCGCGCGTGCAAGTGACTTTCCGCGAGGGAAAAATCGAGCGCAAAAGCTTTTGTTTCAACTCGACGCTATTACAACTCCCCTGGCCCATGCGAATGCACGCGCTGATAAAGCCCGCGCATTCAATTGCGTGCACGTGAGTATACTTTGTTTTGTTATCGCACGAACAATTGACTTCATTAGAAAACTACACGCTGCGGGAAAGATCTTAATTGCGGAGCAAGTGGCCACTTGTTCCAATGGTGCTTTCCGTCTCGGACAAAACTACAATGCAATCATAATTCTTAGCTACATTGAGGATTTTGCAAAACGGATAGGCGGCCCCGTGTTTACGAGACAATCGTGCCCTCGGTACTATTGCGCCCGCGGGTTCTTTAATATATAAAAGCTAAGTGGGCACTTTGATGGAAAAATACGAGAAGTGACATCTAACGAATGAAAATAAAAGGCGGACCAGTAAAATTTGAAAAATTTGAAAAATTGACGTAATTGAATTCTCCTGGCGATAGGGCCGAACAAAAAGTATTTTATTCAGACTAGCTTCTTCGAAAATTATCTTAGGCGTTGCGCTTTACGAGGGGCATAAAACATTTTCGCTTTTGCAGGGCGCCGCGCTATAAACTATTGTTCGCGAAATTAACTTATCAAAAATCTCCCGAGATCTTTGAGCGGGGCAGTAAAATTATAACGCGCCACGGGGCAGAGGGAAATCGGGCGAGAGGAGGAAGAGGGACGGAGGAAATCGCGGCGACGAGTGCCAATACACGTCCAGCGGTCGCCCCGAGACAGACTGCCAGCGGACAACAAGTCGAGGTTGAAAAAGTCAAAATCGCCATAGATAAGGAGGCAATGTAACGAGAATAAAAGATGACAGGGGGGGGAGGGGCGCCGGGAGCGGAAGGGGCGCGGGGCGGGAAGAAAAAGGAGGAGTCCCTGAAAGGAAGAGGGAGACGACCGCGAGAAGAGCCGAGCGCCCGGCAGACTCGAGGATGTTAAGTGCACGGCAGGCGCAGCATGCATTTACCCTCATTGTCCTCGCGTCCCTTTGCCTCGAGAGCGCGTTGGGGGCGCACGCGAGCCGCGCCAGGCCGCCGCTTCTTCCTGCATTTTTTACCGAAAGTGAAACTCGTTAAGTGCCGTCCCCTCCCAGCCCCGCTTATTATTCCGCATTTTGTGTCCCCGCCCCTCCCCCCGCGCGCGCCGCCGCCGCTCTTACGCATTCCGTTTCTTTTGTCGGGCGCCTCCCTCGCGCGCCGCCCCTTTGTTTTTCCGTTTTTCATTTGCCCCCGCCGCGGCTTTTGAGTCATCTCTCTCGCTCTCTCTCTCTCTGTCTCCGGGCTCGATTACGTTCGGGGATTTTTCTTTCATTGCGCCGCCGCCGCCGCCGTTGCGTTTACCCGCCCCCACTTTTCCGGCTGGATTTTCACCCAGTTTCCCCGAGGGCGGCCGTCGGCCTTCGAGAGCCACTCCCGCGGCAACGGCCGGGGCCGCCTCGAGAACTTTGTTGCCGAACAAACCGAGTGGCCCGGCGTCCTTTTTCCTCCGCCCTTCCCGGAATCACTCGCGGCTCTCGCCCGGGATGAAAAAAAAAAAAATAGTGAATAATTTGCATGTAAATACACCGCGGAAATTTATTTTCTTCCTGATGCCCCGGCAGCAGAGGTCGCCGCATCCCGATGCGTTTTAACGGTAGGTTAACGAACAATCCCTCGCTAGGGTTTACGGGCCGTGCATTAAAATCGAAATGTTTAGCCGACCGATGCTGATTGATCCGCGACACTCACGAACGAGGACATCGAAGCGTAAATTGGGTCGTCCGCGGTATAAAAAAAAAATGTAACTACCACTTACTCGGCGGCGAGGGCGGATATACAGTGCCGGCCGAGCGGTGCAATTTTTTATGTAACCGTAATTGACGAGTTAAATGAAAAAGAAGAAAGGGTGGGGGGGAAAAAAAAAAAGCAGCAGCGACCGATAAAGGGCCGAGAGGGCGTTTGATTTCCTTGACTGGCGCAATATTTTTACAGAGAGTTGGGGCCGTTAATATCTTATTTTCCGCGCAGCTGTAAAGAGGCCCGATAAAAAGTATACACCGCCAACAAAAGTTGTAAGTGCGGGCCGTATAGACCGCCGCGGCCCCGAAGCCCGCAACAAACTCCTCGGCGGAATAAACAGTCCGATTGCAAATCAACGCGGAAGGGCCGACTCCCGCGCGTCGCGGCGCCCCTCGTAAAACGCCCCGCGCGCCCCGATAAAAATACCCCGCGGCGGCAAGCGGACCGCGTCGCCGAAAAATATTTAATGCGCCCTTTACGACGCGCCGGCCGATCCTCGCGGCGCGCTTTTCTTTACCGATCGGCCGCCCCCCCCTGAAGTGTCTATGTGGTGTGTGTTTTTCTGTTTCTCTCTTTCGCTCCGTCCCCGCCGACGACGACGCGACGAGCGGGCATAATTAGAACTTTCTATTCCCGCGGGCGCAAACTCACGCGCACCCTGCGGTTTTCTCCGGCATTGTGTACTTAGTCTTACGCGTCGCGGATAGCTCCGGAGGAAGTTTGCCATTCCGGGGCCGCTCGGGGAAAATGATATGCTATCTTGGCGGGGCCGCGCAAACAGCCGCCCCCGAATTAGTTTGAGCCCTTCTTTCCCAGCGGCGCGGCAATCGAAGTAAGGACTCGGGCCGAGCGGAGGAGTATCTCGCCCCCGGAATCGCAACGCGCGCACAATCTGTAATGGGATAATTCACGGGGGGTATGTGTGTGTGTGTGTGTGTGTGTGTGTGTATGGGGGACGGCCCGTTAGCCGCGATCGCCGCCACTGTAAAATCCAACGGCCGGTAAAAGAACGGCCGGGGAATCACGCGGGCAATCCGCCGATAACACGATTCGGATCGCGTGCGGCCCTCTCGGTGCAAATCGGCCCTGGGGCGCGGCTCTCCTCGCCCTCTGATACACATACATACACACACACACACACTCGCGCGCGTGCGTGCGCCCCTTGGCGAAAGGAAAAAAAAAGCCCCGGCGCCCGTAAAAAAAAAAAGGGAGCTTTTAGTGCCGGGGGCGTAAAGCTCGGGAAGTCGTGACGGACGGTAACGAGTGGCCGGCCCTCGAAGGTGTGCGCGGGCGCCGCCCTGTCCCGCTGCTGCACCTGCCCGAGGTGTGGTTAAGACCCGGCTCGCCCCGTCGCTCCTAACGATGAATTTCGGTGCCCGCGCGTCCCACCTCTGCTTGATAAGACGGGAAGAGCGGACCCTTCGGGCGCCCTCTCGACCTCGACAGCATTTTCTTTTCGCGTCCGCTGCCTCGCCCCGTGTCTCGAGCTCTTCACTCTCTTTGTCGCCCGACTCTATGGTTTTTATTTAAATTTTAGACGGCCACTGGGGAAGTAGGCGAGGTCGTTCCGGTCTATGTGTGCTCTAGGAAATCTAATAATTTCCGAGGTGTCTTTTTTACTTTGCAGCCTAGTGTTGACCCACGCGTTATATTCTTCTACTACTTGATTTTCTCAAACATAGATGTACAGATATTTCTATTTGTTCAATTATACGTTCGAATGAAATAAATGAATGGAAATTAATTGAGATTTTTTGCATATCAATTAAATTAAATGTGCGCAGAAATAAATACAGTTCTAGATTCTTAGAATATTGTTATGTACTAGATACTTGATTATTTATTTAGGATTAACGATTGTACTTTAAATTTTAGATGCATAATAAGAATCTGGCAAAAAATGTTACTACAATTTTATTATAGCGACTTTTTCGCGAGAACGTGCGAAAACTATATTAGTTGAATTATATAAATGTTACATAACTTGTGCACCTATGCATTCAACGCAACAACTTTACAGAATCTCTTGTATATCACCAGTACAATATTACTCGAGGCAGTTATCATCTAAAAGAAACTGACTCCAGGTAATGAGATTTTCATCTCGAGTGCTAGGCATTACTTAGCGAGTTTCTTGCAAAATCTGATTAACAAATGCCTAAAGAGCTCATTAATGTTTTATACAAGGATACAGAAACCATGTTTCATAATGAAACGTAAAACTTTGAATGAAATTAAACGCAAGCCATATATGTATAATTCGTAAAATCCACTGATTTTCTGAAGCATGCATTATTTAATAACGAAAATGCTAGAAAAATTGGAGCAACTAAAAGGTTATTCGAATATCGGGATACTTAATAGCCCGTTCACAAATGAAATTCGAATGCGATTCCGAAATTTGAAATTAACTACGTATCGCCAACGAATAAAGTTGGTACAACGATTTATACGAATCCTGCAATTATGCATCCAACAGGAATTTCGCAAAAAGTACATAATTTAAGGTGATTAATACGCGGGAATGATAATATCGGGGCGTAATGCAACGCGAAGCCGCAAAAGTATTAATATAAATAAAATAAAAATTAAATTTATTAATGCCTTATAACATTTGCATATTCTTTTAATGGGCGGCGCGCGGCCCCGGGACCCCGCGCCCATACTAATTATTCCAACGACAAAACAATACAATATATAATGAATAAATTGCCGGCCCTGCAACGGAGCGCGCCCGGCATAATTGTGATTTATTTGCGGATCTATTAAATAATGAAACGGGAGGTCGCAACACTTGAATTCATTCAAAAACAATAAAATCAATGTCTACGGGTGGAGCGATAGTCGCGCGCGCCCGTTTAATTAATTTCCAATTGGGACCGCTGAAAAGTATGCGCGCCGAGGCAGCTTATATACACCCGACCACTGCCCCCGATTCCGCGACGGAGCAGTGGGCGAACGCTGTACTCCGCCGTCACGTAAGAAGGCCAAAGGTTCATCGCGACGAAGCGTAATTTCTCGCGGAGGCGCGAATCCTCCGCGGGGAATTTATCGCGGAGGTTGAAATCCAATTTTTCCGATCCGCCCGGGAGCGGAGAGCCTCGGCGTCCCCTACGTCTTCCCGGGCGGATATCCCGCCGGCTGCAATATCAATTACGCCCGATGTGTAAGAAGTGGATTTAAAGCCGGCGATAACAAGGGCTTCGTCTCTAGGCCGCGTTTACGATCCTTGTTTTTTATCGCGAGCCTCCCGTAACTCATCTTTTAATCCCCGCTCTATTCCAAGTCGCAGGGCGCGGCCGATTATTTCCTCCTTTAGCGCCCCGCCGAGCGTCAATTATACGTGTCGCCAAGGCACACGAGGCGCACACCGGCCAGGTGACAGAGACAGCGACAGCCAAAAAAACAAAGGGCCCCGGCGACGAAGTTCGCGCGGCTCGTCCGGGAGGTTAACCGGCCGACCCGCGGCAATTATTAATCGGCCGGGTAATTCGATCGGATATACATCCCGTGGGCGCAACCCGACCCCGGACGCCCGGTCTATTGCCCGACAATCGCGGGCCATTTGCGTCGGGCCGAATCGCTTCTGCCCGGCTTCTTTTTCCTCGCCGGGGCCGGGCCTTTAATCGCCCTTGGATTATGCCGCGGAATGCGATGAGGGGATTTCGGAGGGCCCCGGTGGACAAAGGCAGCCGAGGCGCCCCCGCGCGGCTCACCCGCGAATCGCATCTCGGGCCGGGTCCCTTTTCCCCCCGGCGAGAAAAGCATTAACGCGCCGGTTTCTCGCGCCTCCAATGGGACCCTCCGGCTCTCTTTCTCACCTTGCCGCTCTTTTTTTTTACGCTCCTGCCTCCTCTTTCACCGGGCCGTTTGTCATTATAATGTCCTTCGTGCGCAAAGTGCTCCTCGGGACTTTATCAATACAACGAGGGCTCGTGTGGGACAATCGCTTCCTCCACTTTTAATATTTATGTCGGAGCGGGTTAACGCCGACTTGACACTCGTCTCGTTAGCATGACAAATAAAGCGCTAAAGCATATTGCGTTATATAAAAAGGAAAGCGCGGCTGCATGAGGCAAAGGGTTGCCGGCGTTTAATCTCCTCCCCGCCCGGGAAATATATATCCTCATAAATATAAATCTATTTCAATTAAGAAATCTAACGAATCACTTATTCGAATAAATTACTTAGCCCCTTCGAATATTTAACCTCTTATATTATAAATATTACATCGGTCTATTGTAACGAGCTGTGAGTAAAAACGGCGACGATTATTAGCTTATATATTATTAACTTTTCCATGTCCTAAAATAAAATAAAATGACTTTACTTTGAAACGGCGACATAATAATTTCATAAATTCACGGAGCTTCCAATGAGTATTAATATTTCGTCGCGCGCCAAGCCTAATTTCGTCCGGAATTAAATTACTAATTTCACTTATGTTTCGAGCATTTCCACGTCAGAGTATAGACTAGTCGACGTCCTTATTAAATAATTAAATTTGATTTACAAAATTGAGCAGGGGGAAATTTCATAATCGAGTCCTAATTAGGTCTCGCGGGGCAAAAGGTCGCCTAAGGCGTAATTGAAAAAAAAAAAAAAAAGAACCCTCCCTACGCGCGCGCGCGCGTGCGTGTATGTACACATATTATGCAATTTCCAAGAAACTTTGGCTAGGGCTGTACGTTTAGAGCGGGAGGAGCGCGAACAAGTTTACCGCGGCAGAGCATCTTGCTCCGCGCTAACTCGGGCTAAATGTCAAAAGATGTGGAACAATGGCAGTAAAAGGACGAGATAAATTTAGAAGAGAGGCCCAAGCGATAGTTGAAAGCGGCAGGCGTGACGCGCCGGGCTCGCCGAGGGCATCGGCTAAAAGTTTCCCTGGAAATTTACAGGTGGAACGCGAGCCGGGCACGCGGTAAGCATTGTTTTAGAATCCAAAGTTGGCGGGCCGCGCGCCGCCAACAACAACTGCACTCCCGGCCAACGGCTAATTCATTCAGCGGCCGAATTATTTTTTACCCCACCTACCGACTCGAGGGCCGGCCAACTTGGCGCGCGGGAAACTTTTTTCATCCGCCTCGTAAAGCCGGCCGGGCGCCGCGATAAAAATTAGGTCTCCACCTCCCCCCCTGCCTCCTCTTGAACCCCCGGCGGACCTCGCGATTGCCCCCCTCCGCGCGCGCGCACTAACGCACTCGGGGCAGATATGCATCCGGCGGGCCCGATCTTCGCGCGTATCGAGGCGCCCCCGCCCGCCGTATATAATTCACCGAGTGGCCCGCCCGGGAATTATTTATTCCTTGGCGCGGGCGGCCCGCCGCGCGGTTTATACGGTCAATAAACGTCGCGCGGCCGCCGCGCTTTACGAGGCCGCCTAAATAACGCCCCGGTTGCTGCCCCCGCGCGGGCCGCCGGCCCCGAAAAATCTGCCCCCCATCGGGCCCTTGGATTATATGCGCGGGTGAGCCGATTCGCCAATCGAGTCCTCGTAAACGGGGTGAGAAAAGGGGGGGAAAAAAAAGCAAGCCGGCGCCCTGCGATTTTAGGGCCCGGGAACTTTTTCGCACGGCAACTTTTTCAATGGATTTAAAAAAAAAGCCGCCCGCTTAAAAAGGCCTTGCCGAGGGTAAAGTTCGCGCGTGAAAAAAAAAAAAGCTCACGGCCGGTCCTTGGTCTCCTCGCGTGTACCCGGCAGATCTGTCGGTCTCCCAATCACGCGGCTATTCAGGGTCAATCCTACTTGCCGCTGGATTAATTTCTTTTTTTTTTTGGCGCCGTCCCGGTACCACGGGCCGAAATTACCCGAGTTGGAAAATTGCACGTCCCCGAGGATTCGTCATTCGATACGTGTATTATATATACGCGTTGGGCTATTATGTGCTCTGTGACAAAAATGGCTCGTGGCTGTCTAAGCCGCGCGAGGCCGTCCTTATCGGGTTAAAGGAAACCCGTCACAGGATGATTCTTATTCGAAGGCCGGGGAGCCGCGGATTATCCGTTTAAAGCCTTTGCCTCGCCCCGTAATTATTATCGATATACGCGCGCGACTCCTTATACCCCGCGGATATATAGCGCACGCTCGGCAAAATAAAAAAGGAAGTCATCGCGCGAGCCGTAACAGGAGAGAAAAGTGCTTTTACCGAACTTATGCCTTCCGGATAAAGTTTGCCGGAGTAATCTAGCCTCCTCGGCTAGTGGCCCGCGACCTCGAGTTTTCCCCGAGACGGGGCGCGAGTGGGCTTAACACGAAAAAAAAAAAAAATTTGCGATCCGCCCGTCGGCCGCGAGCCGAGGTTATTGTTTCGAAACATCGTTACCCGGGGCTGCGCGAGCGCCGGGTCGACCGAGTCTCCAGGAGGCCGACGGCAAATCGCCTTACCGATATTGCGCGCATATATACCTGCACACAAGCCCGGGGTATGCCCGAATCCCCCGCAGCCCGGCTTCCTTTCCCCGGCGGACAAACACGGGGGGGCGACACGTCGGTAGGTGTGTGTGTGTGTATATGCGCGCGGGCCGGGCCTCCGGAGGGGACGAATATCCCGATAAGGCGGGCGTCGTCGGCGCGATAATACCGAGTTTTCATCGGCGGGGCCCAGTCAAAGGGAAAGGGATTGAAAGATCGGGGCTTGGGCCGCCCGGGGAATTGGAGTCCCGGGCTTTCCGGGGTGGGGGGGGGGATATCCCGTATCCCGGGGGCGCTCCTCTTCCGGCCTCCCTTTGGGCGGCGGGCATTTTTCGCCGGGCGCGTAATAAACGCGGCCCTGGAATTGGCGAAAATAATTCGGTTCGCCGGGGCCGCTTTCGATCGCGGATTGATGGGGCAATTTTTGAGGGAATACGTACCGCGATGGCACCGCCGCCCGGCGCCCGATTGCTTTTCCATCGGCGCGGCTCTCGTGTCACCGCCCGCTGCGGCGTATGGAGCTCTCCTTTTTTTTTTTTTTGACTCCCCCGCGATCGAAATGTACTCGATCCTCTCTGTTGGTACACGAAAAACATTGGCGCGCCGTATCGACCTTTCTTTTCGTTTAATAATATATCGCCGCTCCGAAAATACAGGACTCTATGTGTGCTTTCTATACCGGCTGTGTACTTGAAATACTTATATCGCTTGCAAAATGTTATCTCTCCATACTCGAGCTCCTCCCATCTCTGATTCCCAGTCCGTATTTTTATTTTAAATCCGCCGGCTAATAGTATTTTCATCCCGAATTCGAGTGGGATTTATAACATAGTTCTCCGAGTTATTATATCATGTGGAACATTATCAATGCCTCGAATCAAAATGCATAATAAATGAAAAATCTTTAATAAGAATTGCACGCTTAATGAGATCATTGGAAAAGCGCAGGACGTTTCGGGAAAAAAAAAAATTCGCGATTCACCAAGATCTGAATATTCAAAAAACTTCGGTCGCGACCCCCTCGAGACGTAAAAAATCCTCGAGTAAAACCGTAATCGAATCGAGTATATTTTTAAGCCAAAGGCGAACCCGCGCAAAACGATCGCATTATCTTATTAAATAAATTGCTATTCAATCAGAGCGCGGCAACGCGGTAAAAACGCTAAAAACCTCGACTCGCGAATCTGGGATTCTCCCCCGGCCTTGGCATTACATCGAGCCGGCCCTCTATCTCGTCCTTGCAATTACCAGCGAGTTCCACTGCGCAACCAGTCCTTATCGCGTCAGTTAATTAGTTTATATATCCTTTAGGCGCTCGCGCCGGGGCCCAAGGCACTCGCCGACAAGTTAAGCACGCCCTCGTGAAAATGATCGGCAGAGGTAATTTGTTGATAGGCCGACCGCGACGACGGCCTTAAAAAAAAAAAGGGAGTGGCCGTTATCTCCCCGAGAATGTCCCGGCGGCCAGGGAAAACGGAGTCACGTCCCGGGGCGGCGAGATCGGCCGGCTGCAAAGGGTTGTGTATATATACATACACGTATATATATCCCCTAGCGCCCGGCGCGCGCCCGATCGGTACACTCCGGCGATCGGGGGCCGACGCCCGGGGCTATTTATCGGCCGCGGCTTAATCGACTAATTTCCCCGGGCTTTATTTTTCACGGGCGCCCGGGAGACTTTGTTGTTCGACAACGCGTCGAGGCATTTCCTCGTCATATGAGCGCGGCACGGCTAATGCCCTGATATAATGAGGCGAGCCGGCGGCCAACGATCGATACGTGCGTGCCATATCCCGGAATTCGACGGCGCGGGGTGTGTAACAGCGCCGAGGGGGGCCGGGGCTTTTTTTTTTCGGAAGGCGCGCGCGCGGTTATGTAGGAGCGCGAGCCCGCGTTATTCTTAGGTCCTTCGCGGGCAAACAGCTTTTGTTGACTCGGCCACGTGCAAATAAACATTTCGGAATGTCAAAATGTTACAGCGCTCGTTGCAACGATAAAATAAACAGTCTGCATTTTTCTGTTTTTATATTTTCAGCGAAAAGTCGACGCTGGTTACGCGAAAAAATTGAAAAATTGTCCACCATAAATGTAGTGCAGCCTCGAGTTTAAGCTCGGTTAAAAAATTAATCGGCGACAAAAAAAAAAGGACTTTTTAATCTATTTATGCAATTAATTTTACAAAATGCAGACCACTTTAACAATAGCGCTTTGGAATATTTTTAGAAAATTATAATTTTGCTTTTTAAACCAAGCCTGAGCTAAACGTCATGATTGGAGTTTGGCGAATTTTACGCGGCTTTTAATAATAGTTACTTAACTATTTAACTTTAAAGAGGAAGTCAAAAACTGATTATTTGTAATTATTTAATGATCAACTCGATACAATTAAATCGTGAGCAATTTTATCGGGGATGTTATTAAAGACAACTCGTTTGGTTCTTTATTTTATTTTGACAAGTGCACTTCATAAATGTTTGAAACGTCTAGTAAGTTGAGACCAACCGTAAGTGCTTTAACAGACAGTTTCATTGGGCTTAATTACGTCTATCCTCTATTCTTCTTAAAGTTCTTATATAACCGTCTAATAAAATAAATATCTAAATAAAAAATAGTAAATAAAGAATTTACCCAAATAAATTTCTTAGAGAATTATACATATCAGTTTCATATTTTCTATTTTATCTTCCAGAATGTACTAGTATTTTAAAAATCGTTACCAGAATAGTTTTTCGTAGAATTTAAAGTTTCTGATGGTATTTGTTTTCCAATTGGTTTTAAATTTATTGCATTGACGGTACTTTTAAAATTCTCATTTTGTACAGCGGCGTATAAAAATATTACTTAGCCATAATTAATAAAGTATAAAATCATAATAGTTGCATGTATTAAAATTTCAAGTAGAATTTCATATAATTACAACTTTAAATTGGAACTTACATTTTTCAATGTTTTAAATGTAAATTCAGATTAATTAGAAAAGATTAATTAATAAATTTTTAATAAAAACTATTTGGAAAATATTTCCAGCAATGTATGAAATTACTTTTGAATTACATACTTTAATTTATAGCTTATTAGCAAAAGGCAATAAAGCACACACGTTCACTTAACATTTTTTATTTTCTCTTATAATAAAATAAAATTTATATTAATAAAGCGCTATCTCTTACACAGAATTTGTTGATCATAAATGTTAGCCAACTCACCTGAAACAAAAAACAAATTTTTCAATTAAATTTAAAAGAATCCAAATAAATTTAATGACTCAAAACAACCAAATAAATGTATACATAGTGTAATTTCATTAATATTATTTTCAAATGTATTGATGGTAAGGATAAACCAAAAACAAAGAAATTAATATTTTTAATTAAGTACAATATTGTTTACTGCACTGATACAAATGTCATTATTTTACATCAATGGTTTTTGCAATCAATGCGCAATTTTGGTTAACAATCATTGTCTGAACCGCATACGTCCGATTTCACAATACAAGATTTATTCACTACTATGAAAATGGTAGCCAGTCAACGTGAGATTATATCTTATACTGATCTGAAATCCAAATAAAGAATTTATTGATGTAACGTTAGCCGTTGAATTACTCCGGATGTGCTTCATTTCGCATGAGTCAGGGAACGTGAATGAAATGAAATGCATGCAATTACGACATTCAGACCAGAAATTAAATCAGGCGAAATATCTTTAAATTGCAACATTTTTATTTATTGTTTCCTTAATTTGGTTATAGCTATATTTTGTTTACTTTCAACCTTACAATATCGTGAATTGAGTATTATAATGAAATTCGTAGTGATACGATTAGAATCAGGTAAAAAACGTTTTCTTTTATTCTCGGCGTAAATATAGAGCATACTCATGCGTTAAGAATGCATTGTTTATAAAAAAATATAGGTTGTAAATAGAAAAATTATTTTATTTAAATCTATTTACATTTTTGCTTTTCTGTTTTCCCATAAACTAGTCAAACATAATTCGCATAAACGATGTTAAAACGTAAATTGCTACCGTCGGTATAAAAAATGATTTATATGTACAATGTGTACTGGTAACTTATAATTATAATTTATTTGAGTGGCTAATTTAAGATGATCCAGCCTGCTACAGAGAAAATCCAGAGACTCTCAGGATAATTAAATGTAATTTATATTTTTCTTTGTGAGTTCCTCCTTCAATTTTTAATGAAAATTGTCCTTGTTTAACCGAGCTGTATTCTTACTTTATTTATTTATATCTATAAATTTTCATTATCTTTAATGACACAAGGTTATATAATTTATGTTTGCAGGATATACACTCGTTTGTGATGAATAACTATAGACTCGTTATAACTCTGAAGAGCATTGCGAAACACTTCCAAGAGCGAAACTTCAATAAAACAGTAAAGGAAACCGATATTTTTTACTTTAAAGAAATTCTTTTGTAAACATGAAGATAATAAAAATTCACATAAACGTTACACAAAAAGGATAAAAGTTATTTTAAGTCGGTTTTCACGCCGCAAAAGATTGCGTCATTGAAATGTCCAAACAATATTAAATGAAAAAAACTACTTCTAAAGTCTACATAAACACTTGGAAAATATTTGCCATTTAAATGAAGACTAGTAAAAATTTTCAATTCAACTTATTTTATCTTTCGTGTTACATATATTACTTGCTCAATAAAAATACTAAATTGCCTATCAGTGAACACGAACATTCCCTAAATCTCTTAATGCTTATAATGTAACGATGTATACAAATTCAACGTACCGAGTGTTGAAAGACTTCAAGTACCCCATACTACATCTCTAGGCCTGAAATGCGCGAAACAGTGCGTTATTCAATGGTTTTGAGCGAACACTTCCGTGTGAGATAAAAGAAGATAGTCTCAAGTACTTGATGTAATTGGTCAATTCTATGTACTAGTTACGTCGCAATCGCTATCATATAGTTATGTATAAGGATTTAGCGCACTGCATATAGCTTTTAAACCATTCCAAAATATATCAAACCGTATGGTCGTTTGAGGGTACATTTTCTGATTAATATTTGGCTTTTGGTAGAATAATATAGATCAATAAGTGGCATGTAGAATGTTAACATGGAGGTTAATAAAGTGCATGTAATTTAGTATTGACACTAATTATCAGATTTGTTTGAACCACATGATAATTCTATCCCGAAATCGAGCTATGCCATATATTCCGTGGATTCTATAAACTTGGGCGCTCGGCCTACAATGATAATCATTTGTTAATTCAACGCAAATATTCCAACAGAAAGTTGGGAATTACGCGAGACGTTTCGGCGCCGGCTACCTCTCGACTCCTGCGGTCGCGCTAAAATTACAACGAGTTAAAAGAGGTGACCCGTGCGGCAGAAACACTGCGTCCATCGAGCCCGGCGAACGGGACCCCGAGGCACACGATCGAAAGCCGAGCCGCGCGTCTCAAAAACCGAAGTCTCACGGGGCGCGAGCGGCAGGTCGATTTTCGAGAAGCTCCGAAAAAAAAAGAAAGATTCACCGGTGGGATACACAGCCGCGGGGGAGTCGCGGCCTCGGAGCTCCCGGGGCGTCGACGCGGGGGAACTGCGAGCCGCCGGGCCGGAATACATAAAGCGGAGCCGCGCGGGCAGCGAGATAAGGAATTACAAGCGCGCCCCGCCGATCTCGGCTGTTCCTCCCTTTCGGGGCTGCGAACTTTCGCCGCGCACTCGTGGGAAAAGCGCGCGCGGCTCGCCTCCCGCGCGCGCCGAGTCGTCCCCCCCCCACCCGGATTTTCGAAAAGGCCGCCTTTTCCCCGCGGAGCCGCCGGGTTAATTAGCCGCGGGACAGGCCTTGCGCGGAGCCGCGCTCCAACTTCCCCGGAGAAGCTGCCCGCGTCGAGCCAGCCAATCCCCGCCAAAGTCTTTTCAACCGCGGCCGAGTGCGCGCGCCGGCCGAAATCTTGTCGAGGGTGATTGAGTATTTTCCAGAGGGACCGACGGATGGGTACTGCGTACGCGCGCACCGGAAAGTCAGGGGGGCAGTGGGTTAGAATAAGCTTACGGGCTGTTTGCCCACTTTTAATAAGCCGCGCCGCGTACTCGTCAAAGGACTGTTAACCAAAAGAAAATGAAATCAGTTATTTGCGCTGGTTGGGCTTTGTTTATATTTGTTGCCAACTCCTGCAAACTCACCCAATCTTGCTAATTGCAACGTCGTATAAAAGTTCGGAATTCCCGCTACGTAACAATGTATACGGTTATTCATTCCCCACGTGGACATTCATATATTTAGATAATATATTTTTACTTGGAAAAGACTGTGTGCACAATTTATAAAAGTGTCCCGTGAATTTTCTTACTGCGAATATACGTGTAATGGAATTTTGTGGTTTCTTGATTATATACACACGCACGTAGCGCAGCCTCGCCGATAATACGAATACGGCAGAAACCGTTAAGGTCGAGCAAAAAATCGGTATTACATATAATATATATTAGCATAATTCAACTTAAGGCTTACGTAAAACATGCGCGTAATACAAGATACACACTATCAGGCATTTCCTTTACTGTTGGTATGCGCGCTACACACGAAACACATTTAACGTACGACCCCACGCAGAAGATTTATATATGAGTATGATGTGGAAGAATATAACCAGGTTTATTCGTATCAAGTTAGAACGACTGTAAGTAGGAAGTACTAACGATAACATCTATCATAAAGAACGCGCGAGATCAAAATTCGTTCAAGAATCCGGTTAAAAGCGAATGAAAAATAACAACGAAAATGGCAACGCGGAATTCTTGCTCGCCGATAAAAAAAACAGTGGACCCGAGAGCCCTGCATTACTTCCTCGTGTGTATATCGGCCCGCACAACACACAAGCGCACACGGCCCATGCAGCCCGGTGCACTTTTCCCCGGGCCGACCGCGGCGCTGCTCACGTACATTATGCACTATAATGAAATAATAATAAGCGATAATAACGACGACGGCACTACGAGATTGGCTTCTTATAGCCCCGCTCCTCGAAAAGTAATCACCGCGGGCCGTGCGTGCGTTACACGTGCCCCGGCGCACCGAACGCATTATATTCCCCGCGTGCAGTGTGTAAATAATTCCGAGCGGGAGACCCGTCCGCCCGAGGAACGCGAGACGGGAGATATAAGCGCGCGACCGCGCGCATACAACGCATCCGTTGAAATCGAGTGGATACAGGGTACAAGAGAAATCTCCGCGACGAATATTCGAGGGGAAAGGCGGCGCGCAAGGAGCCGGAGATAAGGGACCGGCCGCGAAGAGAGAGAGAGAAAGAGACGGCGAGGTGCGGAGCCGGAGGAGAAGAAAAAAAAAGCGGTAATACCGGTCTGACGCGTCTCGCTGCGTAATTCAGCGCGCGGCCCTCCGCGTGTGTGCGCCGCGCGTGCATACGCGGAGCGCGGCCACTAGAGCCTAGCCGCGGCTTTATTTATCGCCGTCAAACTGCAGCCACGGCTTGTGGGGCTTCGTTGCGAAAGAGACCGACGGGGGACGGACGGAAACTTCGGACTTGCCCGCGGGGGAAAAATATGACGGGATAAAAGTTTCGTCCTCGAGCGCGATAAACCGACCGAGCGCCAATTTCCCCCGCGGCTTTGTCCCTTATTCGTTCCTCGCGGGGCAAATTCTAAACAGGGCAGCGCGCCGAGAGAGAGAGAGCCGATAGGCCGGGATAAGAGCTGCACCAGCGCAATTACGCGCCAGCTTGATTTGTGGGTATATATAATGCGCGGAACAAGTTGTCCGGAGAGATTTTATGGAGGGATAGGATACAAGTTTTGCACCACCTCGGATTATTAGGGTCGAGCTTACTGGACGTTGTATGACCAACGGCCGGTGAAGCTAAGCATTTTTTTGCCTTAGGGCAAAAGAACATGGCTGCGCGCGTGAGCATTTGAAAATCTCAAGATTTTAACGCGCAATTTTATCGACTATCTTCTTGCAATATTCTCAATATAGTTTAAAATTGACGATGTCAATATATTAAATGCGGTCAAGTTCATGATAAGTACGTGATAAACTAAAGACCTACTTGGTTTCGATAGTAAAAAACCGCAACGATGGCTTTTTGCACAGTTTTAATAATCCACTTTCGTTTTAATAACAATAACCTACCGAGAATATTTTAACTTATATCGACTTTTATCGCAATGAGTATAACATTCACTCAAAATAAACACAATTATTTATAAAATACTTCGTAACTGCCATCGATTGTAACGTTAACATTAACGCGCAGTCACATTACGAGAACGAACATTCTAATAATATAGGTATTTATTCAATAATATTTTCAGCATTCTTTAAAAGAATATTTAACAAATAGAATAAAAAATATTATTTCGTTCAAAACAATATTATGTTTCAATTGACTAAAATAGACTATCAGAAAAGAATCCGGTCATACTTTTTCTCTTTTCAAATGAAAATGTCGTATAGTTTATCAACCCAACTAGCATTGTTATAGGAAATATTGTACAAATATAAATGCTTCGATACCTCGTCATACCCGATTTGACACATAAGATCATGCTCGTGCGGAACTACCTTCAGAGTAAACTCATCGTTTCTATCGTTAATGAACCTCATAGAGTACGAGCTCATAAAGTATATATACGAGTGTAATAAATTTAACAGGGTCGCAGCCTTGGCCACGAGTTCGGTGCATCCCGACAAAGCACCAACTTATTAAATAAAACTTCGTCAAAAGTCTGTTGTAACAAAAACGCTAACAAGATGTGAAAAACAGTTAACCAGACTCGAGGGCTCATCTCTCTCACCGACAATTAAAATCATCCGAACTTCCCTTTTGCGCACAGACATGGAAGGAGTTTGCGCGGCTGTTCGCGTGAAATCAGCAAAAGCCGAGTAAACAGTCGCGCACCGCAACTTCGCTCCTTCTCTTGCCTCGCTCCTATCTCCCTCTCCCAGAAGGTTTCTCTTCCCATTTCTCGGTTTAGCTTTAGCTGCAGACTGCAGTAATGGAAATCCCTGAGACCAACAGATTCGTTAGTCATTGTTGATTAAGAGAACTATTCTTTTAATTTGAACGTAACTACTCCTCTATTTAAAATCATTTTTTAAAGGTTTTTAATAATATTCTTGTCGAATCATTACCTCGTAATATTCGTGGAATCGTTTGCTACTTAATTCGGTGATAAATATAGAACGAAATTATTACGGTAGCTAAATTATAAAATTTTAGCAATTGTGTTATGCACATGTTCGTATCATCCTATTTTCTTGTTTCGGTTTGCTCAAATTCAGCAACCAATCTTAACCAACTGCATAAGAATTACACATGCATGCTGTGCGCAGTGTTTGAACCGTGTACGCCATCGTTTCCAATTCACCTAACTGTTTAGGAATCGGATCTAAACTTGTAGACGTTATACTAACGATCACAAGTAACTCTCTTACTCTGTTGTGGCGTAAATTAAGCTACTTAGTTCCCAAATCCTTCAAGACGTTCTTTTCTATTAAATGGATTGAGTTATTAGTTAAAAAACTTCACCTTTTTAATTGAATTTTCACTATTAATTTTATTAATAATATATTTATAGTCTATTCGTATACAAAGTTTCAATAAACGTGTTATTAAACCATATTCATGCATTATACATTTAGGGTATACAACTTGTTCGTTTGGTTAGACGTCTTTATATAATTTCTCGTTCTCTAAATTAATACAATACTTCAGATCTCAAAGTCTATTCGTATGTCCATTAGACTCCTTTTAATATCCATTACTCTAATACTAAAGTAGCTATTCCACGTTAATTAACTGAGATTCCAGTGCACACATTACTGACCTAAGTGAATGAAATATCTTTTTCACGTGACCGTTTACGGCAACTAAAAAGATCGAATTGCCACATAGGCTTTCACAACTTCTTAAAAGTGCCTTATATTGTTCCTTCTATTTGAAATATCATTACTAATTATTTGTTATAATCTTATTGCCATTCAAAATTATTATTAGAACATATTAATTGTAATATTTTAACCAAAATTAAAAACGTATAACATGTGTGCCACATTGAAATAGTGAACAAAATAAGATGAAGAATTCTACTAGTTAAAACATACATTTTATCTCATATTCATATACAATGTCCATTCAGGACTTGATTTCATTAGCTATTTTTAAACAAATATCTGTAATATAGAAACATATCAAACATATCATTTATGAATTAATATAAATAGTTTAATTAAACCAAGGGAAATAACCCAGTTTGGTTCATACGGAATTACATTTGTCTACGTATAAAACACAAAACGTGTTCAACACTTAAAGATAATAGTCAATGCATTAGTATAATAATCAGAACTTATAATAGATATAAGAAGGAGAGAGTGGGAACTATGTGATTTGCACTAGAAAATCTTAGCTTCTGCATCATCAACACGTAAGTCACGTATGAATGGTATATATATACGCCCGGAACGTAGAAACTTCCTTGTTCTGCATTAATCCAGGATTGTAATTGAGTATACCGTCTTCGCTCCCACCCCAAAGGTGATATTTCCCTTTCTTACTCACTTTCTCTCTACATCAGGATATAAAAAAAACTCATAAAAAATTTGATTCCTTTGAGCTGCTATCATCTTCATTTCATGCCTTCTGCAGTCAAGGTAGATGGCGCTGTACTAGTTGTAGGTTAGGTTTTCACTAGGAGCTAATAAAAGAAAAATGTGAGAGATAGAAAGAACATTTGCCCTTTATCCTGCGGCGATATTACCGGTTACGTACGTGGATGGTTTGTTTCCCTTTTCTCCCGTGTTGGAGAATTAAGACGCGTGGTGGGGTAGAGGGAATGGTTTAATTTCGGGGTGAGGTAAAGGGTGAACGGGGTTACGGCAGGGGGTTGGGCTTTGTGTGTTATGTATTTTAAATGGGCCGATGTTATATGCAGCTCACGGAAAAGGGGGTGGGGATAGGTACGTCTTTATTGGTCGGACGGATAAAGCAAGCAGCACGTGCTGAAATCGCGGTAGAAGCTGTTTATTCTAAGCACGCTAGATTTTCTTACGTACCCATTTGAACAGTTTTTATTCTTCTCTACTTTGTGACTGTATAAAGATTGTGATTAAAAGTGTTATACAAAATAAATGATCTTAATAAATAAGGTTAAGATTTATACTTTTTGTGCCAATTCTGTATAATTCGTTATAATTTAATACGCTCTATTTTTGTCTGTAATACAATAACAATATATCTATGTTTATTATAACACGCAGTCAGAAGTGAATCGCTCATTTCATTAAGCAAAAAGTTAAAGAAATTAAATTTTTCATTTATACTACACTTTACTATTTACTTTTCTGTAATATCATTGTAACTTTATTCCTTCATTTCACTTTAATATGCAAATCAAGCTTTTGATTACTGGAGCACAAACTAATAACTATAAGATATTTTAGTCCGAAATCATAAGTCTCATACCGACGAGTGCAGTTTTTTATCATTCTTAGTGACTTTTGAAATAAACTAAACTAAGTGGAATCGTAAAGCATGTGATTATGCATGAATATTTTTATTTATACTAAAATTTACTGAGAATAATGAAAAACTGCGATGCGACGGTATCCTGAAGCTCCTTAATGCATAATATTTAAATGTTATGAGATATAGATCCCCTTTTTTAATGTTATGTTTTAATAAAATTTCTTCGTTGCACATTTTCATTGTGGAAGTCTTAGATTGAAGTTATACAATAAAATTTGTCCAAGTTTATGTACAAAAAACATTTAATTTTTAAATTAAAAGATATAAACATACTTTTTTTTAAAAAATACGTTCTAAACAATAAATAATCTTATATTATGAAGTATTACACTAATCTTATTTGCTCCTAAGATTATTCGATATAATTATATTTTATTAATATTTAGTTACAATTACTTTGATTTAGTTTATTGTATAAAAAAATTATTTTTATTGAAAGAAGGTTAGGGACCTTCCAATAAAATTATCGGTAAAGTACACACAAAAGATGAGATTAAAGTATATCTATTTTAGAGGGGTAGTATAATCGTATCCCGTTATACGGATTGGCGATATTAAGAATTTAATTACAGCCTCCACACTTACTAAATTTATAATTAAATCAAGCGATATATTTGTGACGGTTTATAAATATTTAATGAGAAACGAATGGAATGATAGACATATGATAATTGGATACATGGCCCACCGAAGCGAAAGAAAAAAATGGCGAACGTGCACTTTTTTTCTGAAAAGTAGAACTTTAATCTTATAATAATTTAGTGATATAATATTGTAACCGATTTAGTATTATTTTCTACTATTATTTTCGAATTGAGTAAAATGCAGGAAAAATATGGACTATTCTACCATCATGTGTCCAGAATAAAATTGGGTCTTAACTTTGTTGTAAGAAGTGTGCATGAGAATGATACATTAATTTAAATTAAAATTAAAAGTTTATACTTTTCCTACTTCCAAATAGGTATATTTAGGAGCTCAAAAGTATAAACCGCTAAATTCTACTTTGCCTGTTATACTAACTTTTTCTAAATAGGTTTTCTTGCCTGTTATAGTTTGAAATACTTAATAAAAAAACAAAGTTTATATATTTGTTTTGGCGATATTTAATTAAACCAATAACTGCTTAATCTTTGTTCAACTATAGCGGTATCGATAACAGCATTGCGGCCTTATAAAAAGTGTAATTATGTAACTACAAGTATCGGCAGGTTATTTTTTAATTAAAATCTATTTAAACTAAAAGCGATCTTTATTTTAAATTTCATTAAATAATTAATGAAATTTTTTGAACATGAAAAAATACTACTAAATTGAATTTTTATAAAAAAAATTCTAAATATTATACGATACATCCTGCACCTCTAGTTGATTAATTCATTCTCGTACGTCAAAAAAATATATATTGTATATATAGATTCTTGTCAGATAGTCTGATCATGCACATATGATGCATAACAACATAGTATATCGAATATACAACGTATGCTGTATCAAATGCTTTAGTTGCTATGGGAGCTCTAATATATATTCAATGTATAATTTGAAATGCTGCAGGTATTATGTCTCGATAGGCTTTTGAATTTCGAAATGAACTTACGTATGAAGGCACATCATACGTTAATCTATTTTGGTATAGAATCATTGCAAATAGAATGACGTTTATCGCTTATATTTTGTGACTATTTCGTTCTTTGATGGTATAAATATAAAAAATAGCAGAAATTATTCGTTTGTATAAGATTAATTTTTAATTTATTCGATCAAGAAACTACATGTAAGATGAAATTTTGAATCGGAAACAACGTTAATAATGCATGAGCCGATATGTTTAAAATGTTACCCACCCATATTACCTGATCATTTCGTTTTTGAATATAGTAGGCTAAGTATTAATCAACGTACAATAGGCTGAAATTTAGTGAGGGGATTAATTAGCATTTGTACAGAATAAATTAATAGCCACAGAGTAGATATCATGGCATAATACGTCGGGCGGGGGCGAGGGAAAAAGGGCGATAGCGCGCCACCGCAGCTCATCGAGCAAACTTTCCACTCAATATCCCGAGTAGCATCCGCCGATCTCCGCGCGGAATCCAATCTCACCGAATCGCTAGCTTATCACACCGCATAAACTCGTGGCGCACCTGCGCGAAACAACGCGGCCTCGCGGGGCGCTCATCTCGCGACGCGGAAGCGCGGCAGCCGCGCAGACAAAGGTAAATCGGGCCGGGAACGCGGCCGCGCAATCAGGGCTCCCGCCCTCGGCAAAAACGCCCCCTCCCGCGTTCAATATGCATGCCCGCGGAATTTTACGCGGCGGCCCCCGTGTTGCCGCGTAATCAATTTGCGCGGGCCGGGGCCGATGCTACTAGTCGGCCGTCCTCCTCCCCCGTCGGCATAATCAATCCCAATTACGGGGAGCGTCCGCGCATGCATATTACATGGGGCCGGGGCGCGAAAGAAACGCGGTAATCCACGGGTGTGGCGCGCGGGGCTTTGACATTTTTTTTCTTTTTCAACCCCGCGGTTGAGCCGCGATCGCGCGGAGGTTCCGCGGCGGGCCCTAATGGAAGCGCCGCGGATTACACTCGGCTTGATAATTGTCCTTTGCGCGAGCCGGGACGAGCCGCGGGAGACGATCGGGGCGCACTCGTTCCTCCCTGTAAGCGAGGCGGACTCGAGTAAACGCACCCCCGCCGGTTTCGCCCGGCGAGACGCGGCACTTTATGCAAGCGAGCTTATATACATGCGCGAGCTGTGTATAAAAAAGGAAAGAAAAGGAGTGGGAGCCGCTAACCCTTTATGATGTATCCCCGTTACGGTATCGCGGGGCGTAAACGGGAGCGATGATTTCCCATGCATGTATACGACGGGCCCTGCGCCCGAGCTTCGCCCACGTGCATACGTATACATATATATATGTACGCATATAGTAAAGTGTACTACGGTAAAATATATACGCGTGGGGTTCGTGCCGCGAAGAAGGCACTTTGTGGATAAAAAAAAAAGGGGGAAACACGCGGGCATTGGCCCGGTAACGAAGCCACGGTGCGAGTTCATTTGCACCGCGCTCGTAACGAATATTTGGCGCGTGCGTATAACGCCTGGATTTTCTCGCGGGTTACGGGAGAGCGAGCAGTTCATTAGGACAGCGTCCATTGGCCAAGTCGTAAAACAGATTCAAAAGTCCCCTTTCCCTGGGCTAAGCGAAGAACTCGAGTAAAAGTGTAATGAGACTAATAGACCGGAATTAAAAAGCCCGACTTTTATACGGCGAGGTTCGATCGCGGCCGGGTCCTATCCGCCCGCAGCACCGAGGGCGCGAGGGACCGCCGCCGCCGCCGGCAAACTTTATTCCAAACCTAATCCGCGCCGACTCATCAATCTTCGAGTTGGCGCTCGCGGGGGCCCGCACTCACAAATCGCCCGAACAATCAAACTCGAATTACACCCTTAAACCCTTCGGCGCAAGGCCCCGCGAGCGACGCGCGCCCGCGGGGAGGACATATATATATATATATATCCCGCGGCTCGACACACTTGCCGGAGGTGGCCGGATCCCCGGGAGCGCCGGGGCTTCTCGCGGGGGCCCCGCGCGCATATTCCCATGCAAATACTCGCCCTTATGCAAGCCCTCGAGGAAAACTTGGACGCGGATTTGCAAGTTGGCGCGCGCGGAAATTCCGCGCTGTGTTCGCGATCGGTATCTCTCCCCCACCTAGGGCGACTCGGGTTTTTTTTTTTTTTTTCGGGAGGGCCGGCCCGTTAGAGCGCAGCGGCGCCGTGTCCCCCCCAACAACGACCTTATTATGCTGTTAGGCCATTGTCCCATTGTTGCCGCGGGTGAAAGGCATCGGCTTGATTAAAGGAGGGGGCGGCCGAGCTCTTTTTGCCGGTGTTTTTCTTTAATTTGGACCGCGGCGCCGGGGCTCGCGAGGCTCCCCGCGAATCTCTTTTTCCCACGAGACAAATTACCCGGCGATTGTTTAATTACCCGCGGCGCAATAATAATACCGAGCAAACGAATCTTTTCCCAAAAATATTTGTAAATAAACGCCCCGCGGTAACTACTGGCTGCCACTTTCATTTGCATCCTGTCTACGATGTCCACCGAGCTAGGTATTATTTCTCGCGCTCGCGTAACGCATTTATTACACAAATAAAACTAATTAAAACTTGGATAAATTTTAAACGCGAGCGCATATATACACACGGTGCCTCTGGCGCACATAGCGTCCGGGCTAGCGCGTCATGCGCACCGCGCGTACACGTATACATGTACATGGCCAGCCGAAAGCGAGTCGCGCGGCCACTGGCTGCACATCCTCCAAACCGGAGAAATAAAAAAGAGAGAGCGCCCAGGAAAGAGGAAATATAAAGTATACGGATCCGGGGGGGGAGGAAAAAAAAAAGAAGAAACAAGCGAGGCTTTGACCGGCGAATTCCCTCGCGCGCGCTCCCGCTCGCGCAAAAAGTGAAACTTTGGGATCGATCCGCGCTTTAAGCCTCCCCCGGCCGCCCCCACAACAATTTTTGCCACCCATCGCAAGTTTGACCCGAGCTGCAAGAAAATTTTACCAACTAAAAGTTGAGCCGGTGCATCATCCCCCCGAAGTTGAGCCCCCGGCTTTATTAACGTCGCTCAGCTATACGCGCGCCGGCCAACTTCATATAGTATCATAACCGTAAATAGAGAAATAGAGGGGGAAAGTGAAAGATGGCCCGGGAGGAACAAATCTTCGGGTTAATTGCTGGCAACTCGCCCCGATGAATGCATTCGAATCTAATAGCCGCGATATATAGCCTGCGAAGAAATTCCTCGGGAGGAAAGCGGGCGTACCGCGCGCTCATGCCAACCGGCGATATTTAGTAAATTTATTAATTATGCGTGGGAGGAGGGGGTGCAATTTGCAAAGTTTTTAGGGGAAAGGTTATGCGTTTGATATGCGCGGAAAGTTTTCAAACGCATCCCAAATTGCTGATAACTCGCGGCTTGCGGCAGCGCAATACTCGGTGAGTCACCCTTTCAGCATTGAATTTAATCCTCTATTGCTTACATCGCTTAGGAGCGGTATTTCAACTCTCGAGCCAAACATAAATTCATTTATTATATGTTATTCATGTGAACATAATTTCAGATTATTAAGTACGAATATATAAGTGGATTGGTATGGTCGAAAAATCGTGGCAAAATGTAAAAAAGACCCTAAGACTCGCGGGATAAGCCTTACGGAATCCTGCATATTTCCTGCAATTAATGCTGATGTATTTACCTATGCTCATTTTGTTAGCGAAATAAACGTCAGACAACAAATTCATTTCCAAGGAATTATTACGGAAAAGACGAAATGCTTCAGCTAATACTAAATTCTGTAATGTACTACGGAGCTCCATTATAAGCAGATTAGAAAGAACTATATATATTTCCCAAGCGCAATTTCCAATCTTTCGCGATTCCGTATTCGCTTACTGGCTATAATTCCTTTTAAACAAACTGCAAGTGACAAAAAACTAGAAAAATGCATTTTCTCGCTTGCGCTTGAATTGCGGACCAACTATAGGTCTCGTGTTTGCCCCGAAACATAAACAGAGGAAATAAAGAGAAACACTCAACGCTGATGAAGCTCTCGGCGTTTCCTCATTACGCAGTCGGTGTAATCCTCGTCTCTAGAGCTAAAAGGGCCGAATTAATTTGGCCGGCGCCTCTCTGCATAAGCGGGTGGTTCCCCTCGTCAGTCGATTTATGTGAAATCACATTGCGCGGGCGCATCGAGGGGAGGCGTGAATAGCTCGAGGAGAGGCCCGAGCGGCCAAAAGCTCCGCTCAAGGAGGGATGCAAGTATGCAGGACAAAATACGCAAGAACTATTGAGTCGAATACAACTGTTGATTTTTAATTGCTTTTAGTAGCTTCCTTATATTGGTAGTACCGCGAGCTGAGCACCGCTGAAAAATTGCACACTTTCATTTATAGCAGCAAGAAGGCTGTATTATCAATTTTTTAGTTACTTTATTACTTTCGAAATTTGATTCAAAACTATATATGTATATACATTTATATATGTATATATTTTTTTTAACTGATAAAGAGAGCTTAGACAAATAGATAGCTTTTGACGCGAGTCTCATAATATTGCACGTACAGAAGTTATTCATCATAATAAATGCTACTTATGTACTTATCTATCCACTCACATATTCCAAAGATCTTGGCTCCTATATCTCGTCTGCTTTGGCAGATCCTATCAGGTAAGACGATACTGTGGCATGGAAAGCTACCTTAAATAATGCAATCCTCCTTAATAAGTAGTTCGCCTCTACTTTCTATACTCTGTGTAAATTGGGCGCCATTCTGTGTGTGTAAAGTCACGCCATTCCGCGTAGATACTCTTTACTACTGCATATATGCCAATTTCTTACAAATATCGCTTAGAGTACATTCCCAAAATCAAGTTATATTATAAATTTTTTATTTATAATTTACTAGTATTTACGTTTCTTATTAACATCAAAATCATGGTTATCTTAAAAGTAAAGAGGATTTTTTATTTGCAAGAGCATAATTAAAATTTGAAATTTAAAATATCCTTTTTAAAATTTTGATAAATTAATATAATAAAATAGAACGATTCTACAAATTTCTTGTGGGATTTATTCAAGCTCATGTTTAAACATAATGGTATACAATATGCGGTGGAATTTATGGTGTACGATATATTTTGTACTATAGTCTCTCGGTAGCTCAATGCACTGGTAAATAAATTGTATTTGCTCGTATCTTTATTAAAATGCATTCGTTCTATTAGTAAGTACTGGAGCATAATAAATTAAATTCGTGAGGCTTCCGTAGCAGCTAATTCTAGAGTATGTAAAGGCTATAGAGAGAATTCTAAGTATCTTTGTTGTTAGCAATTACAAATGTTACTTACGCGAAATGGCGCGAGTTCATGTGCACCGAATGGCGTTGAGTGCACAGAGCAACCAAGGGTGGCCCTGGGACCACTTCGATACTGAGCAAATCTACGCGGTCGCGCAATTTCCCCACTGTGGCTACATCGAGTTGACGATGCGACGAACAAAGGGGCCATCGGAGTGGGGATACGCGGGCCCGTATCGGCTCCTCAGGTATTGCGCTCACTCTTCTCGTGGTTCTTGACGTTCTCGAGTACAGCTCACGCACAGCTTTACGATCACCATGCTTTTGATTATCGGTCTTATCCCGCAGACTATCTTGCATCGGAGACTGTACGCGAGGCAGCAAAGAGGCCAGTAAAGCTGGTGACGAGACCTCAATCTCGGAATGTCCACATCGCACAGGAATTCAAAATGAGAAGTGAATGAATATACAGCGGTATAATTACGGCTAAAATTTACTGAAGACGCATGTTACTTGAACGCGAGCTTGTGCGTCAAACACCCTGTTTGTCTGTATAAACCTATTTGACAAGTTCATAAGGTAGGCTCAAGCCGAAACTCAACGCATTTGTATTTAACTAGAAGATATTTAGGGCAACTGAAGTATGAGTAGACAGTATTCGAAAAAAAAGTTACATTTTTCGCATTTTATACTCTTTGAGTTAAAAGTGTATTTTTTAGCGCAAAGAAGCAGTTAGCGCAATTAGTATAATGAAGTCCTCTTCATTACGATTGCTGTATTTACTCGAGAGTCAATTAAACAAATTTGATTCATCAAATTACAATATTTTTTTTAATCTCCAGATTTAGCTAAAAATTCGTAGGTAAAGTATTACGAGGGCTTATAATCTTATTTAGAAGTGGAATGTAATTAATTTAAAACAAAAATCGATCGAAAAGAAAGGGACTAAAAGGTAAGAATAAGAATGTTGCAAGATTAAAAAGTGGCGGGTGGATCAGATTTGTACTAATTTACAAGAACGATCCGTAGAGAGAAGAAGGAGAATAGGAAGAAACTCCACAAATAATTCCAACGTTAAGTCGGAAAAATTACTTTGCACACTAGCTCCATTCTTCGCGGGAGGTGTCGCCTGCATTTTAGACCAAACTTTAGTTCGAACTACTTTGCAAGAGAAAACTTTGGCCATTCCCGTGATTTACTTTGAAGGATAATAAGAGGTCGAGGTCGCGCGCGGGGAGACAACAGAACAACCGAAATGCTCCCCTTTGAAGAGCGGCGGGCGCGCACAAGGCGGGCCGCAACGAGATCTCGGGGCAAAAGGCGGGCTTATCAAACGCGGTGCGCGCGGCAATTATCATCCGCGGGATGGGGTGGGGGAGGGCCGCGGCGGGGGCGTAACCGAGAGCCGGGCGCAGCGAGCCGAGGCCGCCGCCGGCGCTATATCCCCTTTAGAAGCCCCGGCGGAGTTCAAAAACACCGGTGCTTTCCGGCCTGGTAAAGCGATCCGCGTGGCTATCGGGTGTCTCCTCTATGTCGCTGAAACCCCGCGGGCCAAGGAAAAAAGCCGGCCGCGGCCTCCGCGGCCGCGTATTATCAGCGCGGACAGGGAGCCGCCCGGCGATAGCCCGCGGGGCCGGCCCGCGATAATATGCGCGCACACGCGTGCACGCGTGTATAGGGTTACAAAGCGGTTGCGGGGGCGCGTCATGAGCCGGGGCGGGGCGCGACGCTCATCCGTCAAACGGCGCGGTCGCCGGCATTGTGTGATCCGCGGTGCCCCCGGCCGGGCGCGAAAGCCGCGCGGAGGCTGCGGTCGGGCCGCGTGATGCGCGCCGGGGGCTGCGGTCCAGGGGCGCGGCCTGTTTTTGTCGGCGGGCGCGCCCTCTTCTTTTTTTCGGGGCTGATAAGTGTCGATGCGCCGACGGGCCCTGGCGCTGACGGGGCGCACGTGCGTCAAAAAGACCGATGACTGGCGGACGCCCTCGCCCGTTTTCGAGCCGCGGCAATGACTGAAGATAGGGCTGCGCGAGCCTGCGCGCCCCGTTGTTATGCCGAGGGCCCGCGCGCGCCGCTCGGATGCTGCGCCAGACCTCAAAAGGACCTGGGATTATCGCGCGATCGTCATCCCGCCTGACGTTTAATCAATGTTTTGCATAGGCCGCCCTTCAACAAAAATCGCCAAATGCTCTGTATTGTACTATCCATCGTATGATTTAACCTGCTAATAAACTTGCTAAATTGATTGTGATTGTACCTATTCGGATTATATCTATTGTGTTGCAGTGTATTGTTTTGATAACTAATAAGGACTTAAAAAGAATTAATAGACGAATTAATAGAAATAATAGATTATGTTTTTGTAGGATAATTCTTGTAAAATATTATTGTAAATCATTGCAAAGGAATAACATTTGCCTCAACAGCGAAATTCACAGTCGCTTGGAGACAATTTGAGACAAACAGTTAACAGCTAATGATAAATGCGATCATATGTGTTTTCTCCGGTTTGCTCTTAATCAAGAAAAATACTACAGGTAAGGTGGCCGCGGGCGTGACGCGCGAGACGCGGCTGGAGTCGGCATCGCGGTAATTCCCGGAGACCCGCAACGCGCCCTCTTTAACTAATTCAAAGATTAATAATTCCCCGCGGCGCTGGCGGCGGCGAGCCCCGCGGCACGGACTCACACACACACACACTGGGCGCCTGTACAGAAGCGGCGAATTTCGTTTGCGTTATATACGCCGGCGGAATGCGAGGGGCATTACGCGCCCGCGCATAGTTGTTCCGCGGCTGGCGAGATGCGAGCCAATTAGGGGCCCAGCGACACGGAACCTCCTGTTCCCGGGAGCTACTCGAGCCGCCCCGGAGTGGATTCTTAATTTTAAATTAGCGCGCGGCCGCGGTTCCCGCGAGTCCCCGGCGCGGCGCGCCGATTTCGCGGATCCCTTTGTTACCCCGGGGGCCTTTGCTCCCATTTTCCCTCGGCGGCGCTGTCGTCTATTAAGGCCGGGGGCCGCGGAAGCCGCGCGCCGATCGAGCGCCTGCACACGGTGTATGGCACGCGGCACCCGCGACGCACGCGTTAACGAGGAAGTTTCGCCGAGCGCGCGCGGGGCACACTTTTCCCCCGGGCCGGCTTTGACTCGCCGAGCCCAATCCAAACAAAGCCCTATGCATAATTTAATTCGAAACTTGTAACCGGGAAAAAGCCGGCGCGGGGGCGCGGGGCAAGAAAGCCGAGCTATAGCCGGCCAAGCAACTGAAACAAAAACTTTGCCTTTGTATAGCCGCCGCGGAAAAAAAAATGGGAGGGAGCGAGAGTCGAGCCGCCGCGGCGCGAAATAGAATCAATATAGTTAACGGCGCGCTTCCCTCGCGTGCAGACCCATAAAGGAATGTTGAAAAAAAAAAAAAAAAAACGAAGCGAGGAAACAACAAAAGAAAGAGAAACGTCAGGCAGCCGACAAAAATCCCGCGGCTCCTCGCACTTTCCAGCCGCCGGGACAAAACCGGCGACGCGCGTATAGAGTTACGCGCCCCGCGAGCGGGCGGCCCGCAAGACATAACAACGGAGCCCCGCGGTGTACGCTTCCCAAGTGCGGCAGCGAAGGGAAAGAAGAAAAGCCGCGGGCTCTAGAACAGAAAAAAAAGAACGGGGCCTCGGCGGGCGCTAGAGGGCGCGGGCGGCGCGCCTACTCCCGCAAACGAAAAGCAGCCGGGCGCGTTTATGCGGCCGCGGACGGGCCGCGGGCAGGCCGCTCCCCCGGGACCGCCTGGGATCTCCCCCGGCCGTAAACCAGGGCGAATCCCGGGAAGACGGATCCGCGTCTTTGTTTGCCCGATTGTTTTACGGGGGCAGGGTAAGTAAGCCGGCCGCGCTCCGCCGATTGAATGCAGCCGTCGTCTCCAAGAACGTGTACGCATATATACACAGAGTTGCAGGGCCTCGCGGCGGTGCCAGCGGAGTTACGCGTATACACCCGCCGCTCTGGGTATATAAAGTATATCCGCGCTAGGTTCTTACGCCCGGGATTTTTGGGCGAGGATCCGGGCGGTCGGGTTCTTTTCAAGGCGATCGACGGGGGGGAGACGCTCGCAAGCAAACGAGGTTTACACCCGCGCCGTGGCATTTACAGGTGGAACCGGAGCGGGCGCGAGGGTTTTGTCGCGTTTAAGCGGCGGGGACACGGTAGTCGGGGCGAGCGTGTCGGCTCCGTACACATCTGCGGCCCCCGGGCAATCCCAACTGGCGTTCGATCTCGCGGGGCCCTCGTTAAATAATCAGGCGGGTCGACTTTTCAGTTGAGCCGTGGCGCGCGTCCACCCATTGCCGGGGCTTGTCGTCCGCCCGTCCGTTTGTTCGGCTCAAGTACATCCCCGGCCGCGGGTGGTTCGATTGCCCGCGGGCTTTGTCCACCCCCGCCAATCGGCTTTTATCTAAATCTCCGATACCCTTCTTTATTCCAAAGAGTTATTAGCCCCGGCTTTAATCAGTTGCCGTTGCGACGAGCGCGATAAATAACCGTCGCGAAGAATTTATTTACGCGGAAGCTCCCTTTCGAGTTGGCGCACGCGTCAACTGTTGCAATTGCCTTTCTTTCTTTTTTTATCGCGTATAATCAACGCCGCGGATGATGATGGATGTCAGTGGCTCTTGGCTACGAACCGCGTGCTCGATGCAATCTTCGATGATTCGATAATAATACCGGGGCTCGGGCCCGCGGGAGGCGCGCTGAGAGCATCGCTCTTTTGTTACGCGCGCAATTTTCACGCTTCGGCTTTGCGGTCCCGGTGATTTGCACGATAACAGTCGCACCGTCCTCGCTACTCCATCGGCCACCAGGCGACACACAAGTTTAGACCCTTGTGGAAGCGAGTAAAAGTCGAGAATTGTTACGACGCCTCCGCTTATGGGAGTGAATCTCGTTGCAACATTTTTGTCGCTTGTCACCGTAATTTACGGGATATGGTAACATTTGCCGAGCGATTTCTCTGCTCACAAGTCTTCAACCGCACTTAGAAAATTATGTTTACCCTATATAGTTGCGAACGTGTGGAAATCTTACTGTAGTCTGCAACTACACGAAAATGTGGATATATAAAACAATTTTAAAATAAATAGTAATGCTTGCTTAAAAGTATTATTAATCGTTTGTACGTAAAATACAAATACGAAGGACAATTATGTCAGTGGAAATGAATTAAAATGAAAATTTAATATTATTGTACCACTTATCAATTACGAGATGCATTTCTGCGATAATTATTTTTAAATCATAGAACAGTCCAACATACTACTATAATTTAATAAAACGAAATTTAATTATGAATTCAATGAAATCTCTTTGGACTCGAATTCCGACTCATGCACATACTCATAATATATATAATGTTTCTAATGTAATGTACTCTCATAATTAGTATACCAGCTAATACATTCATTTATAAATTTAAAATGACACTTTACATATATGAAGCAATTGCAAAGCAATTAGTTATCAATTACTGCAATCTAAGACCAATTAATCAAAATAAATATCCTAACAGTTTGTCCTCGTGTATAAAATTGTAATTATTTTTAACATTTTTTGGTTTGTTATTAAACGTGTTTTTTATTTTATGGTTAGATGAAATGAAATAAAGAGTAAATACAGATATCGAAATTAAAAGACCAAAATACCGCTGTTCGTAACAGGTTTCCTAATTATAAATAAATGAGCTACAAAGAATACCAAGAGTTTTGACTACCAGGTAATAGTACGTTAAAGCTAGGTAAAGCATTAGTTTCACGGAATGGCGTGAGTTCACATGTAGATTATTTAAAATAGGGGCAAATTACTTATCAAAGTGGGAAAGCGAGGGTTCTCTGTATAGTGAAATAGCGTCGGACCTGATACAGTCAATCGGATCAGGCAATTGAAGTATATTTAGTTTCGCACACGGACCTTAACGAGACAATTATGAAACCATTGTGAGATTATTACAAAATATATGTTAAAATCCTGCTTAGAAACCTGTCTGGAAAAGTCTTACTAACAAGTCCAACAAACATAATCGCATTCGATTTTATAATAACGAATACCTTTATATATCTAAAATTTTGGGTAGTTTTTAGTAGAAATTCTAGTTCGAAACCGTACATTTAGTTACCAGTCATAGAATTATGTGCTATTACGGATTGTACTGTGATATTATTCAACTTGAATAGCCGATAATAATAGGTTTTTTTAAAGCTGAATACTCATTGGCTCCACGTGATAGGTTGTGTTAATAATGCAAAGCAAACGATTGGCCAACAGTTCTACTAGGATATACTTGAAGAGTAACACTTGAGGTAAATAATTCACGTTTGGATAAAGTTTTCATTATCCAAAAGTATACATGATTCTCTCTCCGATCGGGATGAAAGCGCTGCATTCATGATTCAATACAGAGTTCAAGTCGATTCCGCTTAAATCGTCATGGCGCATGATCGTTCGCCCGGAAAGCCCGTGACTCGGAAAAAGTAATGCAGTCACCGGATCCAGCAGGCCGGGCCGCATCACTTTTAACGATGCCGCCGGCAAGGCTTTCCACCTCGCAGCCACCTCATCCCCTAATTAGAAGCGACGCGCGCAATACTCGATTATTCTAATCATCTCTCGATTCAGCGTCCGGGGAGGGCGCATTAAAACGCTACAGACTTCCCAATTAAGCCGAGCGTCCGTCTACCCTTCGCTCCGATAAACAAGGCGCTCGTAACGCGGAAAAATTATTTAGCCTAACGCGATTTCATTTCCCAGACGGCGGAAGGAAGAACGGCGGAGCGAGTTGAAGGAGACGCGAGAGGTCGGGACATCCCGAGCGCCCGAATCCCAGAAAGTTCGGCCGCGAGACGGAGAGGCGTTGGCTTAATCAATGCAGACGCATAATTCACTTATGGAGTTTCTTGTTTCCCTTTTTCCAGTCGCGCCTGAATAGGTTTCGTATGTTAATGCCGCCGACGCCAGCGCCTCGGCCCGAATCCTTTTTTTTCCCCCCCTCGTCTTGCCGCCTCACCTTTGCCCCGTTCTTCTTTTTCCTCTTCGGCGGGTCTGCCGCGCATATACTTCTTTTCACGACGGGGGACAGCCAAGATAAACAGTATTATTATGCTTTTTGCTTATTGGGTGGGACACGCCGAGTGGTTTTTGATTTTTCCTTCGCGTATTTCTCACTGCTCTACGGAGAATGGTTTTTCAACTCCTCGCCCGATTCGGTGAATTATGGATTTGATACTGACAAGGTCTTCGAGTTATTATATGTATTCTTTTCTGTCTTTAGCACGCACAAATATTATTTCGAAACAAGTTTTGCTATTTCGTTATTCATTGCTTTTTATCTGCGATTCTAAGAGAAGATATCCAATTGTCTTTACACTGTTATTTACACAAATATACGTGCTTTGTCTGAACGAGAAGCATAAAAAGATTTGTGTTTGCTTTCTCGATAAAGATTTATATGATTATCACGCTTATAACATATGGAGTGAATAATTTACCGCACGGTACTTTTATTAGTTGCTCGATAGTCATTATAATAACAGTGCAATAAAATATAAATATATAAATGAATCACTCAATTCACCTCGTACAAAAGTTAGCGAAATACATGATTAAATAATAGATAATTATTTTATATTGTTTAAAGTTCATTAGCCCTGCTTTTTATCCAGGAAAAAAATTGGCGTTTAATACACAAGAAAATCAATTTAAAACAAGCAATTAATTAACGACTTCCTACCGCTATACTTTTTTTTAATCAAATACGATTGAAAAATTTCGTCTCAGAATCGCTTGTTCACATTTTGTTCGCGATACATCGTTAGCTCACTGCCTCGCGCAATATTTTTCAATTAATACCAAGCGAATGATTCATTTCACCACATGACTTCGTACAAAACTCTAATCGCGAGTACAGTGACCGAATGATACGCCTCAGCCAAAGCAAGATTCTCTCTCTCTCTCTCTCACTCTCTCTCTCTGTCTGTCTCTCTTTCTTCTTTTTCTAGACCGTTTTCTGCTACTACCCAACCTCTCTATTGAATTTCGTTAGACATCATACAGTTAGTCGAATAATTATTTTAGTCCGTGTCTCTTCACTCACTTTTTTTAGTATACAGTTATTTTAAAACATTTTCCTTGTAAAGTGAGACAAGCAGGCGGAGGGTGGCGCGAGTCATGTGATTTTCCTTCTTCCCACGGATGCTACACTCGACGGTCCTGCACGATTCCCGGCCCCGAGGAGCGGAAGCGCCGGAACTAGATGGACACACTTTAACCGGGAGTTTTATGCACGCTTGCTATATACATACAGATACCCTCTCAGGGGTGAAAGTTCCAAGTTTAAAATTTACGCGAATGGATTGGATATCAAACTTGTAAAATCTTCTCCTCGATTCGACGATCTTCTATATAGCGGACTTAGTTTTATGGAGTCGCTCTTTATCATTACAAAGAGGAATAAAGTGAAAATTCAGGAAAATCAGACTTAATTTTTAAAAGTGAATTGTGCTATGCTCAAAATGCTAAAACAAATTGAGCATTTGCTCGAATTTCCTTGAATTCGATTTTAGTCCGCTCCAATTTATTACTACATTGTACAGTATATACACGTTAGCCATACTATACTGTTGGTCCTTTTGGAAAATTGATATACCAGTTTGCCTGCAGGAGGATCGTCAAACAACATTCTCGAGTCGCACTCGTTGACGCTGTTTTAATCCCGGAGCGTCTAACCAGTCGGCAGTTATTTTGCGCGGAAAAAAACATGACATCGAGAAAAAATCAGCTCAAGTACGTCCACGGCGAGCGAGGCGAAAAAGCGAGTGTGAAATGCGCGAGTAAAGGGCGACAAAAGGGCCACTCGTGGAATTCAACCTAGTTGGCGGCTGGGCGTTTTCCCGCGCAACCGAGCTAATATCGATTGTACAGGCTACCACTTCGCCTGGCAAGTTTCGAAAACGCGGGGGGAAAAGTAAATTGAGCCATGGCGCCGGGTTTCATTTGCACGCCCGGAACGAAATCGAGCCGCGCGCGAGAAACGCGTAAATTAAGGGTTACGTAGACGATAAACCGACCTGATACTCGATGCCTTAATTAAGATTTGTTTACGAGTCGCCGCGGTCACCGGGCCACCTCCTATTGCAATAATCTCACTTTGGCTTTCTTAGAAAATAGCCGAGTTTTAATTTTATGTTAATCGCCTACCTTCTCCTTGTTTAAACTAACGGTTTTCTTGCCAAAGTATAGCCAGATTATTTATACTTTAGTAGGTAATTTCTTCGAGACTTGGTTTCATCGGTTTTTTCTATAGTAAAGGCTAGTGGATAGATATGCAAAATGGGCTGTACATGTAGAGGTAGTCTGACCCAGTTTAAAAATGAAATTATAATTTTTCCAATTTTGTTTTAATCTTTATGTGCTCATCTAAAAATGGGAAAAGGTCGTTGAAACTGATGATCTTTGTAGGATAAATTTGCATTTTTGTACATTTTCAATTCGCGCAGTTATCGTATTTCAAATTATGACAATATGCACACGCATAATATTATTCAGATACTTGCGCAACATCGGTATACAGTTAAGGATCAATTAACATCGCCTCCAATTCTTTGACACGTACCTGCAACATAAAAAATAGAAAAAGTTAATATAATTATGCACTATCGACGTAATCAACATTTTATCTTGTATGTTTTGTAAAAAGTTTTTCTAGAAAAAGGTAATGCTCGTTTCTCTACAAAAAGTCAAAGTTAGATTTTTAACAATTTCTTGCAATATAAACTTTTTGAACAGATGTAGTAATTGATTTTTCAATTTTAACTTGTCCAAAATATATTAATAAAATGTAACAAATAAGTTCCCTCGATTGCCATGACCTCAATCACATTTTAAACCTACAAATTAATTTTTTGCTTCAATATAGCCGATTGTTATAAAATGATTACAGTAAAATCAATATTATTGTAAGTTATATTTAGAAAAATGTTTTGTAATAATTGGTATTATTCAATACTTTTTACATGTGTATGTATGTTAATAAAACATGTTTAATAATGCAAGCATGTTTTTAAAAATGATATTTGCCAAAATTAATAGATTTCGAGAATCATCTGCGAAGAAGTAATGATATCTAGAATGATATGCATGAATGTCGTGAAATGACGTAAGTCCGAGTGCATCACCTGCCACCATGTAATAGAAAAAAGGTTTAACTTCCTTTCTAGATAGTTCACGCTGACAAGGTATTTTATCTAACCCTTTACGTTATAGTAGTAAGAATGGAGACGGGATAACCAGGGCCACCTAGAGAATAATCTGTCTGCGTAAACGTTACTGATGAGTCCATTAGATATACCCATGAAGAAACACAGTTTCTGAATAACACGTCTTACTCGGTGCACTATTGATGTATATAAAATCTTATACCGTCTACTCGGTCGAACACAAAGACGTTGATAAAAAACGAGTTTTGTAAGCATTCAAGGTCCGAAGTCGTCGATAAAACACAAAATTTCTCAATAAGTAGTTCAGTGAGAATAAAGCTGGCATCGAAAAAAAAAACACGTCGGATGGAACAAGACGCATTGAGTTAGGCCCACGCGCACAAAGGATGAGGGAACAGCGAACCGCATACCTTCTCTCCATCACGATTCATCATGTTGGAAGCGCCTCGAACCAAGAACAATCCCCAGCACCCCAATTCCCGGAAAAGCTGCATTTGGGGCAAAAGTGACGCGGGCGCTCGCGTAAATCAAATTATCACGCGGTCCGCGCGTAAACTAAATTGGCGGAAGCGCTGGCGATCGATTCGTCGGAAAAATCGCGGAGGAATTAGTTGGCGCGGCTCTGCGGCCGCCCAATTAGCCTCGCGGACCAGAGAGCGCGCGGGTCGAGAAGCCACGCGACTTAATTAAACGGGGCGAGGGTGAAGGCCTCGAAAAACCTAACCTCTCCATGGGCGGAGGCGGCTCCTCGTCTTGGCTTAATGAAAACGCGCGCTCGCGATGTGCGGGGCAAGGAGGTTCGCGCTTGAAAACGGAAGACCGAGGAGGAAACGAGGGCGATTGCACGTCTTAAGCAGATCGGGGTGGGAGCTTAGTTTTAAGCGGGAAATGGCTTCTGGAATGTATGATCGAATGATTACTTCCGATATAATCAAGATTTCAATTTCGCATTGCATTTGTATGCGTACGTGCGCATGCCTGTGCGTGTTGCTATCGCGCAGTTGAATAATTTATTTATAGCAATTTATACGGTACGAGTGACAAATGGTATTTCATTTGAAACTGGTGTAATAATTTTACATAATATATTCTAAGCTAGTGTTTAGAAAAAAAACTGCACAATATTGGATAACTCGATAAACAAGAGATCCGGCCAACTGTTCTTTTCTTTCAATTTAGTCGTTACAAAAATGATTAAAGTACGAATATTGCAGTTTCGCAAAGTTTAATTACATTTCAAAAATATCAATTTATTATTTTTATCTCGTACAAAGGGAACAGAATGCTACTTAATTAAGGAACTAGTATGTATTGCCTTTCGAGTTTTAATCCCTTTATTTCATTTACGACTTGCGCAGTGGTACAAAAAGTAGTCGCGTAAAAGCCGTTTCATTAACTTCTCACTTTTCCAACTTTGACTGGAATTTAAAAAAGGATGTTGTAACGTAATTATTTTGTACGTGACAGCTTCAATTTCTCCAGTTTCCCGAGTTAAATTCCAATTAAATATGTATACTGCTTTCTGTCAATACTGCGTGTAAGTCCAAATGAGCTATAGGGGGGCAGTCACAGTGACGTGAAAAATTTTGCGAACAAAACGCTGTGGGAATCTATTTACGTGCTATTTACCCGCTACTTTGGGTGCTTTTGTCACTCGATTTGGAAAAATTTGGCGAAACAACGAGCCGACGCGAGCATCCTTTAATGTCCTCGTACATAAATTCCCTATCATTGCCCGGCAATGGCAAAAGGGGAAAAAATAATAAACGGACAGGTGAGTGGTGTTGTGTGCTCAATCGAAGATTGCATTTTTCCAATATTCACCGAGCGAGCGGGGCTCGCAGACGACGTTAACTAGCGGGCGCATAAAAGCCAATGTAAAAACCGTGATTCAACTGCGGTCCGAGCCGCAGACGCTGTCATTACAATAAATTAAACTGTATAATGCAGGGCCGTGGACAAAAAAACGAGGGAGGCATGCGTTCGCGCTGGGCATTTCCGCCGGGCCCGCCGAGCTTGCCGGGCGAGCCACCAATTTCCCGATCAAACTCGGCCCTCGAGGCCGACAAAGACACTTGGCCGGCCGGGACTCGGGGCCGAAAAAGGAATAAAAGGGCCCCCGCACGCGCCAAACGCGCGGGCCGTTGTATAACGCTCGTGCACTTAAGCCCGGCCCCATTAAAACCCATGACCCGCTGCATTCTCCAAATCTCCATACAATCATTTGGTCTATTCACGCGCGGGCCGCTTCCACGAACGAGCGGGAAGGCGCAGGAGGGGGGGGAAAAAAAAAGGCGAAGAAAAAAAAAATTGGATAACTCGTGCGCAGCTCGGCGAGAGGGGGGATAGCCGGCAATTCCGCGCACAGGCAGGTGTAGAGGAGGCGAACCGGCCGCCGCCGCCGCCGCCGCCGCCGTCATCCCATAAACCTGTCGCGCGGCGGCGGCGGCCGCCTCATCTTCTCTCCCCGCCGCTCGGCAACCTGTCCGGGCTGCATTTTTTTCCAGGAGGGACGAGAGCCGCCGCGCGCAGGTATACGGGGAGGAAGGACAAGGCGCGCGCGTACGTGCAGCCGGGGAATTAATTTTAAAATTAAGAGCCCGCCGCGAATTTATTGGGAGCGGTAAGTCATCCTCGGCTCTGGGCGCGGGGAAAATCCAAGGGGAAATCTTTGGCTGCCCTCCTCGGGACGTTGCGTTATTTATCGGGTTTTATCGAGTTGCCCGCTCTTTAGTCCTGGCCCTTTATTACGTCAAACAGTTTGCCCTCCTTTTTTCGTTTACATATACATTTGCCGGAATTGCTTCCCCGGGCGTTTTACCCGTGTTTTTAATTATATTGAAATCCTCGAGGATTAAAAGATCAGCTTGATATATATATCCGTGTAACAATGAGGACGGCAAACGGAAATTTTCTATCACTTGATTCTTTTTGCGCACCTTTTTCGCTCTTTACGTTAATGCTCCGTTTTTTCTTGCTCTATACTTATCGCGTAAATAGCGCATTTTTAGCTGAATTTATGTGGTATAACGCAGTGTGTGTAACTTATAACTGGATATTTAAATAATTATTCAAAACAGAATGCTACTCTAGATATATATATGTGGTATAATAAATGATGTTTGTGCACGAATTGAAAATCAGTCTGAGTTATAATTAGAATTCGAAAATGAAAATGATTGTTACCTAATAGACAGTCGATACTTGATTAAACACGTGTCAAGTATACAGCGTTAAAAAGCTGCGAAATTTTTGATGGATTATAATTAAAAAAATGTCCATAATCACTAATTCATTCTCGTTTAATACGTTGTTATAACCTGTTATACCCATGTATTTATAAGATATAATTTTACTGCGGATATTTTGTAAATTTGAAATATTACATAATTAAATTTTAGATATGCATCGACAGCTGTTGAACTACTAAAAATCAATAAAATGGCATGAATAATGAATCAAGCGTCTCGCCAACATTGAATAAGAAAAGGGTTATTATTAAAACTTACTCATTCAGTATTAAAAGGTCTTTTCATTACGTCGAAGGATAATGAGAAGGCGTAAAAGAAACGGAGGTAAAAAAAGCACGAGATAAAAATCAAACATAACCAAGATAGGAGGATGGATTGATCGATTGGTCTAGACCTCTGCGAAAATTTCTCCCTATACATAAGCTCCTTACCCTGCTATTCTCCCGGTGGATAATAAAACAGTGAATTTTCGCGTAAACATTCCCGGATGAACAGAAGAGAAAGGCACGCAGATGTATCATGCACACACGTATACACACGCATTGGCGCGAGCGAAGAAACGAGGCGGCCGGTGGAGAAGGAGTCTCTCTTTACTTGGAGGACGGCAGCCGGGAGCCTCGCGAAAGGAGGCGACGAGGGGGCCAGTCGAGCTGCAACGGAAATAGAACAAAAGCTGCTGCGGACGAGGCCGGGCCGCCGGGGTGGGGGGCAAAAATGAAAATAAGCGTAACGCGCGCTCCGCTCGCGCGCCGTCCCGCCAAGAGAGAACTCATTATTATGTTAAGAAGATTTTTATGGATGGGGCGCCGCTGGGCCGCGCGCGCCTTATATATACCTCGCGACGGACCTCGACGCGTCCGACAACCAACGGGGGAGAAAAAAAACAGGAGACGCCGTCGCCGTCGCGCCCTTGGCCCGATTGTTTTCTCCTTTTTTTTTTTCGACCCCTGTAACGAACAGCGCGCCGTAAGTCACTTGGGTGCCTTCTAATTCCGATACTCGCGATGCGCGAGCGGCCGGCCCCGGCTCTTTTACGGCTGCGCCCGGGTAACCTATGAGCTTTCGGCTCGGCGCGTCGGCTCCACTCCCCCGGTGGCGATTTACGAGGGAGGAGGGGGCGCATATGTGTACACATCGCGCGTCCTCGAGCGGCCACTCGGTTGCGCAACCGTCATCGCTCCTCCTTGTTTTTTTGTCCTCCCGCAGACGGTGTCTCCCGATCGGCTGCCAAGCCGGGCGTTGTGTGTGTAGCGGCGGGGCCTCCCTTTTCTTTTTTTGCACTCTCGCACCCGTTGGGAGGAGATTGAAATTTAACGGATCCGACGCGGGGACCGCGGGGGATAAAGACTAGTGGCGGGGGGGAGATGTACAGATAAAGGACTTACTATCGGGGCTAAGAGACGCGGGGCCGGTGATATTCGCCGGGGGTCGTCTGGAGATTGGATTTCGGTCGCCCTTGAATTTTCCTTCATCGCTAATTGAATCGTCCGAGTGCGCGGGCGAGGCGCGAGTCGGGCCCCCGGCGAAATTACACATTTCGCCGGGGGTTAAAAGGATTTTCCGCCCGATGGCGAGTCATCGGGGGAGGGGCGGCATTATTATACATATAAAGGATTCGATTATACCGCCTCGGTCCTCGGCGGCCGGGCAATCCTTTTTTTTTCTCCGCCCTCTCTTTTGTTCGGCGCCGCGAGGAAATATCAAATTTTTGTTTGAGATTCTCGAGGGGCGACTTTTGAGTCCGCGCGACAAAGGGGCATTTTTCCGGCTGAGAGCCGGGCCTCCTTTTTTTTTTTCGACTTCCTATTAGATCGGCGCCGGCGCAGCCCGACTTGGCTCATTAAAATTAATTGTCATTTCGCGTATACGCAGCGCACATTACTGCAAACAATCATTACCCCGGGAAAAAAAGGCCTCGGCGCACCGGCAAACAATTGGGGACAGGCCGGCGGCGGGCCAAAGGGTCGACCGCGGAGGTAGGGCGCGGATAAATGGAGCACTTAGGAGAGACAGCGGCCGGCGGGACGTGTCGCGCGCGGGCCGCTTATAAATCCGTCATACATCTCGGCCGGCGCATCAAGCGGGGATAAAAAGCGCGAAAAAAAAAAAAAAACGAAAAATCGACCCGACGCGGCATTGATCAAGTCTCCCGGCAATTCATCCTTCAGCGTCCCCCGTCGCTGGCGCAACCGATGAAATCATCATCCCCGAGAGATGTACAAAGCGTGGGAGAGCCGACATTATTCGGCCGTGCATGGGACAGCCGCGGGGAAGGCCGGGCGTCTCCTCCCGGGGCTGATTAGAAAAAACGGAAGGCCTCGGCAGCGGGCCCGGATTCCGCCCTGGAAATAAAGGAAGCCTCTGTCGGCCCGCGGGCAGTTTCATATCCCGGCGGCGGGCAGGGGGGGGAAACGAGGCCCTTTAATCCCGGGGCTCGCGCTCGACTCGCTCATTAGACCGCGCGAGGCGCGTTAGCGCATAACACGCCGCGCAATAAGGCGCGCGGCCGCGATGCCCTTCCCTCGCCGGGAGGGAAGAGCGCGCCCGGGGCGCCCGCATGCGCCGCCCCAGCCGATTACACGGTTGCACGCGCGGGGCCCCGGCGCAGCCACCGCGGGACCACCTCTCGAGGCGTTATCTCCCGCTCGCCCGGGAGATTATTACCGCGCGCGGCGCGCCTCGGACTTTCTAGCGCGATTTTAATGCCGGCCGCGATCGTGCCCCGAGAGGTTTCTCCGCCGAGGCGTGTGTATGCGCGTGTGAGTCGACGCTCCGCCGGCTTTCTTCCGGCGATCGCCGACGGTTCTTCCAGTCATCGGCCCTCGCGAAACGCCCGCTCCACCGCCCCGTCTCGCTTTTACGATTACGTCCCGGCAGCATCCGCTGTCGCGGTGTCTCCCCCCCGACCTCCTCGGGAGTCATCCAAAACGTCCCCACCCCAGTAGTACGTACGCCCGAGTGTAAGTGTAATGTATGCGGAGATCGGAGGGCGCGAAAAATCCGTTCGCGGGGACAGCCCTCGTGGGGCTCCTGCTCCCGGCGGCCCTGTGTGTGTGTGCAGGACCCGGCCGAATTTATGCATGAAAGTTTGTTTAATGGCAGATTAGCCGTTTCATTATAGAGGGTCAGGAAATTTCTGGGGTTCGGGGAGACGCGCGGCCGGCCCCCCCAATAGCCCGGGAGCCGAGCTGCCGAGGAGCGTTAAAGAATATTCCTCGGTGACGTCACGTTACAGCCGAAGGAAATATCGAAGTGGAAGAGCGGAAGGAAGGAAAGGGGGGAAAAAAAAAGAAAAGGAAAAAAAAAAAAAGTTTTATGAAACATTCGGTACCTTTTATTGATCGCATAAAAGCCACTCCGGCCATTTTTTGACGTCCCACACACCTATTTCCATTAAAATTCGAATGGTAGTTACTTAAAAGTTTTATAACGCAATTCCAAAAGAATAACGTAAAAAAGTAATAAAGCATCAACTTTATTATAAAGTAGTCTCGGGACTCCATCTTAAAGTATGCCCGCGTAATGCGGCTGTGTTTCCATATCTGATTCCGCGGGAACATCTCAGTCGGGACATTCCGCGCGCGCAATTCACCGGCGGGGAGCCATTCTTGTATAATCACTCATCGGGGGGGGCCCGCTTTATATATATATATATATACACACACCACTGTACATATTATATATATGGCCGCGCGACGGCGTGACACGTCCACAATAAGACCCGCGACTCCCGAGGAGTATACGGCCGTATATATATCGAGGCGCAATTAGACGGAAAGTTGGCCGCGCGCTCCCTCGGACAAAAAAATCCTCTCGGCTGAAGGCTCGCGAGTCCGTCCAATTGCATCGAGAGACTGGCCTGATCGCGGGTGCGTAATAACGCCGGATGAAAGGGCCCTGCGGCCGGAAGGCACTTACTCGGCGAGGGCGCGCGCGTCAACCGGGGATTAAAGAAGGCTATTTTTCCGCGGCAAGACCTGCATGTGCCGGGGAGCCATTGTTCCCCGGGCGCACGTAACACCACAGGTTGCGCGTAATATGTATACACGCGCCGAAAAGAAGAGCCCTTTTCAAAACACGCACGGTTATTGACCGTCACTCGAGGGGCTTCTCGTAATAATTAAAAGAAGGTCCCGCGGGAGTTGGTTGGCGCCGCGGTCGTCATTCCCCGGCTGCAGACGACCTTCCGGCGGGAAAGCCACTCGGCCGTGTATCCGCAGGCGGACGGTCGTCGCGGCCGGCGGGGATAAGACACGGAAAGCGAGGGCGGCGAGCCAGCCCGATCTCCTCGGCCCTTACGCGGGAAGGTTCGATTTGCACCAGCCTTACGTAGCCGGCGGGCCCACTTATAGGCAAATTTATTGGCTTATACACATGGTCCCTCGGCCATTGTGCGGGGTGCGCCCGCCCGTTATTAGATGCTAAAAAGCCCGCACTAAACCCCGGCGCGCGGCCCCTGAAAGAAGGAATTTTCATCCCGCGGGGGCCTTTGTGCGCCGCCGGCGCCGCGGGACCGATCGGCTCCTCGCGCTCCTCGGATTTAATGCCCCCGCCGATCGCTCCGACTTCCGCCTCCCGTCCGCTCTGCCCATATACAGCGAGGGGAATATTCCGCCGGGATATAGGGCTGTATAGGCCTGCACGCGCGCGTGCCGCCCTGCGCGACGCCTCGTTAACGCTCCGCGGGTATACCTTTTATTGTCAAAAGTATACCGTGTGTGACTTTGACGTTTATTCGGCCGGGGCTCTTCCAAGCGTCTACAGTCTAACGGCTATTTAAACTGCGTATCTTAGTCGGTATCGTTGCAACCCTTAATCGCGCGTTATAAGGTTCTGCGCCAAAGTTTTCTATTCGATTGCCGGGTGAATTTGTGTAACGCCGTGTTTACGATCTCCGCGATATACCAAAAAGTACAAGTTGGACCATTTAGTTGGAATGATACTCGTCATAAAGTTGTTACGCGTGCACTTGTCGCTTTATTTATTAGGAGAGAAATTCAAATTCATTTTAACGCGCGTTTGTTTATATTTATACATTATTTATTAACCGTAACGGCCCGCCCGGCCCGACTTTCGCATTCTGACCAATGAAAGCTTTATTCGCCGGGCTTTATACATTCAACTCGGCCGCGCGCTCGCGCACAGGGCTATTTTCAAAGATTAATGAACTATCGGCTAGAGTTTTGCAACCCGCCCCACCCTGTGTGCATTTGCAAGGGAGTAAAACCCGAGGGCGGCCGGCGCGCCTCGGTAATTACACACCAGTCAACGAGTCGTCGCGGGGGGGGGGGGAGGCGGCGCGGTCGGAAAAAGCCTCGTTCCCGCCGAGGAATCAACGGGCGCCCGGGGCGAGGCGTCGTCACGCCACCTACGTCCCCGTAACCCCTCAGGGCGAACGAGCCCCTCGGAGCCAATAGTGTGTACCGCGAGGGTCGACTCGCCGGCGGCCTGATTGTCCAATTGCCCAAGATCCCCGCGGGCGATATAAACAGGAGGTGCATAAAGAGGAGGGGCCCGCGCATTAAACCGCAATTCGCATATGAAATTCTTCCAGGCCCGCGCGGAACAATGCCGCGCAATATCTCCCCGGCCGACAGCCCCCGGGCACTTTGCCGCACGCGTACATATACGCGCCGCCCGGGCATTATATATACAAGCGGCGTGCAGTCGGCCCGCGGGCGTCATCGCCACCACCCCCGTGTCCTTCGCCACCTTCTTTTTCCGACTATCGGTCCATGTATACGTGCACGACCGGAGGGATTGTTTCCGGAGGACGCCCGCAGCCCACCCGCCGGGGCTTATATTTATCAATTGACTCGGCCGAATTATCGCCGCCATATTTCGGGCCGCGTTGATGAGGCGCCATTTTCGGGCGGTCGCGCTCGAGTCCGCGCACCCCACCGCCCGATTGCACTTGTTACGCTCCACTTGGCTATTTATCACGGGGGGCAGGCTCGCGCTGCCCCGTTTCTCTTCGGCTTTACGCTCCATTGTCGCCGCAACGCGGGGGGGAGGGATGATTTTTCCCCGCGCTCCCGCGTCGGCTTCTCTTTGCCGCCCGTAAGGGAGCAATGGCGTCTTTGGAGGGGAGGGCGAGGGGGCGGACGTGTGGGCCGGTGAGCGCGGACAATTTATTCGGCCGGGGACTCGCCGCGGCTGTACTGGAAATGCGCGGGAAAATTTGAAATTCAGACCGTGACCATGTAAACCCCTGATGAATCGCTTTCTTCATGCTTGTATCACTTTGCGCCCCTCTCGCCTGGCCCTTCGCTCTCTTGCCCTCGGCCTCGCGCCTCTTTATTAAAATACATAAACAATTTGAAATTCAAATCGCAGGGTTTTTTTCAAAGGATCAGAACGATTTGCAAAATTTTGTCCCTAAAATCTCCGTCCCCTGTTTTGCCTTTTCAAAAATATCCCGACTCGTTTAAATATCAGGATATTTTTGTATTCGTAAAGTGAAATTATAACTTGTTTAATTTTATAAATATAATTGTATATTTATGAAGCAGAGGGGAAGGCCGACCGTATCATTATACTCCGTTAGTAGACGGGTTAAAAAAGACCTATTGGTGCTTTTATAATGCTTGTCAAAGGATCATAACCTCGTAAATACCTAACCCAGGCATTTGGAAGTAATATATTCGACGAAAACGCGTTTAATGACTTATGTCCCTCTACTTTGAATATACCTGTTTTAAATAACAGCATAAACACATAAATATTGTCTTCACGATACGCACAGGATCATTAAAAGTTTTATCGCGTCATTTCAAAAACTATGCCAATATACGCATATAATAAGTTGTTTATACTATGTTTAAAAAATAAATAAAAGTCATAAAAACCTAGTCTCTAGTAACGTTATTATTTATTTTTTTTTGTTAAAGTAAATTCATGTCCCGAATTTATTTCCATTAATTTAGATTCACTTTTAAACAATTAATATAAAATATATCAATTTTTTGAATGCCATTTAAATCTATAAGTCGAATTGAGCCACAACAGATGGATTTTGTCTATAAAACGTATATCCACCAAAATTTACCTCCAAAATCATTCAGACCGCTATCACTTAAACATTTCAAAATCAATTTATAAATTGTCTAAATTAATAATGGCTGTTAATTATACGGAAAATTTATAAAGAGAAAGTCTGAAAGTTAATTTCATAGATTTTCTCTCCTAATATACATTTCAATATTATTATTGAATCAATTATTAATAAATTAAATTGTCAATGAAAAGCGAGAAGCAAACGTGGATAATAAAACGGCATTTTAAAAATACCCAGTTAAAAAAAACTAAAAGTAAAATTGAATTAAGAAGTAACAGGATAAAGTACCATGGGTAATTTAAAGTCACATTTTCCTTTTCGGGATCAATAAAAATTCATAACTAAATCAAAATCTATATAACGAGATATTTTGAAAAATTCAATTTTTTCTACTTTGTAAATGGATTTTTTGTTCTTTATCTAATTACATTTACATCTATATTTATATGAAAATATTCGAAACTCGATTTTAATTAATATCATTTTTTGCTTTGATATAATTAGTTTAAGGAGAAGTGAAACAATAATAATAATAATTGTACAGATCCATATTATTTATTTAAATTATGTTTATGTAATTATATAAGAAATGATTATGTTACACCATAGTTCAAAGGCAAAAAATAGTGCAGACCACGCAGTTAATAAAGTTGCAAAACTCTATCAGGGTAATAGGAAAAATTTGCACATCAAAGATTCTTCTCAATTCTCAAGAGCTGCTAGACGAAGGACGAACAGCATCCCTTCACAAGAGCAGACCATCGGGCGAAAGAGATAACGCCAGAGCTCTTTTTCTGCGATAAGCAACGCGCGGGGTAATACCGTCCCAGTGTGCGGAAAAATCGTCACAGACGCGCAATAAAGCCGCGTACACACGACGCCTCGCGGGGTGGATCTCAACTACGAATTTTGCATAGCGCCTCCCGGCCGCCCCCGGCAAACGTATTACCATTAAGGTAAACACGCTTCGGCAAGTGGCGGAGTAATTTTTCCCTCCGCGTCTCCTTTTTGCGCGCGCGCGCGCGTGGACGAGGAAATTGCATAACCTTGACAGCCGGCGATTTGCATAATAAGGAAAAAGAGGTCGTCGCCGCGAAAACGCGGAAGCGCAACGCAATCCGGAGATACGGTGCACAAGGAGAGGAGGTCATGTGTGTACTAGACTTGGACCGCTGTAGCTGCGCGCCTTTTCACTGGCTCTCCCGTGGCCTTCTGCACTGCTTTAGCGTCCCATCAGCTCTTACCCGAGTACGAGCCGCTTCTCGTGTACGGGATTTAATAATTATCAAGGCATGGTGTAGCTTCCTCGTCGCCTCTACTCTTTTCCCCTCTGATTTTTTGGAGATTGTCGGCCAGAATGGAATTCTGTTGAAAATGCATGAACTGCTGCTGCTGGTGCTGCTGCTGCTGCTGCTGTTGATGCAGGTGCAAGCTTGAGTGAGTTTGTCTAGTCAGAAATAAATGATGATTCCGGGATAAATTGTGAATAAAGTATTCAATTTCCTCCGGGATTGCACTTTTTTCTTCATACATTTAAAATTTTATAATTCGCATTACCGAGTTTAGAGGAACTAGACAAGGAACAAAAGAAAAGAAATGCAGTATTAACGAGATGGTTATTCGTACCAAGTTTCAAAGCAGTAAAAAAATTAACTAAGTTTCTTATAGAGTCAGTCGTAAAAAGTAGTTTTTACGCGTCTGTGTTAAATTTTCTGTATTAGTTACTTTCGAACGGATATTGGCTTTGTTCGAAATTTCCAAGACTAACTACATTTTTAACAATAACTTATTACTCGTATTTGATAAAAGAGAGGCATTTTTCTTTAAATCTCGTCATTGTTTATAAATTTAAGAAGAGCTATTATAAAAAGAAACCAAAATAAAAAAAATATAATAAGCTAGGAATCTTAAAGAAAGCTGTAGCGAGAAAATGAGAATCAAAATGCTCTATCCGTAGTACAAATCTCATAATCCTTGGAAAATGAAAAAGTAAAAGATGACCATGATAAAAATTTTACTTTCATAAGCATATTTATAACTGGAATTCATCGGATTTAAAAACTACTTTGAGCAAAATAAGACAATTCTGTTATTTCATTGTTGTTGATAGATTCAGTGTGACTACATAACTACTTTTCATGACTGTATGAATAATTAATGGCAATTCATAATTTTTGTGTATTTTAGGCCACACTGTAATTCAAATCTATTTATTTGATCGTCATTTATCGATATTAAATCAGGTTATAACCATAAATAATTAAAAAAATTCTGGTACAAATTATTTAGCGCCGAACAACAATTAATTTATTGTTTCCAGAAAATCAAGTTTTCTACACTTAATAATGTCTTTTAAATTTGATTAAAATCTCATTATATCGCACAAACATGAATGTTAATTGTAACACCAGGTAGTCAGAGTTCCAAGCTTGTAAGTTCTCTGGTGTATAAAAAATTAATTTTTTATTGTTAGAGCCTGCAAAAGTTCTAAATATATACATAATTATATGAGTTAATTCTTAAAGTCTATTTCAAATGAGGATAATGCAGTGTATTAATAAAATTTTCAAATATTCATTTTCCAATAAAGTGAATTTTTAATGATTGGTCACATTGGTGATTGAATTTCGAGGTACAACAGTTGAAATAAAGATATTCGAGAAATTAATGCGTTTATTTATCAATCGGTCAATTGTTACGTACAAATTAAAAATTATTGATTTTTCGAAAAATTATATTAAATCTCTATATTGTATATATCATGATCATTATACAAGATTAGACTTTTTTTCCCTTTCAGAATATAATGCTCATCCTCGGTATTGAAAAATGCCATTCTTGCCTCAATCGGTTATTGTTAAACCTGCTCAACTACAAAATGTGAAAATCGATCGAATTATTAATATCAACGATAATGCCAAATGAAAAAGAAGTGTAAAACATCTTCTTTACAGTCCGCAGCCTCGGATCGCAATAACGGCAACAGAGCAACAGCTCTCATTGACAAGAAAAAAAAAAGAATGAAATCAAAGAGGCTATTGAATGGAATCGACGCGCAGCGCGCGACTACCCTTAATCCCTTTAAAGCTAAATGCGATTCTTCCTCTCTGTTTATCCGTGAAGCGGTAAAAGGCTATATAGGGTTAAAAGTGTGTGCGAATGGAAAAGAGAGAAAGCGCGAGCGAGCAGCGCGGGCGGCGTAAATCAATTTTCCTCTTTCTCCTTGTTGCGGGCCTGCGCTATGTTGCCAGTATGCCCGCGCCGATCTTTATTAATGCCGAACTCTCGTCGATGCACTTTGTGCTCGGCAGTCGGGAATTTCTCAAAACCGCGGCTCAAAATGCCCGGTACTCCCGTTCTAATATGAATCATAAAATGAGATGCCGCTCCGAGGCTCAAACTTTTCTGCGACAAAGGCGCACTTTGAAGCGAATGGTAATAGAGACAGAGAAAGGAGACAGAAGTAATACAATAAAGAGCCTGGAAAGAAAATTTGTATAGAGATAAATCTTAATTTGCGTTCGTTTGCGTCTTCTCATATCCTGCAGACAAGTTAGAGAAGTGAAGAGAAATTACTAATACTCTTACGGCAACAGGTCCCTTTTAGTCTTTAATGAATGTCATACAATTTTTCAAACATTTTTGTATTATTGCGTTGTCCCCAAATGCAATTTGCACTTTTTAATCAGTAATAGAGTAAAGCAGTTTATAAATAAGAACGTTTCGCTTTGACTTACAGAAAAAACAATAATTTCTCGTAGTGAAAATTTAATAAAACGAAATTGAGATCCAGTAATAATATAAAATAGGTCGGTCGCTACATCTTCTTTATACCTTTATCAGGGGTAGAGAAAAAATAGTCTGCGCAGACGTGAAAAGATTATTAAATCACAGTATTATTATACCGTCAATTAACATGTACAATATTAAGTCGATACTAATAATTTAATTTATAAGTGTTCGATAATCTATTAACAAATAAAATTACAAAGATTAAAAAATGAGATTGAGGCCCCGTAATGATATAAAACAGGTTGGTTAAAACGTCTTTTTTATAACTTTATCACGAGTGGAGAAAAATAATCAGTGCAGACGTAAAAACATTATAAAATCACAGCACTATTCTACCACCAATCAATTTACAATTAAGTTGATTAATTTACTCTGTAAAATTACGAATAAAATTTATAATTGTTCCGAATAATATTTGAACAAATACAGGCCAGACGATTTTATTCCGCTAAATTATATTCTATATACTATAATGTATAAAAAATTCATAAAATGTCTCTCAAACGCTGTTGCTGCTCTATTTCAGCTGTTAATTAATCAATTGTTTTCTATTGTATATATAAATCTAAAAATAAGTAAAACAGTGTGTGTTCGAGGCCGATAAAGTTGAAAAGATCCGAATTTGATGTTTACAACATTTGAGAACATATATTGGGAAACATATATTAAAGATTAATATGCATGTAGAGCAGTGCACGATTAAAATTATAGACCGGTGCCCAAATGCATTACTTAATTGATAATAAGGCTCGGCGCTTACGATTACCAATCTGCTTATCGAGTTAAAATGTTGATTAACCCAGTTCGACTCCTAAATCGCGAAGCACTTTTCAACCGGTGAATTAATACTTACATTTTATTTCCGGCTATCACTCGGGTCTCCGCAGCAAGCGGCAAACCCCACAGGAAACGCGATCCTCCAGCGAGGGGTAAATAAAATCCGGGCTTTCGCCAGGAAGAATATCTCCCGCGCGCGATAAAATAGCCCACTCACACGTCCGCTCCCATTTAATCAAAGGAGAAAAAAAAGCGGGCGGGCGCGCACGCGCGCCCCGAATGCGGGTCAACCGGCGGGTCAAGCCATCTTGGCGATTCTCGTATTAAAAAAAAAAAGGGAAAAAAGGAAGAGGCGCGGGGATACGGGGGGACTCGGCAAGCGGGAAACTCGGCCCCGGGAAAAGCTGTTGGCCAAGCCAATTAACGGAGCGCATTGTTTTTATGAAATTTCAGCGCGCGTCGCGCCGAATGGGAAATCCTGCAGCCTGCAGCCGAGCGGGCCCGCCCCCTCGAATCACGTAGCCGTCATAAAAAAAAAAAGAAGGCAGCCTGATAAACAGCGGCTCTCTTTTCAGGGACGCGGGCCACATACTAATCCGCGGCCGGGCTAATACCGGCAGATTAGTGCGGGCCCGCGCGCTTGAGTGCCCCCGCGAGGTCTTTATTTATCGGGCGGCGCATCGCCGGACGACGGCGGCGGCTTATCTCCCGGCCGCCGGCGGACAAAGGAACCCGCCGCGACGACTCGCGCCGAATGAAAAGTGCGCCGGCGCTTTTTCCGCCTCGCGGCCGAGAGACCCAGGGGGGGGGGTGATATTTCACTCGGGGGACGCCGGGGAGCCGGTCCGCATCGGGGCTCTCCTCCGCGGGCGACGCGCGGCGGCCCCCGATAAATTCAAGATGCGAGGCGCCCCCGGCTGAATGATAAGATAATCAGGGAGCCCCGGCGGCCTGATCAGCGCCGGCAACCAGGTGCCGGAAGCCCCCTGCGTCCATCCCTGTGTATCTTGTAGGGGGGTGGGGCTCTCTTTTTTTTTTTTAATTTACTGCGCGGCGAGGGAATGTGTCGCGGGGCACTGGGCCGCGGAGCGAGCAGTGGAGGAGCACTTGACTTCTCGATGAGGTGGAAATTTTGATATGGCGCTTCCTTAACTTTTTCCATTACTCGCTTTGCAGCAGACTACTCTTGGATTTATTAGAACTCATTTCGCGTTAATTTTATACCGAGACGCAATGTGACAAAGATAAACTCCAAGCACTTGTCATTCTGCGGAATTGGACCCATTCTCCTCCACGCAAACAGTTTGATCTAAACTTCTGATTAGTATATATGAACTTTAATTCCATTTTTTTATTCTCTGGCACAAAATCTCCTAGGTTTTACGTTCAATGCGGCAATCACGCGGAGCATTCGAAGCAAATAAAATCAATCCGGTAATGTAATAATGACCGAGGATAACAAAATGAAGAACGGAGCCATGTAACTGTATAATAATACCTGCAGGTCTAGTTTCTTCTTTTTAATTGTTTATTTACAATTAAAAGCGTAAACCTAATCAATTCGAAAATTTTTAAATTCATCGATATAAATAAAAACATAACAATTTCATTATTTAGTTAATAGCAACGAATTCTTTAGAAAGAAGACAAATGTTTCATGAGACAATGGCTCTCTTTATACCCCTGCGTGATATTCATCTAAACGAAGAGTATTTATAACGATACCAAGCGAATGACGGCTTACCAGTAATTGGTTTCGTCGAAACTATTTCCAATTCTAAAACCTGTACGAGCTTAATGATAATGCCAACTTTCTTTCAGTCTTGTTGCAGTATTTCCCAGATGCCTAAGAGCAAATATTACTCCTGAGCTTAACTTGCGAAATCTGTTTACGACCGCGGCATTAAACGCACTAACGATTATTTAATTTGCGCGTTGCGCGAAATAAAATACCGGTATCGATTGAAAACTCGAATACTCTAGTGGGCCGCTGATTATTATATGAATATTTCAGACTTTGATCATATCATATCCAGATCGAAATAGATCGAGGAGCGGCAGCAGCCATTCTGAGCCACTCGCCCATTTCCGGGATACTCGCGGCTTTAAACAGGCTAGTCAAAGCAAAAGCCAGTTTGATTGATAGACTGATTGAAGCGCATTTATTTAATACCCAGGCTATCAGCGAGTGTATCATCGCGTGCTGCCGTAGCGGCAGCAGCCCAAGAGTGCCGAGCGTCACAAATTTCATCATTTTACGTTGCATTACACGCACTGTAAATAAGGCCGCGGCCGTCGGTGTTTCAACATCCTTTTAAACAGGGATTGACGTATTCTACATTTTTCGGCCGGACTTTTAGCAAAATTTTAATTTAAAAGGGCTTTGCGTAAAAAGTTCATCTTATGCACTTCATTACAGCGGGACCTCGCACATCTTGTTAACAAAAATTTGTTGGACATATAACGATATTTTTGAGAGGCTGACGCGCGCTCAAAAGGCGGCATAATTAAAAGTCTGAAAAAAAAAAATGAAATATCCACACGTTGGATGGACGCGTTACGAGCGTTTGTCGGTCGGCGTCGTTAAAGCGAGATTATGTGAAAGCCGAAGCTTCTGCGACGATGACAGGAAGCTGCGAGGCTCCCATTTAACGAAAAAGAAAAGGAGCTGTTAGGTTTATTGCGAAAAATTCTGTTTGAATGGAGAGCGCAGGGAGGAAGGGCCTCGCGGGGGCGGAGAAGCTGCCGCGCACGCGCCCCGCGGCTCAAGACGCGACTCCTCGAAAGGAGGAAAAAAAGCGGGGGAGGCTGCAGCGGGCAGACTGCAGGGGCATTATTTATTTAGCCCATAGAAAATCCTTGGGCCGGGGAGGGGGCCGGGTGAAAAAGGCGCGGACAGTGCACGCGTACGTGTATGATGCGGCCGAGGGAGAGATATGAAAAGGAAGACGGCGGAGAGATAGAGTGGCAAGGCGTGTAAAAGGAGAGTAAAGAGGATGAGGGCGGGATGGAGGCCCTCGGCGGCAGTGCGTTCCGCTCGCGCGCGCGCGCCCCGCCGGGGAGAGGAGGAAGAGGCGGCCCTCGGCTCCTTCCGCGCAGAAATGAGAGAAACGCGCGGAGAGGGCCATAAATACGGGCGGCGGCGATAAAAGGGCGGGGGTGCGTGCGCGCACACACAGGGCGGCAGATGAAAGCGCGCCGGGGCAGATATAAGGGCGCCCGGGCGGAAGGTCGGCCGAGTGCTCCGCGCGGCCCAGCCGAAGGTGAAGGTCAATAGCGTTATCCTAGGCGGCCGCCGCGATAAATCCTCCCCCGCGGCGCCCCCGATATAAAATGGACCGTAATGGTACATAAATCCCCGGGGCGCGGGGAAGACGGAGTCGGGATTACGCCCGGGTCCGTGCAATTAATGCGCCGCGACGGATAGGGCCGCCGCCGGGACCTCAGATACACATCGGGGCGGCCGCTTCGATTTTTAGATCCCCGGCGTCCCCCCCCCTGCGGCTAATGAGCGGATCCCGCCCCCGGGAAAAATCGGCCCGTCATCCGGGATAATTAGCCGATCATCGGCCTCCGGCGGCCGCTTGCTTTTTTTGCGCGAGGCCAGTTTTGTTGGCCGAGGTTTTCCGGGCGGGGGCCGAGGTCGACGCCTCGGTGCGTCCGCGTCAGTGCGTCAGATGTCCGGCCGCGGCCAAACCGGCCTGCGGTCTTCGTCCCGACGACTGTCGCCGCTGACAGGGCCGCGAGTGCCCCAATCTGACGGGGCCCCAGTCAATTGCGTGTGCCTGTATACCTCTGTCATGCGAGCACCCGCGGCCGTATCAACCGCGCTCCTCAAATAAAGTAATATCCGGTTTTCTAGGTGAAAAGTAATGCCGGTACAACGAGTGGTTAATTCGGGCAACCGTAATCCGTACACCGGCTATTATATAAATTTCAGTACACCAAGAAGGATAAGTTTAGTAACATTAATATAACGCTTGAATTATAATTGCCCACATTTTGAGTACCCCAATCTTTACCAAGTTGCCAAAGACGTCTTCTTATCTATCAAACGAGGAGCAATTATTGGAAAGCGATTTGAACTAGCAGTTAAATCATTTATTACTACTTATTTGTCGCAGTTTGGAAAAAGCGTATTAGGACCAGTCACTGGACAACTATGTATGCCTCGACGTGAAGCGAGTGCACTAAAATGATTTTAGCGAAACTTGGCAATTATCAACGATTTCGATCTATCTAAAAAGCACAAAGATATACTACCAAAAAAAAGTACACGAAGCGCCGAGGCTCCTTGGAGTTTTCGCCGCGAGGTCACGGGGATTAGTGTCAGGTTCCAATGGTCCGGGCAACGGTCCGTGGGCCGCGATGGAAAAAGCAACGGACAGACACTTTGTGCGCGGTCGCGAGGCCGGCCGGGCAGTTGGCCGGCGGCGGAGGTGCCGGCCTCGTCGGGGCCCCGCTCGCCCCGGCAACATATAACGCGCGCGTAAACGCACGCCCGGCTAAGGGGAGCCGGCAATTTTCTGAGGCGCGCCTCCCCCGACGCCCCGCGCGCCACTCCGCTACCTGTCCGCCAGATACGAGAGAGGAGAGGGGGAGCGACGAGTGCACCGCGCGGCGGCCGTCGACCCACATCCGCGGGATAAATTATTAATGGGAGCCGCTCTCCCGGCCGAAAGAAGCGCTCGCCGGGAGGAAGCTAACGGTGCGCCGCGGCCTAGACGCGGCTCGTTACGCGCCGGCGGTAATGCGCGCGATTCGCGGGGCCGCCCCGCGATCAACGCCATAAATCCCCATCGCTTGAGGGGGCCGCTGCGCCAGATTATACGGGGGATAGGAGGCTCCCCGTGCGCGCGGGCAGGTAAAACAGGGAGGGGCAGTATGCCCTCGGTCATCGGGGGGATGCGCCGCGGCGGTCGTCTCGAGTCGTCCGGTCGCGCGACGCTCGAGATCGCTTCCCCTTCCTGCCGGCTCCCCGCGCTAAAACGGCTTATTGCATTCGGTTCTCGGAAGCCGGCCGTTGTGCTGACGTCAGGCCGGCTGCACGCGACCGCGGCTCTCGCCTCTCTCTACCTAAGATAATAGCTCGCACCCTATTCCTCTCGCGCGCCTGGTATAATATTGTCTTAGCCAAGGCGAGGGCCTATACTCGACTTTTGCCCGATTCCCTCAGAAGGCACCTGTACCTATACATACACGTATATATACAGAGCGTTATAATAAAACCTTGTTTATGGGAGCATGTGGCTCGAGGGCCTTGAAAACGCTCCATTTCCTTGATTTAGAAGACCCGGGAGCTCCTCGCCCCGTTCTTTTTGCCACATATTTTTCACGGCAGGAGAGAATAGGGCAAAAGGAGGAGCACAACGGCCCAGGTTGGCCAGCGCCCCGAGAAATTTTTGACCAGCACACGTGATAAAAAAACTAAATGGCTTCTTTTTGCCTAATGACTATAATTATATCCGGCGAGGGCAACATATCGCCAGGACGCCCGGCGCACTGCGCGCGTGTCCTGGTAATTTTATAAATGCGCCCTCCGAGTAATCACTTTAATTCGTATACAATTACATAAACTCACGATTAATCCCCGTGGAAGATATAACGCGGTGAGAAAGTCCCCGATATACACCTACGTATATACACGTGTACGCACCTGCAACAGAAAGAAAGATGTGATTAGTTCGGCGCCCTCCTCGACAAATGCCGAGATGGTAATCGCTCGAAATTACCGTACAATCATTGCAACGGCCGCGATTTTCTCCAATGCCGCAAAAATTCCTTTCCCTACGTCTCGTCCCGCTGCTTCGCCCGAGAGCTCCCCGACGATCGCGGCCCCGGCCGAGCACAAAAGCACCGCCGGCCCATGAATCTTATAAAGCCCCCGGGGGAGATAATGACAACTGTCGCTCTAGGCCGCCGAGAGCCCGGCGTCCAGGAAGCCTCGGTCCAATTTCCTTCCTCCTTTTTTTTTTTTGTGCCGCTCATGCGCCACATATTCGGCGGCTTTTGTTCGAGCGGCCGGGAAAAAAAAAAATTAGGAGCCGCGGACGCGACGGAATGCCGATCGCCATTGTACCCCGGCCCTCGGAAAAAGCCCGAGTGCAGTCCGAGCCGATAAATCAGCGCGGATCCGCGACGCGGCTAATTGCGCGGATTAGAATCGCGGGCTGTTTTCGGAGGCTGTCCGCGGCCAATCCACAGGGGCCCCGCGTGAAAGGAAAGGGCCGGATATATAGGAGCGAGGGTCCGGCTTGGTTTATATATATAGGGCGCGGCTTGTACCTATCCCCTAGGCTCCTCCTCCTCCTCCCGGCAGTCCTGGCCGCCAGCCGGACCATTAAAAAAGTATACTCCCTCCGTCGGGCCGCGGGCTCTTTTCACCCGCGCGCCTCTCTTTCTTCCCGAGGTCCCTTTTTCCCCGGTGCCGCTTTCGAGGCGCTCTCTTCTTCCCAGGGGCCGGGATCGCGGTGGCAGCCGTCACCGGCACCGCTGCCCTCTTGTCATTATTCAAGCACTTGCCATTATTACGTTTATTTTTAGCGCCGGCCACCCCGACTGAATCGCAGCAATTACCCCCGGTTTTTTGTTCCCTCGGCTTTTTAGTCCCGGCTCCTCCTCCGGGAGAGCCGCGCGTGCGTCGCCTCCGTCCTGACCACGTCCAGCCCTTCCTTTTTCTATTTCTTTTTTTTTTCTTTTTATTCTCATTTCACTAATCACCGGCTCGCGATTTATTTAATTACTCGAATCGGGGAGGAGGCTCTTCGCTCAATCGGCCCTCCCGTCTCGTTAATTAATGCGAGTTGTGTAGAGCAGTTGCGCGGGGGGTATGTATATATTTTTAATCGTCATTGAATATCCAGATGAGGCTGGTAATTGGTAAATTTCAAACAAAGCGTCTGCAACTCAATGGCTCTATAGTCGCTTGGCCCAGTTTCACCACTGAGTTGTTTTCAATGGTATGATAAACAATGTCAAGACAATAAGAATAACTCGAATGCACGGGAGGCTCCTCTACGCGTGCGCCCCGTCCCCCCCAATGAATATTATTAAAAAACGAGCGAATCCCGGCTACAAAGGGGCGCGCTAGATGAAACTAATCAGACGCGCAGGAAATCTGGCGGGCGACGTAAGAATAGTTGAAAATAATTACAGCAATTATTCCTCGGCAAGCAGCTTCTATTTAGAGGGGAAACTCCGGGGAGGCCCGGACAGCGACATATTGCTAAGAAGCCCCAGCGAGCGGGTATTATTTTTTAATAAAAATTATCGCGCCCGCGCTGGCGCGAACCCGGGGATTTTTAATAGATCCCCGCGATTAGTACCGGCTTGTCGCGCATTAATATTTACCGCTACGCGCAGCCTCTCCCGATCACCTGTCGTTATATTGCCTCGGTTATATTCTCTCGCCAGCGGCGGCGCGGCAGCCTCTTCCAAATGGAATTTTCAAATTAGATTTCAATGCATTTCGATTATCGTAACAGCCAGAGAGTGTAAGTTGCGAGATATATATAGTCTCTCTATTGCCAGCAAATGAATCTAAATATGCAAACGAATAAAAATCGAATGGCTCCCAATGTTATAATGAGCTTGTAGACGCCGACCAAATAGGCCCAAAGTGTATTTTGGCACTTGCCCAACGCCTTCTCCAACTGGCGCCGATTCTCCAGGGGCGGATTAGAATTTTTCAATTTTCCCCGCCGGCGATTGTTATTAATTGGGTGGAAGGCGCGGCCGGCGGCCCCGAAGCCGAGGGAACTACTCTCCGGCGGGCCCGCGAGGGCACGCAACGTGCTAAATTCCCAAGATTACTTATATTCCCCGGGAGCCACGCCCCGTTTGGCAAAGTCACGCGCCGGGAGCAGCGGACCGCGCGCGCGACGCCGCCGCCGCCGGTATTTCGCAAAATCGATAGCGCCCGAGCGCCTCGGCCGGGCCCGTTAATAAAACCCGGGAGATAAATTAGGAAATCGGCGCGGCCCCGCACGGAGGCGTCGAACCCCCGGAGGAAAAAGGACCGCGCACATAAGGTCCCGGGGGCGGGGAGTAAAAAAAAAAAAACGCGCGCACAAAGGCCGTGCACTGCCGGGGCCGCCGCGGAACAAAGTCAAACATTATTAAAGCGCGATTCGGCGGCTGTTTGCCCTGCGGGGAGGGGAAGCCGCCTCCCGGGGGGCGAAAAAAAGCCGCCGTCGGCCGATCGAGTATGTGCACGCGTGCCCCGGAGTAACCGGGACGACGCCGCGGGCGCCTCCCCGAGGAGAGAGAGAGAGCCGCACAATGGCCGGCCGGGCCGACATCGCCGGAGTCTCCCCGCGGATGAGGTCGGCCTCGACTCTCGGCGGCGCCCCTCGCCAACTGCTCTCCCCCAAGACCAGCCGATGTACATACATATATATATATATGTGAACCTGACGATGGATTAGCATATATACGAAAAAGGGAGGGGGCGGCCCGGTTCCGCGCAACGACCTCGCCGGTTGTCCCGCCGGCTGCCCGCCGCGTCCTTCGGACGATGATACGGCCGTGTAATCAATTTTTCTTTTTCATTCGGGGCCCCGCTCGCCCCTCGGATAATTGATTAGCCCGATAGGGGATAAATAGTCCCGGCCGAAGGAGCATCCCTTCTATAAATCACGCCGATTCCGGAATTATGTTACGAGCTACTTGCCGCGAGCATTAATCTCCCCCGACTTACACGAAGCTCCTGCGGGGAGGGGGAGAGAAGGATACAACAACAACAACAACAAAAAAAAACGCAAGCCCGGCCTGTCTCTCGGTCGGTATAAGGGGCGATATCGCGCGGGAGGAAGACGAGAGCCCCCGCGGGTGGTTAAAAGGGCCGCGAGGAAAAAAAAAGAGTGGACGTGTAAGCCGGACCCCCGAGCTCCAATGCGCATCCGGCAAAACGCTATGTGCCCCGGGGCGGGGAAAGTTTCCGAGCGGCGGAGGTACCGCGTGCGCGGCTTTAGTAACGATTGCAGCCGCATCAACGTCGCTCTACCAATTTGCCAAAGTGTTTAGGGCCCGCGGCGGCAACTTTCCCGTCCCGAGCCCAACTACTCCGCGCGCAAACTCCGCGGCTCGGGAAAAACCGAATTGTTTTTCGATGCGCCCAAAGAGCCGCATACATATGCAAGCGACCGGGTAAAAAATTCCGTTAACACAAGAGCCCCGGCATTTACAAGTTAATTCGGCAAGCAGCCACCAAAAACGACCTATCCGCTCCGATCTTTTTCTTCCACTCCACGCACTCGTACGATACGTCTTGGGTTTTTTAATCGCGTTTATCCGAATCAAGACTCGAATCAATCGTATTAATCAATGCGTCAAAAAAAATTAGTCAAAATGGAAAGAGTGCAGTGTTCAAATGTTTTTATTTTGTTACAGTCGTGTCTATCAGTTTCTATACAGCTTCCTATTTCTGCCTTGATGCTATTCGATCACTGTATTCAATTTAATGGGTAATGTACATATTTTGATATATATATAGGTTAAACGAAAATGAAGAATTTGTAACAAAATAGTAACGAGTTGATAAACTGTGTGTATGCTCTCGGGCATGCGTGTATTCATATTTATATGCAATTACATAAAGTAAATATTTAATGTGCATTTATTTGCTATAATAATGCAAAAAATCAATAAATACATTTGGGCAGTGATAATAGCAAAACATAAATGAAATTACATGAAAAAACAACGCCATTAAATTAATACAAAATACCGTAAGCTAAAAGACAAGTAAAAAAGTGAATAATACCTAAAAAATAACATTTTAATTAACTATATATTTAAATGATGTCAAATATAATCGATTAAATAAATATTTTATAATCGTTAACATCGGGTCACTTGCGATGACGTCACTGACTGATCATTGAGCTATAGCGCATTTTGATTTCCGCGTGAAAGAAGCTTGTGCACAATAATTGCCAGCACGCGTTTCCTTATTCAAAGGAGGCGGTATTACTTGTAATTGATACTATCTCCATTTACATCAGCATTTTCACTATATCTGCATACGTATACCGAACGGGCTCTTTACCAAGATCATAACAAATCAATACACTGGCACTTTGGCTAAGCGGTCTCGTGAAAAAGTACATGGCGAGGCCGTTTACGGTTGACTGGTTGATTTTCCACGCGGGCGTTCAATGTCTGCGACTCGTCTTTCCGGGCGACTCCCTTTTTCCTTTACCTTTCCCCCGCGCTCAGGTACGTCCCCGCGGCTGAAAGAGAAATCGGAAGACACGCGAGGACGCCCCCCCCGAGCCCGCGCCGTTTGCATGAAAAGCCACCGGAAGCGCTCGCGCGGGGTCTACCTGCGTGCGAAAAGCCAACGGAAGACACCGTGAAAAGAGGGGCCGGCCCCTACTGCCCGCCCTCCTCGCCCTTGTAGTCATGGGCCGAAAACGGTACAGCTAGCCAACCGCGGATCATGAGGCCTCACGGGTCCGATTTCCTCCAGGGAGGAAGCATCGCTGAATTCATGCTGCGCGCCATTTTTCCTTTCCTTTCCCTCGGGTCGTTAAAACCGCCGGGCGTTTACAATATTTCTCGGGAGGCGCGTGCGGCCGCCCTGTCCTCGGCATATACATACATACACACTCCTCTAGATTCGCGCTTCCGCGAAGCCGATTGTACCCGCTGCGGCAGTTGCATCGCGGGCGTCCTCCCGGGGGATGCACGCGTACATATATATACATCCCACGCGCGGCCTGGCCGGGAGGAGTGCAGCGGCCCGGTGACACGGCCACCTGAGGCGGCCCGGAAAAAGGCGGGGGCGTCCGATCGGCCGGGGGGGGGGGGGCCGCTTTAATGCCCGGAATTTATAGTCCCGTAGATCTCCCCGGGTAAATAAAGCGCATCGCGCGGGCGCAATCCGGGCGCGAGCCGCGGGCATTCGTCTTCATGAGCAAACAGCCTCCGAAAATTAAGACGAATATACACCCGAGTCTGCTGCACTACTCGGCCGCGTCATTCAAAAATCGCGGGTGAGCGAGACGACAAAAAAGAAAAAAAAGAAGGGAAAATACGCGGGCCGGGCCCGTATACGCGTATATATACACATCGGCCGGCGGCGGCCTCGTCACATATATACATATATTCCTCTATAAATAATCGTTACAAGCGCCGGCGGCTTGTTTTACAGGGCGCGTATAAATTCGGCCGCGGCCACTCAAGTTTTTCATCCTCGTTTGCCGCGCGTTTTTTTTATACGACCCCGGGCGCCGTCTTGCAAATGGAGAGGAATGGCCGGCGTCGAGCGCCCACCCCCCGGTTAACCCCCATACCTTATTTACGGCGCCCGGGGACAAAAGCGCGGCCCCCGGATCGCCGGATTTTCCGGGCCGATCCCCGGCTATAATCGCGCGGCCTCGTTAATATTACACACTAGGCGCCTCGGCTGTTATTTGCCCGGGAAAGCGACGTATTTGCACTGGGGGGGTAGGGGGCCGCGGCCGCATCGCTCCCGGGCCGGCGCAGCGTCTCCGGGCGGAGACGGGTAAATATGATTATACGCGACGACCTCGCCGAGATATCGCGTGCCCCTCCCCTCCTTTTTTTTTTTGCTCCTCCCTCCCCCCCCACGTCCCCGGGAGCAGCGCCGGGAGGGCGGCGAGTGTACACCGGCCGCGTAATGCGCCCAGCTCCATAATTGACGTGTGTTTGCTTTGGATTGTGTTTGTCCCCCCCCAATTTTTGCACGGCTACGTCCATTGGTACTGCAACTGCCAAATTTTCTCGCTTGTTTGTTTGCCCGTTCCGCTGGGTGGACGCGCGCGTACGCTGGAATTATGATAGTCGCCCAGGCACTTTGAGTGCCACCCCCGCCAAGTGTTACGTTTTAACGGAGACGAGGCCGCGAGGGGGGAGTGTGCATTTTTTTTTTTTCCAGAAAGGGCCTCCGGGGCCTCGGTGCGTCGGCCGCTCGCCGGGACAGTATTAATCGCGCGGCGCGACCAATTACCGGGGTGGCTCCCCGCTTTGATGCTTCATCAATATATATAAAAAGAAAAAAGTTCGCCCTTCCCGTTTAATTGCCGCGGCGGACGACGGCTGGAGGGGGGCAATAAAACGCTGATTTTAATTGCGCTACCAACGGGGGGATAATTAAACTTATGTAAGGCGCGCATGGGTGTGCGCACTCGCGGGGCCCGAGCCGCCAACGCAGTTATTATTCAACTTTCTTTCACGGATACTATAGTTCACGCTGTATATCTTGCTGAAACTGCAAAATAAACTGTGTAATCGTGTATGCGCTCTCTTATAAATCCCAACAACTGTAATGTAGGCATTTACATCGTGTTCCAACGGTAACATATTATTAAGATAAACGCGCGCATAAAAAAGAAACGTTTGCTCCAGGTTGGTATTAAGAAATTTATGCGACGATTTCCAATTTGAAAAATTAAGCATCCGAGACTTATCAGTTACTTTATACGATCGCGAGAGAAAGAATAATTTTGCGGACAAGTTATGCAATTATACGCGTGTAGGGCCGTAAGCCTCGAGACGGACAAATTAAATATCAAAATAGTCGGGCAGTCTTTTTAAAAAAGCGCGACTTTTTCAGGGAAGAGAGGAAAAGTGAGAAACGGGGAAAGAAAACGTTAAAGCCCGCGCTAATTAGTTTTATGAAACAGTAAGTTTCCAAAGAGTAAAATACCCTGGGCGCAGGCTTGGCCAGACTATCTCTGAGCCCGATTCAGTGTAAATATCTCATTTAGCATAATGTCTCGTTTAACTATAGTCTGCACTGATACAACCCGCTCAAGTAGTTTTACTATTAATTTTGTCTACTTTGACAAAGTTAATAGTCAGGCACTCCAAAGTTCTGCATAGTCAGAATGAGAAAGTGGATAATAATTCTTAGTTACACGTATAAAAGAAAAGGAATACATTAATTTACTTTGCAATCAAGTTGGAAATCTCGCAGTCATAAATGAAGCTTTCGATATGGCGGTTGAATCATTGAAAAACCAAAGTGCTCGGACGAGCGAGCCTCGATTTTTTGCGAGCGAGTGCCCGCGAAACCCCCGGCCCATTACTCATTCGCGGGCAACGATCACGCGCGAGATACACCCACACACGCGTATCTAAGTAATGTTTATTCGAAAAGTGCCGGGGAGCCCCTTTGAATATCTTTATCAATGGCCCCCGTGGCCGCATCGCGAACGCGCGCGCGCGCGCACATTTCTATATAGACCAAATTGAATTTTCGCTACCTGCGAGGAACTTTGGAGCGAGAACCCCCGGAGAACTTGCGAGGGGTCGCATGCTACGTATAGGTATATAGATACCGGGCGGGCGCTCGCTCCGGGGTCGATTCGCGCGATACATATACACGGGGGCGCAACGTCGTCACAGAGAATTTCGACACTTTTGCACCTCGCAGTCCGTCTTCATCGTCTCTTGGCGAACAAGGCAAGGGGGCGCGCCGCGGCGCCCGGCCCGAGAATCGAGTTTACGGACAAGTGTGGACGCCTGCAATGTGTAGAGGGAAAACCAATACGACCGCGCGCCCCTCTAATCCTTTGAAGCCGGCGAGGCGGCCGCCGCGAGCTCCCTCATAACTCGATAAACAATAATTCACTAATCCAATCCATACGCGCGGCCCCCCACCCCCACCCGCGCCTATACCTCTACGCGGCGCGCGCGTGTACGTGTGCCTCCGCCGGGGCCCGTGATTGCGCGTGCACAAAGTCTCTTGCCCCTGCGAAACGGCAATCTCGCGAAAAAGGCGCGCGGGCGTGGGGCGGCCGGCCTCAAAAGGTGTCGCGCGCCCCGGCGGAAGAGAAGAGGCAGATAAGAGGTTAGGCGAACAAAGGAAATTATCGCGTCTTCGTCAAGTGCCTTAATTGCATCCGCCTGCTACATTAGCCGCGAGGCTCCTCGGGCGCGAGCGCCGGCGCGCACGCACGTCGCGCGCACGTCGGCTCGGGATATGCCGCCGCCCCACCCCGCAAGCAAAACTCTTAATTACAGTGACTTTCCCGAGGCCGGGTAGGGGCGCGGTGGAGCGGGCGGCGCCGAGGCGGAAAACCGGGCCGCCGTTAGCGCCTCGGGAAATTAAGCAGTTTTCCCTTTATCGGCCCGAGGCCCGGCTCTCTGGGATTCCCCTTTTCTCTCGGCTTTTCGCTCGCGTTTTCCCCCGCTGGCCGCTCGGCCTGTTTGCCGCGGATATATATATATGTACGTGTGTACGTGTACCGCCAGCGCCTACTGTCCCCGGGTGTGCGGCGGTGCGCGCGGGCATAATCGAGTCTCTATTAGATCAAGAATCCGGCGACTCGCTGGGAATACAGAGAAGAAGACGGGGCTGCTTCGATTCCTCCCGCTTTTTACGCGGCCTTTCAGCCCCGCGACCGCATTTTACGAGGGCGCGATGGAGGCATTTTCAGAATTATTATATTGCATCATAGATTTCAAATTGGAAAGTTCACGGTATATAACTACTTCCTCGACAGGGTAAAACGATATTTCAAATACGCATTGTTGCTGTAGCATTATATCGTACTGTAAGAGTAACCGCATAATAGAATAATCTGGGAATGGAAATGTGCACAATGTTCGGGTCAGCGCCCTCGGTCAACACTTGCTACACACTAAATGGTGATAATAAGCAAACGCCAGAGTTGCCTACCTAGTTGAGGCATACTCGAACTATTCCGAATATTATAATAAATATACTTACATAATAATATGTTCATTTATTATTTTTGAACATGTATTCTATCATTTTACCTGTCTGTTTCAGATTTAACTTTAAACATTAAATTTAGACAGAATGATACAATTTACCGCTATCGCGCATATTATATTGTTCATCTTAAAAAGATGATAAAATATTGTTAAGTCGTGTTAGAAGATACTGCAGTTACTACGGCACAAAAGATTACTATCCAGTTAGAATATGTGACTGTAGACACTTAGCAACTGTACTATATATTCTGATGAAGAGATCTCGTTGGTGGTCAAGTGGATTCTACATTTGAATGTAACAGGTTTTAGTTGGCGATAATGATCAGATATTGAATAACGTACAAGAGCTCATCAGGAATCTTAAAGGAGACACACCATCATATCTGACGTTAGAGCTCCAAAAAGCCGCTCCGCGTCAAACTTTTCTGAAGCGTCATTCCGATTTAACATTAATAATGCAACTCATTTTGTTCCACTATGACTGCATCTTATATTAACGATCATTTTAATTAAATTCGTACATGACTTACAATAATAGATTTGTACGTGTTAAATCTTTTTTAAGCTAACATTCTCAGAATTAAATTTTTAAAATGTCCGATTATTAACAAATTATGTCTACGCGTATTTTTTAACAACAAAATTTATAAAAGTATGCATACTAACCAATAGTATTCAATCAGCTGTTGCATCTATAGTGGCTGCTTTTATCTACAAGACTGTCGAGTCAAAGTCGAAGATTTAAATTAAGAAGAAACTGTGCCGGTGGAATTTTTTTTTATTTTTCGAGCGGTAGTCTCCAATAAATACACGGAAGAAGTGAATTTAATCAGAAAATCAGATTGTTTTCTCTTTTCTGCTGTTTAAGCAGACAAGATCGATATTAAAATTTTTGTAACTTATTTCCATATTAGATTTAATATGATAATGTTTCCTTTCACTGGGTACATATTAACAGTTATCTTCTTTCGCCCACTCTAGAAACTTAGTCAATTCATGAAGTGGAACAACATGGGCGTGAACGTTACAAGCACAGCTGTCTCTACAAGCAATAAAGATATCATCTGATTTTCATTAAATTCTCATAATAACGCGTGTTAAAAATGTTGGCCGATTACTCATTCGACCGACATCTACACGAACAATATACGAGGGACTTTTCGCGCGCCGCTCCCATCCGAGAAAAATTGCCAAAGTCCAATACCTCGGCCGGTAGAGCAATCATCATAATTGAGAAAGGAGGCGAAAATCGGAAAACCGCGAACTCGAGCCCCGGCGTCTCGTGTGGCCTCGCGCTCTCCGAAAGTATTGCCAGGCCGGCTCTCCGGGCACCGAGGCGCAAATGTCACCGCAGACAATCACCCCCTCATGCGCGGGTAAAAAGTACCACTAGACCAACAGTCGCCTTAGCTCTTACAACGCGAACAATCGAGCCACGCTCCAGTTTACTCTGCCCCCTCGGGCCCTCTCCCTCCACCCCCGCGCGACAACAGTATATCCCCCCCCTCTTTATATCTTTTTTTTTTTTAGAAATCCCGTGACATGTAACAATTGGCCCGTGGAGGAAAGAGAAGCCGAGTTAATACGGTAGACCCGCGACCGTTACGCAAGCAGCCCCCGCACGCGTGTGTGTACATATATTCTAATTTGTTTAAATAGGTCGTTATCGATTGGGCGCCCCCCGCGAGTCGGGACGGTCTCCAAGGAGGATGTTGAGGGTGAAACTTTGCCCCGCCCGGGCGGACCTCAAATTCGCAACTCGAGATAGACAAGGGGTGCGAAGCTCTGTTAACTTCAATTTGGAAACTTTGCACGCCGCGGCGACGAGAGTGGGAAAAAACGCGGGAGCGCGTGTCGGTGCCAGGCGGTCGGTTTGGTTCTCGCCCCGCGGAGAAAACTCGATAAAAGTCGAGAGGACGAGAGCCGATGCCCAGCGGCCGGCCAAATTAAATTAAAACGATGCGCGAACGTCAGCGGGACGGAATCGAAAGGGCGCCATTGTCACGCATCAGTGGGCGTGTGCGGGGGGCGTTTTTAGCTCCGGTTTATTTGTATTCGCAGGGCGGCAGCGGCTCAATGTATACCGTGCGCGAATCACGGGATTATGCTAACTACTTGGCCAACGCCTTGTGTGTCCCTTTCATTTAATTGAAAAGAATTGTAAAAGTGATCGCTTCTAAATGGCACCGGTTATTAAGGATTTAACCAGTGCCCGGGGATTGTGTTAGCTTCTCTATATTAATTTACAAATGTAATCTGAGCTAAAAAGATAAGTATCAAAAGGCACGTTTGACAAACTAGTATAAATTAAAAGGAATATCTAAAGAAAACGAATATACACTGGCTAATAATGTAATACCTCCTCTTTCTCGTTTATTCAAATATTAACTTGCCAAGTATAATTTTATACAATTTTATGAAATTCGATTACACAAGAAACGGTATCTTAAATGATATTCAACCATACATTTAAAATCAGCAATATCACAAACAATCAAAAACGTAATTTCATCGCAATTTATTACATTTTTTCTTCTGTAATCATTGTATATTGAATACGAGAGATATTTGACTTTCTATCAAAAGTCTTTCTTATTACCGGTATCATATTGACCAAACTCTATGAAATCTCTTGCGTTACCATTTTTTTTTTGCTTTTACATTATTAGTTCGAAAAAACGCTTTTGTTCGAAAATAAAAATTTGTTAATTTTCACTTTGGTACGAGTACTATAATTAGTAAAGCAATAAAAAATAAACGCATAAAAGTGTTACAGCCAATAGATAATTTGTCAAGCTATTATACACTGTTTAAAATCAAGCTACGCTAGTGACAATGTATGCGTCAATACGTATGAAAAAATTCCAAAAATACAGGTAAAAACAAAATTTGAAATGGAAAGTTTTTTTTCAAGCGTAAATAAAAGAAGTGTATAATTGACTCGACGCGTTACTTGTATTCGAATCGAGTGGCGCAACAATAATGATCGATGCCTTTGTCCGAAATTCGCGCTTGATTTGATTCGCACTCGCTGCACCTCCGCTCCCCAGGTTACGTGCGGGAATCCAAATTGCTCTGCCTACCATTAGAGCCCTCGTGCTCCCGAAATTTCCCGAAGGGTTACAAATGTCGTCTTCATATTCAACCAGCAAGCATCGCGAGACCTATATGACGTTTCAGGCAAACCCTGTCTCTACTTGAGCGGACGGCTAGCGCCGCGAATCCCCTGTGGACTCGCACAGGTGTGGCCTGACTTCAAACGCGCCTCTTTATACTTTATATACGTACAACGCAAACCTTTGGCTTCCCTCGCTCCCTGGAGTTTGTGAATAGCGAGCGGAACCTTTTTTCGCTTTCTCGCCGTATAACCCGTAATTCTTTAAATATAAACGTAAAGCGTTATCCTACGTGCTTTGAAAACGTGCTTTAGATTAAATACAAATAAATGTCTATAAGCTTTTTATCAAATTAAACTAAAAATTCAGCAAATTCGTAACACACATTATAATAATAAGCGATGCAATGTATTTCATATCATTATTACATTATAACTCTCAAAGAACAGAACTTTACAAAAATACGAACAATATGTATTTATTTTATATATTGTCAATGAATTAACTACATAATTACGCACAAATGAAAAGTTAAAATGTGAAATAAATAAATAATACTTTGGATTGAATTTTATACACTACAACTTAACTATTAATGTTTAAATATTTCTTATTTTTGAGGCCTACATGGTTAATTTGCTACAGTAGCGCACTTGTATATTGAGGTGGTACCTAGTTCAATTCCCAGTTACCACCGATTGATACAAATACTAATAAATTTTTTCAAATATTTTGTTGACCATGCATCGTCGTTGATTGGCACCGAAAATGGAGCATAAAAAAACAACGTTAAATAAAAAAAATTTTAATTGCACGTTCCATGAATTAAAATCAAGATTTGGTTCGGAATTCAATTAACTATTAAAATTTGATTTTGTTCTATTAGTACGGCCATTTCGATTAGAAAGAGTCTACGAGTCACTCCAGTGGAATTAAAGAGAAATAACAGAGGAACCTCGCATACTTTAGGAATATCGAGTTAGCTCTCCATAACTAAACAGATTTAGAGTGTAACGTCGAATACGCACACGAGCGAGGCAGATAATTTTAATCATTTTAATCAAGAGCTGGGCGAGTGGCACTGCGAGCGTCACATAGCAGACACCGAGAGGTAGGCAATCGCGTAAATGTCTCGCTTGCACCGATCATTGATCTTTTAATATCCTGCATAATTTCCTGCGGGGGCCGCTCGCAGTCATCGAAGCGCCTACCCTTTGCGCGTCTAGAAATGACTAAACGACGAGGCAAATGCAGAAACAGAGGTGGAGGATAATGAAAAGCGTCCCGGGTACTAAACCTTTCATGTGCGGGCCCTCTAACTCGATTGCGCGCCGCACGGCGCCCGCCAAATTATTAATCCAGCGCCCGCGAGGAAAGTAGACTCGTGCTCTGAGATTTTCGTCTTGGCCGGAAACGTCGCCGCTGTCAAGTGGCAAGAGCCTCGGAGTCTTTTAAGGACGAGCCCCGCCGTCTGAATTAATCGCCCGACGGCGATCAATAATAGGGCAGCATAAGCCCGGGAGGAGAAGTAAGAGAGGGACAGAGCGAGGGGGAGGCAAGAGAGAGGGACAGAGGGAACGTCTAATGGCAAACGTGTCAAATTGACTCGGCAGTTGGATGATCCACGGCAAATTACTGTCGGACTGTATTTTTCTCCCGTCAATTTTGAAATACGGGCGCGGGTCTTATATACTTGCGGATAAATCAGGTGCGGTGTTAAAAAGCTAAAGCTTTTGATCATTGCCCGTGTAAGTTACCTTTCAAATTAAACTTTTAATAAATCGGTTGATATTTCGCTGAACACGAGCTTATATGAAAACATGGGACTTTAATTTTATGTCCTTGAAAAGTAACATTTAATTTTGGCAAGAGTTAATGCTTTGTGCATCGTTTAATTAATATTTTATTAATAATGAATCGATAACCATACGTACGATCAATTTTAGACAATACATGCATATATATGCAAATTCTAAAGTAATACAATGAATAATATAATGTCTCATAAAAATAAACCAAAGACTTATATTATTATTTTATGAACTAAACATGTCGCTGTTACAATGTTTTAAATGAAAATTGACAATGTGATAAATATTTTATTACAATTAACGATTATTACAGAATTTGTTGAATGTTATGTTACGTTGTATAAAAATACTATTTTATAATAGCTTTTATAGAGCAACTAATACATTAACCGATACTTAAATTTCAAAGATTTTTAAAGTCCATGGAAGCGTTAACTAACTTAAATAAGAAAAAATATGAATTACAATTTTTCATCAGACTTTTACGTTTTAATAAAGTGAATTATTTTTAAAAATAGTTGCGCAAACGGTAGTTTTTTTGTAATTAGTGTGTTCATTATTGTATATTTTAAATACGAAATTATTGATACAGAGCAGTAAAGCAGTATAGCTTTGGCAGATATTTTGTCCATAATTTTATAATAAATATGGACAACTGTTAAATTAGTTTATGAAAATATTTCTATACAAAACTGATGCATCTTTGAATATGTTCACTTACGTCAAGCTTTTAAATATTTATTATGTAAATATAATCCAGGATCATATTACGGCTGATTCACTACATACCTTTTTTAATATGTAGTAATTTGTGATTTCATTAATTTAATGTTTTACATGTATAAATAACCGCTGTATAAATTTATACATATATACATGTATGATATATATAGCTGTGTTTCTGTAAAATTTATGTTCTGAGATGTATCAAAAGCACACAGGTATGTAATCCAGTATAAGTAATGATGTAATTAGCCGAGTAGACTAGAACAGTAACAGTCCGTAAAGGGTATAATTATTTAAAATTACAAAAATATTCATGCATTTCAAAGATGCACGTAGTAAAACATCAGATGTTCATCCGTTTGCATAAATAATATTATTGTTTTTAATCATGTGAAAAATGTGTACTTCAATGATCTTATTCGATATGGTTTCCATGCCAATGAAGTCATCGAAAGCCATTTAGCCCAAACTATAGTGGACAAGCTGATACGTTCCGATACAGGAAAGTGCGTCACTAAACATAACTTAGTTTCGAATGAGTTTGCATATGGATTATACAGGTATTATTAGTTGTTTGCACTTTACAATTATGCCATTCACAAAATATTTGGCCCAATTCAAAGTCATAACCATTAAAGTTAAAGTCAATCACCATAGAAGTATACAGTCACATAGTTAATAAAAACTTACTCGAGTTTAAATTGATAAAAGGTAGAAAAACGCTTACATTTATTTTAAAATACTGGATTATGCATGAATGCACTTTGCGCTAATGCACTCTAGATATAATTATTGTGCAATGATAGCGGTTTATAACTTTAACAGATTTCATAAACATAGTATACGCGCGCTGATTATAAAATTACTCCGATGGCGATCGGAATCTAGAGAGGTATCCAAATTTGTCCACATAATTGAACGTTTTACGCGAAGAAACATTCAGTTAAACAGTTTCAAAGCTGCAGTAGAAACTTATGATAAAGCGAGGGTCACTAATGCCGCGACAAGTAAATATTCCCCGATCGAGATATTGCTAGCGCGCGCATGATGGACAATCATAAAAAGCGAATCTCGCGCGCTGCAGAGGAACACTTTTATCTTCTGAAAGCTAAGCATTTCGGAAATCACGAAATTCGCTCGAATCAATGATTTGAGGGAATATATCGGTACACACAAATCAACTCTTTCATAACTCGCGATGTATGTTATAGCATCGATTGCCTTAGCTTTGCATGTGCATGCAGAATAATAAAAAAAAAGCACATAATATTATTCAAACGCGCGATAGTATACGAAATGCGTGATGAATCCGCGCATTCGCGAAGCGAGCGCGTGTACTGTATATGGGAAAGAAATTAGCAATCGTTGGGCATGTATATATTCGCAGATTAAAATAAATTCTTCAAAATAGAAGTGTAAAAATATTCATGCTTATCAAATTTGAAAAATTTATCATGGAAATGCGAGGGATAACGGATCTCCACATTTGCAAAATGGTCGCGCGCGCGCGCGCGCGAAAAAAAAAGCCGAGAGTGCTTTTCGGAATTATCGTCGATCCCTCCCACCCCCCCAGCCCGGGATTCTAATGGTCTTAATTTTGAAACATCATATCCCAATATACATAAACTCCTGCCCCCTCGGCGGGGCCAGAGCCGAGGCGTAATTCCTAATAAACCGGTACTCATCGATTGGTCCACTCACCAGTGAACCCCATGAGCGAAAAAGCGAAGTAGATTCGGCAGGACGGCGGGCGCGCGGGGGGTGGGGCCGTTTCAAGTAGACCGTTCAATTTCCAAGCGGCCGGGAATTGGCCCGCGGCTCCGCGCATTAAAAGAAAGGGCCGGCGATTCGACCGCGCACACGGTGAAAAGGATAGGCGGCCGCGCGTCGGAAGGAACGCGCGGGCTGTCGTAAACAAAAAAAAAAAAGCGCACTTGGCCGTTATACTGCCAAAAACAAAATAAAAGAGGCCCGGCAGTTGCGAAAAAAAAAAAGAAATAATAACAGTTCCGGTCGGCGATGCGCCCTTCAACGTGACAATCTTTACCAGCGGCCTAGGGCCCGGCACACGCGCCCCGGGAAAAACCGGGGATTTACGAGGCGGGAGGGCAGGCGCGCGGAAAGCTCAAGCTTTGTCCACCGCGGGGATTAATACGCCGAGGCGCGTATATGCATACGCGCGCCGATCCTATCAGCTGGGGCTCTTTCTAATCCGGGCGGGAAAACACGAGCGGCGGGAGAGCGGGGAGCTTGCGAGCGCGTGTTTACCTGGACAGGTGAGGCCCCTCGGCCGGGGCTCGCTTCTTTTCCGAGGAAGCGCAGCTTGCGAAAGTCGCGACCGGCGGCGGGGCTCTGTTTACAAACAACAGCCTCTAACCGACCCTGGAGATTAGGCGCGGCCGGGAGATAAGGCGGCGGCGGGGGGGGGGGGGACTACGGGCAGATAGCGGCTAGGTGGGAGACTCACCTTGGGAGCGGCGGGCGGCGCTCTGCGGTCCAGGGCGCGCATCTCAGCGGAGGCTGTTGGCTCGCTCAGCCGGAGTCGCGCACGAGCGTCATGTCGTCGACGCGCACTGAGTCGCGGGTCCGTTGGGCGGCGGCGGCGACGGCGAGGAGGAGGCTTCTTCCTGGCTGGAGCGGGCGCGACGAGGCGCTCCCCACGAGGCGAGCGGGACAACTGTCGCGGGCGCGGCGCCGCGGCGCCGCCGCCGCCGCTGCCCGAGCCGTCGTGCGCGCGCGCGTACTATACGTATATATATATATATACGTGCACACGTACGCGCGCGCCTCTCGCTCGCGCGGCCTATCGCCGAGCGAATCTCGGCCGGCGTTCCCGTTCCGAGGCGCTCGCGCTTTCTCGCTCGCGCGGCCGCCGCCCGCGTGCGCGCCGCCCCGTCTACGCTCGCGAGGCCCGCCCGCGAGCCCCTTACTTTTTCTAATTGGGCGGGCCGCCCCCGTCGATGGCCCCCCGCGGGTTCGCGCAATAAACAAGCGCCACTTGGAGGGCAGATCCATCGCCCGTCTTCCCTATATCGTACTCTCCCATCTGCCGACTTCCCCGGCGCGCCGAGTCCACCTGGATGCGCGTGTGCCGCCTACCCTCTTCCGCGCTGCGCCTTTCAGAGAATAAAAATGCAAATGCGCTTTTATTCAAATTTTTCTTCGTTTTACTACTTGAGAGCTGGCTCAAACATGATTTCATTTTCCTTATATAAAGGTAAGGCGCCGGGTCTTTTTCAGTTTATTCGATAGCTCTCTGCGCAATCGCAATCAAACTCGTTTATGTATTTTGAGTTTGCCCTGTTAGTCGCGAGGATCGACTACTGCCGAGAGGGACACACCTCGTCTCTCCCTTTTAAATACTCGTTTAAATATTGACTTTCACGAGGGACACGCCAAGCGGCCCGCGAGCCAAGTAACAATCACGTTTATTAATTCACGATATTCCAACAATGCTCAAGTGTACCGTAACTTTTCTTTATAATTTCATTTCAAAGATTTTAAATTATTTCCCCACCGTTCATTTAAACGTGTCTGCATATGAATGCACAAAGTGCCTGTATCGTGTCGAGCAAGCCTTAAGAAAATACCGATCATTGGCTCAATTCTGATGACAAAGTTTTTCGTTTTTTTTTTTTAATTGTTTTAGTTTCCATGGAACATCTCGATTTGAACTTTTTTCATTCGCATGTACATAAATGATAACAATCGATTGATTTTTCTAGTGCAACTAAACGGTATTTCAGGGAAATCAAGCGAAATAATCTTCGGGACGGAAATGCATTGAATCGCGTTTTAAAATTAATCGCCATGCATTGCCCAACAATTAAACTTTCGATTATACTTACTTCGCTTTAAATAAAATAGTTCTTCCTCAATACTGAAACTGAAACGCGTATAAAAACGAAATCACAATCGCGTGTGCTCGTTGAAATATCCCGAGAAATATCCATATCCTGCGGTTTTCAAAATGTCGATTTTGGTCGAAGTTTACCGCTCGTACAGCTAACGCAAATAGCTTATACATATACATATATATATATACATCGCGAAAATGTTTTCCGCCGACATTGTTTATAAGTTGTTTTTACGCGAGCGCTCGCATTATCCCTCGCTATTAACTTACGAATTGCCGTTGTCCTTTTTTTTTTAAACTTGGCACAAAGCTGCTAAAAAAAGCATTGTACGCGGCGGATCAGAAAACATCGCTGTACGTACAGGCACAAAAGGGGGAAAATGTGGTAAAAAGGGCGCGGACGGGCGGTCGAAAAAAAAAGAAGAAGGGGGAGACGACACGGCCGAGACTCGGCGAGGCGCCTTGGGCGGCCCTCGAGCGTAAAACGGCCCTCCCGCCGAGGTCTCGGGCCGTTCCTCTCCTCTCGCTCCTTTCCGCCGGGCAAGGACTTTCAGGCCCGAGAGATAGAGAGAGAGAGAGCGCCTCGCGGTGCTCGTGCACACACACACACACATAGGCCGCCGGGCGCATCGCGCACGACAGTCTCTCGCGGAATTCGCGGGCGACTCCCTCGGCGGTGTACACAGCGGCCCGCTGCAGCGGCCGATACCCCGGAGAAAGAGCCAAGGACCCGAGGCCGCGGCTACCTACCCGAGACGTGCCCTGCGGGAGCCTCCTTTAAAGCCCGGATTAATCCGCGCGGTGTACATACACACGTGTACACCGGGCCCTCGGATTTTATCCCGGGTGGGCGTGTATATATGGGCGCGGCCGGTGCAAGTGTCCCCGGAATGCACTTTGTCGATTGGGCCGGCCGACCGCCCGTAAATACATTTTGGCCGGCCTGCACCCGGGGTCAATATTACTCCCGGCAATTGACGGAGGGAGATTCGGCCGCCGCCGCAGCCTCCGCTCGCCCGTGGATGGATTTCACTTTCGCCCCGGCTCCTCCGGCTTTCTTGCGTAATTTACTTAGCGAAATTTATAACGCGCCCGAGCCGCGGCTCACGGCCCATTGCGCAATCTTTTGATTTGCGCTTTTGCCCGGGCGCTTTGCAATTCCTAAGCGACCCCCCGCTGATCTCCTTCCCGCCGACCTGAAGAATCATTGATTTCATACTCGACTTGTCCGTCGATTTAAAACATGTACCGCATCGACGGCACTTGATAATTCCTGTCTGTCTATCGGGCTTGTATTGTTTATGGCTTAAAGAACACGAAATATCAGTAAATTTGAACGTAAGGACAGATACTACCTTACTCGAGCAAGTGCAGATAACTCTCGAGGAGACTTATATTTTTCAGATGCTTCGTATTATTTTATTTTAAAACATCCAACGGAGCAGACTAATTTGTCCCGAGCTTATGACAATTTAACCCATACAAGCCAAAATTTTTCGCTCGAAACTGGTGATCGTATTATAATTTGTAATGTATACTCTAGTTTGCACCGAAATGTACACGATTTATTGACTACTTTATCCATGCAATATTTTCCTTTAATATACTTATACAATCAGATAATATAAACATTGTATTTATTAATTATATTGTTAATACCTTGTGCAAATGTATAAATCTGTGGATTATAGTTACATCATTAAACATCGAAACAATGCCTTTCATTTTAATAGTTTGCTCTACATAAAACTGATAATGACTAAGTTATTTACAGTATCGATTACAGATTGTTATTATTGGTGCATGTCTCCCGTAGTCTTGTCACATACTGGAAATACCTATTAAAAAATCAATACTTTGATAGCTTATCGTAACCCAAGTGGCCAAGTTCGCCGTTGTTACACTGCTCTAGAATGCTTACACAGCGGAACTTTATATAGGCAGATAATTACTAAATAATATGACAAGCATTTCAAATTAGCCTTTGCCTGCTACAACGTTGCGCGAATTAATTAATTTAATAAATTGTAGAAATACTTAAATCTAGATTCACATCATAATAGAACGTTTAATATATATTATTATATATTATATATTATATATTATACATTAGAAATACAAAAAAACACATGTGAACAATAAACTTGCTTTTAGCTTTGATCATGTGATATGATAAAATGATTTTAAGAAAAATCGTCTTTTTTATATTTAGTAATTCTAAGAAGTTAGCTCACAATAATAGTTTTAACGAAGCTGCACTTTGTATTAATAAAAAATTAAGTAAAAACTGCAGAAACAGCTTTATGGATAAAGCGACAACTGCTATAGTCGTATGATTTTTATACTACAGAGAGCAGCTCGAGAACCGCTTACACAGAATATAGTCCATCTTATGGAATTCACTTAAAATTATTATTTTACAGTGTTTTTTTATTTTACTACTACTAACAGCGAAGCTTTCTTTCAATATCAAATATATATATTTTATTTTAAACAACCAATGAAATAATCCCTTTAATTACGCACATTTCAACTATAATATTTGTAATTTAGAATATATTGTAGGACAATTATTACAATGATTGAGTTAAACTTCATAAATTTTATCTTTGTTATAATCTTTATAATTTACGCGATATATTATTGTTATATTTTTAACGCATAGTTTATTTCGTACCAAATTGTAAGAAATTGCAATTTGATAATTTGATTTTCCATACCTATTGTTGATTAATTAATTTTCCAAGTATTTGAGAACATGTAATCTATGAGAATGAATAAATAAAATCCTTAGGTACATTTTAAAACGTTATTTATACAGAATTTAAAATAAGTTCAATTTTTATATATGCCAATCATGTAACACTCGTACTTATGTCTTTTACTATGAAAAAAATTTAAACATACTAATATTAATTATAATGATACTAAATTAAAAATTCTATCAGAAATATTTTTATTGTAAATTTAACAATTTTATAAATTATAGTTTTTTTATTGTTTTTTAAATTTCGTTAGTTTATATTTAAATTCTTAGTGCGCATGCCGATGATATCCTTGTACCCCGGCAACCCGCTGTACAGTCAACTGTATGCGTGAAAGCGTGAATAGAAGTGCGATGGTAAAATATGAAAATCTCAATGGCAATTTGTAACTATACACACATTGTGTGTATACATATAGGGTCATCGCTATAGCTTTCACCGAGTTGGCACTGTTGCTGCGTTCGCAGTCGTTCGCACTTCGTAGTATATACAACTAGTTCACAGGTCGCATAATACACATTAACACGTATGTACACATATATAGTCGGCGCAGCGTGTGGATCTATACACAAGTCTAAACAGGTCTATAGTCCACATTGTACAGTTGCTGCGCTTGCCTGCGCTTGCAGTAAGCGTAACCGTGAGTAAATCCAATCGGAACCTACAAAACTTTTACACCACGTCGCCTCAATAACGTGTTCGCCTTTACTTTTAGCAAAAAAACCTGTAAAGTGGTGTAAAACACAAGCAGAACGAGAGGATCGTCGGCCGCTGGTTGTGCACGACAGTGAGTTCCCTCCGTAAGTCACGATATGCGGTGGCTCACGGTTCTCGCCCTAACCTCGACGGCCGTCTTCTTCGAAACCCTTGGCCGCCACGTAGCGCAAGCCGGCAGCAAAGCTAATCTCATCCGGGGAATACCTGTATCCAAGAGTTCGCTTTATTCGCCCGATCAGGATTTCGAATGCTTCGATGGCACTTTTATGATACCTTTTCTCAAAGTGAACGACGATTACTGTGATTGCGCGGATGGCAGCGATGAGCCCGGCACCGCAGCCTGCAGTAACGGGGCCTTCTTTTGTCAAAATTCAGGTTTTGATTCTTTTTCGGTTGTTGGTGATACCTATTTTATTAAGCAGTCTTATCATATCTTCTTTTAATTACTTGTTACAAATCATAGTAATGTTCATTGTTATCCGAATGTTTTTTTTTCTTATGCTTGATAAATGACTTAAATGACAGTAAAGAATTCTGATAATTTTCATTGTAATCAATTTTTTTATGTATAATTAAGCAAAGCAATAAATATTCGTAACAAGTCAATAAAATATACATAGTTTAAGTTATCATTTAGGTGCAACCATAACCTAATATACTGAAGATATTTAATGAAATATGTACCATGTATTTCTTCTTATTGAAAATAATTTTTCATTTTTATTTTGTAAAAATTAAATGATTATATTTTATATTTAGGATACCAAGCCTATTATATTCCATCATCATGGGTTAATGATGGAGTTTGTGATTGTTGTGATGCAAGTGATGAGTACTTATCTAGTGTTGAATGCTTAGATAATTGCCATGAATTAGGACAAGAAGCATATCTTGAGGCTCAGCGGGCAGCTGAATTAACCAAAAAGGGTAACAAAATCAGGTTAGAATATGCTACTCAAGGCAAGCAACTAAAAACTGATAATCAAGCCAAACTAGTAAAACTCAGAACGGATCACGATGAGGCAGAAGCAACAAAAAAAGAAAGAGAAGTTATAAAAACAAAAGCTGAAGAACGTGAATCTGTAGCTTTAGAAAAATATAAACCTCCACCAGAACCAGAGCAACATTCTGATGATGCAAAAGAAGAAGGAAAGGAAGGTCTTGGAGAATATGAGGCTGAAGAATACTTTAGACTATTGGATTCTGATTCAACTGGAACTGTTACGATAGCTGAATTACAAACTAGAGTTACTTTTGATAAAGATCGCAATGGGGAAGTTAGCAGAGAAGAAGCTTTATACTTTTTAAATAACAACGAAGAACTTACAATGCAAGAATTTATTGATTCTGCTTGGCCAAATGTAAAGCCATTCCTCATGCTGGAAAAAGGTTAACTTTTTTGTTTTAAATTTATCTCTTAGTAAGATAATGGAGGAAATATTATCAAAATGAGTAGAAACTTTATTTTGATTCATATAATTCATTAAATTAATGTTAGAATAAATTTTAAAATTAGTTTAAGACTATTGCTAAAGACTATTAAGTTCAATACTCCTATGTTGTAAATATTATTTTTTGCTGACATGTACATAAAATGTTACTGTATGGCACTCAAATATTATTTTATGCACACTCCACAAAAAATGTTTGTTGAACTTATTCAAAATATTTAAAAAATTAAAATTCATGTTATTTCATATTGCATCAATATTTAACTGAAAAATATAGTTTGTCTGTATATCTACTGCTTAGTGTTTGTATTTTTAGAAGATAAGAGTCTTTGGCAATTAATAATGTTTAAGTTATTGTAAATTTAGAAATAATTATTAGACAAAATCAGAGTCAGATTATATTTAAAAATGTGAATTTTTAAAATATGTATTAATAAATTAAACAAATTGTAGGTATCTTCAAACCATCTAATGATAATAATAAAGAGAGTGAGACAGTGAATGATGAGCCTCAAAATCAGGATGAGCACGAAGACGAAGAAACTGCTTATGAAGAACCTGACGACCATGAACACGAAATTGACGATCATGAACAAGAGGAGGAAGAGGAAGAAGAGATTGGGCATCCTGGAATGGTTGAGGAATTGAATCCGCGGGATCCTCAAGAGCAGCAACAAGAAATTGAAAAAGAGCCACCTGTCCAATATGATGAGGAGACCCAATCACTTGTAGACGAAGCAAATCATGCTCGTGAAAAGTACCAGGAAGCTGAACGTGCCGTGCAAGACTTACTGAATGAAATTCGACAGCTGGAAGAACGTGCTGAACGCGATTATGGTCCTGACGAAGAGTTTGCTCCTCTTGATGGTCAGTGTTTCGATTACACAACTTTCGAGTACATCTATACCCTTTGTATGTTCGGTAAAACAACTCAACGGCCCAAGTCTGGTGGTAGTGAGGTAACTCTGGGCATCTGGAACGAATGGATCGGCGAGAGAGGCTCCAAATACACCAAAGCTAGGTTTGACCGAGGATTGACCTGCTGGAACGGGCCAGCGAGAACCACTATTGTTACCTTGAAATGCGGATATGAAAATATTTTACTCTCAGTTTCGGAACCCAATAGGTGTGAATATGCGATGGAATTCCAGACGCCAGCCGTCTGCAATCCTGATGTCGATAACTCTAATTTGCACGATGAACTGTGATTTGTTTGTTCTTTTATACGCCCCTTTTTCGTTTCTATGAGTGCTCCCAAGTGATTTCATGTTGGGTATTAGTGGCCATTCTTAACAACAAAATCGAAAATATCAATTATCAAAGCATACGATTTTATCGAAAAATAGTGATAAATAAGATCGAAAGCAGGACAATAAGATAATTACTTGTAATTTAATTATGTCAACAATTTCGTGTGAAACTTACTTAATGATATTTTGTGATAATATTTTTAACGTCATTTTACCACTAGCAGTTGGTTATAAATTATTTTATTAATTTATCATTACTATCTTCATTTAAAATATTTAAACTGAAAATCAATACATATTGACTGGTTTTCTATTTTTTATTTTTATATAGGCCTTTTTGTGCTTTTTGAACAGTCATTATTTTAAGTACTTGCATTTTGCCACTGCGTTACCTAATAAATATGAGCATTATTTTTATGGAGTTACAAAATATTCGCATAAATCTAAAACTATAATTACTTGCAAAAAATAAATAGTTTGATTTGTTTCTTAGCTGAATATTAATTGTGCTTAGACTTTTCTTTTTCTTATTACGTATATTTAAAACAATAGAATGAATGTTGTTAATGAGTTTGAATCAATTCATTTTGTAATTTTTTATGTAAGTGAGAATTTAAGCTTATTGAAATCATAACTGCGTTGTTGTCTAACAAAATCATTGAAATATTTGAACATTTAAAAAAATTGTATGTAAATAGATTAATTTTTTTCACATAAATTTTTAAGTGAATCAATTTATTCAAGTCAATGCATGCGCATTTGCTGTTAGTTTTTATAAAAAAATTTAAAATCGTAAACCAAAAATGTATCTAAATGAATGGAGATTTGTGAGAAATATATATTCAGATGTAGAAATCAATTTGGAGCACTCTTGGTCGAGTCTTTATCTTATTAATTGTTGCTACAAAATAAAACACGTATACATAAAATTTTACAACTGGTTAGTAAATCGCAATTGAAATATTGATTCAATGATAATATTGAAATAAACTTTGAAAAGGTTTTATTTTTAGTGAATGAGAGGCTGTTACCGAAATGTAATATGTTGTAAAATTGTATGAAATCTGTAAAATTTATTTCAATTTTTTAATGAATGAATATTTATTACGATTGATTTTGCACATTGCTAGAAGATAAAGAAGAATGAGTTTTGTTGAACAAAAATTGGGGGTGTTTCAGTGTTATTCTTTAGCACTATAGACGGGGGATTTGTACAAAATAAACGACTTTTATCAGTAATAAGAAAAATCAAGCACGATCCCAAATACTTTCTAGTGATACATTCCCATTTTGTATGCAATGAATTTTTACATCTAGTGCAAATAAAATAGAAAAGATGAGTGACATCCTGTGATACAATATTGGTTGCTTTTCTTTGTCATTACGTGCATTGTCAACTGCACTTTTTCTAAGTGTATTTTTGTGCACAGTGAATATTTTCATAGATTGTACATTTAGTTAGTTAGGACTCACAAGTAAAGCAATAGAAATGAAGAAGTGTATTCTTAAATAATGAACACATTAAATTCTTGGGATTCTTTATTTTTCCACTTTGTGAACTGACTCGTTTGAAACAAAAAGATACGTAAACGCATTTACTATAGTTTTAAAAACATCTTACATAGAGTTTTTATTCGTTAAGCAACATCATTCGTGTTTTGTTTACATTTTTAATTTATCTGATGTAGTATACTCTGAAAGAAATGACAGTCTGTAATTTCTTGGAATTCTCCCAGATTGTGCAATGTGCGTATCTGTAAGATATTTTGTAAATGTACTTTTAAGATGACGAGTGTGGGTCGAATAAAGATTAAAAAATTAAATAAATAATATTCAAACTGTTATAGCGATGGCAGCTTTATTTACATTCAAAAAAAATTCGGCGAAATCGTTTTTGCTAACAATCATCAATATGAACCTCTAAGCTCCTAAAATTGTTACATTTTTTATTTTAACTTGTTTTTAATTAAGGATTCTATCACTTCCGTTAGTTATATTTTGTTCAATTTGCTCTTTTGCTAATTTCTCATTGTCGCCGTCCCACTGACTCCTCGAGCATATTTGTGTAAGGCACTTGAGACTATAAAGATTTCGCCGAGACTCCTTTTTTATAGACTTTGATAATTTATAATAATTCAGAAAACTGATGATCAAATATGTTATACTTTACAATCACAAATCTTGAAGCTACTACACAGAGAGAATACTTTACACATTTTATTTATTTACAAAAAGGAAAAAGAGTTATTAAGAACAAAATTTGATACTGCGGGTACATACATGTATACTATACTAAATGTTAACTCAGCTACTGTACACACGAATCAACAACTTCTTCAAGAAGTCGCCGTCCTACATCTCTTCTTTTAATAGAAAACGGATAACGTCGAATACTTAAAACAAATAACTTATGGAGAAAAACGTCAAATGAAAATCTTAAAAAAAGAGCTCTTTTACAGTATTTATGAAAGAAAGTTATCGATACTTAATAAATAATCGTCTCATAAACATTTCATTTTGACTTATTGTTATCGGACAAACATTATTAATAGCATTCATGAAAATAGATATAAATATACGTGTAAAATATAATGTATAATATCTTTGATAGTCGACAGGCGATTAAATTATCGGACAAAATGAGTAATTCGTGGGATCTACCTGAAAGTTACACGAATCAACAAAAAATTGAAAGATTTCCAATCGACATTTATACATCTCCAGTGTATAAACAATAATTTAACGTTTCTTGTACGTATACATTAATATAATCTATCATTGAGTCAAAAGCTTTACATGATCATTTGGACATTATTCAAGGTATTGGTGCGTTTGTAAATTTTTAAAAGCCAATTTTGATTAAGCGAGGCATAAAACTCGACAAGCAATAAACACGATTTAAACATAAAAACAAAAACAAAATGCGTACAAATTTGCAGGCGAAGCCTGTAACAGATCTCAATAGTTTTTCCCAACTTGTTGACCTTCACAAGGACCCGAAATAAAAGAACCGATGGAAAGAAAAGGAGATGACGATCCTCGTTCTCCTCGTGTACAATTAAGAAATTCATAAGGTGCCTCTTTGGTTTGCTCGCGTGTTTGAGAGCGGAAATTCGCAGGCGCACCAGTGCCCCTGAACACGCCGGCGACTCGGACAAACTTAAGAAGGGTCAAAATATGTTAACTTCTATCTATAATATTTATATGTTAGCGCAGAAGGGCTCGCGAGGACGTTCGCTCGCCTCACTTGCCCAGCTTCTCGAACATGATAAGTTTCTCCTTAAAGCTCTTGGTGTCGGTCGAAACCTCGGATATGTTGCCGTTGAGCATATTCTGCAGGTCCTCGTCCGTCTTAGAGGAGAGGATGTTGCTGATGGTCGAGGTGAGGCTCTTGTTGTCCTCGGAGCCCGACTGGTGCTGCTGGTGGTGGTGGTGGTGGTGCTTCTTCTTGGGGTAGACGACGAGGGGCGAGCCGGTGCCGAGGCCCTTGGTCCGCTCCTCGGCGCCCCCGTCCTCGTTGCTCTCCTCGTTGTTGCCGTTCTGCTGCTGTATCCTCGAGACGAGGGTGAACGCCAGGAGCTGGTGGATGTCGAGGTTGCCGGTCCCCGGGTCCCGGTGCTCCCGCGGGTCGAGGCCGCGCCGCCAGAAGGGCGCGAGCTTCTCCTCGTTCTCGTCCTCGGGCACGAGGTCCTCGGGCTTGCGCTCCTCGAGGAGGGCCTGCTCGTGGAGGTCCTTCTCCAGGCTGTCGAGGGTCTCGTCGCTGTCGGAGGACTTGGCGGTGGCCCGCCTCTCGGAGTCGAGGGTGTCGGTGCTCCCCAGGTCGGAGCTCTCGGAGCTCTTCTGGACGCGGCCGGTGGCCTTGCGCGTGGCCGCGACGCTCTCGAGCTCGTCGACGAAGCCGTTGGCCAGGAGCCGCTTGGCCGGGGCGCCGCGGCGCCCCCGGCTCCGGTTCTCCAGCCGGCAGTTGTCCTCGGCGAGGCCGAGGTTGTCCGAGCTGCCCGAGGAGTGGCCGAGCCGCTTGGCGCGCCCGGCGACGATCTTCTCGAAGCTCTCGGCGCTCCGGGGCGCCCGGGAGAGGTTGACCTCCGAGAGGCTGGCCCGCTTGCGCGCCTCCTCGGGCTTGAGGACGAGCTGCTGGTGCTCGACGAGGGTCGTCTCGAAGCACTCGCTCGACTTGGAGATGAGCTTGTGGGCGCGGAGGCGCGCGGGCCGCATGCCGCAGCTGCTGCGCCGCCGGTCCATCGAGTCGTCGCTGTTGAGGGCCTCGAGGGCCTCCAGGCTGTCCGAGGACTTGCTGCAGCAGACGCGCTCCTGCGACTTGGACATGGGGCTGAGGAGGCGGCGCGCCGCGGCGACGGGCCGGCCGGCCGCCCCGGGCGGGCTGCCCTCGCGCTCCAGGTCCTCGCTCGACTTGCTCAGCCAGCCGACGGGGCCGACGCCCTCGAGGCTGTCCGGCGACTTGGACAGCCGGTTCGCGCTCGAGCGCCGCCTCTCCGAGCACGCGGAGGTCGTCCGGGGCGAGGGCCTGGGGGGCGTCGCCTGCCGCTCCTCCGCCCCGGGGCTGCCGCTCTCGAGGAGGTCGCCGCTCGACCGCGAGTCCAGGGTCGAGTCGAGGCTGTCGGGCGAGACGGCGGGCTTGCGCGGGATGGGCAGCTTCGCCTCGAGCTCCTCGAAGACCTCCGAGTTCCTCGAGAGCCGGCTCGACGACTTGCGCAGGATGGGGATGGGCTTGCTGGCCTCGGGCGTACTGGTCGTCGGGCTGCCGGCCTCCGCCTCGCCGCTCGGCCTCTCGGGCGCAGACTCCTCGGGGATGGCCATGCCCTCGAGGCTGTCCAGGGTGTCGATCGAGTTCTCGGAGATGCTGTCGATGCGTCCCGCTGGCCCGCCGGAGAGGCAGGCCGTTCGACGCGGCGGCCGCCTGTTCTTTGGCCGCACCGAGATGCGGTGCAGGGCCGCTGTGTGGTTTAGGCTCCCGACCGTCAGCTCCGCTGCAAGCAGATACAGATTTTTTAATGGTCACTTTACGATCTATCCGAGGAAAGATTACCTCGTCTTGGACGGGCGATTGTACTAGAAACGCGATGCAGCTTCTCTACCGAGATCGTCTCGGCGAGTATCTCGGACTGTGCACACTCTCAAAGGGATGTGAAAGTCGGGAGGAAAATAAAAAAAAGACCCCGATAGAGAAAGCGTCACCGTTCTTTTTGCCCCAGAAATCAGCTAGATTACCGCAAGTCTTATACAATGATAAAAAGTGAGCATTGCAGGTCGAGTGGTTCGCTTAATGTTGACTTGTTGAATAGAAAAGAAAGAAACGTCATATTTAGAGTTACTGCACATTGTCATTGTTTTGACAAGCACTTCCGCGATTTTTATAATTGCCTAATTATTATTCGGATGCAGAGTTCAAAATAAAGGTCTTTGCTCTTGATTTCTTGCCGCTGTACCAGTTACACGATAAGACTTTATTTTTAGAGATACAAATTTAGCTCGAAACTCGTATTTCCTCTCGGGCAATTTAAACCGCCACTCTAGTACGCCGCCCATCGCAACGCGGTCTAACAATTAATTCAATTCCTGTACACCGACCTTCGGCATTCTCCTTTTAAAAGCAGGCCCGCGTTTACGCACGGCGAAACGTACCACCGTAAGCGTTTCTCGGAAAGGCGAAATTCTTTTTTTTTTTCTGCAAATCTTACGAAAAATGGCGAGCTCGTGGTTAACACTTCCGATCCCTTTTCCGCCACTATCTTTTACGTCAGTATACTTTCACAATATCACAATTACACGTACATTCTTTGAAAATGAAATAAAGCCAGAGCAGAAACAGTATCTTTAAGCGAAAAACTTTCTCCGGGTCTAAGTTTCGAGTGCTAGAGTTCCCAACCCCGTACCCCGAAACCTATCTGGCGACTCTCGCTCGGACTCGAAAAAATACAGACTGCGAATGGAAACGCGCGTAGGAAATGATGATTGTTCCTCGGGCAAATCGCTCCTCTGTCTGCTCTCTTTCGGTATCAGCGGGTCACGATTGCCAAGGCGGATTCCCAATTGTCGCGGGTCCCTCGTCCCACTTGATGGCGCAGTAGCGCATAAATTTGACCCGTATCAATTGCAGGATCCGGTAATGAGCGAAGCTCGTTTATAAATGGGCAATTTCGCGGGCGAAGCCCCGTTGATCGATTCATAGCGGAGATTGCGAATTTTCCCGCTGCACTTGTGTATTTACTTTCGCCGAGACTTTCGCGGATAGAAAACCGAAATTAACCCGCTTCGACAAAACTGACAGCGATTGAATTTGTGTGTCAAAAATTGAATGGCGAAACGAGGCACGGACTTTAAGTGGGGTTATTGCGCAAAATGAAAAATCATTGGGTACAGACAGACGTTATATTTGCTAAGTAACGGTGAATGCGTATATATACATACGTAATTCTTCCTTAAGTGGCGAACTAGACGCTTCGGTGCTTGTAGTGTTTGTTGGCGTGGGTGCATCCTTCCTTGGAACCTACGCACAAAGACAGAGCATAAGTTACGAGTGGAAAATCAATAATTTTACTTCTGACATAGTAGAAATATGGGTCTCTTTTGACACTCGATATTCTTCAATTATAATTTTTAATTAACCATACGCTTCATAAATTCCCATTTATTTTTTCGCATATATTTATGATTTATTCGCTGAAAAAGTGATTAATTTTTCAAAATTAAATTATACTTTCCTTTATTTAGGTTTGTGACGGAGGCCTCGGGTCGCCTGTAGTACGACCGGCGTGTTTACAAACAAGGAGGCCCGAGGCTCCGTCGGCGCGGCGCGCGGGAATCAGCCGGCGTTTGGCGCGAAAAAGCGCCGATCGCCGGCTGATGGGGCGTTTTGGAATTAGTTTGAGTGTGGCCCCGAGCGCCCTCGGGCTGACCGTTTTTCCCGGAGTCCGCGAACCACCGCGAAGCCCCAGGCCCTCCGTGCGCGGGCGGTGAAATAACGACGGAACGCCTCCGCCCTTAAGTGCGCCCACCGCCATCCACCACCCGCCACCAGGTGACATCATGTCCGGCACCCAGCACCACCAGGGGCCGGCAGCGAGGTTTCAGGGCGAAGACGCACGGAGGCGCCCGAGAGATGTCGGAGCTGTCGGCGAGTCGTCGACACCGCTGCTTGATGCAAGGGCCAGCAGGCTCCAACGGCAGGTAGGTCTGACGCAATTCGCGCGCGGCGAGAGAGAGAGAGCGCGCGCGACGCGGCGGACGCGGTGCGGCGGCCCCATCGACATCTCGGGGCCGCGGAGCCGCCTGGCAGCTCAGGGCCCTCGCGGCCCTAACAGTGCCAACCGGCGAACTCAGGTGACCCGCCCGGGTCAAGGCGAGGGCCCCAAGAGCGGCCCGGTGTACGCCTCGCAGGTGGATATTATAGCGCCGGTGTGTTGTGGGCGCTGAGCGCTCCACGGGAGAAGGCGTCCGGGTGTGAATAAACAGTAATTTTCCCCAGAGCCCCGAGTTGTTTTTAGTGTCCTCCTTCCCTCCGCGATCCCAACTGCGTCCACCGCCGCGATGCTAGCTGCCCGGGGCTAGCCCGGGCGGGTCCCCTCCGCGCCGACCACGAACCTGCGCGACCGGAGAGTGGCGGGTGCTCCGGGTCCCTCCGAGGCACGTCGACCTCGGAGTGGCAGTACACGTCACCGTGACAGGACATAAAAGATGACGGCGAGACTATAAAGATTAATATAGTTGTATCCTCCTAGTTTTCCCCACATGCAAGTACTCAATATTCTATCTTATCCTAATATTAGTGAGGTAGATCGAGTCCTTTAGAGGTAATGGCACACAAGGGTAGTCTTTAGTAACGAGATCAACTATTAAACGAATATGGATTCAGAGCATGACAAGGCAAATTGAACAGTAACCTGTTCAAGGGCTGGCCAGTCATCAGGGCGCATGAGCGCTCGTGGGAATTTCACCTTCTTCAACTCTCTCTCCGTGTAACCCGTCCAAAAAGCGGTTGAAAAAGAGTCTCAATGTACTGTTTACGCGGTATTATCGCATTGGTAAACCCACCATATTGTTTGAGAGAGTATAAGGCTCTTGCATGAGTAATTGCAACAGCCTTATACTTAGTGGATCGGACTGGACCTAAGTCATTTGATAATCCGTAATACAGATTCCCTGAGAGTCGGACTCTTGCATGTGCAAAGTTGGAGAAGTCACTACTGATCAATGCTCGAAGGTCGTTCCAGTAGAATGTCCGGTACCGTCTTAATGCTCTTCGAATTACTGTGAAGCAGGTTAAGCCACTGTAAGCAGCTTGGTCCAGGGTAAATCTGAGGCGTAATGCAACATCAGGCAGATTCCGATATAAAGTCCCTAGAATCATGGCTGCATTAGATGAATCTACACCTTTCATGAAATATTGGTAGATCATCTGAATGGTAACTGGGTTGAAGGTCATCCTAACCTGTAGCTCCTCACGCATCGAGATAGTCAACTTCTATAGGAATTCTTCACTGGCTGTTCCCCTCTTGCACAATGCAACATATGAATGACAGAGCAATGTAATATATAAGGTCCTCTCCTAAGGCAATACTGAATCTTTGCCACTCTCACAGGAAGCATATTGGCGACTTCAATTAGACTTCAATCGACTAGGTCATCTGTACGCGGCCCGGCGGATGTCGCCAAGGATTTTAGAATGTGCTAAGAAGGAGGTCCAAAAGACGTTCGAGAAAGGCATAATAGAACCAAGTGCCAGTGAATGGTATAGCGTGCTCGTAATTATCCGCAAGGAGGAGGGCAACTACCGTTTCTGCATCGATTTTCGAGATGTAAATAAATTTACGCGAAAGCATGATTATCCGCTTCTAAACATGGACTCCATATTAGATAAGCTTAGGAGGGCCAAATACATCTCGAAGGTCGATCTAAGAAATGCTTATTTCCAGGTGTTCCTCGCAGAGTGTAGTCGTCAATACACAGCCTTCGCGGTGCAGGTATCAGGTCAGTGTCAGTTCGTGCGACTGCCACTTTTCGGCCTGTCGAACGCCCCCGCTACTTTTTGTCGGTTAATAGGGGCCCTATTTGGCTCGGAGGTCGAGCCGTACGTTTTCGGTTATTTAGGTGACCTAATCATCGTAAGCGGAAACTGTGAGGAACACCTGAGGTGGTTAGAGTATGTACTCCGAGCGGTAGTTGGCGCAGGGCTGGGGATCAATAAAGACAAGTGCGAGTTTTGTTGCTCAAGCGTTGTCTTTTTAAGATTTCGCCTGGATGCCGAAGGACTACGGGCAGACCCCGAGAGGGTCACCCCCGTTCTACAATATCCCATCCCCCGCAACATTAAGGAGCTCAGGCCTGGAATTGGGGCGAGGACCAATCCAGAGCCTTTGAGAGGCTTAAGGCCGCTTTAGTAGAGGCACCCGTGCTGGCGCGATTCGATTTCTCGAAACCCTTGACGGTGCAAAGCCACGCCAGCAATTTTGCCATCGGCGCCGTTTTGACCCAGGAAGATGATAACGGGTACGAGCATCCCGTAGTGTATGTAAGTCGAGTCCTTGATTCGGCGAAAAGGAATTACACCACTACGGAGAGGGAATGCCCGGCCCTATTGTGGGCCATAAAGAAGCTGCGGCCCTACCTAGACGCCTACGAATTTGTGGCAATTAGAACTGATCATAGTGCCCAAAAGTGGCTCAAAAATCTAAACGACACTGAACGTCTGGCGAGGCGCGTTGACCTCGGAGTGGAAGTACCTCGTCACAGATTTCCCTTATTTAGAGATCTAATTAATTATGCATACATTTTAAATGAAATAAAGTGATATAATAAAGTAAAAAATGAATAATTATCATATGCAAGATATTAACTGTGGATGCAATGACTTATTATTTCAATTCACAATATATAGTTGCTCTTAATTACATTTAAAGATCTTCGAAGGTTCTGATCGAGTCTATTACATAGCATGCCACTATAAAGTAAAAAGCTACAATATCATTGACAAGCGTTGCATATTGGACTTTAACAGTTTTTAATAATACTGCAATACAATGTCTGCTACAAGGAATATATAAAAAGATCACTTTCGCTGCACCAATCTATTTGTATAGGCGTAACAGTTTCACTCGACTCTTTAATTGTGGGAAAATGGCGTTGTCGATAATTTTTTTCATCATTATTATTCTACACTCGAGCGTAAGATTGTGAAACGCAGGCTTCGAGAAATAGATTAGCAATATTGCACTTTGCGAAGGAAAAAAAAATCCTCGCTCTGCAGAGCCGCGATTTCTGCGGCAATACACAATAAAATGCCAGGCTAACTGCATTGTGTGCGCAAAGGTCCTTTTTACGAGATTAACAGCGGCACAAGTACGCAGCGCGCAAACGGTCCAAAACAATTACTTACCGATTCCGCGGGCTAAGCTTTCGCGGGGCCGGCCTCGCAAGTGGCCGATCGCGAAAACGGCGATCGTCAAAACGAAATCGGCCGAGGAAAGGACGCCCGGCAATTGAAAGCCCGAGCCACGCGTTATTCGGGGTGTAGGCCAGAGCGGCAAGTGCAGTGTGCCCCCCCCCTCTCCCCGCGGCGGCCAGGCCGCGCGCCTATGCATCCTCCTATATATCCGCGTCGCGCGCGCCCCGGCGAAACCGGCCTCGGCCGTAGGAAGCGCCTCGGAGGCGATCGCGCGCGCCGCGCCTCTCTCTTTTTCCCCGCGCCTTTTCCCAGGAGAGTCGGCCGCGTTCTCGTTCGCGAGCCGCCGCCGCGCACAAAAGAGCCGTGCGAACACCTCGGCTGCGGCCGCGCGCCGGATAACGGGACCGGCGCAGGTGCAAAGCCCCGCGCGCCGATCGCCGAGGATGCAGCGCTCTTGTGCGCGCGGCCGATCAGTTAAAACTGTCCGCGCCCGCGCCGCCCGATATCGTGCCCCTGATGCACTCGGCTTTTCTTTGGCAGTATACTTGTTCCGGGGGCGCGAGTGCGCCGCGTGGAGGTATATATAAGGCCCGGGCGGCCGGCACCTGGCGCGGAAAGCCTGTTAACGTCGAAAAAAAGGAAAAAATCACCGCTTGCCCCGCGTCTCATTCGGCCTTCCACTCCGGGCGGCGGTAATGCTATTTCATAAATTCGTCCGTAAATGCACGTGCAGTCGCTCGAAATAGCTTGCCGCGCGCGTGCATAAAAGACAAGAAGTTGTATAATCGCTTGTATTAGAGGCGCTCGGCTGTATCATTCGGGCTTTAAGCTAACATTATACACACACTTTGCACGGGAGTATAAACCTACACTTATGTATGCGCGCCGAGCAAATCGGCCGAGTAACTTTCTTATTCGAGTGCTCGTGTGTGTACAGCAATCACTGCTGGAGCACTCGTTTCATTAGATCCACTTTATACGTATCGGCGGGGAAATTCGTGACGACATCCGACTCTTACCATCGTCATTGACTACTTAACTCGGGAAGGCTTAAAGCCTCTTACCTTCGCTCGTTTTATTAGATTTATTTGGGAGTAACTTGATTGCATAAGGCGCGTATTACGAAAGGCTTCCCGATTATCGCGCCACATTTTCACTCGCAGAAATTTCAACCGAGGCGCATATAACGCGGGCCCAGGCCACAATCCGCATTACCCGCGGAAGCCTTTTTTTTCTTTTTTTGTTCTTTTCGACCGCGCGATACACGTTATTAACATTGTACATGGACGGTCGCTACCAACCGATGCGGGCGGGGGCGCGAGCGCCTCGACCTCCTGCCTCGTGGGGATCCTCTGCCTGGACCTGGTGGGCTCCGTCCTGCGCGGGCACTTGCGGGGCAAGTCGGGGACGACCCTCGCGCTCACGAGGACCCTCGCCTCGGCCTGCCGCAGCCCGTAGACCCCGAAGGTCACCCTGGGCTGGCCCGAGCCGTTGTGCAGCTGGTGCTTGCGCCGCTCGATGCCATCGGGCCCCGACTCGGCGATGAGCCTCCTGCGCTCGACGGGGTTCAGGTTCAGCTGCTCGATTATGGCCCGGATGTTCGAGGAGATGCAGCCGTCGCGGTGCGACACCACCATTTTCGCGCACTTTTTTTTCCCTTGGTATTCGTTGTTCACACGAGTGCCGGGGGCCGGACAGTTTTTGTCTCTTTTTTTGATCTAGCTCATAGCGCCGCGGCCGTCCTGGGTCTCGTGCACCTGGAGGGATTCGGTTCGGTAATCGAAAAGGCTCCCCGCTTTACCGATGTCAGTTTCGTTTTCCTTTTTCGCGGCTAGTTTCACTTTTCCAAATTATGCATGCTGACAAACTGCCGAATTATTTATTTTGTATATTCAGTTGGAAAGAGAGAGAGAGAAAAAAAAAGTAGGAATACTGCGTCGGCTTGCGTAACTGACACCGGTAGATCAGATAATCCGACGTTTATGACTTTGTAAAAAAAGAAAGAGAAAAGTCGTTTTGTGCTGTAGTATCGCTTAAATGTAATGCGATTATCGTACTCGACGTCCTAATAATTTTAGACAAAACGGCCGCTAGGCCACGCGAATCGGGCGTCGTTATCGATAAAGTGGATTTGCGCCAACCTCCGTCCTTCCCAAAAAAGGCCACGCCGCTCGCTGGCTTTATTTTTTTTTTTTTATTTTCCTATAGCGATCGCAGGATACACGCATTATTTTACATTCCCACTCGATTTTTCCTCCCCGCATTTGGATATCGGCACGCGTGCGCGCGTGCGCTTGATATAACTCGTTTAAGAAATACGAGCGCGGGATTTTCTTTTTTTTTTTTAACCGCGCCTTGCTCGACGTAGGATCACTCACGAGAGCGGGATTAGCATTGGATGACTGGTTTTTAAACGCGAGCGATAAGGGAAATGGCTCGGGCTCCGAGTTTTCCTTCAATCGCTCCGAAGCCAGCCACTCCGACCGCGCGGCATAAAGGATTCACTGTACGCGGAATCGATAAACAGCTTAACGTTTTTCTTTCTTTTTCTTTTCTAATTTTGCAGGCGCTGCGTATAACCCGGACGAGCCACCCACTCGATATTACTAGTTTCAGGGAACCGATTTGCCGGGGCGCCCGATCCTCTATATATGCGCCGCGGCAGGATACGCATTTCTCTGTACATAATGAGCCTTTCGCGAAAAGCACACAATCTCCGGCGTTTATGAAATTGAACGGACCTCGCGCCCGGGCTCCCTCGGCAATTATCCGTTAATTTACGAGGCGATTCTAAAAGCGTCGGCGAACTGGATTAGATAATTTATCGATAAGTGAATCTAGCAATCGCGCTCGAGTGATCTTAAAGCCCGCGAGGGCGAATATAATGCCGGGCTTTATGGAAGTCAATTTGGATCTTTTTCCCTCGGGCGCGAGGCCGATCCCCTACAGCGCCATTAAACATTTTCCACCAGGCTGTGTTTATCCGCGCGCCTCGGCAAACTCCCTTTAACCGGCCAAGTTTCCCGCGGCAACCGAAAATTAAGGTGCGTGGGACCAAGTTCAAGGTCGGAGGGTCAGGATCATCGATCCGGGTGGGAAGGGCTCGAGGAGAGCGGCGGCAGGTGCGCCCGCCGATATACGCCCAAGCACCGAGGGCCTCTCGTTCCGATTACTCTCATCGCCGGGGTACACGCGATGCCTGCAGCCGTTGTATCAACCTTCCGGATATTGCGACGTTATCGGCGAAATGACTCATTCGCGAGGCGATATATCCTTTTCCACTTTTACCGGAGCCAAAAATAGGAAAGAAAAGTAATGATAAAAAAAAAAATCACGCTATCTAAACAGCTTCGCCTCGTAAATTAAACTGGGAGCAGAGGCGCGCGGGATGGATTTATGTATTGAACGCCCGCGGGTACGTAGCGACGACTGTGCAACACATTTGAATAAACGAAGAGGGCCGCTTGAAATATCGCCATTTGCTCGGGAAATAGCGTTAGGGAATATTTAAAGAGTCCGTTCAGCGAGATCGGGACGCGTGGAAATACAAAGCTTCCCAAGGCGATATTTCAATTCGCGTATACACGAACCTCGCTCATTGTTCGATTTGCTTGGCCCACTTTTACAAATGGACAAATTAATGCCGCGCGCATTAATCAGCCAAATCGAAATATGCCCCCCCACCCCCGGAGGCTAATGAAAACACCGGGGATTCCGGCTGAGCTCTGGCCGACGGGATAAGCCAGGCAGCAGTTGCGCAAAAACCGGAAGTCGTGCGCGCCTCCGAAAAACAAAAAAAAAGAAACGGTGATTGACACAGAGGGCCGGCGAGTCGAGGCGGACGCTTTTGCGCAAGGAGGAAGACAGAAGGAAGGCCCGAGGATGCCGAATCAAGGCTCGTTACATACCCGCGGGAACAATGGGCCCGCGGAAGGTCGCTCCTTTCGCCCCCACCCCGGCCGCGAGGAGGAGAGCGCCTCTCCCACGCGACCTTCCCTCACGCGATGTACGCGGCCTGATCGATGGATGCTTCCTTGGGCGAGGGAGCTTCCGGGGCGTCGCGTGACCGTCTCCGTTCTTCTTTCGACGGGGCACAAGGGCCCGCGCGCGGCAGGAAGCCTCGTACCCCCCCTGGGGGAGGCGGCTCGGAGCGAAAGCGGAGCGTCCGGAAAAGCCGACCGTTCATTTGGCGCGGGAAATCGAATGATGCGGAGAAAAAGATCGGGTGCGTGCATGATGGAAAGCGCGGCGTACCTCAGGGCTAACGAACGCGCGCGCCGTTGCTCTTTATCGAGCGGCTTGGCATTATACCGCAGTAATAAATGCTGCCGAACTACCGGGGCGCAGGCGATATCCCGGCGCGCGGGCATTACTTTTCATAACCGGGAGGTAAGAGCAAACACCGGCGCCTGCCGTTTTTCACCGGCACAAGGAGGCATCCGCGTGGTTGTTTAAGCGCGCTGCGCTCGGGAAATTTTCGGGTGGTCGAGGGTAACAGTCCGCGGATCACATGCCGCCGAGCGACGTGAGTGATTAGCCGATCGCGCGGATCGCAGGGCCGACACATAATACACGAGAAGCCACCTCCTCCTCCTCCGTTTTCTCTTCCTTATCTCGCAACAGCGGTCATTTCTTCACGAGCCGCGCGATAGACATCTCGGGCCCGCGGGGGGATATATAGCCCCGAGAGAGCTTCCGGGCCGATTTGCAAAGGCGCAATTAGGGCCGATGACGCCGCGGCCTCCGGGGGAGAGGAAAAAAAAGGACGCCGCTCTCGCAACCGCTTTCTACGGGCGCCTTTCCTGTCGCGGCCCTCGAATTCGCCCGCGCACCAGTAGGCCACTGCGCCACTTGTCGCCAAGCAAGAACGTACCGCGGAGACGGCCTCGCGGGAGCCCGGAAAAACGGCCCCGGGGGAGGCTTTACGGGCGGCCGGGCGCGGCTCGCGCAACCGCGATCCCGTCTGATTAACCGGCTAATTAAATTTAATTGTTTGCCCGGCCGAGGCGCAACCTCGAATTAATGCGTCCACTCGGTCTCTGCGGCCAGGCTCGCAATCGCTTTGCCCAACGCACGCGCCCGCTGGAGTATACGCATCCGCCGTAACTGAGCGCGCGCCTCCCTTTCCTGTCAAAACGCCTCGCGGATAACCTACCAGCAGCCTGAAAATACACTTTGCCGCAGTGCACTTTCATAACTTCGGCGAGACGGGTTATCTTGGAAACACGTAACCGGCTTTTAAAAGGGCGCAATCTCACGATTTCCATAGCTGTCACTTTGACAACATTTTTTTTTGAGTTTTAGCTATGACCTGAGTAGAACTGTAGGAATTCACTAGCGTCATACAAATTCTTGTATAATAGTAAAAATTGTACATGAAATTGATTACAGTAATTCTTCTGCTTTTGATGAAGTGACTGGGTGCACTATTAGCTTTGATTAGACTATAACGTATGTGGTTTATAAAAGTATGTGTCTGTCTAGTTTACTACAAGTTTGTTATGTCTATATACCATAGTAAAAACTACAAATAAATTTTTTAATTTTTTTATTTTTTAATACTAATTTGAAAATTAATATCACATGTACGTTAACAAATTTTTGTTAAAACATAATCTCTTAAATAAACTAAAAATGAAGGCCCATAGCGATTTTTGTCTTCATTTGTCTTTGTTCGGCTGCCTAGCATCTCTATTCTAGATATTAGGAACTGATGTTACTGGGTCATGAAAAAATTTATGATAAAAAATGTACACGATGCATTTCACATAATGTGGCCATATTATGTCTAACTGTTAAGGTATATGCTAAATAATTATGGGCACGAGATGAAAAGCCGGGAAATAAATTATGTTGTACATATGCTATATAATACTTGCTCGAAGGAGTATAGAACACATGCAGAGTCCTGTTACTTGTAACCTATTACCTCTCCACAGTAAACACGTCAATTAAACTGAGTCTTAAATCAATAAAATTAATCCAAAATGTCATAAAAATCTTTTCCACCCAGTGTGACCATACATTGGACCTTAAGCGAATGGATGCTCGTGCGTATAGTCGTCTATTTAAAACATTTAATCAGGAAGAGAGACCCATAAAACGGCTCGAGTGTAGGCAGAAACTCGTGTTTAAAATTTTTCCCAACCTTTTCATAGAATTCCCTCGGGTTCGGTACAGGCGCGTGTAGTTTCAACGAAAGACGTTCGACTTATCGCGCTTCGTTATTTCCGAGCGATTTTTCCGCGGCATCGGCAGAAGTTTCGTCCCGGCGCAACAGCTCGACCCGCGGGGAATATAATTCGCGTGCCGCGCGCGTGGGTCGCGCCGACGTAAGGCGCGGAGAGGAGCGTCCTTTTCTGGCGAGGACGCGCGCGTGTAATGACAGCCTCGGGCCGGCCGGCCGCCCACGCGCATCGCGCGTTTTTCTTCTTTTTTTCCGGGGGGGGCGGAGCTTCGCGCGAGGGGCCGATGATTTTCCCGGTCAGGCGGAGGAAAGCCGGGCGGCTTCAGACCCCGCGGAAAAGGGGGTCGCAGAAGAGCGCGCGGGAATATAGGAATATAGGGCCAGTAAAAAAAAGAAAAAAAAAACCGTGGGCGGCATTTATAAGGCGGCGTATGAAAGACGGGCCGCTTGACCCTGAGCCCGCGGTGCGCGCGCCATTTGGCTCGGCCGTAAAGCGCCCGGCCTTCTTGGCCCCCGCGTCGGTACAGGCCTGTGAGAAAGTCGGGAAAGCCCCGCGCGATCGAGGAGCCATCGCGAGGGTTACGAGGGGAACGATCGGGGGTAATTAGGGCCGAGCGATATCCGCGCGGAAGGAAGGAAAGTTTTTCGGAGGCTCGCGCACCTCGGCCATTATAAAATAAAACTGCGGCCGCGGGGGCAGTAAATCACGGCGAGTGTCCCGGGCTAAGCGCGCCCCGCAATGTGGGTCAATCGCAGGATGCCGAGGTGGAGAGCGGCCGAAGGAAACATCCCCACCCCTCGGACTCTATCATCGATTCCCAGAGCGAACCTCTGTTCCCACACCTCGGTATCGGCGACGATCCATCGAGCCAAGAACAAACGAAATCGAAAGACGCGCGGCCCACGTTGAGGGGGTTCTAATGGGAGGAAAAGCCACCGAGGGATTTTCGTCGGCCGAGAATTGTTGCGGAAATCCGAGGTGCGCGCGGGGAATTAAAAGGTATAGATCGGGCGTACCCGCGCGCCGTCGCGTGCCGCGCGTCGATATATACCGTAGACATATCGATGGCTATCAGCGGCCCTCGCTCCCAGGGCTCGTTTCGCCAATGGATCGCCCGGACAATGGGGAAAAACGCGGCATTGTTGGTTTATCGACTGCGTTATATTCTTCCGAAAGAGACGGCGCCGGCGCCGGCTTGCAAAATGAAACCGCGGCTCCCGGCCTTTCCTCCGTGGCGCAAGAACGTATGTATCGGAGAAATCCCCAGAGTTGAGAACTTACGAAAAAGTAATTAGTGCACTTCAATTATCGGCAATGGCTGTTGAGAAAAGCCGAGTGAAAAATGAAGGCGAGGCTTTTTTTTTTTTTTCGTCGGCCGGATAGAAATCGCCATTGAATTTCAATTATACGACAGTCGGTGTCTACGGATTGCACCAGCTGGCCTGGATAAATTTTCCAAAGATCCGATTGACTGTTATACGATGCCGAAGAAATACTGCCGGTTAACGAACAAAAGTTACGGATTTCAAATGCGTCGGTTAGCGGTTGATTAAGGTTTTATAAATATTCTTTTGAGGGGAAACGTTTAACGAAAGTTTTCTACTTTCCGCTCGTTGATTGTCAAAGGTATAAAGTTACTTTAAGCGCACGTTATATTATACAGTCCTGCATTACACTGCCAACTTTAAAAACTGCCGAGAGGAAGGGACAATAGAGATTCGCCGGGTAATCTGGTTACTGTAAATCCGTCAAACTTAGACTGTATAGAGTACAGGAAATTACCAAAAGTGAAGGTATATTGTATTTAAATTTCCAACGCCCATGCGACGCGCATGTAAATCGAGTTGGAAAGTGGTTCTAATGCGGTTAGCGAACTCGGAATTATTATGAGATGGAGGCCGCACACCGAGTCTTTATAGCAGTATAGCAACGGTAATTTCTACGGGGCGACTGATGAGAGGCGTCTCTCATTATATTATCAAATCACGATCGTCGCGTTGTGACTCACGGCATTTGTCAATGGGCCTTTTCATGTCCGAGATTACAATGTCTCTCACTTATAGTTCGGATATGCCTTCATTGAACTAACCCTTCTTCCTTTTCATCGCCCCGAGCGTACGGGCATTAAATGGTCACCGCGAAGACAACTTTGATATACCTTAACTCGTCACGAGCTCAACTTCCCTTTTCTACTGAACAAAAGGAAAAAGCAATGACGAATCAAAAACTTTACAACTTCTTTTTTTTTTATAATTGAACGTCACTTCCGCCATGCGTGCCTCCTTTCCGAACAATTAAAAAGCTAATTGTTATTTTTCCCAAGACACAAAGTGTCTCCAACCTACGCATTCGATCAAATCCCTTCTTCTACTCGTGACTTTTCAGTTTTAACGAAATTGAGAGTGGCATTAGGTACGGCTTCCGCCTTAAATTTTATTACACTTACTATATTATTGTTGTACCTATTTCTAATAACTCATATTAAACGCATTCATTTATATTACTCTCTATTGACGAACAATCTGTTACATCGCTTTACTTTATATAATATTAAGTTTATTATTATTATCGTTATAACTAGCTATTCATTTAATTGGGCTTGGATAATTTTGATACGTCTGATTGGCAGCTTAAACTTTTTGCTATGCTTCACAATTAGCGTTTGTATTCTTGTTCTTTGTTTGTTTGTTTAATACCGTGTATGCGATTGCAGCGTACATTTCTATTGTGTAGGGAAAAGCTAAGCAAATATCGGTTAGCCTATCTATTCACGGGTGCGTCGATCCTACGTAGCTCGGAGATCGGACGGGCGGATACATAGCCGCGCACAACGGCCGTACGGGCGCCTGTCCCCTTTTCCCGCCCACGCGAGAACTTTACCGTTTCGGCGCACACTCCGCCAGGACGGGGGAGGCGACCGCGCGAGAAAGAAGCGCCTTTTCGCGAGGTGTACGCGGGCCGTGTAATGAGGTGAGAAAGCCGGGCGCGTATACGTGCATCCGCGGCGCTTCATCAAGGTTAATTGAACCGGGCGCGGGCGCACAATGTAATCGCCGCACGCGGAAAAAGCTTTTCACTCCCGGGCGCTCTTTTAATTAGCGGTGATTTACGGCGACGGGGGTACCTTGGCCCAGCGGCTACTTTTTCGACCGGCTTTCCCCGAGGACAATATAGTTCCTACCCCAGGCCGATGATCCTGATATCAGACAGCCGCGCGTCGTTGTGCACACACGCGGACGGATAATGCAGTGGCCCGGGGACACGGAAAACCGGGGGTCGAATGACTACCGGGGCGGCACGCGCTGGGGGGGGGGGACCCACGTATCCGCGAGGAGGTCGCCCGCGCTTCCGCGGCATTGTCGCGCCGCCCTGGAAATATGGCCGAGCGCCATATACGCAGTCGTACATTGAGAGGCGCTCGGCCGCGAAGCGAGGCGCGTTAACTAATATGAAGCAAAGGGGGAGTTGCAGCCCGCGCGGACAAGCGTCGCCCTCGTCGGCCCGAGAGTTAATATCCGCGGAGGACTCGGTCTGATTGGCCGGCGAGCGCCGCGGGCGGCTCTCGGCCCTGCCGGAGAAAAAGGGGAGCCGCGACAATCGCGATTCTCGGGGACAGTTGGGACCTATTGTCCCCGTGGGCTCGTGTCGCGAGGGCCGGCGACCGATCCTAAGACAATGCCGGACGGTTACTCCTTCCTCGGCCGCTTGTTTGCACGCCCGATTTCCTCGCCAGGAGGCTTTTTAGACACTTTGCGCGCGCCCTTTTTCACGGGGACCTGGATGCGCGTAACCTACTCTTTTTGCCCACTTACCCACTTGACGCGCAATCCTGTTACAGACTCTTCCGTAAAGTTATTTTACTTTAATTGCTTTGTAAGAAAAAACTGAATAATTTTTCATTTCGGCTACCCGACCTATCGGGAACCAACGAAATAAGTTTGCGTTGAGTTGTGCACGGTGGTTGCCATAGAGACACCATGGGTTCAATATACGCGGGCTGGCATACCTTATCATTAGATTATTATCATTTGTGATTTATCACGCAGATTTTAACGTATATTTTAAAAAGATTTTAGGAATTTTTATAAAATTTTATTCTAAAACACCATAAATTATTAGCATATATTATAGTATAACAATTTACGGTTACACTTTCATGAACAATTTAAAAAAACTATTTTTTTGAATCCTGTATTTCTATCTCTATAATTCTCTAATTATATTTATTCTCAAACTCACTTTCAACGATTACTACATCTGTATAGCTATCTATCTGTTTTCTAAGTTTATCGTTAACATGTAATCCATAAAAATTTCTATTTTCTATTTTCTATTAGCTATACTACAAGATAAGATGAATATAACATTTCTTTTTTTTTAATCTGCAACAAGTAATAGAAAATGTACTGGGATTCTATGAAATTGGGATTCTATGAATATATAAAAGTGGATAGGAGTTCCCTATAACTTTTTTAAAGATTGATTACTCGACTTGTACATACGCTTTTGAAAAAAGTTAGGTAATATCAGTCTCTACAATGTTGGGGAATGACTCCTATCGAATTTTATTATTCACCGTTTATTACTCGATTTTTTTCTTTGACTATACATTCAAGCAATCTATCAAACACATTGCGTGCTTCCTGAAATAGCAGTTCAAACATCCACTTTTACATTAACATGGAAATGAAAAGTTTTCTCAAACATCTAAAAGCAGGTTGAAAAATTCCATCATCGTTTCGTAAATTTTCTTTTAAATATTACAGTTCTACTCCACAAACATCTCGTCTGATCAAATAATCTTTATAACCAGAGTACAATAGACGATATACTGTATCAAGAATGCTATAATAAAAAAAAGTGAGTAATTGCGCCCTTGCATTTCACCTTTATTCCGAGTCTTCGCCGCGTAAGCCATGTGTAATGGCTCATTAATGAATCGCAGTCTAGAGGCTCGGGGAATTATATAAAACGAGAAATCGGCGTGTATAGTGGTGCAACTAGCCGGTCAAACACGCATCCGCTCCGGCGAAATTGAATCGAACTTGTTTACTTTCTAGGAGAGCAATTTAGGCGGGCGCATCGCAGAACACATAAAATTTGTTTTTTCCGCTTCCTCGCCCCATTGCGATTTCTTCGGTTTCGCGCAATTCCGTCAAATTGCGGAAATAATATATAATAAACATACCCGAGTTGCACAGGAACGCGTATCGCCGGATATATCTCTATACAATATTTATTGGAGTGAAAATGATATGCGGCGTAACGAATTCCCGGTACATGTACAATTGTTCTGCAGCCGTGGGTTGGATTTAAGGTTAATTTTAATGCCGGTACACTTTTTCTTTTTCGAGCGGTCGATTTATTTAATATTGTGCTCGCGCACACTCGATCCCGACGGCCGTTCGTTGCAATAAAACCGAACTCTGACGCGCTCGTAGTAATTTAATTTCCATTCATTTTAATCGAGGAATAAACAAAATCGTAATCCGTTCAATCGAGCAGTTACGCGCCGTTAAACGATCCTCGGTGCTCATAAATTGTTACAGGGAGTCGAACGAAATCGACAGCTGCGCATGAATTAATTGCCCATAAATTACCGCGGAAAATTAAACCCTACCGTAGGCTATACTAATTCAATAAAAGTAATCGGTTTTTATTGCCCGCGCGAACAAGTATAACGCTTGGGCTTTTCGCGCGAGGGCTTTGGGTATAACGTTGTCGAACGGGAGCGTATAATTTTTTACTTCCAACACGAAGGTTCCCCGCCGACCGCGCAACATCCTCCTCTAAAGCGAAAATTACGCGCGTTGTACACACATGTATATTAATGCGAAGCCAAAGTTATAAAAGCCGCTCATAAAGAGACTCCCAACGTCATTGTATCCGAGCAATTTCTACATTTCGCTCGACAAAGCAGACAAGAATAAAGCGAAAGCGGCTAATCGGCGAGAGCCTCGCGAGGGAAACACACACAACGCCTGCACCGGGACTAATCCAATAATCCCACAAAGCAAAAAAAATAAACGAGCGGTAGGAGCCGGGCGTCCACTTATGCGACGTGTTGTCCCCCGCTAATCGTTTTTTTTCTCCCGAAACCTGGGGCGCGGCCGCACTCGTGCACAGGGGCCTCGACCGTCGTCTACCTGGGCGCTCGACTGCGGCCCGTCCGCGAGAAGCCGGGGGCCCCTTCCTCGGCGGCTGCCCTCGGGGCACTGGGCGCACTCGCGTGGAGGGCCTCGCGGGCGGCAGGAGCGAGCGCTGCCGCGGCGGCCAGAAAACTGCCGGCTCGCGGTGTCGGTCGGCGCGGCCGCCGCCGTCGCGAGCCGCCGCGGCCTACGCCGGGGGAGGGGGGCGAGCGAGCGCGCGCGCCTTTTTTTTTCGTTGCCGGGGGCACCTGCACGAGCGGCGCCTCCCCCGCGCGTTACCGGAGGGTTGGCTCCTGCAGCCGACGATGACTGTCGGTTATCAAGCGGGTGCAAAGTGAGCGGGCCGCGGGGTATGCGGCTACCTCTGCGCGCGCGGAGATGTGAACTAGTTTTTATAGCCGCTATGGAATTTCAGACGCGTACGACACTCGGCTGCGGTAGCGGATACCGTGAAGGTACCGTGAAGGGCTTGCGTTGCCCTAATATCGATCGGCCGAAGGGTGCAGAACTCGTGCTTTTATTTTGAGAACTTTGGTAACTTTCGGGGCGAAGCCAAATAAGAAAAACAATCTGGCCTTGACCTATTGAGTTTCAGGGTTAAGGGTGAATTCCAAATCTTGTTATTTCGGGACACTAAGAAACAGGAGTATATATTATGTAAGGGTAATGGTAGAATATAGTGACGAATTATACGATCAAGGCAGGCCCATGTATCAAACTGTTGATATCAGCCATGTTTCAAAAGCTAATACAAGTCACACGGTAGGGTGATATACAAATTTTTTCGTCGCGTAAAAAGTCGATTGAAGCAAAATTATTCCACCCTCTGAAGAGCTTATCTATGATAATTTCGATTCCATTTACAATCTGTTTGTTTTTATCGAAGGTACATTAACTAGAGAAACACCTATTTATGTATTCTAGCCGAGGGGTGGAGAGCCCGTGGGCTTCCCCTTTATCAATCTGCATGATTTTCCAGCTACATGGCGATGGGAATTAGGATTTCCCTCGGTGTGCGCGAGTTGGCCGATAGGCCAACGGGCAAATAATGCGATTAGCGGAGGGCGGCGTAAAAGTCGCCGCGGCGCTTTGGCTCGCCGCCGGCAATTACTCCGATTAGCCGGGGAGCCGGGGAGCGGAACCGGCGAGCCGCGCATGATCGCCACTCATTGAATTACAGGGAGGGCGGGCTCTGCGGCGGCGGCGAAATATCGCAGGGTCAATTGACCGGCGGCGGATGATCATTGCGAGGCGGCCCGGGAGAGCGGCAACGCGCCAATTGTTCCAAGGCCCCCGTATATCGGCCGGGCAATTATGAGCCAAGTGCACAAGGCTCGCCGGAACTTCCAATTCCCCGCCCGAGCGCAAGGATCACACCCTCGCCGCGAGGCTCCCGCGGAAAAAGGCGGTGGCCGGGTATATAACCTTTGCCCCCGCGGGGGGACAACAAAGCCCGGGGAAAGGGCGGAAGAAAAGCCGGGCGAGGAATAGGCTATGGCCTACCAAGCAACGACCTTGGAAGAATGCGCGGGGCCACCGGGAGCCCGCCGATATATACCTCCCCCGGGACGCCGCCCGGTTTCCTTTTTTTTTCCCCCCCCTCGCGGCCGATCGATCGCGGCCGACCGGGAATCGTGGTTCCCCGAAGCCGATCTCTCTCGCGGCGAGGAGGCCGTTCATCCTGCGCCGCCCGGGCCGGCCTTGGCGATGCGCGGACCGGGGGTCCACCCGGCTCCCCCCGGCAAACTGGATTTTTCCCTTTTATCGCGCGGATTAACAAGTGCCAGCGCGCGGCTAATTCAGCGGCTTTAGGCGGACTATCAACATCCCGCGCTGTGAAATCATCTCGGCCGTATAACAGCGGCTTTATAATCTTTGGAATTGCGCCTAATGAGGGCTTGCGCGCAGACTTTGCCGACCGCGGCTCTAGAATTTCCTAGTGCAATATATATATATATACTCTTAACCGCGAGTCGCGGAAACCTAGTATAAACCCTCAAAAAAAAAGAACCCGGCGCACTGGTCTTATATATATATACATCCTCCCATTTTTTACACCCGCGAGAGCTCCTCCTTTTTCGACTCCGGCGAGCCATCCTTTAGCCCCGCGGCTTTTCCCCAGGGAACCCGCTTCCGTCTCATTTCTCCTCGTTTCCCCTAGCCCCCTGGCTTCGTTACGGAAGACGAATCGAGCTAGCGATCCGCACGCGGGCCGAAATAAAAGAAAAAAAAATATGCCCTCGAGCGAGCGATACGAATGCGCTCGGCTGCCGTGACGTTGTCGCCGCTGCAATTGGGCCTCACCGACCGGAGAAATGCGTCCGACCCCGGCGTATATATCCGCAAACCACGCGTGCGTGTACGACGCCCGACCCCCCGGGCGCCGAGAGAATATACTGTTCCCCTCTGTGCGGTAATACCCAGACATCTAATTATAACCAGATGGTAATTCTGATTAATTAATCGAGGTAACAAAAACGACTAGTCATTGTTGTATACGCGCTCTGCGTGAACCTTCCAATTTCTTAAGCATGAATGCAGAGCAGAAAAAATATTTGCCCTAAGAATTGGATGACTAGGTAACAATGACACGCGTATCTACCAGTCGATAAGACGATCCCATAGCTCGCCCCAGTTACGAACAATAGGGCCGCTATTCAAAAGACGACGTCGTCATCCTCTGCACGAGCCGTCCAAAATATGAGCGAAGTACGCGCATGCATAAGCGCGAGGACGGGCGAATCCCTCCGACTGGTGTGCACAGCGGGAACCGTTAGCGGCGCCGTAAAAACCGGCGCAACCTCGAGGCGGCAACCTGCCTCGGGACCGCGCAAGGGGAACGAAAGTTTAGCCGCGGCGCCCGTTCCTCCTTCTTAATGAAGCCGCCTGCAGTCGCGCCTTTGCCCAATCGCGAGGAGGCGCCCGCGGTTCCGATGGCCCCGGACAAAACCGAGGCGCGCACACCCAGCCGATCGATGGGTTGAACTCGGGATGCGAGGCTCCTTTCCGCTAGTGGCACGTGTATATCTCTGTAGAGGCGCGGGTTCGGCGAACGGCCGCTGCCCGGCCAATTACTGCGAATTAGGAGCTTTTTCACCCGCGGCGCTCGAGTCTGGATCACTGAAAAAAAAATCCATCGGCCGCTTCGCGCTCGGCTGCGTATTCATCTTGCACAGTTTTCTTTGTTACGATATGCCGCCGCCCGCGGTTAACGGCCGCTAATGACATTCGAGCTCCCTTTGCTTTCGTTTCCATTTAATACGCGCCAGCCTGACTTTTTGCGAAATTCAATAACGACCATTTATTTGTTATACTTCTCGCTGTATATTGTAATAGTACATTCGTTTGTTTCGTGTTTTTTTATTTGATATTGAGTAACGTAGTCGACGTGAAATTGTACCCTACTATTGCATTTCCTGCTTGGCAATGAGATTTAAAAATATCGTCTACCGAGCTACGTGCAGACGCTCTGCTTAAACTACTTTTTAATCCTCGTTTTAATCTCTGTAGGCTGTCGCCGCAACCGACCTCCGCGGGAAAAGAAACTACGGTTGTCGGATTAATATCATGTTCTACTAGTTTTATAAATTTATATGAACCCAAGGAGGGCGACATGACATCCATTATAAAAGTACCGCTATCCGCAGTAGACTCGACAAGAGTCTGCGGAGGCTTATTCGCAAAAACTGTACTCCTTAGATCAATTCATTATCCATTTGACTCTTCTTGTTTTATATAAGTTTCAACTAAGTTTAAATTCGAAAAACATAATTAAAAAAACAATATTATAGAAATTTATTTGGTAAAACCAGGATGATGAACAATTTATTTTAAAAACGTCTTGGTTTAATAATCAATTAATACTAAAAATTTGAAATAAGATTTTTTTTATGATTATAATAAAAAATTCTATTTAAAACTATTCATAGGAATAGCCAATGGGAAAAAGCAGATTAGGCTTCGCATGATACACGTAAAAGTCATCGCTGCGCCATCTACGAAACCCGTAAGGTATTACTTTACCGACCACCGACAATATTCTGCAGTTACCGACCAACGCGTACAAGGAATCCAGCATTTTCCTACTTTACCATCGTTCGGTAAGGGCAATTTTACTGGTTCCGTTACCGTTGTGTTGGCGCGCTTTTTATAAAGAACCCATTGACTTGCGCGCGAGCGGTACGCAAGCTCGGGAGCCGGCGCACTTCACCTCGAAGAGAGCAGCAAAAAATAAGAGGGAAAGTGAAGCAAGAAGCTCGACGTGCCCCCCCGGCATTTTCTCTCTTTTTGCTCCCCGCGGCATCCTTGCGCCAGTCGAGGTTTACAACCTACTCGTAAAGCGTCCCCGCCGTCGAAAAAGACGCCACGACGCACAGGCCACGATCGAGGGACGATGGGCCTGCGGGCCAGGTAACGGTGAAAAATTGCGTCGCGCGCACACGGCGTCAACGCGTTAGTGCGCGCTCTTTTTACGCGGAAACTATCGATTGGGCCGCAACAGGTTGCCCCTCGAGCACTGCTTCTGCGCGGAAAAACAGCTGATTCGCAGACTAGAGGCATGTGGGTGTGCGATGATAATCTTTCACACGGGTGGAATTCTTCGTCCGGCTGATGCAAGAAGCCGGTCTCTGAGGTTATTTTGCGCTTATCCTCGTTTAAATTCTTAATGACTGCATTATCCGCGTCGGATGGTGTTGTTCGATGAATCATCGCTAGCGCAGACCTTGATTTTCACATAAACGCGACTGACGCTGTTCACCTGTTCGCGAACGTGTACTTTTTTTTTTCCTCTAGACCGACGGATATTAGTACAAAATGCTTTTTCAACAAATCCAAGTGTTTACATTGCACTGTTTATAATCACGCCACTCGCATTGTTGGCAGTAATAGTTTAACTTATCGTAAAATTCAATATTTCTTATCATAATTAGTTTCGCCGTGAGCTACATTAAACAATAAAGTCGAGCCGGTGGATTTGTGTCTAGTCAGCTTGTACGGTTACACGTAATGAAGAGCAATTTGAAACAGCGCGATCGAGTGGCATGGAGCTGTTGAATTAAGACGGCCTACCGAACTTATTGCATTAGCTCCGATGACAATTGCTCGTTGCGCCGACGCGCCCATTAGCCGAAACCAATAACTCCGGTCGAGTTATCCGCATCGGTTTCGTGAAACACTGCGGATTCGTAGCATTGTCACTCTTTCCTAATGACATCTTACACACACACACGAGCGCGCGCTTGTCGCCAGTAACAAAAAATAACCATCGTAAAAAAAAAGCGAACGCGGCTAATATCAGCCGTTAAACAATGGTTGCGGTATCGGGGGAACGTACGTAAAAATCAGGCGGAGGGACAGCTGCAAGTTCCCTTGGGAGCGAGGGGCCGATCTTACAGGTGGTCGGTGGGGTCGGCCCGCGGCGCGCTCGCCTTCCACGCTCCGCCGGTTTTCAAGGATTTTCCCGGGGCTTTCTTGGAAGCCCGCGAAAAGCACAATAAAAGTTTATATCGCGGCAGGCGCGCCGCGGAATTTCATTAGCCGCCGTTTGGCTTTTTGAGAATTCGAAAGCCGTTGGCCGCGGGAGCCCCGCGTTATCGCTCTCTCGTTAACGACTCTCGAATTCCGGCCGATTAGTCAATAGATCCTTTGTTGCCGCCCCCTCTCGCCGGCCCCCCCTTCCCTCATGCCTCCCCCGCTCGACGGACTCTTTTCGAGCGATTCATCTTTGGTGCATTACCTTTTGATACTCCGCTCGGAGATTATTCAAAATTCCACTCTGTCGTGAATGACGGTGGGTTGTGTCTATATAATGCGCGGTGTGTGTACACGCGTAATACACGTAATTCATTAAATCATCAAGGAAATAAAAAGAATTTAACGCGTCCAATACAAAACCAATACGTTGTTTACATGTAGACACTCATATTAATTGTATGATGTTTATTGTACGATATAAAAAAAAATAATAAACATTTACGTACACAAGAATTTTTTCCGCCGGAGGAGATTTAACGTACCAGACGATTAAGATCGAAAGTAATCCTTATGAAAGAACCAGATCGACAGAAAATAATTTAGCCGTTTCACTTGGGATCGGCGAGCGTCGCTTAACCGTAACACGCTTACGGATTAAGCGCGTACAACGCGAAAAGAAAAGCCGTGGCGTGATTTTTCGTCCGCTCGCGGTACGAAAGGCCCGGGAAATAATCGAAGATTTAGGCGACATTCCTAACGGTCGATTTTCCTATTAGCCTATTGAATTTCTCGCGCGGTTGAAATTCCCCCTCGCGGAATGACATCCATTTGCATGAGCGATTTCATCCGCGAGTTAATTAAACGTGAAATTGCAGGATCGGGCGAATTGCAGCGCGGGGGAAAGGAAAGCTCCTCACTTTCCCTGTCGGCGATAAAAGCGAGACGAAGCCGCCGCGGCGGGAAGCTCGCGTCAAAAGAGACCCGGGGATAGGACAACACTCGGGGTAGCTTCCTACTCACCTTGGCATCCTCGGCCGCTGCGCTCTTCTCTCGGCTGGCGAAGCGATTCTGCGGGGACAGAGAAGAAGAGTCGATTAGTGGGTCGTAGAGTCCAGCCGCCCTGGGAAGCCCCGGTGTGTCCCTCCCCTCGGCGCGCGGCCCTCGCGGCACGGGCCACTCGGAAGGACATCCTCCGGCCTCGGGGAGGGCCGCCCGCCGAGGGGGACGAGGGCCAGGGGAACTCACGCCCATCCTGAGGAAGAGCCGGCGGAAGCGGCGCATCCTGGGGCCGTCTCGTGGGCGGCCACTCGGTCACATAGTGGCCGCGGGGCGCTCGCGGCCGAGTCCGGGGCGCGACTGGCCGCCGCCGCCGCCGGGGCCTTTATCTCGCCAGTCCGCGCGGCGCGCGCTTCCTGCGCGATATGCGAGATTACGCCGGCGGCGGCGCCGCCGATCCGCGCGGCCGCGCTTTCTCGCCCGTTTTTCAGCCGGCCGCCCGGAGAAATTTTCCGCGATGCGCCCCGCGGTTGCGGCAACCGGCGAGCCACCGGCCGCCTCCTCCTCCTCCCGATTTTTCCCGAGTGCGGCCTTGCCCAACCTTCGCCGCGTTGAATAACTTAGGCAAATCGGACTCGCTCCACACTCCGCTGGCCGGATTTCTTTTTCGGTGGAACGCCCCGACTTTTCCCACACGCGGTTAATCCACCGCCGACCTCATACGCAGAGACCCGCCTCTACGTTTATGCAAAGCGCCGCTCGGAAGCGGACCTCCCCGCTTCCTAACCCACTGACTTCTATTGCCTGGTAGAAAATCGGTCGTTAGCTCAGCCGAATGGGCCAACAGTTGTTGCTCTATCGGCTACCCATTTCATCCTTTAAGTCGTATTTAATACTCTACGACACTTTGAGCAAACATCGTTGTTAAAGTAGGTAAAACCTTATTTTCTTTGTTTTTATATTTTTTTTTTCTCTCTGCACTCGTATTTGATTGCACTCGCTCGTTCTCTTTTTCATTCAGTCCGACCGTAGCTCTCTATCTGCGCGAATCCAATCATTTCCACTAGGATAAAATTAGTCATGAAATTTAACTCTTCTCTTTGTCTTTGAGCGTAAAATATAAAATAATTTATAGATAGATTCATCGGCGAACTATTCGCTATTGTAATATTAAACATGAAAAGGTTATAGCTGGACGGCAGCCTGAAACGTACACACGCCGAGCTTATTTTTAGCCCGCAAACCAGGAGTGTAACAACGATATAAGAAGCATGTTTTATTCTTTTTTCAGATAGGGCGTATTGCAACAATGTGCTAATCTGGCGTCGGCCAGCTGTAGCTTCCACGTAACCCAGCTGTGAGGATTCGTCATATTTTCCACGGAAAATAGTCTCGTTCCGCTAATGCTCGAATCAGCAGGGACGGGGCCGGTGGCTTTTTCTCCGCTTCGAACGCGCCGCCTTTTCCCTGCCGCTACCTGCGCGCTCCGCGATATACAGTTATACCGCTCGGCGAACGCCCTGGCACCACACGCGGTCGCGCTCCCCCCCCTCCCCGCGAGCGTTATCGGCGTGCACGTCGAAAGGAACGAGCGATTAGACGCGCCGCTCCTTTCCCCGCCGTCCTCCTCCGCTTGGAGAATAAAGTTGAAAAAAAAAGGAAGAATCAAAGGCGCTACGGGACGGCGGGCGGCCAATTAAAGGCGCTACGTATCGGCGTCCGATATTGCGCAACGGCGCGACTCGACGGCCGCAAACGTACACCCCGGGCTCGGCGGCCGAGGGCGCGAACGAGAGCGAGAGTGGAGGAGGCGCCCCGTGTTTACCGAGGCGGTGCACGCGTCCCGGCGCGCCGAAGACGACACGACAGCCGACCTGCACGCGTACGCACACGTACCTCGGTACGTACGTGAGTAATCGAAGCCGCGCTCCTGTTTTATTTTTTTCGTGTATCCCGGCCCCCGGTTTTCTTTTTAACCAAGCCGCAGGATCGCACTCGGAAAAACGGAATTCCGCGCCCGAGGCTGCCTCGGTCGCGCTCCGGCGCCCGGGGAGTAGTAATTCCCTTTTTTTTTATTAAATTTCGTTTCTTGCCGCAGGCCGGCGCGACTCGCCCCGTCCGCGGCTGTTCTTTGTGCGCCGGGTTCGGCGTGTATCGCGGGGATCGCGTGCCGGGACAATGCGCGGGGCCCCGGAGGCCCGGTCGATTCCTGTCGCGGCGGCGCGGCTCGGTCGGGCGCCCCCGGCTCGTGTTTACACTTGCGAACCCTTTGTACTCGCGGCGTTTATGATAAGCGCCGTGCGCGATCGGCTGACCTCACTCCGATTTACGTTTCGTAAGAGCTTTCTCGAGCTGACCACCCAATGATATATATACACCTTCGACACTAAGTTCCGGACGTAAAAATCTGTAGGAGCTAACTTTTCAAAAATAGCCTAACGTTGTTTAAAGCACATTATTCCTTTCAAACGGAAATGTAGCGAATATTATATACACTTGCAGCTAAATATCGAGAATAGAACTTTGCCTGGCTGCATTTTACCCGATTCGACGATAAGACTATCTATTAGTATTTCTATGCTTGTCAATATTGATATAGATATAATTTTAAGTTAGATCAATGAAGTTGTAGAATACTATATATTAGACTGAACAAACTAGATAATTTCGCTGGTCCACACAAGGACATAAACTATATCGTACTACTTACACTTGCTGCGCACGCACGCGCATGCACAAACAGCATAGTCATATTTAAAACATGCACTTAAGTAGACACTCCTGCATATCCATCTCGCTCTAGTGTGACGTCACTGATTTGTTAAGGAGAAATTGTTAATAAACCTATCAATAAAGCAATTCCCACAATTACAGTTGACTGTTAATACGTGAGTCGATCCTACATCCGTTAATTTTCTACCAGGTAACGAGTCAAATACGTATCATAGAAACGTGTGCTACACCATTTTTAACGCTAAATTTATTTGTTTAATAATATTGCTAAATCATTGCGAGTTTGATTGTAAAATAAATTACTGAATGGTTAGTATTGAATGAGGTGTCAATTGATTCAAAAAGTCAATTATTATTTCAGGCAAAGTCTATAATAGAAATATAAGAATAGTGCAAGTTTCTGCCACAATGGCGCTGTTGACGCATACTTGCGACGGAATCAGCTGATAGTCATGAAACGAAGAAATAAACTATAATAAGGTAAAAAGTGTTCTTCCGAACCGATTGACATCTCGCAGCCTATATCGATATAGATCATTTATCAATTTCTTTAACAATCAAATTCGCAGTCATTTAGATATACTTATATAGTTGTAGTTCAATCGAATTGTTTTCAATCCAATGAAACATAGACGTCAAATGGCAGGACAATTGTAGATCGATCGATCGTCAGTAGGTATAATACTCACATGCGACGGATTCGAAGAATCCGTAGTCGTGATCGTCGTGGTGGCCGTCGCCGCCGCTGCCGCTGCGATCTGATTCCGGTTCTCTATGACCGTCTTTATCTGCTCGAGCACCTGAAACGATCTTTATTTAGAGATTCTGGGATGCACGGAGGTGGAGGAATGAAAAGGCGCGTGACGTACCCGCAGGGATATCCGATGCCTCTGTGCCGTGTGCGACTCCTTCTTTTCGGGCCCGTCGCCGCCGCCGCCCGCCTTCCCCGTTCGCCGCTGTCAAAATCAAGAAGAAAGTGAGTGATCCTCCTAGTCATTAAATATACTTTTATTAAAGAATTAAAAGCAACTAAAGATTTATCGGCCTCGCGTGTGACATTAATTTATGTAAAAGTAACGGTTTAAGGATTTTATGTCAGGAGATTAATTTTTTTTTTCCACGCGCCAGTTGTAATAACGAATTATTATACAAGGAAATATTTCCGATATAGAAATTGAGCTTTTTAAATGAACAGTTAGTCTAGAAACTCGAGTAAAATTGATTCATTATTATCGCAATAATCGAGGTATCAAAGAGTGATGATATTTAGTACAGATAGACGTAGTAATTCACTATTCAAGTGTCGTGCAATTAAGAAATTATATCAATAGCGGGGCTAGAGCCTGGACAGGTCGTTCAAACGCGATCCCATTAAAACTTTCATTACAAAAGCATTCGAAACTGTATCCACGTAAGGCTGCACTAATACCCGAGCGCACAGAGGAAAATTACAAAGTACGATTAAGACGCGAGGGTAATTAACTGTCTTCCTTTATCGACCGGCAAGAAGTCGAAACTACACAAACGAGCGTCGGCTATCTACGTCAAAACACTCGAGAAATAAAAACCGACAGCAATACGCGGGCAAGGAACTGTAAATATCTCGCGTGATTCCGTGCGATGATGATCTGGAAGCTGAGCGTCGTTGACCTCCGAGGAAAAGCGGACTTTCTTCCTCCGCCAGGACGAAGGCAGGCCCTTTCCGAGATGGCCGCGCGAGGGCCGAGGCGGCACCCGATCGATCGGGAGAGCCGATTTCCGCAGGGGCGGCGCGCATCGCTTTTCCGACGGTCGCGAGGGGCTTCTTAATTGCCGCTTTCGTCCGCGCTCGCAATAATTTTGCGGGGAAAGTCGAATCCTGGCGGGGGATACAGACGCAGCCGTGCAATTATGGGACTCCTTTTATTGCCCGGCGCGAGCGCGCGGCCCCGAGAGTAGCGTTTATTCATCTCCGCGAGTTCTCCTTTTTTTTCTTTTCTTTCCCCTTCCTCGCGCAAAGACACCACGCGCGCACACGCACCGAGTACTCTTCACACTTTCTACCGCGCTAATTGCCGGATTGTGTATTCCGCTGGTAAGGAGCGGGGATTTTTGAGCGGTGCAATTAATGAAATGTAGGAGGCAGCGATTGGAAAAACTATTCCCGGACAATTATAGCGCGCGCTCGAGATGGCCGATATGAACTTTCCGATTTAACCGGGCCGCTCGCGGGCCTTGAAAAAAAATCGAGCGCGACGTCCGGTTTTTACCGCGCGGTTCGTAAAGCCGCGTGACAAACGAAGTGTGCCTTTTCAAAGGAGTCGGTTGCGCCGAGCGGCTCGGTTTTACGAGCGCTAAGTGATTCGGAAGAGATTTAAGCGCGACGCCCGGGAAATTCGTAACGAGAAGGATTTTTCCAGGACTTTCTCTCTCTCCGCGCGCGAGGGGGACAAAAAAAAGAAGAAGCGCCGCTGTGGTAGTACTCACCTCGAGGCTCGCGTGCACGTCGAGGGAGGAGAGGGGCCGGGTGTGGGGCACCTCCCCGGGGAAGACGCTGTCGTGGGAGACGGACAGCTGGCCGCCGGCGCGCTGCAGGTTGGCGAAGGACTCCTCCATGCCGCGCCGCCGGAGGAACAGCCTGGGGAGCAGAGTGGCCGTGAGAGCCCCGGGGACGAGGGCCGAGCCGCCGGCTACTTACCGGTCGCGGTCGCAGGACTCGGTCAGGAGCTCGCTGGCGCTCCGGCTGCGGATCTCCTCGGGGCGGCCCGCGGGGTCGCGGACCGTCACCTCCTCCCGGTCGCGCAGGCCCAGGTGGCCCTCGCCGGGGACCTCGCGCTCCGGCCCGGGGCTCGCGAGCCGCGCGTCCGCCGCGCCCCGGCTCTTCTTCCGGAAGATGCGCCGCAGTCCTCGGAGGGGGTGGAAGCGCCGCTTCTTCGGCTCTGCTCAGGGAGAGAGATCTGGGTTAGTTGGTGTGCTTGGGGACCCGGGGCCCCCCACGCCCTAGTGAGATTTCGTCAACTGCCGTTCGAGTGAGTCTTTTCACTTTCGTCGCGCGTATATCGCTTTACCCGAGACCCCCGTCTCCTTGCTCCTGCACCTGTCTCGGAGCAGGTTTTTAATGCCCCGGTGCAAACACGGCCAATCATTGGAAACTGAATGCTCAATGCTAGGTTATTAAAATTCACTATAATCTGCGAATAAAATCAAATTAGTGTAATTATAAGCCTACGTGCAATTCGCTGCACGGCTTACCTAAAAAAATCTTTTCTCCAGTTATTTATGCAGAGAGATTTGTATGGAGGATGTATTTACACTGCGAATCGACTGATATTCTAGAGATTTTAACTCAAGTCGACTGACTGAGTTGTGCGCCAAGCGAAGCCACTAGTACACGCGGAGAGAAATGTTAAAATAATCTTGACTATATACTTCTCAGTAAACTCGAGACAAACTTGTCAAAACGGAAAAAACTAGAAATTGCCATTACCTTACATAAAACTACTATCAACCAAAGCACTGTATCAAAAAAAATAACACACGTATGGTATTTTCGTTAATTTCCATAAAAAAATAATCGCGATTTTTTCAGCAAACCCTATTGATTTTGCAAGCGAGTCCCCAGTGCAGCCAGCAGTTCGGTAAACATTGTTCTCCGCGTGGCGGCATTCCCTAATGCACGTGGACTGCTCCCAAACCGTGCGCGGCGTTTACGGTCAGACACTTGCGCGCGCCACTCCATTAGTCCCCAAAGCCGACTCTCCCTTTCCCCAAAAAAGCGCGTCAATCGCTCGGACGCTTCTCGTCGAAACAAAACCAAGGGCTCGAGAGCGGCGCGCGAGCTGCAAGGGCGACAAAAACCGAAAGTAACAAAAAAAAAAAAAGGACAACGGACGTTCCAGCGTTAAAAGCGAGGTGGAATAAAAAGGAGAAAAAAAACGGGAGGAAGAACGACTTCGATGAACTTCGGGCAAAAATCGATAACCGAGGGGAAAGGGGCGGAGGGCCGAGGCCGCGACGGCTAGCCGATTTCTTTCTTTTTCCTTTGTTTTTTTTTTTTTTTGTTTTCCGAAAGAATATTGTTTCTCCCCCTTCCCCCCCCAAGGCTATACGCGCGGCGAGCTCGAACAAGCCGCTCCTCGGCGCACTCGTTACCAGCCGGATGGCTTTTAATTGCGCTTGGCGAGTGGCGCGGAAGGGCGGACTCGAGCGAACGAGTGCGCGCGGCTCTCCTCGGCATCGCGGCGACACAGCGGAAAAATGGGACGCACTCGGGTCTTATAAAAGGCCGACTCCGTGCCCGCGATTCGGCTGTCGATCTCCGCGCGACGACGACTTTTCTCTCGGTTCACACACATACGTGCGAGTGTGTATAATCCGCGGGTACAGTTGACCGGCGCCAGGGAATCATCTCGCGGCAGACGGCTAATGAAATAACCATGGCCTTTTTAATAGACGTGCCACATCGGCGGATCGACCAGCTGGGTACTACGCGCCAACGAGAAAGTAAACAAGCTCGAGTACTCGCCCGCTTTTCACGTACATCCTCGGGGCGCCCCAATATGTAAGGTCGCGCGGGGACAGGCGGCGCGCAAACAAAATACGAAAAAAAAAAAAGTTCATCAAAACGGGGTCGCACAAAAGCTCCGTCAATCGCGAATCCTCGACGACTGCTCGAGGGATATACGCGTACATGTGCGGGAGAAGAGAGAGGCGCGGCTGCGGGGGCTGGATAAAAGAGCCGGGAGAGCCGAGCCCGCGCATACATAGAGACCTAAGTATCCGCGCGTGTATTCAACGACCCTCACGCCCGCAAACCCACGCGGCCGGATTACGCGGAGCCGAGTTTTCAATCGACTCAAGTTCCAATGAAAGGGGCTTAATAATGGAACGGAGAAAGGCGGTACGAATTTCCACCGCACTCGCCGAGAGGAATTCTCAAACTTGGGCTTTCGATTTGCTTTCGTGACGCTCGATAGTTGTAGTAAGTAATGTTCATTAAAAACAAGTCGCTGATTAAGAACCAAATGCTTGGATACAATGTTATTAGCAACGATTGTATTCTTTATAAACTCTTTGCAAAATCTATAGAAATATGTATTATAGACCAATTCCTTAAGAGCATCTACGCTTGAATTCTATTTCCTTTACTTCTAGAGTTATACTTCTAAGCTTTTAAAAATGAATCGGAATATTAATTTTTAACTATATTAAAAACTGTGCAGATATGCCATGTATGTAGCCTCAAAACGCGTGTAAATTATTCTTCTTACAAACACCTCAAAACCTCCTTGCATTGAACGAATCATTCAGAAAATTGCACACCGGCTGCACGGCTTCACCGCATATTCTTCTCTACAAGTGAGACCGGGGCTCCTCCTCCACCCCAGCGGCGTTTCGATTTCATTCAACGGCCCCATCGCCAGAGCGGAATCGGCGATGACGTCTCGCGTTTCATGCGCCCTAATGCACCATGGGGTGGACGAGTAGGCGACGAGGACGCCCGGGGATATACGCCCGCCTCCTGACGTCACTTCCTGTCTGAGAAAATCACGCCCACGAAATCCGCGGAGGGCCCCCGGGAGGGCTTTTTATAAGCGCGCCTGGAATTGCAGTCGCAACTGCACTGCAGCCGCGGAAATTCGTTGTCGGAGATTTGCTCTCGTCACTCTGAATCCTCTCTCCCGCTTCTTCCTCCCGGGCGCCCGGCTTTCGTCGACCTTTTGTTTGAAAGTCATGGGTTGGGTGGCCGAGGCCGCCGCTAGCCTTCTCCTCTCTTATCTCGAATTTGCTTTTTCTTTTTTCTAGTTTTCCGCTTTTGCGGTGGCGACGGATTACCGCGGGACGAGCGCACGGAAAAAAAAAGGACCGCAACGTTGTAGCCGAGTGAATGGGTGTAATGGGGGAGACGGATGCACAAAGAGAAAAATCGTTATCACTGGCAAGAGACAACGTCGCTTGCTATACCACGTGAAATAATTATGCGACACGTGAATCACAAACAATTATTACAATGTACGTTGAAATTGTATTATCAATTTAAATTTCAAATATTTTCTTCTTTATATTTGCTGTAAAGTCGTAAATACGAAGAATTGTAATTATTATTATTAAATTGCAATCACTTTTTCAACTTCCTGTAATTGAAATTTCGCAAATCAAATTGATTTTATATATAAACGATCCCGCTTGATTTGCAAAATGGAGGTATCAGGTAATCACGATATCGATAAATTCCTCGCTTACAATAAGCCGATCAATAAAACCATTTCCGACTTTTAATTAACAATATGATTAGAAACGATACATTAATTTAACTGTCAGCGTTAAAAATCACATCTTAAATTTCACCTACATGCCAAAATCGTTTTCTATTTAATAACTTAAAGTATTTTGACACTCGGTATGTGCATAACTCAACCCTTCTACATGTGCACGTATAAGAAAACCGATAACGTCAGTATGATAATGATATATTTTCTTGAATTAATTAATCTAGACGTGTAGAGTATGCAAGTAAATTCATTTGCAGGTTAGGTCTGTAAATTCTTTGTCTAAAATTGTATTTGACGAAATCGAATACATTTTTAATCTACTGAAAATTTTTCATTTTTGTACTCACTGACAAAATTAAAAGCGCTTAATCGATCACCTTTTAACTAACGAATTCAAGTGTTTGTTATATAAGGAGAAGGAAGTTCGTTATCTTCACTACATTATAATATTTGCAAACATGTGTAAATATACATAGATATTTACATATCCATTATTCCAAATATATTTATACAACAGTGTTGCGGTTGAATTATGATTGTAATTGCGCTAAAAAAATTATCTCTTCGATTATCTATTATTATAGCCGATTTTAAACAGTTATTAGTTGATAGAAATTATCATTCTGCTACTGAATTACCCGAAAGTGGAAAAAATAATGTGCTCTTATCGTGAATAATTACTTCAATATACATATATTCACTTTAATTCTGACACATATGTTTTTAGATTAGTGTTTTAATGATTATTGTTGTTATTCATAAATATAAAATTATGAACAAAAGCAGTTGTCAAACGGAAATATTTATTTTCTAATTGAATATTACCAAAAGACGAATAAAATCAATCGAAGAATAAGACCGAGGGCACAACGAGGGGTATAAGTCGTTTCGATTATTGTAATTATTGTAAAATGTAACAAAAAAGAAAATTTACGAAACATTTCTTAATATTACGTTTCCCGAATGTACACTCGAGGTTTCTAATTTTAGAGTTTTATATTTTAAAATTGGTAACCGTGAGTAAACGGTGAGCTATTTTCTTTCTATAAACACAGCTGATGTCAAATTAACGATACTGATGTAATATAAGAGGATCGGCAAACACTCATGAGTAATAATACCGACTTATAACGTTAATAAAATGTAGTCTACAAAGAATAATATCCTTTCTTACATTAACGTTGAAATTTATGCTTTAATTATCTGAAAGAAATTGAAAGGTAAACGTGTAATGGCTAAACAATTAGTCACGAGCCAATGTGAATCATAAAGATTATGTAACGGGTAGTATAGTAAATTGATCAGCAATTCACGATTATGAGCGACTAAGCCCAACATTATCGGCAAGGTAAATATTTTTACTATCCGACGAATAGAGCGAAATTGTGTACAATGTATCATCGGAAGGCTCGGCTCGACCGAGGGTCAATGTTTACACGGCGCTTGCAGCGGACACTCGGATGCACACACCTTGGCCCGTCGCAGCAATTTATGCATCGTCACACGAGAGCTTGGACTCGCGGAGCTTTCGCTATTGAAAAGAAAAGCCCACCTCACACGGGGCCACTTTAACGGAACGGCGTTAAACGCGGTGTCCTCTACTACCGCTACGCTTCCCAAGCGCTGACAAGGCACAAAGTTTAATCTTGTACAAACTGTACCAGGGGCGGCGGCGTGGCTCTATTGTCGCCGGCCGGGCCGTTGGCCGCCTCGACTTTCATTGGGACTCCGGCGCTCGTTATCAAAATCTCACAGGGTCTCCCCACCCCCCAGAGGGTCGCGCACTCCGCGGATCACCGTTGCGATTGTGCGAGGACGCGGGAATGAACGGTACGGCGCTTCTTTGCCCGCGGCTCACGTGCCAGAGGATGCAGGAGTAATTACCGAACAAATCGTCAAGAGCATCGTGCATCCCGGAGGCCCGCGCGCAGCCGTGCACGCGCCGTGCGTGCATCTACGTGTGTTATGTACCTTGGAGCGGGCAGGCAGGCTCGCGAACGACTGGAAAGGCCGATAGATCAGCCGCGGTAGGGGGAGAAACTTTTAACACGATTGACTTTGCCCCGCTCAAACGATAATGGATTTTGTTGATAAGATTAGAGAGGAATGCCGATTGGCCGAGCGGCTAGAGGCCCACTTCCCCCTCTCCCGCGCGGATTATACACGTACACACGTCGCCCGAGGTCCTACCTTCAGGCGCCTTCGCATCGCTGCTTTTCGGCGATGGAATTATCAGGCGTGTGAGTTTGCTTCACCCCCCCTAGGGGAAATATAAAACCGCGCGCACCGCGATACGCAAATCAATCGGGCGTAATCTCTCTGTCGATCCCCCGGAGACGCCGACCCACCCGGGGGGAGAGCCATAGCCACGGCGGTTGTCACCGCGTGTACGCACTCGCGGCGTGTGTACAAACTCGGAGGTCTCGTTGTGCTGCCGGGGCACAGTTAGCGCGCGTGGCGCAAGAAGCCGGTATAATGCGCGCGGGAGAAGCGAGTTGAATTGACGGCGGCCGTTCCCGTTAGGCGGGCGCGCACGCACGAGCCGGCCGATGAATCGGCTTTCGGCCTTTTTCCCGCGGGCCCCGGGTGATCGACGCCGGCTCCGCGGACAATGCACGGCGGTTTACGGTACACATATACACATATATATATGTATCGCCGATTTTTTTTTCACTTTGCTTCGTACGCCCCGCGGAGGGAGAGGGCCGACCTCGCGAGTCGCCCCGTTCGAGTGTGTGTATATATATGTATCATTCCGCGAGATTGAGGTTAAACGAGATTAAGTCGCTGCCGGCGGGGCCCTGGACGAGGAAAACCGCTCGGCAAGGACGAGACCTTTTCCCCCGGCTCGCGCGCGCGTGTATAGATGTGTACACACGTGAGGTGGCACTATGACAGAGGCGCTCCGTTTGTGTGAAATTCGTCGGCGGGGGGTCGGGGCAATCTCTTAGAGATAAAAGCCGCTCGGGCCTCGAGGTGCGCTCTTCCGGCGCATAAATAAGAAATGCACTTTTCATCCATAAATAATTGCGAGTTTGATTAATTAGTTGTTAAAAGCCAGAGATGCCGTTTCTTTCTACGCAGCGGCAGAAGGAACAGGGGAGTAATTAGGGCTAGAGTTGCCGGACAAACGTGCCCTTCTTCGCACCGCCGTGCATTTAATGCCATTAGTATTGTACGGAATTGTCGCGGCGGGGCAGTCGCTCTATTACTCGGATCCCAAGAGCCAGCGGGTGATCTTCTCGAAGGGACTACCGGGCGCCGGCTGCAAGGCAGACTCCTGCCAAGCCCGGTAATAAACTCGAGGGAGCTTAATTGCGGGCGTAGGACGGGCCGACGGTGGCGACCTCGCGCCGTTAAGCCCGAAAACCGGGGGAAAAAAAAGAGGCGGCTCTCCGTGCATCCTCGTGTAATTAGTCGGGGCGCGCACACAAAAAAAAAAACTGGAGCGCAACAGCTGAGTGGGTCGTCGCGGGGCGCCGGACTAATTCGCCTTCGTTATCTAATCTCGAGCGGGGGTGCGGGGCGACACCTGGGCCACGGCGGTGGAACCTCGCGGCGGAGGCCCCGTAAAGCCGCTCTGGTCCCCCCGGCGGCCGGCGACCGCAGAGAGAGGCGGACCACCGCGGGGACATCGCCGCGTTGGCAATTTCCCGTCGTCGCCGCTGCTCCTCCTCGCTCCTCTCCATTATGTAAATTATCATCGTCGTGCATCGACGGGCGCGTCCTTCTTTTTTCCCCGATGCGCCTCCGCCGGATTGACCCTTTTTTTTTCTTCTCCACGGCGCGCTTGTAAGGCCCGGAGGTATGTGCGCGCGGGGCCCCGCGGAGAGAAAAGTGACAAATCTCGTTGAGTAAGGCGAGCGTGTAAAAAGCGCGATGCGCCGCCGTAGGAATGCGCAATGAGAGGTGAGTCAACTGTCGCGCTGGCGTTGCTCCGGCGTAAAAAGCAAGCATCGGAAGTGGTACTGTTAAAGCCGAAGACCGGAGACAAAGGACGATTATCTTACGCCGATTCCAACTCTGATTTCCAGCGCGTGTACTTCCTAGACTTTTCGCGTTTGACCGGACGCCTGGAAAAACGCTTGGTTCATCTAGTGAGTCAAAAATTCGTTTAACTAATTCGGCCAAGTCATCGCGGAAGTCGAACTTTCGGTTACTGCTCTCCACACGCAAACTCGCGCGAAACATAATTTAAATTCGCCTCAAAAGTGTCGTGCGAGCAAGAGAGACATTTTTCTCCTGTACGTGTATCGTGTAATCTCGTACGTAATACAAGATTGTATTAACGTGCGAATTTTTCCTATTATGTTATCTAAACGACCGACTACGATTAAAAAACTTAAACTCTACTAATTAATGTTATCTCACGTATAAGTCAGTGGAGGCCTATGTATGCGTATTTATTTATAAACCTTGAGATAAACCTCCAAGTTCTTCAAAAGTCCTTACTCTTTAAAAAAAAAATATTCTCTTTTCACATTCAACAAGTGCCTGCAGACCTCGACTCATCCAATTAAAGCTTACTTTTTATTGCTCTAAAACTTTAATAACATCTTGAATTTTTTTTTAAACGTGAAAATTACTTGCAATGTCATTCGAAAACTACGTGGACCTTTCCAAAAGTTGTTGGAACGTTTATCCGAATTATTTTTCCCGAAACCTGACAATGCTTTAATATTAATATTTAAATACAAGTTTAATGCTGCCTGCTGAATTTTTATCTAAATTCTTCTACAATCAAGGCGACAATGCTGCACGACATGTGCTCATTGTAAACATGGCTTATGAAACGAATTGATTCGTAACACGCAAGACCTCGAATCGTCAAAATAAACGAGGTTTTACATTTTCTTCGCGCTCAGACTACGAAACTCGAGACCAAACTACCGGAACGGATTTAGGGGCCGATACTCGGTTCCAAAGGACGGACCAATCCAGTATTCCTCGGCGTCGCGCGCCTCGAGGTCGCAACTCTTACCCAGTGGCCAGCGGTATTTCCGCGAATCCCTGGCGAATATATATGTGTGCCACCCAGCGCACGCACCGTCGCTCCGCGGTCCGGGAGGGAAAGAGTCCGCGCACGCGCAGACAATCGCCACTTGACCCGCGCGCAAAATTGGGTCAGGGTCGGCCCCGCGCCCCTCCCCCCCCCCCCGACGCGCCGCCCGCCCACGCGACCCGCCGCACAGGTGCGAGGAGGGCACCACCGCCGATCTCGCCGGGTCGCGATAGAGACCGTCGGGGCCGCTGCGGGGCTTCCGGCGCCCTGGCTTCCCCGAGAGCCTCGTGCACCAGGTGCCCTGAATTTATACACGCACTGCCGGTGCAGTTTACGCTTTATCGATTATATCGTCCGCGCTTTTACACGCTCGCTCTTATCCAGTTAGTTCTTCCCACTGGGAATCATAATGTGGCTCATCGCGTGTTTTTTTATCGGGATGGGCGGGCTTGTTTGGAGCAGCCGGTCGCGAGGAGTGGGCTCCAGTTGAAATAAAAATGTATCTTCCTGAATTACAAAACGCACGTTGTATCGGTATTCACACTGGCATAAAGACCGCTCAGAAGTAAGATATCGCACGTACTGAATACTGTGTCGAGAGAAAAAAAAGAACACGAATAAAAGTGCTATTTCAATTGTAAATTAATGCGTGTCAAGCATAAGCTACTTGAAAATCCATAATACTCTCGTATTTCTATAACAATAATAAAAAAAAATTGTTTTATCAACAGTGGTTCGAATGACTAGATATTATGCGGTCTCTCCGCTTATTAATTGTTAACGTAAAATACTAGTTATATTTGAAGACAGTTATATTCGAGGCTATATTTGAAGGCGCTTCAAAATAAATAAAAAAACCAGTGAGTTGAGGCAACATACATCGGCACACTTATCTCTTGTATACTTTGTGATAAATGATCACGGTTCGTTGTGCCAATTCAACTATTGTTTCAGTTACTTCGTGATGTGGTTTTCGATTTCTCTTTTTTATCATTCCAGTAACGTAAATAGCATGGATAAGCTAAAAACCTCTACTGTTTGTTTTATTCCACTTTTATTTGCAAAATTGCATATACATGTGATGTTTATGTATTTTAAGTCCTTTTAAATAATTTAGAATAACCTACAGTTAGAAATCCCAAAATACAGTTTAACACAAGAACTTGTAGCTTTGCATGCGGTCGCCGTGCTATAGCAAGTCAAGTAAATCCGTAGTCTTCTACCACAAGGGACGGAAAGTTTTGATAGTTTCTGCATAAATCAATACCCTTTCTCCAATTAAAACCAATCACTCAATATGCAATCGTTGCATTAAGAAACCTCTACTACATATCCCCACCTCTCTACAAAGGACCTTTAAATTCTGTTTAAATTCTGTCGTCTTTTATAAAAGTTCTACAGTTCAGATTAAATTTTAGAAATTAACGTTCAATGCGAGAGAAACTGTACAACAAGTACGTATTCAAAAAAGTCACCGAAGTTGCAGTTCACGAAATCTCACAACCCCACAACTAAGCTAACATTGACGGAATGAAACAAAGTAGGGATGGTGTGCACTGACCTTTTGGTACCGAGTCGAATCCATGGCCGAGGTCTCCGGTAGGCAGGCCGGCGGGCCTGTGGTGGTGGGCGGGCTGCTCGTCGTAGGGCGGGGGCGAGGACTCCCTCATGCAGCCCATGAAGCTGAGGGGCCCGGCGGAGGGTGCGCTCGCCGGGCCGGAGGTCGCGGCCGCTGCGGCGCTCGCCATCGCCTCCCTCGAGCTCTGGAACACGCCAAGCAGCCAACCTCCTAGATTCGTGTCACCAAGCCGGCGGAGCCAGACGCCCAGCAAGGGGTAGTCGCCCTTCCTGCCCCCCACCTCCTGACTGGCAGCGGTCGACATCCCTTTGTCTATTAATCTACTTTGGATATGTCTGCGAGATCTTATTTTTTTTTTTGGTTTTACTTTCGACGGTATCGAATCAAACGATCCGCCTCTCTCAGTCTCTTTTGTTCGATAGTCCGTCAGTTTCGTTTTTTCCAAGCTTTCGGGTGAAAGGTGCCGGTGGATAACAGTTCGTGACCTGCACGATTCATAAGATTCCGATTTCTAGGTAATGCAAGCTAAAAACACATTTCGCATATCTGTTGAAGTTTCGTGCCATCGCGAGCATTTCCGGTGACTCAGAGAACCGCAGAATAGCACTTGGAAGCCATGGGCTCCAATCGCCGCCCGAGAATAAACAACTTCACCCTCATAAGCCAGCCCCGATTAAACAAACCAGACAAGGTTTAATTCCCGGCAAACGTAGACACCCGCGCCGCGTTATCCCCTAATCGATCGCCCGTCCAACCGCTGCACATGCCAATCCGCGCGGAAATTCAATCTCCGTAGCCGCGGAATCGACACCCGCTTCATTTTCCCTTATCTGACGTGCACGGGGGAAGCGCAAGATGCAGACGCGGCTCGGTGTCGGGAGGGGGCGACGCTGCTCGATAGAGACGACGGGTAGATGGGAGGTAAGGTGCGATCGATCCGCCGCAGCCCTGACCTTTAGGTCCCGGGTACGGTTTCGCCGGCACATATAGCGAAAAAGAGACGCGACGCCTAGGAGCGCGCGGGCCCCAAAGAGCACTCGATTCCCTTAATTGCCTGCCCTGTGCACCCGCCAGGGCTGCACACATTCGCGCCCTTTTGTTCACCGCGAAAGGCCGACACGACACGTGCAGCTGGAAACCTTTTATTACACCGAAGAAGCCGAGTCTGTAGTTTAACTCCCCCTGTACTTTTCGAGCGGCGCTCTTTCAGATTTGTCTCGAGATGCTTTTTTTTGCGAGAGGTGACGGACTCGTGAGGACCTTTTCGCACTTTCGCCGGGAGACCGGAATGAAATTGGAGAGACAATATTTCCGGGTGCTTCGGTGCTATTCTTGGGTCTCGGAGATAATCTTCGAGAGTTCTTGAAAACGTACTTCAAGAAACTTGTCAAAGAGCTATTAGATGTTACGAGTGAACTTGGAATTATTTAAAAACAACCTATTGTCTTTGATACACTGCTGTAAATGTCACTGATATTTATTAAAAATGAATTTTAGAACAATACATTATCGGTAATAATAATCGTTATGTGCATCTAATCAAAAGATTTTATAATTTTTATACACTAATTATATTATTATGTAATAAATAAAAAGTTTGTTAGTAATTTACGTAGTTAATGTAATAAAATTACCAGATTTTGCGTTATTGAAAGGATTACTAGGCTTTTCACAAAATACAACATTTCTATTATTTATTTAGACTTACGCAACAGTTCAAACAGAAAAGATAATTTGTAAAACAAATAACAATTAACCTGTTAACTAAAGATAAAATCGTCTGAGAAACGTAGTTTAATTAAGCTATAAACTAATATTTTGTAGTTTTAACTATTATCACCAATCGCTTATAATTTTCTCCAATTATCAGCAATTATTTTGGAATAACCACTTATTTAATATCACGCAACTTTATTTCGAAAGAAATTATTACAAAATATGACTTGCTAGTTTCGAGAAGCAACAATAATTACTATAACATTTCCAGTCTAATTGGACAACTCGTATACTATATTGGTATCATTGAAACTTAATACAAAAGCATTAAAATCTGAAAATAAAATTAGTTTATTCACTGCTTATAAAGTTAAATAATGTCCCTTTAATTATACGGAACCTATTATACTTTGAATTACGCAACTACAATAAGTTTCTGATTTTAACGGAATTGAATACATTTATTGGATAATACTTGAGGATAATGTAAAAATCTACAAATTTCATTTTTTATCGCGAAACTAGAATAATGACTAGTGATTGTGCAACGCTCGGAATCAAGAGATCAATAAAAATAATTTGGTTGCAACTACAACGCACAAAATTATTGGTACTGCGCATCCACTACTTTTATTCTGGTACAACTGTAACACACTGTTCTCCACTGTTAAATTTTACGACCACTAAATTAAAATCAAAACGAGATTTTCCCATCGGATAGTCGAGAAGAAATGACGACCTTACAACTGAATGCAATTGGAGCACATTCACCACGGCTTGCGCGCATCAATTAATTCCTCGTAATATCCGTCACTACACCTCTTCAAAAACAATCCGTACAGGTCTGAAACTTGCGGGGGGCCGCTTGCCGATGATTAACAGTTCGATTTCCAAGGAAACGAAGAAACAATGAACCGACCACGAGCCGAACGTCACATTGCAGAAGAGTATGTCCGATCGCGCGGCAGGGATGCACTGGATCGGATATCCTCGGGAATGGGTCAGGAGGCGGGCGGGAGAGAAGGAGAGGAGGAGAACTGGTTCCCATGGCAACCCGGCGGGAGCAGCAGGATCTCGGAGCAGGAGGAGGGAAGGGATGCTGGGTTGCCCCTGATGCACACGTCCGAGTGGAGGGGATCGCAGCATCGATTGCGCGCACGCGCGAATACGCGTCTGCGTGTACCCTGCGCGACCTTGACCCTGTGTCGCTGCTGGCGGCACCAGCTGGCAGGAATCCTCTCCTCTTGCTGGCCTGCGCGCATTATATGCCCGCGCGCCTGCTCGCGATTATAGGGGAGGGGGGAAAGGGGATTCACTGCAAGAGCTGGTGTATAATGACGAGTGCGCCGGGAGAGGGAAGATTTGTAGGCGAGTTCTTGAAGTTTCTTGGAGCAAAAAGGGGTGGTAGTTTCATTCGGTATTTTAATGATGCAGACGTTGAGAACGCGGCTATTATGTGCGGCAGTACATTTGTGTTTCCTTCGAACGAATTCTTGTTGAAATGCGATTACTTAATACCTGCGTAATACGAGATGAACACCCTAGAGCCAATTTTTTTTATTGTTCTAGCATTCCCTGTTAATAATTTTACCGTGTTTTTAGCTAGTTTACATCAAAGATTTCTAAATTAGTTAAGTACTCGCCATAACCACAAATACGTTATCGTTAAAAATTCATTATAACATCATCAGCAGCATGTAGAAATCATGTACGTATTGTATATTGCATGTATAAAACAAATGTTTCTATATTTTGTTAATTTTTAATTACAAACAAACATTTTCATCTATGCAAAGAGTTTGCAACAGCTAATATACTATATACATGCTTCTGCACACTAACATGTTCCAATGTATATATATATATATTGCAACTTCTTAACCAGTTTTTACCGAGTTCTCGTCGAAGTGGTACTTACATTTTACAAAAAAGTAGTGAAAAGATTATCTGACCGCTTCAAAACTCTACAAGACTTTTGATAACAATCTACTTTGTTTTGTATGATTCAATTTGTCATAAGTATTAATCTCTCTCCTTCATATAATTAAAATATTACAAAGAAGTATACCCTCGTGAGTATACCGAATTGAGAAGCAGGAAATCGGATTGATCACAGACAAAAATAAACTCAATTAGTATCCAATTAGTTATTAAAAATTAATTGCAAACGTAGATGGAATTCTTTTCTGGGTTACTTTCCCTTTTGAAATGATTTAAGAACCAATAATGTGATGACGTGAGAAACTCGACACTTATGCAGCTACTTAACTCCATGTTTTACATAAGACAATTTATTAGAGGCCCAACAGTAAATTTCGATTAAATTATGATAGCAAGAACGATGCGAACGTTGAAATGTATGAACTATCATCATCTTATTTTATAAAAAGACAGCAGATTTATTATGATATTTTTTAAAAATCTATCAACAAATTAACGCGAAAACTAATTTTAATAACACTAAATCCATCAATGTGACTATAATATAGCAAAGTATTTTGTAGTTAGTTTGCTTGCAAGCATTTAAATGAAATATAATCAAATATTGCAAATTACAACAAGTTAAACTAACTATAGCAACCGTGAAAAATTCAAAATAGGCGCATGTTATAGACGTTTTTCTCTAAAATATTTCTGATAAATAAAAACTAAAAATTTGTGTAAATAATATACGTAAGGTAATTTCACGTCATGGCCTTACACAATCACTGTCAAATATTCAATTTTAATTTTTTATTTATGACGCTAATATATAAAATAGATTACAGTTCAATAAAAATTTTGATATTACAAAGATTTTTCATTTTATACTATTCAAAATACGATTTGTAGATAAAGTGCAATCGATCTCATCTATTTAAGATAAAAGCAAGAATAAAAAATTGTAAAAGGTGTTTAAATAGGTATTTGTTATACTGCGGGGTATTAAATTTATCATAATAAAATCAAAAATATATACTCAACAATGTTAGTTTGCTTGTCATCTAATTGTATATATAAAAATAACAATTAAAAAGTCATATTCGTAATATTTTGTAAAATTGATAAATACGTGATGTTTTTTACGTAACCACATCAATGAAAACCGTCATTTTTTACTGTTTTATTACTATTTATTTATTAAGTAAGGCGAATCTATACAATTTTTGCTTAAGTTTATCTGCAATTTTTTTAAAACTCTATTATCTATTACTTTGGTAACAAATTAGAAAGTCATTTTTATTTCATAATTATTTAATAATGATAAATAAAACTTAAAACTTAAAATACTAAAGTATTAAATACTGCACAAAGATGCTACCTTTTGTATCTTCTCACTGTAACAAGAAGAAAGACGTTTCAGAATTCTGTGCGAGGCTGATCGCATGGCACGCGGGATTTTTCCCCGGAAGAACGGACGTGACGCGGGCAGACTATGGCCGGTGGGGGAATCTCTCCAAAATTACTTTTAAAGTTCCGCCCTCGCAATAGTATCTACGTTTAGATTTACGGTGCAACGTCTTTGTAGAACCTATTATCTTTTTTAATCCGAAAATGCACTACTCTTCTCGCTTTAAATATTTTTTTATATTTCAAGAATAATATATTCATATAAATAGGAATAAACTATTTAGCTATCAATGTGTTTATATAATATTCTTCATAATTTGAATCATAAAATTATTATTTTCTTTATTTATTAAAAGTATTTGTCAAATTCAATTATTTATTTATTTATTATTCTACGATTAAAAAATATATTAGAGGATCAACATCATTTTAAACGGAATGTCAATAAAAGATATAAATATTACTCGTAAAATTACAAATTCCTCAATTTTATGATTATACATCAAAACGTTTTTTTTGTCATTATCTTTGTCATGCTCAAAGCTCCCCTATAGAAAATATGGAAAACATTATATCTTACCTTACACGGAGAGCGACATTTTAACTGCAGTGCACGTAACCCAAAAATCTGAAATCATACATGAAGTAAATCTTAATATAATATAATACTATCTATGTTTTATAAACTAGGTAAAATTTTTAAAAATAATTGATGATAACAAATATAGTGAGTGTTACAAATGTAGCTTGAATTTATTTTATTATTTTTAATTAATTACAATATTAGTTGTTTGAATTATAGTATGAAATATTATTAAAATGTTATATTAATATATAATATTTTATTAAATATTTTTATTATATTATTATATTTTTATAAATATTATATTAGAGATCATGGATTTTTTCCATATAATAGTATATTATTATGGAAACTAAAAAGAAGCATAAAAAATGATATAGAGAGGATATTCTTTTTAGTAAATACCAGTCATCGAACTGCTGTTTATAGCTCTTCATCAGATCCCCGAACAAATATGATGCACACATTAACTGTATCGTACACGTGCGCTTCGAAAGATACATGGGTACGAAACTGCAAGGATGAGCGGGGATAAAAAAAAGAGGAAAGAAGAGGCGGAGAAGGAGACGGAGCATCGGCGGCGGCAACGACGGCTGACGAAAGGATCGGTACTTCTACCAAAGCAGCGGTTGCCACGCCCGACTCTCCTTTTCCTTCGTGCACGATCCGAGGCGCGAGCTTTCTCTCTCTCTCTCTCACTCTTTCTCTCTCTTTCTCTCTATCTCCCTTTGCTATTTATAAGGGAGTGAACGAACGCGGTCGACGCCGACGCCAACGTCGTACAGTGGCTCAGACACTCGATTTTTCTCTTTTTAGTGGAGAAGAGTAAGATTTCCTCTGGCGCCCAGGAATTTTCACAGAGAAGCTATCTCTCTTTGTCCACCATTCTCCACTATCTGTTTGTGATTTTTGCGAGATGATTATACCCGCTCTTTTGTTAAGAATAGTTGGTCCAAACCTTTGGAGGCTGATTTTTCCGGCGAAGATATATATTTTGTGCTTTGAGAGAGGCCTGCACTGTTTTTTTATGTTTTTCATGTACGTGATATTTTGCGATTTTTATTATGCGATAATAGCTATGCGAGAATTTTCAGCTTACATCACATTAAAAGGATTACATTAGGATAGCGCTCTTTGCATAGATAAATAAACAATTATGCTTTTAAAGCTAATCTTTGTTGAGTTGGGTAAATTTATTCCTATTGTATCATTTGAATAAAACGCGCATACTATTTAGGACTTTTTTTTAAGTTTAACATCGTTCTATTTATGCTCCACCCTTTTTGATGCTAATCAACGACGAGAGCTGTATAGTGCGTGGTTAACTAATTTCATGGGAAAATTTAGAAGTGGTCGTGTCAATCGGATGAGAGTGAAAATCGAGCCCGGAAACACCGGAATACGAACCAGACACTTGTTATCGTATGAACCACTCGACTCGACTGATAAATAAAATAAATAAGAATAGTTTTAATGTTTATAATTAAAATAAACTTATATCTACTAAAAGATAATTACATATTACTAAAAGTATGAAAGAATTGAAGAATGCATATAAAATGGATAAGTATACTTTATCAAAATTATTTGAATAAAATTTTTTATTGCAAATATCATTTAATAAAAATTCATAAATTCCACTTAATCAATGTAGATATGAGAAAACTTGTTTCAACGCTTTTGGACCCGCATGATCGCTTGGCCGCGGGAAAACCTGAGGGAAGTCGGCTCAAACACTCGTTCACGAATCTACCGCGCTTTGTTTCAACTTTTCTTTTGTGGTCTCTCCAAGCCGCATCATCGTCGACTCGCTGTCGGTATCTATACGGGTGCGCCTTCCTCCTCTGAGTGAACAATTTTTCTACAAAACTTCACGAAAAAGAGGGCATAAGCTACTCCGAGTTACGAGCATCTCTGCGAAAACTTTCCATGACTCGCTAAACCGCCGCGTACAAAGGACATTGTGCTTTGTTAATTTACGTGCGCGACGCAATGCCGGGTGCGCAAAAGTGTGTATCCTACAATTAGACACGCGGGTGGTTGCGCTTATCCCTTTTATATGACTGATTACGAAACTTAAAAATTATTCAGACGTCGAGATTTGTTGACGACGTAATAAAACGCAGTAATTGGTTTTCGCTGGTTGTAACGGTATAATTGAGTAGTTTCAAGAGACTGTTTATTAGAATGCAATCGCATTGGACCAGTAATTACGTTTTAACTATTCATTCATCAAAAAAATAGCTCTAATAAACGTTAATTCGTCTATTTGATTAATAATAATTGCATCACTGGACACTGGATAATACGCACATAAAATTATTGTCAGATTTTCTATATACACACTTTCGCAATAATTTACACTAAATTTTATAAAGTTTAAAAAATAAGCATATAATATAAAAGATTTATTAATAACGAATAATAAAGTAAAAAAAATTAAGAATATTTTCACCCTAGAAAAATACAAATTAATTTGACAGTTTACACGTTACTCAAATTAACATTTAAATGCAATGAGAATTTGTAAAAGCATTTAGTAAATTTTAATCATTCTTTGAATAAGGTATTAACTAATCTTGTACATCTTTGTGCATTAAATATTTCTTATTTCACTAGCAGTACCAAACAAGAACTAATTCAACTATGCTATAAATGATATCAATAAGCTGAAAATTGGTCAAATGTCCGTTAAAAGAATTCTATCAGAACAAATTGTCCTTAAGATAGATTTAAGAAGAGAAAGATCAAGTGAGATGATAATATAGAGTAAGATACGAGTCACAAGTAAACAAGTCTATCATATAAATAATCAATCACCCTCGCAGCAGTGCTGCAAAGAGAAAAGGAAGAAGAGATTTAGAGTGAAAGAAAGAAGGAGTTAAGAGAAAGGGAAGAGAGCGCGAGGTCCTCGCTCTCTCTTGTACGTCAGTTATAATAAAGCCGAATAAAACAAACGTCCACTTCCACGTCGGCGGCTCTCCTCGCGGAGGAAGGCGACGCGCGCGCGCGCGCCGGGGGAAAGGGTGCGCGAGGAACAAGGAGAGAAAGAGAGCCTGATAATCATCGGCAGGTCGACGTTCTCCGCGTGTCGCTCGCAGTATCGAGTTATGATAATGCAACCGGGGAGCACAGCTGCGTGGGACGGCCCCGAGCGCCCATGCTACACATCGTCGCGGCCGCTCGCCTCGACGTCCCCGGGCATTCCGCTACGAATTTTAAAACGGCCGAGCCTCGCGCCCCCAACTGCATGTGCGCGGCTTTCTTCCCGGTTGACGACTCATCGAGTCATGCGCCCGAGCCTCCTGACCGCGCCTTTTCGGCTCCACATTTATTGTGTGATCCTCGTTTTTTTTTTCATGTGTATCGCCCGACCAACGGAATTTCATTCGCCCGGGATGAATTGTATCTTTTTCCTTACGTGAAGCCCGTCTACTCTGATGTTTTGATAAGGGCTATGGGTTCAATGCGTGCGAGCCTGCCGTGGAAAAGAAGTATGTGGCTCGGTGTGTAACCGAAATAAGCTACGGTTAATTTAGGAATGTGAGCTAATCGCTTTGGTGTAATACGTGTGATTATTACACTGTAATTTGGTGTTAATGTTAATGTATTGTAATTATTATTATTATCGTTATATTTTCCAGAAATTCAACTGATTTTCAAACTTTACGCGTAAAGAACCCGAGCTTTGTGCATATGAAATTATGGTTTCGTTAGAAAAAGCAGGGCAAAAACTAATTTAGATTTTTAAAATTAGTGTAATAAGTTTAAAAGAAATAAGAATCCGTTACTGACCTTATCAACGTTATTATTATTAATATTATTACTATTATTAGCATTATTATTATTATTACTAAAAGTTAAGTGACCTTGGATGGGTCCTTCCGAAATCGATATTAAGTAATAAGCAATAATCATTAATACACGACATGAAAAATCACATATAATAAATTCATACATGTCATTAAAAATTTAAAACAAAATAACAATGCTTTACGTATTATTATTCTAAATTATCCTTCAGAATGATAAACGGAATGATTAATAGAAATCATAATGTACTAATTTTTTGATAATAATAATTTCATTCTTTTTTTCCTTATGTCACCTCTAACGTGAAAAATAGACTGGAAATTACACTTTCTATGTTACTCGTAGGTTTTTTTCAATCCAATTACTTTTTATAACATTATCTATATTAAAAAAGCTGTAATTATTTTCTGTTTTTTATCAACGTATGTTTTTATAATAAAGTAAAATATGATTTATGAATGCGTTCCATAAAAATCAATGTAAAAACTAAAGATTTTTTAATACATTTTTCTCAAAAGTATCACTGATAACTTTCTTTTTTCTTCTTTACGTAATCAAATTTTGAAAACTTAACTAGATTCTAGCTGAATTTAAAGCCAGTATATTAAATTTTTTATAAGATTCGATTTTCCATTTAGTTTCTCTTAACTGTAAAAATAAATTATAAAATAGATTATTATTAATTATAAAACATTATTAATTATAGACTAAGGTGATATTTCGCTATGTCTCCTATTAAGAAGAATCTTAATATCATGTAATGCATATAAATATAATTAAATACGTAAAACTTAGTTAATTACGAAAAGGTGCTTAAATCTCGGCTAAATTTATACACAATTACAAATGATATTTCAAGCTAATATTTGATTCGCATTTGATGATGATTTTATCACATCAGTTTTCACTAATCACGCATATAGCTTCGTTTACTCATAACAACTTTTTCAAATATAGACCCAGCACGATCAGTATAACCAACGTAACTGATCCTTCTCCGCAAGTTCGTACTCAAGGCGCATGCGTTTCAAGAGGGAAACCGCAATTAGAGCTTGTTAAAAATGAGCCGGTCTCCTGATAAGCCCAGCTGCATGATAACAGGGGGAGGAAAAACCTGCGTGCGTCCATTGGGCGCCCGGTCAAAACCAACCTCCGCTTTGCAATTAATTCGATTTCGCCAATCCAATTAATTTGGCCAATCAGATCCATGTCGCAGTCGCCGCCGCTGTTGCCGGGGAGAAAGGGTCACGCAGCGTTTTAATTTAATTAGTTCAGTCTCCTCTCATCCACTACGCTAACCCTTTTAGGATGCTTGTTCGTCATGGAGAGCTTGCAAGCTCTACTAGACTTTTCAGTCTTTTATCATCAAGCTTTCCATAAGAATACTAAAGATTTTTGCTGAACAAGGTGAAATGACTGGCAATCATCAAGCTCGTATTATAATAAATATTATTATTCAATATAAACAAGCTGCAAATTGTTTAATAGATAACGAGCAAATGAAATAAAATAACTTTTGATTGTTCCTCACGCAATTTAATCAATGGTTAAAAGCTCTGTCCCTACATCCGTCATCTAAGCCTGGCGCATCACTCCCTACTTGTCCCGTCTGGATGATTCGATCCCCAGCGACACAAAGATATAACCTCCCCGCGCTAAGAGGAGCAGGATCACGTTACATCCACCCGCTGTTCCCCTGCGCCGACGAGTGCCCAAGAGTGCAGCTACACAACGCAGCGCATTTTTTTTTTCTCTTTTGAGCAGGGGATGCGCGAGGGACACGAGCCGAAAGAGATAATACCGCACAGTCCCGAGAATCGCGAGGGACTGCTTTTGGAGGTGAGACGAGAGCGCCTGCACGAGATGCATGAGTCATCGGACGCAAGAGTCGCCTCTCGTTGCGTGCGCGCGCGCGCGCGGCCTTTTCGGTGAGCGAGGGGCCTTTACTTTGCGTGATTAACGGTATGGATTTTTTTTCTCCTCTCCGCCGACGCCGCCCAACGACGACGAGACTTTTACTTCCTTCGTTCCCTTTTTGCGCGCACGAACCGCCCGTGACCCTGGGGGCTTACACGCCGAGAGGATGCATATTCGGCAGCTTTCCGTGACTGCGCTTACTTCTCGCCGCGTGTCCACCTACACTTTCAGCCCTGAACCTGAAAGTTGATACCGTATAGCAATATCGACTTTGTCGTTTTCAGTCGTTTTGTCCTTCGCTGATGGGCGTTAGCGTCTCCCCGTTTTTTTTTCCCCCCTTCTTTCTATTTATAACGCGGATTCCGGAATTCTTTGCCTTTATTTGTCTTGGATTATTTTTAGATTTCTTTGATGCGGAGAGAAAACGGTTAATTGCGCGCGCGCAATACCGCCTCTATAAAATGCTTGATGGTTCAAAATTATCTTTATTGGATTTGGACGTGCAAAGTTTGGACGAGTTAATTTCATCTCCTCAAAACTATATTACTTGATGAACATCCAATATAGATTTCTGATAAATTGGCCGGCTATAGCTTGAGAGAACTCTAAGTCAGTTAAACCATGAGAAACTACGGTATTTATCTACTGCAGATAATGAATGAAAACTTTCCAACGCAATTTCTGTAATACATTAGCTCGTCTTCATCAGTTTACTCGTAAATTTCTTGAAGAAACTAAAGTGCGGATCATCAGTACGCATAGAGATAAGTGACGTAAGAGAATTCAAAGACCAGTAATTGTACAAGTAATCACTTTCAATCAAGTTTCAATCAACGAAAAAACTAACCATATGTTGGCGCGATTTTCGCGATGCAGAAAAGGTAATAAGAGGACGTAGGCGTGTGCGCGAGATGATCTTGCAGTTTGAGAGTAATAACGCCAGTTGGTACCGTCAAAGAGGCAGGATACAGTACAGAATTCGAAAGCACGAGCCAGGGACAGAGAGATCTGCCAAGGTCGTTTGGAATTTCAGGGACAAGGATGATTCAGAAACGGCTAATTGATCAATTTCGCTGCCCCGGCGTTGCTCATCGCGTCAATTAAGACAGCGGCTGTGAGAAAATCGGAGCATTTCACACTCTTGATAACAGAGCCGGGCTTTTTAGCGCGGGCTTCGCAGAAAAGTCAACTAACAGCTTCCAGCGCATAAGCCGGACTAATCAAATGTGATTCCCGGGATGAAAACCGTAATACCGGTACGTCTTATTTCACCATTAGCGTAATAGAATGTTTGCCGAGTTCTTCCACGCGAGATCCCGCAATCACGCCGTGCTCTCCTACCCGCGGCCGGCCCTGATTATTTAACCTTTGACTCGCCCCGCGTACAACCCGGAGGCTCGTTAACTCGCCGGCGGGATAAACACTCGGGGCGAAAGCCTTATTTTTAACCGCGGCGAGAGGCCGCGTATCAATCATCGGTTCTCCCGCGCGCAACAGCAACGACTCTCGCGGCGCCCTCCGAGGGCCGGACAAAGGAGACGCGATATGGTACACGGGGGCGACCGTTAACGAAACGAGAGGAGCCGTGCGGCCCGGCGGTGGCTCTCTCTCTCTCTCTCTCAGACGACTTGCCCGCCCGGGATTCCCGAGGCCGCCCGCGGAATCCTCGATCCCCGGTGAGTCAGCGGGGCCGCGTCACCTAGCGGCCGCCCCTCCCCGCGTGCCCTCGGCAGGCCGGATTCCCCGCGGGCTCTCACCCGTGCAGGCTCCTCGTGCCCGCCGCCGGCGGCTTCCTTATTCGCATCGACGCGCGCTAATTCACACGGGCGAGGAGGTCTATCGCGACCCGGGCAATCGGCCCGCCTATCAGGAGCTAGCCGCGCTGCGATATACCTTGGCCCGCCGGCCGATTACAGCCTCCTGCGTACACGTGTGTGTACTACGCGTGGGAATGGTACGATTCGTCGGCCATTCGCAGCGGCCAGCTGCGGTGCACAGCAATATGTATATATTGACGCGTTTGGGAATTTGTAATATATGCCCGTATATATATAGGACCGCCGGGGAGTATCGCCCGGGCCCGCGCCTCCAATATATCCTTTATTGAATTTTGTTTCGGCTCGTACCGATACGCGAGTCGGTACGTATATCGATAAAACTGGGGCAATGCCCCGCGCAGATTGAAAGTCATAAAAGTCGGGGCGAGGCGTCCCTCCTCCCCGTCTGGGCAAACTCAAGAGGTGTACAGTACAGACGGGCGCGGCACACTCCCAACTCGGCCTCTTAATTCGCACGTTTGACAGCGGGTGCACCGCTTGACGAACGCCGCGCGTACATACGGACGTATATTCCCCCGGCCGAGGACGCGCAGTCGAATCTGGCGCGCCGCGTCCATACGTCGTGGAATATCTGGCATCCGGCCGGCGGATGCGCCGCCCCGATAGGAGCCGCCCACGCGCCCCGAAAGACGGGAAGAGCCGGGGCCGCTATCGCCGGCGGCCTGTTATTGTTTACAGAGAGGCTTAACGAGGGTCCGTTCAACCCGGCTCTCCGGGATTGACACGGTGCACCCGCCGGCGGCGCGGACGCGTGACTCACGCGCTCGCCGCGGCGAAACGCGCCGGCCGCCGCGGGAGGAGCGAGCCTATATATATATATGTGTGTGTGTGTGCACGTAGGCCCCGTGTGCAGCATCATCATCATCGGCCCTCGCCGGCGCTTCCTGCTTCGGCGGGTCTCTCTCTCGCGCCGCCGCCGCCGCCGTTAAAGTATTTGCGTCCTCCGCGCGCCCATTCCGGAACGTTTTATTTGCCTTTATGCCGGAGCGGCCGCGGAGCCGCCGCCCTCGGGGAGAGGTGAGCCGCTCCGAATTTATATATATATATATATGTGCACATGTGTGTGTGTGTGTTGTGCTGCGAGCTGTCGCGGGCGCCGCGCGTCATTACCCGACGATGAGCGATGATAGTTTGCTTCCTCGAGGAGTAGGTAAACAATCGCGACTGTCTTCCCGCCTCGGCACGCTTCCTTCAATGTTCTTTTTTCTTTCTTAATGCACTTCCTATCCTCCTTTCCTAGAATTTTCATTATACCGGCGCCGCGCGCGGCTCCTTTCCGTCGGCCCGATATTATATATATATACTCGTGGATGTTGTGATTAAAAAGAAAAAAAAAAAACATTGTTTTTTGTTTGGTTGCGCCGCGCGAGAGAGGCCGCGGTATCGCGCTGTCCGGCATAAATTATTATCACTTGCACATGCATGCGACTGCTGATTTGCAATAAAAAAGAGAGTCGCGTGACGGACGAGAAACGGGAGACGTTGAAAGGACTCGCGGAAACTCTGTTCCAAACGCCCCAACGTTTTTTTCTTCCTTTTCCTTCAAGCCATGAATATATATATGTATCTATTGTCAATATCCCCAAGTTTTCCAAAGCACGGACTTTCTTTTTCAAACAAATCAAGTGTCCACAATTCATTCAATAGGACAGGGGCAACGTTCAACGCGCTTCCTCCAATTCAACCGTTTCCTCTGGGAAAAGCCAAATCATGAAAATGCCAGTGGCTCGGTCATCTCCGCGAGGCACGTTCGCCTCGACACGCGAGCGTCAATCTTCCTACCAAGTCGGTCCCCGCAGGTGGATACAGGAACGCCCGGCCCTCCCCGGGACTCGCGGAACGACCGGGAGAGAAAGTCGCCCGCGAGAGGAGCCGCCTCACGAATTCCCGTACCTCGTGAAAAGTGCAGGGCGCAACAACGAGGGTGGGCCGCTCCTCCTCGGGAATTCACGCGGTCGCCGGCCGAATATCAACAAAGGCCGCGTGGAATCGGGTCAAAAAAAATTACAAATATATATGTGTGCGCCGGTGCACTCGAGTGAAGAGCGAGAGGCAGCGGAAGAAACGGCAGCCGGGGCGACACGCGCGGGCGCATAAAGGAATTGTCGGCCAAGTGGGTCGCGGGCGCGCGCGCGCGAAATCGCCCGGCCGAGCCCGCGTTTCCAAGCTGCCCCCGTCGATTCTTGCCGGCCCGGGCTCCTCGAGGAGTTCGCGGGAGCGTGGCGCCTTCTTTTTTTCTTTTATCGTCCCTTCGACCAACGGCGCGTGGCCGCCGCCAAGGAACAGCCGGGTACAGGTGTGAGGAGGATGCTCCTGGTTTGACGCGTCCACGTAATATGTGGTGCATCGTTCGTCGATCGATGCTCCATTATCTTTCGAATCGACGGTGGAACTCGGTGGCGAGCCGTGTGAATATTCCGCCAACTGGGTAACAAAATCAGCGGGGAGATAAAGTTTTATTTGACAAAATACTTTTTTTTCCTTTCGAGGAACCGATCCGTTGTTATTTCAACGCAAAAAACTTTGATTAAAAAACTTTTCTCTGCCCGTTTTTGCGCGAGGCTCGAGTCAATCTCGCCCGAAATTCCGGGAAGCGTAAAATTTTTAGGTACTTTTAACACCGGTATGAATTATAAATGCCTACTACCCTCTTTTAAACACCAAATAATAATTAGGTACAAAGTCGCTGATTGTTACAATGACCCGTTCCGTATCAAAATTCGAGGGCGGCTCCTTTCTGCCGGCCCTTGGTGCGGATCACCAGCCGCGAGATAAGCATTTCTGCTCTCATTATACAGGCACAATGATGAAGTTGCACTTTCAATGCGGTAATATCGGAGCGGTAATGCTATACGCGTCGTAACATTAAACATCGAATTACAGTCCTGAGGTTCCTGCGGCGAGTGGACTACCGCGAATAAAAACATAGTAATGCCGGCTTTGCGAAACGGACTTTTTTTTTTTTGTGCCCGCGCCGCCGCGCTTAAGGGCAGAGCACGCGCGCCTAAAACGGAACGTGGGAAATGACAGGGGGGGGGGCTTTTTGAGGAAAGGCCGCGGCGGCGACCGCGTTATCCCGCGGTTTATCGGCCGCGCGAGTCGTGTTTTGAAACGCGGCACGGGTACACCGGCGGCGGGTAAGCGCGCGGCGAGTTTCCTGGAAACGCCTTCGAGGCAGCGCGCCGCGGGATCGGCTTCTCGCGGGCGCTCCGACTCCGCGCACCTCCCAATGCAAATGCCGGATTGGCCGCGGGCGCGTGCACGTATATCCCCCTTTGGGATGCAAAGCGAGGGAAATGAGCGGCGGCGGGGCTAAGGGAGAAAAAAAGAAACGGAGTCGCGTGGCGGCGCCTTCCCGGCGCGCGCGCCTCAACAATCGCCCGCTTTTCCAAGCAGCGCGTCGCGCGCGGGCGCAATCGCGCGGATTAATCATCCGGAATCGTGTACCTTTCTCCCGGCCGCCCACCGCGGGAAAGGATATATAGCCGCGGGACCGTTACGTCGGCGGCGCCCGCGCGGCCCCTGTATCGATGTCGCGCATCCGCGCGGATGTGGGGGCCCCCGAGGAGTCGCCCCCGGGACCCCGACCCTCTGGCCTTTCTTCTCCCGGCTCGTGGCTGAGAGTCGAGCGTGACGCGGCATAACCACCCGCACGCGCTCCAACCCACTAGCCGTCTATTGGATTATGCTCGTGCGTACGTCGTACAGGTGTCATTACAACCTTAGGAATTACAATTAGGCAAATATTTACGCGAGTAAAGCGCTTTATTTGTAAGGTACAGTGGAGCACTTTTTCGGTTGGTTTTGTAATATTTTTCTTTCGTTTGTTTGACTTTCCACACTATATTCATACAAGTTTAACTGACGCCTGGAGCGAGGCATGTATAATTATACACTCGTACACGGTATCTATGCACACAAATGCCTCTACTTTCTTTAAAAGTTTTGTCTTTCCTTTTTGCTTACAACTTCTGTACTATTTCGCTTTGAAAACACGGCTTGCTTTTCCTACGATCAAATCGCATATCCAAGGAAGCATAACGGATTTTTTGACAACACTATACTTGGCAGTATTTCTTTGGCATACTTTTCCACTATAATGAATTTTCCTTCGGGTAAAAAAGGCCAATCATAGCCGATTGGCTTAAGAACAATGTTGTAAGCGCCGCTACAACGTTTACACTGCGTCGTCTGCACGAAAGAATTGGATATTGCGGTATACTCGTTTGTCTTTAAAATACACTCGATCGTCAAATTCTATCGGAAATCCTCTCAAGAATCCCCTCAGCTAATTCAAGATACAGAAACAGTATTCCCACGCGGCAATTAACCATTGCGTCGCTGCTTGTACGAGAAAGCTGCTGATCAATAAAACATGAAATTATCCATAAGTTTTTTGCCGCCACTGAGTGACTGCTATTTCACGTACAAGCTTTGCGCGCCGCCTCCACGGCTAATCGAAGAAATTGATCGACTTGGTGAAAACTCGCTGCCCCTTACGTTGATTTGGATTTTTTCTAGTGCCTTTCAGCATCAAGAACGAATGCGTCTACCTTCAACCGAGCCATCCATCTGCGTTAAAGCGCTTATATTTTTTATTCGATTGCACAAATTCTCATATTAAAATAAATAATACTGTCGTAATAACACATCATATCGTGAGTCGCAGATACAATTTCAACCTTACTTGTTAAAAATACAAATGAATATAAAATATAACATCTTTGGTTTCACGATTTTTATTATTATTCAATGAAAATATGGTATAATGATACTAGGTTAAAGTGAATATAATCGAAAAAAAGTCAATAGCTTAAAAGTGCTTGAATCAAACTGAAGATCACGAATAGAATTTAAAGAGGAACATCGTAGTGCATAAAGTCGTTCTGACGCAAAACATTCATGACACGTTGCATCTTCGCAAAGAACTCCCTCATCGATACACTTTTCCTCCGTGTGCTGTTCTATTCATTCAACGTTGCCTCTCACCGTCGTTCACTCCCCGCTTTATTACATCTCAGGCAGCAAGTGGTGGATCGGGAGGGAAAGTGGCGCTTTATTGCGAGGGAAAAACAGCTTGTCGCCCGCGATGTAGTCACCGACGAAGCGAATTGAAGCACGAGATGAGACTCGATCGGGTTACACGGTGGACCGAGAGGCTTCGTGACCTTTGAAGCGCTGCATATCTTGCGATCGGTAATCAATTAGATTTTGAACAATTGATAGCAATGATTTTTACGAGACCGCTGCTGCTAACAACGTCAGACAGTGTATCGAAAATGCTTTCACCTTTAGAGCAATTTACTGTATTTACCGTTTTTTTGGGGCAGCGCCAACAATCGGTTTCTTCATCGATAAGCAAATAGATTAATCGTGTCACCGGGCTAAGGTATAAGCTCCACGTGCGGCGATTTAATCTTTACAGTTACTCTCTAATGCCGCTGACAGGACAAAACCACATAAGAGCCTCGGAGCGACAGTTTTACGTATTTACGTTCCATGGGCTCAGGCATCTCTTGGTGAATTCTACTAAAAGTATAGATGATGCCCAAGATTGGGCAGTTATACTACTTAAAAGCTTAGAACTTGAGCTTTCTCTCCTTGTAAAAGGCTCGCAAAATTACACAAATTGCGAGTCCTTATTTTCCTATACGATTATATCGCACATTTTACGGGCTGGACTTTATGGGTGGATGAAAGTCCCCATGTAACCTATCCACTTTTCGCGACTTATCTTGAGGGTATGAAGCCGTTAAAGCTGTCTTACTTTAATTAATCTTTCCACCATATAAACAACCAACTGATACTTAACGATTTCTTATTAGATAAAAGTTACCATTTCGGAATTAATAACATTTTAATAATTAATGAAAATTATTACACTGTAAGATTTGTTGGCCGAAAAACGATTGCGTTTTTTATCGAGAAACCTATACAGTTGTTTTTATGGGCTGTCAAGTTATCGTACTATGTCTATGCTTTCGTTTGACCCTAATAAATTGAGCGCAATGCCTTTATCAAATAGTGGAGCCCAATTGTTAAACTAAAAGTACCATCTTTTTAAGATTCCAAAAATAAACCTCTTACGAAAGCCTGAACGTCTTTCTGAGAATCCGATAAAGTACGGAGAAAGTAAAAAGCAATTGACTTTTCCCTAGAGGCGAGTCACCCTCTAACGAATCAGAGGCAACATAATGACAAATGGTGCGCTGCAGGCGTCGAGGATCATTCCGTTAAAAGTGTCACGAGTCGTTGGTCGATATTACCGATCGTCGCTCGTGACGCCCTCGCCATCACTGCTCATACTTTTCTCGGTCGTGGGGGAGCTTCGAGGCCTAACAATAATCGAGTCGCGTGCGATGGTTAAAATTTAGTTAGTACCCCGAGAATGGCTCGACAATGCGGGCCACCGACAACACGAATATATTGGGTTAAGTCAGACACTCGTCAGCTCAATCGATAGTCTTTATTGTCGCTGGGCAAGGGTTTTTTTCGCTCGTTCCGGCGAATCGCTCTGCAGGAAACGAACAGTAATTGGAAATACAACCATTTCAATAAAAAAATTGTTGAAATTGTTATTTGGTTATATTCCGCTCCGACGTGTAGAATTATTCGGGAAAAAATGGTATTCCGGTACTAGTGTGATATAAATAAAATGGCTTCGTTATGCACATTAATTACATAATAAAAAGAAAAAAGATTGCTCTTTACTTTTAAATTATTCGTAGATATCTTCAACTTTCGAACAAAAAATACGTAACGACTTCAGAGTGTTAAATCAATCCGGAACCAGAGCAGCAGCAGCAGCAGCAGCAGCAGCGACGAGCCAAGAAAAATCCTCATTAGTGGATAATCACTCCGCGTTCTTCGAGAGCTCCATCCGCCTTCAAATACAGCGATCGCAGAACCGGCACAAAGGAAACTGGACTCTCTTTCCTCTCCTTTCTCCAGCTGTCAAACCAAGCGGAGAGAGAGAAAGAGCGGGCGCCGGGAGTCCGCGTAAAAATGACGTAAGGAGGTGATCGCGCCCGCGGCCGCCGATCTCTGCACTCGATTTACGAGAAACCGGCGAGCCGGCCGGCAGCGAGGGAGACGGGGCCTCCGAAACCGTTACGCCGCCTGGAAATAAGCGCGCGCGCGGCGGAGGAGGCGGAGGTGCTACCGTGAAGAGCCTCTCTATATACACCGGAGAGCCGAGGCCGTCTTCGTTTTCGCTGCCTCCCACCTCCGATCGAGAGGCGCGCCGGCGAGCGTGAATCGCCGATCCAGCCGAGGTCATGCTTGATTTTTCATGAAAAAAAAAAGCGCAAAAGCAGGCGGCGGCCGGCAGCATTCCCGTAAATATTTTCTAGCGCTTCGGCCGTTGCTTCGCGCCGCCGCAGATAAACTGACACCGAAGAATTTGTTTTCCACGAGTGCACTCTGCTGGCTGCGGCTTCCACCTCTGCCCGGAAGCTCGCAGCTGTTACTCGCACCCGCAAAGTGTCTAATTAGTTGTTCCTTCAAATTGATTAACTCGAATAATTCTCTTCACTGTCAATTAGTGCTATTTAATCTCGCACCAATAAATGAAATACCCATTTTATAAAATCGTGCTCGCTTGCTCAATGCAACCAAGCAAATGATAACGCATTCTCGCTGGAAATAATTACTATCGAAGTTTCCTGTCCTCGCCAGCACTTACTCCATCATCTCAACGCCAACGCATAGAGTCATTGCGTAACCTACTGATCCGCGAGTATAAACCATCCCAAAAGCAACGAACCGCGGAGGCCTTACGTAACCCACTTCAGCGATCCTATCGCCTGTACGGATCAGCGACGCTGGACTGCCCAGCGTGACGCCGACATCATCGGCCACACCATCAGTGTGCAGATCACATCGCAAATGCGCCTCGCGCAATTGGTCCTGTGTATTTATGAGTGCTTCGATTTTTACGGATGGAACGACTTCCGACCCGACCATGCAACGACCCCGAGTCCAATTTCGAATCAATCAAGGGTTGGGCGTCAAGCGCTAATTGATACGTTAATTGCTTCGCAAACATCACCCTATTCGCCGGTGCCTATAGTTATATCGACAAGAGACGACACGATGGGAACTTCTGTGATTGGCCCGATTGATGGAAAGACCGCTGCAACACAAGGGCATTATTTTCTATTGCAAGACTCGACTCATTGGGCAAGAACGAGTTTAGATCTGATGAATGTGATCCATTTGTTCATTGACATCGAAATCCTGAATTTTTCAACATTTCAAAAGTAAAATATTTGAATTCCATGCAATATTTAAACTATGCTAATTCATTTGCTTTAAAATGTCGCATTTCAGGTTTCACCCCTTTGAAGAATCTTTTCATTTAGAGTCATGCACAACCGCTTTCGTGAAAGTGTAATTTTAGCGAAACTTGTCTAGACACATCGAATATGGGTCAGTTAAATTAAACGTCACCTTTTATGCATCCGCACGCGTGGAGTAATAAGTATTTTCTTCTTAAAATATATACTGATTTCCTCAAAATTTTGATCTCGAGAAATTTTTATTACAAAAACAGCAATTGAAATTCCAATTTAACCATGGAATTTATAATATGGGAACGTTATGATTTTCTAAAATTATATTACTTAAATTTAATTTTCTCGGTACACGGTTCAAGTTACACTTTCAGATCTTCACAGCAAGGCTCGTGTGTCGTCTATATACGTAAGAATACACGAGTAGACTCTAGCGACGTTTCTCGCTCGGCTTCCCTATTTCTGGGCTTCATTTCTTCCGCTTTGTTCTCTTCTCTTTGTCCGATTCTGCCTCGCTCGAGCTTTCACAAATGAGCCCAAAGCAAATGGAGCAGAGAGCCTAATCCAATCACACAAGAACTTCTTCACGTATTCTTTTTCGCATTCCACTGTTATCGGAGATTTTATGGAATTTAATGACACTTTAATGTTCTCCTTGGGTTATGCGTCATGTTCTTGGCTTTGTAGCATTTCGAAAGGATTAATTTAATTGGTTGAATTGGAAATAGAAGCTGTAAATAATTCAGCGATGATTCTTTGTTTATTTGGTTGTTGCTGATTCAGACAGTGCATATAAGGTACGCTTCGTTCTTGTAGCTTTTCCGTACAATGAAGTGGGTAATGTTAATAATGAAACGAGTCAATTGACATTAGACTTCAAGAGAAGCTACGAGCTAGCTCATTGGAAAAAAGCCAACGTAATCTTGCAAGGAGCAAGGAAGACAGAGAGAAGTGGGTCTTGACGTTCAGGATTTGTACATCGCGCCGGTAATCAAGTCGATGGAAAAAATAATTCTCAATGACGAAGGAAAGGACAGTAATTGTCCTCGACGTGTGCAATCAACGCCCACTGAAAGAAGCATCGGACATCAATTGCGATAGCGGCGCGCTAGCGGCTCACCGGATAACCGCTTCTCCACTCGCTGATTGCAAATTGTTCCGCAGTTTATCGATTACTTTGTGATCCGACCGCGCAGAAGCACACATCGGCGCGGCGCTTCGAAAATGGAATCGAAAGCGGAGTATACGCCCAGGGCGGCGGATCAACAAGTATCAAGAGTCGCAATATATAGAGGCGCGAGCGGCGTTGCCGGGGCCCAGCGCCTCGGTGCTCCAGATCGGAAATCGAGGGAGAAAAAGGAGGCGCGCGGGCCTCGGGCTTCTGGAGGCTATTTATAAAGGCGTTTACCTCGGAGAAGAGCTTGTGCGGGGAGCCGCGGAGGAGGGCGCAGCACACGTGCTATCGCCGCAGCTGGGGCTCACCTTCCGCACATACCCGCGCCAGACGGCAAAGAGATGAAAACGGCCGCCCGGGCAGAAAAAGGAGCGCGCAGACCCGCGGCGGCCGGGGCAGAAAAAGCCCGCGCGGCGAGCCGGGGGGAGCGAGCGCGAGGTGTGCCGCGCGACGGTGGGGCGCTGCCGCCGGGAGACACACCCGCAGGACTCGGTGGAGCGCCCGGCCGGCGAAAGAAGCGCCGGAGCCGCGCTCGGAATCCGGCATCGGCCGGCCTATGAGAGTCGATCCCAGGGCGGATTCCCACCGGTCGCGCGGTCACGACTCCTCGCCGGCGAGGATCCCCCGGACGCCCCCACCACCGAGACCCGCGCGCCACGAGGCCCAACCGCGCTTACGTAAGGGCCCGGAGCTGCGCGAGGTGCAGAGCGCGAGGTGCGCCGCGGCTCTCCTCACCGGCTGCTCCCCCGCCCGTGGCACTGTCACGCTCGAGGTGGCCTAACGGTCCGAGAGCGGCCCGCCAGCAACTGTCGCTGATTTAGGGAGCCGCAAAGGACAAGCCGCTCGCTTGCAGGCGTTACCTGCTTTCCCGCCAGGCCTGTATCCGACTCGAGTATCGCAGCCCCGCGACAGCTTTACTAACCTCCAATTGAGTTACCTCCGAGCAACCTGCTGTCGACATTTGCAACCAATTCGTTGCAGGGCAAAAACATCGATGTATTTGTTTACAAGCTCTGCAGCAGTTCTATACTTTCAATACTCGTAATAAAGAATAGACTATTATACCAAAATAATATTTTTTTCATTGAAGAAGATAACAGAAAATGCAGAATCATTTGATTTTTTAATAATTTTACTCTTCTATGACCGTTTTTAATGGTTTTGGCTTTGAGATAATCCAAATTATTAAAAAAATAAATGTGGTGAACGTGAAAAACAAATCTAAAAATTCCTACACGGAATTGACTAGTCTGTAGTCAGTTTACTATACAGTATAATAAAAATGACTAACGACTTTTCTCTCAGTGCATAATAAATTATACCGCTGTATCATTTGTAGTATTTTTGTTATTTTTTATTTTTCTAGCCAATATATGGTATTATTAAAAAAACGTCAAATAACAAACGCTTGCATGAAGTGCATTTCTAAATAGAGCATCAAAATTCAAATCAGTCTCGTTAATATTGTTCTTTGTCGTATGTAGCTTTGATGTAACTTGTCACATTTATTTTCGTGTATACACTTGACATTTTCTATTCAGGGTCCTTTTTGTACGCACATCTGCAGAAAGACGCAGCTTAAGTAAATCAAGGTCTGACCTTGGCGTAGCTTAAGCCTTACAAAGTTGAGGTGCGACGGGAAATGCTTTGAGCGTGTAAAAAGCCGAGAGTGAACAGCTTTCCGGGCTGTCGCCTGGCCGGACTGATTATGTGGGCGGCGTTGGCGGCATCCGTCCTTCGCCTGATTGCGAGGGTACGCGGGCGGAATCGAGCGCCGGGCGACAGGGATCGGCCACCTCCGGCCAGGTGCTCCCTGCGTATCCCGCGGCTGTAAGCCCGAGGTGCGTTTATGCCGAGCGCAGCATCCGAGCGTCGCGGGAACGCGGCCGAGCGCCGAAGGGCCCGTGGCGCATGAAAATATGTATACGTATCATCGGGCGGGGGGGGGCGTGCGCGTGCGATCGGCGCGGCGGTACAGTTAGCGATGATCCCCTGGGATCCGGTGCAACGGGCCAGGGGCGCGCGCGATCATCCGCGCGCCGGCCGAATAAATAAACATACATTTGCGCGTAAAGACGGGCGCTTGGGCCTTGGGCGGCCTCGGGCAGGGCGCGTATATACATAGACCGTACATCGGAGGCGGCCGTTAAGGCGGGGAGCGCGCCTCCTGAATAAAAGAACCATGAGAAAGCGGGAGGAGAGGCGGGCCCCGATCGGGGGCTGCCTTTTTTCCCCCGAGCCGCGGCCCAAGGATGTGCAAACGCGTATAGACGCCGGCGGGGAAAGCGCAAGGAGGCGCGCCGAGGGCCGCCGACGGCTTATACACGTACACTTTTTTTTTTTTTTTTACTTTTCCTCGTAATCGATATATGTGCATACATAGGTGTAGGGTCGGGGGCGCGCGCGCGCACGCCGCCGGGGGTCAGTGAACAGAGGGCGGCTCGGGGGCGGCCGGTGCACCGGCCGAGCCTCACGGCCACTAATGCAGGTGTTATCGATCCCGCGGCGGCGCCCCCGCGCGCGCGTTTTTGAGGTCGCCGGCCGACGACCTCAGGGGGGTCCCGGGCCCTCCCCCACGGGGGCCAGCCTCCGATATCCGAGCTCGCCCCCGGGGCGGTCGGGCGAAAAGAAAAAAGAAAAAAAAAAAGCCCGCACGCGAGCCGGCCGTAAGATAATAACAGCCGCGAACGCGGCAAGGGCTAATCGGCCCGGCGCGCGCTGCATTAGTAACGAGCGTCGAGAGGGTATAGAGGGGCCCGCGCTATTGTCTTCCCCGGTTGGCTCGCGGCCGGGGGAATCGACGCGCGCCGCGGTCTACGTGTTCCGAGTCCATTCAACGCCGCGTAACGAGCGGACCGTTCCTCCGAGCTCCAATTTTCCATTAGCCGAGCGGTCTATAACTGTATAGCCGGCTCGCTGCCGAAAGCCCCGAGGAGAGCGCCTCTTCTCCGCGGGGCATTGCTTATTCAATGGAGGCCCGGCCGAGGCGCGAGGCTTGTATCGAGAGCCGGTTGGTTAAAAAAAAAAAAAAAATAATAAAAAAAAAGAACAACCAAACGCTTTTGGTCGCGGCCTATACCGAGGAGGACGAGGGCCCTCCACCTTTCCGCGAACCGACCAAAGGTTTACCCCGGCGGAAGGAAACCGGTCGGGAAAAGGGGGCCAAAGGGGAAAAGCGCAGATGGGCCGATCGAGATTGAGATTGCATTCACTTAGTGGCTCGATTCCGCGGCCGGGGCTCTCTCGTTAAGTAATGCGCCGCGGCGGCGTCCCGCGCGCGGATAAGAATTCAGTGTACTCCCGGGGCCCGCGGCTCCCGCCTATCGCGCGCCCGGCATCTCCCGGCGAAAGCCCGCCCTGTCGTAACGCACCGGCCGCGGGTCAGGCCCTATTCCTACTTCTGCATCGGGGTAAAAGCCAAAAAGAAAAAAAAAAAGGAAAAGCGCCCTTCCCGCGCCGAATATCCTCACCCGGGGCTTTCCCCGCGTTTCAGCCCTGGTGTCCGTTCGTATACGTATGTATATATAGAGGACGGAGGGGCCTTGCGGGCGCGCTCACCGCTGGATTTCTTCCCTTTTTTTTATTTCCTTCCCGCGCGGAGAGACTCGGGGATAAACGAGCGAGGCGGAGCGCACAGCCGGAGAAACGAGGTAAAGACAGAGGTAGGTGCGCGTGTACACATAGGTACATAGGCGGCCGCGGGGAGGCAGGCCGATAGGATCTTTAGAGAGGCGGAGGGGCAGCAGCCGGAGCGAGAGCGGCCGATCCTCGGAGACGGCCTGGAATGTGGGCGGCGGACGCCCGGCTCGGCGCTCCTTGCAACTGTGCCCGCGAGCCGGCGAGCGCCGGCCGATCGATTTCGAGCCGCCTAGGGGAACACACGTATATGTATATACACGTACACGTGTACAGGCGCCTCGTCCGCCCGCCGCTTCCCACAAATTACACGGGCCCCCTATCAATCGCCGCGGCTATAACCCGATTAACACAATGGGCGCGCGAGCAGCCGGGACAATGGCTCGCGCGCGGTTGTGCCCTGCCCGCGGCCCCCGAGGTGCACCGAAATATCGTAGAAAGTTGCCGCGCCGTCCCCCGTCATCCTTGAGGCCAACTAATGAGGCGCAAAGAAAGTTAATTAATTACATATTCAGCCTGTGGGACGGCCCTCTTGCGCAAGCGTTACGTTATGCCCATTTCGTTTCAGGTATACTGTAACAAGATGTATGCGTATATATGTGTGTAATCGGATTACCGGCATTGCGCGCGGGCCCGCGCGCCTTTTCCCATATTTGCATACAATGTTTTATGATTTTTTATTGTAGACGCCTTGCACGATTACCGGGCGGAGCAATAAACTCGAGCCTCTATCGCCACTGCTCGAGATTATAATGAATTATCGAGAGCGCGCCTGATTTAACAGTGTACTCAGAGGCCCTCGAGTTATCCTTTTAGCTCGCCGGTTAATGGCGGTAATTAAAGGGTAAGAATATTGTAAATCGATGTAGTGGATACGGCGGCGCGGCCGCCGAGGACAGAAAACTCGGGAGCCCACCGCGTCTCCTCCCGGGCGCTCCAAAAACGACGACTTTACCGCTACTTTACGATGAAGCTTTTTTCTTTTTCTTTTTTTTTTTTTATTTTTATTTCGAGCCTCGAATTTCCTCCCGGTTATACTGCCACGTTAATAGCCGGTGTTGATGGGCCCTCCGTATTTTTTCAATTATAAGCATCTCGCCCCTTTGTGAATCCACGGCGTATATATATATATATATACGAAAAAGGGCCCTAATGAACCTCTAAATCACCGCCTCGGGATCATCGCCTCGGCTCGTTATTATTAGTAAACGCTCATTAACGGCGCGTCGGCATCCGACGACGCGTGGACCCGCGGCTTTTCCACCTAGACTTCAAAGCCTCCGCGCCCGCGGACATTACCTCGCTCGACAAGCATTATAATCCTTACCGACCGCACACCGACCTATCGCGGGGGAAAAACCTTCCAGAAATTTTCCGCGGGCGTGCGAGCCGTGTGTATGTATATGTGCGCTTTTCCGGCGCGTTCTCTTTTCTTTAATTCACCGATCGTCGGGGGGGAGAGAAATCGAGCCCCTGCGCCGGCGAACAACAACCTCCTGCGGTTAGCTAGCGCGGAGAAGACGGCCGCTTCCTTCGCGAGGCACATGGCGACTGCCGATCGATCCAGCGGCGCGTCGGCGGCAGGGATATATATATATATATATGCCGCGAGGGAAACTCGCCGCGCCCAGTGAATGGCCCCGTCGTTTCTTTTTTTTTTCGCGCCGGGAGGGACGCGCCTGGGAGGCGCGTAAAGCCCGATGCTATCCTTTCGATTCCCTTTGAACAATGCCTTAGGAAACTTACGTGGCGGGGCGGGCGGTGATCCGGCCAATATATATGTATCTGCCCCGGAGTCTGGCGAAAGCCTTCGTTTTCACTCACCTGCAACAAATATAAGTCAACGATTATGCATCTGTATTTGCACAAGGTACATTGGATCGGCGCGGCTTTCAATTCCAGATAACCGTTCAACGGCTTACTTCGCTTTCGATCGCACGACTATCAATGCCTCCAAGAGCTAAAAACTAACTGATCTGCGAATGATAATAAAAGAAAAAAAAAAGGTTATCCAACGATTAACTAATAAATTCGGGATTCCATGTTAAGTGCGAGGCGAGAAAAGTGTACCCGCTCGCGCTAATTGCCAACCGGTCATCTCGGTGTAAATGTGCAACTTTTCCCAATCGATACATAACGCGGCGGAGAGGCCGCGGGAATCCAAGCGGCGAGTGTTTATAAACAAGTTTATTCTATCGTATACAAACAGTCGCGGAGGCAAGGCAAACAAATCGTTTCTTTCGCGAGCGCGCGCGCGCCTCGTTCAATGGGCCGAGGGGCCGCGGAGGCTGCGGTAAAACCAAAAGAAAAGTAAAGAAAGTGTGCAAACTAGAATTAGCGCGCGCGCCAGCGCCAGCGCTTACTTCTCCGGCCGGGTATTTCGGTGTGCCTAGCGGGAAAAAAAAAAAGAGTAGTATAATCGAGGGCCCCGCCGACGGCAGGATACGCAGCCTCGAGGGGGGGCAAAAGCGGAGGAGAAGCCGCGGGGGCTGGGCGCTACTTGCGCTACTTTAAAACCGCGCCGAGCGGCGGATCGGTTATTAAAAGCGAGCGCAGCGAGAGTGAATGGGAGGCGGACAAAAGCGAGTCGGATGGAAAAAGAGGAGCGCCCCGCGAAAAATTCTCGCGGGTAAGAAAAAGGGCGAAAGTAGGCCGAGCCCGTCGTCGTCGTCGTCGTGGCGACGCGCCGAGGCCCGCTCTTTTCAGATCGGGGCGGGGGAAGAAAAAAAAAATGTGTGCACTCGAAAAAGTAACGCGCGGGCCGGAAGAAGCCCCGTGGATACGCGCCGGGGGAAACCCCTTTTTTTTTTCGCCGGGATGTGGGTAGGTGTCGGGTGGCGCGCGCCGCCCTCGCCTAAAGTTTCCTCCCGCGGGACTGAGCCCCCGGTCGAAACAGCCGGGCCTGGACGAAAGTGCCACGTAGCCACTTCACCCGTGCCTCAAGACACTCGCCCTTTTCCGCCCGCGGTGACAAGGGACCGGGGGATTCATTGCGCCACGGGCAACAATCTGCCAATGGGGTATTCTTTCACCTCACCCTTAAGGCCCTCTTGATTTGCACGCAAAATTTTCTAAAGGACATACGACGTTGGCTTTCTTACTTCATTTAAAATTTCACGTATTATTAAGAATTAACGTAGGCTCGAGATAATGTTATGAAAAATGAAAAGGTAATATGGCAAAGTGCAAAAGTCAATATCGCCGGATTTTGATTTCGAAAATGCTGCCCAGCGATCATATGTCCCAAATATTCATCGTATACATGTGTACTGATATCGTAAGTAATAAGGGAAGAATTTTTGTTTTCTTTTACGGTAATTAGATTACTTAAAAAGTTTTCGTCGACATTTTTATGTCGAAAAAGTTTCCTCGGCCCATTTTCTTTATTTTCACAGTATGATTAAACATGCAGTTGTGTATATTACCGTATATTCACGACGATTCTCATAGACGCTATAGATTCGAATTTAAACCGACGATTTAAGCTCGGATTTGGGTAAATGAGAGCGCCAGTCTCGTCAGTTACCGAGCGTCACGAAGTAAACAAAGAAAAATGAGAATGCATTACTATGCGAACACATGCGAGCACATCGCCGCCTTGTGAGACTTACAATTGCATTCTAATCGCAATGCAGTGATCTCAGTGTCATCGAATATCGTACTCCCATTGTGTGTAGGAAAGGAATGCGCCTACAAGTTCCCAACTTTTCTTACTATTACTTTACTTTATTTACTGTATTTTAAACAACTTTACACGAGAATTTTTTTAAAAATTGTTATATTTACATAGCATAATTCATTTACATAATAAAGTAAGCTTCATCATTTAAATATATTTCAATTTCATAGTACAATTATTATAATAGTACAAGAAAGGAATAAGAATAAAAGCTCCTCATCGCTTATATATTTATAACGATATAATTTTCTACAATGAAATATCACTATTTTATACTTGAAAGTGAATATCTGTACATAAAATAATAAATAGATACTGCGTAGAGTAATAACATAAAAATAATATAGAATATGTATAATAATATTACGTATAACTTTACAAAAATTTGCTGTTGTAAGATGAAACATTAATTTTTCAATAAAATTGTATCAGTAGATTTAATAAATATTTAACGATTTAATAATTTAAATTTTTTTTTATCTTTTTTATGGTACGAGCATACATTGTTTAATATCATATTTATTCACTTTTACGAGTACTTTTACATGTTACATGTGTTCACTTTTAACTGTGTATAGCGAAATTTCACTATCTGAAATCAAGAGAGAAGATTACAATCCTTGTAGGATTAATAACAGATTGCGGAAAGTACACTTACTGCAATTTATTTAATGATAAAGCTATCAATATCGCATTATGAATTCAACTATTATTACTCATAATTATATTTTAACACAATAGGTCACCGCACGTTGAACTTTTTTTTTATTAAAATGAACGTTACACTATAATTTAATGATTTTATCGTACATAACTAATATACCTATTTCATAATTTATATATAACTAGCTTTGTTTTAATTTGACTTGTTATATATATACATATATATATTTGAAATTAAAACAAAGCTAGTTGTATATAATCGCAACTACACACGCAAATTCGCAGGAGTAATTTAACTTTAAAGAATCCATCATGACACAAAGGCGAAACAGATTTCGAAAATAATCATAAATCAAATAATAAAATTGAAAATTTAATAGTCCTCGTTCGGCACTAATTATTAGCGGGAGAAGAGAAGGAGGTAGCGCGTGCGCCGCGCGCCCTGTGACGTACTGGCCGTGCGTGCACGCGAGGGAAAAGAATGAGAGGAGCATGAAAAAGAAAAAAAAAGGAGGAACCGGTAAGTATCGCGGAACGTCGTTTGTCGAACAGGAGCGCGCGCAACCTCTCGCGCCCGCGTACACGACGCGCGTGCGCAATATCCCAGCGCGCGCGCGCGCGCACTTCGTGTAACGCACTCTTTAACGGCAACAAAAAGAGCCAGAGCCGGGGCTGCTCCCGCCGGCGCAAGGAGCCGGGCTTAAGGAAGACAAAGAAGGCCTCATTAAGCCTCAAACATCCCGGACGTAAAGAGCCGCGGGGGCCGCAAATTAATTAGCCGATTAAGTAACGCGTCATCGCACTTTCGCCCGAGTTCTGGCCCCATTGTGCGCCTGCGCCGCTTCCTTTCATATGTGCACGTAGCCCGCGGTGGACGACTCGCGTGCCGACCGCGCGGGACTTCGCATTCCGGGGTAAATTGAGACTTTGCGGGCGATCGGCCGGACGAGGGGTCGTCGGTTGGGTCGAACCTCGGGTCAAGCAACACCGCGGCTTCCGGCGGGCGGGAGCCGCGAGAGCGGGCCTTTTCCGGTCTCGCTTGGGCGCCGCCCGCGGATCCGCCCGTGTCAAATTTTCTCGCGGCTGCCGGAGGCAGATGCGCTTGTTAAAACGGCCCGCTCAACCGTGTGTGTGTGTGGACCACTTGCCAGTTTATCTGTCCCGTCGCACCGACGAACCGGCTGCCAATGATGGCTGCTATGAATGTATTTCCGACCATTTTATCCCGTCGGTGGAACGATGCATAAGGGACGAAGTCGTTTGCGATTCTTCGGAGAAAAGAGAAGGCTGGATCCTTTCGCCAGTCGTTCTCTTTGCTTTAGACTATTTTTCCCCCGACTTTCTTCGCAAACGCTTTCATTCTCCCTGTAACCGTTTTCTTATTTGCGCCAGGTAAAAGGATTCGTCTTTCATGCGTACAAATTTCTATTGGTTTTAAACTAACAATATAGAAAACTAAGATATAGAAAAATAAAAGTCAAATAATGCACGGTTTAATAAACATGCAATTTTATGAATAGAAACATTTTTATGAGATTCTATGAGCCTATTAAATTCAGATGTTTAGAATTACGAATAAAATCTCATCTGTTTAATTAAAACGTATAGTTAACGCAGCTAACTAGCGTCTTGGCTACAACCCGTGGATAATGTTTACGCAGATATCAGCTTTTACAGTTAGTGCTTTCTTCTTAACCTCTTTTGCATCCTCTGCGCACGTACCACCAATAATACCATATCCAAAAGACATTATAAATTTTTTTTAAGAAAATGAACCTAACAGTTTTTTCACCCGGTGTCACGTAATAAAAAACTTTGGAATAATTTGATGTACAAGATGAAATTAAAATAAACATAAACTTTACTTAAGATTTTAATTCGGGTCCAATATGCAGAATATAAAAAATGTTATGTTTCCATTTTTTACAAGTAAGCTTTCTTAAATTGCTCTTTTTATCTTTAAACTATATGCGTGTACTTAAAACGATAATCAAGATTGAATATCTTTGGAAATTTCGTTTTAAAAACAGCAGATGCTTCTTTTGCAAATTTTAATTATAATTTTTTACCTAAACGAAAGACTGTAAAAATTATTTTGTAAATTATATACTTTGAAGTGAACGTTTCTCATTTTTGGATTTCTTATATACGTAAAATTGAAAATGCTAGGTACTAATGTATAATTAGTGACAACTTTGTCCCATCTTCCCCTGCAAGTATTAATATGAATGACGTAGAATTTTTAGAACGACAAGGCTCTAAAACTTTCATTCATGAAAGCTTCTGGGTTAGCCCGGGAAATCGTTGGTTGCTACAAGGTGTAATCTTCGTTCTCGCTTGGCGCCCAGCCACCTGTCGCTCATATAGTCACAGGTGTAAAGCACCGTCGATTTTGTCCCAGGGTGGCTCCCGTTTGCTCGCAAAGCTATCAAGTCCTTGCTAATTGGAGCAAGAGAAGTTGCTTTTGGAAGATTTGGAAAATGTGGTGCACGCGAGTTTAAAATGTAGGACCATTTCTTCTCTGTAAAACCCCGATTTGGAGAAAATTGCAGCCGTTTTCTGACTGGACAATGAACTCATTACGCACGTCTAAACGTTATTCAACTCTATTTTGAGATAATTGTGTTAGCAAAGTTTCTATTTTCGAGACTTACTGTGAAAGCACAACTTCTACCTGCTTTTCTTTTCCATTTTAAATTTAAAATACGTAAGGATTGTGATGTTTCGCAGCACTCAAACGTTTTAATTAATCTCCATTTAAGTAATACGGTGGTCAATCAGGAATTGACTTGGGTAAAAAAAACTAACTGCGATCGGCAGAGGTCGAGTGACCTAGAAAACTTTACATTTAGAAAGCTGTCGTAATAAATTGTTGGGTTATTTAACTAATTAAATACATTAAAAATTAATATTCTATAGTGAAGTCAAGGTTAGTTGTAATAAAATAATAAACTAATTGAAACAATTTCATTATTTCCATCATGATATTCCATAGAATATGTGAAATAGTAAACCATAATTGCAAGATATTTAAACCAATTTTCCATTAGTTTTTGGCTAGAATTTGTGATTTATATCAATTTTTTAATCAAATTAATATAGTTAAATAAAAATTTTAGATGTACAAAGATGTTCATACACGTATGGATTACTCATCATATTATATTTAATTGTATTGTTGCAATATTCGATAATTTTTATTGAATATTATACTGTAATTTTATGCACAAGTACAATGTAGATTTTGATTTATTATAATTTTAATGTATACCCATAAGTATCTACATAAAACCAAAGATTTCCCTGTAAATTCCAACATGAACATCTTCACACTGAATTAAATAAAATCTTCAACAAAACAGTAATAAAATGAAACAATTAATTTAAAATTACGCATATGCTAGTTATAAACAATATGTACATAGCACACCAACTGATTAACTGAAAATTGCTTTTGGAATACATATACTAAAATCGGTGCTTATTACAAAGAGACATAAGAACTCTTACGGAAACCGAAAAGAACTCCTGCTGGTTATTTCACGCGAGGCCGTAAGAAAGTGTCACACCGCAGCGATCCACGTCCGGCGATTAACGCGCGCGACGACGAGGAGCCCGCAACTCCACTTGCCATCTAATTTTCCCGTGAGTTTCTCCGCTAAGCAGCCGCGATCCATACAATCGCCCTTTGACTATCTCCCCCGCGGTGGAGATCGCCCGGTACTTTCTCCCGGCGTCCGTTGTCCTAGCTGGCGCCTCGCTGACCCCCCCACCCGCGCCCCGAAGTCTTTGTCGTCCGGTTTTTGCGCCGAGACCGCGCACGAGATCCACTTGCCTCGCCGATGTACCCGCGCGAGAAATCACGTGTACAGGCGCACGCGATCGGGTCTCTGTACTTGTCCGCGGTGCGCGGCCGCTGCGCCCGACTTTCTCTCCCCGCCAGGAGAAAAAAAAAAGGAGGAGAAAAGGTGTTCGCCAGGCTCGTCGCGGGAGGCGAACGAGGGCGAGCTATGGGGAGTGGAAGGATATTCCATGGAAGCGCGGAATCTGATATGAGGAAAATGTCGTCGAGCGCTCGCTTGAAAGTTGCATATACATGCGAGTGACGCCGCGCGTTTGTGCCAATCTAGAGTATTATTTTGAAAAAAATTCATGTAAATTTGTAAGATTAATTGAGTTGGCGTACATTTGGCCGGTGATTTGGTTAAGCTTATAAGATACTCGCGTGCCTAATAGCTAATATTTAAACTTGATAAAGCCAATATATTTTCCAGCGCATCTCGGTAATTGGAACGTAACAACTTGTTAATCCCGGGTTACCTCGTCGGGGCATCATCGCAATTTCCCGAGCGATTAATCGACTCAATCTCCCGAGCGGCGGACTGCCGATCCTCAAAAGTCTCGAGCGAATTATGAGCCAGCGGCGGGAAAAACGGGCCACCTTGTGATTAGGCGGCTCGGTTTGCAGGGGGCAACAACAACAACAACAACAACAACGGCACTGGCGCCGCCGCGAATCGAGAGCTTCGCACGACGGGGCTCTTACGAGAGGAGTTCCCGGGAAACGGCCGGCCCGCCCCCAGCCGAATTCCCCGAGGCTCGCGCGCACAGGCGTCGCATTTTCCGGGAAAGCGGGGGCCGCCAAGCGTTTGATGAAGCCAGGGATCCCCGGGCGTCGCAGCCGATATCGCGCCTCGTTACTTAGCGCGCGCAACGGCGAGGAATGCGTGTATCAAGTAGACCGCTCCCGTTTCGCCCGGCGGCCCGGAATTTCTATTTGTCCACCGGCGAGCGCGGAAACGGGCGCGCGGCCGATTTACGAGGGCGCCCGATTGTTATGCGACAGCGGTATACGCGCGCGTGCATCTTGTAGTGCGCATCAGCGGCGCACGGGCGTACGTGCCCCGGCCTACGCTCCGGTATATTTATTGGCCGCGTGCGGGAGCCGAGGCTTATCGGCCCGGTTGCTTATTTAGCGGGCGCCCCCGTCAAATTTACCGACTGTGCCGCGCGCGCGTTAAACCGGCCGCCGGCGCCTCGGGAGGAGTCAACACGTGGCCGCCGGGCGGATTCCTGCGAATCGAGGCTGCCCGGGGAGCGCGCGTGTGTACAAAACACTGTCGCCGCGGGGTGACGGCCACGGCCCATTCAAAGGAGGAAAATTTCGCGGAACTGCCCGCCGAGACTCATTCACCGCTCCTGTACGTCGGGGTCTTTGACCCCCGGCTAGCGCCGTCGCGCGTACTCCTGCCCATTGCGATTGCGCGCCGCGTCGCCTAGAGCGACACGCCCACCTTCGCACTTGAAAACTTTCGTCGTTGCGCCCCGCTCGCGGTATGTACCGCACGTTCCGACGATCTGTATAGCCCATCATAGCACTCGCCAATTTATACACTTCAAGGAGTATTGAAGGGGAATAAGAATAAGGATGATTAATGTCCTTCGATAAAGAGAAATTCCCACAAGGACGATCAAATCATATTTTCTCCTTTTTCTTCATTTCTACACACTTTTAAGGATTTGTTTTGGATCAAGGTCAAGGGTAAAGTTTCTCTTCTCAATAAAGTTTCTCGCATTTTTCACGCGTCGTAAGTTCAATCTTATTAAGCAGCTAAAAACACTGCATAAATTTGATGTGTACGTTTTCATGTCAATATTAGAAATAAAAATATTATAAATATTGCATTGCATGCAGTATTTCGACCTCGATAAAGACTTATTTTCTTTGCTAATTATTTGTATTTAACATAACACACGCCCGGTGACTTCATTCTTCAATAATACAATTAACACTTGAAAATGAAAAATATCATGAAACAATTTTTACATACATTTTAACACAACATTATTAAGAATGTAATTATATTTTATCTTTTTAAATGCATTTAAAAATTTGCACTATATAATTTATTTTTAACTCCGTTTCCTATAAAATGTCAAAGGATAAAATAAAGCGAGAAACTCTCCCTATAGTTAGGTTGGTTATTTATTCAAATACGAAGTTGCGCCCATTAAATGTACTGAACAGTAAATTAAACTTGATTTAAATTAAATCTTTTGTAAAGCAGATTTTAATATGAATTTAAAGTTAAAAAAACACAAGCAATTAATTAATAAATAAATTGCGAAATTGCCGTATCAACCGATTAATCATTTACCACACATTTTCGTATAGTTTAAATGCAGAAATAGATGGCGTAGGACTTTGGTCAAATTTAATACTCTTTCTCCCTTCGTTCTCTTTATACCAATGAACATTATTTTTCAAAAGAATTTTACTGTGACCCCCGGTCGGTCGGTAATCGAGTCAGGTGACTTATCTCCCAGTTCATTTGTTCGCGTCCCGCCTGGGCCCAGAGCGGGGCCGCGCCAATATCGCGTTCTGCAGCGCGCGCGCCTACCCCCACTCCGGCGCCGCTCCGTACCGCGCAGTTTGCACTCTGAGCTCGTGCAGGACTCCCGCCGAACTACCTTCGCGAGACCTCGACGCGCTACTCGAAAAAAAAAAGAAACAAACTCCCTTTCAAAAAAAAAGCCACGTCTAAGCCCCGCTACTAGCGTTTGACGCTGGAGGAAAAAGGACCCACTTCCTCGTGCTAGGTTGACGTGACGTTTCGTTAACGTCGCGCACTGTTCTGGCGTGCTCGAGAACCGCGTTATTTTTAAATTAAAAAAGTGTAGTTATATCCTTTCCTAATCCGAGTTCCCCCCTCCTCTCTGAGTCGGCTCGAATCAACTGAGATTTCATTAAAAATTTTATTAAGGCCATATATATTCGTTTTTTCATTTAGAAACTGTTCCTAAAAAATGCGTAAAATATCCTTTGAAAACAAAGAGTTTTAATTTTTTAAATTACATAGTATAAGGTACACGTTATAAAGATACGAGTCGAACTGCGTAAGTAAATTTACCGCGAAATTCGCAGAATGAAGTTATTAGATTCAATTTACCAAGATTTTTAAGCAAACGCTGCAACTTCCAGGAATTTTTCTTTTTCAACACAAATAAATTTGAAAATCATAGAGTTAAATCCCGACCTTGATAAATCGTAACTCGCAAACTCAATAAGATAGATGCAGCAATCTACCACCATATTCGATTACAAATCGATTTTATCCCCAGACTCTGTCCGATGGGATCATCTTTCGATGACCCATTGATTCAGTCATACTGCATGCAGCGCATACATGATACTTCATATTTCTAATGCGGTGACAGTTCAGCTCAAATGAACATCGATGGCATCGATTGCGTCCGTTACCCGTATACCGATTGTAACGTTGGAATCGACATTCATTAATCAGTGCTCCATAATTTTCAAGTTTTTAAGATATTTTTAAAACAAAATATGATTGAAATAAAATCAATATCAATGTTAAACTAAGAACTCGCAAACTTTATTTATCTATATATTTTAAATAAACGTATTTTAAATGTGTAATATGGTATACCTTTATGTGTGTGTCATAGGTGAAATATTCAAATTAAAATATTAACGCAAATCATTATTGCATTGTTATTTGAAATTTTGATAGAATCGTTTAATAAAAAGAATTTAAAAAACTGCATCATTGTTAAACATTTCCCAGGAGAAATTGTAAATAAATTTAAGTAGAGGAAAGAGATAAAAATTTGGAAAAACTTTATATTGAAATTGGCGAATTTTTTATGAAACAGGGTCCAATATATCAAACAATCAGAAGTAACAAATAAGCACCATTCTGATGTATTCAATTTTTATTCAAATAATTCGGACTTGATAGATTTTGACCATGCAGATCAAATTTATAGTTATTCCTTCATAATTTATTGTAGGTAGCCGTCGGTATGCCATAGGCATTCTCTCCACACATTTCCACGAAAATAAAAAAAAATTCAAACTTATTTTAGCTTGGTTTTCTAAAATGGCCACGTTACGCTTTGGATATAATTAATATTTATGACTTACACATAAATAACGTCTATCGCAGAATAAATTATCCGCAGAGGTGATTCCAGCTCAACCGAGGCTAACAGATTTATAGAGAAATACACTTTTTTGCCTACACTGATCCACATAACGATACATTTCAAAATAATTTTTTTCGGAAATCTCCCAATCTCCTGGTAGTCTGCAGCGACTACCTCCATTGATTAGCGTCAACTCTTCGAGGCATCCGAGCGACCGGGGGTATAAGTACCTATTGGGAAACTGCGGCCTCTTGGCAAGCGGAAAGCTCTGGAATCTGTTCGGAGGGTCTTGTCGCTGGCGGTGATGCATAATAATCGCGCGCGACCGCAAAAGCGGCGGAGTGACGGGGCCGGCGGCATTTCGTAACAGGATCGCGTCGAATCGAATTCGAGGCGGCTTTTCCGCCCGCTCTCGCGCCCCTCCGTCTCGGCGAGCGCGACGGCGACGGTGCAAACAGCCGTACAAACGCCTCTTATCGCCCGGGCGCGCTTAAATTTTCTACCGGCGCGGGGGGAGGGGGGGGGGCCGCCTACACCTTGTGCGCTCGCCGGCTCCCCTAGGGTTTTATTGTCCCGTACGAACAAGAGAAAGAGAGAAGGGGGGGAGGAACGATCGGAGAGGAGCGATAAGGGATCGGGGACGACGGTGTTGAAACGGTTTGGGGCCTCTCGGCTCGCGCGCGAGACTCGTGCGTTTCAAAATTGCTTTCGAAAGCAAGGTCACGAACTGTGTGGCTTATCAGTCCCATTTTTCCCCGAGGAGTAACGGCACACCGAGTGTAACTTTGGATCTCTCGGCTTGAACGGCGCGTCGACTCGTTTTAAATTCTCGTAGGATGTTCTTGTTTCGCGAACAAACGCGCGTGGCCGCATTAAAGTGTAAAAAAGAAAAAAAAAGGAGCAAGGTTTTCGAGTAAATTTCAGTTTTACCGCTAATCCATTTTTCTTCGAGCGATTGTACTCTAAAGCAACCGAACCGTCAATAATCGCCAGAGTTAAAAGACAGTTTACTAAATGCTCTAGTGCGCACAGAATTTTAGTGTGCTTTTTTTTTTCCCTCCCCGCCGCCGGCAATTTACATTATTTGCTCAGGCGGAGAGGGAAAATAAGAAAAATTCTTCTGAAACGCGAGTATTATCAGCGGGCGCGAGTACGCGCGAAACGGGATATCTCGGGCAGGACACTCTGCGCGCGCGGATATATATAAGAACCGGCGGAGAAATCGAGTTGATTTAGTTTGGCGGCAATAATTACCGGCACCTACGGTGGCCGGGCTTTACCCCGCGCAACGATACAAGGATGGTTAAACAAAAAAAAAGACAAAGGAACACGCGACCATCATCGGCAGAGGACTTTTACCTCCGGCTGCACACGGGTGTAAAAAGCGCCCGGCCGACCGGGGGCCTCCTCGCGAGGCGCGCAGGTAGAAAGGGGAGCGGCGGCTAGACTGAGCGCGGCTCTCCTCCTCGGCGGCGGCGGCCCTGACATTTTACGCCCGCGATTTTAGAGCCGGCGGAGCGCCTGTAAAACCCGAGGGCCACTGGGGCCACGCGGGGAGAAGGGGCCACTATGAATATTATCGGCCGTACTTAAGCCGGGATAAGAGGCCGGCCTTTCCTGCCCTGGCACTTTTTTTTTCTCTCCCGGGGGCGCGTTTAGATTGCGCGGCCTTTTGTCAACGGGGGCTCAGGTGCTCCTCGCGGGTGGATCCGCCGGTTCCGCGGGGCCGAGGCGCGCCGGCCCTCGATGATACGCGCCGGTTTCCTTTCTTTGTCCACGCGGCAAGGGCACACGGGGGAATTGAAAGTTTGGGGAAAAAAAAATGGAAAAAAAAGGGGCAGGGAGAAAAGTTAAACACTGAAAAGTTTCTTTTTTTTTACGATTTAGAGCGGAATCCGGCGGCGCGTTAAAAGGTCCTATAATTCTTGGCTAAGTGCAGCCGCGGTACGTGGCTCGTAGCGTCCCGCGCTACCGCCACCGGCGCCGCCGCCGCCGCCGCGCCGGGAAGCATTATGAAAATGCGCCTATGCATTTTTGAAACGCGCCCGCGGGAGATACACGAACGAAAACCGGTGGCTTGCTCGCTTGGACGTTGGGAAAAAAAAAAAGGTTTTATCCTTCGTAACCAATCTCTCGTGGCCGCTGCGAGTGGAAAAAGTCCACCCGAAGTTTCACCCTATGGAAATCCTACGTGCAAACCAATAGAGGAAATCGAGGAAAAGGCTCATTGAGCGAAAATCTACTTTAGATTAAAGCGCAATATTATCATGTTGCAAATGTGTGTTTCTTAATATTCCAAGTATATCTAGAAACGATTAATATCGTAGTAGCCTCTATGTCAAAACTAAGCCGATAAACACGTACGTATTCACTAATGAATTTCGATTACTATTTGATAAATAAATATAAAATATTTTTTAAATAATTAAAATAAATCGTTTCGAGCTGCTGGCTAGTAAAAACTTTCTAAGGTTATGTTTCGTAGGTCGTTCAATTTCTTGAAACGATATTTTATTCCAATGAGTGTCATATGTATATGCAAGTGGATTAATCAACATTTACACACCTATATTTACTTTTTTGCATGAATCGTGCGATATTTACTACATGTTACATTTTTTATGAACAATCTGTGGATTCCTCAATAAGACATTCCCAGTCAAACCATACTTTAAATGCCCTGTTATAATACAGCGCATGAATTTTTTATTTATAATTAAAAACTACTCGCGCACTTGCTTGTAATTTCGTAAGATCCGAAAATCTCTATACTGTTTTCGTTCTTCGTCTAGCGGCCTGTCTACTGTAATAAACAGTGTTGTAGTATTGAGACGTAACCCTATCCAATCTATGAAAGTATTTGCCCTTTAACGGGTAATTTGTTTCAACTTTCTTCGATTTTTTATACTTTCTTTCATATTCGTTCGAGGTACAGTTTGGTGTCTGTAGATTCGCGTCATATATCAAGAAAATACTTTTGATTGTTATTATATTGAAACCAAGCCGCAATGTACTATTGGATACTATTAAAATTCTCGCTTATTTGTTCATATCCTCGCATGATCTTGTTGCTCACAGCTGTATTGCCACCAAATGCCCATGTATTTGTAAGAAACCGGACAATCACATTAAATTATTGTCACGATAACGAACCACCGCAGGTAGGAAATTATTCACAAGTTGATAAGGTTAAAAAATAAAGTCTCAGTACGAACCAAATGAGTTTGTGAATATATAATAAATCAAAAAAACATGAATAGAGTAAATTAAAAGATAATTAATATTGTTTTCATTACATGTATATATATTTTGCAATCTTGTATAAAATAAAGAGATCCATATAATTGCAGTGTAACAGTTTTTAAAAATTTGAAAACTTTTTTAAAATAACGTCTCTGTCTTGTTAAATTAACGAATTACTCGATATCAATTTTAAAATCGTTGATTTATTAATTTAATCGACAGAATGTATTCAAATACACATTTTTGAATACGCTAGTTCAATAATTTTTCGCGGAAACATTTGCACGACGTCCGCTTCTTGACTATACAGATCTGTATAGACTTCGACCGTATTGAAGTCGTATTCGCTATAACTGGTGTAATCCAGCGAACATTTGAGCGACGTAAATTTACCTAATGGCGCAACCGACAGCTACTGCGGAAAATTCCTCACGGCCACCCCGTAGATTCGACTAGAGCGAAACGGCTGCCAAAGAGCCGAGGGCCGGATCGCGCACGCCAAACGGACCGTTCGACGGGGTGCCAACTTCTCAAAGCGGCATTAACGGCACCCAAGTGCATCCGCGCGCACTCGTTCGCGTAACCCCGCGATCAGCGCATTTTTTCCCCGCGGAATTATCTCGGCGGGCGGGAGAGCAGCGCGCGCCGATTGCCGCCCACGACGCCGCGGGCACGTAACCCTCGAGAATCGCGGCGGCGCGCCTCTGCATTGTCAGACGCGCGCGCACAGCGGGCCGGGCCCCTCCGATTTCGATTTGCGCTGTATGCAGCCCGCATGCATAGGAAGGCCAATCTGTATGTATATATATATATACACATTTTCTTTTCCCCGCGACCCGAGAGAGAGAGAGAGAGCACAATGAGCGGCGCGGGACGACGGGTTACGTGCGCAGGCACGCGGGCCGCGAGTTCGGCGCGCGTTCGCTTGTCTCTCCGGGGTCGCCGCGTTTCTCCGGGTATTGTCGGGACGATTGCGAAATCCGCGTATGCACCGAGGCCCGTTGGATCGCGCGGCGCGGCCCAGCCGATGGGGGCCGGGGGGCCGCGCGCGGTTTTACGAGGCACCTGTCTAAAATTAGGCGTTAACTGCCGGCCGAACAACGCCGGCCCCGCCGGATTATAATTGAGCCTTTTACTTACGCGCCAGGCTATACGCGCGTGTGTGTGTGTATATGTGCGCGCGCGCTCGGGGGAGGCGGCGGCGGCGGCGGGGCCCCCGTCAATCGGCGCCGGTGAATCTTTAATCCGCCCCGCCGACATTATGGAGCTCATCCAGAAGCTCTCGGCCGAGCGAAGTAATACCATAAATCCAGGCGCTCCTCTAGGGCCCGGAGTAAAGACTCGTCGTAAAACTCGCTTCCCATCGCCATCCCTTTGAAGCCGGCGTCAATATCGAGTGAGAAACGCGTAAAGAGGCCCCAGTCGAGGGGTAAGAAGAAGAAGAAGTACCTACGGAAAAGGGGTCACATATACACTCTCGCCCTGCCTACTGTCTATACATGCACGCATATATATATATATATTTGTATCTGTATATATATATATATAGAGCCCAATGCGCCGGCCATTAGCGCCGCGCACGGGCGTCTAGCAGGCCGCCGCTGCCGCTGCCGGGATGGATGGGAAAAAGCCTCTTCTACAAGATTGCGCGCATAAATCGCGAGCGTGCCGGCGCTACTGCTGCCTTCGAATTTTACCACTGCGGTAGATTCAGGCTGTACGTGCGAAAGCGCGCGGTTTTGCAAGGCAAGTGAATCGGTAGGTCGGTTCGCCCGCCGCCCCCCCGCGTCCAACCCCGCTTTCCTCTAATTGAGGTATATCGCCGCGGAACTGGATCAGCGGGAGGAGACATTGATTTTTCGGCCGAGCGCTTTTTCAACCCCCCCCGGCAGTCGTATAACCGACTGGCAAAAAGTACGAGTTATGCCGCCACTTTTCTAGTTACATATTCTTTTGCTTTAAGGTTTATATAAATGCACTCGTAAGGCTGCTGGCGATTTTTGTACTTCTTTCGGCCCGGCTCACTGCTGAGATGAGGTAAATTTACAATGTGAAAAACCGAGTTTTATGTACAAAAAAAAGAAGAAATAATGTTAGAGTCAATCCAATCGAAACCGAACACCGAAAGCACAGAACAAACGCTCGTCCGTAATCAACCTTTTTTTCAACGGGACCAAATGAATCTTTGCCGTGTTCTCGTTTGTCCTATCGTCGGTGTTGGTAAAATCGAATTCGCCACTTGATCGGCATTCTCAACATCCGAAAAAAAAAAACCGGTACACATCGGACAGCAGGAAGAGGAAAAAACAACAGCGATCGATGACAAAGGACCGAGGCGAGATTACACAACACCACTTGACTGTGTCGTGCGCATCGTGCGAAATCCTAGCCTTTAATGATCGGATGCATGCTCAACTATTTCCACAGTAGAATAGACCTGTCATTGATATTGCCAAATATAGAATTTTTTATGCCTATGCATATTAACTATATGTATAAAGTTCTCCGGTACGCCCTGAGGCTAGCGCTAGATTGAATGTAATATTATGATAGGACGAGATAGAATTATTGCACTGTCAATCTGCCCCGTATCGTGTCATCGCATATATTTATCAAAGTTTATCTATTTAAATATTTTCATCGCCCGAGTCTAAAAATAACACTTACAACTTCAAGATTGCCTCGAGGAAATTTCATTCGTAATTGGTTACCTTGATACGCAATGCATTTGAAATCTTTCAAAAACGTAGTCTCTTCCCTCCTTCAAACAGAAGTTATTAAAATAAATTATGTAAATAGGTTATATTATACATGTAATAACAGTATATTTTCCGTAAGGCTCAGCCGGCGAGTCGGGCAGACAGGCGCTAGACGAAAACCCAGGATGTTGAAACACTACTAGACCATCACGATCGTGATTGCAAAAAAATCATACGCGACCTCCCGTCGGCGGCTCGTGCCCGTTCTAAAAGCCAACGTGCAACAACCGGTACACATATGTATAATGCATCGCAGCGGGGCTGCGCGGAAAGAAAAGAAACGCCGCAACACACATACATATATATATAGGCGGGAAAAAGATCGGCCGCGCGATCGAGCTGTTGCCGGTAGGGCGCTCGCCCCCTCCCCCCCGCGCAATTGTGCGTGGGCGCGCAAGGCCGCGGCGACATCCGGAGCGCGGAGAAGCGGCTCGTCGCCGCGTGAAAAAAAAAAAACAAGTGCGCACCGATCGTTGCGCAATGGCCGGCGCCGCGGGGCGCATCCGGCACTCGCGGAAGGTCGCGCGAGCGCGCGGGGATTGTACACGCGTGTTATATACACCGGGAGGGGAGGCTTCTCTCCAGGTGGAATTGCCGGAGTCACACGACATCGGGAAGGTCGTGTATCGCGATTAGCCTGGATTTGGGAACGAGCGCCGGGGTTGGTAGGTGGCATTGTGTGCATATGTGCGTCCTCGATCCCTGGACGTACAAGGAAAAAAGATAATTGCCTTTGTTGCGAGGGTATGTAAGGCGCGCGGGGGGGGAGTGGGAGGATGGATTGATCGGCGCGGCGGCTCTCGAGGGTACATTGTGTGAGAAGGTGTCACTGATGCAACCGCCATTTTGTTTATGAATGTAGATAAAATTTATAGCCGGCCCCGGAGGAAAAAAAAGCCGGGCCGTTACAAAACCCCCCACGCGCGTGTCAGTTGGTGAAACGCGGCCGGGAGGGCGATGCGAGCCTATGTTATCAATCCCAAAGTGCGCGTTTCGCCGAAGGAAAATTAAGCGCGAGTCCGCATGGTAATGAAGCCGAAAACAGGGCCACGCCGCGCCGCCGAGTGACACAAAGAAAAACCGGCGCGGGGCTTTATAGCTCTCTGCTGCCGGGCCGTAGCCGATGCCTGGGGTTACTTTTGAAAGTGCAAGTGTGGCAAGCGTTTACTACGCGATCCCGTGAATAGCGCCGTAGCCGAGCAGCCGACCCGCCGCCGCCGAAAGAATCATTGGCCAACTAGTCCTTTTTTTTTTTTTACGAGACGGATATTTTTATGGCTTCTTTCGGCCGCTCAATGGAGCGAGAGTTGAGCAAAAAATGTTGTGTTCCCTAAACAATTCCTTTGATATAAAATGTGCCGTTTGGTAACGCCTTCTTTCTTGCGCCTGGGATACAGAGGAGGCACGAGGGTCGGGATTAATTTATGCATCGGGTCGAAACGCACAAAGAGTTTAAATCAATTCTGTATGAAAATCGCGGGCTTTAATTGACCCATCTAGATGATTATAATTATATGTCGGATGAGATTTAAACAAAAAGTTTCATCTGCATTCCTTTATAATATTTAAAACATTATAATTGTTTTGTTATATGCAGTGAAATCTCCGCGCCACGATTTCCTCCGTTAAAATGAAATAATCTTTTTACCTGTATAGAAGATACTTCTTAATTATACAAAGCATCGAAGCTAGCTCGAGCTACTTTATTTCTTTTAATATCTTTTTTATGCATATTTTTTCATAGCGGTATAAAACTTGATGAAATCCTTACTGTATCTATAATAATATTAAATCAATAAATAAATGACTAGCGTAGAATATTTGTGCAATAAGAAACTTGATTAGCTTTATACCTTTATTAACTGCATTCCTTATAGGTTTTACATAATAATAAAAGAAATCGTGTTAAAAATAATGCCTTTGTTTTATAGAAAAAATATAAACTAATTCTAGAATTTACAGCAATATAAACGCTTGTTTTATCCTTGGATTGTCTACACGGACCGCAAGAAACTTTAAGAAAACTATGACATGCACGATGCAAAAAATCAATCGTATACCAGATATTTCGGACCGAACCACCGGAGTTGCCCTAAAGAATGAATTCTTTCATGTGAAAGATAGAGACGGTGTAAAACAGGAAATGGCTCTTTCGTACACGTTTTTTTCCTTGCAAAACGCTGATGATTGAAGTGATTCAGCACCTTTGCTAAATTTAGGAAAATTGGAGTTGCCTATTCAAACGTGATAAAAAGGGAAGCGTTATATGAATTCCTCGATGAATTCTATTCAATCAGAAAAAGAAAATTCTATTCGTGTGTAAATTCAACACGATGAAGACATGTACTAGTACAGACTATGTATATATTATTAGGATGTTTGTTTTACAATAGTATGTACAGATAAGACGCATATTATAAAATATCTAATCTGTACAGATTCAAATACCTATAAAAATGTATATTTTTATTTGAAATGATTTTTAAGAGAGGTATAAAAAATAAAACTATTTGGCATGTGGAAATTGAGGAAGCAATTAAAATAGAGTATATTACTACAGGAAATAATCAATAGCAATCGTTTTTGGGATTTATTGACTGATCTTTTCATAGTTCCATTAGAATTGAGATTCGTTAATGTTCTATTCAATCCAGCTGTACAATAAACATTACAAGAAAAAACGAATCACATACAATAATTGACCTTGTGCCCATTGACTAACTAAAAAGCGGTTACCTCATCACTACTGCGCACAAATGTACTATAAAATTAAAGATTTGTCCGGATCCATTAAAACTGGTTAAAAAACTTCAATGTCAGATATGTGGTGCGTTGTGGATTAATAAAAAAAACTTTGGAGATTACGGTTTAGGCTCTATTTATGTTATCAACGCGTAAAAAGAACAACCTCGGGATTAATTTTCAGAGAACATGAAAATTTATATACAAATGATTAGCTGTGTAAATTAGAAGATTATTTTTAAGTCCTTTATAGATTCGTTCACAATTATACAACCCATATTTTAGTTTTTACATGAAATAAATCTTTTAGTATGAAAAATAAAGTATCATAGAGCCATTGAATTCTATTGTTAAATAATAAGTTATTTTTCAAGGTTATACTTTAGGATAAGCAATATATAGTTATAAAGAAATTGGTACTGTATTAAGGGTTAGAAGATTCGAGGTCGAATTCGAATAAACACCCTGGAATATAAATTTTCAAAATACATCCATAAAAGATACAATATAAACGGAGCAAAAATGATTGAAATTTGTGAGTCAATAAATTGAATTTTATTTCCGTAAAACCGCAGATATTGCAATCTAAATATATTAGTACATTTATGCTTTTAGTTTTCCTTGATGAAATGTCCGTATTTTTTTTTTCAATTCCTCTGTCGCGTAACTTTGGATGCAAACTTTAATGTGGTTATGAACGTATTATCGAATTAGACGCGGCTCGCGACTGACGTTTGAGAGCAATAATCCAATATTACATTACGGGTTACATCGCAATATATTGTTTGGAGGTTTGTAACGAAGTCGAGGCGCGCAACACCGTCGAGTCGTCGAAAGGTGCCATCGACTTTGAAATTTCAAGCGAAATCGCTCTCGGCACTCAATGTGTAACGAGGCGAGCGGCCCCCAGCGCGCAACTCGAGTGCAGGTCACTCCTCCGCGCACACATCCTCGGGGATTGCATAAAAGACCAGTCACCGTGAGAGAAAAGTCCCGGCGGCTCCCCCGCCCCCGCCCCCCCCTTCAATCCAATCTAATTTGCGCGGCGCGGAGGAGGCAAATTACAGCGTCCCTCCTTGGCCCCATCATCGGGTCCATCTCCCGGCCGGGCCGTGGCCCGTTGAAGATCATTGCGCGGCTGATCGACTCGTCTGCGGGTCCCTTTTATTACTACTCTCGGCGCGGGCGCTGCGCCGCTCGCTCATCCCCTCCCCGCGGCCCGACCGATTCACACTCGCGCGAGTTTTTCAGGCCAGGCTCAAGGGCCTCTCGTCGGCTCTACTAGGGTAAGTGCTATGAATTGAGATAGAGAGAGAGAAGGAGAGTGGGTGAGAGGCGCAGGAATGCCCGGGCACTGATATACAGAGCCGAGAGGAGGAGGCGCTTTTCAGAAAAACAAAAAAAGAAAATAACCGTCCCCCTCGCTCAGGTGACTGGGGACTTTTCAAGACGAACGCTCTCGACGGCCTGTGCCCGTGTGTGCGGCTGCCGAGTGAGACGTCGTCGTCGAGGCTCCCGCGTCCGCGGGCCCGTCGGTCGCCCAAACACGCAATGGCGCAGCGGGCTAATGCCCCGCGATAGACTCATTCTCCTCGGGAAACTCAGGTATTTGCAGGTTAGGCGCGCGAGCTCCGATAGCCGTGTTTATACAGGCGGCTAGACCGGAGAGCCGTCATTAGCGCTGCCTTTTTCTCCTGCACACACACAGAGCGCGCGAGCGGTATCATTACACGTGCCTTGGGCATTGTGTATCAAAACGAGGCTCCTTGAGTTACGTGCGCGCGCGCGCGCGTCTCCGTTACCCACCGATTCGCGGGATGACACAACAGCGCCTCTGATTTTTCCACTCGAGGCTCAAGGCGAAACAAAAAAAGGAGAGCCGCGGCCACTCCGTTCGCCAAGTACGCATCCTTGGCAAGCGACGCGCGAGCTCGCCACTCCTAAGGGAAAAAAAAAAGCGCCAAGAGCGGCGGGGAATCAAGGAGGTGTAGCTCGAGTGCCGGCCCGCGCCGACCAAAAATAATCCGGTCACGGGCTTCCTCGACTTCCTCTCTCCCCGCTTCCCCCCCCCGGTAATTATCAAACCATCGTCCCGGCGTCGTCGCGCTTCTCCTTCCTGCCCGGGGCCCTTTAAACCTCCTCCGCGCACGCGCGTGTCTATGTAACAACTGCCTCCGCCGCCTCGGCACGCCCGCAGGAATTCCGACCCATCGAACCTGCCCTCGGCTCCGTCATCGACGGTTCCGAAAAAAGCTCGCTCGAGACTTGGGAGCTCCTCGCCCTCTCGGCTCGTGCCGCGCTTCACAGCTTTTAATCTGGTAAGCTGCGCGAGTGAAGTTTTACACGGCCTTTCCGGGCCTTTTTCAAGAAAAATAGATTTCTACCGGGTGAAGGGACCGTTTACGATAAAGACAGACAACATCTTTCTATACCTCAAATGCATTTGCCCGTTTAAGGCCTGCTTGTGATTTTTAACGCAACGATTCGAGATCGAAAAAATTTGACTGCAAATATACGTACAATTGCCATGTTACTTACCTTTTGAACACATCACGCGGTACATTTTGATTAATTACAATTTATCAGTAGAATTATTTAAATGAATAGTAAACGTTTTATTAATATGTTAAATATAAGAAAATGATCAAACATAATTGCCGTGTGTATTTCATTAAGATGTATGTGTGTTTACATTTTCATTATTTGTTTTCATTTTTCAAAACAGCGTTATTGCAGAACACATTATCTGTAAAGTTTACTTTGCTAGATTTAAAATATAAATAAAATAATCGCTCAATAAAATAATTCATTCGTAATACTTGCATATAAAATAGCGATCTTTTATATACTTCATGTTTTTAAATTAACCCGAATGGTTAATGAAGCGATTCTTAGTGTTCTCATACTTGTTCAGTAATCTTAATGAGCTACCGGTAAAACATTTTTGTTTCGAATTAATTGAAGTGAAAATTGTAATAAAAAACGCCTGCCTCACAAAAGTAAAAATGTTAATAAAGTAAAACTTTGAGGATCCTTCCATCGAGTGATAGCGTCGTCGAGGACTCTAAAGGAACGCAACTAAATATAAACACGATGTTTTTTCTTTGACTCTCGAGAAATCCACCGGAAGCGATGATAAGTCTTCCAGGAAAAAGAATTAGGCGAGGAGCAGCGCGAAGAAATCTCCTCGAGATCACGCGAGGATCCGCGTTACACGAGCGCGCGCGGCTTTTTTGACAGCGGCAAAAAAGACGTGTTTACTTACGGGGCGTTTGTAAAAATAAACCGGGCGGCCAATGCACACACGGGGGGTCGCCGTCGAGTGGTTTAATTTTTCCGGCGGCGCGGGCGCACCGAGCTTAAGGTAATTACAAAGGCGCGCTCGGGCGGGGGTGGGGAGCCGGGAGAAGAAGTGGGAATTGAAATGCAAAGCCGCGATGGAAGCCGCGGAATGCGCGCCGCGCCAAAAACATTTAAAAGCCGAAACAAAGCAGGCGCGCGCGCGCATGCGAGCGGCCGCGCGTGGGAGTGGAAAGGAGGGTGTGGGGAAAACTGGTTTACCCGAGCGGCCTTTTACAGCGAGGTTTGTAATCTTCCCGGGGTTACATAAACGAACGCGGGCGCGTGCGACCCTTTTACAATCCTTGTACTAATCCAAGGTGCACGCGTGCACCTTTGATCATTGTTACATCGGGGGATACCTTATACACCGGCCGGGATACAATCGGCTTTAATTGCTTACTAAAGACGAGAACTGCAAACTCAATTAGTGCCAATTACTGGCATTACCGCGGGCGCGCGCGGGCTCCTCCACTATGCAATAAAATGTGATCTCCGACGGAAGATAAAGGGCCCGGCGAGTTATGCAAGCGGCGCAATAATCTCCGCGATAATCTCCCGCGGAATCATTGAATCCACCGTCATTTTTAAGGTGAAATTGCGGTAATTGTATAAAATTAATGGGCCCGCGGAGGAGGCAAAGGAGGCGGGCGAAGGGCCCGTCCCCGCGGGCGGCACGGTAGCATCGGCTCGGGCGAACCGGTAGCTCTAACGGGGCGATCGGCGCGCAGCCTCGATCGGAACCGAGGCGCGGAAGCCGCGATTAGGCCCGCGGACGCCTGGAAAAAGGGGGAGGAAAGCCGCGCGCAAAAACAAGCCCGGCGCCGGGGGGGGGACCCCGGAGTGGGGGCTCCGGCCGGGGGTACCACCTTCGACTTTACCTTGAAAGCCTCTCGCGCGGATCCGCGTTCACCGGAACCGCGGCGCGGATAAAGCGCCCGCGGCGGCGTCCTCCCCTTCTCCGGCGGGCTCCTTTGTCTGCCTCCTGGGGTGCGGGCGGTGGGCGCCCGCTACCGGCCTCCGGGCATCCTGGGGCACAGCACTCACTCGGGCCGGGCACGGGGGGGCGCGGGGCCTGGGGGCCCGGCGACTCGCGGGGGTGGCGGGGGGGGACGGACGGGCGCGGAGGTGCGTCGCGGGCGGCGGCCGAGCGGCGACTGCCGCGGGAATCCGTCCTCGGCGGCGCCGGCCGCTCGGTTCAAGTTCGGCCCCTCTCGCGCGGCCGGGGCGCGCGCGCGCGCACACAGCGCCGGCTCCTGGAAACCGGTCGCGCACTCGCGCGCGCGGGCCCGCGATCCGAGGGCCGGGTCGATAAGGCAGGCCCCTGCCCCGAGGCCGGCCCCCACCGCTCGTTATGCCCTGCCGCTTCGCCCGGGGCTTTGTCTCCTAGCCCTTCGCCAGCCACTCGCCCCGGCTTTCTCTCCTGCGCTGCCGCGCACGCGCTTGCATTGTAACGATGAGCCATTCTTGCGCGGCGCCTCTCCCCACGATCTGCAGAAACGCACACGGCGCGTCAAGTTACCGCGTCAAACTCATCCCGCGATTGATCCTTTCACCAACAACATCCTCGCAATCTCAAATAAAGTTTGCAAAAATCATTTCTTCCCTCCGCTCGAAACTATATTTATTAATTATGTATTCATTCATTTTCCATAAACTCTCTACATTTTCTACTCGATTCTGTATGCATCATATGGAACCAAATTCATTTTTACGTTACATTTGTCTAATCATTAATCTTTAGTAGAGCACACATTCCCATACGGATACGGAATATTAACTCACCTGAATTTCAAGCCATCAATTACTCCAGGTTTTCATGTACGATTAATCTTGAGAAAGGAAAATAGGGATCAACTGGAATAAATTCGCACGCAAAATAATTGAGCAAAAAATTAAAAATATCGTATTTAAATTAAACTAAAAATAAAATGAATCTAATATTAGTTTAAACAATATTCTAATTACAATATTTTATTTAATTTCGAATGGCTGCGGCAAAATTAGCAGTAAAAAAAAGTAATACCGTTTTTAAAGAAAGAATCTAATTCAAAATTAGTATTGTAAAAAAATAATGCCAAAATTTGTAATTTTAATAGATTGAATAAAGTCGATTATTGAAAGTGTATTTTATTTACATTTTACTTATAATGTATAAATAATTAAAATACTGATTAAATGTTTATTTTGATTTTATTGTTTTTGTATTATAAGAAACTTATTTATATAAGAATTCGTCTATTTCTAGAAATATTTTGTTTCTTCCTTATTTCCTTCGATAAAAATGTAACCTAGTGAAAATTTGTTTACATATATGCAGTAAAAGTTTACTCCTTCGCGCTTTTCATTCAGGAGCACAACGCAAGGAATAAATATCCAATAATAATTGATGCAGAAAATAATACATATATATTTTTATTTATTTAAAGAAGACCTTATTATGCTGCTTATGTTAAATTAACGTCTTTGCTAATAATAGCTTCGACGCCATCGGTAAGGTGCAATAAATTATAAAATAGGTTGAAAGAATTATTTCTTTGTTTGTTACTTAACTTTAAAGAAATTAATCTTTCTAAATTTAACTTACATTATACGCAATTCAATATAATTAAAGCTGGATGACGTTATCTAGAGCTAAATGCCATTCCAGAAGTTGCGAATATTATAAAACACGATTTTTACAGGCATTATCTCTTCCTTCTTAATAATCACGAATAAAATAATTCAGAGATATATATATGTATGTATGTATGTATGTATGTATCCATGTACATACATATATATATATATTTAGCAAACGCAATAGACGAGAATTCGGTCGAACATGCGTTACAATTTTTCGCTATTCTTTCAGTTTTCTTAGCGAGTTAACGTACAAAAACATTGTAAAAGTTTATAGCACTTTCAGCAGCTAAAATATTCACGCAATTTCATCCCTCTTGCGCAGTTGTACTTTAATGTTTCAACAATTCAATTTAAAAATTTTAGGTGAACGATCCTTCACTCTGTTGCACAATTGCACTTGTAGAAAATGTTTTTAACAACTTTTCTTTATATTAAAATAAAAATTTAACAATTTCAAAAATATATAAATATATTTGCTCTATTTGGAATCGTACTCTTTGTGGAATCCCATTAAAAAACGTTCTACTTTTTATTTCAAATAGTCATTTAATTAAAATTCGAATATCTAATAATAACACAAAGGAGAAAGGTTGAATAAAGGTAAGATAAAAAAACTAAAATTTGGACAACTTTGCTTACTATTTACTTGTTTTTTATTCATTTTCAATTATCATTAGTAAAGTAACGGATAAATAATAAATTAATTTATGAATTTATAATCATTACCATTATTTATATAAACATTATTGTCATTATCATAACTATTATCGTAATATTACAATTATTGCTCATCGCAAACTGTACGTGAAGAAAAAAATTGTATGACGCTAAACCAGTAAAAGTAATAATAATAATAATTATAATAATAATTAATAATAGTATAACTTAACTTACGATCGTTCTCATAAATAAGGGAAAAAAGAGACGATAACAAACAGGAAACAAATAAAAGCCCAAAGACCACGCGAGGTTGAAAAAAATTTTCTACTTAATCAAATCAAACATTAATTAAAATTATGCGTAGGAATCTTCGTTGAATGTATACTTTTGTTCAACAACGAAGCGAATTACTTAAAAATTTACTTTCAGTTTACTCTTACAGAGGAACAGGGGTAATATCAAAGTATGTAAAAGTAAAAGAATAGGAAAAAGAAAAATGTAGTATGTAAACCAGATGCAGATGTTGTATTATTATAATAATAAGAGTAACAGTAACGATAATCATCAGCGATTCTTCTTCCATTCATCATGATTCTGTTTGTCCTCTTCTATTCGAATTCCGGTTCCAATTGTTCTAATAGCACACTAGTAATAAATAATATCCAATGTACAATGAATTTCGGATAAAAATTGCATGCTTGACTTTATATTTTGATGCAACATGTTTGGAGCCCTCAAAATTCATCTTATATAGCACTACTTATATTTATTGTACAAAACGTTTTGCTGGAGGGACGAAATTGCGCAAATGAAGAAAACATGTCGGTGAAAAATAACCAATGGCTCAAGCGATTCTTCGTGACCGACTTTCACCTAATCTCTTTAGCATTTTGTCCCAGGCAACAAATTCGCACTGCCTGTACAAAAATGATTAATTTAAAATTTAGTCCTTCGATTTCATTCTTTTTTGTGCAATTATAACCACATGTATGTACAATCGAGAGCTCCCTCGTTTCCTTTATTTAAGTCATTTTTTATTATTTCAATTTATAATATCGTAGAAAATTGTCTCCCGTGAACCATTGGACCGCGCTTGTTTCTTTTTAACCTTTAATTTACAATTCGTCGGTGTTCGCTTTTTTCGTCGCGAAAGAAAACGTTATGATGAAGGGATTATACTTTCGAACAGAATAACGTAAATGCTAATTTGTTTATTCTGTCCTCTTAAAAGAAAGAAATAGGAGAAAAAATACAAGATAGATTTAAAAGATAGAAGTAACAATCGGCGGCGTATAGAAAAAAAACGATAGGAAATCGAGCACCTTGCTTACAAAATCAACAAAAAAGAAAAAAGGATTTAATCGCTTTTTTCGCTCTCCTACTTATATCTTAGCTCCTTCCTTTTTATATTCATCGGTAAGACATGTCTACTAGCGAAATTCTTCAAAGGCTGCGATCGTAAAATTCTTATACCCTATTTACAAAAATATACATAGTGAGCAAACTTACAATATACGGACTTACAACTTCTGCGCTCCTTTACTTTATCTAACCTTGCACATTAATTTTAGAGTCGCACGAAACGCATGTTCGTATTCAAATCGCATTCTCGTCTGCGTTTTTCTCACATAATTCTCTCTGTTTCTTTCGAGGCCCCACTCAACAAATCCAAAGCTCGGCTTCATTCCAAAATCGTCTTCTTTTAAATTATTACTTTGTTTTTCTTTTTTATCTCTTTTTATCAGTAGTAAAAATACAAGTTATGACAGTCGAGTTTTGGCGTGGAGGTGGTATTAAGGCCTCGAGAAAGGTTGTTTCGCGCATCAAACTCTTATTTCAGAAAACGCTTACAAAAATCGCGTTTACACTCTCATTCCTCCGTATTGTGATTTTTTATCGTACACACTTTCTTTCTCTAATAAAACCACTACTTTCCCTATATATTTCTAAGTTATGCAAATAATATGTTTATTCCCCACTCGTCTTTCTCCCTTCATCACTATACACGAATTCGAAGATCGATCATCTCTTTTTTCTGTTTGTTTTTTTTCATTTTTGTTCCGATTAAATTATAATCTACGTATATCTCCCGCGTCTATCTACACGTGTCCCAAAAACTTGTCACCTAAGTCGAAGTTGAAAAACTTTCAAAATTTTCACTATTTTGCACAGTGTCTCTTCTTCTCCGGCGACTATTGAGCGAAGAATAACGATACCACTATGTGGGAGAAAATTACCTTCGTAATTTTGTCTTATGTTTTTTCTTTCTCTGTTTCTTTGTTACTTTTCAAATATATATAATAATAATTTGTGTGTATATATATATTTATATATTTATATGTATATAGATTCCTTTGTATGTGTAATAAACTATATCATCGTTTGTGATTTTTCTTACATTTGGATCACTTAATTTTTATATAACGTACATGCTTTTTTCAGGTAACCTCCACGATTCTTCCTGTGGCACTTACACAGACGACTTCACTCGCGCTATCATTTTACGTCTTTTAACATTTCTTTATTTTCAATTAAGCTTTTTATCCACCGATTGCAATTTTATTTTTACTAATGTCAATTAATTGCGGTGTATCCCCATTATTTTTTTAGCATGCTTTCAAAAGAATAATTTCACTAAGATATTCTTGCTTTCATTTACATTGTAGCGTAAAAAAGTAGAAATCGTGTACAATTTATATTAAAATTTTTATATTAAAATTATAACACTGATTGTTGCCTGATAAGGTTACTGTTATAAAATTAAAACAAACGATTCAGTGTGTGATATGCTTAGTTTTTAAAGAGTATATCAGACTAGAGTATACATTCAGATTCTTGTTAACTCGACTAAATATTATTTTAGTAAAAACTCGTAAACTTCAAATTAAATTATATAGTGTTGTCGCAATGGAATCTCTGTTATTAAGTCGATCAAAAGTAATTACATTATACCTCGTCTCTACGAAGGTCTTTGGAGTAAAAAAGTTATCAAAGTATATTGATATATATGTTTATTTTAAATTGTAGTTTCAAGCTTAAATAAAAGTATTTGATAAATTTATAAGTTCTGAGCGTTAATTACAATTCAAAACGAGTGAAACTCAAGAAAAATGCTTTGTCCTTACCCTAAAGCGCTTTAAAAAGTGATAATTCTTGATATCCTAGTTCAAATTCAAGTATTGAAGCGATGCGACTGTGAGTAGTCTCTATAGTAATAGAGTATGAAAATGTTTCAAAGATGATTTGTCTTCGCATAATAACAATAATGTATTTCAGGTGGACCATTTCTATGTCGGTCGCTGCTACCGACATCGGATTCTCAGTTTCTTAGGCAGGTCAGGAGTAGGAGCAAAAGAGAGCCTAGCTCCACTGATCCTGTGGCGATGACTCTTAGAGCGGAGTTCCGACGAAATGTTGGGTCCACTAGACATCTGAATCGAACGAGTCGAAGAGCAGACTTAGTTCGAATATATATGCGATAATTTGATTGGAAGCTATTTTAAATTAAGGGATGTGTAAGCGAGAAAAAAATGGTCGAACGACGATTTAAAAAACCGACTTATCTTTACTTCGATGGTGGAGCTGCCCGGGCTGATCTGGCCATTATCTGATACGACAGTATGGACTTTGAGACGGATTATAATCGATTACGAATAGATATTGGCATTGATGTATGTTTTGCTTCATATCACGTCTAGGTTTGTCAAAGGACATGGAACAATTTAAATATAAATTTCATTAAACAAAAAAGGATGTGTAACTCTCAGACAAATGCGTGTGACATTTTGTTCGGAAGCACTAATAAGGTATATATCGACACGCGATTTTCGTTTTTCATCGTTTCGTTTATTCAAAATTGCGACGTTCTCACGAGTTTGGCCTCCGGGCCTCCACCATCTTCGCGCATCAACGGCAACAACACGAGGGGCCACGGGGCCCGAGTAGCACGGGCGCGATCGAATTTCGCGCGGGCGACCGGGACGCACTCGCGCAGGCCGAGCGAACCTTACTAAGCCGACCACCTCGAGGCGCGAGCTAGCGCTCCCTCTTCTTCGCCGGACCCTTGCCCCGAGCAGATCACAGCCTCCCTGACCAGCCCGCTTCCGAGACAACAACGAGACGACAGCGAATTGGGGAAGCATCGACCTGGCAGTTCTCCACGGTCCAGCTCCTCTTCAAACCGGGCGACCCGTGGGACCTTCCCTGGGTGCAGCTTGTGCACCCCCAGAGCTAACCGGGGCGGATCCACAGGGCGCCCGCAATAATAAAATTCGGTGGACCAGCAAGCGAACCTCGCGCGAGAGGGAAGGCCTCTCGTTCCAACATACGGGAGGCGCGACACGTTATAAAATATTTATTGTAACCAGTAAACCTGAGCGCGATAGGAAGATTATTCATGTCGTCGAATTGACGAGAAGCGTTCAATCAAAAAGCAACATCAATAATGAAATCACAGCAGAATCGTTCGACAAATCAATTTCCAATCACTCTAGAGCAGTCGTTACAAAGGAAGGAGATGAAAGCTATCCACCCACCCGATTAGAAGGAAAAATCATACATGTGATACACAAAGTAACCAAGTATTCTAAAACTTCTATTAATCTAAAACTAACAGTGATGTATCAGCAGAAATTGATTTAATTAATAAATAGTTTAATGAAGGGTCCGGTCAGATATGTATAAATTAAAACATGGAATGAGGAAATGGATTGTCAAAAACTTAATATGGAAAGCAGAAAAATATCTCAAGTAGTAGTAGAAGAATATTATCAGTTGATATGTCCATGCTAAAAATGAGTATGTTAATTCGCGCGAAAACGATATTTCATCGACTGTACGTGGATGGTAATGCAGGAAAGAAAATTGCGAGGTTTATGTTACAGCAACGGCTTCACGAGAGCTCCTAGAGCAACATTACTATATAGGCAGCTTAGACAGGCTACCAATTAAGAAAGGAAAGTCAAAGAATAGGATATAGCGCAAACCAAAGAAATTAGAAAAAAGACTAGATACATAGTTCTTCTTCAAACTTACTGCGATAGGACTACGGTAGAACATTGGTTATAGTTTTTCATGGAAATATATTTTATGTGAGTAATCTGCATGGATTTACATCGTTTATCTTTATGGTAACGAATGTGATGCATATCGTAATGATGCATATTGTAAGTGAAAATATTGTTAAACCAAACGGTAAAAATACGAGAAAGCAACAATGTAGACTGAATAAAGATCTAAATATAAGCGATGTTCCCCCTTAGTATTGTGAACAAGTTAAATCTGTTCAATTTAGTGTGTTACGTATACTTTGATAATCACCTTTCGTTGGAATAAAAGGGTCGTGGTACGTTTCTTTTATTTTTAGGACCTATTGTAAAATGATCTCGGTATGCAGAATTCTTCTTATTGGAAGACCAATCGATGATAGCAAAATATTGTCTACTACTGTTCTCCATTGCAAAAGCGTACTAGTGTACGTATATTAATAATCGTAATCAATGTTGGTAGTAAGGTGGTAAAAAGGTGGTAGAACAAGGAGAAGTGAGGCTTTCAGACACAGAGTTATAGTCAAACAACTCGCTAAGAAAAGGTCTGAAGTTGAACTAAGGTTAGGTGTATTCAATCAATCGTGCGCTGAACTCGAGCGTTCCTTGATGCAGCTGCAGCTCAAGCTCCAGCCGACAGTTATTTCTACGTCGGTCGCTACTACCGGGGCATCGGATTTTCAGTCTCTGTCGAATACAGTCGTATGTGTACGACCTAGACCCTACAGGCGAACCAAAAGATTTGTTCTGTATACCAGTATTAAACAAAGTGGATCAATGGTAATAAAATTAGAAATATACAACTTCAAGGATTGTTTCAAAAGGGAAAAGGAGTAGTGTCGCTATCACGAATTTCGTGCGACAATGGTGCTGTACTCCTCAGACCAAAATGCAATGAAGGCGGTGTATCGGTCGGCCACGAGTCTCAAGAAGGCACAGAATGGAAAGAACGGGAACGCAATATCCGTGTCCCGAAACCTTTGATTTTGGAAATGTATTTCAAATCTATCTTATGATAGGATTATAATCTATTCTACTTCTGGTTGATAATTGAGAAATAAAGGAATGAACCACATTCTACTGGTCCTGAAAAATATCGATACACAAAATTCTTCTTATTGGAAGACCAGTCTATGGTAAATATTGTTCACTGCAAAAACGTGTTATTAGAAGTATGTATGCAATGAAACTATTAGAATTGTCAAAATGACAATAGATTTTCCTTTCTTTTTTAATGTATTAATTTTTTTTTGTTCCAATTTTTTATTTGGTTTGTTACAGTGCATTAGAAGATGGTGAATGGAAGCTAACACACGGAGAACGAATGAATTAAAATATTGAAATTAACGTTTGGTTAAAATTGATCAAAAAGCATAATAGAGGAGTAATATTTCTAACGGAACATGGACTAAAGCGGTTTTCTATAACTGTCACTCATTGTGAATCGAATAACAATAGTAACATTTTTCATAACATTGGCCATACGAATATAGCTCAAAAGTATACATGTATATTTTGTAATTAATGCTCTAAGATTATGAATTTTATTAAATTATAATTACAAAAAAAGATACCAAAAAATTGTTAATTGGAATTTAATAAAAAGTATAATAATTAAAGTAACTTTGTAATTGAAGGAAAGCAACTTTGTTTATTGTACAATTATTATTTGAAGTAATAGTATTTTCTCAAGTACCCAATTAATGTGTAATTGAGATACTTTATGCATAATTAATTTCGAGTTCTTAGAATCTGCTGCTATTTAACATATGTACATGTCGGAGATACCCATTAAAACCTGAGAAAATCACGGAGGGCTATCTACCTACAGGCCGCCTGACTTGGGAGGTCACAAGTAATATCCCTACTTTTTACAAGCATACAATCTATTTACGAGAAATAGAATAGAGGTCAGTTTAATCTTAATATTTAAAAAAATCTGCGATCTATTCTCGTGTTATGATCTGTAATATAATAATCGTTCGACGTAAAATCATAAGTACTTCGCTATGGCGAATACACATTGTGTTCGCATTACAAAATTTGCAGTCTTTTTTAAAAAATGTAAAAAATTTCAATTTGCTATACGGAAGACTTGTCGTTTTACCTTTGAAAAATACACAACGCGTACCACAAAAATAAAGAATGATTATGCTGACGATGCGTATTGACAATGACAGACCGTCGGCTAATAATTCCTTGTTTATCTAATCACTTGTTCATTTCTTTAAACAGTTTCGATACGATCGATCAAAAAGCAAAAATGTAATAATATTGATAAAATAGAATTGTACAATGATAATAATTACAAACAAATAAACAAAAAAGCATGCTTCTTTATAAATCAATCAATTATCTACTATAAAGTACCATTACAATAGAAATATAGGATTCGATTTTTACAAATCTTAAGACAACTGTACCCTCCATAAAATTAAAAATAATAATAATAGTAATAGTAGTAATAAACACATCGGCAATTCCTTACGACTCGTCTTCATCAACTTTCCAAACGCTTCGTCCCCTCTTCAGCCGTCTAATTCATTTCCTATATGTATACTAATAGACAAAGAAACCCTTTGCTCTTCATTTTAAGTTTTGAACGCTAATTATTCCAGTCTTTCTAAAAAAACGACAAAAATAAAAACAGACATCTTGCATCTACCGGCGAGAAGACGCACCCCCGAATCACAATAGCGTACGAATTAAAAAGGCCAAGTTACACTTCTGCCTCCTATGTGTACATGGTCGGATAGGTGTTTATGTTGTGGGGCAGCGAAGTGACGTAGCTCGGAGTCGGCGACCGGGGGCTGTGCCACTTGGGTCAAAGGGCACGAAGCTTCTTGATACCAGCAAGCACGTACCGAGCCAGGTGTGTCAGTGGGCTCTTTAACATGAGCGGTCCCAAAGTCTCGTCCAGCTCGATGAAGAAATCTGAGGGAAAACAGAAGATGGTTTCCATTAGAGGAGTTGTCACAATACCTTTTTCCAGTCATGTCTCTTGAAGAAAAAACACCAACCTCTGTGCTTGTCGGTCACAAGGGCGCAGGCTCTATCCCACTTGTCGTGGGAACTGATGAGCATGCCCATGTCGTTGTGCTGTCTCTGCATGGCGTTGTACATGGTAAGGGGTACGCTAATGTAGGTTGGGGCCGGGACCTGCCCGTTGGCCAGGCCACGATTTGCGAGCTCGCCGCTGCTGTAGCCGCTGCTCTGGCTGCCAACCGAGCCGACCGAGCCCGCGGGCGACGGCGTGGGCGAGAGCGACGGTGTGCCCTGACCCTCCGGAAGTACTAGCACGTGCTGCGCAGGAAACAGAAACATTAGTGTGTTGACACGCGAGAGTCACGGCCGAAGCTCGTGTCCCGTTTTGCGGTGAGATTTCCATTCTATTATTCACTCTTTGACATATACGAATGGTCATCGGTCTGTGGTGCAAAGAATTATTGTGAAAAAACAATTATTACCTTTTGGTGGTATTCAGCTAGAAGTAGATGATTCTCTTTAATCTCGGATTTCTTCATAGTAAAAAGTTTGAGGTATATCAGAGACTGGCACCACAAACTGCAGACAAAATAATAAACATTATTAATTGGTTCTGTCGAAAAATTTGTAGTAATCGAACGATTATAATTTAAAGAAGATGACGAAGCACTAACCTAAAAATAAGCAACCTCATGTGAATGCTATTTTCTGCTATATTCGGCCGAACTTGAAATTTCGTTGTAATAAATCTGAAAAACGAAAGAAATTATTACTTGAACCGTTCCGTGATTATACTTTGAAACTTGAAGTGTTAAAAATTGTTGTAAAACGCACTTAATGACAGAAAGAGTATCCTTGTACAGTCTATATGCACCGCGTTCGCTGCGAGTAAGTTCCATGGACACAGCAGTGAGAATAAAGAACATCGCACCTTCTAGGTAGAGCAAACCCTGGTTCGTAGGGTCGTTTCTCTCACCGTCGGCACAATGTTTTAGACGCTTTCCTTCTGCTAGAACCTGCTGCTGATAACTGTCCGATGTCCATCTAATTTTGAGACAAAGAAATAGGCATCAGTATAATAAAATTAGACTCGTGAACGTGATACTCGAGTAGTGATCAGTAGTCAATGAATGGTGTAAGTATCCACAAGTTTAATTTACCTGTCTAAATCGTCCAATCCGTCGTTCTGCATATAATAGTACGAGTAAAAGTAGTGCTGCGATGGAGGAGGTAATAAATTTATGTTGGGCTTCTCTTCCCGCTCGTGGTTTGTTGGCTGAACATCATTTTGCTGGATAAGAGAAACGATAGAATATTAATAAAGATTCTTTCACATTGCAATAGAAAAGAGAGAAAAGCACGGGGGAGTAGAAGCAACAGTTGAGTTAAAAGGGTAGGTAGACGTTTTAACAAAGTAAACGTTCTATGAAGATAAAGAGCAAAGTGAGAGGGGGAGAGAGAAGGTGAAAAGCTTGGATAAGGCCTCACCTGGCTCGCGGAGAACCTAGCGATATTCTCCTGCTCCTGCTGCAACCTTTTGCGCTTCTTCTTCTCTTCCTTGGTCTCGCTTTTGAGCTTGGTGTCGACCGAGCAGACGGTGCTGAGGCTCGACACGGAGCTGCAGCTCTCCCTGCGTTTCCTCTTGACGCCGCTGCCGGTGGTCCCCAGGTCGCAAGCGTTCGCCTGGCCACTCACGTTAGCACTAGCACCGTCACTGGGACTGACCAAGAGGCTCGTTGGCTTGAGGTCGACCACTTCGTCGTCCACGGGCTCAGTTTTGATAACGCGACTGGCGCCGCTGGCGTTCGCGCCGCTGGCGCCGCTCGCGGGCTTGATCGGCGTCACGGCCGAGTCGCTGTCCTCGGCCGCCCCGGAGACGACGGACAGGGCGGACACTGCGCCCCCGTGCGACTCGACGATCTCGCCCTCCTCTGGCGTCGAAGGCCTCTGTGATTGATTCTGCGCCGAGTGCGCGCCCGACTGTTGCCTGCGAGGAACCAACAAGTCCGTCAGCGGGGAGAGCTTAAGGAGCAATGGGCGCGCGGATCGGCGCGGCGACTTACCTCGAAGACGGCCTCGTGTCGGGCATCTCGGTCCTCTGTCTAATCTCTTGGCCCCGCGACGGCTGGGGTATGTGTCCAAGCTTGGTGAGGTCGATGCGGCAGAGGAGCCGAGGCACCCCGTTGACGTAGTTGAGGGCGGGGAAGCTGAGCCTCTTCTCCTCGGTCCGCTCGATGGAGACGATGGGCTGGAGGGCGGCGGGGGCCGGGCGCTTGTACGGGCTCTCGCTGCCCGTCGGCGTGCTCGACGTGTACTCCTCGACGTAGATGCCGCACTTGCCGCCGCCCTTGCCGCCCTTGCCGCCCTTGCCTCCCTTGCCGCCCTTGGCGCGCGAGTCGACGAACAGGCGGCGCAGGGCGCTCTTCTTGTTATCCTGGACCGAGGCGCCGGTCTCGTCCTGGAGCTTCACCGAGGCCGGACTGTTGTCGCTGTCCGAGTTCTCGGGGGAGGTGGTCCGCGTCGGCGGCGCTCTGGGCCTTGGTTGCACTCGCGCCACCTGTACAACAAGTTGAAGCTTCATTAGTTTGATTGCGGAACGCGCGAGCCCGGTGGAAACTTAGCTATTTGGCGCTAGAACAACAGTGCAACAGCTTTGAGCTGTCTTTTTATCCTCGGTGTCCCATTCTCCAAACAGGTAATGAACATGATTTATTTAATGGCTGTTAGACTTTGAATGCGTGCATTGACGTTTATTACAAAAAGTATAAATCCTTCGGAGGACGAGTAAAGCTCTGACAGAGCTGTATTATTTACGCGCGACGAATTTTCACATGCATCGACACGAAATTAAGATGACAAGTCCGGATTTTGACGCCAGTGCAAGCAGACCGATATTCAAGCGATGCGAGTCGAAATAGCGATGACTACAGAGCAGGGGTAAAAGGTATACGATAGATAGAGGAAGAGCCGGTGGCAGGTGGGCCCTGGCGTATAGCTTACCTTGCGGTTGGTCCTCATGGCGACCTCCGACTCGCTGTCCGACTCGGTGGGGCACTCGGGGGCACTGGTGACCCTGGAGCGCTGCCTCCTGGGCTTGAGCTTGGGCGGGCTCTTCTTCTTGTCGGGCACGACCTTCTTGGGGGACTCGGCGAGCTTGGCGCCGGCCCTCTTGATGCTGGAGAGCCGGCTCCACCTGGCGTCCTCCTCGTGGGGGCGCTTGCCGCGGCGCTGCTGGCGCTCGTCGTGCTCCTCCTCCTCGTCGTCGTCGTCGTCGTCGTCCTCCTGGCTGGTGGACTCGCTCAGCCGGGGCCTGTGGTGGCGCTTGTCCGCGGCGAGGGGCGAGGCCGCGGCGACGGGCGGCCTCCTCGAGGCCGAGGCCTGGCTCGCGGTCTCCGAGTCCGAGTCGCTGTACCGGTGGCCGTCGCTCCCGTCGTCGCTCGTCGTCGTCGTCGTCGTCGTCGTCGTCGTCGTCGTCGTCGTGACGGGCTTGGAGAGGGACTTTTTGGCGCGGGCGCTGCGCCCGGGGCTGCTGCTGGAGGCCTGGCTGCCGCGCTGCCGGTTGCGCTTGGCCGGCAGCTTGGGCTCTTCGGGCGTCGTCGCCGAGGCCTTGGGGCTCTTGTCCGTCTTCCGGGGCCGGCCGCGCTTCCGCACGTCCGGTGGCTTGGGTTTCTCCTGCACCTGCGGGCAAACGGGGATTCCGTCAGACATTTGTCGGCGCTTCCTCCTCGCGGCGGTGGCCCATTGTTCCCGAGGAGCCGCTAGTCACTCTCCGGTTTAATTGCAACCGGGTGCGGGGCTCGATATCGGAAAAATGAGCAGCGGCGGCTTTGACCGGGGAGCGAGGTAAAATCCTTCCCGGCGTCGGCGCTCCGAAAGTTTACAGACTCTCGGTGCGCTGTACCGTTTGCAAGTCGTTTCGCGTGATTGAATGTTCTTTTTTGTTATAATTCCCGAGGCATCTCTCCCGGCCGATGGGTAGGTGGTACACCACAAGCGAGGGCGCGCGAAACGAGTTTCGCAAATAAAGTATGTACGGTAATTGGAGGATTGCAGTGTCGGGGAGCGGCTAGATATTGTAATTTGGCGAAGAAGCCGCAGGTCGATAGGGCCGCGGGGCGGGTGGATTCATTATCGGGCGGGGGCCCGGGGGGCTCACCTTCTCGGCGTCGCTCTGCTGCTCGCTGTCGCTGAGGCTGCTGAGGAGCGCGGCGCTGCTGGTCCGGTTGCGCTTGAGCGCCTCGTCGAGCTCCCAGTCGTGGTGCTGCGAGTGCCTCGAGGAGCGGCGCTCGGGCGGCGGCTGGGGCTGCTCCCGGCGCGCCGCCTCCTCCTTCTTGCCCGAGGCCTCGGGCTGCTCGGCCTTGTTGAAGAAGGAGCTGAGGTTCCAGCGGGGCTTGGACTCCTCGACCTGGGGCGGGGGCGGGGGTGCCGGCTCCTGGGCGCCCTGGGGCGAGGCCGCGGGCGGGGTCGCCGGGCCCTTGGAGCGCTGGCGCGGGCGGGCGCCCGCGGAGCCCGGGGCCTCCTCCTCGGAGTCGTCGCTGCTGTCCGAGCCCGAGTCCGAGCCCGAGTCCGAGGAGGAGGAGGCGCTGCCCGAGCTGGCGGCGGGCTCGCTCGCCCGGCCGCGCGGCCGCTGCTCCTGCTGCTTGGCCGCGCCCGGGCTCGGGCCTCTTTGGTGCGTGGGCTTGCCGCCCGGGACCTCGTCCTCGGGGCTGCCGGGCCGCTTGCCGGGCGGCTGCTGGCTCGGGGCCGCGGGGGCCGCCCCGGAGCCCGGCTGCTGCCTGGCCGCCGGGCCCTGGACCACCACCGGGGACAGGGGTCGCGCCGGCGAGACCCGGCCCTCCGGGGACATGCCCATGGGCGACATGGGGGCCAGGGGTGGCGGGGCCGCCGACATGGCTGGGATCAGTGGGGCCGACAGCCTGCAAGGAAAACAAAGCTCAGCCTCCGCCTCTTCCGCGGGCCATTGTCCTCGCCCCTCATTGTCTCTCTCTCTCTCTCGCTTTCTGCTGCTGCTGCTGCTTGCCCGACTCGTTATCGTGCGCGCTCGAAAACGCGAGATTACACCGGCTGCCGGGAAGAAGGCTCTGCTCGGCAATACGTGACGCTCGGCACCGTTCATCCGGATAAAAACGCGCCGAGGGGCTAATCGCCCGGCTCGGGCTGCTGATCCCTCCGGGCGGCCGGCGTGCGGCATCCCGAGAGTTGCAGCGGCGAATATGGACCGCGACGTAGGTCGAGCGAGAGGCGCTCGGGGAGGAGAGAGGGAGCGCGCCACTCGGGGGCGATCGATCAATCTCTCTTTGGCGCGTGGCGCCTCGCGCGCCGGCATAGCAGGGGCTCGGTGTTACGCGCTGATTGCCTTCCGCAATGGTTATCGCGCCGCAGCGAAGCGCCCGGTCATCGGCGCGCGGCTTCCACGGCTCCCGCGTAGCGCGCCAGCGCCACGGGGAGAGAGAGAGAGAGAGAGAGAGAAAGTAGAGGAGAGGAGGAGGTGGGCGCCCGAGCCTGGGCCTGGCCGCCGTCTACTCACTCGACCGACATTGGACTCCTTCCATCTCGGATGGGCCTCGGGGGCGCCGGCTGAAAGCAGGGAAATCCGTTAAAAGGCGCGTCCTCGCATTATCGAGTGGTCGCGCGCGTCCGACTCTACTCACCTTAGGTGTCTCCTCGTCCTCGCTGTCCTCGGATAGGCTCAAGTCCCGCTCCAAGTCGCTGCAAGCAGAAAAAAAAGGCGGCTTTGTTAAAAGAGAGCGGCGGAGGAGGAGGGCGGGCAGGAGGGCCGGCCACTCTCGAGAGCGCCGCGTCCCGGCTAACGAGCCTTCGGAGAAAAGAGCCGAGAGCGCGCGGGCGCCTGCATTCGGGGCGAGCAACAGCCGCGATTACGAATTAATTAGCGGATCGCGGGAGGCGGGCGCGGGCCCGCTAATTGGCCGGGGGCTTTGTTCCCGCGGCCGCGGTCCGCCCGGCTAGCGGGGACGGATCGTTAATTGCATCGGCTAATCGCGCGGGCGGCGGGGAGGCGCGACCGTCCGGCGGCGGGGTGGGGGGCCCGCGGCGCCGCGCCGGAAGAATGCGCTCCCCCGGCCGGCGAGAGAGCGGCGTCGTCATTGATGAAAAGCAGCGCCGAGGCCGCCAGCGGCAAAGGTCAGCCTCGCCGGCGGCCGAACAGGTAGACGGGGAAAAGGGAGCAGCGGCTCGCCGAGGGGGGGAGGAGGAGGAGGAGGAGGAGGAGAATACGTGCCCGCGATGCGCCGAGCCGGGAGGCCGAGGATCGCCGAGGATCGCCGGGCCGCGAGGACGTCGACCCCTTCCGCGGCGGCGCTCGCGCGGCCGACGGCCCTCTCTCTCTCTCTCTCGCGCTCTCGCCGCGCCAGGTCCCGAGGGCGCCTCGGCTTCCGGGCCGCTTCCCGGGGCCGGGCGCCCGGTCGACCCGGGGCGAGGCGGGCCGCCCCCGCGGCCCTCGCCCAAAAACCCACGGCGCCCGCGGGCCGATAAATCAGGCCGAGGGCCGGGAGCCCGAGCCTCGGTAAAAAGCCCCCGGGGCCGAGCCAAGAGCCTGCGCCGGAATACGCGCCCCGAATAATAAAACCCGAGTGCTCGGCATTTTTGCCGCGCGCCGCTTTTTTGCTCCCCTCGGGCCTCCGCCGCCGCCGCCGCCGCCGCCGACCAATCTTTTAATCCCGCCGCGGCGTCCCCGTCTGCCTCGCCCGCCCCCCGTGCGTCTGTCCGTCGGCGAGGCCGCGAGCGGGGGACCCGGTGATAACGATCGCCCCGGGGGAGGGCCGGTGCTCGTGGCCTAATGCACGCGCCGGCCCTGCGGATCGCGCCTAATTGACCCTCGGCGAGGGGTTCGATCGGCCCTCCGGCCCGAGTCATCCCGCGTGGCTGTCGCCTCCGGTTTCAAAGGGCCGGTATCAAACGGATGCCTTGGGGGAGAGACGCCCGGCGCCTCTATTATTCCCGGGCCGATCGGCCCGCTTACAGGGCGTTTACAGCGCGTTCCACGACTGATTGAGAGGCCGCGGCTTGAAAGGCGCACGCCCGCCTCTCAATTTGTACCAATCAAACGGAGCCGCGCTTTCGCAAGCCGACCTCCGCGCTAATCGGTTTTTCCCGGCGGATCCGAGGCGCTTATCGGCCCGGTCCACACACCTGCGGCTCTCCCGGCTCCGGACCCCGCGGGAAAAGAAGCCGGCCGGATCCGGGCCCTCGGCCGCGTTAATTGGCCCGATATATGGAGATGCGGAAACCCGGGGCCGAGGGCCGAGGCAAAAATCCGGCCGAGAGAGAGAGAAGGGCCGGATTGATTTTATCGAGGGGCCGCGGTTAACGAGTCGAGCTCGGGCCTAAGCTCGGGATTAGGAGCCGGGGATCGACGGGCGATAAATAACGCGCGCTGATTGCGGGTTAATTGGCCCGCGCGGCGCTCCCGTCGAGGCTCGGCCCGTTCATCATCATCATCGTCGTCCTCGTCGTCGTCATCGTCCACCGAGGCGTCGTCCGGGGCGAGGTCGCGGTCTGTTCCGGCGGATGGCTCTGGCCGCGGGGTGGGTCGCCTCCCCGGGGAGGCCCCATTGGAAAGCTAATCGCGGGAGCGGAGGCTTTGGCCGCCAAGGCACGGCTGAAAAATCAATGAGCCGGCAGGCCGCTTGGGGTTTCGAGGCGCGCTTCGAGTTCCGAGCAAGTGCCGCGTCGGCTCCGCTTACTTCCTGGTGATCGGCTCCGGGGAGGCCGGGCCACTTGTTGGCCGGGCGGTTGGCGCACGGGAGCCTAACGAGGGCGGGCCCGGGCTTCTTTTTTCCTCGGGGGGACTCGGCCCCCGGGAGGGACGGGGGACACGCGGCCGCGTGCGCGCGGGCAAAAGTCGGCAATTACCCGGGGGGAGTTGGCGCCCGCGCCGGGGACAATGTAAGCCGGGGGCGAGGCGCGCCGCCCGAATGCAAATGCCGCGCCGGCGGCGGCCCGGGGGCATTTTTTCCGCCATGGGTTTGCCGGGGCGTCGGACGGGAGGAGCCGGACTAATTGGAGGCCGCGGGCTTCTCGCCAGCCGGGTTAATCGCGCGGCGTCCCTCTCTCTCTCTCAACAAGTGCACCAAATCCCGAGTCCGCGGCGCTTATCGCGCGGCTCTTATCTCGGCCCGGTGCTTTTTATTCGACTTGTCGCGGGCGCGCGGCAGCCTGAAATACGAGGGCGCCGCTCGATTCCTTTCCCCTTCCCCCCCCCCTTGGCGAAAGCTCGCTCTCCCCGCGGTGGGGGCCGGGGCTTTAATAAACTTTGCCCCTGCCGCGGAAGTGGCGGACAGTTGGAAAAAAGCCCTCCCCGCGCTTCTTTTTCGCCCGGGGAGTATGAAAGGGCTCCGGGGAAACAACGAGGGGCCGGAGAGGGCCGCGTAACCGAGCGATTCGGCCCGTGGGCGCCCGCCAAATCTCATCCCGTGCGATTGCACCGGGCGCGCGCGTCTTTGTCCCGCGGCGGCCGAGGGAATGAAAATCGATCGTCAACAGCCGCCCGCAAAACAGCTCCATCCCCGCTCCATCTGCCTCCGCCGCAGGTATATATAGCGCGGGCCGCAGCCGGTCCTATTGGATGCGCCGAGTGCACTCGCTCGCGGAGGATACATCGCCTTGGGCCGCCAAAACCGTGGGGCGAAGAAAAGGAGAGGCAAGAGGAGAGGGACAACAGCAAAAAGAAAAAAAAAACAAAAAGGAATAAAAAAAAAAAAGGAGCGCGCCGAGCCGAGAGGCGAGAAGAGGGGAAAAAGCGAGGGAAAAAAAAGCCGGGGCGCGACGTCGTCGGCGGCTAACGATCGTCGGGCAGGGCGGCCGGCGCGCCGACGCGTTCCACTGCGCTTCATTCGATTATAACTCGGAATCAATATAGCGGCCGGCTATTATTGTACGGGCGGCACGCGGCAGACACGTAACGCCGGGGCAGAAGGCCGTTATTAAGCATCTGGGCCTCGGGCTTATCAAAGCGGCCAATCGACTTTGGAGGCGGGCCGTCGGGGGCGCGGGAGCGCCGCGGGCGCCCGCGACGCCCGCGAGCGCCGGCCCGCGCAACACATAATGCTCAAATAGATTGGCGGCGGCGGCGGCGGCGGCGGCGCCGGTCGGCGACCCCGGCCGATGGAGCGCGGCCTAGACAGCCCCACCCCGGCGCGGCCCTCCCGCCGCGGCCCCCGTTTTTCCGAGGGCGCCGCGCAATCTGCGCCGACTCCCGGCGCCCGCCGCCCAAGGAGGGGACGACGCACCGGGGGGCACTTGGGGCCTCGACCCACATACGCCGCCCGCGCCGCACACACGGGCCGCCCCGCGAGCGACCCCCGCGCCGGAAGTGCCGCGCGCCGATCGAGACTCGTCCACCGGGCCCCGGACACCGGACCCCGGCCCGCACCGGAAGTCACGCGGGCAGGCCCGCCCCGGAAGCTGGGCCGATGCAACAGACGGGAGAAAAAGAGGAGCCTCGCGCGGCGATCGATAGCGCCGGCCGGCGTCGCGGGGACGATTGCCCGAGTGAGATAGGGATCGACCTCAAGGTCGCGGTGGGCCATCGCCTCCCCGGCATAAAAAGGTAGACGTCTGACGTCCGAGCCGGAGGTCAGGCTGGCTGGGCCGCCCCCCGGCCGGACCCCCCGCCGAGTCCACCTGCCGCCCCCCGGCCTCGTGGCCCTCGGTGAAAGAGCCCACGCGAGCGCGAGAAGACCGGTTGAGCGGGGCCGATTAGCGCCCCTGTACCAAGGGCTCGCGGAAGCTGCTGGCCCACTTCCGGTGGGTGCGTGCGCGTGCCAGGCAAGACGGCGTTATTCATCCGGAGACTGTGTCTCGGGCGCCTCGAGGGCCAAGGCGCTAATGAGCCTCGCGCCCCAAAGCTTTAGACAAGGACTCATCCGCGCGCGGCGACGATTGACGGGCCGTCAGCGAGCGAGCGAGGCAAAGTGGCCCCCAAATGAGGACTTCTCGATGGAGCTCCGTCGCAGACTCAAGCCCCGCGCTCCTACGGCTTTCGAAACGACTGACGCGTTTGCCACTATTGCAACAGAGAGCAAGCTTTTTCGAGTTAAACAATTTCTCTTGCAATTCCCTTTAAACGCTTGTCAAACTTTGATACATGGGCATATCTGGCTTTCATCGCGCCAATACACACCAAGCCGCGGGTTTTTACGAACGCCACCGTCCCAGCGCGGGCAGCGTTTCGATTGTCCGCGTACGGTTGATAAAAATCCGGGGTAATCGGCCGGGGGCCGGAGGACTCGGCCTTGCCCCGACCGATCGTCACGCGAAGGTCGTCCCCAGGAGTACGCGTGGAGCCGGCAAGGGCCCTCCCTCGCCCAGGCTCCGCCACGGGCCGCGAATGCATAATTGATCGCGCGACATTGGCCCAGGGTCTCTGGGGGGGTGGCCGGCGGGGGCGGCGGCGTCACCCCCCCGCCGCCCGGCCTATTTATCCCCCGGGCCGAGTTGATCCCGCGGGCGGCTCGGGGCTTTGTTTGGCCGGGCCGGCTTGGCCGTCCTCGGGCGTTCCCCTCGGCGCGCGGCTCCCGGTAATTAAAAGTCTGCGCTCGTCCTTTTGTCCAGGGCCGTTTTGAGGGGCGCTCTCTTCTTTAGCCCGCGCGCTCCCTCGATTACTCACTCCCGCGCCGAGTGTCTCACGTAGGCCCGCCGCGCCGCCGACGCCGCCGCCGCCGCCGCGCGGCGAATCGATACGGCCAAGGCCGTCGGCCGTCCTCGCTCCCCCGAGGCCCGGCTTCCGCCGACTCCTCCGCGCAGCACACCTTGGCGCCGATTCGAACGGAGGAAAAGTTCCGGACGCGCCAACTCGCGGCCGCGCGGCTGTTGCTCCGCTCCCGCAACCGATCTCGGTCGGCAGAGGCGCGCTCTCCCGACAACTATCGCGCCCGGGATACCACTTGATAATGTACTTACGCTGACAGCCTGTGGGTCGAGTGCCTCTCGCGCTCTGAAACAAACAAAAGGAAGGACTCATTAGTTGACACGATCCAACGAGGTTCATCGCTCCGCTCGCTCATCCCCGTTGCGCCCGGCGTGGCCCGGCTAATGTACACATCTGCATGAAAGGCACAGGGGCCGCGCGGCCGCGCATCTACGCAGTGCGCCGAGGCCGGCAGACCCTGGGCCGCGGGGGCAGGCATCGCTTCAAAGCAATCGATTCAGCGCCGGAGAAGCCAAAGATAAGGATATAATAAGTGGCCGATAAATCCCCGGCGCGGCCTTATGAATAAATTCATAGGCGCGCTGCCGCGGCTTCTCCGAATCTATCGCCGCTCCTCCACCCGCCCACGCGCGCTCGCACGGACAGCGCGGGAAAGTGGCGGCCGCGCGCCTGGGAAAGCCGGGCCCTGTCCACCGCATTTTTAGCGCTCCGCGGGCCGATCCCCGTGACCCCTCCCCCCCGCGGGTGTATAAATACCGGGCGGAAAGGCCTCGCGGGCGCGCCCGATTCCGAATCGCAGGGTCTAGGCCGGGGAGGGGCGGCCCCGGCGGAGGGGAGCCGGCTTCGACGGGCCGCCGGCGAGTATGTCGCTCCTGCCGGGTTATTTCGAGTGATTGCTCCGGGCCCCGGCTAAATTAGACTCGGGCGCGCCCCGGGCGGTGCCGCGGCGCCGTGACGCCCCGACGCCCCAGAGCCGGGGGAGAAAAAGCGATTAGGGGTCATGGCCTCGGGCTCGGCAAGGGTTAGCCGGGGCTTTTCGGGGGCTGCCGGCGCCCGCCGCGTAAACAATGGACCCGGCCTCGCCTACGAGTTTGCGTGCGTGCGCGCGCACAATGGCCGAGGGAAGGTCATGCGCGGCGCGCGGCAATCAGCGCCGGCGGAGGGAAAAAGGGCCCGGCGCGCCGCCGAGGGAATCGGTACCCGAGCGCGCGCCCGCCGGTTCCCTCGGCGCGGCCGAGCGTGAAAAAAGCCCGAGGCCGAGCGCGACCCTATTATGTGGCGCGAGCGCTCGTCGGTTAGCTTCTCGGAAGGAGGGGGAATTCGCGCGCGCGGCCTCCCCCCGGCCATTGTCAGCCGTGTCATTCCGAGCGCGCGCCGCCGGCATTCCGCGGGCGGGCGCCGGAAGCCGGCTCCTCGGCGGAGATCGGCAGGATCGATGGGCGAGCCGCGCGCGCGCCCCGCTCAAACTTTCATGATCCGCGGCCGATCGATCGGCGGCGGCGGCGGCGGCCGGCACGCGTCGCCTCCATGCCCCGCCGACGGCCGCCTCGGCGATCGCTTACCCGCGCGCCTACCAAAGGACTCGCGCGCTCCGCGGTAGGACCGAGTCGCCGCGGGGCTATGCTTACGTGCCGGGCGCCCGGACGCCGATGGCGGCTGCTGCCAGGGCCCTCGCCGCCGTCCTGGGCCTTGCTGCTCCTGGGGCCTGCCGGCTGCTGGGGGCGCCCTGGCTGGCCTGGCGCGGCCGCATGGCGGCCTGGCTCTCTCGCGCCCGGGGGTGGGGCTCGCGTGCGAGGCGGCGCGGCGCGGCTGCTACGGCACGGACTAACCGCGCGCGGCCCGCCGCGCCACCCGGCCCGGGCGCCTGCGACCCACCGCCCTTGGTCCCGAGCCGCGCCGAGCCGAGCCGACACGTGGCCGGCCCCGACTCCGGCCCCGGCCCCGGCCCCGCCGCCGACTCTGCCGCGAGTCGGGCCTCCCTCCCCGAAGGCGCGCCGAGCCGCCCGAGCCCGCCCGAGGCCGCCCCGAGCCTCCCCGCCGCCAAAGGCTGCAGCGCCACCGTCGCCGGCCCGCCGCCGATGCGGATCTCACCTGCGCGCGCGCGCGCGCGCGCTCCCGAGTCCTACCTGCCTCCTGCCCCAGCCCCCCACCCGCCGCAGCTGAGCCGCTCGCTTTGTCTCGCCCAGCTGTACCCGCCGGACGTCCGCGCCGATCGCTCGCGAGATCGCGCCACGGCCAGCCTGCCCCCATCCCAAGCCGGCCACCCCGAGCGACACCGTCGGCGCAAAAAACCACCCGGTCCCTGGCTCCCGCGCAGAGCCAGAGCGATCGGCCGATTGCCAACCGATCTAATTGGACGAATCGGCAGGTAGGGCCTCGCCCACCTGTGCCCAAAGCGGCCTAATCGCCTAATCGCCGGGGTTCCCGGGGGCAGTGGGGGCGCGGAAGGAAGTGGCAGCCGCGCTGCAGCCTCCGCGGGCCGCCGCCTTCACGGAACCGGCGTTTTTCCGAAATCGATTAGCGCGTACGTGCAGGCCGCGTGCGTGCCGCGTGCACATTAGGCCGCCCCTCCGCCGCTCGGCGCTCCTCCTCCTCCTCCTCCTCCTCCTCCGGCCGCCTGCGCCAGCCGCCTGCCGGAGAATTTAATTTGGCGCTCCTGGCCGTCCGTCATTGTTCGCGGCGCACCTGCGCTAGCCGGACGCGTGGCCCAGCTGTCGGGAAGGAGGCATCCTCTCCGCGGCCGAGGCGTCCTCCGCGCGGCGCGCCGATCCCCTTTGTCCGAGGCAGGCGGCGGGCAGGCGGCAGGCAGGCGAGCGGCGCCGCGCGAATCGATCGGCGCGAGTGGCAGGTGGGCCGCTAGATGGCGGGCCCCGTCGAGGCCCACACCCGGGCGGCGCGCCGCCCGCGGACAAACCGTGTCAGCGGCCGGGCTCCTCCCCCGGGAGTCCCCGGGCCCGGGGGACGCCAGCTGATCGCGGCCGCGGCGCACTTTCGCGCCGACGATCGCGGCCGGCGCGCAGGAAAATCCTTTCACTGTCTCGGGCCGGGCGAGCGCGCGCCGCTCGGAAATCTAGGACGCGGCTCTTCGCTTTCTCCCGACGGCGCCTCGAGCGGCTCTCGCCGGCTCCTAGCTCGCGGCCGAGTAGTAAGGGACGCGGTACGCGAGCCGGGCCAGGCTCCGCCGAGCGGCAAGGTTTGAGCAAGCCGCGGGGAGAGAGAGAGAGACCGGCTGACGCAACGGCGCTTCCCCGAAGCGGCCGGGCCGTCGGCGCGACGGACGACAGGCCGCGGCTTTCACCGGGCAATCGGCCCATTGTGCGCCCCGGGGCTTTGATCGGCCGATGCGCCGACGAGCGACCGGAAGGCGGGCCGCGCGCCCCGGGCACTCGGCTTGCCTCGGCCTCGGGCTCGTATCGGCCCTCGGCCGCCGCCGGGAGATAACTCAAGTCGGCGGGGTGCGTGCGCCGCGGGCTCGCGCGCGCCCCACTACACCGGCGCTGTAAATTAAAGGGATAAGCCGGCGGCGGCGGCGGCGGCGGCGTCCATTAGCCCGGTCTTCGGCCAATAAACCGAGGCGAGCCGGCCCGCGAAGGACACCTCGGGGCTTTTTCCCGCGGCGCGGCGCCTCGGTCCGCGCGGCGGCCAACTGCGTAGAAAACTATTCGCGGACGCGTCGTCGCGCAGGCTGTTAACGGTATTAAGCCGCGGCAACCTCGCTCTTTCACCGTTAGCCGCGGCGCAGCCTGGAGGCGCGAGCGACGTCCGCCCGCGGCTCGGGGAGCACCACTCGCCCGGGGTCCGAGTGCACCGACCCACTTGCCGGCGCCCAAGGTCACCAGGGGGGGGCGGGGCGGGGGCCCCGAACCGAGAGCCCCCCGTCCTTGGGCCGGCCGATCCTCGGCGCGGCTACCGTCCGCGCCTTATCCGGCAGCGGCTCGGTGCGCCGTTGCGCAAGCGGCCGATGCAACCGCGCGCGGGCCACAATGACGGACTCCGGGAGGAAAGCGACAGTGTTCGCCGCGCGCTGACGCAACGCCGCGCTCGCCCGGCATTGTTCGCGTCGCGGCCGAGCAAGCCTCGCCGGAACGGACACTGGCGCTCGCCCGAGCTTTCCAAACTCGCAAAAAAAAAAAAAATGGAGGGGAGGAAAAGCGCAGGCCGCAAGACGTCCGCGGGGAACAGGTGGTAGCGCGGGGGCCGCGGAGGTCAATGCGCGCCGGCCGACGTGGATTATATTCCCGAGCCCGTCCAACTCTCGTCTCTTCTCCCGGCGCTTCCCCCCCCTCGATCGGCGAGGCCGCGTCTTTTACGAGAGAGCCCCGCGCGTATTGCAGCCCCCGGCGGGGAAAATAAACCGCGGCAACGGCTGGAAGGTCGATCTTCGATTGTCAGCGGCGCGCGGCGGGCGAGATCGATAAGTCGAGGCCTGTTCCCGATCCCGGCTCGCCGGCGTTGCAATGTTTCTCCGAGCGTGGGTAGGGAAAAGGTAGGCAAACGCGGTTATCTCGAGTAATCCACAGAGAAGAATAAGTCGGAGGAAGTTGCGCGGGGAGTCGGGGTGGGGTGGGGGCCGCGGCAAAAACGCCCGGCCGCCTCGGAGGGGAATAGTAGTAGGCTCAACTAAGGATTCGGCGCGTATGCGCCGCCGGCGGACGCGGGTGCGCGTGCACACGGAGCGCCGAGGGACAGACGGCCCGGAGGGAGAGAGAGAGAGAGAGAGAGAGACGAGCCGCTCTCTCCCACTTGGGATTGGATGAGGTTGTGGCCGTGCGGGCGCGGGGATGCCGCGCAGTTGGCTGCTGGATCGTTCCCATGGCAACCTGGGGCCCGGCCTCGCTCTCTCGCTCCCGCGCGGCTCTCTTTCCACCTTTCGGCGGCGCGCCGGGGGCGAGGCGCCCGAGGTTGGGCTAGGTTACGGTGGAAGGAGGCGCGCGCGCGCTCCGCGGCCCGCCGCCGGATTATTCCTCGGGAGAGCGGGCTCGGCCGGCCGAGAAGAGGCCCCGCGAGTCCCGCCCCGGATGATCGGCAAGGCGCCCCCGCGGCGGCCCTCTCCCGGCTCTTGACCCGCGAGGACGGGCCCTTCGCCGGGGGCTTTGTCGCCGCCGGCCGCCAGATGGGGCGCCGCCTCGCCGCCGAATGCGCTCAATTTATTCCGCCCTCGGAATTTTCCAATAACGCGCCCGCGTTACCGGGGGAAGCGCCGCCGACTCGCCCCTCGGCTACCCCTTGTAAATCAATCCCGCGGCGGCCCTCGGGCGCATCGCGATTCCCGCGCGATATATACCCCCGGATCGATTCGCCGGCCTCGGCCCGAGACCAACCGGCCAAAAAGAAAAAAAAAGAAACCAAGGCAAATAAAAGAAACGGGCGGAGATGGGAAAAAGGCCCGGCCACGGCCGAGAGAGGGCCACGCGACGCCCGGGCCGCCGGCTCGCGTTACCCACCGCTAATAACGCCCGGTGATCCCAGGGGAGGATTTACGGGCCGGGCGATCGGCGCCGCGGCCCGGCCGGCCAGCCTCATTTCCATGGGAATAGAGCCAAAGAGGGAGGGAGAGAGAGAGACGTGGGGGGAGGAGGGAGGCAATTAGCCGGGCTGTAACCGCCGCGAGTCTAAGTATCTGTGGTTAGCGGCGGCAGGTGCCACCTGCCGCGCGTCCCGGTCCTCGTGTCCGGCACTAGGGCCGACCTCGGCGGCGCGTCTTCCACTTAAAAAAGCATTCGCAGGGCGCGGCAACAATCGCGCGGGCAAACCACACGGCAGCCCCGGGCCGAGGGCCGCGGGTAATAAAACCGTGTTTATTGTCCGGGCCGCGGCTACCTGCTTACAATGCCATCTCAATTATCGGGCGATCGGCCGGGCCGGCAACCGGTTCCCGCCGAATAATCTCGGCGATCGCCGCGGGGGCGGGGCGACGACTCGGCCGTCTTCATCGGCCGGCCGGCCGCGCAAATTAACCGCGGGCCCGTCGCCCGCGAGGCATCGATCCGCTGGCCGGGTGCGCCCTTTGCCGGCTGCTCCCCCGAAGAAAAGCGAGTCCGCCTCGTAAATCCAATAATTTGCGGGCTATCCGCGCCGGGGCTCGATAAGCATTCAATTTATTCGAGCGCCGGGGGAGCAGCCAGGCAAATAAGACGCGCCTTCACGGGCAATCGGTCCATTCTATACCCGGGGCTCTCGGCCTGATGATCTCCCGGCCGGGCGATAACGAGGTAAATAAAAGTTTTGGCATTAGCGGACAAGTGCCGGGGCTGCGCGGAGCATCGCACCGGATTGCGGGGCTTTAATTCCTTCGAATTACGAGAGAGCCACGAGGTCGCTTCCGCTCCTCCCGCGGCCCTCCCCGACACTCGTGGATACGCCCATTTTTCATAGCGCTTCCTCCCTTTATATTTAACGGCGCTTTATCGCCCGGCTCCTCGCGCATTAACATAATGAGCCGGGGCTCGGGGGGACGCCGTAAAAAGAAAAAAAAAACGTCCGCCCGCGGGCGTTATCCCTCCGGGCGCGCGCGCCAATGTGCCACAGCTGGATTGACAAAGCCCCGGCGGCCGGCGTCTCGATAACCCAGAGCGAAGATCGCGCCGCTGCATCCGTCTGAATGGCCGCGGAACGGCCGAGTCACCGCGGAGTCGCGCCCGGCCAAGTGGGTCAGGGCCCGCGGAGCCGCTTCCCAGGGCGCCGTCGTCGAGGGCCCGCCGGGGCCCATTAGGGGCCCTCCTCGGCGGAATGCGCCGGGGGGGCTCGATCGCCGGCCTCGGCGAGCCTAGGCGCCCTTCCGCGAAATCCGTCCGGATAAGGCGGCCGAGGTATCCGCTTTGACGGCGCATTCCGCCGGGAGGGTGGAAAACCGGGTGCACCGCCCCGGCCGCGTCTTTTTTTCCCGGTACTGCGCCGGGGCGGCCTCTGTGTGTCTGCCGCCGCGGCGCCCGGCACGCCAGGCCCTCGAATTATGCCGCCGCCGCCGAAGCTGTCCCTTCGCCCCGCCCCCTCCTCCGCGCCGGCCTCCGCTGGAGACGCCCGCGCGCCAGATCGGGATGAGCATTCCGGCCGGCGCCCGGGGAAATCGAGGGGAAATCCGCTCGCGGATCCAATTGGGACTGCAGTTACGCCCCGAGCCCCGGCCTATCTCGCTATTTCCACTCGGAGATTGACAAATTGCTAGCTTCGCTGTTTCCGGGAGATGCCCCTGTCATCGAGTACGCAGTTCCCATCCGCTTTGTCTTCCGAGTCTTCCGTCCACTCCTGGGCCGCGGCGCGGGCCTCTCAGCTCCTCGACCGCCGGCACCCCGCGCCCGTCCACCCTTTCCTCCGCTCCTTCCATTCTCTCCTTCTGTGCTTCTTGCCCGCGTAAGGTACATGCACTGGCGGCGCGCCTCCCGGGGAGGAAAATCGACCCTTGGGGATCAAACTTCTCGAAAAATGTTCAAGATCGCGATATACGCGCGGATAAAGCGGACGGAGGAAACTCGCTTCCAAGGGGAACTTTTCTCCCTGGGCTCGAGGCTATTGCCGCCAGCGAACCTCCAATCTTTCTAGCCTCGGAACTTAATCGATGATTGTACGACGACGACGACTGCGCCACTAGACTCCATCCCTGCTGAAGGACGCCACTCCGGATCTCTGCGTAACGCGCGGCCCACCGAGTCGAACCTGTTCTACTTAGGAATCGATACTCGCGCGCAACTATAATGTGAAAACCGTGCGGATACCCGAGAAGATGACGCGACCCGATGGCCTGGATATAAAAAACGTCCACGTGCCGAATCGATGCCGGTCCGCGGAAAAATCAATCGACCAGCCGCAGATTGCTTTATATACTCACTACAAGTGACGCACCAAATTATTTACGCCCTAGCCTTATTCTTTATACCTGCTGCTCGCTTTTGCAATAAACACGATCGAGTGACTAGAAATGCGTTTCCACTGCCTGCGGATGCAATACGTTCTCGTCGAGATATACTTTATGCGTCGCGTTATCAAATATTCTCTAACCTCAACGTTATGCAGTATTTTCATTACTTGTCAATTAATTACGCAGCAGCTTTGATTACAAAATATACGAATAAATATTGAATTGAAAACTAATTTAGTCACCGATTCGCAATTAAATAGCTATTTTTAGTAGACTCGGTATTTAATTGCAATTAGATAGGCAACTGTTTTATCGGAGGCTGTAGGAATTATTTAATACGTGTAATGGATTGTTAATTAGTTAACACGATAACTATTTAATGACATTTAATTTCGCGTCAAAAACATTGCTTAGCAAGATAAAAAATTATTTGCGCCACGAAATTTTGCAAAAGCTTTGTTCCTACTAATCTAAAAATGTTATTAAATCAATAAATAGTAAACTATTCTTTTTATAGTTGCAGGGAAGATTTCCAAGTTTCGTCGACGCAGTAAAACTTTTTTTATCGAGCAGAACGGTCGCAGTTAATGTACATAGTAAAGACAATGTTTTTTGGTACTTACGAGGCTTCACCGCTTCCTGAGGTGTAACTTCCATAAGCTGAAAAGAAAATTGAAAAACTGGTTAGATCATTTGGTATTTATACTACAGTTACTGCACGCGAAATTTCATACTAAATTTTTACTAATTATCCACTGAATATTTGAAAGGATGCAGTAGACTTGCAAAATTTAAAAACTTTTATCTGTGTGTATTCTCACCTTGGCCAGAACGGGGTTGAAGGTAAATTTGGATTCCAACTCCTTCCTGGGCGTCTGTGCTATCGCTGTCAAAGGCGTTGGTGGTTGGGTCATTTCCTATGACAAAAAAACCAGTAGCTAATTGAGTACAAGTATTCTCATAATGCTTATTACATGATTAAAATTTTAACGTCCAAGCGCACTAAGGTTTCATGAAAAAAAAATTTATAAACGCACGTATAACTACTGGCTCTTATAATTTTTGTAAATTTGCATGAAAAATGCTACGTATAACAGGAGTTTCTGTCGGGTTAAAAGAATGTTGAAATAATTCTTAAAATTTTTTATAGCTATTGTCGAGAAAACTTTCTACTGTTACAAGTTTGTTCGGATGCAGAATTTCTCTACTGCACTAGAGCAATTAATGATCTCAGAATTTCCTATTGGGAAAGTGCCATTATTATCAATAAAATGTGCTTACTGGATGCACGCGGCAAACAATGCATATTCAGATAAGACAGTGTGACTCTAAGAAGAACAGTGGGTTCCGACAGACAGTTAACCGTGTCAGCAGTTTCATCATCAAGTTCTATTTTATTTTTCACTCGGCATAACCTTTCAAATGAATGCTCTATTTAACAATGAATGTATCAACAATGAAATAATCATCAAACTTTACGACTGATTTTTCACTGACAAAAAATACGACCGCATAATTCTGATTGAATTAACTGCAGGTACAAATTATTGCGACGTTATTAATGTAAGTATTGTGAGTATATTGAGCGATGAATGAATAAACAGGTGCATGCGTACGTTTGCGATCGCTTTCGCGTATATAACGCTAATTAAAGTGTGCACCAAGTTTATAATAATTAATGATCGTTTTGACTCACGTACATTTATCGGGGCTAATTATAATGTGTACGCCATACTAGCAAGACATTATATCTATCGTCAATAATCACAATGGCAATTTACAAATTGATAGATTTTAACGAACGTATATTTTTCATGCAGATTTCATTTAAGTAATGTTCATGCGCGTCGCTTCGGGAAAAGTGTTTTAAATGTGCATCGCAGCTTCACAATAACGAATGGAACGGCAGAGAGGAATATTTTCACCGGGGAATATAAATGCGTGTTTAAATTTTTTTTGTAAAAAATATCATTTCGTAAATTTAACTTCACATCCTTTACAGCAAAATTACATTAATGCATATTGCATTACTCTCTAAAGAGTAAAGATAAGCTCTTTACTCTTCATTCTTAACCAACTTGTGCTACATAAACTTCAGTAGTGTATTTGTAAATCTGTTCAACCACTTAACAAATAAATAGCTACAGGGAAAAACGTCGATCTCGCCTTCGTGTAAATTTAACTTTCTATCACCAGAGTGACTTTTATTTATTTTTGCGTGAAAAACTAAATTGTCGAACGTCTCCATTTTATCCTATAAAAAGCAGTGATTTGAAGTTTATAATCGAATGCTCAGCAAAAAGCTGTTATGTATCAAGGCTTTATTTTTCCTTAATATTCTCCGTAAGATTGTTGTTAAATACGATTATGATTATACCGATCAAAGCGAATTATATTTAGTTGAGAAGTAAATAAGAGAACCGAAGAAAAACTAGCATAAAATGTTTTCTCATTTTTCAGATGATCATTTGATCAGATAAGCAGTTGTTTGCGATGCTTGGAAGGAGAGATCGTCTTTTCACTGTCAGCCTCTAAAAGAGCTCGGCCAGAAAGAAGAAGGTGCGCCTCGAGAAAAATCCCCGGGAATCCACAGCGCGACGACAAAAGAGCAGGGACAGCGCGCGCTCCGAACAGCATGTTACCGTGGCGAGGAAAAAAAACCGCCTAGTAAAAAACTGCGTACGCTCGTGTGTCTCAGCGACAGGTCGCGCCATTGACACGAAAATAAAAAACCGGGAGAGTGGGTCAATGGTAGACGTGCGTTGGGCGTTTCAATGCCGAAATCGGACGGGCGCACAAGGGGCTTTAGCCGCGCGGAAGCCGTTCCGCGGGGCTCCCCGCATCGCGCGCCAATTTTCCCGGGCTCTGTTGCCCTTTAGTTTTCGGGTCAAGTGGGCAAATTTATTAGTTTTATCGCGAGGCGCTCTTTGTTCGGGGCGCGCGCCACTCCGCCGATTGGATCTGCGACCGCGCGGTTACTTAGACCCCTGAGTTGTGCGAGGCCTGCTTAGCGGCGATTCGAGCCTCGGCGGATAGAGAGCGCGATTTGCAGCGGTATCGATTTGATTTGATCGGCGTTTTATTCGAACCGAGAGCTATAAACCCGTCGACTCAAATGCATTACATTCGTAAAGCATGAATATATTACATAGTATTATGTGCTTTAGAAGAAAATTCACTATAATTTATGTTTATAATAATACGGGAAACAACAGATTTGCCCACGAGCTGTCAGAAATAAGTATAATAAATTTCAGTGGAGATGTGGTCCAATACGCGCATCCCTCACTCTAGCGTTCCCGATATTATTTATTGTAACTTTTATAGAAATAAATTTTTCATTTAATCAACTTGTTGATATGAAATACAGATATAGCTAACGTTTTGACGAGTGACAAAGTCCTAAAGAACGGTTTTTTTACAATTTCGTTAAATTGAGACTCTGATATTGCAGATCTTCTTACAACATTTTTAGTATCAACTAATCCAAGTCGAGGCTTTAGGTATTTTTGAGAGCCAATAGAAATAGCTTAGTAATTCCTGTCTAAAAGAGCAATTTAAGATCTCTAATTCAAGCCTTGCCATGGAAGCGCATTATGTGAAGCATACTGTGAACTTTTTCAAAATCGATTTAATTCGCTTAGTCCAATTTAACATAGGAGTGAGCCAGATACCTAAACTACAGACTTCGATAGAATAAGCAAGTAGAGCATCATAGATATAAATAGATTGAAGTAGATCTAGATTGAACGACTTCACGTAAGGTTGACTACCCATGAGGATAATCTTTGGTTTAGTTACATTTGGAGTAAGTCCATTTACATCAGTTTAATTTGTAACTGAGAAATTTGTAATATATACCTTGGGTGCCGAAGAACTTTATAAACATCGTTAGTGAAGATGATAAAAAGTGGTGGGTCAAGTACACTCTACTTCAACAATCAAACATGTGTATAAAGTCATTAAGAATTATAACCAGGTTTATATTAACAGGTTTACAAGCTATTTTGCAGAGCATTTCGGTTCGTTATTTTTTTTTGGATAAAACTTATATGGAATAGTCACAAATCAAACAATATTAGTTAGGTTGTTATTCTATTACCTATGTAAATTTATGAATAGCATACGAGATACCAATTAGTGATGTTCTAGTGTACTCTGACCTTGACGATTGATTATTTTGAGAATCAAGCTTATTGGAAGCTTGATATTAATTGAACATATAGTTGCTCTATAGGCTTTATTAGGTAAACGGCTCGTCGTTTGAATCTCCCAAGTTACTCATTCGATGAAATTTTGATAGTACGAAGAAGAGAAGCAAGATCAAATGATTTACGAACAATATTTTGCATATATGTAGTAGCTTAATCCAGTTGTAGATTGTTGTTATAACTGGAGTTTAAGTCGAAGTACCAGCATGAATGTATACAAGTTTGAAGATGTTGTGAATTTGAATTAATGCTAACGTTAAGACTATCTTCACAAGGAGCAGTAATGGGAAGATTAGGTACAGGGGTAAATGCTTTGGTGTTGATTAATTGTAGAATATCGAATTCACTTTGATTGGGTGAATCAAAGTTTTCCGCGTTTAGTAGACCAAGAACACGAGTATTAATCTTTTGATTATCAAGGAAATCTAAATTTTTATATATAATATAACTTTACGTTTTGAAGGTTGCTTTCAAGCAGGTGAAAGTACAAGGCTCGTGAAATCGTTCCACTCAAACCGATAGTGTCAGAAATATTATATAAAATAATATCCGTATTTAACGATGTAGTAGAGTGGAATCACAGATGATAAATTATTTAAATTTGTACAAATGTGAGGTAGTTTCTTGTTGGAGAATTGATTAGTGCTGTTAATTTTTCTTTCATCTCTAGTAAATTGGACTGCTAGGTAGGATTGATCAACAACCTATTCAGAAGAGCTATGCTTAATTCAATGAATATATTTGCTTCTTTTAGCAGCAGGTAGAATGAAGATGACACTACTATAGTCACGAGCGGACATTGTTGACTCACGATTGCTTAGAACACAACTATTTTTTAGTCGCTTGCTTTGTTAAGCTGCTTCTGATATAGTAGACAGTGCCCATCAGTTTTGAGTAATCGTAGGTGAAAAATGTCTAGTTTTATCTGTCTTACTAGTTAAAACACTTGAGTAAAAATTAGAATTTTCAATATTAAGTGAATTTGTACAGCTTGCACGAAAAAAAGTCTAGCACACCGAGTACATTCGGTTAGTTCGTTTATATTCAAATCTGTTTTTTTACTACTCAATTGACAAGAGCAGGCGATGTTCATAAAACGTCTACGGTAGTATATTATAAATTATGGATAAAGTTTTCAAGTTGCACAACAGTGAAGAGCATTCAAAGGTACACTTGCATTTACAAAGCAAATGTAACGCACTGTATCGCTACCATAGCGGGACTAGGAGGAAGCTAGCGCCGACTTACAAAGCCACGAGCTCGGCTCTTTCCCAAAATAATTAGAGGCGCGTCCACCGGGGCAGTGGAGGTAGGAGGATAAATGTTTCCCCCGGCGAGCGTCAAGTCGGCCGCGAAAACGTCGAGTCCGAACGAGGTCCCCCCGAGGAGTAGCCGTGTACGTGTGCGGGCCGCGTGTCGATAATATATTATATTTGCGCAGGTGTTAACGCGGGGAAGAGCGGGCGCGCGGCCCGGCGCCGCGGTTGCCAAATAACCGCGCTATCGGAAGAGGGAAATATAATTGGCGGGCCAACTGGCTTCGGTGAATTACATCAGCGCGCCGCCAGCGCGTTATACTCGCGAGGGGAAAACGGCGCGGCCCCGCTCGAGCCGTAGGTTTTCCGCCGCGGGGGCGGATGATGGAAAGCGGCCTCGGGCGGCGCAATTGCGCAGCATCCCGAGCGCGCGCTAATGAATTATCGGCGATTTTCCGCGCGGTCGCCCGCTCGGGAGGACTTACTTTTTTTTTTTTGCGCGCGCGCCGCGTTGACACGCGCGTCCGAGGGTATTTTCCCCGCTCGGGAGGCGAAGGAGAGGCGCGGCTTTCGCGGCCCGATTTGCGTGCGATTAGCGTTATCGAGTGCGGGCGTTCTCCTCCCGCGGAGACGCACGTCGAGGGCAACGAGTGCTCGCGGCGCCGATAAGGAAAATTGAATAACGCCAATCGGAGCGGGAAAAGGCGAGGCGCGCGCTCGGCGGCGGGCGCCCGCGGACGCCGAGGAGAAAGCGCCCAAGGCCCGCGTTATCTCCCCCCCCCCGGTGGGCATCAACAAAGCCTTTCTCCCGCGGCCTCGGCTGCGCGACTCCCGGGGAATGCGCCGCGGCCGATGCACCGCGCGCCCGCCCATCATCGGCCCAAAAATAACGCGGGGAAAAATTGACGGACCCCGCGGCCCGGTGTATAATTAGCATCAACCGATCGCACGGGGGACTCGTGGCTCGTTTACCGCGTGTAACAACGGGTGAAAGTAAAAAAAAAAACAATTCTTGGCTCGCGCGGCCCGGCCGATGCATAAATCCACCGGGCGATTAATAAAGGACATTGATTCGGGCGGGCTCGCGTAGCCGCGGCCGGCACGGTTATACGCGGCTCTCTCGCCCGGGCGCGGCTGCTCTCTGCGTGGGGCCAAATGAAATTGCGGATGCGTCCTTTGTCACGGGGGCGCGGCGCGGGGGGAAAAAAGGCCGGCGCCGCGGTGGAAAAAGGCGCGGGCGTCGCGCGCCGCCGCAAAAAGAGCCACAACAAAGTAGCCGGCCGAAAATCGAGTAACAGCCGGGCGCGACAGCAAGGAACTCGCGGAGCCGCGCGCGTCATAAACACTTTGGGCCGCGGGAGCGGGGCAATTGAATTCCGGCCTCTGCAAAAGGGCCGCGGCGGCGGAAAAATAATTGGCGCTGGCGGGCCGATTAGCGGGCGGTTTTCGGGGGCAGAGAGAGAGCCGCCCGGGACAAGGTGGATTAGCGCCTCGGCTGCTTGCCGTGGGCCGCACACTCTCGGTTAATTGGCGCACGCTCGGCCGGTTAAACGGTACTCCAAAGGATAATAACGAGTCGGGCCATTGCGATCGGGGATTAAAACCTCCGCGACACCTGACCTGATTTCCAGGGTATATATCGAGGAGGCTCGGCTCGTAAATCTCCGGGCGGACAGTTGATTGGCGAGCGGCGGGCGGTGCGCCGGGCCGGAGGTCAGCCGGGCTGGTGGGGCCGGGGCCGCATAATAAACATTAATCCGCCGTGGCAATGACTAATCCCGGCGCGGGGAAAACACGATGGGTTTCCCGGGGGCTGGCTGCCCGGCCGGGCGTCCCTCCCCCCCCTTGCCCCGGTTCGCGGTAGCGCCGGCTCCCCCTTTCCCCGCGCTGCGCCCGACACACCCCGAGTTTTCCAGGGAAAAGGGGCCGCGGCCGGTGCGCGCCGGCGCCAACTTTATCCGGGAACAATATATATCGGGCCCGGGGAGAGCCGCACCAGTCACGGGCTCTTTCAATCTCGGGGGAGCGCCGCGCGGGTTCGTCGAACCCGCGGGCCGCCTCTCGGCGCGTCCTCCTCGTCGCGGCGGCGCTTTCCCCCAAAAGGACGAGCGGAAGGATAAAGAGGCGCGGGGCCCCAGTGGCCGCGCCGCTTCCGCGAAGAGGCCGAGGAAGGGCCCGGCCCCGCCTCGCTCCTCGACGCGCCCGGGGCTAATTGCGCCCGTCCCCGGGCCCCCCGCCGAGCCTTCGATTATTGGGGCTGCCGGAGGCCGCGCGGCGATCCCAGGGACTCGTCGCCGGGCTGGCGCCCCCGCGGCCGAGTACCGATATTACATCCTCTGTTCTGGAAGGTGTACTTGACCGCCATGAATCGAACGCCCGGGCGCGAGTCGAGGGCCGCGGGCCGGGTCGGCCGGAGCCGCCCGAGACAAAGGAAGACGCGGGGCGCGCGCTCGTTATGCCGCGGCAGCCCTCGGGTTCTCTCGGCTCCCTGCGCCCGCACACCCCTTTTTCCTCCCATTCGACGGCCCGATGGCTTTATGGCGTTGCCTTTAACGGGACGCTTATGCTCCCCGACTAACCGGAGGAGGAGCCTCGGCCGGCTCTCCCACCGCCCGGGGAATATTCCACTTTGTCGGCCCGCGGGCGGCTCGGCTCTTCTTCTTCGACGGCTGTCCCGGGCGATTAAACCTACTTGGCCCGTCATTTCCAGAAGCCGCGCGTCAAAAGGATCCATCGCTGTTTGCGATGTTCGACCAAACTCCAATCCTGACCAATCTCGCTTCAAATGCAAACTGTCGGCGGGAGATTCTTATCGGGCGGCTGTGCGGAGAATGATTTTCCCTCGAAAACAAGGAAGAGGAGTTTTTCCTTTAATCAATTAAACTACCGTTCAATCCCCCCACTTATCCATTTACCGCAGAGATGCGCCTACTTTGGACGATTGTCTAATCTCTGGGGGGAACGAGTATACCGGTAAATATGTTGATGCGTCGGACGCTGGGCCGGACAGGGGGGGGAGGGGCCACAGAGGAGAGACAGAGGCAGCACTCGGGCGGTCAGATCGGCGGAGGGCCGCCACGGAAAAGTGCACTCTTTCATCGAGGCCCCCAGAGCACGGCGAGAGCCTCGGCGCAGCCCCCGAGGAAACAAAGACCGGGGGGCGAAAGGAGGCTGCTCGCGAGGCGTCCCCCTCCGGGGCTGACGCCAGGACGCCCACTCGAATCAGCGAAACGGGCGGCGGCGGCGGCGGCGGCGGCGGGCCCGGCGCATCCCCCCGGCGGCGCGCCTCAAAGCCGGCCTCCCCGGCCTCCCCGAGGCGGCTTTGTCGGCCGCCCGCCCGCGAATAATACGCCCGAGTTATCGCGACAATTAAAGGCGAGTTTCTCGGCGGCAACAAAAGACCCGCGGCCCCGGACGATCGATACGCGCGCGGGGCGCACGCAGACGCGGGGAGTGCATTGCCGCTGGCTGCTTATTACCCCCGCCGCCCGGTCCATTATGCGCCCCGGCTCAACGCGCCGCGGGTCTTTTGATCCGCGGGCTTGTTCGCTCTTGCGCGCCCGCCAGCCCAAAACACGGCCCTCCGCGCAACGCCCGGGGGACGCGGCCTAATCGACTTTGCGCCCCTTACCCCCGATATATCTGCCCCCAGCGGGGCCGCGGCATCTGCGCCGCTCGGTCCAGTGGCGCGAGCGTCCGGCAGATGAATCACGAGCAGCACAGCAGCAGCAGCAGCAGCGGAGCTAAGGACGCCGGCTGGGGCGGCCGTCGGTGAGTCAGGAATCGATCCCGAGACGGGGGGTTGGCCGCTGCAGCGCCGCTTCTTAAATATCGAGTTACGGCTGCTTGTGGCCCGGGCCCGCGCCACCATGAATACAATATTCCAGGCCTCCTCCCCCAGGGGCTTTGTTTGGCCCGACGCGCCGCCGATTCAATAAAGCTCCCGTTTGGTCAATCGACGCTTTTATCTCGCGCCTACCCCGCTCGGCCCACATATCCACGCGTCGTCTCCCTCAGCTCCCCCCCGGCCAACGGGACGTCGGCGAGGCAAGGGCCGGTTATCGGGGCGATAACGCGCGGCCCGCGACCTTGGGGCCGGGCGATCGTCCGCGCGCCGCGGGAACAACGGGCCGCTCCCGCGGCCAGTGCCCCCTGCCGGCGATCGGCCGCCGGGGAGGGATAGGAATGCGGGCCCGGCGGCCGGCCCGGCTCCCAGGGCCTCTCCTCCCCCGAGGGCCGCGCTTTCCGGACTTCCGTCGATCGGCCGTTAGCGGCCGCTTAACGGTCGCGTCCCCGCCGCCGAGGAGATACGGCGCGTCCGATTTAACGCTCACGGTTTCCAAGGAGCGGACGAGGGGACAAAAAAAAAACGAGAGGGGGGGGGCGGCTAAGGAGAGCCGCGGTGCCAGTCTGCCCGTTGGTTGGCTTTTCTTTTTGCCCCGGCGCCGCCGCCGAGTGTATTTACCGAGCTGGCCGGCCGCGCGCGCGCGCGCGCCTTTTTCCACCGAAGAAAAACAAATTAATTATCCAGCGGGGCTTGATACGCCGCGGCGATTACATTCCATAAGCCGGCGATGGGCGCGGGACGTTAAATATAAACTGGCTCTACGCACCGGCCCACTCGGGAGCTCTCGAAATCTTCTATTCGCATTTCAAATGAGCGCCCCGGAATCAGCCTGATTTTAAATTGACGGATAATTAACCCGATTCGAGCCCGCGGCCTGGATTATTTCAAAAACTGACTCATCTCTCCAGCCGCCTCATCTCGGATGCAGGCGCGCGCGCGCGCCCGCTAATTGCACCCCCCCCCCCCTTACGTCAGAGCGCGCGCGTACGTATGTGCGCGCGGCCGGGCTCACCTCGCTCCCGAGCGCCACGTGCGCGCGCGTCCCGCGGGGCGAGGCCCGGGCCCGATTTCCCCGAGCGAGCCCCCGGCGCGTATACCCGTTTTTCCCGGGGTCCGAGGCAATTGCCCCCTCCGCCGAGGCCGGCCGCCTCCTCGCAGTTCCTTCCTCGTTCCTCCTTCGCCGGCCGCCCCTCCCGCGGGGGCCCCCCGGATCATTCTCACGGTGGCGCGCCGGCCGTGGGAACGCGGCGGGGGCCCGCGCCCATCGCCAATGCGACTGCTAATTACGCGGGCCGCGAGAACCGCCGCGGCGGGCCCCCACCTGCCGGCTTTCGACACTGCCCCGCTTGCGTCTCCTTTTTTGTTTGTTCTTTCCAAGGAGCCGGAATTGTAGTCAAGGCCGCGGGTCCTCCGGATGCGCGCCCCGCCCTCGGGCCCAAAGTTCCGACGTAGGGGGGGGGCACGGCTTTCGTCCGCGGCCAATTTCACTTTTAAATGGGGCTTTTTGCCCAACCGCTCGCTCCGGGGAAATAGAAAAATAATGCCCGGCAATGAGCCGCTCTTGCCTGCGATTTCCACAATGAGCCCGGGCCGCCCGGCCGCCCCGGGTTTTATGCTTTCATGAGGCCGCACTTGCAATTAGGGCCCATTGCGCCCGGCCCGGCAATTATCTTTGCTTTTCCGACGCCAGTTTCGACACTCACCTTTAGGATGGTCTCCACCTCGGCTGTGCTGTCGGCGCTGAGGTGCCTCGAGCTCGATCCCTGCGCAGACAATAATCGATCGATTGATTAGTTCATCGCTCCGGCCGGCTAGAGTCGCTCCGAGGCTCGATCCAGCGGCCGCCGCTCTTTTACGCCCCTTTGGCCAATGCTTCGCGCTCGCCGCGGCCCTCCTTACCAATTGCGCGCCCGAACTTTTTGCACCCGCGCATTAATGCATGAGAGCCGCTCGCCGTATATACCGAGGGGAGCCTTGCACGCGCTTAATTCAACTTGTGCAACGCCTTTGTGCAATAGCCAAGTGAAATTCACCTATAATCCCCGCTAGAGACATTAAGAGATTTTTAACTCCTTTTTTTTTTTACCATCTCGCCCACAAATGTAACTTTTTTTAAGCCTTCTCAACGAGCATAGCGCCTTAAATGTAACGTGATCATTTTAGTTAAAAGCCGAACTATTTAAAGCCTGTATTTGGAATTCAAAGTACATTGGACTGTGGCATTATTGAGGCCGAGTGCGCAATACTAACAAACTGCCTTCAAAATTATACTGCACACAGATCTACTGGACACACCGAGATTACAGATTAAATAGCGAGACTTTGTATTTATGTTATGTCATTATCTATTGATTTATGTATTTATATTCATCTTTATTGGTCATTCTCTTTCGTACTATTTAATCTGTTGACATCTTAACTGTATAGCAAAAGAAATTGGATAAAAAGCAATTCGATATATAACACACGTGTTGATCACTATCTATTCAATTGTCGCGTATGTATTTGTCTTTACATAACCTCAATTTCTTAATCTACTTTTCAACAAATTGAATTAAGTTCAATGATATACTCTTCCCACATCAAAGCTCGCATACACTCTCAATGACGAATTGATACAAATAATGGTTATTCAAGTGACATCTGCTTGTAAAAGTGAAACCGACTAAATACGCGTGGAATAAATTGTTGAAAGAGTTTTGGCATCTACGGGGCACGGTAATACAGTCTCTATAATTGTTTAGGTAGACTTTGGCCATCCGATAAGTAAGGTCGTCTTTATTTCCTACCGGGGACAGAGGGGCCGGAGCATTGAGTGTCCGACGGCGAGCGGTAAGCGGTCGTTAAGAAGACAGAAATGGAGAGCTGTGGGTAAATAGCCGCGTGGATTTGCCATTCGGGCGGGACTCGGGCGCAAGGGACGCTGCGGCGGATTTATGGAGCCGGGCGACATCGAGGGCGACATTAGGGCGCATACTCACAGCGTCGATGGGGAGCTTGGGCAGGCGCACGCTCGCCGTGTGCAGGCGGTTCTGCAGGCTGGCGCTGTTGCCGCCGAGGAGGCCGGCGGAGGCGGCCGGCGCCGCGGACGGGGGCGGCCCCTTGGCCGGCACGAGGCCGTGGCTCCGGTGCTCGGTGCTGCTGCTCCCGTGCTTCACGGGCTGCCCGGGGTAGCCTCCCCTGCCGCCGTAGGGCGGCTTCCCGTCCGCTGGCTTGACGAAGCCCCCGCGCTGCGAGGACGAGGAGCTCGAGGAGGAAGAGGAGGTCGAGGTCGAGGAGGAGGACGAGGAGGATGAGGAGGAGGAGGAGGAGGTGGAGACGCCGCTCGTGGAGGAGGCCGCGGAGGCGCGGGGGCCGCCGGGCTTCTTGAACTCCTGGCTCGAGGCCGAGGGCGAGGAGCGGCTGCCCGCGCCAGAGGGCAGGCGCGCGTGCCCCGAGGAGACGGGCGCCGGGCTCGCCGGCACCCCCTCGATCCCGATCAGCCGCTTCGGCTCGTCGAGCAGGTGCTTCACCAGGGAGTAGTTACCCAGCTTCGACTGGATCTGCTGAGTCGTCCGGTCGTGGGCGTCCGGGTTCACCTGCGGGTCAGAAAAAGGCCGCGTTAGTGGGCTCGTGGTGACTCGTCGGCCGCAAAAGAGGCGTCGGCGCCGGTGCGTGGCTTTTTCAACCGGCCCCCGCCGACCCGTAAACACCCCCGCGCCCCGGTCAATATTTGATGGGCGCGCGGGGGCGCCCGGCAAATAATTCAGCGCAAATCCCGTCGGCTCGATTATCCCAGCGCGCGGCCGGCCCGCGGTATTATCTTTGCGCGGGCCGCGCGCACGCCAAACAGTGTCACTGCGCCTGCACGGGAGGCAAAGCCTCGTCGGCGCCCAGGGGGCGAGAAAAACCGCCCGCTCTCGGGGGGTGGAATTTCACGCACACGAGGGGCACGACTTTCGCGCGGCCGGTCAATTAGCGCGGTTCGGTTGGCCGGGCCGGCTTACGCGGGGCAGCGGCCAGGGAGCCAAGGCCTCGGGGATCGGAGGTGTTGACTTCCCCCGGCGGATATATATGACGCGGCTCGATCGTCCGAGGGGCAAAGCAAAACAAAGCGCGGGGGGCGAGGCCTACCGCGGCGAGGCAGAGTAATTGTACGAGGCGGCCGGGGCGGGGGGGGGCTCTCTCTCGAGAGCCGGGGGAATAGAGAGCCCTGCGGAAAAAAGCGCGCGCTCTCGGGCTCCCCGGCTCTCCCGGGGCGCACAAAGCCCGCGCGCGGCTCCCGCACCGCAACTACTCGGCCGCGATGATTCGACGCGCGGCGTCTCCTCGCGCGCGGCAGAGGAGCCGGGCTCTCGGCGCCGCCCGGAAAATGGTTTATTGCCCCGGGCCTCGGCCGTCGCACAAATCGAGCGGGGCCAATTTATTCGAGTGGAGGACCCGCGCCGTCCCTGGGAAAGCCCCGGTTTATTTATTAACCCAGAGGACGTCCCGCCCCGCTGTACACATTTATCTCGAGCGATTTTCCAATTTCCGGGCGGCGGCCGGCCCCGGGGGAGCGGCTCATTAGCCCGGCGATCCGGGTGAAAAGTTCGCCGGGGGCCCCTTGGGAGCGGGCCGGCCGGGGGCAAAAAAAAAAAAAAAAACGCCCGCGGAGCCCGCGGAGGAGTCGGTAAATTAGCCAATTGGAGTTTCCCCTTGACCGGCCGCGGGGGCTATTTGCGGAGGCTTCCGTCAGCATTGGCCGACCGCATCTGCGCTCGGTCGGCGCGCCGGCGCGACCGCTTATCTCCCACCGAAAGCCGAGTCCGCGCTAAATTAGCGGCACTCCGCGGTGGCTGCAGAGCGCCAATCCAATATGTAAATATAACGGGCCGGGGCTTATCTGTTGGCGCGGGGCAGATTGCGAAAGCGCCTTGCCGCCTGCCGCTCTCGGAATTCCCTCGCGCAATCGCCCCGTAATGGCGCGCATGACACGCGAAAAATAAAGAGCGATAAGCGCCGGCCGATAAGACCCGCCGGCGATGCCGCCGCCCCTCCCCGTCCGACTAGGCCGCGGCACGACGCCCCGAGCTAACGAGGCCGCCTCCTCCGGGTGGAAGCCTCCGCCGAGCGCCCCCGGGAAAACGAGCCACGAGCCGCCCGGGGCACGGTAAAAAGACGCTCCTCGTCCCCGCCTTACTTTTCCCCGCTTCCAGGCAGCCGCCCGTGCGGACTGGACTCTTCCGCCGTTCGAATTCATTAGGGCACCAGCCGTGCTGCGCAACCGCCTTTCTTGCCGCGCCCAATTACCGGGAGAACGTGCGCGAGGCCGGACCAAAAGCAACACCTTTCCAACAATTTTCCAGAATCGCGTGATCGGACGATCGACCGTTTTTTTTTTTTTGGTGGAATGATTGTTCCCTGCGATTGTTCGGCTGAACCGTTAACAGGAGGCCGTTGTTAACACTTTTGGGGAGAAAATATTGACTTAATCCGATAAACAGCAAAGTTGCGCGGGCCGTGTAATATTTTAAAAAGACTAACTGCGCGCCATCGCGGTAAATATTTATTTGAATATTTTTTTTTTCGAGTGCGCACTCGGGCGCTGCTTGTTATCCGCGGCAGGCCAACTCAATGGAAAACGAGGGGGAGCCTTCGGATGATTGTCGCTCGCGGGCGCTCCTCGGCCGACTGGAGCGAGTGCAGAGCGAGTGCACCGGAGGAGGGGGCTTGAAGGGTCCTCGCGCTCCGGCGCACCTGGGCGACCTAACCTCGAATATTGAAAGGGCGTCCGGCGGCGGGCCCTCGAGGCCCCGGGGGCATTCCTCCGGGGGCGCGTCGAGTGGCCTAATCGGCGTGCGGGGGGCCGCGAGCGGGCAGCCTAACCGCGGAAGCGGGCCATTGTCCGCGTATCGATTATCATGGGGGGGGGAGGGCGCGATAACGGGCGCTCGTTAATCGGGCCGGGCGAAGAAGCCGTTAGCCGGCCGGGCTAACGAGGCCCCGCAGCGCCGGAATCCGATCAATCCCCGGCCTGGGCTCGCGGCCGAATTAGCGGGGAAAAAGCCGGGGGCGGCGGGCGCCCTTATTCCGCATTCGATCGGGGCCGCGCGCATTAAGCCGCGGGTCCCGCGTGGCGCGCGCGGGCGCCGGTATTGATTCCGGCCTCGTGTACGGCGGGCGGCGCGCGCCGGCCCTGCACCGGCCACCCCACCTTCACTCCCGCGCCACCCCCGCCGCCCCGTCATTGTCTCTTTTTCCCTCCTCGGCGCAATACGTCCCGGCTCCTTCCCCTTATCGGACGCGAGCCGAGCCCCGCCTTTGTTGCGGCCCCGCCGCCGCGATCCCCCTTCGGCCGCGACGACTTTTTTTTTTTTCCTCCGCGGCCGTTATCGGACAAAGCCCCCCCGTGTCCGCGGGCTAAGCGACACCCGCGGGGGTGGGGGGGAGGAAAAGGCAATCTGCCGATTAGCCGGGGCGCGCATTGTTTAGCGGGGGCGTCGCGCGCGGCGTCGGCCGGCGCTCCTTGCGCCAGCCTCGGGCTTCTTTGTGCGCCGCGCGCGGTGACACACGCGAATCGATAGCGAGGACGTATCCGTACGAGTGCGAGGCCCTAACAATGACTGGCGGGGGCTCGCATTTTTTTGTCGAGCGGGGCCGCCGCTCTATATCGAGCCGCCGGGCTCCCGGCCAATATTCCGCGCGAATTAATCGAGTGCTCGCGAGCGCGCTCGTATCAAAAGTCGGCCGATGAAGTTCAATTATCTGGGGCCACTCGACGAAACGGGCAGCCCGTCGACCGGCCGCCGAAGGGGGTGAACGGCCCCAGGCCCGTGAGTAAACAATGAGCGCCGACCTTCCCAACGGCCCCCCGCGCACCCCATTCTCTCCCCATATTCCCTTGTAATAATAATCGTAACTTTGATACGGCTGTACCTGACAGCGGCCCCGCCCTCGAATCGGCCCGGGTGGCCGCGGGCCCGCTTAATAAATTGCACTAATCACCAGCGCCCCCGCGTGCTATTAAGCGCCGAATGGCCGTTATCGCGGATTTAGCTAAGCCGGTGCCCTCGCCACTGCGGATTTCTCCGCTGCCCCCCCCCCCACCCCGGGCGGAAGAGCACGGAGAGTCCGGGATGCAGGCGGCTCGTTAGCGACTCGGAGCCAATCACCCCCGGAAGGAGCCTCGCGGACGCTCGCATCTGCCCGCGTTATGAATAATCCGGGCGGGGGCGGCTGCTCGGAGGACTTATCGGGGGCGTCGGGCCGTCGGGGGGCTTTGGCCGGCCGACCTTTGCCCTCGGGTCTGCGGTGGGAGGGGGCGCGCCCGCCGCGGGAGATTCGATTACGCGCCGTGTAAGCGCTCACCTGCCGCCCGGCCCAAGGCCGCCGGCCGTGAACCTCGGCCGTGCCCTCCGCCCCCGGCGCGCGCCTCCGTCAACGGGAGATAAGAGCCGCGCGGAAGCTTGACGCGCGTCGACGTCTCCTTGCATCGGGCCCCGTGTGCAGGTGCGCGCGTATCGAGGTCAACACCTGACTCCCCGGCTAATTGCCCCCCCCCCCCCCACTCCGGGCGGGAACAATGGGATTTTACGAGCGGCCTCGGGCGCCCCGGGCTTTGTCCGGCCCGCGACTCGCGCCCGATGCTTAATTGATCGGGACTCGGCCCGACTTCCGTCAGGCTCCCGTCCCCCGGGACCTCGACGAGCTCCTCCGCGACTTTGGATCGCGGCACGTAGTCCTCGGGGGGAGGGGGGGGATCTGTCGATAGCGCTCGTGGCAACAATTAGCCGCGCGTGTATTGGCTCGGCGCTCGGGGGCGCGCGAGGTGATCAGCCAAGGGCCTCCCGGCAATTAATCGGCGCTCGCGCGCTCGTGGAAGGCCGCCGGCGCACGAGGAAGTTGTAAAGCCGGCTGATTGACGGAAAGGTGAAGGCGCCGCGGCGCGCGGCCCCGGCCGATTAGCATTGTAAAACTCGTTAAAGCCCCGAGTAACTTTTCACGACCGCGGACGATATTCAATTATAACTCGGCCGGCCGGCCGCCGCGCGGATAAATATTGCAAAGTAACGCCGGGGCTCGCGCGCCAAAAAGAAAGGGGGCGCAAAACAAAAAAACGAAGCGAAAGGATCTAATCTCGGCGGGAGGATAGGGTCGCGGGGAGCCATGGGCACGGGGCGACGGGGGGGGAAGACCGGCCGGTTGACGGCTTGGCAAAAGGCCCCCCGCGGCTCTACTCGCGCTCCGACTTTTATGCGCAATTATACCGACTTCCGAGCGTTTTTGTTTTTTTTTTCACTCCGCGGGCGCTTTCCTTCCCAGGGGCCGCTCGCGGCCGACCCGATAAATTCGGATGGCTTTATTGCTCCCCGCGCCCCCTTGTTACTATCAAAGGCGCGCTTTTACCAAAATATCGACGTTTATTGCCCGCCGTGCAAATTGACCGGCCAAGCGGCGCGCGCGCGCCTTTTCCCTCGCAGTAATCCTTATTTACTACTTGCGACTCGTATTATCGACGAGTCGACTTTTTCGATGACGCAAATCATGCATTGTGTTTCACTCGCGAGTTTTTACGCCTCGTCCGCTGACTGACTCGAGGGCAAGCTTTACTCATCGATACTTTATTCTAATGATTTAATACTTCTGCCGATTGTCCGTCTTTAATCTCCGCTTTATCATCTTCGATACGCGCGTATAGTGCGAGTCCAAAGCTTTTTCACTTGTAATTAAAAAGATAAATATGCATTGACTTTGTGCGTTGCGAATTTTATTCAGCGGTTGTTTGTTGACTCTTAGATACTTGAGTAACTTTGTTTCCAGGTGATAGTATAAGCTGCATATTTGCTATCGAAACTTTCTCGATTGTCAAACGTAAACACGACGTATAATTGAAGACGAGTTAATTCGCGGAATATTTGGATATATAACTCGGTCGTTCAAACGATTGGGTAACATTTAATTGGCTCGTTTGAATGAGCCATTAATTATTATTGACACGCAACGTCAGCGCTAATAGCTAAATCAAATTTCAAAAACATTCTAAATCGACTATAATGAAGTAGCAAAACTTTGGTAAACAGTCTTGTTGACCTCGATTATTTACGTTATCGACAGTTACACTGTGAAAAGTCTTGAATTTACAATTATTTTCAAATAAGAATAGTACATGAACATTTTGTATTCATAAACATCGAATTTATAAACTTGTGTGTTTATTTCACCTACCCAAGACGAGAAATTATTCGTACACTTTCATGAAAACAAATGACTCCTCTCAACAATCTATTATACGACAATGCAACGTCAGCTAACAATGTTTAATAAAATAACCGTATAAATGAGTTTGAGGATCAGACTAAAAGTTTTCATGCATTTCTATTTCATACCAATACTTTCTCTAGCTTTTATATATAATGCAATATTTTTTCAACTTAATGGATATACATATTCTGTAACCGTATTGTAGAGAAGAAAAATAAACATCAACAAATGCAATAAATGGTAAGGCCGTAAACATGAATAATTGAGTTACGACAAAAGTTATACATGAATTTTCAAGCAGGTTCGTAAAAAAAAACTTGTATCGCAAGTTACTACATTAATCCGGATATTAATTCGAGCGCATATTTTTACAGTGGGCATTTAACAGGGAATAATAAAGGGAAAATATTGACTCGTTACGCGCTCGTTGGATGGCGCAGTCGTCAAAGCATCATCCGCGCGCTAACGCATTGGCACAATCGAAAATCGCGTCGGTGCCGAGGCGCAATAGATAAGCCCCGATTGAACGAGCAATAAATCGAATCAAAGTTGAGCAGCCGCCCGGAGGGAAGGGGAGACTCGCAGACAGAGACAGAGAGAGAGAGCGGGCGGAGGGGGTAAAAAGCAACGCGCGCTCGCGGGCCGCATCCCCCGATAAGCAAGGGAACCAAGTGCGCGGGTCGATGGGGGGAGGCTGCGTAAAAGGCAAGTGCGCGGACCCGGTGGAAAACAAAAGGTCGCGGCTCGTCTTTGGCCGGGCGATCGAGGGCCGCACAAAAGCCCAAGCGGCCCAAGATGAAAAGGGGCAGCGGCCCGTGAGACGAGGGCGCGGCTCTCCCGGCAAGACGCGCTCGGGCGCGCAGCTTCCGAAAACCGCGAGCCGCGCGCGCTCTTTTAATTTCCTGCGCGCGGCGTTTTTAATTAATGCTGAAAGCCCCGGCGCGGGCGGGCGGGATGCGCGGATTCCGGGGCCGGCCCCGGATCGCCGCGCCCGAGCACAAAGGGCCCGTAATGAAGCGTTTCCATTTAAAGAGTTTTCCCATTCAGCCCCCGGGCGCTCGGATATTTTTAATTAAATCAAGGCCCGCCGCGGGCACAAAGCCGCCAGCGGGTCACGGGGGAGTTATCACCCGGCAGCCGGCGATCGGCTCGGTCGGCTAGGTCACTTACCCTGACGGGGGCGCGGAAGAGCGAGGCTGTGGCGGGGTCCGGCTCGACGTGGTGCCCGTGGTTGTGGTGGCTGTGGTGGTGGTGTCCGTGCCTCGTGTCGGGCGCTCCGCGGGCCGCCGCCTGCTCCGCCTGGACCGACATGGCCGCCCGGGCCTGTCGCTCCCGCTCGCGAAGCCGGTCCCGGTCCACGCTGCAATCCAAACAAAACAAACACGCTCAATTAGCTGGGGTTGACACGAGAGTCGGAGGCCCTGTGATCCACACAGGGCCGAATATGATCGGCCGCCGGCGCCCCCGGCCAACGACCCCGTCTCCTCGAGGGCCGCGGGCCTTCGCGCCGGCCGGTTACGCGCGTAACCTGCACCTTTTACGCAACCTCGCGACAATCCTCCGCGCTCGGGCAAGGCTTGCACAACGATTGTTATGCCAGGGACGGCGGGCCAAATGGGGCTGGCGACGCACGCGAGCGACAAAGTCGCCGCCGCCCGACCCGACGATAAAACCATCAATTTCCCGGGCGCATGCAAGAGAGCGGAACGAGTCCGAGCCCCTTGAGGGAAAGTGCGAGGCGAGGACGGCGGCCGCGGCAAATGAAACCGCCTCCCGGGCCGGGAAAGCGCGGGCCGCCGCGGGCTTAATTGCTTAACGTGTCCGAGTGTCGCTCGGTAAAAGGGGGGCGTGGCCGCGCCCCGGCGGGAGGCGGCGAAAAAAAAAGGAGGAGAAAGAAAAGGAGCGAAAGAGGAGCGCGCGTAAAAGCGAGGCGCGGCGGGCCGATCCCCCGCGATAAGCGGCCGGCGGAGCTAATCAGCGGCGGGCCGGCCGCCTCGCGACAACGCGGGCCCGGGAGGGCCCGGCGCCGCCTTCCGCGAAGCGCCCTTTGTTCCGCCTCGCGCCGAGTCATCGCACCCCGGCTCATTTTTTTCTTCCCTCCCCGCCGGCCCCGGGTTGCATAAAGCCGCGCAGAGCCGGGGGGATAAATCCTGATTACGGGCGCGGAGGAGCCGGCGGCCATTAGCCGGGCGTCGCGGCTCTCCCCGGAATTGGCCCCCGGGAGAAAGTGCGCGGATTAATTGGGGCCGCGCGGGCCGGATACGGCCGGGCGTTATTGCGCCCGCGCCGCCTAATGAATTCCCGTTAATCGCCGCGGCGGCCATGCTAATGAGGGCCGCGGCTGATTTAAGGAGCGCGAGGATCGCCCGGCTAATCAGGCGGCGCGCGGCCGCCGACTGATTTACCGACTCGCCCGCCGGCCCGAGTCACTCTAGCCGGGGCCCGGCCGCGTAACCGCTCGCCCGCCTCGGGCCAACGGCCCAAGGGGAGGTCGGCCCGCGTCCTTTGCCGCGCCCGCGATCGCCTCTAAAAAAAACTGGTTTCCTCCGCTTTCCCTCCCTCCCGCGCCCGCCTCCCCGTATCTCTTTTCCTTTTTACGCCGTGCTTCGGCGAAACTGAGTCTGCGGCGTTCGTATCAATAAGTTAGCATTAAATGCCCGTAAAAGGGGGAATCGTAAAAAATTGATTACGTTTGGACTCGGCTTTCGAGGGAGATATACAGGGCGCGCGAGGTGTAACTCTCGCTCTTTTTCCCGTCTTCATCCTTCTCTCATTCCCCCCCACCCCCACCCCACCCCCGTTCTCTCTCTCTCTCTCTCTGGTCGGCTCGCGCTCGACCCGCAACCTGTGTGTGCGTATATATAAAAAGACGCGAAACAGTGCACGACGTTCATATCTCGTAAAAAGGCCCTCGAAGCCTTTCGAAATTTTAGCAGTTAATATTTCCGAGGTAAATAAGTGCGGGAATAAAAGTTTAGGCGCGCGGGACATGTTTACTGCCGCGCGGCGGCCGAGGCCAAGGAAAAAAAAATGATAAAAAGGAGTGGGGAGCATCGAGTGAGGCGCACTCCCCATCCCCACCCCCATCCCCCCGCCAGCGCCGCTTGCGCCTCATAATTATTGCGCCATTCCGGGAATCGGACGGATGAGGAGGAGGCGCTTATCGGCCGGCTGCGATCGAGGCGCGCGAGAAGAAGCCAGCGGCCCCCCCGCAACGCCCGCCAGGCAAGGTAAACAAAGCCGCGGCGGTTGTATCATCGCGGGAGAGGAGGTCGGTACACGTGATTACGCGCCGGCCGATAGCCCTGTACACGAGCCCGAGTGGCTTTTATACGCATAGATAAGAGGGCCTCGTAAAACGGGAGCGCAAGGGGCCGGAAAGGAGAGGCGCCGGCTCACGGGGCGGCATAAATCGCGGGGCTCGCGGGGCCAAATCCGGGCAACCGGGGGCAAACAGTCCGTTTCGGCCCCCCCCGGTAATTGATCGCGTCACCGCGTGCCAGCGGGCCAAGGGACGGGAGCCGTCTATCCGTGCCGCGGAGGAAAATCGAAGCCGGCGGGGAGGGGGGCGAGGAAAGCCGAGACGTGCCGGCGGTCGATAAGCGGGCGGCGGTCTATTTTGGGGGCCGGGGCCCTCGCCGGTCCCCGATCGTCCCCGGCCCTTCTCCGGGCGGCTATTTCCCGCCCGCGGACTTGTTGATCCCGGGCGACGTATCGCGGCGATCGGCCGATCGGGCTATTTTGGGGGGCCGGCCGGCCAAGTGGCCGCCGGCGCGCAATAATAGACGCGCCGCGGGTTTTACGGGCGCTCGTAACCGCGACGCGGACGCCGCGCAATATTTTCAGCGGGTATAAATAGCCACTCGGCGGGTATAAATAGCGGCGGGTAATCGCCTCGGGCGCGGGCCGGACCGCCGCGGCCCATTGTTTACAATTAACGGGACGTAACGCGGCGGCGGCGGCGGCGGCTCGCGCGATCGATAAGCGCAAATTGGGCCTCGGCACCCGCGCTAATTTCGCCGGAGCCGCGCCTATTTTGGGGCGCCTGATTCGGCGGCGATCGCGTAACCGACACCCGTCCCCCTTATTAGATTTTCCCTATTTATAAGGAGCGGATAAGCGGGCCGATTGGGAGGGCTCGCGGATTAGCGAATGCGTAATTGCGCGGCATATTGCGCGTGACCGAGTGGATCGTTATCCCGCGGCGGCCCGGCCGCGCCCCCGTGTGCGCGACCTACGCCCACGTACCGGCGCATCGATTGCCGCGGGCGCCGCGTAGAAAAACGCCCGGAAGCGCCGCGCGCCCCTGCACCCGAGTACACATGCACGCTCGCGTCCGGAGAGAGAAGGAGGGCCGGTGTCCCGGGCAAAAGAGTCGCTCCGTCATCTCCGGGCGGCGGCCGGGGACCCGAGCGCGCAGCTGCTCGGCCGTGGGACAGCCTCGGGTAAGCCCCTCCCCCCTCCCGAGACCCCGGGAGATGCGGCAAAGGTTAACGGCGTAACGGGCACCGAGCCGCGCCCAAACCCCGCGGCCAAGTGAATAAATCGGGAAAGTTTACGGGTAACCGTGTTAGCCTTAAGCAAACCCGGCTGCGCGCGCCAAGGGGGGGGCAACAACTCGCGGGCCGGCCTCTCTTAATTACAATAATTAACGGGGCTCAGCCTCCGATGCGCCATATCTCCGCGGCGGGAATGCGAGAGCCGCCGCGGGGCAATCGGAAGAAAGGACCCGGCCGCGGCACCCCGTCTACGCGGCGCTCGCGATCCCATTCCTGCGAGCCGCGTGCGCAATTAGCTCCTTGCCCGGCGCCGAGGCCGCCGGCAGTCCCGGCTATCGGACACATCGCCGCCGACGATCGCTCCGAGATTAGACGGGGATCGCCGCTATTTACGCGGCCGCCGTCGGGAATCGCACTTTTTTTCCCCCCCCCTAACCGACCGCTGAGATCCAAAATGAGTGGTCAACCAAAAACGCAATATACTCGCGCCAGCCGTGGCACCTTTCAGTTGGGTTTTCTCGTCTCTTTTTCGCTTGAAATTCAGGTTGAAAGGAATATTTTTTTTCCAATCAAACTTTTCAGAATAAATATACAAAGACTCTTGCTGTTGGAAAGCAAACAGAAATGTATAAAGCTCAAGTAGCCCATAAGGCTCTGGAAACTTTAGATAAACTACCTTTAGCGTGGAAAACGTCCTACATTACCTGTTTAAAAAGTAAGTAAGTTTAAGTAGAAAAAGCAAACTGTTTTCGCATATATGTTATACATTAGTTTGAAAGAATTTCAACGATACTAACGCTAAAAAGGAAAGGGGGAACTTGTAAAACCGTTCGCACATTATCGACACTTAGCTCTGCATAAAAACACGTTTAAGTCGAAATAATATTTTTAATTTTGGAAAAGCAAGCGATTGCTTTCTTGTATTTGTTCTTTGAATGCCCCAGGCACTCAACTTTTCCGCTCTGACACACATACGGCCGGTGTTTTTGCGACAATTTTTCAAAAAATATCATTAAAATCTTGGAAACTCGGGTCTTTCGCGTCGCTCGGCGGCGCCTTCTCTTCCTCCTTCGTTATATTTAAAAGCAGACTCTAAAGTTTGAGTCAAATCCGTTTCCTGGAGACCTGACCCCTCCTCGTAAGTGGAGCGAATTACAGCTTGGAAATTATTAAACTTTTCTCGGTAATTGCGAGAGCGCGCGTTCGAACGGAGCAAGTAACTCGAACAAGTGCCTTCGCCGCTCGCCTCCCCGCCGCCGCCGCCATAGTATTGTAGCATAAAGTTCTAATTAACAAGACGATTTCAATTAAAAGTAACCGCTGCCCCCAAACGACTTGATGGCCAAATAATAATGATTTACGCGGGCTTACGTATAAAGCCGATATAAAGTCGGGCGTAGTCGAGAAAGCCGAATCCGGGCGGGACGGGAGAAGGGCGCGAGGCCGCCGGACAGCCGGGCGAAAAGGCCCGAGGACCCGGCCCGTCCTCCGCCCGTAAAAGTGGGCAATTAAGCCGTGTACGACAAATCAGCATATACAGCGCCACCGCCGCCGACGCCGCCGACGCCGCGCGGCTACAATCGATAAAAGCGAGAGTGTATTGCGAGGGAGAGCGCGGAGTGGGGGCCGGGGCCGGATCGGGTACACACGGGTAAGAAGCCGCCACGGGCACTAACGAGCGATCGATCGGCGGCCGATCCGCGGCGGGCGGCCGGCCCTCGTTAGCGACGCGTCTTTATCGGCCCCCCCGGTTTATTACGTCGCTTAAGTAATTTTTACCGGTGCGCACGAGGCCGCCGCGGCCGACGATAAAAGTTCCCCGAGCAATTATCCTCGGTAATGAGGCGGCCCTCGGAGGCGGCCGCGTGGACGAGCCGCGTAACGAGGCGGCGCGCTCCGCGATTGTTCGCCAGGGCGCGCCTTCCCCGGGCGGGAGGAGGAGGAGGTGGAGGAGGACGGGCGTGCGAGGGCGCGGCCCCGCGGACGACGGCCCGGGGGGGGGCCCCTGGGACCGCCGCGGCGCCGCGGATGTTGAGGCGCGAGCGGCAACGTCGCCGCGACGAAGGTCGCTTCAACCGTGTCAGTGTGTCAGTGTCAAGGCGCGCGCGCGTGTGCGCGGCTCGGGGCCGGCGGCCGCCTCGCGCGCTCCTCTTCTTCGCCTCGCCTACTTCTGCCCGCGCAGCCGCCGCCGACTCCTCCGCGGCGGTGCGCGCGTCGCCCGAGAGCCAATTATACGCGGCTCCGCGGGCCGGGGGAGCAAAGAACCGGACTGACATAATTCGCGGCCGCTGGAACGGAAGCGGAAGGGAGCTTCCGATCGGCCGGCCTCCCCCCGCGCAACAACGGCAAGAAGAACCGCGGGTCATCGGCGGGGGCTCTCGCGACCCCCCGAGTGGGCTAGGTCGCTGCTTGTTTTTTTTTTTTTTTTTGTGTTTTGTTCCACCCCTCCCTTGAGGTCGGCGCTCCGGCGGATTCGCTCCCGAGCCCCGGCTTATATATTCCTCCTGCGGGCTCCGGTCGATCGACGGGGAAAGCGCGCGCCGCCTGCCGAGCGAGCCGCGTAAAACCCCGGGGCCCCCCGGTGGAAGCGTCCCGGGGGAGGAGAGCCGGGCCGGGCGTAAAGGGCCGGGTTACAGGGCAGCCTCGGGGCTTTTGTTCGAGTGGCCGGGAGCGCGGGGCAAGGTCGGCAAGGCAGGTCTCTCCCCGCGGTTTTCCCGCGAGGAGTTTTTTTTTTTCCCCCCGGCGGTGATCGGGCCGAGCGGGATTTTCTCCCGGCGATCCGTTCCGTTTGGCGCGGGCCGCGGGCTTTACGTAACGCGCCCGAGATTCGAGAGCGCGCGCGGAGGATCTCGCCCGAAGCCCATCGATCGCGGCCGGCAGCCAAGGCCGCGCACCGAGCGAGCCAATCTAAGCCGACACGTGCGCCCGCGGCGCAGGACATTGAGGCGCGAGCGCGCCGATCGGCTCCGCTCCCGGGACCCGCGCGCCGGCTTCGGCTTTTCTCCAGCGCGCGCGCGCCCGCTCCAAGGCCGCGGGCGGCGGCCGTTGCGCAAGCCGCGTCCCGGGGCCGGCAATAATTGCGGAGGATGAGGCTTTTCGCGCCTTGCGGCCAATTAGCCGGCGCTCGCCGGGGCAATAGGCTTGGGAGCCCCCTCGGACCGAGTTCGCAGCGCGCGCCTCGCCGGAGCGGACCGAGTGGAACGGGGTAAAGATGTCGGGCGCCGCGGTAAAAGTCGGCCGCGCCGAGGAAAGCCGCCGCCGCCGCCGCCGTCCCGATGAATTCCGATTATTTTATTGTCTTACTTTAAAGCATTACCGCTCGGCCTAGCCCAAGTTTCCCCGAGTGCACGCACGCACACAAAGAGAGAGACAGCCAGCGGGGAGTGTACGCACGCCAAGGCGCGGCAGCGCTCGCCGGACGCGGAATTTAACCTTTGCTCGCCCGCGCTCTATAAAGTGCCGATGAAAGCGCCGGCGCCATCGCTGCGAAAAAAAACCAGGCCCCCCCGCGCGGAGAGAAAGTGAAATATCCTTCGGAAAAGTGCCCCGATCTAGGGTACTTTTGGGGCGTATGAAATGTTTAATTCATACATTTGTTACGAATTCGTTAGGGCGTTGAGATTTACCGGAGTTTTGAGGCTCAAAGTGCAGCGCGTCGCCAAAGGAAATTAATTTGCCAGGAACGGGCTACTTTTTCCGCGGCAGCAAGCGATAGTGGCCGGTTCAAAGCGCTCGGGCGGCTACATCTGCCGATCGACTGGCGGTCGAATAATAGCCAACTCTCGCTAAATGACCAACCAAAACAAATAGGGTTACACTGTCCGCTGACGCAGCAGTTTGGATTTTATTTACGGCGACGGCGACGGCGGCGGCCGGCTGATCCTATTGCTCGGAATCACTTTTAATCCCCACCCATTGAGCCCCGGGCGCGCAAACAATAACTTTTCCACGAGAGCCAACCTGAAAAGCAGACGGCGCGGCCGCGTCCCTTCGGCTCCCCCCTCCCACACGTGCTCCCGCTCGTTTAAATACGCGGCGGCGGGGGCGGGTGTGCCGCGCCGCGGCCATTTTTAAAAGGAGGCCGCCGCCGCCGACGAGCGCCTCTCTCTCGCGCGCCGCAGCCGCTCGGCGATCTAGTGCACGCGCGCGCGCGCCTGCCTGCCTGCCTGCCTGCCTCTCCCAGAGCCGCTGCCTCGGAGACGTTACGTAACGCGCTGGCGAAAATTACCCCCGCTCCCAGTGTCACGAGCGCCGAGGCAGCCTCGGAGCGCCCGAGGAGGACGCCAGCCGGGCCGCCCCCCTCCCCCCGCGCGCTCATTGTTTTCCACCGGGCGGAGGCGCCGCCAAAGACGCTGACCACCGCGGCCAAATAATCTGAAAATCAAATGCGCTCCGAGGCGCCGCGGCGACCTTGCGAGCGCGCGGGCGCAAAAAAAGGAGACGCGCTTCCTCCGCCTTCGCCGCGAGCGGGAAGCTCGAATTAATTTTCGCCGGCCCGCCTCCCGGTTTCAAAGTCGGCTACAACCCGAGCACCGCACCGCCCCCCCCCCTGCCGAGCAAGTAGCCTACTCGCCCGGGCGGGCGGACGGACGAAAATTGTAACAAAACAAGTGTTGGATTGCCCGAGGCGCTTCTAAAAATAATGCGCGGGCAGGTGTCTTTTTTTGCGACATAATCTCGTTCGAGTGCAGCATATTATGTCCTCGCAAACGCTCTCGAATTATATAACCCCTCGGTAAATTGTATTAATAGCCCGGTCGGGCGGGCCGGTGATACCGTGCGCCGATTAATCCCGCAGCGCCTCATGAAACCACACTCGCATCTTCCCCGGGAATAAAAATCCAATGGGAGCCGCTTCGGTAGAATTTCACGGGGCGGCCGAGCGTCGGGGGAAAAAAGAATCTCAATCCGAAAATCGCCCGAAAAGCTGGCTTGCCTTCGAAAAACAAATCCCGAGCGGAGAGCCAGATGGCCGCCGGCGGTCTCGGCTCGCACCGCCGCGACGACACGTAACCCGTGCGCCTCGAATTTTACGACGAGCCGCGCCACCTGGCCACTTGGATAAAGACAATCCGTCCTCTTGGCTTTGAGCGGCCTGTGCACGCGCGCGTCCTATGCATCGTTGCCGATGCCCGGCCGATCTATATACACCGCTGCTTTCTCGGACCGCGGAGCGCGTGGACTTTCCTCGCGGCGCTCCTCGAGCCAACTCTTTTTTCCCCCTTCGTCCGAACGGCAAGGAGCGTAATTTTATTTTAATTTATTCGTCGACCGGCCGCGGGAAATAGAAAACAAATCGGGCGCGTGGGCGCGCGGGCGGGCTCTAGTGCGCCGCGCGAGTGTAACAAATATTTACTCGGATAAATATTTTTCCCCGGGGGCCGCGGTGACGGCAGCGGCCAAACCTGCTCTCTCGCCGAAAGCGCCGGGGCAACGAATGTCACGTCCGGGTCCGAGCGGGCGAATCCATCAAAAGCCCGAGGAGCGCCGGCGCGCACACCTCGCTGTGGGAAACGCGCCGACGCCGCGGCACCACCAGCCAAGGAGGGAGAGGGGGGGTTAAAAGAGGAAGAAAAAAAAAAATAAACGAGAAAGAAGGAAAAGAAAAAAAAAGACGCGCCGAGGTGCGGGTCTCCGAGCGCTCGCTCGCTCGCTCGCTCGCTCGCGCGCGCGCGCCTCGTTACTCAATTCCTGAAACGCACTCGGCGATTTATTCGCTTCCCCCACCCCCCGGGGGCCAGGCTACCCGGCCGCTTGTCCGCCGCTGACCCCGATGCGCGACACGGCCGATGACGTCATTGGGGAACCTCCGGCGCTCGGGAGGTATGTCCCGGAGCGCGCCGCCGTCTTTCGCGCGATTCCGCGCGCGGAGAGGAAGGAAGAGAGAGAGAGAGAGAGAGAGAGCGAGAGAAAAAAAAAAGTCGGAGAGACAGAGAGAGGCGATTTTCGAAGCGAGGACGCCGGGAGGACCGATCGGGAAGGCCTCGCCGCGGCGGCGGCGGCGGCGGCTACTCCGTTGTTTCGACCAATAGACCGGCAAGGCCGCTTTTCTCGGAGGCTGCGTTGCTGCACCTTGGGAGATTTTTCGTGCCTTCCGTCTCTGATTTCACGCGTGCCGATGAGGCCGACAGCGCGCGCGCGCCGCGAGGAAATACGGCTTGGATTTGTACGCGTGTATATATGTATATTGGTGGATTTTTGAGCCTCGGTGCGTGGAGCTAGGAGGGCCGTGCGTACGTGAGCGCGCCGAGCCGGTATACCAGCGGGAGGGTGGGGGAAAAAATCCCGAAGACTCGATTATTTATGACGGGCTCTTTTAAAAGCCCAGGGCTATTTTTGTAATCCGAGAGCGGCGTACGTGAGCCATGTTTGCGGGCCATCCGAGTCGATTTCACCCATGAAACAATTTATGTCGGAGCGCCCGGCGAATTATATAAAAGCAGATCGGAGCCGGGCGTCGGGCGGTGTAAACAAAATCCGCGTGAACACGTCGATGGCCGCGGCCGTCCCCAATGCCGGCATATTAGCTCACGGGCCGTTTAATCAAGTGCGCCCACGGCCCCCGAGCCCGCGAGTCCAATTAATTATAATACCTCCGCCGGGGCGAATAAGTCGGTCGGAAGATTGACGCGCCGGAGCCGGCGAGCGGCGAAAGCTCCGGCAGCTCGGGCCAAGCTCCCGCGGAGTCGCGATAAGCTCGTGGCTGCTGCCCGAGTCAAAATCTCCGGCGGCTACCAGTTTTTTTTTTTTTTTTTTTGTTTCCCCCCCCCTCTTCCTTTTCGGGGACTTTGATTGAAAAGCAGCGCTCGGGCAGTTGGTGCGCGCGAAAAAGACCAAGGCTGCCGGGAGCGGCTGCTGGCACGTGGCCGTTAAACCGTCGAGGCGCATCCTAATGAACCGGCGAGCGTCAGCGGCATTATTCACTCGGCCGGCCGGACAGCCGCGCGCACGCGCCGAGTATCAAGAGGACGGCTCCCGAGGAGGAAACTCGAGAGCCCGTGCGATTAGCTCGTCCCGAGCCCAAGAGCTTCCTTGTCCTCCCCGCGCGTGTGTGTCGCTCGATACGCGCCCCGCTAGCCTAACCACCCTCGCCGATTCCGCGGCCGGGGCTAGTCGAGTGCCCGCGAAAATCGCCCCGCGGATCGGCCTCCGAGAGGCTCCCCCCGGCCCCCCGGAGGGAATTTGGAACGGCTCCAAGCCGAGCGGAAACCCCGGCCTCCGTGGCGGCTCTTCCGCCATTTGGGTCGCGTCTCTCCGCGTCCTAGGGAGGAGGTCAATCGCCGTTGGGGGAGGCGGCCCTTGTTCACGCAGCCGGTGCGCGCCCCGCGCTTTCTCCCGGCCGCTTTTCCAGCGCCGCCCCCAATTGGATAATGCGCGCGGCTGACGTTATTTCCGGGCTTTCGACACGCCGGAGTGACGCGAGGCCCGGGGAATGCGAGGACGCGCCGGCCGGCTTTCCTCCCCGCCGAGAGCCGATAAGGGCAGCCTCCCCCCTGGCAAACTGTGCATAACGATGATGCCGCGGTGGCCGCGACTCGAGAAAATGAATAAACTTCCCGATGCCGCGGGCTGAATTAGTCACTTGCCACTTGGCTAATAGTCATTTTAACTAGAAAGAGAAGAAGAAGAAAAAAAAATAAACTCCCGGGGATTCCTCGGCGACCCTCCTCCCCCTCTCCCACTTCAGACCTTTATCCGCGAGTGCTATCCGCCGAGTTTGCTCGATCCGGCCAAACTTACCCAATCAAAACGCCATTAGCATAATAAACACAAATGAACGTCCGACGGTTCTTATTGGTGCAATTTCCTTGTCTTTCCCTGCTTCTCGGCTGTTCGCTCCGGCCGACTTCAAGCACAATGCGGCTCCTCTCTTGGCTCGAGTGATAACGACACCTGATCCACTCGGCCCTCCTCGTTCCCGCGACTGCCCCGCGATTGTGTGAGCGCGCCCGGGTTTTCGGGAAAAGTGTCTCGTTGCTCCGATTGTCGGCTAGCGGGCCAGAGTGCGTTGAACCGCGGCCGAGTCGAGGAGCGCGTGGACCGGGGCCCTCGCTTGCGCCTTTTGGCCCTCATTGAGACGTTCCGAACATTCCGAGCGAGTCGGCAATAAAAGAAAAAAAAAAAAAACCGAAGCGAGGACAGGCCATTAAAGCGATTTGGAAAACTTTTCCGTGTTCGAGGTCTCGAGTGCCGTGGAGTCGTAAAAAGATCACAAAATGAGTTATTTACCTCGCGCGAGCTTTTTCTACCAGGCGAATGTACAGTACACTGAGCAATAGTATTTATTTCGAGGACTAAGGACAGATTGCCCTTGCCGTCGTCGATGGAATTAAAAGTAATATCGTACGACAACTACGAATAAACAACTGCGAGTATCGATAAGATGTTAAATGATTATTATTAATACACGTGTACAAGTTTTTAGGTAAACACTGCTGTACAACTCCGGAGCATCGATTAATTCCAGAATAAAATAAGTCTGGCGTTTAAAAGCCATAAACGAGTAGACAGCGCAAAGAGAATCAATAACTAATCAAATACTCCTTTAATGACAATTTGAGCACCAGTCTCAATAGTATAAAGCCGAAAATGTAATTGGCAGACTGTTCCAGCGACGCGGCGCACTAGCAATCGCGAGCGAGCGCCCGTGTAAACGTTTGTGCGTGCCCAGGGTGCACACAAATCGAGTAGCAATTGTAGCTCGGGCTCGTGTTTGTCAATCGGTCTAAAAGACCACTTACTCCGGATTGTTGGAGGTACGTCGGTGCTTAAGATTTTGAGGAGTAGACCGAGCGGCAGCGGTACCGAGCCGCGTTGTTTAGCAAAAGGCAATGTGCTCATGACCGTGCGGATATATACACAGGGAGGAAATACGAGGGAATCTCGCGTTGATAATCGCACGATTTCTCAGCACCCAATCAGCGATGTTATGCCGAGATCGAGATTAGCTCTTGGAATCGTGTCCCTGATCCTATCTACTTTTTCACCGCGGAAAATAGTTGAATAATCCAGTATTTAATCGCAGACGACAATAACACGGGGCCTTACAAGTGGCGGAGCCTTTTAAAAGAGGGATTATCCTTGCACACAATGACTCCTGCAAATGGCTATATAAGTTTGACATTAGCCGAATGACAGGGCGAGGGGGGGAAAAAAAAACACAACAAAATCAACAGCGCACGCAGCAGAGGAGGCGAGATATTAATTTTATAAATAGTCCGCGCGCAGTTGAGCGACGATATAAAAAGGCAAAAGTTATATATTTCCTAGCGCTCGCGGCGGGGAGAGCGGCAGCAGCGGCGGCGGCGGCGGCGGCAGCATCAGCCGAGTCGCGAGCTGCCAATGCGTAGTTTTGGAGGCACGCGCGAGCGCGCGCGCGCGCGCTATCTCGGCGCTATCGCGAATCCACATCAATTTGAATAATTGCGAGGAATAAGAGCGCGGCGCGGGCGGCATTAAGCCCGGCGCTAATGACGAAACAGATTGGACGAGTGGCCGCGCGGGGCGGCGTATCGAGCGGCGGTGGGGCGTGGGGCGGCAGCAGCCCCCCGGGGCCGGTGCACTCACCGGGAAGCGGGGGCGCAGGCTAGGGCCGCGGGGCCGGCGGCAGCTCCTCGGGGCGGCGGGGCGTCATCCTGGGCGCGGGGCCGCGCCTCCTGGTGCGCGGCGCTAGGGGCCGGCGCGGGGCATGGGGCCCGTCCGGGGCCTGCCACGGGCCGCCGGGGCAGCAGGCCGGTGCCCGGTGGGACGCGGCCGCTGGCGGCCACTGGCGGCGGCGCCCGGCCGCACGCACCCACGGACACTGCGCGCCGAGGCTCCTGCACCAACAACACACTGCACGCGGCTGCTCGTCGCACTCGCGCACCCAATATCTCTCGCTCTCTCTCTCGTGGCTCGCGAGGGGCACAACACACAGGCACGGGGGGTGGGGAGAGACAGAGAGAGAGAGGCGCGCGCGCGCCGCACGCAGGATGAGTCGGAGACGATCGGCGAGGAGAAACTGAGGCTTTCCGGTCGCGCGCGCCGCCCGCAGAGCCGACGGCTGCGCCGCCGCCGCCGCCGCCGCCGCCGAGAGAGCGGAGGGAGTCGGCGGCGGGGGAGGGCCGCCAGCCGGCCGGGGAGGGGGCAATGCGCGCGCCGGCCTCGAGGAGCCGCGCGCCCCGCGCTCTAGCGCCCGAGCCGGGGCCCCGCGCGGTGCACCGGTCCCGGGGCGCCCGGGCCCCGCGGCTCCGGCGCCGCCGCCTATTAATAGCCCGGGGGACCGCGGCTTCCGGGCGCACCTGAGCGCGGCCGGGCCGTTACGCGCGGGGGGAGCCTCGGGCCCGTATCCTTTTTCAGCGGCGGAAGCCGGTGCGCGCGCACCCGAGACACACGGGCCACTTGGCCGGCGCCTCCTCGCGTGGGCGTCGGTGCACCGAGCCGCGAGCCCGCGAGGCTCCTCGGGCGGGCGCGGCGCTGCGGTGCCCAGGGCCGCCGGCTCGCCGGATAAATCATTCGCCGATAATCCAGCCTCTCCGCTCGAATTCCTCCCGTTGGGCTAACGAGGAGCCGGCGATTGCCGCGGAGCGCCCGGGGAGAGGAGATTAACTGCGCAGCCTTAGAGCGCGTTACTCGCGCGAAACTCACTTCCTCAAATAGCCATTCGCGGTTTATCGAAAAGCCGTATTGAGAGCGCTTTTCAATCGTGTGTCATTCCTCGGCCCAAGGTCGCCAAGGCATCCACGCGTATACACGTATGCACGGAACGATAATATCTGGCTTTGTGTGTATAGCGCATCAACCTGCGAATGATACGGCCGCGCGGGAATTAGAATAAAACGTAATTTCACGGATAAAATGTGACTTGTGTTTGCATTGTTGGTGTATAATTATATAAATCGCGTCGAACGGTGACAAGGCAGGTTTATGGAACTCGTGTAAAGCCCATTAAAACTTCGTTATAGCGTATTCTTTATTTGAAATTAGCATTAGGCGGACTAAACAGTCATTCCGGGGGGGAGCGCCGCCGATAATAAAGATAAGCCGAATTCCCGAAATAAGCGAGACGCCGGGGAAAGTGGAGGCGCCGCCGGCAGCCGGGGAGCCGTCGATCCAGCCTCTCTCGCAACAAGTCCGCGGCTTAGTATTTCATGCATCTTTAAATCCCGAGGAGCGCCGACCAAAAGTGTTTGCGGAATTGATGGTCCGGAGGCGACGGCCGCGTCCCCCGGCGGTCCCTCCGCCACGCTGCCAACTAACTGCGCAGTCACGACAACTCCGCCGGAGAAAGTGCGGGGTATCAAATCGGCAGCCGCCCCCGGGAGAAACTTGGCCCGGCGGGAAAAGACAAAAAAAAAAAAGAAGCCCGAGTAGGCCGCCTTTGGCTCTCCCGCGAAGTCCCCCCGCGGCACATGGGCGCCGGGGAAAAAAGCCGGCCGGCCAAAATAAAGAAGCGGCAATTGGGGGCGCGCGCGCGCCCACTGCCCCGGCTGATTTACGAGCTCGCGCGGGTTTTTGCGCCGCGGCGCGCACTAGGGCCCGCCCCGGCTTTATGAGATTTCACGCGGGCTTTTTCGGGCTTATCCGGGCGTAAGCGGCCCTTGGCCCCCCCGGGCCGCGCCGCCTCGGATTGCGATTTACGCCGCGGCACAGCCCTCGTCCCTCCCGCTTTTGCAAACAGCGGCCCTCCTCTTCTTCTTCCTTTTTCATCGTTCATGGCGCGGTGGCTTCCGCGAGGGCCGTCCTCGGCGACTAACTGTCCTGCCGCGGGCGGGTTGCGCACTCCCGCCGGCCCGAGTATACTTTTAATTACGAGGTAAATATAGATCCGCGCGCGCTCGGGACCGTCGCGTGTTTGTTTTACTCCGACGCGACGACTGCATAATTAATTAGGGCGCGCGATCGGCCCGCGGATCTCCTCCCGCGGATCGCCGCGAAAACGCCCGCCTCCTCGTCGCCCGGCCCTCGCGGTTTTCCGCCGGGGTGGGGGGGGAGGTCGTGAATGCGATTAGTTACCGGCCGATCGGCCTTCGGCTGACCCCCTCGGGAAGCGCGGCCGCCGCTCGATCGGCCCGGGGCGCACGTGCGCTCGCGCTTCGCGGAAGACGCGCCCGGCGGCTCTCCGCCCACGTGATTTTTTTTTTTTTTTTTTTTCGGAAAAGCCATCGGCGCCGTTACGTAAGGCCTGCCGGGGCTGCACGCGCCGGCAAAAGTGTCGCGATCGATTGTTCCGCTCAAAGTTCGATATACGTACACGTGACTCGGCGGCCGTGCTGCCCTCTGGCAGCCGGCGCTAACGTAGCCTTCGAGGGGAGCCCGCCTAACAACTGCGCCGTATGGATCACTCGGCGAGCCTGCGCGCCTAGCCGACCTCCGGCTCGAGACACCTGACCACCCTACCTCCAAGGAGCGGCCTTTTCCTCTTTTTCCCGCAGCGAGTCTCCCCCGGCGGTTGAGCACCGACTCCGCTCCGGCTGCGTTTTCTCTCCCCCACCCCCGCCCCGAACGAGCTGTCAGCGCAGCCATTGTGCCCACCAGCAGCGCGCGACGCTATCGACTTTGGCGCGCGATGCGCCGCGCTTATCGCGACCCGCTGATCCTGATCGCCGGGCCCGCGAGGCCAGCGGCCGGCCCTCTCGGCGTGCACGACGCGAGCGCCGTCTTCTCCTCGCGGCTCTATCCGCCTCGGCGATCGCGCGCTCGTTATGGATGCATCGGCATCCATGATTAGGCCGTCCCCGTGCTGCCATCTGGCTCGCGAGGCCGCGGGCGCGCAGAAGCCGGCCGAGGGATCGGCCGACCGTGACTGAGTGCGCCCGCGCCACTTATCCGGGGAACAATCGGTCCTTAGCCGCCGCGGGGAAGGGGTCCCATCTTTGTCGGGCGGCGCGCGTCCCCCGCCCGCGGACCCGCCGACGCCGCGCTTCCGGGCTTGCCTCTATTTGCATCGACTCAATGGGACACGCGAGGTGCCTCCTTCCTTTCGAGGAGAGCCAACCCGGCACCGTTACCCGCCGGAATTTCACGCTCGCTCGTGCTTCCCTTCCGATGAACATTGCTGCATTGACAAAGCCAGCGCGTTTAAATACGAGTTGGGCCAAAAATCCCTCAGGATCCCGGGTGCAATTAGTGAATTTTCGTAAGCGGAGAATGATTTGTAGGTATGGCCGTATCGGCCCGGCCGGACCAAGCGGGAGGCGGGAAAAAGTTCACCGGACGGATTGTCCGAGCCGGCCGCTCCGCTCGATAATAGGTGTACTTTGCTCTACCCGGAAACAAATTCATTAACATTTATGTAAATTGTTACTATTTCTAATGTATTATTACGTAGATGGATTTCTTTCGATGCACGCTCGAGGCAATTTTCAAACGGTGACCTAAGGATAATAAAGCACTTTCGAAGAATAATTGTGACAGTTGGCCATTACACAGGATCTGCATGGAGGCAATGTCAAGAATTTCCTAGTAGAGCTAATAGAATGCGCCGGAAGAAAAAATTTCTTCATACCTGGAACGGCCGGTTGCGCAATCCCTATGAAGTCACAACATCAATAATAGACCATGTGCACCGCGCGTATAATAGAGGAGTCGGCCGCGCGCGGCTTTTGCAAGCCGCCGCGGCTCCCAATTACCTCCGCGGCGGCGCAAACAACCGAAAAATCCGCGGCAGCCTCGTGACGACGCCGATCATCGTAATTCCCCGCGGCGAGCCGAGCGCTCGCGAGCGCGGCGCACGCGATTTAGACAAAGAGCGGCCGAGTGCGTCAGCCGCGTGTCACCCGTGGCGCCGCGGGCAGCCGATCGGCCAAGACGACGGACGGAGATTACGATGGCGGATGCCTCGCGACGCCTGGCCCCTTGACCCATTAAACGCCCCCCAGGTGGGCGTGTCGCACGTGCGCGCTCCCCCCCGGCCCGCGATAATCCGTGCCGATGAAAAGTCGCCGATGCCTCGAGATGCGTAACCGCCGGCCGCGGACGTGACGCGGGAGCCCGCCGCTCTTCCGGCCGCGCCCCCCCCCCCGGGGAGATAGCGAGGCCGCTAAAAAAAGCCCGCCACCTGGCAGCGGCGCCGGGGACGCAATAATAATCGCGAGTGCGTTTCGCCGGGCGCGCGAGCGTTGCCCCCGGGAGGGGGGAGCAGATCTTGGGAAAGCTTGGAGAGGAAAAAGAAAAAAAATAAATAGCCGGCCCTTTGTTCCCGCGGGGGCGCGGATCGGCGGTCTAACGGCCGTTTGTCCCGCTCGGGGCGCACTCGCTTTTCAGAACAATCGACGATTCGATGTCGTAATTAGTCGCTGTGTTATCGCACTGGAAACTATGACGCCGAGATTACGCACAATATTAACCTGGATACGACGTAGTCTACGATTGACCCGCTTCGATCGCTGTATATATTTCTTTATCTCGTGCGCTTTTCCCGAGGGCGCCGAGTAAGCTTTTTAGGTTAATCTGCTTGATTCTGCATAGGTGGCCGGCGTTTTTTCCCCCAGCGTCGATAAAAATTGGCGCAGCGTCGCGCGGCCCGAGCCGCGCACAAAAACGGAAATTATCATGCCAAGACAATCGTTTCAAACTCGCGATTCTTTAAATGCGATACGGATATTCTAAGAATCAAAATATTTTCTTATCGGCTGCATGAGCAGATTGAATGAAACCAAGTTTAACAGATACAAGACACGCTGCATTTCCACGGAATCCACTACTACGACGCCTGGGAGCTTGAAAATAAAACTTTCCGCTTCTTTTTCAAACAGTACAGAGTTCATCAGAAGATCGAATGACATTTGCATACATTTGCCGCACCGATAATAATTACACTCCTACTCGCCGATTATCGAGAGCCGATATTAACTATGCTCGATCAGATGGAACAATTAGTGGTAGGGAATTGAAGACAATACGCAATTCCCTTCAAATCCCGCTGTAAGAAGCATCCGTTAGTCTGTATATACAAGGTTTCCTCTTTATCGGTCCCCTTATCTCCTTATCTTCTTGAAACATTATAATGATGGAAAGACTCCAAATACGAAATACAACAACGAGAGACCGTATCATCGATTACGTGCAGTTTCTGTCTCTCGCCGAGGAAGACTTGTGTATAATTCAAAATTACATGTTTAGCAACAACTCGTTAAAACGTAATCTGTACAAATGTAAGATTGTTATCCCATTGATTCAGCAATCTAATTAACAATTCAGAGAGTATTGAAAAGCGCCAATGCCAGCAGGCACACAGTGTTGACACGTCGTACACGTATGTAGATAAAAGAAATTCTATTTGGAAGTCGAGTAGCTCGAAGCAGCCGTCGATAAAGAAACCGCACAAAAACTCGAGGAGATTACAGCCTGTGAATATTTCCATTTATTAAAACAAATATACAGGCGCGCCTGGGATCCTCGGGGGTTACAGGTCCACTGACCGTTATAACGGCTCGGCAAACAAGACCAGGAGCCAAAATAAAAGAGCGGAGCGTTGGCCGACGTCGGCGGCTCGCTCGCCGGACCAAGAGGACACCGCGGACTCGCCGACATTTTTCCCCCGGCTTATCTGTCGGCGGCGGCGGATCGACACGAGAATCCCGGACCGCGAGCCCGGGAGCCCGGGGCCGGTCAATCGGCTGCGGCGCCCGGCGGCAACGTTGTAACGCTCCTCCGCGGCTTATCGGGGCCGATAAGCGGGCGGCCGGCGACGGCCCGCGGGGCCAAGGGACTTTCGGCGGCGCAGGTGGGTCGCCTTGACGCGCCGCCTCACGCCGATGCTGGCGTTCCCGCGGCCGGCGGCCCCAGGGGACCCGGGGACGCGGGGGAGCGCTTCGGAGCGGCCTCGAGAGCGCGGGGAACAATCCGCGCGCGAGCCTCGGGGAGTGCACGAGTCGCCATCTCTCGTAAAGTGCACGATTGCCTGCGCTCCCGAGTGCCGCACCGGAGGACCCGGAGTGGGGGCCGAGCGAGAGAGAGAGAGAGAGAGAGAGGCAGTCCCCGTCACGGTTCTTTCGTTGAGCTGTACTCTTTTCCCCCTCCGGCCCCGCGGCTTTTTTCTACGCGATTTAATCTCAGCCGGCGATGGCGGCCTTGTTTTTCTCGCCTGCCCCCTCCGCGCTCTCTCTCTCCCACTCGCTCTTTTTTCCTTCTCCCGGGCAAAATGTTTACAGAAACGCGACTCTTTGTTGGCGCTCGGGCGCGCCACTCTTTTATCGGGATCGCGATTTTCCAGGGGTTCCGGAAAGCGGCCGCGAGAGGCCTCGCGCCGTTCCAGCGGCGGAAAAGCTGCCGATCGCCGCCGAGCGACGCCGCGAGCGCTGGCGAGGCTCGCGCGCGCGCGCACGCGCCGCCCAGGTGTGACGCAACCGGTCGCGCAGCGCGCCTCCCGAGCAAAAAGCCGAGCGCGACGCGCGGATAAACACGGCCGGCGTCGCCGCCGATTGTTATGCCTTCCGTGCACTCGGCGCGCGATAAGTGAATCGACCGGTCGATCGATCGATCGCCCCGACCGAGGCGAGAGAGAGGCTGCGCGCGCCCGAGCCGTCCCCGGCGAAAAGAGACTCGCTCGGGCCCGAGCCCGGGGGCATTCCGCTGCCGAGGGGCTCAAAGGCCCGGCTCTCGCTCGGGGCGCAAGGGGAAAAAGCCGCTCAAAACATTTCACTCGAATCCCATTGAAGGAATCGGCTTGGACGCGGCTAGCGCCTGGCAAAGGAGAGCCCCGGCCCCGGCCGATACATAATACAGAGAGGACGAGGAGCGCCGCCGCTCGCCTCCCCCGCCCCTCGCGCACCCTCCCTCCCTCCCTCCCTCATTTCCCCCGGCTCCTCGGCCGCCTTTGTGCGCTCCTCCGCGGCCGCCGCCGCCGCCGCCGCCGCCGCCACTCGCCAATAAAGCCACTCGCCCCTCGGACGCCGCCCGGCCGTGACGTAGGTCGGGAGGAAATTTCGCCCCGAGTCTCGAGTGACGCGAGCCGCTGGCCGCCGCGCGTCCTGGAAATTTTACGACGCCCGAAAACTCCTGCCCGCCCCCTCGTCTCCCGCCTTCGTCCGGCTCGCTTTTACGGCAGGGGGTTCCGTCTCGCGCGCGCCCGATGATGGCCGAATCATCGGCGCGCCGCCTCTGCCTGCAGCGCCCCACACAACTCGGCCAAGCCTCTCTTTTTCGAGTTTACGGGGCTTTTTTTCGCGTTTGGGTGGTCCCCCGAGGCTCATTTGTCAGTAGTCGACACGACGGCTAAATGATTTGCCCCGCTGTCTCTCTCCTTTCGAGAAGCGCAGATTGCTTTGTGGAATATATCTTTCTTTTCCTTGTTATAGAGGGGCAATTTTTTCCCTCGCTTTATCGAGCCCAGCCAGAGAATTCGGAGCTGCTCAAACTTCAATGGCGGATTTCCTCTCCACCGCGGAATTCCTTTTCAAACTCTATTTGGAAAATTAATTTTACTTTGCCCGCTGAATGCATGATGTATGGCAGCGATTTTGTACTTTCACGAATGCAGGACTTTTTGGAATACTCCCAGAGCTCAAATTTAACCCAAGATCAATGCTCTCGCATTTGTACTCATTAAACAAACTGTTTTTCTTCATACTATATATAGGTAGGTCGTTAAACCAAAGGCATATCTACAGTTTTAATGTAGAATTTCAATTAATTTATCGGACTATCTGTATCAAACAACAATACTAGATTAAATGTTTTATTTAAATCTTCCAACGTTTAAAAGGTTTACGTGACTAAGCGCCTCGAAGCGCAGAGCAGAGACTTAACGAACGCTTAAATGGTTGTACCTTGGACGCTTCTAAAATATGCTCTAGATCAAAGACTTAAACTGTGTATTTATACAATGTGTATACATTGTGTCTGTATCTATATTCTCTGTAATCAAATCAAGTAGGAGCAATGGGCGCAAGTTCAGCGACGCCACCTGACGGTCAAATGAAGTGATCTCTAGGGATTGCCTGTCCTGCGCGCCTATAGGTGTTATCCTTAGCTACTCCCACCGGTCCGGCACAGGCATACTCCGCCTTTGGCTTGGCAACTGAAAGCTTGCCTATAAGGGTGAGCCGAGGTAGGCGGGACCCTCGACTCGCATAGGTGCACTTCCCCACACTCGCACCTATATAATACAAATGAATCAGTATGAGGACTCATCACAATACTACTTATACCAGCTGCTATTTTAGCTGGAAGAATAGGGGGCAACAATGTCAACCGTGTAGGCTATCCACAAGAGCAGAGGTTAGCTTTTGTGAGTGTCGAAACGACCAAGTTTCCCTGACCTGCGCCGTGCGTCTTATATAGCCGTGTCGGCTTTCCCCCACTCGCGGATCCCCACTTCAGGCCGTCCGAGTAGCGTCATCGACCGTCTAACCCTACAACCCGCTTAGCGCCATTTAACTTGAAAGCACACGAGGCAGTATGATAGTTCAAAATTTCATTCCCGTCCCCCTCTCCTGCGTGTAAAAAATTAAATCACGTTGAAAGAAATTTAAATTACCTTTTTAACGTGTCTTATTGACTACTAATTCAGCTTGACTATAGAAATGTTTCAAGCTCTTCAAATTAAAAACAAACTATCTAAACAGTTGGTACTATTGATTAGAATAACAGTAATATTTTTGTTTGTTTTTCGGTATTCGTACTGTACAACTGGCAGTTATTCGTTTTCTACAACTGTTAAAAATCGTTGATAAGATATTTTGATACGTATCATTCGTACGTTGCATACGCACACAAGTTTGAAAAACAAAGTTCAATTATTGATCAAAATGACTTATCAAATAAAGCTTCCTTTATATTTATTGGGAAGAGTTTTGATGCAAAATGTTACTACGAGATATTGCCTGTAATTTGTATATGTATACATTTGCAACTAATCTTGTAGTATTATGGCGTTGCAGAGCGAAATTGCATAAATAATATTTGAGGTTCAAACCAGGATTTGCAGTAATTTGTTAACATTGTATTTTGGTTGCGCAACAAGATTTAGAAAATGTATTAATAAGTAAATATAAATTTAGTAATAAATTTATACTTAGTTAAGTATAAGATAAAGTTAACATAAAATACACCTAAACGTGGTTAAATTCAGAAATTCATCAAGATTAAACTTGTTACTTATATAGAATACTTTTTCGACGTAGCATATTATTTGCTAATTAATAATTATAGATCGATCGATTGCTTCTTAAAAAATCAATCTGTATAAATCATAAGGAATCAAGTGGAATGAATGTAATAATGAACTTACGGTACGTTGCAAGGTACATGGTTCATGAGAGCGATCGCTATATCAGAAGAGGAACTTACCTAAAAGAAAAAGAAATTGCATAATTAATAATCTTTGTATGAACAGATAAATCTACATGAATAAAACAAGCTTTGTAAGGAGATCACTATAATCAACAATCGCGTGATCGACCTTTTGGAGGGTCTTTCATCCCCGCAGTAATACACGTAATAATGCGAGGCACCGCCCCGAAATTGGAGAATTACATCAGTATACGCAGTAACGTACCGTTAAAAAAAGGACAAGAATTTCAATCGAAGCACAATAAGAGAAAACTTTACAAACATAATTGTACCGAAATTAATTTAGTTACTTGAAATTCATGAATAATTTTTGCATTAAATTACGTAACATTGTATCTTAAATTTAATGCATACAACGATATTAAAAGATTAAAATAGTGCATACTTTAATATAGCATAAATTAGTAAAGAAATTGTTTAAAGTGACGTAGAAGTTGATAAAAGTAATTTGTTTGAAATGAATTTTCGCTTATTTGAGAAGTAACGAATAATTGATGATTGTATTTGAGTAATGACTACAGCTTGTATGTATTATCAGTTTTTTTAAATGTATATTATTTTTTCGTAAACTCTTTTCTCAGAAAGATAAAACGAGGAGCCTAAAAATGCTGTTGTGGATTGATGTATTCAAATTATTATAGTAACACATGTACAGTACACGCTGATTAAATATTACATCGATAGGAAAGCGCTTGTAGTGCAACATATCATTACCAACCAATTTTTGTCTTGGATACGAATTAACCGTTGGAGCGCGATAATACGAGTCGCCACCTAGCGGTAAACAGGTATAGGTGCACAATAATTTTAACGAATTAGGTATTTTTCTTAAATGAATTGCCATTACTGTTCGCCTACGTTACATAAGGCACCCTCGTCGACTTTTGTGGAGAAATGTTAACAATAATCTCAAGCTGATACAGCTTTTGGCAGAAAATGCGAAAAAATTGATTTTGACATGTAACTTGTTAGCCAGAGCCGAAGGGCGGCCTTGCCTCGGGCTCTCGGGGCCAAGCAAAGGCGTGAAACCGAAGACAATCGGCGTCGTCGAGTGTTCGACTTTGGCCGCTTCGTTTCCGCAGCCCTTTCGATCGCAGCCTTCGGAGCAGCTCTCTCGCCTCCCTCCCCCCCTCGCCCCTATGGCCCCGCTATATTCCCTCGGCAAGGATAATAATAAGGGGTCGAGAGTAGGTGGGGGCGGGGCGCGCAGTGGCCGGTGGAAAAGGGGCCAAGGGGCTCGCGCCTCCGTCCCATTGCCCCGGATAAGACGGCGGCGCGAGGCGATATACACCGCCGCACGACCCTCCCCCGCCCCTCCTCGGCGCCGCGTCGCTTCCTTTTTTTTTATCACCGCCGGCGGGAGTGGGAGGGTCGTCCCGAGGACAGCGGGGGCAGGACGAGGACGCAGAGGCTGTCGTAGGTCGTCGACGTCGGCCGTCCCGGGGACGCGAGGCTCGCACCTGTTCCGGTTTGATTTGGCGGGGGCGGCTTGATTGGCGTCATTCCACGCCCGGCGGCCGGCCAAGTCGTCGAGTGGGAGGAGGGGCCGCGAGCGAGCCGCCGAGGTGCCGATCAAGTGGGTCCGCGCGCGAGCCACGGCCGAGCGCACCAGGACGCACACACACACGCGGCCGAGCGGCTGCGTGCCGACCGCGAGGAGGGAGAACAATACACGTCGGGGGCGCGTGTGCGTAACGCTCGCGGCGTGCATACTCTTCCGAGTGTGTGCATGTACACAGGCGTGCGCGCTAACTTCTCCGGAGAGCGGTGACGAAAGTGGTTTTCGCGGGACTGGCACAAGGGCTTTTATAAATGATATCGTTTTGGAGCGATCGGCCCTGTGTCGCAACGCCGAATTCCTAATGAATAATTCGCCGGTGTGTAAAACGCCCGTTGGAAATAGCGCTGTTATCTCCCATGATTTATATGTGTAGATTTCTCTCTCCTCGCGGGCGGTGGGGAGAGGAGCAGAGGCGGGGCGGCGCGCACGCGCCACATTCGCGGCTCTATTTGCAATTTCCGAGCGTCCGGTTATATTCCGTTTTCCATTTGTGCGCGGCGCAGGTAACCGAAAACCATGAAAAATCAGATGCGCGCGCCTCGTGAGCGCATAAAGCATGTATAATGCACGCGGGCCCATCACGTGCGGGGCTTAACGATCGCCGGTGCGCGCCACGTGCGGTACGTGTACACGGCAAACATTTTCTTTATCTACTGGCCGCGGAGAAATCATTTAATTCCCGTATCGATGGGCGCGCGGGCGCCAGCGGCCGAGCGTCGGCCTGAAAAATGAATTGCGCAACCGCGTATTTTTAAATTATTTCGAGGAGATAAAATTATTATCTATTGTTTCCCCCCTCCCAAGCTTTATCTTGGGCCTCGGAGTTGGCGGAAATTGCTGCTACTCGCGTTGCACTAGGCGAGCTCTTTATTCCTAATCGGGCTCGCGAGCGATTTCGAGCGCGCTTTCAACAATCGAGCGTTGTCTTATTTAATTATTCGCAACATAATTATATCAATAACCGCATTGACGTATTAAGAGATTGTACAACAAGTTAACCGTTTTAAACGGTATTTTTCTTCCGGCCGCCTGTAAGTGGAACGCCAGCGCGTCATTCACTAATTGACCGAGCATTTTTCTGGGCGGCGAGCGGCGAGCGGCGAGATAATACAAAGGAGGAAGCTCGCTCGCGCGCGCGCGCGCGCACACGTACACGCGACTCGGGGGCGGCTTATCAATGCGCGCGCGGCGACAAAGCCGGGGCGAAGCCCCCGGCGGCGCAGTTCCCCCAAAACGACCCGGTCACGGGAGCAGCCGAGGAGCGCCCGCGCACATAATGCATGCGCCGCGGCAGCAGCCCGGGCCGCCTCGGGAAAAGGGCGCCCCGGCCGGGGGAAAAGCCGAGCGGGCGGCGCCCCCCGCGGTTAATATTCATCTGGATTTCCGCGGGCTATCTCCTCCGGCCCTCGTGTGCCGCGCACGTACGCCTCCCCCCCGCTCGGGCCCGAGGCCGCCCACGCGCGCGCCGCCGCGAGCCAAGTGTAACAAGAGTCTCGGTGCGCGCGCTGCCTCCCGCCGCGGCCTGCAATTGCCAGAGGGCCGCTCCCCGGGAGCCGGACGGGCCGCCGCGGCTAATTTTAAAGCGCCGCGCGATCTAGGTCAGGCCCGCGCGGCCGGCCATTAGAGAATTAGAGGCGGATCGGGAGGTTTTTTTTTTCTGGGCTCGCGCGGCCAGGGGACAGTCGAGGCCGGGAGGACGCCTTGGAATGCCCGGGCGGACAAAGGGAGCCCGGGGGACGAGTGCGTCGGCAGCCTCCCCGGGAGGGAAGAAGGCCCGGGGCCGGGGCCCGGCGTATTATGTACACAGGCCGCGTCCAGCCCTTCGGACAAAGCGGCCGCCCAGGGCCGGAGGGAGGGGGCGGCAGGTGGAGAGCGGCGCACGTGCGGGGGCATATGGGCCGCTTCCCTCCTCGACTCCTGGCGGGCCCCGGGGCCTTTTGTCGGCCCGCGGCGCTTCCTGTGCCTCCGAGGCACGCGCCCTCGGCTTTCCCTCCGGCCGCGCCCGGCTTCGCGGCGCGCACTGCACCGGGGGCCCCGGATTCGATTAGCCGCCGGTCGGCCCGAGAGTGCGCCGTGTTTCTCCCGGGGTTGCTGCCGCGCGGCACTCCGTCATGGCCGCCGGCTGGCGGCTTCGCTTATATGAGAGGACCGCGTCGCCCCGGGCCGACCGGGGGGCAAGGGAAAACGCGCGCAATGTCGCGCCCCCGCCGGCGTCGATAAATTATCGTATCGCTCGCCGGGAGTAAAAGTACTCGGTGCGCCCTGCCCCCGCGGCGCGGCCGCGCGCGCTCGTGTGAAAGTGCCTCGGAAAGTGCTAACAGAATAGACACTAACTCTCCTGGGAATGTAGACCCGTCTCATTTACCGGTTGAGCCTCGCGTATATATCCTCGCGCAGGAGCGGGAGAAAAAACCGCGGGCGCGCAACCTCGAGCGTAACGTTATTTTGAATGGCTCCGCAAGAAAAAAAAAAAAAAAAAAGGAAAAGGAAGAAAAAAAAAAGCAACGCCCAGCGCGCACTTGGCAAATTACCGGGGGAACGTTTTCCATCGGCGCTCCATTAATTTCCGCGATATTTCGCGCATGTTTTTACTCCCGGCGAGCCGCGGGCACGATTGCATCAATGTTTCCAGCGAGGTAACCGTATCTCCCATTGAATTGTAATCAGATGGGGATAAGTGGCGATCGGGTTGCGCGTTACACCGATCGCCGCGCGTAAATCATCATCCGGTAAAAAGCCCCGAGGAGGCGGTTGCGGCCCGTCCGCTCGCCAGGAGCCAAGGACGCTTGGTACGGGCAGACCTCGCCGAAAGCAGCCGGGGTGGTCTAGGTTGCGGGAAGCAGCGGCCGGGCTCGCGCGCCTCCTCCCGTTATGTGCGCAGGGGGGGGGGGGGGGAGCTGCTCCTCGGCCCCTCGAGTGCACCGTCAGCGGCCAAGTAGCCCGCGCCGAGTCGGCAGCGATTGCCCCCCGAACTAATCGCGTCCTTACCGTCGAGCTCGGCTGAGAAGCCGCCGCGGCGCCTTGGGCGACCTTGGGCTCGGGCTGCCGGCCGGCTCGGCGGGCAAGGCAGGCCGCCCGGGTTACCGGCCGCGGTCTGCCTTAGCATCGGTTACCGGCGTGGCGGCGGCGGTGGCGAGCCGCTCTCCCCGGCCCCTGCGCGCGGCGGCCCGCGGCGCGCGGCGGCTCTCTCAAGGTCCCGCGGCTGAAAAGTAGTCTCCTCGTTTTGTGCGCTGCTGCCGCGCTGCAGCGGCTCGCGCGCCAGCGGCAGCCATTGGGTTACTTTCGTTTCGAGGCTGCTGCTTCCGCTCTCCTTCTCTGTCCCTCCGGGGGCCCCGCCCCCCCGCGCCCGCCCACTGCGCCCGCGCAGTTGCTTTATTAATTGGCCCGACGCGGAGGCGCGACGGAAGCGCGCGCGGCTCGCTTTCCACGGGAGCGACTGCCGCTGGATCGCGTGTCGCGGGGGATATTGTGCAACGCGGCCGGGCGATCGTCCGGCGGGGGGTGCGGGCCGCGCGCCGCCGCCGATCGGATCAGCTGACGGCCGAGCGTCGGATGCGCCCGCGGTCCTCGGCTTATTTTGTCGGCTTTCCCTTGGGAGATTAGCGGGCGATCCGGGCGGCGATCGGCCGGGCCGTTAAGAAAGCCGGCGCGCCCGGCGCCCGCGGGGAGATAACGTCGTTTTTTCGAACGGTACAAAAGAAATCCACGCATTCCGATCTCCGAATCTGCCTAAAGTTTCTCCAAATTCACTTTCGCGGAATAAAGGGGGAGGGGGGCATCGGTGCTTTCCTCTCGTCCTGACAGTGTCGCGCCTCTGCGATCGGCTTCTTCCGATGGTGCGCACGCAATAATAGCCGGCGGGGCGGCGGCCCCCACCCCGGCGGCGCGGCCTCGGAATCCGGCGGTGCAGTATCGGGGCGATGCAGGCGGAGATGCAGGAGAGACGCCGGCGGATTCGGGGGGACGAGGGCCCGGCCGCCTCGGGCCTCCTCCGCTCCTCGGAGGCGCGCGAGGGGAAAAAAATCGGAGAGCGGCTCTCGGGCTGCGGCTGCGGCGGAGGCACTTAATTGGGCGACTTAGCCGGGCGCGCGCGCGCGCGCTCGCTGCGCGGGTCGTCGACCCCCGAGTGCCGCCGCGGCCTGGGAGGGAGGAGCCGAGGCCGCGCGAGGAGCGGCTCCTCCTCGCGCTGCTCCTCCGCGCGCTAGGTACAAAGTAGGAAGTTTAGCGTCGCCCGGGAAAGCCGGCTTACGCAAGGGGGAGCGTAATTGACGGCGGCGCGGTCGCGCGAGCGGGGACCGCTCGGGCCGCCCCGGGGGCCGCGCGGCGGGACGCGCCCAGGCGACGAGGCCCCAGGCCCCCCGAGTTCCCGGAAGGCCGGGAAAGCCCCGGGTCGGGGTGCCGGGGGGCTCCTTTATGCCGCAGCCGGGAGCGCGCGAGGGAGCAACAAAGGCCCGGCCGCCGCCGCCGCCGCCGCCGCCGCCGCGCAGCAGGAAAGCGTCCGCCACGCGCAATTATACGGCGTTATTTGCGTCGGCCGCGCGTCAAATGAATCACCGCTGCATTTAGATAAAGGCCCATTGCTCGCAACCTCGAATCGTTACCCGCCAAGTCACTGCGCGCCGAGAGAGCCGCACCGGAGCCCCCGCCGCCGCCACCGCCGCCGGCGCGTCGATGCGCCCCTGCAACCTATAGAGAGAGAGTTGCCGCGGCGCCGCTTGCGCTTTTGTTTCCCCGGGCGCGGCGGCGTATATCGCGCGTTACGCCGCCGCGTAATTGGCCGCGGGGGAGCGACTCGCGGGGACGGCCTGTACGCGGCGTTATGTACCCGGCTCGCGGGATATACTCTGTTGCGAGGACTCACTTACTTTCAAAAGCGCTTAAACGAAGAAACTTGTTTACTTTCGACCAACTTTCGCCGCATTAAATGAAATTTTGCTACTTAGCCGTAACTTTTATACGCGCGCGGTGCAACTATGTACGCCGTCTACGCGGGGAGGGGGGGGGGGAGGAGGAAAATTGGGGATGCGGAGAAATAGGCAAGCGCCCGTGGCGACCTCTCGGGCCCTTAGCCGAAAGCCCGGGAGAAAAACGGCGGCCGCCGGCCCCCACGTCGCGCGCCCTCGGGCCGGCCGCGTGAACACTCGCGGGCGCGTATAAAGGAGACCCCCATCAAGTCGGCCGATCAAAGTACACGAGGCTCCGCGGCGCGGGGGAGGACAGGGGGCAAAGTTGGCCGGGCCGCGCGCCCCCACCCCCCCCGGGGAAGGAGAGAGCCGACTTTACGCTCCGCGGCGACACTCGAGGTGCCGGGGCAGCAGCCGCCGAGGCGCCGAGAAAGTGCACAGGAAATTACACCTTCGCGGCACTTTGTTTCCAGCATTTGAGGCTTGATGGCATCGTCGCCTCTGCGGCCATGTGGTCTTTTGACAAGCAACGCTCCTCGCCCACCTGCCGCGATAACCCTCGCAAATTCCGCCGAACAACCCGGTTATCCAATGTATAACCTGAGCCTTGCCCAAGAGAGCCGTTTTTACCGGCATTGAGCTTCGTATAATTAGTCCAACTTTAATGGGGACGAAACGTCGGTTCTGCGTCACTGGCCGAATATAAACATTTTAGAGTTCTCTGAATGAGTGAAAGTCACATTGTAAATGAAAAAGACTTTGCCAGCTGCGGCTTTGTCGAGGCTTATTTTCACGATAGAAATCTTCCTAATTGTAATGTAGTGGAAAAAAAAAAAAATTTAACTCCATAATGTACAATGTTTTGCCGACAAGTGGATCGCGCGCTTTTTCACACTTTATCGGGGCTGATTAGATTGTTTAGCCTCCTCGCGGCCGTACTTTCCGAAGTAGAACAATAGTTACAAGATTCGCCTCCGCGAGTCATACGAGGACGGGGTGCACGGGCAAAAGCCACTGTTTTATATATTCCGAAAGCAGCCAATTGAAATACCAAGAAGACACGCTAAACGCGATCAAGTTCTCGTGGAATTAAGTGGTCAGTCTTTGGAGTAGCAGCCTATGTATACGCGCGCATTTTTCTCCTGCATGGTTCATGAATTGCTAATGGAAATTTCGAGCGGAATTTATTGAGTGAAACAAAGTACAAGCGACCATGATAAACACATTTGTATAATAAACAAATAATGAGAGTGTATTATTAGACGTTCAACGACCTATTTCAATTGTCGGCTAATAATTCCATCTCGGAGGGTAAAAATAACTAGGGAGCAACAAAAATATACACGGGTACTTGTGTTCCGTTGGTAGAGCGGAGGAGGAGCTTTAATATTTCCCCGAGGCTCGCGCCGGACGACGCCCGTGTGAACCTGCATTTCGGAGGACAAGTTGATCGGGCGGACAGATCATTTGTCGGGGTGAAAGAAAAGTAATCGGGCCGAAGGAAGGCCGAGGCTCCTCGAAAACGCACCGGATCGAAAGAGCGAAGCGTGGAAAGAGCCGAGCGGTGATCAAGACGCGTCCAATTTAGAAAAAAAAAAGAGAGAGAGAGAGAGGCTTTGAAAGGAGCCAGGGCGGAGAAAGTAATCGCTCCCCTCGAGGCTGGCTCGATCGGCCGGCAGTCGGCGACGACGCCCCGACAATGCGCCTCATACTCGGAGGCTATATGCGCCGCGCGTTGAACCCTTCGCCCTCATTAATCCACGCGGCGGTGGCGGCGCGCACCTGGAACGCTAGAGTCGGCCGCTGGCTCTCTCCGGCCTGCGCCCCCCCCCCCCGCCTTCCGCCAGGCGTTTTCTCACGGTCGGGGGGAAGGGCGCGCCCGACCGGGGGGGAGGGTAGGACTACGCGGCGGCGGCGGCGGCGGCCGATGAACCCGCCGCGCGGCGTCGGCCGCGCCGCCGGGGCCCCGAAAACTCGGGCGTTTGTATCTCGCGAGCGCCGGGGGGCTTATCGCTCGCGCTTTTCGCCCGCGGAACGGAGCGGCCGGCCCGAGAGCGCCGGCATTGGCTCTCGGGGGCCGCAGTTCCGCCCGGCGGGGGGAGGCCGGATTAGATAAGATTAGATTAGATTTGTTGTACAACGGCTGAGGGATCGGCCGGGCCCTTTTCAGCCGAGAGGCACGACGACACAGTGTTATTACAAGCGCAGGATCATTCGCAACAGATTGATTTAACGGCTAGATAAATGGAGAGATAACGGCTTGGTGGGGCGAGGAGAGTGTCTTTATCAATGGTTATAAGACCGTCTTTACCGCAAGGAGAACAAGGGGAGGAGACATTTTCGTCTGCTGTGCGTCTATACCTTATCATTAAAAGAAAGTGGTACTACATGTAAAAGATTAAAACTCGCCTTATTAACTTTAGCAGTTAGTCTTATAACCGCGTTGATAAACTTTTCTCGTCGCCGTGCACGCTTGCGCAAAACAATTAGATTATAGATAATTAAGAAGATAGCTAAATGACATGTCATTAGAAAAATCGGTCAACTTTTAACAAACTATTACCGTGCACAATGGTTTATAGTATCGTTAGAACAATTGTCCACAAGTTACAGTGGTCATTAGCGCTGTTACTATTATTATTATTATTTAGAACGGCACGCGAGTGACATTTTCCTCGGCGACGGGCGAGAATTCGAATAGCAATTAAGCGAGAAGCTGGGGCTAATGAGGCGGCGGGATCGGATAGCCGAGAGACGAACAGCGCGCGGGCGACGCACAACTATCGGAAAGAGCCGCGGCCGTTGCAGGGGCACTCGGTCCACTCGGCCGGATCGCAGTCGAGTGCCGGCGGTTTGCTTATTATCCGGCGCCGCGGCGGGCCGTTTTTCCCTCCCTCCGGCCTTGCGCCCGCGGGAGGAGAGGCTTACAGGTGCGCAGCGGCGGCGGCGGAATCGATCGCGACTACCGATCTGGGACGCAACCTCGTTGTCGGGGCCGGGGGCGCGGTATCGGGAAAGAAGCCCGAGTCTCCCCCTCGGCTATTACGTCTCGGCTCCTCCCCGGGCGGATATGAATTTACGAGGGGCCCGTGGGGGCGCGTCTGGCGCGCGGGCGCCAAGGGCCGCAGGTGGGCGGCTCGCGGCCCGCGGCCTCGCGGGCGACATTATCGCCGGGGGCCGATTGCTATTCAGGCGGGGGCGCCTCGGGCGGCGCGCGCGCCCTGAATTATTGCCGGCGCCCGCCGCCCGCCATTGTTAATAAATCATAACAGGTGCCCGCGGGCCGCCGCGGCGAAAGAACCCGCGGCCAGCCGATATTCCGCGCGGGCCGCGCGCCCCCGACGCGCATACGGATGTGCCGAGCCGCGCCTTATCTCCTCGCGGCCGAGCGCCCGCCGGAGGCGGCCCCGTCGCGCATACGGATGTGCCCCCCTGTAACCCTCGTCCTTTATGCATTGCTCCCGCCCGGGGCGCGTCCATCGGCCCGTCTCGCCGATATAGCCCGGCGCGTCCCGGCCGCGCCGATCGCCGCCCCGCCCGAGTTAGCAAATTAGCCGATGGGCTTGTTTGCCAGGCCGTGCGCGCCTCCGACCGCCCGGCTGAATATATCCCCGGGCTCCCCTCGTCGGGACGTACAAGCCGCGGGTGCAGTGAGTGGCGGGAGGATACAGCCGGCCGGCCAAAGCCGCCTTCTACCCTTATCAGCTGGTAAAGATTGGAGGGGGAGGCCCGCCCCGGAAGTTTTAATTTGCGCGGGGTTAGAGCTGGCGGGGGGTGGGGGTGAAGCCGCGCGGGCCAAATTTTAATACGATTTTAGGGCGCGGCGGCCCTGCCAATTCCCGGCGGGCCGGCTCACTCGCCCCAGGGAGGTTCAAGTTTCGCCCCGGGGCCCAGCCGAGTGCTTCACGGCATAAACATTCCGCGTGTCTCGTGAATCGCCTCCGTTATCCGCCCGGAGAAGAAGAGCTTTGTTAGGGCGCGAGCGCCGGAGGGTCGGGAGGGAGCCGCTCGCTAACGCCGGCCGGCCTAAAATTAACGCGCCGGGTTCGCGAGGGAGGAGCCGCCTCGGGCTTACTCGGCCCGCCTCGGCCCCGGCCGGTTCACTCAGCCGAGATTCGCTCGCACGCGCGGCTTTTTTATTTTTCAATCGGCCCGTCCCCCGGGCCGATCGGGGGATTAGGCGTGTGCGCCCTCGCAAGGAGGCTCGTCTCCGGGGACCGAGGCCGTTTCAATTAGAAGGGAAGAAGGGCGGCGGCGGGGGGGACCGGGGCCATCGATCGGCCCCGCGGCCCCAGGAATCCCGGGCCCCTGCATGCGCGGGCGCTTCCGCGAAGCGGCCCCCACTTATCGACACTCTGCCGCGCGCCAACTGCTCCCCGCGGCGGCGGCCGCTCTCTCGGATTATGCGCGGCCCGCGCCCGGGAATCTTCCCCAGCTTCCGGATTTTTCCCGGGCTCCTCGGAATTCCTGGCGGATCGCGGGCCCGTTAGCGCGTGGATGATCCTCCTCGGGCTCCGCTCTGGCTCGGCGCCCGCGGCCCCGGGACCAATGCTTCCTCTTTCTTTTTTTTTTTCCTTTTTTTCCCTTTTCCTTTGCCCGCTAATAACGCCCTGAATAATTTCGGCGGAGAGAAGAGCGCGGCGAGACTCGGGGAAAATCCGAGGGGCCGCGGGCGGCGCGAGGCCGTCAACCGACTCGTAAACCCGCCCCGAGGACGCCCGCATAAATAAATAAAAAAGCGCGAGGGCGCGATGGGCGGAGGGCCCCGGGAAATCAATCCTCCGGAGGAGCCCGCGAGGTCCGACCTCGGCCGCGAGGGATAAAAGCCGCGTCGCGGGCCGACCGTCCCGTCGCGCCCGCTTTATGGAGATGGAGACGGCGGGGACGCGGGGGCGCACAGGTGGATCGGCCCCGGGGTTTACGGCGCGCCTCCGGAGGCGCTCTCAGTCCGCCGGCGTTCAATTTGCCCGCGACATCCGCCGTCCTTTAATTGCGCGGCTTTTACGGCCCGCGAGTATCGGCCCCGGGCGTCCGGGGGATAGGAGCGTGCGGGGCCGCGCCCCCTGAGAAAAAGCCCGCGCGACATTCCGGGGGCATCTACATGCAGCGGGAGGGAGCGGCTCCCTCGGCCCCGCGAGCCCCCTCAAATATTCAGCGCTGTCTTTTAAAGTGCGCTCGGGAGTGTCTGGGCCGGGGGGCGGAGGAGCGGGCGGCGAGGGAGGGTTCCGCCAGCCCCGGCGCCCCCCGGACTTGGTCCTCGGCGGCTCGGCCCCGCCGCCCGCGGAGGTGCACTCGCCTGATTAAAAACCGGAGGATCGCTCGTTGTCGCGAGCCAGCGGGCCGCGTCGCCCGCTCCCTTATACACGCCCCCCGGCGACGAGTAATGGGGCGGCGCGCGCGGCCCGCGGCCGACTGCCGTCGATTTCTTTTTTTTTTCGCCGCCGCGCGCCGCGCTGCACCCGCGGGGCCACTGACCCACTGCGCCCCCCCAACGTCGATTATTTATCGGGCGGCCGGGACGATCGCCGGCGGTCGGGTGCATTATTCAGGCGGCGCGAGCGCGGGGCGCAAAGTATACATCGGCCCCCGTATCGATTGCCGGGCTCCTCGTTTACCGCTCGTTCTCGCTTCCGACGCACGGCAACGGCTCTACGCGCGCCTCGTAACGCTCGGCCCGTCAGCTGTGGGCGAGGCGACGCTCCGATCCGCCCGGCCCCCCGGCCCTGCCGCGGCTCGGATCCACTTAACCGGAGCGAGCACGCGCGCCACGACCCGGCGATCGGCCTGGGAAAGCGCGGGGTACCTCGTTCCGGAAAAGGCACCGCGGACAAAGGGCCCGCGCCGCGCATTCAGCCTAATTTACACAAGAAGCCCGCGCACCCGCGGGGGCCGACTCGCCGGCGCCCTGAGCGACAGGTGAGCCCAGGGCCAAGCCCTCGACGATTGCCCCGGCTCGCATGACCGCGGCACTCGGAAATCCGTTTTTAAAAGGCCGCGGGCGGGCCGCGGTAAAAATTAGAGGGTCGGGGGCCGCGGAGAAAATTTGAGACTGATTAACCCGAGCGGGGAGGGCCGTTTCAGGCCGCGTGGCCCCTTTGAAACCCAAGCCGAGGTTGGCCCGGGCCGCCGGCAATTACCGCGGCCGCACCTCGGGAAAAGAAGCGCTCCGGCCGCTTACATGTCCTCGCGCGAGCCCCGGCGCTTCATCGGCGCACGCGGGCCGTAGACTAGTTGTGCGGGAGGCGCCGGGGGAGAAGAGGAGAAGCGCGCAGGCGCGGTGCACGCACACGGGCCGGGGGACCGGAGACGAGTGACGCGGAGGGTGTTGCTGCTCTCCTCGGGAGAGGCCGCGGAGGCCTCGGCGTCGCCCGCGGCCCGAGAGCCCCGAGGCCGTTAATCAATATTAACGCTCTCCTCGGCGCTGCCCCGGGGAGGAGCATTTGTCTCGAGAGCCCGAGGAGAGACGCGGCGGCCTAATGGACCGGGGCCAGCTCCTCCGGTCGGCGGACCTTGCCCCACTCCCCGAAAGCAAAAATCCATAAGGTCGTCCACGGCGGGAGTCGGGAGCCGCGGTCGGCGGCGGCCGGCCGATCGACAATGGCCAGGCCCCGTCTTTGTGCGCCCAGGCCCGAGGCATTAATTGATACGGCCCGGGAGGCCGAGCGTCAAAGTTGACCGGCTCGTCGCAGGGGCTGAGCCGTCGGCCGGCCGCCGGCCGCCGGCGCCGACAGCGCATAATCCGGCTATTCAAAAGCCCCGAGCGGCCCGCGCCGAATCGAGAGCCGATCGGCGGGCATTATAATCAGCGCGGGCCCGCCGCCTCGGCCCAATTACCCAATTGCCGCACCGAGAGGCACTTTTCATCCTTTCCCCCCCGGGTCTCCCGGAGGACGGCCGCCGCCTCGCGATCCTCGCCGCGGCCCGCGTGAATTATTGAGCGGCCGAGGGCCGGCCCACGCCCACAAGTGCCACTAACCCAAATTTCGGGCGGACGCCCCCCTAGGCCGAAAAGGGAAATATCCGGGGATCGATATATATGCTCGGGCGGAGGGGAGGGACGGGGGGGTGGGCACCCGGACCAGATCGCCGGCGTCTCTACATCCATCACGAGGCCGCGTGCGCCCCGCGGGCCGCAGCCCGGCTCCCTAATCCCCGCGTGCGTCGAGGGGGGTGGGTGGGGGTCTGGTCCTCCCCTCCGGCGCTACCGGCGCCACCGGCCGATATGCCTCATCGCCGAGGGCCTTTATCGATTGCGCCCTCCGCCTCCTCCCCCGCGGCCCCTAATCGACTTTATATTCGCGAGGCTCTTTGGCCCCGCTTAATATTTCAACGGGCGCAATATCACTTACGCGCGGGCCGGCGTGCAAACACGCCCCCGCGCCTCCTCTTGGCCGCGTTAACCTCTCGGCCGAGGTGCATCCGCGCGAGGGCCGGGCTTCCTTTCCTCGAATCCATTAAGCCGCCGGCCCCGTTAGGGGGAAATAATTAGCCCGCCGATCGGTCGTCCAGTGCAGCTGACCGCGCGCCAACCCTTTTAACCCTTCCTATTATGCCGCGAGTAATCTAGCCGCCGCCCGTCTCCCCCGCGGCACGCTTAATCAACCAATTACTCGGTGGACGGGGACGCGCGGCCCGCCACCGAGGAACCCTGAATACCCAATTAGCCGCTCCTAATTCCGTCGCGGCCGCTGCCTCCCGACGCACGCGATCGCCTCCCGGGCGCGCGGATCTATAAAAAAAAAAAGAGTCCGTCGACAGCGAGCCGGCAACGCCCTGCGCGTGCATATATATACCTACCTGCAACGCGCGTGCAGTACGCGAGCGCGCGCACTTTATGAAAGGCCGCCCGCCGGCTTATGACCGTCCAAATTACCGCTCGAGGGGCGCCCCCGCGTGTCGTGTACGAGCCGGCCCCTAAGTGTCTTATGTGTACACCCACTCGCCGAGTATTACTTACAAGCGCAAAGAGTCACGCAACAGCCCCCAACTATTTCGGGAGCCGGTCGATTCGATTCGCTTCGCCCGAAAGATTCATTTCGCCACGGGTAATCGGGGGATATCATCTCGCATTGCGACGACCCTGACGAGCCGCCGGCGGCGGTTCCTTTTCCCGGGAGCGTGACGGCCGACGACTGCGGCAAACGGGGACAGCGGACCGGGCGCCTCCATCTCCGCGCGGATCCGTCCCCGTCCTCGTCGTCGTTTCCGCCCGCCGCTTGGTACAACAACCGCTTAGGGCATATTAATTTATCGAGCCGCATCGATTGAGCGCACGATCGCTCTCGCCGTGATGAGCTTAACATTGCTTTGCCCGAATGCCTTCGTGCCGGTAATTTCCTTTTGAAGGCCGCTCGCTCGTATTATCAGTCTCTTAAGGCGGCTTTGTATATAATAAGGTAACACATCGTCCTCTAAATTATTAATCGGTGCGGCTAAACGACTTACCATGATTATATACACCGTCCTTGCGACTTGAAAAATTGAACAGGCCGTTCTAATTATAAAATATTGGGCAAAATAAAAACACGTGATTCAACCTCTGGCAGCTATAAATCGCCCGAGCGCTGCTTCTTGCCGCGATTGTATTTATAGTAGCCTGTGGTTTTTTAATTTATGAATCGCCGGATTCGATCCGTCTAATGCACGAATGTTAACGAGCCGAGGAATCACGAGACGGCGTTCGTTGTGCATTCCTATTGTGTGTAATTGTGAATGTTAGACGATCGACTCCGACCGAATAGCAATGTCTTGCAAAAGGCCGCATGACACATCCCACCTGCGTGGGCGCGTTTATAATACATAATAAAAAACTCACGAATCGAGGTAATTCGCCGTGGGAAGAATGCAAAGCTTACCTGAAACAAAAAAAAACCAAGCAATACATTAATAAATTGGATAAACATTGACAAGATGAGCGGGCAAGAAAAAAAGAATGGAGAGACGATTCCGCTCAACAAAGGGTTCGAGCAACGCGCGCGCACAACAATTTTTTTTTTTTTCAACGAGGCCCCCAGTGCGTAAGTACGCCGAGTATCTAAGTATCCTAACAAGCCTCGCTCTCCACTTATCCAGCGCAATGAAGAAAGGTAGCCGAGCGCCAATTAGGAATGCCTCGAGCAGCCGTGAGAATGGCATTTCACAAGGGAAAAAGGCCTGCGACCGCGATCCTCCCATCCGAGAGCGGCGCGCACGCGCCGCGCCGGCCACCTCCCGAATATAATCCCCCGTGGCGGCGGCGGCTCTAACCCCCCCCCCCTGCCCCCCGGGCCGCCGGGGGCAGGCCCAAGGAGCCCGGAGTCACCCCTGAAATCCGGGCGCGAGGGAGCGAGGACAGCAGTCGCCCCGAGCGACGGAGGAGCCGACGTCCTTATCAGAGTGGTTTGTCGGGCGCAGCCTCCGGCGGATGCGCGGCCCTCGTGTCGTGGAAGGCGCGTCGGCGGGGGGAAAGTTTCTGCGCGCAGCGCCCGGGGGACGCGCACATGTACACATACACGCGCGTATTCGGCGGGGGCTTTATCGCTCCGCGGGACTCGGTCAGCGTTGCGCGTGTTTCAAAAGGGGCCCCGAGAGCCGAGTCTTCGCGGGAGATACAATCGGCGGGGCTGACGGATCGGCCGGGGCGACGGGCGATTTTTTAGCCGGGCCCGCGGGAGCCGCCGCTGCCTAATGACCGGGGATCGATAAGGGGATCATTTGCTCCCGGGCCGCGGACTCGCCGGCCCCGGGGCGCAGATGGGGGGTGGAAATCGGGGGCGATTTTTCAATAGTCCTAGGAGGCCCGGGGATATAAAGTTCATCGGGCGGGCTTTGCATAAATCTCCCGGGCGCCGAGCGGAACGCCCGCGCTTATGGATATATATATATAACCTGGCGTTCGTTTTATCTCGCGAGATGGCTATCGGCCGCCGCGGCCTCTGTACCCGCGTGCACGGGCGCGGGCCTGAGATTCGCCGGGGCGCCTAGGACACGCACCAACTTTTGATTGGGCCGCCGGCACCGAATAATCAGCCGGATTATATGGCCCGTAATCAGCGGGCAGTTTGCGGAAGAGCCGCCGCGGCCGCGGGGGTATAAAAAGCGCGGAAGGGCCGCCGCGGCGCCGCTGGCCGATAATAAAACGAAAAGCGCCGGGCGAAAAAAAAAGCTCGGGGCGAGATGAGAAAGCGATAAAGATGCAGAGCGAGCGGGGAAAGCGGCCGGCTTCGCACGTACACCTCGATTCCCCCGCGAGATACCGCCGCGGCCGCGGGGGGAGAAAAAAAAAAAGAGGGACTGCGAGCCGCCTCCCGGAGAAGAAAGTTTGTCGGATCGTTTACCCTCGGAGCTGTAAAAAACCTCCTCGCCAGCGTCTCGCCGACACACACACACACATATATATACACGTCGAGCCGCAAACCGACGAGGAATCGCAGGGCGACAGGGCGCGGCGTCCTCGGCCCGAGGGAGGATATATTTCGAGGCGGGCTTGCTCCGCGCGAGATATTCCCGGTGCGGCCGGGCGGATTTGCCCCGGGCGATAAAGAGTCTCGCGGGGGCCGCGGGACTAGCCGCGGCGCGTGCCCTGGGAGATTAGGGGCCGATCGACGGCGTGGGCGCAAAGCCCCTCCATTCGGCAGGCGTGCCTCGACGCGCAGCCGGCGTTAAATCCCGGGCGGGCCCCGCGCGGGTTTAAAGGGCAGATGAGAACCCTCGGAGGCGCGGTGGTGGCCGGCGCGAGGTCAGGGCCGGGGCTCTCGCGCACCTGGCCCAGGTAGCCGCCGCGGCCGGGAGGAAGTGGCCCGTCTGCCGGCCGGCCATTGTGTTGCCCCTCCCCCTCGGCCGCTGCTCGCCTCCCCCCGGAAAGACGGAGCGCGCGCGTCGCCAAGTGCGCCGGCGGCCCGTTCCCACCACCGCGCCCGGGGGCCCTTCTTCCCTTCGTGGAAAGCGCTCACTTGTCGCCGGGCGCAGGACTCGCCGCGGCCGGATGCACGGCTCTCCGCTTATCGGCCCCGCACCCTAATCTCCCGCGGGGTAAATATATATATATATATCTCGGTAGAGAGTGGGGCCCCTCGCGCGGAAGCAGCCCGTCGTCTTTTTTTTTCTTTTCCTCCCCGAGGAGTGTCTCCGCAGCCGGACGCGGAAAAGCCGGAAAAGTCGGGAGGAAAGGCAATCCAGGTGATTCGGTTAGGAGCGGGGGCCGAGCGGCAATGCCGGCGAACGACAGGGACGCGACGGGGACCTTTGTTTATCCTCGGGAAAAAAGCGCAGGGAAAAGGGTAAGCAAGTGCGCGGGGCGTGAAAGGGCCTGCGAGTCTCGGCGGGCGCCCGGGGCCAATAACTCTTCCGGAAAGCGTCGTTACGATTCCGGGGGGCTCGGGGGCTCTCCGCGTAAAAGCCGTCGGGGGGGCTGCTCTCGGGGCCGGGACAAAGCGCGGGCCGAGCCGCGGCGGCAGCTGGCCGCCCGCGCCGGAAAAGAGGTGGAAAGCCCCTCAAAGAGGAGGCCGCTGCTCGGGGGGGGGGAAGGAAGCGAAAAAAAAAAAAGCGCGGGAGGAGAGTCGGGCCGCCCGCGCGCGCGCGCCTGCTGATCGATCCCCGCGGCGGCCCTCGGCGCCCGTATATCTGGACGTAGGCGCGGCTGATTGATTGGCCCTCGGGTCCCCCGCGTGCCGGTGCGTCTATCGACCCGCCGCGGGCGGCGAGGTGGGCCCCCCGGGCCCGGCCGCCTGTGCATCCGCGCTACTCGGCCGATTTTTCTCGGCTCGCCGGGCGCTCGGCTTGCGCAATCAGCCCCGTCGAGAGCGCGCCCGAAGAGGCCTTGATCGCTAATTTTAAACCGTTTTCCGTTTGCATAACTATTAGGCCGCGTGTAGTCCCCGAGGTGCGGCCGGGCAGTCCAGTGCACACGAGCCGGAATCCGAGAGCTCGGACCGCGGCGGCCTCACCTTATGCTCCCCCTCGGCCCTCCTAAAAATAGCCCCGAGCGCCGGGCCATCCGAAGGGGCCGGCTGCTGATCGCCGCCGGGGATGCAAGGACGCGCGCCTGGGGAGTGGGGCCGCCACGCTTCCTCCGACCTCTCGGGGGTTTTTTCTCCCGTTTTCTCCCGCGGCTCCGAGTGTCGCGGGCGTGTTTTTAGGCCTCGGCGGCCGATCGATCCGAAGGCCGCCGCCGGCGTTGGCGCCCGGGGCGATCGACGACGCCTCATTAGCGCCGGGGGACAGCGAGCGGGTCAGCAGCCGAGCGCCGGCGGCTCGATCGTGTTACCGGCGCGCTGCCCGCGCTCCCGCCCCCACCCTGGCCCCAACCCCCTCCCTGGTGCGCGTATACGCGCGCGCCCGTCGCCGAGGTCCAAACAATGCGCGCTTGTGCGCCCCGGTAAAAAGGCCAAGATTAATGCGCGGCTCCTCGGCCGATTGACAATGGCCCGAGCCCTGGCCGGCCGATCGCGAAAGAACCGCCCGCTCGCGTATTCAATGTGCCGCGCGCCCTGTGGGAAGCAGGAAGCGGGGCTCTCCTCGCTCCGCGGCGGCCGACCTATGCAAAAGGGAGAGTCGCGCGCGAGCCAACCCGACCCGGGACGACTGCTCCTCCTGCCCGGCGAGAACGCCTCGCCTTCTTTCGCCGCCGCCCCGCCGCGGATCGATATGTACACGCGCGGCGCACGAGGGCCGGCTCTAATCTCGCCCGGACGGCCGCTCGGCTCACCTGCCGGGAGACCGCGACCGGCTCCCCGAACACCTCGACGAGGAGCCCGGGGATTCTCGCCCACGCACCAACAAAATCAACCTCAAACTTTCCAACGAGCGGGAAATTCGAATCCGCCTAGTTAAAATTTATAACATATTCCCGCCGGGGATTTTTATCGACTTGCAAAGAGCACTTTGGGAGAGGAAAAAATAGAAAAAAAAGAAGGGGGTAGGGTAAAAAAAAAGGCGAAAGGGAAGTTGGAGCAAACTTGATTAACACTTCGCATCTCTCGGCACTTGCTCCACCTCGGCAAGAGGGAGTTTCAAACTTTTTTATGGATTTAACGTTTTGGCGCGGGGCGCGGGCGCCGCGGCCCCGGAATCTTATAAAGTATTCGAATATTATCGCGGGCCCGGCCAATTAAATAGCGATGACAAGTAATAAAGCGGGAGGGCACCGAGGCGGCGTACAGGTTGCCGGGCGCCCGGCGCGCTTCCCTCCCCCCCTCCCCCCCGGCTTTTAATTAAATCAAGTGAAAGTCGCGGTTTATTGCGCAATAACAAATGTGCGTCGCTAATGAGTTGGAGGCGAGGCGGCGATTTCGTAAAGGTCACCCGTTTATTACGTGTTTGGCCGCACGAACCGAGTCTCCGCCGCGGAACAGCACGTCGGTATGTGGCTCGCCGGCCATCCGATTCAAGGAACGAAAAGCTTCGAAAAAAAGACGCTCGGCCGCGCGCGGGGATAGCTTTGAGTTATTGGGGACGTTCGCGGCGCGCGGCTCAAGGCCGCTATCGGCCGCTCGCGGCGCACCCGCTCACTCGGCTCGCGCATACTTTGTTTACGATCCGCCGGCTCTATAAACCCGGCCCGCGAGACCCGCTACTGCCCCCCCCCCCTCCGAGATCGATCGATCGGCCGCCGCGGGAGGCTTTAATTATATCGCGGGGACGCGAGATCGGCCCCGCGCACTCGGTTAGCGGCGCGCGGCCGAGATTACCGGGCTAATGGGGATCCGCGCCAGGCGGCCGGCGGGTGGGGCTAATCGGCTCAACGGCCCTCGAGGCCCGGAAGCTCCCCCGAAAAAGCCCTCGTGTCTCCGGGGCCGCGCAACGGGAGCGTGGAAATCAATCGGGCCGCCGCGAGGGAAAGGTTGCGTCAGTGGCGCGGCCGGCCGCTCGGCTTTTCCGCGGTTACGCCGCGAAAACTTTCGTTCCCCGAGGGCGGCGGGGTGGGGGCCGGCGCTCGCGGCGCGCGCGTGGCCAGTGGCGCGGCGCGCACCCCACCTGACGATACGCAGCGCGCGCGTAACGGCGCCTCGCAGGGACCGGCGCGCGCGCTAACGGCCCCAGCCCCGACCTACGCCAGCCCCGGCGCCCGCGGGGATGATGGGCGGGGCTCGCCGCCCGCTCTTTCCGCGGTCCCATTTTGACGCTCGGCTGCGGGCCGCCGCCGCCGCCGCCGCCGCCGGCCTTCTCGCCTCGCTCTCCGCCGCCGCGAGAGCGATGTAGGCCAGGCCGAGATAGCGCGCCGCCGCCGCCGCCGCCGCCGCCGCCGCTCGCCGAGCGGCCAATAGAGCCCCGGCCCAATTGCGCGGCGCCGGGCCCCCGGGAGGCGCCCGGCCCTCGTCCCCGTCGCCGCGCCGCGCGCGCATTCCTCCGCAGCGCGGCGTAACCGATGAAAGTCGGAGCGCGAGGCCGTTAGGGGCCTCGAAAGGATCGCTTTTCCATTAGGCCGGGGCTTGCGCAACAATAAAACCAGCGAGAAAGTTACGCCGCGGCGAGCGCAGCCGCCTGCCGCCCGCAAGAGCTTTCCTCGTTAGCGCCCGGCCGAGCCCGGGTCGGCCCTGCTCACGGCGCCGCGGTGACTCACTCCCCGCAGCCGGCGCCCGGAGCCCCTCGACCGCGCACCGCCGCCCCGTTAGCACGCCGAGCGGGGGGCCGGCCGCCTGGCCCCCCGTAACCCGAGGCGCCCTGGGCTCCAGGTGCCGCTGCTGCTGCTGCTGCTGCACTGGCACTCACCGTGGCTTCTTCATGACGCGGCCCGAGGACTGCTCGTCCGCTCGTCGGTCCGTCGTGTCACGTGTCCAGTTGGCCGGGGCTCCTCATGGCATGGGCCGCCGCCGACGACGCCGCCGCCGCCGCTGCCTCCCGGGGACCGGTCCGGGGCCCGCTCCAGGGAACCGCTGCCCGGGCCTCAGGGCCAGCGCATCGCGCTCGAGGCCGTTGGGCGAGGAGTCGCGGGCAACCTACCGCCCCACTCGCTTCTCACTGTCCGTATCACTGCACGGGGACGAGGTTGCACAGACCGACCGCGCGCACCCGGGGCGCGCTCTCCGAGGGCTGGGGGGCGGGCGCAGGGCGGCGCAGGGGAGCGAGAGAGAGGCGCTCCGGTCTAACCTCTACCCTCCTACTGACTCGGGCTTTGGTGTTGGTGGTGCGCCAGCGCCAGCCGCTGCTCTATCGTGCAGCGCAGCGCGAAAGTCTCGTAGATGGCGCGGCGACGCGGCAACGCCGCATCCGAGAGCCGCGCGTACGTGTGCAGCAGCGGCGTCCCCCTCCCCGCGGCGGCTGGGCCGCGCGCGCGACTTGCGACCTCCGACAAAAGCGTGTGCGTGCGAGAGCGAGGCCCTCGGGCGGGTGGGGGGAAGCCTGCGCGGCCGTGCCTCCTGGCTGCCACCGCCGCTGCCACCGCCGCGGCCGCCTTCTCCTCTTCTTGCACACGTGCACACGGCGGGCGAAAAAGTAGCAGCAGCGCCGCCGCTGCTCCGAGCGGGAGATAGAAAAATCCGAGAGGGAGACGGAGCGGGCTTTTAACTCGCTCTCGCTCGGGCGCCGTCCGCCGCCGCCGCCGCCGTCGCCGCTCGCTCTCTCCTTCGCTCCCGTTCCGCTCGCGGGCGCGCGATCGGCCGCTGCTCCCTCGGCTCGCGGCCGCTGCACGCACCGCCTAATCCGAGCGCCGGACACCTCCTTTATCGGGGCCGCCGGCCCGCGAGGCTTGCAGGTTAGGTCGCCTCCTGCCCGCCCGACACATAAACAAACTGCCACTGCTCGCTCCCTGCACTGTCGACCGAGTACATTTAAATGGTCTTTAAAGTCGCACTCGCGCACACCTAACCTTCCACTTGTCGATCGAGGGGCGATCGCGCGGCGACACCCGGGCCTCCGGCCCGCGGGACGCGGCCTCCGAGGTGGTCCTCGGGCTCCTCTACCTGGGGCCGCTCGCCGTCGCGGGGTTCGCCTCGCTCGAGCCGAGCACCGCCGAGGACCGCTGCTGCTCCGCGGTGCACACGCCGTATAGGGAGTTGGCCCTCTCTCTCGCACTCGCTGCCGAGTCACCTGGCGAAGGATCCGCGCGGACTAGCGGAACGACGGGCCGGCTCGCAGGTGGCCCGGGCCCTCCCTCGCCCTCCCGGGGGGCCCTTCCTCGAAGACCTGGGGGCCGGAGCGCGGGTGAATCGGGCCGCGAGGAGCCTTGGAGACCGGAGGAGAGACTCTCACTTGGCCGTGGCGGAAGCCATATTGCCAACGATCGTGAAAACGCACGCACACGCGCAGGCCGACTACTCGGTCGGACCTCGGCTCGCCCGACTCGCCCTCCCTCTCGCTCGCGCGGCCCGCTCAGCTGAGCCTCTCGCTCGCTCGGCCCGATAGAGGCTAGAGCGCTCCGGCGCTGTCGTCGCGCCCCGTCGCCAGGAGGAGCGACGCTCGCGCGGCGGCCCTCGGGCGCGCCTCCACTATCGCCCGCCGCTCGGCCGCACCGGCGATCGGCTCGGGCCCGCTCGGCGATCGCCTCCTCCCCCCCCGCGCACGCGACACCGCCTCTTCTCGCCCCGCTCCCTCCGAGAGCGGCGCCCAGCTGTTTTCTTTTTTTTTTTTCTTCCTCTCGCGGGCCGCGGCGGCACCCGGGGACACGGCCAGCTGACCGGCCGGGGCTTTTCCGCGCGGCGTTTTCCCAATCCTTCCGAGGGGCTTCGGATGCGTCGGAGTGGGCGCCGGAGCCGGCGGAAGGACGGGGGCCGACGGGGGGAGCCCGGGCCTCGGCGGACTCCTCCCCCAGCCCGGGAGCGCACAGCTGTTCTCTCGGGGCTTCCCGAAAACTCGGCAGGCGGCGGCGACGCAGCCGCGACCTGCGTCACGGCTCCATCAATTTTAATGCTGCGGGCGTTTCTTTGGCCTGGGTGCGGGCCCGCTCCACGTAACGCGCGCGACTCCGATCTTTCTTTTTATTCCCCTTTCTTCCCTTTCCATTGATCTATGCACTGTCCGCTTACGTAAGCCGAGCGCGAAACCGGGCGCATATCAATCCCCCGGGCTTTCGGGAGAAATCACACGTGTCCGCGCGGCGCGCGCCCCGGGAATAAAAAGGGGCCTCCGAAAGCGGCTTATCCGCGCGAGATCGCGGGACGGATCGGCCCGAGTCCCCCGGCGAATGGTTAGCAATAAACAAAGTGCGCGCGGCGGGCCGGGTGAAAAAAGAGCCCCGTCGCCGCGGGAGCGCTGCACTTGTGTACATTGCGGAATAATTCAGGTGCGCGCGGGAGGGCACCACCTCCTCCTCACCCGCTGATTTATTTAATAAGGCCATTGCGATTGCTCCCGCGCGCTCCAAATTGCACGGTTCACCTTCTGATTATACTGCGACATTTTTTTTTTGTCGTGCGCACTCGTCCCTCTTCCTCCCGCAGCTCCTCCTCCTGCCGCCGCCTGCGCGCCCGTAGTTCCTTTGCTAAAATTGCACTTACGAGCCTCCACTTGGATCGTGAGTGTGCTTTGTTCAAAAGCCAGCAATTTTCATTCCGCTGGCTTTTTCCAGTCGGGAGGCAACGACGGACAACGGGCGCCGGCACCGCTCGCGGTTATATCGACTAATAATGAAAATCTCGTTGTCCAGCGATGCTTTTTTGCCTCGCGCGCGGCCAATGCATCGCTATATACATACATATGCCTTAACGCGCCGTGCGCGTGTATATATAGAAAAGCGCTCGAGTGCGGGCTTTGAACGTTTAGTGCCGTTTGAGGCGCGTTCTTCCGAGAAGTCCGGGCGCTAATGTAGGGCACGATCTGTCCCGCGAGCGCTCACGCATTTGACTGCCGACGAAATCGTGATCGGATCCGCGCTCACGTTTATTAACGGATGACCTTCTCTCCCATTAGATAAGGAATTAGCGTGAAGCTCGCGCTCGGGGCAATTTGACGAGTCGTCCGGGTGGAAAGCAAATTAGTGGGTGCCAAGTAATTCACTTCCTCGCGTATGGGTTTATAAAGCATGCATTATTGGCAATGGGGAGAATAAGCAATGCATTAATAACAGGCCGACGGGGAAGCTTTCAGCTTGATTGCGGCTCTTTCTGTCCCGCGAGGAGCGCGGCCCATGCGCCCGAGTCTCCCGCTCGCCGCGCGCCGACGACGACGTCAGCATCGATTTCACTCCCAAAGCGGCCGCCCTCCTCGACTCTGCGCCCGCCGGGCGGCGCGCCTCCCTACCCCCGGAGGATCGCCCCGACGACGAGGGCCCGTGGTTCCCGATCGCCGATCGGCCGCCGATCCCCGCCGTGCCCTCCTCAACGGCAATTAAAGAGCCGCCCCGCCCGGGGCCGCCTCGGTGGACGCGCGGCATTATTACGCGGCGCGTCGTCCGAGCCGACCACCGGCGCGCGGCGCCACGGTGGTGGTGGTGGTGGGGGGGTCGGAGGGGCGCCTACCCCCACCCCACCGCCACTTTGCGCGTCGTCTGCTCCGAGCGAGACGTGCGCGTCCGCTGATCTCCTTGACGCGGGGGGCTGCTGGCGCGCGAGGGCAGCTGAGAGAAAGAACGTAATGTGCGCCCACCTACCTACGTGTACGCGCTCGGTTTTCGCGCGCGCCGGCCCGCCGACAGCGGACCCTGGCGACACCTGGCGGCCGGGGGGCCGAGGCTCCGCGGCGGCCGGCCCGACCGGCGGGTACGTACGTGCTGCGAGTCCGAGCGCTCGTGCCAGGTGCCCCGCCGGCCGCTACAGCCTGCCTCAACTGGTCCTGACCGTGCACTCTCTTTCTCCCCCACCCCCCCCGTCTGTCTCTCTCCCCTTTTCTCTCTGTCTTCACGAGCATTCCGCACGATGGGACATGTCACCGTTTCGTCTTCGACTTCGCAGGCTCCCCGCGCTGTTATACGCAGACAGTACTTCATCATAGCTGTTAACTCCCGTGGCCGAGCCGACTATCTAGTCGGTCGATTTCGCCGCCTTACCCGTAAGCTTGTACTCGCCTCCAGTCGACTTAATTAATCCTCACTCCATGCTCTTATATGCACGACAAATAAAGTGTGGATCACTCTTTTACCGTTATGATCGTCGCTTTATCGTAATACCCTTGATAATATGCCTGATTTATCCATACAAAATGTAGGCAGTTTATAAGACTTTGTTATTCGGGGAATTGAATACATGGGATTGCCGAGCCTGGAATTCGCCAATTCCGAAGGAGAAGTGGCCATTACCTTTTTAAACTACTTTAACTGGAATAAAAATAATTACAAGTGAAAACTTTTTTTCCCCCACTAATGACTCTTTGTCTCTCTATTCAATTTCAAACTGTTGTGCAATGCTCACTTGAAATTTCACCTAGTTTACAACCTACCTTTCTTTCTCTACTTACATATCTAACTGAACGCTAGAAAATACTCAACTTTATTCTTATATAAACTACTCGTAGCCAAGTAGTCCTAGTCCGTGACTTCAATAAATACTTAATCAAATCAAATCGAATCCCTTGCACACAACCGTTCGCCTGCTTTCTTGGCTTCGCGCCACTGACGCATGCTATCCTCCTTCGGTTTAGCGGATATTGTTGTTGCTCGGGGAATTATCTTCCGTTTCTCTCTCCTGCTCTCGGGGAGGGATATGCGCGCACCTTCGCTAAGCGGCTGCAGCGCTTTCGGCGCCGAGGACTACTCCCCTTGCCCCCCCACCCCGCCGTACCGGCCGATCCCTCGCCTTTTTTTCTCTCTGTCGCTACCTTCGAAATCGCGTGCTCGGCTCGATTTTACACCTATAAACTTTGTGTTTTCAGCGAACTGTGTTGGCCTTCGAGGATACACGCTTCTCGAGCCGTCTTTCTTCAAATTCTCTTGCATATCGTTTTGCAACTTTTTCTATTTTAAGCTTGCACTTTTTACGTATATTTTTGATTTTGCCACATGATTAACTCTACATTAAATAAAGACGGAGGACAAGAAGACGAAAGAATTCCGAAGGAACACCGAGGGAAGCGCGGAGGAGGGAAAAAGAGCGTTCGAAGCCAAATTGGAAAAGAGTGTATTTCGAACAAAAGGCCACGTGACAGGTCAGAAAAATAAACCCGACCCAATGAATTCTCAACTTGATTATATTCCGCGTTCTCTAACGAAACGTTCAGAGTCTGGTAAGCCGTGCAGGTGCAGGCGGCCAGCGTTTCAATCCAAGGCAACGCTGTACGCACACGGAAGGATATGTTGCAAGGGAGGGGGGGAATTTTCGGCAGATAACGATCTTTCACCGATAATAGTCCCGAGGAGAAAGGAACTCCAGATCGAGCGGTGTAAAAAGGGCATTAGCTCCTCTCGGCCGGGCGGACGCGTCTCGCGCCGCTCCTTTCTTTTTTACGCTCTTCAATCGGCCGAGCTTTAAGGAGGGCGTCGCGCGGGCCTCCCCGCCCCCGCGCCCCGCGGCCCCCAGCGAGGTATCCGCGTCGGGCGCCCGAGACTCCGGACGTTTTTAGAAATAACCGGGAAAGAACAATGCGCGGCCGCGCGAGGCCGATGTACGCTCTTCGGGAGCGCGGGGCGCTCGGCTCGGGCCGAATTTACGAGGCGGCCTCCTCGCCGCGGCCAATGATAAACCCCGGGGCACTTTGTACGGCGCGGTCCTACGGCCGATTTATCGGGGGCCGCGCGGCCGCTCTTTAGTCACCCACTAAAGCTCCGAGGCGTCGAGGCGCGCGACTACTCCCCCGCGCGCCGGCATTCCTCGAGCCGAGCGGTTATCGGCCGGCGCGGATAAGGTGGAGCCGATCGTTATCGACTTCTCGCCCGGAGAAAGCGCCGCTCGCTCTCGGGCCGCGGTTCGCCTGCGATTTTTGCGGCGCCTTCGGGAGGCCCCGCAACGCCGGCCGCCCGTGCATTATATGTATAGAGGGGCGCCCCGGGAGCAGAGCGCCGATCGCCGATCGGCTTGCGCAACCGCCGTCGCCGACGATTCGCGACGCTTTCCAACCGAGCTCGTGGCCGATCGGTGCGAAAGTCGCGGCGATCGCCGAGCGGCAGGTGGAAATTGTCTCGTCGGGCGACTATCGCCTGCGCCATCGCGCCCGAGATTCAGATGCCGGCTAAGCGACGAGGATTTCTCTCGGTCGATCGGGCGCGATAAGCCAATGCGCCATATGGATCGGTCTACGGGCTCAATTTTCGCTCTCGGCCACGGGCCTTTTATAATTTAAACATTTTTCGTTCGTTTAACCTGCCCGCGATATTAACGCGTCGAAAATCCAGTGAGCCAATGAAAGTTAATTGAACCCCGTCGCACATAGCAAATTAAATTAACAGGCAATTCGATAAAAATGCTTGAGAGTGAACAATTGGCCAAAGCTTCATGAATAAAAGAGCACCAGGTGTCTAGACAAACAGTTGCGCAGTATAAACTCTGTCTGACACTGCCCAGCCAGTGCTAAATTCATCGGTTCCATTCAACGTATCCACTTTACCTATTGCATGAGCTTACAATTTTAGTAAAAATTCGCCGTAGTTCATACGCAAATATTTTAGCACGCGGATCAGCTAATGAACATCGAGATGATCAGTAAAGTGGCCGAGTGAAATCGATGGAAACAAAAGTTATTCAACAATCAAAATAAGGGCCACTCTGCTTTTCTCCTCTAATTAGTTTCGCGAAAAATGCGTTCTCATACAAAGTTTTCATTTGTTTTTGAATAATGACAGAGCGGTGCAGTACCAAAAAATACTTCAGTTTACCCAGGGAATACAGAGAATTCAGAAAGAACTTTTGGTTGCCATTAGTCTTTTTTACACGCTCGAAAGAAATTGAAACAAATCTTTATTTGAACAGACTCCAGTAGGTATTGTTGAATATTAACGCGCATTATTTTTGCAAAAAAAATATTTTTTTTAGAAGAAAATATACATTTAGTACGAAAAATATTAATTCTTAATCAAAAAAGTATTTGCGATTACTCATCTTCTTCGGTAAATATATGTGTAAAATAACTTCATTTTTTTAACGTATTTACAACTGTAGCTGTACGCTATATTGCTTTTTTATGTAAATGAATTACATTCTGCGTGAAAAGTAACATATGTTATATGTTTAACTTATATCACTTTGCGGTCACTCTGCTTACAATAATCATGTGTGGTCAAGTAAAAATATATTTAAGATAATATCAGTGGTAAAAAGTTAATTTTCTTGCAAATGGATTAGCCAAACAATTTAAAGCTTTCGAGCTTTTCAACCGTTGTATTTTCAATAAAATATCATTGCTTGACACGTGTAACATATAATGTCTAACCAGTAAATATAATTAAATGTCAGAAGGCCTATTATTGCACGGGAAATGAAGTAATAGCAAGGGAAATTCCTGGAAATCTATGCGGTGTAAATAAACCACATCATAGTCCAAAGCCAAGGCGAGCAAAGCGCATTTTTCCGAGCCAATAATAGCCGCGAGAGCCGAGCAAGTAAAGAAGCCTGCAAATAAGCGAAGCACAACAATAGACGTACGCAGATAGGTTGATGCATTACAATAAACCTTCACCTGCGTTCTTTGCTTTTTGATCTGCTCGGTGAATTCTCGCGATTGGGGCATGCGCTAGCAGTCGAAAATAGCACACGCCGATAGCGATAATCTCGGCGACTTCCTCCGTCTCCTCGCTCGCTTATCTCTCGGGCTTTCGCCTTTCCGTTAACTCCACTCGTCGTCGCGGATACGTCGAGGCCAGCTTTTTTTTTTCTTCTCGGGTCGGCACGGATTAGTCGCTTCCCACCCGCGGCGAGAATTCCGATGCCCTTCTTGCGCTTTTCTTATTGCAATTGTGATTAACCACGTGTTCAAAGTTTCACACAAGGGGAAAGTTTAGTCGCGGTGAAAGAGCTTACTCGTTGGCCTCCGAGTTCTTTAAAAAAGTTTATTCTAAATTTAATTAAAACTCGAGTGTTTCGTCGTTTAGATATGCCATCGGGTAAAGAATTATGTATTTCGATGAGTATTTTAAGTAATCTACATTTCTCTTGGTTTTTCAAATTTCGTTATCATAACGAGCCGCAATGCTCGATATCAGCCAAAGTCGCAGTAAACTTGCATGCAAAATATTTTTTAAATACCAATAATTGAACTTTCCTTGAAATAAATGGCCGTACGATTGAATCTAGTAATTATACGAATTGAAACCTCGTTATATGGAATCCGAAGTAAGGCTAATTCGTTCCTATACCTCCATTTATTTTTTCATTTCCTTCTAGTAATGCAATTGAAGAGCTGCAGATTTGTACTTAACTGCAATTATCAGCAGAAATTTACACTTGTACTTTTAATCAATAGACCCAAGTTATATTCATAACAGCCCTATATACGATATCAATAGGATCTTCTCTCGGGTTGGATTCTCGGTCGGATCATAGAGCTAATATCTGCCCGAGTAAAGATAAGCATTAGTAGCAAATTGATTTAACCGACTGGTTGAGTGGAGGCGCACGCGGAGAGAACAGGATACGCACTCGGAGCTCCTGTGCTTGATTATCATGGCGACTGTACTCTTATTTCACGCGCATTTGCCACGATCGTCTCGCCGAGATAATGGACTAATTGCCGCGGCATGTTTATGGTCGTCGCAACTATTCGCAGGCCCGATTAGAGTCGCCCTCCTAATTAGTTGTCTGCTTAATTGCGTGTGCACTGTATGCGAAGGAGGCGGCACCGGGGCGCGGGGGCCCAGTCCAAAGGGTATCGTGTGTCCTGGCAATTTTGGGGTTTTTTTTTTTTTTCGGCGGAAAGCTTCCCTGCAAAAGCGCCCTCGGTGACACCCCGGGCGAAGGTGACGAGACACAGCGGTTGAGTTATGCACACCGTGGTTTCGCGGAGCTGCGAGTTTAATTGGCCGCAATATAGCTGCGGTTAGGCGGGGCGCGCGGGTCCCCGCGATAATTGTACCCGGGAAAAATAGCCAGGCTCTCGCACCGTAGATTAGGGTTTCGCGCGCCGCTTGCGCCTTATAAAGAGATAAGCAAGCTACTGAAAATGTTCACGCGGCTGATTAGACTAGACGATAAACAACGCGCGATCTACTTTGGCCGAGTTTAACCGTAAGAAACGTCAGTTGTGAGGTAATGCCTCCACGTTCTTCTGCAGAGAAAGCCTATCTATTGACGCACGACTTGTTGGCTACCTATTAAATTAACCAGCAACAGTCGTATGTAATGTAACGGATGAAAATTGACCGGTGAAACAACCTAAGCGAACCAATTTCATTTGATTACTTTTGAAGTCGTTTACTTGCAATTATTGCCCAAGTTTGTCTCTAAAGCCCGGAGCTAAACTAATATTTTTAAATTACTTTCCAGGCTAGATCAGAGTGCCGTTGTTCTGTTAGTAATATCAATTATGCAAATAATACGTTTCAAAGAATATAATGTCCAACAACAATTTATATATTATGCCACGTAACAAGGCGAGGCACATTCGTATATAATAACTCTAATTAGCTACTTGACTACTAAATATATAATTGAGTAGGTGGATTAATCATTCATTAGATGGATTTATAGGCTAACAGCCAAACAAGACCGTAGTAGAAATCACAAATTAAACTTTTGAGAGTGAATCGCTAGCTGTGAACGAGTCAGCAATGAAATCATTGATAAGCCATTAATAATTTTTCTCAACACAGAAAATAAGTGAAAGGCGCCGCACAATGGTTCCGTTAAAAAAAACGGAAACAATTATGAATTCCTTGTATTTTGACGGATTTTAATGATTCAAACTCAATAATTTTCATTCCCATTTAAGCTATTATAATATGCTTTCCCGTCCATGATCATTAAAAGCTTACTTAGGCATAAAGTTCGTCAAAATTATTTTGTTTTGCTGGTGATGCATGATTTGCTTTGTGGTACTGAATGCAACTTTATACAAATAATGTATATATATGTTCACGTATGTAGTCATAATGTATATATGTAGGTGAATTAATAGACCCATATATATATAAGCCTATACATTTGCCTGAGTGACGCTACTTGAAAAGAGAGCATTCTAAAAATCTTACTTTAATAATGTACAGGTGAACTACAAGAGTGTATAAATACCTTTATATTATAAAAGAAGGCTCATCGACATAAACGCTGTTAATCGTTTTACACGTTTTTAAAGATTTGGACAATTCTATGGAAAAACCAGATAGTGTGTGGTTAGAATCTGAATTTAATCTTACATTATGTGAGAGTGAAGGCATCATTATTAAATCAGATAAGAAGACGTTTAAAAAGCTATTTAAGAGTATGATGAAGAGTACAAGTTCCATACCAATAAACTTTTCGAGATATTTTCTTGATAAAGGGAGAAATTAAGAAGTAGAGGTTGCGCTCGTGAGTAATTATGCCTTGCTCATATGTCGCAAGAGAAAAGAATTTAACTCCGCTTTATTACTCCAGCTGATAATTTTTATATGATGGCTGAACAATCTAAAAAAATGAAACTTTTTTCACTGAACTAACATAAATATCTATATTTTTGTAGCCTCATCATATTAACATAATATTAATATTTACATATAATTTCAATTTGCTATCATATGTTTTGTAAAAATGAAACTTTAATTTTAATTAATTTAATTAAATGTTCAATTAAAAATTAAAAATCGAATTGCTTAATGGAGTTAAAATATATATTAACTTTAAAGTGCCTGTTATTATTCAAACTTAAATAGCAAAAGACCGATATTATTTATTTAACCATTTTCTTTTAGAACTGCGGGGACTAAGCAATATCGATGAATTGTTCGACGATGAAATTGAGAATGTCAAGTCCAAGTGGGCGTTACGAGCAACTATATACACAGGCTATCTGGAAATAGAGCACTAAAATAGTCAAAATCACGATTCTCGAAACTTTGATATGATTTTTAACTCCGAAACTGACAATTTTTTGTTGAGGATTATCAAAAGAACATAAAAAAAATATTATGTACCTGCTTTTTGAAAATATGACCGTCATATTCGAATCTAGCATGCTAGAATAAATAAATAGCACGTTGAACTTCCTCGACATACCTCCAATACATCAAGCCAAATTTGATGACCAAGTGTAAATTATTAGTGACCATGGTCGGGAAAACGGATGGCTATGTAGCTTAGTTCGAGATTAAAACTTCCGAGTTTGAATTATTAAATTCATTATAATTTGAATCCATAATCGCTGCCATTTTCTTTTTCAAACACAAGGACTGTACGACGCTTGCAGTACGGCCTAGTTTTCGGGAGGAGGGGGCGAGTCGCGGCGAGTCGGCGGCGAGCTATCGCTCGGGCGCCGTTGCGACGCCGCGGACAATTTCGCGAGGAGACCGCGGCGGCATACGAAATGCGGCGACAGCCGTGCGCTCGAGCAGAAAAAATGGGACGCGCGGGCACACACGCGACTCGCTTTCACGGCGCCCCTATACTTTACGCACGTAGGCACAGGCAGGAAAGCTTTTTTGCAACGATTCCTCGGCGTATACATAATGCGCTTCGATTCATTCCCCGCCAGCGGCTGATTAAAGGCTCCTTGACTTTGGGCCCCCGGCCACTCGAGCCGGCCGCGACGTCACGCGCCAAGATGGCAATCTCCCGCGGCGGCGGCGGCCCATGGAGCGGAGCCAGGGCCGGCGAGGCTGAGCCTCGCGATCCGTTAGCGGGGCGCCGATCGGAAGGCAATTAGCCGGCATAACGAGGCAGAATGGAACTGGGCGCGGAAAGAGGAACGGCGGAATATGGCGGCGACGATGGGACCTGGGCGGCCGGCTCGCCGCGGGCATGAATCGATGCCTGCGGTCGCGGCCGCTCGGTGCCGCTTTTTTCCGCCTCCGCCCGCGGCGCCACGGCTGGTTCGCGCGCGGATGTCCCGCGCCGCCGCTTGCCAAATCCGATCCCCTTAATTGCGCCCCCCCGAGCTTCCTTCCGCCCCCGGGCCCGGCTAGCCCCGGTGCAACAGGCGCCGGTGGGGAAAGATTTTCAGATTCGTGTAATTCTTTCGAGCCTCGCAATCAAATTCGATCGCCCACTCAATCAGCGGCTGTAATTGCCCGGTTCATTTTACCCCTCGTCCTGCGAAGGCATACGCAAGCCCATCTGATGTACGGAGCGAATTATCGCTTTATCTTCTTTAATTAAATTACTTCTTTGGATTGAAGAAAATTTATGCTATTTGAAGATTCAAATTACCTGAATTATCGGTGAACATCAGCACACACGTGGATATGTATAAAACGGAATACAAAAATATATAAAACATGATCACATTTTGTAACTGAAAAATCAGCGAAAGTTTAAACTCAATGCGTCTCTTGCAAGAATTGTTGAATTCTTTCCGGATGATAAACGATAAATGCCTCGATCAAAAATACTGCTGACATTAAAAAATTGACGCGATTAAAGGTTTTTAAATCACCAGATTACATCTCGTTTTGGATAAAAATATAAAATAAACATACATTATACGCGCCTAAAGCAGTGGTATACTTTTACAAAGAATTACGTGCGATCGATGAAAGCTTTTAAAAAATCGACTGCATTAGAATTAAAAACCTATTTCATACAAGCTTGCTTCGATTTTCCTATATTTTGTATCATGTATATTAATAAAGATTATAGCTTGTATACTCTTTTTCTCTAAACAAATTCGGTTATCTGAAAAACCTTATAAATTCGTCGAAATTAGAATTTGATCTCATCTAGATACTTATATAAACTTCATTTTATATTAACTTTTGTAGAGATTTATATATTGATATGTACAGCGATTACTACTATAATTATGCAATAAAATTGCAGTTAACCAAGCAGTCTGTTGAATGTCAGTCGTATTGTATCAACTTGCTTTTATAACCAACAATCATAATTAACGCAGGAATATTTGAATTAGTACAACGCTCGTTCAGATCTGCATACAAAATGGTTTAATCCAATAGTATTACGGTGATAGTTCTCATTATATCTCACGCATTCATAAGTCAGATGAAAATATCGTAATTGAACAGGATCGCTATAATATCTTTAGAGGTAATATACTAATGCAATTAACAATCCAAATAAATTATTATACTCGAGTCTAAATAATTTTATTGAATTAATTTTCAAAAATTTAGAAAATAGCATAAAAAATTGAATGTAATTTGATTAAAAGATTTTGCATGTCTGCTATTTTTTCAGTCTATATATTTAAATTCATAAATTGAATTAATGAAACTCTTGCGGTCTTACACAACCGAATCGCGCTAATTTAATAAATATTAAATAACTTCTGACGCAACTTTTAAAAACCCGGACTAATCTTTATCTTTTACTCGATATTGTTAATAACCGAGGAAGCCAATTTGAAAAAGAAGCAGCACTCGATCGAGGCGCATCCATTGAAAAACGAGGCGCGCATTCAAGAGCAATTTTCATTAACACGAGGATGATTAGGAGTGCAAGTATTCGTAGTGGCATTTGCGTTATGCTTTTTTCAAAGCGGACGAGAGGAAAATAACACGAAGAGTCGGGCGTTACGCAATAACAGGAATGGCAGACGCGTGAGTGAATCGATCGCGCGCGGGTCGCTCGGGCGGAAAACCGCGGGTGCGTAGGAGTCGGTTGCGTCGCGGCCGCCGGCGCAGTTACGCTCGGGGAGCCGAGTGCGTGCACTCGTTACGAGCGATCCAGGGAAATGAGCGATGAGCATCCGAGCAACAAGTTCCGCCGTCCGCGGCTCTAATCCCGGCAACTCGGACTTTCCCCCCCTCCCGCCACCGCGGGGGCCGACGCCGCGCGAGAGGAGCGGGAGCGAATCTCCGCGGGCCGGCCATTGGCAGGCGCGGCGTCCGATCGGCCCGTATATACAACGAGCGCGCACGCGTGGGGCCCCGGCCGCGGGAGCGGAAGCCGCGCGTAGGGCGCACTCATCAACCTGGCAACGAATGAATTTTACGAGCGTGACGAGTTACTCCGCCGTTACGCTATCGAAGGTCGTTAGTTTTCCCCCTTTTCCACCCGAGCGCGGTCGTTCGCACCTTTGTCTCCGGGGGCCGGGCGATCGGCGCGACGCCCGGCCGCGAGACGGGAGAGAATAACTGGTCAACCGCGCAGGAGGGGCGACGGCTTCGGGGTGACAGGGTCCCGGTCTCGTATATTGATTTTCTCCGGGGGGCGAGTGGCCGCGAGTCACGCGCCGCTCCCGACGCCCCGGGCAGCGGCGGCCCGCGGACGACGCCCGGACACTTTACGAGGCTACATAACGGGCCGGCGCGCACGGCCGTCTCCAAGCGGCAGGAGCGCCCCGGGCGAAAAGAAGCCCCGGCGCAGGAGCGAGCCGGCGACGGCCTTGACCAGCGCGCGCGCACCGGCCCACCCCCGGCGGCGCGCATCAGCTGGCCGCCGGTTCGTCGCGCCCGCACCTTTCTTGGCCGGCGCGGACTCGTCGGGCCGACGTCACCGCCCGGCTGACGCACGCCGCGACGTCACGCGCCGTCCCCCGAATCCCCGGCGGCCAGGCACTAGGCCAGGGGAGCCCGCGCCGGCCATTGGCTGCCTCCCGGCCCGCGACTCCTCCGAGTCCTCGGTGACGCGCTGCTGATTAGCGCGGGGACGTCGGCAGGTGCGCCCCTCGCAGCCTCCCCGCTGCCTCGTAAAAAAAAATACCGGCCGTTACCCGCGGGAATCGGCGTGCCGTGCGCCATTGGGGGAGGGGGCGTGACGCGGGCGCAGTCGAGCGAAATATCGCCGGGGGACAGGAGGAGGGCTCGTGGGTGTCGCGCCGGCCACCTCCGCCCTCGGAAAATTGTCTTGTCCTCGGGCGGCGCGCATCCAGCCGAGATGCCAGCCCGCCAGACAACAATTCCCAATTAGAAAAGCAGCCGCCGCCTTGTGCATTATGCGCCGCTAGAGAGCGCGGGACCGAGGCATATTAATGTCACGTCAACTCGATTGCACATTGTTTCGGCTTGGGGCTTTTTTACTGTCGGCCGAGCCCACAATCGACGCGCAATCAGATGCCGATTATGTTAAAAGCCCAAATGCGGAAGGGCGCTTAAGCGTTCCGCGCTTGAGATCGCGCATCTGCAGGCGTCACGCCTTCGATCACCCCCGTTGCATCTCAATGTTAACCTTCCGACTGTATTTTCCTCCTGTGCACGTTAATGAGTGCCCATCGGTTATTAATAAGCAATCATTTATTCAAGTGTATCGTCGCAAAGCCTTCCTCGTACCTTGCCAATTTAATCATTTTTAGAGGTCGTTGAAAGTAAAGTTAGCCTGGAAATGGAATTGCACCAGCTTATTAGGCCTCGCGAATAATACAAGCTCCCTCTTGGAATCTGCACAATTGCCTATCAGGTGCTCATAGATGAACAAACCTAATTTTGCTAGAATATGCTATTATTTCTTGAGTAATCGTTTTTACCCTTATATATAGATTAGCTTTATTGTTCTATCATTACGTAAACAACACGTATTACATTTTCTTTTTACTTTACAAGGATATTCCGTTTACACGTGTACGTGTATACGCTGTCCACAGAGGTTACTCTGCATTTAACTTATTTTTATTTGGCTTTATAGCAATGGGATAAAATTTTGAAGACTTTTGCAATTATTACTGAGCTGTTTCGCTTGAAATGAGCATATGTAGTAATAGCAATAACAACAACTCGCTGCCTATTATTACAAGTGTATACGTAAAATAACATACCCAAGAAGTGTTACCATAGTGTATACATAACTAACCTGCAACAGAAAAGAAAAAATAAGATTAGATATAAAATGAAATATGATAGTGAATTAAGTCAAGTTTTCACATTGTGTTATCGTTACTTGTCCAACTTTACCGAATTGCTCTAATGGCGTTGCACATCCATATAAGGAATTATGACGGTTCGTTAAAAATAAAAGACCGATGATGGCCACAGTAGGCCAAATGAATCCGTCGAAAAACAAGTTGAAAAAGAAATCGGTTGCCGGATATTATCGATTGCAAAGAAAATCTCTGCGCAATTTTCCTTAACCTTCCTTGACCTTCCTCTCGGCCTTCGCTACACATTATATACAAAGAGCATAAAGTTAAGAAAAAATTCCGATTGTACCTGATAAGTTACATCGTATCAATTCGTAAACCCAATTATTTTTGCTTGTGCAAAACAAAATGAACGGTTTTGCGTGGTCGCTTGTTGTGGAGATTGAGCGATCGTCTTTTTTTCCGCGAATATAATTAGCGTATTGATTAATATTCCGGTGATAAGTTTTTTATCGAAACAAAAGTGCACGTGTGGAGCACTGTACGTACAAAAAATAATTCATTTTACAAGCTACAGGACCCACGCGCATAAATACACTGGCGATTAATCGTACAGTAGCATTTTACCTTAATGACGAATTTCAAAGTAAACAAATCAATTTACACAAAGACACACAGTTTTAAATGGCAAAAGTATGACTCTCTTTAAATATTTTGATTCACTTTCAAGCCTCCTAAGAAAGATGACAAATGCGCATGTCGATAGTCAGAGACCCGTAAAAATTACAATCTAGTATTCAAGTGAGCGGGAGAGAATTCCTATAACTAATGCTTAACACTGTGACGCCATTTTATAACCTAGTGCACTAAAATGTGCACTGAATGGCACGCGAGAGAAGGAGCTTGAAGTGCTATTTAATATTGAAATGACTTGTGACGTAAAAGACGCGTGTAATTTTACGATTAATGATGGAGACTACCATTGTGAAACATTAAGCGTTGGTGTTTTATACAAGTGATTGTATCGCGCGCACGTTTAGCTTCAAATTTTTTACAACTAACACACCGTAAGACTTACACTATTTTGAGGCAAATTTTAATCTATGCAATAACAATCAATTATGAAATGATTTGTTAACAATGTAAATGAGGCTATTGAATTTGAAAAATTTTAATCTAGTATAACATATATAAGTCTATTTTTCCAGTCTCATATTATGTTACTATTTAATAGTCTTTAATTAATACAATGCGATTATGATTGATTGCCCATATTGGAGTAAAACGTTGTTATTTTATGTATCAGAAAATTGTACATGTATAAGTCACGACATATAAAAAAATAATTCTCCTCATCACTCCACAATCTCAATTCTAGTTATCAATGTAAATCATTTTATTTTGCATTCAATTTCTTAAAGCTCTGATATCTTTTTAAATTATTATAAGGTGCAGACTATACAGCAATTGTATATAATTGTTGTTTAAAGAATTGAAATATCTGACAGAAATGTTCAATTATCATTTAATACTAAACATACGAAGTCAAACTACATTTTTCTTGGAATTTGGATTACATGGTATTTAATTAATGTAATTAAATATGAAACTTATGGTACCTAACAAAATTTCTCAGAGAGATCGCAGGATTTGAATTCCAAACTTCTGACTTAACAGTCTGATTCGGTAAAACTAAGTTGATGTGAGAAAATCCAATGAAAGATAAAACCGTTTGAAAGCTTTTGCATTCAAATACGAGTTAAAATTTTAAATAATTATCAGTGTAATTTTTCTTTTTGTTTAAACATTTTTCAAATTGTTATAGAGGGCAGGATGTAGCATTTTTACCTGTAAGTTAAATGTTTTCCAATCTAATGTGTTCGAACTAAAATAAATACTCATTTGAAAGTATTGGAAAATAATTCCGTAATTTAAACGTATACTTAAAATACAGCTCATTGGTAATAAATAGTACTCATTAAATTGAATAGAAATTTGTTTTTTAAATCTACTGTAAAAGAAAACGCTCGCGGCTAATTTATAATTTTAATTATGTGCAAAATATTCATTTCATTGCTTTCGTTATCAATTCAAAGTTTTTTCGAATTTTTGATTGAATTATGCTCTAATACATGTTTGTTGACTGATTGCACAATTAATGAGAATTTTAATAATTAACGGAAATTCGGCGATTCCATTGAAGAGAAGGAAAATTTCCAAATAGTTCAAAATTTTAACAACAACAAGAATTTCCACTCCACAGTGAGTTTGATATGATGCATATTTAATTAAAATATGAAAATCTTTGTGAAAATGATAACGTAGAAATGTAAATCCAGTATAGGTGGTTTACTGTTATAACAAGAACAGGTACACGCAAAGAGTGAGATTATAATGTGTTCGAATTTCCTTTAGTAATTTTGGTTTGCCGCTCTTCCCGATTATGAAACTGTAAACCGAGAGAGAGGTTCATGAGCCGAGTATTCGTTCCACTGGAGAGGACTTTTATTAATAAAAGTGTTAAAAACGTCGTATCGCGTTTACTAGTTTTATTCAAGAGGGTTTATTTCTCTATACCGTTTACGCGGTATGAAAGATCGACATAATGTATCGAACATCGATTTGAACAGCACGCACACAGTAAAATGTGTGTGCATAAAATGAATAAAACAACGAGACTGCGATTTTATAGCATAAAATATGCGCAAATAACTAATTCTAACTAAATGGAGCGTTGAAACAAATAAATGAGCAAAGGCGTTTACTTTTGTAAATCGGAGAGACAATGAGTCGCGCGCGATAGCCTAGTTAAGATTTTTGAAAACCAAGAGAAACAGCAGTGGCCGCTATACAAGCAACATCTGTTGCTCGAAGTTGATACATTTACTTGTCTGTTAAGCACGTCGTCTTTTTGTTGATTCTCCTCCAATAAAGTCCTATTTACTTGCAATATTTGGTGAATTTCAGAGCAGTCATTGGTATTGGATTATCGCTTTTGAAATTGCATTATCCGCCGCGCGATACTCGAAACCCGCTTGCTTTACCGATTGTTAAATAAGCCTTACAGGTCAACGACACGCGATTGGAGCTGATCAACCGACAAATAAATTAAGATATCGATTGATTCCGGCATACGGCTGCACAAGGATTCCCGACAACCGCCGTCAAAGCGTATAAGCGGCGGCAAAACAAACTTTGCAAAGTTAATTATAAAAAAATATTAGCCGAGTATAGCGAGCAGCACAGCGCCGAGGGTGGAAAAAAAAAGCCGCGGAGCGGCGGCTGTAATGCGAAAATAGCATAATAAGTAAGGATAGCCGGAGAGAGGGAGAGAGAGAGAGAGAGAGCCGCGTGTATAAAAATGAAATAAACTCGGAGGAAAGGAATATCCATTCGAATGGCGGATAAAGCTCGGGGGGAAGTAACGTATGGAGGGTGAAAAAAGCAGCAGTCGTTCCGTCCCGCGGCGCATTAAAAGGGGAAGCAGCCGGGAGAAAGAAGTGGGCGGGTCGGGGCGGCCGCGGGCGATGGGCATAATCAATCTGCGGGGGCTCGGCCGGAGCGGGCCGAATATTTCCCGTGGCGCTGATATCCGCACAAAGGTTGTTGATCGGCCGGGCCGGGAAAGCCCGGGAAGCCGTGGCGCCCCTGTGTACATAGACGCGCGCGCGGCGTCGCGCCGCGGGAAATCAATAGCCGGGGAGGCGGCGCACACGCGCCGAGGGCCGCGATCATCATCGCCGGGAGGCTGCACCGGCCACCGGCGCCCCGGCGATCGATCGTATCACCCGGGAGCCGGTCGGCGAGGACCTGCCGCACCAGGTAGGACCGTCGCCCACCCGCGCGCAGCCGGAGTGCGTGCGCGGGCCCCGGGGGTAAACCACCGGCCAGCCGCTGTCGGCGACTCCCGGGGCGCGAGGAAGGAGGGCCGGAGGCTTATACCCGGGGCCCCGCGACATCTGCCGGGCAGTCCTCGTGCCCTCGGTGGTCTAATACACTTCCGCTCGCCTCATGCATTATGCATGCGCGTGGGCTTTGGAACTGCCGCGCGCGCCGAGATAAAAAGCCGAAGCTTATTTACGCGTTAGATCCTATCGAATATTCGTCGGTATTAATTATTCATTAGGCGCTCGCGGGCATATCGCAACGGGATGGGTTGCGCAGCGCGGGAGCTCGTGGGCGCCGGGCCTCTTGGAAGGCGCGCGAGCCACTGCCCGGGCAGGAGCATATATAAACACGGCCGCGGGGGGAGGAGAAGAGCCGCGGCACTCGAATCGATTGCCCGGCCCTCGGCCGCGCGCTAATTACGCCCGGCCCCCAGTTAGCGCGCGGCCCCGGCGGGTCAATCGCGCCGGCGCCTTTGTCCGCGGGACTCGGGCCGAGTTATACCCGGGAGGCGACAGGTCCTCGTCCTCGTCGCCGGCAACCCGGCCAATTTCCACGGGTGTACCTTCGCCCGCGTCCCGATGTCGTGCCCACGTGCACAACGGGGCGCAGTGCGGAGGCTGGGATCGATGGGGCCGCGAGTATAAACGCGCGTTACGCGATCGCCCGGCGGCCGGCGAGGCGTCGCGCCCCGCCGCTTCGTTAATTACCCTAATCGACGGGGGGGGGGGCCGCCGCGGTATTGGGGGAGGAGGGCGGCCTTTGTGCCTCCTCCTCGCCGGGGGCTCTTTGCCCGCGGTCCACGAGCGCCTTTGCGAGCGGCCGCCGCGTGCCGACACCGGCAATCGCCCCGCCGGCGCGCGACTCGGAATTCGGGCTCGTGTCCCCGCGGCCCGGGGGAGAAAGGAGACGTCTTCGGCGGCGGAAAACCGCGCCGGGCTCTTTAATCGCGCGCTTCGCGGCGAGCGAGCAAAGTGGGGGCGCGCGCGTGTTTGTGGGTCGCGGGCGTCATTAGAGCATTTCGGAGCGATCAATCGCTCGGCTCCTGCCCGCGCAATCAATTCGACCGGGCTGCCTACGGCGATTGTTCTATTTTCGTGCGCCGCGTGTGTTTGCGCACACGAGTGCGTCACGTATCCCAAGTGAGATACACGCTCCTCTTGAAAATCCATAAGAGTTCTTTTTTTTTCATGCACGTAATCGGCTTCCGGCCGTTCTTTGAGAGAAAAAAAAATAATACACTCCGCCGGCCGGGGGTGGGGGGAGCATCCCCGAAGGGAGTAGGGGCGACGCGGGGACCGCGGGGAGGAGAAACCCGGAGAAAGAAGCTTCCTTTTGACGACGCAGCCACGAGATAAAAAAGATGAAAGAGCCAACTGCCGAGCTACAGAGTTCAGCCTCCTGTGGCTAACCGCTATATAAATAATGCAATTAATAAAGTATACGCGGATCAAGTAAGCTTCTAAATGCGGAAAAACAAGCCGAGTTTGAGCAGTTAGGAAAGTTACGGCTCTCGCGCGAGATTCGCGATTATCGAATGAATTCGCATCCTTATTGCGATTTGTAGCTTTTACGACGGACTCGATGCTACTCTTGAATATTTACTACCGACGCTTCTCTAACTAATTGCCGCGCAAATCTCGGGATAGTTAAAAGATTATATTGTTGAGGTTATGTTTAACCTTCGATTCTATTCGAAAAATACTAGAGCGCTTATCTTATCTCCTCGCGGTGGAATACTTATTGAAAACAACAGTATAACGTTAACAACAGCGCGTTAATGCCCGCGCGCCGTCTCCGCCCAAGGAGATCGGACGAAAATTGCTTATAATCGTTCAACGGCACGGTGATTGTGCACAAACCGAGGAAAAGGCACACTTTCGAATTTGATTCCGACCTTAAAGAAATTCAAACAACACAATGCAAGGTTGAATATATATATATATACACACAGCGGCAAAAATCCAACTATTGTACATTAATTTTACTCTTGCCCCCGAGATCTGCAAAGTAAGCGAGCTCGGGCGATTTCAATAATGGGATAGATAAGAGAAATCAAACAACACGTATACAGTAACCCTCGGCGTTTAAACAGCGGCCAATTGTTGTGTGTCGGCCGGACTTTTACTGGCATTTACTTGATAAATATTTGATCGATTTGGAAATGATTTCCGAGGAATAACAACTCGAGGCAGGCCCCGCACAGCCGCGCCACGAGCGTGCCGAGCGATTTTCGTGACAGCGACCAGTTCGAAAAGCGATTTCGTACCGCCAGCCGAGGAAGACTTACACGGCCGCCGCGGCAGATAAAAATAAATCAATTCACGTCCTACGCTCGGCAACGAGTCCGATTTGAAAAAAAAAAAAAAAAAAAAGGCACATCTGGCCTCGGACGAAAAGCGTGAGCGCGGCCTTGAGGACCCGCGGCGAGGGCCGCCAGCAGCGCACTCGAAGGAACCCGCTGCCCCTGCCTCCTCGGCTAGCGCGCCGGCCGAAAGGAAGCCTCGGAGCGCCGGAGAGAGTGAGAGGCGCTCCGCGAGGATGTGTATTTTTAGGCGGCCGAGCGCCGGAGACGACCCACATAGCCGCCAGGAGAGCCCGGCGACAGGAGCCTCTCCCGCGGGAAGAGCCCTCGAGCTTCCCCGCTGGATGCCCCGAGGACCGTCGTCGCCTCGCCCCGAGCCTCAACGTGGCCTGTGCCCCGGTGGCCTAACGGGGATAATGACGACCGATGCAAAGCAATTTCCGCGCGGCAAACTGCTGGCCGTGTGCCTCCCCCCCACCTGCATTCTTTACATATGTACGCGTGTATACGCGCCGAGGGCCGAGTGGCCGGCCGCCGATCCTCCTCCGAAATTACGGTTTTTCCTTTCGGTTTTGGAGAAAAGAAAAAATTGTTTATCCGCGCGCACGGGCACGATAATTTCAGTTAACCGAATACTGGTTTTTTAGGATGATTAAGACGCAACTGCCCGTGAGAAGATAAATGCCTTAAAGATAGAGACGCTCGAGAGCGTTAGAATAATCTATTTTTTTTTTTTTCGTTATAAGAAGGTCACTCTTTATGGCTCGTGAATTAAATTAAGCTCCTTGATTTTAAGAGAAAGTAGCCCCTGATTCGTTGAAAGTTTAAAAGATTTAGTTCATACGCGGTTAAGGTTAATTGAAAACAGGACTAGTACTCATAATATATACTCTCGCGTTAGTTTTAAGGAGAACACTTGCTGCTTCGTAGGAATATTCATTTTCAAAATTTCCTTCGGCACTTGACGTTCGATTTATGGAAAACTAGTAAAATCGTGTTTAACGTCGTGAAAAGAAAGATAAAACATCGATTAGAGATTAATCGGGTTTGCTTTGCCATCGTGTACAAACCTATCGAATAATAATAATCTGCATATTTGTTCAAATTGATAGTGAGAGCAAAAGTCTTCGTTTCTAAAAATTGAGTTATATTTAATCTCTGGAAGCAACGTGTCAGGCGATACTGTGTTTTACAACTATAAAACAATTACTTCAATTTAATTCCATGAACTAAAGTTCACACATTAGTCATTCAATACAAATATTTCAACTGCGCACATGTAGTCTCTTCGTTCAAAAACTGTTTAAATTTTTTCCTTTTTTTAGAAACTATTATAATATTCAAAAAACAACATACGAGTTTTTAAATAATCTGAAACATGGAATTAAAGACAATTTTAATAAAAAAAGTTTTATATCGTTTCCAAATTTATCTGAAGGGTAATTGCATTTGCTTGGCTATATAGACGTGATATAAAAATAAACAAATCAAAAGTTATTTAAAAATATTATAACAGGCTATCTCTGGATTGCACGAGTATAACAGCGAGATCTGATTGTATTTTTCGTAATGCAGATTGTAATGAAATAAACTGTTATTCAATATTATAAACTAGATACGTTTTTAAGAGTGTATACCAGCTAGCAAATCAATATAGTTTTCATGAACCTGTCAGATATCTATACTAGTATTGAAAATCACCAAATAAAAATATGTCAAAATGTTGACTTTAATGCATGTAAATTTTATATGCAATAACTTTTAGTAATTCAGTATATGTGTGCATAATATTGATACTAAAAATTTTAATTACAAAATAAAAATTATTAACATTGCTTATTTTACCATAATATCGAGAAATTATTATGCATTTTGAAATAAAATTAACGTTTCTTTAAAAAAATTACTTGTTATGTATTCACTGGATAAGCATTTTTTTAGTAAAACATTAACATTAGAATATTTGATTCAAATAAAACTGTTCGTTTGATTAAATAGAATATCAAAGACGTACATGAATTAATTTCTCATGTTTTAGCATACGATTGTAGACTTCAATTGTTTAGTTCATTTCCAATTAGTTAATATTATGCATTTGAGACTTAAACGACTAATACGTTAACTGTAAAAAATGTCAATTTTATATAAGACAGTCGGTATCATCATGCGGTGTAACTCGAAGCGCCGATAAAATTTCAATATTAATTCTTTTTTTATAAATTTTACTTTTAATGGTTGTAAATTGCTTGAGAATGATAAATAAATGGAAAGTTTACAGCTAATTATATGAAGATAATCATAATGTGGCTTTTTTTCTACTCTCTTTGCTACCTTTCGAAATATACTCGCGTTATATATGATACGAATAGACACACATTTTCACCAGTCTTTTCTAAATTTCTTTCGTTCAATTACAAATATTTTTTGTATTTAAATTATGTTCAATAAAAATATTTTAGTGTTTTTTTTTGTATCAATGAATGTTTTTATAATAATGTTACGGATCCTTGAGCCTTATAATAATGATTGTAACAACAAAAATTTTCAAATACACTCTTCTAAAAAGTTTGACGATAAGTCTTGCTTTTTCTTGTCTGTAATCAAACTTTCAAACAAATAAAATGTTTTCATTATCAGTTAATGAAGTCATAAAGTCATCTTGTAAAAAGTACCACAAAGTATTCATTGCTTAAAATTGAATATTATTTAAATTACTCTGAAAAGTTCGATAATTAAAAAAATACATCCGAAGGAATAGATTATTCAATGCTTATGCTTACTTTTCATATTTGTACTACTAAAATTGATTTTTAATGTATGCATTCCAAGCATTGGACTAATATGATATTAATTAAATTTGAACCTCATTTATCAATGATCACTTTCAACGTCGTAAAAATACACTGAAATGCATATGATAAACCTGTCTATTTTTAAAATAATTCATCGTTTTATCGATTCATTCAGCGTCAAATAATGATAATATTGTGCCATTTAGATATACTTTATTTAGCAAATATTTTTTTTCGTTCAACATGTGGAACAGCAATTTATAATTTTTAAAACATGACTGTTACTGTTTATGCAAAAAATACAAGAATTTACAATTTTGATTTATTAATCATACTGTTTTTCATAGAAAATATTGTCACTAAACATATATTTAAATATTATCATTTATATACATATATCATACAGACATATATAAGTTAATATATTGCTAAGTATAAAATTGAAGGGTGTTTTCAAGGTAACAAACATGTCACAGTTTACAACTTGGGACATTTTCATCTAAAAAAACATTTGATAAAATCTCATTCAAATTCTTGATTTTTTTAGCATAGAAAAACGAATGATTTGTCGAAGCTAATAATGTAACAAGAAGTGAATTATTGTAATTATACATATTATCTGGAGCTACAGTTACTCTAGACGTAATGTATTACACTTCTTGGCACTTTCCATTATAATTTTATTGTGGCGAGTAAAAATTGCAACTGTTAAGGGGCAACTCTACTGCGGCCTACCGTGAACGTTTATTCGTATAGGAAGGCTTGCAACATCTGCAGGTCAGTTTATGCTACTTTTATGTTTAGTTTGTGAAATCCAGAAGTTGAATCTATAGAATTTACAGAATATCTCATGTACAATTTTTCATGACAGTCAGTTCGGAGAAATGTATGTAACTATTTCCTGCAACCTCCGTATGACTAGCTGAATGTATTTCTATGATACGTATACCAGGATTCAATACTATATTTATTAAATAAAATATAACAAGACTATCTGAAGATTTAAAAACTATTTTTTATTATACACATGTAAATTCTTTTATAATTTTTAGATACAAAGTTAAATTAGTCGATCATTTTCGAATGGCAATAAAGATTCGATATCATTATACATGAGTTATAAGTATAATATGTAATATAATTTGAATTCGAACATGTATTCGAACAAGAGTTCTAGACAAAGGAGTTGGAGACAAAGTTAGATAAAAATGCAGAGCTGCAGAAGTTAATAAATAAACAGCGGATTTAAACTGCTGCGAATGAATTATTTTCCAAGTAGTATCTATTCTTAATCTAGTTTTAAAGACAATGTTAGGCTTTATGACTTCTTTACAACTGAGAAAGGAAATATTGGTTCACTTAAAGTAATAATTCCAGCAGTTTCCAATTGGTGTCCTTGGTAAAATATAATAATACTGTCTATTTTATGCATTACTGCTGTACTAAACTTATACACAGGCATTCTAAGCTAGTAAAAGTCATATTTTCACTAGCATCCTTAAGTTTTCCTGGACTAGAAACGAACAAACGTTTCTATGACTATCAATATGATGTTAAATCAAATGCGATGCACTTGTACATATTGCAGGTGATAACACGTAAACTTTATGTGATGCGTGATGAAGTGAATAACATTGTCAAGGTCGACGTTAATACCGAATTCAACGCGAACGTGTCTTATGCAGCAATGGCGCTAGGCTACGCGTCTCCCAACTTTCAGTATTTACCGCGGTGTTTACATGCTCCAGATCATGTATAATTTTCTGTCAAGAATACCAAGCGAGGTAAAATACGAAGTACTTTTTATACCGCAGATGGTTAAAACAAGGAAAAAGAAGCAGCAAGATTTGATTATCGCAAAAGCTATAAATCAATATATTTGGAATGCGCACAACATAGGCGCACTGCATGCACCGACACTTCTTGAGACAGCGAGTAATATTAATAATAAGCGTCACTTTCTCCGCTTTAAACAAATCTGCTCGTGTATCACGATTCTTGATTTATCAAGAAGGATAGATCAAATGAAAAAGGAGGGAATTTGCAGTATGTGGTGAAGTTAAGCTGACAATTAATGATCCTGACAGTAAAAAGTGGGGAATAATTCCCAAGTGCAAAAATCAGGTTTGTACGCCCACCACATATATTATATACACAGCAAGATCGCCGAGTCGAGATTGCAAGGCGTCCATTGTGTCGAACTGTTGGTCGAACCTCGGCTGCGCACAATCCAATCATTACATGGCAGTACGCGGCGGCGCAGCAGTCAATAGACCCGAGAGAGGTTAAGCGTCCGCGCGCGATATGACTCGGAGGGGAAAAATTCGGCTCGGCCCGTACAAAGAGCCCGCGCTCGGCGGCGGGAAAAAAGCCTAGATCCAGGGGCGCCACAGGATGACATGTAGGTTTCCGGGGCAGGGCGTTTTTAGAGCGCGCGTGGGGCCCGCGGCCGGGGAAACCGCCTCGGAAGCCGCCCGGAATCCAGGCCCCCGGCGCGTAAACGAGCGAGGGCGTTTAAAAGGAGGCGCACGTCTGCCGGCGCGGGCTGCATCGCGTCCTTGGGCGCGCGTAACGCCTCCGGGAGTGGCGGGCTCATTGGCGCGCGTTCAATCATCGCCGCCGCTGACCTTCCCCCGGCGTCTCTCGTTTCTCTTCCTCTCTGGGATTCCGCGCGCGTTCCACGTATCGCATAGGTGCGCGGGCGAGCGAGAACCGCTGCCGCCGCCGAGCCGACGCCGCCCGCCTCCTCGCCCCCGTGTCCCCGTGCGCGCGTTCCATTAATTTCCCGTTAAGCGCGCGCCGCTCGCCGTTAAGCCGCTTCAAGCCGCCCGCCCCGGGTTTCGGTGTGATTCTCGCAGCGAGCCACGGGGCCCGGGGCCCAATTGCCGCCCGTTGCCCACGGGGCGCGTCCCCGGGTCGACGACGCGCGGACCCCGAGTGAAATTTCGGCCCCCGCCCCCGCGGAGGAGAGGGAGGGAGGAGGAAGGAAAAAGAACGGCATCGGCGGGGGCGGGGTCCCGCGCTCGCCCGCGCCTTGTTACCGAGGGCCGAAAACAGCGCTTTCTCGGCGCGCTCGCCCACGCGCGCAATTCTAGGGCCTTTTTTACCGGCGCGCGGCTCCGCGGCCCAACCCGGAATCAAAAAGGCGCTGGCGCTCCGAGGCACGACCAAAACCATTCCGTTTCGCTTTTTACGCCCCGCGACTACGTGTTTACGGAGCGTATTTTACAGATCGCTTGCGCGCACGAAACGAGGAAATACGAGTCGCGTGGCCGCCGCGCGGGAAGAGAAAAGAGCCCCGCGCTCCCGGCACCGCCCGCGGTTAATGAAAATTACTGCCCGCCCGGCCTTTGCGCCTTTTTATTTCATCTCCCGGCAAAATTAATCGCGCCGCCGCCGTTTTCCCCGCCTGCCCCCCACCTACCGGCGTTTCTCCCTTTCTCGCGCGCGCGCGCGCGCTAAAATCCTATCCGATCGCGGCGTACCTTTATCGGAGCCCGAGAAAACGACCTTACATTCCCTGCGCGCCGCTGATTGATTGGCCGTGTCTTGCAGGCACGCTTGAAAAAGCGTAATGTATGCAGGGGAGACGAGGAGGCGAAAACCGGAAAAAATGACTAATGCCTTCGATCACACGTATAAATCCAGGCGTTTTTTCGCAGCGCCTCGGCTCCTCTCGCTGTCTCTCCCTCTCGAGAGCGGCCGTATCCGCTGGCCGCGGCCCCGCGCCCCCCCCCCTCGCATAATGAATTCCGCGGAATTAAAATGTTTTGAATTTATAAACTTTTTAATTTGATAATAATGTTCGAATGCTTTTAACAAGTTTAGGGACCGGCGGCCCACCGTAGGCTCGCGTTCGCAAATTTCTCTTGCAGTTGCTGCTCTTCGCCGAGGCCGTTCTATTCCTCAAACTTTCGCAATTCCCCTACCTCGTCGGCTCCCCCTCTGCGGTAATTGTACACCGTCACACCTCTACGACTCCCTAATGTTTTGACTCTGGCGAATCAGTAGTTGTTGATCTTTCCGAATTCCGGACAAAAGCCAAACTACAGGAACTTGGATCTTGATTCGCTCAAAGTTAACGCACGTACAAGCGCGCACAAGCGTTAACTTTTTAAAACAAACGAGCGCAACTACAGCCCGGAAAAATTGCGTAAGGAAAAGCACGGGGCCCGCGAGCTTTTTTTTGTTCCCCCGTACCCCGCGCCACCCAACGCGCGGGGTAATATCGGAGGTAATTAGTAAAAGTTGCTCGGATGCGTTGTGCGTATATCGTTCGGAACATAACGGCCTGGTCCTAATACGCTTACACTCTCCCGAGAGGCTCCCGCGGGGCTCGATTTCTCATTCCGGCCGAAATTGACTAGCACGGACGAGTGGCAAAGTGTTACGAGCGCTTCGTTTCACCGAGCCACTGTGTTCGAGCGCGATAAAAAGAAAGAGTCGTATAAACGCAATCCCGAATTCACGCATATAGTGGCCGCATTAAAATCTCCCCGTGTTTGAACTCATAATTGGAAGCGCGCATTAACATGTAATGCCGCGGGCCGGCCGGACGGCCCGAGGGCGACGCGTCGGCACACATATATATATATATATCGGCACTATTCCACCGCGGCAGCCGCGCTCATCTCCCCCGCAGATTTATATTCCGCGAGCTTTATAAATATTTACGCACACACATATATATATATATAACGAGGGGACAAAGCGGGTGGGTTCGCGGGCGCCCTTCGTATGCGTATATATATATATATATATGTGCGCGCGAAACCGCGGGCCGCGACGACGACTCTCTAGCTGAAATCAAAATTCATTTCGCCGATTATTTGGCCCGTTTCGCGCGCGGCCGACCCACCCGGGGGGAAAATCAATAGCTTTTTCCGAGGGCCGACAAGCCGATGACGACGATCGCGACGACGGCCTGCAGCAGGAGGCCAGCCCTCCTCTCCCCCTTTTTTTAATCAAACCCGACTGCGGAGCGCCCCGGGAGGAGAAGGAGGAGGAGGAGGAGGACTCATCGGCGGCCAATCAGCGAATATATAGCCTGGGGCCGTACACGTATACGTGCGTGCTCGCACACGCGCGTGTGTGTGTGTATGTATGTATATACATATATATCGGTCGTTTCGCACGCAATTACAGGGCATTACGGGCGGCGCGCACGCCACGGGCGTCAACGCGCGGCGAGCGGTGTCGTCGTCGTCGTCCCCCCACACACCACCCCGTAGAAATCGATATATATGGGGAGCGCGGGGCGCGGGTCTTTTCACCTCCCCTCGAGCGCCCCGGCGGCGGGCCGCGCAGACGGAGAAAAAGCTCGGCGACGCCCGGGTGCGGGGCAGCTGCGAGAGGTGGGCGTGCGTAATTTCGTTAGAGGCCGCCGCCGCCGCCACCCCGCCCCCCCCCCCCGGAGCTTGCGGGGGCGCCGGCGCCGCGGAGCCGGGAGCTGCGTACGAGGCCGCCGGCGCCCCCGGCTCTCTCTCCCATGGCGCCGCCACCTGGAACATAGGGCCCTCCTCGTCGGGCCGCGATCGCTCTTCTTTCGAGGAGCTCGCGGATGATGTTATATCGAGGCGGCGGGGGCCGGCTTCCTCCTTTATTTTTTTTTGTCGACGGGGAAAATCTGGCCCGGTTAACGAGCGGCTGGCTTGGCGGCGGCCGGCTCGTATATAGCCAGGGGAGCGCAACTGGCTGCCGGCGCCGGGGCCCTCCTCGGCTCTCTGTAAACCATTTTCTCGGGCATTTTCTCCCGTAGGAATTGTGCGCTTGGCAGTCCGAGTGAAAAGTGGACGATCTAATTATTTCGCCCACCTGCAACGCCCGCGCCCCGGCCAAGTCGAGATTTACCGAGGGTCTCGATACACGTATAAATACACGGCTAACTGTTTTTTGTGGATTTACATTAGAACATTATCATTAGAGGATCGTTAAGTTGAACGTAATAAATTTATTGCAAAAAAATACAGCTATGTTATCAATTAGCGGCGTTATGTGCTCGAAGGTGAATGAAATGATCTAGACACCGTCGGCCGCAGCACGACTCAATAACTTGCCTGAGCTACTTCCAATCGAGAACGATGCCGCTAAGGTAGAAAAAGTAACGGGTCACTCCCACGTAATTGTAACATCTTTTATGATTGTTATAACTGGATACATAATTGCCGGTACTTGGACTGTATCGTTATTCCTTTGAATAGTACCATGTGATTATATGAACAATTTTACAGAGCCGTACGTGACATGGGTGCAAAACTACTGCAACAACTGCTTTGAATAAATATCGAGGGGATGAAATATGCTTCCTTTCAATTACGGCACACGGCCGATCAATGAAATGCTTGTTTTTTCTTTTTTGTTTTTATCGTTGGATCAAAGGAGGAAAAGAGAAAAGCACGAGGGAAAAACGCGGCGCTGGCCGACACTTTGTGACCCCAGTTCCTATAATTGCTAATACGTTTCGAATGGTGCGTATTAAAAGATTAACCCGCAGTGGTGAACTAGTTTCTAAAGTCTATTATAACCATGTCGTACAAGGAGATTACGGTTAACTTAGATTAACTCTGCGATCGTTAACAAGTTCGCTTTCGAAAAATATACATTTGCAATAGACGGGTATGTATAACAGCCGAATGAAAAAGCTGAATTCTATACACTTTGTTTTCTAATTAAACCTTGGATGGCGTTGCACGCACGCACGCGCGCACGTATGTATTAGTCATTTGAATCTTGAAAGCCTGCTCAAGATAAAATAAGCATTTAATGCCCGCAAAGGAAAAAGTTGCATCATTTCATGCAGATACACTTGCTCATTAGTGCATTATATACGATCGGTACGAGGGTCAGGCGACACAGGAATCCTCGATGATCTCGCGTCCCGAGCCGACGTATCGAAGGCGGCTCGCATGGGAGCGCCATATGGGAAGCCGCCAGCGCACCGCCGGCCCTTGAGGACGACGACGCCGCCGTCGGCGCGGCCCTCAAAGCCGCAAGCATCCACACTGCCCTGGCGCCGGCCTCTACCGCTAATCCGCCGGGGCGATTCACTTTCGGCGCGGCTCCGCGGCGAGATGAAAAATGGAGGCTGCGCCGGGCGAAGGAGGCCGTCCGTCTTCCTCGGCCGCGGCGGCGGCGGCGGCTCCCGCGACTTTCACCTGCGCGCCGGCGAGAGCCGCGGCCGGAACGCGGAAAGGGGCCGGGGGGGGGGGCGCCTCCTTCCGCGCGGGGCCCCCCCGAATCCGAGCGGCGGGACAGCTAGGGGGGCCGCCCCCGCGGGGGGAGGGAGCCGGACGACCGGTGCCCCAGGAGGGCGGCCGTCCCCGCGAGACCCGCACTCGCGCGCGCGCGCGCACTCGCAATCTTCATGACCTACAATCCCACATTAAACTGAAATTCCGCGGTGGCGGCGCTGCCGGCTTTTTCCGCCCGCGGTCGCCGGGCTGCGGCTGCCCGCGTGGCTGACGACGCGCCCGGGGAAGCCGAGCGTCCCCGGGGGAGGAGCGCGAGGAGGACTCGCGGCCCGGTCGCCCCGTCGTCCTTGACTGGCGGTTGGAGGTCGAGGTGAAAAAAAAAAAAAAAAAAAGAAAAATTGGCGAGGGGCCGCGGGTGTCGTCGGCTGGGCCCGTCGCCGCACTCTCGCTCCTCGAACGGTTTTTTTGTATTATATAAAGGAATCGCGCGGTTTTTCACTCGGTTCGGCCGGGTGCGAAAGCAGTCAAGGTGCGCGCGCTAAATAAGGAATTCTAAATAAGGAACTCTGCGCGCGAGGAATCTCAAAATAAAATATAACTCTTTGAATTAACAATCGCGCCGGCGGATTAAGCGCCCCGCGCACTGATTCATTACGATTGATGACAAAACCAGTTAACCAGCTTTCTCCCGTTCTAAAAATTGTCATTCCTCGTGCAACGATGTTAATTTCATTTGAGAGTGTACAATACCAGTTTCTTCCCTCTCTATCCGCGCGGCCAGTGGTGCACAGTGCGCGTGCGAGCGCGCCAGAAAGCAAGCGGCTCGGAGAAAAATCCCGCCGGCTTTCCTAGCGGGATTCGCACAACTTCATTTACACGGCGATGATCTAATTCAATGTGGAATGCGTTATCTCGCGGCTCGATGCCATCGACGATGTCGTTTTCTCCTATGTACGTCCAGAGTGCACATATGTATACGTATAATCTCCTAGTCTCTTATTTGTTTTCGCCGGCCGAGCGATTGAGCCGTTCGCCGAACAAAATATAATTCGAGACGTAAACTGACGTAAACTTGCAATTACGCATAGTTGAGAAATCTTCATTATTTTACTAATAATTTGCTACGTAATAAACCTACTCTGTACTCTTTACAGCCTCGACGCATGGAAAATCTCTTCTTGCGTAAGAAATCGGCGTTAAATTTTGCCTGAAAATTGAATACAAATATAGTCGTTGAAAATCGAGCGGACTTTCAAAGCGCGGCGCATAATGTAGATGTAACGCGGGCAAAAATAGGCGCGCCCAATCGCCAGGCGCAAATCGCGAGCAAGAAGTCCACATCTTATAATCTGCCGGCGATCCGATAATATCCCCGATACATGCAAAGCTGCTCGATAATAATCCAAGGGACTCGCGCGCGCGGCCAACGAAACACGCGAGTTGTCAACCTTCGACCCCGTCGCCAAAGAAAGCCGTCGTCCTTACTCTCCTGATAAGGCAGGCCAAAGCTCCCTTGCTGGGGCGCGAGGCCGCGCGGCATAGGCGACAATTAGCCAGCCGCGGCCGCCGACGACGGGGCTAATCGCGCCCGACGGCCGATCGGCCGAATCGCCGCCCCCGTCTCTCTTTGTCCTCGCGGCACGGCGACGGCCTTCCCGGCTTCTTTCTCTCTGTCTCTCTCTCTCTCGGCGGCGGCGGCGGCGGCGCACACAGACCGGAGGGGCGCGCGTGTAGGTGCGCGGCGACGCGACGTGGCGAAAGAGGCGAGCGTTAGAAATCCGCGGGTGAAAGTATTTTCAGCAACGCCGCCGAGGATCGAGCGGCTGCGCGCGAGCGCGAGCCCGATATCGAGAAATATAAATCGCGCGAGCCGATTCTGCGCCCGCGAGCCGCGCGCGGTAAAAAATTCACTGCCAGGCTGCGCCGCCGCTGGCCTTTCCGAAGCGATTTCCTTCCTTCGTTTATTTCAGCGTCGTCTTCGAGGTCGTCTTGTTTCGAAAGAAACACAAGTGCGTATATAATCGTTTACTGCAAATCTCGGTTGCCGTTCAGAACTTAATACTCTGATGAAGAAATTAAATACAGCCATTGTCGTGCTCGATTATTCCCCGGAATTTTCCTCTTTTCCATGATTCTGCACACCTCTTTCCACCTTTTCCCCCTTGTAGGAATTTTCTGTGCAACGGCCATAGAATAAATACCATTTGAATAATTTTTCTTCAAATTTACAAAAAATGTTACGTTTGTAAAGCGAACAAGTACAAATGACGCACAGAAAGAGTATATCGATTTTACTCGTATGCGGAAGATGAGAGTATACATTGCGACGCTCAGTTACTACGCAACTATACAACCGGCTGAGAGATAATTCTAAATACAGCGCACAGACATTCAGAAATCCATATTGATCATCGTTTACGATAAGTACTGTAGATACTCGATTTCGATATAGTTATAAATAATACTTAATAATCATAAATATATACACAAGTAAGGTTAATATATGACCGACTGTACACTACTATTACTTAACTGTATGTTGGTTATTGTCAATTTAACGACTCTGCACAAATAAGCTCAAGCAAATTTTAAATATAATATCTAACAATATTTTGTTAATTCTTCATACTACATATAATATTTATAATTTTCACGTTGAACTTCTTTTATAGTTTTATAAATAATCTGGCGCATGCTTAAATTATATCAACTATTCTGACGTTAGTCATCTCATTTTTGTATTTGTAATATATTTAACTGCAATCATTCTTTAATTTCGATTGCATCATTTTGATAGTAAACTTGATTTGTTCAGAATAAGGTATATAAACGTCAAATTTTGAGTCGTGGCCTGATTTTCTTGTGTCTTGTGTATATACAAATTCATTGATTATTAATTCACTATACTGATTGGTACAAATGTGACATGAGAAATCTGTAACACTAATTTAAGTGTCTCTCTAATGGCTCTTGTCGAAAAGAATTTAAAATGCAAATAAAATGTTTTTGTATTTTAAAAATATCTCTTAGCCCTAACTCAAATGGCTTCAGGGTAGTGTTTTATGAGGAATGAATCATCTGGTAAGGTTTTGGAAAAATCCATGAGCCACAAGTGGCACAATCTTCTTGTTACAGCAACAAAGAGAAAACTGAACTATTCCAACTCCTCTTTGCTTTGAAATGCTCAAATACTTATTCTTTTGTCTAAGGTCTTTTCAGCACAAAGTTTCAAATTACGTAGCTTGTTAAATAAAAAAGTATAATTAATAATTGTGAAAAATTACATGCGTCAACAAAATCTAGAAATAAAATCTAGGAACTTCATTTCATTGATTATAAAAAAAGCATTATTTCGCAAATGCGTTTAGAATTTTTTTTAATAAATTCATAATTAAAATTTACAATAATGAAGGCCATAAAGCACATGTTGGCACATTTTATTACAAGAACAGTTTAAAGACTTTTGGTAGTCATAAATCAATGTTTGCTAATATTTGAAATAAAATTTCAGTTCATGGAAATGACGTGATTATTAAATATTTTTAGTGGAAACTCTCTTCCTCTAAATTATAATATAATTAGTTCTTAAAATAAGAATAAATGTATATTCTTAGTAATTAATTTGACTACGATGTACATAAAAAAATGAAAAGTCAAAAATACAACTTTAAATTTACACATTTTGGTCAAAATTAATTTATTTTTATGCAATTCGTACTATTCTGTGATATTTGCTCGTAACAAATTACATTGTATCTTAAAATTATTATTCGAAATTTAAATGCGTTTTTATGCGAATTAAAAATAAACTTCGTTTTTAGTGCTACCGGTCACCTATTATCAATAAATCTTTAAATTAACATTCATAATATCTACTTATTATAACTAAATATATATGAATATTAAATCTTCTAAACTAAACGATAATTTGCAAGGTTAAAAATACTTATACCACTTTTCTTAATAATCTTAACCTTTTAAAAGTTAACCATGAGAGTAATACTTCCATTATTTTTTCTTTTACACTTTTTTCCTGTTTTTTCTAGAAATCGTTGTAATAGATAAGATTGTAAAGTGACAGCATATAATTAAACACAGTTGTTCTAAGGTAGATTCGTCAAATAAATTCATGAATGCGCGAATGTGGTTGAAAGGTCCCCGCAATCAAATTAGATAATGCTTCATTGAAATTCGAGTCGAAAGCATCATCACTTTTTTCATCAGTCGTTGCGAGTTGCATTATTGCTGAACTACATTGCGAATGAAAACATATCGTCTGTTAGCGTCGTATTATGCGCATAATTTTTGTAGAGGACTAAACTTGTGTTATATACGATACACTTGTCGATAAAAAATTATCAAAGCAAAACGTCTAATGAACAAACGATGTAGTGCCTGCAACTTATTATTTTCAGTGAATAAAAAATATTATTTGATTCTCGGTAAAACGTAAAACATCACGATATATATATATATATATATATATATATATATATTTGTATTCATGGCATTAACATTTTATTTTCTTTACAGCAGGAAGTCAGCAGTCTGAAAACATCTGTATGGCACGCAAATGATAGTTAATAGTGCTGGAAAAAACTTAAAAATGTTATAGATAATTTGTCGATTAACATATCTATCAAAATTTAGACGCTTGAGAATGGTTTTGCCGCACATTAATTATAATTGAAATTGTAATAAAATTGAAAAACATGTAATCAGATTGTATCGCTCCTGTTTTCTTCTCGCATGTAATCCAGATCCTAACTGACCTCGCAGAGGCAAGAAAAATTTGTCACACTTAATAATAAAGCACGAACCAATTACGTAAGTGTACGTAACCTATTTAGTTTGAGTGGGTTCGCTAGGAGTTGCCATCAGCATCACTTCGCCAAAGACTTTAACACTGCGCGCGAACCCTTTTATTAAGTTTCTCTTTCTCTCTATGTTTTGACGCCAACCGCAGAAGCTACGGATGATTTAACAGCTCTGAAAGATTGCTCGTAATTCCCATCAAGAGAGCGAGAGAGGGAGAATTGTATTACGTCGAAACTGCTCGGTACGTTTATTCTGAAATTTCCCAACGCTCTATCGGATGAACTACCCGAGCGTTCCGGCTTTCTTTTTAATGCTCAGCTTAATAGAAACATTTATCAACTCTTCCCAGACGACACATTATTCATCGGCATTATGCAGATTCTCTGTAAAGTTTGTACAACCACCAATATTCCCTCGTGAAATAACACGTTCGTACAATTTTCTAGTGGCGACTACACGTTCGTTGTGTTGTGCAATTAAAATATTCTCAAATCACTGCAGAATTTAGTTACGCAGCTTTGCATGATTACGTCTGGCAGCCGTTTCGAAAAGTGTTTCCGTGCTAGAAAGCTACTTGCAAGTCCAAATCTACATGTACATAATAACGATTGAATTCTGTAAACGCGGTCATCACCTGCAGCGCAGAAACTACTGGGATCCTCGAGACCGGCGCGCGGCGTCGGGTTGCAGCCTTCAATTTTTTTTTTCTTTTTTTTTTTTCTTGCGCAGCATAATATCTTCAGCGGGCGAAAAGCGTGAGGCATGCAAGAGTTGGGCCCGATAAGAGCCCCCGCGACGCTCCGATTAATTCCTGGGGCTCGCGATAAGGCCGTGCGTTTGTCCCCCCCTCCTCTAGAACGCGAGCTCGCACGCGACACGCGTAAACGAGGATTTAGCAATCGGTGCCGCGCGCGACCTTACGCCACTTTACGGCTCCGTGGCTCGAGAGTCAAATCCACGCGGCGAGGGGAATTCCCGCACGAGGTGGGATTTAGAAAAAGATCGAGAGACGGGCACGTTCGTAGGTCGTACATCAGCGACTGATAAAACAATTCATAATAAGATAACTCCGCTCGTTCTAACTATAGTCTTTTTTCCCCGCAATCCAGTTTGCAAAGTTCAGTTCCTTGTTTATCGAATTAATTGTTTCATTTTGACAATCAAGCAGCTAATGCCCCAGTGCAAATGTTTATTGACACAGTTGGGCTGCTGAAATTATGAAACGCAACGCTGTTCTGTAACTAATACTATTATTGGAGTTGGATAAAACTCGAATTTTAACTGCAGTCAAAATAGATTTAGGACAGTGAAATTCCCACATGGACCGCGATAACTTTTATAAATATAATTTTCGGAGATTCTGTATTTTTTCAATGCAGTATTCAACGTACGAGTATCGGAAATTTGGCAGAGTGCACTCTTGCGGAATTTAAGCTTCTGTAGGGGGAGCGAGTTATACAACGCTATATACAACTCTCGCGTCGAGCTTATTTTCATAAAAAATGTATATAAATATTTTAATACGTAGACCACCTTATGACGTATTGAAAAGACAAGTATCTATTTCATTCATTAGCTAATTGTGTTTTTATTTGCAATATTGCCATTTAGAAAAAGTGCGTGCACGTATAAATAGAAAAAAAAGTAAAGATAAAGTTACTTGCACATTAATGTCACGATCCGGTATATTACGGTTACTTTGGCGACATATATTGCTTGTACGTTCTATTACAATTTTTTTATACACCTAAACGACAAATGTTCCTAATTTAATGTTTTCCTTTGTAAAATGTAACCTCTTGATAATGCAAAGGTATTAGACAGTCGTTGAGAGGAGGGTGACACACCGCGATTATTATTCGCCGAGAACAAAAGGCGAGAAAATCGAAGAGACGACGGGAAAATGGCGAACAATCGCCTCGCGCAATTTTCATATAATTTGAGGCTGTACACAGTCGGTCTCGGAGGGTCATTGAAAGTGGCGGTAACGAGCGGCGAAGACAGGAGAGAGCCTCGCGCTTTACGGCACAATTTGCAAAACTGTTATATGCGCTTAATCGAGAAAGAAGAGATCCCCGGCGCGACGCGCCGACCGCGCGCGCAGAATCCACGAGGAGGAGGCGCGACACAAAAAGCTACATTTCCAGCGCGGACGCGTGGCTCGCGAGACCGCGTGTGAATCATCGGCTGCTGCGCCCGAGAGGAGGCCCTCCCCTCCCCTCGGCCGGTAGAAAAATCGTGGAAACGGAAGGCCGGGGGGGGGGGGCCGCGGACGGAGATAGCGGCGGATTCCGCGCGCGCCTCGCGCTCCGCTCCGCGCCCAGTGGGTTACACGCGCGAAAAGAAAAGCCGCGGGCCGCACGTGCGCCACCGCAGCAGCCCGGCGACGGCGCGTGTGCGCGGCGGCGAGACCCAGGAGCGCCGCCGCCGCCGCCGCGGAAATTCGCTCGGGATGCGCGCGCCGTGCAGCTGCAGCGCCCGGGTTCGTTGACCCGCGCGCGCGCGCCTCAGGGTTAGGGTACTTTTTTTTTTTTTTTGTTCCCCCGGCGCCCGTCCGCGGAGCGCAAAAATCCGCTCGGAAATACCGAGTGCGCGGCTCGATCGCGATCGACTCGTATGGAGCCAAGGCGACGGCACGAAATACCCGCGGGTCCACCGAGATTCGGACGATCTTCGGGTAAACAGCGAGGCGAGCGCTGAAGAGCAGCGCCGCGTGCGAAGCATGCCGTCCTTTTGCAATGAATTATTCAGCGCAACTTGCCCGAGCAATGAAGTCCCCATTGAATCTTACGGAGCCGCGGCCCGCAACTCTTGCCGCAAGATGCACTCTATTGATCAACGCGCGCGCGTAAAGCCCCCCTGGATTTTGATAGTCTCATAACAGCGAGTGAGTAATCGCGAGGCGAGTATTTCTTTCCCGCGGCGGCATCCGCGGCCGGCAGCTGCGCCCGCGGTACAGAACACATATACATAAAGAGAAAAGTGTATTTTTTTTTTTATCTCGTTTTAACCGTCACTTTAGCGCGTGACGTTACGAGCGCATAAAACGTCCAGGTCTCTTTAATCTCCTGTACAGTTAGAGTCCGGCTAGCAGGGAGTCACGCGAAGAGAGCCAGCGGGTACGCCGTCGACGGCGGCGGCCGCGGCGTTCCAACAATCAGATCGAGGAGCCGAGGAAAAAAAGAAAAAAAGTGCCGCGTAATGCAATCGCTCGCGCGGATCGCGCGCGCGCGCGCGCCGCCGCCGCCTGGAAAGTGCGTGCAACGCCCTTCGCGCATCGGCACGTACAGGCATAAGCGGGCCTCCGAGCGCCCGGTGGAAAAACAATGGCCGCGACCTCGGCGCACCGCGCGACGACGTGACGCATTTGCCCGTTTTTCCTTCCCCGCCTGCATCCTTGCTCGCGGCGAAAGGATACGCGCGCGTCCATACGTGCGCGCAGCCGCGCGCGGCCGCGATCTCGATATAGCGCGCCGATTTCACCGGCCCCCCCCCGAGGACGCCGGCCGCCCGGGGGCTTTCCCCCCCACCCGGGATTCCGCGCCGCCGGCCCGGGGATTTTTCGGGCCGCTTCCGATGGGCCGCCGGCAGCGGGGCTTTGTGTCCCCCCCCGGGCACTGGGATTCCGACGGTGTCCGCGAGTGCGACGCCCGGCCTTTTTCGCCGCGAGATTTCCGCTACGCGCCGCTTTAAAATATCCGCCCGGCTAAAAATAGCCGCGGCCCGCACGATTTTCGGGGCGGCCCTCGGCCGCCGCGTCCGGGAGTCTGTCCATATTTCAAATGAAGCCCCTTTCCAGCTGGCTCCTCGCGTCGCTTGTTTGTTTAACTGTCTGTGGTGCGGGCGCTTCCTAGCCGGGGCGCTCCTAGGTTAACGTCTTCACCCTTAATCAACGCGTCGGCTATGCATTTTTTACGCCGCGTGATTTTCACCGCCGCGTCTCCACTCTGATCAAGCAGCGTCGATGAGCTTCCATAATTACTGAGCTGCCAAGGGGGGCGAGCGCGCGGATGATTATCGATTACAAACCGCAGTTTTCCAGAGGAAGAGAACCCATTTTTTTGAATCATTTCCCCGCGATAATTCAGCTGTAAAGCTGACGAAAATCACTAACTAGACAATGACTCTCACAATGACTGCATTGAGGTAAAATTAACGGCGGAGATTATTTTCTGTTTATCCCAAGACTTGTGTCCATTATTGAGCTATAAAATACTGATTTATGAATTGCTTTGCATACTGTGTATGTTCATGCGCAAACTATTCTATTTAAAAAAAAACCGAGGAAAAATAAATCCTTGTTTTACACCCATGGCAGGTTCATTTGTATTAATTAATAAAAGGCCAAGTATTCCGCCGGTAGAAAATCTTGTACCAAATTGAGTACGACATTCTCTAACAAACAATTTCATATTACAAAATGAATTATTTTTACTCGACTAGACAGATTGACTTTATTGGAGCTCACAGAGCTACTCGAGTCGTGAGTATTCGAGGAAGTGAAACATTAGAGGTTGACAAGTCGGGGTACGCCGCAGTGTGACTCGAGCTAAATCATTTTTCACGTTTCCCACCGTGTTTGTCCATTTTTAAATCGTGACTCACTAAAAGGAACTACCTTTTGCGGTTCAATAACCTTTCAACCATGCTGCAATAACTCATCCAGAAGATCATATATTTTTTAATTTATGAAAATATTATTAAGCTACTGGTGCGTACGTATTCTTGCAGCAGAATGATCAATGCTTTGTTTCGCGGTGCAAATTATTCTGAAGATAACGTGTTCTGAATCGCACTATACACATTATCGCTCTATTGCAAGCGGCGATTTTACATTTGTGATATTCTCTTAAAAGATACATTTCCTCCGTGATTATACTAGCAAACAGAATATTACTTATTTAGACCATGAAGTATTGAGATTTTTTATCAACGTTTTGATCCCTATTGAAGATCTTTTGCATAGCATATCCTTACATAACTTTTATAAAAAAGCACAGATACTGAATTAAAGATACACGATGATTCAATCGAATCATATTTGATTCTAGATTTAAATTTGCACGGTTTTGCTGCTGTTCATTAAATGACAATAAAATGTGTTTCTATCATAACATAACCTCTTTGTAAAGTTAAAGCTGCCATTAAATCGCGTCCATATAATTGAAATCACAATCATTATTATATCCACTGAGAATATGTCATAACCAGGTTTTTCACTGCTATTTTTATCGTTAATATGTTAATTCTAGCATTCGCGTCTTTAAAAATTTATTAACTATAGTTTAATAAACTCGAAAACTTTTTGCACTCAATGAATCAAGTTAGCGTCTCAGTTAACCGTCTAAGTCTTGCATGCACATACTGAGACCACAATTTCTTTATTGTGTACATTATTATTGTTTGTAAAAGTTCAACTAGAGGTGCAACTTGCTTATCCTTTCTTGACCTTTACAACAGCACCATGCCGTATTTTTCCTGCAATCTTTTTATAGTTTTTTTATGACTGGATATAACAAAATCGCGTAAAGGTCACTGACGTGAAATTTTAACGACGACCGTTAAAAAGTCACTATGGAAATATTATAAGCATTCGATTATCATCGGCATATACAATGCTTTGCTGCGCTTTTATTGAAAAGATATTAGGTTGCTTCGCACTGGGAGCACATGGGATCCAAGCGAGGCAGCTGGTGCAAAAGATGGCCTGGGCCACAGAGTCGCATGGCCGGAGGATCAATCGATCAAAGGGAAAAAGAGGCAGCCTGGAAGAAGCAAGGGACCAAGTGGACAAATGCCCCAGGGCCGATGATTATTTACCATTGGCCCTATCAGCGCGCCCACGAAAGCCCTCGTCCCAATAAAGCACGAAGCGGCTCGAAATCAGAGCCAGGATAAAAATAGCGATGGCACACATAGCGCGAGTGCAAGAGGAGCGAAGATAGTGCACCGGAGGCGCAGGCGCGAGCGAGAGAAAGAAAAAGAGAGCGTGCGAGTGTCGACTCACCTGGATAGAGTGCCCTTGAGGAGCGGATTCCTGTCGTCATAGTAGCCGGTGTTGGACGGCATGGTGCTCGTCGCGGGGTCGGGAGCTGGGGCTCACTCTCGGGCGCGGACCTGGGCCGGCCCTGGCACGGGGCGCTCGCGCCTCGGCCCACGGCACTGCATATCACGGCCGAGGCGGCGCCGGCCGCCCTCCTCCGCCTCCCATTCACTTCGGCCCCGCTCGAGGTGGCTGCTGCAGCCGCCGCTGCACCTTCGCCGGCACTGCCGCCGCGGCCGCCGCGCCCGCTGCTGTCGCCTCTGTGGACACGCACATATACGAGAGCTGTATTACGCGCCTGTGGCTCGGTGTGCGTGGCGCGCGCGCCCCGGCCCGCGGGGAAGGGCGTTATCACGGCTGCGTGCGCGGGAGCACGTGTGCGCCCGCCGGGGAAAAGCTCGTCTCTCCCCGGGCCGCCGCCGCCGCCTGCCGATCGGCAACGTGCTCGCCTGGGCCGCGCGAGCCGAGCCCCGGGCCCCCCCCCCCCTTTCCCCATAGAAAAGCGTGCGCGGAGAGCCACTTTCAATGCCGACCGTCCAATTACCAAGTACAAAAGCTCGCTGCTCGCCTCGCTGTGCCGGGGTTTAATGGCCTAGTAGCGCTGGGTTGAGATTCGCCTCTTAATTACTTAACAATCGCTATCTTCGGGGTATTATTCTACGTTTCCTCATCAGCCACTCTCCTATCTCCACGCGCTTTAACCAATTACTGCATCGCGTCAAAGTGTACTTTGTCTTATTCAATGCCGCCTTTTTATGCATTCACTTTCTTTTCATCTCTGTTTTTCTGGCTAATTAGTCACCAATCGCCTTAATGCCCACAGAACAACCGCCTTGTACTCCGTGTCAATGTGGAGAGCAATTTTGAGTCTCGGTGTAAGAGTAATCAGCTGCTGATAATAACCATTTTTTGGCGCATACGGTACTCCCTGACATTGAGAAATCACGCTCATCAAACAAACGGTCTGACAATTATATAAACAGCATTTTCTCCTCGACAAAAATACCGTATTTCAAATATACTTTACAACGCCAAATTTGTATTTTAAATTCTCAATAAAATAAAGCATCAAATAGTTATTTTAAATCTTGATTTGTCTCGGCAGCTTATATAATGTAGAACGCTACAAAAATTATATCACGTGGATTTTATAAATGATCTATTGTTATTACTTGCAAGTAAGATTAAAAACGCGCAAAGGAAACAATTACAATTAAATCGTTAAGTATATCGTAATTGTAAGTGTGTGTATAGTTAATGGTATACAGAGAATAGTTTTTCTCTATCTACTTAACCCATTTGAAGTTTCAGCTCGAGACGTCTACTCTTTAATCTACACATTGCAATTGCTTTCTTAGTTACAAAGTTGGGCCTAAATCGAAGAATTTAAAATTTTTTATTTATCAGAAAATGCAGGTTTTGATTGATAAAGTTGTGTTATCGTTGATTAAATAAATTTTTGCATCCGCGAATTTAAAATTTAAAAATGTATATCTTGATTTTTTAACGTGTCAAATGAAAATTTCAAATATTGTGATTCAAACTTTGATTTTCAAACGATCTGCAGTTATTCAAGTTTTATGTAATTTAAAAAATTGTTTTCGTGCTAAACTGTTAATGAAACAATGTCGACAGATAATTTAATTATCTACAGATACAATAATAATACGCGAACAATTGCGTGCAAAAAATTGTAATGAAATCGAAAGAGTGTCGACAAAAGCGGAATCTCTGATTTTAATCTTATCGCGCGCATGTGGCATCTTATCTCAGCGATAATTTCGATCGCGATCGGGAATAATGCTCGTCAATTCTCATCCGCACGCGACTGTTTACACCGGCTCTAGAAATGTAAACAAGGAAACCGCAGTCGCGTAAGTATAACTAAGTACATGTTTGCCGATGTGCTAGTAACGAAATACTTAGAAGATGTGTGGGCGTATCAATAAGAAAACAGTTGGTCTGATATTTTTTTTGTGAATTTCTGTTGAGGAAGACCTACCAATTGAAAAACACAATACCTTCTTCACATTTATTTAAGAGTTTATGCTAATTGTCTTGTATTGTAAATACATCTAGCAAACAATGTATAGTTGCTGAATTTTAATTTGTAGTGCATATTTAAAAATGTAGTTGAATAATTTAATGAAACCTCCTACCAGGATTATGGTCGCATACTAAATTTTCAAAATGTTATCAACTCGTTAGTTTTCTAAATAAGTAAAAAAGTCGTGAGTAATTTTAACTAAAAATGTTGATTTTAGAAGCTCTTTGGAACCAAATATAAAAATATGTTACAGCCTTCCGCTTTTAATAAAAATGTAAAAACGTTGCTTAAAGAATTTAGACTGGCTGTGTATAATTCATTCGAAGCAGAATGATACAAGAAAACCAAAGGCGAAAATTATTCGCATGATTGAGCCATACTCCAGAGTAAAAGGGGATCAGGGACGCGGCATTGTGTCCATGTTTTTAATTTTCTAACTTTTAGTTTGAACCTTTAACATTAACACATAGGGTATGTGTACAGAAAAACTGCTGTAAGCTCGGCTGTAAGACGATCTGTGACGACACATATAACAGATATAGCAAATTGGTTAAGTATAGAATCGCATAGCATGAGAAGGATAAGATAACGGAGGAGGGAACTGAGAAGTTAGTCCAGTTGTTAAACGATGCAAAATCATCTGTATATCTACTAGGCTAGTGATAATAAAATCTACTAGATGCGTGCGCGAAGACAATAGAGAAAACTTTACAACATATTCTATTGACTTTAAATAACGGGTGCAGGTTGCAGTTATCTGCAAGCTGCCTCCGTTGTACTTTTAATCCTCCAGTTACACTGTAGGATCAGGCGCTGTTGGAATTACAACTGTTTTCTCTTTGTAATGAGTCACCGTTGTGCTATATATGACGCTTTTTGCAGTTTTTAATACAACGATGTTTACACAGGTTTAGTACAGGGAATTTTTTGCCGTTTGCATTAAAATACTAAGTCAAGCTTTTTTCGCGACTTTCTCAAAGATGTTTATTTAAAAACAGTAAAATATTTCCCAAGTCACGCATCCCCAAGTTCAGAACACGAAACAACATTATGTTGGTAAATTTTACTTAATTATTCCATTATAGTAAAAAAGCACATACGCGTAAAAAAAAACTTACGCAATTACATTAAAGACCAATTTAAAAAGATCAAAACCGTATATAATATGGGCAATTAATTTAATAATATCCAATAAATGTTAAAAACTAACCAATCGAGAAGAATAACAATATAAAATATCTCTCAAATAAGTGTATTATTGGAGGAAAATATTTTGCGAATAATTAGAGAAAAACAAGATGTATTGCGAATATATTGAAAGTATGTTTATATATAAATGACGCTGAGACGTGAGAATTGTGAGAATGCAAAAATTGTCGACTGATCGACTGATTAATAACGCGCGATAAGAAATTTATACACATTTGGCTTTTACACGAGCATTATATAGTTATAAATGTAAGCGGTGTTAAGGTGCACTAGTTAAACGGCAGGCTCCCTCGGATTATGCGGCACTGGTGGCTTTAAAGGTAGGAGAGATAAAGGTTAACTAAACTCCCCTCGGCGCGCATCGGACGGGCATTGGGAGGGCAATCAAAAAGCTGCGAATAATCGGCCGGCAAACCCGTCGGACTTGTTAAAAGCGCAAGAAAAAAGGAGGCACAAAGACATTTTTCCTTCCTCCACGAGTCAAGGCCGTTCAAGCTTACGCGCCGGCAAAAAGCGGCTCCTCTCTCGAATCCCCGGGCCGCGGGGAAGGCCGCGGCTATGGGGCCGGCGCCTTGCCTTCGCGCTCGCTCGCTCGAGAGAGAAATTGGCGAGCGTCCCGCGCTGCGCACCGGGAGCCGCTTGGAAAAGCCGCGGCGGCGTGCGCGCCGGGGGGGAGGGGGGGGGGCGCCGGGTGCCAAGTCGACGCGCCGCACCAGCGCCCGGTGGAAAGCGCCCGCAAGAGGTAAGAGCGCGCGCGAGTCAAGGACGCGCGGGGGGATATTGCGCCCGGCCGGGCCGCTCGAGACTTTTCCTCGGGCGAGTTTTCGCCCGCGCACCTGTTGACGACGACGACGACGACGCCGCGCGCGTTTTGTTTGTCGTCGTCCGCGAGGAGGAGGAGGAGGAGGAGGAGGCGCGGGGGGAGTCGTTTTGACCTCGGCCGAGAGCCGCGATGCAATCCCGCGGATTTATGGATCGTTTGCGTAACGTAACGCGCGCGCGCCGCGCTTCTTCGACTCGGCAAATATTTGATAAGCTCGAGATTAGGGTTTGGGTAACAGCGCCGGTGACCATCGCTTGGGCATATATCGGCGCATATATGGGATTTATTGCCGCGCGGCTTGCCCCACTCGCGTCATTTGCATCTTTTCTTCTTTATGAGGAAATTATTAATTTGTACCGCTCGTGTTCGGACGATTCAACGGCTCCCCGGGACGTTAAATGAATTATTTAATAAAAAAAAAAAAACGTTTAATGGTCATCGTTTCATTAAGCCGCATTTGCTATTTGCGCCTGATTTAATTATGTAAGGCAAATAACGCACTATTTCATTAGCCGGCTAAGTATATGCAAAATACAATCCACTTTGTAGATAATTATAATTGTAAAAAGGAAAAAAAAAAAAGCTATTGATGCTCTCTCTGCTGGGTTATGTTGCATTGCTCGGCCGATGCTGCTGCAGCGGTGTGCCGCAAACGAAAAAAGAAACGCCCAGTCCACGTAATCTTTATTGGAGCCATTTACTAAACAACCACTCGTCCGAGTCGTAAATTTGTTATACGATTTTCGACGACGAGCAGCAGCGACGCCTCGCGCGGCGTGCACTAGACTTCGGCGGAGGGCAAAAAAAAAAAAAAGAAAAAGGTTTATCCGACGTCGGCGACGGGCGCAACGTTGCGTCACGCGCGGGCGCAAAATTATTTAAACGCCGGGCGGCCGATATTTCTCTTTTTTTTTTTTCTTTTATAACAGTGCCGCCGCCCAGATAGCAACAACAAAAAAAAAGAAAAAAAGGAAAAAATAAAAACGTATCAAACGCGCTGCGAGGGCGAGCGCATTTTTCAATGTGAAATCTCCCGAGGAATTTCACAGGAGCAGCGCTCAGCGGCGGCGGCGGCGCGCGGCCAGGGCACTTGCATAAGCGCCTCTGAAAAAGGCTTATGAAATGGCTCAAATGAAACTTGAAAGTATTAAACGTAGCGCGTCGGGGAGCAGCGGACGAATTCGAGAAATCGCCCGCTGAACCGCCTCGGCCGTCCTTTTTTTTTTTCTTTTTTTCCTTTTTCCCTTTTCCCCTCGTTTTCCCCCCCGGGCAACTGTACTGTTACACGGCGAGCAGCGCGCGCTTATCCTTTTCCTCTAATTGATTCTCGAGCTCTCCGCCGCGCCCGCTTTCCCGGCGCATCGCGAGAGAATCTCGGACGTGGTCGCGCCTCTCCGCGTGCGGCCTCCACCTCGCGTCAACGGTCCGAAGCCCGCGGCGCTGCGGCACACCGACGCCCCGTGTAATTTGTACAATCGCGAGCGATTAGCCCGGTTTCCACGCGGGACAGACGGTCAACGGGCCGTAGCGGCGCCTAAAACTGCCAAGTCGCCTCCACCCAAGAGCGAATCGGCATGCCGAGCTCTATTAAGAGGTCGGGAGAGTGCCTCCCTTATCGGCCGGCGAGACGTTTCTCCGAGTGCCTGGGGACTTTTTCTCTTTTTCATTTTTATTTTTCGGCACTCGCGGCTTAAGAAATGCAGAAGAGACACGCGCGCGCGCGGCTCCGTAGAGTCGCCGCCGCCGCCGGGAGGAGTGGGGCCCGACCGGTGCCACGTACGCGCATACATATGCATACATGTATACGCAGGCAAGTGCCGAGAGCCGTGGCGAAAGAATAAAATGAGAAGAAAAAAAAAATATCGCTTTCGCGGAGATTTTTGCATCGAATCGATTGACCGAAAGTGGATGCCGGACGCGCGCGCGCGTTCCCGGGTGTAAAATTAGCCGGTATATACGCGCGCGCCCGAGGAATGCCGGCGCGAGGCATTCAGCAGTGTGAAACAATGCCAGACCCACGGGGCATGATATCCAGGTGAAAGGGAAATCTTCCGAGTTGGCCTGTTTTCCAACGGGCAAAAGGGTTTTTTTTCCGCCTTTTTCCAAGGAACAAATGTGCTTGCACTGGAAAGTAACTGCGCGCCGGCGGCCGCAAGCCGGGTTTACGAGCATTGTTCCGACGCGAGTGCGTAACCAATTTTTGTTTTTTTTTTTTTGTTTTCCCTCCCCCCATTGATCCGCGCTGTTATTCGGTAATGGAATACCCCCGCGGTCGCGAGCCGGGCGCGCGCAGCCGTGTCGTCCCGGGAGCCACGGCTTGTATATCGGCGCGGCCCCTAACCTCGAGTCCCCGGTGCGTATAATTGCGCGCCGGTCGTTTGCCGCGAGACGGATCATGACGACATAGGACCGACGGGCAAAGTCTTATCGGGCGAATCTCGGCGCGTCCGCGACCTCCCTGGCACGGAGTCGAAAAAAGCCAAAAAAAATGAGGCAAAAATCCCCGGTTTCTTTTCGCGGCCGGGGATTTCGCAACCGGCGGCCGCGCATTCCTCCCGCGGGCGAGCGCTCTAAAAGCGTCCATAGCCGCGGGGCAATAAAAAGGGCGGTCCCAGAAATAATTAGAGCGAGCGCGGCGACGCCGGCGGCCGCGGCGGCGCGAGCCTAAAAATGTTCGCGAGCGCATCCGCGGCGCCAGATGCGCGTGTCTCTCTCTCTCTCTCGCTCTCGGCCCGCGCGCTCCATCGGGAGGCTGGCGGCGGGGACAAAAAGAGAGGGAAGAGAGGACGGGCGGCTCGTCTGGAAAATGCTGTACCGTAAGCCGTGCCACTTCTCGAAGAAAACGCTCCGGAATCCGCTCGCCGCGGAATGCGCGACGACTCCCAGTCTAGAGTGCGGCCGGGCGGAGGGGAAGGGGGGGAGGAGGAGGACGGGGACGCCCCCCGGGCTCTCGGAATTGTGTCGGGTCCGCCGGCCGGAGGGGAAAAATGCGCGCGACCGCCGAAACCGTATCGGAAATAGTCGGGCCGCGCCGCCTACGGATTTTCCGGGCGGCGTCTCCTCCTCGCGGGGGCGAGTTGCCACTGGCACCGTTAACCGGCCCACGCGCACTCTTCACCCGCCGGGGAGCGAGCGGCGCGCGTCTCGGGGTTACGGGACGCCTCGGGCCGCGGGAGAGCCCGACAGAGCTCCTTCGTCGTCGAGCGTTGTGCGCCCCGTGCTTCTCTTGCCAAACTGGCGGCTTTTTACCATTAGCCGCGGGGCGCCTCGGGGATCATAATGCCTCCGGGATTCAACGTCGCGTTACAATCATTGTACATCTTTTATATAACGTTAATGGGTGTCGTTCGAGGCCGGGCTTTACGACCTAACGTTAGTTCCGATTTACACACGGATATACAACACGCCCATGCGTCGCTCGGCACTCGGGGGGGGGAACGAGGAGCGCCGCGCGCGGATAGGCCGAGGCGATGTATTTTTGCTGATTATTTGGGTCTTATATAGGCCTCGGGAGCCTATGATCCAACATTTGAAAGTAGAGTTTATATATAGGTTCGTTGATCCCGCGTATAAAATGAACTTACGAAACGCTCGTCAATGCCAATACGCTTTAAAGTGAAATTCTCCAAATCTTTTTTTTCCTACGCGCACACGCGGGCGCGCGTGCACCTTTTGTAATAAAACCGGCTTCGATCCTTGCAAAGCCTCGCAATTATCAGCCGCAGCATCAATTTAATATAAAGCAAATGGTGCAGCGAAACTCGAGGACCGACCGTGTGCAGCGCCACGAGCGAGAACCAATTTCCAAGTTTTTTTTCCTCGGCAAAGCCTCGTGAAACAGGCGGCACACTGTACGCTGGGGGGGGGGGCAAAAAGGGCACACGAAATCGACTCGATGAGTGAGAGAAAAACCAACGTGTTTTTTGCCCGCCGAGCAAAAGCGACAGGTACACACATTCAAATGCGCGCGCGCTCGCGCGCTACCTGTTGGTACGCGCATGTATACACGCGTGCGCGAGGCCCGAGGCGAGAGAGAGAAGCCGAGACGAAGGTCGCAATAGTACACACATATGTGTCTCTCGGCTCAATGTACATTCAATTGGGCGGAGCTGGACACGGCTAGAGCTGCTTGACCGCCGCCGCGGATTTATGCCATTCCCAAAGTGACACAGGTATTTTTAACGGGCCGCTTAAAAGGCTATCGGCCGTGCGGCTCCGCGGCCGATTTCAATCTCCCAATTGATTTGGAGCGATGGGAGATTAACGACTCGGGATGAATTAAGGGCACCGGCTAGAGCGAGCGTTTGCGCGCGGCGTTAACCAAATTATTATCGCCTTGATATGCCGGCTGAGAGCGCTCCTGCGCACGCGCGACAGAGGGAGAGAGGGACACTCGTCAAATAAGAATGGCTCTCCAAAGAAACTGGCCGAGTGCTCCGAGGCCCGCATGCTCCGCTGCTAATCGAGCCCCGACGGCTTTACTTTATCGGCCATCGGGGTACGTATATACGCGCCGAGCACGCGACGATAATTCAAAGTGCCGAAAGCTAAGCGCGCCACGGGACCGTGGGCACAGCCGCCGTTAGCCCTGGCTCGTACACGGCCCTTTGGGACGTCGGCCGGGCCGCGGCGAGTGCGAGAACAAATTCGCGGCGGGTCGGTGCCATTTAAAAATGGGCCCCCGCGCACCCGTGGCCTGCCGGTGACGTAACCCCCCGGGCCCACCTCCCCCCGGCTCCTCCGGCCAGGCCTGTATACTGTTAGGCGCCCGTGTGTACACGTATCTCATCGAGAAAGTAAAGCCGCGCGACGAGATATGAAAATATCTCGCGGTCGAGATAAAAAACCGCGATAAAGCAAGACGGAGGGCTGCTGCTGCTGCTGCTGCTGCTGCTGTTGATGTCTCTGCGCGGCGAGCTGCAGTCCTCCTCCTCTCCTTTCGCGAGTACCAGATAAGCCGTGTAAGTGTGTTTAGTGTTTACCAACATTCGATGCTCTTTTTCGAGCGGGGCGCGCGCGTGTAGCGGTATATAGTTTATCATCGGCTCTCGGTCTGCAGCACCCAACCGCTCTTACGCTTATCTTCGATTTCAAAATTCGACCGATCGCAACAGCCGAGCGCGATGCATTATAAAAAGAGTGGGCATTGGAGCCGCAAGGAGAAAAAGGCCCCCGGCGCCCCGAGCTCCGCGCCCGAGTTCATTGTGATTTTAATGTCACCTCCAACGATAACCTCAATTTTTCATCGGCGACTCGTTTAAAGACTCTCCGCGCGCTCTCCGGCTCTTTGCAATTATTTCCGAGGTACGATAAACGTACGATTCACGCTCAGGTGATTATTATGCAGATGTGCCAACTAACCTGGCTGGACGCGTGTAAACGAATTTTCTTAAACGATTCCTCAAAAATATTCAAAGCGTTACGCGATTCTATGTAACGTCTAAGTATCTTGGAAGAAGGAAGTGTTTTTAAGCGACTTCTGGAAATCCGCTCGGCGCACCGAGCCCGCGCACTCGCATGCCAAACTATAGGAAAATCTTCGTAAACTTTCACCAGAGCGTTTCAAAGATACGGAGCACGGGTTAGACGCGCGTAATATTAAGCGCGCGCGCGTTGAAAAGGCGATGCCGGGCCATCTGGGCGTTCGGGCCCCATTCACCGGGCCACCTCCTGCCCCGAGAGAGCGCACGCTCATTGTCGGCCCGCCGGCCAATATGCTAATCGATCCAATGCGCGATAATTCGTCGGTTTTTTTACCTCGTGTGTCCGCTCGTGTGTGCTCGCTCGCTCCCCCCCGGCTCGCGCGACGAGGTACGTGTGTCGGGGGGGGGGGGGACGCCAAGGCGCCGATCATGCGGGCCCGCGGTCCGCGTTATTATTGCGCCGCGCTATCGTCGCACGCGCACGCGAGATGTTTTGTCGTAAATATATCGCGCGGGGCTACCGAGTTTGCGCATTGCCGGCAATTATCGAACCGGAAGCCGTTAATTGCCGGCTTCGGTAAAAATATGGTAAATAACGAGACGGGCGCCTGAGTCAATCGCCGTTTTGAGGTTGAGCTCCATTTTTCCGCCAAGCCCCGGCGTCGTCCGCTGGAGCTGGCCCGAGGAGGAAAGGAAGGGAAAAAAAAAAAAAAACAACAACGGCGCCGCGCGGTTAAAGGTCCCGCGGGCGATCGGGGAATTTCCCGGCGGCGCCGCTCGGCAATTAACGAGGCAGGCCGATGTTTATTGCTCTATTTAGTTACCTCGAGTAGGTATATCCCGCTCAAAGAGCCGCTCGCGCCCGCATAATCGGGGAGATCGGTTAGGCGGGCGAGGCAGCGTATAGGCGCGTGGAGCGCGCCCAGCCGGACAAGTCGGCGCGACGGCAAAATAACAATCAGCCGAGGAGGCCGATTGTTGATTTATCGGGAACACTTTTCAAATACACACTAGCCCGGGCGATAAGCAGCGGGCGCGTTATCACTGTCGGCGCGCGTGCCAGCGTAAAATGGAGGCGCGCGGTGCGGCGCGGCGGGGGTGGACAGCTGGCGCGGCGGGGGCAGGTGCCCTCACGTGGCCGGCGCCCCGGGGAAAGGAGGTTAACCGGCTCGGAGAAAGGCGCCTTACCTGCGTGCCGCGTCCTCCGGGTGGGGCCTTGCCCCGTTGTCAGGGTGCGCCGCGGGCGGGCTCTGGGCCCTGGGCCCGGGCCTGCATCGTCCGCCGGTGCACTGGACACTGTAATGCCGCTCGGGGCCGGCTGCCTGGGCCGTGGTGTCGCGGCGCGCGCGCGCGTCGCCCTCTCGAGCGCCCGAGACGCGGACGTAAACACGCCGCGCGGAGAGTCGCCGCGGGACTGAGCGGGCCGCGCGCGCCGCCGGCCCGCGAGCGCGCGCGCGCAACAGCCACAGGTGTCATCGCTCGGGGGCCGCGACAGCGGGAGAGCGAGAGAGACGCAGCGCGCGCGCGCCGTTCCCTTCTCCGCCGAGGCCCGGCCCCTACCCGCCCGCCTTTCCCGGCCCCGCGCGCGCGCCCGCCTCCCTTTTCCTTTCCGCGGGGCCCGATCCGACCCCCGCTTCCGCGCCCCCGGGGCCGCTTCCCTTGCAAAGCTCGCCCCTCGTTGGACGATGGCGCGAGCGCGAATATCGCGGGACTCGAACAATATTTCACAATTCGTTTAACAAAGACCGCTCTCCTCGTCCCGACCCAATGTGTTTTCGAATAAAACTTTAATTTACCAGAAATATTCAACAATTTTATCAACACTTGTAGTCAATATTCTCCAAACAAAAGTTTTACCTCGCAGTTATTATCCTCGTTAAAGTAAAAAAAAAATACGTTGTAATCGCGTTGTAGTAATACACGTTATGTAAAGCAACAAAATTATTCATTTTTTAATGATACAAATGGAAATTTCTCTATGATTCCGTGAATAAGATCCCAACTGCTTACTGCGTCATTCGTCAATTTATACACAACAACTTTAATTCCTTGCGCGTAAGATTATTATTTACTTTTAATTCAAAGTTTTATGTGAAAACCCGAAGGATAACAACAACTGCAGGAATTCAAAATCATAATCAACGCTTCTCAGCGGGAGGATTAAACGCAAAAAAACCTTGTTGTAAATTTTCAATTGGCCGCAAAAAATCGGGAAAAACATTTTCATCGAGGCTTATCGCACGACCGTCTAGTCTTTCCAACCAATCCTTTTTTCCTCCGATCGTGCGCCACTGTTTCGAATTTTTTTTTTAAGTGAAACTCCTGCCTCGCCACTCGAGATGCTACCCGAAGGAATCTGATTTCTCAACGCCGCATATAAGCATAATAATAACACTTTCTTTTTCAAACTTCACAAAATAAATATTTGCAAAATATAAGAAGGTGTTTAATGAAGTGAATGCTAATTCATGATTAACGGACACGCTCGCGATAGAGAGAGTTTCAAAGTATATTATAAAATTTAATTGCATTATTTCACATGCTTTCGTAGCCGAACTTAATTATTAAAATTATATAGAACCCAAGTAGAAAGTTATTTGAGATATCAAATAGTTCCGTAAAAATGTTGAGAAGCGCATAAAGCAAAGTAAAGGTCATTACAAAAAACTTTGCAAAAACTTTGCTTCATCAAATGCCTCGTCAAATGCTCTAAACTAAAAGTTTGTTCACCTTATATTCTAGCATAGGGATATTGCTCCAATGTAGTTTGCAATAAAAAATTTATTCAAGTGTAATAAATCACAAGAAATTATAAAATTGTCATAGAAATTGATTAACATCGCTTCGGCACAATCCGTACACATTGTGTATTACTTGTTTAAAGCTTTTAATTACTGGTAATAAAATTGAATTTTTTTATGTAATTTTTTATAGGTTATTTTTTTATTTTAACACTATTGCGTATTGTTAAAGCCTTTTTTCCAACTCTTGCACAAATTTTTAGCTATAGAACATTTCTGTACAGTTTTATAACAATCTGACTATCGAAAACAATACAGCGAGCAATAATAAGAAAAATACCTAAAGTGCCATAATTAGCAGGCTAATCTAATAAACACAAAGTAGTAGTAAATGATTTGATGATAAAAAAATGTTCAAATGTTTATAAAAATCCAACTGCTGAGCTTCACAATTATCTGCTTACAGATATTTAATGATATTAACTAATCAAATGCACTGCAACATTTTTTAAATATTTCCCCTAAGTATAAGTTTAAATACTGATGACATTTATGAGCACTTCATATGTGTTCATTTGATAACAGTAATTGTCACACTACCCATCAAATATTGGTTACAGATATTTTTATTTTTGTACATCTAAATATTGAACTTAACATTATTTCAACTTTTACAAATAATTGTATAGAAAACATTTTAATTACGCTAAAATTAACAACATAATTTTCAAAGTATTTATATGATGATTATTTTTCATATAATACTGTATTCATACTAAAATATTGCTGTATTTACAAATAGTATTTCAACGTATATTGTTTTGTTATCCACCTGTACTCGGCTAAACATGGCAAGTGCTTTGCACTTCGATTTGATATCTTACTTTTACTAGCTACTTTAACTGCTATCCGTTCCCGCCGAATATTTATCAATAATATTGTCTAAGATTTATTGATAGCTTAGAACACGCATGAATACCAAAATTGAATAAAATTATTTTTCATTATTACATAGAATTAGTTTTGAGATTTTCAAAATTTAATTCAGAAGATATATACGTACATTAAATAAGAAAATCTAACAAAAATACGTATAATTTTCATTGAAAAGTAAATAAGTATCTGATAGTTTAATTTTATTTTAGTTTATTTCAATACATGGTCTCTTTTGTCATGCTGCTGTTATTCGGAAATCTATGTGTATAATATTCTATTGTTAAAAGCTCTTATTAAATTATTTACTAAGATATAAATGTAATGAAGATCCAGAAGATATTGTACATTATTAATAAGATTTTTCTTAGATTTTCTGATTTTAAAAATCCATTTAAGCGACCCTCCCTTAATATTATTATTCTTATAAACAAGGATTCAGTAAATTAATAGTCTTTATAAAGTCCTCAATAGAGTTTTCACATTTTTAAATTGTATAAATTACCAATTAATAACAACTAGAAAACACGATACTCAAAATACATGTTAGGCTATTTTTGTATTGATATAAAGATAAAAAGGTATCTCTTCATTTCTTTCATTACTTAGAATGAATAAAATATTCCTATTATATGCAAGTTTATTTTTGTTCTTTTTTTAAATCAATACAGTATCTAGTACAGTACTTCTTTCCATTTGCGGTGATAATTTCAGTAAGGGCATTAGAACCTTACCAGCCATACATGAGATGTTAAATGCTGCGAATTTACTATAGAAAGTCTGTAAATTAATGAAAATATTCATAAAAATGCGTTAAAATACCCTGTTACTTCATTACTTATAAGACAAAATTCATTAAGAAGTTTAAGGTTTAAATATAAAAATTTACGCATAACAATTAACCAACAATTTTGAAAAATTAATGCATCGAAATTGAAAAGAACAAAAATAGAGAAATTCGAAATTAATATAATAAGTAAAGAAGAGGCGATGATGGTATTAATAAATATTCATTCATTTATTAACATTATTCATATTAATGAAGGATGGAAAAATAATAATTAATACATGATAAAATATTCCTTACTTTTATAGTTTTTTAAGAACTCAACTTTTTTCAAAATTCTATAATTGCATTTTTATATTTCTAGCTGTACCTTTTTTAATTTTTCGAATTTTTTGGTGAACCTTTTTAAGTATATCCGCACTAATCTATAGAATTCTAAAATCAACTATAAAAGAAATTGAATTTTAATGATTTAAAAAATTAAATTATCAAACGTAGATAAGGGGAATAATGTACATGAATAATAAGAATAAAAAGTCAATTTCAATTTATGTCTAAAATTACTTTGAAATAATAAGATTATGGAATTTCTTGTCAACAGCAAAATATATAAAAAAATGATTTATTTATTTTTACAGGACACAGTATGAGATTTATAAAAAATACATGATGAAAGGAATATTTTGGATAGTTTTAAAATACAAAACAAGTATTTAAAGTATTTTAACACTTTATTGTAACACCCAAATGTAAAATTCGAAATGTTATTTAATGTCCTAGGAAACTTAAAATAAAATGATAATGCATTTTCCATTAATAAGTCCTGTTCAAAGATTTTTTATAGAAATCATTTTTTTCTATAATTAGACTACATTTTTCTATGATTATTATTTAAGGTATTTTAAAAATAAGTCAATTAGATATATTTATTAAAAACCAATTTATCCTATGACAAAAACATAAAAACACATTGTTGCAAAACCCAGATGCAAATACGCATTATACTCTCCACACACACTTTTCATACCTTTCATTCTCTCGCTCTTTTATTTTAAATTATCTTTTATACGTATATATTACTATATACTCCAATTTACTTTTTTCTATTTTGTATGTATGCCATATTGCATTTCTGTGTTCTGACTCTGCTTACTGCTGGTTTTCATAATATAACTGAAGGATTTGCTACTAAAACCCATTCATTATTTTATTGTTTGATAAAACACAATTATTTTAGAGCCTTTTATTTACCAACACAATATATCTTTACATGGTATATATTTTTATATACTTTAATATTAAAATAAGAAAGGTCTATTTAAATGGGTTTTCAATTTTAATGAGAACAGATACATTATAACCTGGGTTGGTTAAAAATTTTTATTTATATTCTTCAAGAATTATAAGTAATAATGTACATATTTTAAAAGCAAGTCCTTCGACGCCTTGTACAGCAGATTGTACTCAATATCTTTAGTTTTATAATTGGTATTTAATTTTTTCTTTTTTCTTAGAACAATCGCATTTTTCATATACATATATCATTTTAATATTACACATCTTTTACATACTCTATTAATATTAAATTTAAACTCCGCCTAAATATCTCAATCTCAGTATCCTCTCCCATTTTTTCGTTTTTTTTTGCTCATCTCTTTTTTAAATTGTGCATTTATATGTATTCACTTGCACCCCATACATTTGTGTTTTCGTTTTCTTCACAAAGTCTAATTAGATATAACATTGAAGAACCAACACCGGTACGGTCCTTTTCTCTGTAAATATTTACATCTTTATAAATGTTTATTCACTTATGAGAATAATTCATAACGCACATTCTCAAATCAGTTTTAATACAAAATTAAAGTTTATACAAATAATAAGGCATTATAAAAAAGATGTTGTACTTATAGAATCATGCATTATAAATTACTTTTGTAAATTGTTAAAATTGAAAAATTTGATACACCCAGATTCAATATAAGACTCATACTAGTATTGGTCCATAGCAAATGTATCAGAGTATTTGATAGATGATTGATGATATGGCGGATCATTTTCCTGATAATTTAATTTACATTAGATTATTTGATGTTCATTTGACTCGTCAGAGTAGTTTAATTCATTCCAATCATTGAATTACAATTGCACGAAAAAAATTCAAAATAAAAAAGAAAATTTTATTTTTTTGTAAGTTACATAAATTTTCGTGTGCCTTAGAACATCCTTACCGTTACTTTAGATAAACCGCAAAAAATAAAAATCTCACGCTGAAGATCATTGACAGTGTTTTTTTGTCAAATGTGTAGTAAGGCACTTAAAATCAATCGCTCATTACCAGATTAATGCAGATTGACACATGTTTTAGTTCTTTCATTCGAATCCAACGAGTCATTTATATTGTTTAATTTTTACGAATTATTATGCACATGAATTTTACACATTTTAAATATTCATAGATAAAAAAATTAATAGTCAAGCCCAAAGAAGTTAGCATAAAAAAAATTATACAGCGATCAACGAATCAATTCATAAAAGTTATCGAGAAAAGACAAGTTACAAATAACGCGTGAAATATATAATCGCAATAGTAATTCGTCATACTATTTTTCATATACAGTAAATATTGATATTTAATTAGTAGGAAGGCAAAGTTCCTACACTTCTTCAGGTCAATCGAATATCCAATTCATCGTCAGAGTCGCTATTAACAATTATTGTATATTTAATTCTTTAACAAATTGAAAATGGTGATATAAGAATTGAAATGGTCGTACAGTAAGCTGTTGCATGCTACTTATGGAAGTTTCCTTTTCAAAAAACGAAAATTTCCCCTCCAGGCCGTCCACGAGGAGGGGACAAAATGCACAAACTCGCTACACTTCTGTTCCCTTGCCTTCTCGTTGCGAGAAACACTCACTCTATCTCACTTGCCCAACATGCACGCCGCTCCCACGAACGAATTCAATCATAAATGCAATGGAGAGCGCCGGCTCGCTCTTACGGGGCGCCCTCGACGAGCCGCTATAAGCTCGGATGGCCAACTGCGAAAGCCATGGACATGTATCCCCGATAAATTCGTAACAAGCGTCAAGCTCGACGGCGACGGATCCGGAGGCGGTGACCGTTGATTTTAACCGAGCGGCAGCGCGCGATTGAGAGCAACGGTCGGGGAGGGCCCCTGAGGCGGGTCCGACGGCGAGCCCGAGCCCCCGATCGGCCGGCCGCCCCGACACAGCTCGCCGGCGTCCCAACGCACCGGCGAAACGATCCGCGAGGCGCTAGAGACGAGATTTTTCTTTAGGTAGTATTGCAATTGTATTTATCTCCTTAATAAATATAATAGCGAGAGATTCCTTCTCTCGTCGGGCCCCCGCTATCTTGCGGACAACGCCGCCAGCGCCGGCGAGCGGCTCCTCGCCCTCCTCTAGAACCTCGCGCGGATGTAGACGGACGAGGCGTCGTGCTCCCCGTAGCCGAGGCGCTTCGCGTGCTTGTAGATCTCGTTCGCCGCCGCCGCGAGGGGGATGGGCTGCTCGAGCTGGTCGCTCATGCTCAGCGACAGCCGCAGGTCCTTCTGCATGTGCTTGAGCGGCAGCTGCGTCGGGAAGCCTCCTTCGATTATTGCTGCAATGCACACAAGTTCAACAGAATGTTAAGCCACGGCTTAGGATCGTCACACTAGTTGCTACGCTCGTGCTTCGATGGGACACGCGGAGCTTTTTAAATCCCGCAATACGCTTGGTTAAAGGGGCTGACGGGGCTACAATACCAATAGTCTATAGGAGGCAACTGTTGCAACGCACGCTTTAATCTATTTATAGCCTTCTATAAATATACCGACACCTCACTTGTATGCTCAAGCAAACAAGTATCATTTACATCTACTGCCGTTTGATAAAACACAAATTAATTCACATTCTAATAACGAATACCATTCTAAAATGTCGTTCTTTGCGCGATCATTACTTCATCGCATATTTACATTTATTGCAAGTACGCGGGTTGGATTTCTTTACCGTCAAAATTTATTTATTAACACATAAAACACTCTAATTGCTTTTGTTACAAATACGAATACACGTTTTGTCAAATTATGAGTCGACAGACCACGTTTTGTACAATCGAGCGTAGTTAAATACTTAATTTGCCAGAATTCTTAAAAATACATGGAAACCGTAAATGCTACTTATTCTCCCTCTACTGTAATACTGGGATAGTCTCATCTTTTCAAATTTTAAAAGCCACTAGATATATTTTTACTTTAAAGTTAAATTAAATCCAACATAAAGTTAAAACACTTTAATCCTAGAAAACACAAGCTTTTTCTCGTTTTGCATAAAACAATAGTTTTCCTCGAAGTTACGTTTTAGTTTTTAATTGCATTTCTACAAATGCATAAAAAGATGTATAAATTTGATTTTGGCTTTATCGTTATATTAGTAAGTATTGACTGGACGTTATTTTCCAAACTACTAAAAATAAAAATAAATTTGTTGTAAAGTGCCTGAAACCTAGGAATTGCGGTCTTGTAAAAAATGCATGCTCATACCCCACAAGTTATTATTTGTTTTCCAATAAGAGAGAGTTTTTTTGCTTCTTAAAAAAAACGGAAACATGCAGATAATTGCAAAATATGCAGATAAAGGTAAAAATATCCAAACGTAAAACTTAGTAGGTACTAACCTTTGCCCTTGTCGAGAATAGCGGGGCAGGCGAGGGACGTAAGCTCGAGTATCTCGAGAACGTCCTTCTGCTGGAGACCGGCGCGATCCGCTAGAGCCATGCTCTCGGCAAGGCCGGCAAGCGTGACCCCCGCCATCAACTGGATGACTAGGTTCATCTTGGAAGCATTGCCCACTTCGCCGAGATAGAAGGTATTCTTGCCCATCGCTCCAAAACAGGTGCTGCAGTCGTCGAACAGCTGGCGGTCACCTGCCGCGAGGATGACGAGGGTGCCCTCCTCCGCCTGGATCTTGCTGCCCTGGACTTGGGCCTCGAGGTAACGCGCTCCTTTGGCTGTGATCGCCTCGGCAATGTCTTGGGAAGTCTCAGCGTCGATACCCGTCATCTCCACGTAGCCCTTATCGGTTGTGATCTCGGTAAGAACGCCGCAATTGCCAAACACCATCTAGTAGTAACAACCAAATTGAATCCTTAATTTTTACGTTCCCTTTGAATCTCGCCTTTTTATACGAAAAGCGACACGGCAATCGAATAAACTTTTCCACTTTCATCGAAAATGCGGTCATGTAACAAGATACGATCGCTTACCTCTTTAGCTGCTTGTGGATCAGCGACGCAGGAGAAGGTGATGTCTGCCATTAAGACAACATCTGATGGAGTGAGGCCTTGTTCAGCTCCAGCCTTCACGAAGTCCGCGCACTGAAAGTAATAAGTATATTGTAGAATTACAAGCCGCACTTCACGAAATATTGTGCAATACATAAACACAGGCATTATAAATAATCATTTCGTTCAAATTGCATGTCCCTCAACAATCCTTTTATGGTCTGAAAACTAATACTCTTTAGTTACGATAGTCGTGATAAATATTGTACTTATATTCAACTGATTAATTGGAATGCAATTTTTTTGCTGTACTAAATATTAAGCCTATTCGATAAAACATGAAATTTATTGAAATTGTTCTTTACCAGTACATAAAGTTAACCAAGAAATTATAAAATGTATTATAAATAATACTTGAAGACAATAATTCGGACGACTTATCAGTACTCAATAAAATCTAAAAGAGGATTTTTCAAATTATATTCGATTTGGCATACTGTATGAGAAGGCAAAAAGTAAATATTTCCCCAAAGTACAAGGCATTCGAAAAAAGAGCAACTTTTTTGTCAAGTAGTAGTTACTTTTCAAAAGAAAGTTTCTCATTTTTTAAAAGTACCTGAAACCTGTGCACCAAAAAATAACTATTACTTTTTCTTTTCGAGTAGTAGCTACCTTAAAAAAGTAACTGCTCCTGTTTTTTCCATACGGTTCATGTTAAAAATATTCTTGAAAAAATATTCTGGCGGACTCAGTACGAGTGTTTTAGAGTGTAAATTGTTATTTGCAAACTTGTACCTACAACAATCTCATATACTTTTAAAGCTCCGTTAAAGTTTGAAATCGTTTAAACTTGTTTAAAACTGTATAAAAAGCCAAAGAACCTTTTAGAAGCTCGTACAATTTAGTGCATTTCAAATTTGACCTACTTGCGCCATCTACCGGCAGCTGCTACTCACGAATTAAATCCTATACCACGAGAGCTCAAACTACCTTCATTACCGACGACCTTCTTCTCCCCCCAGATGTCGCTCCAACAGGACGCGAGCGGGCCTTCGTTTCATATGCCGGCGTTGCGAACCGGAAAACGGTTATGGCACGCTTGCTTCACTATCTCCCTCTCTCTCTGGCCACATCAGCAAACGACGCCATGTCTGTACGCGTTGAAAGCGTCTCGCTTCTGTGCCCTCGAAGAAGCATTTATCAGGTCTGGTTTTTTCAGCACCCACAGCGGACGCCTACTAATGGATTTTCGCCGCAGACCCAAGACGATGGCTGGCGATTTTTATCAAGAGTTCACAGAAGCTCGTAACAAAATCGCTCGTGTGCATGATGGACGCCGGGAGAAAGTCGTCTCGCGTGGGAGGAACTAATATACTCGGATCTCGAGGGAAAACAACCTCTGATCGAAAAAGGCATTGAGTGTTTTGACTCGACGCGAGCTATTTAATGAAGTTGTTTTGTAAGAGGGGTAGTCGAGGATGACTCAGGGAGAGAAAAGACAAAAATTTCATCCAACATTTACTGACTTCTTTTTGTTTATTGACGTCACTCAGTCACCAATATCACAAATAATACTGTGAGAAGAAGGCAGGGGAGTAGAGAACCAAATCGAAATATTACTCAATTTTTGTTGTGCGTAAATTAAGGCAAAAATTTGCTTTCTGCTTGCAATATCATCGCAATTATTATATACATACATATATTAACAGGGCATCCATGTAGTAACATGGCTATCTCACTGCAGTTGTGAAATGTATTTCTGAAGTTACGAAACTTAACTCTTAAATTATAAAAGGAGTTTAACCTATTGATATTGCAATATTTGCGAAATTACAAGTCGCACATATATTCGTAAGCTTGTTCATGAGAAATGTATTTCATCAAAGCATCAACTACAGAGAAAAGCAATTTAATTCTTAAATGTTCATTACGCCAATTTGTATCGTTCTATTTATTTACTTTTGCAGCTGTGACAGATGCAAAGTACAAAATGGATGCATAGTGATAAGTTTTCTCGTCAGCGGGTAATTCAACGCAACGAAATTAAAGTAGTTTACCGAATTGAACATCAGCCAAATTTTCCAGGATTTAAAATATTTAAAAAGCTGCTATATAAAATTAATATTTACTTTAATTCAAGTGCGGCTAATATTTTATCGGTATTTAACTTCCAAACATTGTGTGAACCAAAGAGATTAAATTTATATTAGGCATACGAGAATTGGACAGGAAAAACCTCCCAAGTATTGCCTACTCATTAATCTATTATCAAAGATAATCAGTATTTATACTAAGAAAAAGCAATTTTTTAATAATGATCTCTAAAATTCCAGACGAACTAAAATTAAGTTATAAAATAATTAAATTTCCATTTCGATAAAGATAAAAGTCGATCGATATAAGTTAAATTATTCGTACCTGAATCAATAAAATGTAAATTAAGCAAGTTGACTGCAATCGCATTCCATAAATTTTTTAGCTACGTTTTATTATTTTTAACACTTTAACGGATTAATATTTAAGTTTCCTAATACAAAGGATGACAATGTTTTTCGGGTGCTTGACTCTTAAAAGTTTTAACTAGAATTGACGAAAGAATTGTACTGTAATCTATAACATATCAATCCTAATGATCCATAATATTTTTATAAAATTATTTCGAACAGTTTTCTAGTATTTAAAACAAGAATTATACAAATAGATTCTCAGTAATTTTTTAACAGAAATTAACAAATTTTAAGAAATTGTATAAAATTGAATAACAATTTATTGTTTTTTAATATAAAACATCCCTTCATGATTTGTCTTAAACGCATGGTTATTATAGAGTTTATAAGCTTAAAATTTCCTGCTTGATTATTTTTTACTGTTACAATTTTAATTAAAGGTTAGTTTAAACTTATTGATATTGAATTTGTATTGTGATGTATCATCTGATATGAATAATTGGTTGATGGTGATTAACATTTAGAGTTTCAACTATATCATAGATATCTTATCTATGTGACTTAATTAAAATATTCTTTTACTTATCATTACGAACATTGTGGCATTCTTAATAATTATGATTTAAATGAGTACAATCTGCATTTAAATGCAGAACTAATAACAGTTTGCTACATTTCAGAGAAACTTGAACGAATTTTTTTTTCATTCTATTTAATGTACTTTACGTTTCGTTTACAACGTGGCTGCATTTCAAGGGCTTACTATTCCTGCAATTAATGCTATACTATATACATTACTTTAATATAGCTTTATTGAAGCCCTAATGAACTCTTTTCATCGATTAAACGCGCAGGGCATTTCACGTTATTCGATTAAGTTTGCGCGATGAAATTGAAATTAATCTCGAGTATTATCATTACTTTATGAGAATAATCGCGATAAATCAGAATTTAATGCAGAAAACACTGGATACTGAAAATAAAAGCAGACCATAAAGGCGTCTTATCTATGTACGCGGCAGGCTTTATTTTTCAAAGAAGCGACGGTTAATTAATAAATTTGAAAGCTAGTCTTTTCAATAAAAACAAGTTTTTGTATACATATATACACACATACATATTGCTTGAATTTTATTTTGCTTAAAAATTTGCAGACGCTCGACGACCGGTTAGCGCGTCATCCTCATTAAAAATGGAAAAGGGGTTTTTCATTCATCGAAACAGCAGGCGCGCGCGCGCGCGTCCAGCAACGTCGAGCACACGGGGGCCTCGGGTTGAGCACTGCCTTGGGCACTGCTCAGGTTGAGAACAGCCGCTTGGAAAGTTGATCTTACTCAAGCTGTGCATTTTCAGCTTACAAAACAGCGCCATCGGACGCATTAGTCGACCGGGGGGGGAAAAAAAAAGGCAGGAATTTTTCGCGGCGCGCGCCGGCACACGCCTTCGGCGAAGGGCGAAGCCGGGGTTGGCGGGCGCCCCGGTCCACCTGTCCATCCCCCCGGTGGTCGCGGGCGCCTCGCGCGCGAACCGGGGCCCAAGGCTCCCCGTGGGATCGTCCGCGCGCGGAGACACGGCTCTATAAATAGCCCGGAGGCGCCGCCGCTGAATTTAACCGTAAGGGCAACGCACTCCTGACCAAGTGCGAAGACGCCCGGGGTACAACGTAGCCTCCTTTTCCTTCCGCTCGGCGCGCGCTCTCTGTTGCCAAGCGAGCACAATCCCCGCTTAGCATAACCAGTCGGCGCGCGCGACGCCTCGACTTGGGCAACGGCTCGCGAGGCCGACCTTCGCGGGAGGGATGCAGAACGGGCGCTCCGCTGCGTCTCCTCGTCGCGCTTCCGCCCGGGGCTTGGTTATCGCGGCCCACTGAGCTCGCGCGGAACAACGAGCTGCTGCTGCTGCTGCTGGGGAGGGGGTGGGGCAGGCACACGGAGCGCGGCGTAACGCGCCGGGTTCTTTGACCAGCGCCGCCGCCCGGGTCGCTGTCCCCGGCCGGATGTGCCCCGAGAGGGCCCGGGCTGCGCGCGCGGAGCTCGGCGTACTGCAGCGCCCGACGTCGGCGTCTTGTATCAATGCGCGAATGGCCGTTTTGGTTTATTGAGTGATAATGAGATTGGAGCTGGTAGGGGCGAGGGTCACTGGGTATCATCGCGAATTGCCTGCGTTAAGATACTTATAACGAATTGAGTAATGTAGCTCGCTTTATGAATAATAAGACATTTGCAAACGGGTCGTCACTCCAAATAGATAATAGCCCTGCTCTAAGCGGAAACTCTTATCTTTTTTTTTTCGAGATATTTATTTTAATCTGTCAAAGTTATAAATACATTCGAGCTTTCCCTTAAATCCATGAATAATTGCATTGGGCGGCAAAATGCATTGCTCTTACGTATGTATATATGTTTATCTATACAACTTCAATACTGTATCCCCGCAATTATTTTAATCTAGACGTCTAGTCATCGTGACAGTTATTACTAAGCTACCGTGAATCTTATCCAAGCGAGAAACATCAATAATGATTGATGTCGTTTCTCCACCTCGATGCCCCGATAGTGATATCCGCAAAGGCTCAAATTTGAAAGCAACCGAGTCCACAGACTTTGCGCAATGTTACAGTAGCTATTTGTATATAATACTTTATTAGTACATCCTCGTTCGGAAAGATAGCAGAGCGCGAAAGGGCGAGTGTTATACTACATGAGAAGCTCTGGCTTCGCAGAAAGCAATAGATTCCGATAAAAGGAACTGCAGATATGCATTTCGATACACATTAGAATCCCCTTCATTAAAGTAAATTTGTACATCGCACATATGAACGTAATTACATTTCATAAAAAGCTTAATTAAGCGACGATTCGCTACCGCTTTGAGTCTTCAAAGGCGTAGTTTTGCGTCTCATTTTCACTTCTTCCTTGTTCCTTCCTATTTTAGTAACGAGAAAATGTTCTTTAGAATCTCTTTTGCGCATTAGAAAAAATGACCAAACCTACACGTTGCAACTGTTTAAACAAATTACATTGTAGCAATCGTCCGTTTACCCGTTAGTTAAATGGCTTGTCAAAGTAGTAAATATTGACTAATTTGACCAAGCCGACTAAAGGCATTCGGTTACATCCTAATTCCGATGGAATCGATCGTCGTCCTTCACAGTATCGGAATGAATGTAAGCAGACGACAAATAAGCCAAAATCGAATAATAAACGTTGGCGATTTGAACAGAAGGTCATTTTTCTTAATGCTCCGGCTTCCATTTCATGTAACTAATCGAATAAAAACAAGACTTTTTGTACCGCGATTTTTTAAATTATTCTTAACGGAAATTGGCCAGAGTAGTCAATGTACAAGGTATATCCATTCTAAAAGAGCTACTGAACTGCACCGCGTCTATCCAACCCGGCGCTCCGCGACAGTCGAACGCCCAATTTGCAAGTACAAAAAGACAGTTGGTTCGGTTTCCATACGGTTCAATTGCCGTGTGATACCTCATGCATACGCAATTACACCACCGCAGCACCTCCTCCTCCGAATTGGAAGATACTCGGGCGGTTTGCTCCGCGGGAGGCCGCGAAAACGAGCCGCGCAAAGTCATATCGGAACGCATGGCGACCCGGGGCGGCGTACACAGGCAAACGCCATCGCCCCGGGGGCGTGTGTGTCGTTCCGCCCGGTCAATACACGTACGCGTGCACACGGGCCGCTCGCGGTAACCAGGGCGTGCATGCAGGTGGGCAGGTGTCGTGCCGGCCGCGCGGCTCCTCCGTCAGGGCTCGATGATCGCCGCGGAGGAAGGACCGACCCCCGCGGCGGCTGACCCGCTTTAATTCGACGGTCCCGGGGCTCGCTTTCGAGGGTTATACGATCGAGTTTCCCCCCCGCTGCAGTTGGTTTGTTTTTCGCTCGCGAGTGGACGACTGCGCCCGGGTTTCTCCGCCAATTCGGCTGGTGCGTCACGTAGCGCTGCGGCATTATAGGGTTCGGACGTAAGGGCCATCAATAAGGGAAATTATTGTTTCCAAGTTTCCGCCGCTTCGGGCGTGCGTTTTAATAGGTATACTGTTTTCCGAGCGCGCGCAGTATTTGGAAGTTTTCCACGGCTCCTAAAAGATTCATTGGGAAGCGAGTGCCGGCGATCCAATGAGCGATCGGTAAAAAGTAATCGATGTGCGAAGATGCATATACATACCAGTGTGCAACTTAACCCTGGTAGCAAATTGACTAGTTTTTATGATCAATGCGTTAATTAAATGGAGCCTTAAATCATTGAAATGAGCTCGTGGATGCAATAAAAGTCATTGGAGATTGCGGCTATACACACGCGTTAAAATATCGCCGTAAAACATTTTATTTAATTAAACCGCAAAGCTTCACTTTGGCCCATAAAAATATCTATCCGAAAATGACTGCAAAGCTCCTCAATATAACCACCAGGCTCAAAGGCCCGCAAACACCTGGGCGCAAGGGCTTAAACGCACCCAGGGCACTCCGCCCAATATGAATTTTCGTTAAAAATAAAGCGAACAACACGCGGCCAACGTAATCTTACCATTTTGCCCATCCCACGGCTGTTATTCGAAAGGAAGTCTTGTACACACGTGCACACGTCGTACGAGTTTCCTTCGCCATATGCACGTACACGTATACCGCAGGAGAGCGTTATTGGGCCGTTACGAAATCCGGCCGCGTGCGGGAATTCGCGCGGGCCAAGTGTTTTTTACGAGGCTCGCGCATCGTGCAAGAGGATTTCTCCTCGGGCGGAGCAGCTCGGCGCCCCCGCGGGATCGACGGCGGGGCCTTGGCTCTTGTCGGGCTTCGCGCCTCCATTAATCCCCGGGGCGGCTCCCCGGGACTTTCCCCGGCGGCGAGCGGGGCTCGATTAATCGCGCCTCGCCAAGTCGGCTTTATAACGATATCCCGCGGGCGCCGGGAGCCCCTATCACAACCGCCCGCCGCTTGCGCGCGTGTACGTATATTTATCGAAGGCGGCTTCTCCCTTCGGCAGGGCTCTCCCGTGGGTATCTCCCGGTTAATTGGCCCCGTGAGAATGGCGGGGCGAGAGGGCCGGCGGCGAGTCTCGAGCCGAGGAACCTGGGTGCACGCGTACGTAATAATTCCTCCCCGTCGGCCGGGCGAAACGCCTCGCGCTCTACGGCCGCGGCTCCGTTCTAATCGCCGGTTCTTCCGCGGGCCGGCTAAACAGTCCCCCGCACACGCGTGCACACACGGGAGCGTTTTACGAGCGTCCTCGGCCGCGCCAAGGTTGCCGCCGGCAAGCGGTCCAAATTTCTTAGACGCCGTCAGCGCTGCAGTCCGGTTTCGAGACCGCCAATTAGAGGGAATGGATCGGATCCGCTCTCTTAATCAGCCGGCCACGTGTATGCGTGTATGCGGCGTGTGCGTATTACCCGTCGCTCCGAGAAGCCATCGAGTCATTGTTACCGCCCCCCCGGCTGGCGGTTCTTTTTTTTTTTTTTGTTGTTGGCCGTCGCGCCGAGCGCGGCACTAAAGTCGAAAAGGATAGACTACTGCCGGGAGAGCGCCTCGTGCTAATTGCCGAGCGCGCAATGACAATAGTCATTGAGCAGACCTTCCGTCGACTGCTCGATTAAAACGTCTGCCTTTCCTAAATGGGCTCTTTTCGTTAAAATCCGCTTAACCGACCAAGTTAAAAAAACACGCGCGTTTGTGTCATACAATCGGCTAATACAGTGTGGTATTCCCCAAATGAAAAGGATAGCCACGCATCTCGTTTTGTTTTAACCGTCTAATTAAAAAAAAGAATTAAGCAATGAATGGGCGGTAAAGTGAGCGTAGTAATTTGCATAGGATAACAACGCTGTACACGAGGCCGTGCACCTAGCTTAATACTCGGCACGGTACAGGAAACATATACAAATGCTCCTTTGTGCGCGCGGTCAAATAATTTCCCGCGTAACCAGAAAGCGGTAATCGCGAGAAGATCACTGGAAACGAGCGCGGCAATGACAGTCCGACTGTTTACATTCGTCAGCGATACCCCAGCAATAATGAAGTTAAACACGCGTGTAGAACAACGAGGCTACACCCGAGCTCGGTACACATGCACATATATATATACATACATATATCAAAGCCTCAAGGATGCGTCGGCGACGCGGCTGGCCTAAGCCCTCCGGGCGGGCCTCCGGCCCTCTCGGCCGGGGAGGGACGACACCGGTGACCTTGGCGCGCCCACCTCGAGCGCCTCCATTATTATCAATATCGGGCGCGTGCGCGAGGTCGATCGGGCTCGCGTGCGGGCGCCGTTATCTCCTCGAAAGCTCGCGCACAATGTCGGCTTAATTACCCGCGATTCCCCCGGTGAATCCGGCGAGTGGTGGGCGTGTGTGTTGGACGAGCCCGGGGTGGGGGTGGGGGCCGCGCGCACTTCTGGGTCAACGGGCTGCGCCCCCGCCGCGGTGTCCCTTACACCGCGCACCGCTGGATATGTACAGGCCGCGATTATACAGCGGACCGCGGGAATTGCTGCGGACTTACGGCCGGGGGAGGGGCAGGAGGTTATTTAACCGGCGGGAAAAGCTGCGTTTGCACACGAGCGTGGGCGAGCAGCGCGGCGGGCGGAGTATCGATGTTTGGGCAACACGCCGGCGGGTAATTAGCGCGGGCCGATATGGGAGGAAATATTCGAGTCGAATATAGACGCGCGCTGCCCGCGCACAGTCAAAGCTTTTAACACGACGGCCGGCTATAACGAAACTGGCAAGCACAGCCCCGGGCGCTCCTTTGAACTCGGGATGGAACACTGCCGTGCGCCATCGGGCCCCTCTACGTACGCATGCAGGGTGCATCGCGTACAGGATCCCCGGGCGGGGGCGCGTGAGATAGGAGATGGAAAAGAACGGCGGCTCGCGTCGTCCGGTCCGATTCGCACCCAGGAAGCGGTGCGCGGGCACGCGCGCTCGCCTCGAGATATCCCGCTCCGCCCATGGAACAAAGCGGATCCGCGCGAACCTCGGGGGCTGCCGGGGCCTTGGCGGGGAATCGCGCGCCCTTTACGGCTTCCCCGCGCGGCGGCCGCGGCTCCCCCCGCCCGTGAAAAGACTTCCGGGGCTTGGATTACGCAAGCGGCCCGCGCCAAGTCACGGCGATGTGCTCGCCCACCTGGCATCGCACGCATAGGCCCGATATCCGCGGATGCTTTGGGGGCACGCCGAGAGAGGAAGCCCTTACGTATCAGGGATCCTGCAGAAGAATTGCCCTCGGCGGTGGGCGTCGCGCGGCGCTTCCCGGAACGAAAGAGCCAGCCCCGGCGATCGCTGACGCGGGCAACGAGGAAAGCGCGTGATGCGCGCCTCGCGCCGCCGAGATACACGGCTTGTATCCGCTCCCATCCGAAAGCGCTATTTTTGCCTCCGGCATATATCACCGGCGCACTGTGCCGAGCGGCGAACCGCTGATAAGGCATTATCCGCGCCCGAGTTCGGAGCCGCGATAAGGTATAAAAATGAAAAAAAAAAAAACGGAAAAACGACAACTGCTGTGCGATTTCGCGAAATTGACGAGGTAAAGTGATGGGCAGCTTAACGGGCGGTTTTAAAAAAAAAAAACTCGGTTGGTATTGTGCGAGCTTGCGCAAAGCACTTCATTGCTTCTAATAACTAATGAGCGCTCTAAAGTTTCAAGCTATTATAGAGAACGGAGCGAGTTCGAGTAAGCCAGGCGTCCAGTGTTATTTATTTGCGCGGCTCCCTCTTCTTTTAGTACGTATCGAGGTAGGTATATATAAGGTAAGTTTTCATAGCGACGACGCCGAGGCGGATAAGATAAGGATTCCTGTCGACGTGGCAGAGAGACGTAAGCGCGCGCTTTGCAAGCCTCGATTCGTCCGATTAAAGACTTAAATCAACCTTACCCTCGTCGCTGTATATCTATACACGACGAATGCTTGAAACAGATAGCACTAGCTGCGAGTCTTAATTAATATTGACTTTGAGTACCCTCCCAAATAAAAAGCTAATTCACGAGGCTCGTGTTCGTCCAGCTGGTGGGTACGAAATTAGGCGCAGTAGCCCAATGAATTCGGATAAGAGGCTCCGTAGGCGAATGCCGATAAGACCAGTATTTATACCAGTTGGCGCTTTATTGCCTTTCTCGCTCGAGGTTTATTAAATCTTTATTTTCACATTTGCTGTTTGTCTCGCTCATTTTGTCTCTTAAAGAGCGATACCAACTTATTATCACGCGCGCTAGATATCGAGAATGTCAGGCTTACACATGCGGCTGCAGCGTAGCGCGCAAAACATGTACACGTGTATATTCGCACATGCGGATATGTAAGCAAAGCACCGAGTATATAGAATAACATTGAGATCAATGGCTTCTCCGGATTTTCCGGGCAGGTTTATTACGCGCCCGCGTCAAGCGACCTCCCGAGCGCATTGCGGAGAAGCACTTTGAGATATGAGTTATATTTGCTCGCGGGCCGGCGAGGAGGAAAACTTCCCGTCTGGAGACGACGGCCCCCGGGGCCGCTGTAGTCTCCCCGCGCGCGCACGCACCTCTCAATGAAGGCAATTTCATTCTGACGGGAAACGGCCGGTGTATTGTCATAGCTCCGTGCAGGAGGCCCCCCCGATTCCCCCTCGATTTTTCCAGCGGCTCTGGACGAGGAAAAAGGTTACGCTGGGCACGCCTCAATTTCCGGGAAATCGTATACCTTGGGGCGCGATACGAGGGACGCACAAACTCCTAGCCGGCGCTTTCTTCGTCATTGGAGTGGCGGGGCGACCTCCGGCGCCCCGGGACAGTCCATTTCTGTTTCACACGCTGACGCACTCGTCGTCGCCATTAAAAGCGCCTAGAGCCGGGGTGTGTCGGTCGGGCGGGCCAGCGGACGTCACGCCCGGAGCCGATGTGCGGGCTAAAATTATTGTCGGGGGCGGGTGTGCATGTCACTAATGCGCGCGCGTGCAATTGCTCCGTGTGTACGTGCAGCGGATGCCGTAGCCTGCGAGGCGCGACTCCACCTTCCCCGGGTGCCCTCTATAAATATATATACACGCGGACGGCCGGATGAAAGACTCTCTCCCACGGCAACTGTATTTTTGGACGCGAAACTTCGGAGCCATCCGCGCGGCTACGCGAGGAGTTTGCCAGGCTAGACAGCCGGGTCCAAAGTTTTGAAATCGAAGCGCCTCGTTGGGAAGCCACTGGAGGCATCCCGTGGATAATTCGACTATCGCGTTATTGCCCAAATCGTCAAAACTCTTCGAGCCGAGCCGGGCCTTCGGCATACATATTTTCATGAATATAAATACTATTCAGGGCGCGGTTGGAATCAGACGGCAGTTCGGCAGCGCACTCGAACAACCAAGTCTGAAATAGTCCGCGGGTAGCGAAATCCAAGCACGAGGCGATAACAAGAGCCGCGCTCCGTCTGTACACACAGCGGGCCTCGAGTCCGAGAGGCAGACCCCCGGAGGCAGGCCGCGGGAGCTTACGCAACGAGGAGCGGCGCGACCCTCCCGCCGGCGTCATGTGCCCGTACACAAAAAGAAGAACCCACAGAAAATAAAAGCACTAGATTTCGTACTTATATTGTTCGTACTGATACTCGTCAATTTACTATACTACGTGCCTATATACTTTAGAATTGGAATTTTCAGTTCCAGAATTTTTAGCACCGGGTTTTCCTGTTCTAGTTAAGAAAGACTATATGTAATATGAGCGCGCCGGCATTATATTAATGAAATAATATATAAAGTGACTTGGAAGGAAATTATAAATTATTTGAGCGTACTAAATTAAATTGATTCACGGATGAAAATTTAATTTTAGTCTATATTGACTATGTCGTTAAATTTTCATTATTGTATCATTAATCATTCAACCGTAAGTACCTAAAATGCATTGAAACTAAAGCTTGGCTATTGTTTATGTTAGATTTAATCAATCTTCATATTATCCTTCCAAGGCTGATGTGCTTTATGTAAAATCAAAATCTATTAATCGACGAACCTAAATAAGATATTCATACAATGGTGAAAATTTAAAAAGTCAACCAGTGTGTGGACTAAAGTTAATTTTCATCATTGTATGAATTCTTCTTCGTTGAATGAATTATAATTTTATTGAATGCCTTCGAAAGCTAATATTGATTAAACATAATCTATAATATTATGTGAAAAGATCCATTAAATGTAAAATAAAAAATAGTCAAGCCTTATGGTCTAAATTCATTTTAGCTTCTTCAGGCTCATATTCTTTCATCAGAATCAGAATCCATTCATTGATTAGGTTAGTAGCAAGAAATTTAATTTTAGTCTGCAGTTGCTGACTTGTTGCACTTTTATAATTATTGCACGGATTTTTAATATTTGTCTAATTGACAAATGTATTTTAATTTTATTGAAATAAAATTATCCGATAACAAGATATGTAAATTAAGACTAATTTTGGACAATAGATATTAATAGCCTGCAATTAAAGAAAGATATCATTGTTTAATAAATATCAAATTTTTATTTATAACCTACATGTAGCAGCATGTATCCATTCAGTCTTATATGAAGCTATATATACATGAAAAATTACACATGAAGGCCTTTGCATGCTTAGTGGTGCGATTTCAGATTCTAGAAAGGCGTAAAGCCGTTCCAAGTTTTCAGATTTTGCACACAAGTACTAAAATGTAGAGTGCTGCGGCTAGTACCTAAAATATAAGTTCTAACACTTATATTACAGATGGCGCGCAATCTGGTTTACCGATGCTGTGCCTGTGCATATCGAGGTTCTACACACACAACGTACTTTTTCGGCGGATTCCTCGGGCGTGTAACCCGGAACCCGCACAGGCGCACCGCCGCGCTACATACGTACTCGGGCGGCGCGCACACAGCGAGGCGGCCGGTGCGGCTTCGCTACACATAAGCGAGCACGTGAGCGGCCGGGCGATCAGCTGGGTGGCGCGCGGCGTTGCCGGTTGGGCCCGCGGCGCCCAGGCCGGCAGATCAATAGGGGCCGAGCCGGCAACGCGGCCCTCGGCGAGCGCGTGCCCCGAGCCGCCGCCGACGGCCCAGCCTGGCAGGGATAGCCCGCGGCAAGGAGGTCGGCCCCTCGGGGGAGGCGCCCTGGGACGCCTGGGACGCTATCTGGCGCGCGGCCTCGCCGACGACGCGAGCACCCGCAGTGGCCCCGAGCAGTGTCACGGCGCCCGAGTTCACGGTTAATCGCCGGCGCTTCGACTTTTCCCTCCGGCCCTCCGGCCCCGCCCTTTTTCGCAGGCGTCGCCGCCGCCCGTGGAGCCGCTTTGTCCGAGCTCTCCCGGGATGCCGGGGCTACAGCTGGACGGCTCGACCGTGTGTATATACGTGACGCGGGGTGCGCGCGCCGATAACGATCGCCGGTTCATCGGTCCGCGGCACACTCGTTCTCCCTCGCGGGGAGTTTGGAGGTCGACGGGATTGGCGAGCAGCTGCTGGCGATCGATCTCGGCCGCGGGCCGTTATTGATGATCCGAGCGAGGGCGGGCCTAGCTCCCGAGCGCCAACAAACTCTTGGGGATCATCCTCGCGGTGTCCCTGTTCCGCGGGCGTTTAGATACTCCAATTACGGGCCTCCGGTCGATTGTCACGAGTAGGGGCAATGGCGAAACCGGTGGCACCGGCGCAGCCTCGATCGCCCACAGGTATCAATTATTATTGTCCGTGCGAGCGCCCCGCCGGCCTGCATCGACTGTCCGTTTGCATAATGCCCGGCGATTTGCATAAAACCGATCGAGCCGCGGCGGCGAGCGACTTGGCCCATATATCATCTGCCGAGCCGGTTAACCGGCCGCGACGGCCCTTCTCTCCTCCTCGCGAGATATTCTCTTTGACTGGCCGGCGAGTTCTCGGAGCGCGACCGAGGCACCTGCTGTCCGCGCTCTTCAAAGCGGCCCCGTGTGTACCTACACACACGCATACACGGCCCTGTCGCGCTGTCGCGCCGGCCGAAAGCGTAGCGGCGAGCGAATCGATATACGCGCGGGGCCGGCCTCGCCCACTTTCACCGGCCGCCGCTCTAAAACCGCCCGCCGATGGGGCGTGATTATTAATAAGCAGCCGAGGCGTTGTACGCCGCGGCGCTTTGTTCTCCCGGGCGGAGCCGAGCGCCTGCGGACGGGGCAATGGGCGCGGGGGAGCCGAGCGAGCGACCCTTACCCCCCCCCCCCACCCTTTGTGCCGGCCGTCCCTCGGGTTAGCCGCTTGTCCTCTGGATTTCCGTCGTTTCGCGGCTCGCTTCGTTTTGACAAGGAACACACACACATACGTATATACGTTGCTGTAATCTTCTGAGGAGCGTAGAAGAACGCCGGGAGGGGGAGAGAACCAGCCAGCTAAGGAGCACATTATCGCGGTGACCTAACCCTGCGCTAGAAACCGCGGGGCCGCGCGCTATTCGCGAAAAGTTGTTTTAACGGCGCCGGCGAGCCCGGGCCGCTGTGATAGCAAATAATGCCCGGATAAACAAACTGGGTCGACCGACTTCTTCAAAGTCCGTCGGCCGCCCGCGCAACTTTTTCGTAATCCCGGCCGTGTAAGCCCGGGGGCTTGTTTATTATGCGCGAAAAGGCTTTTTATAGCATCGGAAAAGCCCTTTTGCCGCGGGGATCGAAACCCCGGGGTTTATTTTAACGCGCCGGTCGAACTTCCAATATTGCCCACCGGCCTCGGGCGTACAGTCATTTTTGCAAGCGGCTCTCGGATAATAAATCCTGCCGACGAGCAGCTTATCGCGCCCCGGCAGTGCTTATACCTGCTACAAGTGTACACCGCGCGTGGGGGCTGATTAAGTGGCGAATGTTAGCCACCTCTCGCACAACTTATCTTATCTGACATCTCGTAATACTGATATAAGCGATCATCTCGCCAATCATCCACCGACTCTCCATTTCTTGTTATGTTACGTAGTGTGTTTTTGTCAAACCGAGCAAAGTCCTTGCAACGCGCTTTTCTATGGCTTTCTTTGGAACGGTGCTCCTCAAGATCAGGTTAATTAATCAACTCATCAACGTGTACTCGACATACGTTGCTTAATCAATTCTTCATTATTGTTATTTTTCTCAAATCTTTACTTTGTATCCGCGCAGGTTCACGTAACTTCCTTACATCAGCAGAGCACAAAGGAAGAATTTGCAGTGAGGCGGATAATACGATTCGCACGAATAAAAAGTTAAAACAGCTACATGTTCTAGCAAGCAATTTTTAGCCTAGCTACCGTAATTGAAAAAATGAAATCGCTCTATTATTCATTGCAAATCAAATTAAGTTTATGATGCGATTTAGAATTTTTTATTTAAAAGATAAATATCATCTATCGTGCATTCAATTTGAATGTTAAAGTTACATTTATAATCAACGTTGCAAAGTGTGAAATTTATTTTATGCAAAAGCGAATAAACTTGATTCATTAAACTCTCAAACAATTTTCAAGCCCTATAAGTAAAGCTAAATATTCCGTCGTTAATATACTTTAAAACAGAATGTGCAGCACTCCAGAACTTTAACTAATTAGTTTGGTGATTTACGGTTACCGACCACAATTCACCTTAATCTTTTGGCTAATTATTCTTCGAGATTTGCACTGAAACAACTGACATACCTGAACAATTCATGTACGTTGTAATATATGCAAGTGGTGCATTTGCAAAATAGACCTACCCACTTTGACTCTAAACCAAACTCTAGGATTTAGTCGAATTAGTAAAACGAGAACGTAGTCAACGAACTTTTTTTGAACGGGTAACTGATATCGATTGTTATTGGTAAGGCTGGCCGTTGACTTTTGATAATATCACAATTATCGTACAATTGCAAAGATCATTTATTTTTACAATTAGCATTGTATTAGGCTCAAGATTCAAAAGATGAAACGATTTCAAGCTTAATATTCGAACGAAATATACATCTACCGTTCTGAATAAACATGCAATTGATAAGAGTCACCAAGAAAAATATTTATAACTTGCTTTGCATTTTAATTATGCCGACAAGTCGATACGTAGCAATGCCAAATAGAATTATAAGGAATTGTTCAAACAAAAGCGACAAAATTGTTTCGGATGTAACGTACAAAACTATTTATAATTACAGGCGAGAATAATAAATGTCTAACACGCACGATAAAATCTATATTGACCGCGCGTAGCTTAATTTTATTTTCAGTCAAAACAACCAGGTACAACTATCTTGCTTTACACATGTTTGTGTAAAAGATTATATTGGAGGGTTTAGATAGCGGTCCTAATAACTTTCTTTTGCAACAATACGCATCGATAATTTTACTGAGAAAAAACATACCGAAATAATAAAAAAGGAATGTAACCCACGATCAGCGAAGTCATCAAACACGATATTCAAGTTATAACCGAGGTTGCAGCAGGACTTTATCTGCCGCGCGCAGCGCAAAATCGTTCATCTATTTATAAAAGCATCAGCTTTTAAGAATCCCGAATTTTATGTATTGTTATCTTTGCGCAGTTCCCACGAAGCTATATTTTGCGTTAATTAAAATTTGAAATTTTAAGACAAGACAACTCTCACAATTTTTGCAAAACGTCTCAACTGTAATCTTGTCAAACTTTATTATTTTTACTTGTCAGTTTTGATCTTTGGAAGTTATTTAAGTAGGACAAGAGGTGCGGCCAAGGTGGAGCTTTACTTTCGTTGGGTGCGAAATTGAGTGTAAAAATAAATTTTGAATTCAGAAAATTAACTTCATTCCTTAAAATCTTATTTTTACTGTTAAAAAATGTTAAAATAATTCATAAGAAATAAGAAATTTGCAATTTGTTTATATTCTCTTTCATACAAAGAAAGCATAAAATTAAGAAGTTGTAATTTATAACACGAGTAGAGCTTCTAAATTTCTTGGATGAATATTAATTTTCAATTTTGAAACTCTTTACGTTAACATTTTGTTAAAAAATAACGATCAATTCGAAATGTTTTTTTATCTTTACTAAGCAGACATACGATAACGTTAAATGGAAGAACAATATATATGCGCATATTACTAAATAATAATATTACAGATACTAAAATTAAGCGAAATAATTTTCGAAAAAAAATCGTTAATAATAAATTAAACCACTTATTATGTGTACAATAAATTCAATAGTAGTCAACAGTAAATGGTACACTGAAAACATTCTTTTCAAGAAATTTCTTCTGTACTAGGGAAATGTATGATTTTTATCAGTCTACTGACTGATCTATAAATAAAATAAGTACTGGTAATGAAACTTACGTGACATTGAGTATTTTTTAATGAAATAATTACTGTGCCTCACCTGCAAAATAACAAAATTATGCAATTAGATACACGAATAAGATTGGAGGTAAAGTTATTTTCTTTTGAAACATTTACAATGCTTACGTAGAGAAATTAATTTTTGCATAGCATTAACACTATTTAGGCTTAATACAATTTACTAATAGTTTCTATCCGTAATTGTACCAATTTAATTTCTGCTAACACAATTATAAATCATAAATATTACTAAGAGTGTTTTTTCTTCTCAATTTATACAGTTCACTATAGTTCATTAGCCTCAAAATTATAAAAGGGTGTATTTGACTATGGCGTACGCAAAATCATGGATTTACCTCTCAATTGCACTCGAAAATTTAAGGACGCGTGCAAACAGTAACTTGTCGATGACTTGTAAGCGTGTGAAACAAAAAAGCATACAGGTCCATGAACGAATATACGCGTGGAACTGTTTTTTACGTAAATAAATATGTGGTACAATTTTATGTATAATTTAAAAAAATCATTAATTCTCAAATTAAAATTATTTATACTCAATTCATTTTATAAATGTACTCATCTGACCTCATCTTTTCACTTTAATTAAAACCAGAGATTTAACTAATCTTCTATAAAAAATGAAGATAAAAAGTGCTTTTCATTTTTAAGGAAATATTATGTTCTCTCTTTACAGCACTTGTATTATAGTGGAAATATTCTTATCTTTTGGCTCGGGCTCATATCACTTAAAAATTGCTTTATTAAATGATCGATTTGAATATTGGTGTTTTTCGATACTATGTTTTTCCTTTGTCTAATATGTACGAAAAATACTTTTCAACAACTACTTAGCGGGAATTTCAGCAAGATTTGATCACCATTTTGTGATTAAATAAGCATCAATGACAAGAAATTCTAAAAATCAAAATTAACAAATGAAAATTCTTCCACATATAACGAACCATAATCTTAACAAACCAAAACTTGCAAAAGCTAAGATATAAATAAACGTAAAAAGATTATATTCATTTGAAAATAATTTCAGTGTCATACAACGTGTACGTTATACTATTTTAGAGTAACAAATACGTCAGCGATCAAGTACAACCGTATTCATTATATAGTTTCAGTCTTGCTATAAAATTTTTTTTCACAAACTTATATCGTTATGAAACAGTAGTGCATTCTATACCAATGTTACTTTTAATACAGAATCTGTGAATGAAAGAAAATGCGTGATTCTTCTTATACCGCGAATTCTCACAAGATGAAACATCGGATCCGTATGCTTTGAACGCTTTCTTCCGCATATCGATACTTCAAGGTTGAAACTTTTTAAGAACAAAGAATTTGATTTACACAAGTCTAGAACACGCAACGTAAACTCAGAATGATTCGTAATAAGTTTACTTATTTCAAGCATTGTGCAAACTATTGGAAGTAAATTATAAATCTAGTATTAATCTATTATAAGGATTGATAAAACTTATCGTTGAATCAATTTTTTTATTTAAGTAGAAATATTAAGATAAAGTTTGAAAAAGTTTTATGCAGCTATAAATTTAGTAGCATCGATAACTGATAGAAAATTTTCTTTAAATTGCAAAAAATTTAGTACTAGCAGACTATTATAAAAGAAGTTTTAATTAACTGATTTTATTTTCACTTGCAATCATTTTATGGAATATTCATTGAAATCAAAACTTTATTATTTTTTTTAAAAATGTTGTTAGTACATTTGTATAAAAAACAAACGGTGTCGTACATCCAATAATTTTTAGAAATAAGAAATAAATTTTTGGTCATTCATTCCTTAAGTATCGTCTACGTTTTAAATGTATACGTTTTTTGAAAGTAATTTTGTTGCAAATGAAAATTAATAAATATCAATGTGTCGATATTAGTAAGAAATATCATGACTGTTCATTGTTTAAAAATTAAATGTTTGGAATTCTTAATACTGCATATCATCTTTTTAATAATTCATTGTAGCCTCATAAGACCATTACGTACATTTGAGACATCGTAAGTCTTCTTATAAAAAGGGCAAGGAAAACAAAAAACATGAGATGCACAATAGACTAGCGAATTGCTGGAGCCACGAATGACTCTGCAGTGACTATGTTCGATTTGGCGATCTGATGATGGGCAAGGACACAACTCGCTGTTACGTCTGTATTCTAAATAAAGACAGGAGTCAATTGAATTCTGTTCGATTATTGAGAAATCCGTTTGCACTAAAGTTCTTTATGGATTGTGGGAGGTGAGATAATATCATCTCTCTTTTGTCAGAAGTATTAATGCGAGAAAATCGTTTGGGCTAGTTCGAGGTTCTTTTTATTACTCTTGTAGCGATGATAAGATTGATGCGAAAATCTATTATTTTTATTATAAGCTTATATAACGCAAAGAGTAACATTCAGTAAGTATTCTGTGATAATAAATTTATATTTTTCCTCTATATTGGTTCATATTTTGTAAGAATCAATCTATATTATAAGCTAGTTCAGTCCATGCACACGAATCTCACGAATTTGAGTAACATAAAAAATTACTTTTTTAAAAATTTCCAAGGTAAGTAGCTAAGAGATATTAAAACTTTAAATAATAAGCTTTTTAGGTAAGAGCACAAGATATTCAATTTAAATTGAATGTAAAGCAATTAGGAAATGATAGTTGAGATCATGGGAAGATACACGCAAAAAGATAGAAAGTAAACTTTAAAAGTATTAATTAAAGTTTATGGTGATAAAATTCTCGTTAGTAACATATCAGTACATCATTCATAAGTGAAAGTGCTTGCTTTTTATAATATTGTAAAACATTAAAACCTCTCACTGAAACACAAATGAAATTTAATGTACTACATGAATGTGGGAATAAGTTTTTTTAATACTTAAGTCTGAAAAATTATTATAAAAAATATAATCTTTTTCATTACTAATTTCCTCGTGCACAATATTTTATAAACATTTTGAAAAACAGCAAATGAACTTTCTGATCAAGGTGTATCTTAAAAATTTATTATCTTACTAAGGAGTTTTATGTTACTTATCATTATTTGTTATTTCTTTTATAGTTTTATATCTGAAAAAACCAATGATTTTAAACTATGAATTTTACTTATTTTTATGTCGTTTTTAAATATAGTCGAATGTAATAATGTTAAACGGTAATATATAAAATCGATACTTATAAACTATAAATGTTCAATGCTCAACAAAAGAACAAGTTCAATTGTTGTACAGCTAAGAAATATCGCGTATCATTAGGTGGATTGTGTTCATGATGGAAACCGCGCACAGGTCATAAATAAATACTAGAGAAACATGGCTCACTCGAGAAAATCAAAGGCTTCTAAAAGTCATAGGTAGCATAAGGCAGCACATAAGAACAGTTGTTTAAAGTCACAGATGTGCATAATTTGGGGCTCCTCCTTTGTGCGCTCGCGGTCGGAGTTTGCCGCTAGCGGAAAGTCGCGTCGTCTCCTCGCGAGGTGAGCGGACGTGACGCGCCTCGCCTGCTGCAAAGCGGGCAGTGCTCCTTTTTTTAACCGCGGTGGGAGAGACCGTAAGTGCGGCGGCGCCGATACCGAAAGGGAAACTTGACGCTCGCAATTCCGTGCGCGTTTGGCATTGCGGTTGCACATGCCTTGCCTTAAATCAGGGTGCGACTAACCCCCTGTTTATAGATTATCCACATGCGCCTTTGGTGTAGATACTGGTTGTTTGTTCGAGGATTAATAAATGCTTGATGATTATTGAACAATTACCGCGAGGTTTCTCTGCAGGCGCGACCATTTATTTAGAGCAATTAAGTGAAAGGCGAGTTTGAAGGTGTTAGCATTGAATACATACTGGCTATTAATATATGTACTACGAGGTACCCAAACACTTCTCCATTTTTTAACTATATAATACATACATTGGGTCACAAAACATAGTGAAGTTTAACGAAGTTCGACCAAGTAGTATAAGTACTTCGCTTTGACAATTTTGAACTTAATATCTCGCTTAATGTTGAAATTGTTTTTCATTGTCGATAAAAGTGTTCATTTTATTAGTAGTTAAGTCTCATTATAGCAATATTCATAAAGTTAAAATTTGTGTATTTTTTCACAACGTCTTATCATTTCCTAGACAATGATCGTAGCAGAAATTGTATTTCACTCGGAAGGACGCAATATGAAATACGTTGCTGATTAACGTGATAATTATCTTTAATCAATGACAATTGAATAAAGTGCAATTATTTATGACACTAATATTAGAATTAATTAAAAATATAAGAGAACAATGAATATAAAGTTTGCATGAATTTTGTAATTTTTTTAAAAATTAAATCTTATTCAATGTTACCATTCATTCATTTGAATCCTTTTAAAATGTATTTAACACGAAAGAATAATTTTATATAAAAACGGATTTTCACTTCGCATTTGATAGTCGTATACAGGCATGCTAGTGTAACGTGTGGCCTTTGAGGTTATCCTCTCTTTGGTTTCTATGAAGAGTTGCGAGCGCGCGCGTGCACGTGCTATATTATATATATATATACACATCTGTATATAGTAGAGAGAGTGAGGCCGTGGCTCTCTTGGCGAAAGGGCAATTCTTTCTCTTCCTTTACCTATCTGTCTCTTTCTGTTGCGACGTTGCCGTGAGGGAAAAAGAGCAAGAGAAGCGAATCAATGAATGACCGAGGAAAACGAAAAGAGACAGAAAGGGGTGGAGAGAAAAGGTCATCGAATAAAAACTTTGGGACAGACTTGTATTAAATATATGGCCTCGTAGCTTCTCGAATGGATAATAGATGGTCGACAATGATAAATTGAACGTTGCTTGCTTTAGCGGCAGAAGGTTCCTACCCAAATTTCAGCGTTATATATTATAACATCGTAATTTGCATTACTACAATTTCAGTTATTTACTAATTTACTCAGTTATTCATTTTGCTCAAGCTTATTTTTAATTAAAGACATTATAAAACTCCGTTAAACGTATTAAAAGGCTTTGTTGCAAACCACATTCAGAGGAGATTATTAATGTTATTTAAACCTTAATCTGCCTTGAATTATTTCAGGTGTCCGTAAATAATATTATTTTTTCAATGTTTTTCTTTTTATAAAATATTGTATTTAAAAGTGAATTTTGAAATAAAATTATCAATGGACTTTTTATACAATGTAATATACGTTTCATTCGAATAGACATTTCTAGATTTGTTTCCACTAGATAGAATTATATGTATTGTTTGAGCGTAACTAGCCAAAGTAACTTATTGATGTTCTGTATTTGCAGCTTCGTATATTTTGTTTAGATACCAAACAGATTATAGGCATTAATTATTAAAAATAAATTATATCTCTTTAGATATTAATCAAATTGTCGTAAAAAAGTCTTGTAAAGAATATGTAAAATGCATATGGGAGAATACTTATCAGCATTTATAGATTTAAATGTTTCGTGGAAGATTCTGGTAATACGTTAGTTGAGCATACGTTGCTACTGTTATGTCCAGGAGGTGTACACAATTGTGCTATATATAGGTGCATAAGATAATTGCGTCTAAAAAGGTTTATTACATTTTTTCTAATTAAGGTCAAACGAAGCGATAGTTTGCAAAATGATTCATCTGGAATAAAGTATTTTAACTATTAATTGCACCATGTGTGCGATAATTCAATTGATTTCTGACAATTTTTAAAATTAGGTTTTATATAATTATTGAAAGAGGTGGTACTCGTGGCGAAGGTAGTAAAGATTACAACATCTTAACCAAAAGTTACAATTATTTCTCCTCATGTATACCAAAAAATTGAAACCAAATACACATTGCAAAACCTTATAAGATTAATTATGCAAAGTCAAAAGTTATATTATCACCGTGTACGTGGCAATTGCAACACGGTAATCATTACGTCTTGGTCATGTAATTAATAACCTTGGGATTTAATAGTGTTGATATTTTTATCTAACCCAAAAAGCGTAAACATCTGGTAGAGATATAGTGGGACGAATATTTACGTAGTATTCTCTTATGATAAATCTAATTACGGAACTAAAAAACAAATAAACTTTAAATCGTTAAAGGTTGATGACAATGGTATGTTATAAGTGGAAAACGTTACATCAATAGGGTATATTAAACGAAGGATCAAACGAATCGAGGAGCGAGCGATTCTCGGAGCGATTTCTCTTAGTCGAATTAGTGACTGTGAGCTATTACGCAAGTTATGAGGATTTAACGATTAGGCATGTAGTAAGGCACTGTGAAAACGAAGCGTCCTTTTTTGTACTCGTTTTTGTACAATTGCGAGGCGAGGCAGTGGGTCAAACGGCTTTTGAAAAATCTAAAAATACCCGCGAATAAGCACTTGCATGGGACGATGGGCGAGCGGATAATTATTAACAATTTTTCATCGAGCGCCTGGCTGAACGTGCATTTAATAGGAGTCGGCGACGGCAAATGAAAGGACGGTAGGACAATAGAGGCGCGTGGCAAGAGCGAGTGGGCAAAATGATCAAGTGGCGCAGAATTCGAGGACAATCCCGGGCTAAATGAGCAAACACTCAGCTGGCTGTCGGCGTCTCGATGTTGAGCAATTCGCCAGCGAGGCAACAAATTAAATAAAGCAGCGACGGCAAGAAAGAGAAAAGGCTCAAGAGCGGGCTCGGCAGCGGGCTAGCCGGGAAGGTGCACGAGGCGAGCGCGGAGCAGCGGCCGCCCCGAGTCCGGGGGCCGCCCGAGCGGAGCATCTCCGGGCCCCGGGAGCGAGAGAGAAAGCCGGCCGTGGGCTGTGCACGAGGCGGCGCGCGCCGCTCGTGGCCTCCCCCTCCCGCGGCCGGCCCCAGCGCGACTGGCGGCGGCGGCGGCGTCGGCGCGCGGCACTCAGTTCTCGCATCGGCCGCGCGCTGCCCGGACGCCCGCTCCGCACAGCTGCCGAGGGAGAGAGGGCCACCCCGCTGAGCCAGCCGCCAGCAGCTCTCCCGCCTCTCTCTCTCTCTCTCTCTCTCTCTCCGCTCTCTCGCCCACGTCTCGGTGCGCGAGGCGGCGTCCCGCGGGCTGCTGGACGGGCGGAGGGCCATGCCGAGGGACCCGGGCCTGTCCCCGCGCCTCCCCGGCCCGAGCAATGGCGGCGGCGAGTAACCCCGGAGCAGCAGCGGCGGCTCCCTCACCTCCTGGGCGCCCCCTCCAGCGCAGCGCCGGCGGCAACCTCGCCAATGTGCACCGGCCAGGCCGCGCGTACTCTCGGCCCCAGACTAGGTACGTCGTCGCCGAGGGTCCCGGCGCTCTTTGTGCTCGGGCGCTCGCGGGCCCCGTTTTCCCTTTGTCTCGGCCGCGCGCGCGAGAGAGAAAGCGAGAGCGCGGCGGCGGGCTCGCGGCCGCCCCGGTCGGCCCCCTCCTGCACGTGACCGGCTTCCGGGAGGCTGGCGGCGGGCCCCCTTTACATGGCGCCCGTCGGCCCAGCCTCGCTGTTTGTTTACACGGCGCGCTCGCGAAAGCGCGGCCCCCGAGGAGGAGGAGGAGGAGGAGGAGGAGGCCGAGGCGCGCGGCCAAGCATCGATCCCCTGCAATGCCGGAGTCAGAGCGCCCGGGTCGCAATGAACTTCCCGCTCGAGGCCGTAACTCCTAGCCCCGGGAAATCGATAGCCGCGTTCAGTTATAAGGCCGTACGCGCGGGAATTCGGCGATCCGAGGTCAAAGATTCCTTTCGCGCGCCGATGCCTTCATTTCTCGCGTTTTTACTCGCATCTTGCACGCTTAATGGCGCGCGCTTTTCGCGGAATCGCGAGCGGCGCGCATTGTCCATTGTTCGAGAGACGGGATTTGAAAGTCCAACCGTCGGGCGGCCGTTTACCCGCACCGACAACCGCCCACGCGTCTCGCGCTAACCTTTTTTCAATCCGTCCGCCGAGCCGCGAGCGGATTGGCAAATGACAATGACAATAATGGAGAATGCTGGTGCATCTGTCTGTTGAGCGCAGGTCTTAGGAATGAGGGTGGCTCGTTGGCCCGCTGCCATCGGCCTGCACCTGCTCACCTTGCTGGCGCTGGTGGTGGCCGAGTCCAGCGACGGCGGCAGCGGCAGACTTGGACGGCAGGAGCAGCATCATCGGCCATGCCCGACAGAGTGCGAATGCTCCGAGGGCGGGACGCGGGCCCGCTGCGAGCTGGGCGGCCTGCCCGGCGTCCTCGGGCCCGGGCTACTTCAGCTGACGGCGTGGCGCGTGCCCAGGGTGGAGCTGGGGCCCGCGACGGGCCTCGCCTCCGCCCCCGAGCTGCGCCAGCTCGCCTGGATTTCCTCGGGGATCGAGCGCCTCGGCAGCCGGACCTTCGGCAACCCCCGGCTCGAGAGCCTGGACCTAGGTGACAACCAGCTGGTGCGCCTGCCCTCGGACGCCTTCCGCGGTCTCGGGGCCCTGCGCCAGCTCAACCTCACGGCCAACCACCTCGTGGCTCTGCAGAGCGAGCTGCTGCGCGGCCTCGAGCGCCTCGAGGCTCTCTTCGTAGCTGACAACAGCATCGCCGTCCTGCCCTTCCAGGCGTTCGAGGCCACCCGGGCCCTCGAGCGCCTCGACCTCGCGGGTAACCTCCTCGTCTCCTTGCCGGACCACAGCTTCCGCCCCAACCGCGCCCTCCGCGAGCTCTTCCTCGCGCGCAACCGGCTCACCAGGATACCCTCGCAGCTCTTCGCGGGCCTGAGCCGGCTGCGCGTCCTCGACCTCCGCGACAACGAGATCGACTTCCTGCCGCGCGGCCTCTTCGCCGAGCTGGCCAGCCTCGAGCGCCTCGACCTCGCGGGCAACCCTCTGACCAGGGACGGGCGCATCAGCGACACGAGCTTCGTCGGCCTCCGGGCCCTCGTCTCCCTCAACCTGAGCCGCACGCGGCTCTCGGCCCTGCCCCCGCGACTCTGGGCCTCCACGCCCCAGCTGCGCAGCCTCGCCCTCTCGGCCACGAGGATCGAGATCCTGCGCGACGGCGACCTAGCCCACCTGGCCAACCTCCAGAGCCTCGAGATCAGCGCGACGCCCCTGCGCGAGATCGGGCCGCACGCCCTTGAGGACGTGCCCCAGCTGCGCCGGCTCAGCCTCCGGGACAACGACCTGACCTTCCTGCCGGCGAGCCTGCCGCACCTCGAGCGCCTGGCCCTCATCGAGCTCCAGGGCAACGGCTGGGCCTGCGACTGCCGCATGTTCTGGTTCGTCCGCTGGGCCGAGGAGCACGCGCACCGCACGGCCTTCGAGAGCGGCCTGCGCTGCGGCCACGAGGCCGGCACCGTCGACACCCTCCAGGCCCTACGCTACCTCAACTGCACCCCGCCGACCCTTGCCCGGGCGACGCCGACGAGGCAATGGCTCATCCGCACCGAGGTCCTCCTCGAGTGCGACTTTGCCGGCAACCCCCTGCCCTCCCTCACCTGGACCACGCCAAGGCTCCGGGTCTTCCACTGGAACCCCGATCCCTCTTTCCCCGACGCCTTCGTGCATCACCCGCGCGTCCACGAGTACGGGCCTCCGCCTCTCGCCCCGCTCCCCGAGGACGGCAGAATCCGACTCCTCGACAATGGCTCTCTCTACATCAGCAGCCTCACTAGGGAGGACGTCGGCGTCTACAGGTGCTTCGCCAGCAATCCCATATCCAACAGGACGGCCTACATCAACCTCCACATGGACCCCATCACCATGCACAACATCAAAATCATTAGCATCGCGGTCGGAGCCGCCAGCGCTGCCGGCTTCCTGCTCCTCACTCTCTTCGTGCAGTTTCTACGCTACCTTTTCGTCAGGTTGGTCTTTTTAATTGGCCCTCGAACGTTTTTCTCGAAAAATTCCCTGCCCATTGGGCGATAAAACTAATTAGCTTCGACAGTTTGCGCGACAATTGGCATGGGATTTTTCTTTCATTTCAACGACTCGAAAACAAAATTGGCCATGAGAAATAAAAGAAAAATGTTTCTTTTTTTTTTTCCAAAAACCTTAGATGCGGTTGCCAGAAGTGGTGTCTATGCTGTCGGCACGTGGGCGTTACTCCACGCGCTAAGCAGATCTACCAGATGCTCGACAATATCGAAAACTATAAGAGTCAGCAGCTCGAACGCCTGCGCGAGAACTACACCCAGCAGGTGCACCGCATCAAAGACAATTGCGCTCAGCAGGTCGAGTGGATCAGGGACAGTTATGAAGGGCAGATGCAGCACATACGGGACATTAGGGACTACGGTACTAGTCACCTTACTACTCTTCGCGACCAGTACTACGACCAGGTGATTAAGCACAGCACCTCATTATTTTCATAGACAAAGCTTCAATACGTCGATTGTAAATGAAGTTTGCTGATTTTACCCATTTAATCTTGAGCACGATACAAAATACCTTTCCCTCTTTTATGCTTATTGATCGGATGCACAGTTCCTTCAATAAATACAGAAAATTGCGTAAAAGCGGAGATAGCCATAAAAGACGAATGCCGACAATGCGGCGTTAAAAACGGGAAAACTTTCATGCCCCCAACTGAAAGTGAACCGCGCCCGTAAAAGGAAGAAAGTCAGTTCCTAGGCAGAAATCCTTGACACATTCAAAAACAGCAAACTCACGTTACAATCAGGCGCTCGAGCACTTTAGCCATAAAACTATGTGCCTGTTTCGCCAACTGGCACAGCCGGCACATCGTCTATCCGCGGTGGAGGCAATAAATTCTCAAGGAAAAATTGAATGGCAACCTCCCGCAGATTAAAATCGGCCAATAGAGCAATAAAATAACACGTGTTTCCATCTAAATGCGCAGGTGAAGCGCGTCCGCGACTACTCGACGAGCCAGCTCAACTGGGTGCGAGAAAACTACGTCTTCCAGCGCAACAAGATCCGCAAGTTCAGCGCGCATCAAGTGTTGCGGCTGCGCGAGTCCTACAAGTACCAGCAGCAGACGCTCAACAAGGTCCTCGAGAACCTGCCCAACCTCTACCTGGACAACTGCCGGAGCGGCTCGTGCGGTCGTAGCGACTCGGTCATCTTCGACCCCAGGGACCTGGCGGACGGGGGCCCCAGCGAGAGCGCCAACCACGTGGATACGTACTTCAAGGCCAAGATCGACGACATGGTGGCGGCGTACGCCTCGAGCCTCGACGACATCAACAGCGAGTACTACACGCCGACCGAGCTGTCCTCCTGCAGCCCCCGGGGCGTCGGCCTCCCGAGCGGTCTCATGCACCTCGAGGGCGTCCAAGTGATCAACTACATCGACGACAGGCCGCCGCCGCCCCGACCCCTCGTCTCCGTCATGCGGCCCGGGTGCTTGCAGATGGGGCCGGCCTTCCTGCAGAAGATCGACGAGTTCGGGAGCTCGTCGACCTTGGCCAGCGGCATCGAGCGTCCCGTCTTCCGGGGCACGAGCGCCGAGACCCTGGCGGGGGACACGCGCGGCACCCCCGAGGTCCTCGGCCTCCTCGTCCCGAGCGCCAGCCTGCCCGAGCTCTCGCCCCGCGAGACGCGCCTCTGACGCCTCTGTGGGATAAGCAGCCGCCTGGTCCGTTACTTAACCACCGGCGCGCGACTCGCCCGCGGCCTCCAGTCTTCGAGTCCTAAAGTGCACACGCGCCGGAGGCGCACCAGCTGTGACAGTGGTTACGTGGTGCACAGTTTACCAGTTTTCCTATACCTAGTTACAGTTTTTTTGCATTTGTTGCGTCACTGTGGGTCTATATGAGAGACGATCGCCGAGCCTACATTAGGTGTCAATTCTAACCGATCGTCGGTCGATCGAGGAACAACCTCGTGGTGCTGCAGGTGCCTGTCTCAGCTCGAGGGGACAAGGGGTGAGAGACGATGATCGAGGATAAGGTGCCCCTTGGCCTGCATGTGTCGACCGAGTCGAGCTGAAGACCAATCACAAGCTCGCGTTTAGGAGTCGTTTTAGTGTACAGTATAAATATATATATCTCTACATAGATATATGCACGTAAATACGATATGCATAACTACAGATCATTTACACCAGTTCCGTCATTGAGTGCACGGGAGGACGAAAAGATATTCCGAGGACGCGACAGAGTGAGAGCCGGCCGTCTGCAGCTTCACTCCACTGTATTACGTAAACGCTGCGATACGCCGTGCGCGCTGGAATCGATGGTATGGAGACAAGTTAATTGTGTTTTTAATCGAGTTTGCAATATCGTACTGTTACTACGAATAAAAATTGGCGAAATTGTTCCACGCATGTTTCATTACTATCTATGATTATGATTATTATCGGATTTGGAAGTAGAGAAGAGTGTGACTCCGTAGTAAACGATAAGCAAAGTATCTGCAATGGGTACCTTTAGCATGCGTCTAACTAGACAAGTCAATATATTGCCAACGTGGATATTTGGTTTATAAAACATAGAAAATCAGAAATACAAATGTGCGACGATAGCTTTTTACACACGTACATTCTTGTTTCGACGCTACTTTTTTTTAAACATTCGCAAGATACGAACTGTATTATGACGTCACACAAATCGTGAATGCCTATGTTACTTGATGCATATAATGATGCTGCATATACAAATATATACGTATATCGAATCTTGAATGAAAATAAAAAGATTTATCTCTAAAACACAAACGTTTTATTTTATTCATCGTAAAAGTATGACTTTGATGAAGAATTACAACTCTAATAATAATAACGATAATAATAAGCAGTAACATTAGTTATTTCCATTTATTGCTTCAACGATTTCTTCGATTTGTAAATATATATTATTCTCTACTTTTGAATTCGATAAAGGAATTAAAAATAACGAGATTTGTTCGAGTAAAAACTTCTGTTTGTTATCGTTTGTGTTACATGCAAAAAATTTACTGTGATTTTTAAAGTGAGTTGTTTGGTCCATTTTCGTAGCCATTAAAATCATTTTGGCAACAGTGGATAGATTGCTTAGCAATTATTTAAAGTTATAGGAACATTTTTTATGATTATGTTGAACTTAAGAACTTGTTTAAAGTATAAACAATACAAGAACAAAAAATAATCATACAGAGCTCGTCATCGAGTTCAACGTAAAGAAATAAAAGTGTTGCAAAACATGATATCAGAAAATCCCTTCAATAATTTAGAGTAAATTTTGGAAATAAACTGAGATGTATACCTACATGATAAAAAAAATAAAAACGAATATAAATAAACTTATAACATCGAAAACAAATAAGCAAAACCTAGATAAAAATTAATATCGTAAGATACAATAAAAGTATGATTATTAAAAACAAAAGTCGATCATCTAACACAAGACTCGTACTTATGCTTCCCTCGTATTACATATATATTTTTATACGACATTTTATCATGTAACGAGTAGGAAATAGTTCCTTCCTTGTATATACATATATAGATATACTTGACAATTTTTCGAGACTGCCAAACTTCCATTTCTTGGTTGAGTGATTTTTTATGATTTTCCTACACGAAACATTGCACACATTTTACGTAACATTATTTACATATCATAGCTCTTGCAACATTTCGCTCTTGAAAAAGCTATGCAACATTGCAGAAGCATATAATCTACACCTACCCTTTCCTGCTTCCTATTTTTTAATCGTATAAAAAATTGAATTTTTTGCGAAATTTATAAGATACTAAAAGACTTTCAGTAATCAATGAAGAATTGTAAAACGTAACACACGCTTATTCATTGTACGAGTGACGTTATCATATTGAAGATGAAATAAATAAGGTACACAAAACTTCTTTGTCCAACAGTATAATAACCATTTTTTGTAATTTAATGACACACCCATAACAAACAATATTAGATTAATGAATTGCAAAGAAATTTTATATTAAGTTTTACCGGAAAATAACATAATCTTAAAATAACAAGTAGCATACAAAAAACTAAATTTCGGTTTTTGTTGGAAATTCTAGCCATAAATTGTCCATAAACTGGTTTAAACTTCTATTAGGGTTTCTTTTATCTAATCACTCGGAAAGTAAATAATTATGAAATTTAAAAATATTTAATAATCATGTATTAATAGTATTATTTAATAAAAATGAGGTTAAAAACATTAATTTATTTTAATCTATTTTTATATTGATTTTCTTTGTTTAGTAAAGAATTTAATATTGTGAAAATTAAAAGCTGTTTTTAATAATTGTATAATATTTTATAATATGAAGTCATTAAATATAGAATTAAAGATTAAAACGTGATTATTTAAATTTTAGACATTTAACGACGCTTTGATTATTAAAAGCAAATTATTTCGAAAAAACACATCAAAATTTTTTAATTTGAACTGTAACGAAAAATTATACGATAGACGCATAAAATGTTTCATTTGATATATATTAGCAATAAAAGCTTTGAGCTTAATATATATTGAAGCATGTTTCTATTTTATCTATTAAAACTCTTTAAACAGAATTTTACTGGTAATCCTATATACAATATTTAAATATTTGTTTATAAATTTTAACTTTTATAGTTATACTTTCCTTGAAAGGTCTTAACAAAAGTTATTTAGTTTAAATCTCTTATATCATTTATTGGTTATTATTTGTGTAATCATGCTTTCTAATTATTATATTTTCAAAACAATGAACAAAAAAATTAATACTAATTATTATCCCATAAATTATTTCTAAATTTTGTATTGAAATTCTAATTTAAAAACACAAATATAGATGACAAATTGCGTTTTTTTTACAAAACATTGTTTTTTTTGAAAACTTTTTAATTTTTGGCTTATTTAAGTGTGTGTAATGACTTACTCAAAATTAAAAGAGTATTTGTTATTTACATCATTTTAACAGTAAAAAGAACTTATAATTTTTTATAACAACAACAAAACGTTAACAAATGCATTTTTTAAACTAAAATAAATTCTTTGTCGAAGAAAAAAAATGACGTTATCAATATACTGCACATATAAATTTATATTTACGATAATTTAAATTTTGCGTTGAATCTAAAAATATATTTTTTTCAATTAACTGTACTTCTATCAATAAGGTTTTTTATATGAAATCGAAAAATTAACGAATAATTTTAAAGTAAATCCTTCTTTATAATATTTAAGTATTGTTAAATGTACGATAATAATTTGCAAGAGAATATAAAGTTTCTTCCAAAATCGATTTATACCAAGTCAGCTTTTATATTTAGTGAAACGCAGGTATAAAAAAAATCTAAGACAATTATTATATAGGAACTTAAACACAAGCGCAAAAGTGATTAAGCGATTAAGTGATTAAACTTTTGCCTTGTCGTATTAAAAATGCGTAAAAAATACTATGCACTTTATAAATTAATTAATTATTGTAATGTTCAATAAATAAAATTATAGTATTTTTAAAAGTAATATTTTAATGATATATTTATTACCAAACCTTTGATGTAAATAACTTATCGGACAGTTAATTAATATGTACGATATTTTTTATACTCTCTAATTATTTCCTATTTTTAACATAAGTTGTTGTCTTATTGAATTAGATGTGTCATATAATAAAATAAATTTTTATGAGTTTAAATTATAACAAGTAGAATTATGTACGCATCGGAGCTACTTGTTTAGGTAAAAATGAGCAACAGGTATTTTTATTTTTAATTTAAGGTCTGTATATTTATAAATGCTATGGGAACGCCTCTAAAAAATAAAAATCTAAGTTTTTTATAAACTTAATAATTTAATACTGTAAATTTTGGGAAAAGTATGGGAGGGCTAGTTTAACAGCCCGGCATATTTTATAGTATACGGGGACCCGGGTTTGGTATAGTTTCCTGGGTCTTAGATTTTACTTTTTTTATAAATATTCAACCGAATAGTTCATATTTCCGAGACCATGTATAAAATTCTACGACGGAAACTGACGGTCTTGGAAGGTCTTTTACTTTAATTGAAACACTAAGGTATTGATTGCCTATACGCTCTGGATAAAGAGCATCCACTATCACAGAAAATTACACTAAAACTTTTAATGACTAAATTGCTAAAGTATGTAACAGGAGTGTGGGAAGTTATTTACGCAAATGACGCAGCATTGAATGAAATTGTGTTGAAAGAAATTAATGAATCCTTAAAGATGTCACACCAATCCTGCTGGTCCAAGATTCTCAAAAAGTATTAATTTAATTTCCATAAAAGGACAGTATACAAAAACGTTAAAATTCAAAGCAATACAAGGAAGATCTTAACTCAAATATTATACGAGAGGTAATGGGCATTAGCCATTAAAAACGCTCTATAAAAAAAAGTACATACCTTTTCTTGTGTCCTATTCCACACGATCACTTTGTGTCCACTGTTCAAAAGATTTTTAACGATCCCACTTCCCATTATTCCAAGTCCAAGGAATCCAAATTTCAAGCTAGAGGCACGAATGTTCTTATCTTTAAGAATTTGAGAAGGTGTTTCAACATCTAAAGGTGGTGTTATCTATAAAGATTATTATAAGTTAATAGTATTGTAAGATTTATTATAATTTTAGTGTCAAAATATTTAAATAAAACCATAATATTACTATTTTATAATTTATTGGAAATTGAGCTTTTTGTTTAGTTTCATAGTTGTGTTTACTTTTTTTTATTATTAATAATAAGTTATTATGTAATATACGTTAAGAACTGAGAATTATGTAATTTTAAAAATAAAAATAAAGGTATTATCGTATTACTTACAGGTCTAGAAATATTGGCCGGTCGATCTAAAAGAGATCCTGTTTTTCTTAATGGTGTAGAGTGATTCATTGCTGGACTCAAACTGCCAAGACGATTGTTACTGCTTGCATTTGAATCTGTCCTTTGTTTCTTTGCAGGACGGCGTTCACTACTACTACCACTACTTTCTCTCTTCATTTTTGGAGTTTCCTGTAAAGTGATGTATGTTTTTAACTAAAATAAACAAAAATATTTTATTTGTACTAAATTTTATGTGTTGGTACACAAGAAATTACAAATCATTTTATTGATAAATATGTTATTAATCTTGAACTAAAAACTTCTTGTTATTTCTAAGAAATTCTTGCCTTTTAAATAAATTACATCATGCAGTTATTTATTGAAGCTATATTTAAAACTGTATTGTTTAATATTTTTATGAAAATTAATACTCACTTTTTTTGGTTTTATCTTTGGAGTCTTTTTTTCAACCGATGTAATGCTGTCTTCTTTTAATTTATCAAATAGAGAATCTGGATCTAATCCGTCTTCAAACACCTACAAGATATGAGTTTATAAAATAAATTTCACTTTTAAATATTATGTGCAATTATTTATACAAATAAATAAAAAATTAAAAATACCTCTCCATTAGCTATAAAATCCTCAATAGCATCGCAGGCTTCTTTGAAAGTTGCAGTTTTACATAGTTTCAAACAAGTTTCTTTATGTTCATGATAATGTTTAATGTTAGCTTCATCGATCCAAGCACTACAGGCAAAAAATTTGTTGTTATTACTGCATTATTAATCTACTGAAAGGTAAGTTTAATGAACTTTGACTCACTAATTATTTGTTCCAAAGAAAAATATACAATGTACTGGAACCTTTTTTGCACTGGCTGATTTTTTCAATTCCTTGGGTGGGATTGTCACCTTCAAATTTAATTTGAAATATGCAAATCATTTTATATTAATGAACTGTATATTTTATTTATATTAAATTTAACCATTTATTACGATAACTATACTGAATTGAAAAGGTCAAATCTAATATTGCATTATTTTACAATACAGTTTTACAGTAGCATATCACAAACTACTTATAAGTTAAAAAATAATTAATGATTGATTGATGTGGTTGTTAGATTATTGAAATTAAATAATCAAATACAAAAATAATTTTGTAAAAAATTTATTCAAACAATTTAAAAATAGTTTATACGGTCGAAACTTTAACGTTTAAATCTAAATTTTTTAATCTTAAGGCTAAAAAGAAATGAGGTATGTAATAAAAGAAAGTATTGCAATTTCGAAAGGGTAAACATAAGAAGTAAACATGGTTGAATTTAGGTTATATAATGAATCGCAGACCTGCGCGCCAATTTGAATTCGGATTGAATGTGGCGGGAGAAGCATTACACGAGATCATGTGAAATCACATAACAGCTGAAATATTTTATGAAATCTTATGAATTGGCTCTTCGTTTATACAATACACCCTTGACAAAATATTTGTACACGGATTTCAAATAAGTTCAATAGTAAGCTACCGCAACCAAAACAATGGTGTAAGTATCAAAGTGGCAATGTTTGTAGGATACTTCGCGAATCATGATGTTGATTAATTAAAACTAAATAAAGTAAGGGCAGTCGTAAAAAATTTCCTACATTCATAAATTTGACAGTTTGTGAATGCAGGTTATGTCCAGTCACACTGTTGGTCAAAATATAAACAGAAAAACACATTCACGAAAACAAATCAGGCTCAGAATTTCCACGGCTGATTGCACTGATATAGTAATCAAGTAAAAGTAATCGGAACAAAAGCGCGGGAGATGCACAGGAACACTCTATTCGATTGGATAGTAATCATTTTTAGAATAGTTCAAACGGACAGTAAAATAAAAAAGTAAACGAGTACTCACCCGACCGGGCCACGGCGAGAATCCCTTCATTTTCGCCCTGTAACAGAGAGACAGAGCGTCAGTTTAAGAACTATCACCTGGCGTGGCTTAGGTTATGTTTATCGCCTCGGCGAGGGCCGTAACCCCAGTCGCCGCAACAACGTTGCAGCTTCATGGTGTCTGTAGGCGATATTGAAGAATGCGCTGGGTATACGCACCAGACCAGATCGCCGAGCTTAAAGACTTCCGACATGATGCAGGGGAGAGTAAGAGAGAAAGAGAAACGTCTGAGTGAAGTTCGGTGTACGAGAGAGATGGAGAGATGCGGCTGATGAGCGTACGGACGCGTGTGCCTGACCCGTCAAAGCTAGCGATCGGCAAGCGACTGACTTGCCGCAGGCTGTGCTGTGTGCAGTGCGGCCAGTACGGGAGATGCGGCGCCCCGCGCGCGTCCTTTGCTCGCCACTACGTTGGTCGAAATAACGACGGGCGCGACAATCGTCTCACTACGCGTGTCATGTTGATGATTGTAAACAGAAGTTAAGGAAAGTCTGCAACGTGGAAATTGTTACGGTAATTGACAAGGCTGGTGAGTTCATTTTTCAAGTATACACTTGAAATAGTCATTTTATTTATTTTTCATTTTCTTTATTTAGAAGAACATCATAATATTAGGATTGGGAAAGTATTTGAATAATAAAAGTACTCATCAAGAAGAATAGTTATATTTTCTAGTTAATCACGAGTTTAATTTTATTAAACTATATGCTATTCTTATAAAAGCTTATTCGAAAAAAGTCTTCGAAAAAGTCTATTTTTTTTAATTTTCAAATTATTTATCTTTTGTTGAATAATTTGAAATACTTGGTCAATAATTATTATATTGTTAAAAAGTTACAAATACGTTGTACCATCGATGAATTAAGATGTTTCTTAAATATAATTTCTTTTAATAAATGAAATTATCATGAAATAACATACAATGTTTAAATAATAATTAAATGGATTTGTATATTAAAATAATTTTTCTACTACCGTAAATTACGATAATTGTCATTTTAGCCATTATTATACTTAATAAAAAGCCAGTGAAATGTAGAAAATACATCATATTTAAAATAAATCATATTTATACTATACATTGTATCTCGTTTTTTGTTCGCGTCGCTGTATTTCTGAGACACTATAACTGCATAGTTAAGCTTAGATATAATCGAATGGTAAAACTTCATGTATACGAAATGTGATGCATTTACTAAAATCTAGGTTGTGAAATTAGCTTAAATCATTTTTTAATTTTCTTAAATAATTGTGTTTTTACTTTAATATTTTAACGCCAAATGTATATAGAAGAATTTGTTTAACATTTATTTATTACTTTTTTTATCCAATCGTATCATTTTTAATGATTATTACATTCATGTTTAAGTTTTATTTCCGGTTCTAAGGGGTCAGCAGAAAAGCATTACGGAGTTACAGCCAATAGGAAGAGACTGAAAAGAAGTAAAGTAGTAACCTAAAAACTGATTGGTTATTGTTTGAAGTAATACAGTTAGTTTTTCAAAAGGAATTTAAACTTTATAATTATTACGTAAATGGTATAAGATGAAATAATGAAGTTTACAAGTTTATTAATTTCATTACGTAATTAAGAAATTTGATAGATTCTTCTGCATCTATATGTACTATTAATCAAAATGAGCTTTTAAGCAAGAAATGTAAGGAAACCATGAAGTTAAGATACATATAAATTATTAAATATTATTAAAAACGTTATAAAGTCAATTTATTTGTAATAAATGCATCTAATCTATTTTCGAAAAAGTTTACGCTATAAAAATATTATTGAAGTACGTGTATGTAGTGAATCAAAATTTTTTTCCAATGAAATAATCAAATCAAGAGAATGTATGACTATCGAAATGTACGACGGTTCGCGACAGTCACTGTGGGTCACAGTACAAGTTGTACTCCTATTCTATACTTGCAGCTTAGATAAAATAAATATACATCGTAGGTGTATGTACGTATTCTACGTTTACGTCACTCGGCTCACAAGACTGAACATTGACTCACTAAATATATACATACATAAACCATTTAAAGTAGCGTAGCGCACGTTATGAATTAGAATACTACATGAATGATAGCAACAAGATGATCGAGAAATCAAAAAGTAGTATTTGCGCAAGAGCATGCTTTCTGATGCCCTCTGCTCTGAATGGTCTGATGTTATTGTGTAGTGTTACTCCGTAGCTTGGAGCCGAGCTGCAGCTTTGGTTACATTTGCGGGGTCCGAAGTACGGCGTATCAGTGTGGAGTCACACGTACAGTCCCACACATTAAACTAAATATTGTACAAACACATGCAAAGGCTGTCAGCCCATCGATTGTGCAGTAGCTCTCTCTCTTCTCTCTCTCTCTCTCTCTCTCTCTCTCTCTCGAGTTTATGCGTATCAGTACGGATATCAGTGTGTAGTATTCAATGTGAGAAGAGCGGGGGAGAGAGGGCGAAGTTCATGATAGAATAATTCGAGAAAACGAGATGATCAGAGTGAGCTGTGAGTGCATAGTATAACCGCGCTGTTAAAAAGACAGTAGGCTGCAGAAAGACGTAGGCGTACTATTCGCTTGACAAGCAACACCCAGTAAAGTCAAGTATTTTCCTATCTTTGCGTATGCGCATATATCGCCGACCGCGGAGCGAAAATCGTGCGCCCGCACATATCACGTACCGCGTTAACAGTCATAGAGCAGCAGAACGGCGATTAATCTTCCAGTGCCGATAATGGACAACGACGTCCGTTTCAATATGGTAGTTTTGCATTACAATAATTTCTTAATTTGTCTTTATTGAATCACCTTTGACAATCTTTCGATCCGTGTGTAAAGGCATTTGTGCCTGTATGTGTTTGTTCATTGTTATGCGCGATTGTAGGTCTGTACATGAGTGCTCGCACGCAAGGTACGAAAAGGCAACTAGAAAAGTCAATTAGTCTTTTCTTGTCTGACAATTTTTTACCTTGTTAGTGAACGTTGCAAAATACAATTGTTATTATCCCTCTTTTTAGTATCTCTTTAATACTGTTGCAAACTATCTATTTGTTTTGTACTTAAATACACAGGCTTATATATTTACTCAGCAGAAAAATGGTACTTTTATTCACCTCTTCGAGAGTGATGTGATATTGTTTGCTATTCCTTTACTAGTACAAGTTTCATGCTTTCATTTCTATCAAATAGTTCAAATTTAAGACTTTTAAACGCACTTTATTGAAATTTTCAAATGACTCAAATTTTCTAAAATTATTTCAGTTATGTATAAATCTGTGAAATATTGTCGTTATACATCTCATTACTATTGATATAATAAAACAAGTAATGGAATAATTTTTAAATATTATTCGATTTACAAAGTCAATGGAACTTTGGAATAAGTATTTCACATTGTTTGCATTTAATATAAGTTTTAATTTGCATATCAATATTAATTGAATTATTTTACAAGATTCAATTGACAATATTATGATCAATCCTAGTTGTAGACTAAATTCAACTTACTGGTGCTTACTTTATTAAAAATTAGAAATTACTGTCAACTATTTTAATGTTTGCTTTATTATTTCATTATTCTTTCATTAGGTATTCGATTATAATTATATTTATAAATATTTTCTTAATAGCCTCAACAACAGTCACAAACAGAAGTAGATGGTGAAGCAAGTATATCACCTACCCAGACCACATTTAATGGAGAAACTTCATTGAATCACAACACAATAATGAATTCAAATAATGAGGCAATTCCACAACAAGCACAAATGTCGTCTATGAGGGTAGTCTTACCATGTTATGTGAGTAGATATTATAAAGTTATTTTTAATTATTATTTTATTAAAAATAAATTTCTCAGGAAAACTAAATATTCATTTTTATTTGTTAAGGAAAGTGATGAAATTCCTCCTCCCAAAGCTGATTTTTCTGCTCCACCGCCATATGAAGTGGCTACAAAATTACCAAGTTATGAAGAAGTACAACGTGAAAACACACTTCAAGGAGGACAAACACCACAGACTAATCCACAAATACATTTAGTGAGCTTTTGCTATATTTTTCACAAGAAATGAATTGAAGTATGAAAAATTCTAAATTCTACTTATAATTTTCTTAAATATTTTAGCCCAGTGGTGTAAGATCACCTCAACAACCTTTGACTATTTTAGCCATAGATACTAATTGTGTAGAAGGTGATCCAGAAAATCGTATGTTGGGCACAGATTTTATGTTCTTCACTGCATTCTTAGGTACACAAGATATACATGTTAAATATATTCAAATTATATTATACAAATTTTTAAGTACTTTATTTATTAAGATAAAAAGAAATTTTATAAAAAATGATTTAAACATGACTTTATAATTGTTTCAGTTGCATTCCTCTTTAATTGGATTGGCTTTTTGCTACTTACATGTTTTTGTCATACAATAGCATCGCGATATGGAGCACTAGCTGGATTTGGTCTGTCTTTAACCAAATGGACTCTAATTGTTAAACACTCAACTGATTTAGCTTCTCGAGAAAATTCTTGGTTATGGTGGCTGATTATGGCTTTCGGTAATATTAAATACACTAATAAGACAAAAGTTCATATGATAAAACGCTTTTTTAATTATTTATAACAATGTAAATGTTTTGGTTTATTTTAGGTTTTTTGATCTGCATCCGTACAATCATTCAGTATTGGACTATTAAACGAGGATGGAGACTATTATCTTGCAGTGCCCAAGAACGTCTTCTTTTCTATTATTAAGTCATGAAAGAAAATAACTGATGGTTTCTTTTTTAAAAGAGAAAATTTTTGCAGAGCAAAACACGCGAATCAACAAAACAGACGAAAAGTATGTTACAATTCATATTGTTGTGTATGAAGATCGAATCTTCAAATTAAAAAATGTGTGATTAAAAAGCTGTCGAGATTGCAATTAAATAGTGAATATGGATTGAGTCCGCATGTTGTAACAATCATGCAGTTATTTTTCACATTTCAATATTTTAAAAATTTTGTGATTTGTAGATATTTAATGAAAGGAGAGTTGCACATAAAGTGTAGAAATTGATTTATTGTCCATAACTCATTTAGATTCAAAACATTTGTCAATTTTAAAGAGTGAATGTTATACACATTTATCGTTTATTTTGTTATAAAAAGACATAAATATAGATATAATAAAAATATAATTGTATCAATTATGAGATATTGTAGCAGTTTAACATTCATTTCAGCAATTGAAAACGACAACTGCTAATATCGCGATTCCAAAGCAAATGTTAATTTTTGGTAATATACAATACCCATAAATTATATACAAATAATGAAAAAGTCTTAATGTCTGAAGAAATGCATTAATAATCGTATTAACAAAAGCGAAAAAATTAACACATTAAAAGATACACAAATGAATAACATGTCAGGGACTATATCATGCTTGACTATAATGTTCAAGTACTATCGTAAATTATACTAAACAGTAATAAACTTCACTGTAGGATAAGGATGATATTGCATCGCTTGTTTATATGTTATAATTTATACATGTAAAGAGAAATTTAGAGATTGTAAGGTTATTAATATTATTTTTACTATGCCCAAATATAATTATGTTTAATAAAAATTAATGATGATGATAATGATGAGGTGATAGAACAGTAATAATTACAATCATAACAATATTTAGTAACTTTATTATTATAATAAAATATAATACATTTTTGATTATTCAATGAACAATTTTGTAGCTTTTAAAAATGAAAAGTTTAGTCATCTATAAAAAAATTATAATTAATTACGCTTTTCTTCTTTTACATCTGTATGTATTGATTTACAATTTTCATGTCTTTAAAATTGTAAACTAGAAATATTTTATGTAAATAAAATTTAAAAAAATTTAATTATTTGTTCGATTTATTTAAATATATTTTATAACATTATTCAATGGCACATGTACTTGAAATTCTATCAATAATTAGAATATGATATGTTAGTTTCGTTAATAATACATATAATTTTTCAACTTATTATTATTTTTAAATCATTTAATGTTTATTTTATTGTGGTAGTTGCATAGTACAATTTGTATTTATATCATTTTTTTAAAGATATTTTATATTTAGAATTATAAAATAACATTGCTATAATTTATATAATGTCAATAAAATACGATTTATAATACTCTGATACAAAAATGCGCGGCATGGTCCCATGGTGTAATGGTTAGCACTCTGGACTCTGAATCCAGCGATCCGAGTTCAAATCTCGGTGGGACCTTTTTTATTTATTGTAAAATTTTTATTTTATCATTTAAAGTAATGAAGTTATTCTTTTTATAATTACGTAATTACAATGCTAATCGCACAATAAAAAAATAGGCATAGTTGTTACTTTTTAATTTAATCTTTAATTAATTAACAAACCATCAATTCAAAATTTTGGATAAATCTATGTTAACAGTTAAAATAAAAATCCTTTTTTTAAAATTGAAATAGTAGTTAATATTTGACGAACAAATAATTTATTTAATACAATTTAATGCGAAAATTTTGCATTGCTTGATTTTTGAATAAAAGTTGCTGTTTATTCAAGAACATGTTTTAACAGTGTAATCAAACGAGGTTTTATTATCTATAAAAAATACAACTAATCATAAAATTAATCTTTAAAGTGACATTTTCATAAGTGAGTATAGTTATTTTACATATACTTAAAACAAACGTGATTGTATATTAGATAATTTATATCCAGAAAATCAAAACAAAATTTCTGAAAAGATAGTTATAAACAATATAAATTATTATAGCATAAATTATTATAGATAGTTATAATAAATATAAGCAAATATTAGATTTGTAGGAGGATGGCGACGCCGGCAAGGGTCCACTTAGAAGCACTTTCCTTGCTCTTCAGGTTAAAGGTCCATACGTAGGTGGGGCCTCGGCTGCGTGTCCTGTACACTGGACATTCGTACAAATTTTTCAAATCCTGTTTGTCTTGCGTGATAGCTTTGATGTAGACCACCGGCATCAGGGGAAAGAGTTCCTTCAGTACAGAGTCAACAATGCCGCCTACGACTGTATCCCACCGCGCTCCTTCCATGTACAGACCGTAGATATACGCACCTTCGCGTGGTGGCGCACTGTTACGTGAAGTGCGTGCTCGATAATAATGTGCTTTAATTACTTACTAGTATGTTATTTTAATATTCGTACTAACCTAAACTCGTGTTTATTTTTTTTCGTAACGTCGCAGTGAAGACACATTTTGTCTAAAGGCCACTCGTTTTTACGCGCTGTCTGCTGCATAATAGCGGTGAGAAAGGATTGCGGATTGAAGAATCCACCCAACCATACCGTTGTTGGAAGCTAAAAGAATAAGTCAATACTTATTAAGGTCAATTGTTGTTCGTTATTCACTAAAAATTTCCATTTTACTCAAAGCAATCTTCGTTGTGTATAATATTTCCTAAAATATGGAAATTTATTCGACTTCTTACTTACTTTGAAGTCGCTGGTCCAATTCGACAGCTCTGTATACCTATTCATGAGGTCAGCGAACCAGTTAGTGAGCCCCAGGCTCGATGGGTAGGCTCTTCTTGTCCAGCTAGGAGGTACCACGTCCATGAAAAGATAGTTCTGTAGGTCTTCCATATCTGCATTGATAGTCAATTCTCCCTGTGTAACGAAAGTCAAATTTATGGACAATGTCTCCGAAAAACATTTTAATGACATTTGGATACAAACTTTCAAGCCTAATTCTAATTCTGTAAGCGATCGCAAGAGCTCGTTATTCAAAATGTTCATTCGCTCACATTCTTGGAAAGCGACAATTGTGTATGGTGACCGATCTTCAACCTAATGAAATAAAATGGATAGTTTGTAAAACGTGCATCTTTCAATTTGAAAAAGTTTTCATAGCTTTTGATAATATCAGATTCTACCTTATTCATTAGATCAAGAATGTTGAATTCTTCAGGCAGCTTATCCAGAATATCCTCAATGATGTACCTGACTTTCTCCTCGCGTGACATTCCTTGTCCTTCAGATTCGCCAACATCACGAGGCTGCATTTCCAATACCGTGCGGAATAAATTCTCCGAAGTAACGGTTAAGAATCCTTTAATGAATAAAAAGACTAAATGTTAGATAACGATTTTATTATCACTTAACACATAATATTTTTAATAATGTGTTAGTAAATAATCAGTTTAAATATTTTTCATTTAAATGACTACTAAATGATTTGAAAATACCAAAGAAGTTATAATTTCTTGCATGAATGAAGTTCAAGTTATTATTCTATAAGAATACTTATTAAGGTGGTTCCGATAAAAGTTTTACGATTATTAAATTTAATTTAAATAAAATTTATGATAAATTGAAATGAAATGTAAAAATCTAAAATGTTATATCTGTAGATATTTATGTAAATCTTTAATAACAAATGCAGGAATTGCCTATCGGCAATTATAGACATACCAATTTCGGCATTTGGATGCAATCCATAGAGAATAGGACTCTCCGCTGGCATGAAATCATCAATATATTCGTGATACTGGACATAATCACTGTTTTGGGGCGCTGGGAATCCTTGGGCAAAGTAGAGATCACCATCAGCGAGCTCTGCCTTGAGGTATTCGTGAAGGTATGTCTGACACAGTCTGCGATCCCAATCGTCAGTGATGTGACCACCATACATTATCTCACCAAATAAATAACGCAAGTCTTCCCAAGGTACTCGCGGATTGTTCTCAAGATAATTGAGCAGTACCGAAACACTGATTGTTAAATCACCAAAGTTAAATGGGTAGATCTACAAATATTTGAAAACGTTACAAAGTATTATATTTTTGAATAAAGTAATTATTAACATTTCATTTAAAGTTAAGATCCAATATTTTGATTTATTTAGAAAATATAACTACAAAAGTATAGTACAAAAGTTTCTAAATCCAGAATCGAAAATTCTGATCATTGTTTGAAATTGGTATTTTAACATTTTCTAAAATATTTGTTTGAATATAATTTTTATTTATATAAATTTTTAAAAATAAATTGCAAATTATTTTTATCAATGATGGGAAAAATGAAGTTTTAAATTATTTCACTAGTTTATAAGTTATATTGTTTAAATAGATTTAATTTTTGAATTCACTTCCATACTATTACTATTTTTTATTACTTCTTATCAGCTATTATTTTAACTTAGAGTTTTACCCTATTCCATCCTTGGGGCCCAAATCTCCTTCTTTCAGCAACTACTGCGTGATAGTAGCACAGGGCGAAGAGTATCGCCTTGAATTCTGTTTCTTTCGTACATAATTCTAAAGTCTCCTGGGAGAAGTTATCAAGAGCCTTGTGCACGTTAGCTTGCATGCCTGTAGGAGGTTCATTCGTTATTTTGATCGCTGATTCAAGAATTCCCTGTAAAATATTTATTTGGAATCATCTTATAATAATTATCAATATAATTTCAAAAGTTGTGTGCTAAAGTATAGGTTTGATAGATTACCTGAGGAATAACAGATTCATGAGGATCACCGCTGGCTTCAGCACTCATGAATAACCGGTAGTCATCATTTGGGTTATCAGCAAGCAGCTCCATTTGCTTTTCAAGGTTTCCTAACCAATTTCGAACTAAGTGAATATTCTGGAGTATAACCCAATGGCCGTATGTTGCTGCTGTCTTCATTGCAGCTTCGGCAACTGGCTCCTGTCCTTGACCTAGCGAAACGTTGTGAAACTTTCGTGATTCCATGGTAAAGCCCATTTTCTTGCCCAGCAACTCGACGTCCTATGTTAATAAGGATTATATAAAGTCTATATTTTATTTCTCCACTTTTTGTAACTCAATAGAAAAATATAAAGAAAAGCTATTACAAATCTATGTAACCATAAATTAATAGTATCGAAAAAATTAAATTTACAATGAATTAATTGAATTAATGTAGTATACATTTGATATTCTTGACTCATATATATTTGTAATTATCAAAGAAGTTAAAGTATATGCAACTACCTTTATTAATAAATTTTTTAAATTTAGTCAAATCAATTTTAATTAGTCTAGTTTGAAAAATGGTTCGTGATTATATCAGTTTACTTTAAGTGGATCAACACCAGGAGATAGAATAAAAAAGACAGGGGTGATGGAACTAGTTTCTTCAAAGGATTTTACGAACGGCGGAGAACGAGATTCAACAAATTTAGGGCCCAACTTTTCTTCTACAAAACATCTACAAAATTAAAAATTAATGTTTATCAATTATACATTGAAATATTAAAAAAAAATGTTATTAAAAATTTCCATTTTAATTAATTACTTGACTGCGTAGGTCATACGATCAAGCCTCATGCAACGCATCATGCAGAGTCTTTGAAAGGGTGTCTTGTTCTTCCAGTCCTGGGGGAATTTCTCACGCTCAGGGTTTTCTGATTCAATCATCTTACGCCAACGTTTCTCAGCACCCACAATATCTTTATCAAGATTAGCGAACTCCTCTTGAGAGCTCAGTAATTTTATGCCGGCCCAGTTAGAATTGCTTAAAAATTCGACAGGACTCACAGTTAACGGATCTACTGGATAGCGTAGGAGAAAGTCAACGTCTTTGCGAGCGATCTCGTTTGTTTGCAAGAGGATCTGTACAAGTGAAGAAATTCGACTTTATATTATAATAAATTTAAAATACCTTTGCAATGGAGATTAAAATGGTAACCTGAATAGCCATTTGACATATGAAAGTCAATTTATCGGCCTCGAATAATCCTCTACTAGTGTACATGTAGACCAAATAGGTAATACTATCAATAAGGTTATCAACACGTTTGCTGATTTTTTCTGCCGGAACAGAGAACCTATATGTACATTAACTAATCCATTAATGTGTTTTAATGAGCTTATATTCTGGATGGTTATTTTATTTCTTCATAAACAGACCTAATAGCATTTTGAAAGACGACACTGAAAGCTTTGAGTGAAAATTGATAAAGCATATTTATTTTGCAGAGGTCGTTGAGAATAAAATACAGTAGACTGGCTCTTGTGGAGGCTGGTCTGTACCATTCCCGAGCCTCATCGATTTTGATGGCTGTTGCTTTAGCCTCCGTCACTTGAATTTGAATCTCGGCAGCTGTGCGTTTCGTTGTTTCTAGGTTTTCTACGAGTGCAACATCGCTTAAAACATTGGGACCAGCTGATGATAACCTGCATATTATTATCATTGTTATTAAATTCAACATCATTTTTAAATCAGATGTAATGCAACATGGAAGAAAGTTAAGTATATTACGTGCCTTCGAAGTAAATCATCTTCGAGAGATTTAAGCGCGATTTTAAAGCTATTCTGCTGTTTAGTCAATTCAGATTTTGTCGACTCCAGGTCCGGTCTTTCCGCTTTTACCACCTCTCCTAGTAGTTGCTCTTCTAGTCCATCTTGCGTTACCGTGAAATTGATTAATGTCGCCTGTGCTTGCATCTCCGGTTTATAGTGTGGATTTGCTAGCTTAGTCTGCATTATGAGACGGAAGTTAGAATCGTAGTCAATTTCTTTGTCGCCAATTCTTATAGCTCTAAAATCACAAAAAAGAGTTGTTAATTTTGAGCTCAGTAAATTATTAATTAAAAGAGTCACTTATTCTTACGTTCCCTTCTTAATTAAGACTCGTCCTAAGACCGGATCAAGTACTGCATCAACCGATTCCATGATATTCTCCAGAAGAACAACATCACCCTTAGCGATTGCCACTTCAAGACGGTCTAGGTAGTTACGTTGCGAGTCCCTTAGTATAACTAGGTCATCTCCATACTTAGTCTTGATCCATTTTATACCTTGCAATTGGGGGTCAATCATCAAAGGCCACCGGGCAGAGTTTGTTAAAATAGTTGCATTTTCTGCTGACATTCGATCGGTGGGAAGACCTTAAACCATATAAAAGGATTTTTAATTTGTTTTCTTCTTATTTTACAAGAGAGTACAAAACTTGAGTAAACCTTCATTGTTCCACTGAGCGATTTGTGCGTCATCCGTAAGCATAGACAGTGGATCAAGGCCCTCTGTCATAGGTATTGGTTCTTCCATTTTTTCTAAGTAGGGTATCCAGTGGATATTTAACAAGTCTAGACGATATTTGCGACTGAAGCAACCTACGTAAGAAATGAAAGCCGTGACCAGCAGTACATCGCCAGGTACCTTTACACCCGAAACTTTTAATCTAGATTTTAATAAAGATAATAAAGGCAATCAGCATAATGAAATATTCCTACATAAAAGCTTTCAATAAAAATTTAATTATCAATATAATTTCTATCCATTACTACGAAAAATGTGAGCTTACTCTTCGACTGTTTCTGCCCAGCGGATTTTTTCGGATGCAAGGCCATTGACAAGCCTATTAGCTAAATCAATTGCCATTTCAGTGGCATCCGCCTCTGCTTGGCATTTTGCTTTCTCAGCCAGAGCGAAATCCATTTTCTCTCCTAGTATATCCAGCATTTTTTGCAGCTCCTATAATGTTTGAATATACAATCTTATTAATAAATTTTTTTTAATTTTTCTATGCATATCTTACATTTAGACGGTTGCGCAAATCATCCAGCTTATCTAGAGCTGCCTGCAATTCTGCATTAGCTTCTGCTAAGGCAGCTCTGAGTGGCTTTACGTTTTCATTTATGTAATGGTAGACCATAATATTTATTACCCAGCTACATAAGCCACCAGCTGCTAAAGATTTTGTTTTAACAATTTCCGGATCGAATTCTAGAAAATATTTAGAATTAAGTCAAAATAGTAAAAATTGTATCTAACATTACGCATAACACAAATTATTTAGAAATTTTTATAACTGATTAAAAGACAGTTTTATAAGTGCAGTATACCTTTATCATTAATATAGGGTAAGATAGCTTTTACAACTTCAGGGCGGATATTTTCTTTGTTAAAATTTTTAAGCTTAGATAGAAACTGATCGGCACCACCCATCATCTGTTTGCACGCTTTCCAGCTTCTATCCTTTGGAACTTTACCCTTTGGTGAAAAGAGAACAAATACGGCTTCTGCCACTTTTGCCACAGCCAATGGCGGTGACGCGAATCCTTTAAACTCAGTTAAGTTGCTCTGGCAAAAACAATCAGGACTCGGTTATTTATTTAAAAGTCTTATTCTCATAACTAAAATGATCATGAAACTAGATTCTAAATTAGAAGCTTCACCTTGTTCAGCGTATTAAGAGCTTCTTCAGCTTTTCGGACTGCTGGCTCAGCTTTGGCCAAATCTTCGTCACACTTCTTCTGTTTCTCTGATACACTTTCTTTGATTTCGGCTACTTTTTCTTCTTCCTCCGATACTAAATATTAAATTTAGTGATTACCATTTATATTTATACTACCGTAATTAATCAATTTTTATACCAAAAGCTTTTTCGACTTCTGCTTTTGTATTTTCAGCCGTAACCTCCTCCAAAATTTTATCGGCTTCAGCGTTTTTTTTGGTCAATTCAACTTCTTGTACTGCTAGAACTACTTTCAGCTCATCCACCTAATTTACAACAGTACAGAAAATATATTAAAAGTTCTGCTTGTATATATCTCAATTATAAAAAAGGATTATTTTTTCAATTTTTTTTTTGTTTTTTGTCTTTCAACTGGAAATGTATTACTTTCCATTGGAATTTGTATTTATAAATTGCAACTTACTAATTATTTTATGTATCAACATAACCGATTTTATGCTAACAGTTTTTTATCTTTTAACTGCATTTGTTATTGTAACAGCTTATTTCCTAGCTAGTTTCTTGACAGGGATACATTGAAATTGGAAGTACTATAAAAACATGTCTATGGCTGTAGACAATTTCTGACCAAAAGGAATTCAGATATGGTGCAACAGTGAATTCGAATCAAGATTAAACTAGGCGTAGTATTCGTTTATTTTATGAATTGCAAAGTTAATTAAGAAAAACATTTTAGTATTATTTTATTATTTAGAAAAGATTTAAAAAAGTAGTTTTGCACAATGTTGATTCACATTAGCGTGTAAATAAAATTGTCAGTTAGTTTTATAAAATTAATTTTGAAGAAATATTCGAAAAATATTTGTGCAATGAAACCAGAATTTTAATGTTTAAAGATATTATTAGAGTAGTGGAATGTAATGTCTCATGGTCTTTAAAGTACAGCTAAGATATTATTTGACAAAATAGTCATGACCTATGACTTATGGACCATGGGACGGTCGTAAGTAACGACATATAATTGCTTTCTGTAACTACTTAGTTATGATTTTAAATTGTAGTGTCTTTTATTTACTTGAGAAGCGCAAGAGTTAAGCTTTTCAAGACCATTCTCCAGTCTACTAATCATGCCTTTAAGATCAGAATCCTTTTCTTTAAGAAGTTTCGAGTAAAGAGCGATTTGCTCGAGGAAAGATTTAGGCGTTGTATAATTATATCTTCTTTCGTTTCTAAGGTAAATTTTTGAGATGGTGTTGACAATCGTATGTACAAATGACATGAATAGAGACACCGAATGCTGATATTCTTTCGGTAGTACATCGAGTTCCTGAATAGAATTTAATACTAATTATTCTTCAAAAGTTCTTTAAATTTGTTTTATCACAATTTATAATTCAAACTTTACCGAAAGGAATTGGAGAGAAACGGATTCGAGGGCCTCTTGTGGCCAATCTTGGAACCAGTTAATAGATGTGCAGTTAACAATTGCTGGAAATTGTCTAGCCCTTTTACGTAATGTCGCACCCACTGGAGAGAAGCAGAGGACACACTTAAGGGTCCTGCGAACTTTGTCAATAAAGAATTTCCAACAAATTTCCTTTGTATCCGGTAGCCCCGATTGTTTTACCTATTTTATAATTTAATTTTGGAATGAAAAGTTTTTCCTACGCATATTGTATTCTGATTATCTTTACTTCATTTCTTATGCCATTAATAACGTTGTCTATTTGGTCGTCGGGGAATAGTTCGGCAATCTCTCCAGAAGCAAGCATATCATTTACTACAACAAGGAACCGCTCCTGAGCAACTTGCGAGTCTGTCATTAAGAAGGTAATGCCTATGCCTTTGTGGCCAGCCTTCAAATAAAGAAGGGATAAATCCGCCCTTAAGTCGGCTATTGAGTAGCCCTTCCTCAGTTGCACTTGAAAAACCTGTTAATATTTCTTTGTAGAATGTAGAAATAAAAAGAAAAACTCTATTGATCTCATCACTAATTACTTCTAATCCAGAGATAAAAGAAGATAATCTTGATAACGATTGTTTACCACTTCCTCCAACGCCAACTAATAATGCATTACCTCTTGGCGATTCGAGAATACGGTTTATTCTACAAACGTGGTACATAGCATCCTCAAACATTACTAGGTTCATCGCAGCTACCTGCAGCGAATGATGTTTTTATTATTAGTAATTATGATTTACCTATTATATTTCGTATTTTACTAATTTTCACCAATTCGTTGTAATTTAATAAAGCCTCAGCTAATAATTTTTCGAGCTGTTTCCAGTCACGTATAGGCATATATTTTGGATCACCAATGCCTTCAGCGAAGTGGCATAAGATGAGAGGATTCGTAAAAAGCATATTTTCTTCTATACCCTGAGATAAAATAATTAATAATATTTTTAAAAATTGTGCACTTTTACCTGAATTGTTTTCTAAAGAAAAATTTAATTCTAGTTTTGTTTTTAAAACTGATTCCAAAAATATTATTATGTTACTAGATTTTCACCTGTATATACTTTCTTACTGCATCACGAATTAGTCCGTCAAACTCGTTCTTGTCTTCCATGGTTACAAGTTTATCACAGTAGACTCTAAAAGCCTCATGTATATATAGGCTGACAAGTGATGTTGTCGTCGGTATGGTTTTGTCTGTTGAGAAGAGCATTCCCTGAAAGAAAAGTTATTGTTTTGCTTTTCTATTCCAAAATTTGCAGTGAAATCGGATATTACTTGAAAGATATTAGAGAGATCCCTTAAATTGAAGATATAGTGGAATTTTACGACAGTTGGTAAAAATAATGCGGTAACTTTATCGTGAAGGTACAAAGCAGTTTCTATTATTGGTTCAACCATTTTAGTGAGAAGTGGATTGATTTTGAGCAATGGATTACTCAGATGTTGTTCTAGAATCTGAGTATAAATGGTGACGAGTGCTTCTTTTCCCGGAAAGCTTAAATAATAAACAAAAAATTATATTTTATTTAATAATTATAAAATATGATGTTTTTTATAGGTTTATCGTATTTATATAATTATAAAATAATCACCTGACAGCAAATGCAGCGAAATGACGTTGTAGTCGTGGATCGATTGTGAAACTTCCGGATGTCGGATTCATACACGATACATATTGAGTATTGTGCACATCTTTTAGTGTAAATTTTTGTCTATCATACCTTATATTTATCGAAAAACAAAAGGTATAAGTGTCAATCTTTATGAAGGTATTTTATCAAGTACAAATTTTCATTTCTAGGGACTGAAAATATAATTTTTTTAAATAGAGACTAACCAGTGGCCATAGTCCATGTGTTGACGAATTATTGTATGAGCCTGTACAGTCCCGTACTCGTCTACTTGCGGCATGTTCATATCATCAACGAAATATACTAATGATTTCAAACCTGGAGGACCATAATTCCGTCCAGCTTTTTTCTCAAGAGGCTTTTCAAGTACATTTTGTAACATTTCTATATAACGAGTTAAATAATTATAAAGTGCATTGAACTATTTAAACATTTACTTATATATCATAAAAAATTATGTACAGAAATTTGTATATAACTTGTTTATAACTAAACATTTGCAAATATGATCTCACCAGAGGTTGTATAGTAATTGAAAGGCACATTAGCAATATTGTAGCTGTCAGACAAGTTGCTTAATTTATCGGCAACCATAACACTTTTTCCAGAACCAGCACAGCCAATTAACATTACAGGTACCTTACGTTCCATCAATAAATCCATGAAAAATCTTATACGAACCGTCTCAGCAGTAGGCACTAACGAAGCCTAGTAGTGAATATGTTTATAAAATATACATATTTAACTTTGTGTTTTTAGCATAAATTAATTTATATCAATTTAAAAGATAATAGTTAAATAAGATCCACCGATTAACTTATTGAGCATTAACAATCAAATATATTATCTAGTTGTAAATCATAATTTAATTAAATAACCTGTAGTGGTAATTCCGGATCAAGATCAAACTTTTCAACTTTTTCGTCCCAGGGTAATAGTTTCTTTGTCGTATCATCGATAAAATAACCGAAGACATTACCGCCGGAAGGAAATTTGACCGTTTTAAATTCTGTCAACCACCATTTACTGAATTCGTTACGCCAGTCTATTAACTGATCTCGGAACATCGCTGAACCAAAAGACCATATGCAGGCGAATGCAAAATAAAGTTCATACCTATAAACATAATTAAAAAAATTGCATTACTCAGGATTTTATATTTTTTAACATATTTTTACATTGAGTTGTAAAAATTTACCAATCTTTAGGTGAGTTTTGTGGAACGTTCTTATCAGTTAAGAAGCAATCTAGCAATTTCACAAGCATATCAAGGTGACAGATTTCAGGGATCGGGGTAATCTTTTTGAATTTAAACTTTGTCACTTCTAACAATGGTGGTATATATTTTTCGAATAACAGTAACAAATTAGCACGTTCGGACTGAGGTCTTGTTTCAATCCAACTCTGAACAAAACTAGAATAAGGTTTTAGACGAGGTTATAGAAAACGAAACAAATAAAATAATAAAAAGTAAGGATTTTGACAACATTAGAAGAGTATTAATATTAGAGTTCGGATGAATGGTGAACGTAAATGCTGTGTATCATAATATTTTGATTTTTAATCGTGTTATTTTTAACTAATTTTTTGTTATTGAATACTAACGGACTCCAACCAAGATCTTGAGGATTGATGTAGAGAATTCCAGCTCTTGAAACTGTAGCTGGAGTTGCCGTTCTGGAGTAGTTTAAAATTTAAATAATAATTTTTAGTGGTATCGTATGAAATCATTTAGGAAAGGAAAATCACCTAAGATTGGAGATTTCAAAGAGTAGCCTCATTTGTTTCGTAAGAGCGATTCTCTCGTTGCTCGCAAGAGTAAGCACCTTATTATCGTCCATCACAGTGTTAAGCGATTCAATCCACATGGGGTCAATATCTCCGTCGAAAATGATCCACTTAGGTCCATCTCCGGACATGTTAGCCTGATCACGCATTATTACTGAGACCAACCTGTTTTTGAAGTTATTTAAAATGTTTAACATTTAATTTTTAGACTAGATTTTATCATTGAATTTAATCACAAACATAAGATGGAATAAACAAGAGTAGCTTTTACCCGTCCTTCCATTCTCTAGTTGCGGGATTAATAACACCAAAGAGTTCATCATTTGTTACAGCTTTTGGATTTAAGTCATCATAATGAGGCTTTCGATTTTGCTGATAATATGTATGGAATAGTGTTTTCCAAACCTCGGTTTTACCCGTGCCTGCGAAGCCGACGATAAATACAGAATGCCGTACAAATAGAAGTTCCTCCAGTTGAACAATCTAAAAAGTGTAATGAAATGAAATTTATCCATGATGCGTATTTTTTATTACAATGGAACATTGTTAAATTAATATAGTTTAAAAATTACACCAAAACAACAGGTAAAATAAATGTTAATTAGTACTTTTAAAATAAATCCATCTTCGGGTTGTAATTTAAGATTCAATGTAGCTTCTCGAACCTGTTTCTCAAAGACCATATCACGCTTTCTAGGGACATCCAGAGCTGGAAACAGGTCTCCTGCGAATAAAAACAAAACATGAAGATTTTAAGTTATTAGCTGAATTATTTAAGCAATATACCGGTAAAAAAAAGAAGCAATAAAAAGTACCAATGAGGCCCATGAAAACTGGTACGTCATCGGTAATGATTTTGGGTGTGTTGAAATCGCGCAAGGCTCGCATGAGTACCTGATCTTCGGGCCTATCACGATCACCACGTTTAAGTTTGCCCGCAACCACAAGCACCGACTTAATCGCTCTGAGACCCCAATCATAGTGATCTTGCTTGGAGAGTAACTCACGACAAAGAGTATACAGTGTGATAAACTTGCGAGCAAGTAAACGAGCTTCCTGGAAGCCCTCGGCAACCAACATAATTTCGCAAATTAACTCAAAATCAGGTACCACCATAGCACACGGCCTAAACAAACATTATTTTTTATTAGTTATCCGTATGTGACTGATAATATCAGGATATTCACATATACATTAAATATAACCACAAAATTGGTATAATTATGCATAGTTATTCGAGATTTAATGAGAAAAAAGGGTTAAATATAATACGAAAAGATAGAAACTCCATACTAAGATTGTATCTTTTTACCTTAAATACAATTTCTATAACAAAAGATACACTTTTCCAGAACAATATACAAGGAGGAACATATTAAATAAAAAAATTTTAACTAGTTTCTATAATGTGTAATAATATTTACAATTGAAATTCATTCTTTATCTAAGTGTACAGGCATCTCTGTTTTATACTCCCAAACTTTATAAAAATAATCTAATATTAACGCAAGTTTAAAATAAACTGTTTTTCCTATTTTTTATTTTAAGAAACCTGATATGTTTATATGTTTTTTGAAACGAATATCGGAATCATATTTTAAAGTATTGGATAATATTAATATTCTCTTATAGAAAAAAACTGTCACCTAAATAGTGCCTTCAAGTTTTCTGGTAGTTCGGTTCTGCCTGCGTAGCCAGGATTCATTGTAATAAACATACCAACTGTCGGTATAAGGTTTAATTCTTGATCAAAAAATTGGAATGTTTTCTTGCCAATCTTAATACCATCGAGAACCGCCTTGACTTGTACCGCAACTACTGACAGTACTTCGACACTAATTCGATTAAATTCGTCGAAGCAGCCCCAAGCACCAGTTTGAGCTAGGCCTTTATATATATTACCACAAGACTAAAGAAATAAGATTTTTTGTTTACGTTTTATACTATGTAATTTCATTTGAGTACAATTATAAAATATAATTAAATTAATTCGAACCTTGTAATCCATTTGCTCGGAACAATTAAAGACATAAACCATCTGTCCGAGAGCACGTCCAAGATCTTTAGTGGTCTCAGTCTTTCCAGTACCAGCGGGTCCAGCTGGCGCCCCACCAAGTATAAGATGTAGCGATTGAGTAAGTGTGATATAACATCGATCTGTCAGCGGAGTAATGACAAGACGTGGCACATTGCCCAGGTACTCATACGTATAAATGAAACATGCATCGCAGATGTTAGCAAAGCAGTCGCCCATTTTGTCGTCCCACCTATGTTGAAAAGCAAAAAATCATTGGAATTTATGTCGTATCTAATGTTGATTCTAATTTCAATTGAGTTGATTATACAGTTTTTTATTAGATCATAAAACTGCTTCAATAGCGAGATCAATCGAGCGAATATTAATCACCGATGTCTAAGTTGCGATTGCCACTGGAAGCTCATTGCATTTTCGGCTTTCATTGTGATAAGTTTAGCGACAACATCTCGGGCGTGGACATCTATCGTGCATATGGTCATAATCTTTTGTCGATCATTTTCGGTAAGCTCTCCAACAAGCAGTCCAATGAGTGCAAAAAGCTGAGCTATCTGCTTTTTGGAGTAGTCTTCATATTTTACAAGAGACAACCGTAAATTAATATTCCTTTTAAAGGTCGAGTTTACGAGGAAGATCTAGAACATACCTCTGAGTGAACTCTCAAAACCCTCTTCAAGTCGTGCAAATGCCATATTAACTTCGCTTGTCCACCAGATTTGCGTACCACAAAGTGCTGGTTGAGCTTCATAATCGAACAGCCACTGCTCACGAGGTTTCTCTGCATAGGATGTTACTGCTTGGCTGAAATGGTAGCGAACCGTACGCTTCATTGCTTCTGTTACACGGTTAAGCCATGATTCTACCTAGTTTCAAATATTTATATTTTTAATTGCTCAAACATTAAATAAACGTTGGGAATGGTTTTGTTTACGATGGTTTGAACTATTATCTTACTTTTCCACTACAATCACATGTTCCATACATCATCATAATTTCTCCATCTTTTGCTACAATTCCATTTGCTACAAAAAAATACAAAATTAAAACAGTGAATCTAAGTATAAATAAATTTTTGAGTAAATTATTTCATTAAAATTCCATTCGACTTTCCATTAGAATTGATTTACGCAAATATAGATGCACCGTAATTTTTTTGGTTCTACAATAGGCAAAATTTTTAATAAAATGTAATTTCTTATCTACGGCGATTTGTTATTGTTATCTATATTATTTTAAGATATAAAAAGTCATCAGTGAACACAGAACAAAAATAAGAATGTTGTAGAACGAAGGAAAAAAAGTTTTTTGGAGAAAAGTATAATTAAAATACTTTAAATAAACAAAAATTAAATCTATATTTCAATTAATTTTAATATTATTTAAAAAGTAACATTTATTTTAAATATTAATATAGTATATTGTAATTATTATAAAAAAACATTCAATTTTTATAATTATTGTAAACTCAATAAAATATGTAAAATTTTATAGTTAATCTAGATAATCTAAAATAGTTTATATCAGTTACCAATTTTTGCATTTTTGGAAACGTCTGTCTTCCAAACTAAATTGGCGATTGAATCGTATAATTTGGACAAATGTTTGCAGACCTTTTCAGGGTTATTTCCTGAAATAATAGAACATTAGTAACAATAAAGATGAATTAGACTGTGTGCATAATTTTTTAATAATCTGTACCATTGCCAAGGATATCCAAAAGGTCGGTAGGAGATATAAAATAGAACCTAGGATAGGCTAACCGCTTGGTCTCCAGATATTCGGCAAGCGCCTTTTCGCATAAATTTAGTTGTTTTTGTAACTCCCGTAGTCGATCTAATAATCGAGGTTTATTGGTTGCCTTAACTATATTTAAATTATGCATCATATCTCTTAGTAGTTCCTGTTAAAATTATATTAATTCGGATGAAATCGAAAAGAGAACTTATTGCCTAACAGAGAAGTTATTTTAGTAAAATCGTACCCTGAATTCTCGGTCAATTTTTTCAAATCTTTTAGAGTCCTCAGGTAATTGACTTCTAATATCTTCAGAACCAATAAAAATACTTTCTAGATGCATCCACGTTCTTTGTACTTCAAACCAGAGACTAACTACCTGGTCTGCGTTTCCTAGTTTAACTTGCCAATCTGATACTTCTTTAAGGAAAAAGGCGACATACTTGGATCCCATCATATTTTGCAATTGCACCTTTAAAATTAACAATATTCATTAGTGAATACTGTATATAATTATTGCATTTAAATAATTTTTATTTAATGTATAAATAAATTACTTGGTTTTCTTCTAAAGTTTCTATTACATCTTCCCCAATACGCAAAACATTTAACCTTGTACGATCATGCGGTTCTTTTTCGAAATCCATCTGAACCCAAGTTTTATTTAGTTCGTTCAAAACTTTTTCCATATTCATTTCTTTAACAGCTTTATCAACAATATTTTTCACTTCCTCTTCGTATTTATGAAGCTCGAGTTTTAAAAGATCGTTAAGTGTTGTTCTATCAGTCATAGTAAATCTCACCTGTTTAAATTGTTTTTAATTTTTAATTCGCAGCCTTACGACTTAAGAGGTTATCATAATGTTTTTAGTATGTTTCCAATTTACATGCGTTTCATCCATTAATTGTTGCCAATGTCTTTCTCTAATCGCAGGATTTTGTAGCTCTGATACTGATCTTAAAGATGACATCATATTCTTCAGTTGACCTTCAATATAGCTGTATAATTCCCATGTCTTGACTTCTTTATCAAGCACTAAAATGGATAAAAAAGTACAACAGTTTTAAATGTACAGGAATTAATAATTTTACATAGCCTGTACTGTCTTTATTAAATATGTAATATATATTATTAATTATTGCTTAATTAAAATGAGTTTTAATATACATTTATAGTGACATCACAAAATATAGAATCATCATAAACAAACATCTTAATTCCCGAGTAAATTTCTTGCACTCCATGTCCATGCTCTCAATATCAAGTTTCTTCCATACTGTCATCTTCCATAATGAGAGGTTCGACGTTATAACGTTCACATAATCCCACAGATTTTTGATCATCTTCATTTCAATGCGTAACTGTTCGAGTTCCTGGAACTCAGGTTCAGGTTGCTCGAATATCTCTGATGTACGCACCATATCGCGCAGGTCATCGAGAAGTTCATCCACTTTATCGTTGATTTTATCAAGTTTTGTGTAAACATCTCGGCATTTTGGGCTTTTAAATTTGTTGAAAACATTTATTATTCGATATTTTGACATATTATATCATAAATTTTGATTATTATAAAAATAAAATGTTTAAAAAAATCAAACAAGTAAATATATGTCTGATTCGGTGTTGTTATACCTGAAAATCTCATGATTCTTAAAATATGAAAGTAATTTCTTTTGGCGGTAATCAAAGTAGTTAAGTTTTTTCTGGAGCCATTCTGTTTGAATAGACAGAAGGGGTGAAACTATCTGCTTCACCTGTGCCGAAGTTTTCTTTATCATGTTCCAAAACTCAGGAAGTGTCATCAATTGGTCATGTGTCTCTTCTCCAAATTCTACATCATAGTTCTTGAGTAACTCAATAGTATCCTGCGGATATAATGATATTTTGCTTGTGCGAGTTTACAAAATACAGAAGAGATTTTCCTCTTATAACCTACCTTTAGAGGATCAAACATAACATCAATTTCGTATGTACGATCTCGAACTTGCTTTAAATAGTAGATACAATCGAGAAGACCTTCGTAGTCATCGTCAGCTACCGGTTGCGAAAACCTATCATAAGCCTTACGCAAGAAGTCCGACAAGTCTTCCAAGCTGATAAAAAATTAATATTATTTTTAAACATCTATTTTTTATATATCTAAGCTTTGTGTTTTTGTTACAAAAATTTCTATAAATATCTTGTCAAAATAAAATCTGTAAATACCTGGTGTTGGTGCGTTCGACTAGGTGCTGCTTAAGGACATTAGACCACTTGCAGATGATATCAAGAACCGTTTGTTTTATGCTACGAATATTGATCCTGAACCAACGATCAATTACGTGGGCATCATCAATTGCCTCGCATTTATTATAGAGATCTACAAAGCTGTCCATTTCGCGCTTAAAGTCTTCGAGAGTCGGTTTTACCTCCGGCATACCCGGGATTTCCTCATCCTTAAAGAATGCAACCTTTTCCTTTTCCTCTGGATTAAGTACACGAGAGAATCGAAGAAAATATTCAAGATATTGCTCCCTATCATCCGTCCACAACCATGAATACTTTTCGAAACTCTATAGATTCATAATATAACTTTGAATTATGTTCATTCTTTCTCGCATTCTTTAAATGCAATAAGAAAAATATTTTAAACATTTGTTTCTAACAAATATTCACTATTTTTTATAATAAAAATTTCATATTAAATTTGATATTTAGTTTTAAGATTGTCTTCTCTAACTAAATATTTTAAATACACATATAAACGAATGTATTAATAATTTTTCATGTTATTATTATTTATTTCTTTTGAAAATTTTGTCACAAATAAAAAATTAAACTTAATATGTACAAAGTTATTTCAAGATTTTTCACACGTTTATTATAGTTTCAGATATATTTCTTCAATTTTAATTAATTTGCGTCACAATAGTCTAATTTTGAATGTGTAATATAATTTACCTGTGCGAATTCAGACGCTTTTTCTAATGCTCGCTTTACGCGCGATGATGTTTCTTCAAGCATGAATATTATACTCTCGTCTTCGGCAAGATCAATCTATATAAATTTAAGTGCAAGAATTGCAATTTTGTTAAGATCTTTAAAGGTCTCGATGTGAATGTGATTCCATATTTAGATTTTCATGTGCGTTTTCAAACATAAAAACAAGAAACATCAAAGGTATTTTGATAGTAGCAATTATACTGAATCTGCCATTTTTAATTTTGCCATTGTATAACTACATAGTGGTACTCAGTGACCACAAAAATTTTTGTATGTTTATACTCAAGAATTCATTTTTTTATTATTAATTTACAAAAAATTTAACGTAGCACTTCATGCTAGACTGTAATGATGTTTACAGATATTAAAGCTGTGCTTGCTAATACCAATTTTTCTTTGGTTTTAAAGTGAGACCCACGATCATTTTTTTAATATAATAATGAGTATTTAAATATTTGAAATATTTAACATCATAAACTCGTTTATTTAATAGAAAAACAACTTATCGAAATATATGATGCAAATATTAAGCAAGTTCCTAGACGGCTGAATATTTTTTAGGTAACATTTTACTTGAAGATGAAAAGTATTCTTATGTAATCTCGGGAGTTAGATAAAGTACCTATTTTACAAACATATCAATTTTCGAAACTAAATTCAGAATAATAAATATATCAAGCATAACTTCGGAGATCAATTGGAGATCAATTCAATACATTACTGATAAAATACATTACTGCGTTTGGTTCTTATGAAATTAATTTGTTAATAAAAAAGTAAATTACTTACCATGTATAAAAATAAAAAAAACAACACAATCTTACTAAAAAAGACCAAAGGAAACTTTATGATTAATTTGTTTATATTTAAAGATTATTTAGTATTCTTAATTTAATTTCAAAAATGAGAATGTTAGTAAAATAGCTATTTTGTCTGATTCCGAAGTCTCTTTAACCCGTTTCTTACCAAGCGGACATTGTATCGTTGATATATTCTATCTTCTTATTGTTGATGTTTGAAACTTAGACGTCATCAGCGACGTTTAATTTTTTGTAAAAAATTTTTCGCTAATATTTCTGCCATAGTGACATCAGACTTATAAATAAGTTTTAATCTGTTTTTATCATACTTGTTGGGAAATAATTAATTTTATTTACTCTATAGAATAAACAATATACAGAATATTTTTTAGTATTCTAAAGCAATTGTATTCATAATACGCTAAAACAATTTATTGAAATTTTCGTTCAAGTTTCCTAAATTCAATTATGAATAAAAATACTTTCAAATTAAAAATAGTAGATTTATTTAAAAATAAAGATATATATAGAGCTCAATTTTTTAAACAAATATTTTTTTTTAATTTTTGTAAATGATTTTAAATAAATTATTTTTGAAAACGAGCTCTGTATTTTTCTTTATTTTCAAATAAACGATATAGTGTTGAATTTTTAAGTATTTCTATTTATAATTGAGTTCAAGAATCTTTAGCAAAAATTTTAATCTAAATTATTGATTGAAATTATAAATAGAATCGTTTCAAAAATTTACTAAACATTTTTAATTAAATAAGAAAGTAAATCGCTGTTTTTTAACAAGTATTCCGAGAGTACATAAAAACTTATTTAAAAATTTAATGAAGATGTGGTAGACCTCTGTTACCGATAGATTGGGTAGCCCCCCTTAGTAGACTAACGAATGGAGCTCAAAATGGAAATTTCCACTTATCTCTATGGAAAATATTCAATAATCCTAAAATTTTTTTAATTTTCTACATATCAAAAACTAATATAAATAGTGACGTACAGTATAAAATTCTCGTTCAGCAACTTTTTCTTGATCAACCCTTGTAATGAGGGTAGCCATGCGCATAGTATCAAGCATGATTTCCTCATAAATAGAATAGAAGCCGTCTGGGTGAGCCATATCTACAGGAGGAATGAAGATCATACGTGTAGACTCTAGGAGCAATTGAATTTCGAAGAGAGGTTCGATATCCATTTTACTATCTGTTTCGTTCAATATGTACGTGATACTATGAAAGTAATGCAGGAAATTAAAATAGTTCTTGTCATTAATTTATCTTCCAGGATCTACAAAACTCATTTTCTTTTTGAACTGTATATTTACCTAGAAGCAGCTGCCTTGATGAGTTCCTGGACTATAATTTCGTCAACGTAAGCGAGGTATGACTTCCATTTCTCTCTGCGTGTCGCTTCGAGTTCAGCCTCGATTCTTGCGGCTTGTTCAAATCGCTCCATTTCTGATGGCGAAAGCACTACATCGTCACCCTCCACGCTCATCTCGCCTCCTTCACCTTCATCCTCATACTCAGCCTCTTCGCCTAGGCCAGCATCTTCCTCCCTATAAGTTTGTAATAACTCTTAAATTGAAATATTTTTAGTAATAAATGTATGGCTCGTTTTTAAATTACTGAGTAATTAAAAGTCTTACTTTTGTTCTTCAGCTTCAGTGGCATCCAATGTAGCTTTATCGACTTTAAATAAAAACTTATTTAATCCATTCATCGTAAATTATCACCCTCGGTACTTAAAACAAAATGCTTAATTAAAGTAAAAAAATGTTTACTAACACCTTCTTACCTTCAGTTTGAGTAATCTCCTCAGGAACGAGATTAAAGTAAAGTTTATAGTTGAACTCGAGATTTTTCTCAAGAGTTAAGGCATCATTGGATATCATCTTATACCTGCGATCGAAAATTTCATTCAGGTCGGCAATGGGTAGCAGCTGGTGACGTTTGTTGTCTTTGCGAACGAGGACTGGCACCGTGGCCCACAGATCCATTTGATTACGTATGTCACGTAAGTTCTGCTGAGCTTGCATTACATGTTTGTGCAAGCTTTTCAATAGGTCGAATAACTGCGCCACGTACTCAGTTACCTCTTTAAGTGAGAATTTGTTTATATCAGGTACACTCTTTTATAATTGTAAACTAAATCTATTTTATCGATAACGTAATTGAATGATTTTTGTTACATTCATTTTATTTTTATTTAAGTATTGTGACGGGCGGACTTTGCGCGCGCGGGCAAGTAATCAGCTGGGCGCCGCGGCCGTGGGGCGGGAAGGGCGCGCGTGATTTGGGAAATGCGCGATCGCGCCGCGCCGATTAGTTTTGCGCCGGACACCGAGCCATCGGTCCCGTTAGCGTGCGGTAGTAATTTTGGGAAGCAGAGTATTAGGAAGTAAACAAAGATAAAGAGAGAGAGAGAAAGAGGTGCCCAGCTGAGCGCGGTCCCGAGACTACCCGGGGAAGCGAGAGGGTACACTGCGACCTCTCGGCCGGATTGTGGCCGAGGTTATCACCGACCGTTCGACCCCAGGTAGGGTTTCACTCTATAAGCATGCCCGCGAATGAGAGAGAGAGAGAGGCACGGGCGCGATCCCCCTTTCCCCAAATATCATAAATCGAGGGTGATCCGGTGAGGACCCGAGCAAGCCCGTGGGGGTTCGTCGGTCGGGTCGAGGTAGGCAGTGCTCGGTGCCAGAGGGAGGCGAGCGAAATGAGCGGGCCGGTGGCCGTTTTTGTACTGGCGAATGCGGCGGGGCGGGTTTTGTCCCCCCGTCGCTCTTTTCATATAATAAACACTATTTTTAATTGGAAAATGCCCCCCCCCCCGTGTAATTATTTTGCCGGACCCTCCCTCCTCCCGACTTCATAACCGCCGCGACCGACGTAGGCCAGCCGCCCGGGCTGGCCCGGCCGGGTCCCCTCCGGGGCGACCGCAGGGACCTGCATCAGGGCAGGATGGCGCGACCGGAGGAACAATGGCGTGGGGCTCCGGGCCTAAAAGCACCACGTCACAGTATAGACTAGACACCTTGCTTGAAACTACCTATGCTTAAAAGGTATACTATATATAGTACTATCTAGAAATAAGATATTCAAAATAGCTATAAACTTTCGTCTAAAGAGAAAAATAAAACAAATTACCCGACTGTAAGCAATATATTTAAGTATTAATTTCTAAAATGTCTTTGTTGCAAATGATTCCTTTGGGATATCAGAGTGAATCTCGTCGTGGCCATATCTTACCCGGTATAGCAGGCAATGTCTGGTAGACTGAAAATGGAAACCTACTATAAGACACCACAAAAAAATGAAACTATGAAAAAGAAAGTCGAGACTCGGGACCAACATCTGAAACCCAAGAAATAATACCCCCATTGGTGACGACTTGTATGGTATTGATTGTCATTAAACTAACTTTAGACATGGGCACTAAGTGCTTGAATAAAGTAGGCCTGTACGTATTTCTGTGTTGGGTATTAAATAGAGGAAAAAGAAGAGTGAACTGGATCTCGAGACTGCAGAACCTTTGAAAATTTCTTTGGATGCTGCTCGGCCGGAAATGGATAAGTTGATCTCCTCAAGCCTAGGGTGTACACAGTAGAACCGAATGAAACTGCTTAAGAGACTCAGATTCGAGTAGGTGCGTGCGAAGCGGATTTGGACCTACCGAGAGTAACACTAATATGTGTCGAATATCTCGGTAGGTCACCGCTTGAGCGGTTTTAGCTAGCAGCGTAATAAAAGTGCATACAAAGTAAAAAAGTGTACGTAAAGTGAAAAAGCTCTCAATATATTCCATGCAGTATAGGTCCGCTATTGTGACAGAATAAAGATTCAATATTCAAAAAGTTTTATGGATATATAAAGTTATATTGATACCAAAGATGACCTATAAGCTGCATTTGTATAATAGAAAGTAACTGAAAACAAAACATCAGCACAAAAGGTAACAGCTATACTTTTTGAATTCTGCTGGAATTAAATGGCCTTGACATCAAGATAACAAGGGAAACAACTAAATCTGCCTAAAGTGATGAGTAGGTAGGAAAAGAAAATGGGCCATTCAAAAAACAATATTGAAAGGATTAATTTTTAAAAAACTGCAAAATCTTATGATCAAGCACCTATGATTTAAGCAAGGGCATAAAACCAGATTTCTAAGCACAAGCGGATAGAGTATCTAATCTAGGATGGAATACCCTGGATACTGAATCTACGGACCAAAACGTACACAAAAAATAGTTTATAGGCTGATAAAATGCAACACAGTGTTCTAAGTGGAAATAGTGACTATAAGAGCACGTGCTAGTAAATTGAAGCTGAAGAACGTCAAGCAGAAGAGTATAAACATCTGTACCAACAGCCTTGCTTCAATAAAGTGCTGAAGAAATTTAATATCAAGTTATACCTGGCCAATGAAAGGAAGCAGGCCGGTTGGCTAAGTAGATAACAAATTCAGACATTCAACCACATGGGGAGGTTGGTGAACTACACATAGAAAGTTACAAAGTGTTGAATGAGTTCTACAGAAAAAAGTATATCTTTGATGTACGAGGTCCCGAAGTTATAGGTGGTCCAAACAACCGCTGAACTCTTATTCAGACAACTGGGTAAGGAAGACTGAACAAACTGAATAAACGTAAGTCAAGGACTGTACTAAAAATAATAACAGGACATTGCAATTTACGTTATTATACATGGAAAGCTATGTGACATAGCAACCATGTTCATAGTGTGAAAAGAAGAAGAAACTTCCAACCATTTCCTCTATAAATTTATGGTATTAACGGACTACAGACAAAAATGGTTCAGAGCAGGAATGCCCGAATCTGAGCAATTCGCAGAGGAAAATATATGTAACGAGCTTATTTATTGTAAAGTTGTAGGGATTATACATGCCTCTGAGGATTAAGCGAGGTATAGGGATAACGAAGTGTTTCCGAGCTTGATATTTCTAGAACGAAATAATAATATTAATTGTGACTAAACCTGGTGAATTCCACACATAATTTTCTTGGCCGAAGTCTATAAGTTCATTTATAATTTGCAGTTCATCATTAATTAAAAATAGCTCAATCTTTGAACATTTGGTATTGATTTCATTATACCTATTACAATAAAAAATATTTTATTAGCATTATTCTTCAGGACTATACCTTTTGGATATTTTAATGTTATACCATTTTGAAATATAATTGAGTTTGACTGTCGTGTCATAATAAAAAGATATTTTAGAAAATTGATCCAGAGCAACTGATGGCATGTCTGTTTTTTCTAAAATTAAAACCATATATCTAGTCTCACGCAGGATCATAGCTAAATCTTTATCTAAATTGGACGATAGTACGTTATTCTGATTTTTATTAAAAAGCGTCTTGGACAATCCTCTAGCACACAACCTTGATATCTTAATAGCCCAGTTTATAAAGAATTCATTCTTTTTCATATTCAATAATTCCTTCGTCAAGAAAAAATCATATACAATTATTAAACAAATTTAAAATTTATGTTTTTGAAATCTTACCATTAATTGTCCAAACTTTTCTTCTGCAAGCTCCATGGATTCGCCTTGAATAATTGGATGTTCAATTGATCTCACACACTCCATTGCACTTTCAACACGAATAGTTAATTTCCTAAGCAAATTAAGCTCGCCAGATACCGGCGGATAGCTGTCATCGACATCATTATTACGGCTTATCCTTTGATATAACTTTATATTTACATCAGCAATAACCTAATGGTACGTTAATTGAATTTATTTATATATATCTTGCTATAAAAATTAATAAACACAATAATTAACTGATTGTCTGTACACAACTGTACCTTCGCTGTATCAAGTTCTACATGTAATTTTTTGACAATTTTTTCATAGTACGGCCAAAGTTGTTCATAAATTATCGGTCTGGAAACAATAGTTCCTATATTGACAATAAACTTATACATAGACTCTATCGAATAACATTCCTCAAAGGCTTTGTTAAAAATTGATGCTAATCTGCGATCATATTCTTCGACCTATAAAAAAATATAGATGATTTTTCCATGTATAAATTGAAAAATTTATTTATTTTTAATAATTTGACATTAAAATAAATAAAAAATTTAATGATAATTTAATATATATATATGTATATATATATTCGTATATATATATATATTTAATTTTATTTTTGAGTTTTTAATAAAATTATTATTAACTTAATACTTATTATTATTAACTTATTACTTGGTATTATTAAATTATCATTATAATTTTAATAATATTTCAAAATAAGATTAATACATACTAGATCTAAAAAACTTTTGAGATCAGTATCGAATTCAGGATCCTCTGGCGACAACATCTCATAGGTAACATTCGAAAATTCGATATAGCGCTTTGCAAACCATTCACTGATTTCCAAGACCATTGGTCCGAGAGTTTTACCATTCAAACCCCCGAGCTCAATTTTTTCCAACTTAAAATACTCGATTGTCAACTCAAAAACAGACTGAAATTAAAAAAAAATTGTTCATACCTTTTTTCATAAAATTTGCGATCGTTCTATTTTTATAAAAAAAATAAAATTTAACTAAACTATTTTGTGTATTATTGTAACTATTTAACTTATTTGTTCACTATGACACTATAAATACATCAAAGATAGGAAATAATATATTCACACATTGAATTTTTTATTTTTATTTTGAATTGATGTTGTAGATCTTCGTATTTTTTAATATAATATATTAGATTATAACTTTATGATTGTATTGGAAGTTAAAAAATTTAATTCATAAAAATTGTATAGTTAACCTGAAGAGCCATCAAGCGCTCCAGAAATTTGTTCAATCTTCCGAAAATAATCTTTTCGTGAAAGCTCCATAAGACGGGTTCACCGGTTTTGGCATGCTTAAAATAGTAGCTTATTCTTCCTCTAAAAGCTTCAAATGCCTCTTGAAAATATTCTATTACATCAATGGTTTGACTTACTTTAATTAAACTATCCTCGTGATCTCCTTGGAAGAGACTCCGAGGTTCGAGATAATCGGTAGCCTGTTGGTATAATAAAATACCTTACTCATATTTCAAAAAAACTGGATAATTTAATATAGATATTACCTGTTCCATCAAAAGATTTGAGATTTCCGTAAAGAGAGTAACAATTCGCGTACTTTTACAATAATACTTAGAACGTGCCCAAGTCCAGCATATGCAATGCATCATGGGCTTAAGACTTGGCTTGATTTGCGGAAATATGGACTCACTAGCGATCTCATTAAAATACTTTTCTAAAGGCAGTAAATAAAAACAAATATCGCGCGCCTCTACAACAGCTAAAAGAGATCGGTTGTTTCATTTTTATTTTTGTTAGAACTTTTATTTTATAAAAATGTTAAACCTCACCTGCAACGACATCTTTAAAAATGTTCTGCAAACATGGGAGGTAAGTGCTCTTAAATCGCTCTAAAATGATACCCATTCTCTTTACTCTAGGATCTCTCAATTGATCATATATCGCTTCGACATTTTTCAGTCTGTCCCTCCAGAAATAGTATTCTTAAAATTAATTAAATAATTTTTTATTAAAGACAATTTCATTAATCTATATCAATATTGTTTAAAATTTAAATAACTTATAGATACGTATATTTTATTTGAGCAAGCAAACCTGATTTAGGTAGTGGATTCTCTTCTTGTGTTAAAACTTCACTACTGTCTTTCGCAAGAACTTCGCCAATTTCAGTCGACCACTTAATGATCATCTCCTCGATATTACAACAAAGTTGATTAGGGATCTGATCCAAAGGAAGGAATAAGTCCTCGCTACCCATAGGCATTGGCAGCATCGTGTCACCGCTCAGCTTACTCCGAATCTTTATTTAAAAATACCGAATTATTGTTGTAAAGTATATTTCAAATATTATTAAAGCATACTGAGAAATAAATAGTTGGATTTCCTGAGATACCTGACATATTTTTGTTTTTAAGCTGTAAATGTGCTTTTGAATATCCGCAATGGCAACTTTAGGCCAGTGTTTAGTATCACCTGGATTTGACAAAACTGGAATAAATACCTAGAACATTTAAGAAAATATATTTAATTTAGTGAATGTATGAAAGTAAATTCTGGAGAATTGTATAATGTCAAAAACAAACTGTTATATTTAACAAGATTCTTTACATTATTTATATCCATTCACTTTTTTACAACGTACCTCTTCCACAAATGTAGCTAAATGTTCAAAATTTCTTGGATGCATTTGACCCTTCTCAAGTACATTATCGACATTTTCACCCGTAATAATAATTGGTTCGCGTCTAATAAAGTAATAATAATTGACTTTATACTTTAGTTGAATAAAAGAGAACGGTATTAGTTCAGGCAGTGGATTATCTTCTATGATTAACATGTTTTGATTAGGATCTTGAAAAAAATTGGTTATCAGGCTCTGTAAGTATTCGTTAGTATTTATACAGTAAATCATTAAAATAGTAAAAAAAGGATATGTTGATATATTTATATAATGTACCCAGTATAACGTACAATATCACATATATTAGCAAAATTGTAAAATAAAATTTTAAATATACTTCAGTCTATAATAAATAAAAATATATCTATTTTCCAATGAGTTCCGGTGAATTTCTGATACACATTAAGTGAAATTCAAGTTATTCTAATATGCGCATTTTATTAATATATACATTTCCAGTGAACAAATTATAATACGTACACAAATAATAATTTTACTCATAATACGAAATTAACAATAGATTAAGTAATTGAAAAAAATTCAAGTTATTTTAACAATTGAAATATATTTTAGAGGTTATTCTGCATATTACATAATTATTATGGGAATTATTGTTGTTTATACCACATGTGCATTATTATTCTTTAGTTTAATCCATGTATCCATTTTAAATTTTTGTGTTGTAATAAAATACTGTAAAATACAGTTAAAGCGAGGATCTTTATCGAACTCCGCATACTCATCATCATCATCCATGGTGACATATATTATTCAGAACACTATTAATTAAAACTATTTATTATCTAATAAATAAATAATATCATTAAATTTTTAAACTGAATGTTTATTTACATAACATTTTTTAAATAGAGCAATTTCGGTTAGTATCAGAACCTCAAAGTTACATTTATTAAAATGTCAGATACAGAATGAAGTTACATACTAGTTATGATTTACGATTTAAAACTCATGTTTTATTTTTTATTATTTCAAACAAATTAAATAATTTTTCACACAGTATCATATCAATTTAATGATACATAGTATTTTTTTCTTTGATTTAATAATATAAGCTATTTTATCCAAGAATTATGTTTGTTTTTTCCCCCACCTTCTTTTTTTCTGAAATTATAAAATACAATTTTTAAATATTATTAAGATTTTAATAAAGTCATGATATACAGTAAAATTTCTTTGAAAAATGTAAATTTTATATTAAATCTAAGAATGAACCTTTTTTTTCTGCGGCTTAGGTCTGTAATAAATTTCACGCCACCAACGCTGAATTACTCGGGTTGATCGATGCATTATAAAATTGATAAGCTTTTCCATGAATATTTCATGCTCTTCTGCTTCTTTTTGTTTCATCAGCATATCATAAATGATAAACTGTTGATTCATTTTATCCTATACAAATTTATGAATAATTAAAAAACTAATATTCAAACAAAAATATTAATCATTCAACCAAGTTTACTAACAACGAAACTATTTTTCTTTTGCTCCAATTCTTTAAACTGTTCCAACAGCTCTTCGTAGGCTTCTTCTCTTTCAACTATTTCAGTGTCAAACTTATTTATAATACTCGCCAACTGAGATTCAGTTTTAATTCTACGATTAGAAGTAAAAACTAAAATTTTTTTAATGAAATCATAAAATAAATATAAAACTTACTTTTTTCCAAACAGTACACTTTCTGTTTTACGATTATTTGCCTTTTCGTCTTCCACTTGAGCTTTGAAGCTTTCATAATTTTGATTAAGTTCATCTATTCTTTGCTTAAAATCGCTAACAGCCTCGCGTATATTATCCTCCGAGTCTTTTCTGTACAGAATTGTTGAATGAGTTTTAAATAGATTTTATACTAATGAGTGCATTTATATGATTAAAATTTCGATTACTCTATCTCCTTAAGATGAATTTCAAATTCTTGATTTATATCATGCCAAATGTCCATTAAGTCTATAGCCTGCTGAGAAAGTTCTTTTTCTTCAGCTGCGTGACTAACTTTTTGTTCTTCTAAGGATACTGTTAAATCTATGAAATTATTTCAAGCGTTGTATTTGACTAAATTTTCATTCGGTTAATGCAATCATAATAATAAAGTATACATATTTCGAATTAATAGTTTAAATTCTTATAATGCACTCGCTATAAAACTGTTTACCATCAATTTCTTGCTGCAATTGATCAATTTCTTTAGTGAGATTGCGGTGATGAAGCGCTTTTTTCCTTTCTTCTGCCGACGTCAATTTCACTTGGGAAATAATATTCTCCATTATGAACTCAATTTGTCGAAGAAAATTAACAATAGAAGGTGGAATTTCAGATTGATATTTTTTCGCCAATTGACGAATTTTCTCATAAGAATTTAAAATCTAAATGATTATTACATATAATTAATAAAAGTAGTTGTGATTCAGAATTAATTATTCTACAAAACAATATCTAAGAATTGTTAATCTAATTTTTGTATCACACATACAAAAATATATCATAAAATTAGTTTTAATAATAAATTAATTAACTATCTGCCTATAGTGATTACTATAAATATATTTTGTGTACTTGTACGGCATTTGAAATACCCGAATCTGGTCTTATGCATCTTGAGCCACTAGTCGATAAATGCGAATCACAGTTGGAGCATTCGATCGATTCTATAAAATATTGTGAAATTTTTTTAAATTAAACTAATTTCTAGATTTACATTTCGAAAAATCGTTAAATATTCATGCAATCTTGACAATATAATATCATAGATAGAATCAACTCAGCCTATATTATCAAGACATTATTTTACATAAAGTAAGGTGAGCTTCATAGCTTTTTAATTCAAACATTTTTCCTTAAAATAATTTAAAAAATATTTATAACTTTTTAAACTAACTTAAAGAAGAATTTTCTTTTATACTCTCGTGTATAAAGCAGTTAAAAGGACTAAATGAAACAACGATCTTTTTAAAATCTTCTTTTGATAATATTTGCAGCGCGTCATTATCCTTGAGTATAATGGACAGAGTAGCCTAAAAAGTGGATAAGCAGTTTTTACCAAAATCGTTTCCATAAATGTTTTTACTAATAAAAAGATTTTTAGCTTACAGCGAACTCCAATTTTGCCATCAGAGTCTCAAATACTCCAGTTAATCTTTTTAAAAATATGGCAGTTTCAATGTTACTGACCTCCGAATGTTTAAAATGATTTCCTCTTTCACAGAAACATTTATCATCGCGAATTACATTATTTTCAAGTGTCTGTGATGCATTATCTTCAATTTTCTTAAAATCTGTTAAGTTTAATTTTAAATGTTTATGTTTTTCTGTTTTGCATGAAAGAGTTTGATGAGGATACGATTGTGAATTTGTAGACATGTTTTAACATTTTTTTAACACTCCTCAAATTATATCTTTTTAACTTTTAACCGAATTTTATAACCTTTTTGTTTAAATAACCAAATTCAACTCGTACTGTAACCTTAATTTTTGTTGTATTTTACATTAGATTCGTAATATAAATAAGATTCATGGTACGATTTGAAACAGATAATGACCTATATAATCAATTCAGTGGGATAAGTCGACAAATTAATAAAACTTTTGAAATGTAAATATATTTTTTCAATAACATTTATTTATTACTGTACAGATCATACAATAAAATATAACTGCTAAAATTCAAAAACAAACAATCTTCCATGTCGAATCAAAAATTAAAATTTTAGATACAATAAAGGATGATTTCTGATCTATTTATAGTTGAGCTATCCTTTAAATTATAATACTTAATTTACATTTTTTATATTAATAGCTTTAACATACAAAATTCTTCACTGATGAAAGTGAATAACTGTTATATGATTCACAGCAAACAGTTTCTTATAATATTTATTTATAAGTTCGACTATATATAAACAATCTTGGAAAAAATATCTAATACGCCTTTGAAGTTCTATTCTCCATAACATCATTATCTAATTATCACGATTTCTATTTATTCTATTAATAAAGTATTTGTTACATTATTATTAATATCATTGTTGAAGAAAAATATATAAATTAGACTTTGATATTAAAACTTTGTAAATATTAGAATTTAATTCCGCTTAACAAATATGCATGTATTTCGTTAAAACACACTTTTATTATTAATATGCATAAAAAATTAAAATTAGCCAAAGAAATAATTAATGTTATTAAAGAATTATTAATTACGTGCTCCAAAATAAATTGATTGTAAATGTGAAAAATTTTATTTTCATTTATCAAATTAATTGAAAAAAATATCAGTCATTAAGAAAAAGAATTTACTTTAATTTAATATAATATTTGTATAATAAAATATTTTTCAATTTTAAGAAATACATTGTTCAACACAAAATAAATATTTGAATGAATTTAGAAACATTGTAAGTAATAAAATACGAAGTTTCCTGATTTCCCCAATTACTAAATGTTGATTCAATAAATTTAAAGCAAAGCGTTAGCAATTCATCAAAGTACGCAGTAGTTGCAAGTATTTTTCCATCAACCTTTTCACATTTAAATTTTGAAGAAATTACATATTATACAAAATTTTCTAAAAGCTCCCGAGTACCCTCAAGAACATTCGACACAATTCGCTTCCTAAAATTGTCCCAGGTTGCTCTTCGGCGATGATTATTTTTTCCCCAGGTTTTCATTTTATGAAGCGTCGGCGGAGTTCGAGGCGGAGGCGTCAGTGACGGTAACGGATCCGCCACCGCCTCCTTTACTACCGATTCGTACGCGTTCGTCCTCGCCTTCTGCCGCGAATCTGCTCGGACAAAATACCAATCAGAATTCGCCTTTCTTTCAGCCCTACACATAAAAAAACAAAGCAAGCTGCAGTCAACAAAACAAAATCATTTTCTACCTACAAGAAATATCTCAAATGGAATCGAGATTTCGAGGTAGACGCATTTTGCAGTTTTAAATGTTTCAAATGTTACTTCTTTTAAGAGCAATCAGTATGATATTATGTATATTAGCAATAACACAAGGATTGAGTTTTGTCTTATCAAATATTAATGATTAATGATTAGTATATGGGTAGATACCGAAAGATTAAGTAAAAATATGATAAAATAATAAAAATTAATATATCCAAGTACTATTTTTTTGCTCAATTGTAAATGTATTAAATAAATTTTTCATAATACTGATACAAAATTAATAATGACAAATATGGATAATTTTGTGACTTGGCTACCTGAACAAATTTTTAAAATAATTAGATGAAATGCACAATATGCTTTTATTTTTGTATGATATGACTTGTGTTAATTTATTAACAGTTTTAGAATATGTTTATACTTAAAATCATTAGATTCAAAAATTCAATTTATTAGATTATTATTTTAGTAAATCAATAATCAGCACCAATTCCACTCTTACAAAATATATTTTAACAAACTTCAGTACAAAAGTTTATCACTAAAAACTTTTTAAAGTACTGCAACTATTCTAGTAAGCAACAATTTATAAAGATTAAAGCGAAAATTCTTTCGGTATCTATAACTGTACCTGAATCTGATCTTTTTCCATTCTTTCACCAAATTCTTACCTCTGTGATTGCCAATCCCCATTATGTTGATATAATTTAGATTTTCTCTCTTTGTCTTGGTTTCCATTGTTTTTTATATATTTGCTTTCTTTAAAATTTTGTGCTTTCTGTACAGTTTCTTTACTCCTTTCAAATTTTGAGTTTTCTTCATTTTTCATAAAATCGTCGTAACTGTATTCTAAATTAATAATAGGTTTATTATTATTGTTATTATAGTTATCTTTTTTTTTCTGTTCAAACTTATTATATTTATGCATTTTTTTTAAATATTTTGACTTTTTATTAAGATCGTAATCTTTTAGTGCATGTGCTTTTTTAAAATCACGATCTTTTTTATCATATTCAAATTTTAAATTAAATTCATTGTTCTTTTTAATATACTTGTGTAGATGATTATGATTTTTATTGTTCTGAAACTTATGATCGAAATCGTGATTTTTTATTATAGGTTCAAATTTTTCATCATCACCTTTAATATTATTTTCGAACATTGGAACAAAGATTTTAAATGTATTTGTAGATCCATCTTGATAATTGTTGTTTTTATAATCGTGATGCTTTTCGTCCTGTTCAAATTTATAACCATCGTCATCTTTTTTTACACAATTCTCAAAATTACAATTATTGTCATTTTTTTTACTATCAAATTTATATCCACTAACATCATTTTTATTATTTGTTTCATATGAATTATCACGAATATCACTATTTTTCTTCTCATGAATTTTATCACTATTATAATATTGTTCATATTTACTGTACTCTTTTTCTTCATCTTCATACTTTCCACTATTATTTTTAGGTATAATTTTTTTCCAATTATAATCGTATTTAACTTCACCCTTACTCTTAGCATTTTTTCGTTCTTCACTACTTTCTTTTTCATATAAATAATATTCTCTTGAATCTTTTGTGATCTTGTAATCCTTTGCATTTCTACGATTTTTGTAATTATATTTTCTTTGGTCTTCATAAGATGAATTCTTTATTTTATAATTTTCTTTCCATGTTATATTGGATTTTAAATCTATTTTAATTGTATTAGATTTTACAGTTTCATTACAATTATTTAATAATATTTTATTATTTAATAAAATATTGAAAAAATTATCTTGTGTTTTTCCTATATTTTTTAAACCACATAATTTTTGTTGTAATTTGTGATGAATGTTGCCCAATTTGTCATCAATTTTAAACGAAAACTTTGAGAATATCATAGATAGTTCAGTTAGTAAAGACATAGAAGCTAAATCGAGTTTTTTCCCAGCATCATCAAAAATTCTGAAATATTAATTTTAATGCTTAAAATCATACATATTAAAAAAGAATTTCGTACAAACCTTTTTTTAACTGTATCTATTTCTTCCGTTTCTTTAAATGCTTGTTTTAAACTTTTTTTGAAACTGATCATCTTCAATAGAATCTTTGGTGTTTTACAGATTTCCATTGTTGAATTTAATGGATTTATTACAGAACAAAATTTCTGATAAGTTGACTCAAGCACTTCCAATGTATCTTCATAATGATTTAAGTGTAAAATATTTTGTTGTTTCAATTTTTCAAAATTTATGTGATCTTTATTAAATGATTTTCGTTCATTATTTTGATGCATATAGTTGGCTACTATTTTAAATAGAATATACAATTTAATTTATTACTATAAATTATTTTAATAAAAATTTTATGACTTTTAATACCATCATATAATTCTTCTAATTTTTTTTCTAAAGTATGTAATTTTTGTAACTTGTTTTCCAACTCAGTGTTCATTGAATAATTTGGTTTGCTTTCTTTAAATTCTAATACTTGTCCAGCAATTATGATTCCAAGAATAATTGCTATCACAGAACATATAACTAATGTATTTGATGATGCATTTTCATCCTAATAAAATTTATTATTTCATTTAAATTATATTATATTATTAATTATTTTATAACATATTAGTCTATATTATACATGTTACATGTAATTTCATATGCAAAAAAAATAATTATAAAAACTTATTAAAAAAATAATTTATTATTTAAGTGTTAATTCCTAAAACTATATAAATTAAAAATAATTACCAATTCAGTTTTAATAGATAAAGCTTTAAACTGATAAGATAGTCTTCTATCATGTTGCCAATTTTCTACTTTTTCTATTATACTTTCCTCACAACAAACATGTTCAACTTCACTTTCATCAGATAATATAGATACATCATCAGAAAGACTATCTTTTTCATGAAATTTTTGTAAATCAATATGATCTGATTGAATTTTTTCTTCCAACTGAAAGAACAAATAATAATTAATTTTACTTTACATAAATATGTCCATTGTATAAGTCAAATAAAATGAAAAATTAATAAACTAAATAATTGTTAATTATTAATGACTAAAACAAAAGTATAAATAAAATGTTTTTATACGATCAAAAAATAAGATTTTTTTTATATCACAAACATTCTCAATTTCCAGACAATCTGTTGCTATAATTTCATCTGATTCTTCACAAATATTTTTTTTAGATATAGTGTCTGACGTTTTAGGTCTACTTTTGTGGTATATAATTGTCCATTCTTCAGATGAGGAATTATCTTCAAGGCTATCTTTTTCGTCTGTAGTTTTAGTTTCGGCCATTTTTACTGCAATTAAACATTATATACAGATTACATACTTCATAAGTAATCAAAAAAAATTTTGTTTCCAATTTAAAAAAAGGTGACAAAGACTGCAGAAAATTACTTTCAGATTATTAAAAAAATAAAAGCATTAAATTTTATATTTTTGACATTGCCAAAATGATATATTTAGAATTTGAGCATTATTTTAGTAGAAAAAGTAAAAACGTCACGATCATGGCTTCTAAAATACTTTGTTTACGCGTTGTTTTCGCGAAACCATATAATGTGGCTATTTAAAGTTCTTTAGTTAGTAGTAATTTATTGGCAAGATTGTTAAAATAACTACTTATTGTCTTTCTCTGATTTTTCTATCGTAAACTTTATGTATAGTATGACGTTATAGTATGGAAAAACTAATTTTTCTAATATCTTTATGTATTATTACAAAATACTCACCAATATTGAAAATTATAGGTATATGTTTTGACTGTGAAGATTCTCACAAAGCATTTCGTCCAAACCCTGTTTTATAAAGAAAATGTCAACACGCAAAAAACGCAGTTGGTTCAATTATTTCGGGACATAACGTCTAAGTGCTTTCTTTGACAGATAATGTAAGTATGCGCCAGTACGTGCGTGTGTCTGTTCCTGACTTTTGAGTTGGTCCAATGGGTACAATCAATGGGATACGTATATAAGGAAGTTGAAATCGACTATTTTCGAACTAGCTGCAAACAATCTGCTTAGAGGTCGTATATAGACGTCCAGCCACAAGCCACCAATTTACTGTTCAGTTAGCGATCGTTAGACCTTGTATTATTGTCCTTGCGAAGTATATATATACATACATATAGATATACATGACACAGAATCCAACCAAATGCAAAATACGTATATTTGCGCTGCTCTGCATGGTTGACAGTGAGCTACGCTCTTTGGTCCGATTCCTGTATAAGTAAAATGTAATTGGTCGCATTTGAACCATTTTAAATATTGCTTAATTGTCAGGTGTCTCAAATTTTTACTATTTTTTTCTCACAGTTAATTGTCTATTAATTTATGTGATTTAGATAATTTAAATTTTGATTTATATTGATAAAATAAAATAATTTAAAAATCAATCTATAAAATACAAAATTAAAATCTAAATAATGAATTTTAAACCAAGCTTTACTTCGCAATTAACATTATACTGCATTTATTTACTTTATTATTATATATGTATATCTTATTATTTATTATATTATTTTGGAAAACATACAGGACAAAATTGAAAATGTCCAATCCCATGTTGGCATTGCAGAATGCTTATATTGTGAAAGTTCCCTTAGAGTATCCTGACGATCAATTACTGTTACAGTAATACAAAGTATAAAATTCACGAATCAGGACCCAGTTCTATAAGAAAAGTATTTTACCGACGGTTTCTCATGGTCACAAAACAGACATCTCCTATTTTCGTTAAGGTGTTTGTGAATGTTCAGTGCCAGTGCCACAGACCAGTAGCCAGCGTTGTTCACGAAAAATACAATTGGAGTATGTGTGTTTTCTGAAAATTATCCCTTGACGTTGTAGGTTCATCGCAAGATAGTCGATTTTATATTCTTGCAATTTTGGAGTGACCGTTCTTAATATATAATTTACCAATTGACTTCCTTCATATTTATACGTAGTAGTGATATATCAGTATTTTTGGAACGAAAAATCTGCACCGAATGCGGACTTCCAGGAAAACGATCAGACGGACGAGAGAACAACCGCTACCGAAGTGCTGCTGCTGAAAGGCGACTGCCGGCTTTCACTCTTTAGTCAGACTTTCTTTCTACGTTAGGTATGTTGTAGATGGAAATTGAGCTAAAAAATGACCTTTTTAAAAATTGTAATACAATTACTAATTGGCTTGTGCAACAACATTTCGAAGTATAGATATAATTGTCCTAAAAATTGTTGTTAAAAAAATTGCAGTTTAGTTATCAAATTTTCTTGTTTTACTTTTACCCTTGTTGTTTGTGTTTATGGGTTTTATTATTGGGGATTTACTTTTATGTTTATTGTTTTCTTCCTTTTTTCTATTACAAATTCTATGTGATGAAGCAACTTTTTAAACAAATTTGAAGTTCCAGTTAATTTTAAGGTAATGGTTACTTCACTATCTAATAATGGAATAAAAACTAATTTAATTTTTACAACCTATCAACTTTTACAATAATGTATTTACAATTCATATACTTAATAGTTTATAATTTGAATTTAATTCATAACATTAGAAATCAATACAACATGGTATAGCATTTTTTCATAGAATTAAATTTTATACTTTAATCTTTAAATTCCTTTGTAATAACTTTTTGGGTTTAAATTGTATTTCAAGTTTGAACTAACTTTTAGCTATAAAAGTTTAGCTATAAATAAAATAATACAAACTTAGAAGTAATGTTATATGAATATTCAATATATACTTTTATGTCATACAAACTACAAGAAAAACAAGTAGATTTTATATTGTACATAAATGCATGAAATATAATATATAATTTCATTTCTTATTCCAATTGTCTAAGTATTTAAAGTATACATATTTCACCTTTATAAATAATATAATGTGTATCTTCATACTTAATGGTTTAATTTGACTTTACAATGATCACTTATTCTTTAGGGTCATTTATTGTTTAATATAACCTCTTAAAATTTTTGATTGGTTACTATTGAGCTTGTTTATTTAAATGAAATTTAATCTAAAAATATCATTAAATCAGTACTTTATGCTTACCTTTTTTATGAAGTTTAAATATAAACCATTTAAATATTGTTGATAAAGTTCTTTTGGAATATATTAATTTTATTTAAAGAGTATTTTAATTAAACTCACATTGATTCATCTTATCATATAATGTTTTTTATAAGCTATCAGTGATAATTTTTATATCGGTGATTATTGGTTTTATATTTCAAAATTTTTAGTAAAATGAACTATTTATATTTCAGTAATAACTTTTAGTACAATATTAGTTAAAGTAGCACAATGGCCGATTCCAGTGATTTGGATAGGCAAATCGAACAGTTGAAAAAGTGCCTAATTATAAATGAAACTGAAGTTAAAGCACTTTGTGCAAAGGCTCGGGAAATTCTTATTGAAGAGAGTAATGTACAGAGAGTAGATTCACCGGTTACTGTAAGTACACGATTTTAAAATCCTATGTAGATTTAATGACTAATTGTTAAGAATTATCATTATTTTTAGGTATGTGGAGATATTCATGGACAGTTTTATGATCTTAAAGAATTATTTAAAGTAGGTGGTGATGTTCCCGAAACAAATTACTTATTTATGGGAGATTTTGTTGATAGAGGATATTTCAGTGTAGAAACATTTCTTCTTTTATTAGCACTTAAAGTAAGTACATACCTTTTATCAAAAATATAATTGAGTATACCTTTTATAACAATACTTGTTTATTATTTTCCATTTATAACAAAATTGCTTTTTATCTACTTAATTTTAAATAAAAGTTTAATTTAAAATTTTTAAATTAATTTACAGAATTATTCATGTTTATTTTTTTACTAGGTTCGATATCCTGATAGAATCACACTAATTAGAGGGAATCATGAATCAAGACAAATTACTCAAGTTTATGGATTTTATGATGAATGTCTTAGAAAATATGGAAGCAATACTGTATGGCGTCATTGCACAGAAATTTTTGATTACTTGTCTCTTTCTGCAATAATTGATGGAAAAATATTTTGTGTTCATGGTGGTCTTTCTCCTAGTATACAATCTCTGGATCAAATACGTATAATCGACAGAAAACAAGAAGTAAGTGTAGTATTTAAAATTATCAATTCAGACTAATTATTTAGTACATTAATAAAATATTAAAAATATTTTTATGTGTTGATTTCAACTATTAATATTTTAGGTTCCACATGATGGACCCATGTGTGATCTGCTCTGGTCTGATCCTGAAGAGACTCAAGGATGGGGTGTGTCTCCACGTGGAGCTGGTTATCTTTTTGGTAGTGATGTTGTAGCACAGTTCAATTCTGCTAATGATATCGACATGATTTGTCGAGCGCATCAACTAGTAATGGAAGGATATAAGTGGCACTTTAATGAGACTGTACTTACTGTTTGGTCAGCTCCAAACTATTGCTATAGGTAAACTGTCATAAAGACTATTTTGATTTCTATAAATACAACATATTATTTTTTGTAGATGTGGTAATGTAGCAGCAATTTTGGAATTAAATGAGCATTTGCAGAGGGATTTCACGATATTTGAAGCAGCTCCACAGGAGAGTAGAGGAACACCAAGCAAAAAACCCCAAGCAGATTACTTTTTGTGAAGTATTTTTATTTTTTTTGTGAAGGATTTTTATGAAATCATCATCACTTTTAGATAACTTTTTAAAGACGCCGGACACCATACATTTTTTTATGGAAAGACGTTTCAATTGGTTTAATGCGTAATTTTTATGAAGACGAAATACCAACTATTAAATTAAAGTGCTTCGTGTTTAATCCAATACACTAATAAATTAAAATAATTTACAAAGCGCGTATTTTTAAAATTAATTTTAAGAATTAACGTTTTTTTGTAAGTTTAATAATTATTTCACTGGACCTAATAACCTAATTATTTATGATTTTTCTTTTAAACCATTAATTGTAATATTTGAAAAATAAGGCACTATTTATACAGTACTGAAAATCAAAGAGGATTCACCAATTGTATGAGATTTAATTATAAATAATTGTTACAGCAAAAATTATAAATATACCTAATTTTATATCATCAGTTATTTGCTTAAGTATTTTTAAAAAATACTATTATTTCTTGCACCTTACCTTTAAAAATAAATAAACATTTTGAAGAAACCACTTAAAAACATTGTAAATTTATATACAAAATTTTGGTTACATAGTATTTTTTATATAATTATTACAGTGTTACAGTTTTTTTATTTCATATATTCAAACGTGAATATATACGTGTATAAAAAATCCAAACGGCTGCTTTGCACAATAATAACACATCTAAAGTATATTTATCTGAAAACGGTTTTTCGAAAAATATCGTACAGTAATAAAAAAAAATTAATATAATTTAATATTCTGGAGTACAATGGTTGATTATGAGAGAATCAGTTGCCACTTCTTCGTAATCACGTTCAAGGGCAGCAAGATCTTCGCGGGTTTCGTGAAACTCGCCTTCTTCCATACCTTCACCCACGTACCAATGCACAAAAGCACGTTTATTAAACATTAAATTAAATTTGACATTTAATTTTGACCAAGCTTCTCCTATGGCTGTTGTATTACATAACATTGATACAGCACGATGTATCTAAATTAAAAAATATTTTGATTATTCTAACAAATGGTATTAAACATTATAATTAACTGTTTGACAAATGAACTTGTGCCGTTCGTAAATTAAACTCGTTTTATACCTTAGCTAAATCGCCACCAGGTACTACAGTCGGTGGTTGATAGTTTATGCCAACTTTAAAACCTGTGGGACACCAGTCAACGAAACGCACACTACTCTTAGATTTCATTGTGGCAATCGCTGAGTTAACATCCTTAGGAACGACATCGCCTCGATAAAGGAGACAGCAGGCCATGTATTTGCCATCTCTTGGGTCACATTTGACCATTTGGTTGCCAACCTCGAAGCATTCGGTAGTGATTTCTCCGACGGACATACCTTCGTGGTATGCTTTATCCACAGAAACCACGGGGGCATATGACGCAAGTGGAAAATGTATCCTGGGGTAAGGGACAAGATTCGTTTGGAACTCAGTAAGGTCAACGTTCAGAGCACCATCAAAGCGAAGGGAGGCAGTGATAGACGAAACCACTTGACTTATCAGCCTGTTGAGATTTGTGTAAGTAGGCCGTTCGATGCCCAATTTACGTCTGCAAATATCATAGATTGCTTCGTTGTCTACCATGAAGGTGCAATCCGATTGATTTATTGTAGCATGCGTAGACAAACTTGCGTTATAAGGTTCCACCACAGCCGTTGACACCTATATAATTTGTATCAACATGAAATGAAATGTACAATTTTACAAATCAAGATTTGCAAGCACTGTAAGTATGTCCAAAAATCATTTATTCGATTGGGATAACGTTGAATGTATTTTGAGTCACAGCTAGAGTTCTCACCTGAGGAGCAGGATAAACTGTGAATTCCAGTTTGCTTTTTTTCCCGTAATCATTACTCAGTTTTTGCATTAGAAGGGAATTAAATCCTGAGCCGGTACCACCTCCAAATGAATGGAAAAGGAAAAACCCTTGTACGCTGTTGCACTTATCGGTAAATCTACGAATGCGATCCATGACTAAGCTGATTATATCTTGGCCTACTGAGTAATAGCCGCGAGCGTAATTGTTGGCCGCATCTTCTTTACCACTTATCAGTTGTTCAGGATGGTAAAGCTGCTTATAGGTACCAGTACGAATCTCATCTGCAATCATATTAATTGGCAATTCAATATCAGTGCAATGTGTACGTTTTTCGAACGACATATATCGTTTGCAATTTTTAACGTCAAATTAATGTCAAGATTTGAATGACCATCCCTTCAAGTGTTTGATGCGACAGAGAATGCAAAAAATTGATAGATATATTTTTACAGGAGAAAAATATGGTACTCACCAACAACGGTAGGCTCGAGATCGATAATTATAGCGCGGGGTATCATCTTCCCTTTGCTTGTCTCGCAGAAGAAAGTTTCGAAACAGTCGTTGGCACCGGACATTTTATCTGAGGGCATGGTACCATCCGGCTGGATGCCATGTTCGAGACAATAAAGCTCCCAGCAAGCATTTCCTATCTGAACGCCGGCTTGCCCAACGTGTATTGATATGCATTCACGCTGGGTGTTCAAAATTAAAAATTAGTTATTACTGATTGCCGTTACACCTTAATCAAATTAATTACCATTGTAGATTTTTCTCGTTTTTATTTTTATTAGAATCTTGTTACTACTTGTAAAAGTTTATTCAAAAAATTATTCGGGTTACTTGAAATTTAGATAAAAAAATTAAAAAAAAATATAAAATTTTTAACTAAGAATTTTTATGACCCAGACATTAGGAGACCGAAAATGAAATCAGGTTTTGGTGATTGATTCTGTGCCCTTGGAAACAAAAAAAAGTGAAAAATGAAATATGAAGTTTTCTAAATTTGAATGAACAATATAAAAATGACATTATGATTAAAGCTATTGTAATGAATAACTATTTAATTTTTTTTAATGTTCTATTTTATTTGATATTCTTTAATTCTGATTATGTACTGACCTATTTAGAAACTAAATGCTTTATTTTTAATTTTAATTTTTCGCGCCTAATAGTAGCTCCCTCTATAAGTATTATAAAGTGCGCAACTCTAGCCTATATTCAGCAATATTCAGTAAATGTGTAATAACACATACGCATTGATACACACCGTAAATGTATATAGATACATGTTTTTAGTTGATATTTTCTTGGGTTAGTATTGCAATGTGTTCATAACCTTTAAATTCATATCAGTTCATTTAAGCTCGCAGCAGTTCGCATCTTGATGCGATTTTCCAAACAAAATTGTTTTTTATATAAATTAAGCAATGGAGACTATTTTGGAACAACAACGCCGTTATCATGAAGAGCGAGAGCGTTTAATGGATGCGATGGTGAAGGAGATGCTGCATAAAAAGCCGGGTCACAGGGAAACTATAAATTCGGAGCATCGTTTGAAAATGCTCTTAGATCAATTTATGGAAAGCACTTCACATTTACAGGAGCTTTATGAAGATAAAGATGGCCAAAGAAAAGAAGAGGTTTGTTTGCATCTTATTTTGTGTAACTCGTTATTATTATTATTCTTCTTTGTTTTTTACAAAGTTTGATTAAAAAATAATGCGTATCTGTATAACAAATGTATACACAATTAAAATCCCAAAATGAGGATTAAATATTTTATTTTATTAATTATTTATTCATATGTATCTATTTATATATCTGTATAATTTATGATAATTATTGTTTAACAACAAAATATTTGTCAATTGTAGGTTCAAGCACTTTCTGGTCCAAATGAATTTTCAGAATTTTATGCAAGATTAAAATCAATAAAGGGTTTCTATCATCGACACCCAAATGAAATTAGTGTTCCTATGTCTGTTGAATTTGAAGAATTAGCAAAGATGAGAGAAAATCCTACTGAAGAAACTGCAAATCTCATTGATTTTACTGACGAAGAAGGATATGGAAAATATTTAGATTTACATGAATGTTATGAAAAATATATTAATTTAAAAGGGATAGAAAAAGTTGATTACATTATGTATTTATCAACATTTGACCACCTTTTTGATATTCCAAAAGATAGAAAAAATGCTGAATATCGTAGATATGTTGAAACACTTTTAGAATATTTAATGGATTTCTTAGGAAGGGTTCGACCTCTCCTTGATTTAAATGCAGAGTTGGAGGATTCGAATAAAGAATTTGAAATGCAATGGGAAAATAATGCTTTTCCTGGATGGCCTAAAGAAGCAGGGAGTGCTCTTACAAATGTTGGAGCACATTTAGAATTGTCTGCTTTTTCTTCCTGGGAAGAATTAGCATCTCTTGGATTAGACAGATTAAAATCTGCTCTCATGGCTCTTGGATTGAAGTGTGGCGGTACTTTGGAAGAAAGAGCTCAAAGATTATTCAGTACAAAAGGGGAAGCATCCCTTGATCCTAATCTATTAGCAAAGAAAAAACAAAGAAAACCTGGCAAAGGCAAGAATGTAGAAAAACAAAAGGAGGTTGCAAGACTTGAATCTCATGTGTATAAACTGGCAGAATTAGTATCTAGTCAAAGGGTAGCAACAAAAGAGAATGTGCAACGAAAACAAGCCAGAACAGAAGGAGAAAGAGGAGATTCTGATGCTGAAGCAAGTGCAAGCGAATCAGAAGAAGAAGATGACAATGATGTACCATATAATCCTAAAAACTTACCACTTGGTTGGGATGGAAAACCGATTCCTTATTGGTTATACAAGTTGCATGGCTTGAACATTAGTTATAATTGTGAAATTTGTGGTAATTTTACATATAAAGGTCCAAAAGCCTTTCAACGGCATTTTGCAGAATGGAGACATGCACATGGTATGCGCTGTTTACGTATTCCAAACACTGCTCACTTCGCTAATGTCACTCAAATAGAAGATGCGGCTGCATTATGGGAGAAATTAAAAGCTCAGAAACAATCTGAAAGATGGCAACCTGAACAAGAGGAAGAGTTTGAAGATTCATTGGGCAATGTCGTTAATCGTAAAACGTACGAGGATTTAAAACGACAAGGTCTTTTGTAAATATGACGAATACTGATTCATTTAGTAACAATATAAAGGAAAGGAAGTTTAAGTTCTGTAGAATATGATTAAATAACTTTATTTAATTGATTTCGTTTTACACGAAATTTTAATTGATTTATTGTCTAATGAATTTTTTTATTTTAGTAGCATTAAGAACTTTTCAATCATATAAGTGTACACCTTAAATGTAAACTATTAAATTAAAACTATTAAAATTGAACCATTTGAAATTTGTTACGATACAAATTTTTTTTACTTTTTAAAGAGGATATGACTTCAAGAATAATTTGAATAAATATTATATAAAAAACGTTGTTTGCTTTACTAAACTTTTATTGTCATTAAAATAAGTTTTATAATTATTTTAATAAAAAATATTAATTGGTCTTCAGAAATAAATAATTATAAGTTATTAATGTTTTTGTCTAATAAACTATTAATAAGTACAATGTACATTTTGCTTAATAAATACATTTTTTTTTAATTCTAAAATTAAAATATTCAGTTGTTCTAGATTTATATTATGATTATTTAAATAACTGCAACAGTAAATCATGCATCTTCCATAACTACTTTTTTTTCAAAATTTTCAGTTTCTTTTGTATCTAATAATATACTATTATCGTAACCTACACTTGACTCATTATATTGTTCGAACTTCCTTTTTATTTTTTGCTGGCTACAGTTGAAATAGTAACCTAAAGTAACTACAACAAATGATGCAAATCCCATGTGAGATGATAAATGGATCCTACTTGTTCCTACAAAAGTTACTAAGCTAACACCAATCCACGATGGTACTCCATACAACAGACCATCCTTAAAGCATGGAATCATAAAAATCCTTTTAAGATTTTGGATAAAGTGATGACTGTTATTTTCAGAGCTATTATCCATTATTTCTGCAATAAAAATTTATTAAAAATATTTTTATAGTTATATAATTACATACAAATATATAATTCTGTAACAATCAATATTCTTTAAAAATTTATTTTATTTGCACAAATTACAGTTTGTTGATCAATCTTACATTGAGTATTTTTATATTATTAATTATTTACTAATCGAATTCTAAATCATTATCGAACTTTCATTTGAATTCTTTTAATCAATCCTATACGTACTTAGTTTTAGTATTAAAATTACTCAAATTCTTTCTCAGTGAACAATTATTTATTAAAATACATAAATTGGTCGAAACTGTGCGACTTTATAAATTGATGCATACATGTGCTAACTGCTAAGGAGTTGTCTGCTGCGATATTCATGAGTATAAGTAGGGCGGAAATGGCGTAGGTGTATGTAACTTTTTAAATAAAATCAATTAAAATATGCCGGGATTCAGTTTTAAAATCTTAATACATATAATGTCAGAAAATACACGCAAGCACTATTAATTGATATACTGTACATATGTTATATATCTATATACATTAAACTACAATATCATAATATTCCACCCGCATTTCCTCCATTTTGATTTTTAGATTAGAAATCTCCAACCAAAATATTTATGCATAACGTTATTTATCTAATTATGTTTACTTATTTATAGTGATAAATCGTTTGTAATTTATAATTGTATATATAATTAAAAATGAAGCAAATGTTAAAGTTATACTATACGAGAAAATCTGATTAATATAAAAAAGACAATATTGAGTATGTATAACCTAAAACGTGTTGTGTATAGTGTTTTTTATATAAATAAACAAAAATTGTGACATGTTTAAAAGAATAAGTAAATGAAAATGCCTGATACAGAATCAAGTGTTATTGGACATGATAGTCCTACAGATCGTAAGTTAAAAAGAAAATTTCTTTTTTGATTTTTACTGTATGTCAAGTAATTAGAAATGTTTACTTTAATAGTAAAGTATATTTAAATATTGACTTTTGTTGTGTACAAACACACATTATTTACATTTCTTGTTTATGGTTATAACGATATGAATAACTAAGAATTGTAAGCTTAATTTATTTCTTTTTCTAGTTTCAAAATTATTTTACATTAAATAATGTTATAAAGAAATGTTATCATATTAGTCATGAAAATTTTGATAGCATATTTATTACTTCAATTTTTCCATTTGTGGTTGATAACATTGTGATGAAGAAAGTTTTTTCTATAATGCAATCTTGAAGTGAAATTTAAAAGTACTATTTCTAAAGTATTAATAAACTCATATTATTTCAAAAGTTTATTTATATAATTAAAACAACAATTATAAATTATAAAAACTTGTGCAGAAAATTTATAACTGTTTCCGAAAAAAATTCCTATTTAGTCAAGAAAGTATGCTTCACTCTATATTCTTTTAAATTTATGACAAATGATTTACATTTTAAATCTTGAAAGAAACTATGATTATATCATTATACTAGCAATTATAGAATTGTTGTTGTAAGATTTGTTATTGATATGTATTTGTTACAATAGAATCTACTTAAATGAATGACTTACGTTATTCTGTACCTTATTAGTTCTATTAGTGTACTGACAACTATGTTTTTATAGCTACCAGTAGAAAAATGATTGTAGAGGGTATGTGATTTGAGAAACACTACTGTATCAAGTTGCATGATTCTACGAAATGAAGCTCATTTCTGTGGGGATGAAATTGTTATATTTTATCTTATTAATTCTTAGTATATTAAATAAATAGATATTGAGAAAAAATAAATATTCTGTGTAAACAGAGTTTTTAATTTATTGTTTAGTATCTATATGTACATTCTTACGAATAATTTATTGTCAGTCTACAGTTTTTTATATACAAAAGAGTACTTAAATAAGTAGTTGACTGCTTCAACAATTCATTGACGAATGGCACTACTCAAATAGTTCCTCAAGTTTCTATTTTGACAACACAAATTTGTTATTTTTTATATATAATTTCGCTTTATAAATAATTTTAATATCTAGAAAAAATACACTTGTTTAAAAATTACCTGAAGATTTATAATGGTAACAATGACTATACTTATTAATTTAATATAATTCATACTTTTTCGATTTGAATTTTAATGATTTTTTATCAAAAAACAGTTTTTCAATAGATATATTATTTTGTCTCATTTCTTTAAGATTATTAAAGTGGTACGTCTTTTATTCTTATACTTAAGTTGTAAAAAAATGTTTTTCACTTTGAACGGTTCGCATAATTTGTATATTGGTTTATGTAGCCCAACTAGGAAATTCATGTAAACCAAAAGCATAAACTCCCCATGAAGCAAAGGAAGCAGTTGATACTACTGCCGTGATAACGCTTGGTCCGATGCCAGCGATCATAAAATCCTTGGTCTTAATTTTCCCAGCAGCACTGACTATAGCATTAGGTGGAGTTCCTACTGGCAAGTGAAATGCGAAAGAACAACCCAAAGTTGCCGGTACCATTAAGTAAAGTGGATGTATTCGAATAGCGACAGCCTGAAATTATACGTAAATTTAATACACTACTAATTAATTTGGAGTATAATATTTTCATATAACACATGAATTTTTTAAGTATCTCTACTATCTTTTGCCGTAGATGAGCATTTGTAAATCCAACAATTAATAATTTCATCTAGTTTCAAGTGAAATAGCAAACTTTAAATCTTCATTAGATCTATAAGCATAATTTCTTCTAATGACAGTTTTTTAAAAAAATGTATTTTTATTTTAGGTGACATTTTTTAAAATTATTTAAATTTAATTATTTAAAATACTATAATATCGTTAAAAATAAAATAAAGAATTATAACAAAATTTAAAGACTCGTGTATTACTTATAATATATTATCTAAAAATCAAAAATTAATTGTATGATTTAATAAACAAACGGAAGTGCAATATTTCTTAATGAGTTAGTGGTAGTTACCATTTCCGCCAAAACTGGTAAAATGATGTTCGCTATGGCCACGTTAGAGGTCAGTTCGGTTACCGTTTCAGCGAATACAAAAACTATGAAAAGAATTAAAAGCGGATTCAAATGCTTAAGTCCAATCAGTGCATTTCCCAACATATTGGATAGGCCAGAAGATTGGCTGCCAGCTGCAATAGCGAAACCGCCTCCAAGCACGAATACTAAACCCCAATGCATTTTTTGGTTGATAATTTTCCAATTGATGAGGCTTGGTGCAGCCTTGGTAGGTCGTTTGTCAGGATCTTTACTAAAGGCATAGAAGAAGTCCAGCTTCGATGGTAATAGGAACAGTAATACTATTAAACCTACTGCTGATGTAGAATCCTTAACATTTCTGTAAATGCAGATAAGATAATACGTTTCATTAATTCGACAAATTAATGTATCGTTTAAAATGAATTTTAGAAAAGTTTAATTGAAAAACAAGGACAATAAAAAAGATATAATTATCGTTATCTAATTATTTCTGAACAACACGTACACATCGGTAACGTATTCTGGCCAACCAGGTATGAAATCTGGCTTCCTGAAGAACCATAGCATCACAACGGTTAAAAAAAGAATGCCGACAGCTGACTCGTGCCATGTGATTGGTCCGAGCTCCTTGTACTTATTCTCAATTACGGTGGTTGCAATTCGTTCACCCTCTTCGCCAATATCGATGGCTTTAGCGTCATTGCTCATCGATCTGAACATACCCATGTACATAATTTGGAGCCAAAGCCAAGTAAGGAAGCCCATGATGATCATTGCAGGAACCGCATATACCATCCATGCGGCGAAGTTAATTCCTGGACTGTTAGGGAAGCGGCTGCGAATCGTAGGGATACTTAGAATTAATTTGAATGACTAATTGCACATGGACTGACTGTCAAGTATGCGCGAGAACCGACTCGCTGTAGGAATCACTTAGAATGAGTTATGATACTCACGCCTCGAATATGCCTTTCATGGTGAGATTCGTACCGGTTCCAACCAGAGTGCCTATTCCTCCCAGACTTGCCGCATAAGCCGCAGCCAAGTAGTAAGCCATCGTCGACCTAGTTGGCGTCTTTGTGCTATTAATGGAATTGCTTAAATTAATCGCTTATTCAGTTTCGGCCCTTAGGAAAAATTATTGAAGCGTATTTTTATTGAAAGAAAAGATTTGGCTTTATCAAGATTAGTTTCAATTTAATCAATGTTATTATGCCTTTTTCTAACTGAGCTTAGATTAAGTCTTACATACCTTTCATTGTCGTTGCTTGAACTTTTTTCATCTTCTATAAACATTCGTCCTAATCCTTGCTGCGGTCAAATTAACAGTTTATATTATTATTAAATAAATACGTTTTTAGAATATTAGTAAAAAATTGAAGTAGAGCAACGCTTTTAGAAAATTGAATTATCTTTAAAAAGTTTCAACATTTTTTGTAAATTTTATTTTTTACGTACCGCTTCTAATTCAGAAAGAACTGTTTCTACTATTGGTATCATCATCGCACAAGCTGCAGTATTAGAAATCCACATTGAGATAAACATGGTAACAAAAAATAGTCCCAAGCTTAATCTGAAAATTATTCTGTTTAAATTTGCTATTCTATGCTATAAAATTAGTAATGATAAGCATCATTACAGCTATTTATTGTTGCAGTGCATATTTTATTACTTTTAGTAATTTTAATATCACTCAATAACGATCAAAAATTATTTACTATATATATTTAGTCTTCAGAATCAGCTTTGCAGATGTTGCACATTTATCGCATACATTATACAATATATATTCAGTATAAAATACATGAATTGTAAGAAATACGCATATTTTTAAATTCAAATTAACGTAAAATTAATTTTTTGCATTGTCATCAAATTTGAATTGCATTAACTGCAAAATTGGATTATGTCAGACGAAGGTTATCTTACTTTCGATGACTACATCCAACTGTTTTAATAATGAGAAGAGCCACCCTCATGTGGAGGCCGGAATGTTCGATTGCTTCAGCGATGACAAGACTGCCCACGAACATCATCGTCGTATCATTCATAAAACAATTGCAGGTGGATGATGTATCCATTATACCCATCAATGGATAGAGGAGTACTGGAATAAGTCCTGTAACAGGCAACGGTATCGCCTCCGTCACCCAGTAAATCGCCATCACAGCTACTGTATACAGGCATCGATACATCTGTGCATTGATTAGTTAAACGAATTATTAATTTTACCTTTTATATTTCAATAATTGTATTTACGATTAGATTTTAGATTTTCCCTTTTAAGTTTATAACAGTTTTTTAAAATTATATATATATGGATAAATCATTTTTTCATTTTGAATAAATAATAAAGTAATCCTTATATGAAATCAGTTTGTAGAATTAAAATGTTTTGGAACTTCATTTAGACGAAACTGTATATAATGATCTTGATGAAAACAAAAAATGTAATGTGAAAAATAAAAACATAAATAACCTTGCTATTAGTCAAAATAATTAACGGAAGAAGAATTAGGGGCCACAGTACTGCGACGAGTGATTTCCAATAAATTGATAGAAAATTTGCAAACAGCCAACAACAGCTGACTTCCTTAGATCTTGCATCTCTGTAAATACAAAGCTTTTATTTAAATTTCGACTATCAATTACTCAAAAAATAACTATAATTTTTATTAAAATTATATAAAGTTTTAATAACATTTGCGGAATAATAAAGTATTTAAAATTGATTCCATAAGATAAATATTAAAAACACCTTTTATAAAAGTTCAATATTTTTTGTTACATAATTCGTAAAAATAAATTAAATTGTTTTGTGTGTTTAATTTTAACTGTACGTAACTTTTAACTTGGTTACTTTCATCATTTGAATGCTAAGGCCTTTTTTCACGGTAAATACTATTGAATTCAAGCGATAATCCAGAGTCCTTGAAAGCGTTCAGTGAAACTGACCAAGCGTAAATTGCATTATACGTATTCTCAATATATTTTTGTACCCTTTCAAATTAAAAGATATGAATACTAAAATTATTGACAAAAAAACGCTTTGTTAATTTGTCAAATTATGTACAAAAAATTTACGATCATCAAAGACATAAGCAACGATTATATAGCACACTTAATTTCGTCATTTAAATTTTTGATTATTATTTTTACTTATTTCCTACGGTTTTAAGTATTATTTTTATGCTTTGTAGCACAATACTGTAAAGATTTTAAAAATAAAAACGCTTTAAAATATATGTATTACAAACTACATTTTTATGCTATATTTATATGATTTTAAAGTCTTGTTTTCTTGCATACTTATTTTTAATAACTTATCGTATGTAATGTCACTTGCACCGCTTTCGAGTACACAATTTGACTTTGCAAGTGATCAAATAGTGTAAGAAAAATGATGTGTACTGACCGCCTATTGGACTCGATGTCCAGGCGACGGTTGGTCGAAGATTTGCCACCCATCCTTTTCTGCAGCGGCGACTGTACCGCTTAGTGCCCGCGCGACGGTCGCTGCAGCCTCCTGCCGTTGGTGTACTATGGAAACAGTAAAAGAGAGGAAACGGGGCCGCGTTAATAACTTCACCTTGGCCCTTTTGTGGAAGGGGAAGTATTTACTGGTACAGTAGCCTTCAAAAGTTCTATGCCTTGGGCAAAGTATCAAGCAAATTATATACATTGTAGACTCAATTCATACATGATAAAACGTCGTTTAAAAATATTCTCTAAAAATCATAAACGTGTTTATCAAAGTATCAGCAGTATGAACAAAGCTCTTCAAAAGAGACGATCAGTGGAAAAATCTATATCTATGAATTGACATCCCAGCAATGGTAAAAGTAAATTTTCTATGGATAAGATGCTACAACAATCTCCCAAAAACTGCCAAAGTAGATAAACTTCCTTGACTTAATTAACGCTGAGAGGCACTGCACCTAAGTGTCACCGTTAACTGCGCCAAAGGCACGTTAATGAACTTGTCACGGCTGAAAGTCAACGAACGTTTGCGACAATGGTAGCCATGAGCGACATGGATGATTCAATACTCTTTAAGTTTCGGGGTCGCGCTTTTGTAATTTTAATTCGATCGACCTGATGTTACTATGTCAAGTAATGGCCCTCTGTGTTTCCACTATAGATTTATATTGTAATTGTGATGTTCCTATCATTTAACACTCCTTTGAATAACCAGGGTATATCAAAAGGGCATTATCTCTTTTTCTTTTTGCTTGTTATTTATTTAAATGTTTTCATTACATAGAATAAGATGTATACAACATAAATCGATGTAACCTTCCAATTTATTGTTAACTAATTTGCTCTAATACAATAAGTAATTCAAGATGTATAAGTAATAAAGTACACTTAAGTACCTGGGCTATAGTCATTAAAAATATAATGAGAGATTAAAGATAAAAATTTTGCACAACGTTGCAGATTCTAATTCATTAATAATAACAGTCGGATAATAAGTATAAATATTTGAACGTGAAAAAAATTGTTTTTTATACAACTTAAACTATTCTTTGTTATACAATCATTATGAATTAATAAGCTTAATAATAGCAGTTTGCGAGAACTGTATAACTAATATTTAAGTGATACCTTCTTAATAAGCATATGTAGTAATTTGAAAAAAATGTAATATTAAAAAGTAATAAAATTTTTAATATTATATTAACCAATATAATTCATCACAGGAGTTGATAAATATTTAATTAACCTGAAAACGTATCTGTTTTGAAGCTTCATTTTAGCATCATATAATTTTCTCAATAATAATTAGGTCAAATTTATTTTATTTTTAGATTTATTATTTTATGAGTTATATAAATTATAAAGATCAATCTCATCAGCAATTTTTGCAGTATTTGACCAGTATTAATATAATAGGATTATTGCTTTATTATTTGTGTAACTAATTATAAATATTATTTTAATACTATACATTTAACTTGAGAAAAAGTTTAAGAACCATAGAAATAGAACAGTGTAATTCAACTACAAATGAAAAAAATAGAAATAGTGCCACTCTATAAATTAGTCAATCGTTTTAAAAAATAAAAACATTTTATGGACCTATATCAGTACAATTTTTCTTGTTAATAAATGACTCAATGGAATATAATGTCTTGTTTACATTCCATTTTTTAACAATTAAGCTGATCATAAAATATTTTGCTCTAAGAATTAACAATATGCTGAAAAGTAGGTGATTGAGTATTGATAACCAGAAGAGAATGTGAAGTCGAAATGAGAAATATCCCAAGGCACATGATTGCGCTCGCGTACGTTCAGATATTTCGCCCTGAATTCTCAAGAGCTGCGCGCGATGCGCATCCTTTAACACGTTGAACCTTGATGTAATTGGCCGCTCGAACGATTCGCAAACCTCTACCGATGGATATTAATTTCTTTTTATCAACGCCTGTCCCACGATTAACAAGGTTGCAATGCGATTTTAGTGCAACCCTTTTTTTATCAGACCGTTAACGGTTTTCCAGTGAAAGTGTTACAGTATTTTTTGCTCTCAAGTTTTTAATGTAGTATAAAATTGCATTCACTCAGATTGTCAAGAGAATGCAGCGGAAATTTCAAGGTTCCCCTTCTCATAAAGTTTGTCGCTTTATGTAAGTTCTGTATTATTTTCTGTTTCGAGAGGATATTTTTAATTCAGTTAACAAGCTCAAAGAGTGTAAAAATGAAAGTAGGAAAGAACGAGTGTACATAGGCTTAAAGTGAGTGACTGTCGTCATTTCATCAGAGCACAAATGTATTATACTTTTGCATTTTTTCTCATTTGACTTTTACAACTAAAGAGTACAATTTTTAAGAATAATGCTTTTGTAGTTCATATATTAACTGTTTAATTAGCGAATCAATGAAAAAGGTGAAATGTATGAAAAGAAACGAAATGCATCAAAGTCGAATAATTAAAATTTTAATCGTGCGAGATTCTGAATATTGTTCTTAATTTATGTATAACACCAAATCATATTATTTTTTAAATTATATTTACGCATAAAATTGTGTATAATTATTATTAAATTACATAAATATTATAATTTTGAAAATATCACCAGAATAAATCATATAAGCGCATAAAAAATAAAGTAAACTTATGTCATGAACTGCACCGTGCAGTATTAAATTTGTATGTCAGCGAATAACGTTGAAGCAGCTTTAAGTACTGTTACTGAAAGAAAATATTTTCTAGAAATATATATACGAATTTAAATAAAGCTAACTACTTATGAGATAATGGATAGCGATTGGTGGTATTCGTGCGAAAATTTGTAGCGCTGTGACATTTTAGAAATTCATATAACTAGGACATTTTGATAACTAATTGTAAACTTTGATCAAATTATGAAATAAATCATGTATAGTATTTTATTCCAATCTCGAAATCAAAACAATTTACATGAATCTTTTAAGTAAATCGTTAAGTTTAAATGAACTTGTGTACACTGAGAAAAATGATACAGTAATTTCGAGCATACAGGATAGTAAATTGGTCAGCAATTTTTTAATTAAAATTTTTCACACAGTATAGTGTCACTTTTAGTAATGCAATGGCACGTTTTACTAGAAATTATGGTAATTTTAATTGAATGGAGCAGTCTAGTGTAATAAATTTATTGGACACACGAGCAGTATCACGAGTGTCACATTTCTCTTAGTGTATTGATTTAAGTGATAATATCCGCACTTTGACGACTGATTGGTCATTACAAAAAATTGGAATTTTGACTTGTTGCTAAATGGGTGCAAAGGAATCTGTGCGCCGAGAGGAAGGTTATTCGGAAGAACGGACAGGCAGTTGTCAATAGTGCCGCGTGAAAGAACGCGACGGGCAGAAGGCGATTTTGACGAAAGGAGTCACCTGCTCCCCGCGAGGGCAGAAAGAAGCACGGCGCCGTGGAAGTTTCCCAGTTGGCCGAGGCGACATGTAAACAAGGGGCATCCGAGGGGCCGCTCGGAGGGAAGGGCCGGCGGGGAGGGGCGAGCAACAGCTGAGCCTCGGGGAAGCTGCCGGATGGGCGGCGCGGGTGTCGGGGGCGTGTTACCTTGGCCGGTGCCGGCGAGCCGCCCTGGGAGGCCCTCAGAACTGGGGGGCGCGGCGCATAGCGGCCGGCTTCGGAGCCTCGGCTGCTCGGGCGCGCCTCGCGGCTCTCGCAGGCGTGTAATGCGCGCTTGGAAGGCGCGTGTACGCGCGCGCTGCGGCCGTTAAGCTACTAGTGCCCCGCGGCGGGACTGGGCTCTCGGCGCCGAGCCGAGGGGGCCGCATTATATTCCGCGGAAAAGGCGCGAGAGCTCCCTCTCCCGCTGGCCGCCCATTGACAGGCGGAGGTGCCGCGGGCGGCGCGCGTAGCCGACGACGCCCCGCTTCCTCCTCTCCTCATTCACCTCGGCGGCGCGCGCCAGCGGCTTTGTGCGCCGCGCGAGGGGTGCGGGCCCGGCACTCGTCCGCCCGGCCTCTTCGGGGGCTCGGCCCCCAGGCCCTCCCTCCCCCCGCGGCCCGCCTGCGAATCCCCGCCGGAGGATCGTCACGAGGCAATCCTCGGGATCGAATGCTCCCACTTGGGCCGAGCCGCGCGCCTTGCGCTCCGCTCGAGGCTGCCCGCGAGCCGAATCGCAGCTGGTCATTCCTAGGAATCCTTACTTTGCTTCCATGGCACCCGATGCCCGGCGCTCGCCGCGCCCGCTTCCCTTTCATTCTTCAGAACCTGTCAACGCCTCGAACGCCTCATTTTTTCACTTGCGCTTCGACCACCGAGCTTCCGCCTCTCTACGAATATATACCTTGTAGTAAATCAGCGTCGCCGTTTTTTAAGCCTCGCATTCAACGTAACAATTCGCATTTATCGATTGTTTTACATAATAATTTCAAGTGTCAAAGAGGTGTGTTTAAATAATACATAATGATCGCGAGTATAGTTCAGTGACTAGTTATCACAAGAACGCGCAATGGTTCTTTTAAGTGTTAAAGTATAAATATTGCTAATAACATAAATTGTGGACGATATTAAAAAACTTTTAAGTACTCGGTTGAGTATCTGAGGCATTTTCTGCGAAAAGGATAATTGGACAAATAAACAAATTATGATAACAAATTATATTAACAAAGTTTATGATACAATTGATACAATCACAGCTGAGGTTAAAGTACTAAGTAATCTTTAATATGTGCATCTTTAATATTTGGTAATTTGCTCGGTAATTCTTTTTACAGACAATAATTTGAACGTACTAGGAGCAGAATATTTATAATCTTTATACAATTCTTTGCTTACTAGTTTTTTAAATTCATATTGTCTGTATGGATTTTCATGAATGAAAAATTATTACAAAGTTATAATAATAATTTCAAGTATTAAAAAGTTTCTTTCAATCCTAGCTTAAATTACTAATTCTTGTGTGTGCATTTAATATTAGAACTATAACAAGTTTATTCTTATTATGCAAGTTTATGAATCGTTTTCATGATTTTCAAATATTATGTGTTGATATTGAACTATGAATTCATCGTAATGAATGTGAAATGGAAGATGAATTGGATATTGGATACTCATAATCAATCTAATCCCGATTGAATGTTTTTACAATACCGTCACCTAATATTCGAACGTTAAAATTTCAATCTATGTAACTGTTTACAAATATATTTCCTTATTTAAGCTATAAACAACCGCTGCAGTTTATTTTTTATAATCGTTAGTTTACATTTTTGAACGTATAATTAGTTTTATTGCTTTCCACAGTGCATAGTTTCAGTCTCTTAAAAAAATTATTACTTTTTATGCTTACCGCAATTGGTTAACACGATGACCGATATTTTAATAAAATCTACACGAAGCAAAAAATAACTAGCAGGATGCAAACAAATATTTCATCATTAAAGATTTATGTTTTTACTGTACGATAACACTAAATATATTTATTTTTAAATACTATTTTGTAATTTTTGAGTGAGTTTATAATAAAGATAACATCGTTTTAAAACACATAAAATAATCGTTGGAGCGCGGTTGAGGCATTAATTGGACTGGTATAGTTAGATAAATTATACATCGAAACATTGTCACTATATCATAATACATAATACAATCCAAAGTACAGTTATAAATCACTTATTTAGATTAAGCTTAGCTTAAAAGCTTCTGCTACGCACAGTGTAGTTGTAAATCTACTAAAGTAATGCGATAAGCTGCGTAAGTTCACCTAAAAATTATCCAAAGTAAAATCTTTTAAAGCATAAAAAATGAATCTAGTACACGTACGAACCTTTCGTATAGTCCGCAAGCTCATCGTACATCGACGACCGCGTCGACACATCTCGCAGACGCAAGTTTCTCCGAATGCAAGTGTACTTGCAGACGAAGTGTTCTCCGACGATGCGTATGCAGCGCCTTCTCTTGTCCATATAGAAAGAGAGAGAAGGAAACAGCAACTGGTGTGAATGAACTTTGGGCGCGTCTTATATTATAATGCAGCATTTATTTTTGAATCTCTCTTGAGCTTGGTGCGCAGCGTCGGGCGCAATGGCAAAAGCTCGGTTGGACTTTATAAGCGCGCATTACCGCCATTGCGCTGACTTGGAATTCGCAAAGTTTGTGCATTAAGGAGGTTTTCCTTTTGGGCAACGTTCTCTCGTCTTTCTCGCTGCTCGTCACGCGTTCCTCGTTTGTATACTGCTTACGTAAGTCCGATCAGCCGATCATCAGATCTGAACAGATTGGGAGTCTGTTGCTATTGTCTTATTTCATTTATCGAGCGTAAGTCCATGAGTGCGCATTCCCTCTTTGACGGAGGTTTCACTTTATTCTGGCTTTAAAGGATTTTTCTTGCAATGGCAACCATATCTCTTATCTTCAGATTAAGATATGATGACGATAAAAGTAAATTGTATATATAAACCAAGTATCCATATAGATTTAGATCAAAGAGGAAAATGATTTAATTCGTGCGATTTGACTTCCTTATAAACAATTTATCTAATTATCATTTTGATGATTATCGTCTTAATTAGAAATGCGGAAATTCGGTGAAAAAGATTTTCTTAAATAAATATATGTATATATATATATATATATATATATATATATTCATTAGATCAATACAAACTTACAAAGCGAGCAAAACATCTACGCTGCGTCAGCCTGCGATAAAGAGATTATTTTCAGATCTCATTCTTTTCCATGACCTTGTCTTTCTTACTTTTCCGGTTTATTTTTCACGTACCTTAAAAACTGTGTACGTTGAAAGACTAGGTGAACAAGTAAATGAGCCAGTATAATGGCATACTACAAATTATAGACCAGGCTCCTTGGTTATCCATCGATGCGCGCGCTTTAAAATTTCATTAGCACAAACGATGTGCACACACGTGTAGCTACTAACAGTGGGCGTTGAAAGGCGACAGCTCTTAGAAAATTTGAATGCAAAATCAGGTGGGGATGCGCGTTGGGAGAATTTTCACATTCAGACGTCTATTCTAAAGCTATTGTTCGATTTATAAATGGTCCGAGGGCATGAAGATAAGCGGCTAGCGTTTTCGATTTTCCTTGCACGAACGGTTCTAGTATGACACTAAATCCTTGTGATTTGTATCATGCTTCTTGACCAGAAAATAAATCTATACGCTGATCCTCTGTGTATGTATCTATTCGTTCTATTCACTAGACAGTAAGCACATGCAAATATGCAAGTTACTGTAAACGAAGCTGCGGCTTTATGAAATTTAACGTTTATCACGTCATGATATGGATCATAAGATTAATTCAAAGTAAAATTTTTATTAAAATATTTAATTTATATTAAGTTTACCATTAAAAATTACTGTCTTCGGTTATTTAAATCAAATTAGCTCTAAATAATTATTATTTAATACCATATAATGTACTAGCAATAGTTAATTAGTTTACATTAAATTAGTTACATAAGTAATATTTTTTATTTACTGAATATAGGTTAGATGTACTAAATGATAACATCACTAAAGTTCTGATCAGGTTTTATATCACTATTTTTATATCGCGTATCAGAATGTGTACCGAAGTCTAATCGTCGGCATATAGAAAAAAAATTGGTACCAGGCTACAAATTTATAAGTATTTGCTCAGAAATAAAACTAATTCCTTATGCAAATTGCGATAAGGTACGAATTATTCTACATTTCATCACAAAATAATATATAAATATATATATACATATATGTACGAATCTCGAAGCCAGTCGTGCATATATCTCTGTAAAAATAAATATTTAACATATAATTTCAACTATCAAATTGGGGTAGAACTTTGCAGTTAATTTCTGTACCCTAATTAACATAATTTCCTTTTAAGTCATGGTATTATAAAATTTCATACATATACCTTGACATAAAATCTAACCCTCAATCATTGTAACTTCCTTTTAAGCATCGAATCGCAATCTAATCACTGATTTATTCTCATCGTAGCCGCATCTCATCACTTTCACTCATAGTACCATTAGCTGTCTCCAGCTTAGTGCATTGATTTAGCACGTAAAAAATGTCATATATACAAAGATTTAAACGATCGCGTGATCCGAACGAAGAGAGGCGCGCGAGTTGTACTGGACGTCGGTGGCTTTGCTTATAGACCCCAGCCCTCATGTGGTTGCCAAGGAGCATCTGTAAGCACTGCGATGCTTAACGACAGTCTGAGATCACGCAAAGATGCCTAGCCAAGCTAAGAGAATGCACATGCAAGGACGCTCCGTTTCCTAGTTCTTATTATTATATATTTTCCGCCGTCGCATAACTGCGTGGGCAGGTGACGCATTAGTTTTTGGTCATCGGTTTCAAGGATTATTCGAACTGACTGTGAATGAATGATCAACCAAGATGTATCTTTAATCACTGGACCAGAATCCCTTAAGAGCTCTTCAAATCTTCAAATTACAGATTTTATGCGAACAAATACTAAGAATTATCGAGAATAATTGTAGTTTTTTGTTTAAAGACAATTTTCAAACAATTCCATACGTATCTCCGCTACAAAATATTTTAGTTTCAGCAATTAATAATATTTATAAACTAGTTTTATACTTGTTTAACTTCCTATAAATTATTACAACATTATATTTCTTAAAATAAAATATTGTATCTTAGTTGTTAATTATAAAGTGCGCAAACCAATTATTATACCGATTATTTTTCTCTAAGTTGAAACGTATAAATATTATCTATATCGTTAAAAATTCTCATGAAACGATATTGGCATGGTATAAATAATACCGAATATAATAATTATAAATTTGTAGTATTCATTAAATTAGTGTTTATAATGAATTCTTAAGGCGATGAACATGTGATTAAATTTATCATGTTAATCAAGTGTTATAATTAATTATTATGTTTAAAAAATTTTACATTCGATAAGATCCTACTTAAAATGTTTTAAATTATATATCTGAAGGTTTGAACACTCAAAAATGAGCGTTGAAGAAAAAAAAATTCAATTCAATGTTGTATTAAATATTTTATTTATAATGCAAAATAAATATTGTCACAGAAAAATTTTAAAAAATATTTGTTTTCTAAAAACCCACAAAATTTCATACGGATCCCCTATATATAAGTGCCACGGTACACCGAGATACGAGATGCGTTATTTCTTTTAAATAATTTCTCAAATCTCCAGAATGGGATTTCCCAAAATCTTTTCCGCTTAATCCAAAGGTAAAACTTATCATTAATTTCATCGTAGAAAACGTGCTTAAGTCGATATATGTATGCCCTTTAGATGATTGCCGAAGAGTCAGAAAAGGGATTGTCAGCAATTTTCTTTGCTCAATCGAAAGGTTATTTGATTACATTTAAGATTGATATAAACTTAAAAATTTCGCTATGAAAAATAGTTACAAAACGGTAACAATTCGTATTGAGTGGCTTGGGTGATATTTTGAAAGTGCGATAGTGTATGTTGGAGTCAGTACATTTTCTGCGTTGATTCACTGTGCAAACTGTTTTCTGCATCATAAATTATAACGAGTTAATAATCATCTTAATGATAAGCAAATAACCTTTTGATTAAGTAAAATAAGTTTGTAGCAGCTATAATAATATTAAAAATAAAATAAAGTTTAGAATAATATTTAATTGTAAAAATACAATATTTGGAACCCTGCGGTGGAAATATTTTTATTAAAAATCCTTTTTCAATACATATAGAATAAAACTGTATAGAAAAAAAAATTGTAAAAAGATTACAGTTACTAGTTCACACCAGTTATAACAAGAAATTTTGTGTATCAAAGTGATAATATTTTAGCAAACATTATAAATAAGAAAACGGTTACTATAGAATATGAAAAATTATTTGAATATATTTGAAATTTTTACTTTAAATTAGGGAGAATTAATTTCAATTTACAACACGCAATTTCAGCAGAATAGTAATATTTGTATAATTGGTACAAAATATTAGTATGAGATTTTCGGGAACCAAAACAGCAAAACACGCCGAAGGTTTTTAGCTTTTTGCGTCCTACCTATAAGAAATATTTTTTAATACAGAAAGTATTAAAATTGTGTATATAAACTAATTTAACTTGTAAATTATTATTATCATGATAATTTTGCAGTTTAAATTAGTAATTTACATTGATAAACTAAAAAAATAGATAATTACTATCACAAATATATTAAAAATACTTTATACATATGGGCATGAACTTATACCACAACTTATTTACTTGCATCTTACTAGTGAGAAGAACGCGTTAAACAGTAGAAAAGTTCTTTATTTAGTCAGACAATATATGTTACGGAAATTTATCATTATTTAATTATGTCAATATGTGATAATATTAATATACGACTTTATTATAGATTTTACCATTTGTTTCTCATTCGAGATTATTAAAGCGTTGTTTGAATTTTAATTTGAATTAATGTTTTACCCAATTTTACCTAATCATCAAAATGATTGTTATTTACTGGAGAAAACAGATAATTCTATTTATTTATATACATTCTATTTGTTTTAATTATATATTTAAAAGCCTTTAATTTAAAAGTATTAATTGCATAAAAAGTAAAAAATTAAACAAACCTAATTAATATAATTCAATTTCGTTAATCTATAACAATAACAATGCAATTTTGTACCTCGAGGAAGTTTCTTTATATAATAACAGATACTAGTACATCATCATTGTTATTTCAGCTTATGAGATTGTTTAACTATTCTTAATGATTCTCACATTCAGTATCAAGAAAAATCAGTTTTCCGTAATAACTTAGATAAGTTGCTATTTTTTTCATTTTCATCCAATCTCTAATTATTTAATAGCGATAAATACCTCTTAGAATTGACTTGGAACATTTTTATTGCATGTTCAATTAAAATAATAGAGTTATTGTCATAGTTATGGTTCCAAATGTCACTATAATTCTAATGCATTATTGTGGAATAAGTAACGATATTTATTACAAACAGTAACTAAATTGGCTTCTGCTTTACGCATTTCAGGGAAATGCCGCGTTTATGCAAGCATCTCTTTCGCCGTACTACTTCTGGGTGTTGGGTTGCCTCTCTGGTGGGAGACAACCGCGGTGAAACGAGTGGCTCTACCTTATGCGGGCATAAACGCGCTCAAGAAGCTGCAAATTCGGCACCATCTAAAACTTCACCTAGGCTGCCTCAGTGAAGAACGCAGTGATGAGCTTGCCCTTGACCTTTATAACCGACTTACTGACAATGCAAAATCAGGTAGAATATTTTTAATTGACCATAAACACTCCGATCAAATCTAATAACCTTTGTATTCTGCAATATTAAAGTTTAATTTAATCTGTATATTTGATTTTTATTGTTATGATATTCTAGCTATTATAACTCTAGTATATGTCTATGCAATTATTATTCAAAATTTTTAATATGTATTATAGAAACAGTTAAAAAGTAGTTTAAAAAATTAATTACTTGTGTTAATCTAATTTTAATCAACACTTTTTTAACGTAAATTATAATGTCTGTTAACTTAAATAAGACTATATTCTAAAATATATATATTATAAAGAGTACTATTTAAAATTAATTATTTAGTATTTATACCTATTACAAAGTACAAAGCTATACTTTTAAAATATATTATAAAAATAAAAATATAGAAATAATCACAGTAATTATAATTGTGATAAAAAATTAACAAATTGAAGTAATTGCGTGAATTACAATTTAACTATTAGGATCATTTAAATTAAAAAATGTTTTTAATTAATATTAATTATAATTATTTAAACTAGTGAAACATTCTCAGATAAATAAAATTTAATCATTGCATATTTGAATAAAAAATTAAAATGAGGTAAAAAGAAGATATTGTAGGAAGCAATAATTCTCATAACAACAAATTTCCTTATTCATACAGTATTATATATATATATATATATATATATATATATATATATCAGATGTAAAAAGTAATTGTTTTAAAATTCTTTCTTAAATTATAAAATTATCCAACAACATTATGTTAAATTATGTTACATAATATGAAAACTAGAAAAAACCCTTAATTTACAAAAGAAAAACACTAACAACGCAAACGGCGGCTTTATAGGGACAAGGTAAAAAACGGAAACAAAAAAGTGTATACAGGCGAAATAAAAAGGTGTCGCGCTCCATCCATTTTTTTTGTGTGTGCAGAAAAAAAATGGAACTGCCTTATTGTTGTTTCTTTCCAGAGAGTGGCTTCTCGCTAGGATTTTTCTTTTTTATACTTTACTTATTGTTGCGCAGAAAAAACATAGTTAAATCATAATAATTCGGGTAGAGGGAGACAATGAATTGGAAGCGCGCACCGGGTGTCTATATTTGAACTTAAGGTACTTTATCACAATTTCTTTAACTTTTTTCATAATTTCGCCTATACGGTATTGATATAGATATCTATGGGTATGCATAATTTAAAATAATTTGACTGCTACTGAATCGATACGTTGAAACTGACAGTTAACCATTTTAACGCGGAAACCAGAGAAAAACAGTAGGCGTCATGGCATGAGTACGATTTGGGTTCGAACACATCTTAACAATTTTATAAAAAATTAACACAAAGTCTTACACTATAATACAAATAATATAAAAAATATGTAAGATTTGACCGTTTGGTTTTGTATTGCAATGAAAATTTTGTCAAATCGTTCTAAAAGGAGTTCAGTGTTAAAATAAAAATAATTGTAATTGATAAGAAATCGATCAACCTGTTACTTCAACAGTGATACAGGATGTTTCAATACAATATATAAAAAAGGGAAAATTGTGTTTAATTTTCTGACTAATTAGCATTAAGATCAAAAGTAAAAATATTAATGCACTTTACGGATTTTGTACAAAATAATAGTTTACAATTTCTGTCAAAAATTATTCTGCTTATTTAATGGATTCTTATAGAAAAATGAAGGAAAAGTCATTACGGTTAGAAGCTATTTGAATAATAAGTCCTATGTAATCGATGAATGACTTGTTTAACAGAAGGTGTAACTGAAATTCTTCTAGCTAATAACTGTTTTCAATAGCTGATAATTAAAAAACAATTTGTTTTACCTTACTATACATTAACTCGATATACATTTGACTTGAAGTAATGAAAGAATTTATTCTTTGGAAGCTACATTTTCGAACCAAATATAAAGTAATTTTTCACATTTTTACAATAAATCACATAGGTTTTTTATTTCAAAATTTGGCAGAATATATGTCAAACATAAGGAAGTCTTTTTTAAATGAAAAATTGATCTGCAAGTATGTCATTTTTAAATATCTTTGCTTTTGACATAAAACATGTCTGTGAAATATATTTATACCTGCACTCAATTTATTTTTGACATTACTTTCCGAAATGAATATTATTTTTTGTTCGCAATTCAGTTATTTTTAAAATTATCTGTATTATTAATTGTATAATTAAATATATAGTTAATTATATTATTAATTTATATAATTAAGGATATATATACACATATGTAAGTAATTACGAAATATACTCGACAAAATGTGTTGATTCATATATTACTTGAAATAGAAAACGACTTCATTTGATATATTTTCAATCTAATATTTAACATTTAAAATTTCAGAATAATGAGATGTGTCGAACAGTTATTTATAACTCATTCGATAAGTAATATATCATAGGTGAATCAATATAATTTGATTCGAAGTATGAATTATTTTTAATGAATACGTGTAATGTTCTCAAAACAAGATCTATTAAGAATTCATTAAATTCTTATAAATATATTATAGACAGAATTTATACCATTAATGAATATAAATATATATTGTATATAAAAATATTTTATAAAACGTACAATTCTTAATTACTATTGAGTTGTATTCTTTTTACTTTCTTAACTCTTAACTGAATAAGTAAATTAACAGATTTTAATAGAAAAATAATGACAGGCCGCAGTACATGTTATAAAAATAAAAATGCGATCTGAAAATCTTGAAGATTTACAGTAACTGTAATTAAATACAAAACTAATTATCTAGCGCGTTAAAATTTAGTTAATTTATGAAGAAAACTTGTGAACTTATGAAAACTTTAACTCGTGACACATTTAAAAATTCAAATATCAAAGAGAAATAAGAATGAAAATGAAGAAATGATTTGTCTGTGAAAATATGATTAAGATCTTCTTATGATTGTTAATCCTGAAATTGTTAAAACTATGATTCATTATTAATGTAATAATACATCTCCAATAATTTATAAACATCCTCTAAGTCTAATTTGGATTATGCGATAATTGTCATTGTGGTATTCTCATCTATTGGTAACTTTAGTGTGTTTTATTCGTCATTGGGGTTGTCCCCCTCAAGCGCATTGGTATTCCGCGATGCTAAAGGTCGATCGCAGATATTTTCAGGATGACCGTCTCGCACTTCTCGACGGCAAACACGTCGCTTGCGTGGGTCAGGACAATCGGGGATCTGGACAGGGCCTCCGCGGGATTTGACTTAAAAGAAGGCGACCTCCTTCTTCTTGAAGCTCCCTTCTCGCTAGGCCAACAGCTTGTTCATGTCAGCTCCAGCCGTTCTGTTTACTTCTCTAAGAAAGCTGGTGAGTTTGACTTCATATTCCGCACATACCTCTGTGGCCCATCAATGAGTTTACCTATTGCTATTCCGCGATTGTTCGCAAAGTCAAGGTGCATGAGTCGGGTGATTTGTTACATATGGCATGCACGTTTCGATTTTTTGTTCGATTTAAGAACGAAATTCATTAAGTCAAGTTTAATAAATCTTGAGCTCGATCTTGGAAGTACCTTGACGTAATTACTATTATTGCCTAATTTTGTGTTAATTACTCGTGTAATTTAGCTGAAAGTAGATATTAATCACATGGTGTATTATATACAAGAATTCATTTAATAATGTTAATGTTTGAACGTGATAAGAATATCTCTTTATCTCTTAAAAAATCAATTTTATTAACATTTTTACTTTTTTCAAAGGTAAATAAATACAGATACCCTGTTTAATAAAAATGAGTTAAAATAGAGTAAAAAAGTGAGCAAAAAATGAATATTCGAATATGTTTTAAGCCATACAAGATAGTGGCATCATACGTATATTTATTACTAAATAGGTCATAAATTGAACCCAATAACTATTTATTATATATGATATATGAATTAGTATATTGCATATAATATGATTACTATGGTTAGATATGATTAGTCATTTAGAATATTATTAGTAAATATGTTTTAACTATAAATTAAATTGTGTACATTTCATTATAACATTTTATTATATTGCTAGTCAATGTTTACAATTGCATTGATTTTGTGTATGGACAATGAATAATTTGACAATCGTCATGTATTGAAATTTATATTTAAGTTGATTATTACAAATACTTCTTAACTTTTATTTCTAATAAATTTGAACTAGATGCCATGCAGTTTTATCAAAATTATCCTTATGAACGAATAATTTTAATTTCCTTTTAAAAGAATTTTAATTGAAAGAGATGTATATTTACTAATAAAATTAATATTTAGCCTCTTGCAAACAAATGTTGTGTTTTTCACAAATAAACATTATTTTTCTGTCTGTCAGTAAACAGAACAACAGAGCCTTCGTATTGGACAGATTGAAATAAAAATAAAAAAGATTATTAATATTAAGTGCAATAAATTGAATGCGGTTATTTCATAGCTGCATTGCACTACACATAGTGCATCTTGTTGTTCTATTCGGCACCTATTGCCACAGCAATCGATTTCATAAATCGACTCAGATAGAATCAGGGCGCGAAATTACAAGAAAAGAAGCGTGGTAATTTTTTAATCCCAAACCGGCCATCCACCCAAGTAACCATTGTACCCTCTCGCAAGAGAACAATGGGTCTGGACAATCACGATAAGAGGCCCAAAGAAAAGGAAACAATTAAACAATGCGGGGAAATCCAGTTCTTCCGCCCATTGCCAAGTGCGTACAATGCTCTCACGAAAAGAGAGCGTGTATGGGGGATGAGGTCCTTTGCTTGATAGACCGCGTGCTCCGCAGATAGCGGAAAGCTCGCGCGGGTCCTGGACGAGTGGCTCTTCCGGGGTTCAGCCCTGCGACTTACGCGGGACGCCCTCACCGAGCCCAGCGAACACAGCTTGGACGTAGAAAACCGGCGGCGCTTCCCCGCCAGCCCGCACTACGACCTCCTACTCACCGTCGTCAATCCGGAGCCGGAAGTCGTCGCCGTCGATCGCTCCGTCGCCCGCATCGCCCAAGGTACGTATGCGCGCTGACCGCGAGCAGCGATTGCTAGGAATCTATGACGCTGGCGCCGTCCGCATAACGGCACCGATCTCTTATGCGTTTTCTCGTACGCCGCAGTTGCGAGGTCAAGTGCGATTAGCGATTAGATATTTTACTGCCGCTTGTACAATAATCTATGGTTTTTGTTTCTATTTTTGATATTCCGATATCTAACGCGTATAAAAGAGAGTCATCCCTTAATGACCGATAATCTCGACGATTCATTGATTATCCGAGATTGTATGATTTCTTTTTTTTATACTTTTGTATTCAATTCTATTAAAAATATATATTTCTTCTTATTTATAAAAAAAATTTAATTTTATGATAATTGAAAAACTTGAAATAATACTGTAGGTCAATGACAAGCGTACCGAAACTTATACAGACTTACGAACAGTTTCACGGTCATTAGCTTAAATTTCTTAATAGTTATTATTTAATAGCCACTTGGTTTTACTCTTCTCGGAATAATGGGTATATGATGCCACCTGTAGTAATGGTTGGAAAAATCAGCTAACATAACCAACGACGTAAATTCCCCGATGAAATTATTCTTTTAAATGGATCGATTATTTAAACTAGAGCATAATAAAAGCTGCAATTAATCTAAATACTTAAAGACATTTTTATCTATTGCTAGAATCAGATTATCTAAGATTTATGTCACTGTAATGTATAACATTTTTAATTAAATAAGAATGGGAGTTCAAAGAAGTCAGTAAATAATATGCGAAAACTATGGACAAAAACTCATTTATGCTCTTAATTTGGCACGCGTCTTGTCCGGTTGACTCTGCCATTTAAGTACTTCGTTGTAAGATTGTAAATGTCGTTAAGACTGTATTTATAGTAATTCAACTTTTAGATCTTTAGACGTTACCGAGAAAGCTTTCTAATTTAAATTAATCGCTATTCTTGTGAAAAAAATATTCTGGACTTCGTAATCCTAACTACGAGAAAAGATCTTATGAAAAGAGTAATATGTTGAAATGCTTTTTGTATGACTTGTAAAATCCTGTTCTTTATCAAATTTTTCATCCAATTCGAAATTTCAGATTACATCGAACCTTTTGCGAAGGAGCTTTCACTGGTCGCCGACTTCTCCGTCAAATCTCAGTGGCTCTACCTTCTACCGTTAGGCGTGAAGCCGGTGCAGGTACCCGAAAGTAACAAATCTCATCGACATTTTGTATTACACGAGGAGATTCTACCCCAGGTCATCACCCCCCTTGAGAAAAAACTCGGTGAGATTCTCTAACAGTGGTTTTATCAAAACACTATAACTTTTTTCATTAAGATTTTTATTTATTAATAAGGGTATTATTGAGTAGCTAGAATTTTTGCACGAAGTAGTTCTTTTTTTCCTACGTCCTTCTATCATTCTCCGCAACAATATGAATTAATGAATACAATAAGTTGAACGAGGTATCCATAACAGTGCAAGGTTGAATTTGTTAATTTGCGAGAGACATTACGTTTTTATTTCTGTTTGAGCTGGTATTTATACGCGATCTAAAATTCTTCGTGTATTTTGGATATGCGCCAATACTATATTTTCTATGCAGTTGAAAATGTTCATGAGGCATCATAATTTTTCAAAACATAAATTCGCATGTGCAATTTATGCGCATTAGTGTAATTTTTTAATAAATTTGATAAGAAGGAAGTAATTAAAACCTTATTTAAAGTATATTCTCTTATGTTTGATAGAAAATTAACATATTATAATCAGGTGTAGACTATATAATTACAGTTTGAAATATTTTAAAAGAAAACTGGCCTTTGTTTGCAAGAAATTAGATGAATCAACATACAGTTATGATTTCCTTTATATTGTTTGAAACGTAATTATTTTTTAGGCAAAAAATTTTACCTCAGAACAAGTTACGAATTAATTTTACAAGAGCTCTCGCACTTATATAATATTATGTTTTACTACTCAAGTTGTTGAAGGAATGCTACCATTTAACCAACAGATTACCTCTTGTTACAGCATCTCAGGTGAGCCTACATCCAACGATTAATCTAGTCATGTACGTGGTGCCTTGTAGCAACGCACCCCTATACATTTACGCGCGGAGCGGTCGCCGTCCAACCAAAGAGCACGATGTTGAGGCTTTTCATTCCCCAAGGTAAGTCTACTTTTTTAGCGCAACTTTCCTTAGATTTTACACCTTTTTCATTCTTGCCTTTATTTACGAGTTTTTCTATCTACGCACCCGAGTGATTTTGTTACTGACCCGAGTTTACTTCTTTTCGCTCTTAAGATGGGGTGGCATAGTGTTAGTCAATCCTCCCGTGAAAGTTTGTGAGGGACCAAAAGGAAACGCGGTTTTTAAACCTCCGGAGAAAAACACGGCTGGTGTTTTTCTCGCCCAACTGAGATTGCTGCTGGGAATTTCCAACAAGGTACACTGATTTTACTTTTTTAGCAGTATTAAAGGACTTCTAAAGTTACATCAGCAATTGCAGTATTTAATTTTTCTTAATGATTTTTAAAATAACGCGTTAAAGTATAAAATAAGTCTCTAAATTACGAAATTAATACTTTAATTAAAAAAAACTTTAATTCATCGGTATTAGTCATTGTAGGTTCTGCATCAGTTGACTTCATTGTTTTAAACTCATATTTGACCAAGTCATTTAACTTGGTGAACACAGTTTTGATTGAATTTTCAATCACGATTTGTTTTGACAAGTAAATGAAACTAATAGAAAGAGATTTTGTGTCATGTTTATTACGTTGGATTGAGTTTTTTTTTAAACTGCAGTAGTTAAATGTTTTTAACACATATATTAATCTTTATTGTTATATAATTTGATTTTCATATTAGTTAATTGTACTTTTTGTACTATGCCAATTAAAATTATAAAAACATGCACTAATTCTCTAACCCCTGATAATTTTAATTGTAATCATTGCAGGAGACTATTAAGGGAGTTGATTTAGCTCCATTGAACGGCCTCAAGCCACGACTTTGGGAAGTCGATGACCTATTGCGAATACGTTCGATGGAACAGCTGACCTCAGCCAAATTGACGCTTCAGTCGCTTGCTCGACTCTTGCGTGGTATTAGCAACATCGTCATCCAAGATACAGTAGGCGACCGGATAAATAATGCCCTTGCATTTATCGAAAAATCGGCAAAACTCCTAAACGAGGGCGAGCTTAAAGACGGCTTCCTTGCAAGTAAACAAGCTTTCATCATGGCTGAGGCAGCGTTCACCGATCCTTCACTCCTCGCGCTCCTTTACTTTCCTGAGGATCAGAAGTGAGTGGTTTTTTTTGTTTTTTTTATGCAAAATCCTTTTACTTTATCGAAAACTGTAGCTCAGAAATAAAAAAAATGAAATAAAATTTGTAAAAAGATTTAATGCTAATGAAAAAATGTTATGCTAAAGTTATGGAATAATAGATATTTGAAAGTAATAATTGTATAGTGCACTTTTAAGTAAAAGTAGCACATATATTATATTTTAATGACCTCATTATTATTCCTATTGTGGAATACTCAAAATATTTTTAATTTGTTTTTTATTTATAGGTATGCTGTCTACATTCCACTCTTCTTACCAATCATGATTCCAGTACTTCTTTCATTAAAGAATATTAAGAACTATTTGTTTTGTTCAAACTCTAAAAATTTGTGAGAATAAAAGTTTTTTCTAGTGGTACCGTAGTTTTATTGACTTTAGTTAATAGTTTTATTATTATTTAATTACAACTTTGATTCTGGCCATTGAAGGCGTTTCTATTCTAGTCTAACATTCGAGCTAGACTGTAATGGACAATATTTAGTATTCTTCTTTTGCAAAATCACATGATATTTAAAATAATCAAAATTAATCTTATATCAAAAAGTATTTCAATTTCGAAAATGCAATACATAAATTTTAGTATAGCATACGCTATATATAACAGGTGTAGTACAAAGAGCGTCAAGATTAAACTCCAAGAAAGTGTCACACTATAATGATCTTACTACTTGATTATAAACATTATACGTTCGTACTACGAATATATTCTTAAACTTTCTGCTTAATTATTCCGTCTTATGCATATTTTGGTAAATCGATATTTGAAATCAACATGAAATTTTAATGAAAAAACAATACCAATCGCGATTAATTGGGCAATACAAGTGATGTAACAGTTAAAATCGTTCTCTTTATCAAAGTAACGATAATGTAAAACGTATATAATGCATTGGTAGTTTTGAGAAACTGATTTTATTGAAAATGAAGAATGCTATGTCGATAATGTTTTTTGATCTGACTCGTATCTCACGGTATTTTTACTATACACGTAGTCAGATTTCGTGACTCGAAAATCACAACCTCAGATTTGTAAATTACAAAAATATCCTTAACATTCACCTGCATTTGATAAAGATACTGCAATGATATCAATATACGAACAAGTTTGAGAATTTGTTACAAAGATTCTTCGTAAAGAATACACAGAATAGCGATTGCATGAAACCGTGTTTCAAAAACTAAATTAAAAAAGTTTAGATATTATAGCACTAACAAACTGTATGTGTATTCAATAAAATAATTTATGTCTAGATTAAAAATGATATTGATCGTCAATGAGCGATTTGACCCGAACGTTGTAATTGGCTCTGAAATGTATAACGGTCAGTAAAATAAGAGGGCAAGAAATGAAATATTTGACGCTTTGAAAGCTGCCAAATTATCCGTATTGAAAAAAGAAATGCAAAAAACGATGTTTTTAAAGTAAGAAAAAGCTTACTGTATATACCGAGGGCAGCTAATTAGTTCTATCCCTATTGGAAACATATAAATGGATTTCCATAAGAATTATCCACGAATGTTTATGTGCGTATTTCCAACTGGATTAATTGGATAGCATTTAATAAAATTAATTTATTTTAAACGTAATTTATTTTAAAAAAGATTTCAAAAACTTTAGGCATTTACATAAAATCCATGTGAAATCCATATGTAATCCAGCCAATCCAGTTAAATATTCACATGGGAAAACATGTGGAAATTACGTGGAATCCAGTTAATCCTATTGGAAATTCGTATGGGAGTCCGTGTGGATAATCCGTCTGGATATACATCCATGCATTTTCGTAGTTTATTTTCGAGTACGTAGTTTATACAAAAATTTTATTGAAAATTTAAATGTGTTTTATTGGAATCGCTAATTTTGTATCAAAACGCAAATGACTTAAACATCCTAAACTACTATCCTTATCCTTATTACCTTCTTTAATTTGATATTTAGAATTCAAGGGAAATTTTTATTGTAACACGGTATAAACAAAAGCAATGGTAATTTCTCAAGGTAAAAGTGATTCAATCGCTTCTTTGTACTTCGAAGGTGAGTAACGAAGCAGATGCCGATTATACAAGGCACAATATTAGGATTAATTAGGTCTTCAATATTTCAACATGTAACCTGCATTTATATTATATCAGTATAATTTGCCGATATTTTATCAGTAAGTAATTAATTTTCTAATCATGTTATATCTAATCGTATTTAACTTCAATGGATAATATCAGAGTAAGAAGCCATATCGATGCGGGCTATGAGTTACTTTTTATATACTATAAGACGGATGAAACGTATGTTTTTTAATTGTGCTAGTCTTTCCATAGTAGTGATATAATATAGACGAAGAATATTTGTTGATATATATCTATAGTTTCTTTATAAATTGTTGTATATAAATCAAAATATTACCTTCACTTCGAATATTCTAGTTAAATATATTAGTTCGAGGGTTTTTAATACTGCAGTAAGCTAATGTTTGTTTATGGCAAAGTTATTTGATGTAGTCTTATTTTATAAAACATTGATTATTTATATTATGTTGCCTGTATTAAAAAGATGATGACAGAACATGAGAATGAAATCAAATCTAATTTCTAGTTAAAGGATTATATCAGAAACTTTTCAGTTGTTGGGGCTTTTTAGATTTTAATTACATATTATTTACAAAATTTGTTGAAAAGTTGGATTTGCGATGCTAATAAAAAAGCTGCAAGATATTCTGATGACGTGTTTAAAAATAACATTTTATACAAAAAGTAAGATTCTCGTGACCTGTAAAAGACTCATATAAAATCTTGCATTTGTACATCAGGTTACTTTATACGTGTTTTCGAGCTGCAAATAAATATACTCTGCGTGGTTCGCACAAGTAAAAGCTAGAAAAAGATGAGAAGATACGGAAATCTATAGCAAATAAATAGCAGTCCCGTCTATTACTCTAAGCTTTTGTGTAATTATTGTTATTTAATAGCGTCTATACTCTATTTATCTACAGTCGATTGTGATCTTTCTATCTTTTTTTATGTTATATACGTTTCATCCAAGATCTGTATGATTGAATCCTATAGTATAAACTACAATTTATAATGACGATGCATAACTAATAACTTCTCGAATAAATAATAATAATAATTGCTATTTTATATACTTATATTTTTCCGCATCCCCATGTATTAAATAAGGCTTGCACCCGTCGATTCCTATGTGTCCTCGTCTATACTTAGACGGGCTCCTGTGAGACACTACTGTCGCATTAAGCATGAAGCTATTTAATTCAAGCTCCTTTCATTAGAAAGTTGTCTTCTATTTTCTATTTTCTATGTCCTCGTCACTTTTCAATAAGTGCAAAATAGTGTAATTCGGCAAAGCTGTACCGTTTACTAGTGCCCTACCATCAAATTTCTTGGAAATATATTCTGTACATTTGTTTACATTTTGAAGCCCTAGTTTCTACGAATGTTTTTAATCTTAAGTTTTAAAATGCAATAGTCAATTATATTTTTTGAACATATTATAGTTATAGTCATATATTTAATGTTATACGAGATAATATAGTTATATTGTATTATAAGTTAAAAATATCTATTGAGTATATAACGTATGTCGACATATAAACCAACATTGGATTCGTCTAGTTGTGTTCCTGTTCTTTTCTATTATCCGGAACTCAAATATATTTAATTTAAGCATGTATAAAGGTTCGCATGATTAGACGAAGTGTGCTAATCGCTCTTACGAAACTACAGCACCCCATCTGTAAACTTTATATTATATTTTTTAAACTATTATTATTTCAATTATTTTGAATTAATTATAAAATGGTATTAATATCGTTAAAAAATCTTAGAATTACAAAATTCACGTTTATTTGCTATTAAATTAACAAAACAATTATTTGAAATAAAAACCGCATAATAACTGTAATAAAAATATTGTTATAACAAAAATCGATATAGAGAATATAATTAATTTGTTTAAAAATTATCTATTTAACAATTGTTTAAAGATTAATTTTTCCAAGAATTTCTCTTTTCAATTTCTACTACTAAATTTCTTTTTAATTCTTTATCATGCGGTAGTCCAAGCGGGTAGTCTAAACTTAACAGCTATAAAATTTCTGCTTCTACAGAACAGTAAACCAAAATGAACCTCGAAGTGAGCAAACTTGTTTGTAAGGCTTTTATATAAGGCTCTTAATCGATTTCTTGAGTTTTTGAATTTCTGACAATCTTTGAATAAATCAAAGTTTTTTTAAAACTTAGTATTTATTCTTGAAAATAGCTCCCGTTTAGATCAAAAAGCTTTGTTGGATCTCTACGTTTGTCGCAATGCTCTATTCTTAAAATTACTTCATTTAATATTAAGAACAGCTAATTGTGATTGCGATCAAATGTGGAGAATACGGAAGAAGAAGAATTTGAGAAAATGCTTACATTTTTCATCATTTGTTAGAAAATGCAATATCCATTGTGTAACTTCCTTATATCCAAATATTCACGTGAAATTGAAAAACAACGCAGATTTTAAATCAGGTACATTTATTGAGCTGAAGACTAAGTTCGTATGGGGGTTTGCCGATGAAGCTTGCTAGAATAATTTGATCTTGATGGTCTTTGCAGTAGACCGATTAATACCCCCATTACTTGTATATTAATTGAAAGACATCATTAAAAATAATAGTAGTAAGCAAATTGGTAAGTTAAATAGTTTTTAAGCCATTGGTAGGAAAGGTACTTCGGAACTATTTTAATAATTAGTTTCTGATGCACATATCTAAGAACTCACTTCTATTTCTACACATTCACTATCTATACAGGTTCTCATAATTGAAATAATCATATTGAAATTTTGATTAAATTAATCTAATTCAAGCCTTCGCGCGACAACTATGCACTCTATCCGAGCATCACATCGGTATTTATCAGAAATTTTCTGTATAAAACCTGTCTTTTTTGATCTACTTGAGACATTTGATCTTCAAATTTTTTGGAAATATTGCGATAGGTACATGTTTCAAAAAACATAAAACGTAAAAAATTAATTTTTTGAAACCATTAACAATGCCTAATCGCCTTAATAATTGAACTTTATTATACTTTAATCCCGATAATATTTTTTTGTGTAATTAATGTTTTGTTAATATAAAAATACTTGTAATTTACCGGACTGCTATAGACATTTTTCTTAAAAATTTTATATATAGTGTTTTTACGTGGTTTTTTGAAATATTGAACTCGCGGGTGTATACTTAATTTACTTTTAGTATGCACACAATCCACGTCATGTTAAAATATAGCACACGTAACTATACATAGGCATTGATTATACTTGTGGATGTTCCATACACCACGCACGTTTGTATATGTGTATAGCTATGGTTTATCAGATATAATCGTGTGTCTTTTTAGCTGTGTGTATACTTTAATTCATAAAGTGGAAAAAATGGTGTGATCCAAAAAAATTTTTTTCCTTTTCGTTATAGTTTAATTAATCTTAAACTGCCACCATGGCTGAATTATTATTAGATCCACATATTAGAGGCTGGGTTTTCTTGCCTATTGTTGTTATAACCTTCTTATTTGGTATAATTCGACACTATGTTTCTATATTACTTTCTTCTCAAAAGAAAGTCGAGCTACATCAGGTACAAGACAGGTAAAAAAAAAATTATAAATTAATTTATTATTAGTGTACTATTAAAGAAAAGTTTTCATGATTGATTTGCTGCAAGTAATCAGCGTAAAATTAGGTTAATAGTATAAGTATAAATATGGATTTTATATTTTTCCTAGTTTTATTATAATTATTTTATGTATATTGTATTTGTTTTTTAAATATATCTTTTGAACAAAATTATTAATTCTATATATAATTTTTATACACTTGTATATTACACCATTCTTGTTTTCAGCCAAGTAATGATACGTTCAAGATTGTTAAGAGAAAATGGACAATACATTCCAAAAACAGCATTTCTTTGTAGAAGACACTTTTTCAATAATGAAGAGATAGGTTACTTTAAAACACAGAGACGAGCACCAGTTTCACAAAATCCTATGACTGATCCTAGTATGATGACTGATATGCTTAAAGGAAATATTACAAATGTTATACCCATGGTTCTTATTGGAGGATGGATAAACTGGACATTTTCTGGTTTTGTAACAAGTAATAATTTTTATGAATACATATCCAGACAATTCACAAAAAATTGTTTATATGATTTTAATCTTTATTTAATTTTAATTTTTCAGCAAAAGTACCATTTCCTTTAACTCTTCGATTTAAACCAATGCTACAGCGAGGCATAGAACTAGTAACTCTTGATGCAGAGTGGGTTTCATCGGCTTCTTGGTATTTTCTTAATGTATTTGGTCTTCGATCAATTTATACACTAGTCCTTGGAGAGAACAATGCTGCTGATACATCAAGACTATCACAGGATCAAGTTTTTGGTGCAGCTATGTCAATGCCACCTGATCCCAAAGCAGCTTTTAAATCTGAATGGGAAGCATTAGAAATTTGTGAACATACTTGGGCATTAAATGGGGTAGATACTGAATTACTTGGTTTAAAAACTGAAAGTGATGCTACTGAAAACTTGTATACCAACAATAAATCAAGTTAATGGACTATGTAGTATAATCACTAATTTAAGAACTGTTTTTTTAATGATTTCTCCAGTTTTTATTTTTAGAAAAACACAAAATACATTTGTAAATGTTTTTACAGCATAAGTAAAATTATTAGAATCACATTTATTAAATTAATTTTAAGAAAATATTAACATTTAAAAAATAATTGCAATAACATATAAATATATTTTATTATCCATTAAAAACAGCTTTTAAACAGTTTGATTTAATATAAACCATATTAACACCAAAAAGAAATTAAGAGTGATGTGGAACCATTGCTGGGTATAAGTCTGTTCGTCTGTGTTGTTCATTTGGCATGTTCCTTCTCACTTTATATACAATGTCCAAATCTATTTCAGCTATTGCTATACCTTGTTTGTCCATGCACTGAGCAATAATTGTTCCCCATGGATCAACTACCTAAAAAACCAAAAAATAAAAATATATTATTTACATGAGTTGTTTTAGTATTTAAAAACTTGTACATCTATCTGTAAAAGCTTACATAGTGTTAAGATAAAACATTGTAATGAATTTTGATTTAAATAATAAGTATAATTTAAATCAACTACATCAAACATTTTTTCTTACCATTGAGTGACCCCAACTAACTCTTTTTTTATTATGTGCACCGACTTGTGCAGCTGCAATAACATAACACTGACTTTCGATTGCTCTAGCTCTTATTAAAATTTCCCAGTGTGCTGCTCCTGTTTGGTATGTAAAAGCTGATGGGTATGTCAATATATGAGCACCCATATTTCTTAAACAGAGTGCTAATTCAGGAAATCGCATGTCATAGCACTGAAGATTTAATATTTTTTTTAATTAGATTTTTTATTATATTTCTTAATATAAAATCAATGAAAACATACAATACTTAAACCTATATTTCCAATAGGAGATGGTACAGGAGCAGGAATGTCTTTACCTTTTTCTATATAATCAGATTCCATTAATCTGATACCAGTTTCTTTATTATCCATATCAAATAAGTGAATTTTTCGATATTTTGACACTAATTCTCCTTTATTATTAATTATAATATGAGAATTTTGTGCTTTGCTTTTATCAGGAAGCTGCAAATATGTCATTTTTAGTTTTAATGATTATCGAAAGCTTTTTTCTCACAAAATAATTATTAAAAATTAATATATACTGCTTCATGAACTCCTCCAAGAGATAACCATATATTTTCTTTTAAAGCTAGATCTTTGTAACGCTGCACTGTATAACCATCTAAAGGTTCTGCCATTGTTAATGCATCTGTTTTATTTTCAGCTAAATAATCACATGCTTCAGGAAAAAAAGCAATCTGTAAAAATTAATCATAACTCAGTCTGCATAATTTCTTAAATTGTTAATATAAATTTCATACACAAGCTTTTCTATGCTTAGCTTCTGCTACTAAACTGCACACAGTTTCAAAATTTTTATCCTTGTCAGATGTAGAAGTCATTTGGCAAACAGCGACAAGTGGATTATGCATACTGCTCTTATAGGACTTAGATATTGTGGCACTAAAGGAAATAAAAAACATTATCAACTTGAATTTAAAGCAATTAAAAATTAACCAGTAATTTAATTACTTTAGATTATCACTCAGTTTAAAAGAAACTTTTTTTGAACATGCTCGTATCATTTTTGTAGTTTCCAATTGCATAGATCTAGTTGAATTATTTACGTTAAAAAATTTACTTAAATTAAAGTTTAAAGATTCAGATTATTGTATTACTGTAACAAAATTATTTGTGCTATATTAAAAGTATATCCTAACTCATATTTTTGCCAGTTGTAATTTAAAAATATTAAAAAATACAATATAAAGTTCCAAACATCTAAATTAGAAATTAAAAAATTTAATGTAATTAGTAGATCGTTAAAAAATAATTGTAGTTCAGATCTCTAAAGTAGGAAGTGCAGAGTACTGACCTTCTGGTAACTAACTATAGAAAAAGACGAGAAAAAAAACTTCTTTATAAAGGATGTGATAAGCAAATTTTAAATCAGATCAAGCATTTACATTGAGTTATAAAAGCGCCTTAATATGAATGTAAAATGCTATTAATAATTGTAAATTTGTTCAAATTATTTAACTAAAGACATTTTTAGGTATATAATACCACTACTAATTCAATATTAATTTACAGATAAGAACCAGATGATCGACTGTGTTCATTTTTAATGATTCTTTATTAGATAATGATATCTAATAAAAATAATATTATTTATATTGTTATACTATGTATTAAATTATTATTTGTATTAAGTAATAAAATAATACAAACTTATATATAAATATTATCAAGAGAGAAAATGAGTTTTCATTATTCGTTCAGTTGGTTGGTAACAATACAAAAACGAATTTATAAAATTATACAACTAGACTTCGAATATATCATCTGAACATACAGCAGGAAATGTTCGTCAATGATATATCATCCAATTCACCCATATCCAATAGTAATACTTGGTGACATGCATTAGTTTTGTTGGTATTAAATTTGAATCAAAGCTATCAATATATTTTTGAATTTTAAATTAAATTATTATGACAATACTAAAATTAATTAAATAGAATGGAATGATTTTTTTATTTCAGGCATAATACAAGAATTTTATTTCAAGTTGGCGCGTTTTCATTGAGACAAGAATCAGAACGGGATCCAAGTATCCAACTGAATTCTGTAACTATCAGAATTCAAATGCAATGCAGATAGACCTAGAGAGAAAAAAAATTATTCTCATCCAGTCTTTCCAATATCCAATTCCATCCAATTGTATAAATTTGTATATACTCGCTATAGGCATTGAGGCACGGAAGTATGTGACATGGCGCCTGAATAGTGAAACAAACTTTGTTTCTTTCTCTACCGCCCTTGTTGCTTTTTTCCTACATTCACATATGCGTACACTTGCGTACACTTGCTTGGTTGCTAGAGTTCACACTCGAGCAAGTTTAGGATATAGGCGAACATATATAGAGTATAGCGAGAATCGCACCGATCGTGCTGAATTCGCACAACGAGTGAACCAGTGAACGACGTTCTATTACACCTATATGTACATACATTGGAAAATAGGCTTATTACCCATACAGAAGCACGTATGTCGCGCGTCTCTCCCCTAGTCCTCTACAGTCCCCCTAGAGTGGGCTGGAAAAGGCGAGACGACGACGTACTCTGAGAGACACATGCAAGGAACGTCCGCGTAGCGCTGCTGGTCTGCTGTATAAATGTGTGGCTTACGATCGTGTGTAGTAGCAGCAGCAAGCAACTAGCAGCGGAGGTCTCCTTAATGCGGTTTTTATGACGCCGACTTTGAGCAGCAACAGCAGCATCGCCGAGTAGCCGTGTAGCAAAGAGTAAACATCCGAGGCCGCGAATTTTCATAAGACACCGGCATTGATGGTAATGCATGCGAGGAAACCACAAAGGATCAACGATGGGTAGGGCACCGACCTTTTTCGCAGAGCTCTCATTCTCTCCCTCTCTCTCCTTCTTTCTCTTCGTGATTCTATTCACACACATCCGCTACTCAAGTTCTCGAAGATTTCTATCTAATCACATATTTTCGAACCTTTTTTCATTCCTACGCCCTTTTGTATTACTCCCTCCCTACCTACTATTTTTTCACTCGACTGTTGTACGTGACATGTACACAATACATATACATGCTAAAGTCTGCTCTAAATGCATTCTTGTCAAACATCCAACAATTTTTTCAGATTTTGCTTTTTTTGTTTCAGGTACTTCGAAAAGCATCAGACCCATCCTTATCAGGTAAATATGCATACAATTAGTTATTAAAAGAAATAAGTTTTATCTTTCTATTTTATTTTACATTATTTCTAGTCTTTTAAGACGTCCTTGTATAAATTGTTGATTATCATCGATGGTAAAATGAATTATCATATTGAAATTTGCTAACAAATATTGACAATGTTCAAAAAAAATTCAATTCTGTTACATTTGGATATTTTTTATATTTAGAATGATTTTTAAATATTGTTTTACTTTATAAGATTATTTTTTATTAATTATATTATTGTGTTAGTTTATTTTTTATTATTTTAAAGATTATTAATGGTTTTTTTTTGGTGTTTCATTATTGTATTTAATATAAAAAATAAATAAAGCATCTGAGATTTCCTTATTTTTGTTTTAATAAGATAAAAATATAAATACACATAAATTATAAGCTCTAAATATTATTTATATGTATCATTACCAATTAAACTGAATTAATGTGCACCTAAGAATAATATCCTTTTCTTTATATTTGAACTAATCAAATTAGTTTGTTCTAATAATATAATAATATAATTATTTTATAAGAAAATACTCATTTTTGGAAATGTTTGGAATAGTAATGTTATTATTACAATTGTAACATTATGGTTTCACGGCGAAAATAATACTTATAAAATAATCCACATAAGATTAACAAGTACTTTGCCTGTTTAATTTATTAGTGCAATGAAGAGATATTTATAAACATTAAACGTTTCTAGTATAATAAATAAAAAGTGTAAGAAAATCACTGCACTCGTTCCATTTATAGGTTATAAAAGGCAAATTTTCGCGTACACACATATAAGTAGAGATACATGGATCTATCTGCTGCTATATCGCGAAGTCTTGCGCTTCCCCGCAAAGATGGAGCCGATTTATTGTCCCGCGTAGAGAGCGAGCGTTACGATATATCTCCTGAGCAGCAGTTAAATAATTGTTCCCAGTGCTATTAACGAGGAAGCGAATTTCACAATTTTTTCAATAAAGAAGACGAAGACTTTTGTAACGCCTGAGCGGGGGAATCAGAACGAGTGAACGAGAAAGAGAGCAGAAATTGCTGCGAGTAAAAAATCGTGGATACGGCGATAAAGTTCCGGTCTACGAATGTGTTAATTGCGAGGAGCCCAGAGTCTAGAACATAGGACAACTGTCTTTTTTTGCGGGGATGCCGTCGATTTCGCAGCTGGACGACAAGAATCGCGTAAACATAACCTACTCGCGACTTAGAGAACGGAAAAATCAATAACCCAGATATCTCTACAGACAGGCCAAAAAGGGTGCCGGGAAAAACATGTCGTGGAGACATTGCCAAAGTCGTGGAGCAAATAACGACGATTTTCCTGTGATAAGAGTATGAATATGTCTTGATCAAGCTCGGGCTTATTGTAGTAGATTCAAGGTCTTTGACGTGGTTCTTTCATCTTCTTACGCAGATAGAGAATTTTCTCAACGTCCTTTAATTTTAGAAAAGTTCAAATTAACGTTTGTATTTCACTCAAATTTTAAAGTTTTTCATTTGTAAAGTCAACTGAAAAAATATATTTTCGAATTAAAGTTGCATTGATTAAACTTGTTCAAAATCACCTGAGCATATGTAACTATTTGTAAAATATTTTCATGGGTTAAGTTTCTTTTGTATAAGAATAAATAGTTTACATCGTTGAGAAATGTTTAAAAAACTCGAAATACAAAAATAAATAAATTAATTAATAATTTGTAGGTTAGAATGAATTGATCAAGCAATGTATATGCATCTTTTTTTGTGTAAAATATTGAGTGAATTACATTTTTTTACAATAATTTATATTATTTAAGAAGCTTTTCTTAGTTTTCATTAATAAAGATAATTAATATTAATGAAATAATGTTATAAGGCATTTTTAAAATAAGGATACTTTTTTGTGACAGAATGCTAAATACAGCAGTTCTAAGGGTAGCTACTCATCGTCAACCACATCAGATGGCAGGTATGAAGGGCGAATGCGAGATTCACCAAATGGCAATTCATACAGCCCAGCAGGGGGCTTGGGAATGGGTATGGGGACGGACAGAGATAGCCCACGTAGCTACTCGACCAAGCCTCTATACAAGAAGGAGAGAGAAAATAGAGACTACAAGTTGTCCTCCTCTAGGGATAAGTATTCCGGTAATAAAGCTTTTATTTATTATGCCTTAAATTATATATTGTTATTATTTATAAAGCAATAAATCTAATACAAGGAGTAAATTACTTTAATTTCTCTTCTAATTCTGAATTAAATTAAAAATAATTACAAATCAAAGTTTATTTCAAAATTACATAGATTATTAAATACTTAATTCTATAAATATTTTTATTCAAATAATTTACAATGTACATAAATTCAAAATATCTTGAAAATGGTATGAAAAACATTATACAAATAATTATGTAATATATATACCATTAGATATTATGAAACACACACATTTATGGAATAATTTTTTATAATATGGAAATCATTTGTGTGTATTTTATGATTGATATTAATACTGAAGTTATCAATTTTAAAATTTGTTTTTTATATTATGATTTCTACTTATATATTTGTAGATTGTGCACGATCTCCAAAAGATAAACGAAGTCGCGAGTCCAGAGATTCTGAGCACAGGACCAATCATGATAGGAGCAGTGGAGAAGTAAGCAAATTGCTAAACCTTAAACATTTCACAGTACTTTTACACTTTTATTTTTTGGTAGTTACACAAGTTTTTAATTTAAACAAAAGTATAGGATATTATTTTAATAAATTTGAAAATTTATTTTTATACAAAAGTATTGGATTTTAATAATTAATTTTAAACACCTTTCTATTATTTCCTCTTTTGATACACTATGATATTAATACACAAATTGTAAATTGCTTTATATTTAGTTTCTATCCAAGTAGATCTATTTAATCGATAATTAATTATTAAAAATAAATTATCATTTCTCTTGTTAATTGTTTAATAAAATATTTTAAACTATAAAAATGTTAAAGTTATGAATAATTGGACACTGTATTGTGAAATTAAGAAAGTTTTTCATAAATATTTATTTTTAATTAGATTTTGCATCCAATAAAATTATCTTCAAACTCGTCAAGAGATTCTTCTCAACGAAAACCAACACATAATTCATGTCAGGTTTGTATTTAAAATAGTGAACTAATTATATTGGATTAATTATTTTGAAAGACTTATTATGTTTTAATTTATAATGAACATTTAAATGTTAAAAATAAAAGGATAAGCGTGGTGATGAACGAGGCGTAATGGAACGTACAGCAAGGTTTGGAGACTGGTCAGAACATATGAGCTCCTCTGGAAAAAAGTATTACTACAATTGCAAAACCGAAGTGTCCCAATGGGAAAAACCACGAGAGTGGATTGTTCGAACAGATAGTCGTCAGCGTCAATCCAATGACTACTCATCTTCTAGGTCCAGTAAGTAATAAAAAGACATCTAGTTTGACTAACTGATAGTGCATTTTTAATGATTCTGTTTTAAAAACTTCTAGATACAATTTTCAGAAAATATTTAACAAATTAATAATTTTTAGTCTCATTTTTACATTTAAATTGAAAAAATAATTATTGCTTTAAATTTATATGAAAATCAAGCATTAATCAAAAAATCAAATTTGTGTATAACTTTACAGTTGTATAATATTCTATTAATGCTTGTATAAATATTTTTTATAAGTTACTGTTATACATCTTACATTTTCTAGTATTTATCCATACATAAAATACACAGAGATATTTTTTATTTTAATTGAAATGATTTAGTATACGTATAATAATATATTATTTATTTCAAAGTGTAGTACTCATTAAACTTTTTAAGTTTCTCCCCCTTCACTTCTTATTTACATTTATAATTCCACAGCATTCCATTTACATATTTTTCCGCACATTTTCCACAATTTACACCATTATCCATTATCATTTACAACTTTTTTTCAGATATTTATTCTTTCACTCCTATTCCTTTCCCCTTGGTCCCTTGACCGCCCAGCATTTTTTCTCATACTTCGTCTCTTCACTGCCTATTCTTATTAATCTACTAACTAATATCTAATTAAGAAAAGTTTTTGTATTATTATTCGATGTCTGAGGTCATTAATTTAACTTTAATAAAAAGATAATATTAAGAAAAGGTTTTCGTTTGTTCTCAGGTCACGATAAACATTCCAACTCGCGGTCGAACAGCGGCAGCAGTAGTACCAGGGATAGCAGCAAATCGTCATCGCGGCAGTCAGACAAACGTAGCAGTGATTACTGGAACTCCTGCGGACCTGGTGGGGGTGGGGGTGGTAACAGCAGCCGAGACGACGTGTCATCCTCGCGCGATAGAGATCGGGGTGATAAAGAAAGCAGTGGCAGTGGCAGTAGGGATCAACGGGATCGTGAGCGCGATAGGGATCGCGACTCCTGTAGGGAAGAACTCGCCGCGCAGAGTCAAGCGCAAGCTGCTGCTGCTGCTGCGGCAGCCCAGCAAGCTGCAGCTCAAGATCGGCAAGCGCAGGATATGGATATTTCGCCGGGCGACTCGACGCCTACGTCCGAGACCATTACTGCTTCCGGCGCTCACGATCAGCTGCCCCAGGGATCCGTACTTTTAGCTACTGGTAAGTAGTTATATTTTAAAGTAAGTAGTTAGTTTATATTTATGGTTCTTCATGAAAGTGTAAATTCAAATGTTTTGAAATTATTTTCAATTTCAAATGAAACGATACATTTTGAACAATTGTGGTAATGTCTAATAATAGCGTTACCTCGGCTAACATCACACCCAACAAACTCTTCTCAAGCATCGGGAAAGTTGGGGTCACCAACGCAACATGGGGGTAGTAATGCCCCTGGACCGCCAGTGTCGCTCTCAAATCTACCCCGACTGTTATCGCAAATAACCGGTAGTAAGGAGCAACCGGACGCTCAAAAAGCTCTGCAGACCATTCAAACAGCCATTCTTCTCTCGCGACAAGTATGTATTTGTAGTTGAACTTGAATTGTTTTTTACTCAATCAATTTGTAATGTACATCAAAGACTTAAATTATTCTTAGGATTACATTAGTAAAAACATAATGATCTAAGAGATCAAAATATTGAAATAAATGAAATTTTTATAATTTTAGTTCAATTTTCTTATATTGTTAGACTTTAAATAGTTTTTTTTAGTAAAAATTTTGATAAAAATAATAAAATAATAAATTCTAAACTTAATACTTCTGTTCTTATACTTATACTTAATGCAACAATTTTTTAATTTTTGATACATTTTGTCAATGATGCAATTTTAAGATGTCAGTAAGCTGGAATATTTCTTAATAAATTTAATATCACTGTTTAATTTTTCTATTGAATTCATATTAAGCAAAATGTTTTGTAAACTCAATAGTCAGGTGCAGATAGAACTAGCTGCTCAAGTGATGTAATGGCTCCATTGAAAGTAGATACAAGTAGTAATGTTACTGGCGAAGGACCTCCAACGCCAACGCATTCTGAAACTCAGGATTGTATGGACGCTCGAAAGTGTAAGTATTTTTCATTTTTATAGATTAATATTGTATGTGTATGTTGTATTTTCAATTATTTAAGCATTTTTCAAAAAATGATAATTGATAACTAGCAACTGATGTTCATATAAAAATACAGTAAACAGTCCTGGGAGTGGAAATAGTGGTGTACAAGGTATAAGTTCCCTTCAGAGTATAAGTACTCTAGGCACTTTGGGGAGCTTGGGCAATGGTGGAGGCCTACAAGCGCTTTCCCGGGTGCAGCCACCCCTGACACCCTCATTAACACCCTCACTCGCCAACCATTACCGGGAAGACCTAACGCAGCACGTACGCGCCTTCCCTGCGGACATTCTCGAAAAGCAGGTACAGTTTCTCATTTGCGTAACTTTTAGTTTTATGATTCGATGTTATATAATAAGAATCATGTTTAATATGTTATTACGTTTTTAAGGCGCAAAAATTAAGCGAGGAGGCACACACTATGGGTAGTTTACAATGTACGCGAGTATCTGCGGAACTGAAAACCGCCCGATCGATAGTGAGGCTGACAGAAATTCAAGCGACACTACAGGAACAAAGGTTAATAATTGTTCAATTGAATTGAAAGCTTTTGTTATATTTTAAATGTTCATAAACCAAAATTTTTTTTTAGGATACTGTTTTTACGTCAACAAATTCAGACGCTAGAGGAGCTGAAATCCCAAAATTCCTTCATGTCTGACGATTCTTAGTGTAAGAGACTTTATAAAAAATAATGATAATGATAATAATAATTACGAGCTATAATTAATTCTTGCAAACAGAAAAAAAAATAAAACATACTTATTAATATTCTCATTAATATTCAATAATTAAGATTGTACCTAAATTATAATATCATGAAATAGAAGTGATATACATAGTGAACGATTGGCCAGGCTATTACCCAGAAAGGAGGCCGACCGAGTCTTATTATTGATAATTAGTGAATATACCTCCCTGGGTTACACGGGGCCTAATTCAATCGAAAACACTCGTGATGAATGCAAACAAAAATAAATAAGGAAGAAAGATAAACGCGAGCATTTTTGCGTGCGCATCACTCGCACTAAGTGACTAAAGAAAGATAAAAAATCAATAAGTAAAAAAAGTGGATTTTACTTTATCAGTTTGATTGGACTTGTATTTCAACAATGAATTGTATATTTGAACTGTTCACAATTGTCTTGTATTACCTACGTTGTACGTGTCAATGTTTCATATCCCCATGCGTAAAAGCAGCATTTTAAACTAGTTTGAACGGTTTTGTTGTAAATTTCGGAATAAAATTCATGCCACAAGTTTTAAAAAAAGTACGGTCCTTTTAATTTAACATCATCTATTTCTTCCAGTCATCTTCCTATATTTTATTATTTTGTGTACAGTGATCATATCTTTGTACCAAATCAGTGAGAAAAGATTTTAGTTATATTATGTATAAAATTGATGATAATGTTTGGATGATTTAACAATTATGTTCTAATGTTGGATCCCTTGGATCAAAGGGTGGATGCTGAAATTTCAAAATTCTTACTTTTGCACTGCACTTCTATAAACAATAGTGATATTGTAAAAGTAATTTATAATATACATTTTTGTAAATATATACCTATGTAATTATTTATACCATATAATATTAAGAAAGATCAAGGTAAATACTATGATTCAATTTTTTTATTTCAATTTTAATTATTTCAATTTACACTCTTATTACCTTTATGTAATATAATTCAGAATATGTGAATTATTTTAGTCAATTATTATTTTTAAATATACCGAAATAATAATTGTTTTTATTTTAATACATTACTAAAAAATAAATGAATAGGGTTACTGAGTGAATCACAAGATAATTCTCTTACCAAAAAATCAGCCATTTTAGCCATTGTTTTATTAGAACGAACATTTTTACAATATTAAGTTACGTATTAGCTTATTCTTAGGGTATGATCCAAAGAATTTTAGCACTATGCTGTTATTAAGTTCATTTTTACACTATATTACAAAAAGTTTACTTGTCTTACTAGACGATAAAAACAGTATTAAGAAAAAAGGATTCAAAAAGACGCAGAAGAATATTATATGACCTTTTGCAGAGGACTACAAAATTCTTTGGTTCAAACCTCTCTGTATCTTATTAAGCATCTTCAAGATGAAAAAAATGAGTGAATTGATCAAGAGCTTCTACCCCTAGTATTTTTCGTATACGCTACGTAGAAGGTAATATAATCATTATTGCTACACAGGAAAATATCGAGGATGAAGTATTAGAAATAAGGTTTGAATTTCCATCACCTGCAGCATTGAGCACTGTCATCTAACAACTATTTTCTAAGAAATAAAATTAATTTCTCATTCATCCACTATATAATACGTTGATCAATAAAAAAGTTAAGTTCATAAAATTATTTTATTTCTAATAAACAGAAAATTGTTTCCGTACGTAAGTGTAGAATAATGTTACAAATTACACATTTCTATATAATTTAAATAGTGCTTTACGAATAATTATTATTTTAATAATAACGCTATTATAAAACTATCATTATTTATTTTTCATTAAAGAAACGTAACAAAATTTAACTATGTTTATACAAAACTCTCAGCTACGTAACAAGATCAAGAATGTTTTTTGTAAATACAAAATAAAAGGCAACATCTTAAAATGGATGAAAAAATAGAATACTTTGATTTTTAATAATTATTTTTCAACTAAAATGTTTTGTACTAAACAAATTTGTTAATAAATTTATGTTTCACAACATAAAACAGTTCTACCTTATGTGATTAATGAACACAGTTTATAGTGTATACAAACTATTCATGATACGTTAAAAAGAAAAATGAATTACTTCACATAAGAAACTAAAGGTGCCCAATGCTGGTTTGATTAATGGAAGAACCAGCTGTTCACATTACTTTTATCTATATCAAAAAATTAATGTTGAAAAAACTTTAATAACTGCTACAAATATTGTGCTTCGACATTATTTAAACGAACCTACGTACCGTAAAAGGATTATACAAACTTCGTTTTGTTATTATTACGCAACTCGATTGCATTCATACATACGTATTCTCATACATTCATTACAATTTTTTTTCTTATTATATGCTACACAAAAAGAAACCTATATATCGTCGGTTCAAGACAACTTGAGTAAAGCAATTATAAATTTCATGAATATAACTGGGAAGTCTATATATGCTCTGAACATTCTCTCTTAATATGTTTGCTTACTTACTTATATTTCTTTACAATATTATTACAATCAGTCATTGAAATCGGTAGTTATAACAAAAATTATCGTCACTCTTCGATTTTTAATTTTCTGTTTTTTTTTCACATTTTCACAAAGTTGTGATGAATATTTTGTTTTTAATTTTAGCAAAAATTTTTTAATCCAGGAGGATTAAGTAGATACGGTAAGGCCTCAGATTATGTGATAACCGTATCGGCTTTTAAATAGATTTTACTTTTTGAAGCCGCAGGATTTTCGACATTAGTGTTTCATTCGCATAATTCGGTATAAAAAATGTTAATATTTTGTTTTATTTTTTTATTCCCGAAATATTGGATTTATGAATTGCATAGTTAAAAACCTATCTACTCCTCACAATTATTTTTACAAAATCATTATCTATTTTATTTTCATATATATTGAGAAGTTTTAAGGCAATGTGACAATAATTCATAATTCTGAATACAACTTTGTAATCGATAATAATAATAATATTCTATTTTCGCATTATAAAGCCAAAGTACAATTATGAATTATTCATCGGTAAAAATCGGACAAGTTTATTTTGTATATTATTTGAAATAGGAAAAAAGTATTGCAAAGTGTATTTTGCAAGTGTCAAATTCGAAAAAGTTTGAAAATAACATTCTGTATTAGTAGTCCTTTTCATTTTTTCATAATTGCTTCATTAATTTCGCTGTAAGTATACATTTATGGTCTAATGTAAAGAAAAAAATTTACACAAATAATATCGCTTTTTTGTTTATGCTTCTAAGGCTTTGCAAGCACTATAGCTTTTATTGATTGTTCTCCCGTTACAAGAAATCCTCTGCCAAACCAATAGTTTCTATTAATAATTTTTTTGTTGAAGAGACGAGACACAGCCTAGATATAGAGAATGTTCGCGGTTTTTTTATTAACGCTAATGTATTTTTTAAATATTTATAATGTAGCAGCTGAGAAATCCAGTCACACTTTTATTCTAATATTATCAGATTGTTTTTTAATGTATGCAGAACAATGTACTGTTAACGATCTATAAATTGATTTTACTTTACTTTTTAAATACTTTTTATGTATATTTAATCATCGATTGCGTTTTATAAAATGAAATGCATTTATGCATTAGTTGTACTAGGAAAAAAATGAGCTGTATATCTTTTCGTTTTTTAATACATTCAATGCAATAACGTCAGTATGTTTAAAAGAAGTTCTTGTTTTAAAAAAAGTATAACAATATATTACATTAGTAACCCATTAAAAATATTTTCGTTATAATTTAGAAACACTTTTTGGGGCATTTTGAAATTCTTTTCTGTATACTTATATTTATAATTTCCTTTGCATAATTCTGGATGTTTCTAGTTATAATCACATATCTGAAAAATAAAAAAAAACCAAAAAACAGTTACGGATACATTAAAGATTATATTTCATTGAAATTTTTGTATTAATCTTATCCGATGAATTTTGACTAATGCGTGTGCTAAGAAACCTTCAAAACTTGATGATAAAGATTCATGGATACAAGTTTCGAATTGAAAATATAGGCCGAGTGTAGCAACGTTATTATTTAGTTTATTAAAGAGTTTTATAAACATTATTTCTAGTTAATAGCTTCTAATAATTTATCTAAAGATCATCAAATTTCTTATAAGTTTAAATAAAACTTATTACTTAGATTTTATATCCCCAAAAATTTAGAATGTTACCAAAAAAATGCATTGCTATTCAATTTTGATGGAATAAAATGTTTAGTTTTATATTAAATTAGCGTACATAACAAATTTTTCACACAAAAATATAAAATAAAACTTTGAAATTCAATTAAGTAAACAAATTTGATTTTATTTTATTTTCTGCGTATTTTCGAAAAACATTGTTTATTACTGTAGATTAAAATCTTCCTCGAAGAAAGTTAGAACACAAGAAACATTCTTGATTTTGACATTCACTTACATTTCATACCGACGCAATTCAATTTTATATCGAATAGTTTCACATGTCTTACGAGATGCGAATGAAAAGGAAATAGTTTTTTCGAAGCTCTCGACGAACATATTCACATTCAAGATGATCGATTTGCTTACATGTCTTACGTTCTATACAAATTACACGACGAATTAGAATACGTCGCGGTCGTTTTTCCTCATTCACTCATATTCAGTCTCACAAAATCGATTCGAGTAATTATGCTGCGAGTACAATGGCACGCTTTTTGAAGTTTACAGTAATTAATATTACACGGGGATCGTAAACACCCAATCTTTCTCATTTTTAATAAGTGTGCATTTACAAGAATCGCGGTTGCTTGGATAGTTTCCATAAAGTTAATTTCATTAGTCTCTTTTCGACTGTTGATTGTTGCGCTGCTTTCGTATTCTCTTTTCATTTTAAAAAACTATATTACGATTGAGGGTGCGCGAAGGTTCGATTATTATTTATACATATACACATACATATATATATATAACAAGAAATATAGAGCAACAATGTAATTAACATATCATCGTCGTTTATTAATACCCGTGTAATGATTTTCGTAGTTTTTTTCCTCACGTTTCCATTTGTGCCCTTCCCTTTTTTCTAATCGTCATCAAATTTCATTAAAAGTAAAAAACGAAATTTCGCATATCCCTTTGACGCAATTCATCTTAAAAACATATAAATCAGTTTTACCCACTAGTATTCGTTGACAGAAAAAATAAAAAAATACATTCAATAATCATACAAAATATGGACATGACTTCCTTCAATGTTTATTTTTTTCGCCATACGTGTAATTTTGAAAACTTCAAAAGTTTTTTCATTAAAGACGTTTTCAGATTTCAGAGGAGGGTTTAAGACAATTCAAAAATTTTCAGTGGGTACCACTCGAAAAAAGAAATAACAGAATAAAATTTGACATTAAAAAGTCAACGAATACTAATATTAATACTCTGTTCAAGACTTTACTCTTTTGACTTGAACGTTCTGCACAAGAAGTGCGTAGCTAAATATTAGCAGCGCATCGACATTGCCATTGCACAATAGCTAACTACTTGTCGTCCTTTCTGGGACTTCTAAAAACTTGCATGTGCGTTTCTTATTATTGCTTTTGCTTTAATCGAATTCGTAAAAAGCCTGCATTATTTTATTTGCAGGTTTTTTATGTGAAGTACATGTAATAAGAAAAGCACAGATATCAATTTATGGATGTTTGTTCAATTGCGATTTATATTAATAACGATTGGGGGAGGGCTATAACTGTACATATTTTTAGAAGTCCCGCTGCAAATGTAATAGCCTGCTTTAGAACTTTCCTACTCTTACACGTATCCGCTGTTTCTTTATTCATCATCCATTCCCTGACAATAAAACACTTAACACTATCTACGAATTCTTTATAATAATATTTATAATATATATGTGTGTTTAACATATATATAAACCTAACAAAATGGCATTCAGTTAATTCTTATAAGTTTATATTCATTCTGGCATTTCGTATAAAAAAAATATACAATTTCGATTACTCATTGGAAATATTTTTGTAATCGTAACTTTGTACTCCTCCGAATGCCATTTTTTCCTTCAGATATTCTTATTCTGTCTCTCTTTCTCTCACTTTATATATTACAGTTCGCTGGTGGAAAGTGCTACGATTAACGACTTTCGTAGGACTGACCAACAGAATCCTATCTAAAATATAATGTTAGTTTTTATAATATATATTTCAAAGAAGACTAATTATAGTGGGATATTACTCCTCGCTGATATATATATATATATCTATAGTCGTAATCGTAATGAGCGATTCGCGATGCTCGCCGAAAAAAGATTCTTAATCTCTTTCGATTAGTTCGAGGCGCATTGATTTATCGTTAATATACTTTTTAAAGAGCAGTAAAAAACAATTTTATTATCCAAAATCACGAGTGCATGAATCTTTTTTCGCGATTATACGCAAAAAGCATCGTTACAGTTCCTTTCTCATTGGCTCTTACTCGCATCTTCATTCTGACTCGCTCCTATTACTAAGTAATTTTTTTTATTTGCTTCTATTATTTAATCATCCACAACTACAGAACGTCTGATCAAAAAAAAAAATAATAACGCAGAACCTTACTGCGATCACAGATTAGTAGTCATAGTCAAGCATATTGAGAAAAGACAAAATACGGAGATAACTGTTTGCTAATTGCTCGTATTATTTTATTTTTATAACCTTTATACTCCGTGTTAAGTCAGGAACGTCGTCGCAAGCTTCAAAATTCAATCACTAAATACTTACCTGAGAGCAGAATGATAATAAATTGTCATCTTTTCGTCATCGGCCCAGCCTTTCAAGCATTGCTATGTTGTTATTTTTCTATTCTCTCTCATTGTGTTTTAATGCGACTAATAAAATAATTTACAAATTATAAAGATTTCCGGATAGCGCTCGGAAGTTCATTCTTGACAGAGGTCACAAGTTTCCTATGATCCTTTTTTGTCAAACACAAGTTGCACATTGAAAGAACTATTTGTACATAAAAAAGCTTGACCCGAACTTCAACACTGACTTTATGGTTCTCTTTTACCCTTCAACGTCACAATGCGTGCGCAGGACTCTCACCAACAATTTTGACTTTACATGAATTATTCACGTCATCTGAAGTTTTGACAGATTCGAAGTTGCAGGTGCTTTATTGCCTCGGCATTCTTCTAACTGCTTTTTTGATTTTTCTTGGTGGTGCTTTACCATGGCTTAGGAAAATGAAAATAAAACATATGATCTGATTAGCGCATCTTCTCAAGGGATAATTATAATTTTAACCTTAAAATACTTACGTAAATGATGCTCCACTGCCTGCAGTGAAGTTATAGGTTGGTGGAGCATTCGGATCGAAAGCTGGAGGTGTAGCTTGTGGAGTGGGTGCATTAAAACTAAAAGTATTACCTGACGTTGCCGTAGCCTGCAAAACATTTTTTATTGATCTCTTATACAATATTCTTATTAGCTCTCATACTCTTCATCTTTTAGCTTACACATTTAAAGTACTTACGTTTCCAAAATTAAAATTGTTGGGGATACCGGTGTTTCCAAAATTGAAGCCACCACTAGTCGTGCCTGGATAGGCTGGTGGTGGAGCTGCCGGTTGCGTTGCTGTATTTGGCGCGTTGAACGTAGGGATTGTAATGAAATTCATAGATGTGGGTTTTGGAGGATTAAACGTAAAAGCAGGAGAAGGTGTTGACGATGCTGCAGCAGGAGTTGCACCAAAGCCGCCGAAGCCGTTACCGACCTGTGTTGTATTGCTGGATGCACCGAAAGTAAATAAACTTTTCTGATCACTACTGGCGCTCGCATTGGAACCGGTAGAAAAATTGAAGCCGCTCGACTGTCCGAAAGTAAATATCCCTATAATTCAAAGCGAAGGAGTTGTATTATTGAAAATATTTTTCTTTTTAGATATGTAGACTGATTAATAGTTTTAAATTTTTTACAAAACCAAATGCCGTTACCTGGTGTTGGTGTTGGTGTTGTTTCATTTGGTTTTGTTGTTGAGAAGAGGCTGGGCGTCGATGTAGCTGAGAAGCTTGATGGGGCACCATTGCCGAAAACATTAGTCGCAGCGCCAAAAGGCGAGGCTACGTTTGTTGGTACGGCAGCGGCACCAAAGGCTGGCGTAGCTGACGGTGCAGCAAAACTACCAACACTAGCTTTTGATGTTGTCGATGTACTAAAAGCTGGCAACTTCGACTCTGGCTCTCCAAAAGCAGATGTACTTTTTGTCTCCGGCGGACAAAACATTGGTGGTTTGCTTTCGTTCGTGTTCACAGACGGTGACGCGTTACCAAATAATGACGGTGTCGTTTGATTTCTGTAGGTGTTTTAGAATCATGCGATTAATAAAAATAAATTTAATTGCATCGATGTATACATTTAAAGTAATATTGTATCAGTGTCAGTCAGTTTAATGTTTAGAATGTGTAATAAATCATACGTTTGACTACTGAAAGTAGTAGGGTTTGTGGTAGCTGCGCTGCCGAACGTCATAACTGGTGCTTTTTCTGGTTGCGGGCTCGATGCCGAGAGTATTCCTGGTGTTATTTCTGTCGTTTTCCCAAAGAACATTGGTTTAGGCGATTCGACTGACCCAAAGGTCGGCAGAGGTGTTGTATTTGTGCTCTTAGGCTGGGCACCAAACGTAAACAAGGAGTTTGAACTTTTAGGGCTACCATCAGTCGACGGTGTCGTTGTTCTTGCACCAAACGAAAAAGTTGGTGCAGTAGGTTTGGGTGTTTCAACTGATGAGTTGAAACTTGGTATCGCACTTGGTGTTGCTACTTCAGTCTTGGGAATGGCTTGCGATACAATTTCTGTTTTGGGAGCTTCTTTAGATACCGAATCGGGGAGAGGCTTAGGTAATCCAAATACAAAATTACTTGTTGGCAAACTCGTAGCTACCGGTGTAGTAGTAATCTTATCGGTACTAGGTGCCTTTGATTCTTTTTCATTCGTCAAATCTGTAAAAAATGCGATGTATTTATTATATATCATTTGTCATGTGATTAAAGATATTATCTTTTAAGGTTGAGGTGTTTAAAATCAATTTTTATTTATACTAACATTGATGGAATACGTTATAACATAAATATTTACCTTTACTAGTTGGAGTTGCTGTAGCCGATGATGATCCGAATGAAAATGTAGGTTGAGAAGTTTTAGATTCATTTTTATCCTTGTCTTCTTTATTAGACGTTGTTGGTGATCCAAAAACGAATCCTGAACTTTTTATTTCACTCTTATTAGAAGCACCGAAAGATAATGTAGCAGTACTCGTTGTTTGTTTATCTTCGATTTTATCCTTGGTTTCCGTGGATTTAGCACCGAATTGAAAGGTGGCTGTTGCTGATATATTTTCATTAGGCTTGAATGAAAAACCGGATACTTTACCATCCTCGCTTTCCTTTTTCTTGTCGGTCACACTGTTAGGTACACCAAAGCTAAAACCACCGGTGATAGTATTTGTAGATGCACCGCTACCAAAAGTGAAACCGTTTGTTTTGGGCAGTTCCGTAGCCGTTTTCTGTGGTTCACCGGCTTTATCGACTCCGAACTTGAATGTTGTTGCATTCGCCGGCATGTCAACTTTAAATTGCAGTTTGCTGGACTTGGAAGCAGCTGCACTTCCTGGCTTATCTGTCTCGCAGGCTACGCATTTGGTTACCTCAGCTTTGTTTGACAGCATACAACTGTCACAAGTCCAGGAACCTTCAGGCTTCTTAAATAAGTCGCCAAAGCCGGAACCTGTAGTATTTGGTACTTTCACAGCACCTGCACGAGGCGTCTCACAAGCAACACACTTGTTGACCTCAGATTTATTTTGAATCATGCATGTGTCACAAGACCATGAGCCTTCAGGATTTTTGAATTTGTCCCCAAAACCTTGGGTGGTAACTGTCGTTGGCGCGGCCGTTGTAATCAAAGATTTCTTTTCTATTGTGCGTTTGGGGCTGGTATTTATGGTGCATGGTTTCGCTGTGTTACAACAAGGGCAGGTCGTTACTGTATCTACATTTCGCACCATACAACAAGGGCACTCCCACGAGCTCTTGACAGGTTTGAATGCCTTGAACGGAAGAGTTTTGTTTTCACTAATTGTTGAATAATTATTTAATGCATTTACTGGCTCGGTTACTTTTGAAGCAGTGTTATTAACATTGACAGTTGTCGAATTAAACATGTTCGTTTCTGTTGTTGAAACATGTGCAATAGAACTTGATTTACCAAAACTATTAGAACTTGATACGAGATTATTTAAAGGTTTTGTTTTTGAGTTCTCGAATTTATTGTTATCTAGCGATTGTTTATTAGGTTTAGAATCTGAAATAAATAATGTTCGTTAACTACTTAGGCAATAGTAATATTTTATGTTTGAAATGCTTAAAATATAATACTATGATCAAAAACAAGTGCAAATATTAAATATACTAAAATAGCAAGATTGAGAGCAACAAAGTTATTTTTTACCTTGACTAGGACATTCTAAAATTTCAATGTCATTCGAATCATCAGGTTTAGCAGTCTTGCAAGCGATGCAATGCGTCTCTTTTTCATTATTTTTAATTAAACATTCACTGCACTCCCATACGTTCGATAAATTATTAGAAATTGATTTTTTCGTAAAAAAGTCCATGACACTCCCAGATTTAAGTTCACTTGCAACTTTTGGTCCCTTGGGCTCTTCTTTTTCCTTTAATTTCAACGTTTGTGTCGGCCCAGCCCAGATGAAATTAGGAAATGACGATGTTGAACTAAGTGTCTCGTTTGAGTCGACACTCAATGTTTTAGACATCTCATATGATTCGTTTGATGGTGATAAAGAAGTCATTTTACTTGGTGTTATTGGCTTACTAAACGTGAAATTATTGATGGATTCCATACACTTAGTTGCTTCTGGAAGTTTAATCGGGCTAGCGAATTTAAACGATTCGTTTGTATCTAGTTTAGATCTTTCAGGTGTAGCTGGTTTTGTGCATTGTGGCAACGAAATATCGAAACGAGGTAGACTGGAAATAGGTAAAGGTATCATTGGCAAATTCACTGCCTCTACTGTTTCCTCTTCTTCTAAGCAAGATTTCTTTTTGGCCTTTAGTGGTGCCGAGCGCATTGGTTCTTTATCAGTTTGCGTTCTACAATCAATAAACGTATTCGATGTAATAAGAAAAATGACATGCTTTGTACACCTCTAGAATTATGGCTTACCGTATATGATATTCTTGTGTAGGTACTGTTGAACTTGTGCTTCTTGCACTCATTATCTTCCTAGCGTTGACCGTGGTATTCTGGAGCTTTTGTTGTCTGCGTATCCGTAGTAAGTCGGGTACTGTAGGTATTACGAGTTCACGAGTTAAATGTCTCAGACCGACTCGTGGCGTATTGGTGTCTTCCTCTCGAGCTCTCTTACGATTAGTAATCGGCGAGTTTTGATTACTGCCACCCATTATATTCCTTATAGGTATTTTTTTTGCATCGGACAGCGGCGATGAATACTGTTCCAAAGCTTCGAGAATCCGTTTAGCTGTATGACTCATACCTGAATGATCACTCGACGTATCATTTGACGGATTCACTTGAACGCTTGCACGTTTTGGTGCACTTTTCTGGTACTATTAAAACAATAACACAATAAATTATGTTTAAATTTGAAAAAAAATTACGATATTATGGCAGACTATATCATAGATTTAGGTTGAAAAAATGTACCCGTGAAGCTTCAGTTAAAACGCTGTTACTTCTGTATAGATTTGCTGCATTTGCTCCACCAAACATAGTGTTACCAGAGTAAAATGGTGATGCTAGCGATGCTGATCTATCCAAAGTATTATTTACCATTAAAGCATTAAAACTTGGCTGCCTATTACTCAATGTATCTCTAGAGCTTGTATCAAGGAAAAGTGATCTTGGTGATTGTAGGTGATTTGCTGCACAAAATAATTAATAGATTTCATTTTATTTCTGGTTTATGGATGGATAGTAAGGGATGCGTATTCATCTTACTATTCTGTAGTCATGTTAACTTATAGTTATATTAATCATATAGTACTTACTGAAACTAAGTTTATCATTAATGAATCTTCTTTTGTTTCCAAAGGGTGAATTATAGTTTGTATTAGGTGGTGCTTCTTGTCTATTATTCTGAGGAATAAGAGAACTACATCCACTTGTGCTTTCACTAGATTCTGAATTGTCATCGATTCCATTACCCGCACCATTATTTTGTTCCGAAATTAACATGTTTAGTGTTGATCTCGTATCTGGTACCTTTGTACCAGTATTCATTGGAAATGCTGGAGTTGATGATATAAAACGAGGCAACCGTGATCCACTTGCAGTGGGTTCTAAAAAATCTTGTGTCTAGAAATTAAAAAAAAATATAAGTTCAAACTCTTAAAAAAATTTATATATCTATATGTATCTAAATAGATATTGATATTTAAATAGGTATATAAATATATTTTAATCAAAGCTTGACATTTAACTTACCATTTCATTGTGATTTGAAAAATGATCTTTTGAGGCTTGTGTTTCACTAACCATGTTTCTGTTTCTAGGAGTAATAGCAAATGTGCCTGGAGGGTGTATTACATCCATGCGTATGCAAGGACGTTTTAAAGGTGGTGGTTGCAATTGTTTATCATCATAGATTTCATATTCTCGATTCTGTACTACAGACGATAATCCTGATTGATCTTGTGAATTATTAAACCACTTGCTAATCCAGGATCGTTGGGGTATTAAGTCTGTCATTTTGGTAGTAACTTTCTTGACAAATGACTGAAATAAAAAAATTCAGTTGTGAACAATTAGTCACACGTTTTAAACAATAAATTATCAAAATTACAAAAAATTCTATTTTCATGAGTTAGAATTAAAATGAAAAAATAAACAAATTAATATTGCATGATGTTCAAAGTTTATGGTTAGTGATTTTTGTGTTCTTATTTATTTGTTTCATTCATTACACAATCTTTGTATTCTTGGAAGAAATTTGATACAGAATATAATCGTAAGTAGTCATGTTAACAACTAATAGACTAATAAATACTTAAAATGGACAGGTATATTCGATACATTTTTGACTTTGGATAGATAATTTCTTCTATTGAAGTATTGGATCTTTTGTAATAATACTAAAGTACATCATCCTTTCAAATTTTTCCTAATATTTATTTTATTTAAATGTTAGATAGACAGAACCATAAATGTGAACTTATTACTGGCATAATTAATAAAATTTAGTGATCCACCAAACAAGATAATTAAAATTCTTATTTAGTCATTTCTTTGCACATCTTTTTCCTCGATGATAGCATAATCAATGATACAGCATACATGCGTGCAAACACCTTCATGTACACAGGCATATATGTTATCTACATATCTGTAAGCATGTATAGCTATAAAAATTTTTCTCGCCAGACCTTGCTTTGAGGAGAATTGTAAAGCATGTTCAGGTACCGGGATAAAGTCGGAAAGTCTTCGGAAGGAAAATAAATATGACAAATGCGCATGCGACATTGAATGCAACAATAAGGAAAGTTAGGTAATTTCGCATGTGAGAAAGAGTTTTTTCAAGGTTAAATTGTACCAGTCTCTCTCACTCTTTTCCTGTCTCTTTCCACGAGGTGAAATTGAGGTTATAATGTTGCTCTGCTGCGCACCTCGTGTGCTTCCCCATAATATGCTTTTGGATTTGGCAAACACGCGGGAAAGGCAAAAAGTGCATCTGCATGTCAGAGCATTCGGTCAAAACGAGCAAAAGGAAGGGAAAAAAAGACAAAGTTTAGTCGACGGCGTGTCGAGAGCGCTACAAGGCGCCTCGTTGAGGGAGCGAGAAGGAGAGAAAAGGCGGGAGAGACACGGACTGCATCGACTCCACTGATCCAGCTTTGGCGATCCATTTACTCACGTTGTTGGCGTCGTAGGGCCTTGATCTATGTGCGGCCCGCTTAGACCCCGAGGTAGACGGCGTGGACAGGTTGTTATTGTTCGGGCCGTCGCTTCCTCCGGTGCCGCTACCGCCGCCGTCATCGCTGTTGTCCTTAGCCATGGTGCTTTGCGGAGCGCGAGTGCGCGCGGACACCTTTGCCTAGAAGCACTCGCGCGCGTGTCCGTCTCTCCGTCTCCCCGTGGCTCGGATTAGCTGTGCTCCACGAAGGTTAACAACTCCGAGAAGCTAATTGCGCGGTGCCGTTGTCGCTGCTGCTGCTCTGCTGCTGTCGCCGATGATCTTCATCCCGCAAGCGATGATGATATCCGCGCCAACAGTCCGTCTCCCTCGCTCGGTTGCGCTTCGTGAGGCCTCTCACCTACACCGCGGCGCTCTTACTCCTTCGCCCTCGTTTTCTCTCTCTCGCGCTGGCGCTACTGCCGCTCTGGAGAGAGGCAAGCACGTTTTTTAACGCGCTAGCACACAAATACACGTACGCGAGCGCGCGCCTCGTCTCTCTCTAGCTCGATCGGCGATATATGTCCCTCGAGCGGAGGAGTCGCGCACGCTAGCTCGTCTCGGCACTGACGAGGAGATGCGCGGCGACCCGGGGGGTCGGATTCGCGAGGCACGGCTACCGTGGCTTTGCCGAACGCGACTCTCTCACGAAATCTCAAGGGGCCGCGTGCGAGCCTGCCTCGTTCTCTACCCGCGCGGACTCCAGCACTGCCGAGAGCGCGTTTTTTCTCTCTCTCTCTCTCTCTCTCTCTCTATCTGCCTCCCTTTCTTTCTCTCTCTTTCTCGCGAGCGCGGTGGGAGAGAGCAGATAGCGCCAGATCCGCAAGGCGCGAGGGCACGCGAATATGGCGGACCTCTCGCGCGGACGGACTCGAGTGCTCAAAGTGTCCGTGCGGGAACGCAAACTCTGACGGCTCACCTTCCTCACCTATGTTGCATTTTGGCTTTCGCTGCTGAATGTACTCACAGCCCGCGAATTCCGCAATGCAGGTATTAAAAAAAGTTATCCCAGCTTTTACTCATCATTTCGCGCACTCGCGAGTCGCGACTCGCGACGCAACGGCTGACCGTCATTCATAGACACGCTGTAGACTTTCGAGTCTGTTACTCTGTTCCGTTTCGATTGTTCCCAAACGCTAGTCTGTCGTCAAACGCGAGGGACAGAGATAACATAATGCTTGACGCTGAAGCAAGACAAAGACAGAAAGTTGACAGACGCGGCAGTTTGTATAATATTGCGCTTATGCTGAATCTCGCAATACTTATATAGATTCGCGGAAATTGGAACTTAAGAGGCCGTTTTAAACTCACTGTAACTACTTACCATTGATTGCGAAGCAAGAAATAGAGAATGACGATAAAAATCGTACAACATTGTAATGTATTTACACGATTGGATAATTTTTTGATACAAGCAAGCCTTTAAAAATGATAAATATAATATATAACCGAGAAATATGTACAATATATTTATTTTAATATATTTTATCCTATATTATCCTATATAAAAGAAAATAAAAAACTCGTTCAAGATATAATACAAAGGTTTCGCTTAATTACGTCTGTAGCAGATATAACAATGAATATGCTATCAAAGAATTGTCACTCTGGACATGGACTTGGAAAGAAGTTTAATATTAAAAATTGTTTTCTTAATGTCTCAGGTTCAAGAAATCTTTAAATAAATCAAATTTCATTTGGAAAGAGTAAATTTACACACTTTTAATAACACACTTCTCGTGTAACTATTTTATTGATTTTAGTGTAGCAAATTTTACATATGAGAATGCGCGTAATACAGACTCTACATTTGATTTATCAGAATTCTCGAATTCACCATATTTAGTTAAAAGCGTATAAAGAATTGAAAAAAAATCAATTATTTAATTTCCTATTTCATCTATTATCATAAATCCAAATAACGGACATATTCGTTAATTTTCTTTACACGTGTCCCGTTTTAATAGTTAACTAACATTTATAATATAATATACTATGGTTTCATGGCTTACCTTATGGTGATAGAATAGATGATGCTTTTATCTTTAGTGAATGTATAAGGTAAAGTCGATAGAGGGAGACACTCGCGCTCTTGTTCATTATTCAACTGTACAGTTTGCAAGTGAAAATATTCATTACTTATCATGTCTAATAGTAAAAAAATGTGTGTATAATTTCCAGGCGAAATGTTCGTACCTAAAGAACAACATTGCTTAAAATATAATTTGAAAATAAATAACAAAATCAATAATCCAAATATTTTTTAAGAATCACTTTAGTTTTTGAATACTTGTACGAGATTGCAATTATAACTCATAAAATAACTTTTTTACTATATTTAACATTTATTCATTTTATGATTTACGTTAACAATTACCAATATTCAGATTTTAGTTAAAATTGGGGTAGTATTTCAAATATACGAAAAATCATACAATCCGCAGACGCGCAAGAAGGGAAAACTGCAGCGCCAAGTAGAAAAACGTGAGGCTTTTAAAATCGGAGAGAAGTCACACGTGCTCTGAAACAAGTATACGTGAAAGATTTGCCGAAGTACTATTAAACGCGTTTGCAGCTTTCACCGACGCTATACGGTCGCAGACCGCGCCTCAGGCGTCCTTCGGGAATCATCTCTCGTCTTTCTTCGCGCTCTCTCTTTCTTTCCTTCATTTCGATGCGATCGAGCAGTGCACCGTTTCTCACTTCTTGGCTTTTTTTTTGAAATTAAGTATTTAAACTATTTGCTACCAAAACGATTACTCAATGATTCCATGTCGTCAATATGTAAAGTAGTTATCCTAGTATCCGATGCTTGCGATACCGTTGTTACTGAGTCTGTATACGAGGATGAAGACCGCGTAACTGGAAATAGAACAGAATATTATATCAGATAAATGGGTATAAAATGTCTACAATAAATTTATAGCTAACTTACTTTAAACATAAAACTAAATTCAAGTTTTTAAGCCATAATAAAATGTATAAAGAAATTTGTAAATTCTGCAGAATGCCTTTTAGTTGCATCTAAAAATATTTGTTGTTCATACTCGTTAAATCATTCTTAGTGTATAACCTAGTACATGAGAAAATCGTAAATTAAAAATGATGTTCTTTACTTAAGCCAAATAAACACATTTTCAAATAAATGCTTTGAATCTTTGTTTGGTTATAAGATTTAAATTGAATCTTATGAATGCCATTAAATTCATAAAATTTGTTTGCTATATTAATTAGAATCCTAAATTCATCTAATAAAGTAAATGTTTTAGTTAGTTAATCGCTGTGTATCTATATAGTGCAAACTTGTTCGTAAAGATTTTATTTGAATAATAATTCATTCTAGATTATTCATAATGCGATCTCTTATGCAGGCATTCTTCTTAATTGTATGTATTAGTCAATAGAAATTGAGAAGCATATTTGATGAACTTTTTATAACCGATTCATTATACATACAGATGAAGCGAAACATGTTGAGTTATCTGCAGGGGAGTAGCTATTTCTGTATATTTGCTACAGGTAATCTTAACGCATCCGATAAGATGATTGGAGCGGCCAGGTAAATCGTACTTGCAAAGGCTACGTGATATTATAGTATATTGGCATATAGGGGCGAGCGTCGGGTTGGCGGGCAGCTCGGGCGAGGCGCGCATACGCGATCCGCAGGGCCGCGAGGAAAGCCTAGCGGGGCTCGCGCATCCTCCTTGGCGGCACTGCACCGGTGCACCGGGGGCTCCGAGCGGGGGGGTGGGCCAGAGTGGGAGGAGGGCCCGAGCGGCGAGTCCCGAGTGGCGGGCGCTACCGCGGCGCGAAAGGTGCCGCAGTCGCTGTTGGACCGCGGGCCAGGCAAGGTGCGCGCGCCGCAAGCATAGCAGCCGAGTCCGCGCGTCGCCCGAGGCCCCGAGCGTCCCCGAGGCTCCACGCGAGTGCGGTGCCGCGAGCAGTGCGCGCCATGGCCGCCCGGGCCTGAGGAGCCACCCGGACGACAGCCCGCGCCGACCCCCCCAGGATGGTAAACGTGAGTGTCCGGGGAGGACGCACTCCCCTTCCCCCTGCGCTCCTCAAAGTGGCGCTTGGCCCGGGGCCGGGTTACGGGGCCGCCGGCTCGCTTTTTCGGGAGGAAAGTGAATGCCGCCGGCTGCGTGGAAAGCGGCACACAAGCGCCGGCCGTCACTCGGCGCCCGCGCCCCGCCCGCCCAGCCCGCTTTTATGAGCCTCCCCACCGCGCGCCCGACCCTGTAACTGTATCGCGGTGCTCCTTTGCGCCTCCGAGCCTAATTTTCGGAAGATAGGCCGGCCCGGAGTCATCGATGGTCCCCGGCGGCGGCGCCGGCCTGCAATCGGCTATTCCTATGCGCCGCTCGCCCGTTCGGCTTCCTTTCCTTCTCGGCGGATGCTTTTTCGGAAAACCCGCGTGGCTGGCGCAACTCGCGTGCTCCGCGCACTCGGCCTAAGATGTTTCAAGCCGAGACGCCTCCCGCCGTTTAAAGTGCGTTCCAAAAAAAAAAAAATGATTTACGCTAGGCCTCGCTTGATCAAGTATAGAATTTCCTCGTTGCGTCGCCGGTGAGAAATGCGCGCGTCCGCGTTAAAAACGAAATTGAAATTAAAATTCCGGCGTATAAATCATCCATCTCCCAGGGTCCGCCGATGATTCATCTGACGCGACGCCGTAACGACCTACGTTACAAGACCAAAGCCCACACTTTAAAATGTATACACTTACAATGTTTCCGCGCAACAACGGGCCGACGGCGCGATGTACACCGCATGTATATACGTACCCGCGTGCCCCGCGGCGGCAGGGCCGCACATACACATGTACCGGTCAATCCGTCGCGCACGAGCCGCGGACGCATCGGCCCCGGCCGACATTGTCGCAACGCCCGGCGATCGGCGCCGGCCAGCCGCAGCCGGACGCACCCCGGGGGAGCGGGGCCCGAATCGCGCGGCGATTAGCCGGGGGGACCAGAGCGGGAGGCCTTGGGGCCCCTTTCGTCAGCGGCCCCGCGATGCTGTCGCCCACGCGGGATATTGTGCAAGCGCCGCGGCCGATAAGTTGCCTAAGCCCGCGTAATAAGCAACGAGGCAACAAAGGCCGCGTGGGCGCCCCGGGAAAGAAGCGCGGGGATGCGTGAGTCAGGCGGAAGGGCCCGGCTGCCGAGTCACGCGGCCGATTATCGTTGCGATACGCGGGGGCGCGCGCGCGCGCGCATCGTCGCGGGAGGCGCAGCTACACGGGCGGCCCGCGAAATCGCCGGGGCCGTCGCACTCGCGATTCTCTAATTAAGTACGATAATAGAAAGCGCCGCAGCGCGCGTGTGTATGCTTAATCCGTCTCGTTCCCACTCGGCGAGCGGGCCGCGGCATTCTTCCGCGGTAGCCGGGAGAGAGCGGGCGACTCTCTCGAAAGCCGGCCGGCCGACTCGTCCGCGCGACCTCGAAACACAGAAAATGGGCGGAGATCGGCGAGCGCCTCATCGTCCCCGGAGTCCTCGACCTGGCGCACCCGCGGCCTTTGCCCCCGGGACGACCGCGCCCCTCGCGAGCCCCCCGCCCGGGGCGACTGGGAGGAAAAACCCCCACCGACTTTCTATTCTTTTATTCCTTTCTTTTTTTTTACTTTGGGGTTTTTTTTGGCGCGGCCGCTCGGTTTTCCGGCCGCGCGCAGCTTCCGTCGCGGGGATTCGGAGTCTGTCGACTGGGTCACGAAGCTGGGTATTCCCTCGATGGAAACGGTAAAGCCGGCCGATTTGAAAAATACCCCGTAGACCGGCGGCAAAGCCGCGGCGGCTCCGCGGAGGCAGGCTTCTGAGAAATTCTGTTTACTCTTCCGCAACGTCGAACTTGAGAATTCTATAAATTCACCCGGTCTGCAGCGTTGTTTTGTACGGTAACAAATGACCCGTATTTAGGAGGAAAAATCCCCGTAATTGGTATACTGCCATTTGAGCCCGAGAGCCGCGCGCGCGCGCGCGGACCTCGTGTTCTTATAGAGAAGCCAAAGGGGCATTTTAAACATTTTGAGAATCCAATTAGGACATAAAATATTTAACTCGCACTTAGCCCGAGTGCAGCACTCGGGGCATATCAGCTCCTCCGCTATATATGCTTGTTGTCTTTTTGCCTTTAAGGCAAACAACTAGTACGCGCGAGTTGCCAACAGTCCAGGTACACGCCGCAGCCGCACCATTTCAGAATTCCTAGAGGTTTTTATTCAACCTCCAGCTGGATGCATATACACACAAACGTTTCACTCTTGCAGGGTGGATGCAGTGCTATACTTCGGGCTGATTAGGGGCTCGTTAATCAGTGAACGAAAGCCGGACTAGTAGCTCTTAACGCGAAGAGTCGGTGCAATAAATTACGTCTGCTTATATACATATATATCGAGCGCGCGCAACATCCTCCGATCTATAGAGCACTCTAAGCGACTGGACGTGTGCATCGTTCACTCGGCGAGCGTGACTCGCGACAGCTCGCTCAAATCCCAATTAAATAGCCAATCATCCGCGTAATATCGCTCCTATCGCAGTCGCAGGAAGAATCGGAAACTGGGGGCTCGAGACAACCGTTCGCTAGCGTGCAAGGGCTGCTGGGTATTTGTGCGCGTGTATACGTATGTACCTACGCGTCGCTGCGCACAAGCATAGCGGCAGCAAAGGCTCGCACGCGCCTTGTAGAAAGTCGCTCTCCTTTATCCACCGTCTGCGGTTACGACACGCGCTTACACTTATGGACGAATGCATGGGCGAGGAATATATGCCGATTGATTGCCATAGAGTCCCGCGTGCGACCTTCCCGTACAAATGCGAGCCTCGCACGCAAATGCAGGCTAACCTTCGCGAGAATCGAAAGTGCCGAGACTGTTTGGGTGCGCAACGCCGCCTGTGCGGGGTACCATTTGCCTTTGTGTACAATCGCGATTTTACAATCGCTGGACATAATCGGCAATTAATTACGTCGTGGTCGATGATCTGTGGTCAAATCGTTACTGCACGTTTCTCCACGATCATTAATTTTCTAATTGCGTTTAGAATCATTACACGCTAAAAAATATTGTCAATTTTCGCTGTGTCGTTTATTCAACTGGACTAATCCATATACAGATTACTATAAATTGGATTAAAATTTGCAATCTAGTGTTTCGTAATTCTTCTTTATTTCACTAAAAATTACCGAATACTAATGCACATAATTCATTTTATGATATTAATTCATTTTTATGTTAAAAATAATAGATGGTAATTTAATTTATACAGTATTATACAATGGTAATAATACTATATTAATTTTCCTTCGAGTAAGATATAATTCGCTGATAATTTCGTTTTCTAAATTTTCCTTTCATTTGACCATGCATATATTAATGTAGGTTGAAGTCAACCCCGCTGTCGTGCAAATTTAGCTTTATAAAATGCACTTTAGTTTTTCAACAACTCCGGATTCTACTCGAATAAAGATTCATTGTTAACCGCACAGCGGAGGAGAGCGCACCGATCCCGCAAGGCAGACAGAGGCGAGTGCGCAACCTGGCGCGGCGGCGGGGTGGCTTCAATTAAGACGAAGGTGCGCGGCGCGAGGTACCTCGGCGCTAATTATCGTATCAAAGCGAGGCGGTGGGCGCGCGGGGGGCGGGGGGTATATAATGAGCCCGGGCGCAGGGCCCCGCGCGGCAGTCGCAGCCCCCGGCGACGCGCGCGCCGCGGAGGCGCTCGGGCACGTAAGGGGCGGCGGCGCGCGCGTCGGCTTTATTTATGCGGTGGTGCACGCCTCAGCCCCCATATATTATCTTTAACAAGCCGAGCGCGTGCCTCCTCTGCTTTTATTATAGCCCCGGGAGGACCTTTTTCCCTCGCGGGTTATATGGGGCTCCCGAGTGCCGCGGCGCTTACCCGACTTTATAGTTTCACCTTATTACCGTGGGCCGTTTAGGAATTTAATCAGGCGGCCGTCCCGGGCCCGTCGCCTTTAACGCGCGCTCGCTCTTTCGGCCCTTGCGCAATGATCGCCTGCGCGCAGAGCTTCCCCGGACCGCCAGATCGGCGACAGTGGTGTCATTTTCGTCCGCGTGTATGTCAGCGCGAGAGATATGCGCGTATATCTACACGTGCATGCACTCGCTCGGCTGGGGGATATAGCGCCGTCGCGGGGGCGTCGCTCGCGGCAGCCAAGGTCGACCAATCGATTACATATCCTCCCGGCGCGCGGGAAAAGCGAGGAGACGCCCGCGATCGGCGACGCGCGCACGAGCCAGCAGCGGATCGGCCAGGCGCCGCGGGCGGAGAGGAAATAAAAAAAGAAAGAAGCGGGCTCCCAGCGACGCCGGGATTCCTCCTCACCGCCGGGAGCCCGGCCTGCACTCGAGGGTGAAATTAGTCGCGGTCGGAGGCTGCGGCGCCGAGTTCAAGATCCTGGGTGGGGGGGACCCCGCGGGCACCGGACGATATGCACTCCCCCGACTAACGAGGGCCGCACAGGGCCGCGCCCACGAATTTTAGCGCGTGTCTTCGGGTTTTCCCGGGCTCGTAAAGGACGCGCGGGCCTCCTCGCGCCCCGTGCAAATGCACCGGCCTAAAGGTCCATTAAGCGGCATTCCCCGACCCCCTGGTTTATTTATAAATCGCCCGAATATAAATACACGTGCGCGATCGGAAGATAGGGGCCGTCGCTTGTGTGCACATTACGCGACGTGTAATAAAAAGCGCGCCGGTAACTTGTTCGTCTTTTAATGCGGCCGCGAGGTAAAAATGGAAACCGCGCGTGAAAAAAGGAGAACCGCCAGATATGTAGCCACTTTAATTAGGCGCTTTCGTTAATTTAACGTCTCGTCCCTGATCGATATCTCGAGCGGCTTCTTCTCCGTTGTTTTTTTTTTCTTTCTCCTCCGCGTCGGCGCGCCGCGCTCGTGTATAAATATGAGCCGCGGACGAGACGCTATCGGGCGCGGCCCGAGTAATTGCACCGCGGCGGCAAATCAAATTTCCCGCGCGGACGTGCATTAAATCCTCGGCTAACCGAGTGGGCCGACAGCCAATTATGCAAATTAAACGCGGGCTAATCGAGGGGTGCGCGAGCCTCCCCGGGAGTGTCCCCCGGTGCCCTAGGAGTTATGTCCTCCCCGGCCCGCCCCGAAATATCTTCCTCCGCCGCGAGAGATGGCTCAAGGTCGCGCGGTGCTTGCCCCTCGCCACCCGCGGGTTGGAACGGGTCCCCGGTCTGCGCGCGCCTCCAGGCACCGAGTGGGCGTCGGCAGAGCCCCAAGATGGATGGGAAAACTCGGCGCGGCCGATTGAGCGGGACGGCCGCGGCCCTCGCGGATTAATGGCGCGATTGCGGCCTGCTGGAGGGGCGGACCTGGCGCCGGCCCGACGGACCTATACCGCACAAATTACCATCGACTCTGAGTTTGTAATGCGCGCACTCATTTGCCGCTGTATTATAGATTTTAAATTTGAATTTAAATTTAGTTAGCCGAGGGTTCAAAGAACCTGAGTCAAGTATGGATAGGAGAAGATGGGAATGTATACGTTCAAATATATGGTAAAATAAAAGTACACTATTGTAATTAGGAACTTTAGGTCATTTTTTTTAAGAATTAGTACACTGATAAATGGCTTTATTAATAAGCTAAATAAATCACAGCCGTTCTGTATTCTAAATTGAAGATAATTTGTATCATTAGTAGTATAAATAGTTGTTGCAGACTACCCATCTATTCAATTAATTAAGTAGTAACTAATGATCTCTACTTACTAATAAATCTTACTAAGATTTATCTTTATTTTCATAATAGGATTAAAAAAAAGATATTAGTTCAAAAAACACCACAGATTAAAAACAAAATTAAAACAGGCTTAGTCGCTAATATTACGTCTAGTACTATCCCAGTCGATTGAAATTTTCCGTTTCTTTCTGCGTGATACACAGAGGCCGGATCATGCGGCCTCGTTCGATTTAGGCATGGGAACCTTACAGATAGAGTCGAATTCGAGACGATACAACATTTGAGTAATTTTCTGTTTCCTATTGTAGCGGCGGCGCGGCTGGTGGTTACTTATGCAAATCTCGCGCTTCCGCCGCGGCGCTACAAATACTTAACCTTGTTGTGTTATGCGCGTCGCTCGCGTCGGCGCGGCACCGCCAGCGGTAGATCGGGCGAACTCGCTTTACGGCGTGCGAAAGGTTTTTGTTTCGCTCCTCCGCCGAAGAATGTAGAAACTGCGCTGGCGCTCGAGGAGGAGGAAAAAAAAAATTTGCCAAGCCACGTATACATGTGACGTTGCGCTAATGATTAAAACCCACGGTATAATGCGTTGAGCAAATCGCGTCTTTTTTAACTGGCGCGCAGTGGAAAAAGGCAACGCGCCGTCGTTCGAATTCGTTTGCATTTTGTACGTCCTACACGATCGGCGCGTTGTACTTTATTGACGAGTGCCAAGCGTCGTAGGCCGCGGCTCGCGGACCCGGGGCTTATCTACTGGCGGGCACAAATAATTTCTCGGCGATATAGACGCTCTCGGATCCACGGGGGAGATATGAGCCGGCCGGCGCACGAACCGGAATACCGGAACAGCCGCGGCGGGAGGATGGATTCGCGAGAGGACCGAGGGTGAAAAAATCGCGTCCGAGGCACAGGACGCACGAGGAGACTGGTTCTCCTCCCGACGATGGCACCGCTGGGTATACGCACATATATATATATATATCGGCGATCGCTATGGGGGGACACTCGCGGCCCTCGCGCTCCGCCGATATCTCCCAGGAAAGCGGAACTACCGCGGCGCGCGCCGCGCATTTAAAGGGCGTAAACCCCGGGCAAGATCCTTATCGGGCCGGGCGACCGGGCCCGCTCTCGCGCTTATATGTGCGCGGCGCATATATAGGCTTCGCGGTAACGACGCCTCTCCTCGCTTCCTCCTGGAAACGGAGCTTTTCCATTTTACTTTTTCTTCCATTTTTTTTTTCTCCGCCGGCCATTTTTTGTCCCCTCCCCGACGTGGCGTAGGATGCGAGCCGATGATCGGGCGCGCGCGCGCACCCGAGGCGCTATCACCCGCTCGCTCGCCCTGAAAATGAATTATTTACTCGGCTCGGCCGTGATTTATAGGCGTGCCTCGTCTATAGGCGCATTAACCGGCCCGGTAGATTAATGAATATTCTTATCGGAGCTTGCCGGGAGCAGAGTTTATATTGTGTTATAGCGCGGGTCCCGCGAGTTGACTATTATTATAACGCTTCCAGAGTTATATGTTGTTCCCGCGCGCGCGCTCTCGCTCGCATAAAAACGACCTTTGGATGCATAACGAACTGCATATACATACGTGTATACGTATCACAGGCGAACTGCGCCGGTTCTCTCATTACCCACATCACTAGCGTGGGGCATTTATTTTTTTTTTATCCTAGGGAGGAAAAACCGCGGTCTCGAGCCTCTCCCGCACACTGCATATATGCAGGCGCAACCACTGCGCGGGCAAAGAAAAGCCGCTCAGCCGATTATCGCGAGGGCGCTAAGCTCCCAGAGGCGATTTTCTTTTCGCGGGGAGGATCTCGGGCGCCTCCGACGGCTATAGCACGCGCGGGGCCCCCGGCCAATTACTCATACACCGCGGCGCGAGGATGTGGGCCGCGCGGGCCCCGAAAGCGGGAATAGCACGGATCCGCGGGCCGCTATAAGTGTCGGTTCGATCTCTCGTGCGCGAGGGTTGCACTTATAGCGCGCGGGGGTCCCATTTTATGAGGCTTCCTTGAAAAGCCGCCTAATAAAGAAGAGCCGAGCGATCGGTGAGATTAGAGGGGGATCGACGCTTCCGGCGAATCGCGCCCATAGCCCTTGGCTCGTGTATGCTTCGGCGAAGGCCGATATATACGCGCTGTTATTCAAATTGTCCGTCAGACCTGACCAACTTTCCGATCCTACTGCAATTTTGCGCACAATGCGTTTAATGTGTATCGGTAATGAGTTTTTAAAAGAATATAGATTTCGCAATTGTATGTAAAAGGTCTGACACTTGGTGGATAAGGAAAATCCACAAGGTCTGAGTCATGAAATTTTTTTGTTTATATATATAGTATTGCGATATTCAATACAGTCCAAAGAAACCAAAGATGGAACCACGCATCGATGATAATCCATTAACCTTCTTACGAGTGCGATTTTTGCGTATCTGATTATAAATAACACTAAGATAATGTGTTATATTTATAGCTAGTGGCAAAAAGCGTATTTATTATCATTCCAAGCGAATAGCACAATAGCACTTTCGTTCTCTTCGTGGAAACGTTCATGAAGAAATAGCAGTTAAAATGCACCCAATTGGCAGTTAAAAGAATGGACAGAAGAAACTACCAACTTTCGTGTACAATGGGTGAATAATTATTTTTCGACGTCAATTGATGCAAAAATGTCTACACTATTTTGGCCGATTTAAAATTGGCAGATGAAAAAGTCATTTTAGCATTGTAATCATTAAATCTATGGTTATATCTCTACATTCGGCGAGTACATGAGGCTGTAATGCACAGCTATGAAGTGGATTTTATGGTATATCAAATGGTACATATATTTAAATTTATCTACAAAAAGCGCCGTAAAGCTCGTTCATAACTCCAGAAAATTAAGATCATAACTGGAGTTCACTCGCACTTTCTTCAGTTATTATGATATGAAAGTTGCAGTTTGATATATGTAACTTAGCCAGCTGTACCGACTGAATTAAAAAGCAGTACTGAACCAAGTGGAACCATATATGAGGAGTACGTATAACATAGCTCGAATTCTCTGATAAAAAGCGAGATACCGCACAGGGAAAGCTAGCGTTCCACCGTCTAAGGTTGCACTTTTCAATACAAAACTCTTTCTCTCATCGGCATTATAATCAGTGGGATAAATCGATTTTAGCCAATCACGGCATAAAGCGCGCCTCCCAGCTGCCACGAGGAGGCCCAACGACTCAACGTACAAATACGCGCGGCCCGATCGAAAGTTGGAACATCGGACGCAGCCCCACGATGCCGTCATCCCACTATACACGTTGCAATGCAAGGAACGGCACAGCGCCGCGGCGGCGGAGCGCGACGCCGTCGAAACACTCGCGTCTCGCGCGACTGGCCTTTCGGCGAAGGCTTACGGGCGCTTGCGCAACCGGCGCGGGCTCAATCGGGAGGAAATTGAAAAGCCGCAGCCATTGTGCGCCGAGCCGGGAGGGGTGCCACCTCGATCGCAGGCGTATATATACTCCCGTCCAGGCGTCGATGTCGCAGCGGAACCACCGCGCGCGCCACGTACCTTTATCCCGTTCCCCGCGGCTCGATAGAGCTTTATTCCGCGAGGTAGACGGAAGAAACACGTCCGCGTTGCGCCGCCATTTACGGCACGGTAATATAAATGCAAAGTCCTGTCTATATATATATATGTACACGCAGGCGCTCGTTGCACTCGTCGCGTTTCCCCCCTGCTTTGCGCTCGCAGGGCGGAGCGCATATTATCGTGCGCTGCCAAGGCTCCCGGATGTCCGAAAGGGCCTGGCCCCCCGGAGGCCGGTGCACGTACGCACTCTACGGTCACGCCTCGCGGGATCTGGCGCGCTATCCACAAAGGACGATTGAGAGATTAGCCGCGTAAATTGGCTGGCGAGGTGGGCGTGCGTCGGCGGATTATAAAGAGCGGAGAAAGTGCGCTGGCCCGCCAACTAGTGGAACGGCGGGCGCGCCGCGCCGGCCTAATTGTACGCCCGCGATGCGAGTGCGCGCTCGGTGGGCACGTGTATCCGGGGCGCAAGCTCGGGGCTTTCGATATAGGTATCGAGTGGGCCGATCATCGCTCGCCGCGGGGTGAATCGGCGCGTCCCGGAAGCCGTCATCCTCCGCGGGACGGGGGGGTACAAAAAAACAAGCAGCCGCGGCGAAGAAGCGGCGCGCGGATATCCTGCGCGCGGGGCGTCGCGCGCAATTCGTCAGGCGTCGCGGGCCGTTCCCTTTCGCGCTGCAAGTAGCGCGTTGAGATCACCGGACCAGCCCGCCGACCATTGTAAAGGCCACCCGGCTAACTCGGGCTTTAATTATCTACGCGCCGTCGAGGATAAGCGCCCGAGGAAAAGCCCAAGCGCATCCCGCTCTTTGATTTTTTAATGACCTCTGCCTTGCCGCTTGACTCTCCCTCCTCCCGTGTCAAGGAGACTAATCACCGTTTTACTATGCATGCTTTATTACGGGTGGATTTTATTGAGGCCCCCGTGGGGATTCGAGTCGTACGCTTTCCAAATACAGGATAAAAAGACGGCTATTTGTTTCTTTTTATTGCGTCGACATATTGTACCGGGGATTCATTTAATCGAATTAGAAAATTGATCGCCGTTGCGTCCATTTGTACTTTTGTCGTTAAATATTAAGTAAAGCTCGAAACGAACTTAGTTTACAATAATCGACGAATGCTCCTTTTCATCGGGATTATTGAAATCAGTGTATCGATCCGAGGCGATAGCATTTATAACGCTGCATAAATTCCAGTTTCTTCGACTGGTTTCTTCGAATCGCAGCTTTCGAAGGTATCTAAACGACACTTTTCCAAATTATGTAAATGAGGCGTGTTTACTTTCCCCTTTCGTTCCTTTTGAAAACTCATTGAATATTTCATTTGGTTGGAGACGGTACGCGCATTAGTGGCGATGACACTCGTATGAATCCTTTACCGCTGATTTAAATTGATAGCCGCTGAAAATATAACTCCTTCCCGCGGGGACACGAAAGCTCGTTATCATTGTTATTACAGCGAGGAGGAGTAAAAAATTTATCAGAAAACAACCCGGCCTCGCGCGTATAATCAATTGTTTTATTTCGCAAAAACCTACAAGCCCTCGAATCGGCATTATAAATCGCCTTATCATCGCATGACAAAGATTAACGGGCATCGCGCGGCTCGGCGAAAAAGAAGGAAAGCAAACAAGAACCCGGGTAAAATAAGTCCCCCCGTCATTCCCACCATAAACAAAGCTTCTTGCCGCGGCGGCGCAACGAAAAGTTCCTGTCGTTGAGGATTAACTGTCCGCTTCCGTTTGACCGAGAGACCGACACCGTCGGGCCTAACATTCGCGCCACAACAACGGCCGGCCCACAGAGGCCCGCCGCGAGGCCGTCCATTATATCCTTCCCCTGGAAAGCGCTCCACTCTTTCCCACGAGTCGTCAGTTGGTACTGTGCCAAGGGGCCGGTCGCCGAGACGAGCGCGCGATCGCCCCCCAGATACACAGGCCGCGGATATTGTTCCCCGCTCGTGTCCTTTCCCTCGCGCGGGCTCGGACCCGCGTCTTGATTACCGGCCGTTGCGAAAAGCCACTTGCGCAGAGCCGCGGGAAAAAGGATGCGGCGCGGATGACGAACGATCGCGGAGTTGGCCCCCGCGCCCGCCCCCAGCTCGCACCTCTTGCCGCATCGCCCCGATTCACATGGCGCCCCGGCCACTTTTTTTTTCGCAATCGCTTCTGTTTGTTTTCGCGGCTTAAAGCGAGGAACGCGTGTACGCGCCGTGCCTTTAAAGGCACTTTATTGGATAATAATTTTGCCGACTTATAAAGTTACGTGTCGGCGCAGATGGCCGCGGGAGGAAATATTCGCGGAAGACCGAGCGGCCGAGCGCCGCGGCCACTTATCACTGGGCTCGCCGTCACCGCATTCGTAACTTTTCCCTGGCGCCGCTCGCTCAATAAACACAGCGAGGAACGGATTCGTTTTTTTTTTCTTCCACCGCGCGAGGAAGAAAGTCAGTCAACACCGCGCTCGATTCACCAGCTCATTATATTAATAAAGGGAAAAAAGGTCAAAAAAAAACGGAGCGCTTTCCATTTCCTACATACACCCGCTTTGAAAACTGGATGTGGGGACTCTTGGCGACCTCGTCCGCGGCGATCGGCCCGAGGTCACCTGCCGAGTCGCGCGACACCTGCGCGAAAGAGAGAGTCGCGCCGGGGGCCGTTTCCCGAGGCGGAAAACCAGCCGGATTCTGGGTCGCCGGCGCGGGAGTCGCCAACTGGCCGCCGGGGGAAAACCGGCGATCGCAGGCGCCGCGTGGGCCGAGGGCCGCCGATTGAGCGCCTTCGCGATTGTTCACCTGTCTCCCGCGCGGCTTTTACCGCTTGTAAATGCAGATGTGATGGGGGGCTTTAAAGGTGTCGTTTCGGCGCGCCGGCCCGGGGTTTGCTCTCCGGACATTGTTCTGCGCACATTGTTTCCCCTGAAATAAAGCGGCTGGAAGCGTTGTGCGAGGAAGACTGATTATTCGCATGTTCCGGGCTTACATTGTTGCTTTTATATCGACTCCTTTTGTTATTCTCTGAAGACTCGCAAATTAAGAAACTAAAGTGTTACTGTCAAACATTGCGTTTTTTTATGACCTCATTGAATATGCTGTGCTGTATCGACTTATCATTCACTAAATTAATATCATTATTGCAGATATTTATTTGCTACATCTTTTTCAATATTTTTCATCCAATAAAGTATATTAGTTTTCAACTAATATAATAATAGGTTTCTTTTAATATATTTATTTTAATGTAACTCTGCTTCTCGATATTATAGTACTGTAGCTTAACATTTCACAAATTTAATTATTAGTATTATTTATTTCATTTGTTTGCTTACTGGCAACTTTGATAAGAAAAATGACAAAAAACTATTATCAATTTGTTTTATATTAGAGCCATTAATTTTTATTTACTGTAATGTTTATGGTATAAACATAGATTAAAATCTTTATATAAAAACGATATTCGTGTTTTTCATATCTTCAAAATTATACTATCTCGGCAATCTTTATAGCTATGTTTTCTATGCGTCTTGTAATCAAATTTTAAATGAGAACAAAGTTTTTAGAGAATTTAACCTATCAGTTTATTTATATTGTATTTTAGGCACACAACGCTAATAAATTGTAAAGGGCCATTTATTTTACATATTTTAGGAGCGAGGTATTTAAATGATTTCGGAGCAACGAGTCTCGAAACTTGGTCATTACCGTTTTCTCTCCCTCGTCCGACTTAACCCAAGAACTAATTCGGAATAATCTTGCTGCTCTCAAATGCATCTATTTAATACGAAATGACTTTCCGTAACTACGCTTAAAGGATAGTTTTGACCACTACTTCAGCCCCTTTCCAAGATGACATTCTAGGTTAATACGCGCGGGGGTAATCAGCGAGCCAATGAAAAAAAATTAATTGAGAGGTTTCAAGAGGCTTCCGCCAGGGAAATGATATAATGCGCAGGACGAGCGGGCGGCCCGATCCCCGACTGGGGCATCGACTCCGTCCATCCTCCGGCGGCGCAAGAAGCGACCGGCTCGGGCGCGCGCAAAAAGGACGAGTGTCCGCGGGGGAAAAAAAAAAAAAAGCCAGCGCACTCCCCCGGCGCGTCGAGCGCACCCCTCGCTGCAGGCGCTCGCCAAGGCCGCGGGAGAACTAGTCCGACCGGTGAGCGCATACCGGGCGCCCTCTGCTTTTCCCCCGGCGAATCGATTACCTTATAGGAAGCATTCCACCGAGTCATCCGCCGCGTGCGGCTTAATTAAACCGCGCAAGAAGCCCCCGCGCGCGGGGAGCGGCCGCGCCTGCACTCGAGGAGGCCGACGTCTCGAGTGCGCGCCGCGGCCCCGAGTTTCTACCCGAGTCAGCGCTCGAGGGCTGCGCCGCGGACACGCCTCGCGGGCTTAAGGGGACGCCGGGCGGTGGGGGAGGGGGGGGGGGAAGAAAGCGCGCGCGCGCGCGGGACACGCGCCCGAGACTTTGATATCGCGTGACAATGCGCCCCGCGGATCCGACATCCGAGGCACCGCCTCGAGCAGCAGACGCTGCCTCCGCGAGGGCACTTATTCTACCTCGAGGAATGTATCTGCTTTCCTCCTCGGCGCTTTGCGGCTTTCTGCAGCGCCCCCTGGCTTTGCCTTGCTGCTTTTATGCGATCCGTAAACCGTTTCGAGCTCTCGGATCATCCGATCTCCCCGAAGTATACTTTTACAGAGGAGAGTGAAATTCAGTAGGTTTAAAACACTTTTATGGGACTCTGCTGTATTATTCGCTGGGTATAGAAAATCAATATGCTTTTCCGCGTGTACAATGTAAATACTATTAAGTTGGAGTTCAATAGTTTACTTTTTATTATTTTAATTGAAAATGTGTAAACTATTTTTATTAAAAAAAGAAACTGCTTACTAATGTGCAACAAGCAAAAGTAATTCATGCTGCATAATTTGCGAACATCGGATTAAAAGGCATGATCTCAAAAGCTCTTATAAATGTAATCGGCTTTCACGTTATGTATATTGAAGCGCGACCGGACGCTTCTTATCTACGCCGCAGTAATCTAAGAAAACAGTTGACTCTGTGACAGACGAAAGAAGATGCTATTCTCACTAACCGAGTCATTCCTACGATTTAGGTTTCACCTGATCCTCAGAGTCACCTTTCCACCATTTCGTTTTTAACTAAGCCTGAATTTTTTCCATTCTTAATTCTTCTTAGGCTTCTCGGGACCTTCGCTCTATCTACAAAATCAAGTTTTTCTCCTTTTTTCTAATCCGCTGCTATGCGCCTTTGCGCCTTTTGTGCTATGAAGGCAATACAAGTTTCAGTGTCACAGATTTAGGAATTAACCGGTTAGTCAATACTGACTAACACTTCTACCTTGCTTTTCGTTGCTTAGAATATAGTGTGTAGCATTTGTTGTGAGATGGGACTAGAATCTAATCAATATTTACAAAAACTCTTCACGTACATTTTTTAATTCCAGATTTAAAACTTGTTTATTTATTAGATTCGTTTAACGGAACTTTTCAAATTTATGACTTTCAATAGTTCTAAGATCCAAATTTGTTATATACACATACGCAATTCCAGAGTTAGTCATCATTTGATGAATCAGTCATGGTCAGCTTTTATTATGTACTTTTGATTTGCGACCGTGATTATCTCTGGCCTACGGTACGTAAATAGTTCTATAATTGTGAATAAGATCTTCCTAATTTAGAAAGATCTTTTGTCTTAATATATTTATTTGAAAAATTTAACACAGTAACTATTATACGATTTTCGCATATATTTTGTATATGCAGCCCCTCAAAATAATAGGCTAGTAATGAAAGCATTACTTCACATTACATGTTTCAATTACATACATCCGAGCAAAAATCCATTCAAGTTATCAATATAATTACAGAGGTATTTTTTTGTATTTGGAAATAGCGGTGACACTGAAAGCGCACATCGATTAAGATCGCTTAATGGTCCATTTTTCAAGCAGATTTCTCAGTCGATAAAGTAGTAGCATTTCCAGCAGCTCGGGTGAAGGGAAAAGCGATTCAGATCTGGCCACTCGATAATCGCGGCGAAGGTCGACCGTCACGATTGTGCATCTACAATCGACCAATTAGCGGCCTCACTTTCCACGATAACTAAGTTACGTCTAGACCGTTTTTATAAACAATACCGATGTCGCATATAAAGTACAATGTAATACGGTTCAAGATAGCAGTTAATTAATTATGAAAATAATACTGGAGTTGTGTGTATATTTACAAAATTATGAACTGACATTTAAAGCGATTAATTTATATTAAATTATTACTTTTAATTATTATTTACTGCTGTAATTTACAATGCATAATTCATTGCACATCATATATGTTAGATACCATAAAATCCTTCTCGATTAGATTTATTATAGTTTGGAAGCTATGATATATTCTGGAACGATATACATGTAATAATAGTGCAACACGGAGCAGTAAAAATTGTAACTTGTTAAAAACGCTTTGAAATACAGTAATTTACAGTTATAAATCAAACTTTCTGCTAAAATTTCACTGGCATCGCTTGTAGAAATCTAACTTTTTCTATACTTTTATAACCTTCATCAATTAAATAGTGTTTTATATACCTATCTTCTTCAAATAAAAGCGCCAATTATAAAATTATCAGCAAGGAGCGCCTGCTCTATTCTTGAATCCATTAATTAATACATCAGAAATTGTATCAGACTATTTATACCGCACTTATAAAAGCTTTCTATTCTTCTGTATCTATACTTTTATCGAATTTCCTTCATTAATAATTTGTATCGTGATGAAAGTTAAGAGCACCAACGTCGTTAGCTAATCAGACTATTTTATTCTAGAGTTAAACCGAACGTTTGTCAATGATCCATTTAAGCACTTGGATGACCTCTCGTTAAACACTCAATCTGCAGTCGAATCACGATTAGCCGCGCAAGATTCCTATTTGATGCATACGATATAAGTCGGAAGCGACCTGCTCGCAGAGTCGTACAGATTTCCCCGCATAACGGGAGGTGCGTCGAACGCAATAACGGTGATTAATCGACGAGTATTCTTTCTGGCGATACACATCGGGGGATTTTTCGAAGCCAGCCGAGTGCGTCGCCCTCGGCGGGACTTTCGCACGCGCGTATATACTCGTCAGCTCGTCCCGGCCAACTGCACCGCGGAAGTCATTTGGCGAGGGCTCTTGTGCACCCGCATGAGCGATACGAGGCCTTTGCCGCGCGATGCCAGTGCAGCCACTTAAATGTGTTTTCCAAGCGATTGTGGGCGTCTTATCGACCTAAGTCAATGTCAAGGGAAATGGTTACAGCCGCTTGACTTACGAGGCGTCGTCGCGGCCTCGCTTACGTAAACTTGTGCGCGCGTGTAATCAGTACGGCGAGCGGAGTTCGCGCCTAAAAGCCTCTCCCGGCGCTTGTCGAACAATGATTTGATTACGCGCCGAAGTGCCCGCGAGATTGAAAGCCCCGGCATAGGCACGGGCGCGACGGAGGATCTCGTTAGGGCGGCCCGTCCCTTGGTCCGGGTAATTGGCCGGCTTGTAATAACGGGGGGGCCGGCGCAGGAGGCGCTTAACAAAGCTAGGAGGCGAGCGGTGACGGGAGAGATGAGTGGCACAGTAACCAAGTGCAGGCGGGTCGTCACATGCGCGGCTGCAATTGTCGCTGGGAGCGCGACGCCGGCAATTAGTCGGCCGCCGAAAGAGGCTCGTTGAGCGCGCCTAATTGCCGACGCGCGCCGCCCGCGTTCTCGCTCTGTCATTCCGCCGGTCACTGTATGTACGGTACATGCGAGCGGTCAACCCATTCTGCACTTGCTGGAAATTGAGATTAGGATATCGCTATAATATTGTAGAGCGTGAATTTCGTAACGCGGTGAAAGTTTCCGGTCGATATCCAGTTATTCGGTGAATGAAATGTCTTTGAAATGTGCTGTAACCGACCTACAGATATCCCTGACTCTTAACCGATTTAGGCAGTTAACCGTGTATTAATCAAGTGGAGCATTAAAGCAATAAAATTAACATATGAAATGCAATGAGAATCGTCGAAAATCGTATTGCCACACTTAAAAATTGTTATTTCATTAGAAATACAGAGAATCTACCAGTGACATATCTCTAGGTATAAACGCTGGGCGTAACCTAAAACTAACTAGAAACCAGTACCCGGAACTGTAAGGCAGCAATCTCCTCGACCACGTACTATCGTTCTGGCATTAAGCGTTTGTCTCGTGGTTTGTCTACGAGGAGAGTAGCATAGCAAATCCGAGGCTCTCTCGGTCTCTCTGGGCAAAGTGTGCCGAAACGGCCGCGGGTCGTTAACGTATGCTCGAGCCGTCGATTACTGCCGGCAGCTCGGCGAGAGCGTGTCTGCAGCGGCGCACTTATTCCGCGAATGCGAACGGGGGCAGGAGTCGATCCTCGGCGGCGGCTTATTAAGAGCCTCGCGCGCCAGCATCCATATAATTTCCTCACCGCAAGATACGGCCGCGCGAACAGCTGTACCGGGCGGTGGAAAAAAAGCCGTCGATGCCTCTGAGGTAAAACGCGCGCGGGACGCGGCCGCACGCGACTGTGTGTGCAGGAGATCCGTTACGCCGGCCGGCGCGAGATATACACGGTGTCGTCTGTCACCACTCGAGCACGTCTGTTACTACTTCGATCGGCAACTCGGGGAAACTTTCTATTATGCCTTTTCTAATGCTCGCGTGCACGTCGACTGCTGCGATCTTCAAGAGACAGACGGCTTTACCGGCATTGTCCATTTTCTATCGAGAAAGCTCTTTTGATATGCGTTATATGGTCGAGTGTTTATTTATCAATCAATCTTAAAGTGGATAAAACACAATTTATGCAGATAACCGCAGCAGTTGCCAGTGCAGTGCTTGCAACGTAGTACATATGAGCCACTTGGGCGGAAAATTCCCTTACTCCTAAAAAATTTCAAAGGAAAAGTCCTATTCGCCGAAAGAATAGGCTTAAGTGGCCGGTGGCCGGTGCGGTGCGCAGGGGAAAATAAGGAGAGAGCGACACGCATACGCGAGCGCGTGTGTAACGGAATGGAGGATAAGCGGTAGCGAGGCGTCGGGCCGATTAGGCACGGCGCGCACGCGAGGATCCCCCGCGCGCGTGTAATTGGGCGCGCCCACACGGCTAGTGGCTCTCGGTGGGGACACGCGGCGCCGCGGCTGTCGTCGGCTGCCAACCGCTCGGCAGTGTTGCGCAAGCCGCGGGGGCGTCGGAGCTGCAGCGCGCCCCTCGATCCTCGCTCACGGAGCCGCGCCAGCACGTATAGAGCCTCTGAAGGTGGGTCGCGGCTCCTTTGAGCGTTTCTCTTGTGCACTCGCGTGGATGGCCGAGGCCCGAGGCCGCCGCGGACGACCGATTGCCTTTCCAGCGCACTCGCCGTACATCGCCGGAAAATTGCCGATTTTTTTCAATGGGAGCCGGCCGTTTCGGCGGGTAATAGGGAAAGTCAGCGCGGCAGTGCGGGCGAGCCACTCGTGCAGCCATAAATATTTATTTGGGGAATCGGCGCTCGATCGATCGCCGGCCTAACCGATTCGCTTTAATTGCCCGTATGCATAAAGACCTTTCAGTCGGCGCGGCCTTTCCTTGCAGTCTCTCGAGTTTTCACGAGTACATTTGTGTCAGACTGAATTGCGAATAATTTTTATCTTCCTACTGGAATAGGAGATTATAAAGGCAATGAATGTCATAAACAAATTTAAGTCCATTAATGTCCAACGAAAGCATAAATATACGAATTACTTGGGTGATAGAGTGATCGGTAATAAATTACTTTTACTTCGCATAATTTTCAAATAATTTTAAACTTGTCCTGTAGAAGAAAAGTTTTAAATTCGGTACCGCCTCACAGTCACGATTAGATAAAATTATGCCAAACATAATTATATATTAGCATTAGATAAAATACATACGACTAACATTCACGTAGGTGAATCTTAGGCAATTTCTGTACTCGCATTCAAACTTTTTAGTCCAGAAAAACAATACGGCATCCACGTGTGGACTTTAGTGCTGGTCAATATCAGACTGTGAAATTAGGCGCGGCGAGTTTTCACTCGGTATTCCAATGACACGAACGCGAACTAGGTCGCGATGAGCCGCCCACCTCGTGTTCCGCTCGGAAACGTGGAAGCGCTGCCTAATACATATACACGTTTTGGAAAGCCGGCGCGCCGGCCAGGCGCAATACATTCGGAATGCGAGAAAAGTGTGTCGATGATCGATTCTCCTCCTCGGTCCTACGCTCACCTACATATAAATACCAACAATCCTCCGCGAGTTTTCCCGGCGATCTGCAGCGCCGGCGAGAAATTGGAAGACCCGCCGCGGAGGTGGCTGCGCGTGGGCAGGGCGCGTGCGCGGCGCTCGTCGACGCCCACCGCGACCCCGAGGGGTAGGGCGTCGACGTCCTCGGGGGCCGTGTATGCAGTCGCGCGCCCGGCCCACGCCCCCGAGTCGGCCAATGTCGGCGCTGTACGGTGGCCGGCCGGGGGAGGCGCGCCCGCGCTTCATGGGGCGGGGATGAGGTCGCGCCCGAGCCGCGGAGGTACGGGTGTGGGATTTATTTTTGAGGAACAGTTATAGCGGTGGTGGCTTCAGGAGTCGGCCTGGAGCGGTCACGAGGACGCGCGCCCGCTCTATTCTGTTACGATAATTACTATAATCCCGAGGGAAATGGGAGCGTTTGCGTATTCGCAGTAGAGACCTTTTTTTTCCCCCGGGGCTTAACACATCTCTGCGAAATTACAGTTATTTTGCACGTGTACGATTTCCACCCTGGCGCCGGTTCTAACTCACTTGTACGAGCCGAAGGAGAGCCGCGGGATTACTCGGGAAAACAAAGCCGCCTGCATCTGCGCGTTGAGTAACCTAAAGAACGAGGCTTAATTTCATTTACTGGCCTCTTAAAAATGCAAACGCTCGGTTGTACGTGCGGGCCGAGAGGGGGGGGAAAAAAAACGAGCGCTCTAAACACAGTGCCACTGGGATGCTTTCGCGCGCGCGCTAATTCACCCGGACCGCAGGATTATATCCAGGCGATCGGTGTAAAAAAAATGAGCGCCGCGGCGCCAGCGCCGCCGCCTCTGTATTTCTAAATCGCGGCCGTAAAAGCCGCGGCGCGCCGTGATTCGGCACCTTTTGAAAGTTGAATCGAATGTAAGTGGAGCGAGGACACTTTTTACGGGCGTTAATCGGGCGAGCGCCCGCGTATACGTGTGTGCAAGCGCGCCCGCTGAATGAAAGTAACAGTGCACACTCGCTCCGGGGCGAAATTGCGGCGCGATTAACTTTTAAAAATTTTGTCCGCGCGCAGGCGCGCAGGCGCGCGGATCCGAGGCGCGCCGGCAAATGGCTTTCATTTAAGCCAATTTCCCCGTGGAAAGTGTTATAAGAGTATACACTGAACGATATGATTGGCAAAAAGACGAAATACTCGTGCCCTCGCATCTGTGCTTCGCTAAAAACTCATAAGGCCTTCCGGAAGCCTGTAATAACGACGCCGCGGTAAAAAGGTCGTATGAGCGCGAGGAGAAGTACTTTTAAAATGTACCTGCTAAATAACAAACGAAAGCGGTAAACATGCAGGTCATGCCTTTTCTATTGTGCAAAATAAATATTTATGTGCAATGAAAACACAGTATAATGTTTAGCAAAATTTAAAGTTTAATAATTTTGTGTTTTTTTTTTATTGTTGCAGGACGTGATGAGCGAGTACGAGCGGATCAAGCGCTCGTGCTTGAAACGCGGCGAGCTGTGGGAGGACCCACAGTTTCTCGCCACTCAGGCCTCGGTCTTCTATCACCAGACTCCACCCTTTCAGTTTCAATGGAAACGGCCAAGGGTAAGTTCCCATATTTGCTAAGATACGTCAACGTGTACAGAACAATTCACTTCCTTAAAATGACACGCCCATATATGGCTTAACAATGCGAGGATAAGTTATTTTTGACGTTAGAATTTAATCGCTTGCGTTTATAGAATTATAATTAAATGACAGAAAACGGGGTTAAGGTCGAAAGGAAGACTGCGGATGCGAAAAAGACGCGTCGAAGGATCATCCAAGAGCGAAACTTTCTTTCGAAGAAAAAGACGGGAAAAAGCGAAGCAGGCGCACTAAAAGTTTACGCGCTCGCACCCACCGGCCGCGGGTGACAAAAAATCAAGTTTCCATCAAGCGCTTAATTGCGCGAATAAGGCAAGCCGGTAATTTCGTCCGGTCGTAAAGAGTAATCATGTTAAAAAAGGTGACAGAGTCTCCGCGCCGCTCGTAGACTCGTGAGGATCAACTTCGACGCAAGGACTCGCTGCGGTGTTTATTTTAAAGAAGCCTGAGTGAAAAGTAAATTACCAACATTAACAAATTCTTGAAATACATAATGTGAAAAGCAGATGATTTTTTTTCCAAGCTTCTGTTTTTAATATTGTTAAAAATATACTAAATATAATTTTATTATTCATTGAATCATTATTGCAATTTAAAATTAGTTCTTTCTAGTATAGTCTAAAAAGTACTTAAAATAATTCATTTATAATTGATTAAATTAGTATAGTATATATAAATAACTATAATTTTTATAACATCTTATACAATAAAAATTATTTTTTAGAAAATATTTCTTGCTGCATATTGGAATATTTTTAACTATATTATAATTTACCAAAACTAAAGATTTTTTGATTTTCTCAAGTAAAAGAAATATATGCAAAGATTTTTGTGCTTTTAAGTTTTAATATAAGTCTATTAAAGAAATGGTTCTTGCAATTCCGGTTTTAAAGAGCAAAAATTGTGTAATGATTAAATTTACGAGATCGAGTATTCACTATTTTTTCTTTCTTCAATCTTTACTATATGATGTTTCCGTTATGCAATTCATTACAAAACGCTGATAAAGATGATTTAAAAGGTTTACACTAATTGTGCTCTTGTACTATAAATATCTGTAACAAGAAGTATATTATTATTAGAAATTTGATTTTTTTTTCTCAGAAACATATTATATCAAATTATATTTAAACGATACTAACCAGAAATTTGTAGGCCTTCTGTTTTTATACATATTAATCTTTGAAAATGCTGACTTCGACGTAGACTGTAGATTAACCAATTAATGAATTACTTAAAAGCTTAGATGGTAGGATTTTTATATAACTTCGGATTGATGAATCGTTTGATATTAATATCTAAATATTTCTATTACTTATTTTAATTTATGATGAATATTACATCAAAATTTAGATTTTTTAAGGTTCTTTTAATTCTTGCTTGCGAATGTTTAGGCTTATAGTTTTACATACAGTGAAACTGAATTTTCTAATCTCAACGTAAATTTTAATTAAGCTCTAATGTAAGAACTATTTATAATCGCTTTGATATAGAAATTTTTATCTTTCTTATATTATGTAAAATCTTAAGATAAGTGAATGTAAAAATCATTTGTAATTTAATTATGAATATTACAGTCATTGTGAAAGCATTTATCTTGATCATTCGTCTACTTTGTATTAATTTTATAATCTAATTTCTCTATTTTAGAAAATCTGACGGTGAAACTAATTACATTCGTGATACCAGGCAGATAATAAAGCATACTTACCTTGAAAACGTTATAGAACCTAATTATCTGAGTTACTGAGTACATAAATTCATATAAACAAAATTTTCAAATTTTCAAATTTTGTGACGTGTAATATTTACTTTAATTGAAATATAAACTATATTTTAATAGTCCTTAATTGATAAAGATTTGTATATAAACTTTTTGAAACGATATGCAGATGAAACGATGACATAAAATAAATAATACTATAATTGTAATACCGTATTAAATACCATATTATAATACACATAATATCGTAACCATATATATGAGAAAAATAATAAATGTATGAATTATATTAGTATTACTATATTAAATATAATATATCGTTATAAATATAAAGAGTCGCTAATTGTATGAGTACGTTAATGCAACTGTAAATTAAAAAATAATGCATAAATCACTTCCTATAATAATTTAATAATTGAATTCAGCGAAAGTGTATATTTCATTTATGCGTCCTTGATAAGATTACTATATATAGAAAGTAAAGCCATATAAAGCATTAAAAAACACAATTACAAATATTAAGTGTAATCAAGTATATTATCAAGCAATTAATTATCGCTGAAGATTAATTATATTTTGTTGTATATGCGATTTATATTATACATTTAATGAACAATTTGTTTGAGTAAATTCTGTTCAGTCCACGCAAACTTTACTGGTTCAGGATTTTAAAGCATTCCACTTTTTGTCTGTTGCAGGAGTTATGCAATCGAGCGATTTTTGTCAGTGACACGCCGACGCAATTCGATGTCATCCCTGGAAAATTAGGTGAGTCCTACGACGGTCCCGGATACAAAGGGAAGCACTCGGTTATGTGATTGACCGCAACTTTATTACGGGGAGAGTGTGTACATTTGTGCAAGGCAGCGTGAGTGCGCGTACAATGTTTTTGATAAATTTACGGTCAATTGCCGAGTGCTTCGCGTATTTTCTTTTCATCCTTTAACCGAGTATTTACGGTGAAGTTTTGTCAAAGCATTATTAAAATTATTACAAAACAAGCAATTAACGAGGCTACCTCATCTCGTAATCGCTGAACACACAAAATGATGTGATATAATCAGTTTTCTTATGACACTCGAAAGAAATAATTTATCGTCGTGATTAGAACAGTAAGTCCGGAAACGTACTTTCTATCTTGTTTGATGTGAAATTTTTTTTGTTTATCCAAGTTCACGGTGGATATCATGTAATTCCATCGCAGGTTCCCTTTGCGCTTACTTTAGATCGAGATGCTGTAAGCGTAGAAACATTTTAATGTATTCATATGATTTCATGTCTCGATGAATATATAAAACATAGTATCAAGAAATAAAAAATAAAAGTTGTATAATTTGGTTAATTCAAATGTAAAAAATAAACGTAATTTATTAATTATTACTCTGAATTTTTATTATCAATAAAGCTAGTAAGTTTCGTTTATCGATTGATGACAAGTCTTGATCCGAAGCTTGTGTACTTATTTTATATGGCCCTCTTTATGGAAGCCATGATGAAATTGTTTAATTTGCGTAATGGAAAATGTAAATTGGTTGCAATATTTACAAGAGACCACGTTGCAGTAAAATTGTTTATAGTATGACTTTCGCGTATAAAAACTGGAGTCTCAAAATGTAAGGCAAGTTCACATTAAAATTAACTGCATTAAAATATTTTAAAATTATCCACTAAATTATCCTTTCACATTTTGTTTCATGTATGTATTGAATGTCATTAAGCGATTTTTTTGAGAAGCAAAAATTATGACAATACGTATATATATGTACGTATAAACATGTAATAAGTGCATTACTGCTTAAAAACTTCCTGCATAATTCTTATGAAATGTTTATATAGCAAGTGTACTACGCACAATTAAAAATCATATACTGTCATAAAAATTTCTCTTTTAACGAGGAAATCGTATCGAGGTGAAAAAGAGGGGCGAAATTATACGTTTGTTACGACGATGTCGTAACTCATGCATATCATTAGGTATTTTGTATTGTTGCAACAAGCAATTAACAATAATGATAAAATATGTATTAAATGTATAGTTTGCGTTATTGTTGTCAAAATTATTGGCTTCGATGTACTTCATATAGATGATACGGTAATGCATATTATTTATGCATATTAGTATACGATACATGTTATTCGTATTATTTGTACATTAAGAATGTTTGTCATTAGAATACGTATTAAATATTTTTTTCAGTAGGTTTTTACTATCGGTTAAAGGTAATCAACATTATCTAAAAACTTTTAAATAAAAAAAATCTTATTTTACTGTTAAGTCGGAATGTATTAATGAGCATACGGACATACTCGTCGAAGGACATTGATGGAGTTGTATTATGTTGAATTCCATTTATCAAATACATTCAAAAAGCTCATTGTTCCCAGGTTTCTTATCGAAGCGACCAATTTGACACGAGACATTGTCATTATCTCCTGAAATTCGTATTTACTGTTCGTAGAACAACGAATCCCGTACTCCGTCAATGCTTACTCTCCGTTTCTTGCCCCATTGGCTGGTCCATTACGTCATTATGTCGAGCCGTGCGCGTGCAGAGTATTTTTACCGGAGGAGGAAAAAGGGCAGCCGGGCAGGGGCAAACAAATAATATTTCCCAGCAATAATCGCGGTCTCGCGCGATCGTCGGGGGAGCTAGAGTTACGCCTCGCGGGACCGCCGGGGTGAAAAAGTACAATGCGAGGGCGCAAGAACTAGTCGTTCCGGTTTGCCCGTGGCGCCCTCCCGTCCCTCGGCCGCTTCCTTTTTTCCGGCTATTCTCGGCTCTCGGCCTGGATGCCGACGCGCGCGGATGCCTCGAGAGCAATAGCGCGTAATGATACGGTGCACGCGGGCTTTCTTTTGGCTGTCGGGCGATTTATTCCGATCGCGCGCTGCCCCGCGTCACATATCGCGGTGACGCAATCGCCGGTTAATTAACGAGCGGCCCGATCGTGTCGTTGATCCCTCTCGATTTCTGCGCTCGGAGGAGTGACCTTTTCGCGCTCCCAGGCATTACGCGCCTGCCGTGGCTCGCGACGAGCTAATCATTACCGGGGCCGTGATCTTCTTTTTTTCCTCTCTTCCCCCAGGCGGACCGCTCAATTTTCCGCGCGCGCTTTGCATAAACTGTACATCATCGGCATTAAAATCGGCCTAGCGGTTTTTCCCCTCGCGAATACCGGCTTTCCGATCGCATTTTCCGTTTGATACGCTTATAATTAGAATTCGTTACGGGCGGCTCGGTCGCGCGGCCGAGGATAGGGATCGGCACAGAGCTCGAAATAACGACGCCCGGGATCGCTTGGCTCCGCGCGCCGGAAATGCTTGATCCTCGGGCGCGTTGGCGATATCGGCCAGCGGCGGCGGCGGCGGCGCATTATACGAGCGCGCGGAAAATGAAACGCGATATGCGTCCGCGCGCGGGCGAAATCGTAAAGCCTTGGCGAAATTGCGCCTGGGGAAGGTAATCGCGCGGTGGCACGCGACTCCTCGGCCGTGGCGGCGGGGACCTCGTGGCCCGAGACTCGAGCGCACGCGCGCCCCGACCGCAAGCCAGGCGGAAGGAAGGCCCGTCGCTTTGATACCAAGCCGCTTGCCCACGATATGATGGATTCGCCTATAAAGCTGCCTCCCGTACGTATGGCGAATAAGAGGTGGCTTTCAGAAGCGCGTGCTTATCCGGCGTTATTTATTGTGCTGCGTAGGGCAGCTCCGGAGATATATGTACGAATATTCCGCGGACCTCTTCTGTTTTGCCGGGGCAGTGATAAGGAAATGTCGACGAGAACTATGTTTCCGCGCATGATTATTTTAATTTGAACGTCGTAAAATCATTGCGGAGCGTTTAGCTAACTGCAGACGGCATAACCGAGCAGTAACCCTTAGCGGTCGCACTTTCACGGGATTACGGGCAACTCGATCAAATCGTTAAATTATTTATCAGACTCTTGAAATCACGACCATGTTTTCGTAACTTTTGTGACGAAGCCAAAATGAATTTTGTGCGAATGCCAATATGATTTGGCATTATTAAATATGCAAATTAAAACGAAGTACAATACAGAAAAAAGTACATCATTAAGTTGTTTTGTATAAAATACTTATATAGCTAAACGTCAATTAGGCTGTTTTTCATTTCGTTTTTCACGCAAGTCAGAAAGAAAGATATTTTTTGTATTTTATAAATGACGTGATGATGAGAATGTATTAAACTGTAAGATTGCGTACATGATATAACTGAGACCTTTCACAATTTAATTATATTTACGTACATCATAATAATTCTCTTTTTGATCCAAATCTATATATCAGATGCAATATACATTTATATTAACGATATAACGATTAAATAATAAATACAAGCAGTAGAAGCTGTACGTAAAATAAGTATAATACAGTTCGAGAGAATTACTTTATTTATAAAACAAATTGAAAATTGATTTTATGAATAATAAGTTTCCGTTATTAAATATGTATAAAATTAAAATTCCTGTAGGATTGATTTAATGCCGATGAAATACCTCAAGGAAGCTGTGCAAAGTTTTTTAATTTGCGGAGTACGTGCAATGTATGAGTACGGGTGAATTACGATTAAAAGTTAACTGTACATAAGAGGAGGAAGACAATCAACTTTTTCGATTTCACGCATGAAAAAGCCGAACCTTGATACTAGTTGAATATTAAACGTGTATAGATGGGGGAAGAGATGGAATTTATTGAAAACTCGCGGGATACGTAATTAATGCCGGAAATGAGTTGGTACCCGTTAAAATAATATTTATGCGTCGTCTAATGACTTTATTGCAGACTACACGACTCAGCTAACATTAATTTTCGTTGAGTTCTTGCAATGGCAATCACGACAACGTTAACTTTATTTGGAAAAAGCAGGGACAATCTATCTAATATGTGCTTTTAATTCATAGTAATTAACAGATAAATTAGAATGATACCAAAGTCTCGAGGCAATATATTACTACTATTTCCACTAGAAGCAGATTTTATACTATGTACAAACTCTGGTATTGGCGAGCAAGTCTTCCCCCTTTCGATGAAAACTTCATTGCACACATTCATTCGTATAATACAAGATAAGAGCAAAATGAAATTCTAGACAACTATTAAACTGCCCTTATATTAATTAAATTTAATTGATGCTACAATTTAACAGAAGATTTATGCCCCATTCGATAACAAATGAATACGATTAAGGAGTTATATATATCCTCGTCAGTCGATCGAAGTACAGGCATTGCGGACCAAAGTTCCCCGGGGGCTAAAAGAGTTAAATATAACCTTATACATGCTTTAGTATAATGCAGTATCTTCAATTATCACGTCACTTACACCCTCAACGAATCTCTAAACGCTTATTAATACGTGCGATATCTCTTCGTCTGGCGCGCGCGCGCGCACGGGATCGCCGTTGAATTATCTCCGCGAGCGGCCCGGAGAAAATTTATCGCTCCCCGCGATACAAATTGGAGAAGGACGGGAGGAAAAAGGACACCGGCGAGCGCGCGGCGAGGGGCAGCCGGCGGGATGCACGCCGCGAGGGGCGACGGGCGAAGGTCAAGTTCGCGCTGCCGCCACGGGCGGAAGCGTAACCGCAGTCGCGGCCGCGAGTAACGGGCGCGATTTTTATCCGTGACGAAAGGAGGGGACAGCCGATCGGCTGAATACATCGGCAGCCGCGACCCAAGGCTACGTTTTGTTGTCTCCGTCATGCCGTTTCACGGGGGAGAAGCTGGAGCGTAATGGGCGCCAGGAGATTGAATCCCCACTGCTACCGTACTTGTTTTCTTTCGCAAAGACTGGCATTTTAGGGTCGTACAATTTTCACTTCCTTAGAATTCATTATTAATCAAAGGAGGAGTGGATTTTGCGTAATTATTGTTTCAACCGGGTGAAGAGGTTGAAAGTGAGTCAAGTGAGAAATTGGTCTCAATTGAGTGATCAAACGACTTTTTATACCGACGGCGACATGAAGTGACCGCAAATTTTACTTCTTCATTTTTCGGTTGTCTCAAACATCAGCGACGTTTCACTCGAAAATCTTCGGTTTACTCCGCACTGAATCGGAGCGATTACAGCTCAGGCTTACAGAGAATAAATAAATCGTTTTGTGAGAAAATAAAAAACTCAAATGTTTGTGTTTTCATAAACTCGATAACATACAACCATTACTGGGCATAAATGCGATCGCTATACATTTGACGATCGTGTCAATATAAGAAGCCATTCAACCGGCAGCCGATCCGACCTCCCGCTCGCCAGTCGTGCACAACCGCTTAGGCAAAGTCCCGTGTACTCCTGCCTTTGTCTCTGCGCCATCTCGTGCGGATTTATCCGCGACCTCGAAATCTCTCGGATCTTCCCTATAGCTCCTCGGTGAAATATCGGGCGAGCGCCCGGGAACGTGGGAGCAGAGCAGCTCAATTCCCCGCTTGGCCATAGCCATTGGGGATCCGTTTGCATGATCCGCGCAGGGACGACGGGCCCGTGAAGCAAGGAGGCAATTGTACGAGGAAGCGGGTCTCCCCCCCTCCCGTGACTGGCTCTCGAGAGCTCGTGATTACGGTCCGCTTCCATTTTTTTTTTCTCCCCCGACGGGTGTGCGCTCGGGTTTCCTTTTGTTCTAAGCCCGCGCGGCTGATTGCGTAATGAGTAAAAGTGTCTTATGGATCCCTCGTCTCTAGGTGTACGGCGTGTTTTTCTCTCCGCATCTCTGCTTTTTTTTGTTATCTAGCGGAGCCGCGCGAAGGCTGTCGGAAAATACATTCGAATGCGAGGCGCCCCGTTAACTGTATCGTTGCCAGGAGATCGGAAGGTGTGCGCGCAGCCGGCGCTGCAAAAACTGCGCAGAAACGCTGGAAAATGTTTCAACGCATCGATCGGTAATCCATATTCTGACCGCTCCCGCATATTACCGATGACACGGTCGGTATTATCATTTAAATGGATCAGTAATGGTAAAAACTTAATATGGGCGTTCCCTTGGCGATGCGACTTTAATGCGACACTGTCAAGCTACAGTTACAAATTGCTCGCAAATGTAGGCATTAAAACGCCGCGGTGCGAGCGCAAAGCTATCTTTCGATATACTAGTTATGGCTCCCGTGAAAAATCAAACGAACAACCTCCAGCATTAAAACACTTTTTACTATAGCATTGGCAAACTAGTTTCTCGCCTAGATAAGCTGCGCCGACGATAAGTGTGAAAAAATGAAAGGAGCGGAAAAATAAAGCAGCCGCGCTGAGGACGCGCTTAGCATACTCAAACGCATCTTGCATGCAACTGGTGCGCACGGGGCATATCCCTGGAGATAATAAAACCCCGTCTCATCATCGGCTCGTATATGTATAGAGTTTGCGTACGTTCCGATCGGGAGAGGACTTTGGAGTTATGCGCTTCGGATCGTTCAATGCTAAGCGGCGCACCTGTACACGCACGATCACATATTTAATTAATTCGCGTGTCGTCGGAAAAAGAGGCAGGGATAAGCAACAACCGATGCAGCGGGACCATTCGATGCTTCCGCTCACGAGTCGTGCTGAGGACGCGTGCGCGACGTGCTCCGGAAGTCGCATTCCGCGCTGCTGGTCACGAATGTCTAACGGCAGGGATCGCCTAATTTGCTTGGAATACGCGAGGGTATACGTCAAGCTTCTCTAGCTTTGCAGCATTTTCGAAAGCTTGTTATTTCCTATTTAATCGATTTAGTTAAAATCTATTTAATTAAATTATTAAGTTGTAAAATCACATTTCTGTAACTATATACAATTATGGAACCAATATACAATATATAAACATTTTAACCTTTTTTAATACAAAATATATATTTTCTTAAGCTATAAGAAATTGTTTCTTAGTTTACCAGACTAATAATGGTCACTTCTGAATATAATTTATATGCATAAAAAAATTGGATTCGAGTTAGACATAATTCTAAAATTATGACTGCATTATTTATATTTGTGATTTTTCCGTTTAGCAAGCGTTTAACACATTGTCTATGCATTTATGTAAGTACGTTTATGCGTCATTAAAACTTATGTTAATGTTTATGCTACTTATAATAATCTGCGGTAGGTCATCATTCTTTATTAATGCTTTAAAATAACCCTTAAATCATAAATTACTTCTTTTAATGCTATTTTGCATGGTATTAAGAGTTAAACGAATACAAACATTATGTGAAATAAAAAATTTCTTTATGCTTATTTATTTTAGTTTATAAAGTACCCGAGCTCGGGATTGACTGACATTTTTTCCATGAAGAAACCTTATACGAGAATTGCGGTTTAATGAAACTATAATATGCATTGCTTAGATTATTTTGCCATCGGTGTGTATATAAGCCAAGAATGTAGTTGTGCCATAAATATTCACGAATTATAAACCCACAAATTAATTTATTATGGAATTCATCTTGTGCCTATTTTTCTTGCAATTTGCATTTAAGATCTTATAGATAGTGCAATAAATGAAAAAGAACGTAAGTATAAGTGCTTTTATTCAAAATCCATAAAAGCTGTTACGTAAAGCGTTGACAAGCTCAGCAATTATCCCATCGCAGCCATCCGACGCGAGAAAAATGCTAACTACTGGCCTTCACAGTAGCGTTTTCGCGCAGCCATTGAATGCAGGGCTGCGCCTCGCGTTTCACTATTATACATCTCTCCCACTCGAACGAGCGTTGCGTGTGCGCGTCCACAAAGTTATTCTTTGGTTAAGACACTCACCTCGGCTTTTGTTTGTTCACCGCGCTACCCGTCTCCATTGGAACATATATATAAAGCAATGGTCTGCTTGGTCATTAAGCCCGCGCGTTTTTTTCCTTCCATGTTCTCTATTGGAGAGTTACTCTCGACGATTAGTCGTCAATGAGGTTGAGTAAATTCGTACACGATGACTTCCACGTGCAACGAAAGCGCCGCCGGCGTGTTTCGAAGGCGTCCAGCTGTCACAACCGTACCAGCAGCGATGATCGAGTGACGAAGCCTTATATATCGACTAAGACAATGGAGGAATTATGCAAGGCTTCTTTAGACGCCGCTGAATTCAAAAGCCCTCGGGGAACGTTTCATCAGCGCGGTGTCAATGTTGATTATTACAGTACTCACTGACATAGACCTCAATGTTGTGACAATACTCCCACAATGCGCGCATCAACCCGCGAGAATGCAGCAATTTGAGGGACGGATGCGGGGCGCTCGCGCTCGCTCGCTCAAAACAACAACCCGGCGTTCCTCCGCGGGCGTCGAGGCTCGCCGCGGTGAGGCACCTGCGCCTCCCTCGCTGGCACTTTCGCTCCGCCGAGGCAGCCGAGGAAGCCGCGCGAGATCGTAAATTAACGCGCGGCCGGTCCGAAATTATACGAATCGTTAAAGCTGCCGCGCGGCGACCTTCGCGAGAGCCGCGAGGTCTTTTTGCACAAGAGCCGCCACCACTTCTCGAGGTCCCCGCGCTTTTGACCTCTCGGCTCTTCGCGCTGCCAATGGCGCTCCTTTAAGCAGCTGTCCGGATGCCCGGAATGCGATCCATCAATATTTTTCCCAATTTCTTTGTTTATTATTTTCATCTTACATTTAATTATTTATAAATGTTTAATTTGATGTAAAAAGCAAGGCTTAGATCTTTTTTAACTTACCCATTGTTTTCAATAAAAATACATTTTTTATTAAAGTGTAATCATTTAGATTTTTAGTAGTCGTTCAGACTTTTTTTTATTGAACATAACACTTTTACTAGTTATATATATTGCTCGTAATATTTTTATACTGTATATTACAAACATTATTAAAATTTTCTCTTCGTGTACTCATTTGGACAGGTGCTAATGGACTAATGTTTTATATCCAAAGGTGCCACTCCTTCTTCAGTTAGGCCAATTTACCAGGTTTGCACGATATTTAGGCCCAAGCTTTATGGAAAGATCCCTTTGCGTTCTGAAAAAAGTGGCCTCGACTTTGAGGCGTGCGCTGCACGCGAGTCTGGCAAGCATTTGTTCCTCCAGGAATTAATGAGCAGTTAAGCGGCGAATTCCATCTCGAACATTTCAGACAATACGCCGGACAGTCGCAAAAAAACAATCTTTTGACGTTGAACGGGATTGAGTTATCTCTCCGCACGCCTCTCCGCTCATTATGCTATACAAACTTTTTTTCAAACAAGTAAATACCTGCAGGTTACACGTAAATCATCCCAACAATTTTACCCAAATAATTATAGAACGAATCAGGCGTTTACTTGAAAATTGTTAGCTACACCTCCTCGCACACCTTCTCGGGTCAATCGACACTCGTAATTAAAATTAATATTGCACGAATCCCGCAACTCAATCAAGCCGTTCGCACACACCGGTGTCTAAATCGCACGTTTTGAAGAAGCAAAGTCATGGCGAGTGCCTCGGGCCGGCTCGGATTCTTCGCGCCGCGCTCGACCGGCGCCAAAAAGTGAAAGCCCGAAAATTTCCCGGCCACGATGATATATTTTAGCAATGCGCGCGCGCGCGCCGGCGAGGCGGGCCCTTGAAACGATTTCGCGCCGCGGGCGCGAGTGAAAGTGAGCGCCGGAATCGCTCGCCGCCTCGGCAGGAACCAGGCCGTTAAAATAAAACGTCGCCGCGCGCCTTTTTTTTGGACCCGTGTCTGCTTCTTGCTCCTCGGAAAAGCCAAAGATCTCCACTGGCTTTTTCCGCGCCGAGTTTCCGTTTTATATATTGGGATTTGAATTGGGCGAGCTGGGACCGGCTGTTTTTTTTTCTCTCGTGGTTGCTTTGTTTGTTTAGATTTCGATACGCTTTTTGTGTGGAATTCTGACTTCGCTACCTCCTATGGATAATTTGTGGTTTCTTGGTCCTTTTGACGATCATCGCTAGAATCCAAAGATTATAGTAATCGTATAATTGATAAAACAGTGTAATAAAATTGACAGCTCGGCTTCCGTATTACAACCGTGTTAATGGCTGATTTGTGTACGATAGAACACGAATGTGCAGGAAACGATTGCGCGCCATACTTCAAATTGTTTTATATGCCAATGGCCCTGAAAGTTCACAACTATACATCAAATATTATAATACTTTCGCGGCGGTTAAATTCATCTGCACATCTCCGCATTGGAATGTAAAAATTCAAGTTCCCCGGGACTATTATCAATACCGTAAAAGTTTTAACGTCCACTACTTTTCCTTGCTCCGCGGCGGTGCGTTCGTTACGGCATTCCGAAATGCGCGCTCACTCCTGTAAATGGCTAAGTGTAAAGCTAGAATGTGCTCCCGGGAAAGTATTGGCCGATGCCTGACAAGAAGCATAAACGCGCCTGCTCAATAAAATACGTGCTTCGGAGGGACATTAACCATGAATTTTCTCGTATTTTAAATGTCGTTTTTTACAACGGCTCTTTCACTGCGGCCGCGGAGAGAAAGAGAGACAGACGGAACAAGAGAGAGAGAGAGTGACGAGCGCGCGCGCGCGCGCGCCCGATCGCATTTTTCGTTTTCGTGCATTACAACCACTTATTACCGCGCGTTTCTAAACTCTGCCTTTGCCGGCCGTTCAATGAACCGCTGAATTATCCCCGTTGTTCCGATCCCGCAAATTCGAATGTGAAACGCGTCCGGCATACATTTCGGCCGCCGACGTGCACCGGCCTGATCGCCGCTCCCCGATCGGCGGCCCGAATAAAAGAGTCGCCTCGAGCTCGTTACCAGCCGGTAAAAAGCTTGGTGCAACCATTCGAAAGCCGGCTTCCTTTTTTTTTAATTTTTTTTTTTTTTTACGCCGGCCGCTCATTAACGCCTGCAGCACAACCGCGCCGAGCGGCGTACGTATACGAGTGTATACACGCTCGGTCGGCTACTGTCCCCCTCGTTCACGCGACTCTTTCTCTTTCGGCTTATTACGCGGCAACGATTCACTCTCGTTTGTATATATATATACGCGCGCATCGGCCCGCACGAGGATTTACGATGGCGAGAAGCTTTTTACGGCGGCGCGGCGCGCGCGTATGCGTATATAGTGTACGTATACACTGTCGAGCGTACATATAAAAGCGTGATTTATAGAAATGACGATCGGAGCTTGGGCCGTTTGCGCAAGGGCAGGCGCACTCGGCCCGAGACTGCGCGACGACGAAAACAAAGGCCCTGTGCTTGCGACAGCCGTGGTAATGAGAGCCGTTCGGTCGTTTAAGAACTCGCCCCGCCGCGATCTTTTCTTGTCCCCCAATAGCGGCGGTTGCGCGAGATTCGACGGCTTAGAGCCACAGCGAGTACCTTTGCTTTTTTTTTCTGAACTGAACTTCGGAGCTTCGGAATTATCCTCCATAAAGCGGAGGATTTAGTAAGCCGGGCACGCGTGCGTTCTCGATTTTATTGCGCCATTTGCTCGATACTTTCGCCTATCGCTCTGCATCAGTTTTAAATCCCCTGTCTCGTTGACAAACGACCGAATAAATTCATCGGCGAGGGGAAGAAAGTGGCGCGATATCGCGTGCCGTGGCTGTGGTCCAACTTCCGAGGCGCACCTGACAATAGGCTCCCACGCTGTTGCACCGCGCAATAACTCCTTTCGGTAGCGCGGTTTTCGTGCGCCGGCTCTTCGCGACGTTTTTGCAAAACTATTCTCTACGCCTTCCCATTACCGATACGTCAAACAAGATTAAGCGCAAGAGTCGGATGTTGGTGGGAACTTTTTCCGAGTGCAACTTTGCTTGTTTCGGGGCAAGCATTACATCCTCGCATTTATCAGTGTGGACGCTCGTGTACACTCGAGATCTTGGCCGAGGAACAATAATTGGCAATTTTCAGGAAAACTCCAGTGCTCTATGGGGCTAATTGCGCGGTGCGAGGCGCACTGCCGCTGTGAGTTTTGCGCAGTCGAATTCAATTGTGCGAACGTGTCATGAGAAAGCTTGTACCTACGCGCGTATTAGAATTCGCAGGATGTATCACAATATCTGTTATTTGTTTCATTCCTAGAGCTATTATAAACCATTGTCGAAAATTCACGTAATGCCTGCGTAAATCAAATTCCCGATTGTGTATACGATGCACATCACCGAAATTCGCTCTCTCTTGTGTAATCTTAGCTTTTTAATTCGCATACTGTAAAATAAATACTTTCTTAACTATGTATCGCGTGCGAGTTGCAATATTAACTTTAATCATCTTTGATAGCGATTTGATATAACAACGTCGTTACAAAAGCAAGAGTTTCACTACTTTTGAATATGCTTTCTGATTTATATAACTTTTTTATATTGCCGAAATGTGTTTTTTCTAATTGTTACAAATTATTTATTTCAATACAATATTTTTGCATAATAATGTATTTATGAAATTGTGTAAGACTTTTTCAATGCAAGAAAATGAGGCTCAACAAACTTTTTTACGACACCCGTGCGAAATTTAAGTTAATTTTTGAAATTATTAAAGATGAAAAACTATACTTATACATTACTTATTATTGACAAAAAATTATCTAGGTTACCGATATTGCTCAAACATTTGAAAGCTAATTTTGGACATACTTATATACTCGTATATAGAACTTGTAGTTGTGCAATGTACTGATAAATGTTTCGTTACACTTACTACGCGATAAAAATTACTATACAGCATACTTAAAATTGAAATTTTTTGTTTATCAAGAATTTCCTATAATTACTATATATATTATATTTCGTTTTGGGTACGACTGTTGGAATCGTTAGTAAAATTTATGTGATTAGAACTTGCCTTATAGACCTGCTAATGTCATTATAAGATGCGCACACAATTATTTATATAATAAATAGGTTTTAATAATAAAAGCTACTTACCTACTAATAGTATCTACTTCTATGAGCAAAAGTTTTTTTTTAATGTAAATATTTCCTCTTCACTTTGTATTTACTATGCTGTTAGCGCTATTCGATGTGTATATATAAGCTCATGCTATTCTGCGAAACTATACATTCTGTACTTTTAACCGAATGCCAAAAATTTTAACTTAATTGCCGCAAAATTTTTGTATGCATAATTTATCATTGTCTAAATATACGTATTTGCTACTTTTTCTGGGTAAAGTTATAAAAATAATATTTGATTCTTTGAAACATGTCTATTTATTTTTGCATTTATTTCAAAAATAAAAAGAACGAACAAAAAACGTAAAAATTAAATAAGCAATACACATTTTCCTCATATATATCATAATTTATATCCTTATGCTGTCAAAATCAGTGTTTTTACATAAATTCAATGCTTGATTCGCTGAAAGCAATCATGCTTTTTATTACATGCATTGTAAAATTATAGGGTTCTTAAAGAAGGCTAAAAGTAAAAAGAAGTTATTTCTCTGCTTAAGAAATTCTATCCGCCCCTTTTAAGTTAAGTTTCTCATTGAAGAAAAAGAAGCAGCATTTCAACTGTCAGATAGAATCAGATAGTTTAAAGTAAGATGCAACCTGTTTAAACTCCAATGTCTAATATGAAAAAAGATTGACCGACCTGCATAAATCGAGATGCAATCTAAATCTTTATTCCAAGTATTACTAGCAAATGAGATTATGCTATAAAAAGAAATTTTAAATCAAAATAATAATTAAAAGTACACGATAATATTGAATATCAAAGTTTCATTAGCTCTTTAAACTCTGTTTTCCTCGAACAATTAGAAAAACGTATATTATAATTACAAATTAATAGTTCTAAAAATAATGAAATGTTTTAGTAAAACTCCTTAAAATCTGAGTATTGCAAAAGATGCAATTTGGAAAAAATGTTAATTAACTTTAAGTAGAAGCTTAGTGAGTTGAAGTAATAGCCCAGTGTGTCGAAGTACGTCAATCTAAGATCCTAAATCCGTGTTAGTAATAATATAGTTATCATACATCAGCTAACGAGAGTAATATAAAAAAAATAAAAAATTTTGTTTCCTCATCATACTATACACTCTAGCGGCCTCTATACAATCAACGTTATATTTTAACGTTCCGTTGCTTTCTGTTACAGGTGACAAGTGGTTGGTTTCATGTTTGGGCGTACTACACCTGAGCAAGGGTCTCTTTTACCGGGTGGTACCAGCGGATCAAGGCTTCGGGAACAGCAGTGGAGGTAGTAATGGGGAATCCCCGGGTTCGCCGAGCGGCGACTACGCCGGCGTCTTCCGCTTCAGGCTGTGGTGGTGCGGCGCTTGGGTGGAGGTCCTCGTCGATGACCGTCTCCCTGCTGTCCACGGAAGGCTGGCCTTCGTGCAGAGCCGGCACAGCGACCAGTTCTGGCCTGCCCTCCTCGAGAAAGCTTACGCCAAGTAAGATCCCCTTTGTATTGCTGTACATATGTATACATAACGCCAATAAATACAATTCTAAAGATTCCGTTGCGATGGTACCTTCTGATATATCTCGCGCGCAAGTTCAGAAAACGAATCGCTTACGACATATTCGCGCGAGTGATGAAAGACGTGCTCGAGTATATATTCAAAAGTAAAAGGATTTTCTCAGTGTATGCGAGTGACTCGCGGATACAACTCGCTCGGGTGCGAGTAGCGAGAGCCTTCCTTATGGTTATCAAGCGAGGCGGGATGACTGGCGTTTTCGCGTTTATTGATGCTAGCCGTCCAGCAGTGGGAAGAGAACTCGGAGGCAGTGTGCGCCCTAACCCTTATGCCGATCGACGGAGAGGGTATATTTCTCGCGATGCAGTTATTACTGAATTACATCGGCGCACCTAGTTCACTCAGGACTCTGTAATAACGCTGTAACATCTGCAGGTATAGAGGGAAAGTTTACATCCCACGGAAACTCGGCGAAAATAATCCCTGCATACAACCGGTGTATATACGCGAAAAAACCTTTCCCTTCGCATCTGCCTCTCGCCCGCGCATGTCGCTCGTAAAACGCGCCATTCTCAGGAGTACTCCGCCCAGCTCACCAACCTCTCAGCATCCCAGTCTGTAGCGAAAGCAAATAATGGGGAGCTTGCGCTCGGATCTATTCCGTTGTGGGAGAATCTCGTTACTCCTCTATGTAATATAAGACCGTAAATCAGCAAATTAATTATTGTCTTCAATCGATCTTTACGAATTACTTCGCAACGGAAAAAATTGTTCGTTTTTACCGGAATAATGACAAATTGGTGTGAGGGGCTACAGAAAAGGGGACGTTTCTCAAGGAATAGTAGGGACAAGCTTGGTTTTGTGTCTCGATGGGCTGCGAACGAGGTGTGGTTGCATCGTTAAAACCAGCGTTCGCACTGTTCGCAGACGGACAATGAAAATTACTCGGCTTTTAAAACGCGATGTTTTAGGGCGTGAACCAGATACCTTTAGGTCTCAGCCACTCCTAAAACTCGAATCGATTTTCTGCGAAACTCTATAATACCTAGAATTTTCAATGCGATATATATATGTGTATATATATAGCGTGGCAATAAAACGGCCTGGAGAACATTGAAATCCGCGATTAACCGATCCGGATTGAATCTCCCCGCTGCACGCACGAATCGTAAATCCAGGCCGCAGGCTGTCTCCCGTGGATCACGTGGGCTCCGAGCCGCAGCAGCGCCGCGGGGGGCCGGCGCTCGCACTTTTCTCGCGCGCCCTCTAATTCAATGCATATTGTTGGCGGCGGAATATTGATTCCCAATTGTCTGCAGAGCACAACTCCTCGCATATAATGACTCCTTGTGCCGATCGGCCGTTGGTCGGTTGTGCCCGCGCGGCAACCCACGCGATCCCCCCGCTTTACCTGGAATGATCCCCACGAGTGCACATACATTAAAAGGAAAATCCAGCGCTGGCTCTGCCTCCCCGCGGTGCTTTCTCGCGCCGCCCTCGATTCCCTCGCAATTTTCCAGGCGGTTCTCGGAACCGGCGCCGTGCGGCTCGGGCAATCGACGCCCGGCTTTCTCGCCCCGCGGGACCCGATCGATCGATGAACTTGGGGGCCGCGCGATCCCACGCGCCCATAAGCGTTGCGTCACTGTCGGCCCGTGCGGAGAAAGGATCGCGCGCGAAGAGCTACGGGATCGCGCAACTCGGTGCACTTGAACTTCGGTTCGCGTGCGCGCGCGCGCCGCACGTGCGTCACCCGTGGGAATGCACACAGGGGCCTTGCCGGTGATGGATCTCGCGCTTAGGGAATCGACGAGGACGTGGATGCGGCTCGGTGGAGCGAGGCTCAACGGTGCGATGGAAGTTTTCTGAAGGAGGAGGCGGATAACACGACGCTAATTGGAATCGGTCATTTTTAACTTTCGGGGTGTATTCGATGTTTTCAGGCGCATGAAAGAGTCAAAGTTTTATTGGCGCTTGAGTTGATAGATAGATAGACAGGTAGATCAATCAAAAAAACGTGGACAAGAAAAAGTTCTGAATAATTCCTCGTCGTCGACATAGCTGTTAACTTACCTGTAAACAATGCATATCCATCTTAATCACAAAAATAATGGCAGAAATAAAACACAGAACGTGTTAAAATACAAAGTTAATATATAACACGGAACGTTTTAAAACAAAAAAAATTACAGATATATTGCTATCAAAAGTTTATGTAGTTCATCGAAGATTAGTAAGCTTTTCATATTTCTTTATCCAATGCTATACAGTGTTGACTCTGCATGTCACTTCTGTTCAATTATTAAATCACTGCGATGACTCAGGATAATATGAAGAAGGGGACACTATCAATATTGAGCGTATAGTGCTCATTATATTATAGTACCTTCTATCTGACAAGTGAAACATGCTTCTCCAAGAGCACCTAATCAAAAAGAGGCTTAGGGTTATTATCCCATGCATCACAATAGTTAGCTCTGTGTACCATTCATTAATAGTTCCTGTGTGATTGCTCTATAATCTTCTTAATACGCAGATTCGTTAAGTATATTTACAGTTCCGAGAGAGCGACTACTTTATTATCGAACTCGACCTAATTATAATCCACTTTTTCCAATGTAATCACCCGCTCCTTGATTTTACCTTTAAGCCGGGTTACACCAATCAGACGGAAAAGGAAGGACATGATGGCATTGCATTTCATTTACGAAAGCTCCAGAACCTCGAGCGCAGCCGCGGCCAGTGCAAATATAGAGCGCCACATATAAACAATACCTACCTCGAGCGAATAAAAAATGGCAGAGGGAAAGCACTGGCTTGGGCGCGGAGAAGCGAGGAGTTATCGTGGGCTCGGCAGTGCCGCGGCCGCAGACAAAGCCAGCTGCCGGCGCGGCGCATCCTCTAATTAAACATCAAAAGTCCCGCGAATGCTTAAAAAGCCCCAGCGGCAGGAGGACTCGTAAAGCCGTGCGAGGAGGAGTCGGACCCTCCGCCGTATCAAAGCTTTACGAGCCGCGTGCGGACGAGAGATCCTTAGGCAGGATTCTATATGCAGAGTACTCGACGAAAATTTCTAGCCGTGTCCAAAGCACCGCGAAATCAGGCAAGGAGTACCTACAGCTGGGGCTGCACACGCACCCGCCTGGGTACACATCCGGGGCCTCGATATCCCTTGTGACTCGTCGCTTTGTCGCGGCACCGACAGAAGCCGCCTTATCCTCCAGCCGATCCTCCGGCGTTTCCGCGGCGGCGATTACGCTTATCCCGGCGCAGGCGTCCACTTGACGGAAAAGCGAAAGCGATAGGAGCTCGTCACGCGCGACTGCCAATTGAGCAATACGCGCAATCCGTTCCGTGAGTCTTCCGCGCGTTATTTATCTCGCGCGATATTGCGAGAGGCCGATGCGCGATTAGTGCACGTGCGCGCCACCGTGATCGAGGGGCTTTTTGCGCGCGCCTCTTCCATCCGGTACTCCGCGCGGCAACTGCACACGTACAAATTGATTTTGATTCCAAGTGATTTTCCTAGGCGATCTGACCACACGATCGATCTGCTCTTTCTCCCTTACGACGTTGCCGCTTACAAGCTTTCTTGCTACGGGCTGGATTTTTTCACGGGGCGATCCAGAGACTTTTATCACGAGTGCATACGATTAGGGGAATGATAAAGTGCAAATTGAAATTATTAATTCGAAACTATTGGCTCGCGGCAATATTATTTATCAAGCCAAAGCCTTTAATTAATACTTTATTGCTATCGGGATCGTATGTACTTTTATTACTTTGCCGATACTTTTTACTGCAAATAGTCAAATAAGGATCATCGATGAAGGCCCAAGCGGAAAAGGGGCGTGTAATGATCTCGTGGACCATTAAGAAAAGTATTTTTCATTTCGACGTTTACGAGCAAGCCAGTGTATTGGGGTAGAGAAAAGGCCTGAAACCCGAGCCCTTTCCACTAAAGACGATTTTATCGCACTGGCCCGAGGCCACAATATAATTACGCTTAAGATGACCGTAATAATATCTATTTCGATGTGAGAACCTGCAATGAGTCGTGGCTTCGATCGTTTATTTGTGTTAATGTAAGCAAATAATACAAAAGTATTTATAGAATATAATGACAGTTGTCTCTAATTATTACATTGAAATGTTATTTAATTTGTAGTATATTCATGAAAAATTAGTTGTAAAGTAAGTTATAAGATGATAAAATCTAAATGGAAGAATTAATTAAGTATACGTAATATTAAAAGATTCGTAAACTTTATTTACATAAAGATCAGTTGTGAAAGCATTTCAAATATAAATTTATGAATTTCATTCACCTTGGGCATTTTAACGAGCGGATGTTAGCGTCGTAGATCATTTTTCTATGTCCCAATAAATAACGATATATTCTTTTACTAAAACCATTATTAGAGAAAACTCAATTATGATTGCAAAGAAGATGAATAACGAAACCTTTCGATTGTCACGACTGACTGAAAGTGAATCGTTATTAAGGACCAAAGAAGACTGTATCGACATAGATATCGCTTCATATCCACATAGTGTATCGCATTAGCCTCTCGTAATCTCGCGTACCAGTTACACGGCTTGCACTACAGAGTCGAACCACTCGGTGACGATTTTATGCGCGTGGGTACGTGAAAGTATGGAGGTCCCGGTCACGAGTTGTTCGTGCTGTTACGTATCCTCGATTATTATCAGTTCGATATACAATGCCAATACATTGCCTCTTTAAGCATCAGTCGATCGCTAAAGCGCTATTCATGCGCGGCTCGAGCCGACGGCTGATCGGGATTCTACAATGTGTCTCAAAAGGAGGATAACCCCTACCTCGTTTCGGTTACCAACATGACGTTTCAATGGGCTTTCGGGGTCGCCCGTTTTCGCGTTCCACAGCGGCGATTCGAAAGTCGCGCGGCATATTTAAAGTCAAGGCTGCGGTAATCGCGCGTGCTCGGAAGAAAATTTACGTCCAGGTTATTTATTGTCGAGCAGCGCGACGCGGAGATTGATTTATTAATGAGAGGCACCCACCTTGCGAACTTGCACGTGCACTGGAAATAATAAAAGGAGGCGCGCGATTCTCGGAAAAATGAACGCTTCTCATTTAGCGCGTATGGCGATTTTCAAGAGCTTTACGCGCTAAAATCTGGAGACGCTAACTGTACAAGGTCTGCGTGCCTGGACGAATACTGGATTATAGATGGTCAATTTTTCACCAGAAATATGGTTTCAGCAACGTATTCGATATGTATTCTAGCAATAATTAAATGGTTATATAACAGTTTGCTCGTGAAAGTTTAAGAATCAAAGCGTCAATTTCTTACGGATTCGTAACTATAATAAATTCATTTCTGCTTATTGTTATAGTGTTGAGATTCATAGCGAGGTATAGGTCGTTAATAATCCACATCAAACAAGGCTGGTCTATAAATAATTATCGACAACCCGTTATGAATTTGCGGCGATAGCGCCGACAATGTCGCATTAAAGCGTAATTCGCAAGTCCACGTTGCGCTCGTAAAGCACGGGCCTAAGTAGATACAGGTCGAAACAGATCAGTCCGTCCGTTTAAGAAGCCGGCAATTACAAACCCTGTCTGGACAAGCAATCAGGCATTTTAATACATTGAGTACGTCATAAACATTACCTAAATTTTTTGACTTTCTTCTGATCGATTTTGAGATAGGTAAAGTAAACAAAAACAGTACATTAAAACTACTATTATAGTTCCATCCTACTCAACACAACTAGTAGTTTTCTAGAATTATCTCAAAACATTATAATTGTTTTTGTAGAATTATCTCAAAACATTACTTTTTTAGAGATAAAATTAATTTTATATACTTAATTGTTTTGATTAATATTTAATTTCCAATGTATTATATTTAATGCTTTACTGAGCATTTAGTACTACGCTTATCGTGGATGTACTCATTTCCAATGACATTGCCTTTGACATTTGTTTTATTCAAAATGTGTTATTCTCTGGATATATGGTTTATACATTTATGATTATATTGTTCTTTTGTATCTTTAAGTCTTAGGATACGGCACCTATTCGTGGACTGATAATTAGTTAAAAAATTGAAGTGTTGCATTTATAGAATCTAAAAAATTTTTGATTATTTATTCCATTACTAATTAGAAAATTGTTATAAATAAAAATTACATGACTTTTCAATTTTTACCATAGTATATAAAGAGATGTAAATGAATCATTATTAAACCATGAATATGTTATGGTCTAGAAAAATGCCACAAAACTTTACAATCCGTAAATGAAAGTAGAAATGCGAGAAAAGCAAGCCTTTATTTATTTACACTATTCAAAAAATGTTAATTACTTTCATGCTGAATTTCGCTAGTATAGAATGAAACAATAATATTGAAATTGTAGTTTTCAATTTTCCGTTTGATTTAATGTTTAAATTTTCTACCGACGCATCAAGCGAATGAAAGTGTATATTTCCTGCTTAACTTATTAGCATTTTATAAACCGAGATAATCTTCTCGTTATGAATTTAGTTATGATTCGAGTTACTTTAATTTCGCTTATTCTTATTTTAATTTTATACTTTCTTTCCTTATTTTATTTTATACTCATTTTTTTCTCCGTTACGTTGATATACATATATTACCTCATCAGTCTAGTGATACTCGATATTTTATTTATAGAATAATTTTTCGTTACGACCACGTCTCCTGGGCAAAATACCACGCGAAAAGTAAATAATTCAAGAGCGCCGCACTTAAGGCTCCGTTGTTTCTCTAAATTCTTCACATCGAGTGGCTTGGCACTGGCAGCGACTCCCGCGCAGTCGGCACCGCATGGTTGCAACGCCTGCGCGCGCGCGCGCCCAGCATATATACCCTAAGGCACATTGGCAACAGCTGCCGGCGCGCTGCAATCGGCCGCGACGCAATGTGCACAATAGAAAAACACTCGCGGCGTGCATAGTTGCGCGGCGTCGTCAGCTCATAAATAAGTAATGGCGCGTATCCCCGGGGCTTCCGCCGACCCCCGAGGAAGGACGTCGATTCGCACTTTTTTCGGATGCGCCGGTACGTTGGGCGGACGCGGAGCCGAGCGGTCCTTACGGTTGCGCAACTTGGATCCTCGCCAAGGCTGGACGAGCGTCCGGCTTTCGGTTTCGCGGCGAAGCCCCTTTATAAGGAAGCGCGCGTAAAATCGGTTAATGCCGCAATGAATTATCCGCGGCGCTTGCATTAGGCATCCCGCCGTTGTGGGCTTATCATTCGGCTTTTAGGCGGGACGTAAAATGCGCCCGCCGCGATTGCGCCTTCTATTTCTCCCCCGATGTGTAACGAAGCAGTTGCACCGGCGCTTTTCAAACCTGTTAGCCTCTTCGATTTTAGTGCGGGTGCTTGGAAAAATGCAAACACTATTAATGGAAGTTCGCCGCGATTTTGCCCGTTACGAAATGAACCAGTATCGAGAGCTGGAAAGCCGAATTTAATGGTCTGCAAAGAAAAAGATTGCAAATTTTTATTCGCGTGGTTTTCTGGCTATTGAATAATATGCATGGAAATATAGTTGCTTAAACTCTGATGCTGTACATGTATATATATTTCACTAGAAAGGAATATTTCCTTGCTTCAAATATTCATTGGGAAAATTCTCGAAAAGGATTTTTTGAACTGTAGCTTATTACAGAAGACACGCAGGTGCATTTGCTTTTTACTCACTGCACATTGTATTATATATATGTATGCACACAATAAATATACGTTAGCATTAGCTTTTATCTCGTGGTCGTTCTCTTCTTGAAAACCATTATGATTTTTATCTGTCCATTGTTGAAATCTAGCTTTCTTGCTTCGTCAAGTCGAAGCCAATAATCGGCACGTGAGCGGCATAACTTCCCGCTGATCATCCTGCGCGTACGCAGGCGATACGTCGCCAGAGGAGGCCGGCATTGCGCGACTGCAACTTGCATTCAGAAAGCTGCTACATCGTCCGCGGCAATTTAGCCGGGGGTCTCCACTCGCGGACAATGAGAGACGAAACGGGCCCTCGAAAATACAATGCGCACGCGCTTCTTGCCTCGCTTTCTACTTTATGTCGCGCAATTAAGCTCCATGTGTACTCTCCCTAAGCGTCGCGACAATGGCCCGCGAGTGACCCTCGGGCGCCCGATAGTCACCTCGAGGTACGTATAGAAAGCTCGTTGGCTTCCACCGCGACCGCCGGCGATTTCCATATTAGAAAAGACCGCGAGATATTCGGCGTGATAGCCGCGCGCGAAACCCCTCGCCACTGATTGCCGTATCTTCGCGCGGAACCGTCGCCGGCTGCCCGTTTTCCATCCGACCGCGATAAGCATCGGGAAATTTCCCCCGGGACTGGCTTTCGATTAATCTTTGATTTCGCGTGACAAGCGCGAGCTTAGCCGGGCAGCTATAGGTTCGTTAGGGGACTCCCGCAACCGCGGCTCTATTATTAACAGTATCGCCCGAACACAGCGACTCCCGTCAGCTTCAAATTAACCGCAGCGCTCGGTAAACCAGTCGAGTGGTTTGAAGTTGAAAAACCGCGCGTGTACGGCTTAACTCCGGCGGCGGCGGTCGCTAAAGAAGCCTCGCTTTCTTTTCGACGCGACACCCCATAAATCGGAGGTGGCTTAAATCATATCATCGGGGATACACACCGGCCAATCTCGGGCAATAAATATACAAACGGTGAAACCGGGCGGTCGGCCGATTAATAACCGGGGGACAAACGATTTCTCACCTGTGCGCGTAATCGAAACCCGAGCACCAGGCGAGGCCGGTCATATACAACGATCCTCGCTGTAGAGCTTCCCGCCCGTTGCGAGCATTTTCACCCATATAGCCGTGACTTTCTATGCGCACGCGCGCCTTATCACGCCAGGCTGATTAGTCGGCAATGATTCGGGCGGTTTAATCAGTAGCCGGGGTAACGCGCAGCTCGTCTCCATCAAAGGGACTTTCTAAAATGGTGAAAGTTTCGCGGGTGGGAAAAAAAATCTTTTGAGAAATTCGTACACGCAACTACCAGGGATCGGCATTTATGGGCTTTTTAAGTGTACCACCTCTGCAGGAGTCTTCTCGTCCCTTTATTTTAAAACAGTATTCGGAACATCCCGAAAAAAATTTGGCTCAGTTATCTGCAACTGGGTGAGAGTTGAATTGTTTTTCACTCTTTTCTGTTTATTGCTAAGAGCAACGTTTTTAAACGTATATTTACTTTAAAAAATATTGGAAAAATTTACCGATACCGACTCGTAAGGTGATTTAAAATAGCGCGTACAAAATACAAGTACTAATTTAATAATAAGATGTTATGAAATATTAGGTTAAATATACAGTTAGTATTAATAGTTTTGAACCGAATTGGAAACTTTCAAATGGAATGTAAGTCTTTTCAAAAGTTACGTAGAGAGTTGCACGTTTTAGAATCTGTAAACTCGTATATGACTGTCAGGGAATTCATGTTTTGGCCAACTTGTTCAATTATCGCGGCTGTCAAAACTAGATAACTTTATGTACTTCTGGAAATAATAAACTTTATTTAATTTGTATAAATACTGTACATTGTAAAGTGACTAGTACATTTGTCAAAATTTATTGACAGATTCAATTATTATATGAATGAATCATATCTTCCGAGTTACACGTCGAATACCTTCATAATCTAAATATTATTCAATGCACTACAGCGTCAGTAGGTAATTTGCATTCTGTAATTGTATATCCTATACAACTGTAAATTAAAAATATATTTAATTGTATAAAATCAGCATCATACTTCTGGCTAGTGTACTAAATTTGTGTACGTACACGTACACATATATTTTTAAATGATCGTTTATGAATTAAACGCTGAGGCGAAGGAAATTGAAAGTTGATTGGTTGCTCACCTGCGTACCTACATCGTATTAAGAAAGCGATTAAAAAGTGAAATCATAAAAGCCCTGCTTATTTTTTTACATTCTTTAACGGGCGTGAGTAATTGAAAGTTCGGAGCGGAAGAAGCGCTGAAAACAAGAAAGCAGCCGGGGTAAAAGTATGTAGGTCAAAGGCAAATCTGAATTTCGAATACGACATGTGCAGCCTCATGAATCCCATGCAAATCCCATGCAGATTTATACAATGGCTCGCGCTCGGCGCACCAGTGAGCAAAAGGAGCCAAATTAAATTTCTACGATTTAACCCGTGTGATCTCGCGGCGGGCCGCTACACGAGCCCCGGACCGCGACGGAGGAGCCGCGGGGGTCACTGCGCGGGCCGCTTGTCGAACACGGCCGAGAAATCCGCGGGGATAAGCCAGGGACACTCCTCGCGGGGGCATTCCGATATACACTCGGCGCAGCTTCCGCGCGCCCGCGACACGGCGCAGAATCGCGCACGCGAGCGCCGGCGTTCGCCGGCTCCCCGCGCTTGTAATGCGTGTATACTTTCACTCGGGGCCGCGGCGGAGGTCAGTGCACCCCGCGCGCGCCTCGGCGCCCGCCGCCAGCTGATCGCGAGTGCGAGATGCTGAGCGCGCCGGGCACGAAGGGTTGCCTAGGCCGAGCGCTCCCTGGTAGCCGCCGCGATGATTTACCTCTCCGTGCCTCCGATCGCCGATGAAGCCACGCGAGAGCCATCGATTACGCCTCGAGCTTTCTTTTAGGAAGCCCCGGCGGCTTCCGTTGCGGATAGGCAAAAAATCCTTCAGCACATTCGTCATGTGAGTAATCAACGTTCGATTGTACCGTATAAGAGATCGCATAACTGCTTATAGCTTTATGTAATGTTCGACTATCAGTTGTGATGTACTTTTATATGTAATTACGATGTAATTATCTATATGTGCGGTTTTTAATTCGTAGTTTTGACGTGGCCAGTTTCACCTGGAATGATATCGGAATGTAATAATTAACAATATCACCTACAAATAACTATAATAATAAATATTTTTAAATTATTTGCGAATCTCTTGTACTTTTAAAACAAAAAGGTTTCTATTATATCGTTTAAAATATAACATATTAGTGAATAAAAGAGGCCAATAATTTTACTCAAATTACTAATAAGTTATTGCAATGCTCTGAGTCATACTTTATTATTTTGATTAATATATTCAATTTCAACTTATAGGTACAATTTGACATTTCAATTTATTACCATGTAGACCTACTTGTTCTTACATTTAGTTTGATTTTTTTGTCAGACTTACAAATAATTTATGTTAATATTTTAGATTTATTTTATTACATAATCCATTTGGATAGTATTAAATGAACGATAAATGAGTCAGGTAGACTACCGGGAAGGCAGGTCATTGAGCTGAAAGGTTGTTTTATATGAGGATTTTAAATCTTTTTTCTATGCATGTATAGTTCATACGTTGGATTGTCATTTCCATGTGTTGTAGAAGCTCCATGACTGGATTAGTACCGTTGCTTTAATTCCAATACTTTTTTACGCCTAAAAAAGGTCGCGGCACAGTCCCCCTTAGTATTTAGTATAATGTGTCGTAGTCTTATCCAAATCTATTTTCACGGGTGACTCATAAATTTATCTACCTTTTCAATTTGAAATCTTTGTGCTTATATTGTGTTTACTTTGACTGAAGTGACCGTAATATGATGAAACATTACAGATTTTCTGCTTTTCCACGTGTAATCATTGCTCTCAATACGAATGCAGATTCTCTGACTAATACTGATGCAATACATAATTTTAACGGAAGTGAATTATTGGCACATACTGAAATACTTAAAAATTAAAATGGTCAGTTTTCCAAGGCTTCGGTTTTCCTGCGCTCGTTAGCATAAAATGCGCCGACCGGCGCCGACGTGCATATTCATGAATTAAAATAAGCGTGGAACTCTAGTTTTTCACAGAGTCCTGTTCTTCTTTTTTTAACCTACTCTATTGGTCTACTTAGCCTAGACTTTAAATTGATCAGGCAGATGACGAAAATCTTAGGGAGATGAAATGCAACCTCATGAATAGCTGCTTTTTACTCAGTGGAACGGTCTCATCGGACTTACAGGCCGTCGGCGTACTACACCAGATCTGCGAGCACAAATGAATGTCAAGGACCTGGCGAGGTCACGCGAACTTGTCTTCGCGAGGCGACGACACGGAACACCTGCGCCACTCAAGGTCGATGACAATCGGGGATGTCCGCAAGGTGCACGCGCTCGGTCTGTTTTATAACAGCCCTCGCAATAGCCATTGTTTTTGCTAGGCCGTGCTACATTGAATAAATTAATAACGTTTTGTATTAACTTGGCAATTTTCCAGTGGACGCGCCTTGATAGTTGCTTACACGAGCTGTTGAAGTTCATAACGTAACATTTTCCACTTGTTTTCGTAGCGTGAAACGTCGATGGGAACCTGGGTTATACCGACATCAAAATTAATACGTACAGTGAAATGATACATCACGTGTTATGTGATGATGCGTGTATAAGAAGGGTTCGCAAGAAGCTTTTGCTTCGAGGTAGCAAATGTCTGACTATCTTATAAGTATACAAATGGTACTTTAATTAAAATAAATTGTACAGTTCCATTCGCGTGCCTGCGTGAAACGTGGATCTACGGGATCGCGTGAGTTGGTGCAATTCACACACGCGCGAGACGTGCGAACTCCAATTGAATCGTTTACTCCTGCCCTATGTTTTTCAAGTCCACGGAGCTGCACTGTAGCAGAAAGCAACCTAAATGAATCTATCCTGTGATCGACGCTTTGAAAAATAGATCTTGAGCTCTCTCTGAATCGTATATCGATGCATATATTCCCGCATAATGCAGGGGCACAAGTGTGTACGCTATAGAGATGGAAATGAGAGGCGCGCGCGGGTGCGAACAAAGGCCCGTTACGTATGCGCGCGCCCCCGATCATCGGGGCCCGCCTTTCGACAAACAATCGAATCTAGAGCCTATATGTGATACCGGCTATCGAATTAGAATACTGCTTTTGGTTACAAATCCCGGCTGTTCCGGCATTTTTATTATGCCTTTGATCGCTCGAGTGATAACAACGAGAATGGAAGTACATATATTTAGATCAACAATGCACGCAGCATAACAAACTGAACCTGGAAACTCTATTCTTTCCGATTGAAATCCCATTAAAGTTGCGAGCGCATAACCAATCAGCAGACTATCAACTAATTAGATGCCGCGCAATTCCACGTAATTGGCGGCCAATATCGTACACGTGATGTGTAATGCAATTCTCATAGGCAGGTTGACCGCAGGGGCTCAGGTGGAACGAAAAATCGCCCCCGAGGAGTACAGCCCGCATTTATACTGGTGCGCATCTGCATAAGAATGGAGGCGTATCGGTACATCGGAGGGCCGCCGCCGCGCGCACATTTCGCCGCGCGGCGTAATTCATAAAGACGCGAGAGGGGCCGACGTCGTATTGTTGCGCGGAGAGGCGGCGCGCGCCGCGGACGAGTGACGCGAGGGAAGGATTGCGCGCGGCCCGGAGATTTATACGCCTCGAGATTTAAAGGGGCCGCTGGCGCACAATTTCGTGTGCGAGTAAAGGCTCTTTTTGCGGGCGAGGAATTCCGCCGCGGGCTCCAACTGGACTCGCATTATTATACGGGCAGCGCCTGCAGTTTGTGTATATGCGCCGATTCAAATCAGGCCCCGGTGCCCGGTGTAAAAAGCCGCGGAGAGCCGATGCCGTTGCGCCCGGTCGGGGCCGCTGGCTACGACTCTACCTCTCTTTTGCTGCTCGATATGATCTTTTGTCATAAAGTTCACAGGGTATATATCGCTCGTGTATAGATTTCGGCTGGAAATAAAACTTTTATTTTGCAACCGCTCTGAGTTAAACTAATAGTTCCGCGGTCATTAGCTCTACGGTCAAAATATAAATATCTTGGTTATGGCGATTTTACGGGACATTCCTTGCCGCTCCTTCAGTTAAGAAATTTTTAATTGAAAATATCTTTATTATAGATTCAGTATTAATTAACGACATGTATGATACACAAACTATGCTGTATAATGAGAAAACCTGGAAATTTAAATAGAAAACTGCAGATACCGTTAGTTTAGGCTGTAGACGAGCGCCCGCGAACTTCCGCAAAGACGGACCAAAAAGCGGAAGACGCGTGCGTCGACAACGGCACAAGACACCTTCATCCGTTGCCAACGCCGTCCAAATGTCGAAACCCATGACTCGAATACTCCAAGACGATGATAAGTGTGCTCGCATATTCTGTCTTTACCTACCTTCCGAGCAAGAAAATACTCAATACGCATTACATTGACTGTTAATATATATCAAGTGATAATTCGATAAATGATAATTCTAGTAGAAATTTAACTAGTTTTTATGGTTACCGAATAAATTGAACAGTTCCTTATTTAAATCAATAAAATTTACCTGTAAGAGCAATAAAAATGATAGCGAAACGGGAAAATCAATACCATACAAAATACGGTAAAACATTAGATAAGTAACACCTGCATTGCTTTGTAAGTCTAAAATGTTCATTAAATTATAAGTGAAAACCGACAAATTGATTTAACCTACAAATTCTGTACCAAAAACCAAACTAGAAACCCGTTTAAATTTCCAGCAGGGATTTAACCACGATATCTTCAGATAAATTATAGTTTGAACCTAGCCACATTGTTGATCGAAAATGTGCCAAGCCCTCGAATTCGTAGCGAGTGCGCTGGAGATGCATTCGCGGCTCGGTGAGCCCAACGGAAGGCAGAAGATTGCTTGGAAAAGCGGCACTTAATCGCGCGATGATATCGGGAAGCCTCGCGCGCATTCCTCGCGCCCTGGAGTTTCTCCCCGCACACGTGTGCCCGGGGCCGATAAGATCGCCTCGCGAGCCGCTGCCCGCGCGGTCGAACGAGACGAGCGAACGCGGAAGCCATCGGCAGTGTGTCTACAGATATATAGAAATGAAGGCGCGGTGTGTCCGCCGGCGAGCCGTTATACAGGGACTCCTATAGGAGGCTACCGCCGGACACTATGCCACTTTCTTTGTCGTTCCTTCATTTTTTGCTTCTTCTTTTCTCTCCGGATCAAACCGCTCGATCGAAAGTTCATTTCTTCAGGGGGAATCTTAATTGACGGCGAGGGCTTTCACCATAAGATTCACTTAGCGCAGAGAGTAATATTGAATTAAAGTACGGCTTATAGATCGATTCTTATCTCAAGAAATTACTTGCGCAATTGACCTCATGAGTTCAATTGTTTGCTCTCCATTGTAACGCGCGCCTTAATCCGCCGTGAACGGAAAAGAATTTTTTGTACCAATTTCGAATTAATATAACCTGGGCGCTGGTGTAACAATGAAAAGCGCGCTGCAACGTCCATCTGGTAAAAATCACGGACGGAATCGGTCTTATAAGGCACGCCGGCCGGCGAATACGCCAAATGGGACGATAAGAAAGAGGCTTGCGCAAGAACGTACGAGCGCTAAGTATTCGTAATAAGAAAAGCGCAGAAAAGCGCGAGAGCCACGCCGAGCCGGACGGCCGGTGCAAAAACGTTTACAGCTCTACGGTAACTCCGCGGCGCGTCCGAAAATACCCCGAGCTGCTGCTGACGGCCTAAGCAGAGCTACACAGGGCGCGCAAGCACCTAGTAATTAGAGACTGCAACGTGCGCACAGTGGATGCGGACGGCGAGGGGGAACTCGGCGCGTATTCAATATATATCCCCCGTCGGCCGTCTCCCAGCGGCGGCAATTCGAATTCGTGGGAACCCACGCAGAGATGACCAATCGCGTGCGCTGCCGCACGCCTTCGTCCTCCACTCCGTTATGTGCCTCAAATCATCGCACCGGTAAGCGATTCGTCACAGTTACGCGATCTCATTCCTCTGTTTCTCCCCCGCGTCGCTCGGACTCGACTTTGATTCTTGTCGTCGGTCGGAAGTCGTCACGTGAGCCGTGCAACAACCATTTGCTCCATCCTACCCGCTATACTTAGGTATATTCGACAAATTGCGGGATGCTCCACTTTTCTAACTGCCTTGTAGTTTTTTTTCTGTCGTACGTTTTTGTTATTTCGCCGGCGACTGCTGGGACTTTGCAGAATTGACCTTGGTTGAAAATGACTTGACTGAATTCGCCCGCTAAGGCGAAGATATATTTTTCTCTTAGTATTTTCATTTTGATACTTATGTTATCTGCTTCGGAGCCAAAGGAAGAACACTAATTCGTAAATCAGCGTGGAACGTGATTTTGTTGTCTTTTATTTTAGATTTAAAGATGTAGGGGATGTTCTGCAGACGTGTACAAGATGCATGTTTAATTTATTGCGCATTATAAAAACGTTAATATGTACAAGCAATTATTTTTATCAATAAAATGCGACCGATAAGAATATAAGAATTTGCACGAACCGGTTCATGAGGTTAATAGGTTTCTTATAATATCGATGACAATATGAATTTAGTATTTAGTGTGTCCGTGTTCTATTGCAAACTTAACAATACTCTAACTCACGCGAGAAATTGACAGCTCAGCGCCTGACGATCACATAACGTTGCAATAATCTCAACAATGAAAACGCGGTAACGAGTAATTAAAACGACACGGAGTTAATTAAAAAGACATGATCATAAAGGATAAGTGATCACTGCACGTTTTATTGAACTCATACTTTCTGTATACGGACATTGGCGCAACATCTCTTAAATGTGATCATCTGCAATTTTATTCGGGACACGAACATAGAACTAGCTATTAAACGTAACTTCATAAAATCGGTCATCCATTTTGGGGTCTCTGGCTTACAAAGTGAAAACCGTTTAATTTTTACGCTCGAATGGTTGTGTAACCGCGTTTCTAATTTTACAGCAAACGTAGGGGGCGCACGTGTTTTAATTAATAGGTTGCAATTTGCGAACCGTTGTTGCGCGCACGCGAAGACGCGTGCGCAGCTTTTGCGCAGTTCTAGGGAAAAGTCCAGCACGAAAAAAAATACCCACCGCTACGGTATTCGCTTTATGCAACTACATTTGAATGCACTTGTAGTTCTAGAACACTGAGACTGCCCCAACTGCTTATTGGAATATATATACTCCAATCGTTAATAGAGAAACTGATTCACTTTAAATCAACTACGCTCCTTTTAATAACCTGATTTAATGCTTCTTAATAGAAAAGTAGCTCGTACAGTTCAGTACGTTCGCGTGATATACGATATCTACTTCGTATTAATTAATTTCATCGGCCTTTCTATTTGGTTCTTCTGTATTTAAATTATAAATTCATATGCAATCAATAATCATGCGAGATTTACTAAAGCATTAACGGAAGAAAAGTGGAAATGTGCCGCTCGGTTTCGAGGTTTCGCATTCGACGGGATACTATGCTCACAGATTGCGTAGAAAGCAATAAAAAAACTGCAGGAAAAAATCTTGAAAATTAAAGCTATAAAGTACCGGAATGCGAGAGAAATTTTTTCTCAATTGCAAAACTACGGAGCATACAAATAATCGTTGCCACTTTTTTGAGTTCGTCCGCACTGTAAGTCATTCAAAAAGAAAATTTTATGAATAACAACTTCTTCAACTCTAATAGGGATATAAAAATAACGCAATAACTTTGTCATTAATTTTTCTATTACCGTTTTTAACTGGATTGACTTGTTCAATTTAATTATTCATAGAGAATGGGTACAAAACAACGTGCTACAAACTTTTTCGTATAAATACCCGCGATAAAGTGTACAATGCACAATTTAACAGCAGAATCTGTAATAAGGAAGGTTGTAATTAATTCGAATGAAATCGGGCGGATCGATCGAGGAAACAACCAGGCATTAGCGGGTACAACGAAATTCGCCTGCATTGGGGAAAACACCTCGGAGCCGCACTTTCACTATGCGCGCGCGTGGCACGTGTCCGAATGAAAGTTAGCATTTTTCCGAGCAATTTTCAAGCGGGACAGGGAGCCACGTTTTCGCTTATCTCAATCTCTTGCATATCCATCTTGGACTCTTGTACGAGGGAAACACACCCATTTGGATATCCTTCATGCTGCGTACATATCACCTTATCAGCAGCTGTAATTTACGCGTATATTCTGCTCGCGTTACAGTAGTCTAGAATAGTTCCTTGTATCTCTTTTCTATAAGGAAAATTCAGCTCTGTACGCAGTCTTGCAATTAACTTCTTGATTAAATTTAAGGGTATATTAAATCGTGCAACTGACAGCATACTACACAATTGATACGAAAACTTTTGAATTTGAAACTTTCATATTCTATACTAGCATTATCATAATATACAAATTAGAAATAACGAATTTTTGAAGGCAAATATCCAATGAATTATCCCAAATTGCATCAGAACCGATACACAGTCCCCGATATACCGGCGAGCCATCCGCGATTAATCGATCCGCGCATTATATGAGGGGCTTCGCGCGGCTCTTCCGTCCGTCTCCTTTGGCGCCGCTTCCTCCGTCTTTCTCCCTTCCGATTTTTTCCCCGCCGCCATTCAGCGGCTCGGGAGATATGCGCTCGCTCACTTGCTCTCTCGCTCTGGCACGGCTTCCCTGAGAAAATACTCACGGGAACGTGCGTGAGAATGGATATACGGTTTCGCCCACCGCCTCGAGATTGCACCCGTGGAGTGCCTAGAATCCGCCTACGTGTGTGCAGACGCATCGTCTTTCCATGCGGGAGCGTTTGTTTTTCGATCGTCGATTATGCGCGCGTTTACAATATCGATCTTTTTTTCGGTCGTGCACTTTGGGTCAGTATTTATTTTATGATAAGTGTTACGCGATCGTAATACTTTTTTTCGGTTATACAACCGTTTATTTTTACGAGCAAGAGTGGAGAGCAAAGTGTTTCTAAACAATGACAACGAATACAGTCCACTGCGAATACAGTATAACGAACAGCATAAATTACGTAAGACTAATTGTTCGTGAAAGACTAAAGTTCTTACGTTGCTACGAGCCCGATTGAATACACAGGTCTACCTATACAGTGTTAAATTGTTTTCCAAAATTGTATTCCAGACGCTACGATGCATGAAATGTGACGAACATCACTTAAAATAAATGCGAGGGGTTCGCTCCGGTAGACACCAAAACGGGTTTCTATAAGTAATTCTTCCGTGTAAAATTTACGAGCTAAATAAGTTTTTAGCCTCCTTTTATTAATTCAATAAGAAGCTTCGATGTAAGAGGTCGTAGCTAGGTGTTAATTATTTCACATTTTAACGCGTGATCACATATCTTCCGATGATTTATACTGCACTTACAGGTTTATTTTGTTCGTTAAAGGTTCCATTTAATAACACGTAAACTACAAAAACTGATCAATTTTCTACCACGGCGCGAAAGGTGCGGGAATAATCTAAGCGTTACGCGCGGGCTTCATCGTCTCCACTGTTCTTCCTTTTATCGAGCCTGATACGCGGCGGCAAGATTGCTATTAATCTCTCACGGGAGAGGAGCCAATCTCTCGTTTGAACCGCGCATCGCAACTGCCCGCGAATCGATGGCCCGCAGGTCCATAATCAGCACTCGCGGTTCGGACGGAGAGTGCAAGATGCTGGCCCTCGGTGGGATAGCCGATGATTTTGTTATTCCGCGTTGAAGACGCGCTCGGGGATATATGTAGCACCTGGGCACGCGAGCGATTCGTCGATTGTTTTCCTCGTGGTAGATTCGTGAGGATGTACGTACGCGCCCAATTCGCAGTTGGCGTGCGCCAGCAATTCTCGAGCAATTCGAAAGCGGGTGCAAGCTATTTTTAGACCTCTCGAAACGCCGGAGACGCGCGGCCCCGTGCGCGGAAATTCAATAGGAGACTTTGGGGAGAAATCGTTTCCATGTAGCAGCCGCCGCTCGTGATTGGTTTTGTGGATGCACATTTGGGCGTGGCTCGAAATTGCACGATTGCCTCCAGATTAGCCTTGTAGGTCTAGAGAAAAATACTCGAACGCATTCCGGTGTACCTGATGCACGGTTTGATTGCACTTCATAAACGTCCAGTGTACTCGTTACAAATGAACCTACTGTACTTGCTTGCCTGGCGAATCTTGGCGAATTGAATTCGGTACGGATGAGCACGACCGCACCGTACGCCGACTTAACCAGAAACGGCCGAGCCGCCGCGTAAATAAGGGAGCATTAAACGAAAGCGCCGCACATAAAGATCACGGCCTCTCATTACATGCCTCGGTCGTGTAGCTGCTCAGAGGTGCAAGATAAGAGTCATGAGACTTTTACCGATTCTCTTGTATTCTTAACTTCAATCAGGCAATTTTACATGCTTTTCAGTTGCAAGCGCGGCCCTAAAAACCTTTATTTTTACACCATTTCTGAAACTCGATTACCGATATAGTTGGCTATATGTTTAAGAATTTACTTAATTATAATTATTTACTCCATATATATGTAAAAACATTATTGCTTTGTTTTAAAAAATGCAATATAAAGAAATAATAATAAAGTAGTAAATTAATCTTGTCGAGAATATAACAAATTATTAAAAAACAGTATTAGCTCTTGTTACATTAGTCTCTATAAAATAACATTTTGCTGTTTCACAATTGCAGTATTACTTGGTGAAATCAACGGTTAGTGCTGTCAATATAGTCTCTTTAAAGTTTGATATTCTACTGTTAAGGTATATAGCCTGTACTAATATTAATAATAGGACGATTACTTCAGCCAAGTCATTTGGCTTTCTCTGGTGAACAAACTCTTTTTCACTTACTGGCTAAGGAAAGAAGATTCTGATGACAAGTTGTCGAAGCTCATCATCGTTTTTGCGCCTAATGACTCTTAATAGATCAATTTTCATGGCTTTCGAGGCAAATATGAGGGTCGCTATTACCAGCTTTTCAAATGCCTTTAGCGCTTCTTTTTCTCCCTATTTTTTTTCTATTGATTATACGTGGTGACTTTCAGTACGAAACGTGACCTACATGAGCGATTCAGGATTTTAGGTTGCTCGACATTGTGAACCGTTATATATATATATATATCGACGAAGCGCTAGCGAGGATAGTGCCTATAAATGTCCGAAACTCGCGCTCTCTCAACGAGTCTGTCTAATAAAACTAAGACAAAGGAGCGCCGCGCGCGCGTAATCGTTATAGAAAAGCTGTATGCGCGGTGAGCGCGAAACCTCAAAGACTTGGAGGGCGTGGGAGAAAACCATCGCGGCTATCTAAACATTGAGGGATTGGTCCGCGGATCCGAGATGGCCCGTGGAAAAGCGATAACGGGGACGATGCCCGGCGCTCCCTCGACATTCCCATGGTTCAGGTATAGCGTGTTGAAGTCAAAAAAACTATGCACGCGACTCTCTTTGATGGCCATCACGAGGGGAAAGTTGCAGCTACCTCCGACCCTCAAGCGTAATCGGGATGTTTTTGCCAAACGGGTACTGTCGGGAATACTGTGCGAGGGATAGGAACGAAGATAGGAGAAAGAGATGAGAGAGCATGAATTTTCGAGCTATTACGAAAGCGGTCTGTACAGGATATCTATAGGTAAAATTGTTTTATTTTTCGGAAAGAGCTCATTTTATATGCAATCTTGATCGGACTGCACAAGAAATTCAAAAAGGAAAAGCAGATGCGAGAAATTTTGTGAGAAGGTATTAGTGTATCAATATAATTAAATTCATGGCGTTGTAAATAAGGTGATAAATTTCCCCAATATTAGAATACAGACGGTAATGTTAATTTAATCATGCAGTATAAAACAGAAAGCTTGACAGAAGTTTGTTGCGGACATTCTCAAGGACATTCTTGAAACTTTATACATACTTATAACTATTAATGACATCTGAAGGTGTAATGTAATAGTAAAATTAATTAATTGACACTTTCTACATGTATATTTATTTTTTTGCCTGGATTGCGTAATAGTTTATATATTTATTTTACGTAGCATTTAATTCTGAGTCTGTCTGTTAAACTCGTCAGGAACTCTGCCCTGCATGGTATATGTATGAATGATATGATATCGTGCGTATACATTTTTTATAATAAAATATTTATCTACTTGCCTATCCACCAGTCCAGCTTAAAGATTCCGACTTCTACCTCATTTTTACCGGTTTCAATGAGTCCTATCGGATCTGATACTGCTACGGTATACTGAGAGTTACCCTAAACAATGCACGATCTCGTCCCCCCTTTATAAGTGGTTCGCCCCTACTTTCTATTCTCTATGTACTCTTACCTTTTACTATTTCCTGGCTGCCAAATTCTTCGAATTCTCTTGAGCATATTTGTTTACATTCCAGAAGCTTAGTTGTCGCGATAGTACCGCAATAGTAATTTATCACTACTCTTGCCCTTGAATTAAAAAACCGTACTTATCTTTTATTTTTCTCGATGTGATTGTATAATATAGGTATAAACAGCTCCTTAATCTGTAACAGAAGGTACCATCAGTAACATTATACTAAATGTCAAATTATTATTTATTTTAAAATAATTAAAAAGAACCCTTGACATTTTGTTCTGTATGGCCAATTGTATGGCATTTTAATAGTCGTAAAATAGTTTCACAATTTCCGATTTCTAGCGCAATTGAATATTATCCGAGCGAGTGTTGAAATTTGAAAGCATGTATATCTATCAGCGCCTTGCAAAAGAAAAAGAAGGATTTAATGAGGCAGGAAAATACTTTCAGGCTTCACGGCTCGTACGAGGCGCTCAAGTACGGAACTCTGCTGGACGGTCTGTCGGACCTCACGGGCGGCATCACCGAGAGCATCGCCATCCGCCAGGATCCGACCGGCTGCGGCCGTGCCCTCGCCAAGCTCCTCGACATGACCTCCCTCATTACCTGCACCGTCAACAACAGCCAGCAGCAGGTACGATACGAGCTCAAAGCGTGCCGCGCGCGTATATATCCTTCGCACGATTCCGATCTGCCTTTTCGCGAGTGGACATACAGTGTCTCCTTGCCGGAGGAAGCAGACGCCGTTCGGGCCGCATCTCGACGGACGTTTTCGTTTAGAGTTACGCGCACCTGATGCTCTCTCGACTCCCTTCGGGGAAGGAAGGCCGGGCGAGCGCGGCGCATTTTCGCGGAACCACGAGGCCGCGAGTGCGCAGCTTGATATTATAATTGCACCTCGGCTAGTGCAGCCGGGGGCTAATTGTCCTGTTCACCTTTGCAGATAAGAGCGAGTACGGAGAAACTGGCCAACGGCATTCAAATGGGAATCAACTACAGACTCTACGCGATAGAAAGGGTAACGATTGTCATTGATATTTTAACGGCCCCGAGCCTCGTTCCAAATTACCAGCATTTACTTTCAATCGCTGCTTTTTGTACAACTGCTGAAATGGCGGGCACCTGCACAAAACCTTTCTGCGTGTATATACACAAACAGAAGTTGAGATTACGTTCTCCTTGTGGACCAGGCCCCGTTATTTACGCAGTGCTCACAATCAGATTGCAAAAATTGATCAAACGCGTATTAATGTAACTTCATCACAAGGATGTACGGTTACTAAGGACAATCTGTTACAGGTGGAGACGTTCAGCGGAGAGGCGGTGCAGTTGGTGAAACTGCGCAACCCCCTGGGGCCGGGAGGCGAGTACGTGGGGGCGTGGGCCCGCGGCGGCCTCGAGTGGGACGAGGTGCCGCCGGTCGAGCGCGACAGGCTCGCCGTCCGCAACATGGCCGAGGGGGAGTTTTGGTGAGCGAGCGGCCGGACTTCCTTTCGGCTGCACCGGCAGTCTCGGCTTTCGATGTACTCGAGGTTGCCAAACGACGAGGCGCGGCCGCGGCGCAAGGAAAGGGACTAGTCGCAACTTGCGCGAGCGAAACGCGCGTTCCTCAAAATCCATCTGGTCTTGGGCAACGGCTCGGAATCGACGGGCTATCATAACCGAGAGGTTGCGAGACGCCCGCGAGCACGCACGCGGCGACGCACAATAATCGATCGCTCGAAGCGCACAAGGGCCCATTGTTCGGCGGAGCCCGGGCCGCCTCGGCGAACAATGGGTCCGCGCGGGTTAGCGGACCACGGGCCAGCCGCGGCCGTTAGGCGCGACGTCCCCGCGTGTAGGTGCGCCGACGCCCCGGCAGACCGCGGCTAATCCTATATGCGCGCCCCCGAGGAGTTTCTAAGGGCATCTTTTGATTTACCGTCACCAGGATTTCGTATTCGGACTTCGTCAAGACGTTCACGCACCTGGAGGTCGTACACCTAGACGCGGAAACGTCGCGCGATGAGCCCTCGCTGCACAGCAAGCACACGTGGCAGATGAAGCTTTATCAGGGAAGCTGGAGGAGGGGTGTCACCGCAGGCGGTTGCAGGAATAATCAAGGTAAGGTATTAAGGCTAGCCGGTGCTCGAGCCCGTGTCTTGGTCGAGCTCCTTAACCATTTCCAACACAATTGATCAAAGTACTAATAAGTAACTAAGGAGGTAGAAGATAACTTGACTGTGTTATGATATTTCTTTCTTTTTAATCGTTTTAAACAAGGATTTGATTCTATTTTTTAAAATATTGTTTTTCTAAATAATTCCATATAACTTTAAATTTAAAATAAAAATGATGTCATTTCTTAAACTCGATATGCACTTGTAATCATATTTTTTTAAATTAAGACAAATTAATGTTATTATTTATAGTATTTTGTTATATACTTTAATCTTTTAAAACTTTTTATGTAATATAGCCAATTATCCATTTATAAATATTTAAAAACTTTTAAACTAGTTAATACACTGTTTATATGTAATATTTTTTCAGAAACGTTTCACATCAATCCACAATTACATCTCATACTCAGCGAAATGGAGGAAGTTGTAGTTTCTTTAAATCAGCACTCGATTATGGAACCTAAGGTAAGATTACTTGATTTAATGTGCTTCCATCGTCTCTTCTCATATTCAGTTTTAAATCAAGGAAACTGTTTCTGCTACACGAGAATCAAACATTTCTATAAAAGAAAAGCTTTAATAGACTTTCATTTGTAGGTCATCGGTTTCACGGCATACTCGCTCCCAAAGAACAGCACGGAATCCATCAACAAGCAGTTCTTCAAGAAGAACAAGTCCTTAATCAATTCACAATACACCAACAGCCGGCAAGTGAGTCATAGGTGTCAACTGGATCAGGGCGGCTATCTCCTTATACCCACGACATTTGAGCCGACCCAGGAAACGAGTTTCACACTGCGCGTGTACAGCAGCAAACCCCTCAAGCTCAAGTGAGTATTTGGATTTTTGTTCACGCGCTTTTATAAAAACGCACATTTTATCGAGCTCATTATCGTTGCTGACTTAACTGTTGCGGTATTCGCAGTAGAGTAAAAAATAAACTGGTTTAAAACGGTCGCGGCTTACACAGTATCAAAACATTCTTTTTTGATTCGTACATGATGCGAGAGTCAAGGTTACATTCGTCCCACAGAATGCCATGACTCTAAAATATATTTCCGAGAGTCTTTGAACTCCGTGATCTGAATTTAAAGCAGTTTAACGGATGTGAAAGAAATCACTAATGCATTGATAACATCAACATTTTTTAAAAACTAAAAGTTTTTGCTCGATTTTTTGGCGGTGTCTTCGAGTTTCATAAATCGTGATTATAATTTAAATTCGCTGACTTTTGCTACGGTTAATCTTTTTCCATTGCATTTTTGACTAAAAAAATGTGAGTATTTAATCCGTTAATATAAAAATTATCTATAAGAATGCCGAAAAAAACATGAATTATGATAAATAACCAATGGATTCAATCTCTGCAGGTTACTGGATACTCCGCCGTCAATGCTCAAGTCGGCAATCGTAAAGGCTCCGTCTCTCGAGGGTAAGGGCTTCTCTCAGTATGAGGCTGTATTCCTTCAACTCGCTGACGAACATCGGACCGTCAATGCATTCGAACTCCAAGAACTCCTCGAGGCTTGTCTACCAAACGGTAGTACTTTTCCTTCAGTAGATTTTCATTACATTTATCTTTTAAGCATGCCTTATTTGTGTTCTCTTTTCACCTTACAGATTACATCAAAAGTTGTGCCTGTATAGATGTCTGTCGCCAAGTTGTTCTTACAATGGATGTATCCTTTTATGCAAAGTTTATATGTGTTATGCCGTTTTTCTGTACATTATATAATAATTTGCAATATTTACACGTAAATTATTCCTTGACTTAATAAATTAACAGAGTACTGGTAGCGGTAGATTAAAATTTAACGACTTCAAAGATCTTATGTGCAGCTTAAAATTTTGGCAGGCAGCATTTAAAAACCATACCAAGGAAAAAACTGGCATATTAAAAGCAGAAAGACTACGCGACGCTTTGCTCGAAGTTGGTGAGTATACAGCATAATAACGCATTATTATTATCAATTTTACATAATACCATAAGAAAACATTGTATCAAAATTAAATACAATATAAATTTGTGAACAACTATATACTCGTACCATAAAGAATATTCAAACAATATTTTATTTAGTGCGAGAGCGTAAAATGTTTAGTAAAGTAATAAATATTATTATTTTGATTTTATATTGATTCATGTGTTATAAATATTAGGATTCCAATTGAACACGGATGTTCTTGCTATTGTTATTCTCCGATTTATGCGAAAAGATGGAACCTTAAGATTTGGAGACTTTGTATCTGCAATCCTACATTTAAACGACGCTTTTGGTATGTATTTTTGTTCAATGATATTGAAAGCAGAAAAGCTTGATAATAATAAACACAATAAAATTTTTTCAGCAATATTTGAAAGTAAAGATCTGTTACAAAATGGTACTATTAAACTAAGTTTAGCAGAGGTAACTGATTGATTATTTATATGATTTAATTCATGAGTATATATACCCTGGTAGAAATCTAACTGTATTTAATAGACTCTAAAGTAGTTTATGGCTAGAAATCATAGGTAAAATATACCATAAACTACCTTCTGGTTATGAGTAAGAACATTCTATATTTTTATACGTATAAAAACCTACTGTGAAATAAATACCAAGTTAATATAGTAGTTAATATAGTATTACATTTATAAAATTATTATATAATTATAAAAAATGAATGGTAAAATAAAATAGAAATGAAATGAAAAATGAAATTATGAAGAAAGAACATTGAAAAAATATCAATTTATCGATATTAATAACATTATATTTTAAAAAATATTATATTTTATTCATGTATACGGTAATCAAATTTATCTTTCGTAAAACAATATTTTTTAATAAATAAAAGAATTAGTAAACATCGTTAATTCAATATTAAACTTTCTTACATTATTTTAATTATTATTTTAATAATAATTTAATTTTACTATTATTTTAATCTAAGATAATATGCACGTGATATTATTATATGTTATAAAGTAAGTATAATGTAACGATAATTTATATACATTGGCAGATACTACAATCTCAAGTAGTTTCTAGCTATAAAAGCGGTACTTTTAATTGTTTATTTTTTAAACCCTAAATATGTACCGAAAAACGTCACACTTATAGGTATTTTCTAGCTATAAATACTAGATCGATTCTGGCTACTGCTAGAGAAAATTAGGTAGCATATCTACCTTAAAAATACTTTATATTTCTACCAGGGAAAATTTTTCTTTTTTAATCATATATTTCTTTTTATTCTTACAGTGGCTTCGATCATCGTTTATGTGCTGATTTTTTGTTAACTCGTATAAATTGTTGTATTTTGACCGTTTGTAAATAATCCATCGTAAATCATCATCATGCGTGTAAAACGTTAGCCATACTAACGAGTAATATAGTCTTACTCTTTATTGTAATATAATCATCATTAGATCAACATTTTTTATTTTCATCCTGTAATATTTAAGATATTTTTTGTATAAATCTTTGTATATGATTAATGAAGTTGTACTGGATAATAAAATTAAGTATATTTTCTATGTTATTAAATAAAAATAAGTTTACCTTCTTATACGTAAAACATTCTTCTTTTATATATATTAGGAAAGGTACATATCGTAGACAAAATTATTTATGAATTTCTATATTTATTACATGATATATTTATCTTTATCCATTGATATTCATCCTAAAAGAAAAGTGATTTACAAAAATTATATTAACGAACCAGTGGAAACTATATTTTAATTAATAATTTTTAATTATATATAAACTTGAATACGCTTATTTTTATTAATTTATTTGATAAAATTCTCATAGGATTAATAAATTTTAAGTCATTTTAAGACATTTTTAAACAAATGAATCGTAAATATATATATCTAATATTACACAATTTTTATTTTATTATTAATACTATTTTATCTATAAATTAAAATTATGTAATTTTAAATATATTTATTTTTATAATTTATTTGTAACATGTTTATGAAAAATAATGTCAGGAACAGAATAATAATTGTTAATAATATCTTGTAAAATTCAAATAGAGTTGTCGTTCTAAACGTTAAAATTGCAAAAAATGAACCAGCATAAATAAAAAAAAATTTGAAGTTGCTGTACATTTATCATTTATGCAATATTTAATAATTTTAAATACGCATTATCTTACTCGCAATTTTATAATTAATAAACTAAGTCAAAAGAAGCTAATCATTAAAGTAGAATACTAGTAGTTTACATTTAAAAAATGCAAATGAAAGTTTTCATAAAGAGATAAGATACATTTTTGTTGTATAATGATATTACTTATAAACTTTGAATTTATAAATTATTTAGATTACGCGTACTGTGCTTAAGTGAATTTATATTTCTTATAATAATAATATGTTCGTATTACAAATATAATTTAAAATTAACGGAATATATATACTAAAATATAAATAAATAAAATTTAGAAATTATTGAAACAAAAACTGTAGTATATCTGAAAATTACCTTGATTTCTTTCTACTTCTCGTAAAAAAGGTATATTAATTCAATATTTTAAATAATCGTTTGTGATATATTGTATCGAAACAATTTATCTATATACATATCTAATCACTGATTGAATGAACTATTTACTTCCTTACACTTTTGCTTTAAATAAAAATGAAGAAGCGTTTTGTATAATGCACATTTGAGATTTCATAAAATGTGTATGATATTGGACTACATATCTTTGCAATTTATAAACCACAATTGTAACTTATAGTAAGATATAATGTAAAGAAATAATGACTCTGACCTGCTGCACTACGCGCAAGCAAATGAGATATAATGAATACCATTTTAAGCGTCACACAATTTTGTGTTATTTTAAACAAAATGTTCTACTATCGATTTCAGGTCAATACTCGTACAAATCATTAAGCATAATAAAATATGCGGAATTTTATGAAGTTCTGATTATAACGTCTTACAGTTAATCCTTTACTAAAATGTTATTAACGTCAAACTATATTCTAATTTGTCATTAACAAGAAATTTTAAAACTAAATTAAAATAATATGAAATGCAAGCAGTATTAAGTATTCTATTTGTCGGTAGAAAAATTAGATAAGTAGGTATAATTACAGCAATACCATTCTGACTCGAATTCTCCTAGAGATTAATTTATTTGCATGAAGGTTCAGGAAAATTGGGAAAGTATTCAATACTCGATATAATGGTAAACAAAATTTATATTATTTTAAATTTTTTAAACTTTGAAATTGCGATATCAAAATCAAAATTTTACGTATTCGTCAGCAATAATGCCTTGAACACCAAGGCCTTTAATGGCGAAAACACATCCAGAATTTGGTTTTAACTTTCTTTCTTCGTCAGTCATGCCATTATATGCCGTAGTTACAAACAGAATATCTAGCTGTGGACCTCCAAATGCAACACTTGTAATTTTATCAACAGGCATTGTAATAGTTTGAAGTAGTTCTCCAGTTTTAGGATTCACTTGAATAATCTGTAAATTAATATATTTTATTAAATTAACTCTAAAAGCATATTATCAATGTAAATAATAAAAAAATTTCTTACTGCATTTCCGTTATATAACGCTATCCATAAATTATCATTAACATCTCTTGTCATTCCATCAGGTAATCCGCTTATATTTTGTTGTTCTAAGTCAAAAACAACCGTTTTGTTACCTAAAAAAGTTAATTTTTATTAAAATTATAATAAATGTTTCTTATGCGTTCACGTATTAATTAAAATTATGATTTCATTAATACGAATATAAAATTAACTCACTTAAGCTACCATCAATAATATTGTAATCGTAGCCAACAACTAGGCGTGTTGGCGAATCGTTATAGTAAAATTTAGTATTCTGTGAATTCCATATTAATCCATTACTAACAGAAACTGGAGAAAGTATTTTTTCCAGCTTTAAATGTTTCTCTATTTTATAGAAAGATCCACGATTTGGTGCAATGACACCATTTATCTCATTCGCCATTGTTCCTGAAAAATATTAAATTGTAAATAATAATGGTTTTCAGAAATAGATTACATATCAAATAATACACAAACCAGTCCAAATACGACCAACTGAATCACATTTTCCATCGTTTATTCTTGTGTCATTGCGATCTTCGTCTAGAGTAATAATTTTTGTAAATAGTGGATTGGTTGTGTCATTTTCTCCATCCCACGTTACTAAAATTAAATCTGTACCATAACTAGCAATGAGTTGATCAGTAGAATCTCGAACTGGTATAACAAGTGAAATTGGTTGACCATCTACAACAAATTTTAGATGGCAAATATTATGAAATCTTTGATGATTTAAATGACTTAAAATTCGATCAAAAGTTATTAATTTATATATTTAATGTAGTTATTTACTTTAATATTCCAATGATTCTTGTATTTAATCTAATAATAAACAAATATATTTTGAGAAATTTTATCGAAATAATAGTATAGCGGTTTAACAGTTCATGTATTTTAGTATATATTGTAGTTTTTATTTTATAGTTTACATAAAATATAGATGCAGTAATCGTTGAAGTAACTATTCCAAGCACAATATTTGTCTAATTTGACATTTAAAAAAATTATGAATACTTTTTTTTAACGAAACTCAAATATTTAAAGAAAGTTTACACAGCTCTAGTTAGTTTGTATTTATGTATCCAAATATAGTCGCGCACTCTTCAATAATTTAGAATATAATACACTGGTCTTAAAAAATAAAAACTAATCAAATTTCTTCCAGGGATATAAATAGCTTAATATAGATTAAATTCAAATATCTAAGTAATCTTGTTAATTTTAAATATAAAGATTTTAATTTCTTGATATTTGTTTTGTATTATTTACTTGCTTATCTATATATTTTAAATTAATTTTTTTAACACTATTAAAGACTACAAATTACTCTTATAATATAAAATACTATTTAAATATTATTCCATATATTACTTACCGAAATAAGCTGATGTGATTTTACCAGTAATAGGATCTAATCTGAAAATTTTCTGACCATGTATATCGACGTAGTATAATTTTTGACTTTTGACATGCCAGTGAGGTCCTTCAGTAAGATTATAGGGTGGACTAATCGGCTCAATCGACAGCGACATTACATATCTTCTAGAATTAGGTAACAACAATTTAAAATGAATTTATGAATATTGTTTCGAAAAATAATTTATTTCTCAGCAAGGGAAATAGGTGCATAATTAATTGCACATTTCTGTTAACGATACAACTTATAGATTATAGTGACTTGTTTGTACAATTAATTATTTCGAGATAAACTGATAAAGCATATAAAATTTAATTTATGTCTACTTAATAATATCACCTTACTTCAGAATATATCACTATACTTACAGAAAATAATTTCTCAAAGTATTAATTATTGTACGATCTATTACAACAAGCTTTTATATCTCAAATGTAAGTATTTGAGTATTTATTACCAATGGCGAACTATTAATATTACCTCGTTTAGCTTCAGCATTATATTATTATACAGCAGAAAATCTACTTTCAGTATGCAAGTGCATAAATTATAACGCATAATAAAGAACTATGTTTTCGAACCTTTACACTTGTTTCAACTTTTGAATCGCACAACAAAAATAAAGGTTGTTAAAATATTTATAAAACTGTCATGATTTCTACCTAAAATATTTTTATTATGCTCGCAATACACTTTATTTGATTAAAATGTGTGATGACGTAGTAAGGTTTTATTAGTAATAACTCACGATAGTAAATGAAGAATAAGTGTTGCTAAAATGATTATTCGTCCGAACATTGTTTCTAAAACTTGCTTTATGTTGATTATGAGCGAATTTGAATTATTTGCTGATTATCCTGGATAGCTCAGTTTGGCTTAAATGAATCTTTTTGAAGCTGCATAAAATAAACATTTATAAACTTTTTTTAAGATACTTGATATAAAGTAAATATATTTAAAAGATGAAATTAGATTGGATGTAAAATTTTAGAAGAAAAAAAGTAAAACTATACAATGATTATCTTATTGTTTTAGTATTATGTTCTTTTATTAATTGCAGTTTAATTAAAAAGAACATTATACTTTCAGCTTACAATTAACAATATAAAGAATTAAAAATATATATTGACATAAATTATAACGTTTAATCTATAATATTTGCTTGTATACATTTTACATACATATATAAAAATTTTTAAAAAATTTTATTGTATTCATTTTTACTGTAAAACGCGTATTAATTAAAATATAAACAATTTTTTTGCGAAATTCAATAAAATATAATTGCTGTAAAATCCGAACAAAAATGAAAACTAGGACAAATTTCCGGCATTTGTTGAAGCATGAAAATTCTTTTTGAATTTACTCAACCATATACTATTTTCTTGAACGCTGATAAAAACATACTTTAAAGGAAGTAATATTTAAAAAGATCACTTAAAACTATAAATTAACTTTTCTCTTAACAAAATTATGAATAACTGCAAGAGCGTGTGAGTACTCAATATCCAATTTTTAATGATTTTTTTTGAAATCAATATAATGTATTAAAAGAATAGATTTAATACAAAAATTCTATAACTTAATTAAGAAAAACAAATCGAGGAAAAACATTACAGATTATATTATTAACAATTATAATACACCAAAATTTCAATATATTTTTTAGAATATTTAGTGTTTATTATAATTAATAATCCGGAACAATCAAAACAATTTTGTTGTAGAAGGTCAAAAACTTAATCTAATTTATTATATTCTGAGTTTACGATAAAAAAACAAAGAAAAGTTACTTATAGTATTACAAGTTAGTTTATTATTATTTATAAACTAATTATTATTATTATTATTATTATAGTTACAAGTTTGTATATATGAACACTTTATTGAATTCACGGATGTACTTTAAAAAATAACTTTGAGAAAACACAGAATCTTTGTCTGTCACTTTGTTAAAGCAAGAGGTTTTTATATGTAAGTACTCTTATTATTGGTGTAAATAATAATATTATTATTTTAAATTAATATTGATAGTCAATAAAGCGTAAATGTACATATTTTTGTAACAAATAGCTTTACAAAAATAAATACACCTATATTAAACATTAATACAATACGTAAACAATTATTCAAAAATTTTTATAGAACAGTTAACAATAAACTTAAACCATTAAAATTCGATATATATATATATAAGCAAAATTACTTTGTTTTAGTGCAATGTTTTTATTAAAATAGCTATTATAAATGTATACCTTTTCTAGTAATAAATAGCAGAAAACTAAATTCTGAGAGCAAGTACTGAAATGACGAGAAAGTAAAAGCAACACTAGAAATAAACTGCGCTTATATCCGTATAACCTCGGAAGAATTTATTATGTCTTAATGAAATACGCTGCAATATTTATTCTTTAACAATGTGAAAGAGGTTAATTATAATACTTGAAGGACGTGTTAACTACATATGGTTATAGTAAAACATATTGTAAAGGAATAATGACTGACCTGCTGTACTACACGCAAACGAACGAGATAGAATGAATACCATTTTAAGCGTCGCACAATTTTGTGTTATTTTAAGCAAAATGTTCTACTATCGATTTCAGGTCAATACTCGTACAAATCATTAAGCATAATAAAATATGCGGAATTTTATGAAGTTCTGATTATAAAGTCTTACAGTTAATCCTTTACTAAAACGTTATTAACGTCAAAACGGAAAATAATTTATTTCTCAGCAAGGGTGATAGGTGGATAATTAATTGCACATTTCTGTTAAGGATACAACTTATAGATTATAGTGACTTGTTTATACAATTAATTATACTAGATAAACTGATAAAGCATATAACATTTTATCTTATGTCTACTTAATAATATCACCTTAATTTATAGTGCGTTTAGACAAATTAATAAATCACAGATAAAGCTTCGAAACACCATGTAAAAATATATGTCAATCATTGCGCAATTATTCTTATATTCACCCTACGAGAACAAGAATGAGTATAAAATAGATAAAATTAAATGATTTTTTAATTTAATAAAATTATTTTATTCTAAACTATTCTATAAGTGAACACATAGAATATTTGCAATTGTCTGTTTCTATCCAACTCATTTGTAGGGAAATATACAGTTTACCTATAGTAGGTACGCTTATTACCCGTGAACCAGGGTACACAGGAATGAAAATCGTCGGAGTCTTATCCCAAACTTTATAGATACATCTAAATAAACAACAGCGAAATAATAATTCAAATGAGAAAACATTAGAGAGATTATAAAACTATAAACTACGTATATCACTGTATCAATTTATTTCTATAACATATTTACTGTTAATATATTCCACATGTGGCTTTCAGAAAACACCTATATAATAACAAACCTCGTAAAATACCAGGCAGAGCTTCACAGATGTTAAGTTTAAGAATCTTGAACCTAGCGGATTCAATATTGGAAATAAATATACATGTCCTAAAACGATTTATAGAAATTTACAAACTAAAATTAAGTCTTAAAACCGCGGTTGCAGACCGAATTTGATTATTTTAGAATTAGGAATCTATATGTAAAAAAATAAAACTACTCTGTTTACAGTACCATACTCATATTAAGGTCAGTTTCTTAATTATATCATGACATATTATACAAAAAGGATGCACCTACATAAACGAACAATGCAAAAATTGCTTAAAAGATTGCTATCTACTTTCTTGCAAACTTAATATCTTTAGAAAAAATGTGAATAAATAATTAAAATAATTAGTTGTGTATGTTTGACAAACAATTTAATTAACGATTAAAACCTATATTCTAAATAGAAATTTAAATTGTATTCGTGGCGAGATATGTGATTTACACGCGGGTTTACAGTAAATTAATAATAATATTTTATACTTACAGAAAATAATTTCTTAATGTATTAATTAATATACGATGTATGTATATATATATGTATATAAGCAAAAATACTTTGTTTTAGTGCAATGTTTTTATTAAAACAGCTATTATAAATGTATTACCTTTTCTAGTAATAAATAGCAGAAAACTAAATTCTGAGAGCAAGTACTGAGATGACGAGAGAGTGCAAGCAACGCTAGAGAAAAACTGCGCGTATATGATCAGCTGACAAGTAGGAAAGCTGTGCACACGGAGCTGCAAATTTAGATGTATAGTTCCGCGCGTGTCGTCGTCCTTCGGACCAATAGACAATACTTAAGCAAACTTGATGCTAGTTCTATCGCTTAGATTTATCTTACATAGGTTCTATATACCAATATGATGCCTACAAACCATAACTAATAACCTTATGAGCACGAGGCGTGAATGACAAGACCTTCATTTATTAACCACACATAAGTAATTATAGTACATTTTTTCTGCGTAATGCGACACTAACTTGTAGTTGTAAATTATAAAAAGATTACAATTCCTTTTATGTTCTTAACATTTTAATTCGAAACTAGTGCATGAAGTGGGCCTGTAGATTTATCAAAATATGTATTGTAATAATTACAGAAAATTCTACTGTTAAGCATTTCCAAATTATAGTAAATTTACATATTTAAATTAATAAAATATACATGTAAAAGTTGACTAATTTTTCGCAAACTTCCCTAAATTACGATTATAATTAGATAACAATATTGTCTATGAAACTCGGACAGTAATTCTTAAACAAAAATTATTATATCTTTTTCAAGTAAATTTATTCGTTTCAAATCATAAATATGAGATTTGATTTAGTAGAAAGTTAAAAAGTATGATAATAGTTAAAGTATTAAATTTTAATAAATTTCATTGGTATTCTTATCATAACTCCATTGTGATCATAAATTTCTGCTATCTTAATAGCTTGCAACAATCGGTTAAAGTAAATTCACATACAAAAAACGAAGCAAACTTGCCACGTCCTACGTCACTGCGATTGCAAAATACTGCGTTACCAAGTTTGTAACTTTCACTGATTTCGCATCTTGTGAGCCTTGACCGAACCAGAAGTCGTCCTCTATTCTACATAGGACAAATCTAACGAAATGGTATAATCATTTTGGTTATGTACAATAAGAAAGAAATTTGATACACTTATAGTTTGTATTCAAAACGTTCCACATGTTTAGTATTTGAGAAACAAGTAATGACATTTGTTTCATATGCAATTTAATAAATAATAATAAAATTAATTATTATATGTATAAGAATTATTTAAGCTATATATTTTTACAAAATTATTATAAAATAGATTAAATATTTTTATAGATTATAGAACATGATTGTTCAACGTGAACCTAATATTTATGATCCGTTATCATTCTCTTAGAAAATAACAGATCAAGATTATCTTAGAATTTATAGATATTCATCGACATCAATATATAAGTATAGTTGTAATTCAAATAAAAGTTATGTGAAAAATATTACTTTAATCAGCATACAAAGCTGTAAAAACTATTGTTAACTTTTGTTTCTATAGTAAAATAAAGAAAATATCTATCTATCTATTTATGTATACATTGATTGACAACAATTTATTTGACGTATGAAACTAGAAATCTTATTTCTCGTTTATGCTTTATACGTAATTACATCTTCAATTAACACAAAGCATTTTAAACTAAATGAGGCAAATGTAGTTACAGATTTTGTCGTGCTTAAAAATCGCGCCATACGAGAATTTTGCCCCCTCTCTCGATCTGCATTGGAAATTGCAAAAATTACCAATGCAAATCTCAATACCTGAGTATAATCTGCAATTTATCAATAATATTAAGAGCGCTAACACTAGTATTAAAAAGTATTTAAAAACACAACAAAAATGATTAATTCATTGAAGTACATCTAATTATAAAACATTTTGAAGATTACAATAATTTTTTAGTATATTACAAAAGTATTACACAAATAATAAAATGAATATTCTTGGAATATACTAGCATTGTAAATCTTTTTATTTAATGCGGAAATTCTTTTGATAAATATTTTTGAATACAATTCATAAACAACTTAAATATCGAGTTTAACATCCTCTAATCTTAATTTTGCGTCAATGAATTAACAACATTTTCAGTGATATATTGGAATCGTAGCCTTATTAGTACTTACTGTATTCAAAACGAGATTCTCGCACGATGGAAGCAATTCTTTGATGTTTGCAGGGAGCGGAAATTTTAGTAATTGATAAATACAAGTATACTCAGAAACATAAATGATGATGGTAATCATGCACATAGCCAGACTTAGTTCTTATATTTGCTTCACTTTGGTAACACATGTATCTTTTCATTAACTCCAACGTAACTATACTCCCACTTTATATTTACAAGCATTCAATAATATCTTCAATTTTTGCTTATTATAATTTGCTTCATCAAGTTTTGTTTGTTCTAAATATATGTGTTTAATTAATTGTTTAAATTTTTTATTTAGTAAGAATTTAATTCCTTAATTAAATTAATAATTTTACTGCTAGTTATAAGTGATCGATTTATATATTAATATAAAACAAAAACAATACAACACATTGCTAATGTGAATAATATAATTAATAAAGTAATAAAGAAACCTTGCTTCAGAAAATAAAAATTTTTTTTTTATTTTTACTATAACGAAATTAAAAATGTTGCTTTAATTCGAAGTCAATTTTAAAGACAGGATCTAGAATATATTATCTAAAGTCTTTTTTCCTTACATAAATTACGCTGATAGATTTTATTTTTATTTGTTTATAGTTATGTTACTTTACGTTTATGTTATTTTTTATATAAATTGTACGTTTACCAACTGCGTTACACATTTAATGTATGACAAGATTATTATATGCATTATTCGATTTATTTACGTAGTTTGTTTTTGTTTATATATTTATATTGTTACAGAAATAGATGTTATAAAGAAATAAGATGAAAACAAGATCAATCTTGCAATTCGCAGACAAAAATTATGGTAAGAGTAATTGTAGCCATACAATTACTAAACAATTATAAAAAACGATATAATCTAAAGTATTGAGATGTCATAATAAAATTCTGAAGTCAAGAATAGAATTTATTTCATGTTCGATCTATTGCAATTCTCGAACTTAGGGACAGACAAGAGTTGTTACTAATTCTGCACGACCACGAACGACGATTGTACTGCATCCCTTTATGTATCGCATACGGGGAGTCTACAATAGAGATCTTCTTGATTACTTACAAAAGCATAAAATTATAATAGGGAATAACAATATAAAAATAAAGCTAAACCAACAAATTGTTAAAGATTAATTAAACTAATACTCATCGTACAATATTTGTTACCAAAATCAAAATTATCAACAAATTAAAAATATGTAAAAAATAACGTTACTAATACATTATTATAAAAAAAATAAATTATACGCAAAAATTTATTCTTAACTGCCTTGAAACTACTTTTTAATTACTTGAAAAGTAATTATTCATAATTAATAACACTAGATCCATTTAAAAAACATTAACTCAGGAAACATTAAAGTCAAATGAAAAAGTAAATAATGCAATTGTAACAATGATATTTATATAAACAGAAAATGTATGTATCAATTGCATAGAAATTATATTCTAAAATTAATTAGTGCAATTGTGTTTAAAATTGATTAACTACACAGCTGTATGTAGTACCAACCTAGAGCTAGTTATTAAATATTAGTAGATATAAAAGTATAAACATATATGTATATGTATCTTAATTGAAGATATTTTGTTGTGTGTATAGAGTGTCATAGATCAATTGAACAAGTCCACGTCAAATGTAAACAATTTTTTTTTATTTTTTAAATAATTTCATTATTCAATAAGATTAATTATTTTTTGTTTACTTTATAATATTACTTCGAAATTTACGTAAAATATTTAAAATATTCATACAAAGTTGAATACTTTATTAAAAAAAAAGATGACGTGGAAATAGGTTAGATTTACAGTAGAAAACGAGGTAGAAAAGATTGCGGGAAAATTTTCGCGCCGTACTGTAACATAATTAAGAATATTTTGTTAAATCTAGTAGTAACTAGCACGTTGTAAATATGTTTGAAATTACAGATACGCAAAGTAAGTAATGGTGATAAAAAGTATTATAATAAAAATGTTTGTAATGTTTGTAATGAGTTAAAAAAACACTTAAGCATTAACAATATTATTGGATATTTTTAAAATAGAAATTGGCGTTGGACTTGCTGGTTTTGGAATATCATTTTTATTTCTTGGAGTACTGCTTTTATTTGATAAAGGACTTTTAGCAATAGGCAACGTAAGTTTATTTATTTGTATGAAGTTTTAAGGTTATAGTTACGTATGTTAATAACTGTAAAAGTAAAATCTTCTTTTCATGTTTTATAATAATCATGAAATTATGGCGAATATCTTATTATATTTCAGATTTTATTTATTTCTGGTCTCGGATGTGTCATTGGTCCAAAAAGGACATTTTCATTTTTTTTCCAAAGGCACAAAATAAAAGCTACAGTATCCTTTATAGGTGGAATAATTATTGTATTAATGGGCTGGCCCCTCTTTGGTATGATTTTGGAAATTTATGGATTCGTTCTCTTATTTAGGTAAGTTAAGATATTTCAAAGTTGCTTTTTGCATTAGCTAAACATGCGAGTCTCTAAATCACAAATAACGATTACTTTTTGAAAGAGATTGGGTTTACTTGCAGAATCAAAGTAAGAATAATATCTAAATTCATTTATAATAATTGAAGTTGTTATAAAAATTAAGACTTTAGAAAGTCTATAGATATAAACTCATTTTTTATTAAATAAATTAGAAATTTCAAAAGAAATTTCAAATTTAGAAAGTTGAAAAATTATTCTTTTGCTAAAATGTCATTAAAAAATGTATTATCATCAAAATAAATTTATAAAAGTAATTAATAAAAATATAAACAATAAATCTTTAGCTTAAGAATCAAAATTATTCCTTACAAAAAATAATATAATAGAATTATCATGTGTAGTAAACTCTTATTATGGATTTAGATACATTTATATTATTTGACAATTAAAAAAGTAGGTATTTTGTAAAATCTAAAATGTGCTATATTTACATTAATAATAAATATCCTTGAATAAGGAGTTTTCTTGTTATAATTTCAAATCATATTATTAAATATTGTATTAGCTTATCTTTGTCTTTATTTCAGTGGGTTCCTGCCTGTTGCTATAAACTTCTTGCGGAGAGTTCCAATTCTTGGTACTTTCTTAAACATGCCTGGTATTAGTCGAATTCTAGATATGTTAGCTGGTGATTTAAATAGAACAAGAGTATGACCTTATGATTAAGATTTAACTTTAATTGTGCCACTATTCAATTGTATATATAATTCATCCATAAGTATAATTTCATGAAGTATGTTCATTTAGCTGTGTCATTCCATTACTTATTTTTTATGTACCATGGAAGTGCGATTATTTTTGTGTAAATTTGTGGGTTGTAGAAAATCGTCATATATCCGTGACTTATACACTTTTGTACGAACGTAAACTAGTTATAATGCGCATAAAAATTATTCTATTACAATATGTTCCTGAATTTTTGAGCAAAATATACATTAATGTGTCTGCAAGAGATACTAAAATTTGTATTTTCATTACAAAATACTATGAAATAGTTTCGTTTTTTGATTTTTGTAAAGATATTTGTATAAAACAAGATGGATAAAAAATAAAATTCTTATAATGTAAAATTGTAATTAATCAATTTTTGTTTCAAGATCTTTGGTATTACAATAAGAATACATTAGCATCTCATTCGTTTTATTATTATTAAATTAATTTTGAACTAACTTTTTATTTTATTTCCCAAGATTTTAATTACATTAAAACAATTGTTTATAATTTAAATTGTTTTTATAGTAATTTAGAATACCTTGGAATTAAGCTTAACCAGTTTGTTAAAAATCATAGCCTTAAGAATTCAAAATACAAATATTTTAATAATTTAATATAAATTATTTTATAAAATGTTATTAAATGTAAGGAAATATTTTTAGGGGAAATAAAGTAGTAAACTTATTTAGGCAGGTCAAGTTTTCGTTTCGATTTTTATTGATCTGTCATCCCTGCATACATCCTAACATGAACAGATTAGATGTATACATTATTCACAGAGTGTTACGCTTCTTATTTCGTATCTTACACGTAAAACATCTGCATTACAGGTGCGAAATAAAATGATCTTTCGAAAGTATTTATTCGCCGTTACATTGATTTTTTCTGGGGTTGGATCCTCTGCATTTTTTTCAAAAAAAAAAGTTACTTTATTCAAGTATTTCTTTAATTATCTACAATGGGCCGAGAGAAGTTTTAAGGGCGGGGGCGGCCCACGTCTACGCGCCCCGCCATCGCCGTTCCGTTGATTTTATACGTTTGTTGTTACTTTTTTTAATGATCTTACATCGCGCGTCCTTTAGTTCTTATTACTCGTTCTCTCGCTCGTATTAAATTAATTCAACATTTTCGTCTTACACAAACTCGGAGTTGTATTGGCGATTTGTTTCGCGTCTCCACCGAGCAACGGAATGAACGTTCTCACGTAGTGTATAGAAGTGCATACCAACTTTAATTCACGAGATATAAAAAAATTACTTGCTCGAGAAGTTGGAGGACGCATACAAATGTTACAATTGATGCTCTGCACGACTATTGCACAATTTTCAATTTCACAAATATCCTCATAATTGATTGGTACATGGCAAGTCTTTTTATTAGTTGCTGTTAAATAACATAAAATTCTACTGCACGCGTCTTTACGCGTGTGTCGTGCATTTTCACATTTAAGCAGAGGAAAACTGAGAATAAAGTCGCTGAAATGCGTCTTCTTGGCTCACTTTTCTCTCCTACTTTACGTTTTTACAATTAAATTCATCCTAGCATCGTGCGCACAACTTACGTGTGTCTTATTTTCATAGTTTTTCTTCGTTTCTAACCGTATTTTAATTAAATTGTTTATAATAACGGTCGGCAAATGTGAAGAATAATAGTTGAACCGTAGCGCAGAATGGGTGAATACTGAATCCGGCAATAAGTTAAGCAAATTTAATTTTTGTCCGTCTTTTTTCATTTTTTAAATATTAACAATTCTGCGTCTACCGAATGTCTACATATCTCAATTACGTGCCTCGTTATTTCTTCGCGAGTTTATTTATGAAATTGTCGAAACGAACAAAGTTTTCTTAAGTTTGATCTAGTCCCGCCACTCGGTGTGTTCGTGACTTAGCGTCATTATTTTTTTTGTATTTTCTTGATATTATATACCGGAGATGATGACGAGGATTGAGTTATGGGGCAGTTCTTTTATTACGGAGTGTTTAGCGTTTTTCAAGTTTCTCTTCATTGTTGTTTTATCTTAGTATAATCATTGATTTATTAGCAATGATTTGAAGACCGTTTGTGTTGTTCGAAAAATTATTTTACGCTTGTCGGTGATGTGGACACTATATTAACTGATTTTTACTGCATTGTTCTTGTTAGTTTGATTTATATTTTTTAAAAGGGAATTGGGTAGGTTCTTAAAGGAGGTTTTTGATCTCGTCGTATAGTACGAGCACAAGAGCACCACCGGTACCACGGAGTACGTTGGAGAAGGCTCCCTTGAAGAAGGCGCTGCCACCCTCACTCTTGAGGATGGTGGCCCAGCAGTGAGCAGTGCTCTTGTACAGGATCTCAGACTTGGCACGTCCAGACTGCATCATCATACGCCTACGAACGGTGTCGAAGGGATAAGAAACAATACCAGCAACAGTGGTGACAACCTTAGCAAAGAAAAAAGGCAAATTAATAATTTTTAAACTTACGAAAATATTTCAAACAGATAAAATTGTCTTGCTGAAATCGTTTGGAGAAAATAACCTACCTGCGCAATACCCCAGGAGACAAGGAATGGAGTCTTCTTGGGGTCTGGAAGCATGCCACGGGCAGTGTCATAGAAACCGAAGTATGCGGCACGATAGATAATGATACCCTGGACGGATACACCGAATCCACGGTACAATCCTCCAATACCGTCGGCTTTGAAGATCTTGCTCAAGCAGTTACCAAGACCTGTGAATTCACGCTCTCCACCGGCTTTACCGACATCAGCAGCCAACCTGGATTGAAACGAATTTTAATTATTTTTCAAATTAACACTGGTTGAACTAAATGTCATACCTGCAGATCTTGCATCGAGGTATTTTCAGGGAGGACATAAAGGAAAAGGCTTGTGTGAGGTAACAGCTACCGCAGTTCATACGATTCTTAATCCATACATTCATTGCTATTCTCTTCATTTCAAAAGATATAGTGTATTTAAGGCAATCATATTATTTTGCAACGTTCACTTCACATTACTCATTAGATCATACTCTAAAAAAGTAACTGTAATGAATATTTTACCTGGTCCTAGCGAAATCAAGTGGGTAGACGAAGCACAGGGAAGTGGCTCCGGCGGCACCACCAGAGGCGAGGTTACCAAGGAAGTAACGTCCGAATTGGGTGTTCTTGTCAACTCCACCAAGGAAAACTTGCTTGTACTTGTCTTTAAAGGCGAAGTTGAGCGCCTGCGTCGGGAAGTAACGGATAACGTTGGCGAAGTTACCACGCCAGAAACTCAGGAAACCTTGCTCTTTGGGGATGCGGACGAAGCAATCGACCATACCTACGAAAATGAAAATTTAAAGCATTAGTCAATTATTAAAATTAAGTGATTTATGAATTTGATAGCATTTAATTTATTGTTATACATATATACATTAACTGTATCACAAATATTTTTGTTTTCTCTTTTAAAGCTTATTAAAAAACTTATTAATTAAATTATTTTTATACGACGATTTTTATCTTATAAACGTCTCGTATAATTTACACAAAAATTAAAATGATTTACATGTTTTTGTGTGATACAACAGAACCTATAAGCCATAACAGCTGAAGGGATGGGTATATAATTATAATAGCTCGAAACTTGTTCGTGATAACACACAAAGTCACCTTTGTCATTTTGTCATTTTAAAAAGCTTCCCTTGGCACACAGCGCTTTCAATATGGCGACGACCTGCAACGCGACCAGTATGATTTACTAAGTATTGTCTGGCTTGCAAGCAATCGTGATCGTGACGTCGAAATTGGTCGATGACGTCAGCTAAAGCGAGACGTTGAAAAATTCTTGTCTCTGTTTCTGATTTTTACTCATTCTGCCGTCAATTAAAATTCAAGAGTTGGGATAATAATGATTTATTATTACGCACATACTTTCTTTGGTTATTTAATCTATAAAACAAGTTCAAGTTCAAAGTGTATTGTACAATTGTAAAGCTTCACTAGTGTTATTGGAATCTGTCTACAAGACATTATATCATCCTTCTTTTGCATTCGTGAGTATTCTTACATTTCAATTTTAAAAATACATCCACTCTACTTAGCAATGTAATATTTTTCTTGTGATTAAAATAATACATCTCTATTAGAAATAAATGATAGAATAATAAAAAAATTAAATAAAAACTAAAACATTTTAAATGTATATATAGACAATTCAAAATAAATGAGTGATTAGTGCACTTAATAGAGAACTTTATTAGTTGAATCATGAAATTACATAATAGGCATTCTTTGTAACTAATATATTTTTAAAACATATCTATAGACCGTCCATAACTAATTATAAACTATTTTTTATAATACCAAGCACGTGATTTTATTTAGTCGATATAAACTAATTTTACACAGGCTTTAGTATTTAAAAAAACTTGGTGTTCAATCTATGCAGCAATTTATTTCGTTATATAAACATATTTTTTTAACTATCCCAGAATATCCAGAACTATCCAGAGTAAGACTAGTGCGAATTGTGCTTATTCAGCATATTAAGAATAACCAAAAGACACAATCCAGGAGCGTAACCAAGAAAGGAAACGATTTGATAATAATAATTATGCAAAAATAAATTTTCTTTAATAATAAATAATAATGCGAATACAAAAAATTTGTAAGATGAAAATTTTTTCAATTAAATGAAAGTTTTTAATTTTGTTCGAGTAACACTAGACGGTGAAAAATAAACTCTGAAGGCTGAGGTGTTGATTTTGCAATTGAAAATATTTCGTCTCCGAGTAGGCTTGATTCTCATCCCGATTCTTGCACAAATAAATTTTTATTTTTATTAGTCAAAGTAAAACTATCAATTTTTCTCTTGATCAATGCTTGGACGTCTGAAAAGTATTGTTATTTATCGATTGTACTTCTTAGAATCATTCGAAGTATCTCGAGTGACATTTAATCTTGCAATCTAAATAATAAATAGTAATAATCTGTCAATAAATACAATATCAACAGTCGAAGCATTTCACCGTGCAAAAGTGTTTAACAAGCAAGTGGATAGACATTCATGAGTTAAAACTCGTTTAATAATTATTTTCTAGTGGAAAAAGTTCATTCAGTATTGAACATAACATTCAACTTTTTCTTCAATTTCTCATTCGGCCTTTGAGGAAAAACTAAAAAAAGCATTATCTAAGGAACGAGTGATCTTTCGCGGCCAAGCGACGAGGCGTCGACTTAGAAACCCAAAAAACAATCTGGATAACGTCCAAATTTTGTCTCGTGTGCCACGAGAGCGCACGATAGTAAGTGCGAACGCGCGCGCGTTTTAAACCTCCAAGGTCATGGCCTAACCTAATAGACGTCGGGGTCGCCGGGTTTACACTTTACCTATTCGCAGCGCTAGCACATTGGACAAGCTCGTGAGCCATGCGTACACGATCGATGAACCGCGAGAGCCTCGATGCGCCTACCGGCAAGTTGCGGCCGTTAGAGCCGGGCTCCATTACGTGAACATATTTTATTTCTATTAAACGTACATGTATGTATACAGTATTTAGAGACTATCGAAAACATTAATTTGCACGAAAAGCAAATTTGATTACTCGAAAAAAAAACGTAAAAAAAATGTTTTTTGAATCGGGTTTCATGACTCGGATAGGTTTGCGGAGTCAATGCCATGAGATAAGGTGAGCTTATTAAATAGGTGCTCCAATTTCATATTTCAGATAATAGATTACATTCCGTGCTGGATTGTCATCCGATTACACTTCAATTATATTCATGCGACCACTTGTGTAGTGAATCAAACGATGTTCGGAGTTTTTTTCTAAAAACGATTATTAGTGATATAATTTGAATGAAAGTACGTCAAATACTAACAATTCCTTGAGTAGAATCCGCAAATTTAGGACGAAAGCCGTCTCGGACTCTAATATCATTATTTCTTTCGTTCCACGTTTGCGAAAGAAGTACATTTTAATCCTGTGTCGGTGGAACTCCGCCATGTTGGACCGCATCGTCATCGATCGCACCGAGGGCACACGGCGAGGTGGAGCGAGAGCTATATAGTGCCGTAGCAGTGCCGAATCTGTACCGTTGTCTCCCTCCTCTTTTCTAACTCGTGCTTTCGAAAATTGCATTTCATGCCAAAAGTTATCTTCGCGCACCGATTCTTCTACACACCTCGTCGGACCTCTCGCTCACGCGCATGCGGCCGTCCGTTCCGCTCCCCTTTGATCGAGCTTCCCGTTACACGTCCCCTTCTCACGGTTCCTCTATATCGACCAGCGCGTCTAGACGACGATGTCCTCGTGTCAATACTAGCTGCTGCTGGCCGCCGCTTATGTAAGACAAGAGCAAAACGTGATCGCGCCAAAAACGCGTTACATAAAAGAGTAATTCTTTCCCACCCGCGCGTGCGCTCGTGTATGCACGTCGTTATGTAACCCCGTCCCCGAAACCAACAATTCCAGGTAGATAGAACCCCATGTCGTGAACGGCACCCACGCGTATCAGCCAGTACTGCAAGTAAGGCAAAAGCGTGACGCCTTTTCCCTTCTCTCTCGAGCAAGCTGTCACTATCAGCACTCTCCTTCTCTATGCTCGCACCTTCGTCTCCCTCTTTCTATCCCATTCGAGCCATGGAACGACCGTCTCACTTACACTTTCTTGCTCTTTCACCGGGTTCCCCGTCTCGTGCGTGGCACACGAGGCGCACGCTTCCATGCGCCAACTTGCGAATTTCAAAAAATCGAACACGATGTTCGAACGGGTTTCAAATTTCTCTTTTATACTAGAGGCCCGGGAATTGTCGCTGACTTCAAAGTCTCGAACGCTGACGATTTTGGGGCACACAGTCTGGATTCAAGAAAAGGAAAAACGCGAAAGAGAGAAAGAGAGAGCGAGAAAAGGAAGGGAATGAGAAGGCGAGATGCGGGAAAAAATGCACGAGACGTGCGTATGTGGCGAACTCACCTTTGTAGCGCTGGTTCTCGGCAATTTGCTTGGAGATGTGCTGGACCTGGAGCAACAACTTGACACGCTCAATAGGCGCTACAGCGGTCTTGGAGATTGCGGCGGCTACGCCACCGGCGATGAAATCTTTGGCGAAAGCCACGGGATCCGCGAGACCAGACATTTTGTGTTGGGTTGGTGTGAGAAGAGTTAACGGGTTAAAAAACGAGAGGAAGAGAGGAGAGTCTTGACTCCTGTATCGGACGCGCGCCGGACGACGAGTGAGCGAGGCAAAGATCCTCTCGCCTGACGGAGCCTCCGCTAAGAATAGATGCGCAGGTCACGTGGCCCGGCTTCTGCGCAGCCCCCGGTCACGCCTGCTGGCAAGCGAGCGCGCCAGGGGAGGTGGTCCCGAGGCCGAGGGTGCCGGTCACGGGACGATACCAAGTCCTGCCCGCGCTGGCACTCCTGGCGACGCCCCCCTGGTCCCGTCACCCGGCTTCTTGCCCCCTTCCTCGCCTATTTCCCCGTCCGCGCCAACGCTGGGTGGGTCACAGTTTGAATTCCCGCGCGAACCCGCCGAGCTTCCGGTACGCCCTGGCCAATCGACGGGGTGCGCTACAGTCAGGGCCATAGGGAGGCGCCCGTATCGCAAGCCTCGCCTGCCCCCCGAATGCCAACCTTTTTTTAGATACACGTGACCGCCATGGGTAATTTCCCCCGGGATATCAGACATCCTGGGCAAAGGGCCCGGTCCCTACGCCTCTTCTCCACGCCGGCCCCCAACATTTCCCAGTCAACTTTTGGTGGGAATCGAAGAGATTGTTGAACCGGACGACGCGATTCCCGCTGCGCGTCACCACCGGCGTCAAATTCCAACCGCTCCAAGACGCGCGCATACGTGGCAACATCGGCCCAATTGTGGCTATATAGCTTTTAACTCTGCAAATTAACCTCTAAAGCCACCGCTTCGATGGGCCTGGAAAATACTTGGCAATTATCGTCAGCTATGCGGCGTCATTATTCGTCTATCGTCCAGATAAAATGTCATCGTTGGTTTAAGGTAATTATCATAATGTGCTGCCGGCCGAAAATCGAATTTGAGACATTTTGGAAGTATAATGCATTGTTGCCGAATTTCTTCCGCTTTATGCATAGTTATGGCGGGGCACTCAAACTCTCAAAAGTTTAGAACACGGACGATCGTAATCGAGATAGTTTAGTGAAAAAACATATATGCAATAACGGAAATGGGCGTATGTAAAGTGCAACGAGCGAGAGGAGGACAGTCACAGGCGCTACTCTTGTACTTCGCTCTCACGTGTGCCGATCGATGATTTGAGAGGCACTAAATCCTTGTGCAGTGTGTGTACTTGTGCACTGACACATTATGATAATATGCCAAATAACTTTCTCAAATTATATTAAATTGTTTAAATATTTATTTCCGAAATTAAATTAAATGTATCCTATCTCTTATACATAGCAATATAAATTTTGTTATGTTTTTTGAGTTTAATACGTAAAAATCGATCGAGCTCTTACATAACTTATTCATATACCTTCAGCGTACCTGAGCTTGAAATCATACTATTTTTAACCACTATTATTTAATTATCATTCTGCTATGTACTTTATAACAAACGTGCACTTTGATTATCTTTCATGTCATTTATTCTAATACTTAATATTTCATTATAAATATGCAATTATCATGACAAATTTATAATTATAATCTATATTGATATGCTTTAATCACCAGCTAGTAATTTAAAAATGTCATTTCTCATAATTTTCTTATCCACAAATTTTTGTATATCAAGATGAATTCAGATATATTAAAAACAATTAAACAACAATTTATGTGTTCGCCGTATCTCAAAAAATTTTTTTAAATATCATAGTTCATTTTATAAACATTATGTTCATTATGAGTGTCTACACCAGGAAAAACATTATTATTCTAATAAATTTTTATTGTGAAAATGATGATAAATCCAGAAAATCTCCCCTATTAGAACTTATTACTCACTATATTTTATCTGTATTATTAATTCATCTTCGGATAATTTATTTGCATAAGAATCATTTATCCAATTATTGTTTCATGAAAGCGTATAATTTCGTTGTTGCTACTATATTATAACATGATGTTCTTATCAGCTTATCTTATGCTTATTAACTCTTCTTTTGCAGTGATAATATTTTTTCCTAGTTCATAAGTATTTTTCGATTTTAATTAAGTACTATTCTATCTCCGCATTGTTCTGTTTATTTGCACATAATTATATTCTTGTCTGGCGTTTCTTATCACAATGCATTCTGATTTTCTCCCTATTATCGTGACAAGCAAATCAATTGCATTTAGCAGAATTGTAATCATGTACCAATAGTAATGTTTATTCTCAAAATGCGAGTCTGTTCAGGTCTCGATCGATTGGCCGCTGTAGGGATGATATGTACTAGGGCTATATAGACAAGTCGTAGAAGCGGGTCAGCAGGGCGCGAGAGCCGCGCGGATTGCGCAACGGCCCAGAGCAGCAGCTGGCGTTGCTCCAGAATGTCGTGCCCGCCAAAGTTCAATGGAGCAACGTCGCGGGCGTGTATTTATACACCCCTTATGCGTCGACCAGACCTTGCACGACGCCACGCCGATAATGCGCGTGCACTGCACGCGCTCACGAAGCTTATGCGGGTTGCGGGCCCAACAAGCAGGTGCCAAGGAGATGCACTTCAACGTAGACACGACCTTTTCAGGCATGCATCTCTCGCGACAGCTTCCGGGATAATGGCTTTCCGATAGCCCTCTTTACATACATTAAGATTTATGTTAGGTTTAAAAACATTTTCGAAAAAGTGAATAATTTTGTTTAATATTTATAGGATGGATTTATCATTATTATTAATTTTTATTTATATGTACGACATATTTATATTTAGATCGGTCGGTTGGTAATTTTTTTTTAGTTAATTTTATAAATTTCTTCAGAAATGAATGTTTTTTACTATAATTTTTTGATAATTATTGATTATATTAAGCATAAATTAATTATCATTAATTGATAATAATTATATGTCAAAATTATACGTGTGCACATAACTTCCAATTGAATTAGTTTTGAGCAGCAAAATTATATTTTTATGTTTTATGAATAATTATATTTCTAAATTTGTCTGTTGCACATAAATAGATGAAAAATAACGAAATTTGTTTCCTAAAGTTCAAAGACTTAATTCTTTACCAAATAATACATTTTAAGAAATAAAATAATATTTTATTATTAATGCAGGATCAGTTCTGGCTATGATTATTTATTTTATACTGACATAAACAGTTCTAAATTAATCATATTCTAAAGCGAATGTAAAAATCAAGATTTATTTTTTCATTATTTGGAAATTAATACTACGAATTACTTATGAATAAATACGTTTAATAAAAGGTACATTTTAATAAATTTTAAACAAAATAGCTTATTTCCAAATCCTTAATTTTAATTTTTAATCTGAAGAATATAAAATCATTGTTCTATGGCATTCGGCTAGTTAACTTCTTATGTGGATAAAAAATAAATTCAAACAAAAATAAAATAAAATATAATATAATTAAAATAAATAATTATACGTTATAAACATATGTAATTTTGTGATAGTCAATATTCATATAAAATTTAATAATTCATTTTTATTGTAAGAAATATTGAGTATACAGTGATTTTTTAACTAAAGTACATTTAAATTTATTATGAATGATATTAAACAGATTAGCATTTATATTTATATGATTTTATTTATATGCACAATATATATTTTACGAAATTGGCTAGCGAATAGAAATTACTGAAAATATAGTCATTACTTTCATATTGCACGTGTAATAAATGAGTGACAGAATGAATTTGAATTTTATCCATGTTATATAAGTGAAATAATTTGCGACAAATTATTTTGGATCTTAACATGGTTTTTTCATTACATATTATTTTCATAGTAAATTATTTTATTAATATTTTCAAAATTTATCAGTACTTTGTATAATTTTATGTATATCACCTATAACAATTGAAAAGGATACCATTTATATCTATTATAACTAAAAGGTAGGCATGAATGGTAATCACTGGAATTTGCACATAAACAGCATTGTCAATGTATGAGTAGAAAGAGAAGTGCAGCTGATCGCATGCCAATCGGCTAACTATATGTCACCGTCATTCCCAGTCGCTAGACCGACATTTTCCGCGTATATCTTGTGTTTTTGACCTAATTCTTCTCGCAGTTACTCCTTCCGCATTTCCTTTTGTCTTTCTTTTTTTCTATATATATTTTTTTTGCAACTATTATATAATGTAATATTATTATAAATATATTAAATTTTTTAAACATTTTAATTTTAATTACATATTAATATATTGTAGATTATCCAAACTAATTTACATAATAATAAAATAAAAACTAATACAATAATTTGGACTAAAATGTATGTTCTATTTAAAAAAGTAATTTCACTCGAGTTAATTTAAGTAAATACTAGGTCTTACAGCCGTCAATCAGCATTTATTTGCAAGTTGTTCATGATTTAAATCATGAATAAAAAATATTCAAGTGAACACTTATATTTTAATTTATTTTATCTTCATTATTTTATTCTCGTTTTTCATCTCCATTGACTATTTTAGCAACACTATAATAGAGCACGCATTACGATAAATTATCAAGATTCAAATTGCTGCGCATGCCTCTCCCAAAGCGAGTATGAAGTAACCAATGTTAAATAAACACACAAGCTCGACAGTTGAGTAAAGGTGTGATTGTGTCCTCGCATTTGCACCTAAAAGTCGACGATGCACTTTGTACTTGACATCGAGGAGCTGAAAGTTATTGTGCATTCATTTTCAACCGATTATCGTCTATATGTTTTGTAACTGACAATTGTAACTGCTGGCATATCACGGGTTCTATAAGATAAGACTGCATTCCCTTGCTCAATTTGTGGTTTTACTTCTCCATTGATTTTCAATGCTTCGCACAACTAATCGTTGATAAAAAGCATCGACGATAATAAGATTAAAAACGTTGAATTTGCTTTGTGTATTTCTGCTTTGTGTTTTAAAGATTGAAAGATGGATCATTGTTAATTTAATTTTATATTTTGACATTATGTAAAAATAATTGAAATAACTAACGCACTTTACAACAAATGTAACAAATTAACGCGTAAATTATAAAAAAAATAATAAAATGATTTTAAGGAGGAAATAAATACTGTTGATAAAATCCATATTTATATTAATTACATAATCATATTATAAGAAATGAAATGTCTTCAAATGATGTATCTTAGATTAATTAATTATTTTATTTTATTATAATATTTTCAAAATAGGGCTGCAAAATTTTCGCTTCAATATATAATCTTTCTTAAACTATTTAAATCATTGGCGAACATTTAAAAATACATGATGTAAGTAACTTTAAAATCTGGCACCAATGATGAAACTTTACTTTTAGGATTAGAATAAGTCCTTAGAATATTTCTAGGCCATTCTTTACTTTCTTTTGAACTTTTGATTGTATTTAAATAATATTAAATCTAGTGAAATATAATATTTTTATTGCATATATACGTGTATATATATATATACCTAATAATTTATAATTTTTTTATTTAATTATACATAAAAACCTATTTTTATTTAAATTAAATATTGTAAAGTAATTTATATTTTGGTGTAAAAATATCATAAAATTTTCATTAACACATGATCGATTACATTAAATTATTTGATCTTTTTTGTGATACAACTTAGTTATTTATTTAATTTTTATTATAGTATTTTATCGCAGACAGTTTTTTGTACAACAAACTTTTGATACAAATAGTTTTTACGGACAAGCAACAAAAAAGTTAATATCTCTCGACGTCTTGCAAAGTTTAAAAAATGTAATTTAATGTGAATCTTAATAAATTAGAATTAAGTTTTGCTCATAAAAGCTGTAGTACCTTCATTTATATACAAATATAATTATATTACTTTCATATTAAAAGTATACAGATAGACATCCAATTACATAAATGGTTGCTATATATACTGTAAAAATGTATCACTTGATAAGAATTTATAATTTTATAATTATATATATTTCTTATATGCATGTATTTTATAATTTTTAGTTTTCATTTGATATTATAAATTTTTTCGATAAATTATGCTTTCTCAGAAATTATAGACGAATATTATTTGTAAATATATACAAGATGTATATTATAGGCGAATAAATGAGATGCAGCATGTGGTTTTGTATTTCTCTTCAACCTTGAATTTTTTAATGCAGATTTATTGGAGTGATAATGCATATAATTGAGAAATTCTGAGCGTTCCACCGACGTGGCCAGATAAGATTCAACTTATACATTCTACCTGAAAATTTATATGTATAAGTTTTGCGAGATAGAAGATTTGAACATTTCTTTGGAAGTTAATTATCACATATTTTACTACGAATTAATTACATTTTTCAAAGTTAGTTTAGCTAATTCTAATAATCTAAATTTTTTATTAAAAATTTTAATTTTTATTTAAAAAATTTAAATTAATAAGTCTGTTGTAAATCTCTTCAGTCGTTAAAAAATAAATCTGGCTTATATATAAAATGAATTAATTTAAAAACAGACATTTATTGAATCTCTTAACATTTGAAATAAAATATATTTTATCTAAGTATAGTGAACCGTTTGAAGCTGAAATTAACAATATCATATGAGTCAAGGCATAATTAGTCAATGCTCTACAAAAAGAACAAACCAATAATTTTTTACATGAATATGAACGAGCGACTAACAATTATAATAATATTATAAAATGTGTGATTTATGGATAAATAATGAAATATAAAATGAGACAAAATGACAGTTTATTTATTTTTGTTTGCAAACGTATAATCAATTCATCACACCATTAAATAATTATACGGTAATATATCTATAATGTAAGAATATCTAATATAATATTAATAATAAATATCTTGTATAATATAAGGGCAAATAACGATTCAAGTTTTTGATGCAATATAAGTAAACGGATATACCATTACAAGTGCAATACCATTTTTGCAAGCAATTATTTTCGTATAATAAATATTATATTGGTTAAAGAATTATGTTAGTTCCATTTTTCAAACTATTGACAATGAACGTTAATAGTCATTACTTATTTTCTAAATTACTTTTTTTAGTCCTTTACAATCAATGTAACACTCTTACAAGGTAGAGGTCAATAACAGATTTGACTCGTGGAAATTGAAACTTCACACTTTGAGGTAAAAAGACATGTAAACTAAAAATATGTGCACATGCATATTGGCAGTCTCACAATGCTACCTCGTTAAATCTAAATTCATCTCTTTGCTTTCAATGTTAAAAAGACTCATTAGGCAACGTTCATGTATACAGCTATAATAAATATGTGAACGATTCGGTCTTGAAGTCATTCATCATATAATCATCGATTGGATTCCAAGTCAAAAGTATATTCTTAACAATATAAATAATCCTTTTTGCAAGTATGCAATATTAACATTATTTTTAAAATAAATTAATCAATGATTATTATTATGACACTTCTAATAAACAATGTAATTTTAAAATTATACGGGTATTATTATTTACAAAATATAACAAGTACATAAATATAGTTGAATAAAATGGTATGAATGCATTATTATGTGCGTATCCATAATAAATATACTGAAAATTAGCTAATGTTAATAAAAAAAAGTTTAAAAAAGTTAAGTTTAAAAGCTTAAAATTTATGTGGAAGATTTTATGTGCGATTCTCAAAATAATATGTCATGAACTTTCGCCTAAAGTATTTATTTAAATTACTTCTATATGTATGTGTGTGTTAATAAGATTGATTTCTTGGTTGAAATTTAAAAAAAATTAAGTAAGTGACTTTTTATTTAGAAAAATAATTATAAGAAGAACCTTTGGAAGAATCTTAATCAAGAAAATAAAAAATACTACAATGCCAAAAATCTTTATTACAACTGTATTATAGGGTTTACATTGTCATATATATACTTAAATGTATTATAAACATTTTATGATGTAAAATTAAATTTTCTAAAATGCACTGCAATGTAATACAAGTCTGAGAAAGAGGTGTTATGTGAGTTCAAGCGATCCATAATCGAATATGTTGTACGGATTTGACGGCTTAAAAAGACCTTGCGATAGTTGCGGCCGCGACTCGAGGACGACTTCAAGATGCAAGGTGCTCCAATGCCAGGGCTATTTTCCGTTGACCGTAAGTAATTCGATAAACTAAGTTGAATATTCACGTTTGTATGGATTCTTCTGCATTTTTTCTTTATGTAGAGTATAGAGTGTTAATGTATTGAGTATGATTATATACGATCAAGCTCTACACGTTTCTGTTAAACGAAAATTATACTTCTTATTAATTTTTTCTATTGTCATTATGTATTCAAAATATAGATTACTCATTTCTGACGTGGAAATGTTTTATGTATAAATTATAATTTTATTTAAATAAACAACTGTTTTGATTGTTGTAGTAAATCATTTTTTTACAAAAGATATAGTACGTTGTTAACATATACTTGTGTATATTGTTTCAGATGTACGTAATAACATGCAAAACATGAAGCAGAATGTAAATAATTATTTTACCAAAAAATAACCGGATTACTCACTTCAACTAATTAATCAGTAACAGAATATAAACTGTTATTAATCAGTAACTATTTTAGAACCTTTATACATTTAAAACATTAAATGAAACATAATTTATTTAATAACAAAACACACGGCAAATAGTTCTACAATAAGATATAAAAAATTTTAAGACATTAGTGTTTTAACGCGATTTTTAAATTGCATAAAGGCAGTAAAACGCAATAATAAGTAACAATGTTTTAATGTCAAATATAAATGATTTATATTAACGTATACAATAATCTAACGAATCAACCGCAAGTATTCCAACAACTAACGTGGCGTCATCTTGTGATACTTTATGGAAATATATTAAATCGCGATTCGCAATCGCACTCTACACCTATAGAAACTGGTGCACGATTGCAGTACGCAGCACAGCCATAGCTGGCTGACTGTAGCTGACTGCTGAAATCTGAACAGTAATATAATAAAAGGATAAAATACGAATGAGAACAATAAAGTGCGCTATGAAAGCCGCAGATCTTTGGATTTCTATGTGGAGGGAGTAACTTCATGTGATGTATCGCGGTAATTCCATCAAAAATTAATTATTTTAATAAAGAGAATTTAGCCAGTGTATAAATATTGTAAATGCAAACTGTAACCTTAAAGGTGTCAACATTCGTATGATACTTGGATCTCACGCTCTATTTTGATTTATAGTGTGTTGCAAGCATGTAATCATAGAATTAATTGATTCATAACTCTGCGATAAGCCCGAGAAAAGATTTTAAACTTTGGAATAATGATTGTATACTTTTACGAGCGGTACTTTGACGTCTCAAAGGTTATAGACTCCGAGTATTTGAGTACAAAAGCTCTTTTGTACTTTGCACTTATTTCACAATTGCATTAAATACATTGTACAGCCGTTACACATACACGAACTAATTAGTTTGCCCAACGTTGTTTTTGCGTATTAAAAATAACAAATTTTTTCGGTTAATCTGTATATATACATACATCTAGCGTAATTTCTTAATTGTTATACGAACTACGTTCTAACGTTATATACCATACCTATGTACTGTTTCTTGGACGGAATCCTTTGTTAATTAACACAACCAATTTAAGACTACTATTGTTTTTACATGCAAATTATAAGATTTTCGATTGAGTTTCAAATAAATAATAAAATCTATAATAACTTTAATATTTCTAATTATAATTATTATAAAGATGTACAAAAATTATATACAATATAGAAGTTTAAGTAGCTTAATTTATTTTTTTTAAATAATAAAAAATGTTGACCTGTGTTAATGAAAATATTTACTTTAATATTTTTATGTGAAATCTAACCAAATATTTTATGTAATATTAATTAAGAAATAAATACATATAACAAATAGCAACAAATTTTTTACTATCAAACCTTATTTTACATTTTTTGTAAGTGTGTGAATTATTTGAAGTGAAAAGAAAACAGTTTAATGGCAAAAAAATCATGAAATAGAATGACTCATAGCACAGAACACTCCTTAAACTATGCTAAATAGTATGTTTTAAATATGCATAAGCTACTCCTTAATTGGACTTACAATTTGTATCATAATGATGCCAATTATTTATGAACACCAAGTAATATTATATAAACATAGTAAAATAATAATATAATTAATTACACAATAATATTAATATAGTAATATAATTTAATATAAACTATTTAAAAAAATAATTTTTTGTTTTTTTACAGAAATGGCTTGATAACAAATTCAAGAGATGTTGTCTGAAACAGAGGCAATCATTGAAAACATGACAGAAGGTTTGTAGATAAACAATTCGGCTGTATGATTTATTGATTTTTATAAAAGTGTTTAATTAATCTAAAATAAGTTATCTAAATGTGTAGAATAAGTTTTAATTAACAAAATTTTATCATTTTAAAAAAAAATATGTATTTTTTAGAAGGAGAAAACCAACCTAGCAGTGAGGGGGGAGGACAAACTGGTAAGTTCCAATCAAAAACTAATTTTATGTTTACATCTTTAAATATTAGATTATTATTACTAATTGATATATTTTGAATAAAATATACATTACATATTTTTACACATTATAACTAAATTTTTTTAATACTTATTTACATAATCTTATAAATATCATGCTATGTTTTGTCAATTGATTTTATTACAATTAAATTAAAAAAGAAACTGTCCAACTCTACTCTGACTTTGGTTTTTATCCCTTTATCTATGTATAAGCTTTAGTATACGGTCAAAGTCAGGCACCTAACTGGATGTAATTAAGTTAAGGATTGCTGAGAGCATTTGTTACGTTAAATGGGGCTTCATTTCTTAGTCAGTTAAAACATTCAGTATTAGCAAGTTCTTTCTCTTTACTTCATGTTGTTATAATCTATTTAATTGTGAAATTTTGCTAGCAACCTTTAATTTATTTGTATTATGTTTACTTATTTAATCTCATTTTATTAATTTTATGAAATTTAAAGTTAAAAGTTTTTTTTTTAGATATTAATGAACCAAGACTGCTGCAAGGTGAAGGTTTTCATGATGGAACAGTAGAAACAACTCACTTCTCAGGACAATGTCAAGAAACACTTCTCACTCATGAGTTAGGACAAGGAGAAGGTAGCGATGCAACAAGTATTCTCACTGCTAGCACTTCAATATCAGGCAATGGTTAATATTTTATTCACAAAATTATTAATTTATTTGACTACATGCTTTTTTGTCAAAACATATGCAAACATTTTCAATTTTATTAACAAATTATCTTCATTGTAAACTTTTATATTAATATTAAAATTTATTTAAAAACCAAATTATCTTTAAAAGTTAATGAAACTTATTTAAAATAAAATATTCAGAGTCCAATTGTAGCAGAGTAAGTTTAGTAACTGTTGTGATGCCGTGGGGTGTACAAAAAGAAACCATGAATCCGGAAGAAACAGAAGAAATAGAATTAAGGCCAGGAGAATTTGTGATGCAATCTTTATTTGCTGATTTTACATCTCAAGCTGAAAAGAAAATGGAAGCTGTTATGACTGAAACTGTAAGCAAAATATTATTCAACTTGAATATGTTTTTTTCTTATAAAGTAACTTATTACTGTTAATTATGAAAATTTCATGTATTTTGTAGGAAAAACCTTTGTCGAAAGTTCTGCAAAGGGGTGAAGATGTACAATTTGATCAGCTTCTATCAGCTTTTGGTTCAGTTGCTGAACACTGCTTACCTTCCATATTGAAAGCTTTGTTCAATTGGTATGAAAGGCAACTTGTAGACCATGGGACAGATCAAAAGAAACTTGCTGCTGGAAAAGAAGATCAAAAAGGAAAAAGGTAAAAATACTACTTTTTTAGAATATTTTAAATATTTAACTTACTATTTTCTTAATTATTGCTGTTATAATACATATATATATATTACTAATGTTATTTAAATTTTAGTATTATGTATACAATAGTATCAGGTAGTGTAGAGACAGTTGAAAAAAGTGAAGCTGATTTACTTCAAGAAAGAAGAGATTTGGCTGTAGAATTTATATTTTGTTTAATGCTGATAGAAATTTTGAGACAATTACCATTTCATCCAGGTCATGAAGATTTAGTTTCATATATTGAAAATGTTGCTTTTAAACATTTCAAGTACAGAGAAGGGTACATTATATTTTATTTATGATTATACTCAATAATAATTTTAAAAGCATTGAAGAATAAATCTGTTTTATTAGGATTCAGAATGAACCAAATGCAGCAAATATTCATTTTATAGCAGATTTATATGCTGAAGTAATAGGAGTTCTTGCACAATCGCGTTTTATGTCAGTTCGTAAGCGTTTTGTAGTTGAATTAAAAGAATTAAGAGCTAAAGAACCGGGTCCACATACTACACAGAGTATAATTTCTTTACTAATGGGTATGAAGTTTTTCAGAGTCAAGGTAAATAGTATTTCTTAGTTTTAAATGAAATTGAATTAAATTTTATGATTTAGCACATTTAACTATCGTATTTTAGATGGTTCCAATTGAAGAATTTGAAGCATCATTTCAATTTATGCAAGAATGTGCTCAATATTTTTTAGAAGTAAAGGATAAGGATGTAAAACACGCACTCGCTGGATTATTTGTTGAAATTCTTGTTCCTGTTGCTGCAGTATGTGTAACATTTGACTTAATAAATTATATTAATTGTTCTTTTATTACTATTATACAATTTTTGTAGGCTGTGAAAAATGAAGTCAATGTTCCATGCTTAAAATATTTTGTAGAAATGTTATATTCTACAACCTTGGATATGTGTACAAAAAATAAGCACCGTCTTGCACTTTTTCCTTTGGTTACTTGCCTATTGTGTGTTAGTCAAAAAACATATTTTTTGCAAAATTGGCATTACTTCTTAGCAATGTGTCTCTCTCATTTAAAAAATCGGGATCCTAAAATGTGCCGTGTTGCTCTTGGTAAGTACATGTGTTAACAATTAAAATTTCCAATTGTATTCACAGAAAATAATTAATTTTCTTATATTTTGTGCATTTCAGAGGCTCTCTACCGTTTATTGTGGGTTTACATGATTCGAATTAAGTGTGAGAGTAATTCAGCAACCCAAAGTCGACTACAAAGTATTGTGAATTCGCTCTTTCCTAGAGGATCAAAAGCTGTAGTACCTCGTGATACTCCACTAAATATTTTTGTAAAAATCATTCAATTCATCGCTCAAGAACGTCTGGATTTTGCTATGCGTGAAATTGTTTTTGACTTGTTATCTGTTGGTCGTCCTGTGAAAATCATCCTCACTCCTGAACGAATGAGTATAGGCCTTCGTGCATTTCTTGTTGTTGCTGATAGCTTACAACAAAAAGAAGGGGAGCCTCCTATGCCTCGTACTATGGGCGCTTTACCAAGTGGAAATACAATTCGAGTGAAAAAAACATATTTAAATAAGGTCAGTTATGATTTTAAGCTAAATGCCTGTAAAAATAACTGAAATTATATTAATGTAAAAAAATTATAAATTAGATGTTAACTGAAGATACTGCAAAGAGCATAGGCATTTCGTCGTACTTTCCGCATGTACGACGAGTTTTTGTAGATATTTTACGTGCTTTAGACGTGCATTATGGTAGGCCACTGATGATGACGAGTACACAAAATGTGAACAAAGAACCTGATGAAATGATTACTGGTGAACGTAAACCACGTATTGATCTCTTCAGGACATGTGTTGCTGCTGTACCGCGATTAATACCTGATGGAATGACGGGTGCTGAGTTAGTCGACATGCTAGCGAGGCTAACCGTACATATGGACGAAGAACTTAGAGGTCTAGCCTACCAAAGTCTTCAAACCCTGGTGCTTGACTTTTCTGACTGGCGACAAGACGTTGTACTCGGATTTACACAATTTCTTGCTCGAGATGTGCAGGCAAGTTAACTACGACGAATATTTTATTTAGATTAAATTTCGTAACAGCAATTGTACCAGTTATTTATATTGAATTTTAATAAATAGTTTTAGTTTTAAAATATACGATTTAAGTATTAAGTGTTTTTTTTGCAGGACACGTTTCCTCAGCTTCTCGACAATGGTTTACGTATGTTACTGCAACTTTTAACATGTTGGAAAAACGCTCTTGCGAATCCGAACCCTAAGGTAAAAGAACAACCAGTCGATGGCATGCGACTAAATTCTCGAATGATTGTTGACGTAACTGCTAAGAAGACTGAAGTTACTAACCAAAAAGTTGAGCCCGTATCGAATGTTTTCCACCTGGTTGAAGGCTTCGCACTTGTCGTGCTTTGCAACTGTCGGCTGTATCCTCGTCGATTAGCTGTCCATATTCTCAGAGAAATTAAGCTTTTACTCAAAACTTTTGGTAATTTATTCATTATCAATTTATTTAATATGTCGTATTTTATAAAATAAATAAACCAATATTGATATTTGATAATATTTGATATTAAAAATATTGATATTTGATAATTATTTTTTTAAATTATGAATTTCATAACTGTAAATTATTTATTGTAGGTAGCTTAGAAGATGATCAACCTGTGATTGATGTTATTGATGCATGCTGTCCAACAGTTTTAGAAAAGTTTTATCACATGTTACCACCTGCAGAGAAAGCAGCTGCTGCTTCTACATCAAATGTTGATTTGCAATGGATAGCAGATAGAAGTAGTTGTGTATGGACGGCAGGTATATGACTTAATTTTTTTATTTTTGATGAATAATTATTATTTAAAATCATAATAAAAATTTGATGTTACGGATTATTTCAGGATTTCATGATGAAAACAGCACAAAAAGTTCCTCTTTGCTAAATTTAAATGGAGCAGATCCTTGGAGTAGCTGTTTATTTGCATTTTTAGAAAAGGATAGGGTTTTGACATTATGTCCGAATGCTGTAGCTCATTCGTGGCCGATTGTTTTTAATCGTATTAATTCTTTGTTTACTGTTGTCGACCCAACGTAAGTTAATAACTGAAACAGATTTGCACTAATCATTATATTTCTGTTTTACAAATACTTGTAATAAAAAAGCAGGATCTAAAAATTATAAACTTTTTATTCTAAAGCACTTTCAAAAATTTGTTACAGGTATTTATAATACAAGGAAACAATTAGTGCAAATTCGTTCAAAAAGATAAATCTTCTTGAATAATATTTTTTATTGAAAATTTTATATAATAAAAATTTTTTAGGCCTGTGAATGACAATAGAGCGTCCCTTTTAAGAAGTTCAACAGCAATTCGAAAACCAGTTAATGAAAGAGACGTTTATATGCATGTTTGGAAAAATTATTTAACTTTTGGATATCGTGTTGTACCTCCAATTCCAAGTCCAATTATTCGTTGTGCTAGCCCAGATCTTAGTTTAAGGTAAGCAAATCGTGATTAAAATAATTTTAAATTTGTTTAAAATTAATTATGTTTTGGTTATCATAAAATAAACCATAAGATGTTAGTGTACTGTTTGATCAATGGTGCAGGATTCTAGAGCATTGGTATGAAATGGTTATATTACATGAAAATCAAAATTTATATTAGATAACTGCATTTCCTCAAAAATTGATGTTTTATTATTGAACTATAGTTTTTATTTTATTTTGATTATTTGATTTACTAACCAGACGATTTCTGTATGCTTGTTTAATTCAAAAAGTATCCTAGTATTACTGATGATTTATGAATTTTTTGGTACTGCATTCTTTGTGCCATAAAATTTTTATTAACTTTATTTAAAATTTAAAATTATTTATTTTGGTTGAATGATAATAATGTATTACATTGATATAAAATATTTTATTAAATTTATATTTTCATATAATTCTCGATCTTACAAATAGAATAAATAAAATATATAAGTGAATTAAAAATGTACAGTATAATTTGTACTTAATAAGAAAGGGAGAGAGAGAAATTTTTAATGGATGCTTAGGCTTAATATTCTATACTTTATTCTTAATAATGGAAGTTGTAATGAAAGCATCTAATACTATAAATTTCATTGCAAAAAGAGAATTTTATACAAAGAAAAGTTTTTAACCATTACGATTTTGATTTTTTTTAGTAAATTTGATGATAATTGTATTTTGTATTTTATTTTTACTTTAATATTATTTACAGTTTAATTAGTTGGTAGTTTTAGAAATGAAAAATTCTAAATGTTTTTTTTTAAATATATTATAAAATTCTCATTGTGCAGATCGCCTGTTAAAGTATATAAGTATTTGCTGCTTTTGCGCCTGCAACTGTTTCTATTAACACCGCATGTCAGTCGTCGTACTTATTTATTTACTCTTATCATCTGACCAATATAATGCGAAAACTATAAATTTACCCAAAACAGGGTTCTACAGAAGTATATTATTTAAAATTATAGGTTTGAAAACGACAATTATACAACATTTCTTTTTAAATACATTATATTAAATACATTGGTTCTCAAAAATCTAATTTGAACGTATAAAAGCATAAGGAGTGTTTTAATCTTTTTAATAATTCATTTGCACATAGTTTTTACCAATTTTGGGATTTTTAATTATAATTGAAAAAATACACGTATTTTTACATATATAAATCGCCTTCTAGTCACGATGAATTCATTAGGTACGAAAAGCACTAATTTTGTAGTAAGCTTTTAGACCAACCAAATTGCAAATGTTATATACCCAAATAAATAAACGCTAGATTAGTTGAATATAAACTTCCTACGAAATAGTGTCGTCCTCAAATAAAATATATAAATGAAAGCCAAAAATAGGAGCATTTTGGTGGTACACTGTATTGCATACTCTAAATATAGTGGTCAGCATACGGTGGAGTTTGGTGTGTTGTGCATGAGTAAGGAGTTGAGTCAGAGCCTGGAGAACCTCGGCGGGGCCCAGACCCTGCCGGGTCGCTTCTCCGTACCGTCCATATCCGGCATCTACACCAGACACAAACGGACCAGGTGAGCCCCTTACTGATTGAGACACAAAGCCACATAAAAAATGATCGCCGCTGCTTTTTGGGGGTACAAATATGTGAAAAACCATGGCTGTCAGATAACAAATTTGCACACACCATCTGTCTAACTCATGTACAAAATGCGCTGATGCTTATAATAGTTAATCTTATTCGATTAAGATTTTCCAAAGAGAAAATTGACATAAAGGATTTGATTAATTATGATTGTGCATTATATAGGAAATTTCCATTTACTTTAACTATAATTAGGAATTTTCAATTTCTGCATGTTCTTTTGAGTAAATGTTGTTCGTGATCTAGATGTGACCTCTTATGATTAAATATTCAATTTCAATTGATTTTAAGTTCAAATATAAAATTTTAACTTTAAAATTTTTACCTTCAAGTAAATTCACGTCTTAAAGTAACAGTTTTTTTCTTTTATTTGAACTATTGAAATAATTTATTTAATTTCTAAATTTTTTGTATTTACATTTGTATTGCATAATAATTAATTTTTACAACAAGGTAAAAGCATCGAATTAATTCTAATCTTCGAATGTATTTATATTCTAATTGCAATACTTTAATATTTAGAAATTTTAGTATCATACGTTATTGTTAAAAAAATAAGTTTAAAGAAAAATACTTTGTTTGAATGCCCTTAATTCAAAGGTTTAATCAACTAGGCGCATGTAAACCTATTTACTTTATATAAAGAAAATGTCATTATCAGAAGTAATGCTTCTTGTAATCCCTCGCACGCGACTAGATATATGCACAGCCTTATAGCTTACACTTGATTCTCATGCAACCATTTCGAAATGCTTCATCTTCTTGCACCGATTCAATTTTCATCTCGTTTATTATTTAAAAATATAAACATGTTTAAAAATATGTATGTATAAGAATGTAATTTTAAACATTGTCTATAATCAGTACGTGTAATTGCTCACGAAATTGAAATACAACAGTTTCATATATACGCGTTGAAAGTGATATTATTGTACAAAACTAAAAATATCTTCAGGATAAAAAGAAATGTAGAAATATTTTTATGCAGCAGGAAATAACTAATTTAAATTCAATACTTTGCAATTCGTTTCTACCAAATTAATTGCAAACAATATAACATATTTTGGATATTTAAAGTCTTCTCTAAGGTAAGTGAATGAATCTTACCATACGCAAAGACTCGTTTTATTAAAAAAGGCTTATCATGTTTACGACTCGTCCATTCTGATGTTCAGAAAAACTTTGCAATTATAGTACGATTGGCAAAACACGCCTTTTTCATATACACCCTTGTTAAATAGAAGCTAGAGGGAGTGCGTAAGTAAAGAGCGCTTCTCGTCAACGCCAACACGAATGCGTTAAATCCGACATAATCGCACTACCTTGATTAGTAATTGAGAGGGCTTTATGTACCACGCGATTATTGCGAAGATTCACATTAAGAGTGGGATGAAAGTGTGGCTTCTTGCAGCTCTTCACCAGACAGCCTATCGGCGGAGCGGGGTGATAATAAGTCACCTGGGACTAACGCCAGCCCCTTGGCACTGTACAAGTTTACGGTGCCCCTCCTCAGATGCGAAACTATCGATGTGCGCGATGCGGTCGTTCAAGCTATCGGCAAGGTCAATGCCGATGCACTTAAGTAAGTAGATTTACTGTTTCAATTCTCGGGTATCTTGTGTCAATCAATAGCAATAGAAATATGACAACGAATTTGTTGAAACTGTACGTGCTAATAGTGCGTTTTGGAAAATTAGATGAAATGGAAAAATAATACATATTTTGTCCATAATTTACCAAAAACATTTGTATATGTACATGAAAATTTTTACATACAATGTTTGCAACAACATCATTAAATTATTTTTTCTTCATTCGATCAAAGAAATCAAACGCATTTTCTTATGTATTAGATTATACGTCAAAGTAAGATGAATAAATAATACATTTTTTATCAAATATCTTAATAAAATGTTAGGTATACTCTATTTATCTTTTATATTATTAACCGAAAGGATTTCTATAAAATAATTTTCACTTATAATCGTATTTAATAATAAAATTGTGAATTAAATTCAAATCTCCACTGAACGGTATCAAATTAAACTGCTTGCGTGTAAATATGTAAATTAACGATTAGTGCAAATGTAGCGAATTGAATTAATTGAGTCTTAACAGGTTATATATTCGAGAGGAAAATCATTGATGTAAAAATATTAATGGAAAATTGCTTTGAATTTTCTTTTTTGTAAATTCAATCAGGTTTATATTGAGATTCGCAGTGATTTCTCCAAGGCTGTTAGAAAGAACATTAATTGTACAAGCTTCGTAATAAAATGCACTAAGAAACTAAGAATCAATCGACGGGTTGATAAATACGCAAACCTCGAAGTACTCTCAATCGCCACTTAAGGGTGCAACGATTTTTCGACTTTTCTAGAGACTTGATGGAAGAACTAGTACCTTACATTCGCGAGGCTGTTGACCGCAAGCAGGAGAATATGCGACGACGTAGGCGACGCGATGCCCTCAGATTACAACTCGTGCGTGTGCTCGAACTGATTGCAGAATATGGCACGTTTGGTATATGGTAAGCATTTGTGCTTTTCAATCGTTTGATACATGATAGGACGTCATGTATCGGTGGTTATTTTGAATTTATTGATATTTCGATTTTGCCTTTGTAATAAATGTCAAGTTAAACGTGATTCCGAAGAGCATATTATGTATCATATCTGCGAGAAATAAATTTCTACCATTATTTCTCTTTGACTGAACATTTGGAAAATCAATCGGCCGTCTGGACGACGAGAAGCGATAACCACCGAACAATCCTAGCGACCGCTTCGAATTGAAACTGTGATCGCGTTAACCGACTACGTCCAAACTAATGATTAAACGTCGACTGACGATAATGCATTTACAGTCCTGCAGTATTGGACCGCGAAACGCAGTCTCTGCATCCAACGTTCGTCGAATACATTGACGGTGCACGGCTTTATTTGGAGAACGAAACGGACAAAGAGGCACCCGCTGTCCGGGACATCAAGCTCCACTTCTGTAACTTTGTCCGGAAAATGCTCAAGAGCTTCTCATGTAAGCCAACTTCCATTACCTTATTCTATGTTTACATAACCAAATGCGATTAGGTAAGTGGGCTGATACCCTACATCAAAGAGGGGCTCAATTGATTGACCCGCGCTTCTGCGTACGCTTTCTGTATGCGGGCATTTGAATGCGAAGTAAATGTCATACTTGATATTAATGAGGTTGAAACTGATTCCAGCTCAATAGACTTTTCCGTGCTATACAAATACCAATTCGATATATACGTGAGGAACAATTTCAGTATAAATCGAAGCGCTATATAACACAAAATATTCATAAAAATATATTCTGACCGTGTTTCTAGGTTGCTTATATAAAAATTGGGAGGATCTTTTAATAATCATTCAAATATAGTAGTCAATATTTTTTTTTCATTTGGTAAATGTAATTAGCCGATATAAGCGATTATCGATATCTCCAGCTGTTCTGTCGAATATCTGTCTGGCACGTTTCCCATTAAAAAAGGATTTTTTTGTCGATAGTGGAGGCCTGTCATACGCTTCTGAAACGCGACTTGCGCCGCAATCTATTCACGTTATTCGCGAGCTGGGCCGGACAGTATGGAAAGCCTCTGACCAGCGCAGCCATTGCCCACGAAGAGAATAAGTGTGCTTGTTTAGAGTTGCAACTATCGGCTCTCCAAGCGATGAGCGGTCTTCTATGTTGCGGTGCCTGCTTTAATCCTCAGGGTTTATCTGAGGAAGGTTCGATACTCTACCAATGGCTTGATCTTCTGTTGGCCAGTAAGGATGAAAAAGTAAGTGATTGTCAGACAGAGACCTGTTTATTGATTTCTTTTTCCCGTGCCTTTTTTGGTATTTACCCAAGGATGCATATGTTAAATACGTAAAAACTCAAACAAACAGTTCCGGGTTACGTCAAGTGTGCTAATTATATCCTCTTTGATTGATGAAGTAAAAAATATAAATATTTATCATTTCATTTGTAATATCATTTGTAACGCGTTAAAAAGTTTAAAAAAGAAAATATTTGTTCGGATTCATCGTTACAGCTTCATCGCAGTTACCTTACAAATAAATTAAGCATAATTACGAAATTCTCATAACGAGTTTCTTCGTTACTGTACTTAAGTATATGTCAACAAATGAATTTCAAACTGTAATGTGACTTTATAACTATAAGGGTCTTCGGTGTTACCTCCAATAAATTTAATGATCTATATAAATGTTCAGTAATCAAGACAATTAAAAGTAATCAAATCAAAAACTATTTATATATGAGTTTTTATGATTCTATTACACGAATGTACGATACTGATATTGCATTAATAAAACATAAAATTATCATATGTAATATATACCGTTGCAATAATTACAATGGAAATATCAGTATTTATAGACTCCATTATAACTTAATATGCACTGTAAAGTATTGTATTTAGTAATGAATAAACTTTATTTAAAGTGAATTAGTGTATAAACTGCTGTTGTAGAATAAAGAAGCTTAAATTAATTGTAACTAGATGTGCAGAAGTAGCATACATTAATTACACATTGAATACATACAACAGTAAATGCATGACACCTCAAATTATAGATTGACAATATGCGATACTTTTCATTAATTATTAAGAAAATAGTTTCAATAATTCGGTAGACAAAAGTCAAACGCAAACAAATATGTAATTGTAATGTATATACTTTTAAATGCGTATAAATAATTATCGTACTATATCGAAACCCGCTTCATACCCGATTGCAGATATATGGTCTCGCACGTGAGACTGTTGTGTTGCTACTAGAAGGAAATCCCGATATAGGGGCACTCCTTGACTGGGTGGTAGACCGCTGCTACACGGGTCTTCCGCAAGTTGCGGACGGCTGCTTTCTCGCCCTTGCCACCATATTCAGCGCTCGGTGAGTTTTGATTGATACTCTCCACTTGACAAAACTGGCTATGTACTAGTTCCGTATTCAAGTTTGTGGTTTATAAGCAGTCGTAAAACGCAGTGTGAACGGAACCAGGTTTTTAAGCGGAAAAATGCCCCGGTAATCTTTTATCTTTAAATGGCGCGTAAGTTATTTCCTCATTCTTTAGCTAAATAACGGTCTTGAGTATACGACTTTTTAAGCGAAGTCGGGAAAGTTCTACGGCGCCGTGTAAAAGTACGGAAGCTCTTGGATTTTCCGTATAAAGTGGAAAATTTCGCCTGCACGATTTGGGGAAATTGCATCGGAATAAAAATCGAAATGCTGATGAGACCGTACCGATGGTGGTTGCCCTAAAAGGTAATTGGCATCTGGGCTCTCGTTTCTTATTCAATACTTTTGAACCGCATTTGAATTGGAAATTGTTATTTATATTTGGGCTTTAAAATGCCGCGACGAGTACAGGGCATGTGCATTTTCACCTTTACTGTACGCTACTTTGTAATATCGATGTTAGTACACCGTGTATGTAATCAAGTCTGCTTGCGCGCCTCTGTTCCAGGGAATATCCGTGCGACCATTACACGAGTGTCATCAACGTAACACTGATGAACACGGGATGTCCCCGGGCGCCCGTCCACAGTGCCGCTCTCCAGCTCCTTCAGTTGCTGGATCAGCGGTTCTTCGGTAACGTGCGCCCACTCCCGGCTCCCGATTCCGACACCGGTGAGTATTTCACTGTCCTCTCATTTGCATTCAGCGCCGTAGCTTTCCTGATTCGACGATTTAAAATGAGAGATACTTGCAGTTTTAATTTAAGGACACTTGCTGCGCATGTTTATTTGAATGCATTGTAAATAGTACAAATAGACCAAAATAGAGTGTAGGGCAACAGGCTATTTACATGAACAGTTATTTGACTGGACATTTTGAGCTCTGCAACCGAAAATGCACACGTTGTATTTACTCTGCTGCAAAAATTTCATCTAAAACTTAATTTTAGATGAGATGATTTATGATGAAATTCATGAGAGCTATTTAGACATTGAAAAATTACAACTACACGTGATTCATAAACATCACTGGAACTGAAAGGGATCTTCATTTTAAATTTCGCGAATTTCACAAATATGTGAAAATGATGTCTATGGATAAATTCAACAAAATTCATGCAAAATCAGCTTTGTGTTTCATATTGGATACATGAAACTTAATAATTGATGCATATTTCCTGAATACCGTTTACTTCAACCTTGTAATCATCCAATTATTACTAAATTTCAAAATATTTTACCTCTGAGAAACATATATGTTTGAACAAAGTTTTGTTTCCATTTATCATACTATATTTTGATAAATGTGACCGAAAACACTGCTCTGATAATTCTATGAGTTACAATTGCAGATACTTTACAGATGCAAGTTACTTTATGTATACAGTAAACGTACATCGCCATATACGTTACAGTTTCATAACATAGTAGAAACTTTATCTCTGTTGAGTTTTTCGCTACTTTAGTGCATTTTTAGGACTAACATAAACTTTTTAAAGTTAATTAAGTTATAAATTTGCTAAATATTTTCTACAGTTTATTTTGTTTTAATTTCATTATATTTTGTATATTCTGAAATTTACGGATTAAAATGAAAAGGTAAGAATAATTGACTACAATTTGGTTATAATAATTGGTTTATTTTCGCTTACATCCAACAACAAATCTTAGCCTATCGTCGAAGTGACATCAAGTTCGATCAAATAATACTGTAATAAACACCTCATTTCCATACACATTCACTCGGGTCGATTACAAAGTAGAAAAATATAACGCATAGCAACTCAGTTGTAAAAAATTTTAATTCGTGGGTGCGTACGCGGACCTGACATCAAAGACCGCTGCAGCTGAAAAGGACGCGGGATCGATTCTCACACACACTTAACTCACCGCGTCGGTTTGTTAGACTATTAATTTATTCTCTCTTTGGTTTAACAATTAGAAAGCTCATGAATGCGACGTTCTATGCTTCGTCGCGTCCATACGTTCTTTTTACACGGATAAACAATGCCTATCATAATTTCTAAAAATTCGTATGGATTTTCCCCTCGACGACCGTTAAGTTGTCGTAAATATTGTAAATTACTTAATTCTTCTAGGTGACGAAGAATTTTCTGTATGATTATGGTAAAGATTCGGATATAAGTTGAGCTTTATTCATAAATTATTTTCATACCTCGCAAGCATTTTTTCAACTACAACTTCCATAATATATTGAATATTGAACATTACCCTGTATTACTTTAATTATACAGTTTATGTCAGTTTACAACTTACACATTGTTATACTTCCTTTAATCTAATTAGATGAAAGAAATTTTTTGTATTAATGAAATTTTATAGTCTTTAAGATATAGTTGGAACATTACGGATGGTGTGGAATTCGATGTCCATATCTGTGCAGTACACGCATTTAATGACTAAAACTTTAGTACCGCGAGTTCTTCTGTAATAGTAGGCTCTACAAGTACTTAATTTAATAGCACAGTGTATTTCAGTTGTTGGAGGTAACATTCTTACGTTTTACACAGAGAATAAATAAGTATAGTCGACCCTTTTATTGGTACGTTAATGAAATCTTTATTCCAACAGTCATAGACAATAAAAAGCAAGTTTCAAATAATCGACCCACTATAAACTTATGACATTGCAGTTTCTCCAGATATTGATTTGAAATTAATTTTTTAACAACTCGGTAGTTTCGATAAAGTGTAACGAACAGTAAATTATTTAAGAGCAAGTCGGGAATTTTGGATAGTAATATTCTAATTTATTGCATTACACATTTCTCCATCTGGCAGAATGTTACCTCTTTGACAAGTACTCTATAGTTCGAGTAAAGATATTACGGCTGGCGCATGTTCCTGCACAGCTGATTTAGGACTGGGTCAGATCCTCTCGTTGCAATCCTTCTCGAGATTGGAGCTTTCACGTGAATCGTCACGCATGACGCGAGGAAAAGGTCTCAGCTGGAGTGAGTCTCTCCAAGGCTTGTCGAAGACAATTGTGTGGTTTCCCGATGTAGAACCGCTGATCCTTATAGTTTCGGTACCTGTGAATCTTAAAGCAATGTTAGAACATATCGGTTGTCTTTCTGGGGGGTATGAGAAAATGTGATAAAATACTGTATGGAGATCATCATCCACGTCGCGGATGTAAGCAGAAAGAGAGTTAGGCCAGACTATATCACCGAGCGACTGTTGTGTTTTGGAATTTGGCCGCGGGCTGACTGAAAATCGAAATTGCAAACTCACACGTCGAAGAGAATTTCCCTGAGGTATTTTTAGCCGATACGATCGTGGATTCAAGGCAAATACTGGCGAGGTCAAGCTCCATTGTATATACGTTGATTCGGAAAAGAATTGCTCGGCGAACGACCCGAGTAAATACCTTACATGCATATAGATACGAGTAATTGCATGCAGTATTTATATGTAGTTTTCATTTAAGAACATTCATTAAAAGCTGAAAATTAGATACAAAAAATATATAGGCAAATTAATTACTTGTAAAATGCATATGTTATATTAGAAAAATATTATGAAATTTTTTTATATAGATTTATTACAAATCTATATATAATTTATACACGATGACGTAACTTATAACTATCAAGGGTGAACGTACATTACCTTTTTTAAGTTTGTACATGACATAAAAGAAACATGCATTGTTACAAATTCTAGTATACACTATACACATAGTATGTGTAAACTTTATTATGAAACCATTTTACACGGTGGATGATGATGTCATACGAAAACACGACAAAGGCGAAGCAGGAGTCAATTAAAGCGAAAGATGCCTTATTACCGTGCTGATTGGTTTGATTGGTAGAGTAGCGCTTAGACTGCCCGATCCTTAGTTCTCGGCGTCTGTCACAGTGGAACAATTGTTTAACCGCCACCCGGAAGTTCTGTCCACTCGCGCAGTAGAGACCGAAACTGATGCCAAAGTTAGTATTGAAAAGGATGTTGAAGGTCTTCTGGATAAGGACCTCTAGATCTGTCGCTGCCTCGTATCCCTATAACAGTGATCAAGAAAAAAAGTTACATGCTTAATTCTCAAAGCATCTTAATGAAGTAAAAGTAAAGAATTATATCGCATAGAATTTCATACATTTCACTCGTTATTTGACCCAAAAAGAAAATTTTTTAATTTATAAAGTCTAAAACAAATTTAATTAAACCAATTGTTAAATAAATATATATTTTGGCTTCGAAGAATCTCTGCTCAGTTGTAAAAGTCTTCGAGTTTTTTAAATGCTTATCCTTTATCATAAGCTGGAAAATCAATAGAATAACTCTTATTATAAAAATTAAGTTATTATATTATTTATTCTAAATATTATTTTGATTTTATTGATATCTTATTGAGTTCATGAAATTTCTTGACATAAATTTCTTTTTTTTCTTCATCTTAGAATCAATTTTTTTAAGCAAAGAAAAATATCTCTTACAGAAGACAAGACTTGTTTTATGCTATAAGACTCTTATGGATGGTATTTGATAATGAAAGTTTATATTTTGCTAAATCTCTTAATAGAGAACCTTTTAATTACTTGAGTAATGTAGAAATAATGAAAGTAAGCTCTTGAGTACAGGAGGTCCCAAAGGCTTGGACTTAATGTACGTACAAAATTAAGAAATATTCTGATAATTTATGATGGAGCGGACGACAATATTAGTCTAGAGTTTCCATCAAGGGAAAGCCATACGAGTAATGATCATGAAGATCGATTCCAATCCCGAACGGGGAGCTGCTTTTCATTACGACAGAGGTCCGACCTTTAATCGCTCGACCACTAGCTTAATTAGCCTGCGCCAGCACGTTCATCTCCCTCCGATTCCACCACACGAAATTAAGCCGTAAACCCCATCACGCGCTATCGCCTATTTTAATTTCCGAAAAATCGATCGCTTGGTCGAGAGCAACAGGCTGTTGCACATTGGTTATCAGTACGATAGGGTCACAAGCTATCTGAAGGTCGAGATTGCGGGGGACGCAACAGAAGGCTGATCATTTTAATTAATGTCGCGCTTCGTCGATTAATCGGACGAGAACTTGCGCGTGCAACTGCTCTTTTCATTGAACTTGGCAGGCTTTTAACGGAGGAGGGAGTCAAACTCAATATGGCAAACTCGATATGAGATTTTTATTATTCCTTGTAAGTACCGATGTGATAACCTCATGCGTTTTACAAGACACTTACACTTTTATTTTCTGCTTGTAATTTACTCATCAGTTAAACATGCTATTGATATGAAAATACATTTATCAATTGCTTCTAATTAAAACAATTAAAATTTGTTTATAATGAGAGTAGTATTTTTTTCAAGGAAGCAAACAATAGTGTGTACGATTAGTCAAGCGTGAGTAAAAATAATTCATTTTATGACAGTAACATATATTCAATGAATATTTTATAACTTCTAATGAAAATATTACTTCTTGCATTCCTTAATGTACTTCAGATTTAACAGTCCTTATTCATGCAGGATGAGTGTTACAAAATTTTATGGCATTAAAAAGTGTTCGTGTCATACAGTAATTTAATCAATTATTATACTATAAGTCCTAAGTAATTACGTCTAAGACTGATTGCAATAGATGTTTTCAAGCTCTAGCTTGACAAGACTTTCTGTCCTTTATATTCTTTCACTTTTAATGCAAATGAAACGAAATAATTTTAAATTTTACTTCTTTATAATCAAGCATCATTACATTTATAATACTGAAACTTTAAATGGGAGCAAGTCAAGGCAATTGTTGAAATTATTAATTCTTGATTTATAGTAATCAAAATTACTACAATTTTATTTTTATGAATTTAATTTCTATAACAGCGATTAAAGTGGCTTTATTAAGAAAGAACTTCTTTTCCCAGTAATTGGTTTTTGAAGAACAGAAAGAAAAATTAGTGCAATTAATATCTCAATTAAATACGTGTAATCGTATATTAATATAAAATTCAAATGATGCTAAATTTAAAAAATGTGTTGCATAAAAAATCAGATATAACTTACTAAATTTAGTAATCAAAGTATGTCTAAAGGTTTTTACTGAATAGATAAAACAGATGCATTAAATTCCATGTAAAGACTATGCTCATAAAAACCATTTGATTCGTTAAAAATACTTTTTATAAGAACAAATAATTTTAATAAAACTTAATTATTATACGTTTAGAAATAGTTCTAAGCATATATTTTACTTTATATTACTATAAAAATCATGTTTTTTTAACACGAAGAATTATTAATCTTAAAATTCTACAATTGAACATTAGGTTTAATTCATAGATATTATTTACTTCTCATTGGCAATATTAATTCGATCGATCATCTGTACACCCTCGTCATTATTTACATTGTAGTTGTTTAGTTATAGCAAATCAAATTAATGTGTTTTCATTAATAAACCGCGTTATATTATTTGACAGACGATTTATAATGATTCTCCCAAACTCAAAACGATATAACACATTTTGGTTTATTTTTTAACACCTTGTTAAGAATTTTAAAAAATATTTTCATATTGTATCTAATAAAAAGGTTCACCAATTAATGTTTCTAAATGATAGAAATACATCCAGGAAGTTAAACTGATTATCACGATTATATGTTTTATATTAAAGTCGTAAACAGCAATTGAATTGTTTTATTTATATCAAATACAAAACAATAGTTTGTAATGAATTTTGAATTAAAATATTAAATATGTAAAAAATAGTAACATAGTAGTTACTCTACATGTACGAAATATTGTATAGTAAATAAATATAAATGATTGGCTCATATTCACTTAATGCACCCCGTAGAAATTTTGATTTAGTAAAATTTAAGTGGCGGATGAATGAAGAAAATCGAATATCGAGAACGAACTTCTAGCACTATCCATTGCGCATGTTAAGATGACAAATGATCGTAAGTTATTCAAGGAGCAGCTGTAGTCGCTGCATCCAGCTCCTTGTACGTATCTTCTTACCCATAATCCTTAATGGCTTGGATGCATGTGCGCACATCATTTGAAATTCAAATTTAATAAAAGGAATCTCCTTCATTTTACCCTCATTATTTATCCCTTGGCCTCGAAAAACAACCCTTTCTAATTCAATCTGCTGTGAGGTGACCTCGAGGCTTCCCTTCACGGGTGAAAATGCGATACTCGTGCTGGATTTGGAGGTGGGAAAAGATCTCAGCCACTTCCGAAGCTCATTTTCTATGCGATATCCTTAATTTGATCCGTTACCCATTATTGTTTTTCTCGATAGTCGACTTTTTGGGTTATCTGTTTAAAGTGTTATGGAATTATATTATTAACAAAGTTGATATGAATTGTACTTATTACGATAGACATCAGTTGTTGTTATATAATATATTTCCAATATTTCCGTTGTCGATACAGTGTCTACAGAAAAATATTTTCGTTTTGAAATATTATAAAATTATTAAAATTTAAAACGAGCTAAACTCTATGAATATAATTTATTAAATATTTAATAAAATGCAATATAAGAAAAAACTTGTATGATATAGTGACACAAATGTAAGTTAAATGCTTTGAAAAAGTTGGACTGCAAAAGAAAATTAGGTGAAAATCGTCGGCACGAATACTGCAAGACAATCGAAGCTTAAAGTACCTCGAGGCTCGTAGCTGTGGAAACGATGGCGAAAGATTTCAAGTGCCACCCAATAACCTTTTTGCGGTCTGAGCTTGGCATTCGCGTTCAGTACAGTGAAAGCCGAGGTCGCTTGCGCTACGACTTGGTCCCCGTAGAATGAAGGGTCCCCTTGGTGACAAGTACTTTTATCAATAATTGCGGATATCGGACAGAATACTAAGTAGATGAACGTATAACTATGCCGAAGTGATCGTGGAATCTTCAAGTCGAAGGGAAATTCTCAAGCTTATTCTATTTTTGCATGTTGAATGAAAACTCTTTAAAAGGCATAAAAGAAGCTTAATTAAAATATTAAATCGAAATAGAAACGTCAGTAAAGTCTTCGATTATACATTACATGTAGTAAATTAATGAATTAATATGAAATAGTGACGCAAAGACTTGGAATATTTGTCTATCGGTTAACAAAAGTTTAATATTGATGTTCTTTGGCAACTAGGGCGACCCCGAAATATGAGCGGCCTTTAAAATTCCGAAACACGCCGCAACGTGCCCTTAAATACCTAATCTGACAATAAGTTTCGCGGTAATCTCGGGTAGGCATAAAGCGAAATAAGCTGTGGCGAACAATAGTCGGGCTATCGATCAGGTGGAACCGCGGCTGGCGACGTCCTATTAATGCTCGTGTCATGTTCGGCCCTATGTATACATTGAGTGAAAGTGAGACGGAGAAACAATGCCGCGGGTGTCCCGGCTTCCACTCACCTGGAGATAAGCATAGACCCGCATGGCGTAGGCGGGCAGGTTGAGACAGAAGAATACGCTCGAGACGACGAGTAGCATCTTGGTGACGCGCGCCTGGTGGACGGCGGGCGGGGAGTCCCGGGCGGACGTGCGCGCCTTGAGGGAGGTGCGCACGCTGTCGACGTGCCAGACCGCGCGGACGATGAGGCAGTTGAGGACGACGATGAGGGAGAAGGGGAGGGCGAACGTGTGGATCGTGTCCAGAAAGTTGACGGCGCTGGCGACGTTTTCCCAGCCGAGGGCGATCGCGCAGACATCCTTGCCGACGATGAGGCGCACCTGCGAGTAGAGGAGCGCTGGACTGCAGAGCAGCAGCCCCGCGGCGCACACTCCACTTATCAGGATCTTGGCGCGGTTCACCGTGCAAACCCACTGTCGGCGCAAGGGGTAGCAGACCGCCACGAAGCGCTCCACCGTGAACGCCACGACGAACCTGCGGTCAGACAATTTCGTTAGCCGGCGACTGCCCTTAATCGCATCGCCAGGGCGACGGCAATTTTCCCTCCGCGGCCTTGGTTAGCCGGGCCAAATGACGCTTTATTCACGCGCCCGAATCAAAATTTGATTCGAGCGGCTAATTTTAAGTCAGTATTGCTCTAGGCTACCTACAAAAAGCTTTTTCTTTGTGCGCGATTTCACTGAAGAGTACTTCATCTTTATTCCACTCGGGTAGCTATTGTCGAAGACTTCTTTTGTCTGAAATTTCATCCTCAAAATATATTCGCACCAAACGCATTCTGTGCGCGCAGAGACTCCAAGGGCTCTTACATAACTATAACCATTTTTATAGAAATATCGTTGGAGAATTTTCATAGCATTGGAAGTTACTTTTCTAAAGTCAGTGTATAGGTAGCAAAAACTCATTGAAAAACGCCTATCTTTCGTATATAAGGTGCATACATGAATCAGGTCAATCTAAATTTTTGAATATTGAACGTTAAAAATAAAATTAAAAATGTTTTATTATCATTCTATCTGTCATATTATAATAATCAAAGTGTAGTAATGAGCCTTAGTCATTGATGAGATAAAGACCTTAGCATTAAAACCAGTGGAAGAGAGCGAGTGTAGTCAGACGCTGAATACTAAATTTTCAAAATATCTGTTAACTAAATACTTTTGCGTTAATTTGTTAATAAATTATTGTATAATAGCTTATTAATTGCTCTATAATTTATAAACTAATAATTATATTATAAACACTATGTTCAATTATAATACAAATCAATGACATACATGAGATATTCGAGGAAATATCCAAGGCATGACTACTATTCCGTAATTATTACTTCGGTTATATTAGAAAAGTATCTGTAGTACATTCTTTAACTATATTGTATGTATATATAAATTTTTCCTCATAAAAAATGTCATTTTTATTATAGCAAACATTACTCAATAAATCTTCGATGTCACTAAACAAATAATTTTCTTTTAGAAATCCGACTTTATTTAACAATATACTCTTTTTCAATAGTTTTATATTCATTTCAATGTTTTCCTATTGTTTTGATGCTTTCTTTATAGAATAATTTAATCTTTACTTTCAAAACATACCTTAACCGTTTTGTCAATCACATTTTCATTTTAATAAAACTTCTTTTATTGAAACATTTTTTTGATAGCCTAAAGTCGTTGGGGTCATATCTACATAGTATAGAAAGTGAAAAAGCAATTCAAAGCATTTGAATTGCACATTTCTAAAATGTGCAATACAAAAATAAATCGATCTAAAAAATCCATGTAATATTCACTACGGATAGTTTCGCCTTCCTCAATATTCTCAATGAACAAAATATTACGTGTGTATCTAAATACATCCATCGTAACCTTGCCAGCTGACTTTTGAATTTTTTAGTCTCTTTGAACAGTTTTTACCGACTGTAGTCTACTTAATTGGGACCTTTTTGATTGAGGTCCATAGTAGTAGATACATGTTTTATTCATTATCATATACTGACGCAAGAAATCCCCGTTATCTCGTTTGAATAGTATTTTGAATCATCGATGATTTGTTGTTTTTGTTCTGATGCTATTAAACCGGTACCCACTTTGGAAGAAACTTACTCGAATTTTTGTGTAAAATTATAAACATACTACCTCCTAATGTATTTCAGCTGTCAGTTATTTTGCGCAACTCAATTATATAAACTAATTTTTTCAAAACTATTTTGTTAATTTTTTTATGTTTCCCGGAAACGATCGATTTTGAATGACAAAAGAATGTCTTCAGCATCATTGGTTTTTCTACATTCGCCTTTAAATTTAGTATGTGAGATATCATTAACGAAATAATTTACTAATACTTAAAATGCTTGTTTAATTCCTCAAATACTTACATTTTTATTAGATTTAAAATACAAAACGCATTTTGTCATTTTTATACTTTTGTCTCCAAAAATTTTAATTTTTATGTATAAATTTGGAATTGATAAAAAGCAAAATCACATTCAATTTCTATAATTGAAATCAAAGCTTAAATTTTGCAAAATTAAAATTTTGAAATATTAATTTATTAGATTTAAAGAAACGTACAGATTTCTGATATATCTCAACTATATTTTTAGGCCACTGGTTATATCAATATTTTTTCTTGATAAAATGGTGTTTATTGAACATGTAAAATTCTGTTTTATTCTATTTTGATAATTATAAAATTAAAATCATTAACATTTTGAAACGCAGTATTCGAAAACAACATTATTAAAACATCATTTGGAGATAACGTTGTCACGTATGCGTTAGAATAGAGTTTCATTGAGCGGAATATTAACTTTTGTTGAACTATTATTTTATTCCATATTCTTATTAAAAATTAAAATAATTTACTACTGCTTTTAAAAAATTCGTGTTTTTATGAATACCAATTGGAATCTTATGTTATTAAATTTTGATCATTTTAACCACTACATGTATTAAAAAATTTTTAGTGTAATTATAAATTAGTTATATTTTAATAAATACTAAATAGTAGATTAAGTTACAAGGAATCATGATAATAAAAATTATTGATTATAATTGGCACACATAGTTGAAAGCGTATTTTGTAATACATTGGTAATATTAAACTTGGAATCACGTTTACTACAATATCATTTCAATGTTTTTGCCGTAATCTCAATACTAATTAATACTCAACAAATTTTGAAATTATCTGATAAGTTATATATACTATTTAATAAATTTATTTAATACATATTATTTTTTATATCAAATAATTACATATAAAGTATTCTATACATATCTTTTATAACAGATATTGTAGAAAAACGGCTTTAAAATCTTTCAAAAATGCTCTCAGAAATTCCCTGTTTTAACAATCAACTATTAAATTAGCAATACAAATGTGTATTGCTATTATTATGAGAATTAAATTTATTTTGTAAATATTATTTAGATAAATCATTTGTAACCTCTTTACTTGTCAGTCTACTAAGATTAAAGATAGATAAAGACAAGTATGTTTCCATTAAATAAATTTATTCTATTTTCAAAAAATGAATCGCAATATTTATATAAACATGAGTTGCATTTTAAAGCAATTTTAAACATCTTTATTAAGATAAGTCAATGTAACTATCGCGTGAGATATGATCAAAAGTTTATCAGTATTATCATTTGGATGTAAAAAGACAAACATGGCACTAACATAGTATCTATAAAGATTGTTTACTATTATCATTAAATTGTTAACATGTTTGCAGTTAAGAATAAACTTTTAATTTCAGAATTGTTAGTTGCCTTTGCTTCTTCACTCATAAATAGTGTATGATATTACATAAAAGAATTCATAACATATTGTAAGCTTTCACACTTTTTAAATTAGAAAAAATAGATCCTTTTTTATATACGTTATATTGGAAAATATGAGATGCTGCAATAATCGTTTGCTTAAACATAGAAATCAGGAATGCATTATGAAATACTAGTCATAGATTTCTATTACTTATATAAATATTAGTTGCAATGTTTAAAGTTTATTCTATACATCTAAAATAATAATTTACTGATCAATAAAACATATACTATTGGCGTATAGCGGTCCATTGTTTGACAATTTTTGGGAGAATACCAGATGCTAGTGTCACAAAATATCATATTCTACTTTTAAATTAGGCTTTTTTAGATTTATTTGTGTGAATTAAATATTTCTCAAAATACTATGTTCATTAGTTTATTTGAATTGCCTGCAGTAATAGCGTAAGAAGCGCACAAAAAGGTTTGACTATATGCTTTATTATATAGGGGCGAATACTAATATTCTCATAAAGTTCCATAATTACATGGACATGGATTGAACTTCTCTTTAAAGCTTGAAAGGTTTATGTAAACTAATTCCAGTTTTCTTGATTTATATACTAACTTTCAATGGTCACTTGAATTCACCACATACGAGGATTAAAGTAATAAGTATTAGTTACCGTTTGTTTTATAAGTATAAGTTCTTTGTAATAAATATTTTAATATACTTTATACAAAACGATTTTCATCCTATTATAGAAAATGCCACATCAAAAATCATGACTCGACATATCGAGTGACTTACGTAGTTTCTACGTATTACTATTTCTGTTTGTATTGTGAATGAGGTAACAAAAAACAGTTTATATTCTTCTGTATTTATTATTGAAGAACATCGGATTACTTGTATAAAAGTATTTTTATTGTTACCGTGGTTACCGCTTTATAGAGCAAACAAAACAGTTCATTTTTGCATTAATTTTATGAAGTACTTAGTGATTTATAATTTATTAATAATATTATAAATATTTATTCAAGAATTTTACAGAGCTAATAATTATAACAGCAAGTCGATCAGTAAAAAAATAAGCTGCATAATCAAAAATAACGAATGAAGTTTAATTAAATACTTTTTTTTTCTAATAAATATACTGTAATAGTAAAATTATTCAATAGGTAACTAGTTTACCTATTTACATAGACTATTATCGACCTCAATACAACACTCACAAAGCTCTTCCGTAAAGTGTATATTAACCCACGTGAACCATTTTTAAATGACGGACCGAAGTCAGTAAAAGTATGTAGTATCTGCATTTTTTAGCTAGTCAGACATTACACATTTATTTATTAATTAATAAAAATATAAGACATATAGTTCTTTTTACAACTATTCGAAAAAGAATAATCATGATACTTTCTGTAATAAGAAAGGATCGATCAATTTTGAAAACGCACCATGTACTTAGGAAGCTGCAGACGTTAGTCAGGTAAACGAAGAATTGACAGAATCCTTGCTGATTCATGAGGTGGACGTTGACGTGACCTAGCCAGGCGACAAGCAAAGACATAAGGAAACCCGTGTCGCTGAGGGCGAGGGCCGCCAAGTAATAGCTGGAGGAGGTACGGCGCATCTTGGTAGCAAATACCACGTACACCGAGAGACAGTTTCCCAAAGAGCCGAGAACCACTAGGATCGGGGTGTAGTACAGCTCAAGCCCATTTATCAGATTCCAAGCGATTGGGTAATTTAACCCGTTATCCCCTTCCGTCATTTCTGCTCGTTCTTGTGTCGGCTTAATTTTGTAAAACGGATCCTGTTTATACCGACGTAGCGTCTATCTCTTATTGCGAGGCTCACGTGAACAACTTTTAACAGAGATCCGGGCCATCGTGAACTTTCGTCTTTCACGTTTCATCGTTGAAGCCGCTTCTCGTACTAGAAAAAGGGATTTCACTAATGAGGGTTTCCGCGGGTGAATAGCACATATCGGAATAAAGTTAGCTCGTCGATATCGCGATGTTACTGAAGTTTGGAAAACGGTGTTTTCATTAAATTATAAAAAGGCATTATGAGGATTTCACCGTATTACCGAATTCGCAATTAACGAATTAATGCAATTGATAAAATAAAAAATATAAAATACGCCGAATTGGCAATATTTTTACGCGATCACTGCAGCTCATTTTAACGCGTAGTCCACATCATTGTTGTAGTTTACGTATATATTAGAATCGTTCATAAAATCATTATCGATTCATGAATTATTGATAAGACAGTTTTTCAAAATTCATTTTGAATATAATTTTATGCAAACTTCTAAAAAATTTTAAGAGTTAATTTTAACTTCCGTATTTTTACAATGTATGCTATAAATTTTCGTTTTAACCTTGGTTTTATAACCATATTATTGCATTATACAGAAATTAAGTTTTTTAAGTTTTGAACTTAAATTCATAATTTAAGAAATGGTTCGTGAATTTTATCTTTATGTTTAAGTTAGAACATCATAAATGTAAGGTAAATATTTTTGTATTTTTGTTTATATTTAAAATTTCAATTTATTTTATTCAAATAATAAATTCAAATAGTAACTTACATTTATGAATAGTTATTTTCGAAAATATAAATTTAAAAAGTGGAATTTTTATGCCTTTATCTAAATTGTAATCGAATATAAGAATTTATATGAAAAAAGATCATTTATGAAAAGACTGGTATTTTGTGGCGTTTTAAAAAACGTAATACTGTTGTTCATACCGTAACTTTTAGAAATTTCACGTGCTGTTTTATCAAAAAATTATTTGGTGTGGAAAGTTTTGAAAAGAACCAATAACATCTTGTGTATGTACTGCAAAGGCTTTATGCAAGTTTCAATATGTATAAATCTTTAAACGAGTTCGAGAAAGAATAGAACTAATTGCAATGGAACAAAACTTTTGAGTTGATTGATATTCGCTTTGCTTTTTTTTATATTTGATTCGCTTTCGTTAATATTGAATGGAGGGATGTGCCGCAATTGTCCCAAGAGCCTCGTCATTCGCCGTGCACGAATGAGTGGCAAATTTCAATTTTTCCACCTAAGCTTCAACAATCGTTCACTCTCGCGTCGACTAAAGTTTCACCAGAGCAACGACAAGGGAACAAGCTGCGAACAGGTCTCGTACACACTCGCACTCGCGGATCACCACCCGAACAAGAGCAAGTCCCGAGTCAGTCGGCAATACTCCGCATTAAGCATGGGTGCAAGTCGACGATCGGCCACTGAGCGACAGCGAGATTCGACAGGAACACGTCCGCCCGCGGGGAGCGCGTCGAGGTTTTTGCCGGCGCGACGCCGCGCTCCCATCCGGACTCGGGAGCGTCGAGTCCCGCGGGGTAGAAGGGGGCGGAGCCACCGCGACGCTACGCAGTCGCAGGAGGATCGGTCGACCGAGCCGACCGCGCCGATAAGCTACTTTTATCAGGGTTCACTAGGATGCACGCCCGATATGCCCAAACAGCCCTATGCTGTTTGCTAATCGGATACCATTGCACAATCGTGTTATTGTCAGCCGTGCATTTGATTAGCAAGAGCCATAAGCCTGTCTGCGTTGCGGCATTGTTAGCAGCTACCGGCTGGGATGTTATGTGGCGCAGAAAAAAATTCAGAGTTTATAAATCACGAGTTTGATAGCCTTTTCACGATCTGCGGTCTGGCGATTGAATTGAATCACTTCGTGAGCTCATGCTTTGGCAACGTACACCAAGGTTCCTGAAATTTAGTTGCAATAAATGTGACACGCACTTCGACCGCACTACCTTTATTACCTTCATCGTTTTTAATGAGTAGATCCCGTGGAAGAACCTATATTTTATTATTTTTGCAGTAGTAAAACTCATATAGTGATAACTTAATTATTACAGTTTTTCCTTTCATAAAGATTAAATGATTCATTATGCAATAGGATTTGAAAGTGATAATGATGGTTGCAGTTAGAATAAATAAGAAAATATTGTTTTTCCTGATACGATATACACGTGTGTGTGCATGGGCTTTTCACAAATTCAAAATAGAGTGTTTCTTTAGTTGAGAGTATTTAAAAATAAATATGCCTTTTTAAAATCTCTCCGCCGCCGTAAGTTCTCTAAAACCAAATTCTATTTACAGAACTGTCTGTCATAGCGCATTTTCTTACTCAATAGTTCGGTGCAGTATATTCTTCGAAGTTAATTAGGAATGCGTTCTTTATTTGGCTTACTTTCCATGTTTTCATTGCGAGCAGAAATAATTACAATTTTTAAAAACAAATAAGAAATTTTAGAAGATATTACACAGCATGAGAGAAAGACTAACTTTATTGCTGAAAACATAAAACATAATTGTGTTGCTAAAGAGAAGCAACAAAAGGATAAATATTTAAATATAGTTGATAAAAATAATACAATGTTCTCTTTACGATTTTACTAATGCAATTAAAATAATTTGGCTTTTATTAAATTCGTGGATCATGAGAATAATTGTTTGAGCTTTCATTCTTAATTTAATAAAAATGTTGTACAACAAAGGATAATGCTTCATTCAAGTAACTAATTGAGACAATCAATTATCTATCAAGGGGTTGTCTTTATGCTTATAGGATAAAATAAATTTATAAATTTAACTAGATCATTTTTCTGGTACAGTAAAATTTTCTTTGGTTTTGCAAAATATATGTATATGCAAGTATGCGTAAAGTATAAATATTTAATAATAATTTGTTTGTTTTTTATAATTTTTTGACATTATATTATTTGTATTTTATTTTGTGTTTCTTTAAGTTTATATGTTGAGCCATAAATTATTATTATATATTTTAATAAATAATATTAAATATATAAATTTGAAAATTCTTGATTTACATTATAATTTTAAATATTGGATTTTAATCCAATTAATCTTAAATTTTTTATTGAGTATGTGATGAACGTATAATTTACGACAAATATGACATCTTATCAATTTTATTTGATTTGAATCGAGTTCCCTCATCTCTATAGAAGTTGCTTGATGTATAATTTTGACATTTTATAAAAACAGCAATTATTAAAATTTAACTTTATTATGAGACAATAAATGAGTTTCCTACTTTGAATTTCAAAATAAATAAAAAATAATAGAAAAAATATATACTTTTTATACAGAAAGTTATTGAGATAATTTATTTTAATTTTCTTCTTCGAATTTAATATATATTAAATCAAATGTATTTTCCGGCGATTTCCTATACTCAAATTAAAAAAACTGATATTGAAAAAATATAAAATAATGAAAAAATTACTTTTCACTGCAACGCTTACTAAATAAAGTTTGCAAATCTAGCATCTGTGCTTTGAGGGCAACAGTCGTGTCAGTCAGCTTATGCATTTGAAAGAAAAAACGAAAACATATCCTGGCTAATACATTATTGAAAGCTAAGAACATTAACTTCGCCTTCACTCTACTGTTGTCGGTCGTATACACATCTGTCGGTTAAGAAATTCTCTCGACACACCACGCAGGCCCTTCTCTTTTCTTCTCCCGCTCTTCGTACTTTGCGTTTATACGTTTGCGTTTACACTCTCTAAACAAGTGGCCCTCTTTTCTTGCCATGGCTACATTAATAAGTGCGCCGATATAGAACTTGATTTTTTGCCGTTCCATTATACCAGCATCTCGGGAGATACCATATGCCGTCGCATCGCGAGTGAAAGCTTTCCTCACACGCTACGACGATGCGCAAATACTGCGAGCTCGAGGTCAACCTGGGGATATTTTTGTCTCCTCTTCTACTAATTTTTCGATATGCGATTTTTAAGCAGAATCGATGCATCATGTATACGAAATTCATCGCTATAATATGCTCGCTCACTTAAAAAACATCTTTGCATGATAGCTTTTTATAGGTTCGTGCAGGATATTTCTTTTTCACGTAACAAGCTATGAAATCAATGAATTTTGAAGTACGATTGTATAAAAACAATTGATGATCTTACTAGATAAGTTTTTATACCATCATTTCTTCTGGCAAATCTAATTTTTTATTAATATATAGATATATATAAAGTTATTTTACTATTATATAGTTTTAAGGTTTTTGAAATTTGTTTCGTGTAAGTGATAAGTAACAGTTTGCCATCGGTTAACCAAATTACAGTTCGTTGAATAATAGTTTCACCAATCGTTGCTTTACATAGACGTTAATTTTATAACAAATTAATAATTTATTTAGAAACCAACAGATAATACGACCATTTTTTACTTGTAAATATTCTAATATATAGACGTAGAAGCGTTGACCAATTGAAAAGAATTGCAGAAGAGTAGCTCTCAAGGTTAATAAAAATTAAACTAGAATGATTGACATTACCATAACAAAACAAAAAGCACAATTATGATTAATGATTTTTTTCCAGATTAAGTGCAATAAGTTAATTTTTGCATATGTGCTTGGCGTGATATGCGATTCTTTAAAAAGCTCAACTTTTTAACTATAACTAATTATATCAATATTTTTTATTTTAAGTTTTACTAATATTTTATCCTATATGTTTCGGGTATATATGATATTGTAAGCATCAGTTAGACTAATTTGAAAATTATTGTTTTTACTGACTGCACATGCATGCAATCCGTGGATTTCCTGAGCAGACATGACGTACATGTACGTTTAAAGTGCTAAAGTAACAATAATGCGATCAAACTCTCATTTGCATTAGTTCAAATTCCTGTTACGAATTCGGCTGGTTTACTGGATAAAATATTAAACAAACGTTTTAAGTCGTCAAATAAATTTTATCATGAAATCCATCATGAATAAATAAGTGTTTATATGTTTCGCAATTTTTTAGATACTCATGCTACTTATTAGGATTATTGTGAATATTGTATACAACAATTTGATGTATTTTACAAAATATTAGTCATAATTATACAGAGATACAATTGAATCTATATTGAACTACTCAATAATTAAAACATTCAATATGCTATTTCTTTGCTGCGAATACTTTGTATCCAATTTTCATTGTGCACAATTGATTTAATAAATACATGGTTATAAGCACCTCACATTGATTTGATAGTACTGTTATCAATATCTGCTGTGTAGTACCTACTTCAATTTTTACGTCGCTTAAAAATGAAATTGTTTTTAACAATATACTCTTTAGTATTGGTTTTGATACCCTTAGTCGATAAATTACTTTGCATTTAATAATATTACACTTAGTATTGTGTTAAATAAACTATAATTTCTAATGTACATTAGTTTGATATACTTGTGTAAATATCCGTAAAATAAAATTTTTTTAATATGACTGAATTTTATAAAGATTCTGCTTCTACAATATTTATTCGTAATTTCCAATATTACATCTAGTTTTCATCTAGTTTAAAATTCCTTCAATTATTTTATTATTTCATAATTCACGGATCGTATAAGGTTTAATCCTCGGTCCTAGCACATCACCTCTATATTCACTAATCATTATCAATTTTATTAATTAAAATAAAGAGATATCTCTATTTTAATCTATATATCTATTCTAATCTATATTACTTTATGTGGTATTATTGCAATCTATTACAAATTATCAAAATATTTTACATAAACTTTTTTTATTTATTATATAAGTAATAAGTATAATAAGTTTTCTCCCTATTAAGACGATAGTAATTAACTCTAGTGAATTCCAGCAGAAAGGAAGTGAATAGAAAAGTTTATTTAGGAGACTCAATAAATTGCTGTTCATTATCACTGACTTTCCTTAACTCTTTCATAGGACATCATCAGTCTCTATCAAAGAAGCAATATAAAAAAGAGAGGTGGTTAAATGACCTTGAATCGATTTGTCGTGCCCCTTTCGAGTTTGATCGCGCTACATACGGCCGGGGACCAAGTGCAGTTGGAGCTATGTCGCGTCGGAAATTCTCTGAATGACGGGGAAAACCGATAAGCGCACCTACCCGAGGGCGCACATGATGGCTACTTGCATTGATGCCCCCTGGGGGGAAAGAAGGAGCTGCTTAAGGCGTGCTTCTAACAACTGTGATCGGAAATTGCTCAGATGTAGATATAATTTTATCGAGTGTGTGAAGCCAATGTAGAAATTAAAGATCGATTAAGTCGCTCGCCTCGGCCCAGTCTATTTCCACACAAATGATTAATTTTATGTTCAAATTAAATTTTTGCGTTGTTCAATGTATAATCGATTGTTCTATTCATATTGTTTAAAATTTAATGATTGACAATATAATTAAGTCAGTTTAATAATTAAACCAATTACAAAAAAAATTAATATTCATACACTATAAAAAAACAGTGGTAGCATTTTCGCGGAGCCAATACTTCATAACAGAAAGTAGTATTTTTGTTTAAGAGTAGCTGCAATTTTGTTTTTTGCGTATAATTAAAATCTATTTGACAGCTGTAAATTTCCTTAATTAATAAAAATTTTATATTTTAGTTTACATTTATGCAAGTTTTAAATAAATGAGAAATAAACTTTGTTATATCAAAAACTTCCCTTCGATTCTGCAGTCACTTAACTTCAGTAGAGCTATATCATAAATGGCACCTTTTGAGGCAAAATGAAGTTTGTTGGAACTAAACAGTGCCCTAGAGTCTTAAAAATAAAATTTTTTACTACCACTTCAACTCATTGGGGTTATATCAACTAATTAAGTTTACTGGAATTAAATAAAATCGATAAGATAGAATATTCTCTCATTAGTGCATAAAAACTAATTTTTGGTAAAAAAATAAATCAATATATAATTTTTTTTAAATAGAGAGTGAGTATATTCATAACATTTTACATGATATATGTCATTAATGCCTTATTATTTAAAATATGAGATGATCGAGATTTAATGAATTTTATTAAATATAGTGGTTATTTTATAAAAATTTAGTAATATTACTGCAATTAAAAAGCAAGTGAATATATCCTATATAATATATAAGATCTATGCATATATAATTATGTAGCATATAATTTGTGGTTAATTATTTAGAATCATATAAAAATGTCTTCAATTTTATGTAATTTAAGAAAATATTTAAATTTGATACGCTTAAGTATAAGCCACAATTTGTAAGCGATTTTTAAAAATGATGAATGCTTTGTTAAAATTTTTTAATTTTATATGCATAGTAAGTCATGAAATGCATCTAATGTTAATAAATAATATACTTCTTATTGTTTTTGTATACATTTTACTAATCAAACCAACAACGAAATGCAGAGATTTGAATATCTATATCTGTGTACATTATTTACGCGGAATAAAAGCAGAGTGATCGCAGAATGTAAAACTTGAGAGGCTATAATGGAATAAGTTGCGGATTAAAGAGATCGAAATTAGAATTTAAATACGCGGATTCGCGGTGGATGCGACAAACGCGAAGGAGACGACGAGGCGCCTGGCGAAATCTCATCTCGCTACAGGCTGCGACGTCTCTGTATGACAGGTAGCCTGTGACTTGCTCCTTGTATATGCACGAGCGGGCAGACGTCTGCTTTGAGCGAAGGGTTAGAAGATATTTGTCTGCGAGTTTTCCTTGAGATTTTTCTCTAGTTTTTCCGTCGCGATATTCTCATATGAAAGTGATCGTACGAATACCGCGCTTTGTATTCTTCAATAGTCCCGATCCCCGTATATAATAAATAGTTTGTTAACTTAACCTATTAGTAACAAGACTTACAAATTAAAATGATAACAAAACCATGATTTCCTATCCACGAACAAAAAAGCTAAAATTTGCAAACTAAAAAATGTTAGAAACAGTTAAAAAAATTGTATAAAAAATGATACTGGAGCGAGTGCTCGAGAAAAAGTAAATATAGATGATCAATTGCCTTGATGGTTTTAATCCGTATTTTTAATAAATAAATTTTTAAGCGTCACAGCTCTCTAAAGCTCTGTATTTCTTTACAAGATGGTTACATTTTCATTTTATACTTTTTTTAGCATGAAAGGATAATTGTTAGTGAATTTATACAGTAAATATTAATATATATATATATATATATATATATATATATATAGTATTGTTTTGTTATAGTTTACAAATAGTTTCGTAGCATAAAAGTGTTGTTTGTCTTGACTTTGGATTTAAATATACCTTGTTTTTCTACAAGTCCACAGTGCGTGGTTGTTGAACATCCCTGTATTTCGGTGAATCTCTGAATATTTTATATTTTTATGCATGGTAGTAAAAAATATAAAATAAACAAGACAATATATTCCGTTTGCAAAATTTAAGGCTAGTAAAAAATTGCTTTCATAAGTGATAGTTTGAATAAAGACAAAATAATCTTCAAAAGCCATTTAAACTTTTAATGTTATAAAAATAAATACTTTTAGATTTACTTTATATTTTTATGTCATTTTGAATCTGCAAATAATGAGTGTACAGGGATGCTTTATTATATTGCATTAATTTTTAAATATTTACCATGAAAATGATCTAAGATTACATAGTGCAAAATCAGAAGCAATTGGAAAATTAATTGCACCGGTATTAAACATTAATCTTATTTGTGCGTTTGTGCACAGAGCGGCGATCGGGATCGTAGCGGAGGCAGCTGAAACGGTTTGGCGATGGCTCGGCAAATCGGTTATGCTATCGATCATACGAAGAGCTGCAAAAGCTATTATGCGGCCCTTTGATCGATGAAGTGGGAAGAGATCGGCATAGACCAGTCGGCAGTGATTGAAAGGGCGAGCTGTAGGGACGCGCGCGGCCGGTAAAAGAGCCATCGTAATGTCCGGTAAGCCGATAATGACCCGGTTGGAGATAAGGCAAGCGTGTGGCTATCCCTTAATGCGAACACGACCGCCAATGATTCACGCAAGCTTGTAGCGCATAGGCATACATGAGGCGGAACTCGAAGTGAGGGCCGCAATGGGCCCAAGATGGATAAGAGCGACCGGAGAATATATAAGAAGAAGCTGTGAAGCTTGAGTTAGCTGAGGCAGTGCAGATTGGCGATGTCATCCGCGAAATCTTTCTGTCAAACGACCTTCGCGCAGTCCAGAAAAATCCGACGATGGTTTTCAACGGTGACGGGAGCGAGAACCAGCGATTGCACAGAAGTCGGCATTAGGATCCTGAGCAGCCAGTTGAGGTCCGAGAAGCATCCGACGATATGTGCATTTTTTGAGCTCGAAACCGCCGGCCTAGAGCAGCCTAGCCACCTGGCTGCGCCGCTTCCTTGCAGATAATACATCATGAGCGCCGCTGAGAAGGTCGTGAACGTAGAGCCCGCGATTGACTACGTCGACGGCATCGGAAAGCTGATCGCCGGCATCATAGCATAGCCAGAGAGTGTGCATAGCCAGGAGTAGGCCACGAGCCATCCCATATAGGAAATAGTATTTAAAAGATAATGTCCGGGGCAACTACGAAAGGGCTCCACAGGATTCTGCTCTGGTTCCCGCAGCCCCGACCTCAGAGCCCGCTGATCCGCAGTAACCCGACTGTCCAGCAAGAAGTGATGGGAGGGCGTCGAAGCATCCGTCGAACGCCGCGTCTGCCGTGTCGCGAAATGAGGCAGCGAAGGTCCGGACCCGAACTAAAGCGGCCGCGCGAGAGCCGTCTAACGTCTAATCCGGCGAGCGTTGCTAGAATTGTCTTCGGGATTCAGCCTGCTCAAGATGGGTTTTGTTTATCACCCTGTCGGTCCTTATTCCAAGTCTCCTCAGTCCTGCCGCGTTCTATCTTCTAACCACGAACCCGGTTGAAAGGACCACAATGTTCGCGCGTCCGTGGATGGAGCGGCGATCGGGATTGTAGCATGGGGTGAGACAGTTGATTATGAATCGGCGATACTGTTGATTGTACGAAAGGTCTGACTGCTATGGATGCTCAAGATGCACTGACCCTTGCGAGCGAACAAAGGTCAGAAATTTCGGCAATAAAATATAAACAGATTAAGTTACGAGTAAAAAAGGGAATTTTAAAAAAGTTAATATATAACTTCAAATTTTCATTTCTTCATTAAAGTTCATGTCTTTTGTCTAACTTTGCACTATCGACTTATTGATTGCTGTTGTCTGTGAGTTTTTCGAGATTAAAAGTGGATTTAAATAAAACAATATTTAATTTATTTCCATTAATTATTTAAGCTTCTGATCGGCAGTTGAACTATACGCTTCGGCGGCCAATTCGAATCTGAAGTTTTTCTCCCCCGCAACCTTTAGGTCCTCCCCCCTTTCTCGCTACTGATTACCCGTCATTTCTCACAGTCAGGGAGCACCCGCGAGCGCATCGACTTTCGCGCTCTTTCCAGAACCTTACACGACTCCCGCTTCCCGCTCCCTACTGCACCTCATTCGGCGCGACAGCTGGGCCTTCTCCCTGTGGACTTCCACCCCCCTCGGCCAAGTCTCGAGTGTCTTCGGCCCACTCTCCCCCTCATCCCCCTTTTCGCGGAATTCACTGCTGCTAGACGCGAGAATCCCGAGCCGCGAGCGCCTTTGCTCCTCATAATATATTATTTGTATAATTTGCTACAAAACAAATCTATTATTTGAATCAAGGGAGAAATTGACCAGCTGTCGTCAATGCCAAAAACGAGGCGGCGGAACGTGCAGTTCCGTACACTCTGATTCAGATTTTAGGAGGCTCACTCCCCGGGAGTCATACGATCTCGCTTCAACTTTAAAGCCGGCACGAACCACCTTGGCGACGTGTTCGGCTACGTGACCTAAGGCCCTCAAAAGCGACTTTACACACAGATCGACTGGGACGCAAATCCCACCCATTTATTATTTTAATAACAATGGAGCTCAAATCAGATCTAAATTAAACTAAACGCTTTCATAGCTCTGCCCTTTTATTTACAATTTTTGTATACATATATACATAAATTTGTTAATGTTTTAACTCCATTGAGCCTTACAAATTAAATAAATATTACTAAATAATATAAATAAATAATAATAAGTTTTTATACAAAATATTTCTGTCCGTTATAATGGCACTGTTGATTAAGAGTTTGAAATGAAATACATTAGCATGTGTAAACTTACTTTTATTAATAAAGTGGAGAATGAATTAGGATCAGGGTTAAGTACAATAATAGATCATCTACTACAAAGTATTCATTACTACTAATGTACTAATAAATATACTAATTATACTAACACTTATAAAAAATATACCATTGATACGTTACCAAAAATTTCATTCATATGCGCCAGGAAGAGATAACGGGGTATTATTTAAGCGTATGATGCGATATTGTTGAATCATTTCAAATCATAAGATCAAGAGATCAGTTGAGCCTCTTTTATCTCCAATCTACTCATTTTCCAAAAGGTTGAGTATTTTAATCATTATCGCAGGATATATCTTTTTATTGTTTCACTAACTCTGTAAAAAACTTATGTTACTCAAAATATACGTCGACAATAATACAAAGTAATTGCAATTAAGTGAGTGATAGGAAGATCCACGCTGGACTTAGTCGATTCCTATATAGTGACAGCCTGATCCACGATGGATTTGAAACCACGCTTAGATCCTGAGGGATTCAAGTCCAAATTTGATTTTGTTGTATATACATCTGTACTTATCGCTAATTGGTTTATTTTGAATGTATGCATTTGAAAGCTAGTAATGGTTATGTATAATAAGAATAGTAAGAGTCATGTAGAATTTTATTGTCTCACGTTTATAAATCCTAAAAGGTTATTCCATTTCAAATATGTGATTGATATTTCATAAAATCAGTTCCTATTATGAACGATCAACTGTCACTTATTAGTTTCGTGGTTCGCGTATGAATTTAAATAAATGATACATTTTATGACTACAACAAAGAATCCAATAAAATAAACTTTGATGTGTCGCTCATACATCTATCAATATTTGCCAAATCGACGTCATATTAAACAATATTGTAACTGAATCGTATGCATAACCAATAAAACTTTTGAGGATTGATTTTGTTTTCTTATTATTTTCAATGTTTTACGACGTACTAAAATCACACATTGCTTGATATTATGAAATCGGAAAAAAGAAAGAAAAGATATATATGCATAAATAAATACATGCATACATAGCGCACCTGAAATCTTGATCATAACACATCTTCGGGGTCTGTTTATATGTAGATTAGCGTGTATCACCTAGCAGGTGCGCCCCTGTTTTGCTGTACATTGTATGCTTGCGCATAGAGAAGCCGTTAAACATTAAAACAGTTCCGATAATTTCGTTCTCACGTGTAAAATAGTTATTAACGTACAGATAACCAAATAGATAACATACGCACTTTTCAGATTATTACATATTATTAAATTGTTTTATTGTTGCAATTTTTACATGTAATTGTATATTCTACACATGTAATGTGTAGAATCTTACTTTCAAATAAAACGTTTCAGTAATTGTTTAATTTATTAATACCATACAAAATATTAATTAAAAAATTAATTAATTATATAGCTTGATCTGATAACTTGTTGAAAAATAAAGTTATCTATACTTTCATTGACAAATAATAAAAAAAATAGATCAGGAAAGTTCTTGCTCACAAACAGTAATTTGATATCAGACAATATTTAATAATTATAATTAATTATGCTTGTTATTGTTCTAGGACAAGATGAACCGGTCACAACGACAGCAATGACTTCTTCGACGGCCTCAACGACGACGACGGCGACGACCGCCACAACGGTTACTTTGACGGCTGCACAGGGTATGGCACAGGCGCGAGGCGGGACACTCGATGCTCTCCTCACAACAACTTACTGCCGCAACCAGAAGTATCTGTCTAGGCAGTTAGCTCAACTCCATCCTGAAATCACTATGCCCATGTTTAGTGGTAAGTGTGAACATTACACTTGTCTTATTAAGTCATTAAAGGAGAATCGCTTGAAAGTTTGTCTAATCAAAAACAGATTTTTGATTAAAAATTTCTCCTCACATAAAGTTTTATTTACAATTTATTCTTCAAAATAGGTTTGTTTATGCGTAATTTGTGAATGAAAGGTTAGAAAAAATTACATAACATTCAAATTTCGTGAATACATCGTTACATGCATTTTTTACATAAATAACGTAAGCAATATTGCATGATGCAAAAGTATATAAAAATCAAAATTATTATACATATAATAAATTGAAATAAGTATAGTGCAAAATAACTTATTTGTAGCTCAAAAATATTTACTGCAAAAATTAATTTTGAGCTTATTCAGATTTAGTTTTTCGATGCTTAAGTATATTACGTTAAGAGACGCGATAATTTATTTTTGTACTAGAGTCGCTTTATCGTAATAAAATATTGTAAATTTGTTAACATTTCTATAATGTGAAGAACTAAATATATACATTTGTTCGCTACAGACTTCCATTCATAAAAAAGTTTTAATAAAATCGTGATTCTCAGCAAAAGTATTTAAAACCAAAGAAAAAGAATAATGAAAAAAATTCCCTTACTTTGAAGAATATGCTCTTATTATTATGAAAAGTTATTACTTTTAATAGGCGTACATCTCTTGTCTGTATATATAATATACACTCTTATCTCACTATCTGTTTGTGACTATAAAATATCATTGTGATTATATATTATTTAATTTAAAATAGAACAATATTTTGCTTTGAATTTAATTACCTTCATTTTTAATCAATTTAATCGATTTAATCTTTAATTAATTAATTAGTTTAATATCCACTATAATTTAAAATAAAAATCAGGTGTTGACAAGAATGTATAATGGATCCTGAAAAAGGATTTGAGCGTTGTACCAGCATTTCAGGCGGTAAAGGTCTTCACGCTGTGCATCCCTGTTGGTATCAATATTAAAAAAGCCATATGTACAAAAAATGAATTTCAATCTAATTCAACTAATCTTTTGATAATCTTAAGAATAGTACTAATATATTTAGCTATTAAAAAGTTAATAAAATGTAATCAGTTTTTTTAATTCAATATTTAAACTTTATTAGATATATCTGTAAAAAATCATGCGCTATACAAAGTTTGTAGTTTAAATATCCTTAAATTATTTTAAGGATGTGCATCAACAATAAATTTAAATATAGCATTTAATAAAAAACGGCGATTGAATCAAACATCATAGATGTAATAAAGACTTAGAATTCGATTTGCCTCTATATCTACTAAAAGTCGCAAAAATTCAAGTACATTCTCTGGTCAAATATAAGTATTTTTCGATAATTTTTTACAAATACGCTTTTTCCACGTAACTTCAATGTATTGATCTGCATGACTATATGAATCCCCTCGTCCCTTTATCTTTGGAATGAAAAATCTGATTTTTAAACCTCCACTTGATTGAATTATTGGCACAGTCAGAACGTCTATTCTCGTTCACCGACTCTTAAATCAAGAATTCAATGCTCATTATTTAAAAGATATGCTAAAATTCATAACCAAATGACATGAACAATTGAGCTACGTTCAAATGAGAATTGACGATATTCGAGGTGGAGGAAGTAAACACCGAGGGAATGTCAGCAATTAATACTCGATCCTGAATAAAAATAGCTACTTTAGGTGTAAAGAAGAAAAATGTTAGAGAGAAAGGCTTTATTGCATCCCCATAAATCAATCGCGATCGGGCGTTATCGTGGCGGGCGAGGTTCTATTCCATTTTAAGTCAGCCCATCAGTCGACCCTTTTCGCACGTAAACAGTAGTGTATCCGCTTGCAGACGTCCTTTAAAAGTAATGCAACGTATATAATTTTTTCTCCAGTAAAGTAGGTAGTGAATCCGCACATTGTTATCATTGCAAGGATCTTGTAAACGAATCAATCCTCCAAGACCAATTCTCGATTCAAGTTCTGTCGTTTTATGCTCTATAATTTTGAGATACGAAACCTCAATATCATCTTACTTTGTATCTTTTGCGCGCTATCAGAATTCTCCTTTGTAGGGAAAAGAGGAAGTCCATGATTACTTGAGTAATTTGCGTCTCGAAAGAGATCCGCGCGCGCTCTGGCGTAGTTTGGAAGAAAAAGAGGAACAAAACAAGAAAAGGTAATGGAATAAATGCTAATGAAAATAGCTCGTAAGAAGCCTTTTGGAGGGCACTATGAGGTACTATTTGTTTAGTCATTTGTCACAAATGTTTCGACTCACCGGAAAACCATTCATGTATTGAAATCAATTTATGAATTTCCCAGTCATAATATGATTGATACATTTATTACATAACATGTGTTATTAAAGGAGAAAAGTTTGAGTGATAATTGAACTCAATTGTGGAATGCATTAATGCATTGTAAGAATCATTGAATCTTGCATAAATACAATTTTTTAATCAATTTGTCACGAATTAAGAAAATAGTATATTATAACAATTATTTCTGCATTAAATTATAGGTGTTACTAAACAGAAAATTATTTTCCAAACAAAAAAACTATTTCTAACAATAAAAGTGCACTTTTATATGTACACGAGTATTAAATTACTTTTTCTAACGGTTAGTTACAAGTAACAGCTTGTTTGGTGATTAAACTTGGCTCTCATAAAATGCTTCTATTCAAACAAGGAAATTGATTCGTGCACGAAAAGAGGAATTCCCATTTCTTAATGAAAATTATTTCAGCCAGTAAAATATTGAATATTTTTTATTTTTTAAACATAATATTAAAAATATTATATCAATATTGATTCAAAATACTAACTAAAGTGAAGTAAAATTTTCAAAATGATGTGGCCCAACGTGTAGTATCAATTTAGCCTCCTCTTCTTGTAAATTGGTATATCTGCCTTAACAACATCATTTTTTGCGTTTTTACAAACATATATGATTTAATCCATGTGTGTTTCTACAGTACACTGTTCAGGATAACGATAAGTTTTCTAAGTAATTCTCTAAGTCATCATGGTTGTCTCGCTCTACATTTCAATTTTCATGCAATCTGCTCATATGTATAAATTCTGCCGAAAAATGTAAATATTTGCCCAAACCTCCGGGTAATGTTTGTATATTTAATGTTCTTATGCCGGAGTGCGCATTGCAAACAGTTACATGGGTACACATTTGAAATACATTTATAATGGATATGTTAAAATTATTAGTTTTTCAAGACTTGTAGTTTTAAAATAAACAAAATAATTACTAAAGAATTTCCATTGCATTAAAATAAGATTATGCGAAAAAATTCTTGTTCCTAATTCTTGTAAATAGTAATTTACTTTTTTATGTCATTGTTTATTTCAGTTTAATTTAAAGCTATTGCTTATCCAAAAATATTATTTTAAAATCATTATAAGAAATTCCATTTATATTATGTTACTTGACTATAATTACGTTTCGGCTTTAAAGAAGTTTTCTCTTACCTGGTAAAATATTCAATTATTTACACATCTGCTATTTTCTTTTAAAGTCAAATACATTGTATTTTAGTTCAACGTTCATTAAACGTTCATTCTTATTTACACGATAGAAAATTAGTGGACAGTCGAAGATATTTAAAAATAAAATAATTGTAAGCAGTCTATTACTTAAAGAAAATGATTATTTTATAAGGCTTTAGTAATATATTATTTATGATAGAACTAAATTTGTTTAAATTATTATTTTATTTTACAATACAGTTGATATTGAATATTCAACAGCAATATAGGGTATCACTTTTGAAACTGATGTAAATGTTTCTTCTGTGAGGGTAATTTAAATAAAAACGAGTACGCGTGAATGCATTATCGGTCTATTCGATACTATGTGATAAAATTTTAGAAAAGAAAAAGCTATGTAAAATAAAACTAAGCCTATTTAATAAATATAATTACAATAAATAAATGCAATTACACTAATGGTACAGAACGATTTTATAGTTAATTTATACCTTATATTTGATAGCTGCAATATAAATTGATTCAAAAGAAAACATCAATCAAAGATATCGATTATTAGACTATTCAACGCAGGATGCAGTAGAAATTTCTGCGGAAATAGTAGAATGCTCTTCCGGAATGGGCACACAATGTAAGAAGTGACAGAGAGCTATGAAATTAGATAGGAAAACTGCGAAAGATCGTCCTACCCGCGTTCCAGAACCTCGCAGAAGACAGTCACCCCTACTCGCTGTCCAATTTCCGCGGGGTTGAGTCGCACGAGTGCCCACACGGCCCCTTCTCGTTCTCGCCTATTATTAGGCGGCCCGCCTCTCCACATATCCGCGTGCACACGCGCCCCCGTTTTTCCCCAGTGGCGCCTGCATATCAGTTTTCGCGGGGTGTGTTTGAAACACGCCGACACGGGAGATTTTGCCGTTGCAGCAGCCGCTAAAAGCCGCTTGATTGAGACCTGTATGCTGGCAACTTTTTGGCACAGACTCTACTCCGACATGGTGTTCGTTAACCAAGATTGTTCGGCATAGTCAGAGGCTTTGCATGACGTGGACGGATGAGAGATATGCCACACACCTAACGAGGCCGAGGCGATTTTGAAACATTTTTGCGGTGTGTTGTGTATAATACATCTTTATCAATATCGGGCATTGCAATATAATACGTGACAGGGCCACAATGCATGTTACAAGTACTTTATTATGTTAATTATATACTTGAACAATGACTGATGCTCGAGGCATTTTCATGGAGTAATAATGTTTTTAAAATATTATAATTAAAATTTTACAAAAAGAAACAAAAGTCTCGGATTAAAGAATTTTATCACCAAGTACTGTATAAATAAATATCAATTTATGAAGTTTCTAGAGATATTGAATCTGCTGTGCACAGCATGTGCATCGTTTTTGCATTATTCTGATGAACTTCTTATGTGACTTGAGAGCAACCTCACTCTTATATATAATATATTTTAATCATATGCTCTCAAAGACTGTGAAATTTGTTAACAAAATTGGAGAACAATTATGTTTTATAATTTTACCAATAAAATATTTTTTCAAATTAAAGTCCTTATATTTTATAAAAAAACTACGACTTGAATTATTGCAAAGGGTCCAGAAATCGTTACGGTAGCAACAATGTGGGCAGACGAAAATGATTCAAATTCACTTTTTTCAGTCGCGACGGAGTACTATATTATGGCGCTTCATGATACTATCCCTTTGTAAGCCGAAGTGCTCCCGCTGGGACTTGGAGCGCCACGCTATTCAATTCCCTGGCCGTACACCGCCCCTCTTTTACGTGTAGGTCCTCTCGGTTACGCCTTACCGGGGTAGCCCTGGCATAAGATGATGACAACGTTAAAGCAGCACTAGTTGAAAAAAGGCTGTAATAAAAAAAACACATTCTTTTGATCAATACGTGACCGTTATATTCGTATAGCATATTTTCTACCCTGGCCCAAAAACTTCTTGTCGTACTTGTGGCAATTACACGATTTTCAACTCGTGAAATTGCGTTCTTCATCGATTGCCTACGGACAATCAGTTCTATTCTTTTTCGGCACTAAATATCTGCACATATGTCATTCATTCTATGATCATGATTTCCTCTGTAGCGGAACGCAGATTATGTGCTTGCATTCACTTGTGCCGCTATAATATATGTACTTTACTTATAAGAAAGACTTGCACGATAACTCAAGTACAAGCTTAACAGATTGTTAAGTGAATTTATTAATAAAATTTCTGATCAAAGTAGCATTTTGCGACCCGACCTAATTAAAAAAATTTTTAGACAAAATATATCAAAACGTAATTTTAATATTTGTAATAATATAATAATAATACTAATATTATTATTATTAGTAATATTTTTTTTCTTATTAATATATTACATATATTTTTAAAAAATGTGTGTATTTTTATATTTATAATTGATTTTTTAAATTTAATCGACTTAATTTGATATTTATTGATTTTTATAACAGTATTGATTATAGCTGTTTTAACATGCTATATCGACTCGTACTTAATTATGTATATGATTTAATATTGGTTTAGAATAAATAAGTGGTCAAATTCTTTTATAAACAAACACAAAGTACTTTTTTCGCTGATTTTTTACATGTAGCGTTGTAAAATTAATTTTTACAATTAATTATTTGTCTAAAAATTCGACGCAGAGCCAAAGTTACGAGATAAATAGTGTGCCTGCAACAGCATTTTGCAGCTAACGCTTACTAAATATGCAATAATTCAACTTATAATAAACGTTTTTCAATTCTGTAAAATTAATCGATTTCATAAATAGCTAATGAATAAACTTGTCTGATAAACATAGTAATTTTGTTTAAATTTTATTTTTTACGGCATTTTAAACAATTAAATCGTTAATAACTTTTCAATTTTTCAAGATAAGTCGAAATACCTTGAAATTCGTAATCAGCAGGATAAAATACACACAGAAACCCTTGGTGTTCTTCAGGTCCTCGATCAGCCACGAAATTGACCTGGCTCCTAAACTATATGAGTTAGGTTATCTTATGGGTTAGGTTATTTCAAGCGAGTGAGACGTTGTCAAGTTTCATGTTCTGAGGAAGCTAGGGGATTTAACAGTCTTTGTACATTTGTGTTGACTTATGATGTAACTGTGACACTTATAAACAATGATTATACACTTAGCATGAAAATTTCAAGAGGAAATTATATTGAATGCGTGTTTCTTCAATACTATACTGATATATTTTTTTGTTGTAAATTTTGTAAACGTTCCCTTTTGGAATAATTCGTTTAAGTTTAAAGCAAATATTTAAATTATCTTTACTTTTTAAGTTTAATATTGAACATTTTAACATATTGAAATAGTAATATCTAAGCTGTAATTATTCAATATTCATGTAATTGCCGTTCAAAAAACTACTGCTCACGCTAGATGCTCACGCTGTTTAAATTTTATTAATTTAATTTTTTTCATTCACTGATATAGTGTAGTAAGCAATTGCACTAAAAGAGGGCGATTTTTGAATGTCTGTAATCGTGTAGTTAATGATCGCACCTCGTTAGACGTCGGCAACAAGTAAAACCATTAATAAAAGTGGAGGTATAACGATCAGTTAACGCCACATTTAAGGCTGAAGTTTAAAGGTTTAAAGTAGATATGTCGTGCATTTTAAATCAATACTATCGGCTTACTAAACTTTTACCATTTTAACTCAATAGAACAAACGTTGAAAAGTAATCATGACTTTCATTTCAGTTTTAAAAATTGTTTCTTGCACATAGTAATGTTGAAATATTATTTTCTCTGTTATTTATCAATCTAATAAAACATTTTAAAACAATTAAATACAATTTTTTTTATATTCTGATAAAATATATTATGTAAAGATAAATTGTGCAGGTCAACGTATTAACCTTAACAATAGTTCCGATATCAATTTCATAACTTGATACATGGTTTAAAAACTCTTGCTTCGACTTAATCGCAGTTAAATGCAGTTTCTTTTCTTGTATACTTTTAGAACAATTACCTTACATATTAACTTTTTAGAGTAGAACTTTATTTTTCTTATCATGAATACTTTATTATCATTAGGTGATGTTAGTACATTAAAAAATAATATTATAATGAAAAGCGATTGTACCATAACTTCTAATCACTTCTAAGTAATCAATTAGTTTGCCAAATTAGTTTAATATTCGTTGAGATATTAGCAGTTTTTATAGAAATGATTAAACCATATCTGAGTGTTCTTTTAACTCATTATTATAATCAGAATAATTTTACTATGAATAATTTAGTGTTTCAAAGCATGAGCTAGTGGCTTGCTTACGAGGCAAATCTACATAAATTATTTCTACGGCTTTTCGATGCTACCCAATCAAAACTTCTTAAAAGTGAAGCAAAAAACGCTTTCGTGAAAATTAGTAACTTATGCAGAAACACTTTTTATTACAGAAATCACCCATAGATTTCAGACAGCACGAAGGGAGGTACGCCAGTTACTTCTTCAATATCTGTTACCCTGGCTGTACAACATGGAGCTTGTCGACCCCAACGTGCCACCACCTTCTAACCCACTTAGCTATTACCAGGTAAGCTCCTTACGCTGTTACACGGTATTTCTACGCTCTACTACATTGTGAATTTGAATATAGCTGTCGCTATAATCGGATAACAAAGCCAGATGATCGATCAATTTTCCCTCTAATCACAGCGTATGTAATTTGGTGACAAGTTAGAATATGTATATATATATATATAGGTGATGTATAGGTCTTGTCAGGAATCGAATTAAAGCGTTCAAAGGATATTGATGGATAGAATTTTGACCCATTTGCTTGTTAACAATAGGGCCTTTACTGTCTCCTGGGCATCCGCGAGGATTAAATTAAAGCAATCTTTAAAGGTGACTTGTGAGATTGAAAGGTGAACATTAATCGCGGGATTGGCGAATCTAAACTGTTTTAATTAGAGACTAGCATTGTACGTATATTTCAACGCTCACACGGTAAAAGAGCAATTTAACTTCCATAGTTTTGATAGAAAATTAACAGATGAAATTAATTTGAATTTTTAATATTTTAATGCATTTTTTATAATATAGTCCTCAAAAAATTTTCTTTCATTTCCTGGATAATAACTTTATTATTAAACTGCTATATTATGAGTCGCAACTCGATAACATGACCATAATAATTTACGAACTGCCTCGGATATTACTGAACATTCGACTAATAAGTGTTGTTTTTGCCGCGAAAAATTTTACTATTCTTGGCCTAAACTGCAATCCTGAGCTCGTAAGGCAGATCGACTTGCTGATTATTAGGTCTACTACCTCGTTGTAAGTACTACCTCGTCTTTCAACACAAAAGAAATTGAGAACGAAATTCTTGGCAGGCCTGAGGCATGTTACCTTGTGTATCTCACGTTTTCACGTGATCTTGTCCCTATGCTATCTATTCTCCATTTATTCGAAAATGATCTTTTCCAAACATGTAATCACGTTCGTGTGTTCAATATTATTTTTCCCTTCTTATAAAAATCTATTATTTTCCTTCTGCCTAGAGTAGGAAGAAGGAAATAATAATATATCGAATTATATATCGATTATATATCGAATATAAGTAGAGTTTTCCTTCTTTATTTATAGATATTTTGTAATATAATTAGAGATTTTTTATTCTAGTGTCTCTTGATAATAATTTCAATTAATCAGTGCATTAAAATTGATTAAAGGCTTACCGTGGATTGAATTTCCAATACTAGAGATAATTTTCAAAAGTAATTATATACTCTTAATATTGTATGGACTTGCAAGAGCTACGCATAATTTTTTTATACTTATCAAATTATTTTTACGAAAGGATGAAATGATTATGTTTTATCACCTCGTTCGACAGTGGTTTCTATGTTTGATAATTTCAACAATAAGCTTGTTTTTTATTTTTAACAATGATGATTATTGACTAGCTGTACAGATGAAAATTTATTTTATGGAATTAATTTATTAACAGAAATGTGTCATATTATTTAAAAAATTTCTAATTGCTCATAGTTTGTTGTATACTTATATTCTGAATAGTACACTAATAGTTGTAGACTAGACTGTCATCTATAATTTGATTGCATAAGTGTTTTTCAATTATTATTTAACTCGTTTAAAATAATTAAGCACACAAATTAAATCTTCCAATCAATATTCCAGGAAAATCAATTTGATGCTGAAAAAAAAGTATACGTGTGCATCTAGAAATCGATTAAGGAGCGGTTTTTCATTAGTCGAACAGTAGTTGCATTTCTTCATGCCTCCTCGCTCATATCCTTCGCGGTCTTGATTATATAAGTCATTAACCAGTCTGCATATCCCCATGGGCGCATTTTATAGTGAAGTGATAAATTATTAGAGGGCAAATTTATTTTCCAAGCAATATGAGAGACATATTTGTTTTCCACGTGTGCGAAACAAAGTGAACTGACTGTGCGATATTAAAAAATGAATCTCAACTTTAAAAAATAAAAGATTCTGAAATTACACTCGAAAATTAATATTTTTTAGGCGTCGAGTACGGTGTAATTAATTATTGCGTGTAAAAATTAACTTTGTAACGAAACATTTATCATATTTATGTTAAATAAAAGTATAAATGTAACATTCACCTTTATGAATGAAAATCTGTTTTTTTATTTAACGTGGTTCTGCTATTTATACTCCCTTTTGGTACTAATCAACGACGGAGTAATACGAAGCACATGAGAAAATTCAGTAGTGCTTGATTCAGACTAGTGATTCAGGATCGAAACTGGAATCGTCAGAATACGAGCCCAACAGTCTACCGAATAAGCCACTGTATAGGGCTCAAGTTACGAATTTAGTGACACGTAGTAGTCAGTTATTAAAAGTTTTACTTTTATTTTTGATACAAAACTTGTCTATGACATCTAATGCTCAATTGATATAGATGAGGTTAGACGTGTAAAAATGTAGCATAAAATATATCAAAACTTCATACAAACCAGACGTCCTTAAAGGAGCCTTAGTATCGTATCTTAGTATCACTGGTTCTCAAATTATTGCTAGTATTCATATTAACCTACATGTGTTTATTCTTTTTACCGTTGTCCAATAACTGTTGTGTGCATTCTCTTCACCTTTGGTTCAAATTAACTTCATTTTAAATAAGTGCTGCTTGTCATTTTGATTCTGAAATGGTCTTTCTGCCGTTTCATAATTGAAGTGCGATTTTTAGCAAGTATTACAAATAATACAGAGCCTACTAATAGAATCTATAATTTATGTTATGTGACGGGAGAGGTAAAATAAATAAATTCTTTGTTCGGTGTTTGTAGTTTTAATGTAAAGCTCGCATAGACACAGTTGCTGAGGTCGTGCGCTCACGGCGAAAGCTTTGAAGCAAGTGGCGCGCTCGCCGCCGAGCTTGCCGCGCAAGCCGTTCTCGCGGGCGCTTGATGTGCTCTCGGCCGCTTGGACCTCGTGCACTGTTGCCCCCTTCCCCCCTCCCCCCTCCCCCCCACGCTCCGAACTCAGTTCCTACGTCTCGAAGCCCGCGCGGAGTACGACGAGGTATGCTGACGGCTAGCGCGTCTACACGAAATCGCGGGGATCTATGGCCACCCTCCCCCCTAACCCACGAGGCCACGAAAGCCGGATGGCATCGGGGATGGCATCCTCCCCCGCGCACTCCTCCGCAGGGGAAAAAAGGCACGAGGACACAGGAGGGCCCCCCCCTGCTCACTGCGGGTTAGGCGGTTGATCCCTGCGCGCTCTTTTTGCCCCGGTGCAAACCTGATCGCTTCCGTCGTGTTCGGGATTTCGCGGCCTCCCCGGCGCCGGGCGCGAAAACTCCATCACGCAAGAGCGCTCGCCCGACGCCGGATACTACGCTCCTTCACGCGAGAGCGGCGCTCGAAAAAGAGGCCTCCAAAGCGATTTACTTATCATTAATCGCATTGACTTGTCAGGTAAATACACGGCACCCGCGCGCCCGGCTCGAGGTCCTACGGAGAATCGTAGGAGAGTCGGTGAGTTTAATCGGCGTTACAGATGATTTTCCAATCGACGCTTACAATAGAAATAATATAAATATAATTTTGTGTCTAACATCACTGCTGTTCACAAGCTGTTTACAATTTAATTCCGTTCTTTTTTGAAGTATGCAGTTTCTGATATTCTAAGTGCAATCGCGCTTTCAATTTTCAAATTCGTTGATTTTTCACAAAGTAAGGCTAATTAAACTTATCAATAATTGCAGCAAATTAGAACGCATTAGAATGCATTAGGTAAAGTAGCCATAGCTAATTGGCTCGCTAGGTTGAAGAAACGAATGTCGCGACAGATCAAAGGGGCAGCCTTGCGCATCATAATCGATCGCAAAGAGGAGAGGTAGCCCCGCATCGTGTGACCCCGCAGGGACGAGGGGTAGAAAGTCTCTGATCTCCGACTCGGAGGCTCAACTCACCTTAAAAAGCTCAAAAAAAAATTACTATCACGCAGACGATTTATTTTGTAATATCTACGTCTTGAAAACATTTAAACTGGGGCTATAACTGGAAAAAGATGTTCTGAATCTTATTTTATTGATATTATGAAAATCTCACGAGTATTTTCATTTCGAACACATTTGCACAAGCCACTTACAGTGGCCCGATAATACTCTTTCCTTCACCCTACACGCATTCATGAGACATTCTGCTGCCTTGGATGTTGCGATGTTGTGGATTAATCCGGTAAGTAAAACGAGGTACTCTTTTTCGTGATGCTGTAGCTCTTTTACAGTTAAAGATAATTTTTAACTAATTTATATTATCGAATGCTTAAAACCCTTTTGATCCATTCGTGTCAATGCGGCACCTATGTACAGCGTAGTTGATGGTATTGTTTTGCACCGTGAACTAAGTGCTCTTCTTGCCACTCCTATACTTGTTTTTTCACCAGCAACCTAGCAAGTGTTACTTTTAACTCGGAATCTTTCTTTATAAACCGTTTTATGAATTGCTCAAATCTATTGAGAAGTACTGCTTAAACGATTTTGTTCTGGAAAAACTCAAATAATCGGTATTTCATAATTATTTAAACTATTGAATTATACATAATTATAAATAATATATCATACTAATTATAATTTGTCCATTAAAGTTTGATTAAATTTATTATTTATTATTTTTTATATTATATCAACAATTTAAGTCTTTCAAAACAAGAAAATGACTAAATACAGATTAATAAATATGATTAAAAACCGAAAATAGTAAACTAATGAATTCATGAGTAAAATTCTCTTGATTTATTTCAACTAAAGATAGTAAAATTTTTAATAAATTATATGTTAATTAATCTTGTGGGTAAGTGATTAAAAAGACATGAATCATAGGTCTTATCGACTATATAGACCAGAGGGAAAGAGTTACGACACCCCTAATCGAATTTCTCCTAGCGTAATTTTCCATCTCTATAAGGTTTACTCAGTGCTCGAGGAAGAAACAGTAAGACATTAAGAACCGCATTGAACTTCACACCATAGATTACGGTCTAGCCCCCGGCTGGCTTTACCGAGGTTCTTACTCATAGTCTGAGAATTTCCCCCGTGGCTGCCTGACAATCGCTATTGCCCACGTACGAGCTCCTATGCATCCTAAACTATCGACTCAATAATAAAAAGTCAAGCGGCACGCTTTATATCCGTAGGAGCTCGCAATCGATCTGCACGACTTGAAGCATATTTACGATCGGACCCTCCTGAACGCATATAACTCGAATCGGAGGAGTTTCCTTCGAATCGGTCGTACGTTGATTCAACCTCGATTTCTTTTTATAAGTTTGCAGATGTGAACTATACAGTGAAAGAAGATATTTCGTAAAATATGACACACTGTTCAGTAAAAATTATTGTACTGTGTGAGTGCAATTTTATACTATAAGTTACCGATATTGTAAGGTTGCTAAAGCAAAATAATTTATTCATTTTTTTTCAAATATTAAAATTTAACTATGCTATTTCATGAATTTTATAATACTATGAGTGAATTTTGAATTAATCTTGTAAAATTATTTCTGTTTCTTAAATGTAATCTATAAAAATAAAAATCAACGTTTGAAATTTTCGTTCATTTAATTTTAAACTTTAATGATTTTTTATCGGTTTTGTAGAGACGCTTTTTCTTATGTATACATTCTTTTATTATATATACATTATACTTGTTCTACTTTTTTCTTAGCCAAATATTAAAAATTATTCTTTGGTCAATGTAGCACTTTTGGTAAATCATGGCTAAATTTGTTATAAGATTTTTAGTATTAATTAAAATGAGATTATCAAGTCTATTATAAAAAATGTACCTTTAAAACATTTTTTTAAAAGCAATATAATGAGCAAATTTAATCCTTCTTTCGTTAAAATTCAATAATCATTTTGAAGTGCTTATTAATAATTCAACATAATATCTCAATTAATAATAATTCCAGAGCAAATATAGGAAAATTCTTTATAGCAAATTTAAAATTAAAAAGAGTCACCTAAGTTTCATTTCTGTTTAAAATAGATAATTTATTTTTTAGTTTATCGAATTAAAGGTACCTTGATGTTCTCTTGATGTCTGTACTTTGATGTTCTCTATAGTATGTTCTTATCTGCTCATGCTACTTACTAGATTGATTTTTGTGACGATACCATTTGTCATGGATAGAAGTAAATCGTATAGTAATGTTACTGAACCTGAATCGTCTACACAATTAAAAAAATACTGTATATATAGCCTACCTTTGAAACGACAATATATGTTTGTTATCAGACCTATCATCAGAAAATGCACTTTTATACAAAACTAAATTTTTATTTGTACTTAATATTATTATTAAGTTATTATTTTAATATAATTTTAGAGTATTTGTTAATATAAGAAAAAATGGCTAAAATAATAAAGTAGAAAATTAGCATGAATAAACCTAAACGATAACTTCCATCTAAGCATGATTTTGACGTAACAATTTGATTTTTATTTTTTGACTAGTGATTTCGAGCTTTTTTCGAGTAAAAAACATTGACACTGTGAAAAACAAAAACAAGAAAATAATACATGCTTTTCTCGACACGTTCACCCTTCAATATGCAAACAACCTTTTTACATAAAAAGGCAATACCTACGGGGTACACTTATTCGTAGAACTATGAGCTGTTTATCACATAAACGTCCCAGGAAACTTCAACTATAAAACATTTAAACGAGAACTCTTTAGTGCATAATAAGAAAAGCTTGTTTTATTCAGTTCCCTCCACTATTAAAGCTTATTCTTATTAAAGCTTATGCATCTACCAGAGTTCTTATCCTCGACTTTCGATTTTCCACGACAACCCCCTACGGCAGAATGCTGAAAAATATATAAGACATTTTTCAGCTATCGAACATCGATATCGATAGAACTCTTTTTCCTTTTGAATTATCCGATCTATACCTGCGAATGGAAGATGTGTTCCTAACAATTATGCCATCACCGCTTCGTACGTAAAGTTCTTATTGAAGGTTATGCGTATACTGCATCGAATGTCTATGCATGAGCAAAGACCTTATTCTAATTTTATCTTAGAAGCAACAAATTCTTCAGTATTATTTAGAATAGTTGATTCTATAATCGTCTTTTTAATGTAAGTTTATACTACAATAAAGAAAATCAAGACGACAAAAAAATTTGGAGAATTATAGTTAAATGATAAATATATGTAATATTTGAAAGGAAAATATTAAAAAATACTAACTATTAATTTTTGATAAATAAATAATTACATAAAAATTAAGATGTAATTTAAATGTATATAGTTCCGATAAATTAACAAGTTTCCTGAATAGAGCATAGTCGAGAGCGGAGTCGAGAGCGGAGTTTATTGATTAAATAAAAGTACGATCGCAATTTCACATTAGACGACGTCACTCTTTTAAATGAGATACTTTCCGCTCTCAACCCACTAACTTTTTCTCACCAAGTAATTTTATACTCAGTGAAGAGCTAGACTCAAGTTTTCTTTGAAGCATTAAGCGTTTCAGCTTCTAATCTTCAAGAACTGGAAAAATTAACCTACAAGTCTTTTAATTGTTTGGTTCACTAGTTCAAAGGGAATTAAACTTGGTATTAAAGGTTTTCCTTTTCTCAGCTGTTATGCAACTATCAAAAAAGATTTTAAATGGGTTGCGCCATTTGTGAGATAAGTTTTGCGCACTGACTAAATGTTAAAGAGATATATATGGCATCCAAACAAAATCCTTCGTATAATGCTCATATGTCTCGTTTTTACAATAAAATTGCTCGATAAATATATTATAAGTTGAAATTATTTGGAGTAGAATTTAAGTGCCCAGTAGGGAAATATTTACTTTTTAAATGCTTACATTTCTAACAAGTGCAGAGCTTCAAAGCCGTGGCTTTACGTAGCGTGGCCAGCCGACGTAAACAAAGCAGGCGATCTGACGGCGATTTGGTGTACGCGAATATAAATCTGGGTTTTTAATGCAATTGCGAACAGTAATATTATTTCAGGCAATTTTAATGTTATCATGTAATATTATTTATTGCAATTAAAAACAAAGAGCAGAAGTTTCTTCTGGCTGGCGATAGAACTAATGGGGCGTGGGATTTATTAATTTAAAAATAAATTTCTAAAAATTAGAATTTACGCTCAAGGCTGACCTTGGTGGCTTAAGACCTTGGGATGGAATTGTTGACACTCGGTTGCACGTGTACGTGGAGGTTCACACACTAAGTCGAGGCAACAGTTCCGACTTCTATAGGATCGGTAAAGTCGAAGCCGAGGTTCTATTGCTCATTTTTTTAACTATTTTGGGGGAGCCTAATAAATTCCTACCGCGATTTTTGTTATTCTGAGAAGGGTGGCGAGCACGAGATTCCACGAATGAGTATGAGGAATTTCGGGAAGGGGATCAGTGCATGGCTCTCGAAAGAAGGTGAAGGTGGATGCGCTGGCCATCCCTCCTTTGGCTGCGAGGGGATGATGTGTAATTTTACTGAGAACGGGGAAAAGGGAGGAGAAAGAGCGAGAAAAAGAGGGTTCGAACGACGCGAAAGCGTAAAGGCGCTTTAGATTTCTTTCTGCCCGTCAATGCAAGCAGATCTCTTTTACCCGCCAAAGCAAGTAGCCAAAGTTGGTAATTTGATAAACAGAACGTAGTAGTATAAGCTTACACTTTGTTCACCAACACCTGCCACCTGCAAATTTCTCCTTAAATTATTAATTATTAATTATTAATTTATAATGCTGAGCACGAGGAGTGCACCGCACAAATTGCAAAGATATACTGCAAATCATACTGCATATTAAATACATTTATCGTAAAGAAAATTCTGATTGTATTTGCAAAAAAATATTTACAAAAAATATATCATGTTAACAAGTGGTAATTTAAAGTCATAGTATATAATTATACGCATTATAAATATTGAAAGTCGTATCATAAAAATCACCAATGGAGCCCACTTTCGATTAAATTGAACAACAAATCAAGTTATATAAGTATATACTCTCGAGAAAGATACTTTCAGTGAAGAACTTGCTAACTTTCAATTACGACTAGTCTAATGAACACTCCTTTAAAACCACAGAGCTATGACACATTTTTTATACTGCTGGTAAATTGTTTTAAATATGAGCAACTTCTTACGGAAAGTTTGTCTATTTTTAATTTACATGAAGGAATTACTGCATCTAGATCAAGATATAAATGAAACAACAAGTTCAATTAATTTATGTAGAGAAAGGTTTTTTTAATTCTTACATTTTTTTATATTGGCGATAAAATGATATAAAATTTGTTTGGTAACGTACAATTTGAAAGCCTAGGTGAAGAATTAAAAGCTGTGCGTTAACTGTACTTGAGCACTATGCAAAGAATGAGTGCGCCATTACGTGCTCTATATATTATTACTATGGATGCATGCATCCCAACTCCGACGATCATTTAATTCGTCGCACCGTCAACTCAATAAAATTCGAGAAAACTTCATGACCGCGCGTCCCGTACTTATTTTCATGGTAGAAACATGGTTCCATAACATAGAAATACTCGTAGACTGCATCTGAATGTAAAGATTTGTTTAACTGTATTGTTGTGTGCTCGGTTGTGTGACGGGAGAGGTGGAATAAATGCGTTCTTTTTTCAATGTTGTTTATTATCTTTGTGTGGTTCGAATGAATACAATGTTGAAGTCGTGCGCTTTCGGCGAAAGCTTTGAGTCAAGTGGCGCGCTCGCCGCCGAGCTTGCCGCGCAAGCCGTTCTCGCGGCGCTCGATACGCTCTCGGTTAGGCGGTTGATCCCTGCGCGCCCTGTTCCCCCGGTGCACACCTGATCGCCTCCGTCGTGATCGGAAACTCGCCGCTTCCCAGGCGCCGGGCGCGAAACTCCATCACGCAAGAGCGTTCGCCCGACCCGGACACTACGCTCCTTCACGCGAGAGCGGCGCTCGGAAACTGTCCCAAAGTCATTAGCTTATCACTCAAGGCGTTCGCTTCAGAGGTAAAATGCGCGGCATCCGCGCGCTCGACTCGATCCAACCTCCCGCTCTTTACAAACAAGTGTAAACAATAATACCAGTGCGGGCCCTTTAAACCCGACCTTGCGCTACCTTATCGGCTTTTACAATAGATGTCCAACGCTTACAATAAATATTGTTCATATTGAACTTCGTCGATCGCGCTTCAATTCGAAACACAGAAGAAAAAGTAACAAGAAAAAAAGATTTCTTATGAAATGCTTTCATTCTCGCACAATTAACTACGAGATTAACTAATAAATTATCTGTTACGAGCTCTTAACATTGTATAAAACTTTATTACGTATTGTATGTTTTTTTATATAAATGTAAGTTAACACCATTTATTAATATGTGTTTATTTACTGATATAATAATAATTTATAAATAGCATTGTATTAAGTTTTAAATTAAAAATAATTTTCTTAAATTTTTAACTCCTTGTCATTATAATACCTACATAGAAATAGTATTTATGAGAACAACTTTTAAACCAATTATCTAAGCAGAATTTAGAATTAGGTTAATAGAAAAGATCTCGCGAAAGACAAAGCTTTTCCTAGTTGATCGCTAATACTATATAGCTAATGAATTTCAGACATTTTGATCAAGAAGAAAGGAAGAAGTGCAGGAGACAGCGATAGCACGGGTCTTACGAATAATTCAAAATAAACAGCTACAATTCATGGTACCTTTTATCCAATGCGAAGCTGACGTAAACATCCCATGATCATAGAATATAACTTTATTCCAAATTCACTTTTTTCGAGATACGTAATTGCTTTTATTGCGATTAACGCACGATAGCGCAACTTTCGAGCAGGAATATAAGAGAATTAAATTTGCACAATAAAATGCTGATTTATTTAATATCTTTATTAGTTTCATAAAGTTGTTGCTCATAAATAATCGATATATTTTATTAAAAATCTTATTATAAATATACTTCATATTTACATTTTCCTTTATGCATAATTATTAAAATTCGTTCATATAATATATGTATAATGTTTTGTAGTGAAAAAATTAAAAGTCAATTTGAAAGACTCATTATCCGTTTCAGTTTCAAAAGTGATTTCATTAATATTTAACCTTTTTAACTAGACAAACAGCTAAGAATACTTTCTGTTCTTAAAGTTGTTTTTAATTTTCTGCAAAGTAATAAACACTTCTTAACTGGTCTCCAGAAAGTGAAATTATTATTATATTTAATAAACTTTACTACAAAACGTATTATTAATATAAATAACATTAATGCCTAATCGTGGCATAAAAATTACAATATAATTTTTGAAATTAATTATTACTAAAATAGCTTTAATTTTTTTGTACTTTATAAACCTTTTCTTATTTCCTTGTATTTATTTCATTGCGACAAGTCCTCGTAGAGAGGCTCTTGGTTTTTTTCAGAGAAAATAATAACATTTATAATTTGCCCCTTTTTATACTGCACTTTATAAAAATTAACATAGGGCTTTTTAAGTACAGTTTTGTATCAGATCAATAAATTTTCAATACCTTAGAGTATTTAGTACTTCCTTAAATAAAAACAAATAAGTAATGATATTGTAATTATCAAAATGTCTAAAATAGAACTGAATTAATTTTGATCTTGACCATGTTTTATAATTTATTAGTATCGATTTAAAATATCTTAAAACTCATACCTTAATATTAAGAAACATTAAAAATTAGATTTTCACATATGTCGTCGATGATATTCATTCCAAAGAGGTTCACCTAATAAAAATTAGATACTAACATAGTAAATTATACTGTCCTAGCGTTTCTTCCTCGCAATCTATCCACGTATATGAAATTTCTTTTATACTTTTGGTACCTACAATATTGACACAATATAATATAACAAGTGGGCTGAAAAGTTCATAGGCTGGCACATAAATGGCGCTACAAATATTAAGTCCATATGATTTTTAGTTAATCCTAACCTTCAAAAGATACGTATATAAATTTGACAACTGGCAAACTATTAGTTTATGAGGTATAGCATTTTAAGTAAAGCAACTTGTGTTTGTTTAAAAAAATAGATAAAAATGAATTTCATACGTTAATAAAGAATTGCTTGTTGGCGAAAAAAGTATTGTTGAAGCCAAGGCTTGACTTGATAAACATTGTGCACCAAGAAAATGAATCGTTAAAAAGTGGTTTGCTAAGTTTAAAGAAGTCGAAATGAGCACCGAGGATGATGCACGCGGTAGACGCCCCTAAGAGGTTGTTACCGACGAAAACATAAAAAAGTTCACAAAATAATTTTTGATGACTGTAAAGTGAAGTTGACTCTAAACATATTAATGGAACGTGTTAGAAATTTTGTGAATATTTAGCTATTCGAAAGCTCTGTACAAAGTGAGGTGCAAAGTAGGTGCCGTGCGAGCTCACAATTGACCAAAAACAAGAACAAAGTGATGATTCTAAGCAGTATTTGAAGCTGTCCAATTATACTAAACCCGAATTCTCGCATCAATATGTAACAATGGATGAAATATGGCTACATCGTTTCACACCGGTGTCTAATCGACAGTCAGCCGAGTGCACTGCACGTCATAAACCGACTCGAAAGCGTGTAAAAATGCAACAGTCCGCTAGCGAGGTTATGGCGTTAGTATTTTGGGATGCGAATGGTATAATATTTATCGAATATTTCGAAAAGGGAAAAATCATCAACAGCAACTATTATATAGAGTCATTGGAGCGATTGAAGCACGAAATCGCGGAAAAACGGCTGCATTTGAAGAAGAAGAAAGTACCGTTTCATCGAGACAACACATTGTGTCACAAATCAATAAAAACGATGGCAAAACTGTATGAATTGGGCTTCGAATTGCTTCCGTATCTACCGTATTCTCCGGATCCGGCTACCAGCGAATTTTTCCTGTTTTCAGACCTCAAGAATTCTCGCTGAAAAGAAATTTAGCGCCAATGAAGAGGTAATCGCCGAAATTGAGGCTTATTTTGAGGTTAAAGATAAATTGTATTATAAAAATGGTATAGAAAAATTGTATCACCACTATAATCATTGTATTGCCCTCGAAGGCAACTATATTATATAAAATTAAATTAAAAAAAAAAATTTTTTATTACGAACTTCCAATCCCAACTGTTAAGAAGAGTGAGTTCTCCGTACTTTATTTAAACAAGATAGTGAAACAACTGTTTTAGTATTAGACTATCAGAATAGTTACATTTCCTTGCATAATTAAGGGTGAGGGAAAAAATGTAAAATCAAAACTATTAAGAACAAAAAGGAATTTGGAGGCGCCGGGTATCGATCCCGGTACCTCTCGCATGCTAAGCGAGCGCTCTACCATCTGAGCTACGCCCCCTGATGTGTATATTTACGCGTGATCTGATTTTCAAGTCACTGCTACGAATTGCTTTTGGTGAAAGGCATTATGCACATTGCGATCAAGTCACTGCATAACACTTACAATCTATGTGACGTAAATGCATTACAATCAAATAAATATATAGGAAAAAAAACAACCCGGGTTAAATATTAGTTTCGATATAAGTTATTTTTTGAATAATCAAATAATTGTAATTAAATGAAATTTTAACTTTTATTTAATGAATTTTTACATATCAATTTTTAGTACTAGTTAATATTATCAGATTGCAAAATATAGAAACAAATAATAAAATATTTTACTGGTAACTGATTATATAAAAAGCAATTTAAATGCTAGATTGTTTTAGAATTAACGTATTTTTATTTCAATATACTTTTACAATAAATTTATTGTACATATAATTACTCTAGATTATGTTGTATGACTCTCTTAAGCTTAAACTTTATACAAATAGTGTCATGAGTAAGATTGCATGAAATTTTCTATTTAAACCCTATATTTAAACGCAAAAATTAATGTTACTTCCATACCCACAATTTTGCATTGACCTAATTTTGTAATTATTCAATACTTGATCATACTTATTCAAAATACAGAATTCGTAGCTATGGTATAAAGAGCAAGACTATGATAATAATATAGAAACTGGATAATAGTAATCAATAGAGGATTCAGGTTGCATCTGCTGTAATTAATTTCTCTAAATTGTAGCTAGTTTTTAAAATAAGATTAAAATACATTTTATCGGGTAAAAAACGAGAAAAATAAATTCATCATATTGCTACCTGAGCATGCAAGCCGAAAAGTATTAGGATTTTATGATTATAAATTTATGTAAGAGTTATTAAGTCGCAGTATGTGCTCTCTCTTACAAACTTCAGGAAAGATACTTATAAATAAGTCATTTTACTAGCACTAGTTAAAAATCTAGGATTGAAAGAGCTTCATAGTTACACCATTTAAATGTATAACTACGTAATGTATAACAGTTCTTAAATAAGAGCAAGATTTGATTAAAATTATTACATTTAGATAAAGAGCCATACAGAAACATTGCTATGCTTATGCCAAAAATTATATATAACTTCGAGTTATATTAACAAAATATAATATATTATAACATATTATAAAAAATATGTTATGTTATAAAAATTATCATTAATAAATATATAATTCATATGTTTATTTAAATTATATACGTATTTCAATTAATTTATTCTTGCCACAGTATGTATCTTTTTGATTACCTAAAACAACTTAAATATAATCGTGAACAAAAATATTATTGTTCTACAGGCATGCTAGTGCAATATATATTTTTTAGAATGAATATGTATCACATCGACTACTGAGTGCTGTAATTTATTCAATTATTAGAAGACATTTTGTAAACTCTTATCAAAATCAGCACATCAGAGTTCGAGTACTCTTCTATTCAGTTTATCTTTAGTCATAATAGTTGAGATTGGTGTAAGGAAATGTCTCCCTCGGAATGCTCTGAGATTTGGTATCAGAGATTCTACATGACTGTTTGCTTAAAAAAAATTTATTTATAGATAGTAACAATTAATTTTTACTAATTAAATTATTGTATAAATATATTAGTTGATTTATTCATTCAACAATTTTTTATCTTATTATAAATTGTGCAAAGAATATTTATATTGTAATGATTAAACCTTAGTGGTCAACCACATTCAACAAGATAAATATCTACCGTAGAAGTTTTCCGATGTATCCTAGTGATAAGTTTAGAAAGTTGATGGAGATAGGTTCAGAATCTATTAAGCACGCACAAATGATTTCTACTCGGGACACCCACGATATCCATTAAGTAGCGTGATTGTATTTTAAAGAAAGTTGGAGTAATTTTTCATATTATATTGGAACAATTAAAATAAATTACTTACACACGCAGTTGTATTAAAATACATATTTGTGTACAGAGAAAAGCAGTAACTCTACCTACTTAAATGTATCTGCATGTTTCAGTGTTTTTTAAGTCTTTTCAATATTTTCATTTAGTTATAACACTTTATCTATAATTTCATGTTTATTGGCCAACTGAGACTTATGTGATGTAGTTTAAAAGTTTTAATCTGACTTATATAATATAGTAGAGCTGTCTTTTAAGTGGTATGATAATTTAAAGACTTTACTAAATATGAATGAAGATAATATAGTCTATGAATTAAAATTTCCGTTTGATAAATTATTCTTTGTAATAAGCCTTTTAAATAACATTATTATTCTGATTATTTACTATTTTAAAAGCTTTATAAGGAAGAAACTTCAAATGAATTTTAATAATCGTGAGTTTCTCTCTAAAATTTTAGGACTATATAGATTATTTTGAAATATATAACGAATTTAATTGAATGACATAAAAATTAATCACTTTTTATGGTCACGTGTTAATTAAAAAGAACCTTAGAGGTACCAAATTAACTTGTTAATACAATGCAGATCCAAAAAATGTATTAATATCTTACTATAATATTTAACTTTAATGCGGCTTTAAACGTTCTATATGTCTGGTTCGATTTATTAGGATTATGATAAAAAAAATATATATAGTACATTAATAGGTATGAGTCTATTTAGTTATAGCCGCAAGCAATTAATGATTGTAGGTAGAATAATCAGGAGTTTTCCTCATAATGAATTTTTTCTTAAAACTTTTCTTGTGGATCAGTTTTAAGTTTTGGTTTTGGTCGCGAACTTTCTGAGTTACTCGTTATCATCATTTTCCTATCAGCTTACCTCTCTACAAGCGTATGATTATATACATTGTAATATTTCTAAAACAATAAATATTTTATAGTGCAATTCAAATCATTAGCCCAAAATCGATTATGAATCTTACATAAATAAATATCTATGTAATAGGTTTTTTGAAATTCATGTAATTCTTTATTAATTACTGTAAACACTTCTTAACTGATCGATCGGTAATGAGTTACTTTTTAAGTAAATATGCAGATATCTAGAAATAGTCGTGTTGACATCTCTAAATATAACGAATAAGAGCAAAATGTGTATACATTGTTGCCTATAAATAAATAAATGCCATTCATTGGATTGTTTGCAGTGTTACGGGAACGAGGTAGCGAGGGGTGCAGGGGCCGGTGGTAGCTCACGCCGAGAGGGATGGGGAAGTGCCGAGGCCACCGAAATGGTTCTCAACAACCTTTTTTACATAACGGCCAAGGTAAGTACTCTCCTTTGTTTGCACCTTATTATTGCCAAGCTTGGCCTTTCCGCATTTATACTTGAAGGAGGCAAGTGAGCTAATTTTGTTGAATCCGCGACTATTCTCAATTATTCAATCTTATTTATCAAATCTGTTGCATGATCCGTATTCTTTGAATTATAAAATCTTAAAATACGTTATAAAATTATTTCTTCACATAAATATAATAATACTTATAAAAGGCATTATTCCGTCTTATAAACAAACTAGATTATTCGTGAAAGATATCAAGGTAAAGATGAAGGGGTATTTATAATAATAATATTGAATATATTAATCGTATTATCTTTCATTGTATTAATTATTGATCCCCGTTAAACTATTTGCATAAAATATTATTATGCGTTGCTATTAAAATTAAAGTATAAGCTGTATAACCTTTTGTGAATTTATTTTACCCTTCGCTATGCAATAATCTTAATAATCTAGTTCCGTACGTACGTTCATTGTTCAAAAAAAAATCATATTCTTACCACAGTCATATATTACCTTTACTATAACAGTAGGTATCTATTACCTTTTGTTTAGTTCTCAGACGAGCATCCGAAAGAAACGGAGGAGCTATGGGCAACTTTATGTGGCTGTTGGCAGAATAACCTCAAAGTAATCATTCGTTACCTCATCATCGTTTCGGGCATGGCGCCCCAGGAACTCTTGCCCTTTGTAAGTACAATTTACGTAAGCCGCTGACGTTGAATTATCGAGACCAAGTTGTATGAAGGAGTCCTCAACTTTTCCTATTAACGGTTAACTCGCAAAGAAAGTTGGATAGAAGGCTGTGGCCTCACTAATGGGGGATTGCACGGTTGTGAACCGAGGCGCGCTGATGAATGAAAGGTTGCCTTGTTTATCTTGTTTTTCACAGCATCGGAAGACAAAATTGGCTCCCCACTTGTTATTGTTATCCCCCACTTTTTCTCGTCTCGTTTTTGATGTTTCAGAAACCCAGAATTTACCAGAGAAAAATTATAACAGTTAATAAAATTAAAACAATAAAGGGCTGGACGTTTATCTGGCAAACCCGTTTATCTTGTTTAACCGTGCCATTTGTTGTCTCTAATATTTTGCAGAAAGTTTCAAGGGAATTTATTAACTATCATCATACTCCTGTTCAAGCGTATGAGTAATGCTGAGCCCAAATTTGACCTTTTAAAAAATAACGACATGAATATTTTGAAAGAGAGAGTTTTTACAAACGTTTTTTCCAGTTTTAAGGAATAAAGGAACTACATTATAGTGTGAAACTATTACTATTAAAATATAGAAGAATTAGATCTACGCTTATATTTCCAAGATTAGTAGCGTTTGATAATTGTATCACTCTTCATTTTGCACGTGTCCAATTAGGCTAAGCGCGTGGTATTGTACCTTGCGCGAGCCCGACCCGACCGCCTAGTAGATGAGATGATGACCGAGCTACAGACGGTCGAGACGCTCAACTGCCTAATTGAAAGAACCGAGACACCACCTTTCTACCGACTGACGAGCATGCGAAAGGCCTCCTCGCACAGCGATGCTCCAGCTGCCGACCCAGGAAATCCCTCTAAGGACCTCGGAGTAGAAAAGGGCACCATCCATACCAAGCGGCATTCTGGCGAAGATCCCATCAAGTCTGGGTAAGTTTTCTGCCTAAAATTAATTAGCCGTCAATAAATTTGTTAACTGATTGTTATTGTTCTCTCAGCATTTCGTTATTTTCTAAATTATCGATGAACTTGTTTACAAATATTTGATTTAATTAGCAGATGGATAACATTCGTATACAAATTTTAAAGTATCCCAAATTCCATTAAAATATTTTAATTAAGATTTTAATTAAATAACAAAGTTCATCTGACATAAAATAAAAATTGTTAAACTTTAAATTTTTTGTTGTAGAGCTTTCGTTAATTTAAAATGTTGAAAGCACAACATATTTATACAGTGTTTGCAATTTTTACGTCGAAATTCTTTCAAAATTCACAGTATAATAAGTAAATTCACATTTTTAGAAATTTTTACATGTTTTCAAAGAGGATAATAACGGATTACTTATATGTGTGTATAATCGCGGCAAACACGTCCCACGGGAGCATTACATTTACGAGCTCTGCAGCTTAATTACAAAAAGAACGCCGCGCCAAGCAGCTCTAAACGTTCCGTAAATAAAAGTGGAGGTAAAGGAAGGCAATGTGTAACGATCGCACTGAACTCGACAGGGGCACTAAGTCGGACGCGGCTCTGCGCGCGCTCGCGGGCTTTCCCTGCGGCCGCTCGGAGAAGTCGCGGGCGGCGAGCGTGGGGATGGCCCTCCTGCAGGACGACCTCTCGACGCCGCTCACCGAGGCGGAGGTAAGTGCCTGTCTCCGCGGACACCCATCCCGCACACATTATACGCCGCACTTAGACGCAGCACGCTCCACAAGCTCCACATAGGTGTTGTTCACACCCCTCTCTTTCTTTTTCAAGTACTTTGACTTTCAGCTGATGTCCGAGGACGCCTACTACATCCGCAACGTGCCGGTGGTCCTCAACGGACGCTCGGGGAGCGCCAGCGCCGGGGAGAAGGTCGACGTACCCCAGCCCCACCCGCTGCCGATGCCCGAATACGGGGGCTACTTTGCCCCTCTCACCGAGTACCTACCCGACAGCTCCCAGCCCATTAGCGGCTTTCACAGGTGCGTCTTACCTCCCTCGCGAATAGCAAAACTTGCTTGGATTATCTATCGCAACGTAGCTGGGCCCGATTCGACGCGCCGGCTCTCGGGAATAGTTTCGGATAACGCGATTGGCTCGAAGCCGCGCTTTCACAGCACCGACAGATCATTTATCATTCGATTCCTAAAGATACCCCGTCCTCGCCGTAGCGCGTACAAACTTGAGACGGCGAATCCGATCGAACTCCAGTCGGTCAACCTTCGCCGACGCTGATAATGTTATTACCTCCGGTTAAATCGAATCTTTGTCATCGCATTTTTCTATCAATTGAATAATTTTCTTGAAAATTTAATACTAAAATATATTTTCATGAGTTAAAGACAATTTCGACGTTCGAGGAAAATGGTATTTGGAGCTATTATTAGATTTATAAGTAATCGTTTGATATTCAGTGTTATAGCTACAAGAAAATACTATAATTCAAATGCGATTCTACTGTATATTAAAGTTTCATTGAAAGTTGATCGTATAGATTGCATTCCTCTTCTATTATACATTCTTCGTTTTACATCATTTTTTAAATTTTGTCGTTTATTGCTTTCTTAGTTTTTGTTGTTTTATTCTACAGCTTCAGTATAATGAAAGCTTTTTCATTAAATCTGTCTTTTGATAAAATACGATTCACTAGATTTTTTGCATATTCATATTAGCATTACATATTGGTATTCACTCAAATGAAAGTCGCTTTTTTTAAAATCGATTAACTTTATTGAGTGACCGCGTCTATGATAAATAAAACTGTTATTTTTATAATAAAGTTCTTATTAACTGTAAAATATGTATTGTAGTTACTTGAAGTGTAATACTTTCGATTTTGTAGATTTGAATGATATGTGTACTTTACAGCTCAGTAATACATTATTCCTATATTGAGAGTTATATTGAGATTTATATATTAATTTATCTATTCTATAAATAATACAAATGAAAAACAAAAATAAATAATACTTGGTATTCAAGAATCCTTTCATTTTCTGGCAGAGCTGTTGGACACTAATTTAAATGAAGTACAACTAATAGGTTTTATTACAATCATGATATCTGTAAGCTAGTAAACAAGAGAGTTAATAAATAGAGTTAAATTATCAAACCAGGTGCAACATAGCGGTGATGCTACTGACGGACGTTGTGGTGGACGGCATTCAACTCGACTGGGCGATTCACGTTCCGCTGATGCTTCACATCGTCTTCTTGGGCCTAGACCACTCGCGACCGCTGGTACGTGACCACTGCCGTCTCCTCCTCCTAAACATGCTTGTAGTTCTTGGAGACCATCGCGACCATCTTGGGGTCGCGCGCGTCCTTCTCGCCACCAAAACAGACCTCCTCGGCCTCGGGCTCACCACGCCGCCGCTCCCTGTACTAGAGCACAACTTCACGGAAGTCGACCCGGAATTCGATAGCTACCTATACGGTCCGCCACCTCTACAAATCACTCAGCCCAACAGCGCGTAAGTTTGACTATATCAATACGGTATAATTGCACGTAATAAAAGTATTTAATTAACGATAAATTAATTAAATTAAATTTAAAAGTACTTTCTACAGTTTTGTGGGTATTGATAAATATAATTAGAGAAAGATACATATCAAATTACTTTTTAGCGATAATATCTAAAAAATTAGCCCATTTGCAACTTTTGAAATCCTAGGATTATCTCAAGAAACTTTAGGTAAAATTCGCTATATAAACTTTACAACAGAGTGTAGTTTCGTGTTTTATTTGGTAGAAAAGATTCTCTGTATAGATAATCAATTTGTTATATAGCTTTAACAGCTTTTAAGAAGATTGTTTTAAATTCTACTGATTAAATATCGCTAATGTAAAAGCTATTGTATTGTGATTTCTTGTAAGCTGAATTTCTAAATTATTTACTATTCATAAATATTAAAATAATTCAAATTTAATCATACAACCCAGATGATGCATGTACATATGCAGCATTAGATGTTCATTTTTTAGAATTATAATATTCACATACACCGTGAATATATTAAATAATAATGTTTAATTAATTTTTGTATAATATTATTAAATTTATTAAAGATATTACTTATTTTAACTTTTTTTAAATAAACCCATTGTGTAGATTTAAAAAAAATTGAATTGTACGAATTACGGTTGAAAAATTGTGAATAAAATTAAGTGATAATGAGCTGCTCATAATGAGGGTTTGCTCTACAGTTCTTTAGTAGCAGTGGGTCCCACATCCCCACATAACCAATCGCCGCAGTGCACACCACCCTCGTCACCGCCACCGACGCCAACACCACCACCGCCCCCGCCGCTGCCGCCACCGTTACTACTAACGGAGAGCAGCACCTCACCTAGCCAATCTTCCTCGCAATCGTCCTCTTCTAACAACGTCAGCCCCGTACATTCGCCCGTTAATGCCGCTGGTACAACGCCGCCCGCCAGCATCAGGCATGTCGCCCCCAATCTCAACGAAGAGGCCTACGGTAAGATACGCTTGATGTTTCTCTACCGCTTTTACGAAAGCCAAGCTGCCGCAGATAAACGCAGCACGTGTAATGCCAAGCTGAATGCGTTAAGATAGAGTTTGAATTATGGTGAGAACGTCCTCGTTTTAGGAATTCCCCCTTTGCGAACTAATCGAGTACTCGGTCATTGCGCGCGCTACGCCCCCAACAGATACGTTGATGTTTGCATCTTTTAGCTGCTATATAGCTTTTTAAATGAGCGGCGCTTTGTAGATTAGGCAGTAATAATGGTTCTGTCAATGAAATTCAAACAAACTGAATATCTAGAAAAATATTTTGTGTACATTTATACGAGCCGATCTTTAACAAGGCTTCTAATGTCTATTTATTACACATTTCGTACAATATTCACTGCTTAAAAGATTCAGAGTTTGTTTATATTGCTTACATATTTTTTTTATACTGTTCATATTATATGAATTCATATCAATGTTTTGATTATTGTTTCAGTTCTTTCTGAGTGGATTCTGTTTGATAAGCACACTTTTTCAGTTTTTTTCAGTTCATTATGTTTTACACCATTGTATTTATAGTAATAGAAATTAACAGTAATTGTGATTTAAAAACGCAATAATGCAGTAAGAGTGGTTCGAGATAATCTGCATGATGTTTCAAAGGTTAAACATTACTTTAAAGTACAATTTAATTTTTGCAATTAAAACGTGTGTTAAATTATACTTTATTATGGGAATAAGTAGAAATATCAAACTCGGAGTATATGAAATTGTATTTATTCATAAATTAATCGAGGTGCTTTCAACGTGCATATATTAACTTGAATATTAAAAATTCAGTACAGACACAAAAACTGTATAAAAGTTAAAAACCAATCGCATAAAATATGAATTAAATAGAAATAGAAAATAACTCAATAAAATTCATCCATTATAATTAAAAATTGTACACATATATACCTTTACAATTGTTGCTTAAATTTCACTGCACGTATCAACAATGATGTAACGTTTTTTACAGTATTACGCTATCGCGGTTTTCTCGTCCAGTTTAATTTTACACAGATAAATGAGCGCGTCACAGCAATTCATGATCATGTCATTTTCGCGCATACGCACACCGTTATCGTAGGTGCGTAATGGGGATGAGCGGGGACGAATGGATGAGCTATTGGCGTCTCACTCTCTCGACGTTATTTGTGCACTGCGCATGCATGATAACCACTTCAATTATATATATTAATTTATCGAGTATATATAAAGTGGTTTACAGACGGCATTATTCTAGGTGCTTTCAATAATATACGCTATAGATACACGTTAGCTATGTCTTTGATTATATGATCTATTATTAAATGTAAAATAAAAAATGAATGTTAATTTGGTTAATTTTAAACATGAGTTTTATGCTATCGATTTTTACCTATAGACTCTACGTGTCAACATGGAAATTGGACTGCCGGTGCTAGAACAACGAACGTCGTGCCGCCTGTCATTGTTACTCCCGAGGACGCTGTGAATTGGACAGGCCCACAACCAGGCCCCAACATGCCTATACAGGACGTCGTCAAATCCCTAATTAATTTCTTAGCTTCTAGGTACAAAAATTTAAGTTCAAATTAATCGCTGTCTCTATACATATTATTATTACATTGATTAATTTCAATCGTTATCAGAACGAATCAGCCCTTATGGAACTACGAAGACATGACAGCGAAGGTATGGTGGGTGCGTAGCGCCGAGCAATTAACCATTCTTCTGCGACACGTGCTAAGGGTCTTCAGGGACTCTTTACCTCACGCACTCGTTAGCCAGCGCTGGGCACAGACAGCCTTGCAGCTCGGGCTTTCGTGTTCCTCGCGACACTACGCCGGCAGGTCGCTGCAGGTATTCCGTGCCTTGAGAGTACCTATTTCGTCGCGCATGCTCTCGGAGATCCTTTCGAGATTGGTGGAGACGGTCGCCGAGCAGGGAGAGGACATGCAGGTAAAGTTTCCCGCGACTGAACTAATTGGCAGTCCTTGATATGGATTCTCATACAGTAATTTAATTAGAGTTTACTAACTCGACATTGGGGATGACTATAATTAAATTTTTCACTTGGCTTTAAAATAATGATTATGAGTCGACGGCTTCTGTTGCTCGAAATCTCTGTAAGCCCTACGATACTCATGTAAATCGTTCCATGCAAAATATAGGGATATGTAACGGAACTTCTACTGACGCTCGAGGCCGCTGTCGACTCTCTCGAATCGGACTTTCGGCCGCTGGACTTCATGAAGGAGATCTTCAAATCGACACCGAACTTGAACAACAAGGACGCAGCTTCAAGCATAGCCAAACGCTGCTCTGCGGGCATGATGGGCTACTACCCGCAGGGTCCGCAGATGTTCTCCCACCTTAACCAACAGACTCACATGCGTAGCACCAGCTACTCAGTCAGCTATTCGACAAGGAAGTCCGCAGCGGCCGCGAATGCCGTCAGCGAAGCCAAAGGTAGAAAGCAAAGTTTTTCCCGTACAAGTAAATGAGTTTCGACAAGTTTTGAACTATGACTTTTTTGCAGAGCTGGAGAATCGCGCGGGTGGCACCAAATACACCAACTCAAATCTCTCCCGATCGCGTTCTGCTCAATCGCTTAAGCTCCTTGGTGACTCGGCCACCCAAGACGACAAGATGACTATACTAGCACAGCTTTTCTGGCTCTCGGTATCGCTCTTGGAGTCAGATTACGAGCACGAGTTTCTTCTAGCACTCCGACTCCTCGATCGAGTGCTCCACCGACTACCGCTCGATCGACCCGATGCTCGGGACAAAGTTGAAAAACTTCAACAACAACTAAGATGGAACTCTTTTCCGGGTGTGCATGCGCTATTGCTCAAGGTATTTATTTATTAAATTAATAATTACAATAATAATTGTAATTCTTTCATTAAACGAGTTCAATAGTTTCGTACAGAAATCTTTTATTGTAACAAATATTCGATACATTATTTTATCTAAAAAAATTTAAACATTTATTTATTAAATAGAAATTCATCGGTTTAAGTAAATGTTTTATGTTTTTTACAAGGGATGTACGAGTCCAAATACATATGAGCCGGTGGTGACGTTGTTATCTCAATTCACTTTATTTCTGGATCTTCCTGTGGTAGATCCGACTCAGAGCTTAGCTTTTCCTATGAATGTTGTATCACTATTGCCGTATATGCTCTTAAATTATGAAGATGCAAATGAACTTTGCATAAGAAGTGCTGAAAATATCGCACAGGTATGTAGATTTTACATTCGGTGTACAACTGTTCTTTCAATTCTTACATATAATTTATTTTTCAAAGTAAGTATTCCTAAATTATGCACAAATCTAAAATTATTAAACTAACTGTACGTAGATATTTTTATATCTGTTCTATTGTGTTGTATAATCAACTTTTCTTTCAAGTATTATTATCTACGAACGTAAATCTGCGAAGGATATCGCGATTCTAATTACGAGTGTTTATACAACATGTATCTAGATACGAAATACAAATATTAGAAATGAGTGTAGATTAGAAACAGGACAAAATATACTTAAACAAAGAAAAAAGAGTCCTTAATTTAGAACATTAGATTTTTTCACAGTCTTCCTAATGGTAATTTTCAAACTTAATTGGAATTCCTTTTGATTCGTACTTACATTCAACTTAAAAGGAAACATAATTTTCAAATAAAGTTAATAAATTAAATAATGTTATGACCATTATGAACTAATGAACATCAAATTGTAAAATAAATAAGTTATAATAAGTTATCTTTCATTTATTCTTTATTACATAAATTTCTATTGCAAAATATTATTTAATATTTATTCAACTTCATCATTTTTATTTCAGGTAAGCACCGAAAAGGGGAAGAAATTGGAAAACTTAGGTACGGTAATGACACTGTACAGTCGTCGTACTTTTAGTAAGGAAAGTTTTCAATGGACAAAATGTGTGGTCAAATACCTTTACGATACTTACGCTCATCTAAGCTTCAATATGCTTGCATTCCTTGTCGAGGTGTTAGAGAAGGGTCCAGCCAATGTCACTTTACCTGTGCTCAGCATTGTTCATTGCATGCTGCATTATATCGATATTTCATCGCAGGCCGCCCAGCCAACTTATACCGAGCTTCTCAGGGTCGTATCGAAATACGTCGAGGTGAATTAGCATTTTTTTTAACTTCATACATATTTGAATAATTATTAACATTAAATTATTAAATTAATCAATTGATTTTTAGGGACCACACTGGAAGGAAGCATTAAAAATTTTGAAATTGGTAGTAACTCGATCATCCACTTTAGTAGCTCCACCAACCACAGTTCATGCTCGAACTTGGAAATCGTTGGTAACTTCACCTCATCCAAGTTTTAATGACAACGAAATATTTACTAAAAAAGAATTACCTGGTAGGTGCTTTTATTTCATATCTACATTCATTGCATGAAGGTTTTCTAATTAATAATAAATTTTATTTTCAATTTTATACGGACTACGTTTTTTTCAATACGGATCACATTCACGACTAAAAGGTTGCGACAAGAATAACAATGCTAAAGTGTATCTGTAGTTGTATGCTTTCGAATAAAATAAATTATTATTTTGTTAATTTTAAATGATTTTTTCTGTAATTATTACAGTTTGTATTTAACTTTTTATATTCTTAATTTCTGAAACTATTAAGTTGTAGAATTGCATAGTTATTTAAATAAGTAATAGATTACCAATTACTTTAATTTAAAAATGTAAAGCACATTATGATTTTATTTCTATCATAAATAGGTAGAACAATGGATTTCACATTTGATTTGTCACAAACTCCAGTTATTGGTAAACAATGGTTAATACAAATAAATGAGGAGAAGAATAGCAATTCACCCCACAGATCAATATCATTGTCACCAGCAGATAATGGTCCTACTTCTGGATGGAAGAGACCATGGATGTCTCAGGTCAGTTTAAATAATAATATAACTGCACATCATATTCTAATTGTGCGTCATAAACAAATTAAAATATTTTTAGGGTCGTGTGAGAGAGTGTTTGGTGAATTTACTTACTACATGCGGTCAGCGAGTAGGATTACCAAAGAGTCCATCTGTAAGTTTTATTCAATTTAACTCAATGCATTATAAATATAAAATTAATTATATTTTTCATCTCCATGTCATCTGATAATCATTCAATATGAATGTGACAAAAACAAAATAAGCAATATTCACCAATGATTTTTGTTGTCTCCTCATTTTTAGGATGAACACATTAGTTCAATGACATTATATAGTAAGGTAAATAGATACTGTACAAAAAAGGAAACGTGTTGCACAATTACACCGTATACATTGAACATCGCACCTATTTTATAAATGTTGCTACACGCATTTTTACTATTAAGGCTTTAATTCACAGCCAAAATTGAAAAAGTAGTAATGGATACTAGTTTTTGTTGAAATTAAATTATCACGTAGAATCACGACTTTTCAAATTCGGTCTTAATTAATCTTTTTTAAAGATTAGAAACAACGTAATATGTACAATACAATTAAGCAATAAGTATATTCTTTGAGAGAAATTTATTAGGATCGAATAAACTTAACACTTCATAAACATTCACTTTCGCATAATATGATGTAAAATTTTCATCTAATTTATTAAATAAAAGTCACATTTTTATTTATTTTAAAGTACCTTAAGATAAAAGCAATACAATAATTTAAAATAATAAATAATTTATATGTATATATCTGAATGCATATATAATCATTTATTATTAATCTTATGCAGTATATTTGTATGATAATTTAATCATACTTATAGTACTTAATTTATTAATCAAAAATATTCAAATGGCAATTATGATAATATAAAGATATTAAATTATCATACCTTTATTATCATAGATAAAAAAGATGTAGCTTAAGTATTGGTATTACATCCAAAAATTGTGATACAATATTTAAACTTAGTAACAATAAGTTTTAATTCAAAGTTATTAAAATCTGTCTTTTAATTTTACTTATTTTAACATGTATATTGTTAATATTTTTGTGATAGGTGATATTTAGTCAAAGTTCAGATTTAATGGAAAGACAGTCATCAATGGCTTCATCAACCGAGGAAGTTTCTGGAGCTAATAATGATCTAAGCGGAGGATCGCGACGAGATGACGAACAGTTCGGTGTATTTAAGGACTTCGACTTTTTGGAGTACGAAAGTGAAAGCGTTGAAGTAAATCACAATTTTTATATCATAATTTATTACAAAGAATATTATTAATAAATCGTACGCGATTGGTTTATATCTATAGGGCGAAAGCACAGACAACTTCAATTGGGGCGTAAGACGTCGTCCGCTCAGCGAAGGTGAAGAACGTGAGCCAAGTTTACGAATATTTGAAGAAAGTTTAAGCGAAAGGACCGTGTCATCTAGCAAACAATCAATTCAAGTAAGCAAATTCTAAAAATTGAATTAGTAAATGCATCAGTACTATATTTCTAATGTCAATTACATATTATTATAATAATTAATTTCAAAATATTACTAGCGAGGAGTAACTGAAGAGTCGTCAGACGATGAAATTGGCTCTGAATCTCCGTTAGACGAAGTTCCAGGAGGAGCTGGTACTGGTCAAGAGGTTAATAGTATACCTGGTATTTTTGCTCCATCTTCTTTATCTTTAATTCCAAGTAGAAGTCGACATGATTCTTCGACAAGATCTGACACATCGTAAGATAGATTATATTAGTTTGCCTTTGAAATAAAGTAAAAAACTTACCACATTAACTTTGACTATTCTTTTAAAAGTGGCTCAAGTGCCGGAGATTTGGGTGATGTAACACCATGCAATGCCTCACCAAATCTTTCAGCTTTAATGCCATTTAGACAAGTAGTTCGTGATGATGCCGAGGAAATTTGGAGACAACAAATTCAGAATCTGGTTGCACAAACACTTTACAATCCATTGGATATCTTTCAACTTCTCGGTAAAACGTTACGAGTAAGTACTAAGAACTTTGAAAAATATTATAATGAATATTATTATATTGTGGTTAATAATTGTGTAGGATGTTTTTCGCAAGTCTGTTGGTCTCACTCGTGAAGCAAGTTCATTATTAAATAATGGGAGCGCATTATCCGCACAATTAGCATCTCATTTATCTAGTCATGCTGAATTATTGAGTTCAAAAGTCGAACAACCTATAGTCTGGTTTGATTCATCAATATTCGCTAATCAGAGGCTTCAGGAAACGCTTAGATTTGGACTATTGGAAGTTCAGGAACGTCTGGAAAATTTTCTTGTTAGTAAAGACCAGGTTATAGAGGTAAATATAAACAATTGATATTTAATCCATAAATTATTAAAGAAATTTAAGAAATGTATCTAATATTTTTTATCATTAGTGTATGGAAGCCTTAAAGACGACTAATAAATTACATTCTCTTGGCGAAACCCACTCACATACAGAAAACGGAAATAAGGAGATGCTTTTAGATCTTGGACGAGCTCTTTACAAGCTTCATTATCAATTAATTATTCTTGTAGAACCTTCAAACAAAATGTTATGCGCTTTAATCAGTGCATCGCAAGAATTACGGGCTAGGTTTCATGACTTATCTCCAGAGATTGCATATATGAGAAAACGCCTGACTCGTTTTATTGAAATCAACAGAGTAGAAAGTGAAAGAGATACGCTAACACCAAGTCCAAGTCCACAATCAAAAGTGAGTTAATAATTTAATTTTTTATACTTTTTAGTTCTAAATATATGTTAAATAATTTTATTTTTTTTTGCTTATTCATAGGTTGGTATTAGCGGTAGCAGTTATGTTCTTTTAACTAGAGCAGCAGAGCTGTTAAATTCTGCAAAATGGGCAGCAGCTTTAGAAATTGTAAGAGCATATCGGACTAGATGGACAAATGATGCCTTCCACGACGACGACGATGTAACTATGGCTGTTCATATGTTTTGCAAGCATCTAGAACAAGATAAATCCGGTAAATTAAATTTTTTAAATTCATTATACTTTATCTAATCAATGACAGATCTAATATACACTATACCAAAGATTACCTACTTGCTATTGCTCAATTAATTTAAAATTAAACCAAAATAGTAAAAAAAAGTTACAAAGCATAAAGAAAAGAAAGTTTCAATAAATAGTGTTTTGGGTTACTTTACAATTTACTGAGAATGATAAATAAATACAATACAGGTATCCAAAAATCTCTTACGCTATGCGTGTGACTTCAGATACTTTTACTAAAATATAATACTGTAAAACTATAAATTTGGATTAAATAATTTATTTCTATTTTAGATATTTTTGTAGTAACTACGAGCAAAGATGACATGGCCGAAACAATCGGTAGACTGAACGAAAGTCTCCTTAGAATTTTGCACAGTTTACACGAATATACTGCGGCTTTAAAAATTCAAAACGAGCACACAAGTGACACAAAGGCAGACTGCTAATGCGATATTCAAAGATAGTTTTTAGGAAAGAACTTTTTCGATACCTAGGAATTAGAATTTTATTAATTGTTGTACAAGTGCGTTGTATGTACAAAAAGTGTATACTAATGAAACTTGATTCGGTAAATATGCCGCTATAATGTAAGTAGAAAATAAATAAAAAAAATTGCATTTTTACAGAACTCTTGAGTTTTTTATTTTTTTAATCATTTCATGATCCCTTTATTTTTATTTATATTATCTGATTTATCTTTATTTTTTATAATTTAGAACATTTAAGAAACATGTAATAAACGATAAATACTATATCTAGTATAGTGCGATTTTCGTAATAGAACGGTTTTCTTAAATCATTATAAACTTAATTATAATAATACTAAAATAATATTATTACGTTACTTTTTTACGAGTAAATAGTTATTTTTTAAAATATATAAAAACTGAATAATTGAACGATATTAATACATACTAAGTAAGCAAATTCACATCACTTATTGGAATTAACAAAATTATTTATATATAAACAAAAAAAAAATTTTATAATTAAAAAAGTTATGGAAGCAAATAACGAAATATCTATTTTAAATTTATCTACTAAAGATTCAGAAAATGATATCCGTCAGATAAAAAGTAATGAAGGAAGGAAATTCATAGTGTCAATCACTGACGAAATAGTTAGCAAAGCTATAAAGGTTGATTACATAAATTTTTAAGATATAATTTTTTCATTAATTAATTTTCTATTTATTTCGTCCATTTTACAGAAATTAGAAAACATTACTGAAATATCCGAGCAAATTCCGGACCAAGGAAATGCTATCTATATCGTTGAAAACATGATGCGATCCTGGAAAGAAATTCCCGTATTTATCCTAAAAAATCTTTTGCTTTTTCATATTGTTTAAGATTCGTATACATATTGTATACAATTCCAAATTACAAATTGTGTAAAACATTTAATTTATTATGAAATTTATAATACATTTTATTCAAATAGGAATTACAAAATTGGTGTTTTCACATTGAACCTCAAAATCAATTGAATAAAGAAACAAATGATTATTATACTTTTAAAGTAAAATGGTCCAAACCAATGCCTGGGTACACATATCCATTAATATCTGTGAATGTTCAAACTTTTTTTACTTCATTTACAACTGATCGAAAGAAAAAAAAAGCGTTTGAAGTAAGTCGAAATTATATCTACAAAAATATGTAAAGATATTCTTTATATTCCTTAAAAGAAACTTGTATATTTTATAAATTTTATTATACTATTATTTTATTACATAACATAACATTTTGGTGTCTATTTTTTGTTGAAGATCAAATACATATTCGAAGGAAACCATTTCGTTCATAGTTCAAGAGATACATTCAATCCTACTTGGCTTTATAATGCTTATGAAAATAAAAAGAGTATAATTGAAACCTTCAGTGTTTAAAACATTGTATATTGTTTAAATTTTATTTTATATTTGATTATAATTTTTTTACAAAATATAAACATTATATTTACAAAGAATTTATATAATGCTTAGAATTAGGAATTTGTAGAATAAAATGAATCAAATTAACATAATATAGCTTTCGTGACAATTTGTTAAATTGAACATTTGTACAATAAATTTATTTATAATTTAATTTGATAGTCTTGCATTTCTGTACACTAGGCTACTATCACATTTTTTGTATGTTATCGATGAATACTATAATAAATATTTTCGTTTTTATAGCACTTCAACGTTACTAGTTTTGATCATGCAGACTATATTCGAAGTCTGATTTTCATTCAATGATTATCCTAGTTTATGAAGCTACTTTTATTTATATGATAGTAACCCAGGGTATACAAAAATTGAAGAATTATTTTAATATAATTTTTATCTACAATAAATATTTTTACGGGCCGTAAATTGTGGAGAAAAAATGTATCCGGTTGAAAGCTTCTGAATTAACCACAGCGGCGTTCAGAACGACGTGATGAAAACTTAATTATTTTTAAACGATTCTGTAAATAATTGATAATTTTTATAGAAATCATTCTTTCGAATATTTATAGAAGTATTTGTTATTTACATTCAATATCTACAATAGCCTACAATGATTTAGCATGATCAAAGGAATTATGTACTAACGCGGTGCAGAAATTAAGCTATAATTGTTTTTGTAAATACTTCGCATACGATTTTCATGAAATAAGTTTTTATGATGCGTTTTCGGTAAGTCTTGCTTAATATAAAAATAATTAATTATAATAATTTTAAAATTATTAATATTTTTTATAATTGCTTATGGCATAGATCATGAGTTTTAAACATGTAGTATAATGAAAAGTAAAATAGAATTATTAATCAACCAAAGTATACCTTTCTTTTAAAACAGTTGATGAAGTATCCATGGCTTCAAAAACAAACGAAGAATCTGTTGGAAAAAGAGAATATTAGTGAGCTTAAATGATTATTTAGCTTTCATTGAAGAAAAAAAAGAAAAAGTAGTAATTAATACAAAAAATTCTTCTGAAAACATTTGTAAAGTGATTGTAAAAGAAATGAAATTTAATGATCTGAATAAGATGTACAAACAGCAACAAGCCAAGCCATCAAAACCAAATATGAAACAACAATTAGTTGAACCTCTATTAACAGTCAATACACAGAATATACATGATAAATTTGATCAACACCATTCTACTAATGAATTAAGTGAAGATATAGAGCCATTGTATATATTGGTTGAAAATACAAATATTGATGATATTAGTAATCAAACTATCAATTTATTGCCTTCAAATTCAGTGACTTTTAGTAACATAACTCCAAAGGTAATTAAAATGAAAGATGTTAATCAAACATCTACAATTATACAGAATGAGATTTCAGGACAAAAACAAATTATTAGTAATACTAAGAAAATTATAAAGAAAAAACCTGTTAATAAGAAGCTAAAACAAAATCTTGCTCTTCAGTCGATTAGATCTCAGGAAGATAAACATACGTGCAGTATGGCAATAAATAACTTACAGGAAAATACAAAAGTATTTCCAGTAGCATTAAAACGAAGTGATTGTAATAGTTTTGAAGAAGTTATGATTTTTGATCACAGTATTGTCAATGAGAATGAAATGCAAATACTTGGAATTTAGATATAACATGTATTTATTAAATGTAAATAAGTATTTTAAATTAATGAAATAAGTATTAAAGTAAATAAAAATTATTTAAATCGAAGCATTCTTTATTTTCATTATTTATATACTTAAAATATAATATTTATTGTATTAAAAAATTTAAATAATAATAAATACATATACTCTAAAGATGATAAAATTATATATTATTAATTTTAGAATATTTTTCTTTTTGACAAGTAAAAGAAATACTGTTTCATTAATTTTTACTAGATTTGTTTATATTAATGAGTAACAACTCTAATCAAATATAATTATGCTAATATAGTAAGTCTAAAGTGCCCAATATGCAAAAGAGCTAATATACAGTCATATACAGTCTCCATTATTTCAGAAGTCAGTCGGGTACTAATGTGCTAATGAGAGCATACGGTGATGTTTTCCAATGTTTTCATTGTAACTGGTGACTGGTAACTGTTTGCAATCGTGTGTGTATATATATATATATATACACACACACACACATATATGTTGAATTTTGCGTGATCTGTCAGACTGGCGAAGATATTGTCGAACGTTCTTATTTGTTTTGATACAAGTATACGCTTTTGACAATATATTTAAGTTTATATTGTTCTTTAATTTTTAAATAGGAGAGGGTACATAGTAATCACGAATTATTATTAAACTAAAATGGAGCGAAGTTTCGAAAAAATTATGGATAAGTTGTAAGTATTTTTACTTGGAGGTTATATTTGATTTTAATTAAACCTGTAAATATTTTATATTTATTAAATATGCTTTCAGAAATCAGGATGGAGAAATTACTGGATCTATTTTAACAGATAAATCTGGGCTTTGCCTAGGAGGTAACTATTTTATTAAATTAAATACAACATTAAACTAATTGTTAAAAAAATGGTATTTATCATTGTGCATATATTTTTGAAATGAGAATATGACTGAGAATTGTTTTTAAAGAAATGAAAAAATTATTATAAAAATGTATGCTTATATTTATTGATTGCAGTTAAAGGAAATGCCTCAAGTGAAAGTGCTGGCGTAATTGCTGCAATGGCTAAATTGGTAGCAAAACTGAATCCTGGCTCAACAGCTCCAATAATTTCCCTTCAAAGCGAAACAAGGTCAGTATTAATTACATTACTATATTTAATAAACATTAATAAAGTACTGCTCATATTTGTTTAAGTGTCTTCTTTCTTAAATCTTACCACGTAATTTTTTCTTTAGCCAATGTCTAATTCATCAACAAGGTTCTGTGATTGGAGCAATCTTCAAAGATACAACGGCTTAGATTGAAAAATTAAGACAGTCATTTAAAAAGTTTTCAAAACTTTATATATATTGATAAAACAAGATGTGATAAGGCAATGAATTATTAGATAGAACCGAATGAATTTAATTATAATTTTACACTTATTAGCAATACTTTATATGAAACGAAAATGTCATTAGTTATTTAAAATAAAACATTACGTTTTCAAAGAAATTTTTTCATAAGGTAGTGATACTTTCACATTTTCAAACTAAAAAAAGCTTAAACATAATGTAACACTATGAACAAGTTACATAAGTTATATAATCATGTTTATTTATTTCTTAAGAATGTTTGCAGAAATTTATACTTTTAATATAAACATCGCAGTTGTAGAAATAGTTAAGAAAAAGAAATTGTATAAATAGAGAAATTGTATAAATAGAGAAATTTATTTATAAATAAAGGTTTTTTCGTAATTACTGTATTAAAAAATATTAATTTTTTATCTGTTCTACACATTACTAATATCAATATACCAATGCCAATAGGAATATAACTGTAGAAAACATTTTAGAACAAAGAATAAACTTGTTTTTAGATTTATTTAAATAAAAAGTTTAAATTTAAAAAGAAGTTTAATAATGAAATAAACATATAGCCTCCAAGCAATAATTTATTTTCTAACTATTGCTTTACATTAGTTAGATGCTATGTGAATTTTTTCATTTAATATTTAAAGAACAATTGTAAGAGACTGCTTAGTGCAAATTTATAGTTTTCTGCACACCTTTCACAGATTGTACTTAGTATTCATATAATACGTCCATATAAATCTTATATATGTATATCCAGAAAGTGAGGTAATTTTCTCTGCGCGCAGATGCTCTTCGCGAAATGTCGTTAAGAGTGAGGGAGTGTCGGGTTACGGAGGAGGCTGTAGCTATGCGTCGGGTGACTCCAGGCGCGCTCCCGAAACAATGGGGGCAGGTGATATTATTCCTCGGTGACTATATACGTACGTGCGTGACGGCTTGCCAGCACGCGCTATTGTCGCGGCATAAATCGAAACTCGATTGACCATACGCGGATACGTGTTAGTCGAGCGTAACGCGTGACCCTTTTTTATTTTAATTGATGTGTTGTCCAGGTAACTTGGATTAATGGAACTTTTAATGTTCTATTAACAATTCAATAAAATTATTATTCTAAAAAAATTACATTATTTTGTATATAGAATGGTGTGTACATCCTTGTATTTTATACATTAAATAACACAAATATTTTCATAATTTTAATAAAATATAATTTTCCTTTAAGGAATAATATTTGTGAATCATAATAATTAAACTAAATAAATACAATCCAATGTGTCATTTTTCTTTTGTTTAATTCTGTGTATTCCGATTCATAAACGTGTCGTCGCATGCCTGCAGCATAACCCGTCTCCTGCAGTCTTATCCCATTCGCATCTAAATATTTCTCCAAGCCGCTTCTGTAAGGAGTACATAAAAAACTGAGAGGGACGCTTCTCATGCCTATTTACATACGAAGCATTTCCCACAAAGCGGGAGAAGAGGCTTGTAAAAAAGGAAGGGACCGCCACGGTGCGTTGGTCCGCCTTTCAACGGGTGCGTGAATTCCGTATATATTTATTTTCGTCGGGGAGCCGACCACCTTGCGTACGGCAATCGCCCCTGCCAAGTTCAAGGGCTGCGGATCGATCTTGGAGTATTTGCACGCACGTGGCGTTGGTCCGATCGGCTTTTCCTGCAATTAACGCGCGAGAGCAACGCGAAAGAGGGACAGGATGATTCTCGAGTTTCACAGGACTGTTCCTTTGACCGCCCAGAATGAAGTTTTTCGCTGCTAGCAGTAGCTCTGACATTGTACTTCCTCTGGCCGTCTTTCATTTCCTTCTGGGAAGTAACGTCATTCGAGTGCATACAAGATGACTAAAATGTCATAGTTGGAATTTTGAAGTCTACTTCCGCTCTTGTGCATGATCCTCATCATTCTCACGTACGTTTCCGAAGTAGCTTGTATTCTTCCGAAAATGATTTTTCTTTCTTAATTTATCATTATAGTAATTGATATCACATAATTATAATTAACATTACTAAAAAAATTCAAAGATCCATTTCAATTTGTATTATTAAAATTTCTTCCTACTTATATTTATTTTTTCTCACATTCAGTCAGAAACATATATGCAGTTGGCTATAATAAGTAAATTTTATCTGTTTATATTTACATTGAATTTAAGGATCGGCTCGTTTAATGTCAAATGAAAAAAGCATACACATATTTTTTATAATAATGTCGATGCGTAATGGACAAGTAGAAAGTGGTGAAAATATTGTCTAGTGTGATTTTTTTGCACCAAGTAGTTATATAAATCATCGTCCGGGATACGAGCCGCTCTGAATTTAGACCAATGATGCGCCATGAATGCTTTTGATCGCGATAGCGACTATATGGCTTGCAGACTGCGCAACACAATCTAAGTGCCTACATAATCTTTTAGAAAAAAAAAGTTCGTTGCATATGTAGTAAAGGTTATTTTATGTTTAAAATCGACATTTATTGGAATAGCAAAATCTATAATAAATAAAGAATCGTTAATCAAATTTTTATCAAATTTATACAAAAATGTTTAGGAGGATTGATATTTAGGCCTATAATAATACAGCGCCTTAAAGGCAACAAAATGGGGAGGGCGGGAGTCGCGTTGCGTGAAAAGCGAGGCAATTAACGAGTCTCAGGACTTTCCTCGGGAATTTTTCTTGCGCCGCCTTTTCAGTGCACATGTGTTATATATACAAGCATCCCGAACCTTTTTTTGTCCACGCACACGTTCCAAGCTCAGCAGGACCTCGTCACATGGCGGCCCTCAACAGGTTGCCACTGTGCTTCGTGATATAGAGTACGAGAACGCATCCGAAATTCGAGCCTCACGCGCGACACAAGTGCGTGAGAAGACGTGGTTTCACTCTTCTCTAGCTTCTCGATCACGTACAACCGTGAAAGTCCAATGTTCTCGAGCGCAACTTGCAAGACATAAATATATGCGGCAATGAATTTAGAGTCCGTCATAAACTATATAAGTATAACTGCATAGGAAAAACAAACGCATACAAATCTAGTGTCACTAATTGGTTTTATTATAGCAGTCGCTCAAAATTTTATTTCCATATGATGTAAATGGCAACTATTGAACAGTTAAAAAAAGATAAACTATTCCATATTGACTGTGGAATTCTGATCATTACTTTTTACAGCATATATTACAACTACAATTCTATACGTTGATAGAAAAGTGACCTACCGAATAAACTATATTAATAAATATAAGTGAATATAATACGAAGAGTAATAGCAATAAACATAAACTTTTAAAAAATGAAATATTTTAATTCTAATTAACAATACTGATTAGTATTCAATATATTATAATTAAATAAACAATTCATCGGTAATTTTTATACATAATATATGCTCCTAAAATTGCATATGCGCTACTTGCATTAGAGTCAAATTTAGAATAAATTAATCGAAGGCTAATATAAATAATACGTTATTAATTATAATACAGATTTAATATGACTATTATAATAGAAAACAAACATGTAGTAGTATTGGTTTATAAGAGGATATTTATGTATGTATTGATACCTCTTTTGGTTAAATCGGTTAAAAAGTACCATTGTCAATTCCTGTTCGAGGATAAATCTGCACTGATATTAATCCAAATATCTTATGTGGAAGGATTTACTTGTGTTTTTCATTATAATCTGCGTTTTAGACCTAAATTTTGAAATTCAAGAAAAAATAATTTTTCATCTAAGCATTTTATATTTAAAATCACAATTAAAAATATTGATTAATTATTACATTTAATATTATAAAATTAAATTAATATAAATCAAATAAAGTGTTAAAAACAATTATTTTAATAATTTGCCGATATTAATAAATTAAAGGCTTTCGAATAGTTTTCCACCGAGATGAATTTGAATTTTACTTTCAATTTCTGGATAATGATACATATACAGAAAATCTCTGCACTTGTCTTCAAGTCATGGGAGCTCTCCAACCCTTACTCGACAGTTAATTAGCGTCATGAGTTAGGTTCACGGATAAATATTATTATTGACATAAACACGAAAACGAAGAAGTAGCCCTCTTCCAATGTATCCTTGCAGGTCTGAGAAGAGAAACATCACATCCGGCCAATTTTCTTTCTCGCAGGGAGCGCCTAAAAGATATAGCGCCGAGCCATAGTGCGTTTCTAAAACATCCGCCACGTCCCCGTTTCACTTTCGAAGGGACGTCGTCGTTACTTACTGCGCCTACGACCACTTGTGGCACATCTCCTATGTCTCGGGTCAACGACTTGGAGAGAAAATGCATTCAATCGGAAGTTCGCGAAGCCGATCCCAGCTGATTCGAAATCGGCCAGTACATACATGCAGGGCGTTTAAAAGGCGCAGCCTTCGGCAGACGCGCAACGCCCGTATATACATATGCAGACGTACATAAATGCGGGCGCGCGCATCGAGACGCCTCGTAAAGGCGAAACGACGTTTCCGCCAAAAGTGCGGCCCAAGTAACGCTGAGCGGCGGTGGCGGCAGCCTAAAAAAAGAAGTAAGTCGCGCTAAGAGGAAGCGGGGGGCAGCGGCCGCCGCGGGGGGAGAAGCGAGCCGTAAAAGCGCACGCGCCTGCCGGTCGCATCTGGCGCGCGTGGCGATTTTTGCACGGCCCGCGCACAATCGTGTACGTGCGCCCGGCGTATATATATATACATATATCGCGTTCGAGTGCAGCTTTAATAACCATTTCGAGAGGATTCGATAATCGCGTGCACTGTGTCGGCTCGGTAATTTGTTCAGCAGTTCTAGTTCTGATTTTGCTTGGGCGCAGAAGCATGTAGAGCGTAATGCCATCCGGAAATTGCGTTTAGATTGCTCTTATTCAACCTATAGGCTACTTTCAAAGTGAACCTACAGCGTATTTACATGAAAGGAAAGCTTCTAAAAGTTTGATGGATTTTTAGAACTGTAAAAGCTTGTATCGTTCTATAGATTCTTGATTTAAACCAAACCTTATTTTAACCTAAATTTAACCTTATACTTTATTTTGATAGATTTTTTTAAATTTTCAAAAAGTTTAGAAAATTTAAAGGTCTTGTAAAGTGTACAGTGTATATTTTGCACTTAAAAACAGATGACTTGATTTCCAGTTGTCAAAGGAAGTATCGTCTCCAAGTAAAAAATTAAGCATTAATCTTTATAGTTCATAATTCTTCGATTAAAAAGTAAAACAACTTAAAAATAAATAAAATATATATCAGGTTTAATAGCCACGCTGAGTTACTAATTATTCATCCATGTATTTTTATCCGAGGCAGTTGTAAGAGCGACTGGCAGCGTCTTCTACATCGAGGCGTTGAGCGCATAAGCGATCGGCAGGACAGAGCAAGTACTTTAGATAAAACAATGTCTGCGTGGTAAAGTGCGCAGGCCTTGGGCGGGGCGTGCGAACAAAGGGAGCCGATCGAGGAGATACTGACCTCGACAAGGGCCGCGAGTCGGTGTCTCGTGACTCGTCGTCGCGGGGGTAGATTCGCCCGCGTAGTCGAGGCAGGGGAGAGCCGACGGGCCGGCCTCCCCCGGGGCCTCGCCGGCACACGTGTTGGGGCCACATGCCGGTCTCCTCGGCGTCCCGGGGCCGAGCCGCCCTTAGGCCGATCTAATAATACTCCCCGCGGGCTGGCCCAAGATCGAAGCGCGATCGGCCGGCAGGCCGATGGCCGCGGCCCGCCTCGGACCGCCTCCTGCCCCCCTTCCGCAGCAGCTGCGCCGGCGGCGGCGTCCCCGTCGGCTTTGCCTCGGGGGCCGTGTCCGAGAGGGCGCGCGTCTAAAATTAGCGGCCCTCGGGGCGTCCGATACGCGGGCTTATCGACGGCTCGCGGGCCGCGCCCGCGGGGAGGGGCCTCGCCCGGGGCTTTTCGCGCGAGAGGGCGGCCGCACATCTGCCCCGAGGGTCGGCGGGCGGATGCAGGCTGCACATTTGACGGGCGCCCAGTGCACACGCGGCGGCGCTATTCTCATTCCGCGCGCCCCACCTTTGGCCTCCCCCCGGCTTTATATGCGCAGCGAGTTGAGCTGCCTCCTGTTGCTAGCCGATCCCCGCTCCTGCGGCCGGGCCCTCAGCCCCGCGTGCGGTCCGCTCGAGCCCGACTCGCCTCCAGTGGAGGAAAGTGCGGCATTGTCCATCGATATTCGGCCTCGGCTAATCGCGCGCGGTCCCCGCGTACGCGCCCGCCGATCGGAGGCTGGGGCCAGACTCGCGAGAGATCAGCAGCTGCCGGACCGCCGGCCGCCGGCCGATTATTAAAAAGAACAGCCGGGGGGAGTGGTTGCGCCGATCAGACGTTTCTATAATTAGATTAGGTGCCCTCCCTCGGGCGCATTATGTACGCCGTGTATACGGCTGCCGAGCCTCTTCCTTTTTGCCAGCTCCCCCCTTCACCCTGTACTTCCTCTTTGGCGCGCACTTGGTTTTTTCCCCCTCGTTCTCTTCCCTGCGATGGCGAAAGGTCCCTCTTGTTAGTTTTTTTTTTTTTCTTTTCTTTTTTGACAGCTCGAGTTTAAAATATATGTACTCCCACTGGCGAACGGCCGGCGCTCATCCCGATTCCGAAAGCCACGAAGAAAGATGACCCGGCCGTTAACGTTCGACGTGCTATTTACCAAACATCGAGCGCGAGTGGAATTTTTTTCTTTTTTCTCCCCGATCGATATCCTCCTCGATCGGCGGGTCGCCTAACGCGCCTCGAGAGCGCCAATCATAACGCGCGATCGGAGTAGTTTCGTCATCCGGTGCCATTAGCAATCTGCTCAATGTTCGCCGGCGACTCTTGGCGCCATGAGCCGTGTAAGTGGAATAGCGCAGAGGGTTACCGATTGCGGCCGCGCGCCCCGGTCTACTTGGGCCGCGCTCCGCCGTCCATTTATCGTACCCCTGTTACAATCGCAGCCAAGTGGCATCCCGCGGACCGGGCGGCGCATCCCCGCGCTTACCCAACGCCTCCCCCGGCTCCCTGCCACGTCGGCGGGTGCACCGCTTTTCCGGCGCAATAATAACAACAATTGTGCTCGGAAAAGAAAATAAAAGAGAAGAAAAAGCCGCTCGCCCCGGAATAAGCCGCGTGGGAGTGCCCCGAGTGTCGGGGTTACGCAACGGTGCGTGCGAGCGAGCGGCGCACGAGCCGCGGCGGCGTCGCGAGCCTGCCAAGTTGGTAATCGCCGGTGTGCGGCGCCCATCGGTCAATCTCTCGCGAGCTAAACTTAGCGCCCGTCCGATTTCCCCCGTTCGAGCCCGCGCGAGAGAAAAGGCAGGGCTGCGAGAGGCCGATTTTCGGTGGCTCTGCCGCTAAGTACACTCGCCTATACTCCCAAGCCTCCCACTGTCCACTTAACGGCGATGACGCGGCCTCGGGCGGAAAGCCTCGGCAGTCGCATGCCGTCGCGCAAAAGCAGTGTACATGCATGCGCGGGCCCGAGGGAGCGAGAGCCTGCGAACAATTAAGGAGGCTTGCATCAAAGTCGCGGCTTAATAAGCCGTGGGGCTGCGCCGCTCCCGTACGGAAGCGGGCGGGCATTGAAAAAAGTCAAGCGGCCGCTTTTTTTTCCCCCGGGCGTCGCGTGCACTTCCTGCGCAGCGAGGATTCGCAAAAGGGCGGCTGTGCGCGTGCACGTGTACGAGCGTAAGGGCTGCCAGAGGAAGGAAAAAGGATAATCTCCGCGCAATGCCGTATACACACGCGCCGAGATAAATTCGACCACAGCCGCTTCTCGTACGTCGTTCCAGCCGACGGAAGTTTCTCGAGTCAGCCGCCAGCCCCGGTGTATGTTTACCGATAGGCGACCGATTCTTTTTGCCAAACAAGTCGTGTAACGATGAAAGCTACACGTACTTATCACGCGGAGAAATATTTTATAACAATTACTTTTACTACCTTATAGTTAGAGTAAGCTGAAGATTATACACTTGACGACTGGCAAGTAACATAAATCGGTAAAGAGTATAGTTTCTTTTTTCTAAATCAGCAGGCTAATATTTGTTAAACCGCTCGTCCCAGGGCCGACTCTCCGCAGGGACAAAGTGTAAAAGCAAAGCCGCGGATTGGCAAGTGTCAGCCGCAGCGTTAATGGTGCAGGCACGTGCAGCCTCCGGAGCCGAGGTCTCGGTGCATCCTCCGAGCCCGGAAGCACTAATTCCCCGGGGATCGAAAGCCGAGGGGACCGATATTACCGCGTGCGCGTCGGGATCGGCCAATAAATCACCGGATTCGTGACAGTGGGCCGCTCGCGCGCCGAGAGGAGCGGCAGCGAATCGGGGAGGAGGCTGCGGGCCGCACGGATGAAAGGGCGAGGAAGCCGGGCCGGCGCGCGTGTCGGTCGCGTGCCGCGCCCCTCCGCCTCCTCCTCCTCCACCTCCGCCTCCGCCCCTTCCCCTGCTTCCTTTGCTTTCCCCGCGCGCGGGCCTTTTTTTTCCCCCGCGGCGGCCCGCCCGCTTCCTCCGGCTGCAGCGCCCCGCACCTTCGGCGGCCCCCGAGCTATAGAAAGACGCCGGGGGAGCGGCTTCCGAGGCCGTCCGCCAAGCCCGCCACCGATGGATTTTTAATGAAGCCGCCTCGGCCCGCTGCTCCTTACGCTAATCTGGTTAAGCGCCCGCTCTTTAGGTCCTCGCGGCTATCGGTCCCGGGGCTAACGCAGCTGTAGCGATCTGTGCTTCATGGTGTCTAGGATGAGGATGTATGGTTTATCAATGGCTAGAAGATGTACAGTTTCAAGAGGTCGCAAGCGATTGCTTTCACTTATTCTGAGACTTAATGATCAGTTAGTAATTACAAGACTGTCTTATAACAAGTATATTTACTATATGTGTAGATTACTATTTATTGCAATAAAAAATGCTATAATCCTGTACAAATTTCTGGTACTAATATATAGTACTTGCATACAATCTCAGCTTGACACATGTCGTATATAACATAACATTACAATTATAATTTGAATGCCAGCATTCTTTATTAATAAGTTTTAACTCTATGTATACATGTACTCATCGGTAAAGTGTTCTTTCGTTGTACAGAAAAATACAGCGGCTTGCCAGCGTAACGTTCCGCTGGATCATTTTTTGGCCAGGTGCACGACAAATCTCAAGGGAGAGCTGGAGCCACCTCACGGATCAAAGCCGCGGAGGACGCTTGACCCCAATATAGAAGCTGCAATATACCTCGCGGCGCAACGGCGCAGCGGCACAAGACGCTGTTTCTTGTACCGTGCATCAGGATCGACAAATTTAGCGGCGCAGTTGGCGGGCGCAGACGTCGCGCGCCGCCGGGGCACAATGCCGATCATAAATCTCGCGCGCGCGCGCTCGCCGCCGGTGGACCGAGGCGGGCGCCTCGAGGATTTCAAAATGGAACAACTCGCGAGCAGCTGAGCGCCGGTTCAATGACACGGCCGGCCGCCGATACTCCTCAATGAAGCTAGGCCCGCCAAAGGGATAAGCCGGCGATCGCACCCAGCCTCGGAGGAGCGGGCCGCCCCCGCGCGTATCCGCAAGCCGGTCCAGCTGTTGCCGGGGGAGGGGGTCAGGCCAGCTGATCGGCCGCGCGATCCCCCCACCCCACCTTTGTCCGCGGCGGGACCCCGCCACCTGTGAATTCCAGCGGGGCGATCTGTCTGGGCTTTGTCTCCCGCCGGCCGCGACTCTCGCTTTCCGCCGGTACTGGGTTAGTCGGCCGCTTGTTGCGGGCCCTTTGTCACCTGGCCGGGCCTTTGTCTAATTGCGCATTTGGCCCTCGCGGCCCGGACAAGTGCTCCCGGGCCCTGGCTCTTTTTCCTCTCGAGACGCCCAACAATGGAAGTCCAGTACTTATATAATACTTTGAAAACGAGCCTCGGCCAAGGAGTTTATACGTGGGCGAGGGGGAGCGACCGGTCCACCCGCTCCGCGGATCGGATTCCAGGGAAGGCCCGGACGTAAGTACCTTGCGATCCCTGGTTGCGTCGACGTATCGCGCTGGCGGCGGCTCGGGCGATAACGTAAATCGAGAAGAGACGAGGCCCAGGAGCGTTTACCCGCCGGCTTCCGCCGCGCGAGCCTCCGCTAGCTACGGCCGCGCGTCTCTCGCTCTTATATAATTATGCCGGTCTATTTAATAAAGGGGGCTGATGTCGCGTGACTTTATTGGCCGGTCGGAAGGTTAAATCTCGCTTTTGATTGGGCGGATTATGAAGAAAACGGGGATTGCGGAACGGCCCCGAATAAACCACCGGTATCATCCTTTTTTATTGTGGGCCGGAGCGACGCGCATACGTCAGCAGCCGCGAGGAGTTTCGAAATTGAACTATTTTTATTTCCTTCCATCTCGTTCGTGCTCCTTGGGAGAAGACTAGGAACTAACCGACGAGCGCGCGGCCAGCCGCCGAAACTCTTTTTTTTTCTCTTCTTCTTCTACGCCAGCGACGCAGCAGAGAAGCTCTTTTTTCTTCCTCTTCTCTCTTCCGTCGCGAGCTGCTTATTTTTTGGTCATCCCAGTACTTATTTGGAATCCCTAGGTGGTCCTCGTGCATCTTTTCCTCGGCATGTCAGAATAGTCATTATTTTTTTGCACCTAGTTCGTCGACGCGTAGAAAAACAGGTGCCACTTGATGCGTCCGCATCAAAAACCATCATATACCAATTTGGATCTTCTGCGATGATACAAGCTGGACGGCAGTTGGAAACTCATATAATCAATGCAGAATCATTGTCTCGTACAATTATTAGATAGCTTGAATGATCGAGAGCTACCGCTGCAATGCTCAATATTTGAATCATCTCAATCAATGCGAATTAATTTACACGGATTAATGCTATGAACCAATGAAGAAATACTTTACTATTATATATTGAATCATTTTGGAATTCTAATATTTGAAACAATCTCTATTCTTCTATTCGCTACGTACTATCTTTAGCGTTTGCGCTAGCGTAGTGTTTAGAGGGTCTATTCGCCATATGGCTTTGGATGTAAATCAGCTTCAACTCTAAACTCCAATTTTCGCTCGTTTCGCGTCTCATTAATTGATATTAGCAATTCGTTTATACGAAGTTGACTAATAGCTATTATACGTGCACGACAATCACTCTATTTACTTTATGAAATCTCTTAACGTTTGCTCTACAGGCGCAACAAGCGAATACTCGGAATAGAAGTGTATAACGTGGAAGCCTATTAAACCTTTTTGTAAATCGTTTAATAAATATCTATGTCTATCGGTCTATATCTGGTGTAGGCGAGTAACGAGAGGCTCGCGAGCGTTCCGCAGCACGAGCTTCTGCAAACGTTCCTGGCCGCCGGCCAGAATTTTGATTTTGCCGCGCGGAATGGCCGCGCCGAAGCGCCTGCGCCCAAATGGCGCGTCCAGCTCCAAGGCGCGCCGCCGGCAACAAACAACTATTCGAAGAAAGCCGGCGTGTTTGTAAATTAATTCGCGAGACTGATCTGTTGTTCCTCCGCGGCCCCTTGTGACTCGGGCCTCTCAGGGCCACGCGGCTCCGCGCCTCGGCTTTTATATATACAGTCTAAATATTGCAGTGCGCTCGGGCGCGTATATATATAGCGCGCGGGCAGTGCGCCTCCGAGCCGGCGCGGCATTATTTAACCCCCGCGCCTAAAAAGAACGTGTAATTCCGCCGGGCGGATCAAAGGTGCCGCGGGAGGCTGTACAAATATAAGCCGGGCGCAGGTGCCCGATCCACGTAGCCGGAGCGGGGCGCGGCCACCCCCGCAGCTGCGGGAAGGGCGCGGCGGGCGGAGGTCGACGGCCCGCGGGCCCGGAGCCCAGGGCGCCTAGGCGGCTGACCGTGGCGCGCGCCGCCCGGGAGGTGGTTATGTACCCGGGGGACAGCTGCCGCGGCCCGAAAATAGCCCCGGCGCGAGCGCAGTCTTGGCGCGGGGCGGCCCCATGCCGAGGGCCGCCGGCCTTTTTCCCTTTTTCTCCTCCTAATTTCATTTCCCCTCCCGAGCGGCCCTACCTGCGCGCGCCTCGTTGCGCAATCGCAGGAGGTGCGCGCCGGCTGATGTAATCGCCGCCCGGGGCCATGTGCCCGGTCCACCGTTGGAGCCGCCGCGGGGGCTATTAATAGGCCTGGCGAATCGACCCCGGGTCGATCGAAGATGCTGCCTCCGCGGCGGATATCTATCTCGCGGACTCGCCCGGCAGATGTAAGCCGGCGAAGTGGCGGCCTCGCGCGCTCCTGCACTCTGCACCCGCGTCTATTCTAGTCTATCTCATTATCCGCCGGCCGGCTCTGTTTTCTCGGGGGGGGCTTTTTATCCTCTTTGCGCCGACGCGCCCGGCTTCCTCGCTCTCTCCGCCGGCCGCCGCCTATTTTTATCTCCGCGCGCATCTCGTTATCTCCGCGCCCTTCTCCTTTTCTGTCTGCCCGGGCCCCGGGCTATTTCGCCCTTTCTCCCCCGCCGGGGGGACGCGCACCTTTCGCCTCGGGCATAAGACGATCGAGCCCTTCCTCCTCGTGTGCAGGCCCCGCGAGAAATTCGATAATCGATTCACGGCTCCCCTCGGTCGATTCCGCCCGCGACACCCGACCTGCGCAGCCTCCCTCGGCCTAAACAATGATTATTCATCTGCTGGCGCGCGACTCGCCGAGCCTGTGTGTAGGGCGCACTGCGCGCCTCCAAAGACGGCCCCCGCCTTCCCCCCGCGGGCGGCTGTGCGCTTTTTAAATACCCGCGCGCCCGCGGCATTTCTCCCTTTGCCCGTCCGGGCCCGTCGGAGGGAGCCGAGACGGCTGCAGGGGAGGAGGACAGCCGGTAATAAGTTAGAGGGAGGAACCAGGCGTTTCCGGACACTTTTCGACCTCGACCCGCCGCTCCACGTTTCACCTTTCTTCTCTTTTCCCCCCATCCATCCACTGCTCGCGCCCCTCGGGCCCCTCGCGTCCCTCACCCAAAGGGGATTAGGGCCTGCGCGCGTGTCGCTGTTTCTCTTGCGGCTGCCGCACGCCTGCGACACGCGTCGGAATCTCATCCCTGCGACCATCTCGGCACCGATGCTGACTTGTTAACCCTCGAGGCTCCTCTGCCCAACCATTTTCCAATCCTTTTTTTCTTTTGCGAGTACCGCCCGAGGTACCACCCGGCAATTGTTGCCCGCGAGCCAGTCTCGTATATATGATTTAATTATAGTCTTGGAACCCAACTTGCAATTGATACTATTGACTTTTTACATGTGACAATCTCCGTGCATTCGATACATTTATTACGAATAAGAAAGATTGTTCGAAGAATATTATGTTTAAAATATCTCATTTAGTTAATCTAAATGAGGCAAATGAGTATTTGGCCTCTCTGCAGTCCTAATTAAATAAACTTTTGAGACGTACAAAGACGTATACGTATTAATTATCTTATGCTTCAAGGTAGATAGATGGTCGGATAATATTATTATTTATATTATATACTATTCACAAAATTAATTTTTGAAATATTTGACAAAATTTATAATAGCCTGATGTCAAACACTTAGTTTAAAATTTCTTTTTTCATTACATTTTCATTGCATTTATGAGTTAATTTTATAGATTTAATGATTTATTTGACTAATGCTTTACCATAAGGAAGTATTTACAAAAAGTATAATGGAGTCTGCTAATTTTAGTTCTTCATGTTATAGGCTGACCACAAACTACGAGAACGTTTAACATGGTCTTGAATAAGAGAATGACAGTAAATATAATTTATTTTTAGTTAAAAATAAGTCATTGTCATGTTTGTATCTGCTAAGGTAACGCGTTCTAATTAATCTAACTATAGAGATTCAAGTTTTCAAAGTCATAATCTAAGTGAATAATTGTACAATTATTTTTAGTCGACTATTAATTACCTATAAGTGTAAATGTAGCTACAGAAAAAAAGGACAAGAAATAAATTTCTCTCACAGGAAAGACCCGCACAAGTAGTGTCGCGTTTAAATACATGAACTACACAAGTATCATTTTCATAACAAAAATATTACCATAGTAAAGAGTTTAATATATGATGGAAGCGCAATTCTTTCTGGCGTTTTCCGACTTCTACGTACAGTCATAAGGGGCTTTCCATTCCCGCAGAAGAGATCGGAAATAGAACGCGGACGTAAATGTCGCCATAAAAACACACCCTCGACTCACGCTCCCTTAAAATCAATATCTTAGCGCGAGCAAAGGCACTTTACGGGAAACTGACAAGAAGAAGGCCGCGAACCAAAGTGCCGTGTCACAAATATTCGAGCAAATATCAAACGAGCCGTGACGCTGCGAAGGCCCTACAGTCGCGTATATCAAGGAAGCGACAACATCGTAGGCCGCGCAAAAGCCCGCGGAAGCTCATCGAGCTTGCGGCATCCCGCGCGCCGCGGAACCGGTGCGAAAATCCGCAGCCGCGTCAAGGGGCCATTGCGCGCGGCGAGCAAAAGGTGGCCCCGCGAGCCGCGCGCTTGCGTCAAGCTCCGAGCTTTATTTTCGGACGGCGGCGGAGGATCCGCGCGGGGAGAGCGGGACACCTGTTCGAGGGGCTTGAGCCGATCGGGAGGCGTCGATCGGGCGCGCGGTCCGATCCTGCGCCGTCGACTGATCCTCGCCAGAGGCCAAAAAGGCGGTTTATCGCCGGCTTGCGTAAGCTCATACCGCGCGGAGGCGTCGCGGTTTGTGTGCTTTGGTGGGTGAGATTTGTTGATCAATGGGTAAAGTACGGCCTGTGTGAGACTCGGCATGTGCTGCACGCGCGCCCCCTCGGCCTTTCATTCGTTTATGAGCTCGCGTTGGCTGCTCAAGCCGAGACAGTCGTTTCATGCCCGTTTATTTGTTCTCTATTTTTTCTTTCCGCGCATACCGCGAGTCTGGTAAGCTAGTCCGCTATCGATAACACGAGAACGTAAACGCCCAGTCGATGGTTCGCTCGGAAAGAATTGGCTGCAATCAGGGTGTATAGGGCCTCGATTACGTCTGCGCGGATAACTCATATAAGTATTTTCCTCCGATCAGATATTTCTTCTGCGCTTTTCACGATCGCTTTCATATGCACTCTTGCAACCTGTATATGCGTATATATATATATATAACTTAGAGGCGCATAAGATACTTCAGAAGCATCTTCATTCGGCTTCATTTTGCATTTATCAGTTCGCTTTGCATTCCACGAGTGCTTTCTATTTAAAGCCTATACGCGCAGTTAGCGATATAACTTTTGTGGGTAAAAGCCGGCGACTGTAACTGGTAGGTGGCGGGCAGGTCCTAACAGAGCTTCCGCTTCAATTAAAGCCTAAAATAAGCCTCGACTGCAACAAACTCTCGGCAGCCGATACTCACCGGATCCAACAGCGCCGAGCGAAATTTCCCCACGGAAAAGCTCAGCCTGTACGACCGACACGCGGCGGAGGGGAAAAGATCGAGGCCCCGGCGCGAAAATACCGTCGTCCTCGACGGAACTGGCCGCAGCCGGGCGTCTCGGCAGGAGCGACCCCGGCGCGGCCCGGCCCGATCTCCATAAATAGTCATCCGCGGCGGCGGCCCCCGCGCGCCCCGAGCCAGCGGTCCTGTGCACCAGCCGCGCGCAGCATCCAGCGCAGGTTGGCGCTGGGGAAGCCGGCAGCCGCGGGCGTGCGGTGGTTCGAGCTGGCCCCCGGCCAGCGGCCCGGGCTCCGATTTAGCCCCGCCGCCCGTGACTAAGCCGCGAGGCATTCATTCAGCCGCCCGGGCGCCCCTATATACATACACGCGCTAGGCCCCCGAGCGCGAACAAGTTGCTCTCTTTGACTCGCGGACGGCGCGCCGTCCGCGGATCGATGTGGATCGCCGGCCTCGCGGCCCCGGCGCGCAGGTGGCTCTTTTTGGCCGGCTCGCCGCCGGCTCTGCCGCGACGCCCAGGGTAATTCGGTCCGATTTATCCCCAGACGCTGCAGCGGCCCGGGCTGCTTCGTCGCCCCCGGGTAGTCCCTCGGACTTTGCTCCCTGGGAGGGTCCTAACCGATTTTCCAGCTTAATATTAACATCAGGCGGAGCGTTGGATTTAATTCGATGTTTGTAATACGTGCAGATCGTGCAAATCGAAAATTCATTTCATTCGAATTAGAAGATTTTGAAGTCTCGAGCCGCTTTCGTTAAGTTAACTTATTAAGCGTATAAAATACTTCGTAATTAGCTGTTGTAACGATAAGAGACAACGGTATAAGATATCAATAATACGAATGCAAACACGATCTTAGATTATTTATCAATATATGCTACCACCCAGGTTTTATCACTTGTCGGTATACGCGTATAAGGTAGTCCGCGCTACAAGTTCACCAACGCTGGACTTGGTACAGCTCGTAAATCAGAAAAATATCGTGTAAAGCGATTCGGCGGACGATGAACACTGAAATTTGGTCTCTCGGATGTGTCTCTCAGCGGGGCGAGCTATAGCAGCGACGAAAGTAAGTCAGCCGGTGGGCCGATGAATCATATTCGCCAGGCGATTGTGTGCTTGCGATGCTGCTGCTCCCTCGACCCGCACTCGTTTATTTTCGCTGGCACTATTTTTCCCTCTCGCCGCTTTGCCTATTTTGGACCTGCGGCATAGGCACTGTCTATTATTTACTCCCCGGCGGTCGCGTCAATTATTAGCCGGGCGATTAAGTTCGCCGACAGTTAGGGCCTGCGTGCGATATCGACGAGCCGAATCGCGGCACATTGCAGAGTAGGTAGAAAGCCGCTGCGACACTGTACTCGCGGGGTATATTTCCTAGGGACAAATTTACGTAATTCAAACGCGAGGCAGGCAGTTGCGCTAGAGTATAGCCAGAACCATTCGAAGCGTCGAGGATGCGTCGCCGCATTAAACACGCTATTTATCACTTGTTTGCACGGCCGTAATCCAGCTGATGCTCAAACTTAGGAAAGTATTTTTACGCCAATGGCGTGCTTTCCTAATTACTCCTACATCATTATAAGTATAAAGTGTAAGTCTTGGGTAATTATGTAACGAATGAATTTTCAATTTATTTTTTTTCCTGTCTTCTATGGTTTTGGTGTTCTGGCGGCTGTGATCTTATATAACATTAGTACAATAACAATTCATATTAATGACATAAACACCAAAAAACGCTATCTTGTATATAGGTATTTGATTCAATTACCATATTACATAAGCTGGTAACCTACCATATGATCGCCACGACGGTATCCTATAACTTAATAGATTATATTTTTAAAAAACTCCTAATTCCATGGGCTACATTAAAGGGAGGAATTAAAAATCGGCAAACCAAACAAGCGATCGGTTGTCCGGGAAAAAGCCAACCGCTGTCTGGGTGCTCGGGAATACTAAGGGCTTACAGGTCGTCGATCCACGGCGGAAAATCGGAATAACCGGCGACGGCTGCAGCGCGGGGGCCGCGCGCGAAAAGGGCGCGCCTCATCGAAAATAGAACCTCCTGGCGGGCGGCAGTTAGCCTCGGGACCTCTCGGCGCATCACTCTCCCAGCCCGAAATCTCCGCGGCCCGCGGGCGGACGGCTCGCGCGGAGGAATGCCAGCTCGGCCGAAAGTGTGAATAGCACGCGGGAGAGGACAGTCGGCGTCGATCGTCGACAGAGGATGGAGACGGTATCGGGCGCCGCGGCCGAGCCGAGCGTCCCCGGCGGGAGTCGCTCAGGCGATACCAACCTCGCTACCTGTTGCGTCCGCGGATCCCGCGCTATATACCTCAACCGTGCGCAAGCACTTCTAATTTCGTAGCGGTAGCGGAGCGGGGTATTAATTAAGATCCGCGAATGCAGAAACGCTCGCGTGCCGGGGTGTTGAACCTTTGGCATTGGTCAAACACGAGGGGGTGTTCGGCCCTTCCGGAGAAAGGCGGCCGCGTGCCCTGAGCACACATAGCCTACCTGCCCGCGCGATGGTGCAGGGCATAAGCTCGAGGGCCTGGTGGCGAGGAGCCATCGGGCCTGGGCATCGTGGGGGCGCTCGCAGCTCGGGGCGGGAGGGCCACCGGCGCTCTCGGGGATCGGGGAGCCGGGAAAGCGGGGGGTAGCGGGGGCTCGGGGAAAGCGGCGGCCACTGGACGGGCGCGCACGTGGGCCGGCGGCGGCGGCGGCGGCGCGGGCGGCTGTGCCCTCGGCGGCAGCTGAGCCCATAAGGGACGCCCTCCCGCCGCACGCGTGGTCCACGCACACTGGCGCAGCCGGCGGCTGCGGCGCGCCCGGGGGCGCCGAGATGCGCGGGAGAGGGAGGCTGCTGGCGGCGGGCGCTGCTCTCGCGGCGCGCTATATGTAGCCCCGAATCACCGGCGCGGCCACCACTGCGCCCCGGAGCCGCGAGGCGCGCGTACCGGGCCCTCCTCGCACGCACGCCGCCGCCTAGCCGCCGGGACAGGAGCCGCGCCAGCAGCAGGACCACTAGCACCAGGACGCCAGTGGCATGGCCAGGGCCTGACCCGCGCGCGACGACATGCCCAGGGCCTTCCTCATCACCAGGCGCCGCTACGATGGCGCCGCCGACTTCGAGGACTCCGGACGGGGTGAGTTCAGCCGCACCGCTCGACCGTCACCCCGCGCCTCGGCTACTTGTTGCGCGACCCGGCCGAGGTGGCTCGTTACGCTTCGACCTCCAGTGCCGATCTGCCGCGGACTACCTCGCCGAATCCTAATCGCGCCCGGGTCTTTCACCTGGATCGGTGCCGGTTCTCCAGGGGACTCTGCCTATGCCACCCGATGGCAGTTTTTTCTCACAGAATAGTGCCTTTGACTATTGCCAAATTTAACAGAGAACCGGTATTTTCAACGTTTCATTTGGCTTCAGCTCCAAGTGATAAATCTCTGGTAATCAAATATAAATCAAAGTAAACAAGTCCAAGTGACAAATATATTTCATTTCTTTCGCCGATACTATTTGACACGTAGGTGTAAGCTTCATCGAAACTTTCCTAACAGAAATGATTTAATTGTATATGAGCTAGAAGAACAAAACTTGAGGCTCAAACGTCATCGAGTACCAAAGTACGTTCGACCGATAACATTTTTAAAAAGCCACTCGAAGCTACGTGTTGGATTTCGAAAATGTAAATAAGTCCCGCTAAAAATAGGACAAATCACATAAAACATAAATTGTCCCGACAAACTTTATTTTTACGTCTTCCAAAGCATTATACCGATCCACACCAGAAAGTGTATCGACAAGATCCTCCCTCGGATATATACACTGTGCATCCGTATAACTTGCCACTTAATTTATACCAATTCGACTCTAATAGAGTTTTAAGAATAGCGCGTCGTCAGTTTTATTTTAGGGCATACCACCGCTTAATTACTCCTCCCTTAGCGCGCATTGATGTTGTAGGAATCGGGGGGCCGGAAATATCCACGTATAAATTCACCGCGGGGAGGTTCTTAACCTCGGAAGTTGCATCGAAGACGCCAAGGTAGAGGGGGGGTGCAGGGGGGACATTTTAAGGGGGGAGGGAAGTCCAAACGCGACGCGGCGAGAGGAAGGAAAAAAAAACAAGAGGAAAGCACTCGCGGTGTCCCAAGGCGGAAGAGCAAAGTGCGTGGGACACTTTTTATCATCCGCCCAACGGCAGTCGCGTCGTAAAGCTGCCTATAGGAAATCCTCGAGTTTTCAGGCATAGGCACGGACGTAAATGAGTACCTTGGAGAATAGCTTTGAGATCGTCACTGACTTTAGAGATTTGTCACGTTCAAGGTTCTACGAATCATGATCAATTAAAAACAAACATCTAAATTATTAGAACTCTAAATTATTAAATTATTAATAAATGGAAAAGGTATGATTTACACCATATCCAAATTTTTAAAAATTTTTATTTTATTTATCGATTTTTAGATTTAATTTGGACACTGAATTATTTTCTGCAAATATTCATATCATAAAAAAAATAAAAAAAATTTATCATACAAAATTATCAAAATTATCTTGTACAAAATTATCATTAAAATTTTTTTTTAAAATACACGGCATTATATCAGATATGGATATCTGAATTTTCATTGTAAAGTTACAATTCTTATAAGAGACCTACGTAATGGCCGGCCGTAAGTAATTGACAAAAGCTTGCGTTTCAATCGAACCGCTTCTCCCAATTCCTAAGGTATAACGTAACTCGAGTAACTCGTCACTAAAAGAGTCAATACGGCGCGGGCGATTCCCCTTACACACCGAGAAATAGGCAAGCCTGGCCGAAAGCTCGGCGGTGCCATTCAACCCCGGCGCGCGCGCTCCTAGCTCCGCTCGCGCCGCAAGTTGCGTGCGTGTGCAACCTACAGGGAGCTCAGAGGCCTCTCCCCGCGTGCACACACGTCAACGCGAAGGCGGCGGTCGCGCGCTCCTTCTATTTCTGGTCCCGACGAAAGAGGAGCAGCGCGCGGCAAGTGCCCCGAACCTATAGCGCGCCGGCCCCAACGACTCAGCCCCAAGTTTCGCCAATTTTTCTCTCGAATAACGGAAGATGAGTAAGCCTAAGAGGAGGTTAAATGTATAACGGAATACCGCTTGTACGTGCGCTCGTTTGGACGCTCAGAACGAAATTTTCGATTAATTTAATCCATTATGCGTGCACATGACTTTATGCTAATACGTATTTTTAACTATCGTGGAATCTTTTTTTTTCACCAATTAGTTTAAATAAAGACTCATGCCATTGTTGTATGCGAGCATTCACAATTGTATTCGGACCAGTTTCGATCGGTGCAGATTTTAACGACACGAATATATGCTCTATGTCCTTTGTTTCGAGTGGCTCCGAAAGTGACGTCAATATCTCATACCATTACTGCCGATCGAGCAAACAGTGAAAATCAACAAATAATACTGTGCAGCCGTCACGCGCGGAAATACACAAAATCCACGGGTACAATGTATCGTTTGGACAATGAGTCGAGCGTGCTATCAGGCAAATCCATCGGATGGTCAGACGAAAATAGAGGGAACTTTTTTTGACCGTAGAAAAGGCATCAAAAGAATAAACGAGGATCAATAATTGGGAATTCTGAAATTGTTTTTTTTTTTAAATTCGACATGAATATGCTTTTGGGTACGAGCCAAACTCGCGAGACCTTCGGCGGCGGTGTGCGCACAAAACCGCATGTATATGTCGTCGCGGGTCTAGGATACACATATTAAAATCTATTCGCAACCACCTTGCGATAGCGGCAAACTCAGTTTTCAGTCGGTAAAAAAGAACATAGTACTTGCATGCAACGAAGTATTCTAAATTAATTATTAAATAATTAAATTTAAAAGAAGATATCTTACATAATATATTATATACAGGACAATAAGATTGGTTTAGTTTTTTTTGTCAATGGGTAGATTACTTATATAAGTATAGTGTCAGATGATGCTTATTGCTTTGCTATGAATGAATATACGGGGCCAAACGAGCATATTTTACTTTTTAATTAGTCGATGAGAACCTTAAGATTAGAATTAATATGCAGTAATGATGGAGATAATGAATACTAACGGATTTTGGTTGGATTTCAGAGTACAGTCCGGAACGGCGAGTGCGCCTGGCGGAGTACGGCGGAGGCCAACAGCCGACGTCGGACGGGGCGAGCGAGTGCGGGAAGCGAGAGCTCGAGCGAGTGCCCCGAGGAGCTGTACAACCTGACTAAGCTGGCGGAGGTGAGCCTGGCCGCGGCGGCCGGGACCCTCGTCTACCAGGGGCCGCTGCTGCAGCCACACCGGGCCCTCTTCGCCCCCGAGCGCGCCGAGGCCAAACTCCTGGAGCTGGAGCCGGCCCGGCGGGTGGTGCACGCGGCCCAGGAGCCGGGGCCGCCGCCCTCGGGCCACCGGCGGGCGTCGCGCGAGGGCCCGGAAGCCCAGGCCCAGCAGCAGCAGCAGCAGCAGCAGCAGCTCCAGCAACCGGCGCAGCCGCAGCAGCAGAGTGCCGGGAGCCAGGAGGGCGCGGAGGAGCACGAGTGCCCCGACTGCGGGAAGAAGTACTCGACCTCGTCGAACCTGGCGCGGCACCGGCAGACGCACCGCTCCCTCGGGGACAAGAAGGCGCGGCGGTGCCCCCACTGCGACAAGGTCTACGTCAGCATCCCCGCGTACAGCATGCACGTGCGCACCCACAACCAGGGCTGCAAGTGCCACTACTGCGGCAAGTGCTTCTCGCGGCCGTGGCTCCTGCAGGGCCACATCCGCACGCACACGGGCGAGAAGCCCTTCAAGTGCACCATCTGCAACAAGGCCTTCGCGGACAAGTCGAACCTGCGCGCCCACATCCAGACGCACTCGAACACCAAGCCCCACGTGTGCGCGCGCTGCGGCAAGGCCTTCGCCCTCAAGTCCTACCTGTACAAGCACGAGGAGTCCTCGTGCATGCGCGCCCACCAGCAGCGGCCCGCCGACCGCCCGCCCACCTCCCCGGCCCCGACCCCCACCAGCGTCATCGTCCAGCCGACGAGGGCGCCGCCCGCGGCCCCGCCCGCCCCGCCGCACAAGGACCTCCTCTCGAGGATGGTCATCCGGACCTCGGTCATCTCGCCCAACCCCGAGCACCTGGCCAGGCTCGGGGAGAAGCAGCAGCCCAAGCCCTTCGCCGACTTCTCCGACCCCGCCAGGGTCTCCGCCTTCTCCAGGCCGCAGCCGATGACCCTCAACCTGGCGATCGCCTGAGCCGAGCCCAGGCCGGGCCGCTTCGACACCCGCCGCTTTGCTGTTGATAGGCCACCGCGGGCTTCAAAGGAATTGCCTCCCCAACAAGCAGTAAACTCTGCCTAACGACTTTTTACGACTATGAGAATCATGTAGATATATGCGTACGTGACACGAGCATTGATAAGGTCCCGAGCATCTTATATACGATTCCTTTTCTCTCGAGCATCTAATTCTAAATTTGCGTGCAAGCACTGAATCAAAAAAAAGGAACATTGTCACTGTTTCCGACAACGAAAATCCTGAACGAACAACGATTCGAACACTGTAACCGCTAAAGGCATTATTCCAAGCACATCTTCCTTATAGGGACCATTTAGACAATACACTAGCAATAAAAACTTAGGATAATAACTTGGGAATGTACGACGAGTGTGCCTGCACCGAAGAATTCTAAGGCGGAGAGTTCGATATAAGGCGCCGGTAGGAAGCGCCGACTTGGCCCTACGAGGGCCCGGCTGTAAATAAATCGCGAGCGCGTTGCGAGCCTTGTACCGCGCTCAGGCGTCCCGCGTATGTATACGCGACACTTAGTTGTAAAGCACGCCGCCAAAGGAAACCCACGAATCAAAGTGCCATATAGATGACTGTTCGGTCGAGCGGAGACTTACGGGAGCCCCGCCGCTCCCCGCCCATACTCCGGCAGCTTGAACCATCCCACTTGTAAATAGCGCATATAATATATACAACATAACTATAATCACGCGAATCCGTTTTCTCCTCTTTCTCCTCCTATCTCTCTCTATCTCTCTTCTCTTTTACTTTCTTTCATTGGCGTTCGCCCCGCGGGCGACGCAACCGAGTGTGTGAGCTAGTCGAACTCGTCTTGCGATCTTTCGATGCCGGAATCGGTCAAAGTTTCACTTTGGCCGAAGCTCCCGAGGCTGTGCGACGACGGAGCCGCGCGAGTGCGATCGACTTGACGGCTCAAACGGTACATCGAGCGGCTAAGGAGGCATGCGATCGAAGCGCTGGGGACGGCCCCGAGGGGCCCGCGTACCCCGAGTCGCGCATCGCGAGATGTAGATTATCCGTATCCGAGTTAAGGTGTGCCAGATTCCTCGCGCTTGGAATCCTGAGTCTGCGAGGGGATGAAAGTGTGCGTGTCCTAGTCATTGTGTCGAGCGGCGCTTAGCGCCGGCCAATCTTCACTTCTCGCTTCCGACTCGGGCACCGATTTTGTGCGGCTGGTTTTTAATCGATTTTCATGTGGAAGAATGCGCTCTATCGATAACTTCTTACTGCCTATTTTATCATTGCCTATTGTGTAACTTATTAGTTGCGTAGAATCTCGGTTGAATGTATCTCAACGAAAAATTTGTACTTAAATTATTTATACATATATATATATATTATATACTTGTATCCCGAGTAAGCAATTAAAATCAAAATGGCTCAAATTAAATACTCGTACTTAAACTGAATGGGAGTCTGCTAAAGAAAAACCAATGAAATCTAAATTTAAAATGCATATACTATGCTACGTATTTTAGTTTATATACCTAATTAATAAGTATAGTCAATGTGAAGTGACTTTAATTACCTTTTAGTACTTAAGACAATGTTAAAGGTTTAAAGAAAGACCAAATTTATCCATGTAATCAACTTCGGATATGGTATACTAATGAAGGTGGAAATCTTTTCCAACATTACAAGATCTATTATGTCCAGTTTCTGCGTTTTTTTTATTAAATTGTAAATACCATTCCCTACTTAATGTAGCCCATAATGCACTAAAAATATAATTGTGTTTCAATTATAATTCAAGTTACATTAGTTATGCATATATAATATACATTTATACCCCAATCTCGATTTTTACCCAAAGAGTGCCTACATAGATTTTTGTCAAATTTTTCTACGAATCGCCAGACGTGTTGTCACCATTGTTAGATAAAGAAATGTTATATATACAAAAATTATATTGTTTTTATTTACCTTACTCCTAATCTATTATTCATTCGTAATTTTTTATTCAAAATGGAAACGAAAGACTTTTATTCACTATTACACAAATGATTTAAATTAAAATATAAAATTAATATTTCGCTTAGCTTTGAGAGATGTTATGTATACTATAGAGAAAATAGTTTTGTTTAATTTACAAAGAATAATGAATTGCAATTTTTGAGTGATAAACGTTTGTTAGACATTGAGCGATGCACTCATCATCACTGGTTAGTTTGTCATTTTCATAGTGTCCCCTTTGACTATACACAAATGAGTTCACAAGTGACACGGATTAGCCAATAGTATACTGTTGCTACTATTTCATCCAATGTAGTTCAAGTTATATGTACATTTTTGCAAATTTTAATTTGTTTGTTATTGTATTATAAAACACGCGATTTAGAAAGCATTCAAGGAGATTCATTACATATATTGCATTATAGAACATTGCAAAGTGTTGCAGATTCAAAGAATTTTTTCCTCAGTTTGTGGATAATATCTCTTGACAAGCAAGTTTTCCAAATATTTTTTCATTTGCTTAAACTTTCTCAGATAATATTATGTTATCAATAAATCGTCGAATAAACGTATTTTTTATAACATACAACATAAATATAATATTAAATAATTGCCTTTGTACAAAATATTCTGTTTTACTGTTTGAATCGTTGAACTTTTCGAGCTTGCGCTCTATTCGCAGGCGTTCTAATAACAGATTTTCGATGCGTGCTTACGTGATGCAATTGTATACTTTATTATGGTAGCGCGAATCAGACGTTTAAGCACGTTTTGTCAGATGAAAGCAACCTATTTACGAATCTGCTCTCAAATTCTCACAGTAAACGGGGTTGCTTATTTTAGCGAACGCGGGAAACATTCTCGTCTACAATCCAGCCAAATCTCTCTTTCGCCGGTCTCCTCTCGCTTTAGTACGTATATTAAGCGAACCCCTTGCCTCGCGATTCTCCAGACCCAAGCGTTCGCCGGCGGCGGTCCAGCAGCGCGCGCGAAGCAGATGAACCGCGTCGAGGAAGGGACAGCGCGCGGTGACGCGGCGCGCGCCTCGCTCATTCCGCCGACCGGCAGGGGAACGGAGTCCTGCGCACGGGCGCGACGTCGTCGGCTCGGAAAGCGCGGCGGTGACGGCATCGGTGCGCCTCGCAAATGGCCTGAGGCGACCCGGGGCGCGTCTATTTGGGCCATCGGCGGGGAGAACCTTGGATTCGATAGGCCTCGCTTCAGCTGACCCGGCTGCTCGGCGCGCCGTGCAGCGCCGTCACGGACGGATCGCTCGCGCGCCGCGAGCCGCTCAACCCCAGGCGGCCCGGGCCCAGCATCTGCCCGCGGCTTATCGCGCCGCTCGCGAGACGATAAGCCCGCGCCCGCTCGAGCCGAGGGAAGCCTTAGGCGCCGGCGTGCTCCTATCAATTAGTCTACTCGGCTTGGCAGTCCGCTTTACATATTGCCACGTGCCGCTCGATTTCTCCTGTAGATAATTGCCGATACTTCCGCTTCGTATATATATACATGTACAATTTCTGTACGTGTTTGCGTGATTTACGCGGGAGTTGATAACGAGCGGGTGTTGCAAGATCTGTCCCATGTTAGATCAGAGCTCATAGTTCTCCGATGGATACGATTTTATTTCGCGCTTCTTGAGCACATGGGTAGTGATCGCGGCATGTGACATATTCTCGGCGTATGAGCGATTTGTATGAGCTCGGAAGTGAGTTCACTCGAGTGCACATTATGCGGGCGTCTGATTTCATCATTTAATGCTCCAGAAATCGGTTCATTGTGCTTTTATCGTAGCCCATGAACCAGTGACACTATCTATTACTGCGCCCATTTTGCAGTTTGCCGAGCCTCTATTCTAAAGCGTCCGACTTTGTCCTGTGAAGAAACTTGGCGGCAGCCCCAACTCCTCTGCCAGGAACTTCGATCGGGAGGAGAACAGAGCGTTGATTTCGAAGCCCACGGTACTTCAAGGTTACGGCGAATAAGGCCCCTATTCATGCGAGAGTCTCTAGTGGTCGGGCATCCGTCGATCGCGAGGAAGCGCAGGCCCATCCCCTATATAAACGCGAGCGACGCGGCGATGATCGTCCAGAGCAGCCGAGGCCAACCGAAACGGTCCGCGTGTATGCGCGCAGCTCCAGTGTCTCGTCTTTGTGTAGTGGGAGGGCAGAAGCGAGGAGGAAAGAGAAGGAGAGTAACGGCGTCTGGCAGGAGAAGCCGAAGACGATCCCCTGCGCGTGGCTTCAGTAGGCGAGCGTATCTGGCCACGAACACGTCCCGAGCCAGCTTGAACGATGCGCATCGCAGCCCTTCTCTTGGTTTGCTGTCTTGGCTCGGCGCTCGCACATCGCTACCATGTGAGTCCTAGAGCTTTTCACACCTTGTCGTTTGTCGTAAGATTCGAGGGCTTATCAAATTTCATTAGTGAGAGTAATAAGCTAATTACCTAACATTTATTGCATAGGTCAGGAAATGAAGGCACAGTGCAAACTTATTAAAATGAATAAGGATTACAAAAAACGACTACTGTATGATGTTCATTCATCTTTCATTTCACTATACTTACTTCACTGAATTTTTGCTCATAACCACAATCAAAGATAGTGGTATAACATTATATTAATTTCGATTTAATTAAATCTAATCTTGCCGTTCTTATAATATTTAATTAATTGAATAATATACAACATTATCAAATTTAAGATACGTTAGACTGCTACTGAATTATGTGTAATTTTCACAACATTCTTTCCTGTTATATATTATGATACACGCGATAATATCCGTGTCTAGTGCATGTTTATTTTTTTTTAAATAAAATAAAATAAATTATTTTAATAATAGATATTAAGATTATACAGTAGGCATACCGTCTTCCCTAAAATAATTTTACTATATACTGATTTCATTTTAAATTTCTTCTTATAATATTTTATCATTTACAAATTTTTTTTACTTGATAATAATTGATATTTTTCATATTTGTTTTGATTTTATATTCGACAAGTCGTTTCTAAATAACGAAATGTGCCGACGCTGTATATAGAATTTTACATATGTTGATTATACTTAAGAAAGTATAAACAAGATACAACTGTATTTGTCATATATTATTTCAATTAAATAATTAAAAATATTTATTTTAAGCTAAACCCTGGTGTAGTTATCATTTTTATTTTTAAATATATAATATTTAATAACTAACAACTGGTGTTGGTTAGATTTCTTTGTTAAAATAATTTACAGGACTTTAAGTTTCCAATACGTAAAAATCATCCGAGTATTGATTAAATTATGTAGAAGGAACACAACATAATGGTTTATAAGATATATTAACATGTATCACATGCAGTTTAAAATGGCAGTTTGTGCAAATAGTCGAAATATTCGTTCGTCTGTGTTCCTTCAATAAATGTAGCAGTTAGTTTTCATAAGCCATCTCGAGCATTTACTCAAGATTGTACGCGTCAGCGGATTGAATTTCCCGCTGACCACTGCAATGCGCAAAAACATAATCAAGAAATTTAGCACGATTTTAATTGCACGTTTCACTCCGTAATAATAAGGTTTTTCACCGAGAGATCGATCCCGTACTAAGATACCCGTTTCCCTATTATATAAGCCTTTATCGGATATTCCGTAAATAGCAGAATACATCTTTACTTTCTTACAAGTTCAGAGTTCATTGGATAAAGCTGAGTAACGATACAAAGTCTTCCCACAGTACATGTCTCTCTTCGCCCCCCTTCAAAGTGTTCATTTGCCTTATTACGCCACAATGGTTAATTAACTGACGAGCATCATTTATTACATTTTCTAGGATCCACTGAACTCATTTCTTGTGATGGGCCAAGAACTGCTGCACTATAATAATTATAACGAGAGCCCGCATTTCTTTTCTGGCTTTGTAGTTCAGTTTAACTGCGGCAATAGATTACTTCATTCCTTCTACTTAGCCAGTTAGTCAGTTACTACAACATTTATATTAAAGCAAATTTTTTTTGTCAAACATTTAGATTGCATTAGTTTCATATCATGATAAATAAAAAAAAAGAAGATAAACAAGATTAGTTTTTTTACGTCTTAATTTTTGAATTAAAAACTACTACTAAGTAATGTACGAATCAAGGAAATACATTATACACATTAATAATATACATAGTATTTGTTTTGCTTTAAAATATAACTTAATTACAAATATTCAAATCATCTTATGAGTTGAGCATAATATTATTATTTTTTCTGTGGTCAAGTATTAAAAAAAGTTACTATAATATTCTTTTAGGAAAAAACACGTTTCGACAGATCGATCGATGATGTACTGCAAAGGGACGTGAAAGCTCACACCACAATTTTCAACAAAAAACCGAGAATTTTTACAGATAGAGCAACGGTATGTATAAGATATGTTTCTTGAATTTTATCTATCGCTCAAAACGAATGATAATTAATATTATGTATTAATTATGGCATGAAATTGTTACTTTAGCACTATACAGCTTATAAAGATGCGGTTCAAAGTATATGTTATCTGGAAAAGTTGAAGAGTAACGAGCTAGATGAAGAAAACTTTTGGAAAACTGTAATTCGTCAAAATAAAAAGACTCTCTATGCTTCCAACCGCTCACTTACAAAAATCGAGGTAATGATTTTAAAAAGCAAGTTTATATTAAATGTCAACAGTAGGTATTGCAAATATGTGAAGGACTTCTATCATAGAACTTCTAGCTCAGACAGTGTTATGCAAAATATTTAGAATTGGTGTTTTATTCATAACATGGTAGCGTGTAACTTATATTTAAATGTTTTTCTTGCAATTATATCGTTTTTCTTTGAAACTCAATAAATTTTAACTGCTACCTATTAACTCTGCATGAAAATATTCATATTTAAATTCCAAGATGTATAAAAAATTTTGCGCAAAAATATTTTACTTTACTCGAGGCTCGACGGTACAACTATTAAAGCCAGTATACTTTATGTACATAACTATACACTATCTGTAATTTTTAATGAAAATATAAGGCTAAAATTTTGGTTGATTATTAGGCATGGCGATTAGCGGGTGGACGTATTATCGACTTCTGCCGTGGTATGACGTTCATTCCACTGCAAGAGACTATGCCCTCTCCAGATGATCGCGATGACCCGTTCCTTAATGAGTTGCCTGCCGATGAGAATGACATCGTCCAAAAGCGTGTAGCAGATGTGGTATTGAGACCACTCAAGGTGCGCGCCAAACGGCGCGCTATCTTCGAGGAACGTGAGCGTCTCAATCTGGGCGAATGGACACGTAAGAGACGTGAAGCCGAACCTTACCGTGGAAGGTTTCGTGGACAGACCCAGTCGCAGTATCTGAATATCGGCGGTTCTGAAGGCCAGAAGGACGGCAAAGCTGAAGCTGAAGCTACACAACAATCCTCGCGCGCCGTTGTCAGTGAGTGCGTTTTACCCTGATCCGCCTTGATGCACGTACGTATGAACTTGCCAAGGCCCAATTAGAAAACTGTGATTTGCAGCAATAAATGGAGAAAATTTCTCCAACTTAAGATGTAAAAACATTTGACTTTTATTTAATTCAGTTCAACAGTTCCAAAATGTATTTTAGGTGGAAGTAGCGGAATGGGCCAAGCTCAGAGTATGTCCTCCGGCTCTGAGGGATGTGATGGTTGTCCAAGTTACGATAGAGTTGGAAATGTACCGGGCAGTATACCGAGCATACTTGGATCACAGCAGGGTCTTCCAACAGGTGTGAAGGGCAACTACCTAGTCTAAACCACTTATCAATTAAATTAATGTATGCTTGATTTCCGCCAAATTTTGTACTAATAATAATAATAAATTTTCTGCAATGAGCGTATGAACATGAAAAAATGTGCACGATATACTAATAGTGAATAATGTTTTCTGCTAGATTTTTACATATTTTTTAACACCACGAAACGAATGTATCTAAAATAAAAATTGAATATTATAGAAATTTTTGTATTTTTTAATTTTTCTCCTTTAATAAATTATCCTTATTCCAAAAACTAATCATTGCAAATGCACTGCAAGTAAGAAAGTCCGCTGATTTTTTTTATTAATGCACGTTATCAAGCGAATATTAACGAAATTCAATAAATGGAGGTATAGCTGAATCGTGTCCTAGTGGAACAATTCTTGAACCTGCAAACACTACAGGTATACCTCGAATAATACCGACTTTAGAAACTTCATTTGTGACACGAATTCCAGGAGGGCCTCCTTCATTAGTTCCGTATGGAGGCACTGCCACAGGCAGTGTAACTAGTCGTCCCAGTCCTACTGCACCACCTCCAAGCTCTAGAACAAACTATAATGAAGAAGGTACCGGAATTGGTCGTTTAAATAGTGGTTCACAAATACCAATAGGACAACCACGTATGCAAACTGTAGGTCTATCTGAAATGCAAATACCGACTGACCAGCATGGTACACAAATGTCAGGACAACCACAAACAAATACAGGGCAGCAGGGCTTACATACACCTGGTATTTCTGGAAGAATCACAGGTATCATGATAAAATTAAACGTTTTTTGTTTTACTTAATGTACAGTATATCTAAAAAAGTAGTTTATTGTAGGTCCTTCAGTAAATACTGACCAATCGAGTTTCCAAGAAGTTTTACCAGGCGGACAACATTCTAATTATTATCCTAGAGAAAAATTGTCTGGTGGCCAAATTCAAATAGCTGCTCCGAATACTGCAGGTACCATACCTCGTTCGCAAACCATAGACGGCAATTCGTATCTACCTGCACAAAATATAATTGGCGGTACTTACCCAAATACACCAATTTCAAATAGAAGAACAAATTCTCCGAGTTCCCAAATTACACAAGGTCCTTTTAATATACCACAAAATACCGGAAGAACTCAAATACCAGATGGAGTATATCCTCCTAACACTCAAACTAATGTTGGTGGTGTTGAACAATTTCCAATTCAATCAAATACATATCCAATGGGTAGACAAGTAATTGGAGGTGGACAATCAGTTATTGCACCAGGAACGCAAATAATAGGGAGTGACTTATCCGGTTCACGAATACCACAAGATAGTATATATCTACCAGGATCTCAAAGGGTAGGACAACTACCCGATGCACAAACGTCTGGAAGAGTTTATTTACCAGGGGGATCAAGAGAAGCTACGCCAATTAAAAGTCAAGATTCTACTTATTATTTACCAGAATCACAAGGAGAAGCAAGAGGTACTTATCTGCCAAATACACAATTGGGTGGTCCAACATCTTGGGGGACCAAAACTCAAGGAAGACTATATCCACCAAGCATGCAAACGGTAGGAACTGGACTACCTGGAGCTCGAACAGAGGCTGGTGCTTATTTACCAGGAACACAATTGGTTGGTGGATCGGGGACTCAAACTCAAGGAAGCTTATATCCGCCAAGTACACAAGTTGTTGGAACTGATAATTCCAGACCTCAATTAACTGGGACTAGTGCTTATGTACCAGGATCGCAATTGGGTGGTGTGCCAGCGACCCAGTTTCAAGGAAATCTATATCTACCAAATTTACAAACAACAGAAACTCGACTACCTGCAACTCAATCGTCAGGAAGTAACATTTACCAACCAGGAATACCATTGAGTGGTATACCTGGAATTTCATATCCGTTAAATACGCAAGTATTAGAAACTGGCAAATCCGGATCACAAATATTACAGACTGGTGTTTATTCGCCAGGAACGATATCAGATAGCGTGCCAGGGACTCAAACTCAACAAAGTACATATCAACCTAGCTTGCAAATAGTAGAATCTGGACAGCCTGCAACTCAAACAACAGGTAGTAATATTCATTTACCAGGACCACAACTAGGAAGTGCGCCTGCTATCCAAACTCAAAAAAATTCATATTTACCAAATACGCAAGTAGCAGCAACTGGTCAGCCTGGATCTCGAGTATCAGAGAATGGTTTTTATATACCAGTAACGCAATTAGGTGGTATACCGGGGACCCAAACTCAGGGAAGTTTATTTCCACCAAGAACACAAGTTGTAGGAACCGCTGGAGGAATACCTGGATCTCAAATATCAGATACTGTGTTTTGTTTACCAGGAACACAACTAGGTGGAGGGTCTGCAACCCAAACTCAAAGTAGTTCGTATCCGTCAAATACACAAGTAATCAAAACTGTTCTACCTGGATCTGAAATGTCACGAGCTGGTGTTTATTTACCAGGAATACAACACAGTGTTGCGCCGGGGACTCAAACTCAAGGAAGTTCGTATCCTCCAACCATACAAACAGTAGGAACTGATTTACCTAGAACTCAAACTGCAGGAAGTAATACTTATGTACCAGGAACGCACCTGGTTGGTTTACCGGGGACTCAAACTCAAGGAAGTTCGTATCCTCCAACCATACAAACAGTAGGAACTGATTTACCTAGAACTCAAACTGCAGGAAGTAATACTTATGTACCAGGAACGCACCTGGTTGGTTTACCGGGGACTCAAACTCAAGGAAATTCGTATCCTCCAACCATACAAACAGTAGGAACTGATTTACCTAGAACTCAAACTGCAGGAAGTAATACTTATGTACCAGGAACGCACCTGGTTGGTTTACCGGGGACTCAAACTCAAGGAAGTTCGTATCCTCCAACCATACAAACAGTAGGAACTGATTTACCTAGAACTCAAACTGCAGGAAGTAATACTTATGTACCAGGAACGCACCTGGTTGGTTTACCGGGGACTCAAACTCAAGGAAGTTCGTATCCTCCAACCATACAAACAGTAGGAACTGATTTACCTAGAACTCAAACTGCAGGAAGTAATACTTATGTACCAGGAACGCACCTGGTTGGTTTACCGGGGTCTCAAACTCAAGGAAGTTCGTATCCTCCAACCATACAAACAGTAGGAACTGATTTACCTAGAACTCAAACTGCAGGAAGTAATACTTATGTACCAGGAACGCACTTGGTTGGTTTACCGGGGACTCAAACTCAAGGAAGTTCGTATCCTCCAACCATACAAACAGTAGGAACTGATTTACCTAGAACTCAAACTGTAGGAAGTAATACTTATGTACCAGGAACGCACCTGGTTGGTTTACCGGGGACTCAAACTCAAGGAAGTATATACCTACCAAATACACAAGTTGTAGGAAATGATCGATTCGGACCACCAATATCAGGGTCTAGTATTTATGTACCAAGAACACAATTTATTGGTGTGCCAGAGACCCAAACTCAATTGAATCAATATTCACCAAGCGGACAAACCGTAAGAACTGGATTACCTGAAATGCAAACACCAGGAAGTGGTTCTCAACAGCCTCAAAGAGGATTATACCTACCAAATAGCCAAGTAATTGGCAGTGCTGTTGCAGGAGTTGAAATACCAAATATATATTCACCAGGAAGACAAGCAGTAGCCGGAAGTGGCTTTCCTTCAAATGCACAAGTAGTTGGAGATAGTGTACCAACAACATTTGTGCAAGGTGTGTATCCAAGTAGAATTATGCCTGGTACACAATCAGGTGGAATATATCCCACAACAGACGCACAAGTAAATAATGGACTATATCATGGAGGATCTCCAGGCTCGCAACTTTCAGAAGTCAATCAATACAGCCCAGGTACAGCAGGATCTGCTGGAGTAACTGATTTATATATTTTAATAAGTACCATGTTTTTTCTTTGTGATATAAAAGTATTACATTATTTAATAATATATTTTCTCTCAGAAGCTACTATTGTAACTGGCCAGGGTACTAGAAACAATGGTGAATCTTATCCCGGAATAACTTCAGGTCATCAAGCATCAAAAGATTTATCAGGCATAACGATACCAAACTCACAAACTCCTGGTAAGCACTATTTTCCAGTAATTTACAACCTTATTTTTCTCAAATTTAAAAGTGCTTCTTGATAGGTTTTGTAATATATCCAGAATCGTCTAATTCTAGAACAGGAAGTACTGTATTCACATAAATACTAAAATTAATTGGATTAAACTTTTCTAAAAGCTTAATAACATCTTGATTTAATGCTGTAGATACTGTAGTCGATAAAGAAAGTAAACCCATCATGCGAGGTGATATTCCAGGAAGTACAATTTACCCAGGAGGAAGTAGTTCTCTTGGTACAATAGGAGTTCCTACTATAATTCCAGGTTGCCAAATTTTTACTTAAAATGCTTTAATAAATTTTGACAATTTACGAATAACGACTACGTGCCGGTTAGGGAATGCTTTACAACCCAGTAAAACGGATCAACAAATTTATTCTGGAGGACAACCGAGTGCGGTAAATCAGGCTGGCACACCAGTAACTAATATACAAACTACTGTACCAGGTAATAATTGAATGTGTGTGTGTGTGTGTGTGTGTGTGTGTGTGTGTGTGTGTGTGTGTGTGTGTGTGTGTGTGTGTGTGTGTGTAGATACTGATTGATTTTTGTCTAATAGGTTTATAAGTATCTTTATAATGTTATCATTTTAGGGGGTATGAATACGCCAAGTGCTAGAGGTCAAACAGGTCAAATTGGTACTAATGTGGGACCAGCCCAGTTTCCTAGCTCGACTGCAGGGCAACCGTATCCGCCTAGTCAAACAGCCACAGTTCCAAATCTAGGAGCTGGTATCAGTGTCCCCGGAACAGTAGGTCAAAGTTCCGTTACAGCACAGCAAGTAATAACAAGTGGAGGAGATGATGGTTCTGATTCCCAAGCCCTTAGTTCCGTCAAACAGAGCGAAGCCGGAACGCAAGCTAGTGCATCCGCAGAAGGTCGACACGGTACTGGAAGTGCTAAGTCCCAAGTAAGCGGTATTTATACCGGTACCGGATCATTTTCCGCTCAAGCAGGCACGAGTGATAGCACCAAGAGCGCTCAGACGCAGGTTTGATATCTAAAAGTTTTATATTCATAGAAATGACTCGTAACGAATCTTTGACTATTTAAGTAAATGCTAAATTGTGTTTACAAACACTAATAAAAATTTAATTTGTTAATTTGTTATAAAATAATATAGAATAAAATATCGATCGCCTTTTTTGCTAATATTAACTTATAATATTGATATTATCTTATCAATATTTTAGCGATTTTTTTGTCTTTATATAACCTGTAAAATTTGTATTAATTAGTAAACATGAAACATTACTAGTTATAAAATGTGACTAATTTAGTTAGATTTCTTTGTATCAAGATTGAAAGCTAGCAAATAATTTTCAATTACTGTATGTAATCAGGTAAGCGGAGGGAAGGAAGGTGCGAAAAGCAGCGCCCAAGGCAGCGGTGGCCTGGGTAAAAGTCAAACTCAGGTGCAGCTCGACTCTAATACAGGAGCAACTTCAACAAATGCTCAGAGCAGTGGCTTGAATCATGGTACAAATTCGCAGGTACAAGCGAGCGCTAAAGGTGGGATGGCCGATGCTCAAGCTAATGGCGAGGGGCAAACCTCTAGCCAGGCGCAGATCGGTTTCCAACCTTATATCAATCGAAATGAGAAGCTCGAGAAACTAGATAAGCCATTCCGAGGCGGCGGTACAGCTTCAGCCCAAAGCGGCACTTTTCGTGGCCAGTCACAGTCTCAACTTCAAGGTTCTTTCCATTACGGGATTACTTACACAGGAGCTGCCCAAGCTGGTTCCGGGTCGGGCGCAACTGCCCTGAGAAAACCCTTTAACTTTACTAATCCCGACCCTAGTCTCTTCCAACCTTTCAAACTGGACGAGAATGGCAAAGTAGAGACGACCACTGAGGCTAACGAGGAATTAGAAACTGCCAGCTCTAAGCAAACGGTGATCGCCGTTACCCCTAGAGCCCAATCGGAAAAGAAAAATAAGTTAGAGCCTCCGCGGCATTCTTACGGTATCGTCAATGAAGATGATTACGATTCATATGAGGACGATGAGTACGGAGACCCAACTGTATCATCATTATCCAAACATAGCACAGCATCCTCGATCCAATCTACCAGACAGACAATGCACGTCATTACTGACGGGGAATACGATGTAAAGGTGAAGCAAGAAAAGAACCACGATGGAGGGCGTTCATCCCTGGGACACGCCGCTCCAATACAGCGAGGCAAAGTGATGTCTATCGCCGGGAGGAAAACGATTGCTCAGGGAGACGGAAAGTCGCAGAGCCAAACGGTATCGATAGTTCCTGTGAATCGAAGTAATAGCTCTCGCGTCGAGGTCAAGTCTGCCTCTACGGATACCCGTTCACTTCGACCCGATCGTGTAGGAGGAATATATTACGGGAATGGTAGGAGTGCACTCAGTGAAGAATCGACCAAGACGAGCTATGTGTCTGTCTCCAACAGCGTAGCGGGCAAGATCGATAATGAGAATCCTACTAAGAATTACGAGCATAGGTACTACACCAAAAGCTCAACTTGTGGTTACTTTACCTTTTCTTGCAATCTTGTGTATGGCTCGAATGGGAAAAGAAAAATCTGTAAGCCCAAATTACCGACAAACGCAGATGGGACGCCTAAATGTTAACGTCTATAGTCGATATAGTTTCGTACTTATTAATTTAAAAATATTGCAGGATTAAGCGGTAGCTTTCGATTGATCCAGTTTTTGTGGCTAATAGGTGTCAAGACCGTTTACGTAGTAAGAGGCATTTCACGTTTTCGCTTTGAGGTTGAGTTAATGACGATAAATGCTTCTTTTAATAAAAAACGATTTCATTAAAATTTACAGTTTATCACTTTTTCATTTACATGAATGTTTATGCATTTAGTCAAATGACATTTTCTAATTTGTTAATAAAAAGTAGGAAACACAAGAGTGTTTGAAAATCGTAAAATGTCTAATTTTTATTTATAAAGAAACACAATCATAAATATGTTTTATTATTGTGTAATACACTGCCATATGTAAGACTGTATTAATAAAGATAAATACGTAGACTGCTTTTAAGGCTTTCAGCAAAATATAATCAAAAAATTATACAATTCTTAATCTGTGAATTCCACTATGTAATATTTATATAAACAAATGTTTTTTATACATTAATTTTTAAATAAAGACAAATAAATAATCAAACATAATAAAAATTATTTCTTACAGTTTCAATAAACGCATAGAAAACGAAACAGCTATTTATACAATAAAACATTGAGATTCGATACATTCACATACGCTTTTAATCTTTATGCTCATAATATAAGACGTCTCAACGATAAAAGCAACCAAATATTTGATTCGTTACATTTGTACTCGTCAAGCTCAAGGTACTTTAAGATCTGAATCAATGAAATCTTTATTTCCACGCATTATTGCTCACGACTTGACGCCATGCATAAGATTTTATAGCATATCCTAATTATTGACATATTTAATTGTAACTTACCGAAACTGTCGGAATAAGTTTAATAACATTAATACATAATTCAGTCATTTTGGTAAGTCTGAGGTATCATATAATTCATAAAGTCTTTTCTATTTCACGCAAATACAACAGTTCTTTGTGTATGTACAACGATCGGTTGCTTGAGTATGTACATAATACAAAAAGAAATCTTTGGATAATACAACTTAATTAAAATAAAAATTTAATAAAAACCTTATAAAGAATTAATATTCTTTTAAGTAAATCCTTGCTTTTATATTCATTACTTTATTTGATTTTTGAATCAATTAATATCTAATTTTAAGAACTTATTACTAAATTTAACATAATATTTATTATAATATTTTTCGATTTAATAAATTTTTAAAAAAATATTTATATCAGTATAATTTAAATAATTACATTACATTACTTAAACTATGTTTCAAGTAGTTATATTTTTTTAATATGATTTATTTCTAAATAAAAATTTCAAAAATAACAAAAAAAAACATTTCAATTTTTCAAAAACATAAAATTTCTTTTATAATATACAAAAAAAGGAAAGATACAGTTAAAATACGACATTGTAATTTGTTTATCACTAAAATACTCAAAACTATAATTAAAATTGCGGCTAATAATTATTTTTGAGTAATCTCATTATTCTCTTTTAAATGTAAATGATATTACTACAATACATATTTATACTTCCGAAATACTACTTATATACATATTCAGAAATAGTAATGTAATTTAACCATGAAGAAATGTAATTAACTTTTATATTATACATTTCATATAGTTCTCTATTTAATATTCTGCTATTTACTTTGAACTTCCAATGCTACAGAAGCTTAAATATATATTTTTACCTATATATTTCTTCTATTATGTGCAGGTACTAGACAAATTGTTTCTCATTCCCATAGATCATGTCGCTAATAAAATCCATTTACATTTTTTCTTAAAACGAATTTTGTCTTTTTACAACTTTTGCTTAACAGATTTTACTGTTTGTTTTATCATCTAGATCTTCTCTGGTTTGATCATCTCTTATTTCTGCTACTACATCTGGTGCTCGATTTTCAGAAATACTAAAAATAAAATGTGTCTTAAATAATTTCTTTTTCTAATTTCATGTCAAAAGTAACATTATTCTTTTAAATATTAACGAAACAACAAACATTCTGTTTAACTAATTCACCTGTTTTTATAATGCTCCAACTGTGTATTAGTACTTTCTAGCTGTTCAGTCAAATCTTCATTAATCCTCTGGAGCCTCCTAACGCTATTAGTTGCTGCGTCAACCTCGTCTTGTGCCGAAGCCAGTTCCTTCTTTAACTCTTCTACTCTTGCTCTAATTCTTTTTACTTCTGCTTCATATTGCTCTGAGCGCCTAGTCGCGTGAGACAGTTCGGTTGTTTTCTCGGCAAGCATTTTTTTCAATTTGGCGAGCGAAAGCTTGAGATCAATGAGCTCTTTATTACGATCAAGCAGCTCTTGTTGTAATTGTTTTGAGTCAACATCGCAGCTAGAAACTGGTCGAACACGACGTGAGTCGGCTCGGTCTTGCAAATCGCGCATCTCGCTCCGTAGTTTCTTGTTCTCACGCTCTAGGCAGATTTTTTCTGTTTCTAGGCGCTCGCGCTTACCCCATTCTGCTGCATTTTCAGCTTGAAGTTTTTCTAACTGTAATTTATAATAACCATGAAAGATCAAATACTTTATTAAATTTTCAACACATAATAATTATTCTATTTACTTCGGTTCGAAGTTCTGATAACCGCTGATCCATGCCTTCTCGATTCATAGTTTCATCCATAAGATCGGCCTGTGCTGCGCTTAATTCTCCTTGAAATTGTCCTTTAATTTCAAATAATTCTTTTAAAGTTTCAGCTTTACTGTTTTGCAGCTCCTCACATTCTGTTTTTAAATGAATTATTTCATTCCTTAATTCTTCCATACCTTGATGCAGAGTAAACTTTTCTCTAAAACACGTTCAATTTATCTTTCATAAAAATTTAGATGTAGGGAAAATTAATGAAATAAATAATTAGTTAATCCAGGGTATTAATTTACAAAAACATTAAATATAATTACTATAATTACTGATGACGATTTAAGACACTTACTCTTTTTCAGCATTTATTGTCATGATTGCTTCTTCTAATTGTAAATTCAATGCAGAAACTTTCTGTTTAAGAACTTCTTCATTGGTATTATCGATTCGGGAGAGACGTTTATCTTGATTGTTGGGGGAGGTATCTTTATGTAATTCTGTATGCTTTGGTACAGCTCCTTGTAAAATATACTCTTCAATTTCTTTATCTAAAGGACTTCGCTGATCTATGTTATCTTTGGGAGGACTTTTACAACTCTCAAATTCCTTTTTTGAAGATAATGATGTTTGATTTCCTGATTGCTCCACAGTGATATAGGTATCTGCTAAATTATCAACAAAATTACATTTAGATTGAGAGTCTGAGCTCAAAAGTGAAATCTCTTGCAGATCCAGTTGTCCACCATATTTTAACAGTAGCATTGTTACTTTTTCCATTTCTTTTTTAAGTTGACCATTTTGCTTCTGAAGCTCTTGAGATTCCTGCTTAGAGGTATTTAAGTCTTTAACGGCAGTTTCCAATTTTGTTTTTAATGCTTTTGCTTCTTTTTTAGCTGTATTTCTTTCATCACGAACTTCACACCATTTTTCTCTCCAGTTCGCAGTACAGTCAGACCACCATCTCATAGTCTTTTCCATCTGTGCTGCTCTTGCTTTTGCTTCATCAAGCTCTCTATGCAATATGGCCTTAAACAGAATATGTAATATATATAAATAAGTATGTATGTAGTGATAATAAGATGAAAATGATTAGACTCTAAGGAAATAATAAATGTGCATATAAATTTATTAATTTTTTTTACAAAATAATTAAAGCAATGAATATAAAATTGGTTAAAAAAGATTTCACCTCCTTAGTTTCCCATTCACTATCTGCATACCGAGGTGATCCTGGTGAGCTTGCATCATGTTCTCTTAGGTGCCTACGTGATGAAGTTCCACTGGCTGAGGCTGATTGTGCCATGACAGTAATCTTAGCTACAAAACATATTGCTCATTATTAATTATTTTTTATATTTTAATTTTTATAATAATTACAAGGAATCAGCTTAATAAAACAAACTCATCAAATATTATTTTTTTATAATAACAATACTTACATTAATCAAAACTCACGTATTAACTTGTAACACATTGTAGATCAAAACTTAAATAACAATAATGCAATGTAATAAACATTAAAATGTGTAAAATAGTAGCGAATTGACATTTGTGCAGACGCCAATGTGTGAATCACAATTCACATTTGCTCCAAAATCGATCATCTCGATAATATATCTATATGTGCTATAATTATCTAACATCAACGTCATTATAATCTAAATCGCTAAATGAGGTATTTTTTTTATTTAAATCATTGACTATGTTAACTTGCAGAAATGATAACAATTTTCGCATTATAAAAAGATCTTATTGATTATTGCTTATGAATAACAGATTTTTATTTCCAATATTTTTATCTTTGGTTATCTTAACTCATTGTAAGATTCACTAACCTAACCTTGTACTGCACAAATGGCGGTTTTCACAGCGTGAATCATTTAAATTGTGAAATGCACAAAATATCAAAAATCAATATACTTAATAAAATATTTTATAGTTAAAAATATAAAAAAAAAGGTATTGACACTATCAGTTTTTTATGTATAACTAAAAAAATCACTAAAAAAACAAATATTATATACATATTTAAATCAATGAATGTATTCAAGTTCAAAAAATCATAAGAAATAAATTCACAAACAAAAGTTTAATTAACATTAACTTTATTACTTTGTTAATTGATAATCAATTATGGATAATTTATATTTTTTTACAAAAGAAAAATCGCACATATCCATTCACAATAAATAGATTCTTATTATAATCGCATAAGAAATCATCTTCACTACATATATAGTCAAAACCTTTATATTATGTATATTTTTACAATTAACAATTATGTTTTCATTTATTAGTAATGTATTCTTGAGATTCTTTTAGTTTACTCTGTGAATACTTGACACTATATTTTATATTCTGAACTAAAAAAACACAAAGTGTAAACAAGCTCAATTTTTTTCTTGATACTTAGCAAAGCAAAGTAACAAATTATTTATTATTTATATTCTATAGTAACTATTATGCGCTTTTATTAACAACGTTACGCAAAACGTAGTAAAAGAAGTTCGCAAAAAAGGGATTATAGCACTACTAATAAAGCACGCTTTATTGATATCACAGCTGTGGACTATAAAATATGCTTGCACTAGTGCCGTGTCACTCAAGTGTAATGAATTTCATTGATTCTAAATGTAACAAACGGAATGATTCGTATAAGTGAAATTTAATGCACAAACAGATAATGATAAATATTTAGTAAAAGTACAACATTATAATGAAATGCAATTATAAGTAATCATAAATTATGTTATTATCATTATTAATTTCTGTTTTATATGATTTGTAATAGTTTCTTGATAACTTATCACAAAAAATCGATTTTATAAAAATCTTGTGTATATTTCTGCAATATTTTTAGTTAAAGTGATTAATAAAAATTTTATTTTTCTTTACTTTACAAGAGCTAAAGATAATCTACCTAATATTTATTACACATTATAGTTTTTCACAAAAATATTCAAAATAACTTTATTTTGAACATAATTCAGATTTTGAGACATTCAATTATAATGTTTTGACAAGCACAGAATAAATGTTTAAAAACGTTATAAAAAAGAAAATTCAATATCTTTCATTGATTTCATTATAATATTGTAATATATTTTTGTTCTCAGTGATAACAATGAAATGCTCTACTTTGTTTGAAAATTTGATACATTCTTTTTGCAGGCAATATTTTATTTTTCCATTATTAAAGTAACCAATAAACTTATTTTAAAAGCTGCAGTTTGGATTTAGTGTTAGATAAAACTTATTGCAAGCTCTTTAAAAATGTAAAGGTTTTATATCTTTATAAATATATATATATATACATATATATTATGAATAAACTAATAAGGCAAATTATGTTCATTCTAAAATGAACAATTAGATTTATATTTATACAAATTATTTATCATAAAAAAAGTATATAAATTTAATAATTTTTAAACGTAACCTGATTATTATAATTAATTTTGACTTCCAATGTAAAAAAATCGACATTTTCGAATGTTTTTGGAAGTGTAGACAAAGAAATGAAGATAAATACGACTTTTGCCAGTATTTATCATTGATGTTTTTTTGTCTTTTAAATACCTTTAAACCTTTCTGTCCCTGAGTCTTATCATTCAATAAACTACTATACAATCATAAATTATCCCATAGAACTTTTAGTAATTACGCTGAAGACGATTCAATCCGATTTTGCGTCAGAATCTGGCAGTGTTGTTCTAAGCGCTTAATCGTCTCAGATAAGTGAGCATTTTCGATATACAAATCCTTAGTTAGAAAATCTGCTTGTGTTAACTTTTCAGTCTGAAAGTAAAATAGAAAAATTTAGTTTATAAATTTAGTAAATATGAAATAACTTCAATTCTATAAAAATAGTCGCAAACATGTTTTACCTGCTCTTTAATTAGCTTAATATGTTGATTAAGCTTTTCTTCTGTTGATTTTATAACAAATCTTAAGTCAGCTGTTTCTAATACATGTTGCTTCCACATTTCTATAAAATTACAGAGAAACATTCGAGATAAAAAAAATGATATCAAATTCATATCAATATCATAATAATTTTTTAATATGAATATGTACCTTGTAAAATTCGTTCGTGATCTTTCTGTTGAGTGTAATAAAAAATTTGTAAATATTTTTCTTTCTGTTCCTGAGCATAAAGCTTTGTACACAAATTCGAAAGAATGCTTTGGTCCTCAGTGCCAATCATTGGATAAATGTTATTTGAATTTATGGTCTTTAGATTCTGCAACTTCATGATTTCTTGTTTCAATTTTTCTCTTTGCTTTATAAGATTACTACACTCATAATCTACATTCATTCTTCTTTGATGGTGATAGTGTTTGCTTTTTGTGTCACCTTTTCGAACCTTAAATTCCCCTTGATTTTGTTGCTGATACATATTTGACCCACAATCGCATTTATTTTGCATTGTTGCTTTATGGCACTAAAAAATAATTGTAATGAATACAAACTTTAGTTTGAAATTAGATTTTCGATAAATTTTTAAAGACCTTAGATTAAAATTGTTTTATTCTATTTACCTGGTGGCATTGACTTATTGAAGTACTCTTCATATCTACAGGAACAGCTAAATCAACTTTTACAGATGCATGCTCTGATGATCCACTTGGTGAACATAATGCACTGTAGAGTGTTGGATACATAATCTTCATTTGTTCATCAGGAAACTGCACAGAAATGTCAGTAAATGATAACTGTCTTTCATTGTTTAATTTAGCTTTTAATTCTTCAATTTCTTTTTCTTTTTTTGTTAGTTCTTCTTGAGCTTCAATTCGCCACCTTTCAAACTCATCTTCCAGATCATTATACTGCTGCTCAAGGTTAACCTTCTCTTCAATAGGTGATAATCGCCCGTCATTATGTCTGTCACTACTACTAAATTGCTCTTCATACTCGGTCATTTTTAAAAGAAGTTCTGAAAGCTTATCATCATTTATCTTTTGTTCTTGCTCGAATATTTGACGTTCTTCTTCCAGCTTTCCAGCCCAATAATCCTCGCATTGTTCATATTCAGTTTTCAGCAATTCAAGACTTTTTTCCAATTCATTGCAACTAACAAATTATTTTTTTATTAAAATACTATAGTAGTAATTTAAAAAAAATTATAAATATTTGATTACCTTTCAATTAATTTTAATTTTTCAGTTTTATGTTTTGATTCCTCTTGCTTTAATAATGCTCTTAATTCTACAATCATTTTATTTGTATCGAATGTATTAGTGACTCCAACATTAGCACTTTCTTTTGAACTATGTGTTGTACAATCCTTTATACCTGATAGTTTATTTTTTAAGTAACTTTTAACAAGACTATTATCATAATTTCCATCTACTATATCATGTATTGTGTCATCACTACTTGAAATTCGTTTGTAGTGTTTGAATGTTTCATTTTTATTGATAACTAAATCGCGACAAGACTCAGTCATGCGTTGATCTTTTCGTTCTGCTTCTAAAAAAATATTTTTATGAAAAAAACTTGAATTTATATATATGTTTGTATATATAATGAAATTATTAGATTTTTAAGCTATAATACAACATTAACTTTCATTAATAAATTTTTATTTTAAATTTTATATTTACATTAAATTTTAAATAAAATAAAAAATAAAACAAAATAAAACAAAATTTCTCTACCTAGTTCATTAGCTAGATTGTTATAGTGCTTTCTTCTTTTGTTTGAAGTGGAGTTTGTTGGAATTACTGGCACACTTGATTGATACCATTCTAATGAGCTTATTAAAGAAGATACTTCACTCCTTAAAGCAACACATTCTGCACAAAATTTCGCCTGTGTTAAGAAATTTCGAAAGTCTTGAATAATGTCAGTTAATTTATTAATGTTACTGCTGTTACTGATGTCATCAACCATGACTTTGGTTTTCGATATGTTGCCAACCTTGTTAGGTTTAATATTAGAATATTTTAACTGATTCTGTTGGTGTTTATCTTCATCTTCTGTATCACTCACTTCAGTGGTTGGGTTACTTGTAAGACCTTTTTGAAAAAAAGTTCGTTTTCAATTAAACAGTCAATGTATTCAAAATTGATGAGTTATTAATGTTTGTTTTATTTGTTTATGTTAAATAAAAATAAAGTAATATACCTTCATTTTCATCTGATATAGTAGATCTATTTTCTGTACTGGATACAGCACTCTTAATATCATTATCCCGGTGTTTCAACATTTCCAATTCAGACGTAAGCTCATCGTTATGATCCCGCAAAATTTTCATCTCCGCTTGGAGACGTTTGATATGAGACATTAGATTAGATACTTGTTCATTTTCTTTTGTCTCGATACTTTCAATCTAAAAAACAATAAAATATAAAAACTTACATAGTATTTTCAAATAATATACAATATTCTCGAAAAATGTACAAACAAAAAGGACTCAAATTATCTACCAATCCGTATATAGCTAATTAAAAATTTTTTTTGTCTGCGTCTATAATTAAAGTGTTTTGGAAAAATTCAAATATAATTAACTATAAAATAATTATACATAGAGTATTTTAATAAAAACTAAATTTTACACTATCACTGACTATATAATAAATTTTACCGAAAAAGTTTAGCAAAATCTTTCGCTGTATAATCACGTATGCTCGCGACTCTCCGTCTCGTTTCGTTACTGAGGTTTCCGGGAGCATTACACGAGCGCAGAAATGAAAACTCAGACAGAACGCAGCTCAACCTTTAATGACCCTTTTAGTCCCGGGAATAGAACGCGTTGTGTAGTTATTCCGGGCGTCTCTTCGGATAGTTTTTAATTAGCACATAGTGCTAGATTTGAATTAAATTTCAGAACCAGATTTTAATAACAATTATTAATTAAATTATATTTAATCTTAATATATAATTATACTTTAAAATAATATTTATTGATAATCGAATTCAATATTTGTATTTTTAATTTGGTAAAAGTTAAATATTTAAATTATTCTAATGAATAAAACAAAAATTTAAATATAGTTTAATAATGATAATTTACTGGAATTCTTTAATTTATTAAAATTTAAATAGAGAAAATTGTAAATACTATGTTTATAAATTCAATTTACGCTAATTTTTCGAAATGTTGTAATGTTATAATCTGCAAACTATAAAAAACTGCATGCTTGGACAAAAATTAAGTTACATAGTTTTTATTATATATTAATAATAGTTTATGATCGCGTTTTATACTTTTATATTGGAATCCTACATTTATGAATTCAACAGTACTATAAGGATTTATACTGTAGATAATAAATAATACTTATTGTACTATATCTCAAGAGTTACTTTAAGGAAATACTAGTTATTTCGTTATACTTTAACTACACTTTTCTAAGATATTACATTTAACAATCAATCATGATTATTTTTAGAAAAATAATACTTAACTATATAAATATAATTTAGCAATTAAGATTAATGTATTAATTTGCATACTACAGTAATACAAAAAATTAATTTTAAAGTAATTAAATAATTAAGCTAATAATTTTTTTATTATTAGCAGTGTGAACAAGTAAAAAATTACTCTATAAAAGTAAAACAACTTCAACAAAAGAAATCGTGAACTTTAGTAAAGTCAAAAGTAAACCATGAACTAGTAACCCAGTAACTAAACACACAAGAAATATACAAGTGTTCATCTCACCTGTTCTTGGGCTGTTGCCAATTCTTGTACCTGTTGAGATAGCTGATTATTGCATGTTTGGAGCTTAGTGATTTCCTCGCTCTGATTTTGATTTTCCATTTCGAGAAGCTTGAGTTCCTGTAATACTGTTGCCAGTTCATTTCTGATCCTTTGTTCCTCTTGCTGACACATCTGCAGTTGTTCTTCTAATGATTTTAGTGAAGTTGAGCTTTTCTCACGGTCTAGATGCAACTGATTCGTCATTTCTTTTAAGGCTTCATTATGTTTTGTTTCCAGTAGACGGAGTTGCTCTTGCCGAGCCTTCTCCATTCGCATTTGGTGATCGTCAATTTCTTGAGCAAGTAAATTTGCTCGCTCATTTGCTTCACCAATGTCTGTACGGAGCTTGTCTCGTTCGCAACGCAGATGTTCCATTGATGAGCTAAAGAGTTCGCGTGATATTTAATTTTATATTATATGATTAGCTATTATTACTCTATATATATATATTTTTTAATTTACAATAAACATTAAACATTTTAATAATAAATTATTTTTAAATACACAAAATCATGCTTAATGGGGTATAATAAATTATAAAACTAAATTGATATTGACGTATTAAATCTACTAAATCACATCCTAAATCACTACTTTACCTCAAGCTCCGAACTTCTTCTTGATAAAGAGTTAATGCACCTTTTAATAAACGAACATATTCATTTACAGAACCTACATGAGATGCATCTCGATCAACCATAAGCTCAGATGATAAGGCATTTGATAAGTCAATTAGATTAACTGTTGGACCTTCAAAACCTAAGTCAAGTAGTAATGAATTAGCTTCTGACACTCCAGCAACCTCCCACTGTTCAATAATTACACTTCTCAATACATGACTAAAAAAGAAAGTTCTTGACATAATCAATATTCAACCAAAACATTGTACATGACAGTTAATGAAAATTTTAATATTTTCACACCTACATACCCAGTTTGATGATGTACAAAATCTTTACAACAATCTGACTTTGCATGTTCTCTTTGTAAATACATTGACCAACTAATTATTGATTGTTCTAAAAACTTATTATTAGCACTTTGAAAAAAATGTAAAAATTCATTTACATTAATAAAACCATCGCAATCTAAATCAAGTTTTTCAAAAATGAATTCTATCATCTATGTATAAAAGAATAACATTTGTTTAATAATTTTAATGATATTATTATATTCAAAGTGATTAAAATATCAATATATGCATTTTCATTTACTTGTTTTGGAAGAGGAGATCCTCTGTTACAAAATCCATTAATATCTTCAATAGATAGGGAATTTTGATTACTCCATATTTCCTGCAATCTATGACAATCAAATATTTTATCTAAAATAGAAATATAAAATTATTTTACATTCATTATAAATGATCATAATTACATAAATATAGGAATATTGTTTATTTTATTTAATTATACATGTAAAATTACTGTTTTATAATTTATTTTTTTTTATTATAACATAGGTCTTAAAACATTAAAACTGAATTTTCTAAATATAATATCACTAAAGTAAATAATCAGTTTTAATCACCATTCTGTAATTGCTGACAGTCCATAGCTTTTACTTTTTCCATTTCCATTGACTGAAGATTGTTTTTTGTACAGATTGAGTTATTTTGACAGAAATGCTGTAACTCGCTATTAACATCTTTCTTTGAACCATTTGCAGTACTTTCTTGAAATTTCCCTAGTAATGCTAAAAAACTATCACGGAATTGATAAAATGAGATAAATCTTGTAGAGCAATCTATTTTAAGCAATTCATAAATTGCATCCTTATGATTATCTTCAAGTTCTAACTTATTACAAAGTGCTAATAAGCCATCTTTGTCAAGTTCTTTCTGACCCTCTGTTAAGCAACTCTTATAAACAACAAAAAGTTGCTGTTCATGTGGATCACTGGGCTCTTCCTCCATCTCATACCGTTCCTGGTTTTCAGCTAGTTGTCAAAACTGTAATTTACAAAACACCTGTAATTTATTTAATAGTTAAATATTTGTAATATGTGAAATGGATTAAATTCTAGAAAAAATACTTAAAGTAATGGATACATGATAAATATTGATTATTTATGCCGAATATTTTTACTTAGAAAAATAAAATTATTCAAAAATCAAAGGTACTGATTTCAATTATAAATAATTAATAGTATTAACTTGTCATCGATGATATATAGAAATCAAACAAATAGTACCACTTGTGTTCTTTAAATAAACCAAATTTACTAGTAAACCAAATATACAATTTAAATTATATAAAGCAAAATATTAATATAATACACAAGTAAGTAACTCAATAATAAACTGTAACTGATTCCATACTAGGTTCTAACAACTGAAAGTTAATTGAAGGACGCAGTAACATATAAAGGAAAAGCGACACAACGCACACGTACATGCTTTACTTAGTGAATAAAGGTATGCTACCTGCGAGGTTGGGTATAATGTCCATATAAGTCGCCTACACTAAACGAAATGACACAAGACTCGAAACGAGGGGAAAACCCACAACAACAACAACACTACATTGAAATGTAACGTAGGCGTAATTTTAATTTTACCCTTGAAAAATGGCAAATCCTCGATATCATGTGTTCACGTTCTATTGCTTTAACACTTTGGGCCTGAGCCCTACAAATTCCGTCAGCCGCAACAGATTTTATTAAATCCAGTATTCATCGATAATGATCGATGAAGAGCTGAATAATACTAATAACAAGAACACTATACTAATTCCATAGAACTCACAGAATATGTTGAAGGAAATATATAGAGTCACGCAAACACGTATTAGGAGTGCGTATATTGGCGTATACGAGGTTACTCAAACTCGCGTGTGTACGCTGTATATATCAGCTGATCCCGCGAAAAGCCTTCTGACTTTACCGACGCATAAAGGAGAGGGAGAATAGGGCTCATGCAGTTTTGATGCACTTCCGTTGGCCATTGCGATGCTCGGATGCAGATAAACGTGTACATTGCTGATACATTCGATTTTATATGGCTTATACCAGAAAATGTTTTGGTATTAATTCTGTCATTGCAATGTTCATAAAATTAAATGCTCTTTGATTAACGCCCTTGTAATATTTCATAGTATTTACATTTTACTAGCGAAGATAAAAAATTTATACATGTACGACACACAATAAAGTGAATAATTATTTACATATCTACTTATTCATGTATAAATAGCCTAAATCTGATATTAATTTTGTTTGTCATAGAATTAGATATTTTTTTAAAGTCAAAGATTCAATTCTAAACCAGAATTGGAATTACTATATTTTAAAATACGATAATAAGCTGAAATATTATGTATATTTCTATTGCTCCAATAATCTTCAATTTGTGCTAATTAGTGTATTTAAGTAAAGTAACTGTTTCTATAATGTATAGTTCAGATATTATAATCATACAATTTTTAAATTACTATATTTAAAATAAATAAAGAAAGTTTCTTAAATTATTAACATTTTTATATAAAAGCGAAAATATTCAATAATTGATAAAATATTTTAACAATTTCAAATAATTCCCTTTTTGTTAATAAATAATAACCAACATTTTTAATCAAGTCAAGATAACATCTAAACATATACATACCCATCTGTTGTTTTTGTTTACCTAAATCTCGACCTAAATAGTACATACATATATATAAGCTAACGAAATGCCCCTCGGATTATGAGGCATACCCTGAAGCACTAAAAAGTATTCCGTCACAGCAGATATACGCGCTGATTGGTTGCGCGCTTGGCTATGCGCGCGCGCGCGCCTTTGAGTAATAAATAGAGTGAGTCACAGACGAAAATCAAATAGGCATTATTGAAAAATAAAACAAATAAGTAAATACATAACTAATAAAAATTATATACTAACACATTATACAGTTCATTGATATCGATTAATTATTATGGAATAATATTTAACTATTATTAAATTAAAATAAATTTAATATCATCTTATATTTATTGTTTACAAGATTTTAATATTTATTTTATCTGTTTTATTTTCTTTTAATGCTTATGCTCTCTGCACTATATTATACTCCGTAGATCTCCGCGTTCTTTTTGCTATATTCAAAGACATGGAGGGGACAATGCGTAGTCCAACGCAGTGTATAATCTGCATCGTACCACACGTTCCACTTACAAACCATCGTCTATAGCCGCACTATATTCCTGAGTCTTAAAATAGCTTAGAAGCTACTTAGGTTCAAATTTTTGTCAGAAACTACCTTATTCCTTAGTATTTTATTAGGTTTGATAAATTTCGCGGAATGCGGATACCGGAGAATCAAATTTTTAGAAATAAATGTACGAACCTACACGTTGCATATTATGATCTTTTACACATTCAAATTAGTTACAAGATCAATATTTATAGCGGAGATAATTGATCAATTATTCGAAGTACTCAAGTTTGTGTTATGTATAATCCTTTGCTGATAACGTTGATTATAACATCCAACAAGAAATGATATAGAAATTATTCAAAAAATTGTAGAGTGAATAATAATTTAAAAACAATTAATTCAATTAAAAAATTATAATTCTTGAACAAAAGTCAGCAGGGTATGAAATATGGCTTAAGGAAAATAAAGGTAACTTTAATGAGTATTACATTTTCGTTTTATTTATTAATTCGTTGCATCGTAAAACAGTAATAAATTAAATAAAACAAAAAGTTTCAAGATTTGTTCGGTACCCTTAAATTCTTCTGTATAATGTAACCTTCTTATGGTTATGATAGTATGTTGACGGTTGAAAACTAATTTAGTCTAAAAATGGTTAATTCATCAAAAACTTTTATATATCAAGATTAAAATTTTACAATTAACAATTTATATCAACGTATAACAGTTACGATTTTCAAAAAATACAATCAATAATATTATATTATATACGTTATATTGCTATTATTTTATTATATTACTATGAATTATAATTTAGAGCAGCATCTAAGGCAGTATCCCATAAACGAGATTAAGTACGCTATATACCATATATATATAACTGTCACTATAATTCTATACATATACTGCAGTGACTTTCCAATTTGCTTTATTGCGTAAAAATATTATATTAATTATGGAGTATACATCATTGAGATAGCTTAATATTGAATTTAACAGTTACAAATGGTTTGTTTTATACATGATTCTATTCTTGTTCTATAGAATTTTAAATGGTCACAAATAATTTTGACGTACAACACAAAACTATTCTTTGCAATGTTTTTTATTTTCAAAAAAAAGTCATCGACAAATCAATCTACTGTATCAGGGCTTAACCACGCGAACCTGACACGATTTCAAGTAGCAGTCAGACTATGATCCCGTGCCGGGGAAGCTTCTGCGCTCCAGCGCTCCAGTGTTACGAGATGCGAGCGCGCGTATACGCATGCAATGGATAAAACGGCGTATAAAAGGGAGGGTCAGTAATGAGGAACGCGGTAGAGTCGCGCGTCTATGAGGTATGGGACGGCAAAGGAAGAAGCCGAACGGTGGCGACGGTGCCCAGTCGGACGCAAACGCGTAATTGAGGTCGTCCGAGAGGTTCATCGGATTAACAGCCACCCGAGTGCGATGCTGTCGAGGGCTGCTCATACGAGTCTTCTCGTAGCGGCTTTCTTGCTACTTGGGGCGTCCGAGCTCCTCGTCGACGAGGACTGGATTGAGTTTAAAGTAAGCTCCAACCTGCAGTTTCCGTGGATGATGAAAACCGACGCTTATGCATTAGTGATATTCATAAGTGATAAATTACATCCAGACATTTTCTGCGTTTTTTAAACATTTTTGTATTTCAATCAAAATTGTAATAATTGTATATCTCATTGTTATTTATAACGAATTTGCTAGCCAAATAAGCGCATGCACGTGTTAGTCGAAAAATTGCCGAGATTTATCAGTGAACATATATAAGTGAAAGCATTCTTAAAGTTAAAATCATAAAAAATAATTTCTATATTTTATTACATAGCATAAAATTAAAATTAATGAAAAGAAATGACACCGCCATACAGAGAAAAAAGAACAATAACAAAAAAAATAATTTTTCTAATTAATACATTTAACAGAAATAAAAATTTTATTGAGATTTATAAAAAAAATTTGATTTGATGTAAATTCGGTACAAACATAATTTATTTTATTTTCAAATAAATGAGGCCACAATGTTTTGTAAAGATTATGTGCAATATTACAATTTAAGCTTTGTATGAAATATAAATAGTTTATGTTCTAAAATACGAGATGTTTCATGAATGTTCGTTATTAAACATTTAAAATAATTACAATGACGGCCCACTTCTCATTTTCATACAGCTACAAAGATTATTTAATAAAAGAAGAAATCGTACAATGTTGCAGAAATATGTGTATAATTAATAAAATCAGAGAGTATACATCAATTTATACACAAACCTGATATAAAATGTGATTATTAAACATTTTTCATTGATAACTTTATGACATTTAACTTTGCGGCTCGATAATTTTTTTAGAATTTCTAGGCACTGATATAGTTTATCCAGCGAGGAGATTTTTAATTTATCTCCATTTCAACCATTTCTTAAATCTGCATGTGCCTACGATTTATGAGAGAAGCATTATTTTTTTTACTCTAAATAAAGCATCAATAAATAAATTTTCTTAATTTTCTTAAGCTCTAAAATAATAAATAATCTTTAGATGCGACTTATAAATTTATAATTTTAAAAATATATTGTTTATTTTTATACTTTGCAGATAATGATTATTAGTTATTAAAGATTTATGATTTTTTAATAATTTTGAAAACAACTGTAATTGTGTTTTATTTAATTGTTGATCTAATTGATTATAAAACGCATTTTTCTAGTGTTTCTATGCTTTTCTTCATTTTTCTCAATCTTTTTTACTTTGTCATACTAATTTTCAGAAAGTATCTACAATATTACTTTTTAATTATATGTTAATATTGCGCATATAAAAATTAAATAGGAGTAAAAAAGTGGCCGCGATTACTTTTGTATTAAAAACTAATTATTTGTTGTTTAATCATTACAAAACATATTTTTTGTAGTTACGATATAACAAAAACTACAACAGTGACGTCGAGGAAAACTTCAGAAAAACTGTTTTCAGTGAAAATCAGCGAAAAATTGTTTTGCACAATGAGAAATATGATCAGGGTCTCTTTACGTACAAAGTTAAAATTAATCAATTTGGCGATATGGTGAGTTATTTTACTATTTATTCCTTTCTACTTTAAAAATAAATGTAAAGATATTCATAACATACTTGATAAAATTATTGTGCGAGTATTAAAAATATATAGAAATTACTCAATTTATAAGTGAAGTAAACAGTTTGATGTTAATAATGCTAATTTCTGTTTTTAAATAAATTTTAAATTACTAGTTGTTCGAGGAATACAAAAATTACATGCATGCGGCTAACATAACTATGATAAAACTGAAGCGTTTTCCCCGGGGAGAAATGTTCGTGAAGCCGAATGGCACTCTGGATTTGCCGGATATGGTTGATTGGCGACAGCAAGGTGCAGTTACTGATGTGCATGACCAAGGGCTCACATGCGGTTCGTGTTGGGCATTTTCAGCAGTGAGTTAAAGAAAGTATAGCATTGAAAACATTTTTAAAGACATACATATAATACGATAAAAATGAATATTATATATTATACATTTTAATACATAAATTTATTTAAAAATCTTCATTTAATCTGATATTTCTTATCATAATTAACCTGTAAAGGATCAGGATTTCAAAGATTTTAGAGTTCTAAAACTCAATTTACAATCAAATCAATGTTGAACATTGGCGAGACCAATCATTGACTCTTATACAGGCGTCATTCTGATTCGATGTCACAAAGTAACATGTTGCAATTATTAATTTTTTGTAAAATAATCAATAAAAACAAAATAAAGACTTTAGAATGTATATAAAGGGATTTTAGTATATTATGTAAAGGGGTCTGTCTGTCCATTGGCCTTTCTAAACTAATTTCGATGTTTCTTAGGATTTGTGTTTCTCTTTTCTTCTCGGGACACGTAATTCGACCAGCTCTTCTCATGGGTCCATTATGTTGTTCGAATACCTATTTATATCTTTTACAACCTAGCAAATCGATATCAGACTGGAGGTCCTTATATCACTTACCTGTATAAAGAGAACATCTTTCGACTCACTTACATATACCATGAACCGTGACCCAGTAAGAGAGTGGTTTTTTCCCGAATAGGACTACATATAGTCGCCTACTTGGTCGTCTATGCTGTTGTCTCCTTTATGAGTGTTATTCATTCTAGTATTGGGTTGGTGCTAATTAATATCTTTACCTGCCTAAGCTCATTCTCTTACACTTTTACTTATCTATAGGACAGGCACATACGGCTATAACGCAGTGTTTCGCCCGAAGACCCGATGCATTTCTGCCGACAAGTCTATCTGCCTTGTTATTTCCATTTACACAAGAGTATCTTGGCACTTACAATAGTCTAACAACATTGCTAGTAGCCAACTCCTATAGCTCAAGCTCCAACACATTCCAACACTTCAGAACCTTTTTAGTGGCTGTCCTAGCTGAAAACGAGGATTTTGAGCTATATGAGAACTGTATAATACTATTTTCAAATAAATTGTGTGCTCTTTCTACATACGCTTTATTTTGTGGATGATGACACTGTATCTAGTATTGTATGGTTTAAAAAAGAAAATTCTTTCCGCCATCCGATCACACCATGTCCTCTATGCGTGTTCTTAAAGCATTTTACACTCGGTTTCACGACTTCAATATCGATAAACATTACCGCCCATTGTTATACTCAATTAAGTACCAAAATCAGAGACGCGTGTTCAGTCCGTGATCTAATAATGGCATCATATAATCTTCTTATAACCATCTTACCTTCACTATAGCCTTCACTAGCTCTGGACCCCAGGTTAGATAGTACCAAACGCCCTTCTTGCATGTCCAGAAGATACCTATATACCTATTGCCTTATAGCATTGACTGGGTTTAACCCCAAGTTTCGCTTTTCGGTACAAATTGTGCATGATGCCAAAAGGGAATCATATAATATTTACCAGTACATTTACTATACTACTACTAATCATACCATGGCTATATTATACAATATAATTCATGTATCTCAATGTTAGCTTAAATATTTCTTATGCTATATCCATACACCACGCATCGATCAAAATCAACTGAACTTTCGGTTTGCAGACAGGTGCTCTGGAATCTCAATATTTTATAAAAACAGGAGTACTTACAGCTCTAAGTGCTCAGAAGCTGATTGATTGCACTACTGAGTATGGAAATCTAGGTTGCGGAGGTGGAAGTACAGCACTCTCTTTTCAATTTGTTGTGGATCAACGTGGTCTCGAACCTGAAGCTAATTACTCATACGAGGGTCGAATTGGCGAGTGTCCCATTAACTTTAGCGATGACCAAGAAGAGCATCTTGAACCGAGCTTTGTTTATATTGATTACGCTGACGAATCAAATCTTAAAATCGCTCTCGCGACAATCGGACCACTGTCTGCTGCTATTGACGGATCCCACGATACTTTTAGATTCTACTCTGAAGGTAAGACAGGAAATTTTCTTAGTATAATATAAACAAATACAATATATGCGTATTTATATATATTTACATATATTTATAAAATAATCACATATTTTTTTATCCATAAGTCGAATGTATTAATTAATTTAATGTTTCGTAAGCGAGAGATGCTTTTGAATCTATTTTACACTTAAATTTAGAGCATTCAAGAATTCTATTATTTCTTTCAAAAATTAATTAATTTCTTTTACGAATTTACTTTTATAGTATATCATTTTGCTTGAATCAAGTTTAAATAAAATTAAACACCTTTGATGCGCCATTATATATTTTTATTTCTAACTGTACTCATTTTTAATGTCATATATGCGTTAATTAATTAACTTAATATTACATAGTAAGGGATGAAATTTTCTTGTTGTACGTTTATTTCATAAAATATTGATGTATATTTATGAATAGAATAAATTATTTTAATAAATATTATTTCAAACAATCATTACTGTAACTACAGCGATATAAAGTAGATTCTTGCATGCGGTCATGTGTAAGATATAGCTATGTGCCTACGTGTAATATACTTGATCGATGTGCCCCACATTACATTGTATGGGTAGAAACCAATGCACACCATGAAGTAGATCATACTCGAATTACGTATGCTCTCAATTCGACTAGACGTAGAATGGAAAGCTTAAATCTTGCTCTCGCACTAACGCTTTTAACATAATTAACAATTGACATCTATCGCAGGAGTCTACTATCAGCAGGAGTGCAATGAAGATGATTTAAATCATGCAGTCTTGATCATCGGTTATGGAACTGATGTCAAAAACCAATTTGACTATTGGCTTGTGAAGAACAGTTGGGGCAAAACTTGGGGCGAGGCAGGCTACTTCAAGATTGCTCGTAATAGAAGCAATCACTGCGGTATAGCGGCTGCCGCCATCTACCCAATTGTATAACTTTGCACATGATTTAGAAAGCATTGTTTTATAATTATTCATAAAATTCTGGGTATTCAATATAAGAATTCATTACTTGTATAGAACCGTAATTATAAGCAATCTGCGATTAATAAAATAACGAGTACAATCATTATCATGTAGATTTATAATTTTTGGCAATTTAGTTTAACTTTTTAATAAGACATTGTTAAATACATAATATTAAGATATTAAGTTAAAAAACAAAATATGTTAAAATATATAGTAAGTGATTTCATAAATTTGTGATTAAATTTGACAATTATTTGTACTACAATTTGTAAAACAAAATTATTGTTATCAAGTCAATAACTATTATATAGAAGTAGTAAAGTATATTCAAATTTTTAAATCACAATATAGCCAGTATTTTGTAAATTATTTAAATATTAAAGAATATATAAGGCTTCATTACAGTAAAACATTAATTAAAATTATTAAAATAATAAATATTTTTAATTTTTCTTAATGATTTGGATTGTAATAATTTTAATATCAAATTTAATATCTAATAATCAGAAATATATTCATAGTATTTATTTAAAGTACCATTAAAATAAAATCAACATATCCTGCTGAGTAAAAAAGCTAAATCTATTATTTTTAGTGATCTGTACAATAAATGGATATTTTAAAAATACAATAATTTCTGTTATAATTTTTTAATTTTCCACTGTTATACAAATTAAGTGGTTACATTGTTTTATGAAAAGACCAAAATGACACTGTAAAATTATCATTTTTAAAGCTACAAATTTGTACGTTTCAAATTGTTGTACATACATGTATATATTCTACATTTATATTAATAGATATTTTTTTATAAAACTAAATTAATTATAGTTTCTTTGAAATTATACCTCTTGAATATAAACTACGTTAATTTATGTTTTCACATTATATTAGCCTGTATTAAAATTGAAGGATGAAGATTAACATTAAAAAAACTTATAGTATACAAAGTATTTCAATGAATAGAATATTTGAAATTATTAATTATATATTAATAGGTGTGCGCTGTTACACGTAATTGTTGCAATTAGATTTATTATAAATTAAAATTATGAAAAAACTCGAGTCTGTTACAAAATAAAATCTAAATGAAGTATAAAGCGAATAGTTTCAGATATTTCTCATCACAGAATGATTTTTTTTAAATATATACACATTTTATATTGATATACTCTTTACTTTAAATACGCTGAGATACTTTTAACAATTCTGTGATAATATATGAAGATTGGGCTATAGTTATTTCGTAAATCAATGGATTTGAGTAAAGCACTAATTTAGAACAAAGTTTAGTAAATATCTAGCAAAAGCTTTTATAAAATTTTAGCTTATTGAAAATACATTTTTTTCGATATATTTATTATAGATTTATAGGTATATTGGTTTGTTATTGTTTTCCACTAGGTTCCTTACAACTTAAATTAATAAACCAATGAGTTATAATGTTACTAAAGATATTTTATTTTAAAAAACTACTGCTTCGTAATACACAAATTATTATCAAATAGACACGGCGGTGGTTCGCCTTAGTGACACGGTTTACTGCGCTCATGCGCCGCTCGCAATCGTCTGATCTTCCTTCAGTTTGGTTTCCAAATTGTTATCGATGAGTGTCTATTAACTCTTACACAATTACATATTTAACTTAATATATTTATATAACCTAAACCTTATATTTTAGGAGCAAACATAGTCTTTTAATTTAGTCGATATTTTTCTGGCTCTTTTGTTTAACCTATGTTGTACCTGAATTTCATCTTTCGAGTTTCCTATATTCTTTTGCCCTATATTTGTTTCATTCTCCATAATCTTCCTCTCAGAATTAGTTTTGTCTTTTCCTTGGGGTGATTTACTCTCTTTATCATACTCTTCATTCTCATCTTCCATATCATTTCTGATTTCATACTCCCTCTCGGTTTCGCGATTTCCTAGCCAAATTTTTATTTGGCTTACATGTGTGGTTGTTCTAAATCCATGATCGTTAGCCTCGTTTAGTCGTTTAATTTTATACGTGTCCGCAGGTAGGACTCCTATGTTTACCATTGGTCCATTAAATGTCGCTTGTAATTTCGTCGATTGACCGGATGCTACTGCATTTCTCTTTACATAAACTATATCTCCTACTTGATACTTAATTCCCTTAAGACGCTTCGTATCTACATTTTTCATGTACTTTCTCTGCTCTGTGAGAATATTTTCACGAATTTCAAGCTGTATTTCTGTTGCGAGTCTGTACGTTTCGCAATGCTCGGTAGCGGATGTGTTCTTCCGTCCTCGAACCTCGGTAAATATCTATACAAAGCTTTAAATGGTGTAGTGCCCATTGCTTCATTCACGGTCGCATTTAAATCTTTCTGTAATCCTTTAATCTTCCCATCCCAATCATTTTGATCATTTTGAGTTGCAATTTTAAGAGCGGGTGTTATCGTCTGATTCAGACGTTCGACAAGTCCGTTACCCTGTGGATGTCTACTTGAATTCAACGTATGCTTAATACCATATACTTAGCGCATAGGTCCTTAAATGATTGTGAAGGTGAAGCAAGTACCACGATCCGAGATAATTCGACCTGGTGCACCGAAGTTTTCTATAAACTCATGTACCCTTTTTATAATTACTCTAGGGCTCATATGCTTTACTGGAACTATATGTACATACTTCGTCAGATTGTCGATGATCGCAAATACGTATTTATTTCACTTCGGCGTCGTTAAAAATGGTCCCACATAGTCCATATGTATAATATCAAGTGGTCTTCGACCTGGCGGAATTGGATGTAATTCCCCTTCGATTTTGCCTGATTTTCTTTTCGAAATGATACACTCGAAGCAATTTTGGATATAGATGCGTACGTAGCGTCTCATTTCCGGAAAGTAATAATACCTTTTAATTCAATTCACCGTTTTGTCGACTGCAAAATGATTTCCTACATCGTGATATCGAATTACAAGTGATTTTCCGTTGATACAACAATCCTTCTCGCAGTTCAAAATCTCTCACTGTCTCGCTTTCCATACGTGTTCTGTCATCTTCTGATTTTTGTAGTATATTAATAATAGTATTGAGTTTTTAAAATATGAAAAGCTTCCTGTTGACTCTTATCCCAACTAAAATTAGTTTTTGATTTTAACAAATCGGTTAATGGTGTCGCAATTTGTGTAAAGTGAGGTATAGCGCTGACGCGTCTGTATCTTTTTACATGCATTCGGATTGTAGAAACGTACGTAGAAAAGCTAATCTAAAATTAGTTTTTGATTTTAACAAATCGGTTAATGGTGTCGCAATTTGTGTAAAGTGAGGTATAAATCTTCGAAAGATACTAGCTAATCTGATGCATCACCTCACTTCATGCTCATTTCTAGGGGCTGGAAATTCATTAATCGCCCTTATTGTTCGTTCGCTCGGGCATAATAGTCCGTCGCCTAACCCGTAGCCTAAGTATTCTACTTTTCGCATGTCGAAACGACACTATTTCAGGTTCAGGGTCAGTCCCGCATTTTTCAGCATGTCTAAAATTTCGATTAGCCGCTCAATTAGCTCCATCCACGATTTAGCAAACATACAGGTGTCATCAAAGAATGTAAAAACAATTCCTTTTCATTAGTTTCGCGAAATACTTTGGAGCGTTTACTAACCCGAATATTGTTCATTCAAGTTTATCCCTCTTTCAAGTTTATCCGTCTGTTTCCGTAATGAACGCCGTTTTTTCCTTCGCGCTTTCGCTTAGTGGATTTTGAAGAAAATCTAGTGCTAAATCAAGCATAATAAAATGTTTAGCTCCATTTAGTTTTTCAAGTAATTAATAAGTACGTTTAGAAAATAGATTTCTTTCGGTTGAAGATCAATGTGCTCTAGTGCTCGCGATTTAACACATGATTCGCCGTTGTTATTAAATACACGAGGGTCTATCTCAGAAAAACATAACTCGTATCCAACACGTGTGTACATCAAATCAAGTGATTCCATTACCGTTCTGCTTATAATTACATCGTAATTCTGAACTTCGTCTGGTATTACCCTAAACGTCACTCGTCTTGGTTTTAAATTAAGTAGTTGTGTTTCAGCACGTACTTACCTGGAGAAATTACAGTACTCTGGCCGAACCCGCGTAGCACGTAGCTGGTACCATCTAACTCTAACTTCGCGCACAGCGCTATTGTTACCTTCATTGTACAGATTGCTACCCCAGGATCAATCTGCGCAGTTACACATTTTCCGCGAGCATTTTCCGTCTACGATTACATCGCGAATAAACTTTTCCCCGAACGCGACCGTTCCCTGTCCCGTAATGACATTTACATCTACCTTTTTCGGACCGTCTTTATTCTGCTTGCATCTCATTGCAGCGTGACCTTCTTACAATTAAAGCAAACGAGTTTTCTCTCTTTACGACAATCTTTCGCGATATACATCGTTTCCTTGCACCGAAAACATTTCCGCAAATTATCGAACACGTTACCATTCGCTGTAGTTGTTTGAAATCCTTCCTTCTTGACTGACGATGACTGGTATTGTTGGCTGATACTTCACTAGATTGGGCGCCGTCGTCATTGGTCCTGTCTGTATTTCAATATGTTCACATCAACTCCAATCAAATCTTTCAAATCGTACTAGATCGTGCAAGATAGCGTCAATCGACACATACTGCTTACTAAGAATTTGTGCCGCCATTTCCTTCGACCATAATTCATTTGCAATCTCGTCGCGAATTTTAATGTATTCAAATCTAGACCGTTGCACAGCTAAATCTTGTCCAATACATATTCTTATGAATTTTCTTTATGCTGTTGCGTTCGAGCTGCCATTGCTCTTAATCTTTCACCTTAGTCCACGTCCTCCTGTAAAGGTAGCCTTGAATGCTGTTTTAAATTGCTCAAAATTTATCATCGTTTTAACCCTTGTTAGGTACCATTTAAATACTGCATTCTTTAGACGAGCTTTTGCCACATTAAAAGCAATCACATCAGACCATCCGTTTACATTTTTGGTCATTTCGACCTCTCTGATCCAAGCTTCGGATGTCTCTGGGCCCTCGTTGCCGTTGTAATCGCCTATTTCATGGTCTCTCGCATTCCTGCTAGTATTTGCGTATTTTATTGCATTGCTGAGTTTAAAGAAATCAGAACCTGTGCCACTTCGGACTCTGTTCCTACCTTACTTGAACCATTGGGCTGACTTCGTTCACATTTTTGTCTTTCGATTTCCTTGCCAAGATTATCTCCAATGGATTTCCCAAAGATATTGCCCTGTCTTTATTTAACCGAAAAAAGTCTTTCGGCTTGTGTAAGAGGAGATTTCTCTAAATAAAAAACAATTAAATTAATTTAAATTTTAGTTTTTAAATTTATTGAATTTTTATACTGTCGATTGACAGATTTGTGGGCAATAAATGATTCGAACTTACGTTTTTAATAAGTTTTCATATACGGTTAACGCTACGTTACAATTCATTATAGTTTAATAAAGTTAATAAAGTTTAAGGCTAGAGGCCTACTGTCCCTTATTAAATCAAGTTACGGGGAGGAAGATCCTGAATTATCCCTTACCGCAGAAGTCCTTACAGTCCTAAGGCCGCAGTCCTCATATAGCAAGGAGCAATCAGTTACTTATCTATTCTTCATCGCAGAAGTTCCTTACAGTCTGGAAACCGTAGTCCTCATATAATGAGGGGTAGTCAGTTGCCTAATTATCCTTTACTCCAGAAATCCTTACAGTCCAGAGACCGTAGTCCTCATATAGCAAAGAGGTAGTCAGTTCCTTAATTATTCCTTATTGCAGAAGTCCTTATAGTCCAGAGCCGTAGTCCTCACATAGTAAGGCTTAACCAATTGCTTAATGTAATACTTTATAAAGCACCAGTATACACCGGGTCAGTGCTAAAGTATTACAGCAGCAAAAGGTAAGGAGTAGATGAAAAAATTTCTTTCTCTGACTGGTAAACTTCTTATTGAGAAATAGTACTAATTAAGAGAACGGAGCGTTCTGATTTTCCATGGGTTGTGAAATGGTTTTTATAGGGCTTGACGCCGCTGAAAACTCGCAACGTCATAATCTTCTTGAAAAAGTCGCAAGCGGGGGCGTAGGGTAGCGGATCGGGGGGCGAGTTTTTCACTCCATTAGGCCCTGGCCATCGATTTCCCGGCATAGCGGAGGCTGCACAGGATGCATTTTACATTTGAAACTGTTGGTGAGAGAAAGAAAGCTTATGGGAAATAGGCGCCAGACCCTTGAGGGTATTGTCTTAGGCGTGGGCGTGAAGGAGAGAAAAGAGAGGCAGTGATGAGGGAGAAGAAGCGCGGCACTGCATCTCCGACGTATAGAGGGACGTATTGGCGGTGAGGGAAGCGTGGGCGCCGTCTATTGTACGCACAGGGCTGCAGTTTTGGGGAAAATCCCTTTTGGGCTCTTTTCTCTTATTGTTATAAATTATTGTGATGGGAGGTATTGGCGATTACATAGATTTTATATTGGTCGACTTTTCTTTTAATCGAGTAGCCTCGTTTTTGAATGGCACAAATCGGAACATTATTAGTATTTCTTAACTTTTATACATTATTTTATTTTATATCTTTCTATTGCGTATAAGGTCTTTTTGAAAAGAGGGAATCATTTTCTGTTAAGCAACGTATAGTTTTAATATTATATTTATTGCAAAGAAAAATGTTTCTTTGGAAATTAATATACTCGAAAATTGAAAGTAGTTTGCTTATCAAAATATTATCTTTCTAAAACATTCGAAGATTCTTAAAGCTAATCGTATCGTCGCACAAATCTTAGTGACTTTTAGTTATATTATTAATGCATATATTTATTGTGTGCACCTTAGATTTAAGATAAACTATATTTAAATAATTTGATTCTTTTCGACTAACAGTAAATTATGATATACTGTGTGTATACATACACACACACGCACAAAAGCAATTTTTCAACTTTGCGTAAGTTTGAATCTAATCGTCCTTCTTTTTTGCTATAAATTGATTATCTATTTTTTACTGCAATAGATATCCAATTCTGTGTGATATGCTGCCTGCATTGCATGAAACTTCTTAAGATAAAGGGAGTTTAAACTATTCATGATGTGCGAAAATAAAAGAAGTTTTTAATGCCACATTGAGTAAATTTTACGCATTAAAATCGGCCCACAGCCAAATTTCGAGTCAAATTTTCATTTCAATCACTAATTATGTACGTGAAAATAATCTATAATACAATCAAGAATACAATTAAAAATTTTTTTTACAAATTTGTGTATTATAATAGATATGATTTGAATGTACTCATTTGAATTTAAAAGAACTAAAAATTTAGAAAAATTTTAACATGCAAATTATTTACATAGTTTCTTTATGTAGTAAATATCGCATAGCAGGCAGATATAACCATCTGATATATATATTTAAACTTTTTATCAAAGACACATACACGCATCGTTTCATATTATATGCTTCACATACTCGTTAGAGATACGAGATAAAAAAAGAGGGTGATCATAAGACTGTTTATTGAAATGAGTCATTGGGTTTGATGATCATGCTGTGTCAAATGTATATACTTTATAATTATAGATATAATTAATCGGCGATATTATTCGACTATGGACAAATATAAATTTTAAATAAAGAAAACGTACAAACTATCAATTCAATAATTATCATTAAAATGTGTTAAATTGCGTTACAAAAATTTGTTTAGTAAGCATAAATTTATAAAAACATATTTTTTACATATATAAATTGAAAACATCATTAAATACAGCAACTTGTAAATAATATACTTTTTATAGAAAAAAACATAATTTTTTCTCAATTAAAAAACGAACATTATTGTTTTCACATAATGTACTGTATAGCAATAAATCCCAAATAATGATTATATAAGACCATTGTCTTCAAAAACATTAAATTTAAGTTCATTTATAATTGAAATGAGCGAAGAAATGCACATGCAGTATAATATAAAAAATGATACTGTCTTAAAAATCTCGTAACAACTTTTATATGAAATAACGAATGTATGCTTTTAAATATATACGTGCTTGATAAAAATGTAGTATTATCATAAAATTTTTGCATAAAAGTTATAGCTTTAATTCAGTTTTAGATTTACATTCCTTATTGAATACAAATTTTAATTTATATGTGTAAACACATACATCATTCAAACACATAAATTAAAGATGTATGTGTTATTTTGGATGATTATTATACAACTTTTGATGTACAATTGGTAATAATTTTGTTGTTTCCGATCCTTTCTTCCTTTCACTGTGTTGAAATGTCACGTGGTCAAGCGCGCTCAAAGCGAAGTGAGGGTCTTGTTGGAAACTCGGAAATCGGAACGAGTCGAACCGAGTCGAACTAACAAAGAAATATATAGAGATCGCATGTTGCAGCCTCGCATCTTTCATTGTGTGTAGCAACGAGCACAAGGCATTGGCTGGGTCATTCTATTAGTTGGCTTGAGTCAGTAGTTTGCTCAGTCCAGTCCAACCAGTGCTTATTGTGGTACCGAGTGAGGAGGATGAACAAGGGCGCTTCTGCTTGATTGTAGTTCGTTATCAATTGCTTTCTTTGTTTGCAAGGTAAGTCACATTTAGCATTATAAACATTAATGTGACGAATTTTATTTTATTTATTTTGTCATTTGTATTGTCAAGCTCTATTTTTGATTCATTGTTGCATATTCTTAAATATAAAAAAAATTAACTCAAATTTTATTTAATCTAATTAATATCCAGTGATTACTACCCATAAAGCACTGTCCTTGTTAAAAAACATCGTTTGTAAAATTCTATAATAATATAGTGATGCAACTCCTTAACATTTTAACAGTATAACATTACATTATTCTAAAGTAAAATGCAATTACACAGCTTATTTTTTAAATCTCATAAACAATTAATGTATACAAAAACTTCAATTATTAAAAGACCTACGGTATATTTAAAAATATTACTTATGGAAAAAAAAAATTATTGTCATGACCTTCTTACCTTTAAAATCACTTTGTTTTCTTTGTCTGTTATTCTACACATCTGTCTGTACTACCATATATCTTCGGTTTCGACGCATAGATGTGACCACATACGCATTCTGGAAACGACGCGCGATGTATAAGTGCAACGTATTTTCTTAAATGTACAAGACTGCGTAGAAGCGATTACAGATGATCTTGAAGAATAGATCAATCACGGTTATCATGCAACTATTATAACAATAACACGACCTTCATAGGATATAATAGCTTTTATGCATTAAAAACTAATTTGAAAAATTTGTGCACGATATATCTACTTGAAAAGTAAGCAGTAAGCAAGAGAATTTTATAAGGCAAATTTATACTGCTTTTATTTAGAATTTTTATTTAAACTTATTTATTATAAAGTTTAGTGTTTGTTTTATAAATTTATTTTTGATTCTTTTTTTAACGACATTAATATAAAATAAATTTTGTTTAAGTAATGTTATTATTGAAATTGATTAAATGTTCGTAGTTTATACAGTTTTTATAAAATATATGACAGTATTGTTGTATAAATATAAATTTCAAACAAAATAATGTTAAGTCCCTTAAATTTTGTTTTTAATAATAATTAAAAATTATTATCAATTAATACTAAATTTATTCTGATATGTTTCTGAAATCATAAATTCAAAATTTGATATTAATTAATAACAAAATTTTATTAGTTTCAGATACATTTATCAATCATGAAGATTCTACTTATAGTGTTTGCAACTGTTATTGCAGTGACTCAGGCGATTTCATATTTGGATCTCGTTGTAGAAGAATGGAAAACGTTTAAGGTGAAAAATTATTTTATAGAATATGTTTATGATAATATCTAAAAATTAAAAATTCAGTTATATTTTGCTCAAATGAATTTTATTAAGTTAAGTACACGAAAGTAAAAATCAAAATATTTTGTCTACATTTAAAAATAAATTTGATGTGATTGTTTTTGTATTTTGCTTATTTATTTGATTGAACATTTTTTGTTCTAAGTGGATGCATATTAATAAATTAGTCATAAATTATATTTGTTAAGTATACAAAATAAAAACAATATAAAAAATTCGTTCTAAATTTGTTTTTTCATTACAGATACAGCATAAAAAGGGTTATGGCAGTGACATAGAAGAAAAGTTTCGAATGAAAATTTTTATGGATAACAAACATAAAATTGCTAAACATAATGCAAAGTATGAAATGGGATTAATTCCATATAAATTAGAAATGAACAAGTATGGTGATATGGTATGAATTACTAAAAAAATTTATAAAGTATTTTTAAAACATATTCATTTGGGATAAGATTTAAATAATAAATAATTAATTGGTTTACAATACCAACTTTGTTATTAATAATTTTTTATTTGAGAATTAATCATTTATTAATGAATTTTAATGTATAGCTTCATCATGAATTTGTGAATACTCTTAATGGATTCAACAAAAGTAAATCTGAACTGCTTCAAAGTTATGAAAAACCTGTGGGAGCTAAATTTGTTGCACCTGCTAATGTTGAATTGCCAAAGTCTGTTGATTGGAGAAAAGAAGGTGCAGTAACTCCTGTTAAAGATCAGGGCCATTGTGGATCTTGTTGGGCTTTCTCAACGGTAACTTTGATATTTATTTTTTATTAATAACTGTTTTATAGTCATTTGTAGTATTATTACTTTATTAAATTAAAATAAATTCAAAACTAACATAATATTAATTTTCATTCATTTAAATAATATTTTAAAAGCATTGTTATCCATTGATATTCATAATGTTTTCAACAAATTTACAAATTTTAAAATGATTTTTTAATTAAATTGCATGTTATATTACAATTTGATTTTGTTTCAGACGGGTGCTTTAGAAGGTCAACATTTTAGACAAACTGGTAAACTTGTTTCATTAAGTGAGCAGAATTTAATTGACTGCTCAGGAAAATATGGAAATAATGGTTGCAATGGTGGTTTAATGGATAATGCCTTTACTTATATCAAAGAAAACAAAGGTCTAGATACAGAGAATAGTTACCCGTATGAAGCTGAGGATGATCAGTGTCGCTACAACGCACGGAATAGCGGTGCCGAAGATGTTGGATTTGTTGATATACCTGAGGGCAATGAAGATAAGCTTAAGGCTGCTGTTGCTACCATTGGCCCAGTTTCTGTTGCTATCGATGCTTCTCATACTACTTTCCAATTCTATGCTGATGGTAAATTAGTTGGCTATTTGAAATTAAATTTTAATTAAAAATTGATTTTTCAATCGTTTTCAATTTATTGGAATAATGTTAAAATTTTAAATATGTACATTAAAAGAATTTTGTGAATGATGTTGAAAATTCTTTAAAATTTTTATTTCTGTTTTATTATAGTTGTTAAAATAAAGTAAATTTTCTTTTAGGAATTTATTTCGAACCTTCTTGCTCATCGACTGATCTTGATCATGGAGTACTTGTAGTGGGATATGGTACAAACGATGAAGGCAAAGATTACTGGATTGTTAAGAATAGTTGGGGTGAAACTTGGGGAAGTAAAGGATACATCAAAATGTCGCGTAACAAAGATAATCATTGTGGTATCGCTTCTACAGCTAGTTATCCAATTGTCTAAGTTGATGAACTGACATCTTTACTGTCAATGATGTACATATGCTAATGATATTAACTATGTTCAAGCATTGAATAACTTGAATTTATACTGAGCATGACAAATGCATTTTTATTAAATAGGTTATATTAAATAAAGTTATTTTAAGCATTTAAATATGATTTTTATAAATGTAGATTTGTGTTGCCTCAAAACAAAAATATATTTAATGATTTTTTATATAATTGATAAAGTTTTAAAAACGTATTTGTAAAAATATGCCTAACGATTTTGTATTAAAAACATGATAAAAATATATTAAGCAATAAAGTTTTTATTAAACAAAATAAATGATTGTGAACTTATCTTCTTCCGTATGTATTGTTAAGAAAAACTAGTAAAATAAGAATACACTCAAGCTTGAATGAAATTCATATACGAACAAATTTCTAATTTTTAATGCTATTTCTAAATTAATATTTTCCACGTATTATTTAGAAACGTAAACACATTTTCGATTAGAAAATTATTTGCTTTAGCGATATGTTACAAGAATGGACCCAGTAGACTGTTTTCATTGGTAATGGAACAAGTATACTAAAAATCTAAATATTTAAAATTGCGATTAATTAAAATTGGTACTTATTCAAGGTAATTTATTTATTATATTTTTATAACATTTTTAGAATCATGGTAAGAAAAACTTAAAAATTTATAATGCATGTGTAGTGTATGATTCAGGTATCTCTGAAATTTATGAAAGAATAAAAAAGGCTTGCTATTTCGACTTCAACTCAGTTCTGAGCATTCAATTGCAAGAAGTTACTAAAAAATTGATCTTTAATAAGTGTAGTTATAAAATGTGAAAAGTAATAATAAAATGATGTTAATAAATTGATTATTAAATTATGAAATATATTATTATGCATTAATTATGCAAATTATACAAAAATGAAATTTTAATATAGTATTTATTTATTATATTCAGTTTAATTAATAACAATAAGTTGCATTGATAACGAAATATTTTGATCGTTATTTATTATTTCAGTATTTATTACTAAAGTAAATAATTTTTAAACAAGAGTTAGTTAATTAAAAATTTAAATCTGCGCGCTCGAATAATAATATGGCGTCTATAACGCCATTTATGTTTTATGTGCACTGTTCGGGTGTGCAGACTGCAGACTCAGACGATACAATCAAAATAGCTGCACTCAGTCGCAGTGTAGTCTGCATCGTACTTCTAAAATAAAAAAGTATACATAATTTAGATCAATGGCGACTAGTTGATGTGAGTTGATGACTGTACGCCATAATGTAAAAAAGACCGATTGAAGTTTTTGTTACTTTTTCTTCCAAAGCTCCAAAACTCATGTATTTTTTAATAATCCAGATGTTTTCAATTCAATCAAAAAACGGAAAATATTTTTAATTTCATGAAGATAAATTTAAAATAATAAAAATGACGACCGCGTTCTACTTGGAACATTACCTAGACAGTAAGTGGTTCTTTCAAAAAGTAAACAATCTGACCGTTACTGTGATATATTGTTAGACTACTATAGCAAACAATAATCATCAAAATCAATCAGTCTTGCCACTAATTGTGGTTTGATTTATGAATATTAAATAAAATTCTCACTGACCTTTTTATTTTGTACATGTTTAGTGTAACAAAATTCATTTCAATATTATAAAAAACGATTTGTATTTATTGTTTAAAAAATTTTTAATGAAATATTTTGTAAATAAAAAAAAATATTATTTTAAATTTAATGTAATAAAAGACTAAAAAAAATGAAAAAATTTGTTTATGTCATTTTGAATTAGAAAAGTAAAGTATCAATAAAAAAATAAAGTAATACAAATTTACAAATTTATTATCCATTATAGGTTTGGAACATCTTCCTACAGAATTGAGAAGAAATTTTAATTTAATGAGAGATCTTGACGCAAGAGCTCAAGTTTTAATGAAAGATATTGACAAACTAGCCGATGATTATCTTAAAACTATTAAAAAAGAATCAACAGATAAGAAAAATGAACAGATTACACGTATACAAAATTTATTCAACAAAGCAAAGGAATATGGTGATGATAAGGTGCAACTAGCTATACAAACTTATGAACTTGTTGATAAGCATATCAGAAGATTGGATTCTGATTTGATGAGGTTTGAAGCAGAAATTCAAGATAAGGCAATCAGCAGTAACAGATCACAAGAAGAAAGTGGAGTCAGTAAAAAGGGCAGGAAAAAACTTAAAGAAAAAGAGAAAAGAAAGAAAGGTAAAAGAATAATAAATAGGCCTTTCAAAAATTTTAATAGATGTATGCTCATAATAATAAGTTTATATATATTTGTGTACAATTTAAGTTAACAATGTTTACTATAGTAACTTAATATTGAATTTTTATTTATAGGAACTGCAAGCAGCGAAGACGAAGCTAAGGGAGCCAGGAAAAAGCAAAAGAAAGGAGGTTCTATAACATCAGCAGCAGTTGCTGGTGTAGCAGGTAGCGGATCTCAGGGAGAGACAAATACACTTAGTCATCCTGCAGATGTTTTAGATATGCCTGTCGATCCTAATGAGCCTACATACTGTGTTTGCAATCAAGTTTCATATGGAGAAATGATTGGTTGTGACAATCCAGACGTAAGTAATTTTCAAGTAATAAAAATCTTAGTGAAGATTTTTTTAATATAAATATATTTTTTTTTAAAAATTCATTTTTATATCTATAATAAAAATTTTAATAATATTTTACTTAAAATTTCTTAAATTTTTTTAGTGTGGTATAGAATGGTTTCATTTTGCATGTGTTGGTCTTACAACAAAACCAAAAGGAAAGTGGTTTTGTCCAAAGTGTACTCAAGATCGTAAAAAAAGTAAACAACAATTGCGAATCTTCAAATAGAAGATTTGGACTGTTCTAAGTACATGTAAAGTCAATGTTCTACATAAAAATAACATTCTAAGTTCGTTGAACAACCCAGAAAGTATTGCTGTAAATCATTAGGTAAATTAAAGGATGAAAAAATAGCGATTAGACTTTAAATAGTATGATTTCTTGGAATTGGATCTCTTTTTATAATAATCTCTGTTGAGAAAGAGATTTTAGGGTTTCCATTTGTATTATTAGAAGACATCTTTTGTTGCCCTTTGCATATATTTTATAATCCTATTTCAAGATATTAATAATGACTATTTGTAAGTCTGATTGCTGAATAATAATTATACGACGTAATTGTCGATATTTTAGGTTTTTAAATATTTTATATTTTATAGTCTTGTAAAGTTAATTTGTACATTTGTACAGTGAACTTACAATAATGTATTGATATAGAAAAAAGAAAATCATTGTGTATCATATTGCATTTTAAATGCTTTCTCGTTACTAGTGAAATCAAACATTATTCACTTCACTCATACAAAATGGCACGACTTTTGTATTGTTAAATAGGTAATGTAAATCAATGCAGTGTAGTTATCAGTATATATTATAATTAATAAATATATTTGATTTTACAATTACTTTTAATATGTATTATTGTATCTTATGAATTACATATATACAAATGAAATATTTACAAGATATGGCACATGTCGGCACATCATTTCTTTAATATTAAGTTAAAATATTATTTATTCTACAATTCTTTTAAGTAGTTGACAAAGCTGGTTGTTTTAGGAATATTAAACTTGTGATTAAAGATAATTTAATAGGTATTTAAAAATATTTAAAGAATTCCTGGTCTTCTATCACAACACTGACTTGGTGGAACTGTCCAATTATATTGATAGCCCAAATAATTGCTTACTTCTTGTACACATAGATTACCAGTTTCAGTATAAACTTCATACATTTTCTTCATATCTTGAATACTTTGTTTATGAGTCACTACATATTTATTGGAACAACCACGTGAACGGTATTCAGTATCAAAACGTATATCATGTTTTCTATCAATATTTGCTACTGAAGCTAACCACAGACCAACAGAAATGTCTTCTGAATTGTGTAATCTACAAAAAAACAATTGTTTAAAATTATAACATTTACTAGATTAATAATTAAAATTATATTTTCATTTAAACGTTTTGAAACTGTTATTAGACTAAACAAAAAATTTATTTGACAAAGTATGCCTAAGGGTCATAATGTATACTATAGATTTTAGCATAAAAAGGGCATGGTGAAAACAAAATCAATTATTTGTATACATTTCCATGGCCACCTAGACTGACTTAAATCATTTATTTATAATTTAGTTAATATCACAAAATATAATTACTTCAAATAATCTGCATTCTGAGCAATAAATTTTACTAGATTGTATGACAAAATATATCCACCACCCAAGGCATATGGTAAATAATAATCACATAGAAACCAATCTGTTTCTTTCCATGGTCCACTTCTTTTTACTCTAGCCCTACCATTAAAGTAACCCCAATAAAGTTCTTTCTTAGTGCCCTTATTTTCCCACATAGTTAAATCTCGCAAAATTTGATCAACAGTAACATAACTATCGTCGTCAGTTTTTAATAGAAAATCAAAATCATAATATTCATGCACATAAACAATTGACTGCAAAACTTTTTTTGTTAATGTTCCATATGCATCAACTAATTTTGGTAGTAGTAGCAAATCATCATATTGTTCATTTTCTGATTCTGCAATTTGCATTTGCTTTGGACTAAAATTGACTGTACCAATAACAAAGAAATTCTTTATATTACTTTGGTTTTGTAACCAAGTTTTTCGAATAGTATTACGTTGTTCAATATTGTCTAATTTACTTAATATTAATATTATTAAGCGAATTTTATGTTTATTCAAAAACTTTCTCTCGTTATTTATACACCTGTATACTGATAAATTATGAACTACAAACACTGTTAAAAAAAAAGAAACCACTAGAGATAAAATACTGACTTTAATTTTTGGCATAATTATAAATTAAGCCAACAATTTCACTTTATTTGCTTATTTCATTAAATGAAACATCAAGGTAAGATTGATAAGTTTAACATTTTACCGGTTATTATATATGTATATATATAGTTCTTGAGATCTATTTAGATTTTTTTATGGTTTTACCCATTAGGTCTATATCACTGTATACGGATGCGCAAAATCAGCTGTTTAGTATTGTGTATATTTTAAATGTTATATATATAAATATATTCGGAGAACAGATATAGTTTTGACAGTTGAACTGGAGTAAAGTAGTATACTTTCGATTTGACGTAAACCTCACTGTCCTGTGACCCATTATGACTGTCCAACTCGAACGAAAAAGTTTTACGATTTCTCGGAATAAATTCACTAAATTTTTATAAAAAATATCTTTAATTAAAGAGAAAAATTATGTATATTCGAATAATGATATTCACGAGGATAAATTATGTTAATTAATAATAGGTAGACAAGTTATCTATGAAAACGATAAAAATTTTTCATTAGTCTACCGAATGTTGAAATGAAGTCCATAAATTGCAGTAAACTGAACATAAACTAAATTAAAGAATTTAATTAAGCTTTAATGAATATCGTCATAAAAATTTAAGAAAATTTATTAATCAGTATTACTGTTTACATCTTCTGTATTTTATTTTATCTTTGGTTTTTATTGAATTTTTAGTAATACTAGATTTAAGTTAACTTGTAAGTCTTTTATGTACCAGTCTACACATAAATAACTGCGTTTACCTCAAAAAGAATTACTTACATAATTATCTGGTTTAAATAAATACAAACACAAACATTTAAAATTAAATAATATAATTTTTCGTGTTAAAAAGATACACATTGAAATATTTTGATTAACGCGCATTTTATATTTGTAAATTAAATATAAATACTATATTAAGATTAGATAACATTGATTTGCTTTCTATCTACACATATGTAAATATACAATAATAATTTAATTATAACAAATTGTATCAAACAGTGTTAACATTTTATTCTAATAATGTTGTAATTGAGTATATTAAATAATTATGACAAATATCATATTACATTTATTTCAATAATTAAATATTACAAATATCAGATAAAAGCGTAGATTTTGAGGCTTAAAACTGCACACTTACACACTAAATAGCTAATAGATTTTCTTTTATTATCACAAAATTTAAGTACGAATTGGACTTAAAATGGTCCAATCGTATTGTTCCCACCATTACGACACTGAGAATTGAGTAGATTGTACACATTCAATACAATTACTAAATAATATATGCTGTTGGATTAAATGAACATTCTTATTTTACATATAGAGAAAGGCTTGCTATGGTATGTTGGCTTTCAATAGAAGGCACGATAAATAATACAAATAGATTTATGTACAGAGGAAATGTGTTTTTATGCACACACACGCACACACACATGTATATATATAATTTAAAGTAGTTTGATACTCTACCTCTTTTTTAAAACGTATTAAAAATGCTTAAAATCATTATTTTAATCAGGTAAAGTCAGTGTTTATATAAACAATCGAAAATGTTTATATAAGCAATAACAAAAATTAAATAAAATAATTTTAAAAGATACTCTGATTTAGTATTATTATCTTGAAATTAATTCAAATTAAAAATAGAAATGACATATTTTTTAATATTTTTTTTAACTATTACGGTTATTCGTTCATTCTATTTAAAAAAAAAGAAATTTTATAATCTCTTAATTTTTTTCATAAATCTTATTGATATTCAAGTTTGGTATGAGTGTTTTAGATGTTTTCAAAATGTTTGTCCTCCCATAAAAACTCATATAAAAAGGAGAAAATGCGACCTTGCTTTTCTCAACATAAAAGTTAACTGAAATTTAAATATTTTAAACTTATTTTTTACATTTACTTGTTGTGAAATGTGCAATTTCATTGGAATCACCTTAATAGAAAATTCTAATCAATGATATAAACGACGACGTCGTGCAATTTCTTTTTGCTTTTTCATTATTCTTGGTCAGCTTGGTAATTCTTCTTCAATATGAATCTTCAAACAAAAATTTATGATTATACATGAAAATTGTTTGTATTTATATGGACTAAATAAAAGCTTACTTCAGATAAAATGGCCCAATTATCACTCTCGCTATGTACAGTCAAACGAAGCACAGAGATTTTTCCTAACTTTTTATCCACTATTCCACGAGCAATTCCAAGAGAGTCAAATTTACCTTGAAAAATAATGTATTTTTAATTTAATCTTTTAATAAATTATCAGCAACAAAATTTTATTTTTTGATGCTATAAATTACTTAATTATTTCAAAATATCACTATATTACAATCTGTTTAATAAAAATATTTATCAAGTTACCTATAATAACATAACCATCTTCTGTAATAGTATTATGATTTCTGTCAATAGATTTAGTTGATTTGGGTAAAACTTCAACAGTAGTATTATAAAATTTATCAGATGGATGCTCTGCATTTCCACTCCTAAATAAATATCTACAGAAATATTTGGAAAATAATGAAAAAGTATATAATTAAATTTAAGAGCGATAAATTATATTAAAAACAAATTCAAAGTAAAAACTTAATTTACATCACCTTTTTATAAAAATTGGGTTAAAAAATTTAAATCGAAGATGATCTCCAGGTTGAGGTAAAAGACCCCAAAAAAATGAATCTCCTTTATAAGCTCTGTGTAATGTAAACTGTTTGTAAGGTTTAATCTGAGACTCTACATCAGCACCTGGATTTTGATGACCATAAAATAATGTTATTTTGCCAAATTGTTTATCCTACAAGTTATACTCTGGATTAGCAGTCAATTTACAGATAAATATTATTATAATAGATAAAAATTAAAACAAATCTAGAGTTAATGATTCATAAAAAGATATTTTTAAGGATAATACAAAAGAATAAACTACTATAATAAAGTATTATTTTGCTATTATATTTTCTACTTTACCTTTAATTTCTGCACTTTTCCTTTTAATGAAGAATGTGTACCAACATGTTGAAAAAGTGAAGGTTTATAATGAAGCCATAATTCAGCTTTAGCCATTTTACAACGCTTCTAAAATTAAATATTAATGTAAATATTGATTTTTTTAATAAAATTAATAAAACTTCACTAATAACTTACATTATCCATATCAAGGCTACACACTTTTGTTGATATTAAATGATCCAACAGCCAGTCTACTGGTTTATCGTTATAAAACATTAAAAAAAATTGCACTAACCATGGTAAATCTACACATTTAAACAATTTACCTATAATTAAAATTAAATTATTAATTATTTAATGTAGATTAAAATTTTATACATAATTAAAAATTACAATTGAAATATTAATTCATACCAATAAATCCAAGTTGACAAAAATCTAGTACTATCCAATTTTCCTTTAAGCTTACTTTATGCAAGGCAAAAGATTTCATTGTAGTAATGAAGTTTTTCTTTGCAAGTAAATCATCTTCCAGTTGTACATAAAATGTACCTTTTAATTGGGCGTAGGACATAAGAAAAGCGAAATCTAAATTTTGTTTTGATCTCCATACTACACGCTGATGATTATCGCCCAAAGTATCCCGTAATTTTGAAAAGTCAGGATAGTATGATGGGTGAGGAGAAATAATATCAATAACACCTGATTCAAACTCATTTGGAAATCTGTAATATTTTTTTTTGTATTATTTATATCAAGATATTGACAACAACAGGAAATAATTTTATTCTTTGTCATAAATTAAATTAAATTAAGAAAATATTATCTTTACTTACTGTACTTCTATTTGTTTAGCAACATATGTAACATATTCAATGTCAGTCTGAAAAGTAAAACGTAATTTACATTAAAATTAAATTTATTATAATTTTATAATTGAAAATCACTGTTTCATTTCATGTACCTCAGCAATTAAAACTACAATAAGAGTATCAGTAATTTCTGAAGGATTCATACGATCTAAAAGATTTTTCAATGTTGCCATTAAGTAACTTTGCACTTCTCTTTTTACTGTTGGAATTCCTAATACTACACTGACCCCTGATCTTCCTCTACTGTGAATAAAAGCTGGATGCAAGCTATTTGGATCATTAAGTAAATGTGGCAAGAAATTGTAAATTGATGGTAATTTGACATTGGTTGCATTGTAATTAGAATTATTGATAAAAATTTGAACATCAGGCAATAAATGAGTTCCTTCTGTCAATTGTACTAATTGGTATGTTAGAAGCTGTATCTCTTCTTGACTGGTTATATACTTGGAGTGCAAATGTTCCAATTTTACTTGTAATTCAGCTATACTATTTTGGAGTAATGTTTCATCATGAATGTCTGGTGCAGAGGCAAAATTTAAAATTATGCATGGTAATATAATAATGGATAGCACAATTAACCAGCGTCTTCTAGAAGGAGTGATATTCATAACACGGGTTATCATTTTTCTTTTGGAATTCTACATTGTGATATCTTCTGATTACCAACATTCTACAACTTTCTGTCTTAGTATCTGTAGTATTAGCTGTAAGATCAAATGTAGAAGTAGACAATTTAACAGAAATATGTACACAGTACTAAGAAAACGTAAACATGTTATTAATACGATGTCAAAGAAGTATCAAGTATATGTAAAATCTATTTTATTGATAACTGCATATTAAAAATTATAAGTAAATTATACAAGTAAAATTTGAACAAACATAAATACTACAATTTTAGTCATCAGTTATTCTTGAATAAATTATTCTATCAAACTTTATTATTAAAATACAAATAAAATAACTTTTCTAAAGCATTTAATGATAATATTAATACATATTGATATAAAACATAAAAGAGACAAGTGGATGGATACATACCATGTTGATATTTTGCTGGTAAAAAGTACTGCGGTAAAATTTATTGAAGAGCATTTTCTTTAATCACAAATTATGTAAATGCTTAGAGAAATGGCAATGTAAAGTATTTTTTATTAGTATCTAAATTTTATTGTTTTAATACGTTCTTTTTTATTAGTTCACTAGTCAGGACACTGTGAGAAGCGCGTGATATCATCGCGTAAACTATTGAAGCACAAGTCTTTCTGTTCCCACCAAGGTTTCCAGTTTCCCACGATCGACATCAACCTGCATCGGTCTCACTGACTTAAGGATTCTGAGTCCTGTCAGTTCTGACAAATCCTGACCCGTTGACCACCCCTGACTGCACTAAAGTGAACTAAACTCACTGGACTGCACCTTAAATGCGTGAGTGTTCGCAGCTGCATACAGCACTTAGCAGCAGTGTGAGCAAATTACTCTTAATATCCAAAAAGTTTGAAATTTGAAATTCTGAACTGGTCAAAACTAAAAACTGATATTTAAGGCATAATTCTGATACAATCCTGTACAATTCATAAGGGAAACTACTGCGAAATCGAAATACTATTTTCGACTACTTCCTATCATGTGTATTGTTAGTACTGTACTTATTTTTCTAAATTTAACAATGGACCAACATGGACTGGAGTTCGGACTTATCTATTGTTATCCATTGCCTATATTGTAAGATTGGAAAGATTGGGAAAATAGGATAACTTAACAGGTTGATGCGCCTAAATAAAGTTGATATATATATATATATATATATATATATATATATATATAACAATAATAAACTTTACTTCAATGACGTTGTCCGTTATACTGTTTATAGTTGTTAGGTATTATTGATTTATTTTTCTATTATGTTTATTTTTATAATAGTATAAAAAATTGTTGTGAATTAAAATCTAATACTAATTATTTTATTATTCATTGTTGTTATTCAATAGCACATTTTTTTAAAAAATGAAAGCATATGCCAATTTAATTCATTTTACTGACAAGGAACTTAGTGATAAAATAAAATATGTTACTCAGTTTTGTATAAAAAAAGAATCAACTTTTGATTCAAAAAAAGATAAGTGCCTTGATTTATTAATAGAAGTTAAATATAAAAGTTCAAGTACTCAATTGCAACTCCACAATCCATATACTTTATTATTTTGTGTGATTAAACTTTTACAAAAATATTCAACGGGCATACCTCATCAAAAATCTATAATATCAGAAAAAGAGAGAAGAAGTAGATACTCTGAAGCAAAAGATGTATATTATTATTTCTTAAAAGTTTTTTTAAAAAATGATTCAGAAAATATCATATCATATGTCATGAATACTATAGATGATCAAAATATATGGAAAGAAAGCATGAGTTGTTGTGACATGGTCACAGGGTTAATTAAAGGTGGCTATAATGGAGGATTAGTATTTCATGAAATGTGTAATAAAGTTGAATTAATCGCAAGAAGAGTAGAGAATAAAGGTATTAAATTTATTGTTAAAATTATGTATAAAATGCTTGGAAATTTTTCATGGCCAGAATCTGAAGGGACCAAACTCTTTGTCCAACGAATTCTTAATCTCTACTACAGAAGTGCACATTATATTGAAAATCCACAAAATGAAATATTTTCAAGTGTAAGAGGCAATTTAGAATTATGTGTCAGACTTTTGATTCAAAATATATCAAATAGTGATATTTTATTAATAATCAGACTCATGAGTTCATGGTCACTTCAAGAAAGTGTAAATAATACCACTTTCCTGCACTATGCTAGCACACTTGAGTATGCTGCTCATATGCACAAAGGAAATTGTCTTGTTCAGACTTTAACATGCGAAATTTTTTCAATTTTATTGCAAATGATTGGGTCGCGTGTTCGTTTAGTATCTTTGCTTGGAAATCGCGTATTACAGCGCCTTATAGATACTTGCGATAACCATAATACATTTAATACGCCACAAATCTTTTTTATTGACATGCAATTAAATTTGAAATTGAAAGATTATCAGAAAGAAGATAAACAATTCTTAAAACAATATAGAGAAACTATACACAACAGTTTTATAAAAAGTTTTATGAATCATCGACATTTTCGTTTAAATTTAGAAAGTATGTACTGTACTATATGCTTATTAATTTTTGAAATCCCTTGTGGTTTTACTGCAGCTGCAATAAGCTGTTTGATGATGAATCTTCAACAAATCATCAGGGCAAAATCAAAAGAAATTGGTTAGAATTATTATAAAATTATAAAATAAACCTACTTTTATCTAATATAAAGGTTTCTTAGAAATGAAATAAAATAAATAAAATTCTTATAGTTTCAGATAAAGTTTAAATGTAAAATAAAAAATAGAATGTAAATGCATTTACATTCAAATTAATATATTTAAATTTTCTAGCATTGAGACAAACTTTAATTCTTAAAATCTTATCAAATTTTATCAAATTTCTAAGCAATTTTTACAAACCAAAATTTTAATCTTAGAAACATTTAAAAAGTACCTATAGCATATTAAAATAAATAGTATAAATAATTATGCCTACTGAACATTTTACGTTTCATTTATAGATAAATTTTTAATTTCAAATATCTTATTCTCTAGGTGAAATACCTTTTTCCCATCTCAATGCAATAATAATTTCTATTATAACTTTTATATGCTGGATGCATGATGCAAAAGATTGTCACAAATATGTAACAAGTACTGTAATGCAACGAGCGCAATGGTCACCCCATTTAAATCCTCCATTACAATCAAGCTATAATTATGCAATTCATCATGTTTTCTGGGATAAACCAGAACTATTTGTTGATGAATGGAAAATACGCTACGGACTTTGGATACATTTTCGACTCGAACCAAAAACGAAAAAGAGAAAAAAATACGTTGAAAATAAAAGTCGTATAGATAAGAAAGCAATAAAGTGGATTCAACTTACCTAAGTTTAACCGTTACTGTATGAATTGTTCTTTCATCAATATCTACTTTTATTAAATCTATGTTTAGTTTGGTTTACTATTATTTTATTTTATGAGTCATTCAAGAATGATTTTTTGAATTGAATTTAATTCTTAAATAAGAATGATTATTTTAATATTTGTGCTGCATATTAAATTTAATTTAAAATAGCAAGCATTATTTTACGTATATATCAGTATGACAATAATACTGCTTTGGTTATATAAATCACTTTAATTTGAATTTATAATAAATATGCTTTTACGAAAATTGATTTTTCTGCTCTCTAACATTACAAAAGTTAAAAGTTTTTGTTGGTATTAAACCTTGTTAAAAATTGAAATCGTGTTGAAAATTAAGATTGCTGATACAAAGAATTTACATGTACAATTTAAATCCACTATATTTAATGGACCATAATATAAAATTTTATTTACAAACGATGTGAAACAAATTTATCTTAGAAATTATTTGATCTATGAGAAATATGATACAATATTATGTGGAACTATAGACATATACATATATATATAAAGATATTTCGTTAACGTAGTTTCATTTCATTTTATACACTTTGATTTTCAATGCAACGTCTAGTTTGGCGATAATTACAATTTAGAACCATACACTGCCTAACTCTTCTTCTGTTGTGGTTGGAGGAATTTCATCTGCTTTAATGATACGCTTTTGATCCTCCTCATCACTTTCGGACACAGCCAGATCGTCTTGAATTTTACACTCTCCTTCATCTTTTCTAATTGGTAACGTATTAAAGAAAGAATCGGATGGATCGTAATTAGAGTCTACACTTTCTTCTGTAACAAGAAATTGATTTTATATCATTATAAACAGATGTTATAATGTTTGTATTTTTATAGATTCTAAAATTTTTATAAGCCTTTAAATTACCATGGTCTTGTATTGGTTGCTCCTCTAAATAAGATCCAGCATTACCCAGCTGAATCATTGCTTCAGCTACCTGTTGGCTATCGTCATCACCGGGCAACTCATCAGGTCTTACTTCTACTGGCACAAGCGGTTTCAATTCAGTTGCCTCGAATGCGTCATCAACGCCAAAAGGCACTTCATCGAATTCATCTTCACTTGAAAATTGTAAATCTGGAATCATAATAAATCTTTTGTAGTTATATTCCTTGAAATGTAAATAATGACGCTATAGAAACATCTAGCGTTACCTTCTTCAAGAACATCTTTTTTCTTTAGAGCTACAGGCCTGCCAAGCTCAGCTTCTACATCACCTTCAACGTCTACAAAATCATAATCATCCATGCTTGACTTCCCAAATGGATGATCTGGTGAACTTGTTTGACTCTGAAACGAATGAATCATAAACTTCATAAGCTAATATTATTTTTTTATATTTCATATAAAAAATCTGGTAGAACAATGGATTACCCCTCTGAACTCGGGTTCGACGATGGTATAATTTTGTTCATCATTTTCTTCTCCAATCCATGATGAGTCCATGTCCGCTTGTTCCATTGCTCGCTGCTGTACTAGAGCAATATTTCTTTCTAATTGTGATAAATGTTCATCATACTGTAAATCAATATTTATTATTTTAGAATTTTACAATGACTAGATAATAAAACATAAATTGAATTATATATTTAAAATAGGTTAATTATTTAAAATTTTACAGCAAGTTTATTTTAGATGATAGTATTATTACAATACCTCGTTTAGAGTATCTCTAGAAACTTTGAGAAGTACTTCAGCCTTGGCAGTTAGAGGTGATTTGTCACCATTGTATAGTATGCAGTTATCTACGATTTGTTGAATATCTCTCATGAACTCTGCGCGACTGTGATATTTATGAGCTAGAAAAATTATTTTGTTATTGCTGATAAAATGCATAGGGTACATACAGGAAGAAAGCAAATAGTTTAAACATTCGAAACTTACCAGAAACCTTTTTGGACACCGTTTCGAGATCCATTGGTCTTTTCACGATGTTATAGTAATCCTTGATAATTTTCTTGTTGACGGGTTTAAGAAATTGCGTGGCCTCTTGCATAGTCTTAAGTCGATCGTTAACAACAGTGTTAAGGATGTAAGAGAGAGCAACCTGGTCATCATCATCAAGAAGTGGATTGATGGCTTTCTCTAGCCTCATGATTCTGTCTTCCTTCTCAGCGATTTGCTTGACGCAGAAGTCTAACATACGCTGAGCAGCCTCGGTCAGGGGGTTCTTTGGACCGTTGTAGAGTGAACTGTTCTCCTTGATTTGGTTGACGTCCGCAAGAAATTCTTCACGACTCTGATACTTCTTCTGGCGTAGATTATCACGGATCGTTTGAAGGTCCATAGGTCTGGTAATTATGCGAGGATAGTCTGGCACAATCTGTGAATTTTCAACTCATTGTATTAAGAGCATACCTGACTATTTTTACTCGAGTGTTAATGTTGTTTAAAATCAATTTTTTGCATTAAGTATTTTCCAACAAAACAATTTGAAAGATAAATTAAGTACTAAATGAAAAACAATAAACTATAACATACCTTGGCATTAACGGGAAAGAGGAACGGTTGCACGTCAGGAAGATCCCTCATGTCATTTAGAATGCTCTCAAGTATCGTGGAAAGAACAACAACAGGATCAGTACGTCGACGATTGGCGCCCGCCGGCCTTTGGTAGCGTTTGAGGTAATCACATGTGTCATCACTACTTGGCCGTTTTCGTTTGCGTGATGAAACTGCATCTTTAGGTACCTTCAGAAGCAGCGTACGCCGCTTCATCTCCTCCGCATGCTACGATCGTACAATTGTAAAAAATTAATAGATAACAATCGATAAAACGCTAGCAGACGATTTTTTTAAAAGTATGTAGATATATGAAAGTCTTTGATGTACAATTATTTTATATACAAATATTAAATAATCAATTTAAATCAAGTTATACATACAAAACATGTATATTATTCAAATGCATATCAAATAAACTATATGGTAGCGTGACAAAAATTTTATACATATTTTATAAATATATTGCATTTATACCAAAGTACATGTTAGAATTAGCATTTATACTACCTTATTAAAAAAATTTGGATATTATTGATTCATTATTGCATTAGTTAACCGATCAAACCCATTAAACTCTTAAGAGATTCTTGAAAACAAAATAATTCATGGTGCTGTGTAAGTATGTGATCAAAATGTCAGTAGCAATGTCCGAGTTTGGTCAAGCAACATAAATTCCTATAATAATCTTAAAAACATTAAAGTATTAAAAAAATAAAATAAATTTGTGTTAGAAAATATAAAATTGCTATTTATCTGCGTATATTCATTCTGTAGAATAAATTTAATATTAAAATGGTTTCTTAAGACAAATTCAACTAATTGCAAAAAAAATTAAAATTAGATAATTAGTTCGAGATCGTTGTGAATAAATACAAGAAAAACGTACTTTAATAAGTTTCGACGAAAGCTTGACCTTGGTGCCATCTACGTTAACTAAGTCTTGATCCTCTGTGTTCAGTTCTTTTTCGATTTCTTCCTCCTGTTCCTCAGTCATAGCGACGTTCATCGGTGCGGCATTACCCATGCTGTTCTGGTATAGCGGACACGCTTTGTTGGTCCTCATGTGGCCGACATTACCGCAGGCTCCGCATTTGAGCTTCAGATCTGGTTTTAATTTGGATTTCTTACGTTTAGAGGGTGAAGTAGAAAATTGCTCAGCCTTATGGTGAGGCTTGGTATTATGATTAGGAGTGGTAGTAGATGGATTGAGCTGTTGTAAGCTCGAGGAAGGGAAATTACTTAGCGTGGGTAGGCTACTGTTGGAGGCGTTGGCAACTGGCGTCGAGGCCCCACTTCTGTCGAACAGGTTCTGCGATGGGAAGTGCTGGTTACTGGCAGAATTGCTACCGTTGAAATTTCCACCAAGAGTCAGACGCTCGCCATGACTACTACTTGATAGACCTCCCATCATTCGCTCTCGTTCTTGATTCCGTTTGATGCGTCGTAGTTGCTCCTGTATACGCCGCTTCTCTCGTTTCATTTCTTCCTTCTGTGCTTCGTCCAGTGTAGCGAACTGCTTAATGAAAGTTTCATCCTTCGAATTACGGATTTTGATGTAAGTATCAATTACAGCTGGCTTGCGCACAATTTCTACCCGGGTAAATTCTTTACCCTCGGGATTACGAAAAGTACGCTGGATTTTAAGGACACGGCCTGGTTGTGCGTTGAAATTGGAGGCTGAGTTCTCATCTTCTTCGTCTTTCTTTTTATCTTTCAACTTTTTATCGTCTTGTGAACCTAACATAATTATTTTTTGATTATTGTATATTTTTAAATTATTTCTCAAACAAATAGATAGATGAAATGTAAGTGATCAGACCTGGAGTATCATTCATTAACATTTTTCTGAGTTCATGCCTTTGTTGTTCTTCTCTTTCCAAGCTCAACTGTGTACTGGTTTTTTTATTACTCAGCATATTTTCAATATTTTTACCCATTTCTTCGATATCCGAGCTATCTTCATCGGAACTTTCACCTTCATCTGTACTGAGTACTTCATTAGATGAAAGTACGCGATTTTGAAGATCAAAGATACGTTGGCATTCTTCTTTGTAGCGCTCCTGATGCTCGGCTATTGAAAAGCGATTACCACGTGAGAACTTCGTCATACCCTCTTCTCCGGCTTTAGCCTTTTCAGTAGAGAGTGTACGAACTACATCGATAACTTCCCAACGCGAAAGTTTTTTTATGTCTTCTTCTGGAACACCAAATTTTCGTAGAAGAGCTTTTGCGTTGTTTAAAGAGAGTCTGCGAAGATCTGCATCGGTACCAGTCACTGTCCGTTTTGGCTGAGCCTCTTGCTCCTCCTACGTTTATTATTAACATAATTTTAACGAATAACATGACAGCCATATTTTCTTATTTTATAAAAGAAAAACTAATTCTAATTATACTTTATTTGATAATGTTTTCAATAACAATTTACCTTACTAATTGTTGGTTTATTGGGTACTCTGACGTATGAAAATCCTTCTCCGCATCCGGTAGGATCAGCCGGTCCAGCCAGCTGTAGTAAACACTTGCCCTTCATGGCCTGAATATATGCACGCGTTGTGTTCCAAGGTGCAACTTTAACTTCATCATCCATTTTTAACTGCATTTCTTCATCGTCGTCATCCTGAGGAGTGAAGAGGAACTTTTCACCGTAACCAGCATCTTTTAATCTTTGCTCTGCTGCAATCATACTGAAGTAGGCACAGCACTGTTCAGGAGAAACCATTGCTCGAATCTCTTCTTCCGTAGGAAGCCGAAAATCAGGTTTTATTACCCACCAATTAGAGTCCATTCCTAAGTTATAAGAACATAAAATTATACGTATTCTTGAACCATTTAAAAATATATTTTTTTTAATTTATATTAAAAAGTACCAGTTCTTTTGAAATCAGCACAAAGTTTTAAACGTTTTCTAATGCTACTTTCACTGTGTGACGGAAAAGCTTTTTTTATATCGTCCATTTTTATTCTTCGAGGAGTATCACGGGACTTCCAAAATAGTCTATATATAAAAACTTGTAAAAAATCTCTTACGAAATTATTTGCTCTCTTAGAATTTGGACCAGGCACTTCATAAAGTGGGCATTCTTGCCCAGCAGCAAATAGAGCATCTATTTCTCGAATATAATACTGTTGTCTAAAATAAAAATACAAATTTTTGTATTGTATATTAAATTGGTAATAAATTTATATCACGATATTTATTATAAAGGTAATACTCTTTCAGAGATAAACAATCTATTTTATTTACAATTTACCTTGTTCTAATGACCAAAAAGTCTGACTCTGACACTTGATGTTCATATAAAGGTGCTCTATACATATTGTTTTCAACCGCTTGAATACTTTGTCCTGGTGTCAGTATTCCGAGGAATGGGCTAGTATGCGCGTAAGCAGTCTCGCCATATTTGTACTTAGGAGGACCTTGATCCTTGCCTGCCTTACGTTTATAGTAATTTTTTACTTTTGAACACATTCCAACTTGATTTATTAGAGGCGGGTGTTCTTCTGAGAATTCAATTAACACTAGTTCGCCATCTCTACCCGTTAGATCCTCAGCGGTACGCATAAAGAAAACATCGCCACCGCCTGAGGCTATTCTCTCTTGTTCGCGCAGCTGTAATTATTCAATATTATACATTTAATTATTACACTCTCGTTTATAATGAAGAAAAATAAGAATAAAATAAAATAGTGTTTTTTTGAATGCTACCTTCGATTTTTTCTTGATATGCTTAACTAAAGGTAGCACCCCATGAGGACCAGGGTGCGCTAAGGCACCATGACTAAACCGTTTAATAGGCGGTCTGTGGAAATTTCTCAAGCGCATTTGCCCCATGTGAGTTTGTACAAACGGTGTACGTAATTCGACTACAGGTGTGCTGTGCTGAATAAGGTTTCCACCACCAACTTTCAGTCTTAAAGTAGTTTCAGAAGATCGTGGCATGTAGTAACTAGAACAAAAAATAGACAACAATGTATACCAAATCACTGAACTTAATTAAAAGTAATATATTGATAAATTTAAACTTACGTGTCATTTGAAATATTAAATGGATCTCTATCTGGCGATTTAGGAGGTGGAGGTGGTGTATCTTCCTCAAGCACATTAATTACACCAGCTTTACCTAAAAGTAACTTACTTTTCTTCACATGAGGATGTGGAATTTTTACTTTAGGTTGGGGTCCATTATCTTTGTGTAATAAAGCCGGATCTATGTCGTCAGGAATACCAAGAATGATGTTCTCATCGTTTGGATCTAGTGTAAGTATCTTTGGCTTTGGTATTTTTTTCATACTTTCAGCATCCCAAATAACTTCTTCTTCCCATAGACCATAGACAAGTTCCTCATTTTCTACAGGAAATATTGAGTACCATGTATCATCATGGTAATCTGAATTCTGCTGTCCTCTCATATTAGACCTAAATGTCAGAATATTCTTAATTGAGATTTAATTTATTTGCAAATTAGTTTAAAAAAACTTTATAATTTTAAGTATAAAAATAGTTTAAAACATTCTGCACGTATTTTTTTCAAAAATAAATTTAAAGTTTAATGTTCTTCTAAAATTAAATTTCAAGAAAATTATAGTTAATAATTAATTTGCTTTAGTTGACTAATAATATATTTTTTTAATCAATGCAATATATTGAGTAACTGACATTTTATTTTTTTGTGATTGCATGTGTAGTGGTGTAGAAATTTGCGAGGTGGCCAGCCGGACATTTGGAGCAACTGGAACAGGAACTCCTTTACCTGGTTGACTGAATGCTTGTGCAGTTCTATTATCACTTGATGGAACCCATCCAGCGGCATTATTTTTTGTATTTAACTTATGCCTTGCCTAAACGTTTAAAATAAAATAGTTTAATTCAACTGTAAATTAATAAAAATATAAACAAAAAATTATACTTTATTATATTGTACATATCACATACTTTGTGTTTTATGTCATCGCCGTTCCATATAACATCATCTTCCCAATGTAATTGAGATACCATTAGAAAGGCATCCTCAGCACCATCATCCATTCTTGATTTGCTTTCATCAACCTGAAAAAAAAACAAAATAACTTAGTAAATTATATTATAAAGATAATTAATAACTAATGAAATGCAATACCTTTTCAGCTAATTTAAATCCATAATTAAAGCCTTCTCCTGTATCAGGTACTTCAAGAATGTCATACCATATCTGTGCAGGCCCAAATCGCCAATCTGCAACCTTTGGTCCCATATCACCATTTTCTCCTGTTTCACCAGTTTTTCCTATTTGTTCTTTATCTTTGATAGGCATTAATAATTTTTCCTCATCATCATTACATAATTGATCTTGAGTTGTTTCTGTAGCATAATTCATTATCCAACCCTGTAAATTGAGTAAACTCAGGATGTGAAAGAATGAAGCTAAATAAATGTAGATGAAACATAATTTTTATACCCTAAATTTAGGTTTTCTATTTTCATGGTCTGAACTAGAATCCGAATCCTTCAAATCTTGTTGCCTTTTTCTCTTTCGTCTTTTTCTAACACCTCTCCAAATTTGAGGTAAGCTACTAGGTTTTCCAGGACCAAAAAGTTTAGAAAATCTAAGTACTTTATTTGGTCGAAAATCAGGAAAAAGTTCAGTAACATTTACATTAGCATATTTAGAAGGTAACATAGATGCTAGTGGAGTTTCAAGCTTTCGTTTTGCAGCAGCTTCAGCTTCTTCTGGAGTTAGAATTTCTTTTTCTTCTGGAGCTGGTGGAGGAGGCATTAACTCTGTATCTGGCTTATGCTCTACTTCCTCATCATCTGCATCATATCCTGTCTCTTTCTCAATTTTTATTTCATTAGAAACTTCTAAAATTAAAACCAATTTAAAAAAAATCCAAACAAATATAACTAAGTATGTGTTTGAGGTGTTAAAATAACATCAAAAAAATATATTCTAAAATACTACAAGCATCATTAACAAAAATTTATTAAAAGAATTTATTTAAAAGATTATATTTTTTATAAATTCTTTATATTAAAATTAATATATTTTTAATTCATTAATGTTTACCAATAACTTCTTCACTGTAATCCTCTGCCAATTCATTAATATCTGAAAAATCTAGAGCTGTTGGTTCTTTAATAACATAATCAATATCATCTTTATCATCTGGACTAGCTTCACCATTTTCCAACGAATCTGTACCATTCTCATTTTTGTTCAAATCTTTATCTTTAATATCATCCACATCTTCAGACATCATTTCATGAAGAAGAGAACCCAAACCTAACTGACTCAATGAAGCAAGATGTTGTTTTGCATCAGAGTCCAGAATGTCATCTTCAAGTTGACCATTTTCATCGATGTTACCAAACATAAAACCTGCCAAATTCATCTCTGCTTCTGTATCTCTATCATTATCTTCATCGGAGTCTGCCATTTTAATATTCCTTTCTCAATTAAGGCAAAAAATTAAGCCAATTTCTTCTAATATTTGTTAATTCAGCTTATTTCTTCTAGGAACAATGTTCGTATTAATTTGAGGTTAGATTGACAATCGGATTTATCTTCGATGCACAGTGCTTAGCGAGGTTTTACCTCGCGATCGTACATGCTGTGAAAGCCTCATGTTTTTAGCTATGTACGGTGTGTCAACATACTTTCAGAACAGCTTTTTTGCTAATAAAGTAAGTAAATAAATAAAAATGACCAGGATGAAGTATACTACTGCCCACACTGTCCAAGTTCAACTGAACTGATGGGGAATGGGGAAATTTCTGGGAAGTTAAAATGGCCGGTCATAATAATAATAGTATGTAATATTCACCGTAACATTTCACTATGATTGTGGTATATATAGTGGTTCTATGGCCATATGTAATATAAGTTAGGGCGCGGGTTAGGAGTTGGCAACTTATAAAGGTGTGTTTTCAATATCAAGTACATTAATTATTGTCAATTATTAACCAGGGTTTTGACCTACAATAATATACTTAAGCCGAATAATCAATTTAATATTATGTGACTTATAAAAAAATAAATTTATATATCTATAGCATAAAATATATGTGTTTAAAAATATTCAAATAAAGTATAATTTTTGTTTCATTTTAAACATAATGGCGGTTTCTTACAATAAATTAAAATTAATTATATCCTTATTATTTCTAAATTACGTATGGCATAAGTCAAAACACGATTATAATTTATAAAAAACTATTACAACAATAAGTTCCTTAATCGTTATTCTAATGAATTCAATCTTTGATGTATCTTTCATAAACAATAGAAAATTAAAGTAATTGTTTGATTTATAGCAAGATAAATCAAAATTATTTGTAATATATGTAATTGTTAAAACAATCAGCGTTAGATTATCGATTTAACCTTTAATCTTGCTTTAATTAAATAGTTTTTCAAGGCATATGTTCGATTATATTGCACACCTATGATATTTCTATTTTCAGAGTGAATGACAAGTTGGAAAGTAAATAAATTTATAGAAACTGTGTGATATAGAATAAAATGTTGTCGGCTCCCGTGATTGGCCTATACACTATATAACTCAGGGCATAAGCATTTTTTTACATCATATTGTATTAGACATTACGGCATATCAATTATACGCGAGTGCAAGTATACAATATTAATTAACTAACGTGCATTTTAATATTACTAACTTTTGTATATGTAAACATTATTTATAGGATATAAAACTATACCATAATGTATACATACTCATTATTTGTATACATTGTACATGGTCTTGTCATGTAAGTATACACAGGTAATAATAAAGGCGGTTTAACGTTTATTAATGAATAGATATCTGTCAGATATTTATATAAGAAACTAACTAAACATTTAAATCGTTTATTTAATTTTCTATTAGTTCAAATATATTATTAGCGTTATAGTTATTTGTAAATATGATTTTTTAAAATTATTAATTGCTTTTACTTATAATTGTTGTTATCAATTACGCATACCGTTGATTGTAATAATTTACGATTCGAAAATTGAGAGAAGAAAAGTTTCTCTGTCGCAGGGGTAAACGTTTCGATAAATTAATCGACTTCTAACTTTCTTAGCTTCCCCTAACAGACCACTCCCGAGTCCCGAGTTCCCGACTCCCGAAGTCCCAAGTGTTGTCTCTCGCAGTCTCGCTTTCGAGGCCCGAAGCTTCTACGGCTTCCCTTCTTCCCCTCTCGCGCGCGCGCGGCCTAGCGCGGATGCGGTTTTGCCTGATTTTGCCGCTTCGTTTATTTTTTCATCCCTTCGGTAGGTCAAGTGATTCTGCAAACATGTGAAAGTCTGCCGGAAGAGTGACTTATGCTACACCCTACAACGTTTAAATTATTCATTGGTTCGTATGATTTTCAATCGGGGAAAAAAAAGCCAAGCGTAAAGTTGTTCAGAGAATCAAGCTAACCTCAAAAAAGAGGAAATGGCGGTGGGCTCGACGAAAGTAGTCCAAGTGACTAATATTGCGCCTCAAGCTACTAAGGATCAGATGCAAACACTCTTCGGCTATTTGGGTAAAATAGAGGATATTCGACTTTATCCAACCATAAGAGATGTGGCCGTACCGGTGCAATCAAGAATTTGTTACATTAAATTTCATGATCAGGGTCATGTGGCAGTTGCCCAACACATGACCAACACAGTTTTCATTGACCGGGCTCTCATCGTCATTCCTTATCAAAATGGTGATATTCCAGATGAGCAAAGAGCTTTAGAGTTGACCAACAATGGTACAGTTGTACCAGGTAATTTAATAAATTGATATTTTTTTAAAAATGAGTAAATAATAATTTTGAATAAATATATGGAATAATTTAATGAAGTAAAATATTGCCAGTTAAAAAAATTAAAGTTGCAATTAATGTTTAATACAGTTTTGATTAAAATATAATTATTTATATGTTCAAAATAATTTGACATAGCTTGGCTCTTGTAAGCATTCAATAATTAATTTAGATTTTATACTTAGAAAACTAAAAATTTGAATTACCTCAATTTCAATGTGAAATAGAATTTAAACAGAATTATACCATTTTTTATTTCAATAATTTATATTTATATCGATTTAAATAACGAAATTTTCTTTCTCTTAGGTTTTTTAAATTTAGTTAAGGAGAGTATGAATAATGTAAAATAAACTACATGAAAGAATCATTTTTTTCAGGACTTTATCCATCAGAGCCCAAACTACCACCAAATGTAATAAATGCTGTTGAAGGAATACCCCCAAATCAAGTAATAACCACAATGGATCCCAAACTGGAGGCTAATGCTCTACCTTTATATCCTCATTTGCCTGGACATTTGGATAGTAGAAAAATTGAAGAAATTCGCAGAACCCTGGTCGTTGGTAATCTGGATGCCACTACTACAGAGCAACAACTAATAGACTTCTTTGGTCATCAAAATGTCGAGGTGAAATACACCCGACTTTGTACCAGAGAGTCTGACACTGATCACTATGCCCTGGTTGAATTCTCAGAGCAAGGCTCCATCGTTCCTGCTTTATTGCTGAATGGTCAGATGCTCAACAACAGACCAATCAAAATGAATCATTCCGTGCAAGCCATTATCAAACCAGAGGCCAAGAGTAATGAAGCTGCACAGAAGGAGATCGAGGAGGCTATGTCCAGAGTCAAGGAGGCTCACAATCTGATTTCAGCAGCTATAGATCCCATGATTGGCATGCTCTCCAAAGATAAGCGTAGTCGCAGTGGATCTCGAAGTCGAAAATCAAGGTTTGTTATTCAATTAATTATTGACAATAATTTTATTAAATTAGTGAGAAATTGCAAGGTAGATGCAATAACAGACAACTTTTTTCATCGTATATATCCTTATGTGCTTTGTATAAGTTCATTTTTTAGATATTTTTTCATTTGGTAATAAACAGTTACAAGCAATTCACATATAAATGAAATTAAAAACAATTTTGTAGGTCTAGGTCAAGAGGACGTTCGAGGCGGTCACGATCTCGAAAACGCTCGCGTTCGCGGCATCGTCGATCTCGTTCCCGACATCGTCGTCGGTCACGTTCCAGATCACGGAAACGATCACGCTCTAGAGAACGACGTAGGAAATCTAGATCTCGTCGGCGCAGCACTTCAAGAACCAGACATCGCTCTCGTTCCAGAGAGAGACGTTCACGATCAAGACGATCACGTTCAAGATCTAAAGATCGTAAGAAGAAATCCCCTGCAAGGTAAAATTTAAAGTTTTGTTTCTTTTTAAGTAGTATGTTACTACAAGATAAATATTAAAATTATTTAATCCCAAATATAAGAAAAATGACGTCAAATATATAGAAACGAATATATTTATTAAAATTTCTGTACAATTGTCACTGTATAAACTTACAAACTATATAATTAAACATTAAATATTTTACATACTATTTAAACATTGATTGTACAATGATTCAGACGCAAGTTTTACGTTTTACATTTATAGAAAAAGAAGTCGTTCACGCTCTCGAAGCAAGAGATCAAAGTCTCGTTCCAGAAGATCAAGATCCAAGTCTAAATCCAAATCATCTAAATCAAAGTATCCAGAAAAGTCTCGAGATAAGGATAAGGATAAAGAAAAAGATAAAGACAGAGACAAGGACAAAGAAAAGGATAAAGACAGAGACAAGGATAAAGACAGGGATAAAGATAGAGACAAGGATAGGGATAAAGATAAAGATAAAGACAAAGATAAAGACAAAGATAAGGATAGAGAAAGAGACAGGGACAGGGATAGGGAGAGAGACAGGGATAGGGATAGGGACAAGGATAAAGAAAGGGATAAAGAGAGCCGTAAGGATAAGTCTGAAAGTAATGGTAAGAAGAGTAGTAGCAGTAAAGAAGATCGAGAAAAAAATGACGACACCCGAAGCGAGCGTAGTGAGAAAAAATCTAGGGATAAGGAAAAGAAATCTGATAAGGAAGAAAAAAGATCCGATGAGAAAAGTAGGGCGAGCTCTGAGTACAGTGACAAGGACAAGGACAAGCACGACTCAGAAAACTAATGAATTATTTATTAAACGTAATTATTAAACGAGGTATTAAAGGGTAAACCGTCGTACCTTTGTGTATGCAGTTTTACTACTTTTTTCACACTTATGCTCGTTCGATTGTCGAAATGACTATTCATCGAGTCACTGATTTGTAGTTACTACAAAAGAAATCGATGATACAAGTAGTGTGAAACCTGATAGAAATTTCGAAGCATCTCATCATTATTTAATGATAAATGTGGATTGAACGAGATTTAACCCACATTTTTATTAAAGTTGATTGTAAGCTAGATTTAAAAGAGAATTTAATCAAATCTTGTAATAAAAAAGAATTTTAGATTATAAATATTTTTTCGTAAAATATACTGTATTTTTTGTAAAAATACGATTTTCTTATTCTATCATCAAACATTTTTCTTGTAAGTATGTTAAATCTAAAGCAAACTAAAAGTTTTAAATATATATATGTATAATTTAAAATACTTGTAATATTTTACAAGGCTAAGATAGTTAATTTTTCTCTTAAATATCCCAGTTTGCCGATCTAACCTCCTATTTCGATCGAATTTCTATCAGGTTAATTTCTATTACTTTGACTACGAATAAGATTTGTATGGATGTTTTATCATAATTAAAGACGATTAGAACGAACTAAATCAAGAAGAAGAGTATTGATATGTATGGACATAACAGACAACGTTTAACATACATTTTGAAGAAGTAAAAGTGACCTAATACACGGCAGTGCGCTGAGAAGTATATTTTCTATCTGCAGAAATAATAACATGCCCATTACGTTCGCTTCGTCATGAAAACTCGGAAGGGCTTAGGGCTGGCGGTTACTCCTTCAGTATACTCATTGCGCGGTGGTTCTTCCCCAGGTACTGGTGCGAATGTGAAGTTCTGCAGCAGAGCTGCTGTTATCAGGAATATGTTGTTCTTGGCTAGAACTTCGCCCAAGCACCGACGTTTACCTGCGAATAATTTTCTTTCTCAAAGATCGAACAGTTAAAGATGAATAATTAATTGATTAATTAATGAATTGAGTTTACGAATTAAATATTAACTTTACGAAAGAAGAGTTGATGGACATATGGCGATTAATAATTCGAATTGTACAAATAATAAAACTGAATTTGTCGGATCATAGAAAGCAAGCATTTATATTTTTCCTTTATTACTTTTTCCAAAAAACATTTAAATTAGTTTTTGATTATTCAAATTATAATTTTATTTGACAAGTGTTACAAACTTACCGGTACCGAAAGGTAAAAACTGATCAGGCATGATTATTTTTCCGGATTCATCGATGAATCGGTCAGGACGGAATTCTTCAGGATCATCCCAAAACTTTCCCATTAAAATATTGTTGAAGTTTACAACTATCATACTATCCTGTAAAGTAAAAACATATATTTACTAATTTAAATTAAATTTCTGGTAGCTTTCAAAAATTATTAAATAAACTCATCATTTTTAGGTAATGTTAAGCATGATCATAGTTGATACCTTGGGTATTCTGTATCCCATGATATAAGTATCTTTTAGAGCGCGATGAGGGACATTCATAGTTCGTCCCATAAACATTCTTATAGATTCCAGAACTACGGCATTTACATAAGACAACCTGCCAATTAAAAGATATCACATTATAACTTTACTTTTGCAGGATTGGCAAGGGGGTTATCACTTGTTTCAGTTATGGAATTGCTACCGATAAATTATGCATTTATGAAACTAAGATTTACATCAAGTCGACAACATTAAACTAGTGATATATTATAAGAATAGACTATAAAAATAATTATTTATATTTTTTGCAATATATTTTTAAAATACTTATAATCACCTAGGTCTGTCATTTATTGACGGCAGCCTTTCGTACCCTATCACCAAATCAATTTCTCTTTGGGCTTTCCTCTGAACTTCCGGATTGAGCACAAGATAGAGAAAGCCGAAGGATAGTGCTTTGGATGTGGTCTCTAAACCGGCCATAAACATGTCTAAACAGATAGCCATGAGTTGCAATTCTGAAAGATCGATATCGTATTTTAGTTCGATAAAAGACAATTGTAATTAATTTAGTAATCTTAAAATTCAAATTTCAATTTGAATGTAAAAATTAGTAATTTAAAATATATACTGGATATACCTGAGAAGGTATCATTTACATTATCAGATTGTAAGACTTGTAGGTAAAGGTCCATTAGATCTTGTGGAGCAGCTGGATCGAATGTCTTCTTATGATTTTCTACTTCCATCTTGATTGCGGAATGGTTTATATTATTACATTTTTATACTTGATATACAAAAGGGCCTTTTTATTAAATGATTAATTATAACAAATGACTTTAAGGTACTTACTTTCAGAAATTGCCAAAATAGCTGATGAGTCTCCACAAATTTCTTATACCCCGACATTTCTGGCGCGATGTACTTAAGGAAAGGAAAGTGATTAAAAGGAGCACCAAACATATCGACATCGATAAATAACGACGACAACATTTTTTGCAGATAAATTAATTCTTTATCGTCAATATTAAACCTGAAATAAAATATTTAGTTTATGATAGTTAACATTAAATTATAGATAAATATTAAAAGGCATATTAGCTTCATGAATATTTTAGAGTTTCCCAATTACATAATTTTGCATATTCAATTTTCAATGTAAAAGCTCAAACTTTCATAGCTAATGTTATATATAATGAAAGATTTACAAATTTGATCAGGGATTATTGCATAAATGTTATTGTATAAATATCCTATACAAATTTGATAAAAATAATCGCATACCTCTTTCCAGACATCATAAACCATAGCGTGTTTAGTACAGGTGCGCTGAAAATATCCATCATTTCGATAATAACACCAGCCTGGCCACTCGCTTCTTTAATTTCAAGGTCGGCGTCCACTTTTACATAAAAGTTATCGTCGCTATGGCTTTGATTAATAAGCTCTTCTTTCTCGATACTTAAATCCTTTTCTAGGTTGTTATCATTGTCTACTCGGTAGATGTGATTTAAATTTCGTTTTCGTTTGTCTTCCTTGTCTTCATGCATGTCAGATATGCGGGTATTACCAGTATTCTGATTGATCAAATCCATGTAGTGTCTGACCAGCTGCTCGGCCTCAGATTGAATTTGTTGATCCATATCCGTACGTCCAAAGCCTAAATCTCGTAAGTGGCGCGTAATAAAGCGACGCTGTTCTATCCACAAGTGGCCATCCACCGTTATTATACCTACAACAGAAAAAGGATGCATGTCAAGACAATTTTTATACCTTCATTTAGAAAATTGGCGGGATTCAACATAAACTTGACTAATTTAGTCGTATTTTCATCTTAATTTTGTAGTATGAAATTTATTTTAAAATGGATACAAAAAAGTAGAGATAGAAAATAAATTCGGAATTGCAACTTAATTATTATATTTTATCAGAAAAGAATCATATTTTCGAATAATCTTTTTATTGATCTGAAAAAGTGAGAAAAATATGACACTATACGTGACAATTTACTTGTAAATGTATTAAAAAATGAAATTTTAAGAAAATTATATAAGCAACATTTTTAATTTATTATAAATACATTAGGCCTATAAATACAAATGGCCTAGAATTTTCTTACCTATGATTTCAATATAATTCAAGGCAAATGTTTTTATCTACTTTTTTAAAAATATAAATATATCGAATGTGCTTGTGTTCATCAAAAATATAAATCAAATATACAAAAATAATGGTAAGTAAACAAATAAGAGCTAATCAACATATTTGTGATTTTAGAGTAAAAAATAAATACTTTCAATAAGTAGATTTATGTGAAATTGGTCAGGCGCGAGCTATTTCAAAAGGATTAAATTAAATGAAAAAAGTGTTTGAAATAATTTAATGGAATCAACAATGTTTAAACAATGAAATTATTACCTCGTCTTTTTCCAAAAGTTCGCGAGTCATAGACAGGGCCGATAGGCCTACCATCGCATTGCTCGTTATTAATCATGGCCTTCATGCTTTCGCAATCATTAATTATAACGATAAGATCGAAACCAATTTTAAGTCCGATTATCGAGCCATACTTTTCGCTCAATTTGTTACATGATGCTGAAAAATAGCCCGTTTCCTTTCTCAAGCGTGATACTTCCAGAGCTGAACCCAGGATTGGTAGCCATTTTGGACCTAAAATTTTTCACAAACATTTGGGCTGTACGAAAGTTTAATAAAAAGTTAATATTTGTATTAATATAAGTATATTATTTTACCTGGTGGATATCCTTTCGGTTTTCGGATACCCCAGTAATAGAGTAAGAGGATGGTTAGGAAAAATAGAATCAGTGTCGATGAAGCGCTAGAAATATTTATGATTCAAAGATAAAGTTTGGGTATTCGATTTAATCATATATTGTATTTAAGGCCAGATTTAAAACTAAAATAAAATTTAGTTTTATTATTAAAAATTTATTGCAATCTACTAAATTAAATTTATTAAATGATTTGAAGCTGTCAAGTCGTATGGTATTGAACTATTTTATTCATAACTTACAATAAAATAGCAATTCTTAGGAGGACAAAAATAAATTTCCAGAATTCAAAGAAGATTTATTCTAATAGAAAAACTATATATTTTGATTGTGATATGCTATTATACTCGTTCAAAATATCTATATTACTGTACTTTAATATTACTTTAATATTAAAACAACTTTAATTTAAAAAACGTATTATTAAAGTTGTCTGTATTTCTTCTATTTACAACGGATTATTTTCTATACTTAACGTCAAAGATATCGTGCGTACTATAATATACTATTTCATTTTTTCTGAGTTACAAACTGTAACAGTTTGAGAAATTATATCATAGACACAAGTTATGTTTTACTCGTGAATCATATACAAAACAGGTCGACAATTAAAGGAAATTGGTTGCTTTTTAATTACGAATTATGATAAGAATGTACTTGAGCCTTTGATTCAAAAGCTTTGTTTTCAAATGCATCTGAAAATGTAACTATTTCGATTAAATCCAATCCAATCCAATCGAATTATAACAAAATTATTTAATTTATCGAATCTTAGTTCGATACCAGTTAGTTTTATCTGAAAAACTAAAAACAATCAGCTTTCATACATAAATTATTCTCGTATTAAACAAACCGTTTAACAGAGTACAATCATGATTGTATACAGTACAAATTTAACTCATAAATTCACACCTATTGTTATAAATTTGTAATAACCCACGTAGAATTTAGTATTTAAGTGTTTTAATTATATATATGATAGTATAAAAGAATAATAAAAATTCTGAGTTTTAATTACAAAGTTGAAGCGAATTTATAAAAAACGAAGTTAACTGTATATCAGCTGATCGTATAATTCATAACGAATAATTCGTAAAATACACTACATTAACGTATTTAAATTATATTTAAAAACAATTTATGAAATTATTATTTCGAATAACAGTGTGCTTATTATTGAGTGGATGGAATCTGTTGAATTAAGAGGGCGCGAACTCAGGTACACGCGTTAGATTGCATTACAGGAAGAAAGTGAAATGAAGCCCTGATGTTAACCTCCTGCGGGAGAAAGTTGCATGTCTGCGGAAGGCGCGCGGCTTTTCTTAACGTCCTATGCATTACGGTGAATTGTGCAACGAAGCTGTGGCTGCTGCACATCCCGCAATTTTCATGCACGTAAGCAAGACGAAAGTTCAAATCGATAGCTTAGTTTCTCAGCTTCCTAGTTTGCTTTTGATCAATAGATCCAAAGACTTTATTTTGAAATCCATTAGTTTTCTTTTACTAAAATTTAAGATATGATTGTTTATAAGGCAAACATAATGATTTTAATTTAAGATATTTTTGATTGTTTTTAGAAATTTAAATTAATTTAATTTGCAAAGAAATTAACGATATTGCTAGTACTTATTAATTTATTTTAAAAAAATCTGTAGATGTTTGCTCATATGCTAACATGAAAGTTATGGGATATTAATTATGTAATACTGCAATTATAAATGGTATTAGATACGATATTTTTGAATAAATGAATATTATTTTCATAATATTTTTAAATAAGAAACAAATAATTCTTTTATTTGAAATTAACAATGATTAAGGAATAATTTACGCAAATTGTGTTGAAATAATTGTATAAATTATTCTATTTTCTTATATTACTAAATACATTCATGCGGAGAAAACACTTTACAACTTTCTCACCGACAAAACAGTTTAACCAAAGATACCACAGCACTGCACTGGTTAATCAATTGCACCTACCAATTAAATCGGGTTCAACTAAATGGAAAATTTCACTCTCTACTTTCAAACTACCCTATAAGTTTAAAAAGCTATCACTTTTAAGATTAAGCAATTTTTTACTGTATACTAGAGGAACTTTTAAGGAATACGAAATGAAATATTTTTGCGTCACTAAGATAAATTGGCATAACAAGAATCCTGCCAAAGTCACATAATTAATTTTAAAATAATGTTCTGAAAAATAAGTAATATTTAAGTTACCCTCCTTCCACGATCATTTTACCGAAGCGCAGGAGAGTGCAAACTATCTCCGGAACTCAACCGGGTCTTACCTTTTATATGCGCCCCTCTCTCTCGTCTCTTTCGCTGCACTCATACATACGTGCAATGAAGAAAGTTGCAATCTCGTCAGCCCATACACATATCTGTGGCTTTTCTTATTATTCGCCCGAAGTCCCCGGTGGAACTCTTAACAAATTTTTAACTAATTTAAAGAAGGTAAATCAATTTTAACTTTCTTTCACTGATCAAATCAAAATTTTGGACTTTCATACATGATAATTTAAATAATTACAAATAATTATGATATATACTTTGCACAATGCATGTGAAAGAAAGTGAGAATGAAAATATAAATAAAATAACATAAATAGATATTTATAGTTATAGTTACAGATTATATACATTAAAAACTATGACAAGTACTATATAAATGAGAAATTTATGCAAAAGTGAAAAAATAAACCCCTGAAAAAGTATTTAATAGACAATCCTATTTTACAAAAGATTCATATTAATGATCTATTCTAACCGAAGAACAAGCACGTATAAAGAAGAATATTTCAATATAAGTTCTAATGGTCTGAAATGAAGGAGCAAATTTCAGATATTGGACTTATAATGGATTATAATTATCATTATTATTTGGTATCGAAACATGTTGTCCTTTAAATTTTTAGCTTATCTGACGCTTTAAACTTATTGACTTAATTTTATGATTCAAGTTCATTAATTACGGAAGATTCTATATTAAATCCAAGAAAACTAAAAATTTAAAAATTAATAGGTTATATGTAAATTTAATTCAAATGATTATACTTCATTATAATTTTAATTAACAAATTTTATTGTAAATGATATTGAAAAAAGACAGGCATAAAGAATGATAGTCTCTACACAATAATAATAATTATTATTGTTGTAGTTAGAATCTTGAAACGTTTTAAAAATACATTGTACTACATCACATAAAGGTTAACTCTCTGCAAACCATCACCATAGAAGTGTTATAAGTAAAATTATTTATTCAGCGTTATTTATTAACAGTATACTTATCCTTGGTTTGCAATTGAAATAGCTTAACTTACAATATATTATAATGAATAAAACTTAAAATATGTAATCAATAAAAATCTCAAATTTTTGTTCGTAAAATATATTTAAGTGTGTAGTTAAATAAAATAAACTAGATGTCTGTAGGCTCATTTAAGTTCAATATATCAATTTTTCAAAATTTTCGTTTTGGTGTAGATTTTCTCTTGAACCAATCAATGAATTTTGTTTGATAATGGATTAAGATATAAAATAAAATAGTTTATTTAAAAAAAGTATTTTATAAATAACAAAAATTTGAATATTGTTTTATTTTAAATTAAATAAAAGATAGAAAGAGTTTAAATTCATAAAAATAAAGCTTTACACTGACTGCAAATTAAATATCTAAATTTAAACTCTTATCAAAGAAAATGCATTAATCGGTTAAAGAGAAAATTTACATTAAACTTAAAATTTTGAAAAATTTATACATTAAATCCAAATGAATTTATTTCTGACATGTTTTATGTTAATCCATTTCAACTGCAAACCAAGGATAAGTATAAATCCTCCTTCAATATAAAAGAATTTATTTTAATCAGAATAGGTCTACAGAATTTTAAAGGTTTTTTTTGGTCGAAAAGAGATTTAGGTACGTTATTAAGTATGGCTCAACAATTTATGAATAAATACACATCATCTCAATAATTGCAAATTTAGTTTTGACTATAATAACAAGCCGCCGTGCACCAAGAGTAGGAGATCATTTGTGAGGGAACAGGCTGAGCAAGATTTGTGAAGCAATATTAAAGAATATGTAATGTAAAAAGTAAAAGATATGATAATAACGATCTTGTATGAATCCAATATGTTTTTGTTAACAATGTCTTCAACCACTTAGTCAGTTTGGGTTCGGCCATATACGAAGGCAGATGTACGACTTGTCTGCACAGCATGAAATATTCGCGAGTGTGGCTATACGAGTACACAAGCATCGCGTCTGCATTTCGGTAGAGTACAGCGAGTGAAAAGGTGTCGCCCGCACCTTTTGCGTAAGACTCCGGAACGAGTTCCGGAACAAGTTCTGCGACTTTCAGTAAGTATTTTGATCATACTACACACTAGGCTAGGCGAGACAAATTAATTATAAATATTTGTGTTTTGAAGGTGATAGGGTAACTAAGGGCGCAAGAAAGATAGAATCCTGTTGGAGTTATATATTTTTTCATTTGTTAATTTTTTTGAAAATCAATTATGTGATTTATTTCGCTTTCCAGCATGGATTTGATAAAGGAAATATATTATATGTACAAGATAGTGCAAATCTCATACTAATTAATTGTAATAAATGATTATAGATATAATATATAATCACGTCACACAATGTATATCATGTCATGAAAAGTTTGGTTCTGTTATCAATGCTTAAATATTATAAGTGGTCGATATATGTTAAATTTATATGAACTTTTTTTGGATAAAAAACAGAAAAAATAACTTAATAACTCTTATAAATTTTATAGTTTAAATTAACCTTCATTTACTGTTATGCAGGTACATTTTTCCACAGAAAATCGTTGTATGTTTATTTCAGGTACGTTGCGCCATTAAGAGCGAAATTTTGAAGTTTTTCCACCAAAAGTTTATATTTTTTTTTTAATTATTAATTCCGGAAAATAGTAGGCAGATATTACTCGAGATTCCTGGAACTATATTATTTGTAATCTTTAGTACTACAGGTCTAATAAATCAACTGATATTTTATGCAAAATTACATATTAAATCAAAAGAATATAATGCATTATTAACTAATTCATAAATAGTTATTTATGCTTACCATCAATTAAATTATATTATAATTTTGTTCAATTATATATTTTGTATTCTATCAAAGAAACATTGAATCTTGTGAATGAATTTGTTGCGATAAGTATGCGAGCACTTTTTTCTATTTAAGGTTATAGTAAGCAAGAAGTTAAATACTTCGACGCAACTTTTAAATGAAAATAAATAAACATATGTAAATGATTCTACTATATAATTAAAAGTACAGGGTGTTCTTCAATACACAGATGGTATACGTTAAGTATATAGATATTATATAACTATATAATATGAAATATCTGAATTTTATTTAATTCAGATAATAAATTATATTTAATTCATAAATTTTTCTATATGAATTAAATATAAACTAAAATGAAAAATGAAAACATCATTTTTTAAACATTAAATTGCATTGTAATATTAATTCAAACAAGTTTTAGAAAATTTGATATTATCTTCACTCATATTTAAGAGCATTATATAAATTCAGTACATATTATGCAGTTATGTCATATGTGTTTATATTGCAGTGCAACAAAGTTCAAGTTTTTTGGTGATATTAATTTCAAAATGTTTTTATGCATGTTATGATTTTTGCGCAGAGAAATACGTAGAAAATTGCGTCAATAACGACTTCGACAAATTAAAAAAACAGTCAGGTTCTGATAAATTTTATAGGCAATTAATGTATATGATAATTTCTGGAGGCTAGACATTGAAAACAGAAGGTCTAGACTGATATAAAGAAACATGATTGCTATATGCAGAGCTTCATATTTACGGTCATGACAAAGAACGCGTATTACATAGTACGTAGATACTTGATCTCGTCTAACATCATCTGTCAATATACTGCTACAAAGCTGAAAACATTATTTATTAAAAGTATTGCTAAAGTTTAATAAATTATTTATTGAAAGTATTACAATAAATTTCTGTTGCGGCCTTATTATGATGTTTTATTGCTACAATTAATTAATACTACAGATTAAACATATTAATTTCCTTGTCATTTCAGCTTGAAAATATTGTTATTGATTTATTGAGTTTCGCAAGTTTCGTGAATTACATACATTATGCACGTGAATATATAGGATATATATGTGTGGAATCTTTGACTTGTTTGAATCTTGCAAGGTAAGGTTAACGAAATAGATAGTTGTATATCCTCTATATCGACATTGGCACCGCGTTCATTATAGCAATGATTACATCAATGATACTGTGAAAACTTTGTTACCTGAGAGTAAGGAATAAGATCAAGGGGTTTAATGGCATCGTAGTAATTACTAACTAAATAAATATCATATTTTTTGCAGGATTCACGTTTTAGTCTTATTTGCAGCAAAGTAAGTCTTTAAGTTTTAATGGTTTCATGCGGTCGTTATTAATTAGATTATGATTAAAATGAGTAGTTTGAAATTAATGATCTATTTAAATTTTATTATTAAAATATTTAAATAATTTCACAACTGATTTATATAAATCCACATTCCATGATTTACATAAATTATTGCGGAAGTTATAGAGAAGATAATAAGCAGTGTACATAGTCATTTCGTATATGTAAGAAAAAAAATAAACTAATGTTTATAGACGACTGACTGAATTCATTTAACTTAAAGTAATTAATTACTTCGAAACATTGCGCTGATACTACACTTTGAAAATTATATACAATTCACCACAAAAAAATTCTGAATGGCTTTAGCTTTAAAGTACAAGAGATGTCATTCTTTTCATTGACTTTTTGCAGAAATGTGATGTTTGTGATCATCATAGTTTTACATCTATAATATTTATTGAATAAATTGTCCAGTCTATATATAGTCAGACTGAGCTAAATAATTACCAAACATATTTTTCAATGATATTTAAATAATAAAAAAGAAATATCAACATATATCTGTAATGCTACTTTTTGTTATAATTAACTTCATAAATGTAGATGTTTATAATGAAAATGTTTAGTCTAATAAAATTAAAATCATTGTAAATATATTCTTTATTGAAAATAAATCTAATGTATTTATATTCTTTTCTTCTTTTCTACAGTATTTTTTATATGATAAAAATCTATGTGATACTGTTACGATCTATTCTGTATTGTAAAAATATATCTTAAAAAAAACTCCATCGATGATCGTAAATATTGATTTTTGTATATCATGAAATCAGTTTTAATGATTATGAAATAATCTTAAAATGATGGATACAAGTGAGGAATTGATCTATAGAGGAGTGGTTCATTATGCTTTGCATAAATAGAAATAAACTTCACCTATAAATTAATAATTAATATTTTTTATTTAGATGTGTACAAATGCACCGCAGTTGTTATTGACAAGATACAATGAATGAACATATTAATATACGTATGTATTAATTAGCTTTATTTATTACATAATTTACGTGTCTGATGCTCATATATGCTTTTCTATATACGTTATTCAGAATTTTATTTAAAATAAAATAACAAAAATGAATAAAAGATTAACTAAATTTCAATACATCCCTATATAATACAGGTAAACAATTTAATTGATTATTAGGGTTAATCATTTATCTGTTAAATTTTAGTATTAAATATTATTATATTTAAAAAGTATGTTTAAATAATATTGCTTGTAAAAAATTCATTTAGATGTTGATTAACATTTATTTTTAAAGTATTTTGTTGTCTACCTTACTATAGTTGTCATAAAATGAGTTTTTTGAATAAATATTTATTATTAATATTTCATTTATCAATACTTCTGAAACTTATAAACTTATCATAATTACTTATATTGTAAAATTTTTCTATTCTTTATGAATAGGCTTAATAATAGGAAATTCAGATGAATCTGCATTAAGTATGATTTATAATCATTCTCTAATAATTCGAGGTTTAGTTAATATTATCATTTTTTCAAACGCTACTTGCAGTAATTTCCGCAACTTTGTAGTCAATGTAATTAAATATTCTTATTATAATTTTTAAAAGTAATTAATTGTATCAAAAACCGTCGTGTTACTTTTAAAAATGTAGAGCAATTGATAAATAACAAAAATTACAAATTTTGGTAAAAAATTATGCTCAACCTTACGCTCATAAAGCGACAAAATATATACTTATACAGTTTTTCCCCATAAATCGGGAGCTTTTAATATTATATCTGTATATGGATTCGAAATATTTTAGCCGACCGAAGGACGCGTTGCCGGTTTGGCACACGCGAATTAAAAGTTGGCGACGATGGCTAAGCTCTCCGCTCGTTGCCGAGACACTCGAAAAGGATGAGTGGGATGCCGATGGATTACCGCGCACTATGAGTTGGTCGGGTGGTGGGGGGCCGGCTCCGTAAGACGTAAATAGTGCGTTCCCGCCGCTACGATCACGAATCGGCACTCGGTCGGTAGGACGTGCGATATCACAATTCCCTGGAACCGCCCACGATAGCCGACGGTACGCGACCAGAGTAGCGACATGCACGAGCGGTTCTGCTATGTCCTGTGAAGAGATAAGACTCACCGGATGCACCATGTCAACGACCTTGAAATTCTTCGCTCTCTTTCTAATTGTGGGTGCGGACGCCCAGTTCATCTCGTGGTCAGAGGGCCTACGCGCGAAGCCGATCTGGCCCCATGGGCACAACGCAAGTGTCAGGCAGATCAATGGCACTTGCAACTCAACGATCTGCGGCGACCGAGCCGAGCAACTTGGAGTTTTGCGCGAGGGTAGTCGCGAGGATGTAGGGAAGGATACTGGCTTCTGGTACGAGAGCTTTCCTATTCCTCCAATTGCCATCGCGGATTCGCGGACTGTCCCGGAAGGTTCATGCAAGCGTCAACTAACTAGATATATCAACGATTTAAGAAATGGCACTATGTGGGCTACTCAGAGTAAGTTTTTAAAAATGATTACTTTTTATTCTTGAAGGTTGCAAATACATAAGTATTATAGTGCTGTTCATTGTGTTTCATACCTAAGATGCTATCATGTAAAGATATTTTGTACAGCTTAAAACTATAAAATATGAATCTATAGTATCAATAATATATCTTATCAATTATCTAGTTAATTCATCGCGAATCAGTCATAACTTAGTTTCTATTCCATAATTAAAAATCATATCTAGTAAGAGCTTTGATGATATCAAATCGATTAATATTTTATTTGTAGTACATAAAATCTACAATACAGCATTATTTTTTGCAGAAATGAGTACTATCATATAAACATTTCAATAAAATAATTTTCGAAAATTTGAATTTAATTCATAACTCAATGAAATAAAAATTCTAATTTTACAACAAATTTCCGTCAGCGTTTGCCATTGAAGGAATCGTGAATAAATAATACTAATAAAAATTCTGTACATATAATATTTTTAAAAGAAATAACGAATCAACATTTAATAGATGTGAAATAAAATTTTAATGCAGACTATAAAAAGTAATTAGGTCATGTTGTTCATTAATAGATCCTATATTTGAAATTTCTAGCATTCCTATATTTACTGATATTACAAACAATGTAAATTTATATTCGTTTTACAATACAATCGCTATTATAACAAATGTGTTTTAAATCCTTTAATTTAAAAAATTGAGTTTTACTTACAACTGTATAAATTACACTTTGATTTTTTTTCATGTATAATTAAACCAAGACTCTGATTAAATGATTATGATATCGTAACAAAGCGACAATTCAAGTGTAGTTTTGTATTCTAATTTGAACTTTGATCAGTATTTCTGTGATGTGAATAAATAAATTTACCAAAAATGTTTATTTTTTAGAAAAATTGTCATAAAACTAGGATTTAAATCAACTTTATTAAACATATTAGAAGTTATTCGAACTGATTTATTGTCATCGTGAAGGTTAATGAAATTTTAATTTGAGGTCTTTTAATTCAATTGCAGTCTTCATTCATAACATTCATTTAATTTAACGAGGTCATTGCACTCTATTTCTAATTCATCGTTTCTTAAATTCAATGAACTTAATCTAAGTCTATTTACAATTGTAAAACCATAGAATTATCGTAATTATAATAGTTCAAGTAATAAATTTGAAAGAACTTTTTTAAAAACATTAATTATATTTACAAAAAAGCATACGTTAACATTAATTTGTTTGAAGGCAAACAATGAATATTTCATATTTTATTATTGCATTATTTGCACATTAATTACTAAATTATTTTATTATTGAATGGCTTGTATTCAAATAATGTATTAAAAAGTTTAATAACCTATTTATATTATTCGAGCTCAATAAACTTATTTTGTACCTGAATCAAATGTTCGTGAACATTTCATACAGTATAAATTATAAAATAATTATTAATACAAGTTACAATTTATAACACTTTTATATCTTTCTGAATAATCACAATAATATTTATAAAGTTTTTATTTTAACTTTAAACATTGTTTATAATAAAGAATTGATGATTTTACATTATACAGATATAAGTTAGGCTACATAAAATACATATTTTAAATAATATCAATGCATTTCTTAGCATATTGATGGCAAGTATATACATTCAAAAGGCATTGTGAATGTATTCTGAAGTATAAACGAAGTTATACTTACATTTTATTATGTACAAAGTTTGTCTGCAAAATATGTCTGTACATAAAAAACCATCAATAATTCCAATAATAAAAAGAATTCCAAAATAATTTTTTGTATTTTTTTATTTTGTCAAAGTAACAAAATGATATTATTTTTCTTTGCACAACATATTTCATAAAAGAGTGCATGAAAAAAAATACTGTGTTTATGTTATCGAGTATAGCAATATGTTTACTATAATAGTGCAAACTAATCGTGCGTCCACGCATGACCTTACGTTAAAATCGATCATTCAATAGACACGTGAATTAAGACTATCTTGGCCTTTCGAAAAAACTCGTTGATCTTGAAGGACCGTGCGCTTGCGTAACAGATTAGACTAAAAAAAATACTTTATCAAGCTGCAATCAATAGGTCTGAGAATAGGTCACTAGGGAAGAACATTTTTAAAGGAGGAATGTTTTTTCAAAAATCACTGGAGTACGTAGGATGTAAAGAGAAAAAGTTTAATAGACTAATGATTGAATCATTCTTTCTATTAATCGATTAAATTTTGATGAAGATTCGTTTTTTTAGTAAAGCACGTGGCAGGATTAGCAATTTTTTGATACTTGTTTTTGACCTTCACTGCATATATTTCTTTGTTAATCGTTTTAACTCAAGAATTAAAACGTGCTCAAATGCGGTCCTTGAATGGGCCCTCGATGAATATCACTCCGTCAAAATATTTAAATCTTATACATTTAATCTATGCGAAGATCAACTTGAGATAACGAAGAAGATTCAATATCTATTTAATGCCAATGTAAATAAATAAAATAAATATTCTTGAATCTCGGTAGATATAACAGGTCTAAATAGTTCTGTAGCATTTTAATAATTTATTAATTAGATATAAGATATTCGAATGAATCTCTATTTAGAAATTTATGATTAGAAAAATTGAAAGTGAAAATTGTGAAGTCATGATGAGTAAATTAAAATTATTGTGAGAATATAAACAATAGTGATTGATTTTTAGTAGCGAAAAAAGTATGAATTTCGAAAATCATAAGGAAGTCACTTTTTATAGTGTACGACGCATCAACTAAATATCCTGATGGAATAATCGATGGACATACTCGGCACTTGGGTAATTTTGATCAATGCTACAGAATTGATGTACAGCTCTCAACTAATAATGAACAAGAGCACGTACAAGGGCGATACTGCCTTGTCGATTTTGAGTACAACCTCAAACGCAAGGATACAAGCACCCATGGACAAATAGATCTTGATTTTAATCCCACTGGTTCGGTTTGGGAGGCTATTAAGGTAAGAAATTTGAATTTTTAATAATGTTACTATTTTCTTATCTCATCAAATAAGATTTGGGAGATTACCGATAATTTTTTTTCGTAAATACATTAGTATACCATAAAAAAATTTTTTAACTTGTAAATCAAAAGTGTATACAGTTTGTTTGGCTTTTACTGATTGAATTTGATTGATTCAGGAAAAGGGAGATTTTAGGCGTATCCGTCGATACCAACTACAGATGGCTCTTTGCGTGCCCGCGACCTGTAGTGCCGAGGACGTGCAGGAAGCTCTACGAGGTCCATATGATGATTACGCTAACTATCATTACATGACCGTGAAAGTATCAGTGCCCCGCGATAACTGCCAGGCATATCACGAGGAACCTGCGTTCTCTACTGGAGCCATCCTCTATTCGTGAGTTGATTGATACCTATCGATCAAAAAGGTCAAGTGACTATGATAAATCGCCGCCTTTCAGACTTGTACTGTTCATCATATTCACGCTCGTGGTGATCAGCACCCTGTACGATGGAACCCTATGTACCGAGGAAGAAAAACAAGAAAACTCGAGAGCACAACAGCTTCTACTCTGTTTTTCATTAAAACGCAATATGCGCACCATTAAGGAGGTGAATTATAAACATCGGGGCATGGATGCGATACATCTCATCCGATTCATTTCCATGTGCTGTGTGGTGCTAGGCCATCGATCGATGCAGTATTACTTTAACCCTAGCGTAAACATGCGCTTCTTTGAATTGGTGAGTCTTTTTTATAAACTGTAAAAATTGACGAGACGTACATGGTCGACTGAGATCGGCAGGGTCGCTTTTTGAGCGATAAACCGCTTTCAGCCGATACATATTACGCAACGGTGTGAATCATCGTGTTCCGTATTCAAATGCGCATTATATTTTTATACGAATGAATTCGAGTGTGCCACTTGTGTGGGCCTTTGCCCCGAAAAAGAACGAGGCACGCTATACCCTTGGCACGAATATATTGATCAAAACAAAATTGATATTATGCGATATTTCGTTATAGTCAAACTGGTTCCTCCAATGCCACAAAAAAAATTTGCTTTCCCGTAGTCTTTCAATGTGCCATCTGCTGTGATACTACATAATGGACCGATACTCGTGGACGGATTCTTCGGTATCGGTGGCCTTCTGACCTGCTATGGCTTGCTAGAGCTATTCGACAACACGAAGCATATTAATTTTCTCAGCCTCACTTTGATCCGATTTATCAGGTAGGAATACGTGCAATAGTAGAAAGTTTTGTATGAGTGCTATTTTATACTCAAACAATTTACATCATTTATTGCAATAATTTACAGATTGACACCCTCTTATATGTTCCTTATATTCTTCTATGCTTACTTGTTTCCACATTTGGGATCGGGACCGATGTGGCGCTCGAAAGTTGGCGTTGAGAGTGAGAATTGTGCAGCTACATGGTGGGCCAACATTTTTTATCTCAATAACTATTTGACAATGGAAAAACTGGTAAAAGTCTTTCACGAAAATTAGAGTATATGAAAATAGGGGAAAAATTTGTTTATGTAATGTTTTATAGTTGTGTAAAGGTCATACTAATAAATAAAATACAAATTTTATTTATATATAATGTATTGGTATACCAATACATTTATCCAAAATAATTTTTATAAAATCATATTGATATAATTTGAATGATGTATAAAATCTTACTTTATCGCAATTTTTATATCAATATATAATATCAATTTCGTTTCTAATGGATATGATATTCTTAAATAATAATAATACCCTGGCAGAAATACATTTTGGAAAAAATAATCGTATGTATTTATGTGAGTCTCGTTCACATAGAAAATACTATTATATGGCATAAATATTCTCTAGCAATTTTGCTACTTCAGCTAGTCAAACTGATTTAATTTCTACCAGCCATAAGAATATGTTTGCTACATATTCATATAACTATTTTTCTATTGTGAATAATTTAAATATAAATGAAAATAATAATTATTAATTATCTAGACATAAACATAATAATACGAACATTTTATTATTACAATTATTAACTGTTGATATTAAGCTTATTTAATTTTGTTTTGTATATATTGCAGTGCGTGTTCCAATCTTGGTACATAGCAGTCGATTTTCACTGTTATCTCGTTGCTATGATCCTCATCTATACATTTTGGAAATTACCAAGAAGAACTGGATATTTGTTGTTTGGAGTCGCAGTTTTTACCAGCATCGCCATATCTTTTTATCATACTTACGTTAATCATGCACAGCCACTGTTCATCTCTTTTCCATAGTAAGATATAGTATAGTTTGAAATGTAACTATATTTGCATAACAATTTAGATAATAATTAAATTTATTTAAATTAAGCTAATATTTTATTTTAACATTACTAATAATTTTTTAATTTTTAGTTTAAGAAGTTTGACAGATGATCCGTATTTCATTAACAATTACGTAAAATCACACTTGCGTTTGAGCTCTTATTTAATAGGAGTCGTATTTGGTGCAATAATTTATGATTATCGACAGTATTCATGGCGAATTCCAAAGGTAAAGTTTGATCTCTTTTTCTTGACTTTTTATCATAATTTACGAGTAACTAAGATCATTTTTGTTTTTACTTAACAATAGTGTGTTTTCTATAAGCAAACTTTTAACATATTTATCTATTACAGAGATGGTCTCAGGCATCATTTATTCTTTTTGTAGTGATGTTGAGCATCTATTCACAATCATTAAGCTTTCCTTTCTATAATCCGAATTTCAAAGCTTCCACTCTCCAAAAGGCGTTATACGCTAGTTTACATCGAGGTGCTTTTGCAGCAAGTTTCTGCTCAATTATCTTGCTGCTCACTGTGGGTGATGGTTTAGGTAAGATATGACTATTTCTTGAATATTATTTAAACGTCATTTATATTATTTATTAAAAAAGAAATATTATGTAAAATAATTGATGAAATTTGTTCACAAAATTTACTAATGCTTTAATTTTCTCTTTTTTAAAAGAACATATATATCAATTATTGAATATTAATTTAAATCTCTTTTTAAATATTTTACACGATCGCCCTTAAATGCACGCACAGTGCAGTAATCCTTTCACCAATCTTGGAGCTAATTACCACACTTTTTCTTTTAAATGCTAAATAAATTGTTGAAATTGGATCGACTCTAAAATAAATTACATGAGCTAAAAAATATGCTCTATTTAAAAATAAATTTCAGTATTCGATTTTTTCAAATATAATTTTTATACATAATATGTGTTTATAATTATATTTTTAACTCTAATTTTACAATAATATAATTTTAATTTAATTTAATAAATTATATTCACAGATTTTCATTACAACCTGTTCACTCCACGCTGGGTACAACCACTTAGTCGACTAACCTATAGTGCCTATTTATCGCACAATATTTTCCAAATGTATCAGATAGGTACTGCAAGGGTAGCAAGGACAGTCGGTTTCCATGATTTGGTAAAATTATAATCTTAGATAAAAATATTAATGTGACATTTATTGTACCATTAAAAATAAAAATTTTTTTATTTTGTTTTCAGCTTTGGAACTTGGTACCAGATGTTTTTTATGCATTATTAATATCATCAATTATCACTTTTGGCATCGAAATGCCGTTTAGAAAAATGGAGAAATACTTTATCGGTAAAAGAGTGAAGTCAGTTAACACGAGTCCCAGCGAAAACGAATTAAGCGTTCCAAAAGCAAACGAGAAAAAAATAGACTAAATGAAGTTATTTGTGATTGGTATGCGTTTATGAGATTTAGGTTTATATATATAAGTGAGCGTGTGAGTGTGTATAAATATACATTGTTTATACAAAGAAGTTTATGTACATATTTTGTAAATATTTGAAAATATAGTTGGTATTTAAATTATCGCATTATTATAATTTATTGTTATTGTATGCTTATTTTACATTAATAAGGGGTAGTATATTCACCTTTGCTTTTTACTTAAAGTATCTGTGACAAAGTAACGTCGCGTTCGAGCGGCGAACGGCATAAGTGTGGGTTAAAGAAGCTAGGTTAATGGTTTAAAATAATTTAAACAAAATTAATTAGACAAATTTAGATAAGAAGATTCGGGAAACTTAATTACGCTTCGTAGGCAACTGGTTTCTCGGGTAGCTCCAGAGATGATCTTGGAGAAGTCGTAAGGTGTTTAGCCGGAGAACTAATTGCGGACTGACCTGCAGGTCACGAAGGCCAACCTTGAGAGTTTCACTCTCCCATTTTGCGATATGATCTTGTCAACGAGGTCGGCTGATTCACTGTCTCGTCGTAGAGGAGCTTGTATGATAATGTAAAAATCAGGTAATGTATCTTTTTATTATTCATTGCAAGTAAATAAAATTTATAAGCGTCATGCGACTCTATCTAAAGAATAATTTTTTCTATTTCATTGCAGTTAATTGGTGTATGAGTACCAATAGCAATTTCTGTCAAACAGTAATTTATTTTACTAATAATTTATTACTAATTAGTACTACGTAGTAACATATATGGCTCTATGCTCGTATTATACTGAAAAATATTAGATATTCAAATAATACCTCTTCTTACATTTTTACTCAAGAATAATTTCATCTGTGAATCTTAAAATTTGATCTCCAAAATCGTGATGAATCGACGTTTATGAAAAATATGTCTTAATATAAATATATTTATATTGAAGAGTAAATCATAGACATTATGTTGCTTACGAATCCCGCGCGGAGATGTCGCCGCATTTTCTTCAAAGTTTTACGAAGCCACGGAGAGTAAGTTACCTTCGAATATATACGTATGGCTCATTCAAGACCGTCAAGATACAGGACAGCCTTCGTTCGTGTGTTATCGCGAGGTCGGATGGTTAATCTCTACATATCCCTTACTATCGATGTCCAAGACCAATTATCATCTCCGGGCCTTTCCCCGTTTAAGTTTTCTACGAACAGCAGTAACAAATTGCAGACGAATTTCCAGTCGGTTGCAATTTTATTTTAAAGTTAATGGTCAATCAGTAGTCTTTAAGGTCAAATTTCTTTTCGTATACGCAATAGCGGCCCGGCGTAAGCCGCGCGTATCGAGTTCCTCGCCTAGCCCGATAGTCCGGGCCAGGTAAGGGAATGACAGCACAGGTTTTATTGCTTAAAAATACGCCGCGCAAACAGTCGCTCACCAGATGCACGCAGGCGGTAGCGACGCGTGCATGGGGTTTCCCCGCGCACGGATTAACCGGGCGAAGTTTTTTGACCACTGAACGCCTGCAGTTCAGCAGGTAAGAAAACACATCACAGAGACAACATCAGTTCGTCTGGCATGCTCGTGAGAGTTTTTTCGCCCTCATTACTGCCTAAAAAAAGTATACCTTGTTGTTGATTCTCGATGTCTATTTTATTGTATTTTGTATTCTTGTATTCTTAATCAATAGAGACTAAACCTATATTACTCCAGTTAAGTGCGATTTATTCCCGGTCATCCCTACGCTTCCACAACGCTACACAAAATAAAGGCTTTTAATCCAACACAGATACCAGGTACACTGGAATGAAGTGAGCATCAAGATACAATGTCTCGATATGAAACATTTGCTGTGAAGGAGCCTTAATTTTTTTTATTTGGTTGCTATGACTGTCAAGCATATTTAGAGTACATCATATCATTGAACAAAAAACATTATATTTATTCATCGTGTTAAAAATGTCGAATTTTGCATCAGAAAATGATGATTTGTGGAAAGTATTAATTTTTTGTTTTTATTTCAAGAAAAGAGCTGCAAAGTCACATCGAATACTTGTCCTGGCATATGGTGATCATGATCTATCAAAAGCAACATGCAAGAGATAGTTTCAACGGTTTAGAAATAATAATTTTCATGTGAGGAATGAGGACCATCATAAAAATTTGAAGACGCTGAATTGCAAACGATGTTGCATGAAGACGATACTGAGTCAAAAGCAAATGGCAGAAATGTTAAATGTTGGAAAACAAACGATTTCTGACCGTTTAAAAGCTATAAAAAAAATCCAAAAGTGTGGAAAATGGGTGCCACATGAATTGAATGAAATGAAAATGGAAAACCGAAAAAACACTTGGTGAAATTTTGCTTCAAAGATACGAAAAAAAATTCAATTTTGCATCGAATGGTTACTAGCGATGAAAAATGGATCTACTTCAAGAATCATAAATAGAAAAAATCATGGGTTAAACCAGGACAACCTTCAACATCGACTGCAAAACCAGATCGATTGAACAAGAAAACAATGCTGTGTGTTTGGTGGGACCTAAGTGGCGTGGTTATTACGAGTTGTTAAAACCTGGTAAAACAGTTAATACTGATCACTACCGACAACAAATGATCAATTTGAATCATGCATTGATCGAAAAACGACCAGAATGGACCAGAAGACACGGCAAGGTAATTTTGCTCCATGACAATGCACCTGCACACAAAGAAAAACCGGTTCAGGATACAATCAAAGCATTTGGCTGGGAGCTGCTACCCCACTGGCTGTATTCACCAGACTTGGCTCCTTCCGACTACCATTTGTTTTCATCGATAGGACACGCATTGCTTGAGCAGCTCTTCGATTTCTACGAGGTAGTCGAAAATTGGGTGTGTGATTGGTTTTCTTTGAAAGGCAAACAATTCTATTGGCGTGGTGTACACAAATTGTCAGAAAGGTGGTCAAAATGTGGAGAAAACAATGACCAATACTTTGAATAAAATGTTTTTCACTTTCCCATGAAAATGAGCGTTTTATTTTCATATTAAAACGCTCATTTCATACCAGTAGGCCTGGTATATTTTTATGCTTTATCCTTCTTTAGGTTAAAATAAAACATATTTCAAACTAATTTCTAACATACAAGTACCCGTTATAAATAATAGATAAACACAATAGCGTTGAGTTCGCTACATGTATATACTTAAATGTAATAGCACTTCTCAAACATTCAATACGATTTTATACGATACATGTTAAAATAAATGTTAGTTATTAATTATTAATTGTTAATTAATATTATTATTATTAAAATTAATTATTAATTAAACTTAGTATACAGTAAATAAAATCTACATTTTATAACGATTGCTCTTTTAAAGCAACATATGGGAAGCGCTCCTAGAGAATGAGGACACGATATACAGAAATGTATGAAAAGTATGCTGTGTTTGGCGCATCCGTACTTTCTGCGTCTCCATTCTACTATTAATAAAACTGCAGGATTCTTTTCATTTTTTAATGAAGGAATAATAATTATCTGGTCCTTAGGATAAAACATCTATTACTTGTCAAGATATACGTAATATATCTTATTCTCATAAATAATCTATAATCTCTTGAAATAATTAATTGAAATTTGTAGCAATGCGATAGAATTAATAATACAAAAAATATGATTCCCTTCAAAAATAATTTTCTATGATTGCACTGATACAAATTCTGTGAATTAGCAATAGGCCGAATCTAAAAAGCCTAACGAATAAGCTTTGAAATTGACATACAGTCGAAGGCTCTGGAGAAGTCGATTGTAATAAAAAGAGATATTTTATATAAACACAAGTATAATCACATAAGTGTTTCAAGATTAGATATTTAATGTTCTAAGATTACAGAAATTCTAATTATTTGATTGTTATTGAAGAAAAAATATTTTATAATACATCCTGTGTAACAAGTTTTTATTCATATTAATATATTATATAAAGACGTTGTCTATATATAGCTTAAAAATATAGCTAATAAATAATTACATAAATTATATAAAATACAGAAATACAAATGAAAGTCTAGGATCACAAGATACATTCTAAACTTGTATCAATTTTTGCTCAATTAAATTTTTATACTACAAATTTATATTTACTTGCCAATATTGCATCTAAATTTTCTATAATCAGAATTTAAGGCGAATACGAACGAATACCTTATTGATTTTTATTTGCTGACCTGTTTCCATTTCTTGAAAATTAACATTAAAATATTTAATAAAAAATAGCTGCATTCTAATATAAATTAATCTTTTCGCCAATGTTTGTTTTTGAAAAATATTATAATGTATCAATATATTAAAACTCGTCTTTTATGCTTTTCTGCCGCTCTTCCAATCAATATCTTAATATATTTAATGTGTTCATCTATGAGCCTAATAGAAACAATTTATGTACGGATGAAAAATTAATTTTAATAGTTTACATTGGTTGATTTAAAAAATTTTCATTCACTTTAAGTTTGTAAAGGTTACTGACTGATCTTTTAATGTTTATCATTGATGAGAGCTCTGGTCAGAGCTATCCCATGCTTATACTCCCGACGCAACGCTATCTCAGACCTGGGCTAAACTTCTACAGCATTGCCAATATTACTTATAATTTCGATATCCAAAATTACATAAACTGACATTTTACGTAGCGTCCTACAATACCTTATATGATAGGGAATATATGCTGGGCGAATATATACTATTCCTATATGAGTGTCTACAGGTGACGGCGTCAATGTTTTCAGAAATTAATCTAGTATCTACTACTATATCATTTAATAAATTAATAAATAAAATAAATTACAAGTCGAACGCGTCTAAGAATATATTTGATAAAAAAATTAATCACTCAAATCACTTGTTTAAACATGATATTAGCTCATGTGTACATATGGCATTATTTAAATGCTCAATGTTAAATCTTCGTTTTTTAAAGTTAGTACTTACGTAACTAATTGAATACTACTTACAAGATAATTAAAAATGAAATCGTATAATAATATATTAAGTTTCTGTTATTTTTTCGTGGTTATAAGTTGGTTTAAATTTGGTGGGTACTTTTTATCAGCTATTGATTTTTCGTACTTACAAAGATTTCAGAATTTGATTTTGAATAATAATTGAATTATTTTATTCTTAAAAAGGTATTGTTAAAGGCATTATTGGTGGAAATGTGGCACTTGCCAAATGAATGTAGGTATCACGTCTCGATTTATAATAAAGAAGGATATGTATGCAATGGCGCAATTATTGATGAAACCTTTGTTTTGTCCGCTGCTCGCTGTTTCATTAATGAAACCGACCAGTTTATTGATGATCAGTTTACAGTTATTGCTGGAATTCACCAACTTAATAGCGAAGCACCCTCTAGAGTAATGATATCTATAGCAAAAATTTACGTGCCGTTAGAATTCAAACGCGTCAATCCAAATCCTGAGTCACTTCGAAATTATCGAGAAAGTGGGGATATTGCAGTAATCAAGGTATACAGCTCTTAATGTTAAAAAATTCTATGAATAATTTAGATTTATTAAGTATAGCTTTAAATACATGTACATATGAAACTGATATAAAATTTTATCATGATATTTGCACTACAGTTAAGCGAAAAATTGACAATTGACGAGGAATCAGGATTGAGAAAATTAATCTTACCTGAAAGAAGAAATGGACATCTACCCAGGTATATGAATGAGATAGCTATTGTGTCTGGTTTTGGAGTAGAGAAAGTGTCTTATCTACGTAGCCAAAAAAATCGTGGATCTTCTAAAATCAAGTCTGATAGTAAATTAAAATATGTTGACGCAACTATTTTGCAAAAGCCTACATGTAAAAATAGATGGATGGGTGCTAGAATTGGAAATGAACACCTTTGTGCACAAGTAAATCAGCCAAATGACGATAGTCAAGCCGGCGTTTGCGAGGTGAGCTTTATTTATCGGTGTATTATAAAAAAAATCTAGTTCTAAGCATAATTTATATTTAACGCATATAAAAGTACACTTCTTAGCTGGAAATTTTCATTTGATTTTTAATTACTGTTTTTCGGTGCGGTTGTATAATATGTATAGTACGTTCTATTCATTTATTTAATGATAAATCTTGGCTGCCGTTTTTTTAATAATTTTTATTAAGCGTGATGTACTATTCTATTCCGAATAATAGTTTGTTTGTTTAGAATATTAAAACTATGTTTCAATTATTGTATTTTTCATTAGATAAAAAAGGTCATTTTCAATGTACGTTAGCATAGCTTCAAGCACCCAAAAACATTGTACTTACAATGGTGCTTATCTCGGGTGCTTATGTTACTTGCCATTGGGACGCTATCGCCAAGGCTATCACACCCCTTGAAACTATAGTTAATGTGCATCATATTTATCCGATTAAAATAATATTTTCCTTGAATATAATCATTTTTAAAGTATTTTCATTGTAATTTTTAAATTTATCTTTAAGTGCTCTCTTAGTTGCTTAGTGATACTTATAGTAACGTGTGGAAACCTTAAAATTTTAATTTGGGCACAATATTTTTTTTAGGGAGACATTGGCGGTCCACTTGTTTACAACGGGCTGATTATTATTGGCATACTATCACATAATCACCCTACTTGTCATGAGAAATGGCATTCCGGACTGTACACAAGGGTTTCTTCTTACATGCCATTTATTGAATATGCTAAACGCGATCGACACATGGTAGATATTCGCATCGCCGATTATCAGGCAAGAGATGGAGTTATGGAAATAATTCACAATGAAAGAGCTTTTGATTTAATTAGTAATACTCGTAGTTAGAATAAAAATATTGCGTACAACAGAAACAACAATAATAGTAACTGTCATCAAAGCTAAGGACATATTAATAATAACAAGAATAAAATGAGTATCATATAAATTGGATATAATATTGGACATGTAGTAACTGATGATAATATTGAATATTATTATTTTAAGTATTTATTATACTAATATCGTTTCCAAGGATTTAAGCTGTCTCCTAAATCGTTCGGTATTATATTTATCGCATAAATTGTAGAATAAATTCTAGTTTTTTAAAACTCATTTAAGAACAGTTTTATATTCAAATGAAACTACTGAATATACTTCGATATAAAGCACATTTTAATGAAGCATACATGAAATTTCGGCGATGGTTTAGGATTATCGATCAATTAATGAAATAAGGTTACGACAAAATCAAAAAAAGTACATACAATAATCAAGCACGTAAGATAGTAACTATGTATTAGTTGTGGACTATAATATATATATGTGTGTCTTATATAGAAAATCTGTCACAACGGGTATTGAAGAGTCCACATTGTAGTTGCTACAAATGGAATCTAATTAATTTGTTTAATTATAGCTAATTGAAACTTTAAATTTAGTTTAATAATTTTTTTATTTTTTTTCAAATTTTTTACAATTTGAATAGGAATAAAAAAGTACAATTATAAAATTATTATTAAATAAATTACATTCTGTACTCTACATATTGACATATAAAATTTCATAATTTTGAAATATATCAATATATGCACACTTACGCTTCTGTAAGTTGGGGTCAATATAATCTTTTACATAAAATTAAATTAATTAAACACAATATATATTCATTTTATTTCAAATATCTTTTGTTTACATTCTGCGTCTACTTTATGTGATATATTTTAATTTATTTGCGTTATACCCGGATAATTTAAATAAATGAAAATTTCGGTTTTGTTCAACTTATGTAAATCATTGTTAAACCGATGGTAAATGTTGAATAAAATAGTTTACAAACCTCGGCTCCAAAATTCGACTAACCCCATTGTGTATAAGATTACCTAATATAATCAGATTGAAAAAAACTATAAATAAGTTTAAAAATAAGTCAAAATTCAACCGATTAGAGACTAACATATTCAAAAAATATCTATTTATTGATCTCTTCATAAATGTTGAGCGAGATAGAATTATCCAATGTAGTAAATCAGTGCACGTGTATAAATATTTCAAAATATTTTTATTTTATCACTATTCAACTGTTTTAAACTGACAAATATGCCCGTTGCCAGACTCATGTCCGTAAAGCCAGACCCGAGGCCAGACCATTTTTCCAATTAATACTAATCGCGTATTACAAGTTTTAAACAAAATTGCAGGTGTTGAGCGTGCAAAGGATGAAGACTACACTACTATGATTGGAAATTATGCAGGTCTAAAAATAAATTAACTAGGCACACGTGACAAAGTTCCATCGGTTTTTTATATGATTCTGTGAAGATTTTTTTCAAATACAGGCCTGCTTGACAGGCGACTTAAGCCTAGACAAGCATGTCAAAATACATTCATCCGCTTATTACTATAATTCACCGAACAAAATTACACTAATGATCGTTATTTTCCGAAAAATATTTTTCGCTCTCCTTTTCTCTTTCATAGTCTCTTTCATCTCATTTTAGCCCGCGGCGCTTGAATCTTAGTACACGCTGTTTCTTCTCGACATTCTGTCACGCGATGCCGCCACGACGTACTAAATGCAATTATAATATCATTATTGTTTTTCGGTAAGTCAAAAATATCGAGGTGTTAGTTATAATGATCAATCATTATACTCATTTGTGTTTTTAGTCATAGTATCGCAATAATCATTTTTATTCATACTTTTATTCATTTTTGGTTGAAGTCAAACCAAGTAAGTATAGTTAACTCCCTGCAATAGCTAAAGCATATTAGTACTTTTATCGACTCAAATTGACGGTAAAGCAATTTGTTTCAAAGTAGAAAAAAATGATGAGAATTCTTTTTCAAAAAAAAGAATCGAATTGTTGTGGACCTCAATGACTGGACAAAAGAATGTCGGTCGGAATAAAGCGGAGGTGCGCTAAGGTGAAATTCAAGCTTTGGACAAACGTCAAAAAGCATATAAAAGCCGGGCCGGCGGGCGGCGAGCCTGGCATTTTGCGCCGAGGGATCAACGGACCGCGGGCGGAAAGCCGAGCACTTAGCCGGGCGCTCGCTCGCGCGCGCCGATTATTGGCCCCCCCTCGCGATAACGATCGGGGCCCCTGGCGAGCGGCAGCCCGTCTACTCGCCGGGGGCGCAGGCCAGTGCGAGGGTGGTCATTACCGGCCGAGTCGCGCGCTCCGACTGGCCTTTTTTATCTGGCGTCCCGGCCGGCGCGGATATATCATCGGAGCCGCGCGTCTAGCCCGCCGCCGCCGCCACCCCCGCCCCCTCGTGGCCCGGGGGATATAATAGCCCGGGCCGAGGCGATGCGCTCGGATGTCCGAGGGGCCCGGGGCGGCCTTGCGAGGGGGTCGTAAAGTTTTTGAGGGCCGGTTCCACGGAGCGGCGAGGAGCCGCGCCTCGCGACGCGGACGAGTGTCGCCCTCGGGGGGTGCACGAGGGGCCCCCCGTTTACGGGCAATTTCGCCCCGGCCAAATGACAACGCGATCGCGGGCGCTCGGACGGGCCGCGCGGAGGGCGTCGCCGGGGGCGAGGGGGGGGCACTGGGCCTAATCGCTGCGGCGCCGGATTCCGGGGGCCCGGGACGACTCCCCCGGGAGGGGCCGCCGCCGGCGCAGAGACAGGCAAAACACAGATCCGCGCGGTCCTCCGTAAACATCCATCAGGGCGATTACCGCGGGCAATGAAGAGGGTTTGACGTGATATTGGTACCTTGTCGGGGAAGGCCAGGGCCCGGGGATTCGGCGGCGGGGCCGATAGACGCGCGCCGACGTGACTGACGAATTACAGTCCGCGGCGCTTGGGAGGTGAACACAGTCATTGTTGGCCCGAGCCCCACGGATAAATAAATTGCAGAGCCAGGGCCGCGGTGATTTATATCACCTCGAGGTTTATGAGCCGGGCCGGATTGATCGGGACGCGCGGCTAAATACTGGCATTTCGCCCATTCGCCGGATTAATTAACCCTTCGGCCGATCGGAGCGGGCCCTCTTTTGCAAATCTATCGCGGACAATAGGCGCAGCTGCTCCCTCCTCCCCCGGGGCCCTTTTTAATTGCCCGCCTCTTCCCGGCTCGCCCGCTAAAGGAACCGCCGGCACTCGGCTCGGCCTCCCGAATGCCTATAAATACGCCGCAGCCTTGAGATCCCCGCGAGATATGGAATTAACCAGGGCGCCCGGATGATTACATCGGGGTGGGTGGGTGGGGGGGACCCCGGGCTCCGCGGAAAAGTCCCCAATTACGGTTAACGACGTGTCGGGCCCGCGCAGCCGCATTCCCGAGCCCGGGCCCATGCGGGGCATTATTATATATATAATCGCGGCGGGCGCGCGTCCTCGCGGCTCCTCCTGGGGGGTCGGGGCCCGGCCCGATCTCTCCCGGCCCGCCGGACGTCTTTTTCCCCCGGTTTTTTTGGGCGCGGGCGCGCGCGGCGGGCGTCCCCCGCGTGGGAGGAGGGCGCCGGCGCGGTGTCCCTTTCTCACGCGCGCGCCCGCGCCGGATGCGCGTCAAAATTTTACGAGCGCCCGCGGGCCCGTCATCGATAATTGAATGGGATTGCGCCGGGGCGAGGCTAGCGGGGCCGCAGCCGCCGCCGCCGCCGCCGCGGAATGTTAATTGCGCGCGCTCGTTACATTTCTCTCCCTTTTTCGCTTTTGGCGACTTTTGTTAATTGGGCTCGTTTTGTTCTTCCAGCGGCGGGCTGCGCCCGAGTTGCGAGACCGCAGCCGCCGCGCCGAGATACCGTCGCGCCCCAACGCCTCCTCTGCGTTATTTTCATAATTTTATATAGGCGTCGGACGACTTTTTCGGTAATTGGACTGACCACCTTATAAGGTCATTAGCGTTTGACGGCACCGGCTCCAGGAGTACTTTGAAGGTTACTTTATACCGAGACACGGTATGTAGAGGATTTGAAAACAAAGTAGAGTGAGATACTCGCATAAGGCGAGCGCGACTTAGTCGCGGCCCGTTAACTGCCCGAGGCTCCACGAGTCCTATTGCTCGCTTCAAAATGTAAATTAAAAGCCTTTACTTTTCTCCGATGAATACATTGCTGCGCTTGCTACTTTCGTACGTTGCACTTCCTAGAACGATATGGAGTGGCACTTCATTTAAAAGACATAATATAAGAATGTAAAGAGGCTTTCTAATATAAGCACTTCGACATATTTTCTTCCATGTAAAGAATTTTTACTACATCGTTTTTTGAATTATATTGAGAAAGGGTTTTATTAAATGTGTCTAATGGTTTTCGCCAATAATTGAAAAACACTTCATAAAATTGAAATTTCTTTTTTAAAGTAAGTTAAATATAATAAAAACAAACCATATCTGCAATGAGTTGATCTTTTAGCTCTAAAATGGTGGGCAAAATGTATAATTTTTTATGAAGTATCGATCTCTAGCAGAAAATATTTAAACTACAGGAAATTTGTACCGAATAAAATATATTTAGAATTAATTAAGGAACACCTCAGAATTTTGTTAGCATGCTTCTTAATCTGGAGTTTTCTATTTTGTTAAATTATTAAAAAATTAATCATTTGTGTGACAAACCTTTTGGATGTTGAAAAAAATGGCATATAAAGAGGTTTTCGAAATCGCTGATTAACAAATCAGCTATCAAAGTTTTAAGATTCAAAATGCTGAAACCAACATGGCCAAACAAATCTTATCAAGGCTACATATAGAAAGTTTGTAACATAAAACGTGTCTGTAAATGGACTATGTCATAATGGTAATATCTTCGGTTTGTAATTCAAACAAATCAAAGGCTTACACGGCGAACCTTGAACAAGAAGTTGCAATGTTTGCAAAGCTGCTTGCTTGTCTGATTGTATAGAGGATTGTATCGAAAATATATTATAACCAGGATCAATTACTAGGTTATGCAGCAAAGAAAATTCTCGTTTAACCTCCTTGTTTAACTCCCCTCTTTATTTGCTTATGCAACAATTACTTATTCGTCGTTGAATCTTCTTAGGAGAGTCATGGGCATGATTTTCCTCCTGAAATCAGAGCCGACCAACACTGTCGAGTTTTAAACTAATTCTTAATGGTCTACAATTTACAACATTCAGTGGCGAAGGTGCATTTTAAGACAACATTATCCGATACAGCATCGTTAAAACAGCGCTATACGTAACGCACATTATCCTTTTTATTTAATTTGACACTGCAGACTATATTTAGAATAGCTATCGGCTATTTTAGTAAATCCAATAATGTTCGGAACAAGCAATTATTTCTTCAAATGTAATATAAATATGAGCTGCATTTATTACATTGGCCGAATAGTACAAGAATGAAGGAACTGATACGAATGAAGAGTTATTTTCACAAATTGAACGGTAATTCCACAAATCGTAGAGGAGGATTTTTGAGCCGGGGCTTACATATCGTTACCCCAGTTGATGTCCGCGCGTTACAGCAATGTCTAAATTTCCAATTAGCGAGGCGCTCCTCGGTTTGGCATCTCGCGCGCCCTACGGGGCCTTCCCAACGAATATATTGCCATTAAAGCCTAGGTATAAATTGGCGCGCGCGGATATACAGAAAGGCATCGGGCCCGGCCGGAGGCGTCTCGTAAAGCGGAGCCCCGGCGCGATAGCCGCGGGGTCCCGCGGGCCCATTCCCTAATTGGCGGTGGCGTGTGTACGCGGGAGGCTTCCCATTTCTGTCGCCGCGGCCCTCATTACCGTTAATTTCAATTATCGCGGAGCAGCGCACTACCGCCGTCGAGCGCGGCCGGGCCGAAAATAAACGCGTGTCGCGGATCGGCGGCGCGGCCCGATCAGCGGGACGTCTTTTTCAGGTTTCCGAGGCGCGTCGCCTCGGCCGCAATAATAAGCCGGCAGCGCCGCGGGCCCCGACGTACATTACCTGCGCGCGCGCGTTTAGATGTTATCTCGGGGGCCGTGAGGTTTTTTACGGAGCACCGATCGCATTAAGCGCCGAGGAAGTTATTGATTCCGATATACTTGGTATGCGTGTATAGGGGAGAAAGCGCGGGCTTCAGTGTATATAACCTAATTGAGAGGCTCGGCGGCCTGCCGAGACCCGCCTGCGGCCCCCTCAGGTCTAATAAAGCAATAATACCTCGCGAGAGGAATAGAAGGGGCGGGCCGAGCGGGGCGAACAGGTGTCCGGGCAGCCCGGGGCGTCACCCGCGCCGCCCGGCCCCGCAGAGGAGAAAGGCGAATCCGGCCGGCGATTAATTTTCACGACGCGCCGGGGACATGAATTTTTATGGGGGAAAGGGCCGAAAAGCCGGGCCTCGCCCGGGCAAAGGCCGCGCGTCGATCGGAGATTCATGGGGGACAATCAATTAGCCGGCGCTCGGCCTTAGCGTAATTGCGCGATTTTTTACGGGGCCGCCGCGGCGTGTGTGGCCCCCGGTAATTAAACCTAACTTCCGTGTCCCCCCGTCCGCACAATGAGTCTTGAATATAAAATTCCCCCAAAGAGGTGGTTATTAATAAGGTGCACACTCTGCCCCCCGAAAAAGAAAGAGCGAGAGAGAGAGAGAGAGAGAGCCGTTCGAGGCTCTTTTTCGGGAGCGCGTATATGCCGACGAGCCGCCCGTCGAGGGGGACTTATTAATGACGCCCGCCGAGCTTGATCGAAGGGTGAATTATTCCGTGCGCGCGCCCGGATCAGGGAAATTTCTCGGAAACGACCGGCCGACCGATATGCGCCCCGGCTAATAACAATAAGCGGCTTGCCGGAGAAAAATGCTGCTTTTTCGATCGGCCGATACTTTACTTCGCGGATAAATCATCTTAATTGAGAGAGAAACCTTATAAAAGTGTCCCGATATGTAGTCTTATTTTCTGGGAATTTTTAAGTCTTCCATCGGCCCGGCCTCCGCGCTTATGCATAAACATTTATTGAAGTCTCAAAAGCTTGTAGTTTCGTTTCGCAATCATTTTACGTTTCTTCCTTGAAGACACTGCGGCTCTACGGGATCCGTGTAGCTTGCCTTTTTTATAGGTTTTTGATAAGTATCGCGTACAATCTTGTAGAGCTCGCTATTTTTCAAAATTCAATATTCTTCTCTTCTTCAGCGCTTGCGAGAAATAAAATATCAACTTTCAGTCGCATGAATTATTCCTAATATTTCGCACACATCTCGGAGGCAAATGATCACACTGAAAGCCTCATTACTTCTTTTTAGATCTATTTATTTCGCGTTCGAAAAACCTGTTGTTTGTACATTATCTAGTAATTACTATGTTTTATCTAATTTAACGAGCCAAAAGTCAATAAGATTTTAATTTGCTTTAAAAACAATTTCAATGCTTTAATGAAATACTTTTTTTTTGACATTTTATATCCTACACGGCTGCTTTCTTTGAAGGTTAAGAAAGGCATACGGCCAGAATGAATCGTATAGGGCCATAAGCAACTTCATTTAAGTTTTATTTAATTGCATATAACAATCCATAATACATTTAGTCAAACATAAACGTGCACATTCATATAAAATAATATAAAATTACGTGTGATCGTACGTAAATTAAATAGAATTTTATGCACATCGTACATTATTATTATATGATAATATTTTATTATATAAACAGATACACCCGAGAGAGGCAAGCAAGAGTTTTCGTACAACAAATTCCCATAATTTGCAACTCGTATAAAAATCATAAAGATTTCGTAATGAAATCGTAAAGAATTCATAAAGAATTCGTAAAATCTTCGGATGTAATTACATATGTAAGATTTTTATCTGAGAACCAACTGCCGTGAGAAAATGTCCAAATTTCAAGCTTCACCGTACAGAAATGATCCGTGGCCGTAATGATGGGTAACATTGCGTTCCGGGTACGCGTTTGTTCAATAATATAATTGTCCCGAGTCGGCGCGGCCGCCTCGCGACCGAAATAAGCGACTTCCCGATTCCGTGTCCCGAAAGGCGCAATCCGCGCCCGACATCGAAATGCATTTTAGGCCGGATCGAGGGTACACGCATGGAGGCGCGCGGCAGCCGTCGCCGAGGCCCCGTCAAAGCGCCCGCAAAATAGAAAGTTGACGCGGGGATCCATCAGCTGGCCGCGCTGGGAAATCGGGCGCCGCGGAGAAAAATGATAAGCCCGGGCCGCGTGTAAGTGCACATGTGCGCCCGGGACGTGTCTGCGGCCCCTTGGCCGATGATGCGCCGGGCGGTGCGGCCCCGCGACCAAGACCGATCGCCGGCATGCATCAACGTCATTGGCCCACCGAGCGGATCCTATTTCCTGACTCGCGCCCACCGGGCTTCTCGCCCTTTCCTCCCGTCTCGTAGCTTCTCTCTTTTCACCTTCCCGTACGATCCTGCTGTCTCTATCAGGAGCTGTACTATTGTTTTCTCCGAGTTTCTCAAAAACCTGTAAGATATACGATGACACTTTTTTACTCCCGTAAAGAAGTCTAGAATCGTTCTCAAAAAGGTGAACTTTTAAGATGTTTTTACGCGTGAGATATTCTCATTGACGCAACGAAAATTGAAAATTAAAACGTAGCAGTTTAGCATTTATTTGATACTCGCAGTGTTTTTTTAGTGATTTTTCAAATTTTTACTCATAACAGTTAAATGTTTACGGTATTACTTTCTTTTTTATCACAAAGTAACTCGAGACCGTAACCCGTTTCTCAAACAATAGAGACGATTTTCTTTGCAATTTTCTTTGAAAAGGTAGCAGTAGTGCGCGAATAAAAATACTCTATTACAGGTAGAATATGGGATCATGAAATTGTTTATTTTTAACCATACGATCTATGCTGTATTTTCGATAGTTACAGAGTTCAAAAGATGTTTTCACCACATATTATGATTGAGCATTAAAAATTATTTTCCCCTATTATGCTTGCAGACTACCGCCCAATAAAGTAGCTCTCACCTGTTCACCTTTCCGAATCCCCCTTTTTTAATATAGTCGCAAGAATTATTCAGGTATAATATCTTTATCTCGAATAATCGAAAACAATTTTCGACATCCACTAGTTCATAAATTAGACGACTCTTAAGTCAAGACAGCAGATGTTATCCTCGGCCATTTACAATCACTGCACGTATGCTTGCACCATATACTTGTATTGCCTCAATCAAACTATGTATACACGTGCGCTTCTAATTGACAGATGAACCCTGATGAAATGAAAGCGTTCCGACGGCAGCGGAGGCGCAACAAGTGCATAAACACTCGCGGCTAGGAGCGCACTCGGGCGGCGGGAAAAATAAAGCAGTCCATCATGCGCGGTGCAAAAATAGAGGGTCCGGGGGGGTGGGGGGGAGATCGGAGGGGCCGGCTCTCGACAGACGAGGCACGGCTCGCTCTCTCTCCCCGGGGCTTAAACGCCGTTATATACGTCATTTGGGGCGCGAGCACCGCGCGAGAATTTCATCGGGCTGATTCATTCGCGGCCGGCTCGGCCGGGGCCGCCCGGGCAGAAATCTCGCGTTTCACGCGCGCGCCCATAATAAATACGCCTGCATAGTGCGAAGTCGCGGGCGCGCGGGCATAAATAAGCGCGGGCGGGCGGATAAATAAATGAGGGGGCGCCGCTTGGCACCGTATGTCAGGCTAATTTACAGGGCGATTGCGCGGGAGGCCGGGGGTACGCGGGCCGCCGGGCCAATTGAGAAAATTGAATTTATAATTTGCGCAATAAAGTTGCGCGGGGGGATTTATACGGCCGTGGCTATTGCGAGAGGGACTCCTTGTTTTTTCTTTCATTTATCCCCCGCGCGCCTTTTTTTTTTCTCCGCACAATGGACCGGCGCGGGAGGCTACGGCTCGCCCCGACAAATAGCGCGGGTAATTAGGGTGCGAGCGCGGATACCGCGGCGAGAAGTGATTTGTGCCCCGGGCGCTCGCCGATTGCGCCATCGGCCGGCTAAGCCGACGATGTAAGGCGCGAGGGAGGCCGTGAAAGCGCTGATCGGCCGGCCGATCGCCCGAGCGATACGCCCGAGCTCACGTGACTCGTGGGAAATTAACGAGCTCACCCGTGTCTTCTTTTCACTGGCTTTTCACGAGGTCCTTTTGATAAATTGGGTACTAATTCGGTTAGAAAGCTACGAAGCTTCGAATTAAACTATTTGTATACGCAGAGAAGGATGTAACATAAGCACGACCTCTCCGCTATAAGGAGTGTGTGAAACAGATACGGCAAATATTAATGTACTCTCCACGCTCTCATTTATTTTCGTTAATTAATAAAGAAAATTTACATAAAAATATAAGTTCGCAAATCGTTAAAAATCTTCGTAACTTCTAGCCAATAAATTTTCGAAAACTTATACATTATTAGCTAGCCATTTGCGAGTCATTCGCTAATTTTGAAGTACTTTGCGGTAAAAACTCGTTATAAAAACTGGGCAAAATTTGTACCAAGGGAAAGGTTATGCAAAACAAGGGATACGACTGTTTTTTGTGCCCGGAGCCTCGCAACAGCGCCGGACCCATAATGAAGCAATGGATTCCTTTCAAATACTGCAAATTACCGAGAGATTGCACCTTTGAACGCGAAAACAGCCGTCCGAGGGGCCTCGGCGCAGGGGCGAACGGTAGCTCGGCCGCGCATTGTTTCAATTGTTCGCGGGGCCGGAGGATCGCGACAGCGTCGCCCTCGTCGTAAAGGTGGGCCCGCAGGTCTCGTAAATCAAGATTTACAACTGGCGCGCAATGAAAACGTTACAGATTCCTCGAGGCCGGGGTAAACAGTGTGCGGGGGGAGGGAGAAGTCGGCCGACCGGCGAGCATGTGCACACATATACATATATATATATGTACGCGAACAATCAATCCGCGCGCGCGCGATCAATCAAGCGCCCCGCGCCGCCAATTACCCGCTGGTTCTGCGTGCGTGTGTGTGTATGCGGGTGGCTCGGCGACCCGCGCGGGGCCGCCTTGCGCAACGGGCAGTAGAGCCGCGTGGGCCCGGCCTTTCTCGGGTGTATTTTTTTTATTATTTTTTTTTTTGTTTCGGGCTTTCTTTCGCGAGCCGCGGCTTTGTTGCAACGGGAGTCGGCTCCGCGGTCTTCGGCGCGATTGAACTCGGCGGATGCGAGCTTTACGAGCGGCGGCCGGGCCGCACCGGTTGTTTTTATTGCGCCGGGCGGCCGCGGCGGCGCAGCGGTCCCGGCCCGCATTCTGCGCGACACTTTTTCCCCCCGCCCCCAATATGATCTATGCCCTATGAATAGCTAATCTAATATGCCGGGCTCGCTGGGGGGGGAAGTCGCGTTGGCGAACTGGTTCGCGTACCTTACGAGGCGCGCGATCCGAAAATACGGATGAAAATCCGGGCGGCGCAAAGAGCCGAGCGGCTGGCGCGGCTTGTCCCTCCGCGGACAATTGCCCTCGTGAATTAATTGACGATAAACGCGTGAGTTCGTTAACGGACCTATATAAAGATGACATTTAGTATTATGGCTGTAGTATCTAAAAGAAACTCTCGTAACAATTGCTAATGAGGTGTTCAGGTGCGTGTTTGAAAGGCTTCCGATGCGCCGCCGCCGCCGCCGCTGGCTGCGCCTACTTGAATATGCATATGCGCGCACGCGAAAGAAAGTTTGATTACTTCATAGCCCTGCATATAGTGGGCCTCCTTTTACGACCTCCTCCACAAGGATCTCGTTAGTTAAGTAGGACAATTGACTGTCTCGGACCGCTAATTTAGACACATAAATTAACCGGCAAAAAGGTCGTCTCGCTAAGCTCAACCTCTGACTACTGGGCCGCGACGCGCCTCCCTTTAAATCACCTGCCGGCGCGCGCCTTTTTTTCTCTCTCTCTCTCTCTCTCTCGATAATCGGCAGTTAATTCCGCGCATTACAGCTACTTGCCCTCCCTCGTATACTTGCCACTTTGGAGGCTCGCGAGCCCCGGGCCCCTTGCACCTACGATCCGGCTAATTGGCCGGCTATCCGTGCGCCGGCGAATGGCAATCGAATCGAAATAAAGGAAGGGCGCGCGCTCGGCCGGCGGGGCCGAGGGGAAGAAAATGGGTCCCTGCTAGCCGGCCAATAAAACCGGGCGGGGCGGGGGGGCAAAAAACGCGATTTCAATCAAGGCGGCGCATGCGCGGCGGGTTACGCGCGGAGGGGGGCAGGATCGATGCGGGGCACCGCCCACTCATAGGCGCGCGCGCGATCGCTGCGAGCGGGCGGGCAGGCCGCGCAATTACCCGCGTCATTACCGCGGCGGCGGGCGTTCACGGTGGTCCGCAAATGACGTGGGGGGGCGCGGGGCAAGTGGCGCCTGGGTGGGCGGTTTTATTCGAGGGGAGGGATCGCCGCAGCCGCCGCCGCCGAGTGGCCCTCGCGCCATCCCCCCGCAGCGGCCGGCTTAATTGTCGGGAGCCGAGGCCGCGGCGCTTTTTGCCGCCCCGTAAGAAGCGCCCGAGCCGCGCTCCGATTGTTACCCGCCGCGCATAAATTAACCACCGCCGGGATTAGCGCCGCCGCGTTCTTTTTCCCTCGGTCGGCACTGACCCACTCGGTATTCACTCGCCGAATACGCGAGAGTGAGATTTAGATTCGTCCGAGCGACGAGTGATCGAATTAGTGCGTCTATTATTGATTGGCCACGATTGGGCGATATAGCCTACAAATTCATCGTTTCATTTACTTTGTAAGGAAAATAATATATAATTCTTGAAGATAAATAAGGAAGAGAAGAAAAAAAGGAATGAAAAAAAAAAGTTTCCTTGTTCTATTCTGAGCGGTCATTTGAAAGCAACTGGTTTTGCAAGCGAGATTTTAAGGATAATCTGCACGATTATTTTTTACAAAACGTTTCGAGGTTAATGTTGTATATTTTATTGAAATCGTTTATTACTGATTACGCAATGTTTATCGGGTACATAACGTGCTCTTTTGGATTACATCGAGTGCGCGGGTCATTTTTCTCAAAAAGCACCGAAACACTCTGTACACTGCGCCGCGCGCTGCTTACTTTGTAATATACGAAGTAATTGCACGATTGAAGCAAGCGGCACGTTCTACTGGTACACCTACCGACTCACTTTCCACTATCAACGAAATCTCACTCGGTGGATAGATCGAAGCATCGTCGGCCGCGAAGGCTGCCTTCAATTACGCCTCGAGCCGCGTCGCCCTCACGGAGGGGAGAACAATGGCGCAGGGGCGCATCGGGCTAATCACCGCTCGGGCCGACGCACAATCGTCCCCTGATTTACCGATAGGTCCGCGAGGCGCGGGAGAGCCGCGTTCCCCGCGTTCCCCGCGGCTCCCACTGCGATAAATCTCGATCTCATTTGCGCGCGCGGGCATAAATCGCGGCCTCGGCAGCGGGCCGAGGCGACGCGACGGCGGCGGCGGCGGCGGCCTTTCGAAACTCGCGCCTGGGAAAGGGGACGCGTGGGCGGCTGCGACGGGGCCGACGACGCCGGCACCCACGCCGAGCGAATTCCTGGGGCCGCGGCCGCGGGATTTATGGGCCCTCTCCCCGGTTTCGAAGCGATTAGGGGGATGCGCCGACAAATGCCTCGCGCATTGGCAGATTTGTCGCGCTTTGTCCGCGCGCAACGCTTTGATTTACCGGTGTAATCAGCTGCCGAGTGCCAGCTGCTCGCGCCGATTCCTACGCCGCGGCCGGCCACGGCTGTGCGTATCCCACCGGCCCATTGCATCTTCTTTCCTGAATTACTCGGAGCGGATTCCAAAGTTTCCTAAGAAAATTCCTCCCGTTTTCTTCTATTTATTTGTTTAATCTCGTTGAAAGTCAAGGCGCGTGAATGATATTGTGAAATAGTGGTTAAAAGTGTAAGTAATGCCCTATCGCTAGCTCGTTTAACGGTTATCAAAAGGTTTTTCCGTAAATAATACCGGCAAATTTATCGTTGTTATACGGACTATTAGCAGGCACAATAGAAAAGCTAAGAAACAAATTGCCGATGGGACACCTTAAAATATGGCCATGCACCGTTCAGGATCGCGGTTTGAAGAGGACAAAAACTCGGTATAAAATACGCACGATAAACGTTATCTTTGCGCGTTCCATAATCTACGCCCCGGGGGGAAAGAAAAACCAAATTTATTTCCGCCTGTATTACAAGTGCGCGGGAAAGAAAAAAAAATCGACGGTGACCCGGTGGAAAAACGGGACGGGCGGCCGGTCGAACTTTGAGCCCGCGCGGCTCCGACAATGGCCTTGGCGCGCGGCCAATAAACCTGGGCCTCGCGCGGGCAGAATTAATTGGTCGGCCTAGGGTTCACCGGCGGCGATATTTCACGCGGCCCTCGAATGGGTCACGGAGGCGGATTACCGGCCCGCGAGGGGACCACCTGTGTCGCGGCCGGCTAACAATGTCCTCCCGCGTCACCCGCGCACGCGGCATAAATGATGAATGATGGCCCGGCTCGGGGAAGAGTACGTGTCCCGCGGCGGCTGCGCGCTAGGCCCCCTGAAAAGCTCGCGGGGGGACAAGGCCCCGGGGATATTTATACCCGCGAGAGTTGGGCCCGCGGCAGGCTACGTGCGCGCTTTATCAGGCGGGGGGTTGAAGAAAAGGCTCGGTCGTTTTTCCGCTTTCCGCGATTGTTCCGCGCACGTTCCGGCGCGGGCGGTTGCGTGACCGGCCCCTTTGTGACCGCGCGAAATTACGAAAAGCCGTGTAATATGGCGAGCGCGGGGCCGCGATAACCGGCCGGCTGTGTTATGTACCCCGAGCGCCTCGCGGAAAGCGTTCGGATTATTTAGAGCCGCGACGCGGGATTTATCGCCTGCGAAAATTCGTCGGGGGGAGCTTATTAATCGCCAAGCGGCCCCTCGAATAATCCTCCGCGCGTGTGTAATCGTCTTATTGAGGCGGCCGCCGCGCCCGAGGAACAAAACGAATCAATTCTCGCGTGTCATCGCGCGCTCGCGCGGATATACGATTTTTTAAGCGGGTGGCATAACCGGGGGGCCTATTGTCACGCGCCCCGAGGCCACACTCTGCATTGTAATTATGACGAATTGAAGCCGCCCACGCTGATTCGAGAGTGGGAAAGGTACCGCGGACGCACCCGAGATCCGACCAACGTGTAGTGACTTTAAGCAAATATAGAGCCGCGAGTTTAAAAGAATGAGTCTACGTCTGCGTAATGGGCTCGTCCAACAAACATTTATTATATATTTCTTCTATACTTCTGAATAATTAAGAGATATAATATTGTATTGAAATCACTAGAATATAACTGGTATCGAAACTCAAGTATAGATGCAATAGAAACGTTTATCTTCTTGTTTCAATGGATGCGTATATTTTGACTAGCATTCATCATCGAAATGCATAAATTACAAAGAATTATGCATAATTTAATTGGATAGCAACATGGCAAAAGTTTTATTCGTTTAAAGTTCATTTTAATTAAAATCTGATAAAGTATTATTTGAACTGAGGAATTATTATAGTGCTTTATTCTAATGAGTCTTAATGCACCTTCAGCAAGTACAACACATAGTATTATACCACTGTCTGCAAAAGATGTATAATTTTACCTGCGTCCACAATACGAGATGTGATCAACGCTAATGGTTTACACCTCTAATTCTTCATTGTTTTAGAATGACAAATAAAAGCGATGAAATTTAATTTTCCATAGTGCTTGAAGAGGCAGAATGTTTAAAGTATTGTTAAACCATTTCTCAAAAACTAGGTATATAAAGCATTTAAAATTTAAGATACGAATAATTCAGGTTGTAGTAATCCAACTGTAAATATAACTTATGTGTAAGATTTGCAAGTTACATTTTATATGTTTATTTCACAAGCGTCCAATAAAATTGTTTTGAACTTAACCGAATTATTTATTGCACAATAATTGATATTAACGTGTAAATAAACGATTACTGGTTGTGTAGCGCATGATTTTCAAGAAGATCCACGAAGATTGTGATTGTAAGCGGTGTACAAGAAAGCAAATAAAAGGATCGTCCGTTGTTGAATAAATGCTAAAACGTAAGATATGCTGAAGTGAGAGCCTAGGCGACACTATCTTATTAGGGTTTGAAGATTTGATTCAAGATGTTGGAGCTTCAAAAATGTATTCCTAGATGACTGTCAAGCGATAAAACACGTGGAAGGATTTTTGCCTTTATACGCGGGTTAACCGGCGTTCCTGTTTTTAGCAGTTGATTTACGAGAAAGGGAGTATTTCCTCGAATAATGAGGCTTAATGCAGTATCTTTGCTAAAAAATATTGTCCCGCAGCGCCTGTAAAAAGGGGCAGGTTTTATGCCTTTTCGAAATCTCACGGAAATTTGCACCGGGTGGACGGCGCGCGGCCGAGCGGAGCCCCGGAGCGGAAGCCGGGTACCGTTGCAACTTGGGATCCTCCCGCTAAAGCAGACCGACGTTGCGGCGACGGCGGCCCGCGCAATAAACAGTGTCACTCTCTCTCTCTCTCTCTCTCGGGGGCAAGCTCTTAGCCCAGAATCGGCGGGCGGCAAAAAGGGCCTCGGGCCCAAAAACGCCGGACCGTTAAGGCGGCAACGATCGCGAGAGGCCGTTTATTGTTATGCGCGCGGGCCGCGGGCATAATCCCCCTTTACGAGCGGCGGCCCCCGCGGGAGGATTTATCGGGGCGCGTACGCGCGGTAGCCTCCCGCCGGCTCGCGCTTTTACGAGAGGGTAATTGCCCGACAATTATTTCGGCGGGGCTTTTTGTCGGCGGGGACGCCGGGGGCTTTTACGGCGCGTAAACGACCGGCGCCGATGCGCCGCGACAAAAAGCGCTAATGCGCGCGCCGCGCGATAAGCGAGCGGCGCCACCGGCCGCGCCGCAGTCCCCGTCGGTCCTCGATTATCCCGCGAATTTTCGCACGGCCGGCGAAGCCCCGCGGCTTTGTAGCCAAGCCGGGCTTCTCCCCCCGTCGATGGCCCGGCTGCGCGCCGACTAATTGCCCGGAGCCGTGCTTTTCCGCGAGCTTTCAGCGCCGACGTACGCGATGCGCGCGGCTCGCCATACGGATAGCAGGTACGAAGCATTGAGATTTTTCAACGGAATATCGTGACGAATGCGAAACTGCTGTGCAAAGTGCCGCTGACGTCATGCTAGAGTGACTCTAACGGGCTGCCTCTAGCGAATCTCCCTACTTCTTCGCATACACGGTCCTTTGGATTTATGCTTTAAGTGAAATTTTCGAAACTAAAACGATATTTAAATTAAACAGAACCGCTTTTTCAAACATATAGGAAGTACATATTGCGTCTGCTAGATTCATTTTCAGATACACGTGCCAGATGTCGAAGCATTGCTTAACAAAATTACATAACAACATTACTCAATTAAAAAAATGTTTACTTTCCTAATCTAAAAAAAATTGTTAGCTTCGCACTTGAAATCATGTTTAATAATATCTGCGTAGATAAATCTGCAGCAATACGTTCGAGTGATACAAAGAATGTATAATAAAGTGCGCTTTGGCACTTCTTTATTTTACCACACCGCAACGTAATTAAACGGTTTTGCTGGAAAAAAAAAAAAGTTTAAAATAAATGGTACAAATGCAAGTCAGCGGTATGATTGGGTTCTTTGAGAAAGCAGTCCCGCATTAACGAAGTTCATTCCCGAGTTCCCTCCCCGAAGTTTAATAATACTTCAAACGGCTTTAAATACAACATATATATATATGTGTGTGTACATGCACACACAGGCACAGGCAGGCAGAGGCGCGGCTTCGGCTTTCGGAAATTCATCGACGGCGAAGGGCGGAGGAAAGACAAAAGCCCGAGGGCCGCTCAGGCCCGGGCATTGTCCAAGCGGCCCAGCGGCTCGACTTCATTACCACCGGGCCATCGGCAGAGGCGGCGATCGGCCGTAAAGAAGCGCGCGGCCCCGAATTAATACCAATTGGCGCGCGGGTCCGCCGGGCGTTAAGGACAAATGGCCGGGCGGGTATACCCCGGGCTAACGGTGCGCGGCGACGAGCCCTCGCCCCGGAGTATCTCCGGGCGGGATCGCGACCCGCGCCCCGGGCGTGCACCGGGGGCCGATTTATAAATTGTCGCTCGGGCCCTTATCCCCCGGGGGGATCATCCTCGGCGAAAACAATTTCCGCCCCCCCCCCAGGTTCTCGCGGCTCGATCAAGCGGCCCGCCTGAGTTTCCTGCTTTTTTTCCCCCCGCGTGTACGCGCGCTCGTTATTATTATTATATCGGGGAGATGCCCGGGGCCGATAGGATTGTTTTGCTCAGGTGTTGACCCCCTTGCACCGGGAGGCGCGCCAATTGATTAGCCCCGGGGGTGCCGCGCGCGTATTTATACGCGGTTCCGAGGAAAGGCCGGGAGGATATAGGGCGCGCGCGCAAAATAAAGGAGGGCCCCCGAGCGAGCGCCGAAACTGTTTATTTCGGCCCTCGCGGCCTATCGCCTCGTTATATATATATACGGCGGGGCGCTAATGACACGGGCCCCGGGCGATTTATGGCGGCGGCGGCTAAGGGCCGATTTCACGCTCGCCCCTCCGCGCGCGCGCGCGCGCTAAACTCTCGAGTGACGCGAATTAGCCGCGTGGGTATTTCTCGGAGTTGCCGTTGGCGCGTGCGCGAGGCCGCCCGGCTTCGAGGGCTACGCTTTTATTGCATCCACGAGCGGCTTCGGGAGAGACGCGCTCGATTATGTGCGCAGATATGCAAGTGATTGCCGGTTGCATCTCCCTAGATTATCCGCCAAATAAATAGCTGCGGGGGAACGCGCATTACCCCGCGGAAAAGTAAACACGGAATCCGCGCCTCAAAGGGGGATTTGAGGGATAAATTTTCGCGATAGTAGCTCTAATTGGCAATATGAATCGTCGCGGATTAATACACATTCATAAACTTTATCGTTTTCGATATGTTTGCATAAATTACTGGATAGAACTTTTAAATATTCCTTGATTTATCTAACCTGTTTACACCTCATTATACGTAGAAATAAAAGAAAACAAATATTAATTCAAGCTGGAAGTAATAATTAATCAGTAAATTATACTCACACTTTGGATTATAAAATAATATTACTTGTTTATCACACGGCAGATTTCTTTTATTGCGAAACTTTAAATGTGCTAACTATTGACATTTCAATTTATACAAAGATAATATACTGGTTGTACGGTTTAAAAGTTTTATGGCTATTAAGTACGATTAAAAGGGAGTGGAGCATTGTCGATCCTTAAAAATTGTATGCTAATCCTTCCTACCTTTCGACCACCTGCAAAATATTCCAAAATTATGAATTATTCAAACAAATTAACGCTTTCATTATAAAGTGTATCTATATTGCTCTGTTCAGTTGCGAGTACAGAGTGTCTAATATAACGTGCACTTGTTTTTGTCTTTTTGAATTTTTATCCTACAAGTTTATTAGGCGTGTGGAAACGGGATAAAAAGAGGCGATTGTCGCAACAAGTACGTGCATGCGTTGTGAGCGGGCGGATTACATTTCTTCTTGAAGATAATGCGACGTAACACTTGTAAAATACGTAAATTATTTTTAAATTATTTTTAATTTATTGTAGATGGAAAGAGTCAGAGTGAAAGAGTGAAAAGAGACAAGAAGATTTTATTTTTTCGGTAACATTATCCAGGCTACATAAAAAAAAATAACCATGTAATAATTTAACCACTATAACTGTACTAACGTGATAAATGCACGAAATAAATATACATTTATTAATTATATCGAATATTAGTTTAAGTTAGAGTTTAAATTTAATTGTCAGAATTAATACAGTTAAACTGTTTTTGTACGAGGCCTTGCCGAATGTTCACACCCTCTTTTTTGCTACTACTTTACGGTGCGTCATTTACGACGAGCCTCTTTGGTAATGCACCACATGAAACCATAAGAAATATGCACACACTGTAGGCGCATCGTTATTATCTCGGTCCATTTAACATATTTATTTTTTGATTTGGTCTATCTCGGTGCCTCTTGCGATAAATTTGCAGAATGGCACTAATCATCGCTCTCTAATAATCTAGTAGCGAAAAAGGAGCAGGAAGGGCGGTGAAAGGGAAGGTATGGCGACCATTAATCTGCGGCGCATTATCGCGGAGGCGAGACTCGTGTGCGGACACGCATCCCTCGCTCTGTAAACAGCGGGCCTTATCTGTGCGCGGCAACTGGAACTTGAAACTTGCGCCGCCGATTCGCGACAAAACTGTCGGAATGTATGCCTGTTTACTCACACCAAGTGCGCGATTGCTTTAACGTGGGCGACTTAACAGGGTGGCATAGTTGATTACGCGGGGGCTATATTAGAGTGGCTATTTGCAGGGTTCTGCTACTCTTTTGTTTCTGATAAACCGGTACATTATCTCACGCGCGTTGATTCATCTATTTTTGAAATCCCCCCTGCGCATCGATTTTGTTATTTTAATAATTAAAGTTCCATTTTAGCTGTATAATGCGCGCGTGCGGCCACGTATAAAATACGTTGCGACGTTTGTCTTTCGGGACCTTCGTACTCGAACAAACAAAGCATAAGTTTGTGCACTTATGTGCATTTTTCGTTGAGTAAAACGAATGCGCATTCCAAGCATAAACGTGCAACAGAAATTTATTGATTATTTGCGAAACAGAAAAAAAAACCCGTGCCAGTCTCGTGGATGCATAGTTAAAAATGCGTGCAATAATCTGAAGAACGCGGGATATTTGACCTCGTGTGGTTCGCTTAATAATATAACAGATGATCCTGCCTCGCCAATTTCCTGTTCATTAAGCATCGTACAACATTAGTAAAATTGTTGCTCGGATGGTTCAATTCCTCGGAATGCTCGATTTTTCACAATTTGCGAGATTTCGATAGCACTGTCAAGTAAATCGCGATTGCGCGCCCATCTAAATCAAGAGTTTATTAATACCTCAGGTTATAAAATGAGAAAATCCACCGGTGGCCAAGATGGACTGGCCGCGCTATTGAAAAATGCAATCGCTTCTTTCGAGGAGGGCAAACTAGCTTATATGTGCGCTCGCTGGCAGAAAGCCGAGAGGCCTACGTGTTAAAATCTAGATTAAAGTATATATTTTCATTAGGCTGACACCCCAGCCGCGCGATCCTCCCATTTTTCCCCGCGAGTTTTCCCCCCGTCTCCCTCGCAAATGGACTCGGTTTTCCACGCGAGGCCGAGCCCGCCGAACAAATGACCCCCGCTCGCTCCCATGAGCGCCATACACGCATTCTGTGCATATGCACATATATACGTGCACAACTGTTAATTTATACGCGGCGCGAAGAAATTAGGCCCCCTTTTGTACAGGGGAAGGAGGAGGGACAAAAAAGTAAGAAAGAAGAAGCCGAGGAGGGGGACGGCACACACGGAGGCGCGCGCGATCGGAAACAATGCAGATTAATCAAGCCCGGCGGCTGGGCCGGCTCGCGAGGGCCTCGCAGGGCTCCGGCGGTATTAAAATTCTCCGGCGCGGGGCGAGACCTCGCCGGCGACTTAACGATCGGCGCAGGCGGATATACTTAATACGTCGACGGGTCGCGCGCGGCCGCGGCTCCCTTTGAGCCGGCTCGCCTAATAAATTAATCTATTAGCGGTAGGCCCCCGTCGCCCTCCGCATAATCCCCAATTAGGACGAAATTGATTGCGCCGGATTAATGCGGCCGGCAGCTCGCATCCTCCTCGGCTCCCTCTTCGCCTCTTCTATACCTACTATTTGCGTATATATGCGCGGCGGCGGGAGCGGCGCGGGGGCCAAGCCGATTTTTCCCCCGGCGAGGCGGCCCGAGGTCGGCCAACGACTATCGCCGGCCGATCTGCCCCTTGTAATTGAAAGGATTCGCACAGATTAGGATTTGAGGGGGAGCTTGAGTTATGTCCTCTTTTTCGCGCGCCGGTTCCTCTCGGTGCGCGGCCTCGGCCTTCTCCGGCCCACGGATTTTCAATCCTGTACGCCTCGCTATTGGAAATTCTCCAATTTTTCCATCTCGCTTTCATCAAATCTTTGAGAATTATCCAAGATGGTGCTCAACGCGAATTCCTAACATATCACGAGGGAGATTTCAATTTATCAAGCTATTATTGCATTCGTATAAATATATAGTTATAATTAATATGTATATTTCTGATGTAAAAATTATGATGCAACTGTAGTAAAACTACAAATTTATAATTCAAATTTACATTTGCTTTCTATTTAGTTCTTTATTATTTGAATCTTTTTAGTATTATTGTTTTTTAAAACTAAACCCAAGTTTAACATATGTAGGTATTTCGATGCAGTTGAAAATTATAACACATGCTACCGCATTTAAAATCAATTACAAGGCAAAAGTAAGTTTACTACGAACCGATATCGTGTTCTGCCGTTCGTTACGATTATAAATTAAGAAGACACCATCTGCCGGTAAACTAGGAATATATATTTACATCATCTTTAATTGGAATAAAAACATGTTACCAGTTGGCTATGAGATTTCGTAGTTATTTTAATAAAATACAATTTTTCACATTCTGAAACGATCTTTTAATATTTCGAATAAGTGGTCAGATGCTTTTATTATTTAACATATATTTTAGTGAAAATTTAATATATTGGATAAGTGTGCAATATATTAAATATATTAAATAAATAAATGTGTACCTCAAATAATTTATTGAAAATTACAATTAAAAAAGGCATGCAATGATTTTGTCAAATAAATAAGTGACGTAGAAGCTTGGTAAAAGTTTAAAAATTAACAATTACCCATAGATTCATGCACATAACTATAATATGGATATTTTATACGCATTATAATAAAATTGTATAAACTCTGAATAAACTTCACGAATAATATATATTTGAGAATACCGTGAATGCACTGGTGGGTATAAGAGGACTTTTCAAGAGTAAAGCGCGGAGACGCAGGAAGGATACCTGGAGTCACCTCGACGGCAGTCAAAAACAGATTACGAAAACATTTCAATTATCATAAATCAAAGTACAAATTTTGGGCCAGGTTGCAGTATGATAATGCGCATGTCGCACGATCGGCGGGCAATCCTCGGAGGCTCCCGTCCCCCCGGAGCCGGGATTAATTTTCGAGCGCTCGGCGGCGAGCGGCAAAGCGGCTCTCGCCGCCGCAGCGCCGCCCGCGAAAATCCCCGTTCTCCCACGCTTAAGGGGACACGGGACAAATTGTCCCCACGGGGCCGTCGTCGGCGCGGGCGCGCTCAGCCCGCGCCGCGATTCATAAATCAGGAGATAAGATCGCGCCTCGCGATTACGGATACTATCTGCGCGGCTCGCGCGCGGCTCCTCTTCCCGGCTCCCCGGCCGATCTTCCCCCGCTGCCTGGCCCTTGATCCCCCGAGCACCGCCGCGACTCCCCCTCTTCCTTTTTTTTACCATCGAGCGATCCTTCTTTATTACATGGACGCGGTTAACAGTAATTAGATGGAATTAGAGGATACCGGGGGACGGGCCTCGTTAGTCTCCCGCGACTCGCCCGGCAATATCGCGCCGCGGTTATTGATTGTCGCGCGCGGCTCCCGCGAAGGGTATCCCCCGAGAGATCGGCTATCTGCCGGCGCGCTAATAAGCCCGACGCGCTCGCCTACACGGATAATAATTACCCCCGGAGTGCGCGCGCGCGCGCGCGCCGATCGACTCTGTATGCCACGGGGCCCCGATTCCAGATAAACCCATCCATTTGTCCCTCGCCCTCGACTCCGATATATGCGTATATATATACGTGCACGGGTGTACCGGCGAGACATTCGGGTAAGCGGCCTCGTAATAGCGCGGGCAGTGTCGATTATCGGCCGATTTCTTACCGATCGCCCGGTTGCCCAGCGCCGGGACCCGATGATATACGCGTTCCCCCGAGTTGTTTGCGGACCGCGGCGACTACCGCGCGCTTAATCGGCCGAATTAGTCAAGCGGCCGGGCGCTAATCGCGCGGGCCCGCGGCCGATTTGTCCCCGGGGGAAGATGCAAGGGAGCGCCGCTAAGCCCGATGGCTTTGGCGATATATACCCCGCGCGCGGCTCCGGCCCGCCTTATTTATAGAAGATTCGGTTATGAGCGCCCGGGAATAGCCTGCGGGGATCCTTCGGCGGGGGCTGTTCGAAGGGGACTAGGCGCGCTTTGATCGCTTATCCGCCGGCTGCGGCTATCCGCGCGCGAGGATTCAGCCCGGGTAATTTATGGGTGGGGGGGAGTTATGGAGCGTCTGGCTGCAAACGGATAAATACCGGCCGCGTCCGCGCGGCTCGCGAATATCAGGCGGATCATGGAGGCGCTGGCCTGCCCGGCTGACTTTTACTACTGCCTCTATGTGCACTTCCCGGCTTGATACAAGTTTCCAACAATCATCGCGCGGCTTCGCCCACGGCGGCACTTAAAATTATTCATTCCCGAATGAATTCGGTGGAATATCGGCGCGCGCCCCGTTGCCGGGATACATGGAGAAACGAGGAGGCGCGCCGGCCGAGGAGGGCTTCCGCGGGAGATGCACGCGGCTGCGCCAGCCTCCCGCGGGAACTTGGGGCGTAATGAGGAATCCGCGGCGCAGCGCGCCTTGTAATAACAGTGCGAGGTAGCGAAACTTAACATGCTTCCTCATAAAATCACTCAGAATCAATAGTCATGAGTCACGCATGCGTGCAGCGTGCGGGCCGCGCGCTCCCTCTCGCCGGCGCGCGCGAGCGAGCGAGCATTAAATTGCAGCGAATCAGTGGAAAAGAGCCGCGCCCCGAAGCTATGTGCATAAAGCTCACAACTCATTCTTCCACTGGCCCTGCCTTATGCCCCCTCCCTCTTTTATTTCCATTTTTCAACCGTATATACGTATATCATGCGCATCGCGGCTTTCTTATTTGGAAGCCTGAAAAACGCACGTACATCCATAAAATTTTCTTTACTCCTTCTAGGCGCGCGCGCGCGCGCGTATCGCCTAACTGCTTCCGAGAAGAGGAGCTTTGTTTTAATGCTACCTCGCTCCAAGCTTCCTTCGTTTTAATACCCGACTTGCGGTCTATTGTTGATCAATGTGTATTAGAACCGATTAGAAAGTGCTCGACTCTTTTAGAATAAGTGCCCTTAACTATAATCACTTTATTAGAGTATTACAAGCGCTAATAAATGATTTTAACGAGTTGCTTGTCTTTTTGCCTCTCTAGATTAAACATTCATACAATTAAGGCAAGCAAACGGCTTACTTATTTGTTGATTTATATATCTACACATAAAGATGAATTTGTAAAATATTTTTTTTTACTTAGATCTGAGGAAATAAAAGGCAAACCTTGATGAATCATGTGAAAATGTACAAAATGCAAAAAATAAAGAATGGATTCGAATTTTGTAACCTACCACCATTCGCATTACTACGAAACAATAAAAAGTCGCGAGGATTTTATCAATCTTACAGTCAAAGGCATCAAATTAGATATATTGTTAGTTTATAACTAATCTAAAATAAGCAGGCACAATAGCGCGCAACAAATATAAGAATATGCCAGTGTCGGCTTTTGAAGTGAATAAGATCGTTATGGGATTGCTGATTATAACGTTTGGAATAAAAGTATTGGTTAAAAATAATAGTGGTAAATTTTATTACAAGCGCTTAAATCAGTAATGAGTGAAAAATGGATACAATTAAATAACCGTGAAGCTTAAAATTACTTATGATTCAAAGCGCTGCTGTTAAAGTAAAACTTTACTCGATAGGGAATTAGAGTTATAAATAAACGCGGCTGGTATCGTAAGGTACAATAAAAAATTGATCAAATCGTTTATCTTGTAAGTAATAGAAAATCGCGTGCATGCGTAAACGTTAAAATCCACCGGGATAAAATAAAAGAAAAGAGGCAGTTTACCGTAGAGCGCAAGAGTTTTATAATAGAGGGACGAAATTTGTCGATGTAAAATGCCTATATCCACATTACCCCTCCTTAAAAATGAGAAATCGCTCGAGGATAGTAGCGATTGGCGCGCTTTTCGAGTCGACTTTATTCCCGGGGCGCAGTAATGGTCGGGCGCGCAGTAAAACCCGGTTAAGAGGGTAATTCTAAGCCGATAGCGCGAGCCACTCCCCTGCAGTGCACGCGGCCGGGCCTCGGCGCGCGAGCGCCACGCGCCCGCGTGACCCCCGGGGGCCGGCCACTCCCCCCGGCATTACCGGCCCCCGGCGCTTGACCCGCGACCCCATCCATCACGGGCTAAAGCACCGGTTGCGCGCGCGCCTCTGCCCACACCTATACCGGCCAACAGGTTGCGCGATTATACATTTCCCCACCCCACCCCGTGGGGGCCCGTAATTGCCCCCGGGAAGCCGGCGCGTAACTACTCGGCCGGCGGGTTAGAATTTTCGGATGAGTGATACGCGCGCGCGCTTAGGAGCCGCGAGACCCGGCCGCGGATTATTGTTATTAGCCGCGGCGGAGCCCCCGGAGCCACGCCGATACTCCGGCGGCCGCCCGCAGGAATTCCCTGCGAGCGAGACCGCGCGCCGGCCCGTTCCCCTCGAATTTATGGGTGAAAGTGCAGCCGAGCGGCTCTTAGGCGGTTATTTGCCGATCAAGCCCGAATGTACCCTCAAATGTTGAGCCGAGGAGGCCGGAGCGCCTCGCGCCTCGATGCCCCCGCCGCCCCCCGCTTACAGAAACATTCACTTACAACAAGGGACGGTGCTTTATGACGCGTGTAATTATATGATTATTGACCCCGCGTCGATTCTTTCGCGATGGTTAAGGCTTTCGGCCCGTAGCTTTTCTTTTGATTTTATACCGAGGCAATTGTTTCGCGCAACGTTTCTATTGCTCACTGATGTAATGCCTCCGATTTTTGCCAATTAGGCAGTGGGTCGTGAGACTTGATGCTGTAATGTTATCAATATTGCCCGATAAGAAGGATTTGTAGAAGCATAAAAAAGGAGTATTATTGATAGATATAAAAGTTATTTGGATTTCAAGAAATACGTTCATTGGAAATGGTCTTTTGCAAAAGAAAAGACATTTTCAATTTGCATTTTAAAACGAAAATTAATTAACTACCTAGATCTGTTTTGGTTTTTAGATTAATCTTAAAATGTGACTTTTATCGTATGCGTTTAATTGCCGCTTATTTAGATTAAAATAATTAACCCAATTTATTGACATATAGATTACTACTAATTACACGGTTAAATATGTTGTATTCGGTGTGATGGAAATAACATAAAATTTACAAAATGTATCTAGATCTGACGTACGCTGTATAAAATGCAAAGTCAAGCTTAATATTTATGTAAAAGTTGTTTAGTAACGCTTACCTTTTACACAATCTGTATTGAATCTTCGATGAATTCATTACCGCCGATATACACGCCCGATATCATAAAAAATGTTTTATTTTATTAATTACAAGGAAACTTTATCTAAATTTTTCGACTTTGGAGAGTTAAGCAATCAAGTCGATCTTAAATGTGAATGCCAATCCCAAAATACTCGAGTTCGTTCAGTTTTATTCAAAAATCCGAAATGAATTTGAACAAAAAAAAAAAAAAACTTGCTTCATAAATGTCTACAGCGCTTAAACCAGTATGTATGTATATATATATATACGTACAATCAAACAGAAAAAATCATATCAAGTGTTCAATTTGGCGGACCGGTTCCGTCCAAGAATTAAACGGCACGTAATAGTTACGGCACACATTCATTTGAATCCTCTCGAACAATCGCGGTAGGATCCCATCGAGGGCACATCCTGAGGGTCGCGCGCGCCTCTGCCAGCCTCGGCTCCCCGGTTCTTTCGGGGCTAATTAAGAAAATCAATTTCCTCCTCTCGAATAGCCGTAAAATGCACGCGCCCTAAATGTTAATGGGAATCGGCGCTGCAGCCCGTGCGAAATCGGCCCCTCGCGAGGCCATACATATACTTGAGGAGCTGGCCTCGGGGGCCGACGCTTGCTTCTCTTTTTCGTAATCACGGGCCGCTCGCGCTGCCTTGTTGGATGATCTTTAGCGTTTCCGGTACCGACGAGAGCTTACTTTGTAACTGGATTGGCTCCCTTCGAGGGACTCGCTCTTTAAATCGGCAAAGAAGCGGCGTGTGTGCCTCCGCAGCAGCGCGCCGAGTGTACATATTCTCGAGTTCAACCGCAGCAGATATACTCGCTATAACAGTTGAAAATGAAACATTGTCTAAAATTTTTCCGAAGCCGTTTAATTTACGACCCCGCGTGCATTATACGCACGGATAATTGTTCTCCACTCGCGGGGTGCCTCTTGTAAATAAGAACAAAATCATATATAATGGGAACAATTTACGAGAGGATGGTTGATGCAACTACAATCCAGGTAACTAAGTCGAAATATTTTAAGTTTTATTGCGGGCAATAATTCATTAGCATCCTCATCGTTATAATTTACGCCAGTAAAGGTTTCTTTTACGCCGCCACGCGCGCACTGCACACGCGCGCCTCCGAGATTACGCAACGCCGGCCGGGCACGAGCTAAAACAACTAGGGGCTACGCGAGACATTGAAAATTCGGCGAGGTTACTCGCCCGGAGAAAGCCGCGCTCGTGTCCTTGTCGGCTTGGCTTTTTTTTTTTTCCTTTCTTTCCCCCCAATCCCTTTTATCACCCGGCGAATGTCGCACGGGCGGATTGGAAATTTATTCCGCCGAGATAAGCCGTTGCGCAAGCACGCGTGGGGGCGCCAGCCGCGCGCTGAAATTCGCCCTTCGCGAGTAGTCTCCGCGTTTCCGCGTACGATATACATGCATACACAGCCGTCCGCGCTATCTCCTGATGCATTGGGCCCCATCTGCATACGTACCCCTCGGCAGGCAATTGGCGCCGGTGCGCGGCCGCTAATGCCTCCCGCCCCCTGCCGGATAAAGCGCGACCCACTGTTATCTGGCGACACACGAACTCGCGCACAATGGATCGCGCGCGGCTCTCGGGCCACCTGACATTCTTAGAGTTCCTCCGGCGCGGTTCCCGGGGCGAGCGTCGATTCAAAAAAATAAAATATCGTGCCCGTCTGTATATTATTACACGCGCGTGTGTATATATAGAAACGCGCGCGTGTGTGCCCGAAAGCGGGTAACGGTGCCGGCGAGAGCCTCGGACTGTAATGGGCCTGCACTTGTTATTTCCGCGACACGGGGAGCCGTGGGCGATCCGCGCCGAGCTGATACTTTGGGCCGCGCGGGCGGAGGCCAAATGACAGAGCGCGCCCGGGCCCTTATTTATGTGCCCGCGCCCTCGGCTTTTCGGCGTTACCTTCGCCCCGGCAATTGTTATACGCTCGCGGTCGTTCCCCGGGTACCGGGAACCGCTCGGGGATTTTTATCCCGCCTATGGGGCCTCGCGACCGCAAGGCCCCGTGGACGAAATTGGTTCCTCGTTGCGGGGCCTAATTGAAAAATCACATCGGCCGAGGATGGATGCGAGCGAGTGACAGGCCTGCGCCGATCAGGCGCCGGCTTTTTCCCGATCGTTGCGTCAGGCCCGCGGCCGAGTGTAAATCGAGAAAAGCGATTCGTTTCATCGGGGGGGAACACGACACTTTTCCATAGGAAACGACAGGAAACAAATGAATTGTCGTTACGACTCTGTTACCGCCTGGTGAAATCCCCGCTCTTTCAGGCAATCCCGTACAATTCCCACGTGTTCCATCGGCGCGGCAAGTGCATGACGGATCCCCGGGCGCTCCGATACAACGTCCCGGAATGCGTGTTTCCCTGTCAGCGTGCGCCGATCCCTGGACCTCCTGGGGATTCTTACGAAAGTGCAGCTTTTCTAGTTTTACCCGTCCGCCTTGAGCATCCTCTCCGTGGCACGCCGCTGAAAAAACCCAGATTGTCTCCGCTCGAGTGCGCTTCGTCATTTTATAAAGGATTACGCGGAGAAAGGCCGCGCCGAGTTTCAGCATCGTTGCTCCATTGATCGCGTTTGTTCCTGCATTGTCTACCTACCGATTTAATAGCGGGTTTTATATCATTTGTGCGTATTTCAAATTACTCGCTTGCTCCGCAGGTGGGTGTTTTACTCAACTATTACTTATAATTTCCGCAAAGAAGGTCTGCGTATACTTGTAGATAATTGAATAAATTTATATTATTTTCCGTTTGTCAAATATTTTAGCTCAATATTATTAATACAGCTACATAAATTAACAGGATATGCACGTGTACATGACACGCTTACGAGAAATAAAATACACGTTATGAGCGTACTACAAAAATGATTACAAATTCGTGAAACACAAAGATATTTCCTTCTGAAATTACTATTGGTAATAAAATATTTCTCTTTTAGATAGCATCGTTTCACGATAAAGCAATGTTAAGTTCAATGTAATGTCGCGCCATAAAGACAAGGAGAGAAAACGTTAAAATGTAAAGAATATTAATTGTCGCAACGATAAGGGTGCGCCTCTTAAGCATTGACGAGCTTTTCCCTCGTAAAGTCTTTCTGTATGTCTCTATATATCTGTGCGTCTGTATAGCCAGATTAATTTTGTAGTGAATAGTCAATTCATTTCCATTTATCGTGCATTCTCCCGTTACGAGGAAACAAGATATTTGAATACGAGAAACAATTAATTGAAAGCTCCATTAAAAGTTTCAGAAAGGAAAAACTTTATTAGTCGGTTCTTTAACCAACGAATTATGTGCCTTTCATAGGGTTATTTGGTTAAACATTGCAGATTTCTAGTCTCATTGAAGACATTAAGGTACGATGATGGCACTCGACAATTGTCCAAGCCTTGCAAGTTACACTAAAACCTTACAAAAGAATACTTTACCGAGTATAAATAATATTAATTTATTCAAACATATATTTTCCCATACATTTATGTAATTATCATGATTATAAATTTCAAGAATTTACTGCTTTATATACTCACACTGTCCTTATGTACATTACACCTACTTTCATTTTTATTCATGCAAACTTAGCGGCGACTCGGGTTAATTCTGATTAGCAGTAGTGTTACTGTACCGAGTACTTATTTCACTCCAAACAAATTTATGAAGTTGTAAACACATTGGAGAATGCGTAATAATTAAAAAAAAAGTTATATTAGTGAATTCCGCTCGAAAAGTTTGTCACTTCATTTTCCTTGACGTAAACTCACGTATAAAATAATACATACTATCAGGTTCAAAGGTTGATGCATTAAAGTTTCATAGAAAATAATTTATCGTAAGCGAAAAAATTATTTTTCATGGTATAAAGACTGCCTTCGACCATACAGTAATTGATCATGCAATAAATATTTGATTGATTTTAAATTATGATTTATTGTGGGCATCCGCAACAAAATCTGTATTATTACACGCGAGCCGATTACAAATCCCGGAAAGCCAGGGTAAATAGAAAAGTGTAGCCTGTACTTATATCGCTCAATCGTAGTTCCCGCGTGTATGTGAAATGTATCGATTAACCAATCTCAAGATTAGGTGTGGTAATCCGATTATGATCGCGCGTTTACTCGCCGCGCGAGTTTTCTTTTTCCGCGTCGCGGGCGAAACTTTCTCACACGCTAAATTAACGCGCGGACGTTGAGAAGGCGCGGAAAAAATCCCGAGCGTTTACGAGGCCGATAAATTTCGTCGCTTTTTGCGACAGCGACTGCAGCACAGGTGCTTTTATATTTTTCATTCGCCAGTTGAAACGTTTAAAGCGTGCTTTTGGTTCGACGTTCGCGTCAATTTGCAGCGCTTTAGTGCACTAGATTTCTTATTTGTTAAAAAACGTATGGTTTTAATGCAAATCAATGTAGATAGTTGATGTCGATTTTATGGAAATCAGATTTTTCAATAATTATAAAAGCCTTATGCCAGCGATAAGTTATTTCGTTTATTACTTTAGCAACTTGCGCCTTTGAATAGTGGATAAATTAAATACACTGTAATATGATTTGATGAATGTATAATTAAATGATTATAAAATTTACGAAATATTGAATTGAAGATGAGTAATTGTTCGATTTTGTTTTTTTTTTAATTAATTTTTAAGATTTTTTAGAATAGCTCTTCTCAATCACTTATACTTCCAAACTAATTGAAAACAAAGTTTAAAAATAAGATGTTTTACCCATATAAAAAAACTAGATCATAAAAATTCATTATTTCTGGTATAATTAAAAAACATAGGTATTTTTACGATTATCCCGAAATTTCAATCAAAAAAACTTTCAAACAAAAAGACAAATGTTCTAGAGAGAATTTTAATAACTTTGGCGGTTAAGCATTAGCAAAGGTAGCCTTACAAAATGACACGAGTTCGCACGCACCAAATGGTGCTAAGTACGTAGTGTACAAAAAGTAACTAGCAAGTTATTATCTAAGGAGGGCATGTTCGCGCCTTATTTAGAATAACTCTCAGTACTGCAGTAGTGTCGGACGTGATCGAATTTACCGGAACAGGCTGGGACCAGTAGTAGCAGAGATCTTCAAGCCATACAAGTGGAAAAACAAGTAGGTATACTACAGTGGTAAGTCGAGAGATAAGTAGTTTTAAATTGTAAATAATTGTGTACGCTTTAAATGTTAAGATTATACGTCAACGTCGTAAGTTTTAGCTATGAAAATCTTACTGTCGAACAATCGGCTAAGCACACGTAATATGTCCAGTCTATCCAAGCCAATATAAAGAGAAAAATTACTGCATTAACAGTAACGAGAGGATAGTCGAATATCGAATAATTACAACACTGTATTGTAAAAATGGATATAATATTAGTATCAATTACTAAAAATGTCGCAATTTTTACTGTACAGTATAGGACAGATAAATATATGTAAGGGACAATTTATATTAATAAAATTCTACGGTAGCATCTTAATTAAAATATTGGTTCAATGTGGAAACTGCTATTATTGTCTTCTAGTTACATAATTATACTATAGTATTAAGTAAGTGCAGATTTGACTTTAACCGAGTAAAACGGTGAGTCAGCAGATTCTAAATTTAGAAATAAAATGAATGTAGCACGGAATCCCAAGTATGCAAATGATTTGAAGGTGCAGACAACACGAGATAAAAATTAAAACGAAAAAAAGGCCTGTTACAGATTTGGAGAGTAAACACGAAACTAGTATTCAAATGCGAGATTGGAAGATGCAGGGAAAGAGCGGGCGCGAGCCGGATTTAACGACAAATCTAAAATTAGACCTCCCTCGGATACAGTTAGCTGGACAATCGTTGGAGGAACAAATGCCTCGTACAAGCGCACGCATATACAAGATCGGAGTGCGCGCGAGACACTTGGCGCGTAGCTATACCCCGGCGCATAGCCCCTTGGTCCAGGCCAAGTTCGGCGCAAGCTAAAGATATATAAATTACGACTCGTGTCCGGGCGATTAACGTAATTATTGTGTACTTATATAGGCCCCGGCGATATAGACCGGTTTGAAAGCAGGGGCGCGCGCGCGCGCCCGCGAGCCGCGACACGGTTTCGTTTCCTGCAATATATACCCGCGGTGGCTTTCTACCCGCCCGAGCTTTTTACGGGGGCATAAACGCGGGCGCGAGAGAGACGGCGGGCCCTCGGTTTAACGGGGAAAAAGTCGCGGGGGTCGTTCGGCTTTATACGATGCCTCGCGAGGTAGGACTATCATTTGGCGGGTGGCGCGGGGAGGGCCGGATGCTTATTACGCTCCCGTCGGCGCGCGCCTCCGTATGTATATACGCGTCATCCTAATGACCGGGAGGCTCGGCTACGTTGCCGGGCCGATCGGATGCGCCCCGGCTTTTATTGTATCGTCCTCCGGTGGGCGCGCAGCTGCGGGGCCCGCGGGAGGAAAAACCAGTCGGCTAATCGGCCGATCGGCCAAGGTGTACACACGTGTATGTGTGTCGGCGACCCCGGCGCGCGCAGCTGCGCCCGAATTCCGTCCTTGTGAATGTCGCGCGCGCGCGCCCGGGAACGCGGGCCGCGTGGGCGCGCCCGAGGGCCCGAGGCCTGTAGACACGAAAGGGTAGGTCGCGAGCTGCGCCGAGCTGATTTACCGCGTGTCCCCGCGACAAGCCGCGTGGGTGCGCCTTTGGCGGCCGATTACGTGACCGAGCGCTTTGAGGCTTTCCTCTGGTGCGCGCGCCCGCGCCGGCCCTCTTTTCTTTTTAATTGCCTGCATGCCGCAGCCCGCGCTTTCCTTTAACTTATTCTGCCCATTTCAATTGTATCGCTTGAATAATCTGATCGTTCGGTTTCAATCAGCCGACTGATAAACTTTCTTTTCTTTTCCTGTCCGCGTTATACCGTGCTTTCGTTACTGAGCTCGTCGACCAAAAGGTTTTTTCCTTTTTTCGCCCAAAAACATCGATAGGCTTATCTATTTTAATGGCAGGGTTTTCTTTTCAAAACTAATGCTACGAATTTTTGTTGAATGTTATAAAATTTTGAGCGAACATGTGCGGATGCATAGACCGATTCAAAATATTTATTTTTTATTTTTTACATTCTTTGGTTCTCAATAATCCGAATACAGACGCATAAATACCACAAGGTATATTTTTATGCTTTAAAAATATTTGAGTACAAAATACAGAATGTTCCTGTTGTTGAACCTCGAATGAATCCATAAAAATAGGGTTTCCGCATTCTCCTTGTGTAGTATGTAATATCGAAGCAGTAAAATCATGGAGTAGATTTGTGTATAATCTAAAAAATAAAAATCCAACATTTTATAAGCTAAATTAACCAATGAAACTAGTTATATATTTTTTAGGAAATTGTACATGATAACCATTAAAACACATTACACGCGGCTATAAATTATTTTCATGAATTTTTTTACTTATTCTATATAATGATATCTAAAAAGGTTGGACTGCAGATGAAGCTGTATATTCAATTAAAAATTTGTAATTATCTATGCAGAAACTACTATAAATTAATAAAATAGTTCAATAAATGACTGCATCCCTTAATATCACATATTACGTTTTTACTACCATAATTGTAATTATGGCGTTATAGAGTCATATAGAGATAGATCTATGTATGTGTAGAGTCTTATCAATTTATAAAAATAGTGATGAAACTATGGTTTAACTATCACATACAATATATATATAGTTTCGCCACTATAAATCACTATTTGGAATAATTGTATACTTCCTAACATAAAAAGTAAATATATGTCTGCCGATATGAAATCTATGAAATCATTCGAGCAACCGACTGAACATCTAACCATATATTTAACAACCAAATTCTATCTGTAGGATTCTACGAAAAGGATTTTTTTATTATAAATTGAAAGCTCTATATAAAATATTACATAATTTTTCCTTATTTTACATCTTATCTCTTATTTACACATATGAAATATATGCAAATGCTTTCTTAAGATCTAACTGATGGATAGGCGTAATTAAATTTTTATTCTTTTATGCTCTTTTGAAGTGATTTATTTAATGAGCTCTAGTATTTATTAACTTAAATTTTAGATGAAAATGAAAGCACTATAAACTTATCGCAATTATAATTATATAGCAAATAATCTTTAAAATTTATGAATTTTATTATTTTTGAGCATTATTAAAACAAAAGTTTATCTATATGTCATACATCTATCTACATCCGAACAGTGAGTTGATAACATATCTCTGCTGGTATTTTCTCATTGTTTTACGTTCACTTTTCTGTATTCAGGAACACGTTATGAAAAATATCTGTTTGAACTTAAACCCTACAGGACTCATTAAAGACAAAATGCCGAACAACGTTAAAAGAGTTTTTTTCCAAATTTATGTTATTTCTTGCACGTAATCTGATGTTAACTATAAAAGTTGTGTACCTCTCCGGTTATTCATATGTAATACTAAAACGAGTTTAGCGATGACTGTTGTTAAGCTGTTGTTGTTACAATGATCTGTAAAGATAAATCTGCAGAAAGATAAATTTGGAGTAAAAGTGGAAAGTGGCTCTCAAAGAACTCTGGATTCGTAATGCGTCTTGACGCTTGTTTTCTTGCAATTCGTTATCTTGCTGCCTAATAAGCTAAACCGTCTACGTACATAGACGTCGAAGCAGTGTAGTCTGTATCGATCGTTAATAAAAGCTCCCCTGAATTTTTCTTTCCAGAAAGTAAGGAAGCTACACCAATAATTCATTCTAGGACGGAATAATGCAGGACATCTCGGAATTAATTACGGCGCAAAGAAGAAGAGATTCTTTATGAAGTCCTACAGGACCGATGACATATCGACTTGAGGTACTGGCCGGCCGGGGCACGGCGGCGATATAACTCTTTGCGCCCCGGAGGGAAAGCCGGTTGAAAAGCGAGGAATTGCCGGAGACGGCAGTGAAAGTACTAGTGGGAGACTGGATTCCTCCGTGGAAGGCAGGAGAGCGAACAAAAGCCGCGGCGGAAAGAAGCGCGGCGCGTCGAGTGGCGCGCGAGATGGAATTCGGCCAGGTGTCTCGGCTCGGGCTCGGCGCAAGGTGCATACACGTAGCCGCGCGGGCAGGCGAAGGAGCCGCGCAAAAAGGAGTCGGCCGCCGCGCCGAGGACGAGGTCCCCATTCCCGCCGCCGGGGTCAGAATAAATTGCGCGCGCGAGCGAGCGACGCGAGCTTTTAAAAAAGTCGCGCGCTCGCCCGCGGGCCCGGCCGCGAAACACGTGTTTACCGGCGGTTTTATTGTTGCCGGCCCTCGCCGGTGCCGAAATATGCAAATGACGCCGGGGCGGAGGGAGCCCCTCCCCCCGCACAGGGACGGGCCGGGCCGGGACAGCCGCGAGGGATCCGCCGGGGCGCCCCCGCCCCTCCCACCCCGAAAGAATTTACGAGAAAAGCGCGAAAAATTAAGTGGCTCGGCCGCGGAGCGAGCGTGATTAGCGGATCCCCGCGGGGAATAACTCTTACGCCCCGGGAGCGGTTAATTAGCCGAATCGCGGCCTCTTTTGTCCGGCCGCGGACGACTCGTCGCCGTTGCCCCCGCGGCACTTTTTCCAGCCGGCCGCGTGTGTATACGCGCGCGTGTATACACGAGGCCGAGTTATATTGGGGCCTAATGGTGAACGATTATGGGGCCGTTTATCGGCCACTTGCGCATCCGGCAGTTGTTAATTGCCGCGGCGCGGCGAGGGTCGCGATGCTTTTCCTCGATTGCGCCGCGCTGTACCAGTAAATTAGATACGGAGGATAGGAGGGCTTTTTTTGTCCGGCCCGCGTGGAAATGGGATCGTTTCTGTTCGATCTAGAAGAACACGGACTGGGCTAAGCCCTGGCCGCTGTCGACTCTCGGCAATTAATCAAGAGTCCGCGTAAAAAATCCCTTTGCGCAATTGGCGGGCACGGCCGCGACTCTTCCTCCGATATTTCCACGCCTTTACAAATACAATATTCGATCAAGGTGCACACGATCTTCCCCTGTGCATAACGAGGGCATAAAATCAATAAACAGATTGCGCAATACCTACGCGGATCGGCAAAAGAAGCAATTTTGAAGCGAGGCTCCAGTCGGGATCTTTACTATTAGCTTCACCTATAGGCATCATTTCAAAAAGCGGCAGAGAGCGGCCCGCGCCTTGTTATATTACACCGATCCCGCGAGTAAGAAACAAACAAAAGTTTCGATCTCAAGTTTTTTTATCCCGGGTTTATCACCGCCTCCCTCGTCGAGCTTCTCCTATATGCAAATCAAGCTCATTAGTTGCGTAAATTGCAAACTAGGCCTGGGCTCGCCTTCGAAAATCTCCTCGAGCGCCGCGAGTCGCAAGCCGGACAAAAGGAAAGGAAAGCGAGGAAAGGCCCGTGGACTTCCGCGAGTGGACCCCGGCCGTCGCGTATATAAAATACAGTAGCGGACGTTTTAACTACTGGGCGCGTGCGGCCGGGCTGCCGCGCGCGCCTCGAACATCGAATCATATATCGGTATATATATATATATTCGCCGCGGCCGATCGCGCCCGGTTATCCGAAACTCGGCCGAGCTCGCGGGACACGGCTTCGATCTTATCGCCAAGGACGAGAATCGAATAGATAAAGTGAAATTACACGTTCTGCATATACACGCGCGTGGCTCGCGCCGATCCCCCATTTGCATGCGAGCGTCGGCCGCGAGGCCGCGCGCATTCTTCGCCAGATGCGCTCCCGATGTCGGGATCATTTTTCGAGCGGCCGGAGGTTTTGTTTTTTTTTTTTTATTACCCGGCGAATGGCCAATACGGGGGCCAATCAACCTGCCGCGGCCCGCGCGTACGCGCGTCGGGACCCTCGCGCCCGGCAAAAAATAGATATTCAATTACCGGCGGCCCTCGCGGTACACGCCGCTCCAATTCGAATCTTAATGGGGCCGCTCGCCTCCGGGATTATCGACGCTCGCGCGGGTAAGTGGGAGGGGGTCACGGCTCTAGGCGCGACTCTTGACCCGTTCTACATGCCGTACTGTAGCGCCGTCTCGTGAGATTTCATCTTCCCAGCTGATTATCCGCGGCAGTGCAGGCCGCGCCGATAAAGAAGGAGATTGTGTCGTTCAACTCCCAAAGTAGTCGTTTGTTTCTTTTAGGGACTCGAGGAGACGTAACACGGGCACGTTATTATCATCCAATATTCATTTGTAAATTAATTTACAGCGCTTTTTTTTCCGACAATGTTGCTTAAATCTTTACTTAGACTGTAACTGCAACTGTAAATTACAACAAATCAATGTAGTAACGCGAATTGATAGTGCCTGAGTACTTGTAATCGGCGGGGAAACTAGATTATCTTCAAGGTACAATATTCTCAAGTATCTAAAGTACTAAAAACTTCGAATTAATAGAGTCTCTTTAGATTGATGATCAGAGTAAATGTCTAGCACAGAAAAGCAACATTAATATACGAGTCGGCAGTACAATATGTGTTCGGTACGAGTGAAATATCATCTAACATGAGCTGGACTTTGGAAAATGCCGGAGTAGACGTCCGTTTGACAGTGCTTTGATACTTTTGCCGGGAATAAAATAATATAATCAAATAAATCACTTTATTGTGCAAACATTCTTCCGCGGTCATTGTAAATTAGATTTATCGCGGGGCGCTTTATAATGATTATAAAGTAAAGCACCGCTGAGTCTTGATGTTCTTCAATTATCAACACTTTGAAATATTAAAACGCGAAATGGGCGCGTTCCGAAACACTTGCGTAGCATGAATGGGCTATAAATCAAGCACTCTGGTGAAAAAAAGCACGTGGTCGATTTTGCACACTTTCGCACGTGTTTCGGCTGAGCTCGTCGAGCGGCGATCGGCCGCGCAACGGTTCTCTCCCTGCCCGCACTTGGGGCCCATTTCCAACTATACACGCGTGCATATGCATATACCCTCGGAGCGGGCGACGCGGGGTCGAGCGCGATTACAGCCGCCCAGCGCGCACGTTCATTCATTGATAACCCGGGCGTTCTCAATGAGGGGTGGGAGGTGGATGGAGGAGCCGCGATAAGGGGGCGCCTTCTCCGACTCCCTCGCGCCCGCAGCGTGTGGCAATGCTATTTTGCCGAAAGAGGTTAGGCGAGAGAGGAAAACAAGTCGATCTCCGTATAGTTCTACACACGCACCCTCTTTACGTAAACTCGATGCTCGATATAGGCTTTTTTCCCGCCGGCCGGCGATACGGGTTATCGCGCCGACTGCCGGTACGGCACCGTGATTCTCCTCTATCATATCGTGGAGCGCGCGCGCGCACACGAAAAATAACGGGGACAGATTTATTGTTGCGAGATTACTCGAGCCCGCGGACAGTGCAGCTCGGGCCGCTGAGGTAATCGCATCGGCGCTCTCGGCACATATAAATACAATGCCAACAACAAGTAAGTCCCACAATCGATCACATAATCGCCCCGCGCCTCGTTTCAATTTTTCTCATGTCCTCTTGGCAGACTCGGGCGCGATGTCGTCGCAGGAGAAGCTCGCGCTGCTCGCCCTCCTCCTCCTCCTCCTCCTCGGCTGCCTCGCCCCGGAAGCTCGCGCCCTCGAGTCGCGGAGCTTCAGGAAGGAGTGGAAGTTCGCGGGCAACGCCAGCGTCGAGTACGCCCGCAACATTGTCACGGACGACAACAGCTTCCTCTACGCGGTCTGCACGAAGCAGGGCCAGCCCGTCGAGATGGAGTGCAACGTGACGATCGCCACGCCGATACTCACCTGGTGAAATGAGACGGTGTCAAAAGCATGCAATAAGTGTTTTCGAAACTGCGACGTACGTAATTGTGGGACGCAAGTCGGATGATTTGACGCGGAATGCGCCGAGTGAATTATAAATTTGCACCAGCGTTAAAACAATCCAGATCCAGTTTGAAACACTTATAAGCTTTTGACACTAGCCGAGCCCGTTAATACCACTGGCAACCGCTATTTATACCTTTTTCTTGCCAAAAAAACCGTCAAAGTGGCAGCCCGGTAATGTCGGTGTGTCGGCCTGTCGTCAGGAACGAGAGCAAGTCGAGCAAGGACACGTGCAAGCTGCGCCTGGTGGGAACCGGCGAGGCGGCCTCGCGGCGCGAGGTGACCAAGCTCGTCTCGGTGGACCGCTTCTCCAAGGACAAGGTGATCGTGCAGTGGTGGGAGCGCCGGGCCAACAGCCAGTACGAGCTCGAGATCCTGCGGATCAGCGTCCTGCGGATGGGCGAGTGCGAGGCGGTCCACCTGGCCTACCCGGTCGACGTCACGGGCCACGTCCTCCTGGGCAACGTCATCCTCTACCCGGAGCGCTTCGACCTCGTCCTCTCGAGCCGGGCGGTCTGCGGCACGGTGGGCACCTGCCGCCTCTCCCACGACGCCACGGGCCGGCGCCTGGGCGAGCCCGCGGGCTTCGCGGCCCACCTGGCGGAGGTGCGCGCCGTCCCCGTGGCCCCGGGCCGGCCCGACGAGGGCTTCTTCGCCTGCGGCTCGGACCTCGTCTCCTGGAAGTTCCGGGCGGTGCACGTGACCGCGAGCGGCTCCGCCACGAACCTCATGACGGCCAGCGTCTCGGACCCGAAGCGGCTGCTGAGCGCCACCTCGGCCGCCCTGGGCAACTACGGCGTCTGCATCGCCACCTCGGAGCGGCGCGTGCACTGCGCCCGCTTCGACCCCCAGGGCCACGTCCTGGTGAGCGCGACCGTCAAGGTGCCCGGGGGCCTCCACTGGATGGCCCTGCACAACCTGCCCGACGGCGGCCTCCTCCTGCTGACGGGCCGCTGCAAGGAGCACAAGTGCCGCGGGTTCCGGGTGACGCGCCTCCTGCCGGACGGCCACCTGGCCAAGGCCGCCGAAGTCCCGGGGCTCCAGCTCAAGTGCTCCGATGTGCCCTGGCACCTGACCGCCGAGGTGGCCGAGACCGACAGCGAGTACCGCTTCTTCTTCGCCTGCTCGCACGTCCACGAGGCCGTCGGCTGTGGGCCGCGCCCGGGTCAACTTGGCCCTCAAGTTTGCCGTTAAGAGTCTGCCCAAAGACTTCCTCAGCGATTGAAACACTTATTCCAACTGTGCTTCGTGACCCATGTGCATAATCTTGAAAACGAACGACCAGCTGAATTTCTCACGCTGCAGTTCCCACTCTAAAATTGACTCGGTAGTCATTCATTTACCGGTTCAAATTAGTGCACTTACACTGCATTGTCCACGTATCTGTACTGGCATTTTAGTCGTTTTCACCGATCTTTTGGTATTTTCACTAAAGCTTGGTCAGTTTTCCTGACATCCGGTCAATTTTCACGCGGGACCGCAGTGTAATTACAACAAATTTGAACGAGTGGTCCGCTTTCATCACTGACCCTTTTTTAGAGTGCACCCGCAGAGACTGCAACGATTAACCCAAGGAAAAAGGATGTACGTTAGATTCAAAGTCCGCGCTGAGAATTACCTTAACAAGTCTACAATAGTAAATAATCTTTTGTACAAATAAGGAAATAAAACTGATTGCTATACATTTGTTGGCTATTGAAGCGTATCATACACAGAACGAGCGAGATCTAAGGAGCGAGGCGGCGAGGAACGGTTATACTCTGTCGGCCCGTGGCCCGATAATCCGCCACTTGGCTCCGCAATTTTCACAAATCACGGGTAGGCCGCGAGCGCGGCTACGAAATCTCAATCGACGGGCCGAGGCGCGTTCCGCGAACCCGGGCGCGATACGCCCGAGCGTCAAGGGGCGCGCGCGAGTTGTCCCGCCGCCGCGGCCAATAATAATAACTCGGGCTTCGTTATCTCGGACTCGGGCTCGCGCGGCCCAACAAATAGATCGCGCGGCCCGCGCCGCCTCGCCCGGGTCTATATCGGCCGGCGGTGTAAGGGCAGGGCCTAATGGGCCGTGACGGCCCGGCCGAGCCGACGCCCAGGCTGAGTTATCGCCCCGGCCGGCCCGCCTGATTAATTAATTAATCCCGCGGCGCAGCTCCCCGCGCCGGTTTAATTGAGCCGCGCGCGTCCCGCGCCCGATGATAGATGGCCCGCCGCGCGACAATTATTCGCCGGTCGGGGAGTCCGCGGCTGATAAACACGGCCGCGGGTGCGCGAGCCGACCTAGGCGCCCGCGCCCTAATTAGGAGATCATTGCCAATGGGCCGCCGGGTGATTTAGGTGTTATTGATGAGCGGCCGACCGGCGGGAATTATAAGTGCATTTGTCGTGGGCGAGGCCGGTCCCGCAATTCCTAATTAATCCGCTCATCACCATCAACTTTTATCGCGTGCTCTCGGTGCTTATTGCTATATCGCTAATGAATTCCCCACTGCGAATTGGCTTGATCTTAACGATTTTATATCTGTCGCTCATTCTTCCGGGTTGATATAATTAAACAATCTGCCCAACTAATGCTCCAAGTAATTGGAAGCTTTGGACCTGAAATTATTGTTGCGCGCACATATACCTGCCTATTTGTACATATACACATATATAATAAAATTGTATCTCCGCTCCTCGCCAGAGAAGGTGTATAATCAACGATTTAGTATGCATGAAATTGTAGCTAAAAATTAGTCTGTCGCACCGGTTAAGATGCCTATCTGGGTACATATATATATACAACCGCGTAGGTGTTGCGCCCGCGTGCAAGGAAAACACGCGATCCGGCGGCTCTCCTTGGAAGCCGAGGATGAGTAAAATAATGCATTGGATCGATTTGAAATACAGAGTATATGCATTGCACGTCCCAAGTAGAACGCGATCTCAACTGGACGTACGCGTAGCGGGCAGATTATTAAAAGCAGATTGCGCATCCGCACTTGATATGGGAATAATGCATTAGCGTCCGGCCGGCCGCGCGCCGCCGGCGATTAAAACTACGCGCGTAATCGTCGCTCAAATCGCAGCTCGGCGCTACTATAACACAAACGGCGCACGAGTATAAACAAACACGCACGCCCGGGATGAAGTCGGGTGCGCTAAGGCCGTGGACATCCCGCGCGCCCCCCAGCGGCAACGGCCGGCGATCCCGAATTCGCCCGGCACTCGGCCCTCGCATTCCTCCCGGGTACTTATCAGGGCGACCTATCCTCCTTTGGGCCGCGGGCGCTTCTTGCGCTCGCGCGCACTTATGCAATTACCGGCGGCCCCCTATAAGCGGGCCGCCGCCTCCGCCCCGCCGCTCGTTATTATTTTTCGATCGCCGCCTTTTTTCTCGGCTCGCGCGCGGCTCGTCCCGCGGCTTTTTAATTTAGCCGCGGGAGGAATGGTTTCGTGCCCCCGGGGAACGAACGGAAGCAGCCTCCTCGGAGTCTATAAAGCCGTGCGCGCGCGCGCGGCCCATTATAATGCGTATATACCGGCGCGTGTACATACGTATATCGCTCCCGGCCCCGTCGGTAATTAGCTTCTCGATGCGGGCCGCTCGCGCCGCTCCTTTTGCCCGGCTTATCGGCCGCGAGGCCCTTTCTTCCCGCAAGGAAGCCCGATGATACCGCGCGCACGCGCGTACTCGCCTTCTGCGTGTTTATATATATATATATAGACAGGTAAAGTCGGGGGTCGCGTCCTCGGATCGGAAAGAAATTCCACCGGGCGTCGGAGCCGGGGACAAGCCGAGCACGCGGCGTAATGCCAGTGATTAGCGGGAGGCGACCCCCTCGCCGGTAGACGGGCCGAAAAACCCAGCGTGCTGTTTCGTCCTTTTCCCGACAATTTTGCGGCTAAGCGAGTGCCATCAGCGCGGAACGAGCCGTTTAAGCCGCGGCCCTGCTCGGCCAACTTGTGCGTGGGCTTGATATATGCCAGTAACTACGTGCGTCCTATAATGTGACCGCGCGCGCGCGCGGGGGGCTCGTTACCTTCCTTTTGCCCCTATCGCGAGGCGGGCGCGGGACGCCCGGCCTCTTTTTCTTCGCTCTCGATCCTCCCGCGAGATCCTATCGTCGATATATATATATATGTCGTAATTATGAGGCGCGCTTATATATATACGGATGCCGGGCAGTGAGTTCGCTCCTCGTCTACCCCTCCCCCACCGCGGCGAAGCCGTCGGCCCCCCTTCCTCGCTGCGGCGAAGCATTTCAAATGGAATTGTATTGACACTTTGGCTTATCTCCACTTTGGCACATGCGGAACGAAGACGAGTGCACGAGTAAGATATATTACATAATGCGAATGTATATCGCATTCGTTTTCCTCGATTTATAAGCTTCGTTCCCTTTATGAAATACACCGATCAAGTGACGTAACCGATATAAAACGCGTCGAAATGTCTTGGATGATTTAGAATTAAACACGAAAGCTGTAGATTACACTTTGAAGTACAAAATCTGAAAACTTGCATTATATTTTTTAATTTTCCGCAAAAGCATGCCGATTGAATATACAAGATCCATTTCGAGAAGCCTTTAGCTTTGGATTATATTTTGATAACCTTATATATTGTTATTTCTGGTTAAAACTATTGATCAATTTTGTTACGCCCAAGCGCGTCCTCCAATTTCCTTGTCAGTGACTATATAAACGTTCCGATTGAGCCTTAGATTGAGTGGTTAGTTTTGAATAAATTTCGAGTGCCGCTCGCGGAAAATGAAATTCATCAAAATATGTAAATACAATGTAAGTACGCTGTCGGCGAGATGAGCGCGCAGATAAAGCCGCTCTACTTTCGAAACTATCTTTGAGAATGCACTTGCCGACTCGTTAGTATAACTCATTGCACTGCTAATAGCCTGCGGTATAGCTAAGCGAAGCATTAATATTCATCGGGGAATCGGCATCTGGCCGGCGGATTAAAAGGAAGGGTCCGGAGTATAGGTTAATGATAAGGTAATTGCTATTAGTCACTTTTTCTTTTTTTCTTTTTTCCGCGGGTGCGATTTACCGTAAGCCTCCGCAGCGGTACCCCGCGGCCCGCGGGCCGAGCATAGGCCGCGAAACTCGGAGCGCGCGCACGCCCAAGGAGTCCCCGATCGCCCGGCCCCTCGCCGATTCATTTTTTTCCCCGAGGACGTCGCGCGCGGGGCGGGGAGAAGCGCGAATTAAAAAAATAAAAGGGGGGGAAAAAAAAAAGGAGAAGCGAGCCGCGGCGCGGGGAAAAATGAAAGGAGGTCGGCGCGCGTCAAAGAGCCGGCGGCGGCGGCAGCGCGCACACACCCCGCGGGAGAGCCAGCGGCGGCGGCGGCGGCGCGCATCCGGCCTTCTGGTTCTCCGAGGGCAAGTGGGTGGGGCCACGCGGGGCCGATCGGCTCGCGGCGATTATCCCCGGCGAAACCGGTGCAGCGCCCGCGGCGACCGAGCCAGTTCTCCTCCCGCGGCGCGGCCGCGCCTCCTTCTGTGTGTACGTGCGTGCGTGTGTTCGTGCCCGGCCGTCGCGCGACCCTGGCGCGCCTGCGGGACCCGAGCTCCCGTCCGAGAGGTTACCGCGCGAGGAGTCGCGCGGCTCCTCGAGAAGGCCCGCAGCCGCCCCTCCGCAGAGCGAGCCGCGCGGCTGCTTCGTGGGGAGCGCCGCCCGCCTCGCCGTTTCATTGGGGTTAATTAATTTTTATTCGATCGCCGCGCGCACAGCGAGAATTGAGAATGCGCCGCGGGCGTCGTCCTTTTTTCCCCCTTTTAATCGCTACTGTCCACCCAACTGATTCAATAACCTCCTACCTTATGGCTGAAAACTTATTCCATTCTATGCAGATATGAGCAACGTATTTTTAGCAAGCGCGCGGTAGTAACTGGTTACTAAAGGCATTTTTTCCTGCTTTTCACGTAAGTATAAACAATGACCCTGCAATAACCGCTTGCAAATACCACGACAGCCAAAAGAATCTCGATCCTAATTATTACATTATAGATATTTAGTACTTTCTGCATGAAAAACTATACTATTTCCAATGAATACAAAGTAATTCTCACTGACAAATTCAATAGTATAGATAAAATATCAAGTTGCGTATATTAAAATTAATTAATTTTCAATATACTAATTAGTCGAGATAATCTGATTCACGTAAGATTTTGCCAATACAATTTTTTTTAACGAAATCAACGAATTATTGCAAGAGGAAAAAATGTATTTTAAGAAAACAAATGGTTATATACGAGGAAGTATATTTATAAAATGAACTAACCTCTAATGCAGTTTGTAACTTTAAGTTTTGATGCAACATACGACTGAGTAGAGGAAAAGCCTTTCGTCGATCGACTTTATCGCGTGGTTCTTCTTACGAGAAACATCTAAAAATTTCAAGCAAATGTTAAGAAAGAAAAGGTAGAAATTTGGAAAGGTTGGCAGGGCCCGAGTGACAGAGTCAAATGGACCTTTGGTAGGAGGGTCAGGAAGAAAAGAGGGCTCGCGGCGGATGTGTCCCCAAAGGGCCTATCTCTCGCGGCGCGGCCGGGCCGCCAAGGGCCGGAGGAATCCCGGAGAAAGGGAGAGGCCGATGAAAATGGGCCGATATAAGAAATGACGGTGGCGATGGGCCCCGGGATGTCCCGGGCGCGCCCGGAGAAAGCCCTGATAAACACGTGTAGCTTTTAGCCCGGCCCGGCCTCGGGCCGATCCTATCGCCGGGGATAAAATACGCCCGCGGGAGACAATATTAACTGCTGCGGAGGCGCTCCCGGACGTCCCTCCCACCGGCGGGAATCCCGCATTCCCGCCCTAATGAGCCGCGCGTGGGTCGGCGCGCGCACCGTGAGACCCGCGCCGGCCCGGTTTATTTTTCTTTTTCCCCTTTTTTTTCCTTCCTCTTTCCCCCGACTCGACCGCGGCGCCCTGACCGATCGCCCCGGGGGCTATAACGACGCCCGCGCGACAATGCGCCGCTCGCGCCTTATCAATACCGCCCGCGCCGATGGATATCGCGCGCGGATTTGACCGCGGCCTTAAAAGGCCCGCGAGATTCTCCTCCGAGCGACGTCATTGTGCGGGGCGAGCGCGGCACCTGTCGTAAAACTTGTCGCGCGCCCCAAGAATGCGCCGAGATCGCGGCCCCGGATAAAGCCGCCGCGAACTTTGCGAGGGGGGGAGGCAGCGGCTCGGGTCGCTCCTTTTCTTTTTTTTCTTGCTTTTCACTTAATCGTCGCCGCCGAAAAATTTGTTTAAATAAACCGCTCGGCCCCCGCGGGCGATAAAGTCGGCGCCGCCGGGGCGCTCTTTCCTCCGGGGGGGGGAGGGGAAAACCTCGCGTTATTATTCACGCGAGCGGGGGAAATTAGCTCGCGGGGTTTTATCATCGGATAGCTGTTAAAGGAGCCATAAAAGTCGAGCGCCGGCTGAATAATTCAAATTATCGCAATAAGCATTAAATAAATGGCGCCTTAAATAAGAGGCGGAGCTCGAGCGAGCGAGTAAAAACCGGCGAGCCGGCGTCTTTCCGCGCGCCCCGGCCTCCAGTAGTCGCGCCGACAAACTAATTGCGACACGGACTTAGAACGCCAGAGATAGGAGAATCAATGATCCCCCTGCTCCTGCGGATCTCCCGGGCGCGGGAGGAACTACCTTGTGCGCTCCTCGCGGTCAGCTCCCTCTGCATTTATATAGGTGTATACTTTTACCCCGTGGTAGAAAATTAAGTCGGGAAACTAAGCTGCGCAGGCTATTCGAATAACTAACGAACCAGTGCGAAACCAACTTACTGACCACGCACTGCTTAATCATTACGCATATATCAGGATTATGCTTAATAATCCAAAAAGTGAATTTGTTTAAAAATATTTAATGCGCACGCGATAATTTATCGAAAATAAAGAAATTCGACTATAATTTTTGCTTACCTAACGCGGACGTTATTTGTCGTAAACAATAGAATAAAATTTCGCGATTGTGTGCATTAATTTTAAAGTTTATACGTGACTCTGAAGATAATACAAAATAATTCAAAATAATCCATTAAATTTAAGATTTTTTTGAACCGTGCAAAATAATTTTAATGGTACAATTCGACTATTTTTCCCACTTATTTAACCATTATTCTGCAATTATGAACGCTTTCTATGTACACATTGATTGCCTGCTCCTAATTATCTGACGGAAATCGTACGTCTAGCGGCTAGTCGCCAGTAAACTCGCTGACCAGTGCATTTCTAACCGGGCACGGACTGCCGAAGCACTTCCGAACGTTTCTACTGGGGAATTGAGATAATCTCGATGGAGGGGCGCGACGTCTCGCGTCCGTTTTTCCGCCGCTCGGATAATTGCGCCACCCGGTTAATTTATGTGTTATATATCGGGGCCACGCGTATATAGAAAGTGCGCGCGGTGCGACAGGCGGTGCGTGAAGGAAAAACAATATGGCCGGGCGACTATTTTGTACCCCGCGCTCCTTCTCATTACGCCCCGGTTGCTCAACCGGCCGGAGGTTCAATTTGTTCAACGAGCCTGCGGATATTAGAAATTTTCGTGGCTCTTTGCCAGTGGGATCGGGCCGTATTACACGGCTGTGTACGCGCGCGGGGAAAGCCGGTTGCACCTGCCCCCCACCCCCGGATTATTAACTCCCAACGCGGCTTAATGGTTATTGAGCCGCGCGGCTTTTTATGATTCCCCGGCCTCCTCCTTTTCTCGCCGCCTTGGCCGCGGCCACCCGTGGCACATTTTTCAGCTAGCCGTACCCGAGCGCGCTGTATAATTCGAGGCACGTCCCGCGAAGGTCCGCGCGGCTCCGAGGCGCGTAATGAGAGGCCGATATCGAGGGCCGATTCAATCGCATTACGCGGAGAAGCGCATTTGATCCCCCCGCGAGTGCGTTACGCGCGGGCCGTTTCGGCGATCCTCCCTCCGGCTTCCCGCGTCCGTGGACCCGATGTGCCGAGCGCCTCTCCACGACCTCGAGATGAGGCGCTCGGTAGCCGCGCGGCCGATAAAAATCAGCGCCGATCGGGCCGCGCGCTGACACGACCTCGCGGCGACTCGTCATAAATTAGGCGGGGTTATTGGGCGCCGCGGGCCAGGGAAAGCCGGTCCCAGTAAAGGTCGCGCATCGCCCGGGCGATAAGCGGGCGGCCGGCCGTTAGTTAGCGGCTGGCGCTAAGCGCTCCCACGTTCCCGTTGGGCCGCGGCTCCCGACCTCTCCCAATTACAGGCGTCGGCCGCGGGGGCCGCCCATACGTCTATTGTTCGCGCGTTGGGCCCTCCTCCGCCCAGCGGCTGACGCGCGAGCTGGCGCCATTACCGCCCGGGTTATCTAGATCGCATTGTGCGCCTGTCCGGATCTATCACCTCCCACAATGGGCCGCGCGCGCGCGCGGGGGGGGGGAGGATAAAGCGCCGCGAGATATGTATTTCAGCGGCGGGACGCCCGCGGGAGAGAAGGGACAAAGGGGACAGGGAGACGCACAGGTGCGGGGCTTTGTGCGCCCCGGCCGAGCGGCCCAATCGATTTAATTGCGCCGATCCCCGGTTTATGGGCTTTTTCTATTGTTCCCGGTGCCCGAGTCACTCTGCTTTATCGACAAGCCCATCCGTAGATTCATATTTATGCCGGCTCTGCGCCCTGGTGCCACTGCCCTCCCAATGGCGAGACCCCGATTTTTAAAAAAAAAGAAACCCGCTAATTATCAGCTCGGTCGATTACATTCTCTTGCTTCGAGACGAGTTAGCCTAAAAATAGCGGCCCCGTTTACGCCGCGCAGACCTCATTTTTTGGCCGGTTAATTAAGCCAGGTGAAGTTAATGCTCCTCGCTAAATCGTCGCAGTTAAGCAAGGCACATATAGTAAACAAGTTGTTTTCTAGGCGCGGTTAATTACAAGTGATTACACGAATGTAGGATTAATCTGGATCGATGTCTCGCAGCCACGAGATGCTTGCTCTCCGCCACCTAAGTATATACCCCGGTCGGAGGAGCCGCTGTCCAGGAAATGATCTCGACGCCCTTTTCCAGAAAGTCCCCGGAGTTAATGATAATTTAAAGGCCCGATGATTTCGATCTCGGCGGCCCGGGGAGGAGGGACATTTGTACCCGCGGCCCGCTCCTGCGGCATATTGTGCGTATACGGCACCCTAATTAACCTCTCTTTCGCAGTACGTAAATCAGCGGTTGATTTTTGACCGCGCGAAGAAAAGCGCTCTAATTAATGGAGCGCGCGCAGTGTCGCTCGGTGATTAATCGACGCGGGCCCAGATGTAGCTCGGCTTACTTAGTCCGCGCGCGCGGCCTACGCTAGTTTCGAAACGGCGCTTTTTACCGGGGCCCCCAGGCTTAGATTAATCGACCGGCCGCCGGAAAAATCCGCGTAATACACTTTTATGATTGCACGTACGGCGTCGGGATTAATTAACGCGGATGTACGGGGGGGCCTCGGCCGGGATTCCAGCGAGCGCCGGGCGAAGTCGCGGGGAGCCCTAGGGACGCGGCCGCTGGGCTTCATATATACACGTACAAAGCCAGGCGGCTACGCGGGCAAGAAGCCCCGTCGAATAAGGCATTTTCCTCGAGGTTATGTGGCCTCGGGCCTATCGAGATGCGCGCGCGCCGCGCCCGGGAAAAAGCCGAGGGAGTTAGGCGCGCCTTTCCCAGCCGAGGCTCGGGCCGATCTCAGGTGGTAAGAGGCAGCTGTCCTCGCGCGGGCGATCGCCGTGTCAGTAATTCTCAACTGGATGTATATCGGCGCGCGCGCGCGCGTTCCGGCCCTCTTCGGGCTCCCACTGGCTTTCTATACGGGGTGGCACTATCTCTATTTACGCGCACGCGCCGCTGGAAAATTCACCTTGGAATGGCTGCGAGTATCGGTACGGGTGTATTGTGAGAATAGGGACCGCTAACCGCATTTTGATCATATTTCACGCTGATTAAAATGCATTGTAAGTTTTTAAATGTTATAAAAATGATCTATTTTAAGATAAGGCTACGTGTGGGTCATGTGTCAATGTCCAACTGTATACACCCTTCGCTACTATTATATAGATAACATTGTTACAAAGGGTAAGTAATACATATTCTGATGAAATCAAGCAAGGAAAATAATGTAACTATTTATCAAGTACAATGTCGTGCAGGCATTCAACATTATTAAACTAAACTATTTATTCGCATAATATAATCTGTTTGACAGGAAAGCCATAAATGCAATTAAAATGGTTAAAGCCCACGAGCTATTAAAAGGTAACGCGCGCGCGCGTGCTTCCAAAGCTTTCGTTCAATTAGCCGCGGCGGAATTGCAAAAGTCCATTTTCTCCTAAATCCAAGCGATAAACTGCTCGTAAGCTCGATCCCTTCCACCCGAGATATTTTCTTCCAAAGTACATACTTGAATCTTTGAGCACGAGCGAATTCCAATTTAAAATTGGATCGAGGCAGGCGGACCCGTGCAAAAAAAGCTCGAGGCTAAATCGGCCCAGGGGCGGCCATTGGCGCAACTGCCAATTTCTCGGAGGCAGGCAGCGCCGGGGCCCTTGGCGCCCACGCGCGCCTCCGACCGGCCGATTGAGAACCCGCGGGATGATTGGCGGCAATTACAGGTGGCGCGGGTGTCCCCCCGCGTCGGCCCGCCGCCGCGCCATTAGCCGGGGCGCGGGGGACGAGTTATGCCGGCGCGAGAGTGCACTCGCCACGACCGGGCGTAAGCGCGCGGACAGGTGCTCCCGGCCGGGACCTTGGGCCTGCCCGGGCGCTCCCCCCTCTCCCCCTAATGGTTCGGTACCGGGAAGGGCGCGGCCGCGCCTCTGCCGTGCCTCACGCGACTCGGCGCCATTTTCCGCGAACAAAACGGATTTTTCGCGAAGCCGGTCCGCCGGGTGCACCTCGGCTCGGCGCCCGCTTTCATATTACGACCGCCCGCACCAAGGAAATTAAGGCCCACTTACCCGGCTGATTATCGTTGTCACGTACGGGCTCGGTGCGCGCGCGCGCGCGGGCAAACGCGAAAAAAAGGAGCCGGCGCAGCTGCAGGGAACGAGAGCGCGCGTGCGCCGGGGGCCCGGGGCCGCGGGGGAAAAAGCGGCCGCCCGGAGGAAAGCGCCCAGGGCCCCTCGATAAAGTCTCCGCGTTCCTCCGCGCGCCCCGGCGCTTTTGATTGATGAGGCGTCGCGCGCCGCCCGGAAGTATCCTGGGCGCGTGCGCCCGAGATCTCCGGGCCGCGTGTGCGCCCGGGCTTTGAGAAAATGCCCGCGCCCCTGCGCGCCCCGCGTTTTTCCCGCCCGGAGGATGATTTACGAGGTCTCCGAGCCGAGGTTCATCTTGGTAAGGGGCGCGGCAGCGCGTGCCCCGCGCCCTGCCCTCGCCGGCCCCTCGCGGAATCCGCGGAAAAATCCGCAGGCTCTACTGCCGGCCGCTGGGAACGTATGGCAACGATTAGTTGCTCTGGAAAAACGACGGTAAAAGAACTTTACGTAGAACGTGAGATAACTACCGCCAATATAAATGCACTTCAAGACTATTCCCGCTTTTTTATCTTACACTTTGTAAGTTTTATTATTCTTATTCATTACCTTTTTTTCTGCTATAAGCTATTACGCTATGAGGTTTTACTGTTAATAAAACCTAATGTCTAATGAAATATTGCTTTGATTAAAAAATCATTGTGAGTTTATTAAACCGATTTGTCATTTTATTCAAGCTTTAATCCAGCTTCGTTCAATCTTAATCATTTTGAATTCTAAATTATTATTCTTAATTATTACAAATATCTGATTCGTACCAAATTTAACAAAGGCCATTTGAGACAAATGTGTGACAATCGCTTATATTAGTCGCAATTCAGGAAGAGAGCGCGGTTTTGTTTATCTTTTTTGTAGCAGCGAAAATGGCGGTGTTTTGGGAAAAAGAGCGGGAAATGAAAGAAAGAGCGCCAACAGCGGAATAGTCCTACAACTGTTGCATAGGATTGTCACGAGTAAGTACTAGATTGTTAAGACCTTACTCACGTATCACAGGTCACACGCGCGCCCGGAAGGACTGCGACTACCTGGGGCTGACTGCGTGAGCCAGCAAGATCTACGAAGAGAGTTTCGGCACGAGAAAGCCGCCATGGGTTTTGCACATTGTTTCCACTTACAAGTGCAAGAGAAGGTGCACTAGACAAACTCAAATATTTCCCAAGTCACAGCAAATCTAAACAATTGTAATCATAACTTCAATTTAAGAAACTTATACAAGCTACGAACAGATACGCGGATTATGCAACGAAAGGTTTTGTCGGATGTCTTAGTTTATAAATTTATTAATATGAAGGTAGTTTATTGTTTTATCGTGAACGACCTGGTCAAACTATATATTGTAAGTTTCGATATAGTAATCATATATATTGTTTAAAATTACAATCCTTATCATTATTACAAATTCCTTTTTATTTTGTAAGATCCTTATCTCATTTCATAACCCACACCACACCGAATCAAGGCCTACTAAAATGTACTAGACGCAAGTAATTCATCTGTTTTGAGTCGAGCTATACCAAACTGTATACACACTCAACCATGTCGCACATAACTGCACTATTCTAAAGCGGCTGTATCAAACGCCCAAGCCCAACTGCAATGTATCACTTAGAAAAAATTAATTTAACTTAAAAATACGTATAACCCTTGTCATTGGAACATACGTCACTGTTCAAGCCTAAACTGAAGTTCGCACTCGACGGCAGGATATGCGTATAAGAGCCAACCCATCCGTTGAAGTTTATTATGTGAAACTCGATCGACCACCCGCGTCCATCTCTCGCGTTATAATTGTAAAGACGCCCATAGGGTTATTATAATTTAATACTCCTTGAGCAAACAAGTTCCCAGGCATCGAGGTCCGATAGGGGATGGAAAGCCCTGGCGCTTTGAAGTCGGCTGATCCGCGCGTGGGCGGAGCCACTAAACGCACTGGCCGATAATTGGCCGGCCATTTTTCAGCCCGCGCCCCCGATAAATACAAGTCGCTCGGCTTTTCTGCAACCCCGAGTGCGCGGGACTTTGAAGGAGTGCCCGCAATTTTCGAGGCGAGCGCGCGCGCCCCGAAGAGGCAGCAATTAATCTCATCGATAAAATCTATACACGCGGCCCTCCCCACCTTATAACTTCGCGCGGTGGCCGCTATTCAGGCTACTTTTACGGCCTAAGAAGCTACACGGCCGCCGCGTTGAATCTCGCGCGAGGCTTATCGATCGCTCGACGACTTCAAGAGACGCTTATCGTTGTTTTCTCCGGGACGCGCTGATGAAACAATTAATTCTTATCGTTTACTTTATAATCATTTCGTCCGGGTGATAAATGTACTTTTATTCCTTTGCTCTCTTTGCTGGGGGCCGTGCCTCTCTTAAAAAATCCGTTTCGCCATCTTCTCGCGCATTAATCAATCTCGCGGAGCGCTACTTTCGACCTGTAAGAACAAACAGAGTTGACGACTTCAATCGATTGAAGATCAAAGTCTCGTACTCTACTTTGACTGTACCGGTTAAATTACGTCCTCTCGTTGTATAGAGATAAATGTAACTAGCTACGTTATTTAATTATACATCGTGTTTTTACTTTCCCGTGATTACAAGCATTCGTCTGACAGATGCAATAAAGAATGCATGTTTCTTGATCTTCATCCATAGTTTACATACACAGTTTATAGAAAGAAGGAAAATATTAGAATTTTCCTTTAACGTTTAAAATTTATTACATTTAACGTTGTATATAAATAGTAAATAAATAACAACTCTCTTTTTACAGACAGCTTTAAATAAATTTTATCCTCCAATAAGACTGGAATTAAGTTTACCATGTTATATTATACACGTTAAAAAGTTGTCCAATTTTCACGGTTAACGTAAAATTATTTAAATTAGAGTGGAGCTTTAAAATCATGTATTGAAATTTATGCTTACGAATTATTGTGAGTTTGATCAGTGTTTATAGTACGGCTTGCGGCGTAGTACATGTGTCTAAACATGCAACCACTCGGTTTTATAAAATGCAGCGCCGTGTTGTACGAAAACACTTCGCTGATGGTCTGCAGGATTCCCGGGATTTTCCTCGGATACCTGGGAATCGGTAGCCGCATGCTCCGTACCAGGCAATTAAAATCAGCCTCGCTCCGCGCCCGTAGCGAGTATAAGCTTGCAATGACGATCCCCTTTTCTTCATCCTCCCTTTCGCATTGTACGCATAAGTCTTCTTGACGATTGAACCAAACCGCGGGATCAAGGAAAGTGGTAGTGCTCATCAAGTGTCTTGACAATGGTCACAAAACGGGCAACGGTCCATATTTGAAAAAAGCTCCAGTGGGTGTCCATTGTGATTTCAATCATAATTTCTCACCCTCGCTGGATTTTTGAAGTACCTGTGGACGTATAAGTTAACATAATTCGATGATGAAAATTCCGCTTGATATTTATTTCATGAAAATGTGAGAAAAAAAAGAGAGAGACAGACATGGAGAGAAAATGACCCATAAAACAAATCAATCAAAAAAGTAATAAAAACTTTCAACTTAACTTTACCTTGTTATTACTTTTCAGTTGTTCTAATCTGTAAATAAACCTGTATTATGAACATAATTTATAGTAAACTTAAATTACTTAATTGATTAATCAGTAAGTAAGACACTCAATAACGATAAGAAACAGTTGTATTTCATTGTTTTTTTTGTGTAGCGAATGTTCATTTGGTTTCGAAATCAGATTGCCGCTATAAAATAATTTTTGAGTTAAATTAGACAGAAATCCAAGATGAGTATTATCAAATTAACTGTGATTATAATATTTAGGAATATTTTTATCGAAACTGAACGGATATTTCACAGTTGATTTGGCTATTGCTTCGATTGGGTGATATTCATGGTGGCACCAGCAGTAGAGCGGATACTTTGACTACTTTTTAATGGTTATCGGTGGCCGATTAAAAGTCGCTCTCTGAGACGCGTTGCACGGTCGCAAACGGAATCGTCGAATAAGACTGCAAAGATTTGTTTAGTAGCTCAAACGGACGTAATCCCTAGAATTAGAGCGAGTTTAGAGAAGCATCGGCGTGCGGCGTTTGGGCTGTGGAGCCGGCATTAGAGGCAGGGCCCGCGGGCGAGGGCCCGCGCAGGGGCGAGGAGGGCCGGGGGCCGGCAGTTAAAGGCGCGCCGCAGCCGATAAAGGCTCGGGGCGGGGGTCGGGGCACGCGCGCCGATTACCGATCGCGCTCCCCGCGGCCTCGGCATTATCTCGTCATTAACTTTCCTCCCGGGGCTCGCGTGCCGGCGGCGGCGGCGGCGGCTCGCGTGTGCGCCCCGGCGACCGCGCGCGACAAAGCCGGCGGCTCGGCGGGCGTGGCGCCCGCGCGGCTCCAGGACGCAGCCTCCGGGCGGCCCTTTCTTCTGGCTTCGCCGAAGCCGGGGCCTTTCTCCGGGCGAGTCCTCGCGTGCGCCACGCGACGGGGGACGCGGGCCGGACTTTCGCCGGCGCGGCCGCGGGAGGAAATTCGCGCCGCCTCGTCGCCGCGGCCTCTTCATTAGAAACGCGATCGTATATATATATACGTAGACACGTATGTACAGTGCGTACGGATGAAAAGAAAAAAAACGAGAGAGAGAAGGCTGACGGGCGCGGGGAATTTAATAACTTAGTTAGAAATTGGCGGCCGGCGGCGGGCAGTAAAGCGCATCGAGGGCCGGCCGCGGCGTGCACTCGTTCATTAGGCGGCCGGATCGCGCAACAATGCCACGAGCGGCGCGCGCGCGCCCGCCGCAGGATAAATAGCTGCATAATTGCCCGGCGAAAGCGGCGGCGGGGGGCAGCGGCGCCCGCTGGCACCGGCCGGCACCTCGGCTTTCCATAAAAGCCGCCGGCGCAGCGGGCCGCAGCCTCGTAAAGCCCGGCCGCGGAGGCAATCAATCGGAAAGTGCGCGCGCGGCCGGGCCTTCCGTTTCATTATCCTCGAAAACAAAGTCGATTTTTCAGGGCGCCGGCGGGCGGCGGCGGCGGCGGCGGCGGCGGCGGCCCGAGTCCTCCCGGCTTAATTATCTCCCCGGCCGCTGGCCCGGCTCAATTACTCCGCGGCGGGCGTAGCCGTACTCTCCCTTTCTTGCGCTCGCGCGGCCGCTTAAGGGGATCCCCGCGGTAATGAATTCCACCCTCAACAGGGGTAATCACGGGCCTCGGGCAGCCGCGGGGGGAGCTGTGGGGAGCTGGGGGGAGCTGGGGGGCACCCGGGGCACCCGGGCATTACGGGCCCGCGCCCGAGCGCCCGGGATAGCACTTAGCCCCGGCTACGTGCAGCCTCGCGAGCTGGCCGCCCTACAAGGCGCACCCGCGCGCCTCCTCCAGCCTCCGCGGCAGCTGCCAAGGCTAAGGGTCCACGGTAGCGCGCGCGGCCGACGTGGCCCCGGCGAGGGAGCCGGCCTTTTTTGCCCCGGCTTCCGTTCGCCCTTTCTGCCTTTCCACTCGGCCTTTTTGCCGCCGATCCGCCTGCACTTACCGCGGGAAACTGCGCGTAAAAAGCCGATGCCAGCTCGCGGTCCCCGCCCGCTATAAAACCGCCCGGCAGGCTTAGGCTAAGCGACCTCGCCCCGACCTCGCCCCGCCCGAATTCCGCCCGGCCCCCTGCGCGCTCGTTACATTTGGCTGTATCACCTGGCGCAGACACCTCGCTTTCGGACCATCAACTCGTCTCTCTGATTATGCGCTTCCCTTTCCTTTTTACGTCGTCACAATTTTCAAAAGTCCAGAAACGGTTCGGACATTCTACGGCGTTGTTAAAAAAGTCATAACGATGTAAAATCAAAAAATACCAATGTATAATAAAAAAATCTTATATTTCAACATTAACTTGTGAATAATGAATAACGTGACAATGCAGACCTGATTTTTTGAAACAATAACTTTTGCTTCGACTTGAAAAGGTTCACTTGTGGGATGACCACTGAGAACAGCATATGGGGCTGCGGTTAACAATTTGAAGTAAAAGTGCGCTAACGCTTTATTCGAAGGGTCCGCAGTTTATTTTCTGGTGCGTGGTCCAAGTCAGTGCCAAAAAATGGCACCGGTGATAAAAGCGATCGGCTCGTGCACCCCCGAGCGTATTATAGTCGCTCGGCCCGGTGATAATGGTAATCAGTGCGTCGGTATTTTCTGGGGGGGGGGGCCGGCCGTCTCCCGAGCTGCCTACGCATCGGGCCGCGCGCACGCACGCACGCTATCATTAGCGCGGCGCGGGGAGAGAATAGAGTCCGCGATGGATGGATGGCTGTGCACTTTTCTCCCCCTCCGCGGCGGCCGTTTTTGCGGCCCGCGCGCCGCGCCTCTTCTTTTTCTCGAGAAAGCCCGGAGAAAATGAAGTGGGAGTGGCCGGCGCGGGCCCTCTGTGTGCACTTCGGTAGCCGCGTCCTGCCCTCGAGCGCACCGCCGCCGCCGCCGCTCGCGCACATGCACGTATCAAGGGCGATTTTCGGGATCGTCGGCTCCCTCCTCCTCCTCCTCCTCCCGTCCGGGCTGTTTTTTGCCCCCGCCGCCACCGCCGCCGCCTCGGGCTTTTTGCCCCTTTTGCGCGCCGCCGAGAGACAGACCGTGTGACGTGTGCCTCTTTCTCGCTGTGTGCGCGCGCGGCCCCCCCGAGTCACGTGACTCGCGGCGGGCGTAGGTGCGCCCCTGCCCCCACGACTCGTTAGAAGTGCGTTTGCGCGGCCCGTATATCGCTCCGCGACTTTACGAGCCGATTGTCTTCGATTGCCTTTCGTTTCTCTCGCCGGGATTCTTGCGCCCTCGCGGTATCCCCGGGAATCCAGCCGCGTTTCACCCGGCGATCTAGTCGCGGCCGCCTCGGCGCGGTCCTCGAATTTCGTAGGAAAAAGCCACATTGGGTAAACAGCCGTAAATAAGTCCGGCCGGCTAATGGTAGATATTGCCGCGCAGTTAAAGGGAAGCAACGGCCGAGCGGGCCGAAAGTGCTGCTTATAATGCCGAGGTCCGGCTGCGTATATATATATATGTATACGCGCACGCGAAAGGGGCCGCCGGCGCGGGGTATATAAAGCAGTATAAAGCTGCGCGCCCGACGCTCCCGGGATAAAACAGCTCGTAAAAAAAGCGGGGCACACACCCGGGCCCGCGGAGTATGAAAATGATACAGAAATGTGTCGGCGTCGGGCCGGCGTCTCGGGCCGCGGCGGGGCGACGCCCCCCGGGAGTCGGCGCCCGGCTCCCCGGGCGCGTCTCAAAGAGCGCCGTGGAGGCGGGCGCGTGCACCGAGGGCAAAAACGCCCCGGCGACGTGGAATTTCGGGCCGCCGGAGGGCGCGCGCCAAGCCCGGGCGCAAATATCCCGTTTTAAGTCCGCGCCCGGTTTTGCATGCGCAGTCGCGCGGACCGCGCCCCGGGGGATATAGCCCGCGTGCGCCCGGGCCCCGGGCCTGCGTGCACCGGCCAAAGATCGCGCGGGCGGCCCCGGCCTCCTGCGCCGCAAAATTCACCTGCAGCTACTCCTCTAATGCCCGGATTTATCGGCGGCAGCCTCTGTGTGTAGCCCTTCTACCTGGGGTTGAACGTACCTCTTTGGCTCGCGCCACTAATTGGCCAAAATCATTCTACACTGTTCTACACGCTCGGTTATTTTCTTTGCGTAATGCTGATAATAATCCATACTGCTGCTTGTCAGAGGATTGCCGGTTAATCATCAAAACATTGGATTTTGCCCAAGATTTACATAGTTAACTCGAGTTTATGCATAACAATTACTGCAAAATTTTTTTTTCTACTTTTCTTTTGCAACGCGCTGTTTTTAAATTTAAATAAGTTTGTTAGCTATATACTTTAAAATATGAAAAAAATTTAGTATATTATTGTATTTATGTATTTTAAAAAATTTACAAAAAATAAATTCAATCATTGATAGTTATCTTTAGGAAGCATTAAATACTGTAATTGTGAATAATTGCTTAAGAAACCTATATTTTTATTTTAAGGGTGTCCACGTCCTCGAATGTCGGATGCACGAAGTAAACAGTATCAAGAATGTATATCATGCGAGGATACCACCATGCCAGAATTGCAATCACAATCGCGTTTTCCGTCCTCTCGTTGCGATGATTATTTTAAACGCACCGCTTTCGTGCGTTTTCAAGAGATCGTTGGAAGGTCAAGTACCATGATCTCAACAACGTTTCATGGTAAATCCACGAGTTTCCGTTAAACCTCAAAAATGTCGAGGTCATGTTTCTCCCTTTGTTCCAGATCGAGTTCCAGATACCCTTTTACCTGGATAATTTGACGAAAAAACCTACATTAAGAAATGGAGTACGATTTTCAATCCTCTGAAAGCTTTGTCACATTCTGCGTTTTAATTCTATTTCTGCATTTAAAATCAATAAGCAATTAATTTTTTTATCAAGCACTCATGCAGGTATTACGAATGTTGGTAGGATCACATCTTCAAATATTTATAACAATAAAAGCCATGTACAATAAGCACAGTTACATTAAACGTTTGAATTTTTACATGGATGTATCTTATTTAAATAATATATATTCATTTATAATTTATAAAAATAACCCAAGTTTTTTCAATTTTCATACATATTCAATAACATGATTTTGCAAAAAAATAAAAATGCGGAGTTTTTGAAAAATGCAGGTTTCACGGTTAATTGCTAAGAGAATTTTCGAGTTGAAAAAATTTAAAGTGCGTATGTAAAGTTGTGTAAATACAAATACGAGAATTACAAATATTTGGAAATGACCATTATAGTATTTAAATAAAATATGTTACGTACAATATGAAGAGCTTAACTTTTTAATTCTATTTTAATCCAATTGTAAGATAAAATTGTGCTTAAAAATGTATCGAGCTGTAAATTTTTGGTAAAGTGAAAAGTCATATAGTCGGTGTAAAGTGACTCTATAGATCACTCGAGGTGTCTTACATTTGCGCATTAAAACACACAGTCGAATGAAATTTTCCATTTTTTAAGCTTAATGGATTTTCTGGTCGAGATAAGTCTTCCCAAAGAGGAAAATAAGTGTGAAGCGCAGCTTAACAAGGTGCTTTTGCAACGAAGCGAAAACACGCCTACCGCCGCCTCGTGCGCCGCCTGCGAAAGTGCGAAAATAAACTTTCGAATCCGCCGTAATGAAGTTCGAATTTTAAACGAGTGTCCATTTCTCAGGCGATTCATTAACAGCGAGTTTGGAGAGAATCCCCTTAAAATTTAATGCGCGGGAAATACCTTACCCGTAAAACTGAATACGTGCGGCGCGGAGATAAATTATTTGAGAAGCAGGGCCCCCCCCCCCCCCGCCCCCTTCCCTCAAAAAAAAAAAGCGGGCCACATGTGCGCGCGCGTGTGAGTGTCCGCGCGCGCGAGTGATAAGGCCCGCATCGGGGCTAGAGCACCGGGGCGGCGCGCGCCCCGGCGGGTCCGGCTCGGCCCCCGCGGCCGCCGATAAATCCCCCGGGCCCCTCCCGAAAATAGACCGGCGCGCGCGCCGCCTTTTTTCCCTTTCGTTTAATTAGCCGGCTCCTCCGTTATTCTCGCTGGCAGCGGCGATGATAAAAAAAAAGGTCGGCTCCCTCCCCCTCGTTAAGCCGGGAGAAAAAGAGAGCGGAGCCGGCGCGTATATGTCCCGAGGGCGATCGGCAAAGTGCCGTTGCCGCGCACGCGCGCCTCGCTCTCCGGCGCGCCGCCCGTTTCATTAATTGTCCTTATCCCGCGCCTGGTCAATCAATTATTTATTCGAGGGCGCCGCGTGCGGTTATTAAGCTATCGGCCGCTCGGCCCGGGCGCGAGGCTTTTACTTGGCGCGCGCATTAACGAATATCGCGCGGTACGTGTTTGCCTTTAATGGATCCCCTTTTTTTCATTCTCACGTCTCGCGGCGCGGCCCTCGGCTTTTCGGCCCTATCCTCGACCCGCCCTCCCACCCGTTCGATTACTTTCCCTGATTTTTCATTCGACGCCCAAGTGTATGCAGTACTCTTAACAAAGGTGCCCGTGCCTCTCGTAGACGAGGCCCCGAGTGTAGCGCGAGTTGTTAGCTCTTCTCTCCCGTGCGCAAACTTTCACAACGTTTATTAATTATTTAACGGGTTTTATGAGTGTAGTTCGTTATACGCTAATTATCGGGGTTGTTAAACGCAAGTGTGTTTAATTTTTTTTTTTTTTTTTTTCATCTCATAGCTCGGACGCTTGACTTTGGTATTTAAATTTCAGCTGTTATTATTACAGTAGTTATAATTCGTTCACAATTATATAAGTTTACGTAATTGTAGAAGGAGAGCAAAAGGTCCCGTGAACATTGAAGTAACGAATAAAAGTAAATTAACATAAATGAATCATTTGCCCCGGTCAAATATAGAAATCATAAATTGACTGGCCGTATACAATGTAGCTTGCCAGCAAAAGTAAGACAATTACATTATTCAAAGAGCTTCTAAAAGTTGCCGCATAACCACTGCTCGAATTACGTTGTCCAAAAATCTCAAGGAATAAATCATCCTCGGTGCGCGTTTGCTCTCTTTCTCCTCGGCGTTCTCGGAACGCTTTAACGTCCCAAACCATCCGCCATCGAAGTAGAGTGTAACGCCTTGTACACAGAAACAACTCTTCTAATTGGACAAATTGCATGGTTTAGTTTGGGGCGTGGAAACAAAATTTGGCAATGGCACGGTTTATTTTTAAAAAGCGAGTTATGCGAGATATTATCAAGATATTTCCAGAGGAAAACCGCAAAGCCTCGGCGATTATGCGAGAATTACTTTATCGGCGGTATTATCGGAACGTTTATCGGGTTTGACGCACATTATTTTATCTGCTAATTTCGGAAGCCCGATATTTAAGGATTTTTTTTTAAAATTATTAAATAATGTCATGTAAATTTTTATTTCTGCCTTCCAAACTTGGAGGGCAAAGTGAAACGAGTCAAGGGAGATAAATGACTCAATAATGCTGCCGATAAAGTAATTTTCGTGTATTTATTATTTTCATTACCGATATTTATACGCGTAAATAAATTTTTACATTTATTAAAATTACTCGAGTAATTGACGAAATCTGCCTTTATACAACCATATCTCAAATTCGGAAAGCGACACGCACTTCAATAAACATGAATACGAAAAAAAAAGGAGGCATAATACGGAAATTTGAGAAAGTCCGTTTCACTGCACTTTAAATTGATAAATAGAACGGCATTCCCTGCAGTGACCCAAGCTGCCGCGTGTCACCCGAGCGGCCCGATAAATATAATAATTCTAACGTCGGTCTATAATAACGATTCGGCTATCCGGGCGAGCGGGGCGCATTAATCAAGCCAACGAAATAAATAATAAGTGGGCGTAAATCACGCGGCAGAGCCAGAGAACGCAGCGCGGGGAAAAAGCCGGTGGCGCATCCCCGCGCGCCTTGCGCTCGCTCGCCCGGCGGACTATAAACTATTGTGACTCGGGGGGGGGCGAGCGGCCGCGCGAATATAACGACGCGGCCGAGAGGAGGAAGCGCGGCGCGATTGTGTATAAGTGGCCGCGCGGGAGCTCCGCCGAGTAATTAAGAGTAATGGCCGGGCTAATCCTCCCGACCAAACGAACAATGGACAGGTGCGGCCCGCCCGCGCCTAATAGTCGCCTCCTCCTCTTGGCCGGGCTTCTGTCGGGGTTCTTTATGAAGTCGTGGGTATGCTTTAAAGATGAGCGATCCTCGGGAAAATCTCGCCCGGCAGTCGTGGGCGCCGAGTCACCGGGATTGTCTTGTCGCTCGGGCGCCCGCTGCGCTTTGAAGTCGCCCACTATGCCGTGGCGCCGGCGACGAGCGCGAGGCCCCCGGACAACCGCTTGATTATACTCGGAAGGATTAGGGCTAATCGAGGTACAAGCGCCCCGGGCCACCCGACACTCGCGCGCTTTCAATTCCGTTTGTACACACATGGGTGATAATAATGCGGCTTCGCGCGCGTATAAGCGCAACCGTCTGTTGTACCTTGACATTACGCGCCATTACGCTAATTGCACGCTTTTATTGTGGATTTTGATCGATTTAGCAGGGGCTTTTGCCGGCTTGCGCAACGTCGGCCGCGCAATTTCGGAATAAAAAAAGAAGAAAACACGCACACACCCCGAGCGGAGTTAATTTTAAAGCGCGCGCACGTATCCCGCGTCTCTCCTCTGACTGATAATTGTAATTTATTGAATTTGAAGCGCGGCCTGAAAGGCGACAATTTGAGTTAACGACAAATTTGACTGAGTAATTAGACAGTGGGCAGGCGCGCAATCGCTTGTCTACAGTTGCCAAAGCCGAGCTCGCGAAAACCGCGGGCGGCTTTTCGCAGCCCGACGCGCGGCGTCTCTACGCGGAAAGAAACCCGGCAATCAATTAGCCAGTCGGCCCGGGCGCCCCGCGGGAAAATTGGCCGATCGACCGCGGCGGCCGGCTGATTTACGAGGCGCGAACGCGCGCCTGATTTATTATTCCCGAAAATGAAGAAAAAAAAGAAAAGGAAAAAGAAAACAAACAGGGAGCGGCGGCGCGCGCGGGCTGACCCGCGGGGAGGGGCGCCGTGGGCGGGGCGCTTGGGGGAAAAACGCAATTTGCCGAGCGAGGGGGGGGGGCGGCCCAAATGAGATTTTTTATCGGGCCGCATCGCGCACGCGCCGCCCCGGATGCGCGCGAGGGAGCCGCCCTCGCCCGGCCGTCGACGTCGCCCCGCGCCTGCGGACGAGGGTACGTGTGGAGATTGCGCGGGTTGGGTTGGCTTGAAAAAATTCTTGCTTTTCGAATTTGTCGGTGAGGCGGAAAAGGTGCGCGGATAACGAGATGGATACGATGGACCCTTTACGCATAAGTAGAAAAGTAGAAAAAATGATCTCAGGTTGCGACCATGTGTGTTTTTGGGCTTGTGTCATACTTATGTTTGAACTTGTCCAACTAGCCATGTATCTTTCCACGTCCAGTGATGATCGAACAAGTGCTTTATAACTGAAATCGGGAGAGAAATTCAACTGCGATTTCTGTCATATCATGTGCTGCTGATTCTACACACCTGCTACAGTATAACGTTTTGTATGACTATTTTATTACTGTTAATAGTCTATCCGCGTGACGAATTCTATCACAATTAAACGACAGACTTGGAAAAACGAAGCGATTTATCTCCTAGTAATCGGCCCGCGCACCTCCGTCAAAGTTCTATCGACAAGAATATTCATCGAGTCGGCGGGCTTGAATCTATTACCGCGGAGCCGTCTCCTCAAACAAGGGGCCCCTAAATCTCGCGAAACGGTACCGGGCGCGACAGCTTATACTTTAAAAAAGCCCGAAGAAGGGGACGTGTCGGCGCGTGACAGTGGCGATAATGAAGCGTTGTCCGGGTGTGAGCGTCGCGGCGCCCCCGACGCCGGCCCAAGACGGATATCTCCTCCAGCCGAGGTGTAATAAAACCCGGGCGGGCGCGACGGCCCGCCAATTAATCTCCGGCTGCTTAATAAGTCGCCGGGGTCTTCCCTTTTCTTTTTCCCCTGTGCGCCGGGGCCCCGGGCCCCGTCATTAATTAAAATCTCGCCGGCGTGACAATTGAGGGGCGAAAAACTCACCCCGCGCGCTCTTTTCCCCACCCTAAGCGGCTTAATTAGAAAGCCGGAACAGCCGCGATTGATTCCTGCGCCGCGCGGCCATTTCTCCTCGGCGCGCGGCCGATCCGCGATAAGGCCCCAGGAGGATCGCGGAATTTCAAAAAGCCCGATTAAATTTCTCGGCGCGCGCGGGCCCCGTTTATTTGTCGGCCGTGCGCGCGTTCGCGCGCCGCTTAACGGTAGACTTGAAAAGCTCCGCGCGATTGTGGGATTTTCTCCCTACCCCCCTTCTTTTTATATATATATATACGTATACATACAGACGTATATATATATATGTATGTTATATCCGTCCGCGAGCGCCGATGGGATTTATCTGCGCCGCCCGGGAGCGAGCGATTATATGGCCGGTTGCCGCGGCGGGGTCGAGGAGGCCGATCCCTGCGCCTCCGATCGATCGGGCTTTCCTTTTTGCAGAAAAACGTTTCGAGCTCTGCGGGCTATTTCAGCTTTTGCAATTAACCGAGCGACTTGGCAGCTTCCGCGTAAAAAGAAAGTAGATAATAGCCGGCCGTAAATTGCGCAGAAAACTGTATACATCATCCGCGCTTAAAAAATACCCGCTAAGCAGAGAGCGCGCATATAGTTAGCGCGTAATTTATGCATTACGTAATTATTTTCGAAAAAGGCAGAACGGGGGATAAAAAAAAAAAGGAACGGAAGGTGAGGCGTCCCACGTCGAAAAAGGATCCGAGCCGCCCGGGAAGAAAAAGCTCCTCGCGCGGTGGCGATTAGGCCGGAGTGTCGGGGGCGATTGTGCGACGCGGCATACGTGTACATCCGGCTAGATTTATCGGGGCTTTTTAACGCGCCCTATAAATATATCTCGATCGCCGACGCGCCGCGCAATGAAGGTCTCTATAAATAGCCGGGGCCGGGCTTCATTATACAACTCCCACGCGAGGCGGCCGGCAGTCCTTTTTTTTTTATTTTTTTTTTCATTTCGCCCGGCGGGCCCCGCGTCCTATTCCGCTGGCGCTGTGTATAATTCCGTGCTCCTTTGGCTTACTTGATTTCCGATTCGGCCGAGGTTCCCCGTAATCGGACTCATCGTTGGAAATACCGCCGTAAAAGTTCGGTTTTACGGCCGCCCTTTCTCGCTCTCTATCCCTCTCTTCGCGAGAGGAGGCGCAGGTGGAGGTGGATATCAAAAAAAAAAAAAAGGCCGGCGCAGGGAGAGAGAGAGAGAGATATATGCGCAGGCGGTCGTAAGAGTAAATTAGGAGGGAGGATTAGAACGTTAGAGAACCGCGGGGGCTAGGTGATTTCGAGGAGGGCTCGATTTTCTTTGAATCAGCCGGGCGGCTCCGCTCCTCGGCCCCAACGGCCGCGCCGCGCTCGCCCGCGCACATAAATTACGTCATTAAAGTCCAATAAAAATGGTTTACGCGCGCTTTATTAATTCGGAATTGCGCGGCTCTTGCGTAAATTCGCTTTATCTCCAATCGTTAACTAAATTAATCCCATTCTCCGGGCGGATCGCTCGGGCGCTCGTCGCGCGCCTACAATTTCATCCCGCGAGGGCGCGACAGAGTCGGCCGACCCCCAGACCAATAACTTTTTCCAGCCTACGGCCCGCCGACAGCCGCGCGATTACGCATTCGAAAAATCCATCGATTATCCGGGCGCGCGCGTACGCATCCCGTTGGCCGATGTAAGACGCGGCGCGGCGCGCATGTGTGCGCCGCGCGATCTTTAGGCGGGATCTTCGAGCGGCTCCGCAATTAGCGAGCTAATGCCCCGCGCATGACTCTGTAATGCACAATGTCGGGGAAAATGAGCAATTAAGCGGCAATCCGGTTCATTCGACCGCCTACGCAACGGATAACTCCGCGCCCGCGGCTTGTGCAAAAATTGATTAACCGCGCTTATGTATATATATATATACGTATATATATACACATATATAGGCCGGCGAAAGAGGCCCCCGCGATAAATTACATTGCAACTGCAAGTATATATATATGTGCGTATACGCGCACGCCTAGTGGCCGATATACCTCGGCGGGCTTCTTGGAAAAGGCAGGGAGCGAGCGGCGGCCGCGAGCGATTTTCATTAAATCGAACTGGGATTTTTCACGCGACAGCGGATCGCTCGCGCGCGCGGGGGCCTCGCATTACGCGCCGCCTCGTTACCGCGCGATCCGCCCTGCCAATAATGATACACTGTTGCGCCCGGGCGCAGATTAATCGCGCGCGCGCGGACTTTTCCCCCGCGGCCGTATGTATCGGCCGGGGGACGGCCGATCGATCCCGGCAGAATGAATACTTGTCGCGCGCCGTCGATTGAATCCTTTCCCTTTTTTTTCCTCTTTGCCCATCCTCTGATGGATGTGATAATTCCCCCGGGGGCCTCTAATGCCCCCCGGCGGGTTAATTGTACTCGGCGAGAAGCCGGCGGCCGGGGGGCTATCCGGCCCGTTATCCGATACACGCCTCGGATATCTGCTTTCTGTTTATGCAGAACGAGTCGTTACGCGCCGGGTCTTCTCGCGGGGACTCGCGGCCGAGCGCGGAAAACCCGGGGAGGTTCGTTCGCCCGGCGAGCGCATTACCGCTAATTTTGTTCCCCCCGCTTCCCCGGGGCCGCGCCTCGGGGGGGACTAGGGGAAGAGAAAAGAAAAAAAAAGGAATGTAAAAGACGAGAACGGCCCTTTCCGCGGGCTTTTACCGCGCGCCCGCGGGGTATAACCGCTGATTTTTCATGCGTCTATTTACATAATACGCGGCTCGCCGGGAGGGCAGGTGTAACTTTTACACCCGCTCCCAAGTGGCCCGGCTTTTTTTCCTACGCGCGCGCGAGTTCATTTGAATTCACGCGGCTTCGTCCCGATGCGCGTCGTGTTCTCGTGCCTCCCGTATACCGAATTCCCTCGCCGCCGAGAAGGAACGTTATTATCCCGGGGATTTACGGAGGCGGGCGCCGGTCTTCCCAAGCCGATCGCCATCCCGATGATCGCGCCCGTGGCTGGCCGGCCCACCACGTGATAACGGCCGCCGGTGTGAGAACTGCCGCGCGCTGCCGTTTAATTAATACCTCGGCGGCGCCTCTTCGCGACCGGCGGCCCGCGCCCGCGTAATCAAACCCGCGCCGCTAGGACTTTTACCGCCCGGGGTAATTGCTTGGGAATGGCGCGCAGTCGAAACGGCAGGCAGGCCGGGGCCTCGATCCTCCGGGAGCCGTACACTTAACGTCCTATCGGCTGCGCGCTGATTGGTAATAAGCACCTGCGGACCTGCGACCGCGACCGCACCGCTCCGGCCCACTCGCCCTCCTTCTCGCGCTCCCCCGAGTAATAAACACTTTATAATATATTTATATGAGACGATTAAACCGGGTAATCGGCACGAGCGATATAGGGACTTTCACTCCGAATGCAGAAATAAAACCTACTATCCTACGACTACTACAAAAAGGCTTCTTACTTCCTATCTTTTTTAAATTCCGAGTTAAGCATAATGATGGTACATGGCTGCCTCGCTCCTCAAAAATCCTGTATATCAATCCTGTGGGGATACGCAAGGACAGTCATCTCAGTCTGTGAAACCTATATATTTTTTACTTTTGTTTTACATACACACATTTACGTGTTCGTCGTACAGTTAAACATTTTTTTCGCAGTTTGTGTTCAACACTTGTTGTTTAATTATTGATATATCTGTTGGGCTCGTCAGTGTAACTTGCACAAGTACGCCTTGCCTTGCACGCATACGTATGTGATCAGAATATGTTTAATTTCACCAAATAATAATATAATAATGCGTTTAATTTTGAAATGTATAGAAGAATGATAGTACGATGACGAGCATATCCAATATATAATCAATAATTCACAATAATTGGCGCTTTTTTTGATAAATAATTACATACAAGTAATTAAATAAGTACTTTTTGTATTGAACCTGACACCTTGCGGCCCTATCGGTGGTTTCTCAGTGACGATGAAAATCGGAGCTTTGTTGGACCACCTTCCAAGTACTGCCGTAGCATTTCATGTTGGAATATTTGGAACTCTCTTAGTTTGGGTTGTTAATTGTAGTTGCTGGAACTATTATGAAATCTGTAACCTCTAATCTCTCCTATTTATCTACATAATTTAATATGTTTATTTATCTTTATGAAGCCTTTTATCGTAAATATAAAGATGTATATACCACGTACTTGCTTCGATTCATTGCTAAATATTTATTCGTTCGGTAATAAATCAGAGCTCATTGCATGGACATTAATAATCATATTTATTGCATTGACTTTACTGAAATTTATAGTTGTCATTGACTATATACTTAAGCATCAGTTTAATAAGAAATCTAAAACCACTACTCGGAGAAAAAGTTTTTGGAAAAATTAATATCTCGTTAGTAATGCGAATTTTGTAAGAATTGTTATAGTCTCAGCCAAAATGACTTAAGAAATAGCAATTTTTTAGTATAAATTTAGATAATTTTTTTCGACCCACGGGCCTAATAGAGCGAAGTTGATAAATAACCTGTACAAGGAGAAAAAGGTCTAGAAATAAACGATCCGCAGCGTTTCAATAGTTGAACTCCTCGTGTCGACTAGCAGACGACGCTTGATCGTGCCGTACAGTGGGGCAACACGTATTAGTGTAGAACTCGTACATTACACTTAGGTTATAATACTATATATACGAGTGGATGCGATGTTCCGCAACGCTGGACCTGCTGCGTTCGGATATTTCAATTTCGGCAGTCTGGCAGAGAGAACAGAGTCTATTATGTAACAGAACAGAGAGTTGGGTCGCAGGTACCGAAATTGCCCGTTACCATGCATTTGGCTTTGTGTACATAGCTCAGACGTTTGTTTAAATCTGCAGGAAGTGCATACTAAGTAATAAAAATAAATGTACACTATTAAACAAAAACAAAATCCGTTGTTACAAGATGTGTGGATTCTTTTTATAGTCTCTTTTCGACCTACTGCTTCAGTACTTAACCGAGCCGCGGCACTTGGCCTCACCGCGATAGCAGCATTTTTCCCAGGACAGCGGGGCGGGAAAGAAAAGCGGGCGGAAAAAGGCCGCGGGCGAGTGGACGCTAAGGAGGCCGGGCGTGGCTTGGCAGGGGCCGGGCGATCAGCTGTGCGCGTCCGTTGGCCGGCCACGCTCCGGAGGTCTATCCCCGCAGATCAAAGCCCCGCGGCCCGATTTAGCCGGGCGCGCCCCCGCAACCGGGCTCCTTTGTCTCGCGGGCGGACAGCCTCGCGTCAATGGGCCTTGGCCGGCTGCGGGGGATCGCCGCCCTCGGAACAACGGCCCGCGCGCACTCGAAATAAAGTTAATCCGCAGCACATGTCGCGAGGGCCGCCGTAATATTAGACAGCGCGGCCGCCGTTCCCTCCCCCCCCCCCCTGGGATAGTAGCCAAACCGTGTAAGTGCGAGCGCCAGAGAGCCTCGAAGCGTGTGTGCGCGCGTCGCGCCCCGGAATCGCGAGCCGCGGGCGTCGGCCCTGCCTGGAAACACTCGATTCGCCGCGGGGACCTGCGGGGACGCACTCTAGCGACGAGATAGGCCGAGACAAGATTCGGTCCATTGCCCGGGACTTTTCGTCCTCCTTTGAGTGCGATCTATTTCGGGCTCTATCGCTAATTGTCATCATACGCGCACAGTGCCTCGGATTCATATGTAACCAGACTATGTTTTACTAAGTGTATCTTTTCTCTATCTCTGGATATTGAAGTAGTCTGAACAATTAATGGATTGGATGCATAATGCGCCAGTGAAACTTATGCATGGCTACATTGTTTGAGCATTGGGTATTTCTACAAGATTATTTGATACATCTCTTGGAGCATGCAAACCCTAATGGAAGCTCGATGATCTATCTAGCAAACATTACAAAACTGTTTTACAATTATATAAATTCATTCGTATATAAGGTCTGTTTGAAGAAATATATTCATAACAATATTTACAATTCTACACGAGACAGAATTATCTTAAAATTATATATAATATGATGAATGTAGCGTTGCAATGGTATTGGAAATGAGGGTACGCGCGTTCATCGAAATTTTAACGAACATACATTGGCGTACCTGACACAGGCTCGAGTTACAAAGAACACGTAAAGAGTGCAACGCGCACCGCGTGTATTGTTATCATTACAAAAAGTGGGCTCTTCGCGATGAAGTTGCAATTTCGCTTATTCAAATAATAGCATCATTAGGATGATTGTGTTCTTTAAAATGGCTGATTTAAGTAAACGTGTACAGTTAAAATTAAGACTGCAAGAGAAAAAAAAGATGTAGGAAGCGAAGAAGGGATGGTGCAAGAGGAACATGCAAATTAATTTTTGGAGAAAGCTCGTTACAGCATCGCGGCTTCAAATATGCGAGCTTGTTTACTTTAAACGAGTCAGGAAACATAATTGAAACTTTACTCGCTATTTTTAGACCAAAAATGCATACTTTCTAAAAGAATTCTTATTCAATTTTCTGACGGCTAGAAGGGGAAACTATGCCGTTGCGTCACTCGACCTGTCAGGACGTTGCCCGCCATTGTTGTTCAATTCGGAATCTGTATCGCTTTCCCATAAGTATATTTTAGGCCCGAGCTCGGGGAAGCCTTCGCGCGTCGTTTCCATAAGGAGACGAAGAATCGCCATTATTTAGAGAAGTAAACAGGTTAATAGCGTACATGATAAAGTGAAAGCAAACGTTGAGCCCGAAAAAAAAAGTGTAATAAAACGTAGAGGGGATATATAGCGAGACGGTTGGCGCTCGAGCCAAGTAGGCGTATTGCTCAAAAGTCCCAGCGCGCGTGACTCACGTACGGGCGACGTCGTTTATCGCGAAACAAAGTAAGTTTATACAATGTCAAACGCGCACTTATACCTACCCGCACTCTCCTCCCCCCCCGCATATGCATACATATGCATCGGCCTGGCGCTTCTTTTTTACGATTGCCGGGCCGCGCGCGCTTCCCACATATCGTCCTTTCTTTCGAAAGGCGCGCGCGCGCGCGTGCGAGCCCCCTGGCATGTATTATTTATCTTTCCAAAGCCAGAGGAGCACCGGCGCCGCGCGTAAATCCCCCGGGCGACGCGGCCGTGAGTAACGCCCGCGACAAGGGAAACCCTACCAGGGGCCCTAATTGCGCGCGAGTTAATCATAATCCGCGGCGCGTAATATCCCCGTCATCGGGGGGGCAGCGCGCCTCCCGTAAATTTAGACGGCCGCGTGCACGCGTGTGCGTGTATTATTGTCGCGTAGGGGGGGGGGGGGAGGGCGCGGCCCCGTCGCGCCCGAAGAATAATGGAGATGAGAGGAGGGAGCTGTGTAGCGCCGCGTCCGACGGCCCGCTCGTAATATCTTTCGCGATGCGAATCGGGTCTTGCCCGCACTGGCGCGCCCGGCTGCTATCCTACTATTCGTCCGTTTTCGGCCGATCTGTTATAGCGCTCGTAATAAAAAGCCGGTTTAAGCTGCGCTTTCGAGGTAAATCGAATGGATATAGGGGCTTAACGCACTGGCTCCGTATTATCTCTTTCAATTACGTTATTTGTTATAAATGGTGCCAAATCACGATCGATAGATAGCCTGAGCCTTTCACCGGATAGTCAAAGATTGAAATCTGCGTATTATAGCTTCTTAGAAAGTCACGGACAATAAACTTCGGGATAATACATAAATGTATGTATAGATAAAAATGAAAAAGGAGAAGAATTGCAGAATAAATTTAGCCTTTCTTTGAATATACAGTATATTTACTGTATATTACTTTTTTTTTGTTGTACCTAACTGCACAATATTGGCCGAATTTTCCATTTACAACGAAATGATTTTACCTTTATTGCAAAGGCAATAAACCGATAGATTCATTCAGTTGAGCCTTTGTATAAAGAGCACGGGGAATTATTTTTGAGGAGAGGGACGGCTCAAAGTTGCCTCGAATAAATTTGAATGCTTTACCGCTGCAAACAAATCTAAAACCTGAGAGTTTGGCTAATTGAAAAACTCTCCGAGGGTCCTGCAACTCCGCCTGTATATGAGGAACTGCATTGGCGTAAAAACCGGCGGGAGAAATTTCGCGGCGAGGCGGCTGCCGGGGAATAAAGGAAAGCCCGGAGACAAAGGCTCCCCGTCGACAATTAAAAGCAAGAGGGCGGCTGCCGGGGCAAAAGGAGGAGCGGCCACCAGCAGGAAGAGGAGGAGAGCAGACGCCCGCGCGCAAAAGAGAAAGGTCCGCCCATGCCGCGGCGGCGGCGGCGGCGGGCTTCCGTCGGCCCGGGGAATGTGGCCGCGGCGCGGCGGCAGCGCCTCGTCTGCCGGCCGTCTGGCCCTCGCTCTCCCCCCCCACGCGGCCCCCATTGTTCCCAGCGCGATTTATGGGACCGCGGGTGCGAACTGGCCGCCGATTCGCCCGCCGATCCCTCATCTTGGGCGCGAGCCCCTTTAATTGCCCCCATTCATCGCGCGAATTCGGCGCGCGGGCGGGGGAGGCCTGCCCCAAGACCGCTCGTAGCTGTGGCTTATGCATCGTCGATGAGAGAGATGGTATCCTATGGCGAGGTGTATAGCGATTAGGAAAATACGGTTTATCGTGTGCGTCGATAGTCCAAGCATCGGTACTTGCGCTGTTCAGTACGATACATGATGGATTTGGGAGATTTTTACATGATTTGTTGGGGATAATTCTTTTGATTGTTCTAATTCCGGTACCAACGAATACACATGTACACCAGGTATAATTTCGTCTTTATACGCGTGAACCATCAGCAGAGCTACAAAAGCTTGACTGACTTCCATTACAAACAAGTAATAATACAAATTTCATATATTTCCCGTTTATAGCCGTACAATAATAGATGAAATACAAGTTGGAGGAAAAATATGAGCATATTGACGGTTACGTAATTTAGATTGCATGAAAAAACAGGTGTCCAATAGTACACGTCCAATAGGACGTGACGTTTATACAGGACAGAATTTTTTGGGTTGCGAGACTGCTCATTACCAGCGGCGGATAGTTAACGAAGGTTTTTACGCACAGCTAAGCCCCGCGTTACGAAAAGGGAATGACCTTTCAGTCGGCGGCGAAAGAGCCGGCTGCCGAGTGCGAAGCACCGCGCTAGGTGGACAAGTGGAACGAGCCGTGTCCGTCAAGACGAGCATTAGCATGAATTTCTTCATTTTCTCATCGAGTCGAACGGTACAAGCGCGGGGAAAAATGACGGGCGCCCGGCCTCGGGAAAAAGCCAACTGGTCATTTCCACCAGTTGTATAACAACGACACCCGGTGCAAGGTGCAATCGATCAAGCGGGCCACGGCGAGCGGCGCCAACAACCGCTACCGAGCGGTCATCCCTAGGAAAATCCGAGTGCAGCCCAACCCAATAAAAAAAAAGAAAAACAACACATCGGCCCCGGCGCGGCCCTTTGGCAAATAATCCGCGCGGAACGAGCGATGCGCGGCCCGAGCGCGGCGAGCGCGTCCCGTTGCCCGGGGCACTGTGCACGTCAGCCGGGTGAAAAAAGCGGTCGGCCGGCTCGAAAACACGTCGGGGCCGCGTTACAGAACGCTCAATCACTTTGATTGACCAGCGGCGGGCAAACAAATCACCATCAGGCCTGGCGCTTTCTAAACTCTAACACGCGGCCCCCGGCGCGCCGCCGCGGGTAACCCCGCGGCCCTTGTCGGACGCGCGCCGCGAGTGCGACCGCGGGGACAATATATACACACGTATATCGCGGCGTATAAATTGCCCGGACGGAGGCTCCCGGTGTAAACATGTTGCACCCACACCGCGGCCCCCGCGCGGAATCACAAATTTGATCGGGCGGGCGCAGACAATGCGCGGGTAGGGCCCCACGCGCGTCGCCGGTCGAAAGCTCCGCGTGGGCGGTGCGCGCGCCTCCGGGGCACCCACACGCAGGCAAAGCCGATTGCCAGCCTCGCCGGATTTCCAGGGGCCCGAGACCGATTATTAATACGCTGCCCGATGCCGGTTCCAGCCATTCTATCTGTGTGGTGTGTGTGTGCGCGCAGAGCGCCCGCGCGGACCTGTCCCTTTCGTCTTGGTCCCCGCGCCGCTCCGATTAATGAATCGCTCACCGGTTATCTCGGCCTATTGCGCGAGCGCGACACGCGCCGCTTGTACCTCAAATTTGTAGCTACACTAAGTAATATACGGATAATAGTGTGCGGTATATATATATATGTACGCATTTGGGAAATTACGGGTGCTCGGCGAAGTGGGCTCAGGCGGCCCCCGCGGCAGAAACACCTGTTGGCCGCCCTTTTTTCCAATCAATTAGTTGGATACAACTTATGGGCGCGCGGGTAATTTGAGAGCGCGCCGTTTTGATATTAATCGTCAAAGCCAAGCGGCCGTGTGTTCCCCGCGGAGTAATCACTGCGCGGCGCATGCGTAAGCGGGATATTATATAGGCACGGGCGACGGGGCCGCATTACCGGAATTATTAAAAGGTCCCCCGGTTGGGCTCGCGGAGAGAGCGATTACACGAGACGTTAGAAGCCTCGGCACGGACATTAGCCAGTGGGCGAGGCGGGCGGTATCCCAGGGTAGCCGAGTCCGGCTTGTCAGCTGCGGCCCGCGGACGAGTATATAACCGGCGCTTTATAACCCCCCAACTTTGCAATATTAATCTGTAACGATTTTAACGAGGTGCAGCGTCGCGGCCCGAGTGACGGATCGCGGGGGGTAATTGCCGGGGATATAAGCCCCCGGGGCGGCTCGGCCGCAAATAGCGCGCGCCCGGCCTCCGTATTAATAATCGCCGGGGGAAATGTGTGTCGCCGCGTGAGACGAGCCGCGCCCCGCGAGCCGCGCATCGGCCTCGCGGGCCCCGCCGACGAAACCCCGAGGACGCCTGGGCGAGTGTGGGTGGGCCCGCGGCCGACACAATGGGACACGTGTTGGCCGTCACCCGGGGGGCGGACGCCTCCGCGCGCCCGCGTATATATACACACACGTGTATATATCGACGGCCCGCCGCTTTTGTTCCTCCTCGCGGGTCCACGCGCCAGGAGATTTATGACCGATCGCTTTCGGGGCTGAGAGCCGAGTGGGCGTCCCCGGTCTTCTCCCCCCCGCGGGCTGCCCTCGCGTTTTTCGGCGCTTCTTTCGCGCGGGCAGCGGCCCACGTGCGGTGCGCCTAATACCGCGCCTAATTACCATGGAGCCTCGGGTCCTCGGCCATCGACGGGACGGGGGGGGAAAAAAGGCGAAAAACCCTCCGCGGCCCCGTCGCGCCCTCGCGGGAGACGCCCAGCCCGGAATTCGGTGTATTTTCTCAAACTGACAAATGAATGATTTACGCAAACAGAAGCCGTCTTGTAAAGTCGGAGAGGAGGCCCGCCGGAGGAATGTACACAAGAAACCTATTTCATGGTGAGAAAATATTTCAGGGATGCAACGAAAACATCATAATTTATTTCCTTCCTGTCTCCTCGGTTATTGAATAACTTCATAATAATTATTATATGGATTTTTTAAACTTACAAGTAAACTCAAATACTAAGAATTTATGTACTTGTCATCTTGTAATGAAACAAGTATTTTAATAATTAAATAAAATATTTTTCTATCTGTTAAAAAGCTGCAATAAAGTAATGTGCAGAAAACATGTTAAAGTATTAAAAAATAAAATTATAACGAATATTTGATCAAGAGACGTGTGAATACATATTTATTAGTACACAAATGAAAACAATTGATAGTACGTGTTGTAGGCCCTATAAGTTTAAAAAATTTCAAAGCCTAATAAGAACGCGGTGACCAAATAACGAATATCCTTGTTATCCCAAAATACTAGACGTTCCCATTCACCGAATGCATAACACTACCGAAATCATAACGCGGATGACTCCTGCGAAGTCAATAAATCGATCTCATCCGGACGCGCTGCTGGGCAGGACCTCGTGCGTGCGCCACAAGAGCGCACATCGAGAGCAGTGCCGGTTGCCGCGCCGAAAGCGCGAGCCGCGATTCTTGCCCAACGCTCGGGCGGATCATTAATTACCCGAGGCGCTTGTCCCCGTGGCTTGCGAAACAAAGCCGCGTCTCGGCGGCGGGGCGCGCGAAAAAATTAATAAAGACCTCGAGACGACAAAGGCCCGCGATGAGGCGGCACATCGCCGCGAGTCCCACGCGCGCCCGAAGACTAAACATTTTAGCGGCGGCGCGAGCGACGGGCCGAAAAACCGGGATAGCGCTCGACCGCGGCGGCTTTTGTCCGCGGCCGGCGTTCCCGGCCCTAAAACTCCCCCGAAAATTGCACATTCCGCGGCAGACGGGGCGGGCGGAGACGGTAATACCGGCCGGGGCGTCCCGTTAAAGGGCCGAGGGGGCGCCTCCTCCGTAAGGGCCGGGCGTCCCCGGCCAGGGCGCCCGGGGCCAAGGTCGACGCCGGGGCACCACCGCGCATCGCTCGCTCCTTTTTTAGCCAGGCTCCGAGGGGCCGCGCCGCCGGGCCTGCAGCTTTTATAAATCCCGGGCGCAGCCGCGAGGGAGATAAGCCGTCATTTCATTAAGATAAGGCCGCGCGGCCGCGAGGCGCAAACTCTGTATGCACCTGGACATGTGTGTATATACGTGTGTATGGACGCGGGTATATCGGGCGGCGCGCGCCCTCCTTTTTAACTAATGTATCGGCCGGGCAATTTGGCAGGGCCGTCCCCCCGGCGCGGACCGCCGCCGTCGCCGAGATTCTGGTAATGCGCATCCGGCGCTGCAATTATGCCGAGCCGCGCGGCTTAACGAGGCCTAATTTATATAAATAAATCGGGCCGATTAATATGTTTATCGGGGCGGCGATCGGCGCGCACCGAGGCCGAAAATCGATAAGCGCCCGAGTCCCCGGCGGGCCGCGCGGCCCGTAACGGTCAGCCGCCGATACGATAATACACTGCAATCGGGAATATCCCCGAAAACACGCGATCTTCAGCCTCGCGGTAATTGGACGCGACAATTATCCGGGAGATCATAAGGTTCGTCCGCGCGTAAAGCTCCCTGGGCGCGCGATAAAGCCGCCGAGCCGCGGCCGGGGGGAGATCGGTATCGGTGGGAAAAGCAGGCCTCGCCCCGGTCATCGCACCGCCGGCGTCTTTATGCACGCGATACCCCGGGACGAGTGATGCGCGGCTAACGAGCGAACGTCCACGGGGGATCCCCCGACTCGGGGGGACTACGCGGGCTGCACTCGGGCAGCTCCTAAATCGCCCCGGTCGCGGGACAACAATGCGCGTTAGGCGTGGGGGGGAAGGAGTCGGTGTGCACCCGCCAGGCCCGAAGCGTCCGGGCTAATTAGAGGCGGCAGGAATAGCCGGGCCGGACAATGAGCGTAAGTCGGCGGTGCGCGAGCGCATTCATGGGCTCGGCTCGTCTTTTTGGCGCGGGCGCCTGCCTCGCGCCGGCTTTGTCAATGCGCCCGGCCGTTGCGCTCTTGTACGCCATTATTTGAATGAACTAGCAGTTTCTTCATTCAGCCGCGCATCTAGCTCAAACGCGGACGCTTACGCACAATGAATTTCAAACCTGCTGATGCGCTCTTGCGAGCCGCTAAATCTGCAAGACTGGGATCCTCCTCGGACGGAATGATAAGTAAGTTATAGCTGAAGAATTCATCTCGTTTCACTAATTCAATTTCTCTACTGCGCAGTTAAGTAAATCAAGCATTTTTTTTCTTTCCAGAGTAGAAAATTAGAGCAGCCAGTAAAAAACAGGGTTAGAAAACGTTTTGATCATTCGCGTGGTCAAATTTCCACATGGTCAGTTTCGATTTGCGTGGTTATATCGATCTCCAGACTGTTAAAAGTCGCATTAAACTTCTCGATTTCCAGATCGCCAACTGCAGATTCCTTTTGGATCTCCGAAACACAGTTATGGAACTCACAATCATCCTTCCCTCATGCACACTTTCCTCCTTAGACGATTTTTAAACCATAGTGAGAACAAATGTTGCTATTCAAGTGTCTTTTATGGTATAAATATTTAATTTTCATTACAATTAATATGTCGCGCGTCGACGATTTTAATTATTAATAGAATATTTAAATATATTTATATAAATATCCATTATAATATTTATTTTCCTCACCAAAATCTGTACTTTGCTGTTCTTTCGCACGGCTACAGCAAATTTCAGCTCCTTCGCATATTGCGAGATGAAAATACACGCAGATTAGCCAAAGGATTCTTCGGCCAACAATGTATACGAGGGACAAGGCTGAAATCGCTTAGCCCCGCGCACTTGTGCGAAAGCCAACAACCCAAGTACTCGGGTCTGCGAGGCGCGGTGATTGTTTTCGCGCGGCGGCGGCCAAAGGAATTCACGCCGCGGGCCAGGCGGGAACGTCCGCCGGTGAAATTCGGCATAATCCGCACGTGCGCCCCCGGCATTTATTTATACGGATAACGAGAGAAGTCCATTAAAGAAGCTGCGCGCCGGGGAAAAAGGAGGAGCCGAGGGCGAAGCCGGCCGAGTGACGCGCTCCGTGGCTCGCGGCGATTATTCATAGGGAGTAGCCGCGTGCGCGGCCGCCGCCGCCGCCGGCTGCGGGAAGAATGGCCACCTTGTGCGCGCCGCGCGACGCCCGCGGCGCGGGTGTGACGAATTGGGAGGGCCGGGCGCATATCTCACCGCGGGGACTATTTTCGCGGCTGACCGGCGGGGACTGGAACTACTTAAGATTCCCCGCGAGCACCGCTACGGTGCGCCTATACGCGTACGCCCGCGCGCCCCCTTGTCCCTCTCGCGATTTTCCTGATCGATTGCGATGCTCCTGTTAGGGAGAAAGCCTCGTTCATTCACTGTGCTCTGCGCGGAGGCCGTTGAAACATTATTTCATTGAACTTTCTTTCATGAACTTTCTCACGGTATTGTTTATGAAGTCATGTAACCATAGATTATTCTTAAACGGGGTTAGAATAGCATCATTTAAACTTTTGATATAATATTATGATATTTATTTACAGTGAAATTAGAAAATAAAAGTACAAACTTTTGGGAATACTGCAGCTACTTATCTAAGAAACAATCTGTAAATAAATTATTACATCGACATTGTACAATCAAATAAAATAAATATAATAAATAAAGTCGAATACCTTAGAAAGAATCAAAAGAATTACAGGAAAATAAAATTCAAAGAGCAACGTGACTATGTCTTTCGAAACGTTATTTGATTCTGGTCTCCCAATTAATTGTACAATATAAAAGAATGTCAAAACATCTCTTGGTTTAATTTCGCGAGTACAGTAAGGATTTCTTTGACTAACAACTGCTACAGTGCGTCTAATTAAAATTTTTCCGAGCGGCTGTTACAAGCCATCGGTATTCAAATACGCGTTAATTGCCGACTAAAAAGAGAGGCGCGCCGGAACGTCATCTGGTATACAGAAGCTGTCACTGCCATGGCGGGGAGAAGAGCAAAGACTGCGTTTACATCGATAAAGTTGTTGGTCGCGTCATTAACAGCTTCTACAGTTACGGTGAAAAGCCATAGTGAATAGTCGACGTTGACGTTGATCTCTGTATGTACCACTCTTTTTATGTATCGTTCTTTCACAAACAATTACTCCATCTCTGACTGATTCACCTGTCAATAAATATAAAGCATATGCGCATTTATTATTGCATACATTGATTAATTGATCGCTAGAAAAAAGCAGCTTACTCGAATCAAATTAGAAATCGTGCATTTGTAATCTGTTTTAGATTTACAAGATTTATTTTAACTGATAAAATATTAAGAAATGATAATATCAACTGAAACTGCGTTTACTTCCACAATGGAAAAATGACAGTTGAAGATTTTTTTTATTATTTTACAGCGTTATTTCTTTCGTTGTATATATTTTTTTATTTTTAAGATTAATAATAATAATTATTTATTTAGACTAAGGATAATAAAGGTCCATTATACTCAAAGCTAATCGTACAAAAGATATTTTCTAACAATTTATAAATGTGAAAAATAAAAATAAATGGAATACTTGAAAATTCTATTAGGAGTATGATTAGTAAAAAAATATAACACGTTATGTAAGTACTTCGATTGTGAGTTCTGTGCATATTCTTTAGATATACATAATGACTTTGGCTATTGTCAGCTGCTTTTAAAAAAGTAACGAGCATACTCTTTTATGTTAATTTTCTGCTCTAAAATATTTTATTTAAACGTCACAACATGCTCAAAACGAAGAAATATTTAAGACGCTGCTTAATTGGCATGGCAACGTTTTAAATACAGCTAAAACGTACAGCTGTTACAATGTTTGAATAGCAAAGTAACTGTCATAGAGCCTACGAAAGTCATTGGTACTAAAGTAGCGTTGTAGCTTCTGCAAAAGGCTTAACCTGAATAAATCATTTTTTTTTCTCCAGCGAAAGCATAACTTGTCCACTCGAACTAACAAGAATGAACTTAGTAGGCGCATGTTGAAATAACTCGGAGAGGACGTAAATGGGCGAATAGTGTTGGACAAAGCGCCTCATATAATCCATAAAGCGACTACCTGTCTTAGTCAACAACTCGGGCGCCCGGGCACTTGGCGTGCTTTCATTTCCCGGGAGGAATTAAGGGGGCGCACAAAGGGGCCGGCGCAAGTGCAGCCGCGGGCGCCCGCGTGACAAAGCGCCATTCGTATAAGTCGTAAAAGCTCCCGGGGCGAAAGCTCGGCGCGACTATACTTACTGGGCGGCAACAAATCGCGGGGGCCCCGCGTCCGCCCGCGCAGCCGGCAAAACAAAGCCCCGGCTTTTGGCGGCGGCCTCGCGGGCGAAAATAGCCGGGGCCGAAGACGGAGCGCGCGACCCGGCGCCGCCCCCCCTCCTCCGTCGCCGGGGGCATAAATTAATCATCGCGGCCGGTCCCCCGCGGCGCGCCCCGGGGCCCGCGCGTGGGCGTCCGCGCGTATCGTTTAAGCCGCGTAACGAGCCGTTAATACGTGCCGGCCGGGCGAACGGCCCGCGTAACGACCTCGCCGAGTGGGACGGGCGATAATTTCGCGAAATGAGTCGGCGTCTTTCCCGGGGGCGCACTGTCGCCGCCCGGCGATCGGCCGGCCCTTTGTCCGGCCCGCCTCCTCTCCGCGGAGATCTCTCTTGTGATTTATTCCGAGGTGCGCCGGCCCTCGTCCTTTTTGCCGCGGGTTTTGATTGGGCCCTCGGCTTTCCCCCGCGCACCCGAGGCCCTCCCGGCTAATGGCCTGCGCGGACGTTCGCGCCCCATCGCCTCCCGCGTCTCCTCGTCCTCGCTTTGTGCTCGCTAACCCACGGTTCATCTATACACGTGCCATGCGAATATTATACTTATATTGCTACGAGGGCCAGTGATTAAAATTATACCTCTCCTTAAGTACGGTTTAACTTTCAATTTCAGACGCTGACGTGCACACGCGGCCCACAATGAACCTTCCCCTCTATTGTATCGGGACATTCGGATTCAATGAGGTATGCTCGAGAGCTTTCAAAACATTTTTCTTGGATTTATTCGCTGCTCTGGGTGAACGAAATGTATAACAAACGCAGCTTGTCCATTTTTCATATCGTCAAAGCAGCAATCAATTTTTAGTTCTTCTAATACCCTCTAGGAGAAGATTAAATATTTAGAATTCTTCCAGATGTTAACAATCACGGGCATTTACTAGATATGTTTGTTGTTCAACGTTTGTGAATAAACTTGTCAATTATGGAATACGAGTTATCCTACTGTAAGAGGATAACACGGTAACAGAGGTTTCCTTATACGAGTGTCGATGTGATTGCATCGTGGCAATTAAGTCTCTGGAATGTAGACAAATGTGGTGTAGAGACAATTCCAAGAATTTTGACGAGACGCACTATAGCTAGCGAAACAAATTAAATTCATGATATGGCGAAAGTTCCCGCGTATCGAATAGTGCTAAAAAATTAGTTATATAAGGCTCAGCAAAACTATTTATTAATGTAGGTAAGGTTGGCAGGATTGAAGAGTATCCATAAGAGTGACAAACCGAACAGGAGTCACCTATAAATATGAAACGTAGTCCGAAACATTGGAGTTAAAATCTGCGGGCCTACACAAAAAATAAGTACATAAGTATATAAGTAATTTTTATTATAAAAATTTGTGCGAGCGGCATTATAGTATTAACATTTCTATAAGAAAGATTTTGTCTGCAGTAAGTCTAATTAACGAATTCAACAGGATCAGAAAGGAACATTGAAATTGTAGTCGATTGGTATCGATAATTTTATGTATATTTGAGCAAAAATTAAGCTATCTGTTCCGATAAGGTACATTTGTAACTTGGTAAAATCAGTTGGCAGCTTTATTGATAAATTAAGTAAAATTTAGCTGGATTTCATTCTAATATCTAGAAAGCACCATTTATGTAAGAGAGTATACGGTATTCGTCATTTCTAAATGCAAATGAGTACGTGTCCACTGTATAGTAGCAATTTGTATAAATACTTGCGCACTTGCCAAATCAACAAAATATTTGCCCGAGCTGAAGAATTTTTGAGGAAAGAGACTTGCAGAGAAAGAAAAATATTATTATACACATAATTTTATTCAAATTGGATTGAAGCAGAAACTGACACGCTTCACCATCTTTTTTACACATTTTGGAAGGATTTCCTAATTTTTCCCACCAGTCTTCCTGGCTCCTCGCATATCGCATGCTTCCAATCCATCTTCGCTTGAAATTTCTGTCATTAAGTATGATTTGGAAGATCCAAAGCAATTTGCATGCACCGCGTAACGAGCACCGTGTGCGCGCGCCCGTGTGCGCGTGTGTGCGTAGGAGAAGAGAGGGGGGTGAAGAAGCGGAATATTGTACTCCGGAGATCAAAGGACGCGGCGGGGCGAGGCCGGTGGAAAGGGCAATTTGGCGCGCGAGTGGCTCTTTCAACGCGACACTGTCTACCTAGATTTGCAGCGGCGGGCGGGGCCGGCGGGGCTCCCCCGCGTGCGGGGCACATTTGAAATGGAGCGCAGCCGCGCGCGGCGAGGAATTCGCCCGGGCGACGCGGCCGCGCGGGCAGAAAAAAGCCGCGCGCCCGAAAAAGCAGCGGATGCGAGCGGGCGCGGGAGCGCGCGGGGGGCCCGAAAAAATCGGGCAGACGACGGAGGGCGTGGGAGAGGCATTTGTAGATTCTTCTGGGAAGGGAGAGAGAGAGAGAGAGCGGCGCGTGATTCAGTCTGGGGCGAGGGCGCGCGGGGGGAAAAAAAAGGCGGCCGCCAGGATGTTTAAAAGCGCGGGCGCGGCCGCAGGCGGAAAGCCCGGGCGGCCGTTAGTCATCCGTAGGTGCGCGGCCCCCCCGGGCTAATCCGCGCGGCTGAAAAAATTGGCGGGCCGCGCGTATAAGCCACGGGGCGGATTAATCCGAGTGACGCAAGGGAGGACGGGCCGGAAGCCGCGTGACACGCCTCAATTACCGTTTGGCGTAAAATTAGAGGCGCGGACAGGGCCCGGGTAATCCGGCGCTTCCGCGCCCGGCGTATTTGCGTCGGTGTCCGCCCCCGCGGCCCGCGCGGCCCGCCGCCGCCCTGTCACGCGGAGGCGCGCCCAGTTTTCCGCCTATCGGCTTATTTTCGCCGCTCGCGAAAATAGGTGGGCCGGCCCCGGGCGCGGCTATATTTGCCCCGGCCCCCGCCCGCTTATCTTATCTCCGCGGCGAGGGGCCGGGGGGGTCGGGCGGCCTTTTCGGGAAGGCGCGGGCGGCCGCTCGCCCGTGGACCGCGGCGCAGCTTCCCACGCGGCCGAGCGCGACGCCCGGGCGCGATCCGCGGGCGCATCTGCAATTCCAAGAGCGGCGGGATCGCGGGGACGGGCAACGGGAGGCTGGGCGCACCGTGAGAGAGCCCGTGGCCGGGCGCTTCCGCGAATTTCGGCCGTTTATCGCTGCGGCCGCCCGCGGCCGCCTCCTGGATATTCCGCGCGAATAAATTTCGGAGGCTCCGCGAAGGCCGTTTCCGAAAAACCCGCGGCGGCCGTCCTCCCGGCGGACTCCCGCGGACTCCCCCAGGAGGCGCTGCCCCCTCCCCGGGGGATATAATCTCCGCGGGCCGGCCCTAATGCGGCCGTTCAATGCCGACGCGGAGACGAATCATCCGTCATAACTCGCGGGCGCCCCGGAAAGCGGCCGGCTCTCGGGGATTAGGCGCGTCGCGCGTGATTAAGCCGCCGGCCCTCGGCCGGGGCCGCCCGCGACGTGAATTGATCGCGGCTTTCGGCTATTTGCATAGCGCGGCCCCGCTGATGGATCGATTAGCCCTCGGGGGGCATGGCTCGCCGCCGGCAGATCGTTCGATTACCCGCGGACGCGCGCTCCTGTCCCTTTTCCGCGGGGCCATTCGTCCCCCGCGCGCGCGCCCAGACGGATGGCCTTTTTATTGAATCGTTTGTCTCGGCCTGCCCCGAGTCCCCTGCGCCTCTCTTCTAGATGGAATCGCGATTTTGGCGCGCTAGGATGAATCCATTCCGAAGGGAACGAGTGCCTATCGCTCCCGACATACCGCCCGATCCATTTAGGAGCTCGCCCCGGCTTGATGACTGCAGCTTTAACGAAGTGCTGATTCTCTGACAAATCGATGAGCATCAATTCAATACCTCGATTAATGTGTAAGGCCTCGAACACACCAAGCATTCCTGGTGAACGATTCAAATTCGAATATACCTACGCAATGCCCAATCATTTACACTGATTATTGTTCTAAAAATGCCATAGCTAATCAAACATGCAACGTTACGAAACGTATAATATTCCATAATTTCGACATGGACTATATACAGTTGCAACTAATGCAGTATATAGAGTATTTTCGACAAGGCTGTTGAAGTGTATTTTGTTCAATGTACGTTTTTTCTGCAAAAATTGTCATTAAATTTAATAACGATGATTTCGTTCAGATGGATTTGTAGCACGAGCATCATGGAAAACAATAAGTGTCAAGTGGCTCGAGGAAAGAGCCAGCGGTCTTTAAATAAATGGTGCTCAAATAAGCGGCTATACAAGCCGCGTGTTTATTATCAATCCACCGCGACAGCATCTAATCTCGGAGAGGCTCTTCATCTCTCCAGTTTCCCGGGATAATCGGGGCGTTTGCCTCTCGGCTCCCGCGGTAGCCGCGCTCCCGGCTCGGACGGCAGTTCGAGCGACCTGGTGGGCGAGGTACATCGGCCGACTCTCATGCCAATCGAACGGCTACTTATCCCCGGCCGCGGCTCGGGGGCCTTTCTCGGAAGGGCCGGGGCTCAATTTTCCGCGCTCGTTGGGGGCCGATTGCCGCGCCCCGGCCATTTGCATCGGGATCGCGCGAGAGTTATTTTATTTATCTCGCTTGGTTTGCTGCTGCTGCCCCCCTCCTCCTCCGCCGGCCGCCGGCTTCCCTCGGCCGTTTAGCCGGGGCGCAAAGCTGGGAACGCGGGGAGTGGGCGCGGCCGCGGCGGGACCGTTAAGACAATTCGGTTACGTTGCTGGAATGCGCGCACTCCGCCTTGGCATTATGTCAGCCGATGGGTGTGCGCGCGTGTGTACGTGTGCGGTAATGCAGCTCGCGAGCGATTTGGCAGCGTTTTGCGGTACCCCTGGAAAATCTCGTAGCGGCGCTGGGCGCCTCACTCCTTGGGCCCGGCGCCCCCTTTCACACCTGGGCTATGGGCAGGGCGCGCTGTGTGGTAGGCGTCGTCAAGCGCCGATTCCCACGTAAATTAATTTGAAACAGATGTCTGTGCTTCAATGGTAAAAGAGGGAAAAAGAAGAGGAGCGCGCGAAGAAGATAGCGCGCACGGGCAGGGCCATCGATCAAGCGGCTGTCAAAGCGATTAAACTTCACAACACGCATAATACAGTTATAAGCTTGAAGTGGATTTTGTATATAAAGAGCTCGCTATTTGCACGTCCGCACTCGAGGCTCGTCCATTTTTCGAACATAAAACGCGTGATTAATAGCGCGGGCGACGAGCCGCGCAAAAGGTAAAGCAGTGCGCGCAGTGCGCGCGGCTGCCTGCATATTTATAAGCCGAACAAATCAATTGGACGGGAAATCTCGTTAGGCAACGAGGCAAGGACAAGATTCTGCAGGTACCATTAAGCTCGGGGGACGAGCGCGGACTCGGCCGGGGCTTCCCCCCACCCCGCCGGGGAATCCCAATGGGAGAAAAATGCCCGGCGGCCTAGCGCCGGCCCGCGCCCGGGCGAATTAACTTAATTACGCGGGCGCTTATCGCGGGGGCTCGCGGCACAAAGCCGCGCAATCACCAGCCGGGCAAAAAGGGCGAAGGCCGCGCGGAGGTGGGGGCCGCAGCCGGGCGCCCGGCCCATTGTGTGCGCCTCGGCCGGATAAAAAATGAGCATCATCAGCGGCCGGCGCTATTACGAGGCTTCGATAAAAATCTACACGGGGGTCCCAACTATATCCCGGGGCAGTCGTCCGAGCCATTGTCCGCTGATGACTCCTCCGCGCGGCCGATCGCTTCTGCGCCGGTGCGCCGCGCCGGTGCCCCTTTTCATCGCTTTATCCGAGCGCGACGCCCGCCGTGAGATCGGCGAGATTGCCGCGAGTGAGAGAGAGAGAGAGCCGCTGCTGCCGCGGCGATGCGCGCGATTTTGTATTCGCGTAATGATGATGAGGAGTGTCAAGGCCTTGGTATCCTGCACCTGTGTACTCGCCGCGCGTCGCTCGCTCCGCGCTTTCTAGAGAGCCGGAGAGCCTCGGAGCTGCTTTGATATCTAAGTTATTAACATAAAATACCACAATGACGACAATTTATATTTCTTTCAGGTACAAGATGTGCCGAGATGATTGCGGCCATGCGATTGCGCACTTGCTCATCGCCGATACAATATTGTAGCGTCGTGTAAAAAATATATTATACATGCGATCAATTCCTAGAATTATGTTGTGCTCTTGCTATTCATCTTTATGTATAATTTTACACTTTATCTTCTCATAAGATGGATTAACTGTTTATAGTACCTTAAACATTTTTACTCTTCTTCAGCCTGATATACTGTATTTAACTAAAGTGATGGTTATTTAAACGTAAATTCAAGCAATTACCGTCTTCACGATGCGTGTAGTGACATTACAACAATTATTTTGAACCGATTGTTGCAAATATCTTTTACTTATGATCCTTACCTGGCAAATCAAGGCTGTAAAGAACTGTGTCGAGGAGTGTATAATATTCATTTATGTATTATACCCGTTATTATTAAGAATTTCAGAATATTTGATCTTAAATTTGTTACAATAGAGAAGAAACCAATAAACAGAAGCGAAAATTGCTAAATTTAACTGCGCAATATTGGATTGTTAATAGATTGCTATGCCATTAATACAAGTCAAGTCAAGTAACTCTCTTTATTTATCTCTATTACAATATTTACTTAAACCTACTAGATAACGCTGTATGTTAAATAAACATAAATTAAAAATTATAAATTTATGTAATTTATTGAGTTTCAATTGTACACTTTATGTAAATGCTTCTTATGATCTATATTTATTTATAAGACTTCCAAAGAATCATATCAAATTAAAAATTTCGTTGCAAAATCCTAAGTTAATTATTGACCTTTTTTAATTTTTAATGCATATATTATCTGTAGCTACTCCTGTATAGTCATTATACCTGTACATTATTCAACTGTCAATTTATAAGGTTATTAAACTAAGATATGAATCTTACACGTGTGGTTAGGTTCGTCATTCTTAGTTAATTGAAAATCTTCTTAATAATATTTCTATTTTGATACATAAGTTTTTTACAATAATAATTTTCTAATCCTAAATTGATATTTTAGAATCTATTAATCATTATAACATTTTTCTTTTATCAATTTTTCATATTATTACTTACATAATAAATTTGTGTAATATATTGTAAACTCTTTATTTTTAAAAATTTTCGAATAATTTAAAAACTAGACAATTTAACATCAACATGCTCAATTCTGAAAGGGTCATACTTTTGAAACCGTATTCACAATTTAATTATGATTAAATTAGTGACTTGATAAAGCTAAAAAAACAGACTGTAAGATTTAATTTATATATTTAAATATGCCTTTTTATCACGTTAGTGCAGAAATTGTATTGGCATTAAAACGCTTCGTCATTGAATGATGAATTCGCGTAATATCTTGTTTCACGCGTATATTTTTTGGTTCTCACTATTGCAATGAAATTAATAATTGTTTAAATTCTCAGTCTTTCTGCTTAATTATACTAATTAATTTACAGTAAGATAATTGCTTTATTAATCGTCATTTCGTATAACGGGAACATAGACGAGTATGATCCATAAACGCCTGAAAATTAAGTTAATTTTAATTTAATTACATTTGTTAGAATAATTCATCGTATTTGCCCCGTATGAGCTCGGTAGTAGAAAGCTGTATAAAAAATCTGCGCATTAAAAAGATGATAAATGTAGAGATGCTGAAAATGATCGTTTTCTCAAGTGCGCGTATACGTAGGTACGCTTGGAAGATTGTTCGGACGATTTAAGCCCCTCGCGGTTTCATCAACGCCAACCTAATGATCATTAGTGAAAAGTAAGCGTCGACGAGTAAATTGCCACGCTTTTCTTTACCGAGACATGAAATTTCTAACTAACCAATTACCGAGGCGGCACGCCGGGCAAGGCGTATCACGCGCTCGCGCGATCCTGTCTCCCGTTTCTTCTCGCGCTCGCCCGCCTGATAGAATCACCCGACTTCTCCTATTTCGCATTTTAGGCAAAGAAACGCAAGTTTCTCAGCTTGGATTGTGATCTCGAGCGCCTCGCGCCTCTAGCAACAAAACTTTCGCATTCCTTATCTACATTCATTGGATAAGCAACCGATCGCGTGACGATCGCTTATATCGATTGAAGCACGGTGCACCAGTCACAACCAATCGCGTGGAACATCCCCGTAGGCGTGAGACAAAAAAAAGCCAACATGCATAACCTAGGCCCTGTCAAATTGTCACGGACAACGTTCGAATGGACCGCCGTCGGGCGGAAAAACAGCCGAAAGGCGTTTGCTGTCAATGGCGACCCGTGAGTCTCGGATAAACGGAGGAGGCAAAAGGGCCCTAGCAACCGGGCGTCAATAGCCGATGGCCCGCTAAGGCGAGAGAGTCGCCTCAGCCGATCCGCGCCATCGAGCCCCGGGTTCCTGTTCACCTCCCCCTGCCCCGAGGATAGCCATCTGGAGGATCTAGCGGCGAGCTACCCAGATGGACGGGGCTTGATCTAAATTTCGTAGTGAAAACGCGCGCGAAGCATCGCCTCCCCGAGACAACAGCCTAAATGCCGAGGGCCTAGCGCGAGTGCCGAGCCCCTTAGCCTAAGGATGAATAAGCGGAGCCCAAGGATGTCCACCCTAGTGGTGGCGGCTCTCAGGAACCTGAGGGACGTCCACGGCTCCACGGCCAAGGATATCATGAAGTACATCATGGCCGAGTACAACGGCACCGAGTCGACGATTCAACGTCAAGTGAGTTCCTAGCATCTTCCAGGCAACCTCGCCTCGCTAACGATATTTTGGAATTTCGCTATCAAACGTGTGCCCGAAATTCCGATATGCCCAACGTTTCTTACGTTGTCCTACCAATGGGGTGTTTTTTCTCCGTTTCCTCTCAGCTGAAGTCGGCGCTAAAGCGAGGCCTGGACTACGGCATCCTCAAGCGGACGCCCAACGGCTACTGTCTAAACATGGACTCGGACATTGATGTGCAGCCGCAGGACGAAGGTAAGTGCCAGCGGCGGCCGTGACTCTGATCCGGGGACGACTGACCGCGCTCGATGCCTTTAGTAGTTGCAGGGTGTGGCATGAAGTGCTTCAAGCCGAAGAAGCGGAAAAAGGCCGGCTGCAAGAAGAAAAGGAAGAAGAGGAGAAAGAAGAAGGCCAAGCGGGCCGCCTGTCCGAGAAAGCGGAAGAAGAAGAAGTCCGCGGGCAAGTGCAAGAAGGTCATGATCAAGAAGAAGTCCCCCAAGAGCCCAGGGAAGCTCTGCACGATCTGCGCGACCCGCGACCCCCGGGCCAACGGCGGCGACCAGTTCTGCGACCACACGGGCCACGACAACATGCCCTACCTGGAAGACAGCGAGAAGTTCGGCTACAGGGATGACGCCACGCTGTGACGGCGAGCTCATCCCGGAACTCTCCTTTCCCCTGTCCCCCCCGTACGCCGCCCGCGTGAATCGTCCCACTGCCTTATCTCCTGTCCTTTTAATGCGCCGTCAAAGACTTCTTGGTCGTCAGATGGGGAGGCGAGTAATCCCGAAAGCTATTCGCAATTTCGTCTTTCATGTGCATGAATCAATAAAATTACAGCTGTGCATACTACAAAAAAAAAAAGGATTTTTTTATTTCATCGGGCGCGCCATCCAAGCGGTAGAATTAATTAATCCTTGTAGATCCACACTTTTTGCTCTCTTTGTTGTTCGCTTCAAAAACACGTGTTCAATTCAAAAAATTGCCGGTACACGCATTAAAAGTTGAATTTAAAAGTAATAAATAAACTGATCGTAAGAACGAGTATAGTAAGGTAGTCTTAACGGTATTTGGTAAGTCGCACAATACCGCCATTGCATTTGGAGAGAGAACAATTGATTTTGGTCGGGCTCGTCCGGGCCGAGAAAGCGCGAAAGGTCGAGGATGCCCAGATCGTCGTGTTTCATTTAGGTGTCGGTCAGCGAGATGCGATTGAATAGCTACTTAGTTGCTCTTACTCGGGCATCGATCATTCCTCGAAAGGTGGGCACACCGGTCGGACAGCGACGCCAGCTGGCGATTACGCAAGTTTTCGCCGGCTCCGAGGGAATTTGAAGAGCGGCGGCTATTAGGCCCGCGAGGCACTCGGTATAGGCGCGCAGTCCGCAACAACACCGCGGCAAAACGGCCCGAGGACCTCGCGAGCCGGCCTAATCGCTCGAATAAAAAAAAGCTGGCGAGCTTGAATCCCCCCCGCAAGTCCTCCCCCCCGTAAGCTCCATTGTCCCGCCGTGAATGGCCGCGTTCGCTCTATCAAAGGCCCATTAAGCCGGGCCCGGGGCTGTTAATAATCGCGCGTCTAACGGTCGCCCTGGGGCCCTTTTCACGGAGCTTTTGAGGCTCGCGGGCCGCGCGACAGCCGCCGTAATTGCGCGCCCCGGCCAAATTATTAAATTTAATGATCGCAGCCGGCCTCGAGGCGCGCGCCAGCGGCACCGATTGTTCGATTCGCGCGGCTCGTTTCTCCTCCGCCGCGGCTGCCGTGAAAGGGCCGCGCACCCGACAATGGGACGCGGCGCTCGCTCGGTTTCCTCGGCTCGCGGAAGCCCACCGACGAGGAGAAACGAGAGTAAGAAAAAGGTAATCTCGCGAGCGCGGGAAAAGTTCGGGGTGACGCGTGGGCCCCCGTACTTTTTCGGCTGCGACCTCGGCCCGCTTCGTGCGATAAGTCCCCCGGTGAGGTGAAGGACCGGTCGAGGCGGCCCATTGTGCCTTCGATAGGCCTTGCCTCCCCCCGGCCCGTGTAACGAACGAGGGGCCGCGCGCGCATAATGGCCGCCGCCGACAGCCGCTTATTACTTGGTTATATTCGGCGGTGGTCCGCGCTAATGACCCGCGAACAGGACCACCGGAAAGGCCGGGCTTTGTGCCGCGGTTATGCGCCCCGATGCGATGACGCTTCCTTTTTTTTTTTCCTTTGGGCAACGGGGGCGCTTGTAAAAGTCGCATCAGCGCGGATTGACGATCGCGTTACACAATTAAAGCAAATCGCTCGGGGGCGCGCGCGCGTCCATCGGTCAGCGTCACCGCGGCGATTAATCGCCGGGCCCTCGATAAGCGATTTCGCGACAGATGTCTCTCCCGCGGCCGTCCTCCTTTTGCCGGAGGCGGCCGCGCGCGGGAACGCCGCGGCCTCGCGAAGGACGCGCGCCCGGCCTCCAAACTGGTTGAAGTGCAATGTTTGAATCTGCAATGATAAGCACCGCGAGGGTTTAACGGCGCGCGCATGATTGAGCGCGCGTCCGAGCGTGAGAGAAGCCTTCGTTAACGCTCCCATCTCTGGGCTAAGCGCCAAACGCGGCGCACCTGACGTTCCGTCGGAGAGCCCGGAAAAGATTAGCTAACGTCGCGGCTCCGGCCCCCGGTCTTTCCCGGAATCGCTAATCCGGATCGAACGGCATCGGACCAGATCTTCCAAATCTAATCTAACTTGACGAATCGTGCAGGATACGCACTTATGCGCTCTATTGTACAGGAGGAGCTGCACAGTGCTGTGAGTGACATCCTTTCTTTCTAGTACTCGTCCGATGTTAAGGTTATATTCATACGATGATACATCAATATATGGTATCATCCGACCTTTACTTAATATTCATATTTTTCATTTTGATTATTTATATTTTAGATTGATATTTCTAATATTGCTAATTTTAATATTTTCTATCAACTAAAATTCGACGCGTTGGAAAATGCTGTTTTTTAAATTTACAAGTGTCAATAAACATTTTATATTAAAATATGTTGTATAGTTGAGAACTCTATTAATATTCATATAATTAGCTATTAATTTTTTTTGATGTATGCAAATATATGCAATAATCTTGTAAGTAAGTGAGCGTATTATTAAATTGCTTTTTATACTCAATTTTATGCTAATCCAAAGACTAAAGAGGTATTGCTGCACCATTAAACAATGTGATAGATCGCAACGACAGTGAAATCGAAAGTTGTACCACGGCAATTCTATTTTTGCGAGCGGTACATTTTTGCGCTATTTCTGTTTAGAATCGCGTATTTTTATAACGTATGTCTCGATCGAGCGCAACTTGCAAAATAACCGACGACGCGGCCGCGCTTCCTCCTGCACACACTAACACAAGCGCGCATATGAATAAATTACACTTATCGCCGCAAAAGAATGAAAAATATTCTTTAATTAAAGAAATTTCGAGAGGAATGCTCCTTTGGCTTTTATTCCCCTCCGCGGGAGCAAAAGGAGGCTGCACAATAAAAGCCGCGCCGAGTGCAGTCCCCCGTACGCGCACTCGCGAGGCCGGCGCGTCTTCCTAGGCGCAGCCTCGAGATAAGATAATGGGGGAGGGCCATTTTTCCCGGGCCGCTCCCCCATTGAGACGTTGGGCTCGGCGGCCGGTTAACGAGCCCCGCGCTCCCGAGTGTCCCGCGCAAATTGAAAGGGGATAATTTGCGCAGGCGCGCGCTCGCGCTGATTAATTTACGGGGCGTTCTCGCGCCGGCTGAAAAACGCGGCGATTTGCCGGGCGGCTTTTTTCCGCGGCGCGCTTAGAGGGCCGGGAGGGAACTGGCCCCTCCTTTCTTCGTTCCTTTTTTTTTCTGCGCCCGGCCGGCCTCGATTCCCCGGTCGCTTAGGCGCGGGGAAAGCCGGGTTTCTTCCGAGCGACCTTCTGGGATCGCGCGGCGCGCCGCCCCCTCCCCGGCGGCACTTTCTTTTTTTGCCCCCGGCCCGCGCGCGAGGAAGGCGCGCGGGGCAGATTAAAAATTACACGAAAACGTACTTTGCGCGGGGGGACGGGACGCGCCGGGGGAGCTCCTTTTACGACTATTTTTCACGAGCCCGGCAATTTTTCCAATTTAATTATTCATGAGGCGCGCGCGCGGGCTATATCGAGACGCTCGGCTCTTTAGCGGCCGAGCCGGAGGAAAACCCGTCGATAGCGCGGTGATTGATACCCGGCGACAGCCCCGCGCCCGGTACACCTTCTTCCGCGGCCTTGGCTTCCTCCGCTTGAGCTGGGGATTTTTCTCCCCTGGCTCTGTATCGAAATATCGAATCTATCGACAAACTATTAGCCTCGTTGGGAATTAATGAGCTCGGTTAATCTTTTCCCTGCTTTTTTGCGGGATCCGATTAGCTAAAATGTATGTATACTACTCTGGTAAAAATTTAATCGGGTTTCTGGCCAACTCCTCGCTAGAGTAAGGTGAAATCACTTTTTAGATCCCTATACTCGGATACTTAAAAAGTTGAAACGTACAAGTCTAACATGTTTTAATATCTACATGGTGATGATTTTTAATCATTTTTATTACGTTTACGCAGATTCATTTTATTGATTTAAGCCTCTTGGTAGAAAATTGGCCAGTTTTTTATGATTAAGGTGTTAATTAAATGAAGCCTTAAATCCACAAGATTAATCTGTAGACGTTATAAAAATCGCCGAAGACCTTGACAGTACATTAAAATGGCAGCCAAAGCATTTCTGGGTGTCTTTAATGCATCTAAAATTTTTATCTAAATAACCCTAAGAACCGACAAATTGTAGGTATAAACTAGTCAACGAAAGGACTCAAATTTCTACTAAAGATGGAGTATTTTATTGATGCGTTGACATAAAAACTGGTTTATTTTCTGCCGAGCTTCTTATTCTGGAAGAATTGTAGTAAAGGTAATCGTAAACCTTGTTCATTATATGGACGATTCAATTATTATATTGATGAATGTAAATGGTATCAAGTATACTCGTATGCAACGTGAATAGCTTTCAATCTACAAATTTAACTCAATGTCAAACAAACATCAAAATGTAAATTCGGCATACTAAGTATCCGACTGCATTTGCGTTGTAGATATGGGAAAAGCAAAACTAAAAATTGAATTGAAACTCGTTAACAAAGTTGAAATAAGTGAACATTAGCATGTATAATTAATTTACATGTTGGTGCAGCAGAGGCTTTAGCCGGTCCCTTCCAGAAAGAGATTTCCGACCGCTGCCCTTCCAAATCACGAGGGCCCGGGCCGAGCGGCGGGCCGAGCGCCCCCGCGAGGGAACCGCGAAACCGCGCGCGCTCCGCAATTAGACGCGGGCCGTCCGGCTCGGGGATATAAGTCGCCGGGGGCCGGCCCCTTTTCCACGCTGGCGCGTTTGCGCGGACATAAATCCTCCTTAATGATATCGCGCACGTGAGAACTCGGGCGCTTGACACCTCCGCTTTTTTTCCCCCCGGGCGATCCTAAGCGCGAAGGAGAGCGCGCCGATGGCTATCGCTCGGGCGGCCGCGCGGTCGCGCCGTGGGCGGCGAGATGCGGCCCGCGATCCCCTGGCGGCGCCATTTTTTCCTTTTTTTTACCCCCTCGTTCCCCACGTTGGCACAGCCCACTCGGGGTCGGAGTTTCGCCGCGGTGCCCTTGCCCCAATAGCGATCGTGCCTCATTCCCGTGTCTCCGCCGGGCGATCCGCGGAATCGCGGAGGGACGTCGGGCTACCGGGCACCGCGGGGAGGCGGCGCGCCCCTAATTGCCGGCCGCGCGGCCTTAATTGGCCGGAGATAAGCCGCTGGTTTATCTCGGCCGCGGACGGCGCAGGGGTCAAGAAGGTCGAAAAGGTTATTATAATCCTTATCATAGCGGCCTTCCGAGAAGAGCCAGCCGAGAGCACCAAGGCTCTCTCCGCTATTTCGCGGGGTTACGGTGTGCTCTGTTACTCGGTTTTAATTGGGACCGCAACTCTTCCCTCCGCTCTTGATTAGTCAGGGTTAACGGGGTTAGGGATTATTTTTTTTTCTTCTTCTGGCTCTATCGTAACATCCTACGCTTGAAATATAATGCGTATAATTGAAAGTACTGTATTACGCATAGATAAATGGATAGAGATATATACGTGCGTTTAATTGGTGGGATTCCAAAGGCCGTTTATTCCTCGACTTTTGCAAAACCGAACCAGTTACTGTTTCTTGCTCTTTGTAAATGACCGCGAGCCCGGATTAGGATCGCCGCATAAAGCGAATACATACGCGCTACTTTAAAACTCGTTAACTTTTTCATCGGGGAATCGTGTATACGCACAGGCTCGGTGATAAAAATAATCGAATAGCCCTTTTTCATGGTGGCCGCTCGGACCGCGACTCGAGCTTACAAGAAAATAGAAGGCCACGCGCCCCTCGTCATTTTAGCTTATAAATGACTGGCGTGTTCCATCAGAGCTGCTTAGGCGAGCCCCACACGATGTCTTCCGTGTCGCAGTGCGTTAATATCTCCAATCCCTACACTGATAGAAGAAATCCATTGGCCAAAGTCTTTGCTCCTTTTAAATTGCATTGATACGCACGGCAATGTATACTTTATAAAATTCAAAAAAATAATCATTAATAGTTTATTTGCCGGCATCTACTTTATATTACTGAACTGTAAGTATTTAACAAATCTTTCTAATATTTTTTTCATCCAATTTCGCAAATGTGGGAATATAAGAAAACACGTAGTCATCGGTAGATTCTTTAAATAACACAATAGATAATTGACAGTAGCTAATTATAAAATATCAATGAAAGTGTACATTTTATACACCGAGAGAAGAAAATATTTATTATAAACTTGACAATTTTCACAAATAAAATTTTAGACAATGTTAAAGTTGTTATCTATTAGAACAGTCTCTAATATAGTTTTAGTAAATTTCGTAATATCCTGTTATCTTTAAGCTCTACGCATTCATATATTTAACATGCCAGTATAATGATTACACTACGATTGGCATTAAGATTAGAATGTTTAACTAAAGGTCGACCTGTAAGAAATATTAAAAATATAAATATAGTAAACAGTTTAAGGCACGTTGATATAAATGAATATACACGATTATGATACAGTTTCTCTTGTAACGTTCAATTGTCGATTCAATCTCTTGCAATGTAACGATTTTTTCAATGGCAGTTTTGTAATAATTCAAGGAAATATCTTAATAGATCAGAAACCACACGGTTACGTTGTAGCTTGCTATCTTGCTCAAGAATCGAACGTTAATGACTCATTTTTCAACTACATCAATTATGAAAACCTGTGCGTATTAACAGTTAATGCATCAGCGGCTCTGAATGAACCGGAGCCAACGTGAATTGCCGAGGCCCCCGCGCGGCCCTCGGCCCTCGAGCTGGCAGCGCGGCAAAAAGGCCCGGCAGTTCCTCGCGTATAAATATCGAGCGGGGCGGTGTTTTACGAGGAGGCCCGGCGATCCCCCGCAGGATCGGCAATCACGTGAGGTCGCAGGCGCGCAGAATCCGGGCCGGAGGCGGGGCCTTTTTGCGACAGGCCGGCCTCGCGCCTAGACCTTCATTATAGCCGTGGGGCGCGAGCCGGCTGACGGACAGGGCGTTCGCACGTTATTACCCGGGCGGCGGCGCTTTACGAGGGCAGATTGGCCCCCGCTCGGGCCGCCTGCTCCCCGGCTAATGGCGCGTTTACCCGATAATGGGCCCGCCACCGCGCGATATCCCCGCGCGTGTAGGCTCCCTTCCCCCCCCCGGCCGCGCAAAAAATCACCCACCCAGGGCCGGGTTTATTGCGCGAGAGAGAGAGAGAGAGAGTGGCTCTTCCGCCCGCGGGCGTTTTTTGCGCGGCTTCTATTGCAGGATGCGCAGGGGGTGTACCGGGATTGAGCGGGCGCTCGCGGAATGGCCGCGCGAGGCCCTGCTTTTCGAAGGAAGGAACGCCGCGGCGTTATGTTGTGCCGGCCGTTAGCGATAGATGTCTGCTGGTAAAAAGAAGAATGCGCCGAGATTTGTACCCTTGGACTTTGGCGCGCTTGGAAAATCTGCGAGCATCGGTGTTATTGCTTCCGTTGAAAACACGCCCCATTACGCGTATACCAGAGCCCACGATTTTTGCGAGGATTTTTGTGCGCGTGTCCGGCCATCTGGACGCGGCTGTGTCTTCGCAGATGCACTTACCCATGAAGTACGCTTGCTGATGATTTTACTTTGGACAAAGTCGAAAGATGAATAACAACGTACACTCGCGTATAAAATAAGAACTCGCGCGATTGGATATGGGAGGTGTTCCAGTATCTCCGATAGATTATCGTCGCCCGTAGCTCGGCCGTCCTCGAATCCATAAAATAATACCGTCGTGCCTCGGGGGAAAAACGAGCAGGGGAAACGGAGAGTTAGAGCTGCGCAATCGGCGGCGCATCCGCATCCGAGGGGAACGGTCCATATCTCTCCGGTGCAGTTGGCGCTGAGTTTCGCGCGCGCCGCCTCCCGCGCCGCATTGTGCAACCGGCCGGGGTGAAAAAAAATGAATTGCCGGTAATTCCCCGGGTGTGGGGCGCGCCTAGATCGAGTCCGCTTCCGCCGAGCTCGCGGCCCTCCCCCGCCCCTCGTAAATCCAGCGGGAGTTAAAGGCCGGGCGCGGCGGCCCTTGTTTCCGCCCGCGGGTCGCGCCTCCCCCCTGCCGGCCGGTCGGCGCATTCCCCGGCCCTCGCGTGGGAGGAGGAGGCGCCCCCCGGCGGGCCGATTCGACCGGGGCGGATGATTTATTCATGAGGCCGGAGCGTCGCCCGCGTAAAATACCGCTCCGCGGTGGCCGTGCGAAATCGCGGCGGGCAGGGAGGCGCCCGGCCGGCCGCCCCGAAAGAAATGGCCCGTCCGGCCCCGCTAATTACAATTCAATTCGGCGCGTTACTTAAAAGGGGAAAAAATTGCACCCTCGTGACGCGCTCGATTATTCGCCGCGGCCCGGGGAGTTGTGTGCGCTCGCGCGCCCGCCGCGGGATTTATCGCCGGGGCCGCGGCGCTGCGGCATTAAGCCACCGCAGCCGCCCGGGGAATGAAGAGAAATGGACCCCGATCGGGAGGCTGCCGGCGAAGAGGGCCGCGCGCCTATTTGTACTCTTCATCCGCGGGCCGGCCGGCGCACCTGCGCGCACGCGCGCGCGCCCATCGATAATTATATTTGGCCCGGCCTTCAATTAATGCCGGCTTAACGCTTCGCGTGCGAGGGTAATTGCGCGCACGCGCGCGCCGCCACCTCGCGCCCCGGGTAATTGGGTGGGAAATAACCGCACCTGCGCCCTAACGCCCCGGACAATGGGCCCTTCCGCCCGAGGTAATGGCCCCGAAAAAGGGCCCCGGCTTTCCCCGCGCATGCATTATACATAGGGGCCGCGGTGGAAAATCGGGGAGGGCCCGGTTAGGCGGGCGTTATAGGCGGGACGGCGGCGCCGATATGCCGGACGGCTCGTTAACCCTATATCGGTTCATTACACGGCCCGGGGGCGCGCGCGCGCCACTTAGGCGCGCTTTGTTCCCGCCCCGGTTTCGCGCTCGCCGGGGCATTTGCATGGTTAATTGCGAAGGTGAGCGGGTATAAGCGCCCGGGCGATCGGCCACCGCAGATACCGAGCCGGGGCCCTTCGCCCCCTCCCTCTCTCTCTCTTCCACCTCCTCCTCCTCCGACTCGCGGGTATTTATCATTCGGCGCGCGGCTGCACCTTTAGCCGCGCCGCTGCGGAAGTATAAATTAACGTATATTTCTGTATTATTCGTCTTCTTCGTGCGCCCCCGTCCCCCGGGCCGGCGCCGATGGTAGCCGTTTAATTACCCGGGCCGGACCGTCCGGGAGCCGCTCCCAACCGGCGGCGGCTGCACGGCAGTTCGATTAACGCGTAATGTACCGATGGATGGGGATAAAGAGGCCCCTGCCGGCCGACGCGCCCCGAGGCAGCTGCGCGCGCCCACGAGGAGAGCCTCACGATGAAAAGCGCCGCGAAAAAAAAAAGAAGGCCGCCCGCCGCCCACTGTGCAAAAGATAATGGCCGACTGTTACCGCGCGCCGGCAACGTAGCCCGCGACTTTCGGCGCTAGCCCAATGTAAAACGCGCTAGTTAACGAGGCCGCCTTCTCCCCGGGCTATATTTACACGCGCGTAGATAATGCCGCCCGCGGGCTTTGCGAAACTTCATTGCGGATACGCGCGTAATCGCGGCTCCCGGTTTTCCTAACCTATTTTCGCGGCGAGCCTTCCAATCGCAGCCGTCTTAATCCGAGGCGCGCGCCGAGATTATCCCCGATATATACGCTCAGATATACGCGATGCGCGCCGCGCGTACACATAGATATAATATACCTACGCTTACATATACATCGGCGCGAATTATCATGCGCGATCCTATCGGCTTATTAGCTCCCCGCGGGATTATCCGTAAGCGGCCGTACATTGTTTCGCGCCTCGGCCGTGGCCCCGAGCGCCACGCGGCCAACGGCCACAGGTGCGATCCTCCCGCGGCCCTCGATAGCTCGGGCGACGCGGCTAATGATAATGCGTCACCCGCTCCTCGCAGCTGCAGGCCCGGCCCGCATTTATGCTAATACAGGCGGCGCGAGCGCCGTTCAATTTTTTTTTTCTTTTTTTTTTTCTTTTGCCATATTCCACCGGGCGCATTTTATTGTCCCGGGGGCGCGCCAAGAAAACGCCGGGAAAATCTGGCGGGCCTCGGCGATATCCTCGGCGGATATATCGGAGCGGCCCGCGTACGTGTCTCTGGCCGTTTCGCAAGGCGCTGCCCGGGGAAGGAAAGAGGAAAAAAAAATCCCGCTGCAAAAATAAAACGTGAGCCCGCGATATTCTGATTGTGTTGTTAGACTCGGCGCTCGGCTCGGCGCTCGCCCGGTGAAAGTGTCGAGCGCCCCAGAGATCCAATCTCGGGCGAGATGACAGATACATAAAAGCCGCGGGGGTATACAGGGCGTAATTGCAGTCTCGGCTTTTGATTAAATAGCGCTAAATTATTGTCTATCCGTGGGGCCGGTGACGCGTGCGCCAAATCCCCGTTACTTAACACCCCGCGCGCCTTGTTGATTTATATTGTTCGTAAATATATATGTGTGTGCGTTAAAAAGAAAAAACAACAACCTGACAACCTCTGCCCGATAGTCACACTTGACTTTATTGCAATTATTAAGTATATTATGCGCATTGTTCGATTGAAAGCCCCGGTGATCAGCGGCGTTTCGGCCCCTCTTTCAACTGGCAGCCCGCACCCCGACTGACGTTTAAAAATGATCCGGTTGACGTGTTATCGGAGAAAGCTATGCCGCTATATAAATGTTTACAGGATCTATCTTGGCTCCTGAGAATAAATGAGGAACAGCCAAGGCCGTCAGGCTCTATCGTATACAAAACATTCCGATTTCCCAAGCTCCGATTCAGCGACCAAAACCGGTGGCCAGTACTCCATTTCCAGAGCTACCGTGTCCACGAGAGTCGCGCACTGCCTTTACGGACACCACTGAGAGAGCACCGAGTATCACCTGTTTGGTACATGTATATATAAGAGCGGGAGCGGACTCCCCGCGCGGCCGCGAGACGGCTCTATTCGATCGCCAACAAAGCTCCACGCCCGCGAGGACTCAGCACTTTTTCCGGGGCGTTGCAGGTTACGCGGGGAAAATTAATGATCCGGCGATAGGACTCGGCGGTTCAACCCTCCCAGGTGCCGAAGCCCCTTTACAATTAGAAAGCCGCGAAAACGCGTATATATCTACAATAACACTGCCCGCGGCTACCGATCGCCCGATAACAGATCGCTCGCAACGAAAGTGGGTGGGAGGTTTACTGTTACGCATTGTCGTCAGGTAACCTGGACGATGTTATGCAAGCTGGCTTTTTTCGGGCCGAGCCGTGAGATCGGCGAGCGCGGATGGGCCGGCTCCCTGTGGATTTTCTAGAAAAATCGACATCGGTATGTGCATTATACTTGCCGGGGGGAAAAATCGATCGGTACAGTCTGGCCGCATAATGGACGCCCGGGAGTACAATCAAGTTTAATTAACCGGATAATTAGTCATTGTTCGATAAATTTGACCACCGATTCAGCATTGTCATCCGTTCGATTCACCGGTAACTTGTACCAGAGTCAATTTATAATGCGGATGGGAAACCAGAAGTATAGCGTTTATGTACGCAAGCAACCCGAGAAGCAGTCTAAATATCTTGTCATTTTAGGCGTTAATTAAAATTTTTTTTATTGTGCAGGCTATTTGAATGAATTTATTATTTTTTACAAAAATGTTAATAGTAGTAACTCAGAGATTGAAAACAGTTAAGGTAACGCAGTGGTTGATCAAATTATTACGGTCTTTAAGTATAAATAGAACTTGTAGCGATGAAAGGTGCGGTGCAGCAGTTTCGATAAAGCAGAAGGCTCTATAACTGTCTACCCTTAAAAACACTTTAAATTGTCGGGGTTTGAAATAAGAACGTATTTCGTAGATATAAAATTATCTAGCATATCCCCTTAGACCGAGCAGGTAAGTAGGTGATGTCATATGAATGAATGCGCACATTAATACGAGCGTAAATTATAGTGCTCCTGATTATCAATACGCCATATTCATATTCAGTGTGCTCGTGCCTAATGGATTTGAGTTCAGTGTTCCTACTATAATACTTACACCATATATTACGCTCGAATGAAGCAGTATACTTGAAACATGATCTGAACAGCGAGAATAAGGATAATCGCCGAGTGGCGAATCATTGCGTGTAAAGGCCTTAGATTCGAGTGCGATTGTGAATACGGTAAAGTGAAATTAATATACGTTCTAACACTTTATGGAATGTCCATAATTCAAAGTTTTTAAAGCAGCAAGACATGTTAATAGGGATTTTTTTATTTGGCCGTATGCAGAAACATTTCCAAAAATCTGAGAAGAAATCAATCCGCGATGCACGAGAATCCCGTTATCGTTTAGTTGAATAAAAAAGATAACCGACCGTTTGTTACGGCGCTTGAGCAATTTTGACAATAAACGTTGTTTATTGCAAACATTCTCACCGCGTGTGTTCTCTTTGCATAAATCCCACCTTGATTTTCGACGCGGCTGCTCAAGCACACCGATAGCGCGTTGGCATTAAGACGGAGCGAGGGAAAGGTTTGGGGCGCGGGCATCGGTCGCTCTCCAAAGCAGCGTAATGGAAAGGAGGCGGGTATCGCTCGGGCGCAGCGGTAATCAGCTCGCGATTAGCTCGGGCCGGATCCCAGAAGCGCAGGCGGCGGTCCAGGTCGGCTCGGAAGCGGAACCGGGGCGCCGGTTGGCAGGTGACCGGAGTCGGCCGCTTCTTAAAAGCGCCTCGGTGAAATTTCAGTAGCCGGGCCGGCTCGGCGGCTCGCGCGCGGCCGCATTCCTCCCAATGTCGCTGAGAGGCCGCGGCATCGCATTGTTCCCACAGCGCATTCTTCGAGGAAGCCGCGCGGCGTCATCGGTTTCTCCGGGCGGGCGCTCGGGGGCGCGCCGGTTCCCCGAAGGCGCATAACGCCCGGGGCCTCGGGTAACGGCGCCCGGCTCGGCTCCGCTGCCCACGCAGCCGCTTCCGCGAACGGCCCGCCGTCACACGACCGATTAATCCCGGCTCCCCTTGCGGCTCCTCGGCTTCCAGAGGAAGTCGCGCGCGTTGACCTCCCCCGAGGCGCCGCCCGCGCCCGCCGCCCTTGTGTTTACGCGGGCTAACGGCCCCGGCCGCTCGCCAGGTGGCGCGCCCGGCAATTGCCCCGGGATTCCCCCGGCTAAGTGGCCGCTAACGGAGGCCGCTAACGGAGGCCCGCGCCCGGGGGAGGAACGCCGGCGCCGAGGCTCGCGTGCGTGCGCCCCGCCGATTAGTCACCGAGCGCGCGGAGCCGCCCCCGAGTCCTCGGGGTTGACGGCCCCTTTCGAATCAAACGCGCCGCCGCGCTCCCGCCGGCTGTCGCCCCCACTCCCTCTCTCTCTCTCTCTTCGGGGCAGGACACGCGAACCGAGGCCTTCGGCTCCTGAGAAATACTTGTTGCCGCCGTGCGCCTGCAGATTGAGTTTCCTTCGTGTTATTCATTGCGGTTTGCCGTCTCTGTTCGTCCGCCGCACGAAAGGGAAGTGCGGTACACGTTGGGAAATGGGAAACTCGGACTATTCTTTTTGTCTGACATGCGATCGATTATATTGTACACTTTCTTTTCGCTGTTTTCAATGAAGCTGATGCAGCACTCTTGCAATGTAAATAGTAATTTTAATCTGAACACCTGCAGCTTCACTTGGAAAATTAATCTTACTCTGTTCTCTTCACTGGATAGCTGCACCTACTCAAAATATTTATCTTCGCTTTATTTACAGTAATCTCTACAAAGTAAAAGCCTTTCTAAATGACAATACCTTCCTTAGGCTTTGTGAGACGAATGAACAAATTATATAACAATTAATTAATTTATATCAAATTGTAATTGTTGTCGATCTGTATACCAATTATTGTCTCTCTCGGCATCGATACAGAATAACACTCTATAGCACTGACTGCCAAAGACCCTTTGCTGTTCGACTCGAGCGCAGTGCAGTCTACTCCTTGATAGGCGTTCAATTACTGCGGAATTGTCTTGCGCATCAAGGATTCTTCTAGTAGGCGATCTAATGCATCTGTTACATAACTAGTGTATGCAAAACTTACCTAATTTTTGTATTGTCGATGATGGCTTTTGGTGATTGTACGCATAATGGTACGGTGAATTAACGTTACGGTTGATACGAAGATTGCGATTAATGTCGAAAGCGCCTCTGTACATAGGCAGGATATCAAATGACTGTAAAACAAACTGAGACAGTGGAATAAGCCGTCGAAAAGCACGCGAGGGCAGTAAAGCGGCCCCGGCCGTATATATCCGCGTTGGCCGGCCGGGAGTATCCGCTCGGCGTCGTCCCGCGGGAGCGAGAGCCGCGAGTCCCCGGGCGCTGGCTCCCCGCATAACTCAGGCCGGGCCGCGCGGGCCCGTTGCAGGTGACGCGGAATCGCGCTCCCGCCGCGCTAATTATAACGCTAACGAGTTCTAAACACGATATCGCCCACGACAAATGGAGCGGGGGACGGCGCGCGACTATTGGCGGCGCGCGGGCTTATCGCGGATCGCGGCCGCGAGTGTATTTACGCCGCGGCGATGGCTTATCCCGCGGGACGGGCGCGATATCGGCCACCGGCGATAACCGTATTTCCCCGGGGGGCGGCCTATCGGCCCCGGGGCATCTCCTCCGTCCATCAGGCCGGATCACAGCCTCCGATGCCGGGGCGCGCGTCCCCGGGCTTATCGCCCGGCCGCTTTATGAGGGCCGCGTGAATTAGAAAGGGCCACTTCCGCCGAGGTACAACGAATTCCCGCGAAGACTCGCGCGCGATGCGTCTCCGGTGTACCCGCCGGGCAACAGCTGCTGGCCGGTAGGCGCGCTATAGGCTCCCTTCGTATACCGGCCGCGCTAATACGCGCAATCCATTGTCGCGGCGGGCAGAGTCGGAACAAAGCCGGGGTCCGACTCAATTTCCGCGCGGCCACTCGCCGGCGGCCGGGCATAAATTACGCGCAACGACTGGCCCTCCTCGCCTAGGCCTCGCACCGAGAGGCTAATTGCCGGGGATGCAGCCTTCGGCGCGCCCATTTATCGCGGCGCGTCGGCAAGACACCCGCGCGGCCTTTCCCCTCCCGTGCGCCGCGGGCGCTATCTCCGCTCGGCGGCGCGCTCGCCGATTCTTTTACTCGCGGGGACAATGGCCCTTGGCTCGCGCGCACATGTAGCCGCCACATAACCTACCGATTGTCGTGTGTGGAAACCGCGCAGGTGAGCGCCGCGAGCCGCCGCCGCTGATTAATCCCATCTCCGCGGGCTGCCCGCGGGCGCGCGCTGCCGTCTTTCACTTGGCTCGCGGGGCTAAGCGCGGCCTGCCGCCTATCGCGCGCCCGCCGTCTTGCCCAAACCTCGCTAGATTGTCATTTCGGGCGGACGCACTGCGAATACTTCTCCGATACATTGTGCGCAGACTCTCATGCGATATCTTGCAGAAGAGATCGTTTTGGAAGCCTTGAAGTACTGATCCGTTGTTCTGACCAGTCGCTACATTCCGAATGCTTTTAACTATACTGCCTATTGTCTTGACTGAACTTGAAAACAATTTCTACTTCGATATGTACATGCTGCCCTTCTGGCTCCGTCTTAAAACTATTTACAAAAAATTACCTTCTAATTTGAATGAGAGTTTAACCTAGTATAGAATATCTTTATCTCATGATTCTGTCAGGTAACGTTTCGAAGAATTGTAGGTAGGAACGTCAATCATGTGGTAAACTAACTACGAGTGACATTCGTATACCGATAGTGACTATGTAGTGCCACCGCGCTAATTAAATAATATTTAGCTATTTCCGATAACTATATACGAATATACTAAGATATCGAGACTCAAAGAAACATAGTATATTATAACAACTTATATAATGTTAGAATTTTATTAATAAAAATTATTATTATAAATACTAACAATTTATCTGAAAATAATAAATAATGTAGCATAATAATATACAATATTTAAAAATCCACAAGTATGCTACAGACAAGTACCATGTACATTATAATGCTTATATGTGAGTTTCTCTATATCGTTCTGAATAAATATACATATACATATTTATTTCTTTCACCCACAGTGATAATCTAAAATAAATTCTTTATTATAAATATTTGGGCAGTTGGTACTTATTGTATAGGCTAACTACAAAGTAATACCTTAAATCAATATAAGCTGCAAAATACCTCAACATTAAACTAATATTTAGTGTTTGAAATTCTCTTTGGTAAAATTGTAACTAGCTGTTTTTACCGTCCATAACACTGTACATTGTTAAAGGAAGAAATAAGTTACCAAACTCGCCTATACTATTCAATAGTTTTAGCCTCCTTTTTTTATTCCTTTTTTTAATATTGCCTGGTACATTAAGTAATTTAAAGTTAGAATACAATTGATATACAAACGAATATATAAATGTAAAATAAATTTCTTGTAAATTTAGTTGTACATTGGATACAAATTTGTAATTTAGAAATATATTCGCTTTTTTGAATACCTGATACTCATCTCGATACCCGTGCAAAAGCCATGTGGTTCGTGATGGTCCTTGGGTTGAAGCAAGATCGGTTACGCCAACAAAGTCAAGACAAACCCATCCAGGAAGACTCAAGCTTGAGTGAGTGGTATAGGAATCTCCATGATCACCTATCCAGCTTCGGAGACGTTGTCGAATGCACGGACACGTACTTTAAATCTTTGAATCTCTATAAATTTTCAATTTCTCGCAAATCCGATTCGCTACAAAGGAATGCGTGATGGGGGATAAGCTCGTTGAGTATTGGCCTCTACTATATACGTGCAGGTTTTGTTTAGTTATTTTTAGAATGTCTGGATGGTAGCATCACTTTCTTGAAGACCTAATTACCTTGTGTTAAGGCATCGTTTATTTCTGCATTCTCCCTTCCTTCGAAGCCATCAAGCCATCTCGATGACTAACACGTACGATATTACATCTCGGCTGATTCTCAGATTAAAGTAATATTTAGATAAAAATACTTATCTCATAAGATGCAGTAAATTCATTCGTAGCAGCTGATAGTCCCCAGAATGTAAGTGTAAAGTGTATCAAAAATCCAAAGAAACACCTAAGAATTTTAGCTGTCGGAATGTAGCTTTTCGGATAAGTTGATGTGCACTTTGATCAGACTCTGTGAATTCTGATTGGAAGGATAAGTGGAAAATATAAATGCAAAATACGAGGGTTTCATCGTGAAAAGGGAGCATCAAATTAGGATTAACCGAAACAGGCGAAGATGTATCAACTTCAAAGTATTGGGATCAATGGTGTTTAAGTGGGTTCGATAAGTAAGTATAATTAGCAAGATTTGCCTGTGCAAGCCAAGCTGATGAGTTCATTATCGGCGCAAACATTGAATCAATTGAGAAATGAATTATGAAGTAGACAATTATTGTCAATCATATGGGTAATATATATTGTGTACCATTAATTCCTAGAGCAAACTATAATAACTAATGTTACATGTACCCATATATCTCTACTCCTATTGTCTTTCAAACTGCATGCATACATCTTTACAGGCATAATTATAATTTATGTTTTTTTAAAGCGTTGTTTTTTATTTTCTATTTCTTCTTATAAAATTCTCCTACAAATACTTAATTATTATTAAGACAAGTACCAGGCATACATGTTAGTTATTGTATTTCATTAATTTCCCATTCAATTTATGATCCTTCCTTAAACATGAAGTCCTTTCTGCCATAAGGCGAGATCGACGATAAGACTATACGTAAGCCAACAATAGTTATTATAGCAGGCTGCAAGAGGAATAAAGGCCGTTACGGCCCACCTCCCGCAAACAAATCCAGCGTCGCTTAAATCAAAACAGAAAAAGGCCGCCTTCCTCCCGCGCCACCTTGTCCTCTGCGTCCACAGGGCGCTTTGCGAATACTGCAAAGTCGCGCACGCGATCGCCAGGGCCGCTTAAATCAAGCGACACCTACTCCCCGCGTAGCGCGAGGTGGCCCAGCCTGTAACGAGCCGATGGAGAACAATGTGCTATAGCGCGCAGATTATGTCCGGCTTTTACGAGGCCGCGGCCGCGGCTTCAGTTTTTCCCCGGCGAGTCTATCGGGGCGCGTGGGTGACGATCCCGGGGCGAGTTTATCGCGCGGCTTAATGAGCGCGAGTTTCGGCCTCGCGGACACAATGGGCCCGGGCGCCCGCGCTCACCTAGGATCCATTGTTGGGGTGTATTTACGAGGGCGGCGCCAGGCCACCTATAACCACCGCTTGTCGCCTGATTAAACCGCTGGTTAATCGGCCCGATTGGAGAACGAGATACTAATAAGCGGCTTTTTGCGCCCCATTGTTCCCGGATTATTATTATTCTGGCCTAAGTACCGGGCCGAAGCCCGCGTATATATTATACCGGCGCACACAAAAAAAAAAGGCCCTAGGTTCCCCGCGCGCTAGTCTCCGAAGCCGCGCAACCAGGCGGATCGTCGACCGCGGGGGTTGCGATCCGGCCCGCGGTGGACCGGTCGAAAATGGGCGCGCGGCGCATGCGCGGCCTCGCCTCGGCGGGGCATTTCTCCCGGCGGCCCACTTACGCACCTCGCTATCGGAAGAATGCTAATGAAATATTAACGGCGCTGTTTAGTAATCTCGAGGGGCGTCGGGCGCGCGAGGTGCAGGTCGTTATCGAGCGGCCCGCGCTTGCGCGAGTTTCTCCCAGTCGGCGGGGCTTGCGCAACGGGCCGCGACACGGCGCCCGCGATGAATGAAGTCATAAATCGGCGGTGCGTAAACGCGCCTGCCGTCCGATCGCGGCCCCGAGTATAATCCTCAGCTCGGCCGGGATCCCCTTGCGCAAGGGCCATTGTGCCCTTTTTTTTTTTTTCACAATTTAACCTTTTTTTTTTTTCGCGCACCGTCGCCGCGCGACGCACGTACGACGCGCACACGCTCGCCGTGCGATTGCAGGCGGCCGCGAGCGGGAGGTGCAGGTATATCGGGCTGGCGAGCAGCTCCCCCTTACTCGGGGGACAAGTGGCGGGAGTCATTTACGTAATTGTTCGTAACGGCGGTTACGCGGACACGCGGTGCCCGGGCCACTGCTTTATTGCCCGGGAGTGACGCGCGGAGGGGGGGACGGCGTTATGTTGCGTTTCGCGGAATCCGCGGTAATTGCGGGTACATCGTGATTGGCGGGACAATCGCGATTAGAAGCCAATAAAACCGTGAAAATGTGCCGCGGCGAGGATGCGCCGAGGCGGCGAGGGGGAGCTGCGCGGGAGCCGCGCAACCGGGAGTCCGGCCAGAGCCGAGGACCACCCGGCCCCGGAGATCCGTCAAACTCCGCGTATCGCGTGACGCGATAGCCCCGCGAGATAAGCCGCCGGGGCCCCGCGACACCGGAGAATTCAACTTTTTTGGCGCAGCACACGATCCGCGCCGCCCGTAACTCTCGCGGCGAGGAGGCCCGCGAGAGGCTGCCTTCTGCCGGTCGGCCGAGTAGCTCGCGCCCGCCCACCTGCCCGAAACTACAGGGCGCGAGGGAGGCGAACGGATCAATTAAAAGAGCGACGGGCTATCGGCCGAGATCTCGGCAGCTTCCCCGGCTGGAGCACGATCTCCCGGCGATAAGCCCGGGGTATCGGGGGCCGGGACGTAGAGGCAGGAGGCCCCGGGGCGATCGATCAGCCTGCCCGCCGGCCTTCCCACGGCTCCTCCCGCGCACGACGCCCCCGTGCGCCTGCCGCGCGCCGCTTGTACCGTTTCATCAAGGGCCCGCGCACCAGCCTCCTTTCTTCCCCGCCTCCCCCGAGGGCCGCCCGGCGGACAATAGCGATTTCGGGCGGGACGGCTAGAGGCGCGCGCGGGGCGTTTATCTCGCGGCGGGCATCTGTGGGTCCCCGGAGCCGCGGGGGATGTCGTCCCTCCGGTCCCCCGCGGCCCGCCCCTCCTCCTCCCCGCGGCGCCACCACCGCCGCCGCCGCCGCCACCGCCGCAGCCTTGCCAGTGAAAGTGCGCGCGGCTACCTGCGAGCCGCGAGGACGGAGACTTTCGCGGAGGATATATGCGCGGCCGAAGGCCGCTGGGGCCTTGCGAAACGCCGCGAGCCACGGGGCCTTAGATAACGCGCGGCAGGCCGTCGCGTAATCCCCGCGGACGCGCGCTCGGGGAGGAGGGCCGCGAGGAGGGCAGGCCCTCGAGCCGTCGTCGGCTTGCCTAATCCAAGGAAAACATACACGCTCGACCGATCGAACCTCGACCTCTCGAACAACGCTTTGAGCTCCTGGGTGTAAAGCGCGCCGAGTGACTCGGTGGACGGTGCAGGGGGGACGATGCGCACCTGGCGCACCGCCCGCAGATTTATCGCGGTGGAGATGCGCGCCGGACGGCAAGGGGACTGCTGTTTTCCCCGGCGACGCTGTACTGTTAGCGGCCCCCCGCGCTTCCCCCTAATCGCCCGGGTCCCCTGGCGCGCACTCCTATCTCCCGATCAATGATCGCGCGCCTTCCGCAATTACATCGAGGCCCCCCTTTTTTTTTTGTTCCGCGCGCGCGTACGCATATATACACACGTGTCGGCGCTACAGCCGAAGTTGCAATTTACTCGGTCGGCGAGCGCCGATTTCCCCGGCGGATCTATCCGCGCGATCATTTTCCAGCGCGCTTTTCCCCCGCGCCGTTCCTGAAATATTATCCCCGGGCGCTAATTGCCCCGTAAATTGCGCCTCGATCCCGGCCGATAAGATCGGCATCGCTTGCTTAAACGCACCGGCGGCGGCTTATCGTGCGATACCGATGCCTTTTCGCGGGGGGTTTACGAGGGCCGGCCTCCGCGCGCGGCTCCCTTCGGCGTACTCTTCAAAAGAGCGCCATGTCCAGCGCCCCGGGAAAAGCGTCGCAACCGGCGCGGGGATCGTTCGCCCCGGGGGAACGTATAAGCGGCGGGGTCCCCGAGAGCCGCCCGGCAAGCGGCTCGCCACTCGTCCCCGGGCGTTTCCCTCTTTCGCTCGCTCGCTCGGCTCCGCGAGAGCACGTAAAATTTCCCTTGTTTGCGTTATCGCGGCCTGATTTACGGCTACGTCCCGCGACGTCGCGCACGCGCGCACCTAGACGAATAATAAAGCCCGCGCGCGGGAATGATAATTTATTCCGGGCGGACGGGGCCGAGCCGCGGCCAGCGCTCCAACCCCCCCCCACCTCTCTCTGTCCATGCATAAACATGATGCGCGCACGCGCGGGCGGCGGGAAATTTACGAGAGGCGCGCGCGCCCCCGCTCGAGCCAAGTGTCCACTTCCGGCGCGCGCGCGATGCACTGCCACCGGCGCCCACCTTTGACATCAGAATACGGTGTGGATCACGTTGAGGCCGCGCCAGGCCCGCAAGCCGCTGCCTACCGCCGCTCGCAAGGATATCTCTTCAATTCGCTTTCCCTCAAAGGCACTCTTATATCGTGTACTCTGTTAAACTATTCTCATAGAGCGTGTAGCGGTCAAAAGTATTTGTATAAAAACGCCTTACTATTTATTTATATTACTAGTATTATTGAAGACTCAGCGGAGTTAAAACATAAACAAATTCATGTATATATATATGTGTATAAAAATCGTAAATAAAGTGGCTGGCGACCACGGACAATTATTTTTATAGGCGATATTAGTTGTCCCGCGGCCTGGTTTTTGGTATTGAGGAATCAGCAAATTTATACAAATTAATATATTATGAGGAGGAAAAGCACTAGGCGGGACTCTTGCGCCTAGCGGCAGTGATTTCCGCGAAAAGGCGGATGAGAGGGGCAGCAGGCTGAAGGCGCTCGAGACTTGGTCTTGAAGGGAGGAAGTCCACAGGGGGAAGGCCCTGTCGCGCTGAGAGAGAAAAAGGAGGGGAGAGGGACCCGCTCGCGAGTTCTCCCTGAACGTGAGGGATGCCGGGTAATGATTAGCGAGAAAGGGGGGAAGGACTAACGGTCGCAAGGAAGAACAATTTAAATTCGAATTAGCCGCCAAAGACAAGCCGAAACCCAAATAGTTATTCAAAATCGTTATTAAATATCGTTTTGTTTAAATCCATTCTTCATCTTGAAAACACACACACACACAACAGTGCTCATATAAGCTTTCCATAATAGTGAAAAATCAAACAATAGCGAATAGTTTAAAATAAATAAAACAAATCAAATATGGAGGATGTACATTTACATGTTTTAAATGATTATTAATATAACAATTTTTTACAGTATAAGGTTATCTGCAGCATTACTACTTTCAAAATATTAAAGATTTGAACCGATTTCGAATGATTAAAGAAAACATTTAAATGAAAAGATGAATTCATCAAGTTTAGAAACATGGCTTATTGTCTGTAGTGGACATCGTAAAAGTGTTACTTATAGACTGTCGCAAAAATTAAAAATATACAAATCTAGGTGAAACGGACTTGAAAAATCATGGACAGACCCTTTTGTTGGGACATTCTTAACTCGTCTGCATAGATTATCCACATAGTAATTTTTTTGGCAGTATACCTTACAAAGTACTGCCTGGAAGAGTGCAGTGAAATTTTACTATCGCAAGTTAAGAGAGCAAGGACAGGCCCTACTTGGGCTTAATTAAGGAAGGAGGCTTTTTTTTTTCGCCAAGGTAAATTGCCGCGGCAGACGCATAATTACCGGCGGCGGTCGAGGGCCCCTAGACAAGCTGCCGGGCCGGGGCGATTAAACCCGATTCCGCGGGCGGACACAATGCGCGCTTTAGTACTCAATTAAATTAAGGCTTTCCCATTGAACGGCTAATTTACGCAGCCGGGCCCGGGCTCCGGCGGTGGCGCGCCGCCCCGCAAAAAGCCAATAAATCCCATCGGGCCCCCGGCCGTTTCTCCTCCGCGGTTCTCACGCGGCCCGCACGTCAACGCGCAAGAAAGCCGCGGCTTTAACGGCCGGCCGATTTTATTGGCCGATCCGCTCCCGTCCGCCGTTAGCGCTCAAAAACCCAAGGGGGCGGAGGCACCCGCGCGCGGGCTAAAAAGACCGCGGATGTGTGTGTGTGTGTGGGCAGGTAAGGTGTAGTGCGCGGCCTGGTGTTTCGTTTTCTTTTTTTCTTTTTTGCCCCCGCGGATAATCCCGCGGGCCTAGAGCCGTGGATATTATTAGATTGATGAATCAAGCCTGGCGAACGAGTGCGAGGCGCGATGGGAGGGTTATTACACACGAATAAATGCCGGTCTTACGGTAATGGGATATATGTATATATAGCTTTGTGTAAACGCTTCTTGTCCCGAGCGTAATTATTAACCCGGCGATCGCACGGGAAAAACTAATAAATTTACTTCTAGTTCAATTTAAATGCCGATCGCTCGGAGCATTAAAGTCTTGCTTTAATTGAGGACTACCCCGGGCGCTTTCTCGTAACTCACGGTTTTTCAATTAACGACAGAAGCCGCCCCATTTTGCACAGGAGCAAAAAAGAAAGAAACGGCCTTCGACTTGCAGCGGTACGACCCCGCGGACGAATCCTCCGATTTTCGGCAGGAATCCGCTGTATACAGGCTTATACCGATCAGGCGGCCGGCGGAAGCATTGTGCGGAAAAGGCCGCGCGCTTGGGAAAGGCGCCGCGGCCGATAGGCAATTTCTCCTCCGCGATTTTGAATTACGGCGTAATTATACGAGGTGTCTGTGTGTGTGCCCGCGGCGGCCCGGCAGTCGACGGCTTCCTGTGCGCGGCTCGTTTGCGCCGGGGAGACACTTGCCCGAGCCGCGATCCGCGTTTTGGAGCATTAATTCAGCGGCCGCGAGCCTCGAAATTGTCGAGTGCGCCGAGGCACTAAATAAGTCCGGCCGAGTAATTCGAGTGGCCTAAGGCCGACTTTGTACTCGGGGCCTCGCGTATTATCTCAGTTGTATATGCGATATCCGTTCGGCTGGATTTGCATCGCGGCGGGCGTTTAACGTCAAAATTAATTGACAAACCAAGGGGGCTATTTGAGCCCGCGGCTTTGAACAGTAGCCAACTCCTTATTAATTGGAGGTTAATCCACCATTTACAAGCTGCAGCCCCGGCGGACCAACGACTACTTATCTCCTCGGCGGGAGCCTGTATATATGCGTGTTATATCGACGCCTGTGGATTTCCCGCGGCTTAATCTCGCTATTGAGATCTTTATACCACTCGGAGACTGTAATTATAGCATTGATACCTTGACGACTTCCTAAATAATCCGCCACTCGCGATTGACCCGCGTCCGCGAAACCGTTGCACAATCCCGTCCGGCGAATATTAACTTTTGACTCGGCGTGTATTTACCCGCTGCTCTCGCCCGGCGAAGTTCTCTCAATGGCGCCCCTTGACATTAACACCGCTCTGACATCAATGTTTCATTGCACAAACATTGCGCGCACTTGTCATGCCAGTGCGCGAAACGAGCAATAATAACGCCGGACAGGCCCGTAGCTCAAATTAAATTTTCAACCTTTGTATATCAACATGGCATTCTGTCGCTCGGGTCGGCCTAGCCGCCCGGCAGGTCGCTCGACAAAAAAAAAAAAAAAACTGCCCCCGGCAAACTGAAACGTCAATGGCGCGCGCGCCCGTCAAACGGGGCGGCTTTCGCAATGGGCGTTCCAAGGCGCTCGCAGCGCGTATTGTAACAGCTCCGTTTGTCAACTGGCTCCGGCCGGGGCTCGCGCGCAAGGTGCAATAAATCCGCCGTGGTGTAACCGCGAGGCTCCTAGGTGCGAGCGATCGCGTAAATCAATCGATTATTAGGCCGATCATAAAGCCGCTCGCGCAACGCCGAGCGCCGGGGCGGCCGGCAATATTGATGTTTAACATAAATTACGCCGCGCCGAGCGCCGGCGCGCGCGCCAAACGAAAAGAAGGAAAAAAAAAAAAAAAAGGCCATTTGTATTCATGAGGAGCGAGCGACGTAACGCGCGCGCGGCTCCTTACCTTTTTTTTTCTCCCCGTTTCGCCTGTCCGTTTCGACCGAGCCCCGCGCGATTACGCGCCAGAGGTCGCGGAGATCTACGGGCGCGACCTGTCTCGCCGCGGGCCGCCCTTCCCCCCCCCCCGGATCGGTGGCGCCGGCGGACGAACGAAGTAATTGCACGCTCGGGGCGCGTATGCGTGTATGTGTGTACGTATATCGGCAAGGTCGGCCCCGTCAGCCGGGAGGCGCCGTCGCCGCGGACGAGCCGACGCTACCGGTGTAAGGCTGCGCGTAATGGCGGCCGCGAGCGCCTGACGAGGACAAGAGTGCGTACGCGGCCGCGCTTCGTTGTCGTACACCGTCCGCGGTTTTTCGGGAGGACACCGGCCGCGTGGGAATTTTCCCCGTGGGGGGGGGGAAGGGAAAGCGGCCCCGGTGGGCGTGTCCGCGAGTGGCACACATTTCCGCGCGGCCTCCTTCATTGTCCTGGCAGTCCCGGCACGCCGTGTGTACTTATATACGTACGCCGCGCCGCGCTTTGCTCCTTTGCCGCGCTGCTTTTTTTTCCCCCCACCCGCCCCGGCGAGAGCTTTAATTATTTAATGCGCCTGATTTACCGAGCGAGGGGCCCTTTCTTATCGGGATTGGCCCGTGTTCCACTGCGCCAGCCCCATAGAGTTCCGAGTTTTATTTATTTTCAGGCGGTTTTATACGGCGGCGGCGCGCGAGCGCGCGCGGCTTGTCCGGTGGAAAACGTACGTTTCTTCCGTACGTCGGCGCCGTAAATTCCCCTTGATTTTCATTACTTTCGGCTGTCGATAGTTATTTTAAGTAAATAACCGCTTACATTTTCACTCGGAGCTAATAGCCCCATTAGTTTGAAATCACGGAGCACTATTTTTATCTGGGGTATATACGCGCGCTTTAAATATAGATATCGGGGGGATTATATAATTGTGAGTTACGATTGTATGTTTCCGATATTTTTCTATTTCTCACTTATTTCCGAATAATTACTAATTGAAATCGTTATTCAATTAAGTGAATCGGTTAAAAATCCCGGGATCATTAACGGCAAAGTAGGAAACTTAAGGAACATAAGTAAATATCTTTAATGAATTGAGCCTAATAAGCCGCGGTACGGGATTTTGGTTTTGCTCCTTTATCGGAGGCGATCCGATCGGGGAATGAGGAGCGCGGCGACTCGGCGCAATCGGAACTTTCTCACAGTAAATAGCAGCCATTAAAATCCGTAAGAAAGAGAAACGACATTTTTCCAATCGGCCGCGCCGCCCATATAATTTAAAGCTCGCGAGGTGCAGATGCGTCGGGGCGCGGCTCCCCGGGCGCCGCCGGAATTCCCGCGCGCCGCGAGGAAAAGCCGCGCGGATACACGCACACGGCCCCGGTGGAAAAGGAGATCGCCGCGGATCCGCGGAGGCCCCGCCCTTTTTTTCTCTCCCCCCCGATGCGCCGATAACGAGGGGATTCCCGGAGAAATAACTGTATTATATACACGGCGGGGCCGCGGACGCCTCGATAGCATCCGCCGGCCGCGGAATAAACACTCGGCCCTCGTCCCCCGGGGCCGACTTCCCTTTTATACGCGAGCCTCCGCACGAGCGCGCATATTTCCGTAATTATTGCCGGCGCCCTTTGATGTCCCCGGGGGCCGGAGTCGCCGGGGCCGCGCGGCCGGCACGCGCTAAACCACTTTCCTCCCGCTCTCTCCCGCGGCCTGTGCGCGCGCCCGCGGCCTTCCATTGTTTTGCCCTCTTTGTTTGACAAGTGCGCGCCGAGTCTTTCGGCGAAGCCGACCGATTGTACACACACGGAACCGCGCGCTCGGGCTTTTTCGGGTGGCCGACCGGGAAAACCTTGCGCAACACGCGCACCACACCCTGCAACGCATGGCGCGGGGGATAGGAGGTCCGCAGGTGATGCAGGCGCAGGTGGAAAGAGGCTCTCACCTTCGAGGAAAGCCTCTCCTCTCGTTCCGGCCGCCATGAAAATACGCTCTCGTCAAGGGCACGGGCGTAATTGTCGGTTGGGGCCCGAGTCGCTTTCGGCGTCCGGTGCCTTTTCACTCCCGCGCCACGCGCATAAATAACCCGCGGGCATAGGGGCCCGGGGAGGGGCGGGGCGTTTATAAACATTTATAAAATGTGTGTATTAACGCCGGGGAGTTTGGCACACAGGTGATTGTGTGCCACGCCTCGTAACTCGGGGCTAATCCGTTATAAAGCCGGCGCGCGTCCCCTTGCCGAGAAATTTATCGAAGCCACCAACGCGCGCCGCTCGAATCTCTTAATCTTCTTATATCGCGCGGGTCACACGTAACCCGCTTAACGAGTTGTTCGCGGGCCGCGCGCGGCCCTCCTTTCGCCCGCGGCGGATACGCGCCCCGCACTGGTCTATCGCAATTTTCGGAGCGGCCGATGTAAAGCCGCCGGCCTTTTTTCCCCGGAGATATCCATCGATTATACGCCCGCCCCGGTTGATTTACGCCGGCCCGTTCGCCCGGGGACGCCGCGCTTCCGAATTATCTTAATCCGGGGCGAGCCGGCCGGAGTCGCAGCTGCCGCCGCCGCCGCCGCGGCGACGTCTCAATGGCCGCCGAATGCTAATGCCGCCGCTAGCTGCTCGCGAAAGCCCCGTTTAATCCGCGAGTTTCGGCAAAATTATAGCTGCGGACGAAGCGCGCGGAAGGTGCCGCGGGCCGGGGAACAACCAGCCGATCCCTGCTTATTACCGATTCCGCGACTATTATTTACGCCCGCGCGATTGAGTTGTATGCACGTATTGTGGAGAAGGCGATTACGCCTTGTCAAGATTCTCGGAATCCCTGGGCTTGGACATGCTAATCACACGGTCTACAGAGAAACAAAATTCATTGATTCAAAATTGAAAACGTCTCCAAAGCAAATTAACGATTACTATCATACTGTCCATGTCTTACAATGAAAAATGATTGTTTATCAAAATTCATCTTCTACGTTAAAGATTTAAATATTTAATACTCAATATCAAGAGGCCGAAAGTCGTTAATTTCTGCATAAAACTCTATTATTAGTCGCCCAACTTTGGTCCAAGTGTAGAAAGTAACAAAGAATAGAAAATTAAGCGATAGATTACTTATTTACAGCTATTTCTTTGTGTATTAGAATCTAGTACACTAAGGACATAAACATTGGGTATGACGAATTGCAGTCTATTAGTAGAAAATATATTTTTATTACGCCATTAAAATGTTTACTTGTAGAAAAATGAACGGTACGCGAGAATACGCGGAATAAGTACACGGAATAAAATATTGTGATGAGTAAAAGTAGGAGTATATGTATTATAAATAAACAAATAAAATGTGATGAGCCATTAGTTAACAAAAATTATCAACGCTCTTTCAGTGTAAGAGTAGGACTCGCTTAAAACTAGGATAGAAGTCTCTCATTGTGATAAGTATTTCATTCGAAAGATGCGCCTCTTTGATGTAGAGAAAGTTTATAAACCGCGTAACGTTGTACTCATTTAAGAAATGGTAAACTTTTGTAAGGCATCCCTAACAAGCTAATTTAAAATACTGCATGAGAACAGGTCAGTCAAGTAATTGAGAACATCCATTCTATCAATCTTATAAATATTTACAGACGCGTAATATTATCTATGCAAATCCATTCCCAACTATCACTTATAATCAATGAGTTCGCAATTTTATTTTTATTGAAAAATATAATAAATCTTTTGCAGTTTATTTAATCAAGCCATTAGACTTTCTACAAGAGAATTTAATGTTTGGAGCCATTTTGATTATTCGACAAATGTAGCATGTCGGTAGGAGCAAACACTTGGTAATCCCAATTCATCATTTGTACTTACGAAATCTAACGCGAGTTGATCAAAAAGCACGTAATATATGATCAATTTAAAAAGGTGCACTTGAGTTTGAATCCTACCCCAATAGTTTGTAGTTATCCATGGTATTTTTAAAATCTCTAAAAAACCAAGAGGAAAAAGGAGTAGATGATCTTGAAACATAAACGTACATGTACATAATTGAATAAAAGTGATTAAAATAAAAAAAAATTTCAATCTAGAGGTTTTAAAGTTTGCAGTTAAATAATGTCATTTGCCTTTGGTATTGACCATTTCCATTTTTGAATAATATTTCCTTTGAGTTGTTAATACCGAATCGATTCGACCAAGTACGCAATAAATGTAATGATCTTTCAACTTGGACGGGAACACGCTTATAAATTATTAATTCGCGAATAAAAGATAATTATCGGAGGCGGGGGGGCGGGGCGGCGCGCGGGGGCAGAAGGTAGAAAAAGGCCGCCCGTGTAACTGGCTCGGCCGTACGATAATGCTCGCGGTAGCGCGGGCCCCAAGGAGACCGGGTGGAGCAGGGCTAATCAGGTATAACACGGCATTAGCATACGAATTCGGGTAGATCGGCGATCGGCATCTCCGGGCTTATCTCCGCCGCGGGCGGCGAGGGCGGGAGCGGGGGCTCCCCCCCCCCCTTATCGGGGATCGGTGACACCGGGGGCCCGAGAGCGCCGAGCGGCCCGCGCCGCCCGGCCAATTAAGGGAATACTCGGCGCGCCCTGGATTTCCACCTGCCGCGGGCCACAGCTGCCGGCCTCGCCGCTGATAAGGGGCGGCCCTTTCTCCGCCGTATAAACTGCTCCCATTCCGAGGGGCCGGCGCTAATTTCGCGCGCGGCAGAAGCCCCGGCTCCCGCGAGACCCGTGGGCCTTGAGCGCCCACGATAGCCAAGGCGCCTCCGCGCATATCGCCCGAGGTATGTAAACGCTGGGCGGGGCCGCGCGATACGCTAATTCCACCTGTGCGCGCACCTCCGCCGAATGAGATTGCTCCCCCCACCACCCCGGATCGCGAGCGCGCGAGATATGGTGATTTACGGATGTTACTCCCGCGGCCGGCTTATCTCAATCGGGGCGCCCTCGACCTCCGCGCCGGGGATTTACGGCCGTCCGGGGAATCCGCGGCTCCTCCGGGCCCGGTTAGCCGACCGCTCGTGACCGGCGCGTTATCAATCAAGCCCGCCGGATATCGCCACCTCTGCTCGACCCGCTCGCGAGTGAGCAAAAAAAGAAGCAGAGCAAAAAAAAGAGAGACAATGATAGCCGCGGGAGACTTTGGCCCAACGGAGCGTAAAATCGCGAGTGTAACGGGCGGCCGCGCGGGGGAAAAAGCCGCGCGGCCTACGCGCTTCGCGGGACTCGTAAAGCACGGGAGCGCCGTGACGCGGGCCGCATCGGCAATACCGCGGCGGCCCGCGTCCCCGCGGGACTCCCGTGCGCCCGTCCCCCCCCCCCGACTTTTATCGATGGCCAATCACTCATCGGCTTTTTCCCGCGGCTGCCCCCGCGGGGCGTCCCCCGGCAGAGGGCGCGGGCTGGCTTTTCGACCCGCGGCGAGGCCCGGGCACTCTAATGCGGCCCTTTCTTGCCCGCCGCGGACGGCATACCGTAAATTACCTGATTTATTGTACGCCGCTTCTTTGGCTCGTTGTCGCAACGCTCGGCCCGCGGGGCGCCCGAGGTGACCACTTCGAAACGCGCCCCGCTAGCGTAGGCGCCCCGGCGACGCCGCCGGTGTCGCCGGCTACCGGCCCACACCTGCCACTTTCCTTGCCTAAACTTACGAGGGCCGCGCGGTGCGAGCCATTTTTTATCGAGCGCCGAAGCGCCTCGATCCATTTGTCTTGCGGCTAAAAAACTATTCTAAGCTAACGACATCCATTCATTTGTTAAACCGCGAAAATAATACAATAAGGCTTCGATTTTAGTCAAACCACGTCTCGATGTCCATTTTTCAATAAACAGTGTAGAAGCGCGTGGCAAAAAATTAGTAAATACAATACATGTAATACAAATTATTTTTGTGTTCGATTTTGTCTACAAAATTATCATCACTCGGTGTATGTCACGTGACATCTGCGGAATATCACGAACGCATAATACATTACAGATATACAAAAATATGACTATAAACATTTCTGTATAAAACAATAATCGTAAACAATTATTACTTATACTAAAATACTGATATCTAACAAAATTTTATACCGTTTTAATTTTTCAATTTCAAAAAAATTTAATGATACCCATTTTGAACTTAATATTTTTTAATTAATTCTTCTATTAAATTAAAAAAAGTGCATCTTTAAGTATTTTATACATTTATAGATGTACCTGTTAATCTTTATATTCGTGCACTTATTGAAAAAAATTATTATGTATTGATTCGAATATATATTGACATTAGAAATTTTAATATTTCAAACTTTAATAAATATATATTTAATATTATAAGAAACTTACAGAACCTAAATTTAGGTATATTATATTATGAAATAATACTTTTCTTCGCTTATTTAGTATTGAATGTTCAAATAAGGTCTTTACATTATTCTAATAAAATATGAAAAACGTTAGACTATTAAAAATATATGGTTCAATATTCACGTAGTGGCTATGGACTCTCTATCATATTAAATCGTTTGTTAAAAGCAACACTTTTGTAGCGAACAAATATTTCACATTCCTATCAATAATAACTTTAAATCGTGCAAGCAATAATATTTAATAGCCATTCGATGTTAGTATAAAAGGAAAATACAGTTTAGTTTCACCTTTTTAAACATTTTCAAAATGATAAGTCATATATCGATTAGTTTGTGTGAGATTATTTTTATTTCGTTGCATGTTTGGAAAAGTTGTGTCATTGCAAGACACGCAGAAGTACATACGGTATAAATAAATCTAGTAACATTAATTTACAAATTCCCTTATTTCGTATTACTAATCTAAGATAACTATATAAAACAGTATATTTATAGATAAGTTACAGATATTAATTAATATCTAATTATATAATTTTTTTATTGAATATTTATTTTTATTATTAATGCATTTAAAAGCTAAAAAGGTAAAGATGTCCAATCTAACGAATATTTAAAAAATAATAGTTCTGTTTAATATACTAGTATTTATTTTCTAGGTGTAATTACTTGTTTAAAGATCTTTAAATTCTATAAATTATATTAATATTATGTAAGAAATTATAATTATCATTCATACTTACTACATTAAATTAATATCATATCAAAAATAAATACATATTGTAAAATAAATACATAATTTTTTACATATTTTGCTAATTATGTATATCTAAATGCAAATTCTGATAATATTATAATAATATTAAATCTACATATTGATTGCACAAGAATTTGTTTCAAATTTATACATATGGAAATGAAATCTTTGCGACAGGATTTTAATAAAAATTTAATGTATCCGAAATCTTATTTCAAAAAATTATTATACTGTAATTTTTACATTTCTGTGCAATAGATATGAAAATATTTAGTCAACTTAGAAACGTGTTCCATTAAGGACTTTAAACTAAACTTCTGCATTATTTAATACTAAATTATAGTTCTACTTCTTATAGCTATCCAATACATAATTTATACCTAGTATATTTTACTAAACTATTACCAATATCCCGAGCAATATCCTACAAAAGGTGATACAAGAATTTTTAGAATACTACTTATGATCAAAATCTTGTTTTAAGCTGTAGTATACTATTAGAAATAAATACAGCTTCTAGCCTAAAAGTATCTTAATTTCATACAGGGATTATTTCACTATCATCTACAAACTAATAATACTTCTGTTCCGCCAATAAATGGAACAATAGATGACTTACTAATTAAGCGACAGATTAGTAGATATGACAAAACAATAACAACAGCAGTAGCAGCTGCAATCGCAGCTTTAATGTGTAGTCAACCTCCTCTAGTAAAGGGTAAGTAGCTCTAATTTAATGTATGTACAGTATTATCAATATCAAACAAATACTTGACACTATAAGAATATATTCTATTAATATTAATCATTAAAAGATTTCACTAAAATTAATTTAATATTATAGAAACAACCTGTAAAATTAACGTTAAAAAGTTGGACTTCAAGCATGCGCTCATACTTAATCCCAAAGATCATTCCAAGTTTTTGTATCCAAATGATAATGGCGATATTTTATTTGAAGAGGATTCTCAGGTATTTTTATCATGCGCAAATGATACTAACGAATTCAAATTGTTGCCGAATGTAAGATTCAAAACTTTTACTTGCGTATGTGAAGAAACATTCATGGCAGATGAAAATCTGTACAACTTCAATGATTTAAATTGTCAAAGTTATCCAAAAAGCACCATAGTCAATTTAGGAGTTTTCGACCTAAAGACGAATAAGATTGTATCTGATTTTTCAATAACTGGTTATCGAGGATATAAGATTGGGTTCTACACTGACCATGATAATAGTTTTTTAACGCTCCTTAAAATTGTTCAAAATGAAACCGTTTTTACAACTAGTTATGTACAGTCCATCGTTTCAAAACACCTCGTCGGCGGCCAATCTACATCAGCCAACTTTCGGTTTAATCAACAGTATTGTTGTAAAGAGCGTCATATTAATATGGACAATATTTATAAAACCCAAGTCGAGTCATTTGATCTGCAATTATTTATAAAAAATCAAACGCAAAATGAAGATCGTTATATACTACAGAGTACAGAATATGTTTTCAATCGCGGGCATCTCACACCTAAGGCTTCAATGGTTTACTCAGCTGCAGCTGCAGCGACATTCAGTTATTTAAATACAGCACCACAGTGGCTTGTGATTAATAAAGGTAATTGGGCTCGAATAGAAGATCACATAGTAGAGATGGCTAAAGTATTAAACAGGGATTTAATCGTCGTCACTGGAGTACATGACGTATTAAAACTAAAATACGCTACAAGCCTCGATCAATATGTAAACATGTATCTGTATGCTAAAAAAGTAAGAGAAAACGTGCAAACGGATTTTCCCATTCCGCTATTCTTTTTTAAATTCGTTTTGGACTTATCAACTGGAAGTGGAGTCGTGTTTGTGACCGTTAATAATCCTTATATTACTATTGATCCAGAGTATTATTTATGTCGTAATCCCATCACTCAGATGGAAGGGGTAAAAATGCCAAAGCAATGGAAACCCAAAAAGCCCCAGTTCGGTATAAGTTACATGTGTGAAGTGCAGGACTTTGCTCAAACTGCGCATCAAGAAAGCTTGATATCCTATTTCGCAAAAGTAAATAAGTTATTGTACATTCCCAGTGATTTTACGGTTATATCAATTCCAGAAAAGGAAACAGCATTTTCTACGAGATACGAAGATGAATTAAAGCAACGGCGCAAATAATTTTGAATTAAATAATATATAAAACAAATAATTATACAGAGATCTTATTTTAAAGTGCAAAACCCGTAAAATAAAACGATATGGATAAATTAGAATAATATTTTGATTCATAATAAGAATAAATTATTACATTATTTTCAACAGTATACAACAGTTAAATGTATTATATTGCAAAAAGTCAATGACACTTTAAATATTGTACATTCTACACTTTGTCTGTTAATAAAACGACGCAATCAAATAACTGACTACCTAATTATTTCACAACCCAATTCAATACAATTTCATAATAGTTATTTTTGAGTAGTATGTATTCATATTTTTAAGTAAATATATTTAAAAATATGATGTTCTTATAATTTTGAAAATTTTTGGAACAAATGAAATGCGTTTAGCTCCGAGATTAGCTTGTTGGCGCTAGAAAAAATAAATAATCATTATCTATGAATTTCAGTTACTTCCAAGAGAAATAAACGACATTGAAATTGCTATAGTTTAAAATTTTAGTATTACAACCATAGCAAAATCCACTGCTTTAAAAATTCAAGTTTTATTATACAGTGTGTATATATATGTAGGATTGTAAGTGGCGGTATGAGAGCGTCAGTAAGCAGAGTCGGGACGGAGTGTCGGGGATAACCCGGGCGGCTCGAGGTCTGGGCGATACGTGTTGTCCAGGTCCCGAACTGAAGAGGTTGTTAAGGTGAATGGTAAAGGGGTGAGGGTAGAGTTGTGGAGACCACCGATGCAAGTACACGCAAGTGGCTGTTGTATCAAAGAGAGGAAGGCTAATTAAAGGTGTAATTATGAAAGTAAATGCAGTATTCTCCTTCCACCTGTACCCCGACTATTTTCATCCTACACATGTACATACCAAACTTAAAATATTGCCATAAAATATTATTGTTACATTGTACACATTTAGTTCTATTAATGTTCTAGGTATATAAATAAAGATACTCATTAGATACATACAAAACGTTGTTAAAGATACTAAAATTAATTTGTTAGGGCTTACCTACATTGCTTATTTGCCAAACATATTTTAAACAATACAGATTAATAATCCCATTAATAAGTCCATTGTTACAATTATAAAAGAGTTATTGTCTTTTGAAATACATATTTCGAGCACTACTTTGAAATTATCTACAAATATAATGGATTATAAAAAGACTGACAAATGTATTTGATTTTAATTTTTTATCAACTTTTAGGCAACTATTTATTTTTAGTGGACTGTTATGTTGGTGTACTACATTCCCCTCCCCTTTCAAAAAATCCAAATCTGTGACAACACTAGCCAGTTCTCGTGTCCATGTATTCATATTCTGCTATCTGATTGCAGGTAGGCTTCGGTTATTTTTAGGAATGTTTAACGCATGCAGGCTGCGGTATCAGTATTGTAGTACAAGCGCTCAAAGACTGAGCAGACGGGACCGACACCGATTGACCAGTCTGAGTCGAAATCTCAGATGCTTACTGGCTTTCACATTTGGTACCGATTAGGTAATGAGAATAAAGTAGATTGTAGGGTGAATCGCAGATCATTTGTTTATTTTTTTTTTATATTTTTGGTTGCACTTTGATTAGCATCTCATTTATAGTGCGCCAGTATATATTCATCGGTAGATATATCTGTACATAACAATATTCACTCAAATGAGTGAATAAAACCTATGTGCATTAAAGAACTTTTCGATGTTATATTTCAACTAAAATTATTAGAAACATACGAGTAAATAGAAGTAGAAAAGAGTGCTCCACGCAGACGCGCATCGCAGGTAGAGCGCCCTATCAAAATGGCGCAGGCCCCGGCCTGGAGCGCGTCCTCGGCCTCGCCTGCCTCGCGGCGACGAGATCTATCGCGGGCGGACCCGCTTGATAAATATACGCGAGCGGGGCCGCTCGGTTCGGCGATCTACGAACTATGACTCGGGGTACATATAAGCATCGGGTGGAGCATTGCCCCGGGCGGTTGGGCGGCCCTCGCGAAAAGAGACCACTCGGACGGGCTAATTGGGCCGGGGCGCGCGTGCGCCGTCCTAGGCGTCGAAAGAATTTGAGACTCGAGGCGGCCGTTCGCGGAATCTATGTTTATTCTGCTCGGGCGGAGCGATTATGCGAGGGTGTGCGCATACGTAATTGGCCGGGGGAGCCAATGGCTGCCCCGTGGCCCGCGAGGCCGTCCGCTCCGGCTGATTATGATTTATGCGCGCCGATCGGCCGGTGATACGCCCGGTATTAATGCGAGTTTCATGCTAATGTATTTTAATTGCGATCATTGGGAGGGCTTGTGCCCGATTGACTATTTTATTTGTGTGAATTCGCCGGGCCGCGCGCGTATATAACAGAGTGTTCGGAAATAAAAGCGAGGCGGCCGCGTATACCGATTCCCCTCTATACCGTTATAATACGCGCGCGGATATACCCAGCCCCGGCCGATCACTCGATGAAAATTCCATCCTGCAGTTCCTTCTCCCACATACGCGCTCCGCGCTACTATGTAATGACCTTAACGTTTTCCGCAGCGTCCTGTACATATAGCCGTGTGGTCGGTCATTACGAGATACTAGTCCTATATATATACATATACACACCGCGCACACAGTTGGAAGCTACCGGGGGAAAGTCACGTTGGTATTATATAAAAGCCGGGGCGCTTAGCGCGGAGAAATGCATCGGCCGCTCCAGATTGCCGGGCGTAGGGAGAATAAGAAAAAAAAAAAAAAACAAGAGGAAGCCCTCGGGGCCTGCCGAGCGGACCGACTGGCCAAACTGGCTGCGGGGGCCTAGAACCCGCGGCGCAAAAAAACGAGGCGAGCGGCGGGGTATAATGGAGGCACGCATGCCTCGATCGGCCGTATCGCCCGGGGGCCACCGCCCACGCGACGCGCCAGGTATACGCGCCCCCTCGATTATCGAGGGCATTAAGCCTCTCCCCCGAATTCCATTAGAGGCCGGCTCTCCTCGCCGGCGGATCGAGCGCCGCTGCGGCCCGGTCGCCCTGACCTCCCCGGGCCGCGCCCGAGCGAGCCAAAGACCTTATAGCGCTTCGAAAAGGATGCTGGACGTGCGGAGGTAGCTGCGATCAATCGGCCGCCGATTTCGATTCAGATCGGAGAGGAGATAAACAAATTCCGTGAGCTTTTTGTTGGTTCAATGGAAATGTTCAAATTTGTTGATAAGCGCGGACCGAATGTACATGTACGTTAATAGTTAGCAAATGTCAAGTGATTTATTATCGATCAATTGTGGAGCAAATTGAAAAGACAACCGTGTGATTTCTGAATCACCAAAGCATTCTTTCACGTTATTAGAAAACTTGCGTTTTATTGCACAAGAGATATTTAATAATAGCTTTTTTTTTGCAAATCGTTACAAGCTTTCTGCAACTTATTATTTAACGATGCAAACAATTCATAATTCATGATAATCCTCTATAAGGCTACGTTAATCTAATATGATTAACTTTTTTGCTTAAAAGATATTCAAAGAGATAATCTCCAATGGTATTTTATGTATAGCGATGTGTAGAGTTGTAAATCCCTTTTTTGCATTCGATTTCATTGGCAAAGATTCAGGCTGTTGCGCAAACGTACCTTTAACTGTTCTGCACGAGATATTTCTAAAATTGGTAATACTGACAGCAATTTATATTTAGTGGTAATTTCCTTCCATAGATTAATTAAATAGCGATAGTACAAATTTTTTCAATATCGTAAACATATCGATTTTCAGTCGAAGCACCCAGGCAAAAACAGTCTTTTTACCCAATTAGACCGTTGGAGTACGCGAGCGAATAAATACAGGTTGTAATACTCGGGCGAGGCGGCGAGGGCAAGGCGAGAGGCGCTCGGTTGGCGCCCATGTCAACGACGAGCAGGTACCGATCGGCGCACGCTGCGGGGGCAGCCGGCGCGCCCCAAGGTCCCGGGGGCACCTGCCGCTCCCCGGATAAAGATCTGCCGGGCGGCTCGTCCGGCCCTCGGCGCGCATTATCCCCGCGGGCGCCGGCTCGCCGACCTCGCCGGGGGCAACGCCCAAAGGCGTAATCCGCGGGGCCTCTTATCAGCCGCGGCAGTGTGTTTACGGGCGCGCCAACCGGGCATCGCGGCCCCTTCGCCAGGGGCGCGCCCGAGCACTCGTTAAACGGCCGCTTGCCGTTTGCGAAAAAGAAAAGCCCCCCCCCCCCGTGCGCGCCACCGGGGAATCCCGCAGGAATCCGCCTCCGCGCGAAACTATTTCCCCGCCGCGGGTATACGTATGATGCCCGCCGCGGGCGCAACCGATATACATACGTGCGTGTGTGTGTGTGTATATACGGGGAAAGGCGGGGATAAAAGGAAGAGTCGCCGAGTGCCGGGGCCGCGCGCGAGCCCCCGAGATATTACCGAGTGCTTTACAGGAGCGCGCGGCCGGGGGGGGGGGGGCAGAGCCCAAACAAAAAGAAGCGGAGATATTGAAATAGTAGGAGCTCGATCGGGGGCCGTATAATCGCTCGCGCGCGAACCCGGGGAATTCCTCGGCGCGGCGATACACTGGCCTCTTTACGAGGCGGCCGCCTCGCGCGGCGAGTCGGGGAGCGGGGGGAGGGCGAAACGGTTTTCTTTATCTGGGCGCGGGCCGCGGCGCGCCGAGCCCTCAAATAAAGCCATAAACAAAAGCATGAAATTGTTCATTAAGCCGGAATAAAAAAGGGCTTATCTGCCCGGCGGCGACCCGCGCGCCGCCTCTCTCTCTCTCCCTGTGTATGCATGCGTGTGTACGGATGCGGGCGTCCACGGCTCCTCCCGCGGCGCCGGACTTTATATTGGGCCCCCGGCCGAAGCCGGGCAGATTAAATCGCTCGCGGAAATAGGGCCTGATTGAAGTTTGCCTCCGGGTTAACGAGGCAGGAGGGCCGATGAACCGGCCCGCCTCGCGCGCCGCCACATGTGTGTACATACCAGATGTATACACGCATACAGGCGCCCAGTCGTTGTTTCCCCTCGGCGGCCGGCCGGTCAATTAGCCGGCGGGGGCGGCTAGGGGGGCGGGGCCGGCTGCCGAGCGCCCGCGACCCCACCCCCGCCGGCTTTCCCGCCCCCGGTGCGCGCGCACCGCGCTCGCCCCACCTCCCGGCGCGTATTGTTTCGCCGGGGCCGGTGACGCAGTCGCCTGATTTATCGGCTCGCGGCCAATGTCGAGCCTTGCCGGGGGGATATCCTCGGCCGATTGGCTCGATGTAACGACCGAGGGCCGTTATTTACCCATATGTGCCTCGAAGCGTTATTAATACGCGTGCATTTTTCGGCGAGTCGTGCGCGGGACAGTTGGGGGAGGGGGGCGGTCAGGTGGCGCCCGGCCGGGGCGCGCGTACGTCGAAGCTTGCGGGCGCAAGTGACCGGGGCGCTCCTAGCGGCGGCCGCCGCGCGGCCCATTCATCTGGCCGCGCTAATTGACCGAATTGAGGGAGCGGTCCACTCGCATCCTCTTATTTGGGCCGGCGCGATCGGCGCGGATCCCTCACGGTAGATTGCTTCTTAATATCAGAGTGCTCCCCGGCTCCCTTTCTTTTCCCGCGTCGGCCAGTTAAATAAACAGGTAATGATCCGCAATTACGTTTAATCAAGCGCAAATTAAATTTTCTTTTAATTCTCCCGGGCGCAAGGCCGCCGAGCGAAGCGGCCGGCCCTCGAACGTTTTCATTAGGCCTCTCGCGCCTCCCCCGTAAATTAGAACAATGTACACCGCCCGCAATAAATAATTGAATATAGGCCGTCGGCGCGGGCCTGCAGAAAAAAAAAAGGGCGGGCCGCAGGGGGAGGCGGCGGCTTCCACCTCCGCCGTCGCTATCGTAAATCACCCGGGGCGAGTATATAGGCGCGCGCACCTGTTGGCCGCTCGGCCTCCCCGGCCCCTTTGCAATAATCCCCGATATTGGTTTTGACGCCGCGCCCGTGGCCGGGCCGGGGCCGCGTAAATCAGCGCGGCGCACTTTACGGCCGGTGCCGCGGGAGCCCCGAGCCGCCCGGCAACTCCTGACCCGCCGCGATATGTGGCCTCATTATCGTGACGCATGTGCCCCGCGCCCGGTAAACCCGCCCCGGCCGCCGACCGAGGCGGGGGAGGCCCGCTGCTAGATAGACACATAGATATAGGCGGCCAGGTGGATCTTTATTTCTCTCGGTAGTCAAAAGACACCGCGGAAAGCTTTTAACGCCAAATAAATAACCTAACGTACGTACGCGGGATACAGCACCTGTCCAAGAGAATACATCAACCATCTTTTCATTTTAGTCAAGACCGTGCTGAATTGAAATGTATTCGCTATATAATTGGCGCTAAGTCTGGCAAAAAATACTAATCCTACGAACGTCGATTGTCTCTAATCGAAAAATCAAAATGAAAAACGTTAAAAATCTTCAAAAAATTGTTTAGAGCATCGTGAACGAGCATTAAGAAATAATCTTAGGTTTGGAAATCTATATTTATTTTTTCCCTTTTACACTGAGAATGCCATCTACATATATCCGGATTTAATGAGCGCATAGAGAGAAACTAGGAAGGGAAGGTGGATGGTTGGATGAGTCCGTTTCTCATAGTTGATACAGTCGAAGCTCCTCCCTCATTTTTGTCTATATAAAGGGGAAAAAATATGTGGGATATTTGAAGAAGAGTATAGAATTATGGGAAGCGAATGTAAATGGTCGGTAAGCAAGGGGTAGAATGCGAAGGCCAGCGAGGACTGCGAGGTCGGATCAAGTGAAAAGCTTCCGTCCGGCGAAAGTATGCGGCCGGGCCGAGCATGCAGAGTGGGCATTAGGAACAATATGGTGGTTAATGTCTCCCCCCGGAGGGCGATTAGAGCCCGCAGCCGCGATCGGGCGAACTCCTCCCGGGCAGCGCCAGTGACACGAGGGCCGTTCAGGCCCCTCGGCCGGCTAAATGCAGAAAGGCTTTAACCACCGGGTTCTTAAAGGGCCGGGGGGCGGCGTCGGCAGAGACACGGCCGGGGCCCCCGGTGTCCCTGATAAAGCCCCGCTGCCCGGCTTCAGGAAGCTCGAAGCGTTTAGCGGGGGGCCGGCACCGGTCGTTCGGTCCCGCGTCGGTAGCCGATCCTCTCCGCGAATAACACGGCCCAAGCCGGCCATTTGCGGCGGGCCGCCCTCCCCCCCCGGCCTCCCTGCCGCCCAGGCCGATTGATCAATCCCCCGCTTCACCTCCGGTCAATTTTTGTTTCCTTTTTTTTTTTTGTTCTTTCCCTCGCGAGACGCGGACAATAATTGCCGCGGCGCCTTGGCGGCGCGCAAAAAAAAAGAAGAAGGAAAAATAACGAGCGCGCGCGACATTCCTTGCCTTTCGCGGCGGCCAGCCGATAGCCGACATATATATATATATGTATGCGTGTGTGTACACATGCCCGCGTGTCTGGATATACGTATGTACACGCTAGCGCGGGGAGACTAATGCCTCGTTACTCAGGGCCACGTGCAGGCGCTCCTTCCGCGCTATAAAACATTGTTATCGATCGGTCAAAATAAACATTGTCCGCGGGGCCGGTGTAACAAAAGCTCCGGTAATATACTCGGCGCCGCGGGAGAAGCCGCGGGGAAAGCCCCGCGGGCCGCCGAGCCCATATATCTGTATATAGGGAGCGGATCGGAACGAGGGCCCCGGGGCCGTGCATCACGGAACAAAGGAAACGTAACACGCGCTCCGGGCCCTGTATCCGTTTCCCGATCGCGCGGGAAGCCCATCGATTCTCCCGGGGAATCCCCGGGCCGGCCGCGCGTATAAGCGCGCCCTCGCGGCCGTGCATCAGGGCCGCCGCGGCGATAATTCGCTCGGGCGCGCGATCGAGGTCGCCGGCTCCAGGTGGTCCGCGACGCGGGCTTTTGTCCGGCGGGGCCGATCGATCGGTCGATACATCACCCGCGAGACGCGCGCTCGGAGGGACGCCTCGGCTCGACACCTGCCGGCCCCGATCGCAGGCGAGATGCCTAAGTGGGTCGTTTCGCGGTCAGGCCCCAAGGATTCGCGCGCTCGCTGCGCCTAGCGATTGATGCCCCCGGCACCTGCGCTGCCTCCGCCGCCTGCGCTGACAGCCCCGTCGCTCCCCGGCCCTCGCGCCGGATTATTACGAGTGTTACCGGCGGGCATTAAGCGGGAATCTTCGCGGACGATCGACCGGCTCAATCCGAGAACCTCGGGCCGTTATCGCTCTGCCGGTTTACTAAACAGTTTACCTTCTTGCTTACATTTTTCTTTCTTAGGATGTAAACTGTACACCCGGACAAATTTCAGTGAAACTACCATGCATTCAAAATAGGAACGTAATACTGAACATAATATACACAATGCGTTTCACCGAATATGTCCTTATTTCAATCTTTCAAAAGTCAAGCCCGTTATTCTAGGTATTATTAAAAGTATTGAATAACGCGACAAAAGGCACAACTACAATTTTTGAACCGATCTCTCTGTTTGCCAACCCGATATTCCCAAACTCGGTCACGTAACATTACCCTGTCCATTGAATAAAATGAAGGAAAGTAGGATTAAATACACAAGTGTATTACCTCGAAAGAGACTCCGCGTACAGAGGAAGAGTGGATGAATGAATGCGTATGAACGCGCAGGAGGTTCCTCCGAAGAGCGGCTGTCGCATCCTCGAGCGTTAACGCGAAGGAAAGGGAGAGCGAGCGCATTAGCCCCGCGAGCTGCGAAGGCCGCCGCGTAATCACATTGACGCCCGCCCGCCGCTTCCCGCCCCCCCGAGCCGAACGAGTCCACCGTAATGCCCTCGGCTCGCTCTCTCAGTGCAATAGGTTTTTCAAAGGTTTTCGAGAAGGGCATGCAGCGCGCGGGACTCGAGCTTCTTTCCCCCGGTGCCAATGATATACATTTGAAGGGACACGGTGTTAAATTGTTTCTTTTCAAGGAAGTTTCAAGCTGAAATCATAAGTATTAATCCAGCGAGAGCCTCGGTTAACGCAGGCTTACCAATCATCTCAATTTGCCCCGAGAGTCCGCCGTACGATATACAAGTGCGCTTCTGCCCTCCTCCTAGTGGTTGATTATCTTTTCCTTGCCGTGCGCGGCTTGGGGGAGGTTTCTATGGCTGCTGGTAAAACAAATGTTGAAAGGACAAGAGGGCGCGGTGAGGGCCCGCAGCCGGTCCTCCGGCATCCAGTAAGCTCCGGGCCCGGGCGCAGAGAGGGCGCGCGCCTCGCGGGGCAGCGTGTCATAAAAGGCGGGCGGTTAAACGCGGCCGGACGCGTTAAGCGGCCTCATCTCCATAATGATCGAGCTCGCGGGCCGCTCGCGGGCAGAGCGCCACCGGGACGCCGAAAATTGGCGCGGCGCGGCAGCCGCGTAACCCAAATCCCCGGGGCCCCGGGCCCACGTGTCATTTCCCCCTTTTATTGTTATCGCTTCGCGGAAAGCCGGGCGGGCGCCCACGTAGCCCGGGCTTGACACACGCGCCCCCGGGCCCCGGCAATTTCCTCCGGCCTTTTTTACGGCCGGCCGAGCGGCCGCTTTACGATCGGCCTTGCGGGTGTACCGGCGCGCGCAGCCCACGCGTTAAACACTGTTCTTAAGGCCGGGGCCTTCGCCGAAGCGACAAGCGGCCGCCGACGCCACCCGCCCCTCCTCGTTACTCCAATAAAATGAAGAATCCCCGCGGCCCCGGGCTGATGAGCCCGCCGAATCGCCCGCGCCCGATAGACGCGCCCACCTGCCTTATCGCCCGCCGTCCAACGGCCGAGGCCAATCCGGTCCTCGCAACCAGAGGATGCCGAGGGAGCCGCGCACTTTTCACCGGCGCACTTTTCATGCCGGTCAAAGAAAAGCCACGGGGCAAATGCAGCGCCGATGCTTGGTAACGATTTAGGTCGTTGTTTTAGAAAGAAATTCCCCGGGGTTTGCATCGCGCCTTCTCATAATTACCCAATAATTATTGTAATTCACAATGTGCACGTGCATTTTAAATTAAGTTTAAGACAACAAATAAATCAGTAAGCTTAACGATCGTCAATATCGGTAAACGCGATAAACGTTGTATTCCATTCATTGTAGCGATTTAAAAATCTTTTCTCATAATTAAGAACTTCGCTCAGCTAGTCAATTAAAATCTGAAGAGCATAAACTTCATAATTCTTGCCTTATATGGATAGAGCAGTAGGTCTAGTTTCCAACAAAAACTAAGCGACAGTCGCTTCCTCAATCGCTTGTCGAACGAACAGCCCCACAAGTTAGCGGCAACTAACGCGCGCATATATATATCGCCAAGTAAATTTATCGCATAACTGCGCCTCTGTTCCCCCGTCGGGCGCTAATTGTTCCCTTTGTACGGCAAAGTTAACGATACAAGTCCCACTTTTTCCACCTGCCGCCTAATTTATTCCTTAATAATCTTCCCGAAAATCGGAACTATGAGCGAGTTGAAACGCACCGACGCGCTTTAATAAATCGAGCGAGTTAACCCGCGTGCACGCGAGCGCCGCCTCGGCTCTAAATCGCCGGACAGCCCTTTCAATCTCCGGCTTTTAAGCGCACCGATGATGCATGCGCGAAATTTGTCCCCCCCTGCAATTTACAATCAATAATCGGCCATCGAGATCATTGCCGTCATTTGGCCGCGCGCTGCCAGCCCCCCGCGCGCATGCGCAAACCATCCAGCCGCCCGATGACCGATCGCTTTTTTCCTCAAAACCGACCCGACGGCCGCGGTGCAAAAGAGACGAAGCCCGCGAGGCGAAAGGAAAAAAAAGGACTTTTGGGAACCCCCCCCGCCCGCGCTAAGAAATAGCGATTTGCAGTAGGAGAGACGCGCTCGCGCCCGCGATTATGAGGGAAGCGAGGGGCGCGTGCGCAGACGGCCGGCACCTGACCGGCAGCTCGAGGGTGCAATCAGGCGCACGCGAGGCGCACACGTGCGCGCGCGCGGAATCGATGAGCGATCGGAAGTGCGCGCGCGGCTTGATTATACCGATGATGAGCCGAATCGGATAAGCCGGGCTGCATTAGCTCGGGCTTTTGTTACCTTTTTGGCGGGTGGCGCGGTGCGTCGGTTTGGCCAATTGGGCCCTCGCGGGGCCGTAAGAATGGCATTGAAAGGGGAGCCGATCGGCTGTATTGCTGCTTTGAATCGGCTCGAAGGGCCCTTTCATCCGGAGAACGTGTATCCCGCCGAATATTACAAACATTTTTATCCAAATGATACAACGAGGTCGGCATGCGTGTACAACAGAGGGGCGAGATCAAACAAACTGCAACAATGGACCGCATTGGGAATAACGTTTACAGAAACAGTATGCTGATTAGGCACAACAATGTCGGTGTCTGGCTGGTTATTTATATTCTTCGGGGAAGTTGGCGGCGGCTTCATTAGAATAGTAATAATAAGCTAGTGTACACTTTTTGGGAATGCTCCCGCAGGGATTCTCCCAGCGCAGGATGCGGCCCTCTGGGCCCGGGGCCGTCCCATTAGAACGTTATAGGTTTTATTCCCATGCGAGAGGGCGAAATAGTCAACCGGATAATCGACGCGGCCATCATTAATACCCCGTGGCGTGCGCCCCCGTGATCGTATAGAGATTCCCGCCCGGGGCCAGGGCGCCCCGGGACAACGATTACGCACCGCCGCCCTCTGCATACTCGGGGCCAAATCTAAAATTCACCAGGCTAATTACCCGAGCGAGGCGGGGACGTCGGCCGCGATTTAAATAAGCAAATCGGCCGCGACGCCGGATGAAAATCCTATATACGTGTGCGCCCTCGGGTGTGTACGCACACTCGCGTGGCGCGCGGGCAAAGCCGATCGATCTTATGCAAAGTGCGCGCGGCGAGAGATGCGCGGGCCAATTTGCCTACACGCGCGCGGGCATCCACAGGAGGGCGCGCGTGTAGGTGCGGTCCCCGGAGCGGCGGCGGCCGGAAGACCCGCCCGTAATTGGCCGTCCACTTTCGATTTGGCAAAAATCGGCCGCGAGCCCCCGGCGCGGAAAGCCGGGCCTCCTCGGCCGCAGCGCGTGCACGCCCGTGTGTGTGTGTGTATATGCGCGCGCGTGACGCGAGCGGGCGTGTGCGTGACCGGCTTCGGTTTCGGCCGCCGGGGGAGGAGGAGGTGGGCCGGCCCCCGAGACATGTGCCCGGGCTGCAGCCTGCAAATGATACCCGGCATATGGCTGCACTTTCGGCCAAATATGCAACCGGGGGCCCCGCCCCGGAGGAACTCTTTTGCGCCGGGCGGCCTAGGCGCCGCGCTCGCCTCCTTTTCAAATCTGCAAAATCGTTTCCTATTATCCGCCGCCGACGATTTCGCCTGCGCCTACGGTCTGTTGCGCTCCCGGCTTTGCCTCCGCTCACCTCTCCCCTCGGCCCTGCGGCCTGCCCGAGCCGGCGCTGCTTAGCTGCGCCGAGAATGGAAGTCGCCGACGCCAAAGAGAGCCAGTGACTTATTTTTTTTTTCCCCCCTGCGTCCGCAGTGTGAGCCTTTTTCTTTTGCGCAAGGGCATAATTGTTGCCTTCGGCTTACCCTACACCAAGGGCCAAATTTGTCGTGATTATTTAGATTAGCCCAGTCTATTTAAATCAAAGCTTCTTTTTCATTGAGTTAATTGTAACAATTTGCCCGGGCGGCCAGCGTTTTACTGCTTCTTCGCAACTTCAAAACTTATTGCCATTCGGTTTTATGTTTTAAAAACAACTTCTTGCTCCCTCGGTATATTCTTTACGCGACTTTGCCATTTCAACTTTAGCTCTAATATTATGTTTTACTAATATACTGATTAATACTTGTTTCGCACTTTTGAAAATCCCATTATCTCGGAAAGATAATCAAATGCATTAGCTTATTAAGTTTAATGTAGGCTGGCATCTTTTTTTTTTTTTTTTTGAAGTAACGACTCACACCTGCTTTGTTAGGATTAACCGTTGAAGCGGATTTGGTAAACATTTTCGCGTGTAAGGCATGATATTGTGTAAATGGATGAAATTTAGTACACTTTAACAAGATTCGTGCAGTTTATTAATATTGTTCTTTATTTACGCGGTTACTTCGAGGTTTCCTTATACCCTAAAAAGTATGTACACCTTGTTGGTTGACTCGTTATGGTACCAAAATCCTCGACTGGCAACAATTTCGTACAGCGCAGATTATCTAAAAAGATAATCGCTTCAGATTTGAGCGCCGAGCAAGCGAAAGCAGTTACCGATAGTGGCTTCACCTCCAAACGACCTCGCGTCACGGACCTGTTGACTTCGCCAGGTGCTCGGGACCAAGGATTTACACATCTTCATCAAGTGAAGCATCAAGTACCTAATGTGGCACTTGATCGTGAAAATAAATCCAGCGAACGTTCTTCATGAAATGCTACGGATAATAATTATAAACATACACGGAATTAAGATAAATTCCAATCAAGCGAAAGAACCGCTTATAAGTACATGAAAGGATAAATAGGTTAACCTCCCTTGACAAACTGTCTTAAAAATAAATCTTTATATCATTGATGAAAAATCTTACTCCATCAGAATGTGACGTCACATACTAGTAATTAAACAGAAATCTCGTTAAATTTAATTGCAGAAATTAAGATTTTGCGTGCATAAAGATAAAATATGTATGCGAATCGACATTAAATTTAATATGCTGATTGTTGACTAATTGCTATATTAAAAAAGACTCCGGAAGCTGTTTTATAACTTGAACTCTTGGCTTTGGATCATATAATAATTACCGTCGTAAACTTGGACCATTGATGTAAATTTAAAGCAACTTTCTATGTAATTCTAATGACAATCGTTACGAATTGAACGAAAATAAACTTAACTAACAAGTTATGACTTTTACTGAACACTTTAATAACACGAGACAACAAACTGTATAGTTAAAAAGCTTACTTTCGGAAATTAGTACGGTATATCTAATATGAGTATCGAAGCTAATTAACAGCAATGAACCAGTTCTGATAAAAGAATAATTAACTACTTAAAGTTTTTCACAAAGATATTTATCTTATTGATGTTTATGTCGTCTTGGATGCCTTTAGAATACCATTAAAAATAACGTGAGTGTTTATTGAAATGAAGCTTTTGTATGAATAAATTAATCCATACTTGTAAAGGCAAAATAACTCGTGATCGTTGAAAAATTGATAATTGTAGATAAGTATCGGGCAGCCGATAATTAATAGCTTCCACGGCATCAGTAAATGTTATTTGCAGTTATGTCAATATAATTTAAAGTAAAACACACTGTTATAACGTTTTATTGTTGTAGGTAATACACATGAACTTTTACACGCTTGAAAAAAGACAATTAAAAGCTTTGCCGCGGGTGATCGTTACACCCACGTTTATTCAAATCCGCAGACTCAAGTTGGAATGGTACAAAACACTCTTCCATGTATGAACATTTACAATAATAATAAAGGAGTTTTGTCGGTACCAGTGGATAATCTCCGTAACGACTCGATACCTCTTACACCTACAACAGTTGAATGGGCCTCTCTGGAAAAATGACGCAGGCCTACTTTACATTTGAAATAGACCGAGAGAACGTTCAAAGCTTATCTGGAATCGGTCGTACGGGCAATGGTTGCGATTACTTCTCTCGGATATCGTCTGCGAGGACGAGTGCGAAAAGAGCTATAATCGGGCCGTTACAGCCGCGCGCGGGCCATTGCAAACTGGCGCTGGTACACGCAGTAAACCGCCCACGCGAGCACTCGCGAACCGTGTGAGAATGCCAAGATTTGCAAGCCCATTTACCCAAAGCACCCTATATTGTAAATTCGGAATGATTCTAAAACCCATTCTTTGTACCGGATAAATTTGTCTTTTTTTTTCCCGTTTTTAAAGGTCTTTCCGACTTTTCAGATATTACGTTATATTAGCATAATTTGTAAAATATTCCCAATGTACATTTAAATTTTACTGGCTTTACATCGTGTAGCACATATAATATGAAAACTTGGACCACGTTACGGAGAGGGTGCCGCAGAACCTGTAGCCGATAGCTTTCCTATATTTGCACTGTGCGGGTTATGCAAGTTCATATCTAGATTGCGTCTACGCTTGTTTGAGAGATTAGCAAGGAATCGGTGCTATATGCACAGGCCAACTGAGCCCGCGGAGTGAGTCTAACGAAGAACTTGAAGACAATTACATAAAAGAATGGCTTGATTGATACGGGCAGGGGAAGCTTATATATCAAGATACAATAACGCAGGCAGCGCATCATTAATCGAAATTACATCGCTAATGAACTTTTAAAGTACATAATCGCAGGCTTTTTCTCATCGGGAGGAAAAATGGCCCCGAGCCCCGAGCGGCATTAATTATCCGTTTGCAGTACGAAAATCCGAGGGGACCAATCGCTTTCTCCCCGATCGGAATCATTATAATGCCAATAATCGGAAGGAACCTCGACCGCGGCGGGTCTTATTTAAAAATAACCGCTCGCTCATACATACATATATACATGCCGCGGCAAGTGCATTCCCCGACGAGGAGTCGGGCCGAGGGCCACCTTAACTGTACAAAGTTAGATTTCGGCAACATATTATGAGGGAGCGGGCCGCGGCCGGCCCCCAAAGTGGGCGGAATACATCGGGCCCTCGGAGCGTCCCGCGCGCGTCGCCGCTCGTCCTGCCCTCGTCCACCCGGGGAGATCCTATCGGGATGAGGCAGTGCGCGCGCCCACCTGATACGCGCGCGCGCGCCGCCGCTGAGTTATTTTAGAAACGGCGCGCGGCCGAGTTATTCGGACGATGAAAGGGAAGGAGCCGCGAGAGTTGATTTTATGCGGCCGTTTAACGAGCCGGGGCTTATCGCGGCCCTCGGTGTCGTACGTACGCCCGGGCCTCGGGGAGCGATTAGCCCGGCCGGCGGATAAATCATTGGGGATTGTTTGGCCGGTCCGGGGAGTTTTCGGGCTGGATTCCACCGGCGGAGGAATGTTTTCCCGGCTAGAGAGAGAGAGAGCCGTCCTAATACGCCGCCGCTTCGTTACGCTGCGGCTTTTGTCACGAGGGCGCCGCGCCTACTTTATGTGCGAGCGCCCGGAAAAAGCGCCGCGGCTTTCTCTGGCCACTAGGCGATAAAGGATTTAAGTGCCCTCCCGGATTTTAAATTAAATGGCGTGCGCCGGAGGTAGGCTCGGCCCGCTGACAGCCATCTCCTAATTCTTTCCCATCTGCCCATCTACCCTGCTGGAAATCTTGATCCATTAATCAACTGCACTTTTCATTCCGTAAACTCAATGTACGAACGTAACGAGTATCTTCAAAGTACGTGACCACGGATTCAAATACAATATTTTTTTTATACGACTACCCAACTCGTGCACATCCAGCCATGGCCAAAGTTTTTATTTTCTTCGGGATTAAAAGTTAACGAGCTTCGCATGAAAGATTACTTTACAATTCCAAAGATTACTTTAGAATTACTAGTTTCACATAATGCTTAAACGGATGAAAAGGAGATATGAACTGTTCGCAGGTATTCTGCGTCACCTATGAGTAACTTTCTTTGTCGGTATAAATGCGGTGCATATTGCGAGAGGATAGAAAAACGTATTCGAAAGCAGCTAACGTAAGAAGAAGGTCAAATTTAGTGGATAGCTTGGCCCTACAGAATTAGTTGGTATGTATATACATTAAGCAAGAGTTAAAAGCTTATTTATGGGTCCGTTAATTTTCTCCCAGGGTGGGTACGCGGCATATAGGCACTTGGAGAGCGGCCGTGAGGCTCGTTAGGCGTGGCGCAGCGGGCCGAAAAATTCCCGGCGGCGCGCGCAATTTTTCAGGGGATCGGCATAATCAATAACTCTGTAGGCGCGCGGGCGAAGGCCTCAATTTGCGCGCGGGCGCGCAAACCCGGCCCCGTCGCCCCCGTCATCGCGGGCAAACAGGTGAGCGTAAGGAGGGAGGCGCGAGCCCCGAGGCAATTACCCCCCTTGCGATTATGCGCGGGCCGCCGCTGCGAAAAAGGGGGCCCGATCGCCCGGACCGATATAACCTAAAAGTGCTTATCGGCGTCCGCCGCCGCCGCGCGCGCACCTTCCCCGAGGGGGCGACGTCGCCGCGGCCCGCGCCTCTGTCTCCTCGCGTTACTCTGGGCCCCGGCGCGGATCGTTTCGCGCCTGAATTATAACGTTTCCCAACAGGGCTCGCGATCACCTGCGCGCGAAAAAAAAAACGGCGGGAAAGGGGCACAGCTGCGAGGGTACAGCGGCCCGCGACATACACACATCGGTCCCGATAACGATCGCCGGCGGGGAAAGCCGATCGCCCCGCGGTAGTCCCGATGCTCGTCCGCAGGGCCCCGACGATCTCAGGCTCTCTAATGCGTAGCCTAGGATCGCGCGGCCGCCGGGAGGCTTTTTTCCCCTCGCGTGATTTTCGGCGTATATAAGCGGAGGTGGCTACTGCGGCGCGGCAGGTGAGATTTTCGGGCGGCGCATGGGCGGATATAACGAGCGGCTTCGAGGGCGATGCCGTGTGTACCGAGGGATATCCCGCGGCGCGGCTACGAGCCTTCTAAAACGGCCGCTTGCCACACCGAGCGAGCGCCGCGCGGACGGATAAATCCCCTGGCGCAATCCCCAGTAGGCACGAGGCGCTCCGTGTATAATTACGCAGAATACGATCTCCGGGGTCCCCTGGAAATCCGAAAATCCAATTAATAATTTTGCCGGGCGAGTCCGATTAAGCGGTCGGGCCGCGCGCGCAGATAAGCCCGCGAGAGGAAAACAATCTCCTTTCCAAATTACGGTAACAGCCAAGCGTTTTGTTACGCGGCGGCGGCGGCGGTGCAACGCTCGGGAAAACCTTTACGGCCCGAAATTGCACAATAATAGCAGTTGGCTAACGACGAGGCGGCCCGCGCGCGATCGCCGCGCCGAGCCAGGCAACCTTTTCGCGTTTAATTAAGAAATGGCGATCGATTAACATGCCGCGTTTGGCGCCCAGTGGGACCGCGCAATTACCTCCGCGCACACGCGGCCTAATTATCAAAGGCCGATCGGTAATGCCGGTAATTTGGCGATTTTACCGGGCGATAAAACGGCCGGGCGCTCGGTGGCCCACCCGGCCCCCTTTCCCGGCTTTTCCCCCTCCCGGCATTGTCTGCGTCTCGGCGGATCGGCGTTAATTATCACCGACGGGGGCAGGAGCGCGCGCGCGGGCCACTCCGTTTCCATAAATTCGGGGGGGGAGAGGGGGATGGGGCGCGTTATCCGCTCGGCTCCCGCGGATCAACGGGGCTCTCCTCGCGAGAGCCGGCCACCTCGCCACTGACAAACGCGCTCGTTTGTTAAAACGCCCCGGGGCCCCGAAACGCGCCGCCGTAATAATAAGATGCTCCAGATTTAGTTGGGCCGACCTGGCGGCTTGAATTACAGGCCCAGCCGAGGGACCTATATATATATACACATGTGTGCGCGTGTGTGTGTGTCTCTTTTTTTTAAGCGGACCGCCAGTACACGCGGAATAAAATTAAATAAGACGGGGCGTTATCGGGCCACTGGCCTATACCCCTCGCGTGAGAATTGAATACGCGCGGGGTACACGAGCAAATGTACCGAAAGCCATATCCTTGGCTACATGCACGTATATAATATACTTATTGTTCGGCAAATTGGATTGAGATAATTACGCCGTATCCATTAGTCGCGCAATTAATATATCCCAGGCGGCTAAACGGATTATTAGCCGGGGATCGCGAGGCGTCGGCCACTCGAGACACCCCGCGCGGGCACTTTATACACACACCTCGGATTGAATAAACCGCGCGTCGGTGTACATGCACACGTATCGGGAGATCTAATTATCAATCGCTTACGAAAATGCAACCGGCAAACAAATGGAAGGGATAATGATCTGGCCGGCATGGGGCAGCAGCTCCTTCTCTCTCTCTCTCTCTCTCTAGGCTCATTGCAAAAGCCGCGTTCCTGTCTCGGACGAATATGCCGCGCACGTACGGCTCTCGCGGATGCGCGGCGCGGGCGGCCGGGGGGGGGAGAGGGGGAGGCCGGCCGAGGGAACGGCCGAGGCGCGTACGTGCGCCGCGGTTGGTGGTAAAATCCTTTCGGTGCGCGCTTACCTCCCACATGGCGCGCGCACGTCTCGGGCCGCGGATGATGGACACGTAGCCAAGGTCAGTGGGCGCCTTCGAATTTCCCGCTCGCGTCAGGGAGGCCGCCGCTCTCCTTTCGAGCCCGTCCCTCTCTGCACCGGCCGCTGTACGCGTGCACGCGCGCGCGGAAGGGTATATATTCCGTTTTCTGAGGGCGCGGCTCAGGAGAGCGCACCACCGGGACCGCGTGTAACGCGCGATGTACGCGCGCGCGAGGGCGAAAAAGCCCAGGTCGGGTATGCATTTGAGTTTTATCAAGCGGGCCGATCCAAAGTAACGACGGCCCCCCGGCTACTAGGACCCCGTACTCGCTGTTCAATCGAAGCGTACACGGTTATGCTAATGCGGGGAATCGATTGCCGCGGGGCCGCTCGACGCGCCGCGCACCAAAACCCCCGGCGGAGAAATGATCCGGAGGTGGCACGCGCGCCGGACACGAATCCCCGCCACTGTACGTCAAGTAGCTCGCGCGTACACGCGCGCCGGGTGCCCGGGAGCCCTGGGATACAGTGCCGCGGGCGGCAGCGCGGAGGAAAGGAGAAGCGACGTTCTCGGGTAGCTCGGGTAAATTAATAGGGCGTATATCGGCGCCGGTCCCCGAGCCCCGTAATCCGTCACTGCCGCCCGCCGCAACAGGTTCCCCTTTGTCCCCGGCGGGCGCGCGCGCGCGCCTCGTGGAAAATACAAACGTTGACAAGCCGGGCGCGTGTTCGGCTTTATTGTTCCCTCCCGCGTTCCCTGAACAGAGCCGCTCGTGCCCGCCCGAGATTATGTAACGGATAAGAGGGCTTTACGATCTGTAGGCGCGGGGACTTATCAGCCGAGGGATCGAGTGGGACGTATCGCGGCCGCCTGCCCGATCCAATGCGCTTAATGACCGGAGGATAATGGCCGGGCCGCGGGGGAGCCGCCCGAGCCGCCGGCCCTCTCGATGCCAGTCGGATCACCCGCGCCTCCGTATCGGCCGGGGCTCTGTTCCCCGGACCTCGTGGCCGGACCCGCGGAGCCCACGCGTGCCCATTGATATTCGAGGAGCGCTAATTGTTGCCTCTTAATAGCGCCATTCAACCGGACGTTTCACTCGGCCGAGCCGCTTCTTTTTACGGGGCGAGGGGGCCCGATCCATCATCGTGACCCTCTCGCGGGAGAGACGGCGCGTTAACCGGGCGACGGATAAAAAAAGCCACTTCCTCGGCGGGACGATCGGTAAATTCCCCCGCGGTCGAGCCGCCCCCGTCCCCCCGGCACTTCGGGAGCGAGTATTAGCGTGTATCGGCCGGCCGATCTGCGCCCGGCCCCCGCGATTCGCCGAATCCCCCGGGCCGATAGCCATCGCTAGTTGCGCCGCGTAACGGTGCGCCCGCCCCGCGATTTATCGCCGCGGCAAATTGAAGAAGCCGCCGCGGAAACGCGCCCGAGATTAATAATGGATGCGCGCCGCCGACGGGATTCTATTATTCCGGCCGAGGACTCGTAAATACGCCGGGCCCGAGCGATTATTCCGATCCGCCGCGTAACTCACGCGCCCGCCAATTAACCGCTCGGGGGACGACGCACCGCCGCGGTTTTTCCTGCCCCGGCGAGGTTATGTGACGCGGCCAGGGCCCCGGCTCCGTCGGTATATCAGATTTCTTGCGCGCGGCCTCCCCGGCTTTGTTAATGAAACGACGGCGTTTGAATGCGCGCGCGGTCTCGCGCCACCCGACTCCCGGCTTGATTATGCTAGAGGAAGGGGGAGGAAACTTATCTCAAGAGCAATACCGAATCGAGTCCGCCGAAATTTTCCTTTTATCGCTTCTCCAAACTTTTTTTATTAGTTCTAGATTAGTTTCATCAAGATAGTGCAGTTCATCGTACACGCGTCTCTACTATCTCATTCTATAGGGCTCTTCCAAACTTTAGATAAATCAATGGCTTACTTTTCAACGGGTTTTTCCAAGGAATCGCTCCAAGATTTTATGCATCGTAAAACGCCTAGCTAATGCGACCATTCATGCCGTTCCATTCCTGCTTTATCGTAATATAATGCAAAGTAGATCGAATTGTTTAATGTCGTTACAAGCATGTACTCTAATAGTCTTGGAGTGGATTCGAAACCGTAAGCAGGGGATTGGGCCGACTTAACCGCATCTTCGAATAATCAAATAATACATCGACAGCCTTTAAGAACAATTAAAGTTTCGATAAAGTTCATTAAAAACAATTTAAGGTGCTATCGAGCGGGATGCCAAGAGGCCTGTTAAGCATCGGTTCTTTATCGGCAGCAATGAAAATGAGTTAATGCGAGCACAGGAGGAATCTCGGCAGCGCCGGCGACGAAAGAACAATTCGATTCATAAATCGGCCCACGCGCAGTTTGGCCCCATGTACCTCTGGTCGTTCCATTTAATTGAATTTATATTGTGATCTGCGACTGCAATTCGCGCGAGCGAAAAATAATACCCTACTGTCTGAAAACTGGCTGGTTAGTGTAAGAGACGTTAATTTAAACAAAATTATTGTATCTTTAAAGGAATGATATTGCCTGGGCCGATGTACTTCAAATGGTATATTCAAATTTCGATTTTTACGAGTTGTTCGATGCGAATCTCGAAAATAACGATTTATTGAAGTATTCAAAATGTCAATTATTCTCGGACATCTGCGCTGGGTTAAACTAAATTACAATAATTTAGACTGATTTATCCTGCGGTACAAGATAAAACTATATGCACGTTGAGGCTCTAGTAAAGTTTGCCTTAAATTGTACTGTGCAGTTTTTATAAAAAAATTATAATGTTATTAGTAAGACAAATGGTTGAATATTTAAAAATAAACAAATTACATTGTTTTAAACAATTAATTGTTAACTTACTTTTTATATTACAACTATCATTACATACGTTGCCCTGAAAAAATATTACAATAGATAAACAAACGTGCTTTTATTAATAAGATTATTTATTAATCTACGTCCACAATAATACGTTATAATACATATACAATTTATCTATTCATTGTACAAAAATTAATTTACATAGTTACTTTTTATTAAAGATTAATCTAATTAAGGAATCGAAATAATTTTTTTATACAAATTATAATAAATTAAAACCTACTATGTTCAATATGCGTTCCAAATTTTGAATACTGTGCCGCTTTATATATTCGCGATTAAAACCTGATATCTTCTAAAATTGCTTAATAATTAAAAATTGAAATATCATGACGAGTTATTTCTTCTTTCTTCGGTTCTCGGTGCATTCCTTGCAGTACCATTTTCCTTTTGGTGTCGCAGTTAGGCCCACGCAAGAAAAGTGGAACCATTCGATAGAGCACTGAAACAAAGAGAAATGGTTGTGTGGTTATTTGTCGGATGTCGCAATAATCGTAGATCGGAGATTCCGAAAGTTCTGCGCATCCATTGAAAGAACTAAATAACTATCGCGTGTCTGTAACGATATCAAGGACTAACGTAGAGGGGCCCTACATACAGCGGGAATCGAAAGGTCGAACGACTACTAACCTCCTGATCATCGCAGGCCACCATGTCGCCGTAGGACACCTGCCGGCAGACGCAGTAGATGGGCTCATTCGGATCGACGGGCATATCGTAGATGTCCTCGGGGATAACGCTCGGCCTGACCTCGCTCCTCGAGCCGGGGCTCGGGGATCTCGACTTCCTCCGCGGCTTCTTCTTCGTCTTGGCGCGGTCCTCGTCGCTGCTGCCGCTCACCGAGGGCTTCTTCCGCTTGTCCGAGTCCTTGCTCTTGTCCCCGGTTGTGCTCTGCTGGTGGCCATTACTCGTGACTCGCTCCCCGGCGAAGGAGGAGCCGCCGTGGGAGGACTGTTTATTGCCGCCGGTGGTCCCGGTCCCATTGCCGTTCGCATGATGCTGGCTGCCGCTGCTCGGTTTCTTGTCGCTCTTAGTCTTCTTCTGCACAGTCAGATTTTTAACAAATATCAATTTTACGCCTCTCTCGAGGTGGAATATGGATTTCGGGTATATTTTATCAGTTAACCGAGACGGCGCCGCCGAGCTAACACTCGCGCGGAATCGCGATTGGCTTTGGGGAGAAAACTTTTTCTTGGGAACAACGCGAGTTACTGTCTGCGAATTAAAAAAAAAACCACGTTTGTATTATGCTGGCGATGCACGGTTATTTCAAAGTAATATCATAAATTAAACACACCCACTTAAATAAAACGACACGTTTCATCGTTCAGGCAAATTTAAGCAGACTGATGTTAGTATAGTGTCAATAGACTTTTGTGTACAATATTTCTGGATTAGACACACTTCTCGTCTACAATAACAGTTCATATGTTACTTACAATAGTATAATAGCTTACTCGTGAGCGATATGCGCAATAAAGACTATCCCCACTCGAAAGAATTCCCCACCGGCCTCCTCCCAGTTCATTTTCAATTACAACTAATTATTTATCGATAAAAAGGCAATGCGATAGATAAGAGCGCCTTTCCAAAATCATTTCGACTGTAGCGCAACTTTGTAAAATACATTAAATTCACCTCTCGGTCGTGCTTGTGCTCCGGGCGGTGCGAGGGCCGATGCCTAGTCTCGCTGTGATGATCCGGCGCCTGAGCAATGATCAATGCGCGCTCTTCGATCTCCGATTGGAACCTTGAGAGATAGAGGTCCAGTCGCTTGATATTCTTGTCGACCATTTCGTACGTCTCGTAGGAGAGTTTCACCTTGCTGTCAGAGTACCGCTTAGCTTTACCGTACAGGCTGTCAATGTACATCATGCGCTCTGTCTTCTTATCCTTGCTGGGGAAGTCGCATTTTAAATATTCGTCTATCAGGCGATCGGTGTGCTTCATCACCACCTGCATCTTCGAATCCAGGTCGCGCAGTTTCTCAAGGTTTTTCTGCACTTCGTGAGGTAAGTACTCCAAGCCTGAAGGAGCACGGTTAACGTTACTCATTATACAATTTGTTTAAAAAATGCAATAATCTTTTCTATCGGAATTATTGGCAAAACAATTTTTCACTGTGAGAAGAAAAAGCATTTAGTTTTCTGCTTCGTTTTTTTTTCTACATAATATTTAGATAATTCTATTTAATAACTTACTGCCAACATAGCGATCCAAATCAGAAGCCATTTACCGCAAATGTGTATTTGTTGAGATAAGTTGTAATGATTTTAGAGAAAGACTCACAAGTATAATAAGATTGAAACGAGTTCAGTTGCTCGATATATTAAAATAAATCTTTCTAATCACATTTACGTCATTGTCGCTCCTAAAGGTTTAAATACTTTTATCTTTCCATATACAGGCTCAAAGCCTATGCATTCCAAGAAGTTCCAATTCTCCTCTGCTTGTACACATTCCTTTTCGATTTTCTTGTAGCAATCGAAAGTTTAGAAAAACTCAAATCTTTATCCAATTACTTACCGTCTCATCAATTATTAATATTTTACAACTTTTAAATACTATTGGAAAAAAATGTTTTCGTTTCGAAATGAAAACTCTTGCAAGGACAAGGATTTAAAAAACAAACGTATAGATGTAGAACTTTAGATGCGTTTATTGGGGAATCGCACATACGTATGTAAACAGTGCCTGCATACATCAAGAATTTAAACAATCGCTCAGCGGGTCATTTGCCATTCCCTCCTGCGAGCAGAAACTGCCTCGCCAAATATTTCCGCTCCCCCATGCTTATCAATTTCCGCACAATGGCCGTAAAATATCTCGGCATTAGCATGCGGAGCGCTCGCGAGAGGCTTAAAAACGCCGACGCGCTCGCGAGTCTCTATCTCCCTCGCACCCACACCAGAGCGCGCGGATTTTGCTATCGAGCTCCTTGCGCAACGCAAGAGTCGCGCCCACGCGCGATGACCGCCGTAAAGCGGCGCGCTGTTTAATTGCCGGGAGACTCTCGGGTCGTAAATGGCGGAATTCACGTCGTCGGCGACTCTCGCAGGATTCCTCCCTCGAAGCGCGGCGCTTTTTCCCTCGGCAATGGCTCGCGGAGTCGGGTGCTAAATCGACCCGCGCGGTATCGGGAAAAAGCAGCGAGGCCCGCGTTGCGGGTAATTCAATTCCCCGCTCGGCTCGGCCCGCTACAGGCGACTGCACAGGAGTGAGAGTTGAGGGCGGCTGTACGCCGAAGAGTGAGATGATACGTTAGAAACGAATACTAGTGTCGTAAAGAGCGCTTTAAGAGATAAGTATTTCGAAAAATTGGCCCGTTAATGTTAAGTGTACACGCGCAAAGCCGAGTGGATTTGTAACTATGTCGGTAAGACTCGTTTTACTGGATATTACACGCGTCTACTTCCACGTGCTTATAAATATACTGTTCACGTTTATCTCTGCAACTTTTGTGCGTGATATCTTAGTTTCCTCAGAGTTTGTCAAGTAGCTTTCTCTTCTAAATAATTTTAGTAAATTCTATGAAAATTTGATTCCTGGGACAGAGAGAACGTTACAAACATGTTTATAAAATTTGTTTTAAACATATAATTTTAAAATCAATTAGTATGCAACTATGATATTGATAAAATAGTTACTTAATCAACGCACTTGTCCCAATGTTTTTCATACTCTGATTCATTTTTAACTTACTAATAAAAAGTTTCTACATAAGAAGAAACATTTAGAGAATAAGAGAAAGATAAATATTTTTTGTTAATATTACTACTAATAAAATAACGTAGGATATACCTGATAGAAAAACAAGTTCAGTATTCTTTTAAAAAACGTTTTAATCTTATACTCACCTTAATAAGTATTTACATTTAAATTATAAACCCAAATTTTTTACAGAAATTGCAAGTACAATAATGAAATTAAGTTCATAATGCAACTTTTATCTGCTAATAAAATTATTAATTTAGATATGCATGTTTTTTGCATATATATATGATGATACTGATACTAATCTTTAAATGCCGTTTTTAAACTTAATTGTAATCTAATATTTATTTGTATTTAAACACTAATTTTATCAATATAATAAATTTAAAGCGGTTGCACAAATGCTACCTCAAACAAACTTAGTCACAATATTTAAACTCTAGAAATATAAATTAAATGTCTTATTACTAAAGTGTCAAAGCTATATTAAGTTTTGATAACATCATCTTGTCGTTTTCTTCTTGCATTCTCAACAATACTTTTAACTTCAGACCAACTGTCTTTATCAATAACTGCAAAATCAATCGTTACAAAATAAAAAATGCAAAGAATGGTTTGTAAATATCAAGATAAAGTAGCTTACTGCAAAAAGGTTGTGATTTCCCTGTAACCGAAAAAAATGTGCCAGTATGATTGTATTTTTCTGCGTTAATGCCCATCTCTATACATGTTTGACTGTCACACTTTGCTTCCAACAGACTAGAAAGAGTATTATACTGCAAGTCCCACTTTTTTGCCCAAAAAGTGCAACTACCTTTAATACTAGCCAAAACTGAGTCAACGAAATACATGTATGATCTACCATGACTACAAATCATTTCCGAAATTTCTAAAACAATATTATTATTTTGTTACATACACATGGACATATACATTAATAATAAACATATCATTAAAGATATTTGATACGTCTTAGACCATAAAATGTATCCCTACTTCTTAATGGTATTGGCAAGAATTTCCACAGTGGTACATTTAATGTGCAACCAGGTTGAATTCTTCCTCCATTAGGATAAAAATCAGCGTGTCCTAAAACCAATATTTTTAATAAAAAAAAATGAAAAATAACGACATAATGAAATGTAGTTTAGATCTTGTACCTATTGGGTTTGGTAGACCAAGTCCTAGCTTTGCCAGAATTCTTGCGTTTGTGTGAATGACATCGACGAATGGAGCGTCTGAATCGTCAAGGCGAAGGCGTTTGTCGGTTGTTTTAAAACAAGGTTGGGCAGGATCTAAACCCGAAATTCTCTGCACTTTCCAGTTACTCTCACGCTTTGCAATCTCCTTAGCGGCATATCCACATATGTGGGCGCCGACACTGTGGCCGATCAGATGTAAAGGCCCGTACGTGTTTGTAGGCTCAATCGCATCAACCAACTGACCAACGAATCTGTATCGGTAGAGACATTTTAGAGACGTGTGTATAATAAATATTGTATAATTTTTAAACACTATTTTAGTATGATATTCTTAAAATAAACATTTTATTTACGTAGCTATTTGATCGCCAACTATCATGGTATTTGCCACAGCTTTATAATAGTTCCATGTACTACTCCCGTGACTCCAATCTACTGCAAAAACGTTTACATCATCCTAAAACAAAATAACTTTCTACACTTTCAGAAATAACTTGTTGGTATTGATTATACATGTTTTAATTATCTTATTCATTAATCTAAACAACAAAGAATTATTATACACATAAAAAAGGCATAAGATAATAATGCTTTATAAAATTAATGTAATTTAAAAGAATATCGTTTTTAATTCTGCTTGATGTAATAAGAAAAAAAATAAATCATAAGTTTCAATTTTATTAATTGCCCAAAGATCCTAGGGAACTTTGTTGTCGTTTATCTGTAACAAATTAAGTCATTTGATTAAATCACTTTGCAATAAATTTATAAGAAATAAAATGAAACTACTGACAGCATTTACGCAAAAAACGTTATCACATAAAACAGATGTTAATACAGGTTCAAAAACAAAAAAAAAATTTGTATCTATAAATGTATATCATTTCATTTATCATTTTATTAATAAACAGAGTAAAGCTAACCTTAATAAAAATAAATTAATAATTTTATGAACATTAGACTGTATTTATATTTTACTCAACGATTAATTTCATAAAACTGTATGTAATTGTTTAAAAAAAGGTTATACTATGAATATATTAATAAAGCAATATTCAAACGAGTATTAAAATTTATTCGCTTAAAATGACATTGGTACTTTACAATCTTTCAAACATATAATTTTATATCAGAACAATACTATGACCATACCCATTTTAGAAGACTGTGAGTTAATGTTTCAATCCATTTTTCATCGCCACTGGATAAAAAACCATGAACAATAAATATGGTTCGTTTTTTTATATCAAAGTTTAGATTATCTAAGTGAAAATCCACATGATGCTTTAGAGTGACTCTCTTGTGATTAGATCTGGTATACGCGTGAAATTTCACTAGCAAAGCGTTGGTACCATTTGCCTCCTTTCTTAGAAAGCGATCAAAGGTCGCAAAAAATTTTTTTCCGAATCCAAAGCAGTCGACAACTTTAGAATAATTTAAACTTTTTTTAACAATCTGTTTTTCAAACATATGCTCTGCACGTTTGAAACCAATGCTTATATTACTATTTAACGTTTCCTTAATGTCTTGAAATGTATGTACAGCTTCAGATGCTTGATATAACACGAAAATAAAGCAAATTGATGGTATAAAATATGGATTCATTGTATACAAAACGAGGATATATCACAATAACTATTTATAAATGAAAAAAATTTCTATACTATTATCCCTAATTATACAAATTATCAATGAAGAGAAAGTTATATAGTTTTAGTGATTTCTTACAACTTGAACTTTTTGAACAACTGATTATTAATGAAAACCGTTTGCGATGAATTTATAACGTTTCAATGACTATACGTATATTCATCAGCATTCTACATATAATACGGAAAACGATCTCTTCACGTTTCATACAAATCTCGAAAAATAAATAACGCTGCTTAATTAATTTATAGATTAGTAATCATGATATCCCTGTAAGATTTTGCACTATCCCACGCTGTTCGGCACCGTCAGTATTCAATCACGGACTTATATCGACTAACAGATCACAAGTTGCTTGTAAGATTATTGAGAAGTTAGCGATGTCAGCACTATTTACAAAACTCTACAATACATATATATCTGTATAGTGGACAAAACATAAACAACCTTGTTTTTATATCTCAATTATTAGAAATTCATAATATTTAAGAATTCCAATTATGTCATTCTATATAAGAGAAAAACTTTAATTGTTAATCTTACTAATAATCATGCTCTTATTTCAATTTATAAATTTTTTAATTTACTAGGTTGGAATTTTTTTATTTGTAAGAATGTATTAAATAATGTACAGTTAAGTATACCATTACCTACTTTCCTATTGCGCTATTCTATTTTTTACGATTTTTTATGCTTTATTATTTTATTGACTTTTTAGAATATTCGAAGTAAACAAAATTCTTTAAGTCTTACCGTTGCACAATAAAGATATTTTCATTAAATGAATACAGTAGAACAATAAAATTGAAACGTCAGATAAAGCATTCATATAATTTAATAAAGTTATGAATCAATTCATGGTAATCAAGTAATGTAACATTTTATTAAAAAGATTCGCAAACAAGTAAAATTTCATTCCGAAGTTGTAATACATTTACAAAACAGCATATTGATAGTATTTGTTTAAACATTTTTGATTAAATTCATTACCAGCATTATTCTATACACAAATATAAATTTTTTATAGAACTGTACCGTCGGTGTAGCTCAGCATAAAACGCGATTCAAAAATAAAACCATTTGCATGTTTTTTAATGTACCATAAAATTGCATGGAGCACTTTGAGAGGTTTCACCAGTTTTTAAGTAATGGTACCGTACTCTGGTGACGATCGCGCGTACACGAGGTTAAGGGAAAGATTTGAGGAGTGCTCCAGGTTAGCCACCATGGAAAGGTTTCATTGCACCGACTTCTCTAACGTTTTCCCTGATGACGAGATCCGCCGTTAGCGAGATAGCGGTCGTAGCGACCCCTGGAATGCGTGCACAAGGACCTCTTTTGCGTGAAGGCGGAAAACCCTCAGTCGTGAGAAGGTAGCCGCTGTCCACCGAAAAGTGGCTAGTCCTATCGACCATGGAGTCATAATTAAATAGATTAGAAAGTGAAGGAGGTTAGGTTTCCCTAATCGAGCTTAAGGACACTGGAGGGCGACTGACGGCTGACTTGGTCGCAAAGTATAAACTCTGCTCGCGAGCCGCAGACAGCCGGCAGCTGCGGTCGCGCCGTGGTGGGGGCAAACAAACGATCGCGGCGCGTGCGGAGTGACCCCGTAGTCTGTATAGCTCAAATTTCGGAAGAAAAGTCGCCCAGAATCCAAATATATTATCTAGATAATATAGCGAATACGAAATTTTATCAAAAAAGACTGTGGATGAATTTAACTTCAATATATAAATTTTTCAAAGTTTTAGGTTTGGCGTAGACTCTCTTTTACCGATTAATAAATTTTATTCCATAAGGGCTTAAAATATAAATTGTTGTAGTTTTATTATTATAAGTGAGTTATTGTAAGTAAGTTATTAGTAGTGTTATTATTTATAAAACTTATTTAATGAACTCAAATTTTTGTTATATTCTGTATTTAATTTAAAATGAAAAAAAATTTTGTCTTCTTATAATATTTTTTTAAATAAATTTCTTTACGCCTCAAAGTTGAAAATTGAGAAAAAATAAAACTACAGCTCAATCAGACATTAAATATCTACATTTTAAACTAAAAATCTTGATAATCTATTCATCGATTCAAAAGAAAGTCTAAGTCAAAATTAAAAAAGTTTTTCAGTAAACATTTTTTTTGTAAAAAAATATCGTTATATTTCTGATGGCTGTATCTGAAAAATTATAATTATTATATTAGTTTATTCTTTTAAACTACAGATTTGTTATTTTTATATCACTATGTTCGTTTAATTAATTAGATCTTACTAAAATTAAATAATATAGGATATCCAATTCTAAACATAATTTCTATCGTCATATCTAAGGGTTGGGCGGTTAACCTATGTCAAAATGTACTCTTACTCACTTTGTCATTATTTTCTAAATTTTCCATATAAGCAAAATGACAGAAACTTACATATATATAAATATATGTATATTCAAATCGTTTACATATATCGTTTATTAAGACTATGTCTATAGTTATACATTACTGATCATAGTAAAAACATTCGCGTTAAAGTTGAACTATTCCAGGAAGTGCTATTGATCTAAAATTAAATATAATCATAAGAACAGTGATGCCAAAAAGTGATCAAATGTACATAAAATTAAATTACGAAATGCAATTAATGAAATAAATTACTGCAATTCTTTTTAATGCGGGTAGGATATATAAAATGCGAATGTCATTACAGGTTGTTTCATTCGGGCGAAGATATATATTAATGTATCACTTTTTTTGATTGCTAATTTAATAATAAATATTAAATTAAGTTTACACATGATTTAATTTAATCTTTAATATTATTGTTAATTATCGAAGAGAAAATTATTTTTTGTCGGTTTAATTTGCTTTTTGCAAACTTTTTAAATAAATATTCATTCTTAGATATAAAAAAAAAATGATTACAATATTTTTTTATGTTTTTATGCTTAGAATCCGTTTAATTGGATTATCAAGAAAAAATTGCCTTCATCTTAAGTTTGATTAATATCCGTCGAATTATTTACTTTTCTTTTACCGTTTATAAAGAAGTACCTGGCGGAGTACGGAGAGACCAGCACGAGGCGCACGCACCTGCAACAAACGTACTATAAAAGCAAACCATCCCTAGTTACCTACGTAAAAACACCTTGTTAAGACTGTATAACCGAAGCAAACGCTAAACGAGTTTATACGGGGGAACAAGAAATTTAAAAAATGAGCGAACCTGCGTAAGTGTATGTAGCACATTCTCCATAACGCAATCATTTTTTTAGAATTTTGTTAAATTTGTTATCGTAGGTAGATAAACAATAATCTCGACAATAGTAATAAAGGATATGGGTATAAAAACGTATAGTATCGTTGCATTTACATGCTAGTTAGTTAATACTTCCTTTATAAAAACTCAACATTATCGATCAAATAACTTGTATGCGAGATAATCGAGTGAGAAAAAAATGATAAATAATTGCTAACAAGCTTATATAATAGGCAAAATGACACGCGTGTAAGACACGCTTGGCAGTGAAAAGATGGACGGTAGGGTGTATCATTATGCAGATGAAAAGAATACATTTGTCGAAAGTGAATCGTCAGCGGTCCCTCGCGTTAAATTGAGGCACCGGATAAGCATCTCGGGTGTCTCCAGGCCGCGTTACACACACTTTGTGCGGCGAGGCGGCGGCGGGCGGCGGCGGCGGCGAAGGTGCCGAGGGCCCCGAGTACGTTGCACTTTTGCATGCGGGGCGCAGGAGGCGTAGGGGGCATCTGCCAATCAAAAAATACATAATTATCGAACGGGCCGGGCACCTGCAGGGCCCGGCCGGAAAAGCAACAATGGGCGCGGGCACGCGGCAAGGGTGCAAGTGTAATTGCTCGGCGGAAATTCGGGAGACGGTTGTAACGGCGGCCGCGCGCGCACCGCGCGAACATCTCCATTATCAATTTACAGGCGGTATAGGGGGAAAAGAAAATAACGCGCGCGCGTACGGCGGAGAGCGGAGGGACTCGGTGATAATGGAGCCCCCGAAAAGTCCCAGGTGAAAGAGGGCCGATCCGCTGAATCAGATTCTATTAAAAGGGCCTTAGAGCGAGGAGGAAGCCCCCGGACGGCCGGGGGGGAATTACAAGCGGGAGGAGCGGCGGCGGCGGCCGCCGCCTGCGAAAAAGAATTATGTACGGGGGTTGGCCTTTCTGAAATTGATTAAAAATCGAAACATCTGCCGCGCGGATCATACGGAGGCGTGTGCGCGCGCACGCGACCGCCTGATGGCCCTCGTGGCTTTTTTACGGGCGGCTCGTCGCAGCCTCGGCCCTCGGGCCGCAGGGCCTCGACTCCTCCCGGCTCCTCTCCTCCTCTCCTCGGCTCCCTCTTTTCGCCGCGGTACATATATACACATACATGCATACGCACACGTACACATGCGAAAGGCCCGGGCTTAATTAAGTCTTGTTTGTTTAACGGTCTTATTTTTTTTTTTTGTTCCCCGCGGGCCGCGCGGGATTATGAAATTTCGCACCTGATTTCCATATTCCGGCGGGGCCTCGCGGGCCCCTCCCTTTTTTGCCCCTTTTGCCTTATCGCGAACCGGATTCGAGGCGGCGCGGCTTTCGGCGCTGGGCGATAAGCCCACGGCGTAGCTTATCCGGGGCGATTTTCTTCAAAGTTTATTTCGGGGCGTAAAGTGTTTCGCGCGATCTTAAAAAATCTCGAGAGGTCGCATTTCATCGCGGGCACCGCGCGGAATGTGAGGAGTCGCCCCGGCCCCGCGGCCGGATCCGCGCCCAAAGTGCGTATATAATCCGCCCGCGGGCCCTTACATTACGTCTTTTTATAGTTTGCCGAATGTCCCCGGATTTTTTAATCAATTTCGTCGGCTTCGTAAATTTCGAGCGGCCCCTCGTATATTCCGCATCGCCGCGATTGCAGGAGGAGCAATAAACATATATACGGCGACTTCCTTACGCGCGTCATTATCGGCGCCGTAAATCTCGGGTGCGCGCGGGGGCCGATCGCGCGAGGGCAAAGAACGAGGAGCGCCCTACCTTACCACCTGCTCGTAAACGCGCGCCCGCCAAAATAGTTCAAAAGGAAGGGGTCGCGGCCCCGCGCGCGCATCATCACCATTAGAATGGCCATTAAACGTAATTGCGCCATCGGCCGAGGTTGCCGTATCGCTGCCGGACAAAACGCCGCCCGCGACGCGCCGCTACAAATTAATCCCCGGCCGCAAGAAAGCGGCGAATTAATAATTCAATATATATATATGTATATATGTACAGGGGCGGATCGGCGGAGGCCTGATTGCGCGCCGCGGAGGAAAAAAAAGGGGGCCGCCTGGCCACAGCCGCGCTTTCTCCCCCGTTTGTTTTTCCGCGGGCTTATTATCGGCGCTGGGGCGCAATTATCGGGAGATAGGGCCGGCCGCCGGGACAAAGGGAGCGGCAGATCTCGCGCCTCGCCCGCGGAGCGATCGATACGCGTATACGTATATACGCGCGCGGGGAAAACGCGCGGGACGCCCGGGCCGCATTCCTGCGCGCGCAACAGATGCGCCGGGCCCGCGCGGCTCCCCCCCCGCCCCCCGGAATTCCCGGAGCGGCCGCCGAGGCGGACGGGCGCAAGAAGCGCCCGCGCAATTACGCGTCGTCGATCATCTCGCGAGCCGCCGGGGAAACCGTAAAGATCGGCCGCGCTGACATCATTGGCGGCGCGGCCCGGCCGGTTTTGCCCCGGTTATACCGATTCCGCGGCTCGTTAGCCCGCCTCCGCGGCGCTTTTTCCTCGGGCACTCTGCGAATTTCCGCAAAGCCGCCGGTATAAGGCGCGCGGGAGTTTGAGCTTTGAGTTTGATTAAAAAGTTGGCTGGGAGCTCTGGATGTAGGGTTATAACGTTGCCCGCGTCCCCCAGTGCCGCGGGCTAATGATGCGCAATGCCAGTTGATCGGGAAACATAATAAAAATTGAAGCCGTTCCAAGGCTCTCTCAAGCGATATTAGCATCAACAATGCGTGTCGATCGTTAAATTTATGGGTGAATCTCGGAGGAGGATTCGGCGAGCCGTTTAGAAACCGATCGCATAGAGCCACAAACTAAAAAAAACGCAACGATTGAAAAGTAGGTTAAGAGGGACATGGCAAGAACCACCCGCTCTACATCGATATGGGCTAAAAATGAAATGATTGCGGTGCAGGATAAGGAGGTTGCGATGAACATAAAATAGACGGTTGTCTTGTGGTATACTGTTAGACTCTTTTCTAAATTGATCCCTAAACGTGTACGAAATACGTAATTTTATTATTTTCTCCTAGCAATCTACCAATAATACACGTATTAATGATACATTGTACACGCGATACACGAATCTACGACACAAATACATTTTTATTATCATTGGCACTCGCGCGATATCTAATTTATCACGAAGCAGTTGGCAATTCGTGTAGAGGCAGTGCTTACACGCGCACAAAAACATTGTGTGTAAACGTGAGCTATTAAGGCAGCTATCGAAAGGCCCCGGCGATCAATTGGGTCGGCGATATAGGGGGCGAGGGCGGCCGTCCTGCGGAAGCGGAGGAAGCCGGGGGGGGAAGAAAAAACGGTCCATTGTGCGGGCGCATTGTCCCCCCCCGGTGGCTTCGGCCCGGAGGCTGGGCCGCGTCCCGCTGGCTTCTTGGCGCGCGCCTCGGCCAGGTGGCCGGGGCCTCTCGCGCGAGGCGGGGGCGAGGCAACAATGCCCGGCGGCTGTTCTCGCCCGGTCAAGCTTTGTCGGGGCGGCCGTGTCCAAATATTGTCGCGGCCCGGCGTCCCGGGCATTGTCCCGGCCGCGGGGGCAGAGGCGCGAGTCGCTCGAGTGCTTAGCGCCCGGGCCCTCGTTAATCTTGCTGCGGAGGAGCCCGAGATTTATCATCGGCGCGCGAAGCCGGGCGCGGGCCGCACGGGGGCCCTTTGTCCGGCCCGCGTGGGGGCGACTCGCCCGGCTCGCGGCCCGCCCTCGGCTTGTCGCCCATTTTATTGGGGATGTTCGGACCGGGCCCACCTACCGCTGCCTTTACGAGGAAGTGAATTATGAATTATCCGCCGGCTGTTTCTCCCCGCCGGTACAGCTTGCCGATTTGTACTCGAGTCGGCTGCTGTCGCCCTCGCGCCACCCGCGGCTTTCCATTTGTAAACCATTTGTTCCATTTATCTTGACCGTTAGAAGTGTTATAGGAAACACTATTTAAATCGCCTTAAAGTCTGCCTTATGCACGGCTGCATTCGCCCCAAAGATACTTACAACCTTAATGCTTCACCTCAACTTGCTCGATTTACCTCGCGATTTACTTTTATATCCTGTATCCGTAGGAAGGTTTTATGAGATTCAAGAGCATTGTTCGACGAGCTAATCGAATTTCTCTTTCCTCCTTTTGATTCTATAAAGTGTTATTTATTGACTCTCAATCGCATTACGATTCATGTATGCACGGCTCAGAGAATATCTTATCAATGCTTATATAAGACTACGTCTACTAAGGAGACACAAGGCACTATTACTTCTATGTCGCTCCGAGTATTATAATATTTATTAAAGCCCACTGCTCGCTACGAGATTCTTTTGCAATAACAGCCAAAGGTTAGATTGTACTGTGATCCTTACACACAAGGATCGATAAACTTTTCCTCCCGCGTGCGGTTTGTCATTCGAACTTTAATCTTCAACTTACGATCGATCTTACACATTGACCCGATAGACACAGAGGCAGCCTGCGAGATCCGTCAATCGGTGCCGAAGGCGCAGGAGACTTTGAAAGGCAGGCCCGGCGACCTAAAACGGCTCTCTCCCCCGAAGGGCGCCTTCGCCGTCGTCGAGCCGCCCGCTCGATCGAGGGGCCCCGCGCGATCGGGAGCGCGAAAAAAAAAAAAAAAAAGAAGTCGATCCCCCCGTCGGAAAAGCAGGCGATCCCCGCGACATTGTGCGCAGGCGGCCGGGGGGGAAGAAGAAAGCGCCGGCGGCGCGCCGGGAAGGGCGAGCGCTTTTGGACAAAGTGGCTGACGGCGGCCCACGGGGGGACGGCCAGAAGAAGAAGCCAGGAGGAGGAGGAGGAGGAGGGTAAAGCGTAAGAATATCAAGAAAAAAAAAAAAGGTGGAAAGAAAGCGCGCGTGGCCCCGGAGTCAACTCGGCGGCGCGGGGGGAAAGGCCCCAAGAAAAGGGGGCCCGTCGCGCGCTGTCATTCGCCCCGAGGATGACGGGCCGGCCGAGAAAGCGCCCCGGGGGGAAGGCGGCTGCGCCCCCGGAGAACCGTCGATTCACCTGGGCGCGCGCGCGCGCGCGCATGTCTCCATTGCACGCGGGGCACGTGGCCGTCGCGGCCCTCCTTGCGCCCGGCTTAACGCGCGGGGAAGTGAGTCGTGCTCGGCTTTTTCCGAATTAGCGCCGGGCCGCGTGCGCCGCCGGCCGATATACATGCATACATATATGTAAGTGTATATATGGATTTTATTTTCCCTCCGCGAGCAACGCCATCCGCGGCTAACTAATAATGAGTGTATATTTATCGAAGCATTAGCATGGGAATCAAGCGCGGCGCGGAAAAAATGCCCCCCGTCGACCGGGCTGGAAAACGGAAAAACCGAGAGAAACTCACCCTGACGTTTGTGAACTGGTTTTCATTGATCCTACGCGTCAACTGTTAACTTTGCATACGTTATTAGATACTGAAAGTATATGTGTTTTATAAACTAGTCTCAATCGGCGAGAATTTCTATTACTTACCGCCGCAGGTGTCATTATTGTGCACACGCCGTGTGCGTACGACCATATTCATGATAAATTGAAAACTGTAACAATATTCATAAATAATAATTCGAAAATTATGCGTACCAACGTAAAAATGATATTCCGCTGCGGTATGGCACTTACGACACGCTTCTGAAAAAAGTGCGTTAATCCAGAGATTTTTTATTTTTTCCTTTGATTACTAAAACCTGTAATTATTACATCATGTACAATGTAAGACGAAGGCACCGTTTTTTAAACAAGAAAGCCGACATATATGTATTTAACAAAATTTCTTGTACTATCTAACAATCAATACCCTACAGCATTAAATTACATGTATAGATCAATTCTTAATAGTCGTTGTGCAACTCTATTTAGCAAAATTCTTATTTTGACAATAAATCTGATTTTATAGTTAGAATGTTGAACTCAGAAGTGTTAGGACGTTTTTTGAACCTTGAAAATAAAAGTATTTGTAAACTCTAGCCCTCCAGTAAAATTCGTTTACGAACATTTCCATTGATTTTTATTAAAAATTATTTTGAAACGGTGTGATAGGTCTTGGACAAGAGTCAAACCTTTCTATAAATATCAAACTTAATGTTTGTCTATGTGTCGTTTAAGCTATCTAATTTTATGTCAAACTTAATCTACATAATAAAAAATATGAATGTAGTATTGGACATTTTAGTTATATAATGATACATGTCTATAATTTTTAATACATCAAAATACCAGTTGTATTAATGTTTATTTAATTTAACTTCATTTAAATACTTTATAGCAGGCTTTGTGGATGTTTTATAAAAATCTTCATTTGAAAACTTTTACGTTTTCTAATTAATCGATGTAAAAAATTGTTGGGCATCTATAAGATTAAAAATAAATAAAACGAATAAAAACAGGATTTAATTTCACTTGGACGTAGCATTTTTTCTACGCGTGCGAATACTTGTGATAAAATTTTTGGCACGTAAAAATGGCATACTTGTGCAATGTACACTTATTGCTCAACGCATTGGATACACGCAGTGTATGACATTTCAGTAATAAGTTTCTGCATAAAATAATCTTTAATGAAACTAGACGAAATATGGTAATTGACGTCTATAATTTCCACCTATAATTTGTATCAAATATATTATGTGTGTTTCGGATGTTTAATTTTACGTGAATGTATAGCTTCTTAAGGCATAAGCATTTTTCTCACAGACCGTACACGCTCATAAAACTTGTTTTCTCTATAAAAAAAAACCTCGAATTTTTTTGTGGATTTTCAGTGGCACCTTATACCCCGGCCTCAAGCTCACTTGCACCCGGAAGGGGCTTTTTCGAGCGTATCGAAAAACCACCCGATTAAATACCGCGGGCGCGCAATTAACGAAAAACCACTCGATAAATCAGGAGACATCTGCGCAGGCTGCGGACTAATGCAAACCGGCGCCGAGGGGGGAGGGAAAAAAAATGGCTCCTCGGGCATCGCAAAAACGGAGGCGATCCCTCGGAGCGCATTAGTCATCGGGCATCGGTCCCTGATTCATCAAAAAGGCCCGGGCCCCTCCTCGGGCCCCGGAGATCGGGTCAAGATCCAGCGGAGCAGTCTGGGGGCATTATGTAAGCCGGGCGGGCGCGGCAGCTGGAGGCTCCGGCGTCTCCGGGGCCGTTGCCCCTCCCCTCGCGGGGACGACACCCCCTTCCAGTGCCCGGCGCGTGCCTCGGATCGCGTAACGTACGCCGACGGATTCTTATACCTGCGCGCGAGCTTCTTGACGGCGGGGCTATTTTTTTTTGTTTTGTTTTGTCCCGTCCCTTGCGGGGCGCCCCCGGCGGCGATGCTCCGCAAGGGGCGGGGCGCTCGTTGCGCGCGCTTTTTTTTTTTTTTTGCGGCCGGCTGCCGAATCGATCGGCGATCGCGGCCCGCGCCGCGCCTCGCGTTTCCGGGCTTTTTCCTTTGATTATTATTTTTTTTCGTTTTTTTTTTTTTTTTCGCCAAAGCGATAAATTGCACGCAAACTATATGGCAAATATTAACTTTTACCGCGCGCCGCTCTTACAACTAAATAAGGTTTCGGGATAAAAAACGCTTTTAATACTTTACTCCTGGCCGGGCATTAATATTTTATTGCACGTGTACTTTACGACTAATAAAACGCGAGCGCCTACAAGGTTTTATAAAATATCTACAATCTCGAGAGCGGTCAAAGTGAAATTATGAATACATTATGAAAATCTGGCAGCGCTCGTTTGCCGGAGATTTAGCTCTGCCGCCCTCCTTATCGCACAGGACTAGCTCCGGGGACTAGGTCTGCCCGGCCGGTAAAAAAGCCCCCGAATACATCGGGAGCGGCGTAGCGGGCCAGGTGTAGCCGGGCCGGGCCCCATATACTCGCCGAGCATTCAGCCCCTGATATTGAGAGCGCGCCCTGTAAACGCCTTCGCAGAAAGGAGCGGGAGATACGCGGATAAAGGGGCACCGGGCGCTCATCGGCCGGTCCGCGGGGAGGACGCAACCCTTGCCCGTATACACAGGAGGATCGGAGGGGCGCGGCCGACAAAGCCGGACCTCTGGCCGGGCATTAAGGCCGCCGGTAAATAAATCCGGCCGATCAAAGGGCCTAATTTCATCCCCCCGTGGGCCTCGGGCTTTATCTCGGGGCATATCGGCGTGCCGGGGCATCGGGGCGCTCCCCTCGGCGGGGCCCGCGCCAACAGCTGAGCCGGCACGCGCGGCCCCAACCGCCAAGGTTTAAAAGTCCCCCGTGAGGTTTTAAAAGAGGGCATGTACTCGCACGTAGCGCAGGTTGGCCGCAGAGCCGGCCGTCCAGGAGGCACACAGGCCGCCCTCGGACCGCCGACCGCGATGACGGATCCCGATGGCCCCGGCCCGATAAGAATGCCGCGGGCCGCCCTCGGCGCCTATTAATTACGCCCGGGGATAAATCTCCGGGTTCGGGGAAGAGCCGCCGGTATTTCCGAATTCCCGGGGTCGCGTGCGCGCGTGCCGCCGGGCAATTAAACGGCGACAAGCCTCGCATGAAAAGATGCTTGTACTTAAATTTAACTTCAAAGAGTCCTCGGCTGCCGGGGGCATTATGTAGGCCCTCGGCCCCCGGCCCCCGATAAAACACTTATCGCCCTCCTTTTTTTTTTTCTGTCCTTACTCCTTCCTCCCCCGGGGGCAAAAATACGCGTATGTATATATCGTACCGGTAAGAGCCCGAGGTATAGCGGGCCTTAATTAGTCGCGGCGCGGGAAGCTCGGGCCGGCCGGCATTATAAATCGACCCCCCGGACATTGTAGCGCGGATAGCCCGAGCGCGCCTAATGATAGAACTTGCTCATTTGGCATGCCGCGGCCGGCGGCTCTCTGCCGCGCGCATATATATCGGCCCGCGCGCGCTTATAACTCCGCCGCGGCGCGTTACGCCTATATATGTGCCCTAGCGCGGCGGCCGTACGCCGCGAGCTTTTTAACAACGGTTAAACACGCGACTTGCGCACGGCCATGAACGTCCGCGCGCGCGTTATACGGTAGGCCGTACACCTCCTCCCCTTCGCTATCGGCTGCGGCCTTTTCTTTTTTATCGTACCCCCGACGTGGATAACGGGCGGCTCGGGCGGCCGCTAATGCGCCCCCGCGCCGCGGGCTAATTCAATTCAAATCGGGAAAACGACCGCGCGATGATTTACCTTGCGATGATTCGTATACCCTTCCCGTTTTCCCCCGCGAGCGGCTTGCTTTCATGCCGATCGCACTCGCGTAAGAAAGGCCCTGGCTCCGCGGCGCCCCGGCGATACGTATATATATATACACACCGGCCGGGGTATTACCGAAGAAGTGACTTTAACCGCAACCTGTAATTGGATCGAATTAAAACAATTTGGCGGCGGGGCCGCGGGCGTCCCCTTTTTGCCCGGGCAGCGGCCCACAATCGGCGGCGTTGCAAAAGGCCCGGGGGCCCTCCTTTCGCGGAGATCTCGCGGCGATCTCCCGCGGCATCGGGTGCCGCTCGCGCGTTAAACTGCGCGCTAATTAATAGGAATGCAGGCGTCGGCCGGCCAAAAGCGCGCGATCAAATTTATTGCGCGCACCGATCGCTAACGAGTGAGAGCGCGCGGCCGGTCAAAGTATCTGGGGACAGAATCTGCCGGGGCGGCCTCTTCCCGATCTCCACTGTGCCCCGGGGAGAGGACACCTGCACCCGAAATTCGCCAGAGTTATACGGCCCGGCTAAGCCCCGCGCTTTCGCTCTTAATTAGAATCGTAGAACCGCTGAAATCGGCCCGCCTGCGCGCGCGCGCACGACAAAAAGGTAAGCAGCCAAGAGATTTGTGGAGCGGCCGGCCGGCCTACTTCCCTGAACCGCGCTCCCCATAGCCGCGGCCGCGCTCTTCCGACGCGAGATAATCTCCGCGGGCGCCGATCGAGACGGTCGATCGGGCTCGAAAATCGGACGTGTGTGTGTGTGTGTGTGTACGTATCGATCGGCTTTGACGGCGGGGGATAGAAGTGCCGCGCGATCCCTAGGGAGCCGATAAGCCCTTATGAAGTTGTTAACACGCTCGGGCCCCTGCCGCCGAGTGCGAGATGCCGCTGGATAGCCCAGCAACCATCCGACGATGATAATTTACAGCTCAGCAAGATCGGAGGCCGTATATAGTCCACGCGGCGTTGCCTTCGCTCGTCCATTTTTGTCGCTTACGCGCTAGATTCCTCCCGCTCGCCTGCCGTTCCTCCGGCCGATTATCGTATATATTGACGTTAAAAACATCGTCAAGAAGCAAACGGACAAGCCAGCAGCACTTGTACCACTCGATCAATTTCAATTGAAGCTTACATATAGGAGCGATGGCTGATTCATTTTTACACCTCGACGGAGAAAAAATAATCCTTGAAACAACCCGAGGGATCCAAAAAAAATGAAATCAGCTTTATACGACGAAACGGCTATCCGCGCCATGATTTGCACGAGAAGACCGCTCTCGTAGAAATACGTGAAAGCGACACTCGATATATACATGCCAGTAGCTGCGGTAACTGCGGCCGGTATAACGCCAAACGATCGATCCGAGGAGCCTCGGGCCGGCTGTATACATTGTAGGCAGCTCCGATGGAGGACTGCGCTCGATCACCTGCGGACGCGCCCGCGAGGCCCCGCGCACTTGGCCCGGGGGCTCTTCTCCCCCCCCTTTTTTTTTGTCTCTTAATCGCCCTCCCGTCTCCCCAACAACGGCCGCCTCTTCCGCACTCGGCACTTCCGTGAATATCGTTAGCCGCGCGCGTATACCTATGTACCGGGGTCCCTTGCACCCCGCGCGGGACCTGCTCCCCCCGGGCGTAAAAGCGCGCCAAAAAATCCGGCGCAGGTAGGCCGCGGGGCAGATGTCCGCCGGGGAAGACGTTACGCGGGGGCCACGCGCCCGGCTGCAGGGGAGACAATGCGTGACTCGCGTGTACACGGGGCCGAGGTCCCCTCCGCCGGGCGCCTCAGGTAGCCGCTCCTTCGCTTTGCATGAAATTTGATTTTACGCGCGTTTTTCCGCGCCCCGAGGGGTGAGAGAGAGAGAGAGAGGGCCCCGGCGCCGGGTGCGCGCGCGCACGCGTGGATTACGTGTCTATTTCGGCGGGCGGCCTCTTGCCCGCCGAAAACCCTCCTCCTTTTCTTGCCCGTGCGCTCCTCGCATTGTGCGCACTCGCGCGGCCTGCGCGGCGCCCTCGAAAAGCGAGCAAACTCTTTGCCCGGCGTGCCTCCGCGGCTGGCCGCCGCCCGAAAGGAACACTAAGATAAACTCGCGCGCGCACTCCCTATGTATGCAGATATACGTGTGTGTTTCAGCGTTGCGTCATCCCTGCAATGGCCTACCGTGTCGTTTTTGCGGTATCCTCCGAGCCTAAGATGTAACACCTCGTTTGCATTTATGTATATCTGGCTTGAACACAGGCCCATATCTACAGGTTTCCTCGCGGTCCGCTGCAAAATACGGTGACGATATTCGCAAATGAAGTGACTATAAAATACATGTACAGACGCGAGAGCGCTGCAAACCTCGCGAATGTATCTTTTTCAATTTACCATAATTTTCTTCTTATTTTTCAGAAAATCTCGAGTCAATTCCAATTCATCTCCGTCTCTTTCATTAAATGTACACTAATTGAACAGTCTTACATGCAAGAGTAAATTAAAATTTTATCTATCCATGTATCTATTTAACATTTTTTAAAACGTTAAAACATTTTTTACCGCAGATAAAAATGGCTTCTATGTAGAATGCACCTAAGCATATATTCACCTAAACTATATCCATGTAATATTTCTTGACTAAGTGCATTTTAGGCATATGTAATATTTGTATTTATTAAATATTAATGATAAATTTATTGATACGTTATCGGGTTACATTTTTCTTTTATATTATCAATTTCTCGTTTAGACTCCAAAGAGTAATAGTACAACTTTGAAACGATCACTTTTGCAAATGAGTCTGATAAGGCAACTTTATCACTTGTGTAGTAAGTTTTTAGCAGTACCTTCTATCTACGTTCAATCAAAATTAATACCGATATTTTTGAAATGATAATTGATTAATTCTATTAATTAATAAATTAAAAAATTTATAAAGTATTACAAATATTGTACATTTTAGGTAATTAGTTATACAAATAAATGCATTGCCTGCTAATCTATCCATCATTGTAAATGATATAGTAGAAATTTTCTGAGCATCAATGTGTGTAATGTCTACCTGAATTAAATTGCCTTTTGGTGTCGAGTCTAGGAGCGAGACGACTTTAGTACGTGCGATTTTCACACAAGTGTAATCGAACCTATTGCACACTTGGGGGAATCGTGACTCCCTCATATGCATATCCATGCACTTAATGCTTAATGGGACACGAACGAAACCGTCGTAGTCGCACTCGAGCCGCTTGGCCATTCGGAAAATTTAAATTTCACGCAAGCCCGAGATCAACCGGACCACACAGACTCTTCAGCGTCCGACAATTCATTAATCGATAAACTGCAGATGATACCTTTTCCACTAATTCTTTAATCTGGAGTAGATCGTTGATAAAGCTCCCCGATCGCAAAATTATTTATTCGCAAGAGCAATTGATTTTTAATCGATGCAAAAGTTATAGGCGTAGATTATCTTGGAATAATTCATTAGGCTCCTCGAATCGGCAGAGATTTTGCTTCGGAGCGTTTTTACATTTTTGCATATCAATTTCGAGAGTAGATTGTATATCAAATAGAAACCGATACGATTCATTATTTGATCAGATTTGAAGAGTGTTCGGAAAAGAGAGGCGCATACGAGCCGAGTAATATCTACCTTTCCAACAGCGGGTGAGGGTAGACTATACTTGACCCCGCGCGGCTCAATTTAATAGACCGCGGCGCAGCGCGCCGGTCCACAGATGACTGAACTGAAATCTCATTTATGAGTCTGTAAAAATCGGGCCAATTAATTCGAATGAAAGTCGAAAAGCCCCGGGAGAGGGGGGCGCGGGCTCCTTCCCACCGCGGGCACATAAGCCGGGAGCGGCTAATGCGATTTTCGCGTCGATCCCCGAAATAGAAGAAAAGAAAGACAATCGAGCTGGCTGCCAACCCCTTCCGAAGGGCGCCACCGCCGCCGGGCTGGCGCTATTTATACGCCTTTCCTTCTTCGATTAATCGTCGCGGACCACCGCACTTTCGGGGCGAGCGACTGGCGCGCACGGCTGTCGATTCGTATAAATTAAGCACGCGGCCGACCGCCCGGCTCGCACTTTCCGCCGCAGCGGGCCAATGCGCGCCGCCGCGGGCTTATCTCCCGGCCCGGCGGAGATACCAAAGAGTAATCGGCCCGATTATCGCTCGGATGATTTCGCGATGGCGGACGCGATCCGTTAATTAGCGCCGAAAAGGGGATAATTCGCCGACTGATCCCAGTCGACGGCCCCAAACCCCGAGGAGACTTTGTAAATAAGGCTATAGGTACTCTGCGGCTTTTGTCGCGCGCTTTAATTGACTTCGTTTCCGTTGTGTATTTATACGGCAATCGTGAGAACTGATAAGAGATAATGTTGTCGCTCGTGGTACTGCAAGTTACTTTGCCCTCGACCATAAAAGTTTAATTCGGTCATGAGAAATGAGGCGCCGTTCAATTGCCGAGTTTGCGCAATTATACTAATAAATAGTCTCGCGCACTTTAATAAAGTTGTGCTTTAATCTTGGGGGATTTCGAGAGCATTGGCAGAAAAACAAAATTTATACAATATGTGTACATATAATCGTTTTTTAATCGGCCATAATGTACAAATTTACAAATATATAATTAAAAAGGCTAATAGCGCCTTTCTGTATTAACGAGGGAGTATAAATTAAACGCCACCTATTTTATATTTTAAGAACCGAGCAATAAATTTCGAAGCACTATAACCGTAACTGATAATTGTTTTATCTACACAGTGTACGCACAAACAATGGCGCACTGCAGCTCATTAAAGCGATAAGTACACGGAGCGCCACATCAATCGCAAATGCAAAGCTCGGCCTTTGGATCGGCGGGCATTTGAAAAGCCAAGGGAAGGCGGTAATTTATCCATCGCTCGGCCCGCGAGCGCCGCCTCGACAATTATCCTATGGCGACACCTCGGTGCGCGCGGGCCGCGTCCTTGATATCGCGCCGGCGGTAATCATCGCGCCCCGGGTCTAACCCAGTGGCTATATTAATTCAGCGCGTAGCCGTCTGAGAATTTCCCCGTCCGCGAGGCGCAGGCGGCGCGGGGACGGCCCACCGCTGGACTCCGCCCGACTCGTAATTTATGCGTCCATTATGAAAATCCAACGCGCCGCTTTCTAAGTTTATATTCCCCCATCGTTATTGTGTCTCGCGGCTGCGGATTTATATCCTTATCGCATTCGAATGCGCCGGGCTCCCGCCTCGCCCCTTTACTCATGGGTTTCACGCGCGCGCGCGCGCCCGCCGCGCCGACCCATGTAATTTTCATGACCCGCTCGCAGGCTACACTGTCACCTTCGACCCGCTCGGCCGCTTCCCTCCCCGCTAATGGATTCCCTCCTTGGGTTCACTTTGTATTTACGCCGCGATTCGAATCGCCCGGTTGCCCAAGGAGTCGCGTTACAGGTAGACACAAAAATTCCCGCCTCCTCTTGCAACAACGGATCGAAAATATTACCGCTTTACCGGGCTCCGAGTATCCCGGTAGAAATTTAATTGACTTTCTGGACAGTTAATCCAAACATAAAGTTGTAAGCCGCGTTTGAAACGTAAGTCCCCGAAGGCCGCGACAACGCGTCGAGCCGCGAGCCGGGACGTTTTTGTTCTACGCGCGTATGTGCGCGTCCAATACTTTTATTTAATTAAGAGTGGGAAGGAAAAAACCTGATTTATGCCACGAACGCGAGCCATAAGAATCGTAGACGCGCTTGCTCGTGCCACGCGGTTATTGGTTACCTTATAGGTTTTGACATATTTTGACCATCTAGGATGACTTTTATTGCATTCATACAGGTTAATTTTATTCCCTCGAAAGGCCTTACGAGTAACAGGTTAACTAGAAATAAAACTGGTCAACTTTCTACCGGGGCAGGCGCGCGCGCGCGCGCCCGTGTATTTCAATTGAAAAGTTGGACTAATCGCCCTCTATTATCCGTGCAAAAATAGCCAAAGCAACCCATTAATTAGCCTCTAAAAGAGAAGGCGGCGCCCTCGCGGCGTTGAAAGCCGCAGATCGGGAAGCACGGACGAGCGCGCGGCCAGCCATCCGTATCCCGCATAACTCAACTTCAACGCGGGCAGCCGGTATATACGCGCACGGCCTCGTCCGCGGGCAGTCGAAGCGCGCCTCTAATCCCGCCCCGGGTAAGAAACGAGGGCCCATCCATCGCGCCCGGGGGGCCGTCGCCCGTGGGAAGGAGCCGTCGGCGCCGTCGGCAACAAAGGGTTAGGACCGGCCGATATCGGCCGGCTAAATTTACCCCCGGGGCGCGGAGACACAATCGGCATCGCTCAACGTCCGCGGGTACAAGGAGCGCTGCCGGCCGCGCCCCTCGCGCTTCATGTCTGCCCGGGTGAGGCTGCCGGCGAGCCGAAGCCTTCTCGAAAAGCGCCCGGGCCGCGCGACGTCCGCGGCTCGGTAACGCCCGCGGGGATATCGGAACAGGAGATAATCCGCGTCGATATAGTCGGGCCCTTCCTCCCGCGAGCGCGCCAACCCCTCGGAAGGGGGGGAGGGCGAAAATCGAGCCGGGGCCGCGTGTACGCGCGCACGCGAACACGGATCGCATAATAATGGCCGATCGGCCGAGGAACTGTTAAGGAACCATCGGCCTGTTAACACGCGGCTCCGACCTCAGGGGAACATTATCTTCAATCGCGCCGTCTTGCTACACTGTGTGCCCTTTCTACACTTGCACGGCCGCGGGTGGAATTTTAAAGAGTGCTATTCTCAATCGTCCACCGCGCGCTCTCCCTAGTTCCTCACGCCTTTCCACCGGCTATTTGCATGGAGGCACCGATACTTATGAGATCCGCTCTGATAAGACCTAGTAAGACGATTCTTTATGGGACTCTGGCATGAAACCTCTCGCGAGTTGCTGCAACAACTGTTGCGAAATTAAAAAATTATTGTAACCAGAGAGTTACTTACTATTTACCCGTAAATTACCCTGATAATCTGTTGAATTGTCCGCAAAGCTATTTATTTAAGAAAAATCTCGAAATTGTAAATTAATGCTCAAATATATTATAGGCAGCTTCTTGATATTCAAATAATCTTTTGTTAATTCGATATTAAACATACTATTTGCCTTACAAGGCAGAAATAATAACGATGTAATGTATATTAAATAAATTCGAAACGAATATTCATCGATAACAGTTTATATATATTTATGGAATGTTATAATAAACAACATTGACCATTTTTAAAGTGTACGACCTGTTGGTCTTATCATTTTAACGTTTATAAAAAGAATTTTTCTTTATAAAAAAAATACTTAAATTTTGAGAATAAACAAAATTGTAGGCCACGAGGCCTTCGCCACCTACTACTCATCGCCGCTTATGCGCTCAAACCAGTGTAGCATACGTTATGAGATGCTTAAAGCACTCGGTCTACCGATTTTTTCACTGCTACCAGGCACGTAGTAGGAATACGAATAATAAAATTTTAAATTCAAGCGGAAAATGTGAGACATTACACAAATATTTTGAATCTGTACAATGTCTCTTCTACTGTCCTCATGAATAGCTCAAGCCGACGATACTTATACTAAGTGATTTAAGATCCAAGACGAGTCCTCCAATCATTGCGCAATGCACGTGAAAATTTAGCGACAATAAAGTCTGGCCGTAAATCAATCGGAAGAAAGTGACTGCGTAGCGATAAATCAAACCGTACTCCCATTGACTTATCGCCGGCAACAGAACCTCGGACCGCTCATCCGAGCGCGAGACACTGTGTACTCGTCTACGAGCGCTGCGAGTACTGTACATTTCTAAAACTGACGCCTCTGAAAATGACTTTTTCACGAGATAGCCTAGCAGGTGATTAAAAAGAGCCGAAGATTATTGGAAAGGAGCAAACGGCTACCGGTTACGTTAATTAGATGCAAATGCAAGTCTGCACTTTTAATCAAAGGCAAGGCAAGATAGGAAAATGTCGCGGGTCTTGCGATTACTGGGATGAATTTATGATCAGTGATTATGATTATTAGTGGTTAAATTGCGGATGACGCGATGTTTTCTTCATTGTCAGGATGACTGAAATACATTTTTTATGCTATTTTTTCCGAAGGCGATAAATTTCAGACTATTGCGATAACCCTTTTTAAATAATTACTTGATTTTACCTAAAGTATAGAAATTTTGTAGATTATTATCAGATTCGACCACATTTTTCATCTGCACTGCAATTATTATTTTTAAATTATCGTACGTAATTATTTTACTATTATTCAATTATTCATGCGCGCGATACAAAATATTTCCCTTTATACTTAATAATCCCGTCTGATTTGCATAGACTGATTATAATAACGAATATTCCGACTATTTTAATGAGATTTGAATCGAGACTAGGTATAAATTATGTCTGCGCTAGAGTCTAGTGTAACGACAATGGCTATTTTGTATAGCTTTTTTGGACTTTTCAATACAAGCAGCTTGCAGTATACAATAGGCTATTTTGTTTCGAGAAAAAATTCAAAAATATTTGTATACTTTTTGAGTATTCACAAATACATTTCTATTTTTATACCTGACCTAATAAACTTAGTATTTATCGCGTACTAAATATTCGAGGCGGGTGAATTGAAGAGCATTCGAGAAAAATGAACGGTTGCATGCACCTATATATATATACATATGCGAATACTCGTGACGATTCGATTGTGAGGAATTATCATTCTATTCATAAACTATATGCGGACTGCTCAATTAATCAACCTCAAACACGGTGGCTTATTTCGCGGGTGAAAAATAAAGCGCACTCGGAGTCGGGAGGCGAATATCGGGCAGGTCTCCCCGCCTCGGGAGGCAACCAGGCTCCCAGTCCGCGCAACCCAGTTTTCCCGTTGTGCAACGCGCGCCCTAATATCGCGATTCGACCCGATAGGAGACGACCACGAGCGGAGATTCACATCCATCATCCTTATTTTTAACCGGTGCGCAGGGGCTTATCAGATCCCGTCGATCTGTGCTAATAACTTTCGAGCATTATGAATGGCTAGCGCGCGCAAATGCCCTTTACTCATTAACGTTGTATTTCTAGTTGAAAGCCGCAAAGTGGGGAGCGAATTCCAGGGGGTGAAGAGGGTCGTAGATGCTCCGTAAGAAAGCTTTTCGGTTAATAAACGTTTACGTTAAATTAAACTTGCGCGACTGAGTTACACATAAAACGATTCTATTTTTCAGCTACTGCAGTGAAATCGAAATTTAAGTTTTGCATATATTTATAGGTGGATTTAATTTTGAAAATAGTTCCAAGTATCCGCAAATGAAATATTTTATTTTGTATCGTGTTCATAAAAGTAATTTGTTACAATGCTTCTTTAATTATTAATAAATCCTAAATTTCCACCTAGACTGATGCAAAGTCAATTGGCGATGTATTGATCGCTTTAAATTAAATGGCAAGACAAGCAGCTCAAGCCTGGTAAATCGAGTTGAATATTTTGAAGCGTGACCTACCTACCCTTCTGACAGGTATCTGTAATAGTTTAAGCACAGTTAAGATTCGTGAAAGGAGAACAGTTAATATAAATTGGAAAACAATGAAACTGCACAAATGAAATACAAAACTGGAGCATTAAACGTTAATTGGGTTTACAGTAATTATAATAGGCAGACGAGATTGTCCGCGCGGAATAATCAGCGATATAAGTAGCACAAAGCCCACGGGATAGAGTGTGAAATAGCCGGTCTTTTGAAGCGGCGAGGCCCCGGAAGGGTTAACAAAGGGGGCGATTAATCGGCCCCTCGGCCTGGCCTAACCCCCGCGCCGCGGAACGAGCCGCGAAAAGCCGGGGCATCAATCGGCGGGGGCACCGCAGAGCCGGGCAAAGGGGGGCCGACGGCGGGGCGATCGGGGGGGAGCAGCCCCGAGGCGAAGCCTCGCGCCGTTGTTGTCGCCGGCGGCCCGAATTAGCGCGCGAAATCGCGGCATCTATTCTCTCCCGCGCGCTCTTCTTTCCGGCGCGCGCCTCCCGAAATAATTGGCAAAAAGGATAAGAGCGCGGCGGCCGTGTGCGCGCGCGCGCGTCTCCCCCTCTCCCGACGGACAATGTGAATTATTCGGAGTCGCCGCCGAGCCGTCCCACCAGAATCCCATTAGAAGCCCCGGGCCAGGCCGCGGGAGACAACCCGCGCGCCCGTGCATTACCCTAAATGATTGATTAACGCGCCCCCCCCCCTCTACCCGGACCATTATGTCGGCGTGTAAGTGCCCGCGAGGCGCGCAATGGGCGGACGCTTGACTGGCCCGTGAAATATGCGTCGCGGACCCGGACAGAACTCGCGGATAAATCGAGTGATTCCTGTGCGGCCCGCGGCCGCGAGCACCGCGCCATAGTTCCTGGTTATACCGCGGACCCAAGCCCTGTCGCCCATTGTTTGTCGCGGCGAAATCCGGCCCGCCGCTTCTTGGAGGAGAGCTGTATTTTCGGACGGGCGCTCTCGAGTCGTGACGGTTAATGCAACTATAGGGCTTTCGTTATTAAGACAAGTTGGATGAAAAAAAAAAGATCTGTATTGGTTTACTTGATTGTCTATTAATAAATATCTCTGGGTAGCCGTTGTATATTTCAAGGATAATTTATAGCAAACTCATTTGCCAGTCAATCTAGATTATCATTTATAAACGATAATGGGATATCGGAAATTATTTATATTTATGCATTCTTTAAACTGCTTAAATAGGTTGGACAGATGCACGTGCAAGGAAAAATAAAAATAATACAGTACCTTATATGGATAATGAAGAAGTAACTTTAAATACAAAAGTTCTTGTTTGGTATACCGAGTTGTCAATAATAAGGGTGGGTGTATAAAAAGAAATTATCGTACATTTAATGAAGTACGCAAATAAACGCTCACTATATAGCATGAAAGATAAAACGCCAATGATACGGTCTCGTTTCGATACAGGATGTAGCGAAATAATTATAACTTGGACATTCCCCTACTTTACAAAAGTTACACGAGCATAATTATTAACAAATGTGGCTTAGGGATACAATGCAAGCGATGTGTATTTCTCAGTTTGCTGTAAACCCGCAATCATTTCGTTACATCCTGCACTAAAATGATATCTTATAGTCGGACGCACGGCTCGGACGCGCGAGGAAAAAGGCCCGCGGGCTCGAGGTCTGACACAATCGCGGCCCCTCCCCCGCGGCGATCCCGCCCGGATTTTCGCGGTTGCGCTCGGAGCCAGAAGGCGATCGGTGCCAGGGGCGCCCGGTGATTCATATACGTGTACACCGGCCGCGAGGATCCCCGGATCGATCGCGCGGGCCGAAATAGATCGCGGCCGGACGGTTAATCACCCGCTGGCCCTTGCTCGCCGGACACTTGTCCCGCGGGGAGGCGGGGGATCGCGCGCGGGTGACGGAGGAGACTTTTCTATTAGCGGATCGGCCGATTTTCCTCCTCGGGGCGGGCGCGCCGATCGGCAAGGGGGGAGGGAGCGATCGCCGCGAGGTGCGTATAGCCGACGCGCTTTATGCTCCCCGGAAATAATTGGACCGGCGAAGAATATTCTTGCACCCGGTCTATCGGCGAGCGTCGTCCATTTTGACTTATTTCCCGCCCTGATATAGATCACGCGTTGGGAATTCGAATTGGAATTGATTTTAATATTTATGCGCGATCGAGATATTGACTTTTGATTAAGGGAAAAAGTATTTATATCCTTGTAAATCACTAAAACAAAAATCGCAATCTATTTAACTTTCAAAATATTCTATTTAACATTCAAAACAGATCCAGAAATCCTGTATATTATTGATTTTGTTGTATTAACTCTTGATGCGAATTCCAGTTTCGTAATATATATATCTTTACGCGCTTTGATCCAGAAAAAATGCGATATTGCATTAGTGGAAACCAAGTCGTTCCACCGCCACCTCGTAATAAACAATTTTGCTGCCCGAAAAGCCATATCAATCATTTTACTGCATTATGCAAATTCAAATTACATATAAATTTATCATTCCGTTCGCTAATCTTTTTAACGAGAGTCAAATTGAAAAATGACAATGAATGTTATTTGAAATGCAAATAAATTATTAACTTTATTATTATTTTAAATGACTATTTTATACAGCCTTAAGAGTGGCTGCTTTAAGATAAGAACATTGCAAGCACTTGTTATATAACAGCGTGTACATTGAGCATTTTACATTCCACCGTCTTTTGTCGAAAAATTATGATTACAATTGTAATTATTCACACCTGTGTGCGCTACTAGTTTTATTCTGCCGTTCCAACAGATTTATACAAGTGCATATACAATCATTTTGAAGGAAGCCTTATTGCCCGCATCTTGCGCGACAATAACAATTGAAGTAAAGAGTAAGTTAAGTGTACAAAGTAAAATCAATTTGAAGAATAAAAGGTGAACATCGGTCAATTCGACGAATATACTCGGAGAATAAATAAAAACAAAAGGGAAACTGCAATGGGCCTCGCGACAAAATGTAAAACTCGTTTCAAATTTGCAAAAGCACCCATATACGCCTCATAATAAGATTCCCCGGACGAAGACTCAAACGTGAGTTTATGATCAATTTGTACCTGCTAAAACGTAACGATGGCCCATAACTCACCCGCAGTGGGAGACTTATCGATAAAATTAGCGACGGAATTCCAGAAAACGAGCGTAAACGCGCGCGATTGCTCAAGCGAGCGCGCCTGCGCGCTCGCGCCGAAGAGCGGCTGAAAAAAACGCGCGGCCCTCATTTGAATTTCCCGCCAATAAGTTAACGGCCCCGATATATTTCTTTAATTTATAGCCGACAATAAAAATTCCCCCCTACGCGCGCGCGAATACCTTCGAGGCGCGACAGGCGAAGCGACGCGCGACAGTCTGTCCCCGCGATCTAAGGGGGGGGGTCCGCCGATCTAGAAGGGGGCCTCCGCAGTCCTACACCGGAGCAGCGCGGCTTTTTCCCCCCGCGACGATTAACCCGCGCGCGACCGCTCGATTAATTGCCGCGCGCTCGCCGAATGTTTGAATTATCGAAACGGCGATTTATTAACGATCCCATAAATCAGGCCGATAAGTGCGTGTCGAGGGATCGGCCCACCGACGCCGCGCCCGAGATCGCGGGAAAAAGAAAACGGCCTCGTGGGCCGCGCGCGCCCATGTGGGAGTAGCGCGGCGGCGCGTAAGTGAAAGTGCGCCATTGTTTAGTCTAAACTGTCCGCCCGCCTCTCCCGCGACGCAGCCGCGCGCGATCCTCCCTTTTTTCTTTCCGCGTCTCCCGGCGCAACCCGCCTCCGCCCGAGGAAAAATATAAATATAAACGCACACGTGCGTGTATATCGACATTTTTGCTTGAGTCTTGATCGCGGCGCGGCCTGCGTTGGCACCGGAGCCGCGGCCAACGCGAACTCCCCGAACCTGCAGGAGGAGTATATAACGGGGGACAATAAAACTGGCCCCGTAATCGCCTCGTCAATTACGCGCTCGCTGGGTATAACAATGGCCGAGTGCCGCGCGTTACAAATGGCTAAATGTCTTTATGAATGCAAATTATTCGGGCCCGCGCACTCGGTCCGCTCTAGAGCCGAGAGCCGCCGCTTATGGGCTCCCCCGCTCGGCGATTTATGGGCAAAACTGAGGATATCTCCGCGGCTAAATTAATGGCCTTTACCGTCTCGCCTGCAATTGTATCAATTTACACCTTCCTGAAATAACAATGAATACTTAATGGTTTCACTTTCGATACTGTGTGCTCTACTATATGCATTGGCAAAAATGTCCGACTCGACTATCAAACTATGTGAAATGCCTTTTCACTCCACTGGATTTATGTCAATGTTTGTCTTTATTTCCTCCCTCTACAAACTTAGTAGGCTTTATTTATACATAGATCCTTGATTGTAAAAGTGGTATACTGTTAACATACTAAAAGTATTACGCAACTAAATTACAAAGGAATTTTGCTCGACGATAATTCAGTTTTTGGAGGTTAGGTTTACTATTAATCATTGGTTTACAAACTACGCCAGAATCTGTATAACATAACGTGAATTAAGAGTACGTCACCTTAACAAGATCAAAATTTGCTAAGACGCCTCGGGGCCATTTGAAGCCTGGCAGATGTCATTATTGCCCGTCTTGACTTTAATAGGCAATAAAGGAATATTTTGTGAAACACCCCTTACACTGTAAAGTGTTACGGCAGAACGCTAAATCACTCGGCGGACAAGCAGCTTTCAACGACGAAAATGCGCAAAAAGGCCGTGGGCGCGTTGCAGGCACGCGGGCGCCCAGCATATTATTTTATTGTTATGTCCCTCGATATTTCAGAAAACATCATGGGCGCATGACTCGCGCGCCGCTTCCCTCGTCACCTCGTTCGCCCGCTCGCGCGCCTCCCCCACCTGTTGAAGCCGGAGGAAGTCAAAAGGGGAAAAAAAAAGGGACTTGGAGGGCCGGGTTCAGTAGAAGTCGCGCCGCCATAACTCCTCGCGGCGAGGCTATTTCGCCGTCTCCGCGGTCCATTAGTCGATTCGGCGGACAATGCAGCGCGCGCCCTCCTGCGCCCAGGCTTATTATGACTACGCGGGCCTAACTAATGCTCCGGATTATGCGTCCGCGACGAATAATTATAATCGCGGGGGGCCCGAAGCTTCCCCCCCCCTCCCCCGGTCCGATTTGTGCGTCTACGGGCCGCTTTGTGTGCCGCTTGGGTCTTTTTCATCACCCGGCGGCTATTTCCGCTGCCCGCGATATAACATGAAAGCGCTGTGCGTCTCCGGGTTTTCGGCTGTCTTCGGTGGAGGGCGGGACAATAGGAGGGGGCCTCGGAGAAACACATAAGTTCAAGTCGCGAGTAGGGAACTGGATTTTTGGAATTGGGTTTAAGGTCGTTATAAGTCGGTTGATGTATAACTAATGAAGAGTTTGTATGGCTAGTGGCTTCTTAGAATAAAGAGAAAATCTTAAACGAATATCGGGATTTTCTGAAAAATCCGTCCTGAAAAATGATATCACAAGCAGTTGCTACATAACCCTGTAGAATGTCAAAGATGCAAGTAAACAGCTAGTTTGCGATTCCCTGGTAAAGAATTATAAATACGACATGGATAGCCGCGCACGAAGTTAATCAAAGAAAACTTCTGGCAAAAACGCCACAATATGAATTTAATTTTTACGCGGAAAAAAATCGGTAGATATATTATGGAGTTTTTATGATCGATACTCGTTTGGTCATTTCTGATTTAATACTCGTTTTTATGGAAGACAGGCTTCGCGCATTTGAACTGCCCCCTATATAGCACAGTTTCAAAAAACGGATTTTAATTACCGTTTTTAATGCCAATGCGCCAATCGGAGCCAATCAGCGCAGGAAAATCTTGGAGCGTGCGTTTCTTGCCATTCACGCTATTATTAACGTATACGGTTTTTTTTTGTCGTCAGCGAGGAATATTGACAAAATTAACGCACGAGCCTCGGAGGCTAACGCGCTGGATATAGGCATATAACATAAACAGCGCGGCGCAGCGGCTAATTGCACATGCTCGGCCGGTCAGAACACGCGGAGCTAATCGAGTTTGCCCGCGGATTCCTGGGTCCGCGGGCAGTCGCGGGCGGCCAGATGCTATCTCGGCCCCCGCGCCATTGCCCAAGCGGCTTTCCCAGGGTAAAGGGCGAAAATTGCATGGGCGCCGGATAGAAATCGGCGGGCAGGCCGCGACAGGCCGTCGGCGGCCTGATCGATAGCCCCACACATGGCCGCGGCACGCGCGTATCCGCCCGGTAAACAAAGATCGGCCCCGTCGACGAATCTCATTAGGGGCAAGTGGCCAGTTTCCGCCGCGCCCTTTCACCTCCGGCCCGATACTCGCCCTCGGGCCCCGCCGAATATAATCAATTATATGCCCGGCGGCCCGAGGCGCAAATCAGCCGGGGAATGCGAGATCGGCGGAGGAGAGGAGGCCGGCCGTGTATATTTGCGGCCGAGCCGGACCCCCCGCGAGCTCCCCAGAAAGAATCTCCCGGCGTGTACCCGCGGCTTTTTATGATGGATGGCGTGGAAATTCGATTATCCCGCGATATACTCCCCGAGGCTGCGTCGCAGAGGAATGCAATTACGCGCATTGTGGGCCCTCGTGGGAGTAGGATCGTGTCGTCGGCGAGGCCTCCGAGAGCGCGCGAGCGCCGAGGCGCTCAGCGGCCTTGGCGGACCGGCGCGCCAAGCGCCCCCACTTACCGATCGCGCCGCGGCCGAACCGAGCCGCCCGAGCTCACGACCGCTTGCGTTAATTGGCCGCGCGGCCTAGTGGGCCGTTTGATTTCCGAGTACGTCACCTGTGCCGATCTCCCGCGTGGGCGTGATGGCTTATCGCGAGGCGGCACCTCATTACGCCTCGAGAGCGCCCCGTCTTTTTTGGATTTCCCAAATGGCTCTACTCCACTGGGGCGAGAAGATTGTCGCAATGATTGTCCCGCCGGCTGAATGTTTGGCTTTCCGATCGGTTATTGTTGGCGTAACGCCCCGCGGAACAATTGATCGGCGCGAGATCCGAGGCCGATAGTTTTGTATGAAAATTGATTATAACCGATCGATTTTCTTGCAGCAGGCAGTGCACTCGAGGAATTCGAGCTGATTTTAATCGCCAGTGGGGCAAGAGTATAGTTCTCGTTGCGCATATATACACGTTACCAGTTACTAAGTAGTTTCGCTCAGTTTATCTAGGCCGATTAACATCAACAACATTTTGGACTATCGAAGGAAACAGAGCGCAAAACTGTCATTAAAAATATTTGTTTATCTGCCCGTGCGTGTTATCTGTCCTTTGATACCTAATTAATGCACGCGCGTTAAGAGCCGCGAGGAATTTCCGAGATATCAATGTACCGACTTGATTAATCAAATTATTTCTCATAAATATTCCTCGGACTTTCAGTAATACTTATATACACTTATCGTGTAAAAATGGCATTTTACTTCTACAGCTCACACGGGTTACCGGTTTCGTTGAAAACTTCCAAGATAAGTTCGATTACATAGTCGATGAAGCATTAATCGATACACTGCTCAAAATGCTAATGTGCGCCGACGAAAACTGTCTCATAAAATCGAGACAGAATACTGTTGAAAAACGATACTTAATTCGCTCCGATAATGTTTGCCGAATTTGATTGGCACGATATGTAAATGATTTCGAATGATATTATTGGATTCTTCATTTTTCAACCACAAATCAAAAGGGATTCTGTCGCGGAATTCTGATCTTAACAAAGTACTGTATACTATAACTATATACCTAAACATTAAAGTATATTTTAAAATTTTCAATTTCACTGCAATCATTAGATTTGAATTAGTTAAATTTAAATTAAACTTTATTTTTCAAAATTTCAAAAGATCATAAGCTGATGAAGTTTTTGGATACATAACGATCATATTTCTAGACTTAATTGAGTTTTAGATTCTGAGTTCTAATTAAGTAAAAACTTTTACATACAAAAATAAATATGAACACTAATTAATTTAACATATGGGATTCCTGTTTCCTAATTTTCATGTTATTTAAAGATTAATGTACGACTAAAAAAAATTTATTAAGAATTTTTACCATGCTTCATTGGAAATTGCACATACTGCCTAAATTGTTACATGTTATATGTATCATAGAATTTATTAATCAAATTTAATAAATCTCTTCTATTAATAGAACTCGTCAGTGTACTATAATAGACAGCATCTGTCTTACATTATTATTACCGATAGTGTCGCAATATGCACAATTTAATTATAATGAATAGTTGCCTATTTGTTAACTAGTGCAGTCTGTAGATTTAATCTGCTAATGTTATTAATCTATCTGTATAGCTATGACGATCCTTTCATATTAGCCATTACTTTGTTACCGAGAGCTACCCTAAAGATCATACGAACGTTTGATATAAGTGATTTAGTCAACGATCGAAAGTCTATTACTATTTCGGTTATTAATTAGAAACAAGTACTCGATACAAAACAATTGTCTGAAAAATCTTAAAAGGCTTTCAAGTCGGTTGACGCGAGTCGTTGGTACTAAGCGGGCAGCGCTTTATACGCAACGCGTGTAAGAGACACCTCGGCGGAGTGCGGGCTCGTGTTGTCACTTGAGCGGCAATTTGTTGGGCGACGCGGGCGCTCGCGATGAGTAATTGCGGCCCGCGCGCGGGCGTCACATTATACGCGGGGCGACTTGGCGCATAACGCGGAAACGGAATCGCGGCCCGCGCGCGGTCTTCATCGCGCTCTCCCACGCGCTTTTCCAGCGGTAACTCATCCGTGAAACGCGATACCCTTGCGAGCGAGTCGACGACTCGCCGCGGATTAGCGGCCGCCACGTATATGCCGCGCGGCCCTCGGCACCTCCGCCGGCGCCAAAGACGATCCCGCGGGTGGAAGGATTCCGATCGCGCGAGGGGATCTCCCGCTGCGATCGACGGCTAGGCCCTCACCCTTTTTTTTCATCGCGGGCATGGAATTGGCGGCTTTCTTCCGCGGAGGAACGGGGGCGCGAGGCGATGCAGGATCCGCAGGCTCCATTGGGTTCGTGGCTCGAGCCCGGAATCCTCGGAGTACCGCAAACGTCGTTATGTCGTTGGAGGATATACTTACGTCATCTCGTGCATCGTGGTAAAATCATTAGAAAATGATCGACTCGGTTCGTTTGGTATATAAGGGCGAAGTCAACGAACCGAAGCAAGCGGTGCGTCCAACAGACATTGTACACGCGTGGAGGATATTATATAATAGCGAGGAGGCTTAAAAAAGAATGGAATTTCGAGTTTATTGGCTATTAAATTTCTCTGGCGAATGTGCGCATTCACGACCAATTTGCATTGAAATCCAGAGATAATTATCAATTGGCTGAAAAGTTTTTCAACTTCGCCCGCCTGTCTAATGAATGATCCGAGCGTTACTAAAAATTCCAAAGAAAATGAATTTTCCACAATGGTCTTCAAAGGACATTTCATGCGAGAAACTATTTAAAAACGGCTTTTACGACACGGAGACGCGCGCGCGCCATGAATGCACGCGGTGAAACTCGGATGATGCATCGCTGTCGAATGTTAAAAAATAATCCGTTAATTTTTTAAACCAACGACCGGGACACGGAACGCGTCGGAGCGGTGTACACAAAGGCTCGTCAGTCCCTCCATTCGATTGAAAATAACACGAGTCGTCGGCCGCTTGACTGTTCCCCGCGATCGCCGGCCGATTAATCGGCAAGGGCGTCCCGCTCGATCGGCGGAAGCGCTGGGCCACCCGCAGCCGCCCAGATTTCCGGGGAAAGATCCGGGCGACGAGCCGCGGCAGACGCCGTATCTCCGGCGGGGAAATAGGTGGCGGGTGTCGGCGAGTCATTAGCCGGGCTGGGTGACGGGCTTCCCCTGGGCGGCCATTAGCCCGCGCGGCACAAGGGCTTGTGTGTCGGCCGACGAGGAAAAGATGCGCCGATTAGGGGCGCCGGCCGTGCGAAGTTGCCGGGGGCAGACTTTGTCGCGCGGGCGCCGTACGTCATGCGCCGTGAACGAGTGACTTGTTGCGCGGCTCCCCGGGCCTTGGGGTAATTGTCGGGAGCGGTGATCTACGGGGCCGCCGCGAGGCCCTTGCCAATTCCCCGCGCCTCGCCCTGCCGATCGCATTGTGTATGCGTGCCCTTTCAAGATCATTAACTCGGATGAATGTAGCTGTGTATGGGCTTGCGCTGCAACAGAGAGTTGAAAGTAAGTTTCGAGTGATGATATAAACACCGCAGGCGAGCACATCGACGAAGCTGGCATTATATGCATACGTATGAATGAAGATGAAAAGGACAAGGTAAACCGCTCATACGCGTATAATTCATAGTAGACGAATACTACTTCTCAAGGATGAAGTTGAACTAAGGTGGCAGAAAAAAAAATGGGAACGCGCTGTTCCAAAATAAGCGTACCTCTCAATCCAGCTCCTGTCCTGCATAGATCCTACGTAAAAGTGCGTAAAGCGTACGTAGTAAAATGCACGATCTGTGTGATTTGATGCATTGGACGCACGTCGGAATTCCTCGGCTTTTATCATTACAGTGTTAGTCGTATGCGTAAATATTATGATGCGCGCTCAACATCTGTGGCGTTAAGAATCTTAGACCGCTCGGAGGGCCCTCGGAGAAAATGGCGACACCGCGCGACGGTCAAATAAAAGGCGTATTATTATAATTCCGCTGTCTGGCCTCGCCACCTGACAGCGAGCTTTGCCTTCTATATATTCGCCCTGTCAAAACCATACTCGGCGTACACAGCTCAACTACGCATTTAGTTAGATGTATGGCGGGCCGCGGGTCGAAGCGAAGGGTCAGGTGCGCCGTGGCTGGCGACTCGTCGAATGACTAATTGGAAAGGCCCTTGAGGCGGCAGGTCGCGGGCGCTAACGGGGAACTTGGGTGCCGCGCTCGAGCTGGTTCTTATTACTCGAATTCGTCTCGGTCGCGTTCGGGTCGTACGTCGGCCGCCGGGAGCGGCGCCGCTGACAGGTTTGCGGTTGTCTTTTAATAGTCCGCCCATCGTCGTAGGGAGGCGGCCGCGCGTTCGCACCGGTTATACCACCGCGATGACTCGCGCCGATTCTATTTATACGTGCGCGCGTGTGCACCGCGCGGCGCACCAACACGTGCCCCGCCGGCGCCAACTTTTCCTTCATCGGGACGCGTATATATATGCCTGTGGGACACACGTGTGTGCCGCGTAGGTGGCTGTCGATCCCGAGGAGCCCTTTTCTTTTTTTGTTCAGTTCAATGCGCGATCGGGCCGTCGGTTGACCGGCGGATCGTTACGGGCGATCGGCCGATTTTTCGGGCGGATCAGCTGGCCACGTCGGCCGGCTTTATAAATGGACAATTAATTCTAGCCGCGGCCAACTGTCGCGCGGCCCGCCAGAGCCTACCTTCCCTCCGTTATAAATTCACCCACGTGCGGCGCGGGATCGCCGCGCGGCTAATTCCCTCCCCGTATATATAACGCCCAAGTTTCCATCCAAATATAAATCTATCGTAAACATGCTCGCGGGAAAAAGCGGCCGACGGCAAATGCTGGGCGCCGCTTAGGCAGGTGTTTTATCGCCGCGACGGCGCGACGACGCCCAACGACAGGATTATAGCGCCCTCGACGTCAATGGGCTAATCCCTTTGTTTTCCCCCCCACGCTGGAAATACACGCGCGAGCGGCGCGTGCCCCATGATCAATCGGTCGAGCGCTATGGACCGGGCCGATTGTCCTCCCTCGGACGTTTCGGCCCCCGCCGTCGGCCCGCTAACAAAAAGGACGCGTGGGCCGTTGCTCCCCGTCAAATAGGATTAGTTCTCGATTAGCCGTGCGCCCGGGATGATTGGAGCGTCGCAATCTATTTCTATGCATGGATACGTACGTTGATTTCACTATATGCATTGCGAGATCCTTTTTGTACCGTGTCAATTATCTATACAGGAATCTCCTAGCAGGTCCAAAGGGAAAACTCTAATGTCTTACTTTAAATGCGGTTGCGTGATCGGTAGAAAAAAAAAGCTGCTCTCTACAATTGAATCAGTGATCAATGAATGAGCGATCCCAATCGGTTACGAATACAAGCGTAGGCATTAGTCAAAATTCAGCAACAATGTGTTCGATCTATATATATGTTATATAAATTATGCACCGATTTGAATCAGTGATGTGTATTTATCGGGCCCGATTGTAGAGAGCATAGAGTTGTTTGCGATAAAAGCAAAAAAAAAAAAAGGCGCAAGACTAATCTACGGCGACGCTCGATAATCTGCTGGCCGGCCGCCGAGTGGAAAGCCAAAAGGAGAAGACGAGATTAGATACGGCGGGTGGAGGAGCGAGTGCCTTTTTTTTGTGTGCCGAGGGTGCCGGCACAGTGAAATCGGCGGCGATGGGACTCCCGGGAGGCTCGCGGCTCCACGTGGATAATACACGTGGGCAAGGGGCGCGCAGGTAGGAGCCGCGGGCCGCGTTTCCCGGAAGCCCTGGGGGGAACTTTATCCGCGCATCGGCCGGCCCCGTGACTAATTGGGTGAGAAGTGGGCCGGCCCGGGGCTACCGGCCGGCCCGATCCGATCGGCTAGTGTCGCCCCTTGTAATTGAGACTTGGTACACGTATCCCGAAGATGAATCGGCCCGGGGCCCTCGCGCGCCGGCTGATTGATTGATAAAGCCGCGCGGCGGGCCCGACGGCCCAGCCGCTCGTAATCCCAGGGACATATTATTGCGCTAGTTGCGCGGGCCTAGCCGCCGCGACGGTTGGCCAACCTGCCTCCGGGCTCGCGCCTCCCCCGGCTCGCCTCCTTCCCTTCGGCCCTCGGATTTGTATAAATTAAATTCACGGATTATGCGGCCCGACAGCTAATAACTACCGTTACGAGGCCGGAGCCGCCCAAGCCAAACAAACCTGATTTATCGCGAGCGACTCGGCGGATCGCCGAGCCGTCGGCCCCTTCATAATCGACGTCCGTCCGTCCGTCCGTCCCCGGGCCTTTGCACCCGCGCCGAGCCTCGACGCCCCGGGAAATCGAGGCTCGCGCGCACCTCTCGAGGGGTTGAGAAGAAAAAAAAAGGCCGAGAAAAAAAAAAGGAGCATCCTCGCGACCGCGTGGAATTAGGATGGTATTGGATAATGGACTAGGGAGGAGGAGTCGATATGTAGATTCATCGGAGGGCCTCCGATCGATTCTTGTTTCTATACACCTCGGCTGATTTAAAACTTTGGACAGCTCGTGGCCGCGCCGCTTCTCTTTCGGTTTTCCCTTAATTTATATTTCCGCCGGGGTCCGCTGAGGCCGCAGCTCGATATTCCGCCAAGTCCGATATACAGCGGGAGGCTTATAAATCAGGCATTATTTTTGTAAGGCATCTCCTCCTCGGACCCGAGATTTATACCGAGCCTATGCGCTTCTCAGCGTGGTTCCGACGTTGAGGAAATCCTGATATTTCAATTTAATAAATAACGCCGCCCGGTCCCAATTCGCCCGGGGATTTTTTTTCCCACTGCTTATATTATGCGCGACACGAATCGGACTGCCGCGCGCGGAGGAAAAAGTCGCAGACTTATTAATCGGCTGAAAAATCGTTCTTTCACGCCCGAACGATGTCGAGATAAGTATCGCAGCTGCCGTTGGAGGATCAAAAATCGCGCGAAACGCGATACCCGAGGCGGGATGAAAGAGAACGTGCTAAAGAGCGGCACGTGCTTAGCTTTCGACTCGGTTACTGCACAATCTATCCGTATATAACAACGCGCATCTAACGCATGAAGACTCCACTGAATAAGATGTCTTACTATTACAGCAACAAACCTACGTTTCGTTCATGCAGTAACTCTACATCTTTACGGCAATTGTATGGACTGTGGCTACTCTCTAGTGCAGTGATATACTAATACAGTATATACTTATTCAAGATTGCGATCAAAGTTTTGCGTACAAGATAAAAAGGAACAAGAGGTGAAACACCTGTTCAGTTTTGCGAAAATTTCCTTATCAATTTTTTTAATAGATGATTCTCGCACGAGAGGTCAAAGAAATCGTAGAATCTTGACCTCATTTTTTGGTAGATTGTAGAGTTTTAAATATAAGGAAACAGCTACATTTCAGTTTATAAATGCAAGTTCCAAGTATAGCTTTCATAATGCGGCACGACATAAATAAGATGTTTTTCAAAAAAACATTGCTTCAATAACTAGTTTGACTATCGATAGCGGGTAAAATTCCAAAAGATCGTTTGAAATTTGTATTACATAGTTGAAAGCACCAATAAAAACTATAAAATATTAGTTTATGCAAAATGGCAGAGGCCAACCTCGTAATTCCAGCAGGAGAATTTTTCGAGCGCCGCTATCACCTGTGGCAGGCGGCCTAAGAACGCGGGAATAAAAATAATGACTGTGAAGTGTGGTACCGTTGCCGTAATCTCGAAGGACAACAATCGGCGGGGATCGGATCCCCTCGGGCTCGAATAAAATAATACGCCGCGACGGCCCGTCCCACGTCCCGTAAGATGATCGAACTGCACTCGGGAGGATCTGGAGCGTCACCCGCACCTCGCCCACGCGCATCCTCCCCGCCCGCGGCTGATTGTCGCGATGATGGATGATGGCGGGTGGGCGCGGCGGGCTTTGTCCCCGGGGCCCCGACGACTGGCGGGATAAGGGCCGGGCCGCGAGGCTTCCTGCGCCGCGCCGGCCCCTCTTCCGCCGAGAGGCCCGCGGCGAACAAAAAAAAAAAGGAAATAAAAAAACGAAGGATCGCGAGAGGTCTTCATATGCGCGTACAGGATGATCTGCCGAGGGCCGTCCAGGTGCTCGCTTCCGGCGGCCGGTGGGACGTCGCCCCCGCGGCCTGGCCGCTCATTAGCCCGCGCAACTCAGCGCTTTCCCCCGGCCGAGGAAAAGAGCCGCGCAGGTGGCCGATACAAGTCCCCTGAATAAACAACTCGGCCGGTCTTAATCCCCCGCGTTAATAACAAAGTTCATGCGCGCGAGCCGGGCGTGGCCGCGGGCCGTAACTCCCCGACGTTATTGAACCCGGCCGCGGGGCCTTATTAAACCGCGCGAGGTTGCACAATGCGCGCGCGGGCCGATCCACCTGGGCCCCCGCGGACCATTAATTCGGGCCCGCGCGGACACAATGGAGATAGAGGCTCCCCCGAGGCCGCGCACTCGCCGGGTAAACGAGGCCGCGCGATAATTTATTAACGTCCCACGCGCCCCCCGCCCGAGTTATCTCCCGGGGATCCGCCCACGCGAACGGGTGCACCGCGCGGTAGCCGCGCCCGGGGCCCGGCTGCAATTGTCATTTATCGCGGGCCCGCCCGAGGATTTACGGCCCCCGATATACGCGCGGCGCCCCGGCGATCCATCAAAGCCTATCGCGCCGCCCTCGCGGCAGAGCCCGAAGGAACGAATCGACGACAAAAAAGGAAAAAAAAAAAGGTAATAATAAATCCCTGGCCCTGGGCCATCGGTGCACAACTTTTGTTGTCGCGAGGGCAAAGCCCCCCGCGCGTAAGGAGCCGCCCGCCGAATTCAGTATATTGAGCCGGCGCGGCCTGCAATTATCAGGCCTGAAATTCCCATCCGGGCGAATATCCATTATGGGCGACGGGCCCGCGGAACCGATCGGCCCGCGAAAGCCCAATGGAAACTTTGTCCGCCGCGCGGACGGACCTTCTGGCTTTCGCCTGCTCATCCTCCTGCGCGCGCACCCGCCGGCCCTGTGGGCCCGCACTTCTTCTTCTCTTCCTTTCGCTCGCCCCTCCCTCTTCGCCGGAAATTCATTCATTTAATTAGACACTTCAACAAATTAATTGCCCTTCGGCTTTTGTGCAACGCTTGAATGGCTTTCTTGCGCGCGCAGCCGTAGCCTGCATTCACGCCCAAAGTGCCAAATACAGCTTTGCTTCTCGAATTACAAATCTTTTCATTCGGAAATTTATTGATTTAGTCAAATTTTTTATTTGGTTTAAAACTGTGCGATTAGGACCCCTTTAGGACTTGTTTAGTGGTTAATAATTATCATACCATACAACTCATTTACTGAATATATCAAGCCGGAGAAACAGTGTATAACTATAATGCGCCATTGAAATTCTTGAATCTATTTTGGGATGGCAAAAAATGCAGAGAGCGACAAAGTATGTGTCAACGATCTGACAATTTTTTACCCAATATCCCCAATAAATATAATTTTCTGAAAACATATGCAAAAATGTTGCTTTTTTTTTAATTACGTCATGCTTAATATGCGAATAGTGCTGCTCTCTTGTTATGTATCTATAATTGATATTTATTGATCAAAAATTTGAACAAGAAAATGAGAGTCAGGGATACAAACTATCAAGCCTTCCACCACGTTCTATATTTTACATTTATGACTATTTTAAATTTATAAAAGCTAATTTTAGATTCATAACGGCATTAACCCAGAAATCACATAAATATACCGAGCTGCAGAGGAATCGCACAACCGTATAAACAAATGAGAAACAAAATGTACAATGGTAAAATTGTAATTAATTTCATACTACCCACTAGCCATTGTCGATTTTGCAATGCGATATTTCTATAAATTTTCCAAATATTAAATTATCAATTTCGTCCTCAGCTGCAAGAGAGATTATTATTCTGGCCTGCCTACACGCAGACCTGCACGCACAGAGTTTTGTTTAATAATGCACTTGTAAAAATAGTCCCGCCTATTAATTTATATTTCTGTGGCAAAATAAACACAGGCGTTATTCACCTGACTCTTAAAAGCTAATCAATTTCAATACTTAATTACACCTTTCTATAATTTAATCGATAATTTCCATTTTCGCATATGAGTCTGCGGCGGCGACCGCGCGCCGGCGTACACAGAACCGCGTCTCCAAGCCGTAGACCATTTGCATCCATGAATATTCCGCTCAAACTTTATTTTGATTGAGATAAATTAATTTGTTAAAAAAAAAAAAAGGAACGGAGCTGAGACGCCGAGGCGTCTCCCGAGCCCCCGGCCAGGACGGAGGCTCTCCGATTTCATTTTTTTTTTCTTCCTTTTTTTTTTATTTTTATTTTTATGACGGATGCCTCGCCTTTTTTTTTTGCGATGGCTCGAGGGCGCGCGAGCGGCACACACACGGCCACTGTAATAAAGATTAAAACCTATATACGCCCGCGGAGTGATGAATGGTCGCGCGATGGCGCAACCTAAGCAGCCGGCGGTACACAGTTTAAGCCCCGGCCCCGCGGGGATTTCGACACGCTCCTACGCGCGTGCGTGTATAAGCATCTGCGAAAAACGAAAACGTACATACATATGTGTGTGTGTGTGTGCATCCGTGCGGCTGGGCAAACAGACGGGCCGCACCCATTGTCCCCGGCTGTCGGCCTGGCCCTCCGGTAGCCCGCTACGACTGCCCACCTCACCGAGCGGCCGAAAAAATCGGTAAAAACGCGTGAGTTATCGGGGCCGATGCAAATGCCGCGGCGAGAGTCGGGGGAGGGGAGGACAGCCGCGGCCGAAAAAACAACAATATTCCTGTTAATCGATTAATAAATCTCAATTATGAATTTTAACTGGCCGGCGGATCGCGGCGGCATCAATTTTAATAACTCGTTATTTGATAACATCGCGCACTTTGCTCGAATATTATTGTGATTTAATAATGGCATTAAAAGCGCGTATAAGTAAATTATGCAGAGGCGCGGCGGCGCGCCGGGCCGCGCGTATAGGACCCAAAGATTGATAAGAAAACTTTGGGGCTAATAAACGTCCCGGCGAACGATCTATTAGCGGTACAAAACAGCCAAGCACATTATTCTTGTAAAACTTGTAAATTCAGGCGAGGCGCGGCTCGAAGAAAGGGGGAGGGAAAAGAAAAAAAGTAGAGAAAGAGGAAAGATATCGGGACCCGGGCAATATCGATGGGTTGGTAACCGCGCGGCGCACTGCTAAACTCGCCCGGCCGCGCGTCCTACACACACACATGTATATATACGTATACATGTCCACGAGGGCCGAGGCGCGCGTCGCCCCGCTAATTATAAAAGTAGAAATTCATCACCTAGCCGCGATCGTCCAATCCAGACAACTTATGATCCATCTCCCCATAAACGAGCACTTATTCAATAAACATGCAAAGCAGCCGGGCGAGCAGATAAAATTGGGGAGAGTCGCGCGCTCCGTCGGGAAAGAAAGGCACGTATGGTAAATAGATCGCGATAGTCCCAGGTTGCACCTCGCGGCAGTCCGTGACGCGCGATATGTACCGTTCGCGATCGAACTCGCCCGATCGGTTCCGCACGTGCGAGACTGTATATAGCAGAGCGGCCTGCACGAGGAGACGTGAAATATTCGACATAGTTCGGTCCGTATATACAGGTTGGCGAGCGGGCACCGGATCGAGTGTCACCGAATGCTTTCCCACTCGGCGTCGATAAAGCGTTTTTTTTTTCTCTTCTTTTTTTTTTTATCATCACTCGAGCTACCAGTCGGCTGTAATATTTCAGCGGCGAATCGCATATTGTACCAGTGACCTCGTTAGCTCAGGGTCGTTAACTAATTTTTACTCTTATTTTGACTTCGGTCCCATTTGTCGTGGGGCGCCGCGGCCGTGCAATAAACGATGACGACTGCATCAGATGAGCAGATAACGAGGGCGAACTCGCGTGCATCCAACTTACACCTCGCAGCCTCCTGACAAATGATTCCTAGTACAACTTGTACCCCCGGCTCTATAATCGCCCCCAAAGGGGTGTGAGAAAGTATCACATCGATCGAGCCTCGGGATGCTGGGAGGGGGCGCGCGGGCCGCGGGCCGTCTCTCCCAAGGCCCCGGGTCGTAAAGGCGCTGAGGTACGCCGGCAATTGCGCCTCGCCGGCTAATCTCGAGCGGATCTGCGCGGGGACCGCGCGAATGAAACAATTACCGGGCGCTACGAAAGTGCGCTTCGCGGAAGCGGCCCGTATCGCGGGGCCCGGCCGCGTGAGAACAAATACAAGCCGGCCCTTATCGCGCGTACCGGGAAGGAGCAACAAGACAGGAAAAAAAAAAAGGAACGGGCCTTTTATAAAAAAAAAAAAAAAACCCCGCGGCCGGCTTTGTCATTTTGGGGAATATTAACTTTCCCCTCCGGCTGAGTAACTGGCCGCCCCCGTAGGATCCCGGCGGGAGCCGGTACGTTTCAAGCCACTGATCCGCCCGGGAGTATTATTCGCAGGCCGGCCACGCAGCGGCGTTTAAAGGGACGTGAGCGCCGTGCGCGGCGAGGCCCGTTTAATCCCCGCGGGCGCTGGCGCCATGTGCTCACCGAGTGACGGCTAGACCGCGCTCGAGGTGCGGATCGCGCGCCGGTAGTACGCAGGCGCGTCGAGCGTAAACCTCCTGTCGGTCGCGTGTAGCCAACGTGTGCACGTGCATGGGAATTGTTTAGACGCGAGGACGAAGGCACAGCGCGGGGACACGCGTATAACGCGCCGAGGGAGAAGGAACTTTTTCTTTTTTTTTCATTTTTATTCGCCGTCCGCTAACGCGCTTTTAATTTATCGTTGTACGGGGTACAAATTAGCCTTTGGGTTTAGAAAATTGTTAAAATTCGTAATTGGCAAGCCGCTAAATTAAGGTCAAGTGTTATCGTTAATTGATTTATCTCCACTTTGACTGGGGTATTAATAACGCGGCTTCATTTTTAGTCACTCGCCTATTGTGCCGCGTTATTATCTTTAGTACGATTTTTTTAATTGGAAAAATTCTCTTATTTTAATTACTCCCTCGATTTATTTGCATTCCAGTACAAATTAGCCATTAAAATTACTTATTGATTTATTCAAATAAGATAAAACGCCGTATTAAATATGCGCGCTCGTGGGTATATATACATATATATGTATGCACATTTCAACACGAGCTGAAAATCCCCCCCGCCCTCGCGGGAATGCGCGGCTGTCGGTCCGCGCGCAACTTCTGACACGGTACTTTTCAACGCACTCCAATCGAAAACAGTGTTTTAGGAAACTGAGGAAAGGCCGCTCTCGCCGCGGCTCTGCTCGGGCTCTCGCGGCCTCTCGAAGGTTATTAGAATAAAAGACTGTCATTACGCAAGGGAGATTGCGACCTCCGAGATTCTCGAGACGCGGCTCTCCGCCGTGTCCGCGCAGGTGCGCGCCGCAGGGCGGGCGCGGAGCACGAGAAGGAGAGGGAGAAAGAGCGCGCGAGAGAGAGAGAGAGAGTTCAGGGTTCAAGTGAAAAGGCGCGAAGAGCAAATTGACGCCTCCCGAGTGAATCGTCCGAAACTTTGGGACTGACAGAGGAAATATTAATCGATGATTGGTGCGTCGAATAGAGGCCGCGATCGGTTTTTAAGATACGCTAAGCCGATGATTGATTCATTTTGCATTTGCGGTACCACTCGTTAAAATGTTTTTAGACCGTTGCACAACAAACCGGAGTATAATAGTTTCTCACGCCATTGAGTCGAGCTGTTGGGCTGCGCGCGGGGCCCGAGCCGGCTCCGTCTTAATTATTAATTTACAAATAACGACTCCTTCATTGTAAATTATTTAACCTACAGAAATCCAAGCTGTAAAAGGTGCACAAGGTGCAGCGGCTGCCCTCGCGATTCGCTTCAACTTTGATAATTATTGCAGTAATGAAAATTGCGTTAAAAAATCGATATTTTTAATGCCCAATAAAATTCTTAATTAACGAAGCGAGTTATTAAATAAGTAAATCAAATGCTTTATGCGGCTTATTAGTCCAGATAGAATTCTTAGAATTTAACATTTCTATGTGTTAATGCGCGCGCGCGCTCGTGTGTGCGCGCAATTCGAACGGATATACGCATGAAAAAGGTCCGAATGTTTAGTTGCTTTTTGTACTCGTAAATGATGGCTGCGCCTTCGAAGAAGCGCGCTATCAGTTTAATTCAATTAAAAATTCATTCGATTTGTATTATTATCTACAGTGGAGGATCCTCCTTGCGGGGCACACGCGGCCGCCTGGCTCCCGCAGTGCTACCCTCATTATTGGAATCGAATAAATTCAGCATCGAGGAGACGCGCATAAGTACATCTGGCCGTGTCCCAGGAAGCGGAGAGAGCGTCACCCACCATCCCAACAAAACAGGCACGACTTCCTGCTTTATTACCAACTAGCGATAATAATAAAATCCCCCTCCCCCCCCCCGTTAGAGGCGAGCGCTCGGCGGGCAGGTAAGAAGGGCGGATGAATCCGCGGCTCTGCGGCCGATCGCCCGTCCAATTACTCCGGCTCATCGAGGCGCGCGCGCCGATCCGAGGAGAGAGCGCGTGGCGGGCGCACCGGTCGAGCGGCTCTTCCCCGGCCCTCTATACACCGGCGCACCCGCGCCCTTAATTAAATAATGGGCGGCTCCTCTCGCCGCCGGTACAGCAGATCGCGGAATAAAAGGCGCGATTGTGGCCCGGCGCGCAGGAGGGAGCCGCCCCGATCCCGGAGAAAGTCACGGCAGACGATCATCGGCTCGTTACACCAGTCGCAGCCGTAAAGCCGCGATACAAAGGCTGCGTGGCGGGCCGGCCCGTAAATCAATCCCGGGGCCTCGGCGCGTTGGGAAATTTACAGCGGCGGCGTATATAGGCGCGGGCTCCCCGAGGGATATTTGGGCGGGTTGGCTTATCAGGCGGGCCCGCGGGCCGCCCGGCGAATCGCCCCGCGGCTTGTCACCTCGGCCCGAGTACTTAAACGCAGATGCGCCGGCTCGATAGGCTAATGAGTAATAGTCCCCCCGCGGACGCGGCCGAGATAACGAACGCGCCGGGGGATTTTTCAGGCGACGCGCCTATATACAACAAGGGGCTTCCCCGGTTTCTCTTCTTGCCGCGATTGCCGATTGCCGATCTGCCAATTTGTTTCCCCGGGGAGTCTTATCCAATTGGGACTAATCGGCCTGGCGTTGTATATATATATACGTGTGTAGCGCATATCGAAAGGGCGCATCGGCGCGGCGGGAAGGAAAAGGGAGGGGGATAAAAAAAGGCCCCGCGCGCCGCTCGAGTTTTATAATCCGGCGTTTAATAACGAATTATCGGGGCCGCGCCGGGCGAATACAAATGAAGCCGGCCGCCGATAGCCGGCCGCTATTCACGAGGACAAGAGTAGCCGCGCGTAACGCGTCGCGGCCAAAATAGATAATATTGATTTGATAACGCGGCAATTTAATATAATATTATCCGTATCTCGAGGGTAAACGAGTTATTGGGCCGCGGCGGCGCGCGCCCCGGCTCCCGCGGTGTATTTAAATCGGACCGGGTGTACCCGCGTCCCCTCCCCGCTCTCACCACACGCTCGCTCGTATATACATATATTTATACATATATAATTTAAAATTGAGACGTCCGCCTATATAAGGTATGCAACACACATTGGACGCCCTTTTTTTTCTTCCCCCGGCGATTTTTTCTCGAGTCCACGTAGAAAATTTAGATATCGGTACGGCCCCGGCTCGCAGCGAAAAGGCAGCCGCGTCCAGGGGTTTAATTGGCCCCTCGCGACTCGGTAGAGGCGCGCGTGTGCGAGGCGCTCGCGTGGCCGCCGCGGATATTATGCACGCGCGGCGATAATTCACGCGGGGCGCGTGTTGCGCGAGAGTTTATAAGGCGCAGGTGCGCGGGCTCTCATAGGGTCGCAACTCGATCCAGTTATAATTTGTGCGCGGCCCGGTGCTTGTTCGAGTGCGCCGCCGCCGCCGCCGCCGGAGCCTTGCTCTCTTTGCCCTAGGCGCTAAGCGTTATATACCCCGGGGGAAAATCGGGCGAGCGCGCGGCACGAGGAAGTCGCGGGCCACGATTAATCCGGCCGCTCGATTCGAACTCCCGGGCCACCCTGTAGTACACGCAACCGAGTCCTACTGCGCCTACTCCGTACTCGCCCAACACGATCGTCACCGGTGTGTTCGTCGGATGACGACGCGCGTACTTTTGACCGGCTGCGGAGAGCGCGGTTTTCATCCGCGTGGCGGGGCCGAGTTGAATTTCACCGCGAGATGTTTCAATGCAGAGTGCGGCCTTGTTTCCAGCGGGGAAGGATCCCGCGGCGGGAGTCTTATCGGAACAGGTTTAGAAAGGACGTCGGGGATAATCGCCGGTAATCGCTTTTCATTTTTCATCCGGCCACCGTGGCGCTATATGCATCGACTGGCCGCGCGCGGGGGCATCCATTATGTATGAATTTGCGTACGTTTTCCCCGGTGGACAGCCAATCAAACCATCCATACATCAACACGCGCGCGTGCGCCTTGAAACAAGAGAAAGAACGGGGCCTTCTCGGAAGCGCGGTGAAAAAGTGGGCGCGCGCAACCCCGCGTGTACCGTTCGGCCGAGGCGTTAAAAGTCGCGCTCGGGGCACGTGTACCTTTTCCCGGGCGTGACACCTGCTGACGAGCGGGGGGCCCCGGAGCGGCCCATCACCGGCCGCCTGATTAGCTTTCCGGGCTTTTCTTTTTTTTATTTACACGTTTATTTCCCCCCGCGGACCTCGGCTTTCCCTTTAATAGCCTATTAATTCGCCCCGGGGAGGGCGGGAGGGGGTCTTTTTTCGCCTATTTCACCGGGGGTCTTCGCTTCCCCCTTCCCGGGCGCGTCTCCGCGTCGGGTCTAGAATTAAAGGGCCGATTGAAAAAGGCGCTCGGGTCGAAGCTCGCGTCGGGCCCCCGGAGGTTATTACGGGGCGCGCCGGGGGATTGACGGGTGACTGCCGCGGCCGCTCCTCCTTTTGGGGCCCGCCCGCCCCCCCCCGCCTTTTCTTTCGCCTATATAATAATAATATTTTGTCGGGCTGAAATTGTTTTTCGGCCTCCTGCTCGCCTTATTGGCGCAATCAGCGCCGGGGGTTATCAGGAGCCGGGGCCCGATCGCGCCCCGAGACCCGCCGCGCAGCTTCTCTCGCTCCCGCGGATCGGCAAGGGCCCCCCCTGCTTTGCATAAGGATTTAAAAAGAAAAACTCCGCGTATATTTCAACAGTGTTGAAGTATATATACTGCCCGGTTACCGTATTATGTGCACTAGCCGCGTATAAGTAAACAGATGGGACACACTTGCATTCCGCGATTTAAATTCCCATTATTGATCCCGGGGAGCGATAAATCTCCCGGCCATTCAATTGCGGCCCTCCAACGACAATTATTCTAATGAACGATTTATCTTATCTAAAAGGCTTTTCGCCATATATATATATATATACATGTATACATGTATGCGTGCGTTTCAGCCACCGAGTTAAAACGTCCTCGGCTTATTTCAACCTATGCTCTATGCGCACGACGATCGCACGATTAGAAGGCAAAGGAGGGCCGAGGCATTAGCCAGAACTTTTCGAGGCGAAAGCCCAGGGGGAAGGGAGCGCCGGTCGGCCGACGGACGTCATACATGCCACGCGTCGTCGCGCGGTGTACGCACGCCGTAAAAAGTTCGGAAAGATAGGCGCAGGCGTGTACCGTTCGCCGCGGCGCTCATAATTAATCAGCGAAAAGGCCATAGGGTCGATTTGTCAGGGCTGCGCCGGCCCGCCGCGCAAATTGATTTCTCAGGAGAAGGGACAGCGGCGCGCGAACCATCGGCGAAAGAATGCCGTTCGCCCCGGCAGGTGGCTCGTTATGTAGGCGCGGTGCGGCGTCGCGGGCGTAGATCATCCGCCGCCGCGACGAGGTCCACGCCCAAATGTTATTTACCGCGGCCATTGTTGGATTGGCAATCGCGCCTCCCGATTGCCGAGAGGCTCCCTCGACAATTACTTTAAATGCGTAATTTAGCGCTGGGTGCGTGAGGTGCGCGCGCGCGCGCGCGGCCCCAGTATCGCTTGATTATTATCAGCACTCGTGTAATTTATATGAATTGGCGGGCAAGAATTTATTTGCCGTGTACCGTTGCGCCTAACGTGCTATTTATCAGCCGGCCGCGGAAAAATCCTATTCTCTGTTTATAATCGATATATCGAAAATAACGAGGGGATATCGCGCGGCCAAGCTCTTCTCCCTCTGTGCTTTCCACCTTTCCCCCCCACCACCCTTTTTTCCTCGCTTTTCTTTCACGAGGGCCGCACGCAACTGCGCCTTCCCCATTTTTACACCCGCGGCCAATAATTAAAGCCATTAAACGCCAGCCGCTTCCAAGATTAATAATTATATTAGGAGTCGGCCCCGAGAGAGAGAGAGAGAGAGATTCGCCCTTTTTTTTTCCCGCGGCGCCGCTCGCTCGGCCTTTATCTCCGCCGATCGACCCGACTCCGCGGCTCTTTCCCATTAGGAGATAAGCCGCGCGGAAACGCTCCAGTTTCCGAAAAGGCGCGCGGCTAACGAAGAGCCCGGGCAATACTCCATCGCCTCGGCTTTTCCCCGAGGCCCGCTAATAGTCCTCATTAGCCATCCCCCCCTCTCTTTCTTTTTGTTGTTTGCGGCCAATTGGATTAGGCTCGTCGCGCGCATGAAAGCCCGAGGCCGCGACCGAATATGATTTACCGGCGGCCATTTGTCACCGGGCGCCGATCGTCCGTTGTTGGCAGCGGGAGAAACGCGCGCGTGATATCCACCAATAGAGCCGTGTGATTTATCCAGGATAAACGGACCGCGCCGATTTACGATTCTTCGCGCGTCTACCTATACATATATATTATCGATCCGCTCGATGCTGTGTTGTACCGGCGCGCGACTCCCCGCGAGTCTCATTGAAAATCCTCGTTTATTTATCGAGGGACTCCTTGGCTACAAAGGCCGAAAGCGCGTTAAACTGCGCGCGGGATTAGCGAACCTGCAACACGGCTCGCATCGATTTTCGTCGCCGAGGTCATAATTTATGCGCGCGCGCGCGCCGCTGGCTTCTAACGCTCTTACTACGTTTATAACGCCGCGCGCCTAGCCCCGGCCGCGAATAATGTATACAATCAGCCGCATAATACACTGTTCCTCGGCTTGTCTCTGGAGCGCTCGAGGTGGCCCGTAGTGCCGTGCGAACGCCAGGCTAGCCGAGGGAGATCGCGAAAGCCCACGGAAAAACAGAACGAGGCCCGCAGGATGGTAAGAATTACGGGCGATCGTTTCTCGAATTAGCGCGTGCGGTTCCGACGTGCAATTTCCCCCGAATACGGGCCCTTTATTACAAACTCGCCGTTCGTGCGTTCGTGCATGCGCTCCACGAGGCAGTGTACAGGGCGTTCCGTTACCGCCGGCCACTTGGAAGCCGGCCAATTGTATAAGGGCTCCTCGCGAGTGAGACATTCCGAGGTGGTGGTGGTGGGGCGAGCGGCGGGGGCGGGACACCGTGCGACCGGCAGGTACAGGGCCCGTGTACCCCCCGAAAATTCGCAATTCATCGCGAGCGGGGCGCCCATAGGAAGGATGCGCCTCGCGGATCGGAGCGAGGCCCGGCAAAACCGCACGCGAGGCTGTTGCCACCGGGGTAATTGCTCCCGCGGGTACGCCGCCGGCCCGCAAAACGGACGCGGCCCATGGGAAAGAGCCGCCCACTGCACGTCAAATATTTTACGTCCCGCCGTGTACTTTTCCCCCGGGGGAACGAATGCGCTTTGCCAAAAATAAGACGATTAATCATTAGGTTGGAAATTAACAATTTGCGCGACAATAGGAGAAGCAAGCGGGGAGATTATGAATTATGACTCGCACGTGTTCCCTCACCGGTCGCCTTGTCCTCCGAGAAATTTATATATAAAGACGCTCATTGAATTTTCCAGACTTAACGTTATTCAACCGAACGCTCTCCGGAATTCAATTAAACTAATATTATATAGAAATTATATTGCTTATTATATAATATCGTATAATTATAATTAATTGTTTTAAACTGATCGTCTTATGAAGGAAAAAAAAATTCCATTCTTTATTTATTGAAGGAACCGAGTACTCGAGCAATACTTAATACGGAACAGCTTTGTCGAGTTTGGCCCGATGCCTATTTTATTTAATTCGTCGGATGAACAGAGAAATTTTTTTCACGCGGAAGCTGTACAATAAGAATATTCACTCTTTGAAATTCGTAGAGTGGCTTTACTATTCTGGCCGATTATCTGTGAAGGCGGATAAATGGGAGGATCCGCCGGTAGTAGGCGGCGAGGGCAGGTGGAGAGGCGCGCGGGATGCGCGGACCGTTGGGAATGGCTCGCCCACCAGTGGATCCTCGGGTTTCGCCGACCCAGAAAGGCACAATATATCTCCTTCCTCGCCCCGGCCGATTTCCCAGAGGGCACAATCGCGCCATATAGAGTAACGCGGGCGGGCCCCTCGGAAGCTCGGCCGAGCAGCTGACAGGCCCGGGGAAGGGGCGCCCCCGTATCCGCCCCCGCGACGCCCTACCTGTCGGCGCCCGGCCCCGGAAGGGGTCATCGGCCCCCTCCCGCGGAAAGCCCCCGGGGGCAGGTGGGCTATGCCGATCGGCCGAGCCGATGATAACGATAAAAAGAGCCGAGACGGTTTTCCCGGGCGAGTCCTCTCTCTCTCTCTCTCTTTATTTCTCCGGGTCCGCGCGCGGCCCCCGGGCGATAGGCCGCGAGAGGCCTTGTTCCACTGACATCGGATGCTGCGTGCGCGCGAGCGCCTTTCACTTTCTTAGCGGGCGCAAAGGCCGCGAGAGCCCGGCGAGATATCGGCGCTGGGCCGGCGCCCGCGCACCTGCCGCCGACTCACCTGCCCGCCGGCCGTTTTTTTTTTTTTTTTTCTTTTTTTTTCCCCCCCCTCCCCCATTCCTCCGCGGCCATTTAGGCTGCGCGTTTCTAGCATTCCCCCGTGGAAAAGCCGGCCGGCATTCCGGCGGCCGGCAAAAAGCCGCGCGTACCAGCGGCCGCTTTCGATTGCGCCCGCGGTCGATTGTCGCTCCGACCGGCCGGCTTTGCGCGACATTGTTGTCCGGCCGCTCTCGCCCGGGGAATGCCTACTCCCTTGGTTTCCCCAATTGCCACGGTATCAAATTGTGGAAAAACTTTGTGTCCTTTTTTTTTTTCCTCGGCTTCCGTCAGCGCGCGGGGGGCGAAAGCTCGTCGTGGGCCGCGCGTCAATGGGACGTCAGGCGCAGGTGTGCGGGCGTTGGTCAATGGGATCGTGCCGGTGTCTCCGCCGCGGCGCTCAAGAATCGTTACCCACAGCCGAACACTTCCCTCGGTACAGTGCACGCGGCACCCCGCATTTAATTTTTGTGCGAAAAACCTGGCGTCGGCAAGCGCAGCTTTCCCACCGCGGGCGGTTATTAAAAGCCCCGCGGTCGGTTGGGGGGGGGGAGATCGCGGGGGCTTGCGCCACGCGGACTTGTGTGCGCCGGGCCCCCGCGCCCCCTCTTAATGGGAGTTATTCCGATTTTAGGGGGCAGGCGGCGGTAGTTGGACTAATTTCTAATTGCACATCGGGGGCAGGCTTTACGGGGGCCCGGCTCGCATCGCCGGGAGCCCGAGGCTCGCGTAGGATATATACGCGTTAATGAGGACGTTTTTGCCGGGGAGCGAGCGAGCCTGCCGGGCTTTAATGGGCCTTTAAAAAATATTCGTAAAATATCGCGTATTAACGTAGTTCGATTGCGCGCATGCGCGCGGGACAGGGGCCGGCAATCGTTAAAATATCTGGATTAATGATGGCGATTACTTTTGAGAAATATGTATGCGCGCTGCCGCTCGCGCGCACGCGCACCGAGGGCGCGATTATAAAAGGCTCAAAGTATAAGCTATTAGGCCCGCGTGTAAAGTAGCAGGATATTTTATTCCGCGCGAAGGCGGCCTATGAGAATCAAACCAGTTTTACGCCCGCTGACCCACATTCCCGCGGATCCTTTACCTTTGCATAATTTAGGCCACGCGGCCCGGGGGAGTCCGCGCCCGCTCGCCTAGACGGAGGACGGCGACTAAAAAAAAAAAATGGAAAGCCGGAGGAGCGGGTCCCCCGAAATCCCCGCGCGATTAGAAAGTCACCCCGCGAGAGGCACCCGCGCACACGCGGCCCCGCCCACTCGCGCTCTCTCCCGCGGGCCGAATGTTATGCCGATAATAGATCACCGGTCGGATGGAGCGCGCGCGACAGCCGTCGCTCGGATATATGCCCGCGCTTATTAAGGGGACCGCGTGCCGAGGTGGCCGCCCGCGCCCCTTCCCCACCCCGGGAGGGGACGAGGCATTATTCATGCGGGGCTTTACGCCGGTAATGTCCTTATTTGAATAATTTTTCGCGGCCCGTTTTTTTTTTCATTTTTTTTTTCTTCTACCTTTTTCCGCCTTTGCAAATTATTGAATTTTGATCCTTTTTTTTTTCAGGGGGGGGGGCCGATTACGCCCGAGCGCGCATCGCCCGGGGGCCTGATGAATCGCGCGGCATCAACCGGGCAATTACCGGGGGGACAGGGAAATCTGCGGCGAGGGGATCGATCATCGAAACATTGCACCGGGCGACCCCGGCCCTAAGCTCGCGGGCCCCCTCGGGAATGCGAGGGGATCGGGGCCGATCGGCGAGCCGCCCGCGTAATGGCCGAATAATACCTCCGGGCCTGCGCGCGGTAGCGTTAACACGGGGGAGGGAAATTGGAGGGCCCCTGTAATGGGAGCTTATGGTCGCGCGGCGATCGCGCGGCTTGTTATTGGGAGACCGGCCGGGCCGGGAGAGATTGCGCGCGGAGCTTCTATCTAAAGCACGAATCGGCGCCTTTCGAAGGGCCTTCTTTCATTCGCGATCGATCGAGGCGCGAATTTTTCTCCAAGGCCGCCTCACTTTTTCCCTTTTGGATGTAAGGACGAGTAATTAAATTTTGTTACGGGATTATTTACGGCTTTGTCCGGAATGAGATTTCAATTGGAGATTAATTGGCACGAGATATATACCAGTCCTTCCTTTTTTTTTTTTTTTATTTACCCTTTAATCATTTTGCCCCTTGATTGAGTAATGATTTTGGAAAGCTTGACCCGGGAGAAAAATTGTTTTTAAAAATTAATCTGATCTCCTGTTATATTTCATTGTACTTTAATGCCGATAAAGGCTTTGTAATGAATCGTCTCTATAAAGACTTATGCGTCTTGGATCAACTTCGACTTTGTACTTAAAAATGATAACATATTGCATCGCTTACATTAAATACAGTATATCGGTAATGAGCCTTTATATATTATGATTAATTGCGTCCAATCAATTCTTTTAAACATATTTTCTTTACTTTATAAGTAAGTAATTATGTAACTTATCATTGTTATCTGTATTCTCAAGCTTTTCAACGTGCAAACTCTATATAAGAAAAATATTCATTTTGCTTTTATGAAATTTCTTGCAAAATTACTTTTTGCACAATTGAAATTTTTAAACGATTTCAAAAATTAAAACATGAAAAAACAGCCAAGTCAGTATTAGTGCTTGTGACTTTTGAACTATATAAAATTATTTTATTTCAAATTTTATGAGATACTAAAATTGGGAAATGGCGTTGCCGATGCTCGTTGTTCAGATGATATATTTCATAGAATTCCCAAACATTATTCACGCTCAAGATTTAAAAATAACATAATCCCATTCACAAAGTGTACGATCCAAAGGATATTTGAACTTACATGTGTTTTTGTGGCCGCTGAAGTAATCCAGCGATTTATTGAAGTCGATTCAAAGTTCAAATTTCATTGGTCTTTATGCAAGAGAAATGGGATGGGGAGTAGGTTATCAGGCTAGGTTATGCTATTAATTAGATGCGTAGTCTAATGAATCAATGTGTATCCTCCTTCGTCTGAACTGTTATAATGTATGAGCCATAAAAAAGTAACGATATTTTTATTATCATTAAAATGGCGTTTCTTCCTTTTACCGTTATCTTTTTCTCTCCATCTTCGGATAGATACAAGTCATTCTCAAGATTGCCGATTGGTTTAGACGCTTAACCTACGGTCAATTGTTTCTTACCCGATAAGCTATAAAACAGTTTTCGATAGATTTTGCATTTGCGGAAAGTTTATTCGACGATTTATCCGAGAAGGACAGCATTATTTTCCCGAGAATATCACAAGTTGTTGGTTATTTTAATCGAAGAGCAATGGCAAAAAGGGTGTTTATAATCGAGCAATCGCAACAATGCACGATCATACCTCGAATCTTCGAGGGCCATCCGGCAGCATCATTGGTACATTTTTGAAGGCGCGTCGATCGGAGGCGGCCTTAAGCGGGTTTCTTTTTTCCTGGCCCGGGCCTCGAGGAAGGTGTGCGGGTGCTCGGGAGCGCCGCCGGTGCCGACAGCAACAGCGCGACCTTGCAAATTCGCATCTGGCGGGGCTTCGTGGCCCCCGAAACAATGCCGCGGGGGCATCCGGGGGGACGGCCCACCCCGGGATCCCGGGATTTTCAATCGCGCGGCACGTGGCTATTAGAGGCAAATTGCATCCGGCCCCCGGCGTAACTCGCCGGCCCAGTGTAATGCCCGGCTAATTGCCCGAGGTCAATTAGAAAGCCTAATGGCTATCGGGCCGAGCCGGCCGCTCGGCGCGTTTTCATTAATAAGCCGAAAGATATAGGGGGCCGCGCGGGGACAAAAAGTCCCGGGCGTGCATAAATACATAGACGCGGGCGCGGGCGGAGAGGAGCCGGGGCCGATCGGCCGCTTTTACGAGCGACAAATAATCCCCCCCCCCCTACGCGCGCGCCTCCGCCGCGGCTAATAGCGATCGGTCCCACTTAAGCCGGGCCCATTAACGCATTGACGGGTTTAATTTATCGCGCGCCGGCACATACTAGACCCGGCGAATCCGCGCGCGCCGCGAGGGCAACAATTTCCGAATCATCCATAAATTAGCCAAAGCGCCCTCGCGGCCCGTAAATCACCGCGCCGGCCGGGGGGGATATACACCTATGTATATACACCCGCGTGTACACATGTGTGTGCGTATTAAAAAAAAAAAAAGAGGCCCCGGGGCCCGGGCGGCCCGGCCTCGCCGCGGTGACATAAACCACTCGGCGGCCTGGCAGCGCCTCGAAGGGCAATATCGCCGATCGCTCGTAAAAGGAGGAAAAAAAAAAAAAGGAAGGAGAAGAAGAAGGAGGAAGAGGCCTTTGTCGCCGGGGCGGCCGATCTCGCGGGCGCGCTCAAAGGGCGGCCTTGGGGCGGCCGGGACGCCCCCGAAAAGCCGCCGATCCGATCCGACCGCCCGCGGATCGCGCATTCCTCCGCGTCCGGGCCGTCGCCTCCTCCGGCCACCCCCCGCCCACTCGGCTATCCCGGGATCATTCTTAACTGGCCTTTTCAACTAATTACCACCGAGATTACTTCTCGAGTCTTTAGGTGTAGCGTTCGCCTCACCTCGACGTATCCCGAGTGGTTGCGGCCGAGCCCATTTCATTGGAAGAGCCGAGGAGCCCAGGAGGCGGTGAACCTCCGCACAAATTATTCTGATAACAATTACAAGTATTTCTATTTTTCCCGAAGCAACGCCACTTTTTCTATTATTTTCTCATCTCGTAATTATCGTCCGCTGGTTTATTGCAGCCGTTAATAAAAAGGGATCGTGATTGGTCTATACGGCAGTGCTTAACGCTCGACCCGCCTCAACTGAACATAGCTATGGAGCTCTGGTAACCTTTGCAAGCGATGCGGCCTGGCTATGGATTAACTAACGATACCTTTCCATGTATTCCACCCGGGCGCGTTCGCAAACGCGTCCGCGGGGCACAATGCCGGCACCCGCGGCTTTATTCCCCGCTCCTTCGCATCGAGCTCGCGCGGGCGCGGACGGGGCGCGAGCGCGGCCTTACAAGGCCGGTGTGCGCGCCGCGGCGACGAGTCGAGCGCATGCATATATATATATACGTATCGGCCGCACGCGCACCTAGAGGGAGAGGGAGGGGCCGGCGCACGCGCCGACCCGCGGAAAAGGCGGCCTTTTTTTTTTCCCCCGGGAGATCTAATCGGCCGGCCGGATTCCTGAGCGGGGCGCGATCCGATCCTCCTCCGTGGGGCCGCGCCCGATAAGGGGCGGCACAATGCGCGCGTAATAAGCCGAGCGGCCCGTTATCGGGCCCGCGCGGACGCCGCCCCGCCCGGCAGATGCACGCGGGTAATTAGCCGCGCCCGCCGATAAGCCCCGCAGCGAGTGATAGGCGCGCCAGGTGGAGCCGCGCCCCGCGGGCCCGCGGACCCCTGCGCCGGCCCCTCGGGGCGCCACCGAGGCACCTATCGCCGATTCACTTGTAACGAGGAGCCTACGCGCGATAAGCCGGTAGCTTCTTTCGCACGGATTTGGTCCTGCTTTCGCTCCTATCGGGGGAATATCGCCTCGCCGAGGCGCGACATCCTCACCAGTACTTGATATACTTGTTTTCAAAATCTCCCTCGAAATCTCCGAGAAACGAATTACATTCCTTTTCTTCGAACTTGCGCTCTTTCCTTCCTTGTGCGTCTTGTAGTCTTCAAAAAAATCCTACGTTAACGACTCGTGCGGTTTTGCAACATTATATTAAAATACATTGTTATAGCGGTAGGAAAGAAGGAGAAATATTGCTATGTAGCGTATCAAACGATAGCAATAGGAAAAACTTGGGTATCTTTAGTTTACATGTTGCACACTGCAGCTTGCGCCTGAGAGACGCTTAAGACGGTAAAGAAGAGATAAACTCGTAAAAGTGCGAGCACAAGTGCCTATTCTCTTTCTCTGCTTCTCTACCTCGTCTCTATCCATCTATTCATCTCATTTTTAACTCGCCTTATAAATATTACGTGTAAAATGATGATATCAATTTATTCATATACAAAGATCGACTCTTTTTCCGGAAGAAATTGCGAGAAGCCACGTTAAATTTCAAAAATTGGATAAATACACGTGAGTAAATTCGTAACCCAGTTGCAACAGATCAAAAAATCGAAATATTAATATAAAAAATAGTAAATATTACATCATGAATATTATTAATAAATATTAAAAAATATTCTAAACATCTTAAGAAAATCCATAAATCGTACATTTTTGCCTTTGCATTGAAGTCACCTTGCCTTTGGTCACATTAATTCGGTGTACATGATCTTGGGTCAATGTTCAAAGCTACCTTTGATAATTACGGGCTACTTCTGCTTGTCGGTAAAAAAATCTTCCTTAAATTGTGAAAACTTGTAACCACGTTATCTTCATTATCACAAATTTATCAAAATTTCGACGTATTGATGTAAACATCAGTATTTCATTCACACGAGTCTACAGTATCAGCAAAAGCTATGTAATTAAAGAAACATCGACCATATAGGAAAGTACAGCTATCAAGAATTAAGCAACAATGTCCTGGTTGAACTTTACAACGAGGTGAATTTGACTCGGGAATAATTAGAATTGTATTACAAGCGTCGAGCGGAGTCTTGCGTGTTTTTGCCAAACGGCAGCAGGAGTAATTGCGTAATCCATCAAAGCCGGCCGCGGGCGGCGTTCCCCGCGGAAAAAATAGTGCAAGTCAGGGAGGCGGCGGGGCGACGGCGGGGACAAAAAAATTAATTGACCAACAATGCACCGGGCGCGCAGGCAAATATCGCGCGCGCGCCGACAAACGAGGCGGCTTTGGTAAAAAGGCGGCGAGCGCCGGCAGGGGGCCACCTCGCCCACGAAGCGAATCGCCGAGGGAGAAAAAACCAAAAAAAAAAAAAAAAGTAAAAAGCAGGGCTGCCGGGAAAGGGGGCGACGAGCCGCGGCGAATCGGGGCGCGTTTCGCCCCGGCTCGTTAGACCCCGCCGCGGGGGAGGGGACCGCGCCGGAAGGTGCCGTTTCCCCCCGCCAGGGGGAAAAGCGAAAGCCCCCGCGGGTAGCTATTTTCGGATCACGCGCCTCGGTACAACGTAATTGCACACCTGCAGTCGGCCCGGCCAAAGTGAAACATTGTGTTTGCCTTGGGCCTTGGGGGCAATTAGCGTGCCTCGGCGCTCTTGCTCGCGGATCATGTATTCGGCTGACGCAAGGCCCGCGTCTCCCGGGGGGCTGCCGCCCGCAGCCTCCGCGCGCCGACGCAACCGGCAGAAAGAAGGTTTACGCGGCGCGGCGCCGGGGGACGCGCCCGCGGGTCCAGCCGGCGCCGGCGGAGAGGCCGCGACGGCCGTTAAAAAAAAAAAAAGGGGAGATAAATTTAAAGAGCGCCGCGTCGCGCATTCCATCGGCGGCGCGGGAGACGGTGCGCATATTCCAGCCGAGGGTGTCGCCCGTCGATTCGGGCGGGGGAAAGACGAGGACTGACAATCGTAAAATAAGCCCCGGGGATTGGGCGCCGGCGAGGAACGGCCAAGACAAATCGCCCGGTGAATTACAAGCGAGTGCGCGTTTAACTTTAGGAGGCGGCTCCCCTTGTCTAGCTCGCGGATGATTGATCTATTCGCGGGGCGAGAAACTTTGGCTCGTCCGAGCGTCACGGGCCGGACGGATTCGGGGAGATAAATCTCCGCCGGCCGCGGGGAAGGGCCCACCGGTGGCGGGCTTGTCGCCGCGAAGGGCCGCTATACTCCCTAGGCCGACTTCTCGAAATTGCGAAACGCCCGCGAGTCGCGGCTACTGCCAGACGCCGAGGCGTCGCTCGCTTTTTACACTCCACCCCGTGGCTTTGTCCCGGGGAAATAATGTTGCGCGCGACTCCCTGCCCTGTCAGCGGTTGACGCTCTTGCTTATCTATGGTTATTGTAGATTCTCGACATTTTTATTCTAGATTCATTTTCAAGTGCCATTTCCAGTCTCGAGCAACATCCGTCAGCCGGTTCAACATACAGTCTGCGGAGAAGATGAAATTTACAAGTACTTAATCAATTATTCCAGCTTGGAACAACCTCTCACAACCTCTAAAAGGTCTTGCTCTGTCAAAAATCTCGTATTACTTTATATAATATCAACATAGAAATATTCTGTTTCGCTTAAAAATTGGGTATTCGGTATATTATTATTATACAACCGGTGTGTGTGCTGTTTGATGAATTATATGCTTGGTAAGAATATTTGTGTAACGCGTTTTTGCTGATTCTTTCTACTTTTACTATATAGATAATATTTAGGTTAGTGTTATTATGAAATTGCATTAATTTAAAATATAATATCACACAGTATACATTCTATCCTGCAAAAAATAAGAAAGGATTATTCGTTAAAGGAGTTATTCGTAATCAAAGATTTTAGAAATAAATATTCTATTAAATTACGCGTACAAATATCTGAAATTGTATCTTGGATAACTGGAAATAGAACCAGGTGTAATATTACGAACGAATTATTCTATCAGAAAATTAATATTCTAACATGAAATCAATCACTTAATTTATATATATCTATATAGTTTTACCTTTTTGAATTCCGCTTATTATACAGCTATATGAAAGAATGTAGTATTAGTACTTGCACTTTCTAAAAAGTTGAATATTTATTTCCCTAATTAATAATAATTTTAAGTAATAAAAATGCTTTACAAGGTAAATATACTAAAATTAATCGCATGTATATGAAATTTAATGCGTCCAACTCCTTATACTTGAGGTGTGTATAAAAAGTATGTCTATTGCAATATTTATTTTTTCTGCTCCAATTTTTAAATTATTCATTGAAAATAATGTAATAGGCCAAAGTACGATATTCTAGGAAATATTGCAGCAACGTGTAACATTCATACACAAACGATAAATTAACAATTTTAATAAATGTAATATATAATTTTATTTGACAAACGTTAATTTGAATATATCACGTAAGGATGATGTGAACAAATGATAATTATTTTTGTTTAGACTATTGATATAGCTGTTCGGATCATTGAAAGAACGAACATAGCATGTAAACGGAATGAAATCTATTTATTAGAACTTGTAAATAAGATGTCGATAGATCATGCAGTATATAAACGTACACGTATAATGTAAAGAAGACAAAAACTTGATTATAAAACAATAGGAGTCACAGATAATTTTTGGCTTACTCGAAACATTAGCGTCCGCTCAAAGCCAACGTACTCCTTTATAGTGGCTTTGTTACCCAGGAACAATGGCCGCCTACTCCTTCGCATCACATTATATGTACCCCATTGCAATTTATTAGTTTCCCTACCTCTCTTTCACACTCGGAAGACGCTTGACACTTTCTCACTTTTTACTCTTTTCAGTACAATGCCGTCGATACATTTTCTCGTTTAAAGATATCATTTTTTGAATTTTACAACTCTTTACATAACAAAGTCGCTCGCAAAGCTTTATGTTCGAATAAATTGTACGTATTGATGCAACTTTACTTACAATATATCAAATATATCGTTAGCACAATACAAGTACAGTGGAAGGCATCGGCAACGCGTGCACGAGAACAAGTCCGAAATATATGCAAGGATTTTAAGATACGAAGAAAGTTGTACACTGTAGTGGGAGTGATTTAGCGCGATAATCAACCGGGAAAAGGTCGTCTTTTCCCGGTAGAAAGTAGGAACGGCGCGGGCAATATCGAAGCTCAAAATGAATCACGGCGATTCATTGAAGGTTGGGGGAGGAAGGAGAGAGGAGTCGTCGGCTCCTAATTTAGTGGGTGTAATATTTTTCGCGCGGCCGGAGCCGGTGACACTCCTACATCGAAGGCGAATACATTTATTCATACAAAATGAGGCGCAAGTATTGTTCCGGCGCTCGGCTCGCCGCGCGACAATGTACAATGTGACGAGGGCGTGCGGCTCCATTCTTTCCTTGGGCGGATATGCAGCCGCAGCCGGGCGATCTCGCCTCCTTTTCCTCCGATTCGAACAAATTGGCCGTGTCGAAACAATAACGCTAAATTAGCCGGGCGATCGGCGGGGCGCGGCCGCGGGGGAGGAGACACATCAAGCCCGGCGCGTATACGGTACAATAATTGAATGCTAATTGAGTGTATACATATATACACGCGGCCCGCCGGCGCCTGATGAATGGCCCCCCGGCTGAAAGACTCCCAGGCGCTCCGGCCGATTTATACGTACGCGCTTTTATTTATCCGCGCGTTATTACCCGGCCGCTAATTAGATTAACCGACGCCTGTGCGCGCGGGCTGAATATTAAGTCAGGCCGGGCTTAGCGCATACAATCGATTAAGTAAATATACCGGTTCGCGCTCGGCAAATCGGAAACCAAAGAAAAAATCTCTCCGCGCGTTACCAGCGACTTTCGTGCGGTTTTCGGCCGCGACTGCGTGGCAGCTGGGCTACGCTCCTCCCGCGCACCGCGATATCCCCCGAGGTGCGCGTGCGCAGGCATATAGGCAATTCGGTCGCGTGTCACGAGCCGCGGCTGAATAAATCCTCGCGCGAGTCGCCGGCTCCTGGCTCCGCGCGGCTCTCCGCAATGTTTGCCCGATAGAAAAATGAATGATTGCGCGAATTAGCGAATATAATCAGCCTGACTAATGGCCGGAGTTTTGTAACGATTTTTTTCGCCGTGCCCAGGGGATATCTCTTGCGCGCGACACTGTCTAAAAATAATTTATCTTCGTTTCTTAAATGCCCCTTTTATCTTTTTAACTGAAAAACTGGAGAAAAATGATCCAGTGATTATATATGAAGAGTCCTTTTAGCGCATATATGTATTCATGGATATGCGAGAAGCTCCTGCAGGTCAGAAGCTGCTTGTTTTACATTAAAATGCAGGCTGTAAATACAAGAAACCAGATTTCACGGATTTTTTGCCTATTTACGGACTACGTAATACAATGCATAAATACGACAGCTGCTTTGAAAAATGTTACTCCCAATACGAGTCTTGCAATGCAGCAGTGATAAAGAAGTTCATTTTCAATTTTAATTCAATCTTGCTTCGTCTATTTGCATTAATCGACGAATTATTAGTCATCCCTTTAATAAACGATTCAATAAATTATTTGGTAAAAATATAATACAATGTGAAGTACAATAGATCATGTTGCTGGAATTAACTTGGGTGACCAAAAAAAAACTCGTGACAAGAAACGAAGAAATTTATTTGCAGAACTGTTTATATTTTATCGTAATATTTTGTTCTGAACCGACAGGAAGGCAGTCAACGTCCACATTAGAGGGATCGAGGGAGAAGTAAGTTCGCCAAGATGAAGAGGCAGTTTGTTCGGAAAAGTAAAAGGACCTCGGTAAAAACTGTCACAGTAGGATAATTAATCTTTAACATTGATATTGAAATAAATTAATAGATACTACATCAAAGGATAATAATCTAGCTTAATAGATTATAAATCAAAACGTTAATTACTCATGCGTGCCCGTAGCGCGCTTGCAGCGGATAAATAAACGAGCGGCCTTTGCATATATACGATCACACGAGCCCGATAAAATGAAATCCAAACATGACAGAAAGTTGGTAAGTCTCAAATGAAGCGGTTGACAAGGACTTTCTCGATGTGCGCGTCCGATTCAGCGAGTCCTTCCAGCCGCTCTATAAATAGAGAGCCGGCGTAGGCCTACGGCGGGGGGGGGGCGAGAGCGCGGCCGTTCCCCGCGCACGGCAGCCGAGCGATCCCCCCCCGGAGACGCGGTTATCGGATTTGGCGCGGGAGACAGGCGTCGAGCCCGCCCCCGTCAATAATGCACGCCGGCCGTATCACTCTCTTCCGCGGCCCGGTGCGAGTGAACTCCAGCCGGGCTATTCCCGTCGTTGGGTCACTTGACCGAATCCCCCCGGAGCCGGCGGCGCCGCGACTGCCGTATCGATCCCGCCCCCCGAGCCGCAGCCCCGGAATAGTCGGCCGACCTCACGGCTTCCTTTTCAAACTGATATTATATGACCTCGCGCTTGTCGCGGGCGACGCGCTGGCTGTCGCGGCCGGCTGTCGCGCGGGTATACCATCGGCTTCATTTCACTGGTTTGCGAGAAGGAGGAGTGCACGTAGCTGATTGCCTTTTTAATTTTAAATCTGAAGGATGATGAAACTGTCATTCGGCTGGATACTTCGGCGGGCAAAAAGTATACCTGCTCGCTTCGACCGAGACCGTGTCGACTCTGCTTTCATTGATTTCATGCTCCTGGATACTTGTCAAGCTGGACCGCCATTTCGCTTTATCAATCTACCATATGCACGCTCAGCTGTGTAGGAATAGTCCCAGTCTAGGATCCTACGCATACCAAGGTCGACCCAGTCAAGCATTTTTTTTAACTGACCATCTAGCAAGTGGTGCTCGAAACAACACCTGTTTCTTCAATTTATTAACTTTAAGAACAGACCCAGACTTTTAACAGGATTAGACGGTACACCCGAACACGAAATACTACGGTGCGCACCATCTAGGACGCTCAGAGTCTTGACACCTACAACAGGGGCAGATTGTATCCTGGACATAAAAAGCTACAGGGCGCACTACTTGGACCGCGTCTCCTGGGTATCCTGAACACCTAGACACCCAACAGGGACGGATAGTAGAAAATGATTTTATTCTTTTATATTTAGCTTCGAAGTTCAACAAAATGCCTAACTTAACCGGTTAATTGAACGCTATAATGTCCATCAAAAACAAATTGGCAGTTTCCAAAATCGTTATAATTACCGTTCAATTTTTTTTGTGAATCTTATTAGTTGATTACCTTGCAGTCAATAACAAAATAAAAATTATCATGATCGTTACAGTCGTAGAGATTTTGACGGCAATATGTGTAATCGGAACGCTCTCCTTGATGATCTCTGAAAATTACATGAATATATACATTGAGCTCAAAATGTAGAAACCATTTTCATAAGTTATCTGATATTTTTACGTAAAAATACTAGATATAAATTATTCACAAAAAAGCTTTAAATACCACAATAATATTATAACAATTAATATTAAATTTATTAATAAATAATTAATAGATGAAACATTCAGTGATATATATATATATATTGATTAGTTAATAATAAAATTAATTTAATTTTAATTAAATTGATGATCTTTTATTTAAATCATGTTGTGCAATTGAAAATCTCTGATAATGTTTATAAAAACATGCCTATAAATATCGAGCCAAATGTTTATATGTAATTTGAAATTTGTAGTTAAATTTTTTAATAGTTTTACTCACGACATCAAGCTACAAATCTCAAAATTTATGATTTAAATTATTCATGCAACTTCCACTTATATCGAGCTAAGCTCTTCATGTTTAGAACTGTAATACTTCGGACGGAATATGAATATCTGAATAAAATTCTGAAACAACCAAAAGCGTCAAACAAAAAAATTTTCACTTGATATCGATACTTTTTTTCTCAGGCTCGTTTTCGTAATAGTTAAACTGGCGACACCGATTTCATATGATACGTAAAAGTTTAGGTATGTACAGAGTATATAAACGACAATCTGCATCAGTGCAGTTTATATTATTATTATTATTAGTCTATCAGAAAAATAATTGTGATTATATTTGAAAAATAGTAGAGATTTAATTTGCTATTAATTATTAAAGGCAAAAACATGTAAGATTTATGACAATAAAGTGCACTATTATACCTTCGTGGAATGTCGTAAATTTACATATTACAAATGGTATCGAATATGTAAACATAGAAAGTGAGGACGAAAAAGATCTGTGCGCCTTCGATGACATTCTAGACTTCTAAGGCAGGATCTACTCGTGATAGCCTCGATGACGACTCTGACAAAATGACTGAAAGACTGGCTACATTACGAAATGCAACATACAGTAGAAGATACAAGAAGACAATGAATTAGAAAATAATAATTTGTTTTAAAAAACAAGTACGTTTATATATATGGCGCTGCACAATCCCACTACATAAACGAGTATGTTCCTAAAAGAATTGAGTATTTTTGTTATGCATCGGCAGTGGGGAAGCGGCACCAGAGTCCCTTGACTTAATGTGTCGGAGGACTGACTTATTAATCGAAAAGCAGCTTTTGAAAGAAGGAGAAAGGGGGAAAAAGGCACGGGAGGCTGTCCGCTGATTGGTTTAATCGTCGATATCCGAGGGAATATCGGCTTTCCGCGGGAGCTATCGGGTCTCCTTATAGAGAGCGGCCGAGCGCGAGATCGGGGGTTCGGTTATAGGCGCTCGCGCGGCTCTCTCGATAAACGTCGCGGGCGACAGAAAGGCCGATTCCGGGAAGGGGAGGCGGCCGGAGAGAATCGCGGCCGGGGACGATCTCGGCGCGCGCTCGCTACCAAATAGAGCGCGGCCGCGGCGCGCATTAGCCGATAACGCCGGGCGTCGTAGGCGGTCCCGGGAGCCGCGGGGCCGGTTCCGCGCCACTTTATTGGCCGCCTCGGGCTAATTAGCCTCGCGGCCTAGGGCCTTCTACGGCCGAGCGGCGATATTCGGCGGCGGCGGCGGCGTCCTGCGCGCCCGCCCCCTCGCGTAGGGCCCCGGTCCTTGGGCGAGGGTCGGGATCGGCATTCGTGTCACGCCGGCCGATCGATGCATATAAAGCCAGGGCCGTTGTAGGTGGTCGGCCGTGATTCGGCCGCGGGCCGACGCCGATCTCCGGCGAGCGGCGCACGTACGACAATTAGCCTTTTTCTCCGCGCTGCTGCTGCGGCGGCGGCGCGTGCGAGAGCCTTGTAAGGCCGGGCGCGGCAAGTGCGCGCGCCGCGGAGCCGCCGGTGACGTAGGGTCGCCGGCCGATTAAAAATACCCCGGTCGATAAGCCCTGCCCGGCAGTGGCGCCCCGGCCGACGATCCCGCGCGGCTCATCCCTCAGTCATAAGCCAAGGCTCGCCGACCCAGATTCGCCGATTGACGGGCGACGTCCGGTCGCCGGCTAATCCGATTGCCGCCCCGCGGGATCACACTTAGCCCCCGGGCGCCTGCAGAATGCATTAGGCCCTCTTGAATAGTGCAGCGCCCGGGTGCGCGCGGGGGGGTCGGGCCCACCCCGTCCCCGCCGCTCGCCCCGCAGAATCCCAGCCGTTTTTAGCCTGTGCCCGCGTGGCGCTTATGCTCGCGGCAGGCCGGCCCGATTCAAGTTTAACCCACTGGCGCCCCCTAGCGCTCCGCGATCCTCGGCGCCTTGCGCCCCGACTCGAAGGAGCGCCCCCTATAAATATCCCGGTTGGTGGGCGGCCGACTCGGTTTCCCGTGGGGCTATCGGCCCGGATTTCAATCGAAGCGTCGGCGGCGGCCGGATAACCGCGACCCGAGAACCTTTCATTCATCGTCAGGCTCAATTATTCGGGGAACGCGCGGACAGGCGCGCGACCGCGATGTATAATTCGCTTGGCCCCCTCTTATACAATATCAAATGGGTCGTCTTGTATTATTCAGGGAGTCGACCGGTTCGTTATCCGCGCGCGACTCGCGGGGGTGAGGGGAGCCGCGCCGCCCGCTCCGCCCGCTCGGTGCATTTCAATTATTCAGTCGGCAGCCGGGGGTATTTTTGAACTCGGTCGAACCTGCCCCGCCGCCGCCGATCCATCGGCCAATCTTGACACGGCGCACTGCTTGACGAATATATTTATTATATATAGCTAATTGCTTCATCAAAATTGCCTTACAGCGCACAAGAAGTCTGACCTGCTCTGCAAACTGTCGAAAAATCAAATGTACGTATCAATAGCCGAAATTGCAATTTAATCTACCATCGCGTATAGTTTTAAAGAATAAATTTGAATCAGATTTCGGTCAGTTTTTAGCTAAACTTTATGTTCCAAGTCAAATTTTTAATTGTTCATCCCGATAACACATAAAAAAATTTTTAATTTATAAGCATTCACTAGTATAGTATATTCTAAAGTAGTGTGGCGCTCTCACAGGAATTCTCTTATTTTTATTATGTACTAAAAACGTAATTTTATGGATTTAAAGACTCTTTTGATTAACAAATAAATCATAAAATTTGGTTTGAATTTTTATCAACGACATAGATATGAAACGTGTATAATAAATGAAGCAAAAGCATACCCACATTTTTTGTGGGTTAAAAAACAGGTGTTTATGTAAGTTTTATAGATTTTTTTATATATATATGAGGTTAAAAAAATTCACTGTTGCTGATTATCAAATTGCTCAGTCAATTTAGAATTTTTATGAAACAGTTATAAATACTTTAAACTAAAATCAATTATTAAAAAGGAGTTTTAGTGTATAGTAGTTATGTTTATAAATGATACCTAAAAAATTTATGTATATATATATAAATCTTGATTAAGTTAAAAATTAATGTATTAATCTTTATGAATTTTCATATCATAAGTTTGACCAAAACATTTTGTCTGCTAACCGAACATTGTTCCGCGGCAGTACATTAAATTTTCCATTTGCGCGCCTATTCAAGCACATATTACTTTGAATTCCTTTCTATCGCCTCATACAGTTAAGTACTTGCAGTTTCACTCGTACCCTTTTACCACTAGGCTCATCATTAGAGAACGTAATATGCACGCGGTATAACTACAACAACAATAACAACAACAACAGCACTAATAAGAACAACAACAACAACAATAACAATGATGATGATGATAATGATGATAATGACAATACCAATTACGATTTATTGAAACAAAGAGCTCAAGGCCCATAATAGTTAAGGTTTATGATAAATTTACAAAATGAATGAAAATGCTGATCGAATCCCAATAATAGGTAAATAAATAATTAAAAGATATAAAATGCATAAAATAAGAGATTTCGCGATAGCAGTCAGAATGCAGCTAAAATTACGACCTCGGGGTTTAGAGTAACAATTCACATTTTAATCAGATTCCATTTAAAGTTTCCTTGATCTGAAACATTGATAATTGCATAAAGAATTGAGAAGTCGTGGCTTAAAAGAAGTCGTGTTATAGAAATGGCGAATATCTACCGGCACATCGTCCCAAACTGGTGCACCCACAATATGAAAAGAAACCATTAGAAGATTCGTTTACATAATAGTCCATCCGTACAAATGTAAATGATGGGTATTATTTAGGAGCTTTTAAAAACGTTATAGTTTATAAATGTTCAATAAAGTCTGAGAGACGAAGACTTAATGAACTCCTATCCGACACGCGGGATACTCGTAAGGCTGTACGGACCGGCCGGCATCGTTGGACCGGTCGATGAGCAACAGTTTGACAATCAACCGGCAATTCGGATCTGTCGTTATCTCCTGTATTGTCCGCGGGAGCTTCGCTACCAGAAATGGCGGGGCTCGCCGGGGCCGGGGAGCATTTAGCGGGGGAACCTGCTAGGCTCGTCCCCCCGGGGCTCCCGGGAGCACATAACGAGAGTCGGTCCGCGGCTCGCAGCAGCCGCAGTTTAAATCAAGCGGCGACGGGCCCTGGAAGCGAGTAGCCCTATACATCCCGGTAAAACACGGCCGCGGGCGCGAAACGGAGCAACACAAAGCGCGGCGCGGCGGCCGGGGGGATCCGGGCGATCGGCTCCCACCCGGCCGCGAGTGAAAAAAAAAAGAGAGAAAGAATAAAAAGGCAGCGCTGGCGCGCACGTTTGCGCGTGTACATGTGTGTGTGTGTGCGTGCATGCATACTCCCGCGCCCGCGGCGGATAAGCGAAGCCGATGTAACGGGGCGATTCGGCGCTGGCCGAGCGTTAGCGCGACATTACTATCAGTGATAAAGGGAGGACTTAACTTGTATTTATGCGCGCGGGAGTCGCGTGGGCGTCCCCCCCCGGCAATTATGCAGGCGCGCGCGTCCCCGCGCGGTCCTTTTGTGCCGGCTCGCCGCTCATTTCATATATATATACATACAGGCGCACGTGGGCCGAGAGGCAGATAAGGGGGCGCTTTGCCGGGCATGAATGTTTTTCGGCGGCCGGCGATACCCGATACACAGCCCGGCAGATGCGCGGCGGTATCGGGCGCGGGCGCGTGGGAGGCTGCGCCCGTATCTCGCCCGGGTATTACTTAATTGGGATGGGCGGGCCTATATCGGGCGTCCACAAAGGCCCGGCGACCGTTAGCCTCGTCGGTCCCCGAGATATACGCCGCGGCCCCGAAATTCGGGGCTTATGCGCATGTAGATCGGGCCGCGCAAAGCGAGTCTCGCGGGAGGGAAACTGGAGGCGCGTTGAAAGCGGCGGGGCCGAGTGACGCGCGGAAATCCTCTAGGAGTACATGTAGCCGGGACAATGACGGTGCCGACCTTAATTCGCCTCGGCTCGCCGCGGCCTAACCCAATAAGCGCTCGGCGGTTTGGTCAAAGCGGCGGCGCCGGCTTGCAAAATCACTCCTCTAAACCCACTCCCGCTAAACAATTGCATTCAATTACCCAACTGTGTATATATCCCGGACCTTAAAAGAATATTAAGTGTTTCTGCGAGGAGGACGGGAGATATATGTTCTCGGCTGGTCCCTCGTTACCTTACATATATACTACAATGCGGAATTTCTAAGTGAAACTTCCTTTTTTTCTTTTTCCTCCGCGTTGCATGTAGGTGAATACATATAAACATTCGTACACGTTGCAAACTCCGTCCAGGCTAGCTTGCGTGCGTTACAGACGCCCTGGATCCGCGGCAAGACGTCGCATCGATTGCGGCCGGATTTTTCGCGTTTATCTCGGCCTGCAGCGCCCGGCACATTCTACCCGCGGCGACGACAAGAGGCTCGGGGCAGGTAGCATTCGATTTTCGGGCCGCCGTCTCCGCGTATATATATCTCCGCCCGCGCGCCCCGGTGTATATTGTCCGGGCGGCGCTCCTTTCACGAGGCGATTTCACAGGCGTACCCCCGGCGGATTAAGCCAGATCGAGGAATATACGGCCGGGCGGGGGACCGGAGGAATTAATTGAGCGGAGCGCCAATCGGGCCGCGATGATTGCGGCACGTGTGGTCCCGGCTCCTTTCGGCCCGGGCGGCTTTCTATATACGCTCCACCGTATCATAGTACTACTCCTCCTGCTCCTTTTTTTTTTCTTTTCGTTCGTTGTTCCTCCTCTATGCACGCCGCGCTCCGCGGGACTATGGGGGGGCTAGGCGTGTGTGCGTGTAAAGGTGGGCTTGTGTGCGTGGCGATAACGGGACCTCGGGGCCCGAAGAGAGCGCAAAGTGTCCCGGCGCGTAATATGCGCTCGGGATTGAGACGCGCCGCTCGTCCGCGCCGCCTTTCAAGACCCAAAGTTTAATTAAACGATACATAAATTAGCTTTATTTACGCTTTGGTAAATCACCTGGCTTTTATTTATCCCCGCTAAAAGACAAGTACAAACAGCGATTATTTGTCGAGGACGAGCGACCGCGCTGATCCCGGGGAGACGCAATAAAATTATTATTTCGTTGATCAAACGCACCTTTCACTTTCTCTTATGCGAGTGCACATTTTGATTGGCTCACCGGCTTTGTTTATAATGATTAATATCGAAGACTCGCGTTTAAAATCTACAATTAATCTCTAATTAAATTCCTTAAAAGTTGTAAACGCACGCGAACCGAGATTTATTGTGATTAGCTTTTCGAGTTATTGTACTAGAAAAGTACATTCGTTACTTTTATTTACTATAAACATACTGTTTTATATATAAATTGTTTATTCGACCGAGGCAATTAACCATGGCCGAGGAGGGTAAATCAGACTTTACAACTAATAGACACGGATGCACTTGATCCTTATGAAAAATCACTAAATTATGCTAGTTGTAAATAGAAGCTTAAAATTGAATACATCAAAATTGAACGAGGCTTACATCTCAGTCTTTTATAATTACAGGTGCGCTCTTCCATTTTTACGCGCGCGTTCGGTATAATAATGATTTTGCGCGGTCGTTATACAAGCGCTTGGACAATGCGGTACAACACGAACAACAACAACAACAACGACGACGACGACGACGTCCGCCCACTGATCAAATTAGACAAAGTACTCATGTATACACGTTCCGTGCGTAATGGTGTAACGGAAGGATAATGATTTCCTGGAGGTTTGAAACTGCCGGCGGCGCGTACACACATATGCACCGGGCGAGACTCGAAGAAATCCGAGGGAGCGGGCCCCGTTCAATTACGCCCGAAAATGAAGATTAATTGAAAAGCAGATAGAAATCGACGGCGAGATCTGAGGCGGCTACACGTACACGCGTCGGCACTCTAGCCATTGTGCACGGCGGCGCGGGCGATCCTCGCAAAAAACGTCGCCGGCGAGAGTGGCACCTTCGCCCGGCGAGCCGAAAAACAAGGCGCGCCGGGGACTTTTCCCGAGCGGTTCCCACAGGCGGCAACCGGGGCCCCGGGGCCCGATTGATATTAAATCGGCATACACATCCGGCTCCTACGTGGGGGCAACCTCTGCCCCAGGGCCAGGTGAGAGAGCCTCCTCGGCTTATCGGGGATCGCGCGGTAGCGAGGGGCCGCGTGTATATATATAAGTGCCGATGGCCCTCGGGCGGCGGGCCCCGGAGATAAGCCCCGGCGCATTCCCGGTCGAATCATCTCGCCGCCGCCTCCGCGCCGCCAACTCTCTTAATCTCCCGCGAGCGGGGGAAGTGGCTCGGCTGCCGGCCGCGCCGCAGGGCCGATTATCGGCCGGCCCGCGCCGGCCTTTATCTCCCGGGCGAGCCTCGCACCTTTTGTGCCGGCGCGCGTAACGAGGCCGCCGGCTGAGATAGGGGAAACGCGCCCAATTCCCGCGGCTCCCCCCTTTCTCCCGCCTCGGCCCCTTATGCCTTCGTGGAAATCGCCCGAATGTTCTGCATTGGATTTTTCAAATACGCCTGGATAACGTAGTTTCAATCGTGAATTCGTGACGCGTATAAATCGTAATAGCACCCTTTGAGTGCACTCGGGAGAATCCTTTGCGCAGTTTAACCGCTCAGATGTCTCGATAAGTGGATTATGTACATTATGCATAATGCATGCACGCGGCTGCAAGATTAGGCTGTGTACTCGGCCGTCAACGAAAAATGAGCCCGCAGGTTGAATCGTAAGTCTAGCCCGAGAGAAGAACGCTTGACGCGTCTTGGTTGCACGCTCGCGCAGGATGATTAATAATCCACGGCTTTGATTGGTTAGACTATTAATTGAGTGGCGGCGAGGCGAGGCGCGGGATCGAGGTCGAAACAGTGTATTGTAATAACTCTTATCGAGGGACATCAGTTTGGAGCGGTAGTTGGGTTTATCGGTACTTTCCACCCCCATAGGTTATCGGCTCCCCTTCTGCCTCCTTCTGTCGTTATTATCTACGGAGCGGGCGCTCGCGGGCAGGCGGCGCGCCTCCTTACAGCTTGATTTCCTCTTCAGTCGGGCCTCCCTGAAAAAGGACGGAGGGCTGCTCCGCTGGTGGATCATTGGCCGCTCGGGCCGGTCCCGGGGAAAAGGCCGGGAGGGCGCGGCCCCCGTTGTCCCGCTAACGATTTGTCGTCGCGGGCCTTATGCGCCACCCGCGCCGGGGGGAAGAGGCGGCCCGGCGCAAACGAGGGCCGCCTACGGGCTTTCCCGGCATTCCTCGGCGCGCTCGCTGAATGGGCCGTCGTTAGCCGCGTTTCGCCCGCGTAACGGCCCGCGCGCGGCTCTATCTTTACGGCGGCGACAGTCCTCCCCGGCGATTGCGCCCGGCTTTCGAGGAACTCCGGGCGTTGGCCGCCAATTATACCGGCCGCCGGTAATCGCGCCCGCGTTCCCAAGCCCGCCCAAAGCCATTTTTTTTTTTTGTTCTTCCTCTGCCCCCCCAACTCCTCCGGCCCGCGCCAAGGCGACAATATCGGTGCCGGCGGACGCGCGGCCCACTTGCCGCTGATGGCCCGGCCCTGATTCGGCCCCAGCATCCGCCGGCGGCCCGCGCGCGGAATGCTAATTCGCGGCGATCGCGGGATCGGCCGATTACGGGCCCCCGCCACCGCCCGAGGTATTTCCTGTTTTGCGCGGGAAGCTCACCTGCGCCCGGCCCGCCCTTTTCCCCGCGCCGATCGCTCCGTAGGTGCCTCGCTCCTTTTTTCCCCCCGCGGCCGAATCGACACCGCGGTATGCCTACTCGCGCCCCGGCAGAACGACTTTTCCCCCGCGCCTAAATGAAAATCGATCTTCCGCCGAGTTTCTCTTTCCTTTTTCTCCCCCCCGACTCTTTTATCATTTTCTCAATTAAAGCCGCGATTTAAAAATACTAATTGCGAATCTGCCCGTCCATTAGGAGGCCGGCGCGATGCGCGGCCTTTTTCTTTTCCGCCACTGTTCTACGTGCGGATAAAAAGTACAACAAGTCGCTCGAGCTTTTCTTTAATCGCTGGGTATATCAATTTCATACTGCGCTATCGGGCGCAACGTTTATTATATTTCTCACATTTAATGGAGTAGTAATAATCAGATTTATATAGAGGAAGTAATTACGGAAAAGCCAATCGACGCTCCAATAAAATCACTCTGTATAAAGAGATAACATTGTCCCTTGCCATAAAAAGCACGGCAAGCAAACGGCGGCTTAATAAAAATCCGCTGGATTTGGACTTATACGAGGGGACATTAATCTAAGATGAAACGCGGTGAAAAAAGCCCCGTGCGCGGTAATAGGGAAGCAATCAAGGGCGGAGCACATATCCGCGGACTTGCCTCCCAAAAGAGAAAGGAAGACGAAGCCCCTCGGCGAGCAGACAATACTCGGCGGGAAGACAGGAGGAGAGGACCACTTTGTCACGCGATGGATTTATCGAGGCTCGCCGCGGGCGCATAAGGCCGCGGAAGGCCCGCGGAGAGCCGCTCCCGATATATCGGGGGGGGGGAGAGACGCCCGCGTACACATACCCGCCGGAGGAAGTGCGTGGCCGCGAGATACGCGCGAGGATTTATGGGGGCGCGCGCGGCGCCGATTGATACTCCCCATGATGCATCGCGCGGCCGATACACACACACAGCGCGCGCGCGTCCGGGCGCATTGTCTCCCCCGGGCGAGCTTATCGACCGGCCGGATTAGAGTGCCGATCATCTGCTCCCCTCGAAAGACGCGATATACCGACCGGCGGAAAGAGCCCCGTCACCGCGTACACATGTACCCAAGCCTGGCGAAAAAGCGCGCACGGGCCAGGGATGATCGGGCTCGTAAATCGGCCCTAACAAAGGCCCCCCCCCGAGAACTTTCGCGTTTTTCCCCGGCGCGGATTATACGTCCGCGGGCAAGAAAGTCAGCGCAGGGGGGGGGGGGAGGTAAGACCCCCGGCGCCCGCGGCCTCGGCTGATTTTGTAATGGTAATATCCACGCGGCCCCCGGTTGAACCGGCTCGGGCAAGAAAGCCCCGGGGCAAAAACTGGCCCCACCCGGATGGCTCGCCCACGCGCCCCGAGTCCCGAGGCCGATTGTTTTACCGCGAATTAATTAGCGGTTTTTCAGGGCGCGCGCGCGGGCGAAGCTCGCGGGCCGCCCCGCAAGAAACTTGATTGTAAAGCCTCCCTTGGCCCGCTACCAAGTGTACCGCGCCTCCGGGGGACGACTTGCTTTACTTGCGTTCCGCCCTTTCGTATTTTAATTGCTCCTTTTTGCGCCCCTCGTTTATGCAACGAGATCGAGGGGGGGAGAAAAAAAGCCCCTTCGCGCTAATGAGATCGACAATCTATTCGAGCTGCTCGTCAATATCATCGCCTGTCTCTGTATGATTACTACAATTAGAAATTGATCGGTTTTCCTATTCCACGAATGAGACTTGTTATGTCCACTCCTTACCACTACGACTATTACAGTTTTTTGTTGTTTCTCCAAGATACTTAAAAATGTTACCCCGAGATTGCTATGTGGTTTCCGTAAAAGACTTTTCATTTTAATACATTTCTTTCACCTTTTATATAATCCAGAGCACGTATATTTCTTTACTTTATCATTGTAAATATTTACTTTTAAAAAATCACTAATAAAAATCAATAACACGTAACAATTACGTCACAATTTATTGATTCAAATATGTTTCGCAATAATTTTGTATTAGTGTTCTTCCTTTGAAATTTAGAACCATTAAATTTTTCATGAAAAACAACTTGCGTTCTCACCAGTAGAAGCTTTAATTCATAAATTTATCAAAAATCTATACTAGCGTCCACGTGTTGCTGATGTCTAAATAATTACTATAAACATCGAAAAATAATGTTTGTAACGCGTACGCACAATTTATGCTCTTGTTACCAAAACTACTACTCATGCTTGCCATATTACTTTTCTCATCAATGGTACGTCAGCTAAGGTTTTTAATAATGGCACTGCACCTGCATTAGAATACTTAATTTGAAAAGCACAATTAAATTGTTTTCTGTGCTGCATGTGAAACCGATGTGGAAAATTCAAAGGCAATATCAAGACTAATCTTAGTAGCGTATAAACACTATATCATTGAAGGTGAAATCTCGTATCAAATCAAATTACAAATGATCATTCAAAGAAATGTAATAATTATTACGAGAAGTTGGATATTTTTCAAGGGAACTAAGCATATTATGGAGGCAGTCGTTGTACAAGAAAGAGCAAGAAAAAAACGGGAGAAGGAGGCACGTGGCTATAACTTATTTCGTGATGCGCGCAGCGTGCGTTGGCGTGCCGCGCGCGTACACACGTAGCGCGCGAGTGTATATACGAGATCCGAGCGCGATAAAAAGCATCGGCGCAGATACCTTCGGAGATTCAGGAAAATCACGGGAGAAAGAAAGTGAGATCAGAGAGCGGCGATGCAATGGAAGATTCGCAAAATGTAATAAGTTCTTGAAAAGGGACGAAAAAATTCCAGTAGATTGTATCAAAGAGTCGTAAAAAATTTCGTTTTACTTCTCACGTATAACTTAAATTAACAGATTGTAGTTAGCCGGAGCTCTGTTGTTGTTAACGTAATTCCTGGCATTGTTCTTAACATCATTTTCCGTTGTCTAAAAAATTCAATTAGAACTTGTCATTTGCAGTAAATGACGAGGCATCATGAGCAGTGAATGGGACGATGACAATCCAATCGTCGAATCAAAATTGATAGTAACCTGAATTCCAAGACGGCTGACCTACAAGAAAACGTGTAAATGATTAAAAATACGCACCAATTACCCGAGTTATTATAATAACAATGGGAGGGAAGTCGACTTGCTTCTTCTCCCCCTGTGCTCGCCCAAAACTCTGCCTCCGAAATAAATCGCTCGAATTTTTCATCATTACATCGATAGAGTCAGAATTTCATGCACGTCAAGCGATCGAGTTCTTTATCGAGCTGACATGCGCGCGCGCGCGGGCTTTGGCAAAAAGGCCGAGCGAGCACGAAGAATAAATATAAATTTAAATTTAATTAGGGGAAAAAGGATCCCGAGGGCAAAAAAAAAAAGGGGCGAGGAAATTAATAAGGCTCGCACGCGTGCGCGCGCGCGCGTGCGCAAAAATAAGACAAAGCGAGGCTAACTAGAGGTAAGCGCGTTCGATAAATCCTCGGGCGGGGGACGCGGCCCGCGTATATATACGCCGGATGACGGATGGCCGCGCGCGGACAGGGAAATTTAAGGGAGGACCAAAAAAAAAAAAAATAAAAAGGGCCGGCGCGGGGGCAGAGCGGCGCACAAAGCCCTACAGTCCGCGGGGGGGGGAGAGAAAAAAAATTGACGCGCGCCCAGGAATGCCGGCGGGCGCACTTTCCTTTTCTCGCTAGTTGCGCCTCGGCAAAGTTTCCCCGATGAATACTGCATATCGGCAGGATCTGCCCGCCGCCGGATGGATATGACATGCCCGGGGATGGCGAGCGCGCGCGCACGTGAGACACTTATCAATACACTGTCTGCCGCGGTTTTTTCCCAGCGGACGACGCGCCGACAAGGTGTATACGTAAGCGCGCGATGCCCGCCAGCGGAGGAGGTTATAGCCGCGATGAGCCGTCGATTAACTGGAGGAGAGTCCTTTCGAGAGGCAGATTAAGCCGTAAAATCTGGGAGCGCGCCTTATATCTACTAGAATCTCGGTGGGAAATTGACCAGTTTCCACGCTCATCGAATTATATAACCCATGAAAACGTGGCCGTACGTGACGAACAATATCATCAATGCATTAAGAACAAAATTGTTAAACAGTTTATTTTATCACGTGCATCAAGTTGGACGCGTGCTCGCTATAAATGATGCCCACAAACTTGCGTAAAATTTGAAAAATTGTGAGAAAAGAATAACCGATACGTCCGAAGGATAAAAGTATTTGTGATCGTTTAATAAGCTTTACTCTGTAATTTATCCTTAATTTGCCCAGCAGTGCATGGAGCGCGACCTATGCACCGTGACTAACCATAATCCTGAAATAGACTCTACTAAAGCGTGCAGTTGTAACTTTAAGTAGCGAGCACTAGAACAATTATCTCTATACAGCTTACTCGATTGACTACCATTATACACTCGAAGATGCTGCTGATAGTCGAAAAATAGAATTCCCCTTTCTACTGTTTAATTTTTCTCGTAACTTTTTTAGCATCGTACGTCGTGCTATTCGCTGCTAGTTTTAAGTATAAACTTCCATTGATTTCAGCATAATTTGTAGCATATCGTGTAGGTGCAATCTCACAGCAATATCATATTTTTGAACTTTCACACGTTATAGGGTACGTTGTCCGTAACCCCGGTTCGATTGCAAGACGCTGGCTCCTGACCGTACCAAACAAATTTTTGTACAGCATCTAATTATAAGGCACACGCGGCAATTTCGGTAAGGTTAATTTTTTTGTCGAAGGACAACAAAAACCGAACAGATCCCAGAAGAGCATTGTGCCTACACGGAGATAAATGGAAACTAGTTTGACCGTCTGCTGCGGGGACCTCGCGTGCATAAACTGGCGGGGCTGGACCGAGCGCGCGCGAGACGGATCGGATTCCTCGCGACGATCGGTCAACTAACCCTCGATGGCCGATCGGTTCTCGGCTCCTATTCCGCGTGTGTATAGGTTACACGGGGCGCGCGGACGAGGCAGGTCTGGCCGCGCGGCGGGAAAGCCGGCCGCCCCCCTCCCGCGCGTGTTTACAGTGGGCCGCGTGTGCCGCAACCGCATACTGACACGTCCGCGCAATTACGCGCATCTTCGCGGGAGAGAGTTTATTGTATTGTGCGCCGGCCCAGGGGACTGCGCCGCAGACCCGCGCCGCACGTGCGCGCTTATTATGCGTGGGAGCGCCGGGGATAAGCGGCCCTCGTTGGCTCCCCGCGTTCGCTCGCCAGAGATATACGCTCGTATCGTTTCTCCTTTTTTTTTTCCCTCCTCTTCCTCCCCCCCGCCTTTCCAAGTCACTTTTACGCCGGGGATTGCAATTACCGCGCCGAGTGATTGCGATGCAGCTGCTATTCATTTCGCTGCGTCTGCCCGAGCGCCTGGCGAATCAATAGAGGTTGCGGGTCGAAAGGTGAGAGGGACTCTACGACGTTTCGCTGGGCCAATAATTACGTTTAATCAAGTAACCCGCTCTGCATATACTTTGCGGATAAGAGGACTTTATTTCAAAATAACTCATTCAGCCTCGTATTGTGTTTAACCCGGCAGTTTAACGTAGGTGTCAACCAGGGTATAAAATTATCTAATTTATACCTTCGTTTCTTCCACGCTATTTTTCCACTGTATTATACTTGAAATACAGAATGGAAAATATATCCGATGTCGGGCAATTCGCCTTCTTAACGTGGAACAGAAAAGTGGGTACGCAAACTACCGCGGATAGCGAAGTGGATGTAAGGCTCGAACGCGATGCCAATTGATCCTCGCGCAGTGATTATAGGAATGCGTACATCCTTCTGACTGATTCCTCTGGCTTAATTTTTGACTGCGATTCTTCGGATTAATAGCAATCGACCAACGTAAAAAGGCTCCTTTAATTTTCTCCAAAAAAAAAAAAAACAACCGCATCGCTTGGTATTCCTGCCGATTTCCGGCGGGAAAGTCAATACGGCTCGACTGATTTGATTGTGAATCTCTTTAATCATAGATGTTGAGCCGAAGCGCCGGGGAAATGAAATAAAAGCGTATGACTCCCGGATTCCGTTCATAAATGATTTTGGATCATGCGATATCCCCCGCGAGGCATAAATATTAATTCGGTCTAGAATTTAAATCGACAAGGGGCCGTCATTTGTGGCGCGCAGGCCGCGTGACGCCTCGTTGAGTACCTCTCGCGCCGCGAAAGGAAATCGATCGCAATAAATCTTTAGTCGGCGGGGATAATTTCTGGGGCAGTCCGCGGAATCCCAAACGACGAACTTACCGGGAATCCGATCGGCCTCTCAATGCTCCAATACCTGTGACAGCCGGTGCTACCGCCTCGTAGAATCGTAAAGTGCGGCTTTTCATTTTTAGACGCTGATTCCGATAACTCCGACCCGCGCTCTTCCATTTGTCCATTGTTTTTAATTTACTTGAAACGTAGCCAGTGTGTCGCGCTCGCTCCGCTAAAAGGGCACGAAAAATTGTTCGGGATTCATGTTTAGTCACGACGATAGCACCCGTAACAGTACGTAACGCGAAGCCGAGATAAAAGCAGGACCGAGACTAAAATGGGTATGAATAAAAAAAAAAGAAACTAATCTTGGATAATAACATTTGTTTGGCTCGCGTATAAAAAAAGTTTAATTAGCCATTTTGAAATGTCTAGTAAATAAAGGCCCATCGAGCTATTGTATCATCGCTCTTGCATAACCCTCGCAAATATTGGAAAAGAGAGCGCAGACGCGTGCAATTCATTGTTTATGGTGTTGTGCAGCGAGAAGGTTGGCCTACTGAATAAAATGGTTCCAGTTTCTAATTTCCCCATTTCGCTGGAAGAAATCGTCGGCTCCCAAGATTGACGGACGTACCATTCGCGCAAAGCCCGAGCGGCGAGTGCGCGCGGGCACGGTTTTTTTAAAATTTACAAACGCCCATAATGACTCCCGACGCGATTATCCGATAATTATCACTTTCGCTCGGTCAACTGTCGCTTACGCATCCAAAAAATTAAACGCGTCGAGCGGGGCAAAAAAAAAGAATTGCAGTATCAGTCCCCTCCCGCGCGGCTGCAGCCGGGAGGAATTCACCGTTCCCCTCCTCTCGTTGTCGTCATTACCATACCTCCCCGTGCAAACAGCTCTCGCGCAGGCGCGCGCGTCGAAAACCACACGTGTATATATATATATAGCGCACCGATATTTTTGCGGTGCGATCTCTTTCTCCGCGCCAATCACCCTCCCCTCCCTGGGCGCGCGGTTTTTTTGCAAATTACACGTGGAGCGCTCGGACAGCGCGGCGCGCGCGCGAGAAAATTTCGGTACATTTGCCCCACGAGCGTTTGCCCGAGTTTTATATACGCGGGAATAAATAAGCTGCCGTTTTCTTTCGCTCCGGCTTTTGAAATGACGCGGGTGCAAGCGCCCAAACGTGGCCTCCCTCTCTCTCTCTCTCCGTCTGTCTCTCTTTTGCTTATTGTCGATGATCAGAGGGTTTGGACTGGAGTAACGGTACAAGACACTTCGTAATAAATGGTTTTGCCGTGTATGCGCGCGCGCCTCGCTCCTTGCGACTCGGTCCGTCCGTCTGCGCGCCTTCCCTTATTCTTTTTTACGGCACTTTTTTCCATTGGCTTTTTACCCGGCATTGTGCTCAATGCGTAAGAGAGACTGAGCTTAATTGACCTGAAAACTGGATTTCATGAGTTTCGGAGCGGAATAGCCTTCGGGGTTTTTGTGCAAGAGTATCCTATGCTTTTGAGGGATAAACGAGTGTTTTATATTCAGGTGGAACGAATGTGTGAACATTTGTGCGTCTTTGCTCTTGAGGAGAGTATGAGGTTTTTTTGAAAGACAATAAATTAAACAACCATTTATATGGATAGTGTCGTTCGACAATTTTATTTTTAGCACATAATAGGTAATCCCGCCATTATACAGTTTCTCTTCTGCTAGACTTATGGAACTTTATAGTATTCGTTTGCTTTCTTTAATGGTTTTCAAGTGACGATTTCAGTGTAAACATCATATAAAATATTACGATTATACAAAAACGTAAACTTGTTATTACAACAATCATTGTATTACATGGAAGAAAATTCTCATATTCCTAGACAATTTAAGTACATTGTATTCATTGCATTTAAATATCATTTTAGTATTGGCTTTAAAGTAACTTAATAAAAAACTTTAATAAAACAACACGAGAATAATTTGATATGTTTGAAGATATTCAAGACAATCATAAAATATTGACGTTAAAATATCTCGTACTATATTACTATAATAATTCATAAAAGTGATATATTCTTGAATCACAAAATGTAGTTACAATTAAATCACCATTTTTCAGTCTTTCCAACATTATACATTTTATATACAATATATAATCGATTTTATTATGCACATATACAACAATTAACTTTATATTTATTCCTTAAAACGACAGAAGCTCGAGTAATTGTTCCAAAGAGTATTCTTATAATTTTTGTGTAAAATATTGTACATTTGCACTTGTAGAGACTTTCTACTGACTATGTTATTTATTTTTCGTAATAGTTTCCATTTCATCACATCAAGCTTGACATATCTAATTACTTAATATGTCGTGTACATATTACTTAACAAAACAATACCCCGTGCTCCGGTTCGCTGCACCATGTAAGTTATAATTCGTCATTTTCAAGGCACGGTCTTTCTCTTACTTTATCATAATTCTCAATAGCTACTATATGCAAACAAAATAAAAAAAATGCAAATAAGGTGAAAACTACAAATAAAGAAAAGTGACAAGGAAATAGGCATGCAGGATTGTCAAATAAATAAAAATCAAAATAACAGAAAGTTCATTTAAAAAATTATATTTTTCAATTCTGGCACATGTTGTTAAAAACAACATAATTCGTTTTTATAAATAAACTTATACATCGTAGACAATATTAATAATTTACAAAGGCGTTTGTATCTTCGTCCTCATTTCGCGAAGTCGCTTGAACGTTTTTTTTTGCTTGTCCTCCTCGTCGCCGTCGCGTTCTCTCACTCCGCGTTTCGCGCGCCGGCCCATATAATCGCCTCGGCTCGTGCATTACATACTTGGCGAAGGTTAAGGGAGGAACTTGATATCACGAGGAGAGAGAGAGAGAGAGAGAGAGAAAAATGAGCGAGAAGACGACTTAAATGCATTAGCGCTTAATTTTTATGTCCGTTAAAAACGAGGCCCGCGCGTACGTGCGTTACATTTTTGTGCGTCATCGCGGGATCGGGGAGAGAGCGAGAGACGAATTGGATCGGACGACAGATTTTACATTATCGTTTTATTCAATAATAATAATAATAATAATAGCGGCGATAATAATAACTCGTTGGAGGAAATTAGGTTGGACTCGATGGGCGGGCGCATGATGGATATTTTTATTTTCAGAAGGGGAATATCGATTTGATTCTTTTTTTTTTTTAAACGGGATAACAAAATAAATAATAGAAGCGTTAAACATTGATTAATAACGTAACTAAGTAATAATAATGATAATATAGTAATAAGTAATAATAAGTAATAATAACTAATAATAAAAATAGCGATAATTACGACGCTAACGTGCTCATGGCTAAGTATCGATAATAATTACAAAAACGGATTGTCTGGCACGCTAATCGTTAACTGTTCGACTCTGCTTGTATCGCGTGGCGCCTCACGGCTTCGTGTGCGCGAGGTTGCACCCGTGCGTCCGCCAGTTTGCGCTGGGCTCGAGGATCGGCGAGCGTTACAAGTGCGGGATATCTAGCTTCTCTTTTGTGCCCAAGCGATGCGCGGGTCACACACCTCGTACAAGCGGCAAAAACATCAAAATTTCAAAAAAAATTCAAACGCGAGCCCCGCGGGCTCCCAACTATTTAAACACAAAAAAAAAAAAAATGACTTTTCGCTCAACAAAAAAAAAAATAAAAATAAAAATTTAAAACAACGATTCGCTGACGGAAACGTGTAGGCTTAATTTTTCGCAAAAGTGCGCCTCGGGGCGCTCGGCTGGCAAGGGGCGTGTGCGTGTCCCCGGCCGGCGCCAACTCTCGTCGACGAGTGCACAACAGGGCGCCGCCGGGACAAGAGCGCGCGGTGGCAAGCGTCATACGCGGGGCGTTTCCTCGCTATATTTTACAGTGGGATAGAGAGACCGTAAGTAAGTACTCGGCAATTAAAACGAGCTCCTCCCCCCGTCGGAGGGGCTCCTCCTTAAAAATCTATCACTCGGCGTCTCTTATGCGCTTAATTAAGAAATACGTACTAGAAAAACATTTCTGTACAAAAATATACAGAGAGGCTCGACTCGCGGGCGAGCGGCACGGGGCGCGCGCCGCCAGCCCTGCCCGCCTTCTCGCCGCGCCGTCCTTATCATTAGGTCGCGGGCGCGCAGGCTCGCGGCGGCCCCGGCTGGGACGCGCGCTCCCGAATAAAAAAAAAAAAAAAAAAAAACAAACTTCCAACTTTTTTTTTTTCGTTTTTTTTTTCTTAGAGAAACTCGCGGGCTCGCTCCCGTCGACGTCAATAAGATCGTTAGGGTCCTTTGGACGCTACCGCAAGGCTTACTTTCGCTTGGTCCGCGCTTGGTATAAAAAGAAAAAAGTCCTCCTCGAGCTACGCTTGCGGTCACGGCCCGCCTGACCGAGCTACCCGAGGAACTTTTCTATTTTTTCCCAGGAAAGCGCTCCTTCGTCCTCCTCGCATCCTCCTATTTTTTTTTCTTTCCTCCCCTCCTGCGCGCTTCCCCTCGCTCGACAAATAGGTAACCTTGCCGGACGATTTCCACGAGTCTCGTCTCGCGTGGCCCTCGGTATCGATAACGGAGCAACGGCATCCTTAAATACAGCTACTATTACTATTACGACAAAAGAAAGAGTAACTTTCACTCGTTAACAAACGCTCTCGGTCTCTCCAAGTGATTTTTCAAATTGTGACGCGGCCAATTAGCTCCATTGTCGCCACAATTTTTGTTCGTTACGCAGGTACATGTTTTTTTTTATTTTTTACTCGTAAAAAATAGTCTCGTAAAAGAAAGCGACTTTCGAGTATCGAACACTTGTGTAAAAAAGAATTAGATTGTTTTTCCTCTCGTTCTTCGTACTCGTAAAAAAAAAGGACAAGTAGCAGTAGTAAGTGTAATATATTAATAAAATAATATTAATAATGATATATTAATAAATAATGTCTCGTTAAACGTTGGCGAGATTTCGAAATCCTCGTGGCGCCACGGTCGCGGGGGCCCGGCGTTCGCATTTTTTTGTTGCCGAACGCCGGCTGAAAGGCAAACAAATAAATAGTCTTTTTGTATCGTAACATCGGTTCTACGATTCCTTCGCACCTTTGCTTTCGGGCCGTTTAGAGAGAGCGAGCGAGCGGCGAGTCGGAGCCCCCCGGAAAGGGGGGACTGCCGCGAAGGCGTTGCGCGTCTACATGACAGTCGTTAGAGTTGCAGGTTAGGTTAGTTCGCGTGAGAGACTGACCTTTCGAATTTGGCACGTTGCGTGTGGATACTTTCGCGAGATCCGCGAGAAGCGTAGGAAGCGCAGGGCTCTGCCGCGCGCCTGCTTGGGTTGCCGGTGGCCTGGGGGGAGGTTGCCGAGCCCCCGTGGGTAAACAATAAAAAAATGGCGCGCGCGCGCGCGCAAGGTGTATTATCCCTCTCGAGCATCTCGCGAAGTGTCACAAGTATTTACAATCGCTTGAACTAACACTAAGCCGGCGGGGCCCCTTGGCGTCCTCCTGTCTCGCGGGCGCCGGGGCCGCCGCGACGCTCTTGCGCGCCTCGGACTCGCTGCGCCCGGTTTTAGAGAGCTCGACGCCCGAGGACCAACCCACGTGACTTTCCATTTCAGCATCAGCGACAGTCTCCGCGGGCCCTCCCGACCTCCGGCGGTACCGAGTTCGATAAAGCGTCTTTCAAAGGCTCGGGGAGAGTCGTCACGGGAGGTCGGCCTCCGGCCTCAGGCCCTTCCGTCCGGCTTGGTCGACAACGGAGAGGCAGAGACAGAGACCGCGAGAGCGCAGCCCTTTTTTATTCGGAAGAGCGAAACCGCGATTACAAGTACGTGTACCGAGGCAGGCGAGCGCGGCGCCTCCGCTGGGTCCGGGCCGGGGAGGAGAGAAGGCGGGACGGGGTGGGGGAGAGGAGGCGGGAGGCGGGAGGCGCAGAGAGGCGATAATACTGATCGACGCTGCTTCCCTCGGTGGCGGCGCCTAGGGGCTCGGGAGCGGCCTCGCCCCGGCGCGTCATCCCGCGGGTAGGCGTCATTCGGTCTTGATGAGCGGCGACTGGGGCGAGTGGGCGGCGTCGAAGAGCCCCGGGCCGTCGGCGAGGGGCGGCAGGTCGAGCATGGGGTCGTGCTTGGAGCCGTGCTTGGCCGAGGAGGGCAGGGCCAGGTACTTGGAGTGTGTGCGCATGTGCCTCGTGATCATGTCCCTGCGGCAGGCCGCGTAGATGCACTGGGGGCACTTGTAGGGCTTCTCGCCCGTGTGCGTGCGCTGGTGGGTGCTCAGGTGGTCCGACCTGCTGAAGACCTGGCCGCAGACGCGGCACGTGTACGGCTTGACGCCCGTGTGCAGCCTCATGTGCCTCGTGAGCATGTCCGAGCGGGCGAAGCTGCGCTTGCAGGTGTCGCAGTGGTAGGCCTTGGCGCTCGAGTCCTGGCTGCCCTGGCGCCGGTGCCTCGAGGCCATGTGCTTGGCCAGCCGGTCGTGCAGGCTGAACATCTGGCCGCACACGGGGCAGACGTAGGCCACGTCGGCCCCGGGCGGCATCTCCTCGACCACGGGCGAGACCTCGAGGTTGTAGCGCACGGCGACGCTCTCCTTGGTCGTGGGCGAGGCCACGTCGCCGCGGACCACGGGGACGCTCACCGAGCCGCGGCTCATCAGGCCCGGGGGCAGGAGCTGGAGGGCCGGCGGCCTCACCAGGCTCACCGCCAGGAGGCCCTTCATCGACAGGTCGAGCGGCGAGTCCTGGGGGCTGGCGGTCGCCAGGTCCGACTCGAGGGACCCGCTGCGCGGCAGGTGGCCCACCAGCGAGGAGATGCTGATCGACGACCCGGGCCGCTGGCCCTCGTCCGAGTCCGAGTGGCTGCGGTTCCTGGGCGCGCCCAGCCCCGGCAGGTACTTGGTGTTCAGGTAGTGCTCGAAGCTGAACGACGAGGGCGAGACGGGCATGAGCGGGGCGAAGCTCAGGGGCGTCAGGGGCGTCAGGGGCGTCAGGGGCGTCAGGGGGGCCAGGGGCGAGGTGGCCGGGGCCAGGGCGGCGCACTGGGCGCACGCGCACCGGCCCCCGTACCCCTGGCGCTGGTGCTGGTGCTGGTGCTGCCCGGAGCCGCGGTGCCGCTGTTGCTTCGCGGCCCGCGGCCCGTTGCGCTGGGCCGGCTCCTCCTCCTTCACCTCCCGGCTACTGCGCAGGGGTCCGGGGCTCTCCGCGGCCGACCTCGACGAGGACCTCGGCGAGCCGAAGACGTCCTCGTCCTCGGGCTCGGCGTCGCCCTCGCCCTCCGAGGCCAGGGCGCCGTTCTGCGCGGCCCCGTACTTGGCGGCCTCGGCCGAGGGCGAGGCGCCCCGGTGCTGCTGGAGGCTGTCCACCACCTGGGAGAGCCGCTTGCGCTTGCGCGGCTGCCCCGAGGACGTCGACGAGGCCGAGAGGCTCCGGTGGTGGTGGTTGCGGTTCGCCGTCGCCGCCAGGGTGTTGTTGTTCGTGCACGAGGGCGGGGGCGGCTTCGCCGGCCCGGGCGGCGCTGCGGCGGCGTCCTCCACCGCGCTCTCCGCCATCGTCATCGAGGTAGCGCGGCACCCGCCGCCTGGGCCCCCTATGACGCCGCCTGAACCTCCTCTCCCAGCCTCGGCTACCACCGTACTGCCGGCTGCTTCCTCCTGCAAGCACAAAGCACAAAGCGCGCGTTAGACATTTAGCTCCTTGCACGTCTCCCAACAAAATACAAACTATCCGGACTAGGGACGATATATCGTGTGAATGAAATTGCATTACGCTTTTAAGGCGTCTTTTTATTATTCTCATTAACGTACACAGGTATCTCGAGTGCTTGTTTGCGGTTGTTAGTCTATCTCCATAGCGTTTCTACGCTTTCGATCATTAATTCGAAATTCAAATCACCTCGAGGTTTTGTCTTATTTATCACTAAAGTAAACTGTAGAAAATAATCATAGGTTATAACCTCAACAGCGAATAATATTCAATAATCTTTGAAGAGTTTTCTTAAGCATCGCACTAACGAATAACGAGATGCTTACGAATTTGGTTAGGTCGAGATGCACGTAATACTTTTCGATCACACGGCGATCTGTCATTCGAAAGGCCGTGTGCGTCGGCGTAGATCCTCGGTAAAACTGTACACGAGCTTTCGTAGCGGGCGAGAAACAAAGCACGCGACGGCCCGGAGTCGTCACGAGGCTCGCCCACCCACGGCGGTGTATCGAAAAAAAAAAAAAGGAACGTCGCGATTTTGGACTTTTCTGCGGACGGGAATCCGGTGTGGCAGTCGTCGGTCCCGACTCCACGAGCACAACCAGAGGTCCTCGTGCGGTTTCTAAGCCTGAGCTGGCGGCAAATACCAGGCATATACGAGAGCGAGAATTGCGCGTCAACGCCGCGAGCCGCACACCTGACGCCTAACCTTCAAATTTGGCGCTGTGACGCAAGGCGCAGTTATGCGAAAAAAAGAGCGGGCTCGCGCGGAACAGCTGACCGCGGACAATGGGGGCGGGGAAGGGGCCGCCGCCCATCGCAGACTCCGCGTGTATGAATCCGGGCGCGAGGAGAAAGGCGGCGCGCGGCGGCGGCGGCCGGCAGTCGACGCCGAGGATTTCATCAGGCGCGGCGCGCGAAAAAGAAGCCGGCCGCTCACGCAGTTCCAATTATTTCCGCAAGCGGCCCGCGGGCGTTTGCGCGAAGAATGCCGGGATTGTCTCCCCGGGAAACGCGCCGGGGCGGCTAATGCGCCCGCGCGCCTCGTAAATAACGCGGGCCGCGCGCCGTAATTGAAAATATCGAGCGCGGCGCATATAAAGTGTCCTAATTATTAATTTCAATCGGCCGCTGTTGATTTAGTGCGGGCGCGCGAGGGCGCAAAAAGCTCCCGTTGAATTATGCGCCGTAAATCAGGCTTTTCAAGTAATGCCGTTTTCTAAGTAATTAACCGAGGCCGCCGCCGCCGCCGCCGCCGCCGACGACGACGACGCCGATTGGGTTATTTATGCGCTGGCCCAATGCGCGCGCACCTGTACAATTAACTGATAACAAAGCCGCGGTTAATAATTCAGGCGGCCGGTGTGCCCGTGGGCCGATTTGGAAATCATTCGTCGCTGCAGGCTCGATCCCCCCGCCGCCGCCGTCGCTGCATCAAGATTAGCCCGAACTGGTCCCCCGCGCGCGACAGACGTAACCCTATTATATTCACGAGGCGGGACTCGTGTGTCAACGGAGCGCGAGAGTGAAAAGCAGGCCTAACACAATATCAGCCCGAGGATCGCCGCGGGGCCTTTCCAAGGGGAAAAAGCCGATACGCGTATCGGCCCTTGGCCATTTGTCCGGGCGCGCGTGCGCCCGCCGATATTTGTCCTTTTAGGTTATAACAGACCGGCGGCCGGTGCGGAGAAACGCGCGGCCGCGGGTGCGCAGGAAGCCGGTCGGCCGCCGCCGGGAGATCGGCAGCGCCGATAGGCCGCCGGCAAAAAGGCGTCGCGGCCCCAAATCGAAGAAATGACTGGGGGATAAAAAAAAAGAATTGCGCGCGTGTCCGGCACAAGCGGCGTACGTGGGCGGCACGTGCGTGGCTGCCCGCGGAGCCACGCACGCCGGGGATTTTTGCCCCGCGGGGGCAACGGAGCCGAGAGGAAAGAAACGCGGGGCCCGCCGGTGGCTCTCTCGCGCGGCGCACATGCACGAGATCATTGGAGCAGTTAATGAGGGCCGCGCTGGTCATTAGATCGAGAAACAGAAACTCTGCCGGGCGCGCGCGAAGGAAACGCGGTGCTTTATGGCCGGAAATTGCGGTAGGCCAAGGCGAAAGGAGCCGCGGCCGCCGGCGAGGTGGCAGTTTGGAACGTGGAAAAAATCGGCACGCCCGGCTTTCCTAATGCCCCCCCCCCTCCCTTTTTCTTCCTACTCTTCCCCCGCGACGCCCGGCGGCTCTTTTCGCGCCGGAAAGCCGGCGGATTGGATTTCCCCCGGATTTTCGCAGCGCTCGGGGAAAGTCACGGCATGAAATATCGCCGGGGCTTTTACCGCCGGCCCCGGATGCAGCCTTACCGGCCGGGGAGGGGCGGATTCGGAGTGCGCGGGTGCGGGCGACTCCTCCCGACGCGCTCGTCGGCCATATTGGTGCGGGGCGGCCGCGACGGGGGGACGCGCGCCGCGCGGCTCTCGTTTCACCGGGCCCTCGATCCGGCTAACTGGATAAACAACCTGTGTGCGCGCGCGGCCTCCCGGGGTAATTACCGTGCCGCGGATGAGTCATTCATCAGAGGCGTATTACGGGCGGCGGCGTCGGCGGGCGCTGCGACGAGGCTGCCGCGCATTTTTCCTTCCTTCTCTTTGTCGCCGAGCCAAAAGCCGTCGATAAATAAACCTCTCGGCCGGCCGAGTCAACGCACAAATAGAACAAGGGAGGCTTCTCTTTCTGCAATCGCGCGGCGGCCTTTGGATTTCTATAATTGAATCGAAGAAAAGCCTGGAAGGGTCGCATATCGCATTAATCAGCCGGCTTGTCGGCAATCGGCCCGTCCCCAGGGGCCCGGAGATCGCCGGCCGGCAAAAACGCGGCGAGCGCGCGACTTACGGCCGATATCGCTCGGGCCCCGCGTGAAAATTCATGCGGCTTTTCCTCGAGCGGCGGCGGCTGGCGGCGGAAAAAGCGGAATATGGAACGGGGCCCCGCGGCGGCCGGCTCTATCATTTCCAGGAGCCGGGGCCGCGCCGCGGGGAAGATCGATCGGCCGCTCTGGCGATTTATCGGCCGGCCAAGCGCCTCCGGTGATCTATAGGCCGCGTGCGATACGCGCTGATGAACGCAAGAACGCGCGGCTTTTCCCCCGGCGCTTAATGAAGTTTTTGCGCCGAGCGATCGGGCAGAGGCCCGCGGCCACGAGCCCGGCTATCGGGGCCTCGAATTAGACGGAGGATCGCCGGCTGCGAGCGGGGAGACGTCGACCCCGATCGCCCGGCGAAGGACACGAGATGCGCGCCGCCGCCGCCGCCGCCGCGAGGGAAAGGGCGCGCCCGGGGGATCCGCGACTCACGCTCCGGTCATTAGCGGACCGAGAATAAGGATCGAGCGCGCGGGCGAGATCGAGAAAGGCGATCGATCGATCCGCCGCCGCCGCGCGCCGTTAAAGATCGCAGACGTAATTGGTAAATGGGCCGAGCGAGCGGCTGCGCCGCCGCCGCCGCCGCCGCCGTCTCGGCCAAGTGCGCAAGCGCCCGTCCGAAAAATGCGCGCTCGCAGGCCGCTCGCCGATTCTCATTCGGCGTTCCTCCCCCCGGCCCCGGCCCCGGGCTCCTGCAGCTCCTACCTACTCCGTACTCCCCCCGCGCTTAACGATTTTTAAAGACCAGACGCGCGCGTGCCTTCTCAAAAGTTTCGCCGCGGCGCGTTGCGCGAGCTTTGAGAATATACTTTTATTTTCCGGAGGCTTTTATGCAAGACGGGGGGGAGAAAAAAGAAGCGGTGACGCAACCCTTTCCAAAGAGTCCGCCGCTCGAAAATGCCGGGTGAAAAAAGCGCACGATCAGAATTTAGGAACGGTAAATAAGAGAAAAGCCGCGCGGGGAGTCGGGCGGCGCGCGCCGATCTTTTTTGCCCGGGCCGTAGGCGCGCGCGCGATTTATTAATTTTCCCCGGCTTTTATTTTTACGCCGCGGCGACTTCTTTTTTCCAGCCGATCCGCGTCGGCTCTGTAATTGCACGGAGGTAATTCGCAAATTAGACGTGTGGGCCCTAACAGTCGTCGGCGGTCGCGCCCATCGGCCTGCCCCCGCCACCGGCCGGCGTACGTATCCTTGGGTTAAGTGCCAACGGTTACCCGCGCCGACCTAATTACCGATATTTTTCTCAAATCGCCTTCCGCGTGCGAATTAGGTTTTTTTTTCCTCCGCTCCTTTTTTTTCGGCGGCGGCGGCGGCTCGGTCCGTGGGAGCTGGCGCGCGGTTTTCTCCCCCTCCCCGCGGCACCTGCGCGTTTTCTCCGGCTTGCGAAATCCGAATTCCCGAGCGAATCGGCGGAGAGCCGGGGCCGCGGGTGGGGGAGCGAGTGGGCGGGCTCGGGCGCCGCGAGGCTTGTTAACGAGCCGCGGCTCTAATTTTAAATATCTGCCGGGCAATTAAGAGGGTATTTCTGGCGGGCGCGCGCGCGGGCGGCATTGGCCGGCGCGGCCTCCCTTCCTGTTTGCCGCAACATCGCCGCCGGCTTCGGGGAACATCGCCGAGGATTAATTTGCGCGAGCGGGAAACGGGGGAAAAACACATGGGCGCGCCGCGGCGGCGGGGACTAGTCGGGAGGAAGGGCCGGGGGCGCGGTGCACCTGTGCGGCCCGGGGCGGGGGAACAGGTTGCCGCGGGGCGTGGGTGGGGCGCTCGAGCGGCGGCGGCGTGCGGTACCGCGGCGCAATACGCGCGGCGCGCGCGAGGCCCAACAATCAGCGCGGCGAAAAAAAGGGAGTAGCCGAGAGCCGAGTGAAAAAGCCGGGGAGGCTAACAATGTTTGATCGAGTTTCGCCGAAGGGAGAGAAAAAGAAGAGGGCGGCGGCGGCGGCGGCGGGCGTAAAGGGCACGCGCGCGAGAGCCGGCCTCGGCCCTGCAGGCGGCTCCCTCGTAAAAGCGAGCGGCGAGCCTCGGGCGGGGCCCGGCCGCTCCTCGCCGCCGCCGCCGACGAGCACCAAAAAAAGCGGCCGAGACCGGGCTACCGAAGAGCCGGGCAGACCGAGGGAGGCAGCCGGGTCTCCGCGCGGCCCGCTTTTTCCCGGGGCCCGCGCGCAAACCTAACGATCGGCGAACAATGTCGGCGGGAAAAACTGGTCCGCCCGGAATGCTGATTTTTGCCTTGTTATTCAATGTTAAGGAGGCCCGAGGGCCGGGGCGCCGCCCCCGCCGAGGCATTGTTGCCGCGCGATTAGGGAGAGCGCCCGCGGCCCCGCGCCCCCGCCGATCGCCGGCCGATCGGCGCGCGCCAACCTAATCGCCACCGGCCAAAGCGGGGCCTTTTTTCCCCCGGCCGCGGCTCGCGCGCGCGTCATTTGGCGCGTCCGCGGAATCCCGCGGAATTCCGCGGCCAAGCCGTTCTTTCGCCTTCTCCAAAGACACTGGCCGCCGCGACCGCCGCGGCTTCTCCCATTATGGCCGCCCATTACCATTACCGATACTATTTTCGCCGCCTAATTGAATGTTTGCCTTTACCCTCGCGGTGCTTCCCGGGGCTTTTTAACCGCAAACCCCGCGCTTTTTGATCTAATATGCACGAGTCGCGCACTGTAATTGTTTTGCTAATGGCTATAAAAGCCCTCTTCTTTACCGGTGTAATTACAGGCGTCTCGCGACTGCGCCGCCGGCCGCCCCTCCCCTCCTCTCCGCCGCCGCGTCTACTTTTTATCGGTGCAATTCTTTCGCAAGTGCGCCTCTCGCGAATGGCCGCGTTAAATGCGCCGTCATTAAATTACCATAAGTGTACTAAAATACTGAGATGGAAAGGGAAACGAATTATTATAGGGAGTAATGGTGGAGGGACAAAAAAAAAATAGAGACGATCGTCCGCCCGCGCGGATCGAGGGAGCACTTGACCGGTATGGGACGTGCATATCCGCGCCCCGTAAAGCAATATCAGCGTCTCCGGCGCGGCAGATAAGCGGCGGGCGCGGGCGCAGAGCCGGCGTCCGGTGCCGGGGCCGAGTCCGCTTGCGTCGATGGCCGCCCGCGGCAGAAATAGAAGCGCAGGAGGTGTCGCGCGGCAAGTGGGCGTGTTTTCCGCGCGATCGGCCCTGCGAAAGAAGCCGGATCGCGAGACAAGTGGCGCGCGTGGGGGCGCTGCTATTCCCGGGCCGCGCCGCCCGCGGTTTAAAAAACTCCCCGCAATTGACGCGTGGCCCGGGTCCAAGAGCCGCTGGCGCCCCCTCGGCCCCCGGCATAAACTGCATCCTACCTGGCCGATCCGATTTATAATTACCGACCGCGGCGGCATCCTTCCCCCTTCGCGCCAAAAACCGGCAGCTATTTTGGAGCGCGCGTTCACCGGGCAGCGCCGATATCGTCGGCCGGAGGCTGCCCGGGCGATCGGTGGCCGTTGCGTCAGCGGCTTGGCATCGGCCGCGCCAGTTCGGCCGACGATCGGCCGGCGTAGGACCGCGCGGACCACGAGTGCAACGGGGCAATCGGTGTCCTTCTGCGAAGCGGGGCGAGCCGCCGCGCGGGCATTGATCGAGTAATTGCGGGGCGAGCGGCGGCGCGTGGGCGGCTCCCTTTCAGGTGGTGCTCCTCGGGCGGGCGGCCCCTTTGCTCTCGGCTGGCACCGATCGCCCGGGCCTTTTCATCCGCTGGCCTTTCTCTATCCTTTCCTTTTGTCCGTTTGTCCAGGGAGATCGAAGCTATCTCCTACCTGTCGTCCCGGGCTTCTCTCAATCGGCGCCACGCTCCTATCGAGCGGCTCTCCGCCGTGTAATTAATTCCTGCGCTCCTAAGCTCGCACCATTTCCCGGAATGCCCCCTGCCTCTTATGCCTCCGCTGCGCTTACATATATACACACACAGGAAGCGATAGTACTTTTTATCGCCAGATTCGAATCGGCGCGCGAGCGTTTTGTCCGCGGTTTGCCGGTCGGCCGAGCGGGCGCCACCCTCCGGGCGCTTGCGTGTATCGCCCGCGGGGATCTGGCCGCGCGCGCGCGCCTAAGCCCTAAACGGCCAGGCGTCCGGCGTCCCGCGCGCTTGCGCAAGCGGATACTTTGGCCGGCGGCGCACTCGCCCGTGTCGCCGAGTACACGACACCGCGCCCCGGATTCCTTGCGCCGCTTTGCCCAGGGGAGCGAAGCCCGCGCGCGAGCCGTTACCGATCGCCGCTTCCGCGACCTTGGCGGCTTCTCCTCGCAGAAGACGTCTGGCACCTCCCACCCCCCGAGGAAGAAAAGCCGCTTTTCACGCGCGATACGCACACGCGGACCGTGTATACCTGCACGCACCCCGCGGCGCAGTTACATAAGGTACGCGGGTCCCGGGAGCGGGCCGCGGACTTAATTAATCAGGCTGCTGCCGAGGCGCTCGGTTTTACAATTCAAATGGGCCGCGGCCGCCCCCGCGGGGCTCGCTGGCGATCGCGGGAAAGCGATACGGCGCGAGCGCCGAGTGCCGCGGGCCGCCCGGGGTGTAGGGTTACCCCGGCGAGGCGCGAGGTGAAACAACGTTTGCTTCCCCGCGTCGGTCAATTGTTCGGCCGAGCGCACGAGGGCCGTGATTGATAAAACGCCCGAGAGAGCCGCGCTCGGCTTGCCGGCCCAATCGGACGTGCGTAATACAATTTCATTCCGTCCAAACTTACGAGTCAATATCGCGCTCTGCCGGCGGCCCGGGATATCCCTCTCGGATAACTCACCTGAAACAGAAAGAAAAGCAAGGCATAAATATGTATGTACGAATCGGTGACGCGTTTCACATGTTGGACCATGTGCACGCATGCACGCGGTGGTGTAATCGTTAATAATATTATATATTTTGAATCCGGCGGCGCGCGATCTGCGCCGATCGCCGAGGGAGCGTATATAAGTGTAACGGAAAGGTTTAACAAATCGGCGCGAGTGATTTATGCGCCGGGGAACCGAGCGAGCGGCAGGCAGTCCGAGTGTCGCGAGCGCGCCGCGGCTCTCTCTCGCAACCGGCCGCCGGCTCGGCCCGCGGGCTATTGCGCCGGGGGACGGGGGGGGGAGACACGCGTACGCGCACCCGAGCCTGACGAAACGCCCGGCCCAACCGACATACGTGTGCATAAGTACGCGCTCTCGGTGCGGCGCAATTAGCCGCGAATCCAAGCCTAGGAGCAGCCGCGGGCCATCGGAAGCCCGAGCCGCCGGCGCGACTCATTGTCCGGGTAACGAGCGGCCGGGGAGGGTTAATTACGGGCCGATACCCCCGGGGGGACAGCATTGTGCATTGGGTGGCCCGACGCCCACGCGCACCGCCGACAAGCGGCAATTAAACGGGAGGGCGTAAACGCCGGCCATCAATCCGGCCGATGTACGCGGGGAGATGCGCGGGCTCCCGGGGCGCGGCTCGTCGTACAGGGGCCCAGAGGTGATAAGGCAGGAATCGCCCTGGGGCCTAATGACGACCGAGGCGAGGCCGAGCCCCGGGGAAAGCTCCGCCTAATGAGCTCCAGTTTTAATTAGCCCGCCGCGACAAAGGCCGCCGCGAGGCGGAGTCTGTCGCAAGCGAGGCGGCCAGGTTGTCTGCCTCCGGGCCTCGGGTGCGCGTCGGCTTTCGTTCGGGGCGCTTCCCCGCGCCGTCTCTTCGAGGGAAATAATAATCCGGCAATTTGTCCCCAGCCGAGGCAAAGCTCGATAGGCGCGCGGCGGTTTCTCTCGCGGCCTTCCTTGCGCAGCCGTTCCAAAGACCTCCACGTCCAAGCCAATTAAATGCGTAAATAAACTGTTGGTAAGCGCGCGATTAACATTGAAAATTTGATTCTTTGTGCTAGCCGCAGTTGGAACGGTTAGCCGGCTGAGACACCGGTCGGAAATACTCGCGGACAATCGCGAGCGAGCTCGGGGCAAGGATTGTTAATTTGAAACATGTCATTGCCTCGGAATAACGAAATCGCGAGATGTACAAGGGCGCAAAGAGCGGCGTTCGGCTATCGTGAAAAATCATCGCGCGACGAGGACGAAAGGCTCGGGAGGCCAGTCGGGAGGGAAAAAGGAAAAAGAAAAAAAAAAAAAAGGCAAGAAAGGGGAGGCGGAGGATAGGAGGAGGCGCGCGCGAGCGAGCGCCCAGGCGGGGGAGGAGGGGCCCAAGGAGAAGAAGATGAAAGGCGATAGATCTCCCGAAGGCAAAGAGAAGGCCAAGCCCGAGGAGAAGGAGCGAGAGGCCGAGAGAGGCCGGTAGGGGGAGGGACTGACAGGGGCACACACAGGTACCTCGATGGTATTATATGGCGCGCCGCCGCCGCCGCCGCCGCCACCGCACGGAGGCTCCTAAGGCAAGTTTTTATCGCGACCGACATCTGCCCGGGCGATCGTCATTACCGCGCTAAGTAATCCTGCCGCTCGTTCCCTCTGGGGAGGGAACGAGTCGCTCCCGAGGGCCACCTGCCGGGGGCTGCTCCTGCCCCCGGCGCCGCGCCGCCCATATCCCGACGCACGTCGGGCCGCGGCTTTTCCCGGCGAGCCGCGGGGCCGCTTCGCCTCGTCCCGGCGATCGGCGCCGCGGGGGCTAATTGCCCGGAGGCGAGAAAAAGGCACTTGTTCCGCTCGGTCGACCCCCGCGGCCTACCGCGAAACGCCCGATTAATCAGCCAAATGCGCAAGAACGAATCTCCGCTCGGGGCAACCGGCGGCTCCTCGCGCGGAACGGCTCCTCCGCAGGGGAAGCCGCGCCGGGCGAGCAGGTATAGGTAAACATCGGGCGCCGCGGCAAAGCCTAACGGAAGTTGATTTACACGCGCCGGCCTCGCGGATCGGCCTACAACACCACCGCTCCCCCCGGGCGCGATCCTCCCGGGGCCTAATGGCCGAGTCACCCAAGCCGGGCCCAATGTCTTCCCCCAGGTGGCGCGTCCGATCGGCAGTGGCGCCTGCGCCGCGTCCCGCCGACGGCCGGTCAAAGTAAATAAACGCGGGCATTAGGCGGGGCGCGTGCGTCACGCGCAGATCCGGCCGGCCGATAACGCCTCGGCTGCCCCTCCTCCCCCCCGCCGGGCGCTCGTTGCGCAAGCCCTCGGCGTCGCGCGTGCAACAACTAAACAATTTTTTGCCTCCGCCGCGGGAGGAGGCGCAATCGAGGCGCGGGAGTCGCTGCCCCCGGCGCGTCTCCGCGCTTATCTCCGCCCGAGTGTTGTTTCGCAAGTGGCTCGTGGTTGAAATTCCCGGGCGAGATACACACACACATGTGTATGTATCCGAGGGGCCCAAAGGGCAGGCGCGTCACCCGCTCGCACTTTCCCCCCCCGAATTCCCCTAGATCGGCCCGCCGGCAGCCGGCCGCGTGTAATGGCTAATCGTTAAAAAGCCATAAGCGCTAATGCGTTCTCCTAAAACGCGCACGCGCGCACGGCCATTATGCGCGCGGCCCGGCTCTACCGGGAAAACGAGACGGGGCTTTTACTCTGCCGGCCGCCGCGCGCATTATCTCCCCGGCGATTAATAAACAATGGCGCTTTGACATTTTACACAATCCGAGGGTTTGCGCAACGAGGCGCAGCCGCCGTTTCTCTTTCGGATATTTTTCGGACGACGCGCCGATATGTATCTATGGGAAAGAAGCCGCCGATCGCTTCTCGGCTTGCGGTGCACGACTTTTTTTTTCTCTCTCTCTCTCTCACTTTTCCCAGATGAGCCGTTAGGAAATCGCGCGCTTTATGGAACACATCCATTGGAAAGGGGCCGCGCGCCGGGAGATATTGTCGCGTGCGTGCAGCCCCGGGGGCACAACGAAATCGCCGCTTAATTGATCGTTCATTTAGCGGGGGGGAAAAAAAAGGGGGGGGTCTCCTCGGGGCGCGCTTATCTGATTAGTGATTGGCGGGACAATTAACTCCCTATCGATCGGCCGGATCGTCGCTACTCGGGCGCGCGCACCCAGTCCCGCGAGCGCCGGCCCGCGATATAGAATCGGATCGCGACCACTCGAGATCATTGTTGCTCGGTAAATTATAACCTTTCCGCGAATTGGCGCGGCCAATTAACAATTGGCTCGCGGCCGTCGTCTATTAATCGGCCCTGCTCCCCACGTGTCGGAGCAATTAAACCCGCGAATTATGCGCATATATGCACGTATACGCGATATCTGCGCCGGATCGAGAAGGCAGAAGGCATAACCTATTGGCGTGTACACGCGCGAGGCCCCCGGCCATTTCATCCGATGCTTTTTACCCGATCGCGGGGCCCCTAGCGCGGTTGCGCCGAGCGAGATTCGAGGCGAGATTTACTCGGGACGGGGCGCGCATTCAATTAACGCGGAAATTGAGAGGAAAAGAAAAAAAAAAGGCCGAGGCAAATAATATCACACGGAGGAGAAGCCGCCGCCGCTCCTCTCCCCGGCTTCTCCCGGGCATTACGTACGCGCTCGCGGCCGGCTATTTACTATTATGCGGCGAGCGGCGACGCGGCGGAGGAACAATGAGGCGGCGGCCAGGCTCAAGGGGGCAAGAGCCGGGAGTTCGGGCGGCGCCCCCCTCCCACATTCAATTTCGAGCCAATATTTTCGTACACTGTCGGCGCGCCATTGTCCGGCAAATGTTTATTAATCCGCCGGGAGCCGGGCCTCGCGCCCGCGCACCCAGACCTCCAAGTCCCTGTGTACGCGCGCATGTGCGTGCCCCGGGTGGGAGGCGTGTATTGTGGTTGCGTGGAACCAGTCGGCGACGCTGCCGCCGCCGCCGCCGCCGCCGCAAATTGAATTCCGAGAGCTGCTATTGAGGCCCCCGTATATAAACATCGGGCGGCCGCTCGGTGACATGCACAAAATTCGTGTATATCGAAACGGTAAGCGATATCCGGGGCTTTGGCTGTCGCGCGTGTTTACACTCCCGCGCCGTTTGATGTTTAAATTAGAAGATTACAATGGCCGGCAGGAGTTAGATATGCGAGATATTTTAAAAGGCATGAGAAAGCCTCGGGCAAGAGTCTCTCTCCTCCGCGTCCCGATGAGTCGATCAGTCGAGGATAATTAATTCGAGAATCGATTACAATAATTACACGCAAGAATGTAGCCATATATTGTCTGGCCGATCGCCATATACCTCGATAATTAGGATTAAAGCCTCGGTTAAGGGAAATGGACCCGGCAGTCAAATAAATGTATAAGCGGCAATAAATTCCTAATTGAGAATGTACACGTAGAGTAGTGTCTGGCCCGCGGGATAACCCGGAATAATCTGGATAAAATCCCGTAATGTATGCATTATCTTGGGATTAGAGCAATAAAGGTCGTGGGATTAGAGGGAGCGCCAGAGAGGCAGACGGAGGCGGCCGATATCACGGGAGGACACGAGGAGATCAACAAGCTCGTAGACGGCCGCCTGTATAAATCAGCCGGGGCGGCGCTATTTATTCTCGAAAATGAGCCACATCGCGCGCGTCGCAGCCTGCGCTGGCCCGAGGACGCGCGCTCAAGTCCCCCTCTCGGTATTTCCAGCGGGCGCGAGGTCAGCCGGCGGGAAAGCCGGGGGGCGGGGGATGCAGCCCGGAGGAGCGGCCCCGAGAGGAGAGGACAGGTGGAACCGAGACAGCTTTCGCGACAATCATCTCTCTTAACGAGGCGGAATGCTTTTCCCCTAGGCCTTCTCCCGCAGCCGGCCCGGCAGTTTCTCCGTTTCCCCGGGCGGCGCGGCGGCCGATCTCGCGATACAACAACAAGACCGCGTGCGCATTGGGCCGCCGGCCGATCGGGGCCCCCGCCGGCTATTTTTCGACGGTCCGCGCGCGGCCGCCCACTCGTTGTTGCGCCTTTTTGTTTGTTCCCCTTCTCACGCCGGCCGGCGCGACACAAAAGGCCGGCGGCCCGAGCCAAGGGGAAAAAAAAAGGAAGGCTCCCGGAGGCGCCAAGAGCCACGTCCCACGCGGACGCCGCCTGCTGCCTCGGGCCTTATCAGCCGGCCGATTGTTGTACGGCCCAGCGGAGTCGAAAGCGAGTCGGGGGCTGGCTTCTTTTTTTCCCGGGGAGCGCGCGCGCGGTAATCCGCGGGACTCCCACGAGCGGCGGGCGGCTCCTTCTTTTTTTTCTTCATTTGGGCGCGACATCAGAGGCGCGCCGCCGCCGCCCGGAGAAAAGTGCCTTATCGCGGGCGATCGCGCGTGCGTGCGTCCTCGGCGGCCGGCTTTCTAAATCGCCGCGCGCCGCCCGGACGACGAGCGTGCGTGAAAATTGGACGATTGCGCGAGCCGGCGAGGAGGCCTCGGGAGAGGGGGCGCCTCGCGAGCCGCCCCCGTTTTTCCTCCCCCATTTTCCCTCCTGTAATTCGTGAAAGGCCTTTGGTTTCACCGAGGCTGGGAAGGAGGTATGCGGCCCGGCGATCGGCGTGGATAATGCGCGGCGGCCGGGCGACGGGGGCGTTGGACGGGCGCCGAGAGCCACCGGGAGGCGGCCGTCGAAAAGGCCGCTTTTCGGGAAAGGGAGAAAAAAATAAAGCTCCCGGAGGAGGAGGATATAATTCGAGTGGTCGAATGGTACGGCAGCTGATGGAGATAGAGATCGACAACCGGTTAGCGGTGCGTGTATAAAGCCGGCGAGGGAGCCTTCGGGGATAGATCTCCGGGGGACGGGCGCGTAAGGAAGCGTGACAATGTCGGGCCGGGGTTACACGGGCCGCTCCCCGCTCTCGGCTCCCCGGCCGTAGATTATACAAGCGCCGGGGCGGCGCGCCTTGTACTCCGTTATCGGGCCCGGAGGTTTACGAGGCGCTGCCGGCGGCCGGTCACCCCGCGCCCGACACCTCCCCGCGCCTCATTACGACCCGGGCCCCCGGCCGCGCCATCGGCCCCGTGCTTTACGAGCTTTTAAGCGCCCGGGCTTTTCCCCGGGAAGCCTCGGGGGCTCTTTCCCCGCGGGCATTCCGCCGGCCGCGCCGGCCAGCAAAAAGACTCCCCCGCCCCCCGTCCTTCGTTCTCCTCTCTTTTTCGGCCCCCGGAATGCGGCCGGCCCGCGATCGCCCCCGACCTCGGCCGCGCGCAATTAACGGCAGGTGGACCGCCCGCCCCGCCCACGCGCTTCCGCCCCAAGGCCGACGATCCATCTCGCCGGCTCCTCGGCCTCCCCCCCCCCCCGCTCCTACACACCTCGTCGGCGCGGGTACCGTTATTACGATGCGAGCCGATCGGCCCGCGGCGCGCGATTCGAATCGGCAGCCGGTCTCCGGTAGCGGGCGCTCCCCGGACTTCCGGATCTGGTTAGCCGCATCCTCCCGGGAGGCTGCGCCCCCGGGGGCACACGCGTCCAATTACACGGGAGCCCCCCGTCGGCGTCCGCGGCACAAACGCTGCGCGCTGAGAACGAGTCGCGGGATCTTCGTGGATGCGCCTCTGGCATTCGGCGCGCGCGCGGGAAACTCGCTCCCGGCCGGAGAGAGAGGAGGTTGTTTTTACCCCGCGCGTCGCGCCGCCGGGGGAAAAGAGTCCGTCGAAAATTGCTCGGCTCTCTCTGTAGATGGCGAGGCATTCCGCCGAGCCGACCGCTTGATGGATCGGCTTTTAATCTCGGGACAATTGAATAGCACTTGCCTCGGCCGCCGCGGCCTTTTTCCCCGGCGCGCGATTAGAGCCACCGAGCGATCGGCCGGCCCCGGCGGCGAGCGGTCCCCGAGCCTCCGGACGTTCGGGCCCACCTGTCGCCGGAGCGCCTCGGCCGCGAGATCGTTTGTCGCCGCGGTAATCGTTAAATCCCAATAAAAGTGAGCGCTGCCCGCGCGCCGCCCGAGGAAGACCAGCCGGGCGCCTTTACAAATCCCCTGACCTTAATAAACCGTGGGTTCTTCCACGGGAACGCTTTTTCAATCAAAGCGGCATAAAAAGAAAAGCCTCGATAGCGTGTACACACACGTGTATATACGCGTGTGTACATAATACACGTGGATGCGGCGGGCTTGAGAAAAAAGGAAAAAAAAAGGCCGATCGAGCGTGAGAGGGGGTGAGGCGCCGAGGGCACAGCTTGTAATTTACGTTTCATTTCGTCACAGGCGGCCGATACACCGGCAGCGGCCCCAAAGGCGGATTAAGCCCGGCGCCCCGCGGCGACCGAGAGAGAGAGAGAGCCTCCAATCTCGCGCGTGGGCGGACCCACGCCCCGGGGGGAAAAGGAAAAAAAAAAAAAGAGAAAGCCGCGGGCGGGAGGGCCGAGGCATCGACAGGTGCAGGTGAGCCCCGGGCGCCCGGGCCGCGCCGATCCCCGGGGCCGATTGCCGGCGTACGCGCGGAGCCGAGCCGCCGGGCCGATAGGCCCTATCGGCCCGATGCGCGAGCTTTGACTCGGCCCGCGATAAGGTGACGCTGCGGCTTCGATTATCGGCGTAATTACACGGCTGGGAGTATATATCGGCGGGCGGCGCGGCTGGACCGATTGCCTCATGAGACTCGCAATTAACGGGTGTAATGCCTTGATTAATGCGCGCCTATGCGCGCGATATTACCGGCGGCGCGTAATTGTCCGCGAGGGAAGACGAGCGAGAGGCCGGCTCGCCGCGACTCCGAGCGAGCGGGCAGACGATAAACGATCATCGGCGGCGAGCGCGCACCGCCCGAGATAACAGTGACATCAGCCCTCGTAATTATGAAAATATACGCCGATAAGCATCTCCTCCGGCGGACGACGGCCGTTCCATTATCGCACTTGCAAAACGCGCAACAACGAGCCGCGATGATGCGCGCCGCGCCGCTGCACTTTCTTATCGGCCGCCCCGCGCCCCGCCCGCCTCCGAGGAAGAAAGTCCGGGGGGGGAGAAAAAAAAAAAAGAAGCGACCCGCGAAAAAAAAAAAACTCCTCGCCAGTCCTAGAGAGGCTGGAGGCCGCGCGCGGACACGTACTCTCTTCGGTGTGTAATATTCTCCGGCGGCGAGCGGCGTCGTCGTCCGGCGCGCCGGGGCAGACGTTCGTCTCCGCGCGCTCGCTCGCTCGGAGATAACGACCACTGAATCGCCGCGGGACAATCACTCGGGCCTCTCCGGCTCTCCGCAAAACTCCGGCGCACTCGCGTAATTTATTCGGCCCCCGATGCCCGATTGAGTTATTGCCCCGGCTCCGAGAGTCCCCCCGGCGCTTTCTCGCGACCTCCGGCTCTCCTCTCTCGGAAGCGCGCGAAAGTCCACTTGGAACTTGGGCGGCCGAGGGCGCCGGCCACAATCGATACGTGGCCGGGCGCATCATCCCGCCGCGGGCTAAACCGGGTCACCGGGCCTGTGTCGCGCCGGAGCTTTAAAGCTTTAAACTCGATCGCCACCGGTGGTTTTATTTACGAGCTCGACCAAGCCCGAGCTTTATTCGATCCGCCGGGGGGAGCGATAACGCGAATAGACCGCGGACTCGAGGGGGCTCCAGATGGGTATCGAGGGCCGAGTTACTGGCCAACGCGACAACAAGATAATTGTTACTTAATCGCTCGGCAAACGACCGCGGCAGCATTATACCGATACACTTTGTTTGAAGCGTGCACAATCGTGAACGGTTTGTATTTTTGCAACAAACGATATTTCACACTGTCTACAACCTTAGCTAGTCGATACAAGGTCAGCGCCATCTTCCGACTTCTCCCACTCGCGATCGCGATATCGGCCAAGCGAGCGGGCGCCTCTTTACACAACTTATTCAGAATACCGGGTATGCCTCTATGAAAAATAGCGTGTAATGTCCAAGGCGATTTATTCGCGTTCGGCTAATCTTGATGCAATATTGATTATTGGGAATTTGCGCCAATAAAGTCGCTGGCTACGGCTACCCTCGGGGGTACTTATACAGCAGCAGCAGCATGAGCGGCAGTCAAGGTCGAGGGCGCTGCCCTAGCCCGAGGCGGTCACGCGCCTGCACCGGCGACCCCGGCAGATGCCGTTCCGCGCGCACAACTGCGGATAAAAATGCCCGGGGGATGTTTCTCGTTAACGCCTCTGTGTATAAGCTCCTCGCACGTTTTTTTTTTTATTCTATCGTCGCCCCGCTACAAAGAGATTGGACACCATTTGGTTTGCTAATCCCCTGCGAGCGGGGGCCTAATTGCTTCGCCGGATTCCGCACACCCCGTGCGTGCCCGCAGAAACATTATTGTTTATCCCCGAGGTTTTTTTGAGGTTAGGTCCCGCGGCAACGTAACACAGGGGCAGTGGCGGACAGGAGGCCTGTCCAACTCACCTGGGCCGCTAGGACGAACGAGCGAGGAATCGATCGGTCAAACTCACCTGCAACAGAAAAAGAGAAGGGGGGAATTAGATAAGCCGGGAGTTCCGGGGCGCGTTTTCCCGCGGCGGCTGTCGCCGGTCGGCAGCCGCCTCCTCGGGGCCGGGCACCTCGTAAATCGGGGGATAGCCGGCAGAAGCGGCGGGCGATAAGCCGGCGGCTCCGCGCGTAATGGACCCAGTCGGACCAGTCGGCGGCGTAGGCGGCGCAGGTGCGACCCGGGGCAATTAACGGGCCGCGGCGGGCACAGCGCTAGTTTTATCTAAATCGGCCCGGGCAGTCGAGCGGCCGAGGCGAGACACGCCGATGACACGCGAGGGGCGCATTCCTTCCCAGCGGGCCTTTGCGCAAGGGGCCGTGTCGGCTTTCGTAAGGTCTCCCCCCCCCCCCCTCCCCGGCTAAGTGGCGTTATAAATTGTCTTCGAGCCGCCGCGGCCGATCTCCCGGTGGCCGCGCTCTAGCGCGATTAACCCGGGGCCTTTTTTTTCCTTCCCCCCCACCCACGGCGCGCTGAATTATGCGCGCGTCCATTAAAAAAACTTTTTCTCCTGTATAGAGGCGTGCGCGGGGCCGAAAATTGCGCGGCCGCCAGGGGGAGGCAGGTATCCCACGCGCCCCTGGCTCGGCGCTATCCTAGAAAGTGTGCGGCTTTTTTTTCCAGCGCTCCTCTCGTCGCCGCGGGTCTTTCCCAATCGGCGTATCCCAGGAGACCCCCGCGCGTCCACCGGGCCTCGACACAATATTTATTTATGCATGCGTGCGCTTTCCGTGGCGCGCGGTGAGTAATGGCTTTTCGGATTAGGCGCGCGCGAGCGTCTTGCACGCGCGCCTCTATCGGCCGGTCTATCGTCTACGCCTATCTCTTACAAGCGTTGGGAATTATGATTGATTCGAGCGGCCGGGGCCCACTCGGGCGCATCAAGGAAGCCTTGTTTAAGAGCTTGTACGGAATAATTAAATGATTTGTAATGGGAGCGCGCGGCGGCGTCGGCACCGCCGCTCCACGGGACAAATCTCGCCGATACACGAGCATTAAAACTCGAGCAGGCGCGCGCATTCCATTACGCGATATGTACACACATTGTTGAGCGGCCGTATCGGAATAACAGAGCGCGCGAGCGCGCAACGAGTAGTACCTCGCTAACGCATCGCGGCAGCGGCTCTCCCATTAATTACGCCAGGTACAACTACGCTGCGACAATTATTATCTCGGCCGTCTCATTTTTCGCTCGTCAACACCGCGGACGCGTCCACTTTATTTCCCCGAGGACGAGCGAGCGGCTTCCCTCCCCCCACCGGCGAGGCCCTAGCGCGGCTGCCCAATTACATAAATACTGTCCCTATCTCGGGCAATAAGTCAGCCGACGATGAAATGTCCCCGAGTGCGCGAGAGAGTGAATAAAAAGGGAAACCCAGCGGGAGCCCCTCCCGCGCGGGGCGCCGAGTCTCTTTCGAGGAAACGCCTCCCGGCGCACCGGTGCACCGGCGGCCCTACCTACCCCCCCCGTATAAATATTCATCGCGGTTTAATAAAGCGTGGCGCGCTCGCGCCCACTAATTCCCGATTGATTAAAGGCCGCGCGGGGAGCGTCGTCTCGAGCCGGCCCTAACAGTGTCTCCCGGCGGCGCCGGTGGGAGGCTGCGCCCGTCGCCGGGAAGTAGGCCCGAAAATCCGGCCCGGGCCGCCTCCATAAATATTCATTACCGTTACAGGTGTAATAGGCCGTATCTAAAATAAAGTACCGGCGGTGCCTTTTTTCTCACGCTGATAGGCCATCGGCGCTGGCGAGTGGACCGGCGCGGCCGAGGGATCCGTCCACGAGGCCTGCCCGGGAGAGAGACGCGCGCGCATCAAATATACCGCTTTTACAGAAATTTTTTGTCCCCGCTCGCTCGCCGCCCGTCAATTATCGCTCCCCGCCTCCTCACGTGGGAGTTATTAAGGAAGCACTTGGACCCGCGGGGCGAATTAGCATAATGCAGGTGGATCATCGACGAGGAGGCGCGCGTGTGTGCGCCATTGGGAAAGCAACGGGAGGAGGCCGGCGCGCCGGGCGCACAGGTGTATACGCGAGGCTGTCTAGGCGGCGGCCGTCCGAGTGATGCGACCGGCGATATGCTAATGGCGCCGATACTCTCCACTTTCCCCCGGGTCCTCGCGGGCCCCGGCCGCGTTATTGACTGATAGCGCGAGGCGGGGAAAGGACTCGGCGCTTATCGGCGACAATATACCGATAAGCGCCGGCGCGTTAAAATCTCGGGCGCTCGTCCTCGCCGGTAGCGGGCGGCGATCGGCGGCCCGGCTGCTCCCTCATATTTGCCGGTCAATTATAGCCGCGCGGGCCTCTTCCCCGGCAGTCGGCACCTCGCTCGGCACCCTGGAGCGGTGCCAGGGCGCGATATCGGGATTTATATTTAATCCGGGCGCCGGGGCCTTCGGGGAAATCGGCGCCCGCCGACTCCCCCGAGCGGGCACACAGCCGCCGGCTTTTCATCCGCCCGGAGAAATGTACGCGGCCCGCGGAGGCATTAAAAGCCGGCGGCGATCGGCGCGAAACTAAACACGGCGCGCTCGAGGACATGCGGCCGGTGGCAAAAGGGGGAAGGCGGCCCGGTAGGCGCGTCCCACTTTGCCCGGCGTCATCCTCGGCGTAGCGGTTGCAGGCCGCTCGGGGCGCCCTCGACACAATAGGCGCGTGTGCCCTTGGCCGGCCCGGCCCGGTCACCTCCCGCGACTTTGGAATGCCCGGCTATTTGTTTACCTCGGCCCGGCACCGCGGCGGCGCGGAGTCTAGCCGGACCACCTGATGGCGCCGACTCTTTCTCACGGCTGCTCTCTCTCTCTCTCTCGCTCGGACAATGGGCGGGCGCGCTCGATACACCTCGGGCGTATATCGGGCGCGCTCGGGGGGGGGACACACGAGGGCCGATAAGCCGGGGGTCCACCTCGGCGCGGCCGGCGGCTCTCGGGCTCCTCGGGCTTCGGCGAACCGGCGCCTACGCGGAGACGTTTTCCCGAGGCGGCGGCGCTTCGGGGAAAGACACGCGAGCGGCGCATGCGCTGCCGAGACAATGCCCGGGCGGCGGGGGAGCAAAGGTCGCCGCGTCCCCGGGCTCCTGAATATACATGCGCGGCTCGCGGCCGCTCGGAATTCGTCGGTCAAGGCCCGGTTGGCGCGCGCGCGCGCCGACCGACGCGCCGCCGGGGAAAAACTGTTGCGCAACCCGGCGGAAAGCTCGCAAAAAACGCCGAGGGGAGTTGGGGAGGGGACGGGGAGGCCGGGCGGGGGGGGAAGGAAAAAAAAAGGCGAGCCGGCGCTGCGTGCGCCGGAGCGGGGGCGGGGACGAAGACGGCGGCGGCGCACGTGCGAAGGCCTCGCGTTATAAAAGCCGGCCGGCTGACCTATCGGCGCTCGGGCGCGGCTTCCCCGAACGCCCGGCGATTCCGCAAGCGGCGCGGCCGACCTCCCGCCCACGCGAGGTCGCGCCGCCCGATACCGGTTCCCGAGGCGGCGCAGGCCCCGCGCGGCCGACGGACCCGACGCCTCCGTCGCCGCATCGCGCTTTTCCTAGCGCGTCTAGCCCGCGGCCGTCGCCGGGGCCGAGGGGATCGAGAGGGGCGCGCGCGGAAAAGCCGCGGGAACAATGCCGGCCGCTCGGCTGCGAGCGCGCGGGGGCCTAATGAGCCGGCGGGGAATAATTGAAGCGAGCGTGACAGTGCGTTAAAGCGCTAATGAAGCCGGGCCCCGGGGAGTTTTATGCGCGCCGCGGCAATTCCCGAAAAACGGGACTTTGCCACGAAGCGGCGGCCATCCCCGCGGCACTTTATACACCGGCCGTATAACGACGAGCCGATGTGGCCCGCGGCCGCGTAAAAAGGACCCCGGGGCCCGGAGGAGAGGGCGCCGTATCCCGGGACGGCCCCTCCTCATCCGTCTTATTCTCGCCCGGGAAACAGGTTCCGCCGTCGTCCGCGGGAGCCTCCCACGACTCGGCCCGACTTTCTCGCAGGCCCGCCAAAACGTAGCGGAAAAAAAAGAAGAAGAAGATTGACCGAGGAGTGCGAGCCGGGCCCCCGGTGGCCTCCCGAGGCGGCAAGGCCGGTGGCCACGCGGCACCGCCCCGGCACCGCTTCCGCCCGCGGGGGCGCGACCTCGGGTGCCCTTGCCGCCCCCGGCCGAGCGCCCCGGCTAAATATATACACGGCCGCTCGTCCACTTCCGAGGCTTAGCGCCGCGCCGCTCGGCTGCGCCCGCCAGGTGCACTACGTGTGCCGCCCACGCGCTACCCAAGCCCTTCCTGCCCGACCCTTCCGCGTTCCACCGCGGCAATCAAAATTAAACCCGAATGCGTGCGCGTGCAGACGGGACGAGAGCAAGAGGGCCGCGGGTTTTTCGCGAGGGACGACGGGACGGGAGGCGCGAGCCACTTCCACCTTACGGGACATTTAAATCAGCGGCCGGGCCGGCCCTGCGCTTCGGCTCGCTTTAAAGGTCTCAATAAACCCCGAGATTACACTCGACTTTGAATTATCGCCCGCAAAGCCCGCTTTCGATCCGCGCCACTTTAACTCCGACATTTTTCGTCTTTGCCCGTCCTCCGCGCAATTTTGCCGGACCGCGCGACCATCCCAACTTCCTGCCCGCCTCATTTTTACGTCTCCGATGCTTGTCGCGGGATAATTTCTCCTACTCGATCATACTGTCTTATTAACTTTTTGGGCGGTTTGCTCAATCGTACAACTCGCCTTTCAATCTTCCTTTATCACCCCGACTCTTTGCCACTTTTCCCAAAGAGGCACACACTTGTTCCGCACTTTGTACGAGTGAGCACAGTTACCGAGGCCAAAGTCCGGTTGTTCGTCACCTTCACCGGAGAACACTTTTTCTAAGGGCGCCATTTTTGAAAAGCTAAAAATTTGGGAATGACACTCGGACCACGAGGCAAGAGACACGAGGTGGCAATTGCCGTTTTCCCAAAGGGAAACAGTATCACCGAGTCGCTAGCTATCGCGGCTACTATCGGGCGAGAGCGAGGGGGTTCGGCGGGCGGGGAAAAAGGCGGGGCTCGGAGACTCACCCAGTGCTCCTTAAAGTCCCCGGCGCAGAGGTCGCATGGGTCCGGCGGCGCTCGCGGCTCGAATCCTTCCACGGCGAACCCCAGCTTCGCGGGTCCCGGGGCCGAGGGCGTCCCGAGTCCGGCTCCTGGGGCGAGGCGGCGCCGGCGGGGGAGGTCTTCTCCTCCCGGCTCTTCCCGCCTGGGACTCGCGCACTGACACAGGTCGTGGTCGCGCGGGCAGCTGTGCACGGGGCTCTCGGCTGCGTGGGCGCGCGCACTCTGCTCTCCGAGGCTCACGGTAGCGCGGTCTCGCGCCGACTGCGGCTCTCGCGGACTCCCGGCTGCGGCGGCGGCGGCGCCGGCGGCCGTCGTCCCCACCCGCGCGCGCCGGGAGGGGAGCGGCCCTTGCCCCCGCCACGGCCGCGCCGCCGCCGCCGTCCGCCCTCGTCCGCCCCCCCCGGGCCGGCGGCCGCCGCCGCCGCAGCCGCGCCCGGGGTGGGGGGCCGGGGCCGAGGGGAGCCGCGCGCCGTCTCGCTCGCTCCCTCTCGCCCCCGAGGCCCGAGGGCCGCCCGCCTGGAGGGGGCCGCCGCCCAGTCGCACCCAGAGATACGCCTTTTTTTCTTGCGCCGGGCCGGAGTGGGAGGCTGCCGCCCGAGAGCCGCCGCCGCCGCCGCCGCGCCGCTACTGTTGCGATCTCTTTTTGTTTATCGCCGCGCGCCGCGCGCCGCGGCCAAAGCTGCCCCTTTTCCCTATTCACGCCCCCGACTTTTTATCGCAGCTCCCCGGCTCCGGGGGGAGGCTAAACGCCTCTGCGCTCCGTTCCCGCCTTTTCCGCAAACCGCCCCTACCCTGCCCCACCCCTTTCTCACCACCTTTCATTAGCTCATTTCCCAGGCGGTAAAAATAAACAATTCCTACTCCCTGTCCAATTAATCGGTCTTTTATTCTATCCCTTGCAATCGCTCGCTTGAGATGTATTAAGACCGTTCATCACTTATTAGTTACTCCTTGGCCACGTACCCCGACTTTGGTGCAATTTAAGCATGAAACTCGTTGGAATAATGTTAATTAGGCCGACGAAAGTCAATATTTGCATCCAAAGCCTCCATTGATTCTTCTTCTTTATTTATAGCTGCATAATACCGTTCACTGTTGCAAATTTTAGGCTGTTCTCCGCGTGGTACGTATGCAATACCGACTCATTCCGAGCATTCACGAATGACGTAAAAACTATTACTTGCTCGAAACGCTACGTGTCCTTGCCGAAAGTTTAGCGCTCGTTATCACAAATGTTAGAATAATCGGAAATTAAATGTAAATAAACAATCTAGAAGAATACAGAGATAATTAAAACAAAGATTGTATAACGTTGCAAGTCGTGATTGCTTATCGAACACTTTGGCCATGTTAATTTCATACTTTTTCTAACTGATTATATTAATAATGTCCCCTCGTCCATAGCAATCAGATGCTATTCATTAGACTTTATACTAAACAACCTTTTTTCGATACACGCATTCATACATATGTACACATATAGTAAAGCAGCTGTAATTGGTTCAGGCGGCAAAAAGTAGAGTTAAGGTTACTAATAATAACTAATAATAGCAAGCAGTTAGAGCTAATAACCCAAGCTCCATATAATGATACCAGTACTTTGAATCCAATTTTCAATGAAAACGAATGGGCTTGTGCAGCTCAGTTTTATGTGTAATCGAAGACAATAATTAAGCCTTCGATTAATAATCGTAAGCCAGGCGTCATTTGAAAAACCAACCGAGCGACGTGTTTTGAAAATACTTTTGAAATCTCGCTCGAAAGACTTAATGCGTAAGAGAAGGATTCTGTATTAAAAAATCGAGATATTTCGCGATTTTTAATTAAAATCTGTACCGTCCCGAGCGGCGCTGTCGTTGCAACCCACGGGCATTTGGGGGCCGGCTCTACACCGGTGCTCGCATCCCCCATTCTCCCCTGGTACCGCACGCGGAACGACAAGCAAAGGTGGCAGGGCGAGTGGGCAAGGTGGGAGGGGGCAAAGCTCGAGATTACGTGGAGCCCCGGGGTCGCGCGCAGCAGCGCACGCACATATATATATATACAGGCGCGAGGTGGGCGCAGACAGGGCCGGTAGGTGAAACCGGAGGGGGGGAGAGCCCCCGTCGCCCCCTTGTGTTCCCTACTCTCTGCGCGCGCGCGCGCGAGCCTCGTGCCCGTGGAGATCGCGCACATCGGCCGGGCCCCCGCGCGCGCCGAGGAAGCCGAACCACGCCTACCGCTCCCCTACTCTCCCCCCCTCCCGGCTCTCCCCTCGCTCTCTCTCTCTCTCTCCTCGCGGCGAGAAAAGCGAGAGAGACGGGCGCCCGGAGAGAGACGAGAGCGCGTAGGCGCGTCTGCGGCTATCGCCCTCTCGATCGCGGGGCTTCTTTTTCCGCGGGCGACTTGTTGATTCTTATCCCCCCACCCCCCCACGGGCTGCGGGGACTCCCGGCAGTCCTGTTGCACACCATCCCCCCCTGGCAGTCCGGCGAATTTTCACCGACTGATGATTGCTCGCTGTCGTTAAAAGGAAATGATCCGCCGAGTGCTAATGCCCGGGTTAGCGCGCCCCGGCCGTTTTTTCACTTAACATAACCGCATTTCTGGCGGTGGTTTTTGCCCCGCCGCGCGCCGGTTAGCTTTTTCCCCGACCCAAATAGCGATTTCGAATTTGAATTTTAAAAATAGCTATTAGCGGCCTTTGGAAATTTAGAGTTTTCGCACGTCGTTCCGCAGGAAACTTGAATACATCCATTCTTACTTGTCAGCCTAGCCGGCTTGGAAGACATCTCGATGATCGGTAGATCGTTATTTCAAACTTTTGATGTTGCGATCCGAGAGATCGAACGCCAGATATTCATTTAAATGCAGAAACTCTTGTGAGTTTGTTGCACATAAATTAAGTTTTATCGACTCCAAACTGGCCCTCCGAGCGAATCCAAAATTGATCAAGCGGACAACTTACCTAAAACATAAAAATACAAGCTCGGGTTAGTACATCGGTTTGTGCATACAAATGTAAATGATTTTTATTAGCGGTATATTTTCAATACAAGCGCCGATCGCGCATCTGCTTATGGGCTAAATGCACACAACGGCTCGAAGGCTTTTAGATTCTTAACGACGTCTTTAACATATTGAAGTATAAGCGGCTGGAAAAGAAGTTTCAGCGAATCCTTTAAAGGTGCGTTAAACGGAATCGCTCCGCGATTCGGCTTCCTGCGGCGAGCAGCGGCGATCTTTTGGAAAAAAAGTGGAAAAGCCCATCGGGCCTGCATATTCGAGGCCCCGGGGGATGAAACAAAAAAAGAAAAGGCGGGGCGGAGAAAAAGCCGAGGCTTCTCACAGGCCGCCGCGGAAGCTGACGAAACCGAGGGAAAAGATCCCCCGAAACCGCAAAGTGCCGGTCGGCCGGGGAGAAAACGGGAGCAAAAAGCGGCCCCCGAGTGTCCTCGAGGAGCCGGGCGAGCCGCCCGCAGCGCTTCGCGCGAAGATTCATTAAGAATCCCCATCTCCGGGATCGTCGGCGGCGGCGGCGGCGGCCCTCGGGAGTCGCGCGCGGGGGCCTCTATTAAAAAGCCGGGCGAGCGGCTGTGCTCCGGGGCCCCGACACCGGGAGGCGCGTGTCCGGCCCGCGCAAAAAGGCCAAGAGGCGCGAATGTAAAAGACAGCTCCGCGGCGTCCTTCCGAGAAGATGCCGAGCCGTCGGCCGACCCACGCGCCGACTCCCGGGGGTTGCGTAGACGCGGGAGCCGGTTTGCCCGCCTTTTCCTCCCGGGAGAAAAACGGCCAAAGAGCCGGCGCGCGCCGCCGGAGGAGGAGTGCGCGCGAACGAGTTTTCGTATGGGTGTGTACCGGGAGAGGAGCGCGCGAGCGACCGCTGGCTCCTTCACGGCTCGGGGGGATGGATCCGGCCGAGACTGCGCCGAGGGTTTTAATGTACCACCGGTGATTACTCTTTGTATCCCGAAGAGGGAAAAGTGATAAGTACCGCCCGTCCCGAGCGGCTCCGGCTTCCGTTTTATTGCTCTTCCTGCCGCTCGGCTCGCGTGCTCCCGGCCTTTTTTTTTCCCCCCGTCCGCCGTGCGCGGATATTGACGAAAAGTAATGCTTTTCAAATTGCCCGATTACCCGCGGCTCTTCGAGTGGGTATAGAGGGGCAAGTATAAAAAAAAAAACAAGGTAACACCGCTCGCGTAGGAGATTCGGCCGGACGGCCCGGACGAATTGTGAAAGTGAAAGACACCAGGACGGAAGATTACCGTCCATCGCTCGGGCCTGCCGTCGACGCGCATATTTCCCCAGATAGCGAGGGGGATAGAAATTTATGATACGAAATTCCTGAATAATGTCTAATCGCTCGGGACGGCTCTGCCTCGCCTTTTCCCGCTGGCCCGTCTCTCTTCGGGACAAATTGTAACAGTCGCCGCTTGATGACTTCAGGCTTTTGGGCACCTGTTTACGAAAAAGGATTTCACAATCGGCTTTATTTTTCAACTCCAGGTTACAGTGCATATGAATCATCTACGCGGTATGGGTAGATACCACCTAAAACTATGCTTGCGATCTTCCTCCAAAATCACAATGTGTTATTTTAAAAGACCTCCCCGGAGGTTTTGCCAGATGTTTCGCAACTTAATCAGACAGATCATTTAAGCAAAGTGCTTATCAATCTATTTTTTGTTTTGATAAAAACACCAAATCAACTCTTCCAGCAAGTTCTAATAAATCAAGTCCGCATTAGTACGATATAATGCCTTCTATATTACTAATTTCCACCAATAACAGTTATAACCTTAATCCAAGTCTCAGTCGCGTATATATTTTTATCGTACAACAACATTGTACCGAGTGGGTGTCTGCGGTAAGCCTGGCACAATGTCGTCCTCGTGAGATCGCTTATGCTAGTTAAGTCGGTGTAATAATAGATGCATCTATGACAGTGTAAACACAAGTTTGATTTTTTTTCTTGCGTCCCTCTCCTTGAAGAGGCGACCGATAGCCCGTTACGTGGGGGGCGACAAAAACTCGGAGGCGTGCGCACATACACTCGTACGGGGCCCACAAGTTCTCGGAACCTTTTACAAATGTATGCAGCCGGTATAACGTATATTTTCTATGCGTGACTCCATTACTCGGGCGCGGGCGCGTAGGTGACATGGCAAATAACGCTTTCGGACCATGGTACCACTCGAGTCTGCTACGTGTTATTTAAGCTTCTCGGTACGACTGGCAAAGGCCGGATTGAAACCGCATTCTCATATGAGCCGGCTCTTTTCCAGAGAAAATCCAAGTTTTCCTAGTGCTTTCTTCGCCAGACGCATGCGTAATCGTGGATATTTAACTTATTAATGTCGAAGATTTCTCAAATTAGTGCCTCATAGGCCTTGATTTTCCTTCTTTTTTAATTTACGGTATATGCCGAGGATTCTCGATGGAAACTGGATTCAAGTTCATTACAGCCACATGTTTAAAAAATCACATTTTAACAAAACCGGTATTACGTATCCGAAGCCGTGCATGTTTAACCTAGGATATCGGATATTTCAAATTACACCAAATTTTTACGTGTGGCATTTGAGTTTGAGAGTTATCTTCGGTTTTCTTCCATTTTTAAAGACTCGCTCGAAACATTCACTTAAAAGGATGTATATAGAAATAATTTTTCTATTAAACTAAGGAAAACCACCTTCATGTGTAATTTAAAATGCGCGTAACTCAGCATCTTTAGTGCAATTGTATATCAATCGATGTTTTTGCGGCCTTTTTTAATTTGGATTTGTAAAAGCTGCAGTGCCGCATTTTTTGAATTTACATTGCCCCCCCCCCTCCCGGTGACAATGAAAATCGAGATAATCGTTATGTAGAATGTAACCTTTCAGTTTACATTGGCGACGAGCGCGATGTGGACGTTCCTAAAAAACTGCAGTCGAGAATGGGAACGACTTTGAACTCTGAGAAAAATCAGTACAGCTCCACCTTAAGCTATTATTGACAGTCAGACCTGCCCGCGGGCGGGTATAATACTCGTGGCGGGACGCTCGAGGCGCTCACGTCACGTGGAGGCCGTGAAGCGCGCGCTAAGTGGGTGCTCGACTATTTGAATTTTGAAGTAGCTCGCACTGTTTGCTCGATTATTTTTCTTTTCCTATTCTTATCTTTCTCCGGCTCGCGCCTCCTTTACATACACTGTAGGCGAGACTGTAGGATTACTTTCTTTCTTCTTCCGACGTTCTATTTATAGACTCTGTTATTGTAAGTATTAAATTAGTAATTACCTAACATCGCACTAAAGAAATACTCGTGCACTCCGCGGGTCATTTGGAGATCGTTTTTTATTTTGGTCTAGTTCAAACAATGAAGAAAAGGGTAATTGAGGTCACGGGCTGCCGTGAAAAAGAAACGGTACATTTAGTACGCGAATTGGTCAATGGGAATACGCATTAACGTATGAAAAATCTAATGACGTTTCACAAGAGCACGGCGGATAATTGACGCTCGAGTGCCGATTACCGATTAGTTTTGATAAGCTCGATAATTGGCTCGAATCAACAGGTCGGAAAGTATAATCCCCCGGGTAGACGTACGCTTAAAAAAGTATCCCACACAGTGTTGTACACGCAACCCAGGCATTCTTTTTAAATAACACCTGCCGCGGTGTAATAAACCTCCCACTTGACACTCGGCCGAGCACGAATCGACGAGAGCGAACTGTTACAATAAGTGCCCTATGAGAAAACCTCTCCGGCAAGGAGGCGCGTTGTTAAAAATTGGTAACGCGCCGGCCGGGCTTCTTAATCAGCCGTGGACCGTTGGTCGGCCGGTGTCTACGACGATTAATCAGGCGGATGAGGGTCAGTGGGCGCGGGGGGTGGGCCAACGGCACAACCCGGGACAATAGCCGCGGCGATCCGTGCCAGCCCCGGAAAAGTATCCGGCCGCGAGCCGGCCCTCCAGCTTCCCGCGGCGACGGATGTATACAGGCCCTGTAATTTCGAGGAGCGGGTGCCCCAACAATGGCCCCGGCCGCGCAATTATAACAAATTGATAGGTTGCAGCGGCTCTTTGGAATAATTGCGCGATCCGCGCCATTAGCCTTAATGAGCCGGGGGGGGGGGGGCCCGTCGTCTATAAGGGACCGCGCGTCAACTTTCGAAAAGGAGGCCCCCGCGGCCCCGGGCCACCGCCGCTTTTTCGGACTTTCTCGGGCCCCGGGGACGACGACGCCGGGCTCTCGGCCCCGGCCGCCCCTGCGCTTGATGGGTCAATTAGCGGGGCGGCCTCGGGCCCGCTGCATTTTTGCCGGGTCCGTTGCCGGCCCGAAATTTCACTGGCTCCTAGGTGTGTAGGATAGTTTAGCTCGAGTCGTTGGGTGCTCGCACGTGCGGGGGACTTGAAATTGAATTTCGATTATGGCTTGTATGCATGCGGCGTTCTATGGTTCCTTTTTTTGAATATATATGTATACAGGGCCTGTGTAAGCTGATCGACATTAGTATTATCGGTGCCGATCCTTATCACTTCTGGCCGATTGAATAAAAATGAAAACTAGTTGTAAATCTAATCGTTCTCAATACTATTATTATCCAGTATCTTTCCACTGCAATCAAAACGCTTCGTTTAGTTAACCTCGCAACAATGGACAGTGAATAATTTACCGGGAGCAGGATGTATCAATCCGTCCGCTCGAATAAATTTATGACATTTCCTTCATTTTTCCGCCTCGGATATTCCAGCGCATTGAAACTGTTGTTGCTTAGTGACTCGGCTAAATTTAGGCTACAGTGAAATGCCGACGCGTATATATACCCTGGCGCGTGCTATAGAGATGTCGAGGAACGGTGCACCTGGGAGTCCCTTTCCGCGTCTTTTTCCTGCCTGCAGCGCCCCAAGTTTACGGCCTCGCGTACATCCACCGGTTCGACAGTCGGCGAGGAGACGCGGAGGACGGACCGCCGCCGCGGCAGATCCGTTAATCCAACGTGAGATTTAATCCGGGGATAATGGCGGCGGCTCCCCGGCAAAGCGCGCGACGTCGCCTGGCGCGGACGACATTGGGGCCGATTGTTAGTTACGGGGCCCCAGCCATTGTTTTGCCCCGTGACGGGCCTCGTTACTTTTTATCGCGCGCGCCCCGGGGATTACTTTTAGACGGACAATGCAAACGAGGCGTCGCCGCGATCGGCCCCGCGACGGCCGAGTGCGAAAATTGCCAGGGGACGCGAGGGCCGCGATTATTAAATAAAGTGCCGACCGCGCGGTAAATTATCGCAATTTGACGGTATTGATTGATCGGGGAAATGACGAGCCGGGCGGCGATATTAGGCAATTATTATGCAACAAAGAGGTTCGTTTGTCAAGGTGAGTAAAGGTTAGCGCGGGCCGCGCGCCGGCCGAACGAAACGTAGAGGCGCGCGCGCGCATACATGGGAGTACGGTAAAATGTTGTTAAAACGGTAGATTGCGCAGATGTGATAAAGTGACTGTAAACTTGCCTGAAAATTAATGATTATGCATGAATTGCAAATTCGCCTCGGGGGCAAGAAGGGGGGTGGGGTGGGAGAGGGAAATTTTTCGATCAGCGGACAATGGGATATCGATCGGACATCTCTGTCGCTTCGTGGTTTTTGGTCCGCTCGGGGGGCAGCACGCCAACTATGTCGTCAAATTACCGATGGGCTTTTTCCCCCGGGCTCTTTATGTTGCCTCGGGCTCATCTGTATGCCTCCCATATCTGCGGCTCCGAGCGCGAAAGAAGCTGACTGACGGACGGATGACCATTCGTCGCGGTATTATCGCGCGGGCTGAAAAAAGAGCGCCCGGCTCGCTCGGCGCCCTTTGGGGGTGGGAAAAAAAACCGCCGGCCCTCGAGGAGACCGCCCCGGGCAATAATAATCAATACAAGGCGAATCGGCGCAGATAAGCGGGGCATGCCGCGGGCGTAACGCGACCCCCTTTGTCGAGGGCTCGTTAAATTTACAGCTGGCCACGTTCGTACGCACCTACGTACATATATATATATACGTGTACATGCACGGGGATCCTGGGCGTTAAAGCCGGCCCGATAAATGGCCGAGTTTTACGGCGTTACGCGGTTAAGCGACGCCTAATGGGCAGCGCGCGAGCTCCACGCGGTCCCCGGCCCCCGTCGCCGCGGCGCCCACGGGAAAGCCCACCCTTTGTCGGCGGAGGCGCGCGCCGCTCCTCGCGGGCGACTCCAGGGGTGGAGGCCACCTGGGCCGGGAGAGCCGCCCCGAAGGAGAAGAAGCCCCGAAGGAAGGAGCCTCCGGGCGCGGAGGAGAGGGGGGGGAGCCGGCCACGCGCCCGGCGCACGCACCAGATGATCCAGCTGTTAGATCGGCGGCTCCTCCCGGGACTTTGCGCCCGGCCGCGTGTCTCCTCGCCCCTCCCGAGGAGGCATCTGCGCGCCCCGCAGGATTAGGACTCCCCCGGCTTTTTCTTCGGCGCTCTTTTTATTCCCCGAGACCGGGCGCTCCCCCTCGAGATCGATCGATCCGCCGGGCGCGGCCTTTGATTCCCGCAAGATTTCACCGGTGACTGGGCCCAAGCCGCCCCCCACCCCTGACTCCGGCGCGCGCCCTCTGTCCCCACCCCAGAGGCGGCCTGCCCCGGTGGCGTCGTCGCCGACCGAGCCCGCCCGGCCTGACCTAATTAGTCAACTTGCCCGCTTAGATTGGGCTTTCGGCCCGCGGCTTCCCGTAGGCGCGACAGCCGTCCGCGGGGCCCGGAAAGCCGAGGAGTGACAGTCCCAGCCGGTTATTCCGCGTATGGCGCACTTTCCTCCCCCCGGCCGCCGGCAAACATAACGCCCGCGGGAAAATCAATTCCGCTATAACCGCTGGGGCAAACACGCGCGGGATCATTTAATGCCGCGGCTTTTACCTCGCGGCCCTCGAGAGATTCGCGCAAACAAGGTGGGCCGCGCACGTAGGTGGACGGCCGCCCGCGGCATTAGCCTCTCGGCGCGACTTGCAAATTGAAAAGCTGCCGTGCGGCCTGGGGGGGGAAGACGTCGGCGTCGTCCCGGGAAGCGTTCACCTTGACAAGGTCTTCCGCGGTCCCCGGCGATAGGAGGCTTCCCCGACCTTCGGCGATGGACTCGCGGGCGCAGGTATATACATGTAATGCGCGTCGCCTTCGTGGAAGGATCCCTTTTCACGAGAGTGGTGCAGGCCTCACGACTCGCTCGCGGGCTTCGATCTGCCCGAGTGTATATATACGTGGCGCATCTCGCCCGGGGGCTCCGCCTCCTCCCCGGGTCCTGCGCCCCGCGTAATAACCCGAATTTCAGTAATGAACTATAATGCCAAGTGCTTTTGTGTATAGGGCCAGCTGAATTGAAAGCCTCTCCGAGGTTGGCCCATAAAGCCGAGCGGTGGTGCACCTTGGCTACAAGAAATCGAACAGACGATCGACACGCGGGGGACACATTAGGGGGACGCTCCGCCGCGCTAACGAGACAAGGAGCCTCTCCGAGATAGGTTACACAAGCGCGCCTTGACGCGCGGCCGTCTCGCCTCTACGGCAGTCCATAGAACCGAGGAAAGATCGACTAAAGTCTCCTTAAGCAGAATTTACGATCGCGTAAACTCCTCGGAGCGCGAAAAATGGCGCCGCCCGGGACCGATGATCCTCACCCCCGCGGGCCTTTGTCCCCGCGCGCATTGTGCCGCCGCCGCCGCCGCCGCGGCGGAAGCGACAATGCCGCCGCCCGGACCCCCTCGCTCGACATATATATCGGTAATTGAAAAGGCGCCCGCGCGAGCGCGAAGGACTTGCCTCGCCGCCGTCGTGTCCCAACAATGAGCCGAGGAATCTCCCGGCTTTGTGTCCCCGCGGCGGACACAATGCGACACGCCCTCCCGCTTACGCCCCGAGCGCCTTTCATTGCTGCGCTTTTGCGTCATTTCATTAGAGGTCGATCGTGTCCGCAATTCCGCACACCCGCGCCCCCCGGCGGGATGTTGCGCAAGCGCGCCCCGAGGAGGACTCCCACCGCGCCCTCTACTCTCCCATCCAGAGAGGTTATGTATAGGTTCGCGGGTCCGAGCGGCCTTTTTTTTCCTCGGCGCGCCGATCGGCGACACGCGCGCGACACGTGTCGCGCCTTGCCCAACTCCCCGGGAATAGAAAAAAAAAAAGCGCGCGGAATCCGTTTTCCGAAAGAGTCGATAAATAATGCGCGCTCCCGAGCCTAAACTCGGCGGCGCGCTTTAATTCAGCCGCGCGGCGAGGACTATCGGCTTTTCCTCCACCATTAATCAGCGCCGATCAAGATTGGCGGCTGCCGCCGGTGGCGGGGGGGAAAAAAAAAGGTGGTCGAGCTTTGGGGCACCGGCCGCCAGGGGGGGACCGGTTGCGCAACGCGCGCGCCGGCAGCGGCTTTGGCAAGTGAATCCCCGAGGTGCATCGCCGCCGAGCGAGCATAATATGCCCGGGAGGCGGAAAACGCGCTTCTGGAATTCACGGCTCGTTAAATGCAAATGCCCCCGGCGCTCTACAAATGCGCGCCGCCCGTTACATCCGCGCGGGGCGTGAATTTTACGCGGCTTTTTTTGCCAGGCCGCGCGGGAGAAACGCGCCCGAGCGCCAGAAGAAACGGATAGGTGTCGAGATCAATCGGCTCGCGCGCGCACCTGCCTGCCACGGCTCCTCGCTCCCGGCCCGTCGTCTGTGTGCGCTCGTGTCCGTGCCCGTGTCGCCGCGCCGCCGAATGCGCATTTCCATTTTGTTATTTACGCTGTAGGCCGCTCGCTTTCGCTGCGCGTCTATTGCCGCGCGCGCGCGCCCGATCCCGCTAATCTGCGATCGGGAGGGGACGCCGCCGCGCCACTCGCGAGTGATGCACTTTTCAGGAGGGCAGGCGCTTCTACTCAAAAATGCGGCCTAATCGACCAGATAGCCTTGCATCGAGATTACCATTTCGCGCGTCTCACGATTATGCCCGATAACCTTACAGATCGCTTCGATATATATTTGTGAGTGTCAACTATTACGAGACACTTCTTGTCCCCATATGCGTGATGTAAATGGACACTTTTTCCGACGTTTTTTCACTCGCTGCTCTATGAGATATTTTCATCGCGATTTCAGCTACATTTTTTTTTACCAATGTATCTTAATAAGGAAAAAACGATATGCGGGCCTATTAATGTACGCGAGTGCAATCAATCATTTTCGCAATATACTGATTTTGCCTGATTTATATAAACGTAATCGAGGATTGAATCCAACGCGTTTCCAGGAGGATCTCTAATTCTCTTATCAACCTGCGAACCCTCCAACTTTCTATTTATCGAAAAGGAGGATAGCGCATCCAGAAAGTAATTGCTGCTTTTCGAATGAAACGCGGGAATCCGATAGGGAAAAAGTCTCTCGGAAATTTGTCGGAAGTTATTAGCCATGATCGGGGCAGCGGCGGCCGCGGCGTGGCGGAAGACCCGAGAAACAGAAGGCCAAGTTGAAAGATTATTAATGACGTATATGAGATGCGTTTTGTAACAGTCAATTTGCCCGATTGTAATCGGGAGAAGGAGAAAACGCATGCGTAAAGCATACTCGAATCTCTCAATCTCACGCAAGCCTATTCGGACAAGAGCCTCTATTCTCTTGCAAAATCGACGCTGCCGGTACACGATAAAGGTCGTTTGGAGGTTGGGAATTCTCCTCCGCTTACACAGGCTCACGATTTTCTACGGTTTGAGTCAGATAGTCAGAGAGATGCGTGCACCTTCACTATGGTCTATGGATGAAGAATTTATTGAATATGTAAATAATTGACTGTACAGTACGCACACCAAGCATTTACCGATTAATTAGGTCAATATGATTTTTTCTAATAGTTTAATCAAGTTGACTCTGACAATTATTATTGACCGTTCTTTTTTAGTTTGTTAAAAGTATAAAAAATGATTTTGTTCATTCAGAAGGTTACTAAGCATTGAAGAAAATTATCTTAAAAGGCAACACTTACTTAACTTTTCCAATCATCATATTAACAATAATTGCTAGAAAACGTGACTTTGGGTACAATACATTCTATTTACAATGAGACTTCGCACTTCATAAAACAATAGTCAGGAAGCTATGCCTACATCGAGAGGTATATAATGATTGGTATATTGTCACGAGCATTAACTTTCTGTCTCTCGGAAAATCGCGTGCGGGATTGAAGACTCGATGTATTCCACACGGGTGTTCGAATACGTAAGCGCTTTTGGTTCTTGTACTTGAAACCGAGTGGAAGCTTCTTACGTGCCTCTTGGCAATCGAACAACCAGGCAATTCTCTTCTTGAAAAGTACATTAAACGGGTAAAAAGTAGCCGAGAGTCCCCTGGGCAGCGAGGGTAAAGGAGATTCAGCGGACAGAGTGCGAGCTGGCGGATTTGGAGGCCCTAAATGGCTAGTAAGCAGCGGTCGTTCAGCTTTTGCGCGGTTTTGAGTGAAAACTTTGGCTAATGATTATGTTCACGTAGGAGGCGCGTATACGTCGGGCTAATTGAAAGTCGGCGCGCGTTAATGGGCCGCTTAACTCGGCGGTCCCACGATTAGGCCTCGGGCCTGAAAAATGTCCATTTTGACGATTATGCGCGCGGCGGGGCGTTAAACTTATACGATAACTCGGGGCTAATGAGTAAAAATTGAGCCGGCCGCGGGGCAGGAAGCGGCCGAGAGCGCGGAAACCGGCAACTTATTCAAACACGGGGGGGGGGGTTACTTTTCCCCAGAAAAGCGCGGCGAGCCGAGGGAGGCGGGCCCGCGCCTGTATATACGCGTCCTCGCGGCGGACGATGCCTTCCCCGGGGAAAGCCTGCGCGGGCCGGTCACTTAGCATAATCGGCCTTGGCGAGCGACAAGAAAAATTGCCCTTTGAGGAATTTATTCGCGCGGCCGCGCGCAACGAGCTTATTAGGCCGCGCGGGGCTTCTTTCGTTACGCCGCGGCTTCCGCGCGCGCCTCCTAACGACCCGCCTGATTTACGAGCCCCCGCGGAAAGCCGCCTCCGGATTTCGGGGCGCTCCCCCCCCCACCCCGCCACACCTGGAGATAAACGCGGGGGGCTGCAAGTTGCGAGGCCCCGACCGCAGGCCCCCAAGGATATATACGGGCGCAGGTAAGGACACGGTGTACACACACATTGACGGATGTACGTGTGTTGGACGCAGAGGGAGCCCGGCTGCGGGGCCCTACGACCCCTCGGCGCGCCCTTTCGCCCCAACCGTCTCTCCCGCCAATTTCTTTGACGGCTTCCTTCCCCCCTCCCCGCGCGTCTAATTGCACGGCCCACCGGTCGCCGGTGTTTGAGCGGGGCGCCGCCCCTACTTTGCCGCGCTTTTTCACCTTTAAAAGCCGGCAAATATTTTGTCAAGCCCGCGCCCGGGAGCCGAGGCTTTTCCAAACGTGCCTCGCGACATGTATATTCTTTGTTTTTATTTACTCGTCAAAGGCTTTATACGCAGGGCGTGATACTGGCGGCTTTTCCGGGGAAGCCGTGCGCGCGCGCGCGTGCACGTACTCTGGGAGTTAACGATCGAGGCGGGGGCTCTGCCCGCGGGGCCGCGCAATCGTTATGAATAAAAAGTAATTAAAGCACCGGGGGCAGGTAGCCGCGCGGCGAGTAGTCCCTCATTCGGTCGTTTAGAAACTTTCAAGCCGCCAAATATAGAACTGTCTGCCGGCAAGTGGCTCTCGCGCGGCAGCCCGGCGCATATACATCACCGGCCTCCCTCCCGGGCTCCCCCCTCGGCGCGCGTAAAACGGCCCGCCTCGCTCCGTCTCTCTCCTTTCCAATCATTACCTTCTCCGGCGCGCGAGCCTCCCCCCCCCCGGCCGGCTTCCCCGGACGCGCGCGGACGCGGCCCCGGTAGGTGTACGACACGGGGCCGCGGCGAGGAAACCAGTAGCCGGCGCGGGGAACCTCGTCATTTTTAAGGACTCCGATAGGTACATTGTAATTGGCACTGCGCGCCGGCAGAGCCCGCTGTTCCTTTTGATACGCGCACTCGCCGATGAGAAATGACACGCGACATTGTAATGGAAGTTTACGACGGCGGTCCCGTACGCTGGTTAATAGTGCCTTCCTTTTTCCCCCCTACCCCGCCGCGGTAGCGAAAAAATCACACAGGCGGATGTTGTATCCGCCCGCGTCGATGGATCCGCGGGCCAGTTTCCCGAGGGCGCCGTGCAACGTGCGAAAGCGCATTCCCGAAGGGCGAGTCGTGCCCAGGGCGCTTTGTGGGCTCAACAAGCGCGCGGCCGAATCATAAAGTCGAATGGGGAAAGCGGGGAGCAAGGGCGAGATGTATATATACGCGCGCATTTGCATGGGCGCGCCCCTCGCCGCTTATTCAAATGCCGCGCTAATCAGGCCGGAGGGAAAGCGGGACAAAGGGCCGCCCTTGGGGCGCAACAAGTACACCGCAGCGATTTTTCTCCCCCCCTACAAGGCGGGAAAAGCCCGAGGGCGGGGCTTTAGGCGCACCCGGGGTCCTGATTAGCCGCCCGATTCCCATGTTAATGCGCGCCAGGTGCTGGCTCGCGCGCGCGCGCCTGTACGTTTATATATATATATATACGTACGTACGCCATTCTCACGGTTGGCCGCGCACCACCACGTCGACGAGTAGTACGCCCGTATATGCCCGGGGCGTACATAGCGGCGCTATCGAGGGCAAAAAAAAAAAACAAGAGAGTCCCCCGGGGTGAGCGGTTCGCGCCCCCGGTGTCGGAGGAGCTGCTGCCCACGGCGAGCGATGGAATCTCCGGGGCGGCCGGGGTTGCTTTTACGAGCGGTTTTCGGGAGAGGCTTGATTATATACATTTTTCTCGGGTGAAAAGGTGGCTTCTGCAGTGGCGCGGGGCTTTCAGGCCGATTCAATAGTCCCGCGGTTTTAATGCCGCTTCATTCTTCCTGCGGGCCGTCACACTCGCGACGGGCAGTAAATTTCGTAAAGTGCCCCATTATTGATATATGTGCGGGACACAAGCAGCCGGACTGTATCAAGCCGAGGTAAAAGACGCAACACTGTAAAGACACGGATCGGCCGGCTTTCCGGTGAGAGCGCGGCACAGGGCCCAAGTTCGATCGAGCCCAACATTTTAATTGCACCCCGTAAGGAAACCGCGATAACAAGCCTCCCCGTAAATGAGCGGGCCTTATTACGCGGATCGACCGCCGCGGCGACAAACCACCCGACACCATATCGGAAGCCAAAGGGGCGAGATAGAAAACAAAAAAAAAAACGTCTTGGTTTTTGTAGAGCGGGGCGCGCGGGGGCCCGGTGCGCCGCGGATAAAGCCCTCGTGTCTCCTCTCGAGGAGCCGGCACAATGGCAATTAAGCGATTAATGCCCGGGCGAGTGTCCCCCCGGCGGGCCTGAGGCCCGGCCGCGACGCCTCCTCCCCGCCGGAGATTTACGAGGGCGGCGGCGGCGCGCCTCCTCGCCGCGCATTGTGCGCCCTCGCCCTCGCTAAACGGGGCAAACAGGGCCGGCGGGCGGTCCTTCTTGCGCCCCCAAGAGGGGGGAAGAAGACGCGTGTCTTCCAAGAGGAGAAGCTCTTCTCCCCCCCTTGAATGGGCCGCCCTCGCCGCCGAGTTTTTACGACGGCCCGGTGTTTCCGGCTTTGTCGCCTAAATAACGGGGTGAATAAATACACGAGCCCCCCGCGCGCCGCGCCTTCTTTTCTCCGTGCTGTTGGCCGCCCCGGTTTACGGGATTACACGGCCCGATGGCAAATAAAGTTATTGACTCGCCGAGCGTGCCCGGCCGATCCTCCTTATCTCTCCACTTACCGTTTTCCCCGGACAGTGTGTGTAACGAGGACGGCCGATTCGCCGGCTAGAAAATCGCGCCCATATGCCCCTGTGCCTCGTGCCCCGCCGCGGCTGAAACGTAACTGGCCTTAAGAAACGACGACGAGCGGGAAACAGCCGACCGACTTCAAGGGGAAACTCATATGGAGTGAAAAGTTTCGTAATATTCCCTGTAAACTTGTAATCGATACAACAATGGTGGCTTGAGATAAAAATGGACAAACATACCAATGTAAGAGTACTGCAAATTATACATCAATTTAAATGATACGAGGTTTAGTGTAAAAAAGTAAAGCATTTCGAGTTAAAGACGTATACGCGATTTTGAAAATTTTTAGTGCCATCGAAACTACAATGTTGCTTAATTATAGTTAAAGCCTTCGGAATAGGTAATCTCCACAGTTGTACTGATATTGGGTATTACGTAAGTATACACAAGGATGACTTTCTACCAATACGGACGGTAGAGCGGACGACGGCTTACGCTCGCTCGGGGTACTCCCTTTTGCCGAAAAAAATCCGGGGCGCTCGCATGACCGCGGCCGCGGGCTTTCGCAAGGCCCCGGGGTGTGGGGCAACGTGCGGGAAACCGCCGAGTCCAAGCGACCCGTGGAAAAGCCAATATCGCCGCGACGGAATTACGCGAAAAGTCTCAATTATCGGGACGCGGCGCGGAAAATGTGCGCGGGCCCGGTGCGAGGGTCCAGGTGGGAGACGGTGGGCGCGAGGGCGGCGCGCGCCTCCTCCGCCGGGGCAAACTGGCCGTCTCCGCCCGGGGATTAATGGCCGTGGGCGGGCCGTGTCGTACATCTGCGCCCCGCTGACAAATTGCCGGCAGCCCCCGCGTCTCGTTAGCCGCCGCGACGTAAGGCCTGATCGATCGAGCCCTCGTCGGCGCCCGCGGCTCCTGGGGATTTTTCGCGCAAGCGCCCTCGCGGGCCCCGGCTACCTCGGGCCCATTGTCCCCGAGTCAAAGGCCGCCGCGGAGATCAAATCGACCTTCTTGGGGCCGTCTCGGGGAGGGACGGGGGGCCCCATTGAAGGGCGTCAACCGCGCGGCGGCGGGCCCCGTCGAGGGTGGCTCGCGCGCGCCACGTGGCCCGCCCCACCCCCGGGCTCTTTTCTCCGGGGCCCCCTCGGCCGTAACCCTCGCCCGGGTCCATTAGCCGGGGAGGAGGGCGCGTATACCTGGCCCGCGAGCCTCTGTTTTACCATCGGGTAATTCGACGCCGGCCGAGTGGCCCGCTCGCCCTCGGACAATGCCGCCCATTAGCCCTGTGTGCGCTCGCCGCGGGCAACCCGAGCCCTTTAACCGCGTGTCCGCCGGGCCTTTTTTTCTTTTTTTATCTCGGGGCTCGTCCGCGTCGGCTCGTCTCTCGACTGCGCCCTTCGCCGGGCTTATCGGCCCCGGGGCCCGATCGATGAGTCCTTTATTGCCGTCCCAGTTTACCTTATCGCGCGCGGCTTTCGAAACCGAGAGTCCGGCCAGCCCGATTCTTGTACTTTCTTCTTATTATCCTCTGATAAATAATAGATAGATTCGAAAAACAAGTTATTCGTCTGTTGTATAAGCTTCATTTATCAACTTGAAAACACTTGCATGAGCCAAGCTCCGCAATTTTTAGCATACTTTCGACTTGCGTAACACTACTCACAAATCCATTTCAATATTTATTAGCTAATTCAATCACTCGGCCAGAGTTGTTTCCACCCTTTTTCACGTCTCGTCGATTTATATAGTTTATGCTTCAGGTGCTACCTCGCTCGTATACTTCTTGCTTATTCAATTGCATCTCCCCGAGCGACTCGAAACGCGCGTAATATCCACCCATTGAACTATTCGAACGCGGCGGAAAAATAAAAGCCCGCAGTGGGAGAGAGAGAGAGAGGCGCGCGCGTGCCCCGTGCAATCTTCAATTGAGCAGCCTCCGCGACGTCAGCGACATCTTCACTCGCACGTGCGCCCGCTCCTCCCGGGGTCTCTCTCTCTCTCTCTCTCTGTCCCTCCCTCCTTTTTACAGCGCCGCGGAGGCAGTACACATCCCTATAGGCGGCAGCGGTAGTTAGGTGTAGAAAATGGGCCTGCTGGAAGCGAGCGGGAAGAAATCGCGCCGAGGAGCCGAGCGGCAGCTGCCGCCGCGCGGATTTGCAATTCATTCGCCTGGGCTCAGGAGCCGCCTCTCGCCGAGTGGCTTCCCCCCCCCCTGCCCGACGAGCCCCTGATGATCGCGTTAGCCGGACCGCCGCGATAACTTCTTCCGAGCTTTTCAAGCGGCGATCCGTTTTAACGGCTAATGCCACGCACCTCCGTCCGCTTCTTTGGATCTAAACTTCTTATTCGATGATGGAGAGAAATCAGCGTCTCGTTTTACCTACCTCCTCGGGGCTAATTTATCGCGGGACTCGGCCGCTGCATTAGGGCCCTATTAAATGTTTTGCCCGGGGTTTTTCCAGGGCGACGGGGAGTTATCCCTGCCGGCGTACAAATTGATTGTTTGCCGTGTCCAAACGGCCGAGCGAGCCGAATAAATAGTTTTACGTAAACGACCGCGTTACATGGCCCGAGTGCGAAGGCGTTGTATTATACTCGAGGAAACAACAATAAACCAACTTGTACCACGTAGACTCGGGCGCATTAATAACTAATAAAAATGCCGCGCGCCCACCAAACGGTCCGAATGACTAATTAGCCGCATAAAAGTGGCTTCCCGCCCGTCCTTCGGCCCTCGAAGCCTGTTCAAAAAGCGCCTCTCGTCGCGCACAGGTCACGGGTGCTTTGTATTTACGTCCGTTGGCCAGCGAGACGAGGGCGTACATGTACGAGGCACACCGCGGCTGGCGTACTTTGTTGACGTCGGGGCGCCCGATCGATCGGCTGTTGTGGGTGTTTACAGGGCCCGCGACAGTGCCGCGCCAAGCCGTCGGCTCGCGCTGCAGGGGACTCCCCCGGCGTCTCCGCTAATTAGCGTCCCGCGGCCGATTAATCGGGCATCGGCGGCGGCAAAACCCAAGGGGGGGGGGGTACTCGAGTTGCCGGGCTTCCTTCGTTTGGACGCGCCCGCGGCCTAATGGCTGCGCCTACGCGCTAAGCGGCCCATTAGCCCGGCCCGACCCTCGTTACTTTCCCATTTCCCCGGCTGACGGGGGCCGCGCCCGCTCGTCTCCCCCTTCGTCCTCCGAAATCGCCCCGGCGCCGGCCAATCGCCGCAACCTCGACGCAAGACGCGTCTTCCCTTTACCGACCAACTGCATTGTGATGCGCCCGGGTGATAAGCCTCCCGCGGTCCTCCGTTTCCCCCGCAATTAGCCGGCCGGGCCTGAGTGTACGTCATCGTCGGCGGGGGACGCACGCGAGCGGCTCGCTCGGTAACTCAGCGAGGCGGCCGCGGCGCGCCGTCCCTCCGGTAATTGAATTTCAATTTTTTTGCCGCGGCCGGCCCGCCGTCCTTTGCACGTGGGTGCAGCCTTGGGACATCGAGCCCCAGGAAGCCGGCATTGTGTAACGGCCCATAAATACGAATAGCCGCGACGCGCTCCGGCCTCTCTGCAAAAGCCGCGGTCCAGCGTGTTTGCGGAATTCCGAATTACGAGCAACGGCCCCGTGGGCCCCGGGGACAAAGCCCCGCGGCCCTAGGGGAGAAGAAAAAATCCACTTTGCCAGGAGAAAAGGTGGGCGCCGGCCCGTCGGCTCTCCTCCTCCGCGACTCACCTTGGCTAAAGACGGCAGCGTGAAGGGGCTGGTGGGCGCCAAGGGAGCAAAGGCTGCGGCTCTCCCGCGGCTCCTGGCACTCGGCTGCACTACAGCGGCACCGGGCGCTCGGCCCTCGCGACACTTGCACTTGCGGGCGCGGCGGTCATCCCGGGCGGAGCCTCGGGCCAGCGATGCTGTGGGGCTGCGGTGCGGGGGCCAGGCCGCGCAACAGGTGAGCGGGAGGAGACCGCGCGGTCGGTGTAAATGCGTGCCTGCTAGCGGCCGCTCGCCGACTAACCCGCCAACTCTCTCTCCCGCGCCGAACCCCGTCGTCTATTCCACTGTATTCCCTCGCGCACTCGCCTCTGTGCGCGCGCGCTCTCTCGCGAGCTTTTGTCGGCCGGCCTCCGCGTGCGCCGCGGGGAGGTTATGTGTGCGTGCCCACAGCGGCGTACGCGCCGCCGGCGACGCTGCGCGCGCTCCGGTAGGTCGAGTGGGAGGTGGGACACGCGACACCCAGCGCCCGGGGTGGGGGCCCCGCGCCCGGCGCAGGCGGTGGGGGCTCCGCCGCCCGCGGCCCCCACCTCGCGGCCCCCGCCTACCGCCCTACTCGACTTTTCGCGGAAAACCCATCTACAGGGTGTGCCCCAATTTCCCACCCTCCCGACGCCGCCCACTGCTCTTTTTTCCGCGTCGATATATTTTTCTCCGGCTTTGGGCACTCCTCTCTTTTTCCCGCTCGAGGTAAACACCGGCCTCGCCAACGCAACGCCGAACCACCGTCGGACCAGTTTTGCTCCTCTCCCCCCCGCGCCGGCCGTCCCTCTGCTCGTTTTGTCAAGTCGTCCCGAGGCAGGCCCGAACACCTCCGCGATAATCGTGCCCTGAGTGACACTTCTTTCATTTTCTCCACTCGCGGACTATTTCTGATCGGCGCCTCCGATACCCGCGACATATCATGGGTATTAATAAAATACGACCGCGCTGAGCCATGCAGCGCTGGCCGCTTCGACCCTCCTTTTTCTTCTCCTTAAGCGCCTGTTTAGTCGCCAATATACTTCCACCGAGCCTCGGATCCACTTTGGATTGTCTCTCGCCCACACGCAGCATCAAATCTTGCTCGGCAAAAGATCCGGGGCGGCCCATCCTTTCTCTCCTGTCTCGAGAAATTGATCAGACTAGATGGTGCTATAGTTTATCAATTACTATTCATAAACATGTCAATTAATTACCTAATTAAATAAGTCCTTCCCTCGGTACTCATAAGCCCTCTCGACAAACTAATTATTTTTAAGAAACCCTTTGACGGCCAAACGTATACTAATTAAAAAATAATTAATATTGCGCCTTCCTGTACTGTGCAGATATAACACATTTGCAAGTGTATGTAATTATCACGTATAATTGTACCCTGAGCTCTGATTATACGCTCGTGTGATATTTTATAATAACTTTGTAACGTTCGTCCCTTCCGAAATTGCACATTGTCCAGGAGGTAAATTATTTCGGCACTTCTGAAATCGGTTATTCGATCTCGGCTGCATTGGCTTGTATAGCCCTCAAACGGCACTCCAATTTCACAGTGGTACTCGCCTCTCGAGTCCGAGGCAGCAGCTACGACGGCCTCAACAATTGAAAAGCCTCGTAAATTCTTAACGCTAAGCGCAGAGGACGGGTGCGCGCGGGCATCCAAGATAACTCTACCCTATGCTTCCTTCCTTCCTTCCTTCCTGCATCTGTCCCTCTTGCTCTCGCGTCGCAATGACAAGCGCACCGCGTACAGAGAATCATCCCTCACGCCGTTTCCCACGCGAACCCGCCGCGCGCCTAAAATAATGCCGGCGCCCTCGACGGGACAACGGGGCGCATCTCCCGCCTCGGAATGCCACCCCTCGGAGCATCGCAATGCCCGGGTGGAGTCGGGGGGTGTGCGCAAGGTATATTTTTCCCACCCCGCGGCCGAGGGGGGCCAGGTGCGCCCGGAAATTCGTACCTGGCACCGCGCGCCCCGCAATCAATAAAATCACGGAAAGTTCCTAGGGGGGGCTCCTTTATCGGAAGCGACGTCCACGGCGACTTTGCCATTATGACAGAGTATAGGGGTGCGGTAATGGCTTTTCGCGCAAGGTCTTATGGTGGGAAAAGCGACGGCTTTTCAACGCCATTGTTTACCCGACGCCCCGTACCAAAGTTTGAAGTATCGTGCCCGTTCAATGGAATTTCGGGGTTGGATTGAGGGATTATACGAGATTACTTTCACAAGCATTGCGTGACCATCGTTCTCATTACATGTTGCCATTTATATTAATGCTCTTTGTGTCTAGTATTGCTGTTTCTCAAGTTCATGCTTTAACTGTTACTCTGCATATTAAAGTCAAGTAGTTAATCTTACATAGTTATATCTAGTCGTACCTGAATATTTTTACATGTAAAAAAATATGTCTGGTTATTTAATCATTTGCCCGCTGCAATAGCATATCTTATATTTAGTTGCAGATTGCCTTTACAAATAATATGCTATTTGATTAAAGTTATATTGTAATTTGTTAAAGTGTATCAAACTATTTCTAAAGATAAACAAATAAAATAAATAATTTGATGTAGTAATTTTAATTATTGCTACACTTTCAATTTAAATAATATTAATACAATTATGCGAGCACTTGCTGTTCGATGAATAGTATATTTTTCAAAATGCGGATAAAGGGGAGTTCAAGCAGTAGGCGAGGGGAAAAAACTGGATCGATAAAAAACTTTTTTTTTTAATGTAATCTCATAGACAGTCTTCAATCTTTTTTAAATATTGGATAATATTAAATGTATATAAAAAATTAGCAGATTTTCGCATATGATAGCTTTAAAACTTTAATGCAAGTCAAAAATGTTCAAAAAAATCCTTCATCTCTCACTTGCCATCAATTTGAATAAGCAAAAGTTATATAAAATGCCATATTACACATAATTGCCGGTTGACCTCCAATTATTAAAGCCTAATTTTAGGAAAGCGATAAATTATTTTAATGAGAATGATAAAATTTTCTCCAAAGTACAAGGGCTTGCATTTCTTATAAATGTCACTATTAAAATGCTCTTCCTTACTCTTGCACATGTAAGTAATATATAACCCATCTAGTTTTACAGGTCGTAATATAGAATACTTTAGATTTAAAATTCATTGAATAATGATTGATTGAAAAATTGTATGAATATAAATGAATCATAAATTAAATAAATTTATGAAAAGAAAACAAAAGCATTATAATAATATACTCATCGTGCATTAAATATACATCATCTTCGGTGAAAAATTAAGTCATTTTTTAAATTTCATTTCAACCTCAATTTTCAATTTAAGTAAATACTAATTAATTAAATGCATAATAACTAACTAGTGACAGCTAACGATCATTTGTAACTAATTATGATGTATAACGCGAATAGATTTAATACACAAGTTTCGACAATTTTTTAATTTCATTTATAAGGAGAAAGTGAGAATTGGAGAAAATACTTGTTGCGTGCAATTTTTAAATAATTTATTTTCAAATAATAATTTATCTCCCGAACATAGTATACGACTCTCGCGTAAATATTCAAAATCACTGATGAGGATGTTTAGAAGATTTTCTTAATATGCATATGTAAAAAGTACGATCTCTTCTTTTAGAATAGTGGTACTTGGGTACATAATTCATACAAGGTGTTTAAATTCTATAAATTTGTTACATCTCGCGCAGTTGCATCAACTTTATTCATCGCAACAAAGATGCATTAACAACTTACTGCCCGTGCAAAGATGACCGCATAATATAGAAATGATATATGAATGTAGCAATGTAAATTGAAAATGCGGGAATATAACGATTTAGGGTACGAAACGAATGATTAGTTTAGCATTGAAGGGCTATGGTGTTGAAGAAGCATTGTTGCGCTTGAAAGAGCAATTTGATCTACATAGGTGGAGCCGGGGGCATAGCCGGCGGCCAAGCCAGCAGAGATCTCGCGAGAGGCTGTTGAATGGCTCTCAGCTGGCAAAGCAACAAGTACAGTTCCAAATAGCAGTGCACGAGCCTCGGCATTCGATTAGCAAGGGCCTGCATTATAAAGCGTTAACGAAAAGTCGTTCAGGGCCGCGGGGCAAATGGGAAAAGCGGCGACCGCGGGCGCTCGGGCAATATTGCCAAACATTATATATACGAGTATATATGTACCGTAGAAAAAATTCATAATAAATTAGGGCCCTCGGCGAGCGGTTGGCTTTCGCAGCCGGTGTACCGAATTAATCCGTCAGGAGCGTAAGTGACGAGGAGTGTCGTGAGCGGGTGTGTGTGGGAACGGGGAAGCCTCCGGCCTTCTCTCCCGCGCCGCGGCCCAACGGGAAAAAAAATGGACCGCGAGGCTCGTACATGCACGAAGCCAGGGCCGCGGCGGAGGTGGCGCGGAGGAGTGGGGGCAGGGCCCGATAAAGCCGACGGGGGCAAAAAGACGAGCGGACAAATTACATTTCGGTCGATCAATTCTGGGCGTGAGCGGCCCGTCACCCGCGGCCCCTGCCCGCGATGTTTTAATTAATGCGGCCGATATATACAGCCGGGCGAGCCGCGGCAACGGGCCCGCGGGCTCCCCGAAGACGCGGCCCCGGGCGAGATCGAGTCCGGGGGCCCCCGCCGGCCGCCCGGCCGCCGCTTACGCAACGACCCGCGCGATAAGTCGATTATCGGGCGGGCTTGCGCAAGCGGCGGGGCGCGCGCGCGGGCGGCTCCCTACATTGCACGTGGGCGGCGCGCGCGTCACGCGATCGCGCCACTGCCGCACGCGGAAAGCCCCGCCGGCCTTGAACTCCCGAGGCTATTTTCGCGGGGCCGGCGATAGCGCTGACCTGCAGCGGACCTAGTGCGCCGATCTCGAGGTCCGCCACCGGGGACTCAGCCTCCCCGGGGGGCGCTGCGCTCCTCGGCCCCGATCGGCTTTTCATTGCCGGTCGGAGCCACCCACGGCATCGGCTTTTTATCGGGCCTGATTGGCCGCAATTGATCAAGCGCGTCACGGTCAATTCCTCCCGCGTGCCCGCGAGGCCGAGGCGGTCTTTCGCCGGCGCTGCCAACGAGACCCGATGCCGCACTGTCGGATTGCGGTCACGAAAGCCAAAAGAAAAAGAATTAATAGGCTCCGCTCGCTTTTTTACCAATAGCCTTTTAAGTATCATTAAAGACCCTTATTATTTGTTTGCTTTACACGGATTCGCCTGCTTTTTTTCAGAGATTCCCTGCCTTCGGGTTACGATCCCCCTCCGTCTTTTATTGCGGCCTTTTACAGCTTTCGCCTGACCTATCGAAATACCAACGCTCACGAATATTTTCAATTTCACGCTATTTATTGACAATGAAATCCGCCTGATTGAAAACATCTTCTACATATCATACATCCAATCATATTGAAGTAACAGGTTATCTTTTAAAAGTCTGTACGCGCTGCATAATAGGATTACACTCGGCCACTATTCCAGGCATGTGCGCGTAAAACAGCTTTACATTTTCCCCGCGGATAACAATTATGATTAATTGCTAAATTACAAAAAGATGTACAAATATCAGAGGTATATGATCAGCGATACGCGGCGGCGGCAAATGTTTATTAATTGTCAATTCCGAATCAATTTAAAATTGTAAGATGACAAAGGAATTAACGCAATACGCGAAGCCAGCGAGTGCACGCTGACATTCTTCCTCGCGCAATTTTCGTCTCAGTCTCGCACACGTGATAAATGTACAATAGAAAGCCAGGTGGTTTTATTTGCTCCGATCGCTCCTAAGGCCTATAATCTTCTAGAACTGGACCGGCGGCGGAGGAGAAGCTGCCCTCAACTGTAGAATTACAAGATTGTTTCTTCGACATCGTCAATCCGTGGATTATCGCGTGTGGGCGTAACGAAAGTCAAGCAGATAAGAACGATCCCACGCAAGCTGAACCGAGCCGAAAGATTAAGCGCAGACTTGTTATACGTGCGCTCGGGCACTCGGGCCCGATATATATGCCCACAAAAAGTATTTCAATGAAATATTTATTTCTCGTGTCGCAACGCGGCTTTACCTCGCGCGCGCGGACTCTCGCGAGAGTTTGCAAGGCTTCCATGCCGGCCGATATCGTTACACTTTTGATTTCCATTAAGGTGGCTTCGGCGCTTACACCAACAAAATTGCAGTATATACAAACAATTTAAAATGATGTAATAAAAACATTTTGCGGCTATTCGCATTTCTGAAATAATGGCCAACAAAGAATTATTAGTTTAATTCACAGGCTGTACAGGGAATTACTCATAAAATGCTCCGTAAATGCTCAGGATTAAAATGATATAAGGCTAAAATGACGATTGACGACTTGGATTTAGTAAATAAATCGCGATAGGCGTAGAAAATATAAAAAGCATTTTTTCCAGTGACTATTTTGTATTTTCTTACTTTACGCATTACTGCTTATTGCAGAAATGCAATGTGAAGCGCGTAGTTATAAACAAGCGCTTGGAAAAATTGCGCAAAACGCTGCCATTTTATACTTCTCTTATCTATCTGTCTACTATCCCATTTTCGTTTTATTACTTTTTATTTACGCCTCCGACTCTGCGTTATATCGCCGATTGGGAAAAATATAGAGTACTCTCTAATGTAGGAAGATAACGGTACACGCGCTTGCAAAGCATGCAATTGCGGCAATTATGAAAGAAAATAAACAGAACCGCGCTGGATGGGGAGCCGTGGCAAAAAGGTGGACGGGATCGTCAAAGCCCTCGGACTCGAGAGCGCAGCGCGATAAACCCGTGCAAAAAAGAAAGAGCCGGCCAGAATCGCGAGTATATACATCCAATTGATGAAGATCAATCTATCCAAATCCTCGATGCCGAGACCGGCAATTACACCTTACGCCTTGAGCATTGTTGCCGGGCTTGGGACGCAAGTCGACATTACTACCCTCCCCCCGCCCGGCGGCCGGCGAAAAGCATCGGGTCCCGGCTCATAATTGGCCCCACGAGCGACGTGTAGGCCCTTGGCTCGGCCCACCGCCCCCCTCCCTCCCCCGAGATCTCGAAAAGACCCGGCGAGGAGATAAAAAAGCCAGGGCTTTTTCGAATTTGATAATAATCGTGATCAGGCCGCGCAAATAACATGGAATCTAACGATCGGCGAGGGCGCGAGGGGGGCAGGGGCGCCGACGCCACGGCGTTCCTCCGGTCTTCGGGAGAGACGCGGCCGATAATTACTGGCCTCCGCACCGGCCCCTCCGCCGGCCTATATATATATATCTGTGTATACACGTATATACATCCCCGGCTTCGGGGCCGCCCGCGGGGGCGTCTTCGCAGGGCGCGCGCCTAGATCTGCGGGCGCGCGGCTCCGAGCGCACGAGCATATGTATACGCACGACCGCGACGGACGTTTCGACGGGCGGCTCTTACCTCGGATGACTGGCGCTCGGGCCGAGGGTATATATGTGTATAATGGGGCGCGCTCGCCGTAATGTGGATTAATTGGCTGGCTTTTCTTTGTTGGGCCGCGGCGCAAACGTCGCTCGCAGGCGAGTGTAGCGCGCGCGTGGACAATTTATGCGCGGGCACTGCCGGCCCGCGCTTTTTAATACGGTTTATTTGTTTTGAGCGGGCTTTACGAGGGCCGGCGTGAGTTGCGGGCCGCCGGGCTAGGCGCACGCGCACGCGCGCACCTGAGTTTTCGCGTTTCTGCGGGACGCGGAGCAACTCCGTAGCTGCACCGCGTGTAATTATCCGTCAACAATAATATAAATCACGGTCGGGTTTCAACATGGAAAAAGGAATCTGGATTGACGGTAAATCAAAGGTGGCGCAAAAAAAATTTATTTCCTGTGCGAACTTGCGCCTGGTAAATGTAATCGAAGAATTGGTTTTCCCATCTACTCTCCTTGCACAAGGCTCATTCGACTATCTTCGGGATTAAACGTTCAAAGGCCGATTAATTATATCGAGTTTAGTACAAAAATCCACCAATAAATACTTCATAATGCGCTCTTTCCATCTTTCCATCTACATTTGCACTTTTTATGCTGTTTTCATATTACTTTCTTCGTCTTGCAATATACTTACTTTATTATCTGATCTGTAAACCGTTATTAATTAAATTGACCGTGTCGTATGCTAGTAAAAAATTACGTTCTAATTAGAAACCTGAGATTATAGTTCAATGCTTTCTTACCAAATCCATGTAGCTCGATTGAAGCTCAACTGCAGTAAAAACTAATTAATGATCGAAACTGCATTTAATAACAAAGTTGTATTTTACAAGCTTAAGCTCATTGTGCAAGGTCAAAGATTTTTCAATAACATTGTCACATATTTAAAACTCGATTGTGCGCAATAAATTACGCTAGTACGTATTTAACGCGAAGGTACACTTTTACAAAGGTTACAAAACAATTATTACTTGAATATATTTCTGCAAACGTGCAAACATTTACACAATGTACGTGTATACACGACCATTTTTTAGTCAGTTAATTAGTTGATTAGTCTACTACGTCTTGAATGGATTTCTGATCGGAACATTACCGCTAATGAAACGCAGAAGAAAACCCTGTAAAGTACACCTCTTTAGCGCTCATCAATTTTCGCAAACAGAAAAGTTCACTCTCGGCATCTTGATATACTCGCGACGTAAAAAGGGTTTCAAGAAAGCGCTCGCAACATAAGCTCAATGTTTCCAGTCGCAGGTGAAGCGGGCGTTTTTTCCCCGCGCGCGCTATCATAGTAAAAGGAGAAATTCGCCATAATCAGGTAATATATCACCCGTAAAATTATACGAAAGCAGGAGGTGGTTTAAAAATCCATAAAAGCCGCGCGCGCGCGTAGCTCCCGATATAACTTACAAAACAGCCCCGGCGAGCGTAGCGCGAGCGCAACAGCGCCGCTTTTAATAATAGCCTTTAATTGAATTATTGTCCTAGTTAATGTCGGCGTTAATCGTAAGTGAGCCGCGGAAACATGCCTCCCGCCCAGGCCGCGATGTTTCTCGCGCGGTGCGCACTTCGCATTTATCTCGCGAAGACCCAAGACTGCGGGTCTCGCGCCCTGCACAAGCCGTTTGAATTAATGCCCCGCATCTGACGATCTTTCCAAACTTTCCGACGATAGGCTCTTTCGGCACTTTTTTTTGCGTCTAAAAGCCAAGATCTGGCTGGCGATGCGAATAAGCGCTTGCACGAGCTTTGCGCGAGTTCGATTCGATCCACAGGCTTGAAATCGATCGGAGACCGCGGCAGCGTCGAAGAATTTTCAGGCTCGAGGGAAAGAAAAAGGCTTATCAAAGGGATCGGGATGAATGCAATTAAAGGTTTTGAAATATTTATGAACTTTATAATTCCGTGCTTACATAATGTTGCAGCACCATTAAACTTAATTTTAAGACCAATAAAAGATTGATATGTTGATGGGTTGCCTCACAACGCTTGACGACTTTCAGGCCTCTTATGATGTTTTATGGATACCTTCACCTGTCGTACGGTTTGTTTAGCGAGACGCATTCGGTCAATTTGACGCCGTTATGTCAAATACACGAAGCTTGCGTAAAAATTGCGCATCGAGCCCGAGCCAGTGGAGGTTCATTAGAATCCAATTTGTGTCCAAATGACATGCATACAATCTGTAAACAATTTCCAGTCGGCGGACGGCATTTTTGAATATATTTATTCCTAATGATTGACACTCGGCTCGTCAGGTATTCCGCATAATGCGCACACGTAGCCCCTATCCGCGCGGCACGCGGATGTGGTGCGAGATATACATACTCGAGGTAAAAAGGACGGCAAACTCCGCGAGGAAACGCCCGCCTCACCGACATACGCAGGTGTACATGTACCGACCGCGCGAGATCGCTTATGCGATTGCATATACGCATAAATATATACACGCGTTTACAGAAGCCGCATATAGCCCGGCCGGCGGCGCCATCATCTCCCGCTTGGCATTCTTTCGGGGCCGAAAGGGGCTTATTTTGGCTCGGGTGCGCATGCGCGAATTCCGGGGCTCGCGCCACCGCGGAGCGTAACACGTGTCCGCCAGCGGCGCCGGGGACCTTCCGCAGTGCCTCCGGGCGGCCGGTTCCTTTTTTCCCCGGGCGGCCGGGGCTCCCCGGCCGTAAACCACCGCCGCGCGGCCATAACGCATCCCCCATAGAAACGTCAAGCTTACACGCTACTTGCGCCGCTCCTGGAATATTAATTTTACTCGCGCGGGCCGGAGGCGCGAGAGCCGCGCGCTTACAGGTACACGTGTACACGCATGCGTGTGTGTGTACGGCCGAGCGTCCTTCCCTCCCGGCCCGCCGCGTACTTTTCTTTTGTGGCGATGGTCCGTTATTTCGGCTCTCACTTTCGATCCTCGGCCCCGCGTCGCTTGTACTCTAGTTCTGTCCCCCATGCGTGAGCAGTGGACCCGATCTCGCCCCATCCGGAAGAATGCCGAGCGCGGATGCGTGCGCTGGTTAGGCCCCTTGCGTAAATATCACTTGGCTTTTGAGCTTTTTTCCTTCGGCTGGCCGAAGACAAGCCACCATTCGTTGCTACATATTTTACTTTACCTTGTTCATTATAAATTAGCACCCAGTGCGATTTAAACCGTAACGATCACGCTATCTTGTTCTGGAACTCACATGTATTGTGTTGCATACAAAATATCAAATGCGCGCTCGCATAAAACAATGTGCATAAAAGTTATAATTGAGAATTAGTCAATCCAGAGAAATAGATAAGACATCTAATCCCACCTAATTAATCCCACTACAATGCATTAATGACATTATCATGCTCTTGTATTAGGATGAAAAAGATGATAGTACAGTTGGGTGCTAATGCGGATTTAATTTCCTTTTCTTTAACTTAATTGAAACGCTCTTGATTTTTAGATAATAAAACGTTTTGGTAATTGTTATTCGGGTAATTGCATACAGAGCGGAGCGCGCGCAGCGGAACAATGGGCTCAGTGGACACACCCACCATATATTAGCCTATTAACCGCTCCATCATCCAAATTCCCCGTTTCATTCGACGGTGCAGAAGGGCGTCCTCGTTAAAGATTCTATTAAGCCGAGAGCGGCCGTAAAGTGCAGCCAAATTGATTCCTCAAAAATCGTCAATGAAAGCCGCCCGCGGGCCAACACAACAAAGGGGCGCGTGGACGGGCCCCCGCGCGCCACCTTTCCTTTTCGCCCCGTTAATTATTTGGCCGCGACGCCGGCCCCCGCCGCCTTTCGCTTTTAATCCCCCACGAGCGAAAACCCACGAGTAGGAGGTGCGAAGGCGGAGACGCCCTCTCGAGTCGCCGCGCAATGTAAAGCAAAAATCATCCACGAAATAACGTGGCCCTGATTAATCGACGGCTTATCGGGGCCCCGGGATCTCGGTTTAATTTAATCCCCATCGACGTGTGCACTCTACCTCCTTCGCGCTTGAAAATCCAATTTTTCTCCGTACTCTAAAAGGCGGACTTACGCTCGAGTGGGCGAGAGCCGCGTTAAAAATCTTTGATAGAAAGTTTTTTGTTTCTCCGATTTTTTTTTGTTTTTTTTTTCTCCAGATTTTCAACCAATTTATAGCAAACCATGTTGCGTTTCATCCCCGTTGTCAGATTGATCAATTCGTCGGTAAGCTTTTCTCGGATAGACATTGCCTTGGGCGCATTGAGCTCGCAGCATCGCGTGCGCACAAATTATATATAATAAAAAGCTATTTAGCCGTTTGTCTCAAAAACTTGTCTATCCGCTAACAGAACACGAGAACCCAAAGTCCTATTTCCTGATCGTCTGCTCGACTGGATCTTATTAGGATCGATTTTACCGCGACACGCAGAGCTGCCCTCAACAAGGCGCAAGGACGTTCCCTCTGACGACCAATTCGGCTCCCATTTTTTGTATAAATTAGATACTAGGTGTCACTCTCTAGGTGTGAACCCAGATCATTTCATAACACTACACCTCTTACTTTTTCCCAGTCGACGAAATTCTTCCAATCCTTTCTAATACATGTGTTTAAGCTTCAAATTTAGTTGAGGCAAAACTCTTGTATTGTAATCAATCAGTTTTTAGTCGTCTTTTTACTTAAATACGTATTTAGTACTATAATAGCTCACATTCTTATACGATGTATTGTACAAACATGTAACAGTATTTCAAATTAACTTAATACACTATTAAAATTCTTTATTTAATTTTTCCATACTTCGTTTGGCAATATGACCAGTACTTGGTAATAGTCAACAAATTCAAATAAATGTTAAACAACAGTTTAAGTAAACTTTTGGATTATAAGCCACGAAGAGTTTACGTACTAGCTGACGAACTACACGCATGCTTGTCCGAGCTGCATCCACGTAAAGACAACTTCGAGCGAGATTTTCCCCCGGTTTTTACCGAATTAATATTTCCGTTTTAGCCAGAGGACCTCATAAATAACTCGGCGAAGTACGCAAGCTTAATGCTCCGCTCTAAGAGGATATTAATATAATTTCCCCGTATTTATTATATGCGGGCGATAATCGCGGGAGGGCTTATACACGCGAGCCGCGAGATAAATCCCCGCGATTCGACGAGGCGGCCGATATCCGGGGCTTCCGCGGGAACAAGTAAAGCGGCGGGTCCCCGAGCTCGAGTCGTGGCTCCCATCCCCTCCGGGCGGCCCGTTAATCGAGCTCGTCTCTCGCGTTCCCCAGGCGGCGCAGTTCCATCTTCCCCGGTTCGCGGCTGCGGGTTAATTAAGCGCGCGACTCGCCCGGGAAAAATCCGCCCTGCCGGGGGCGCGTATATCGGCGCCCGGGGATCTGTTTGCACGCGGGCCCCGGGCCCGATAGCCATCGGGAGGCAGCTGGTGCAGCCCGTGCGCCGCGCACGCAGTCGTCTCGATACATCGAGGGCGACTCGCCGCGGGAATCCTAAGGCCGACAAGCATCTCTTCCCCCCCCGGTTTTTTTTTTATTGGGCCGCGCGCGCGCGACTCGAGTGCGCCGGCGGCGCGCTACCGTCGCGCCTACGTACTCGCCGCGGCGGACTGGCTTTCGCGCCGGACTGTACGACCATGTCGCCGTGTCGGGGCCCGTGTATAAATGCCCTGTGTTTACGCTGCGCGGTCTTTATCGCCCCTGGACAATGGAGTGCACTTTTCCCTCCCGACTTTTTGCTCGAGGCTTATGATTTGTAAATCGTTCCGGGTAATTCAATAGGAAGAAAAGGCTACCCCGCGCTGCATGCGTTAGTGCGTCGTGTGAAAACATTGTAATTGTGATACAGTGCATTGATGTTTCGGTATGTGTATATTGAATTACGTTTTTCGTCCAGTCTGTTTATAAATTAATTTATAGCTGTATTCACTATAGGCTTTTTCACAACACGCGTAGATGAGTAATATAATCTGCGCGCCGAGGTGTACGATTTAAATTAAGCGTATATTATTACGAGTATTTTCATTAAGGAATATTGTCAAATGTTATTTACCCGAAATATATGTCATAGTTGGATTATTAAGCTATATTAAAATAACCCTGTATTTATATTAAAATTTTATTTCAGCTTGACTCATAATCAAACTGGCGTACCTGTGCATTTTTTGGTGATTTTTCATGCGATTCCTTTAAAGAAAGGTGAATTAAGTTTAATTTACATACACTATAATTGACGTCCTTCCGAATTAAAAGGGCGCATACATTACAAATAAAAGTGCGGGGTATTTTTAAACCTTATAGAATCGAAGGATACAAAATATCATTTTAATTCCAAGTTAGTGAACATCTCGTTACTGCTTTTAATTGGAGTTTCGAAGAATTTTAATAATGTCGATCACTGTCACTCGGTTTATGCCTGGAATTACGTATAAAATTGCCCAAATGCCTTGCAATAAGGTAAAAGCCACTGAAAGTGACAAGCTCCCATGACACTGAAATACTGCAAGTGCACGCAATCGAGGGAGTAGCAGTAATTTGAATCTAGTGCGCCCTTGCGCTGTATATTTACCGCGGGTCGCCTCTGCCCCTTCATCCCGCGAAACAGAACGAGCCTCGCGACCGAAGGGAAAGGCGCGTCCACGAGTTCCTCGCCCTAAGCGCTTGCCCGCTTTCTCCCGACATAGCCGGGCGCCGCCGAATCGGCAATCGGCCGATAGACATCGCCACTCGCCGAGCGGCCGGAAATTCGGCCTCGGAACTATGGAAGGCCGCGCCCCCGGCGCGCGCCGACCGTGCGATCGGCATTCGTTTACGCTCGCGGGGACTTTTCGTGGCCGCTCCTCCTGCGCGATATAATTCCCTGGCTTTCCGCGGCCCCGATGGCCGATCGCACGGAACCGCCGGGGCTCCGGAGAAAACGCCGCAGCTTCCCCGGGATAATAAAAACCGATGTACACGTTATTATTTATGTACCCGCTCGGAGAGATCGGCGCTCTAATTAGGATTGATTGTAGAACAACGCGCGGATTCCGCCGCGGGAGGATCGGCCGCGGTGCGCCGACGCCTCCCGATTCACCGATCGCCGCCCCGTAAATCAATGGGGAAATCGAAGGGGGCGCCCGGGCGCGAAGCCGATCAAAAGTGCGCCTTGCCGATGGCTCGTTACGCCCCGCGGACGCTGGCAAATTTATTCAAATCCGAGGGTACGCGCGTCTGTGTGTGTGAACGCGCCGGATCCAGGCGCGATCGTCTGGAGATCGGCACGGCCCGATAAAGCCCGAGCGCTCGCGGCGCCGCTTAACCGTCTCCCGCGACTTTACGCCCGGCGTATTTTACAGTATTTATAAAGTAGCCGCGAACGAGGAAATTCTCAATCTAATTGATTCCCCTCCCTCGGCGCGCGCGCGCGCGCACACACCTGTTACGGGGGAAAAGGGACGCGGCGGGCGAGCGGCCATTTTGCCGGGGAGCCTCGGCGCGGTGCGCGCGTCGATCGGCCCCGAGGAGTCAATTTTCGGCCGCAATCCCGACTAATTAAAAAGGTGCGCGCGCGCGCGTCAATATAAGTGGGGGCCGGAGTTGCGGGGCGCGCGCGGCCGGCCCTTTACTTTCCAGTAATTCACGTGTCGCTTAATTTGTAACTGCCGGTAAAATAAGGTTATTGTTAATTGGCGCGCGTCTTAAATTGTTGCCGCCTAATTTGGCCCCCTGATAATATGGAGGCGCGAGAGCGCGGGAGCCGGACGCATCCTCTGTACGACTCTTATAATATCGCAATCGGCCGCCGGTCGCCGGCTTAATACGGCCCGCGCGCGCCCATAGCTCGGCCTCTTGAATTATTATAATTTAATCGGTTCATTATCGCTCGCGCCGTGATTTAACAAGAGTACTATATGGCATAATTACACACGGCCGGCGGCAAGTTAACGAGTAATAATTCAATTTTTCGAATAACGATACGTATAAAGCACCGCTCCGCGATGGATTCGGATAATTCCTTTCCGACCGGCCCGCGTCCGCCGATTTCCCTCGGCGGCCAGTCGAGCCTCGCGGACTCGCCTCCGCTTACTCGCTTTTGCCGCTGCACGCGTGTATACATAGACAGTTGCGGGCCGCGGTATACATAAACATATATTTCCGACGAGCCGAGGCGAGGACTAAAATTGAAGCCGCTCCGCGAGTCGCGCTAGGCGACAGACCGGCTTCCCCGGGCAGGCGCGAGGCTTTCAAAAAAAAGTAACCCCCTTGGCCGCTGCACCTGACCGACCCGGATACCATGGGCCCTGGCTGCTCCCTCGCGGCCGGCCGATATATAATGCACCCCGAAAACGGAGCGATCGATCGGACACCCGCGGCGCTCTCCAGTTGGCGAGCAGCGCCTCGCGGGGGCCTGCATCGAGATTCGCGCGGGAGCTAGAGCCGCCGCGCGTATAATGTGCATTCTCCGGGCGCGCGCGCCTGCATTATTCATGGGCGCTTGGGCCGACTTGAAAATGCGCCGCGTGTCCCCGCTGACCCAGAATCCCGATCCTAGGCGGCCGCGAAACTCGCCGGGTCCTTCCTCTTTTATGTTTTTTTTTTTATTTTTGTCTTTTTTTTCCTCCTTTTATCTCCGCATCGGATTCCCGGCGTCGCCCGGCATATAATGGACGTGTCGCGCTAATGTCCCGCGGGCGCTTATCCGCCCCGATCTCTGCCCCCGGCTGGACCGCCGATCGCCCTCCGGAGCAGCACTTTTATCGGGGGGCTCGCATCTTACGCGCCGCGGGCGTTTTCATATTGGCGCGGCCAGCTTAACGATCGGGCGATTATCGTAAATTTCCACGGGGAGCTCGCGAGCGGCCCGCGACCGCATTAATTGTGACACTCTCCCCGCAATGGTTTTGCGCCCGAGCCCATTTTGCTTCCTTCCATTACCGCTCTTCGAAAAATTCTCTTCTGCCACTTTCAAATGAGTTCGTTAAAATATCTTCACGGTTGACAAGAAGCCTTGTTCCCGTAGACGACAATTGCGCATTCAGGGAGATTGTTTTACAAATTTTTTTCAGCATTCATTCAAATTTTCACCTTGACTATAGTGCTCACCCAAAACGGTCAACCCATATATGAATAGAATATTAATACAAAAAAGATCAATTTATCATAATGCATAAACAACATAACCTTAAAATATAATCATAACCTATATAAGCATAATACCTCATAACTTTATATAAGACTTATTTTGTTAAAATTGTGTATTTACAACATATTGATAACAATTACTACGTCAATATTTATTATAAATTACATTATTATGATAAATAAAGTTCGTTTAAATTGGTCTTTTAGTACTTTCTACGATTATAATCCTGTGCTTTACACAATCGATCATAATTAAATACGTGCAGGTTACAAAAACTTTTGGGAGAACTAAGTCGCTAACAATATTTGTGGTCAAAAATGTGAAAAGCAAAATTAAATATATTATACGCTGTGTTTAGTTCTTTGTATTTATGCATTCAAGACAATCACTTGGTAAGGCTTTGAATTAATACGAAAGGTTATGTAATCAGCATCACTCCTAAGTGTACAATGCACTGATCTCAAAATCTGCAAAGCTTACCTACGCGGTAAATACGTACCAGTTATAGTTCCTTTCCATAAAAATTGTAGTCGTACTGAAATATCGCAAGCACAATGGTATGTTTAGAATATTTGATCCTGGCTCGTACAATCTGCATAGAATTATTCTGACTTGGTAATCACCTACTCGAGTCTGAAAAGTATTGTGATTTTCAACTAAAGATGTTTGCATAGAGGTGTGAATAAATGGCTAAAGAGGGTAGGAGTGGTTTTTAGTTTTGAAGTGGATAGGATTTCAGCTAGAGGCAACAAAAGCCAATTGGCTCGAATGCAGAGGACGGAGTGCGGAGCCATGTTCTGGGAACAGATCGCAATCAAAGCTGGAAGGATGGACTACAATTAGGGGATAAAGGGAGAAATGAGGTGTAAAGCAATAGAAAGGGCATCGGGCCAGTGCGGGGGCCCCGAGGCAGTGCACACAGAGCGGGGGCCGATAATAATCGAAAACAAGGCTCCGGCGGGATGCAGATGCCGAGATGCGGAGGCTCGAGGGGCCGGGGGTGCAAAAGCCAATCGTCAGCTGGCGGGGGGTGGCGCATTCCCATGGGTGGCGGCGGCGGCGGCGGCGGGGCACAATGCGCGCGGCGGGCCCACGTGACAAAGCGGGCGCCTTGGGCCCTAATGGGTGCGCGGGCTGAATCGGGCTCCTTAATGAAACGGCGAGTCGCCGGGGGGACAATGGCCGCGAGTCGGGCGAGTCGGGCGAGTCGCGCGCCACCTCCTCTCAGGGGTGGACGCGTGAGAAAATCCCGGGCAGCTGCGGCCCGCGGGGGCCAGCCCACGGCCCCCGAGGGTCACTGTTACGGAATTTGCGAGAGGGCGCGCAGGTCGTTAGCCGCGGGAGGGGCGCACGCGCAATAAAGCGCCGCGGGCCCGGACGGGCCCGCCCCCCGCTAATTGTTTAACGGCCCGCGAGGAGCACACGTGGCCCCGCGGCCAGGCCGTAGTCTCTCCGCTCCCGAGGGCACTCGTCCGGGCGGGAAGCCGGGGCGTTGGCTGCCTCGAGGGCGGCAACGACCTTGGGTCACGCACGCGGCCCAGCTTCCCCGTGGACCGGCGTCCCGGGGTATCCCGCTAGGGCTATCGGTACACTTCCGCTAACCTGTTTGCGCGGGCAGCCGAGGCGGGCCGCAGCTCCCACGATTGCACGCGCGGCGCGCACCGGCGCACCAGGTGCCGGCCGGGGTGGCCTGGGCCTGGGGCCGCCCGGCCGACGGGGTGGGGTGGGGGGGATGGCCGATTGTTGCGTCGCCGCCATTGTGCCGCGTCATTAGCAAGGGGTGCGCGCGCCCCGCCGCCACCCGATGGGAATCCTGCAGCCTGTTGCTCGCCGCGCCCTTGCGGCGGGAGTCGCGCAGGAGGCAGGGGGAGGCCGGGGGGAGTGGGCGCAGGGGCCGCCGGGCGGCGGCCGTGGGGAGGCCGGGGGGAGGCCGGGGGGAGGCCGGGGAGCGCCCGGCCGATGAGAAAGCGAGGGCCGCCGAGCCTCGCGGCTCACTGATTTTTCCCGGGGGGAGGCGAGAGGCGGTTGTGGGGTGGGCCTCCCCCTGCGACCGGGCGCTCCTTACCTTGGACGTCGGCCGTCGCCCCACCCGGCTTTCCGCGCACCGAGCAGTCTCCCGATACTTTGTTCCGATTCCCGTTCCCCCGATTTCCCATTGTTCCTTTATCTCTTTTATCTCCTTTATCTCCTTTATATAACATTTTTAAATTGTTATCTCATTCCCTGCTCGCTGCGCCTTCCTATACTATACATTATTCAATATTCATGCGCGTAAGGAAGCCTTGGTCAAGTATTGACCAGTTTTTATACTCAACGCGTTAATCAAATGGAGCCTTAAATCAATAAAATTAACCTATAAGCGCAATAAAAAGCATTAAAAAGGTGCCCACGTGGATCCTGGTAGAAAGTTGACCAGTTTTTATCGTCAATGTGTTAATGAAACGGAGCGTTAAATTCATAAAATCAACTGATAAATGTAATAAAAATTATGAAAAAAGGGAGGATGCGTTAAAAGGCAAGATATAGCTAACACCTGTATTTCTTTATACATCTAATTTTTTGTTATCTTATTAGGAGCGCCGAGGCAAAAGCCGCCTTAACCTGTAAATTGTACGAAGAATCAGGCCAGATGCTCGTTTAAAATTTCAGCGTAATTGCATCTTGTGCGTGTAATTATTGTATACGACCTTTTACTCAAAAACTGATTAACATTCCACATAATATAAAGCATATAATCCCGCGAAAGTTGGAAACTTGTACGTATATTCGAGCCCTTTTCGAGGCGGGCCTATTTTTGTTCTCCTCTTCCAAGGCCCTCGGCCGGCGGCTGCGGTGAGCCGGCAAAGTATCGGCTATCGGCAGGTCGGTGCACATGCCGGGACTCCCTAACCATGACGCCCGGGACTCATGCCGTCCGCGCGGCTGGCCTACAATGCACCTAGCGGCGGCCATTGCTCGTCGGTGCACCGGCACGCGAGGCAGCGGCGGCCCCGGAAGATAAATCTCGGCAGGGCGGCAGTGGGCCGAGGGGCGGCCCCCTCGCGCCCCTCGCGCCCGCCGTGATTCCAGCGGGAGAATCGACCGAGTGCCGACACAAAGCCCGGCCTCGCCGGCCCCGGATTTTCCGCCCGCGATCGATATTCGCCCGCGCGGACGAAGCCGCGCTTTTTTTTTTTTTTTTTTTTCCCTCGCCCCCCGTTAGCCCTCGACGCCGCATTGTGCAACCGGATACCTTGACGGCTTATTGAGGTAAAAGTGATTCGGCCGCGCGACCCTCCGCCATTTGTCAAACGGATTCCGAATTACGGGGCGGCCGGTCCGTACCCCTTTTTTTTTTTGTTTGCCAAACAGACTCCCCGGACCGCCGCTGACGAGTACGTGCGCATTTTTTCCCTCGGGGGGCGGCAGCCATGGGAACTTTCCCGAGGGCCTTAATTAGGGATGGAAAATTGGGGCGCGAGCTGAGTCGCCGTCGGGCGGCGCGACGTTCGCACCCGCTCGGCTCGGATTTCCCCGAGTGAAAAGGACCAGGCGCGCAAGACGGCCTGACTCGGACTTGTCGTAACGAGGATTCGCCAGGTGAAGGCGCGCCGCCCTCGAGTAGCCATCTACATTCCCCGCGAGTCTCTTTGTCCCTTTGATAGGCGCACACCTCTCGTCTATACGTAGGGTCGTTGACGTCGCGCTCCGCGCATACATATGAAGTGGCCAAGTGTGAATACGGAATTTTTCCAAAGCCCGTGGGCTCGAGTCGCGCGCGCGCGCGCTCGTAAACCTGGCGTAACCGCAGGGGAACGCCGAGCGCCGCACGCGGGAAGGACGCTTTCTTCCGACCACAAAGGAATTGAACTTCGGCGCGTGCAGTTTTATTGAGCGCCCGCTCGCCGTGGGACGCCTTTCTAGCTTTTTGACTACGCCTAGGTGGGCAACTCCCGCGATAGCTCCCGTGACACATTATCAGTTTTGACCTCGCGTCCCGGCCAACGCGTCATTTCATTACGCTCGAGCCAATCCCTTTCGTTGTAACGTTCTGTAATACCGCTGTCAACGGGGCTTCTACACGTGGAACCTTGTAACGAGACTAAGGCATGATAAAAAAAGGCAAAGGCCGAACTACTTTTGAGAAATAAGTACAACTACTTTCAGTTGGGAGAAAAAATTTCTACATAATTTACAAATGTACTTCGAGTATACTCGAAAGTCTCTTTGAAAACTATTTATCATAACTATAGTTGGTACTTAATTATACAATTTTGAAAGAGAGTTCATTAAAAAAAACTGTACTCAAAAAATAATTTTTTATTGCACAATATCTCTGGTAGAAAACTTTGGTAATTATTAGATTTTTTTTTGCTGGAACCAACTAATCGTAGCTATATTGCCGATGCTTTTATACAATAACATCGCATGTGTAGTCATACAGCTCAGAGCAATATAATAGCCAACAGCTGACTTCGAGTATTATATACATTCATACATTTGTCAAAGTCAAAGTAGTCTCAAATAATGAACACATTGTAATAAAATTCACATAATTAGTTATTAACAAAATTTAAACAGCTTGAATATGATTATTGCAAAAATAAACTTTTTATACTTTAGGTAATCATTCTTTAGTCTTAGCTATAATTAATAGATTATTGTTAAATCTTAAATCGTGTTTCTCTTACTTTAATGAGCTATGAGACAAACATTGACGTTCTGCTTTGACTTTACTTTATACACTATTCATACGAGTTAACCTAGGAAAAAATAATTAAAATTGATTTTCCATTTGCTTTCATCATTCAAAGAGATTTGAGTATTCGTGTACACTACTGTTCATTTCGTACACTTTTGCATAATTTCTCAACTTCATTACCGCAAAGTATTTAGCAATTCCGGCGCCTCACTAGCAATTGTGCTAATGGCTTTCACCTTTCACCCATCGTCCTGTATTTAAAACAGACAAAAGTGAAGCATTTGTTGCGCTTGGCCCGAAAGCGCGGGAGACCTAGCCCAGCTTTCGAAACGGAAGGCAGGTCCCTCGTTAGCCTTCTCCGTCGATCCGGGCAGGGGTCGAGGGACTCTCCTACGAGTGCCTCCGTCGGCGCGTCTTCCGGGGGAAATCCGGGGCGATAGGGCCTCGCGCAGGTGGCGGGCCGCGGAGTGATCCGCGGGGCGGTGGGGGGGAGGGGGTCCCCGGCAGCCGGCGTGGCATTGACGTACGGGCGGCGCACCGCAAGCCGACCTCGAGACACTATGGGCGCACCCGCGCTGTAAAAGCCGGCCTCGGGTGTACGTGTCGCGGTCGGGGGCGCGGGCCGCCCGGACCGCAGATGGGCCGCCCGCTAATGATCCCGGCGCTGCGTCGTGGGTGTCGCCGAGGGCCGGGCCTAGGCTGCATCTCCGCGGCCGAGGGCCTTGCGGTGGCGGGCCCCGCGGAAACTCCTGAGAAGCGCAAGGGCCCCGGGTCTCGCGTGCGCCCGGAGCACGCGATGCGGCCGCGCGCGCTTGTGGGAGTTTTTTAAGGGCCGGCTCGCTTTCCACTTTCCGTTCCTCCTTCTTGTTGCCCGCCCTCGTGCTTAATTGCGCGGGAATCGGCGCCGGCGACGCCGCCTGCACTCGAGGATCTCTCCTCTCGAGCCGGGGCGCGTCGCGCCCGCTTTCGCGCCGATTGCACGGCTCGAGGAAGCCGCGGCCTGATTGGCCGCGCGTGCATTCGGCATTTGAATATATTTCGGGCCGCAAATCTCGTCAACCGCAGGCGGGCCGCGTGGGGGGGGGAGGCCAGCAGCCGGGACCTAGCCGCGGGTAATTTTTCGCACGCGATTCCAGCCGGGGATCCAAAAAACTTTCTCATGTCCCTCGGCTCGCACCGATTTTTCCCCGTCTCGCGGCTTCGTGCTCTCGCTGCGGTAGCATTCCGCCAACTTTTATTGCGCCAAATTTTCGGGCCTATAATCACGTAAGTTGCTACTTCCGCCGCTTTGGACGCGTGCTCGGTGCAACGCTCATGTCAGGCCCGTCAGCGGCCCTCCAAGGTTTATCCACTCCGAAGATTAGTACTTTTCACGCTTATACAGCTTTATGTAATACCTCCTGTAAACATAAAACTTTAGCTTTCTTTAAATCAAATTATTTTAAGGATTTTTTACTCGTGGAGAATATTTATCTTCGTGTAAATCTCATACTTTTCTCTCTGAAAATTAATTAAAGTTGAATATACTAGTAAATAAAGTCAATATACCAATACACCGACAATGTAAATGTGCATTTGTAACTGATTTAAATCAATGGTGCAGTGTTTGTAGGTACTAATAAGTAGGTCCTAGGGAACCATAATTGAATTACATGTAATAGAAATGATCTAAACCTGCTAGTTTTACTTTGACATTAGATAACTAAGCAGGTCTATTTGTTCTTCTTTTGAGAGTTAAAACCATAATTAGTAAGTTTCCTTTACATAACGATGTAATTTTTATAATTTTCAAGGTAAAATTTTGTAAAATAAATCAAGACTGTATTCCTCTTTTTAATTGACATTTATTTAGAAAGAAATGTTGGCACAACGAAGACGGAAACAATGAACATGGTTGTTTGTCCAATTTTAGATAGGTGGAATGTATTTGATGCACAAAGACACTGAAATATATATACACGTTGGAGAATTGAAAGCATGCGGGGCGGCCCTTGTATAATCTAACCAAGTGAGCACAATGTAAACGTCATATGACAAGGCGCCTGAATGAAACAGCGAGTGTTTCATATTTTCTCTGCAATTTATGCGCGCCACCTAAGTTTAACGGGCATGAAAACGGAGACGACGAGAGCACGAACGAGACGCGGAGAGTGATTGAGGATCGAGAAACGGGAGACGGAGAAAACAGAAGAGCCGGAGACAAAGCCGACGCCCGCGCGACTGTTTATGCCGATGACTCCAAATGTATGCGCAGTCGTACGATAAACGCGTAATATTTTTGCCCCGCAAGAGTACACACTCGCGCGTTTGTGTACAGGTAATTGGAAAGTTATAACGAGAGCGGTACAAAAGAAGAGCTACATTTAAATATCTTGATTGTCGCGGTGCAGCGGCAGGCGGGTATCATTCAAAAGGCAGCCTAATCGCCAATGACTGGCTCAAACAGTGAAATTATTTGGAAAAACGTCGACCCGCGAGGCCGGATAAAAAAACAGCAGAAGAAAGGAGATAAGAATGTTTAAGGAGGAAAGGAAAGCCGTGAAAGGAAGGCGTGCGCCCGGCGCGCTAGGCGGCATTGTGAAGGAGGCTAATCCCCGGTTAGAGAAGCGCGAGGAACAAAGCGAGAAAAGAGAAAGATAAAAAGGGCGCGAGCGGCGAGGAGACAGCGGCGGGCTCGTTAATGCGCGTCCACGTGGAACATAATGCCCCCATCTCGGCCGCTAATAGTCGTTTGCCGCGAGGCGACGACAAGCGGCGAGCGCAAGCTCGTAAACCGGGCCGCGAGCCGTCCGCCCGTGGGGGAGGGGGAGAATGTCGCGCGCCGCCCACGCGAAAGCGCCGCGAGGATGATTCACTCGGCGACGCCGGCCGCTGGCTGCGCGGCTGCGCTAAATCACGGGCGAGCGCCGGCACTTGCCGCGGACTCGCGCCCTCCCACTCCCGCCGGGTTTTTTCCTCCGCGCCGGAGGCTCGGTCGATAAAAGCAGGGCCGGACGAGCGATGGACAATGCCGCCCCCCCTCTGAAATAATTAGCGCGCGGCCCCTGTGGGGGAGCCGGACCTCCTCGGATTTGCACTTGAATGCGGAGGCCGAGGAGAAAGCTAGGCTGGCGCAACTTCATTCGGCGCGGCCCGCCGGGGATATAACACAAAGCCCGCGCGTATGATAATTGGGGCCCGTCGATAGCGCCCTCGGGCGCTCACATCTGCAAGTCGAGTCGGGGCCCCCCTTTGTCTTTGGGGGCGCGAGCCCATTGATCGCCGGCAACAATGAGCCCGCGCGCGCCTCGCGACTTCCGCTCTCCCGCGGGGGCTGCCTTCCCGGCCGGGGCCGCCCCCGACTTCTTTTCCTCCGCGAGCAAAGCGCGAGGAGGGCCGAGAGGAAGGGTTGACGTCGGCCCTGTGGGAGCGGGCACGCGTGAGGCCCGCGTGCGCCCGGCCTGCCCGCCCACGGGGCCGCACAATGGCCGGCGGCCGGGGCTCCCCCGGGCCCTGACTCCCCATCGGTTTGTTTATCCAAAACAGCGCGCGGTCCTGCGGGGAGCGCGGCTGCAGCTGGCCGGCTCCCCTCCGCCCGGCTCCCCGGCCCGACCCTCGCGCCCCCTCGGCCCGCGGACGCTCGCGCGCATATCCGAGTCCTATACCTGGCGGCGACGAGACAATCGCCTTGCGCTTCGGGCCGCTTCATTTTTTTCCTCTTTTTTCTCCTTTCCCTCCCGATCGGCGCTTGCAGGAGCCCATTAGGCTTTTCCCCTCGCGATGCCGATCGCCGGTTGCCTCCCTCCTCCGCGGAGGCCGCCGATCGCGCGGTCCACTCGCTTCTCCCGGTGGGGAAGAGGCGCCCGCGAGTCTGCGCACTGCGGCCCCCTGGCCGAGCCGAGGGTTGGCTGGGTATCCCTCCGCCCCCCGGCACCTTTCGCCCCTGCGCCGGCCACGGAGGAGGGGACCGGCTAGGGCGCAACACGTGCCCCCGTGCGCCCTGAGAACGCTGCTGCCGCCTCGCGCTCCCGCCGGAAGCTTCCTGCTCATCGATCTAATCGAGATGATTCGCTTTTTTTTCTACGTGCGCCACCTCCTCGCCGGCGGCGTTATTCATGGGGAAATCGAGGCAAAATTGACTTCGCCGAGGGCCTGCGCACCCGTTTTTCCCGAGAGGATTATGTGAATAATGCTCCTTTAACCACTGCTGAAGCTAATGTGCAGGGAGCTCCATTGTCACAGATTTTTTTTCTTCACTCTCCATTGATTTTATTTTTTACTGTATCAATTTAAGGAATACCCTGGGTTGCTCACGTTATGCGCTGCCTCCGATGAAAATATACCATTACCGTCACGCCCGATTACTTTTATTATAATGCAAAACATATTATGCTACCCTTGAAATGGGAAAAGTATTTTTTCCACTCAGACAATATTAGCCGCTGGGATTGTATGCCACACGGCCAACCTAAACCAACATATCACCTCGCATATACCTGTACTAACGGTAACTTTCGAATGAGTGATTCTGCACTTGAGAAATTTACTAATCATTACAACAATTACTATATACTAGACAATGTGTACAATTTTTAATAACGTCCATGCAAGTATTTATAATAAATCGCAATGTATTAAAAAAAATATTAAATTGAAATAATCTCCATTGTACAGAATTTAAATTATAATACCATACAGTGAAACTATGCATCTCTTGACACATCTGTGACATCTAAATGAACCTTGCACCCTACTTGTTGAGTCATAAATAATTTCTACTCTAATCGTTGTATGCGCTGGTCAATGATAATATGCTAAACTATTAGAATTATACACTGTAATATTTTATTTTAACTGTTTGATCATTTTACTCGTGTAACTATCAGATACAAGATACATTTTTAATAAACTATAAGGTATTTTATGTATCTATACTTTGTACGTGGAGTGTAAATAATTTGTAGAAAGTGTTCAAAAGTCAGGTTTCCGAGAGAGAGAAAAATATTATAGACATTTGTTAACTGGGCTATAAAAACGAACTTAGCAGAGGGACGAACAAAACTTCCCCGAAAATAATGTGATCCTACGTCAGTTACTTTCAGGATTTTAGAAGGTGTCATAGACAATAAAAAGCAGGGCTATTGTCGTCGAGATAATAAGGATGTGTAACAATGCGGTCGCACACAAGTTCATGAAATCGAATACGTAACGCGCAGCGACAAAGTATTAAAAGTCCACGTGATTTACCGGGATAATATAACTTGACCCAGCGGTCATGGCGATTTTCGGCAAACTGCAAACGGCCCGCTCGCGATAAATCGCCAGGTCAGTTTGAGTATAGGAACGAGGCGGCGGCGACTCTCTCTCTCTCTCTCTCTCTCCCCCCGAGCCGCGCTCCGCCACTCGTGACAAAGCCCCGCCGCGGCGGATATGAAGGGTCGGCGCGGAGTGACCCCGCGCAGCATCCCCCGAGATAAATCGGAAGCGCGGCGCGCCCCTCCGGCGCACCCCATTCGGAAGTGCCGGCCACTGTGGGAATCGCCGGAACAGCTGAGCTCGCCCCTGTCCCCGCCGCTATTTAAACCGGCGCGCGCGCGCGGGCTCTACAGGTGGACGGCTCGAGTAGTGCAGCGGCGTTATTTAAATCAAAAACCGGGCTTCCTTTTTTTTTTTTCCTCCTTCGGGTCGTCGTTACGGTACTCCCGGGGTTGCGCGGCCCATTGAAATTCAAATGGCCGCGGCGGCGCGCGGCCGTTCATTTGAATAATTCCCGCGCGACCGATCGGCCAGCGCCTCGGAGGAGGCGCGCGCCTGATTCCCACTTATTCAAATTGAGGGAGCGCCGAGATGGCCCGCTCCCGATAAGCGACGAATCCATTATCGTCCCTTCGTCTATTAGGGAAGAGATATGACGCCGCGAAGGGACGCGCTTTTTCATCCCGTCTGCCCCGCGGCTTTTGCCCGCCTCCCGGGGCCGCCTCTCCACCTTTTCTTTTTTTCCTTTTCCTCTCAGGTGCCCTTCCATTCGCGGGTATTTTTCACCTCGATCAATGTATGCAAAGGATACAACTGCGAAGATCATCTGTCAAAATAGGACGAGCGAACTAAATTATTCATCCGATAGAAACTTTCGAGTAATATCTCAACAATACAAAATCACTGGGCATTAGAAATTTAATTATACGATAAGGATATTGATGTCCTGTTACGTAAACTCAAAATTACTAATGGTAAATTGTTAATTTATGAATAATACTTACGCAATCTTAGAGGCTAAAATCAAAAATGAAGACAAAATGCGATCGCCCCCCTTATCTCCCGCGGACTAAAAGCTTATGAAGAAACGCTTTCAATAATTGAAACATGAAATGCGTTGCATTAGATAATCCAGTAATTCTATATTAATAAATTATACCTTGAGAAACAGACAGATGGTTACACATAGAAATATAGATCTGGTTTATCATATTTGTATAATAATATATTATAATAAATATTAATTATTTATTATAAATTAAATGCTGTACTTTAGTGGTATAATTACACAATTGAAATAATCAATAATTTTTTTCTGTTTTAGGTAGCAAATTCGACAAATCCACTCTGAATTCTAGGCGAATTCTGTTGGCTCTAACTAATAGTTCTTGACGTATTGTTCTTATTACCATAATATTCTCATGATCTATAATTCTAAATCGATTGAAACAATGTTTATACTTTGTAATCACATTGGCGTTTAGACATTTGTATTTGTACAATATATTTTTACAAAATCATAATAATCTATTTTCAAGATAGAATTGTTAATTTAACTATTTTTACTCGGATTGTCATTAAAACATTGTATTTTTAAATCTCCGAGTGATAGAAGATATTTGGCAATGCTGCATAAAATAAACAGCAATTTATCAAGACAGATTCTGTTATTTTTATTATGAAATTCATCCAAATAATGTATAGAATGATTTATATCGTAGATTCGACAATATTGCTGTAAAATAGAACGCGATGAACTCTTTGTAAAACAATTCAACTTTCTCGAATATTATTTATAAAATTTATCGATTGAATGAATAGTGCAGATAAAATAACTGTTATTATAATAAATGATAAATGATGTTGCCGAGAAATAATGATACAACAAATAGTAAGAAATTTTTACCCGTTTACCAATTTTTTTTTGTTAACCGAACACTGCATCCTTTGTAGAATGGAAATACTCATCTCAATATTGAACATTTGATAAATGTTGTACAACAGCACTGTTGTAAAAAAATGGAAAATTTCACGTATAACGAATAGCAATTACAAAGCAACTTAGTACAAGGAAGTAATAGAGTATGAAAATTATTGTAAAAACCGAAAGTCGAAAAGTTGATGAGTAATTATAAGAAGATGAATGCGCTGGGAATTTTTTCATACAATTAATTTAATACTGATTAATCATATAATTATACCGTGGATGAATATTATCGATATTGTTTGTTTTTATAAGGATGAGAAAGGCCCGCGTGGAGTTTTTCACAGGCATTCTCCTTGGCGTCCCCTTGATTTCCAGTAGCGAAACATTGTCAACCGGGCATAGCAGTTATTATCAATCAGCGGGCAATAATTTACTCAGGCGTGCGCCCAAAGCGATAAAACAATTTATCTGGCGAGCTATATAAGCCGCGGCAAAAAGAGGAAGTGCCGAGGGGGAGTGAAAAACAACCGGGAGAAAAGGCAAAAAGCGCTAGAGGTCCTGCGGCGGTGGCGGTGGCGGCGGTAGCCGGCGACGGGGGCAGGCCTCAGATATATGACGCGTATCAAGGGATTGTATGGTTGGCGCGGTAACCCTCTAACGAGCAAAACAACGAGATATATCGCTGATTTATGAACCGGCGCGCGCGGCCGCCACGCGCTGATGTCCCGACACGTGATGAGCGACGGCGGCTTTTGATCTGCCGCTGGCGGCGCGCCGCGCGCTCACGTTGAATCAGCAAAAAGCCCACTGTCACTCAGGGGGACTATCAAAATCTAAAAATAGTCCGTTTTCCTACCGGCGTCTCCTGCGGCTACTTAGGGCCTCGCAAGCGCCCGCCGCGCCGGCGCTGGGAGCCTCGGGCCGCCGACTCTGCCGGCCGAGGCTCATTTTCCAAATCGCGCGGGAGCCGCCGCTTAGGGGGGCATCGCCTTTTTTTTACCATCGCTCGTGGCTTTCGCCGGTGCCGCGCTGCAGAGACACATTTCCGAACTCACGACAATCGATGCGTAATTGCGCATTGGAATCCTTCGAGGGAAAAGGCGATAAAGCGCCGAATAACGCGACCCGTGCAGATCCTGATGTATTGCCTATTGTAATGACCTTTAATTTACGCTTGGGATTGTGAAAAGTGCTTAAAGCATCCGCGAGCCGCGTATACCGCACGAGTAATCGTAAATCGAGCGGGAGTTTAAAACAATTTTCCATTTACGGCCGCGCGGCTACAGCGACGCGCGCAATAAACACTATTTTTAATCGTCGGATACGCATTCGAGGCCGATTATCCTTTCGCAATTTTCAATTTTGGCGTGTTGAAAGAGCGCCCGCTGCCGGCCCCATCGCCCGTTTATTTAATTTAAATGCCCCGGCGAACGGACAAGCGCGCGCCGCTGATGCAAGGGCGCACCGTTAGCTTGTCGCGTTATACGTCCCCCCCCCCCCACGACAATGTACTCGTAAAGTCAAAGCGATTCATTTGCAAGACCGAATCCCCGGGGGCCTGTGCGCTCGCGCGCGCGGAGAAAGCCGCCCATTGAAGTGGAGTGGGGGCCGCGGGCGCGACCCGAAGCGGAGCGCCGACGCCCCGCTCGGCCCGCACTGTCGCATAATTAGCGGGCCCTCGCTAATGAGCCGGGCAAGCGCGCACACCTCCGCATCGGGCCTTCGCGGAATTTCGCGCCGGGCATTCGACAAATTGGCAAACAGATGCGCCGCGGACGCGCAATTTAGAGGAGCCGAGGGACGTAATTCATGCTGATTATGCAATTTGCGAATTCGCGGCACACTCGGGGAATACCGGTGAGGCCCGAGCGAGGCTGCCGCGCGCGCCCAGGCGCGATTTATGCGCGCCTCCGACTGCCCGCGCGCGAACACGACTCTTCGCTTTTTTCATAAATAACAATAATGTGGCTTAATGCGCGAGATCGCAAGCGAGGCCCTATAAATAAGTCTCTCTTTTAGGGTTACATTATAATACGAGCTCTTGTCCAATTTATCACGCTCTTATTCGTATCTTATTGTTATTTTCATATAAAAATTAAGATATAGTTGCTTACTTTTTTTTTACAATTAATTAATTTAGTGAAATGACAGCGTATCGTGTTATCTGCACACGCGTGCATGTATCCATTAAACGTAAAAGTGACACGTTTATTCATAAAACAAAAAAATGCATTAGAATTTGAAAGATTCAGCCTAATGCATGTAAGAACGCCCGCCATTTCAAATTCTGTGTTGATACGGGTGGCTGTGCCAGTGGCGCCACTCAAGTAGTTTTATTTTTAAACACTATGACTACCTCCTAATTCATGCTTAGACATGCAGCAATCCTATTCCTACTCAAACCATCCGTCGGTACTCACAAATCAAATTGCAGATAATTTGCAAGCCCGGCTGAAAACAGACCAAACGCATATAAATTATTCAATACATCGGCTGTTAAAATAATAGCAATATGATTAATATGTACGTACAGTATAGCTTTTGGTTATTTGGAACAGTAACAAAAAGGCAAAAAGATCTGATTTTAATTTAACTGATTTCAAATTCACTGATCTCTACCGATAAAGTAGAAACTGATCTACTTCAAAAAATTTTACCAAAACTTCATTTATCTCATCCTTTCGAAACGTATCTTTCAAGACATCATTTTATTTTTTTGTTCAAATAATATTAGTATTGTATTAAATGTTATATTCAGATACTGTATTATTTACAGCTTAAATCAACATTTGAAGAATAACATTTTTGGCTGATTTTTTATGAATTTCAAAGAAATTTGAATTTTGTCCTGAAGCTTATCTTGTAATATTTATAGATTATTGTATACATTTGTAATTTGGTTTATTTACTAATTTGCTAAAGATGAACAACTGTAATTGTTTTACAATGCTGGTTGCGTTGAATTTCACGCACTTTTAACCTGCATCGACCTATTATTTTTGACAATTAGTCTATAGGACGGATTGACAATAGCGAATGATAAACAATTGAACTTTTTTAGCGCTTTAGAAACGTAGCACTAAAATGCTCCGAACGAAAAGTCAAAGTTACTTGTGGTTAGCAAGGAGTCTCAAATGCGAATGCGGGCAATCCCGTGCTTGTGAAGCACGTAGAACATATTATCGAACGAGCTAAGCGCCAGCTGATATGCCTTTCGTCGATATTCGTCCAAGGCTCGCGTGTTTGTCCAATTTAAAGAAAACGTCGCCGAGTACAATACAAGCAATATAATGATAAACGTCCGCGAGTCGTAAGGCGATATGATCCTAGAGACAAGGAGCGTTATAAAAGCCACAGTTCCGCCGTAAATTAGTGTCCGCGAGGGACGCCGGGGCAGGAGGAAGCCGCGGCGATGGCATCTCGGCCGTGGAAAAGGGCCCCGGCGGTCGGCCGGTCATCCCTCGCGCCCGCGCCGGCCCGAGATATCAACAGGTGTTGGTTTATGACGCCTTGGGAAACGTGGGCGCCTCGGGTGCGTGCGCCCCGACATCGATTCCGATGCAATTTAGATAACCGAAAGCGATTCGACAGTCCCGGCCGTCGGGCCCCTCCCCGCGGCGGCAGTAAATATACGGCCCTCTGTACGTACGTCACGCGCGCGTAATACGTACACGAAAACTTAATGAAACTCGTTGGCGCGGGAGCGCGGGCCCCCGATCGTGTAGACACTTAATGGCGCAGTATATAAGCCAGTCCTTTTTGCCGGGCGCGCGCTGACGGCCGGCCGCCTCGCGATATCTCCCCGCTGCCGGTCTTCTCGGCCTACCCGCCTGCCCCCTACCGGCCCCCGAATCGCTTTATAATCGCCGGGCAACCCCGGGGGAAAAAAGAGCCCCTCCCTCCCCGGGAAAATCCCCGGTTCGCACGGGCATTAGCGCCTGTATTATATACGCGCCGGTGAGAAGAGCGACGCGCCCGGACGCGCGTGCATGTATGTATATACGCGCCGGGTTATTGATCGAGCTTTCGGGGCCTTAATTACAGCGGCGCGCGCGGGCAGCTTTTTTTTTTTTCTCTTTTTCTGCGCGGCAATACCTCATCGGGGATATTGCGAGTGAGGTAAAAAAAAGAAACAAGGGGGATATATTTGGCAAAGGGTCGATGATTGTTTCAATAAGGCCGATCGATGGCTTACATGTTAATCCGATTACATTGTGCAAAAATGTATGGGCCGCGGCTGGCCGCGGCACGGGAGTCGCGGGCGACCCCCTGGACTAATTTATATGAAGACGTTAAGGATTTTTATGGAAATAATTAAAGTAATGTTTAGCTCTAGAAACTGATCGATCATCCCTGAATATATCGCTAACGCGGATGCTTGCAGAGTAGCCCATTGAAACTTTCCGCTTTAATCAACCTTTTTTTTTTTCCCGCGCCGCGCTCAGGTCCTTGGCTCCGTGCGCGCGCTCGCGGGGATTCGTGAAAAATATTATCAATATTTTATCGATATCGATTTAATGTACCTTTAATGATCGTATCAAGACGTACGCGCTCTTTTTCTGTTCGGACGCCCTCCCTCTCTCTCTCTCTTTCTTCGTGCTTTTCGAAGATTAGATTGTAGTACATAAATTGCGCGCCGCCTGCTATATTTATAAGCTCGCATCCTCGGTATATTAATATCTTAATCGCCGGAATAATAGCCGGGTGTACTTTAAAACCGTGCGCGCGGTATAATTATTTCATCATTTCATCCCTGACCCCGAAAGTCAAAGGAGCGGATGATTTACACAGCTACGTGTACGCGCCTGCGTGTATTATACATACGTATAGACGCGGAATTGTATAAAAGGCGCACAGGTGAGATAAAAGCCGGGTACACGTTATACGCGCCCGCGAGCGAAGGACACGACGCGTATATATATACATATCGGCCGCTTTACTTTGGAAGGGCCGCTAATCCGGGCCTATATCGGCAACTTTATGGGGGACAAGCGGCCACGCCAACGCGGCACCCGATCGCCGGATCTTGCAAGGGCACCGAGGCGCTTGTTCCCCGATACGCCCGCCTCCGCGCGCAAATCGGCCGGTTTTTCAGGGCATCGGTATTCTTATATGCGGAGGCGGGGACTTTTTTTCAGGGCTCACCCGCGCCCGCCTTCGCGATCGATTTTGAGGGATGTATCGAGGAGGTCCGAGAGGCAGACGTATTAGACGCGGAGAATATTGGCCGAGGGGCGCACTCTTTGGCTCTCCTTCTCCGCGCGACATCTCTTACAATCAGAGACAATAGCCATCGCGGAGGTGATCTCGCGGGCCGTTTGTTCGCCCGCCGGCGAAAAAGACAGTCGGGTGCTCGAGAGCAATCGGCGGACGGCGATTTGGGGGGGGGACAATGGGGCCCGGCTCGGAAACATTGTCCGCGCGACAATTGCAGGGCGCGTGGGCGCGAGGGATCGGGCGCCGCCCACGCGACAACATATGCGGCAGTGCGCATTGTGTCGATGCGCTCTGTCATTTGCGAGGGGCCCTTGGGTGCGCGTCCGGGGATCATTGCGCGACGCGTCCCCCGGTATAACACCGCGTGTATATAAGCGGGGCGCCACTTGGCCCACGCGCGAGGCTCGTATATATTGGCGGGGGGCCGCGCTCGGGGTATATGGATCGAACAATTAATTGCCGGCCGGGGCATTAACTCGAGCGATTATGTATCGCGCACCGCCCTGTGAAGAAAAAAAGGAGAAATCCCATGCGGTTGCGCTTTAAATTCGTCCGTGTACCAATTCGCGGGAGAGCCGAGTGAGGAGAAACGCGATGCGCCTCGGGAGAAACGCATCGCTAGAACATAGATTGAGCGGTCTAGGCTATGTGCACCGCGGAGAAAAGTTCCTCGTTTTCTCACGCAAAGTACCCCTTGAATACAAGTCGAGCGCTCGTTAACCTTTGGCTTAAATTATTAGCTAGATCGTTATTGGTTATTTGATATGCTGCATGAGTTTCAGCCGAACTATACCAGTTGCTTGGAACTATATTCAAGGTTATAAAGCAAACTTCATCTCCTTCGGACTTTAACGCGGAAAGAATCAAGGAATTACAAAACGTTAAAAATTATTTAGTTTATTGTTATTACTTATATTCACAAATTATTAAAATTAACGATTAAATGTTTAAAATTTATGGCGCTTATGTTGTTGGAGAGCAATCCCTTGACTGCTTTTCAGTATAATAGTTCCAAAAATTGAGATAGCGGATATCGAAAACATGTCCAGGAAGATTCAATCTGGGTTATCTATGTTGCTTTTTCATGACATCATTCTTCGTGTTTTTTCGTGTTATTTACGTGTGAAATTACAAATTATTCGTATTAATGAAATTGAGGAAGACCTAGAATTGTGAAATTTTCAAGATTTTCTCTTTTGAAGGAACCATCAAATCAATAAAGAAACTGGAAAATATTGTGATGGAGTAAGCAGTGGTGAAAAGCTTTGGCTGTTATGGACTAGTACTCTGTACAAATGAAATAACTTGGCGAATTGTTAGTAGATAGAAAAGGGTACAGCTGGCAGGAGAGTGTGAGGTTAGGTGGATCGATCGACTGGAGGGGAATGACGTTTGAAGAGGCCGCGAGTCGTGAGAGGGCGTGAAAGAAGCGCGAGCCGGGACGGGTCTGTCGGTCGAGCTAGAGGCTCCTCCGTCCCCCGGTGAAAAGGCTCGGCCCCGCCGACGACGACGCCGCGTCTATTATCAGTCCGGCGGCGGCGGCGCCGCCCGGGAATATTCATAGAGCGCGTAAATTCAACTGCAGGCCATTAGCATAAGTGAATAACTCAGGGGGGGCCCCCAAGGAAATTATAAATTACAATAAGTCGGGGGGCGGCGGGCTGTGACTTGGCCGGGCTCGTTGTCGGCCGGGAGGGCCGGCAGCCTCCCGCGGCACGCGGCCCGCATGCCGATAATCCGCCTCGAAAGCGCGCCCGGCGCGTCTTTCACGCCGCGGATTATATTCATAACGCGTGCGCGGCCCACTTGGCTCCCGGGGCCCGGTGTAGGAGGACCTGACCCCAAGCGCCTAGCGCCGCCGAGGATATTTTTAGCCCGGCGCTTTCGAAAGTCCCGTCGAGCGGCAATAGTCGCCTGCGCCGCGGCTTTCCAAATTTGAATTTTCGCATTAAACCCGGCCCGTTTAACCGCCTCGGCTTTCGCCCGGCTAATCGGCCGGCCGAAGCCGCATCGAACGCTCCCACTACCCCACCCTCGGACCCGCTTCCGGGGAAGCATAATTTTTCGGAGCGCCGCTCCCTTCCCTCTCCTTCCTTTTTTTTATCCCGCGCCTAAACGCCAGGCCAGCCGAGAGCAAAAAGAAGGAGGCTCGCGCGCACGCGCGCGCATCATCCCACGCCCCGGGGAGGAAAGGCCGGGCAATTACAGCGGGCCCGCGGTGCAATTAGAAAAATGTGGGCGAGGCCGAATTCGCCCGGGGGGTCGTAAAACCGCGCCCGCGGCGGCCTCGCGTTTTTTCCGCCCCGGGCCCCCCTTTTTCCCCGGCCCGAGCTTTTTGCCCCCCGTCCCCGGAGGAATATCGCGGGTGCAAAGCTCGGGCGTCTCCCGTTAGCGGCCTTGGGGCCCGCGGCGCCCGAGGCTCGCGCCCTCGGCCGACAGCTTTGTGGAAACGCAAAGGAAAGAGGCGCGAGGGGATTTTCGAGGAGCGTTTTGGACTAGTTCCGCGGGCTGGTGGCCGGGTGGGCGCTCGGCTCCGGGCTTTTCCATATTCAGGCCGGATTAGCTTATCTCGACGGGGCTGGGAGCCGTCCGCCCGAGCGGCTTTCGCCGAGATTTTCGCGGAGGAGTCGAGCCGGCGGGAACAGTTAGAGGAACTGGCGCGGCAGGCTAGAGCCCGGGTGGAACGATCGTTATCGACAAGGCCGCGGGTCCAGTTTGCAGGCGAGGCCGGCGGAGGTCAGAGGCCGCGGCTCGTTACGCGGGCGCCGAGGAGAAAGCCGGGCGCGCGAGGGTTGCGTATATATATATATGTATTGTCTTTCGCCGAAGCGGAATTAAATTTTATACCCGAGGTGGGCAGGTATAACGAGGCGGCGGTGGCCCGCGGCCGGCAAAAAACGCCCCGGGGGGGGGGGGGGGGCCCCTGCGCCCGGGGAAAAATGATTATTCGGCTTCCGCGCGGCGCAAAAAACCCGCGCTCCCCACTTTTATACACGGCGGCGGGGCGCGCGTGCGCGCGGGGGCAAAAAGCCGCGCGGCATATTCCGCGATCCCGGCCCATTGCCGCGCATTATACTTTTATGATTTTTCGGTGGGAGCCTCCGCGCGCGCGCGCGCGCGCACCCAAACCCCGGGATTTTTCGTTTTAACGGCCCGCGGAAAAAAGCGCCCGCCGCCGGGGCTATTGATGGGGGCCCCCGCGGGGGGAAAAACCGGCCGCGCTTTTGTTCCCGAGGCGCCGGCTTTATACGCGCGCCCGGCCGCCGCGCTTCTTTTCGCGGCCCGCGCTTCCTCGTTCCCACGTTTATTAGGCCGGCCGCGAGTGGCCCCCGCCCCGCCCCCCCCCCCGCGTAAAAATCAAAAGTGTAGATAAAACCTAAGTAGCCGCGCGCGGCAATCACTGGCCGGCCGTTCCCCGGTGCCAGGCCGATCTCGCGAATATTTAGCCAGATAATCGGCCGGCATTAAGCCCCGCGGAAAACGTGATTTTCTTGCTCCGCCGGTCGCGCACGGCTCGACGCGCCCGCCCGATACGCCGGGACGCGCTCCCTAGTGCTTTCTTTCATTACGCCCGATACTTAACGCGCGCCCGGGGAACGTGTTTAGACGTGATCTACGGGTACTCTCCCCCGAGCGCGGCTTAATTCGACAAAACGACGAGCTGCTTTCTGAAATATTAACTGCATTAGAGGTACACGCTTACTTTCCTCCAACGTTTACGGAAACTAGACTACTTTACCTAATCCCTGCAATCTTTCGATTGCAATTTGCACTTGCGCATCTTCTGTAATCTCGCCAGCGAATCTCCCCAGGGGATCGCCAACTCCTCCGATAAATTTCCCTCTTTATGTCGCAGGATTTTTTCTTCCGCAACTTCCTCCTAAAGTTTCAATATTGTATTCCTTCTTTTAACTCGAACACTTGTAATCTCCGTAGTATTATCTATTGCTTACTTCGTCGCGAGAAAACAACTGATTCAACACGCAATACATGCGAGCAAAAAAGTACGAAATTCAAAGCATTGTCTCTTAATTAAAGGTGTATCTTACAGTAGATATACATGTCGGATAATCAGTCCCTAAAAAGGTACGGAACGAGTCCTATCGAATTTTATTGTTTTCACCTTACTAAATCCACTTGATAACCATTACAAGGTTTTTCTTTCATCTCTCCCCGTCTACCACTGCGCTGTCCGTGTTAATGCATTTAATACCCTTGTATTCATACAAGTGCAGACTTATTTAATACTAATAATAACATGAAGAATGTCAAAGTTTATCCTTTTACGCTTTTGTATTGTTTGAAAATTATTAAATCTCGCTTGTGATGACATACTGAATGAATCTTCCTCAATTCTTAAGGAAGCTCGATAAATAACTTTTATTATCTATTTTGACGTTATATGTAAAAAATCAAAATAAATATAAGTTAGTATTAGATCTTTGCAGGAAAACTTACTCTCGCCAATAATCTTATTAAAAATTACTCAACTAATATTACTCTATAATAGTTATAACTACGAAAATATACTTTTTCTTCCAATAATTCCTAATTCGAACTATTCTTTAATTTTTTTATTGCGTATAAAAAATATCAATTTTTTCTTAATATTTATAAAGTATACGTAAACTTAAAATTGTATATTTCAATCAGAATGTTGCGTTCTCACTAGAAATCCCATTACTTGAAAAAGGGAGTAAAGAAAAATTAAAAACATGAGTTAATATAAAATGTGATCGGCTTTCGCACCAGTCCCTTTATTTCTCAAGCGATAAGTGATTAGCAACTTATACTTGAGGTTAGCCCTCGGGTTAACCTTACTGGAAACATGTAATATTTTGCATTAACTACTGCAATTATCGAGGCAATTACACTAATTGCATCACCAATCACACACGATTAGTTTAGAAATGTAACATTGCTGTTGGCGTAGCTCGTGGGTAGGAGGGATTAAAATAAATCACAACTATTTAATAGAAGCCGGAATGTGTTGAACACTTTCGCGATGTAGATCGACTGATGGGTCTTCGGTTGCTTGAGATCGGTCGTGAATTAAGGGGAGTGATAGGATAGCCCCAGGTTAGCCGCCACAGAAATGCCCCTTTGCAACTGCTTCCCTATCTTTTTGCTGGATGGCGAGATACGCCATTAGCGAGTTAGCGGGAGTAGCCGCCCTGGGAATGCGCTCGCAGGGAACATTTACCCTTTATGCGTGGAGGCGGTGAACCGTCGGTCTCAGGGTGGCGACTACTTTTTGCCTAAGAGCGGCTAGCGTTCGTGGCTAGGGTAAAGCTTTACCATCGGATGGAACTGAATTAGCTATATGCCATGGGTTTTGTTAGTTCCGACCCCAAAGCCGGAACTGGCATGGTCGTGAACTCAATTGATTGGTAATTGTTGTCAATGTACCTAGGTAGCGTATGTGTTGTTATAGTTTAAGAGATACTTCTTTCAATTAAAACAATTTCTAAGATTAGTAAATTTCAGCAATACATACGCATATTAAATTGTTTTATCATTTTTATCACGACTTTGATTGCAGATTAATTCTCCAAGATATTTTAATGCACAGATCTATACTAAAGTTATTTTTATACGCTTCATAACTAGGACAATGCACAAATCTGTCTATCTAAGCATTTATACAGGTTTTTTGAGTAAGATAAAGATGTCCAATCTTAAAAATTATAGATTTGAAACGTATAAAATATAATATTCCGTAAAGTTATCAGATTATTTTAATCTTTAACGTTTTGTCAGTGATTGGGATTTTTTTCACTCTATTAACACGTGTTTTAAATTTGATATTAATGTTATACATAATAGTTTTAAAACTATTTCTCACATAGTAATTTATGATAATTAGACTTTAGTCATATATAACAAGCTTTTATAAAATAAAAATTATTATTTTTACTGGCAATTTAAATGTAAAGTTTTGAATGATTAAATAATTTTTAGAAATATGATAGGATTATATTATCATAACCCTTATTCAAACAATCTGCAAAATATTTGTATGCGTAGTGTCTATATAATTAGTAATCTGAAAGTTTTGTGTAAGTCTGCAATTTTTTCTATATGAAACAAGTTTTAATCAAGTATTGAATATTGATCTTAAATTATTTTTAATATTATAGATAATTTTTTTATGCTGTAACTTCTTAGCGTATTATACTACAAAAGAGTAATACTATTTATTAGCTTCGGAAGATCATTTAATACTGATTAATCTAGTTAGGTATAAGTAATATTACTAGTGTAAACATATGTTACTCTAATATGAATAGACCATAAAGAATTAATATGCAATCTTGCGTTTAAAATTATCGAAGCCAAAGTGCACGCTGTTATAGGTATACATAATCAATCAGTTTTAAATAATTCTTATGCATACATAATCATATACAATATGAATATTAATAATTTAGTTATGGTTACTTCACATCGTAACTATATACTAGAATTAAATTATGAAATAATCCCCTTGTTTATAGATCAGTTTAACAAATCATATTTAATATTGAACAACTTTATAAGTCAGTATTGGATCGTGTTAAATAAGACTAAGCAAGTGAAATAAATACTTCGATTTTAGATACAATCAAGCTAATTTATTTCCTTGAAATTTTCTATATCCATATTACATTTCTCGATTGCATATAGCTTTTGATACATCATTTTATAGAATACCGAAATTATGGGCGCAATTAAATTGTATAAGCATTAAATATCGCACCTTATTGTATACACTGAAAAATATACTCATTATACAATCTTTATATATAAAAGTTTTTGTATATATGAAAGCTATATAAGTATGCAAGGATACTTATATAATAAAAAGTGAATAGAATTGCTAAAATTGTAAAAAGTTTAAGATAAATGAATAATTTAATGATGAATTTGTAGATTTTCGAAATTTTACTTTTCTGTAAGTCAGTATAAGTTAATTCTACCTTTATTCCGTGTATTGTAATGAGAATCCGATTGCACACTGATGTAAGCATCAATTAAAAGTTAATAAATTTATTAATGTTAACTTTGGCTTATTGAGATATGAATATGAAATATGATTGTCATTAAATATTAAGATATTAAAGCAACCCTTATTAACAGTTAATAAGCGATCAGTATTAAAAAAATATTCTAATTAGGTTTTGATGTTTTGAAATAATGGCAGAGAGGTTTGGCGGCTTTTCGATTAGCAATTTAAGTAAAATTATATGCCCATTTGAAATTAATTTACTTTAATAAATAAAAAATTAATTTTAGAAACTGATATTACTATCCAACACAAAATTTTACTGTGAATCTCGTTTACTACTTATATTATACTCATTTTATGCAGTTTAAATAAGTATTGATAGGGCCTAACTTTTAACTAGTAATATTTGTTCATGTTAACGTTTTCTATTTTCGTAATCAAATATTATTTAAGATTGAAAAATTCGAAAACTATCGATAAAATCGCACGATCGTTTCTTAATAGATTCATAAAATATTTTTCACAAAAATGAACATAACCAAAGTGTTAATTATGCATGATTTAACAATTATTAGCATTACAAAAGATTCAAGAAAAAATTCTTTGAATTTTTATAAATTTATTCTACAAATGATTATTATGAACTAAATAATCTTTATACACCTTGTTCACTTGTTGCTCGTCGCCTGATATACCACGAGATAACTGAATTAGTTCTGATTATTTTTTATCCTACTCGCAAAACTATCGGATGCTTCTCTGCGAAGCTATAGGCGATTAAAAATAGCAAGAAAATGATGGTTATGGTTAAAAAATTAGGCTTTCGCGAGTATGGTGAATACAATAGGCGTGAGAAGGCATAGATTAAGGAGACGTAGCACAGCCAAATCAATGATTTGTTATTTGCCGATTCTCCGAACTAAATAACAAAAATAAGAAAGTCAATGCTTGAGTCAGTGCGTAAGAGTTAGCTTTGGGAAAGTGAGGTGAGCACAGGCAAAGAGTAGCAGAGTAGCTGGCCTATCGGCCCTCGTCTCTTCGAGATCCTGAAGTTCATACACGGAGTAAAATAAAAGTAGATCTGGGACTCGATCTGGGACGGAAACATTGATCTTAGATATCTATTCATGTGTTGCTATTGTCACATACTCTAAAACTATATGGTTCAATATTTGAGATATTTCATATATCTTTAATTTTGTTCCTTTACTATTTCATAGAAATTTGAACGGTTCTTTGATGGATTGAAATCTATGACCCTCCATAAGACTATGTTAAATGCATATTTCGAATATAAATATTTTTTTCAACTCTTTCAAAATTGAACTCAAATATTTTATCATTTAAATCTATAAGTATGCCAAATTTCATTAAAATCTAACATCAATTTTCATAGCGTCTAAAGTACCTTTACCCCGCCCACATGTCAGATTCCAATACCTGGCGTATGCGTCCTGTTTCCTCGTGCACGGCGGACTGTTGCCTCCTCGGTCGCCTCCGCACACATGCAGTAGATGACTAAATATTATACACATATAACCTCTTATTTAGTCGTAAATCTTATAAATATTTTTGTAGGACAAAATTTCACTGGCATATTCATTTTCCAATTCAAGATATTTTAAGAAATTAATTTTGATGTTTGTAGATATACTTCATTAATTATTGTTGGAAAAGACTATATATTATGATAGCTGTAATATACAGATTAGATATTTTGTTCCGCCTCGAGTTCCTAATTAATGTAAATTCTTGAAGTAATTATTCCTTGTCAGCACAATATTGAAGTTAGATTTTTAGAAAAATCGGCCGAGTTTCTCCTTATATAGTCTACAAGCTACGGATCCTTATCAAAAGAAATCGAAGGGCCAGTCTCTCGAAATTTGGCGAAATGAAGCCGTTCGGGCGAAAGCTCGCGACAGGCCGCTTATTAACTTTTCCAGGGAGACGCATCGGGTCCTTAGATCAAGATCGCACCCGATGTAAATCGCGCCGCGGCCGATCGTCCGTTAGCGTTCCCTCCCTCCCCCGCCGGGCCGCCGCCGCCGACGCCGCCGCCGCCGCGTCGCCGGCACACGGCGCGCCTCGTTAATTAAAAGAGGAGCAAGGCCTTGATGATTCATTTGGGGTCCGGCGCAGTAACGACACGCGATCGGCCCTGACCCCCCTTCGCATAATACGCGGCCGCGCGCGCGTGTAAGTAACTTGCAGGTGAGATCTCCCGGCCGCGCGCGCGCGCGCGAGCGTAATAACGGGCGGATGCTGCAGGCGGCCGAGTCGAGATTTTGATCGATAGGCTACGCTTCTCCCGGTGTCTTATCCAAGGCTATTGTCGCTGCTCTAAGGGCGCGGCACTTTCAATTGAAAGAGCTCTCGTAAAAATTTTCCGACACGTTCAAGTGACTGAAGCATAGCACAACGGTAGATCCCGGACTGTATGTATACGTCTATTGAGAAATGTTCATAATTTCTATGATGAAACCTAAGATACGGTGATGAAGCAGCGTGATAATAGTTTAAGAATTGTTAAGAGTATTACTCGATTTATTTAACGTCTACATTTGTATTTAATTAGAGTGTATATGTTAATGCCAAAAGGGGGGTATATTCTATATAATTAGGAGAGATAGGCTTAACATTAAAGATTGGCACGTAATTACGCTTTGGTCCTATTGTGATCGTAAGTCAGGCTATGTGTAGCATAAATTTAGTTTCAAAATCATTAAATATAATCTAATTTAATCTCTCGTCAAGGTACGTCAGCCGGCAAGTTAAAAATTGGACCGAATATTGGCGAATAAGGTTACTTTATCTCGACGGTTGCTACCAAAAAGATTTTATTTATTTTCTTTTCTATACCTTTCGAGGCTGATGTACCCCGTCAGTGGTGAGAGATAAACGCTCTTGAAATTTTGAAAATTGGTCCACGAGGTGGATCGGCTTTTATTGAAGAACAAGTTGAGGCACGGGGAGAAACTGTTATGAGTAATCGTAAAGCTCGACGCGCTCGGAGGCCAATTAACCTTTGGGCAGCGAGCGCGAGTCGGTCGGCGGAGCTTTGGTGCCGGATCCGGCGAAAAGCGCCCGCGAGCGATTGACTCGTAAAGCCCGGAGAAAGACTTTCTCCCGAGTGCACCGGGCGATGTATCCCTTTGTCCGGCCTGGCAGCGAGACAAAGAATGATCTCGAGGGGGATGGGAGCGGGCAGGGGGAGATGTAAAACAAAAAAAAAAAAAAACAAAAAGGAGCGGAGGGCTGGCGGGCGCGGGGCGGGAGAGGCCGGAGCCGCATCAGCATATCGCATTTATGCTGATTGACCAGGAAACCCAGATACCGGGCGGCGGGTACACGACGTAGGCGGCGCTCGCGGGGCGAGCGGGGCGAGCTTTATCATCTCCCTCTGCTTGTTAAAACTTTAGTTAATCAGGCGGCAGGACATCGATCACACCGATTCCCCTTCACTTAATTCTCATCTCTCTGTTGGCCGTCCGTGGGTGCCCCGGGCGGGCCGGGCGCCCCTCCCCGCCGGCGGGACACTGGGCCCGTCGACGGCCGCTCGCGTACACGGGCGCACACCTCCTCGGGCCGCCGCTGCTCCTTGTCCCCCGGGCCTTTGTATCGTGTCCCGCGGCTTGCTCCTTTTGCGCGTTCGCACTTTTTCAGAGCGCCGCCGCCGCCGCCGCCGCCGCCGCCGCCGTTGCCGCTCGGCCCGCGTGTGTATCTCGGCCCGTGTATCGCGACGAGCTGAAAACTCAATTACAGCTTAATGAATTGGCGGGCGGGGGCCGGGGAGCCTCCGGGGCATTTGCATGCCGAGGGCCTAGCCCACCTGCCCGGCATTGTTCGCGGGGGGAGCGGCCGACTCTATCCCCCCCCCCCGGGCCCGCGAAATCACCGCCCGCGCGTAACGAGCCGGACGCCCTGCCCGCTAATGCGCCGAGTCCCTCCGAGGGCTTAATTACGATAAATTCTTTACAATTACTCGGCGGGCGCTCGGCTCGTGATTGCAGAATTGCTTTTTTCGCGCGGGGGCTCGCGAGTGGGGGCGTGGTGGTTTTTCGCCCGCGCGCCTAACCGTCCGCGGGCGGCGGGAGGGGGAGGCTGCGGCCGCCGGCCCGTAATTGCGCGTGCGCCCGGCTCCCCGTCCCGCGGTTTTTGCGCCGCCCAAGTCAGGGGGGAGAGAGAGAGAGAGAGAGAGAGACGGAGCCGCGGAGGGAGGAGAGCGCGCGGGCAGGTGTGAAACTTGTTTCAATTGAGACGTTGATTAGGGGTGGGAAGTATATACATACCTGCTTGCTTTCGGGGTTTTTATTCAACGTTCCAATGCCCAATGCCCTTTCATATCCAAAAGACCACGAGCGACCCCCTTTTTAAATTAAATGCTACTTCTCGTGGGCGTATCAATGAATTTGAGTCGATCATTTTTTAAGTTACGGTTACAGACGATTGTTCGAAATATAGGCGGTGGAAATATCTACAAAGACTAACGCATACATTTGCCGCAATATTTTTATGCACAAGAACCATGATCTAATATTTGTTAGGCTATTAAATTATTCAATTCAACTTTTAAGAATCTGAAAACTATCACAAATATTTATAATAGAACAGTGACATCAAAGTAATAGAAACGAAAATATTTAGTCATTTGGAATAAACTACTTTTAATTCAAGGTTTTCGAAACAACAAGCAGCGTTCGATTCTGATTGGACTAAGAGAGTATTAGCTTTACATATAAATAATAAGTAGAATGCGAATAAATGTCGAAAAAAAAGTTGGCATTAACTTATTGATATTTTAAACAACTTTTTTTACACTGACGTGGATCGATATCCTACGCGAAGAGATTAGTTTATGTGTGCGAGACTTTATCCCGCCCATTATAGGATCGGCAAATACTCGACATAAAACGTGTTTGTAGCATAATTCGATATTTTTACTTTATTGCCTTGTAATGACTCGAATCTATTTGGTGATTGCACGATCGAATGCCTAAAATTATTCCTATAGTCTTTTTGTATGTAAATTAAATTAAAGTATCCTTCCTTTTTGCAAAAATCTTTTCATCGGGAAAATTGTAGTTTATCATATTGTATTGCCAAGCAAAGCAGTGAGGAAAAAGCGCCAGTTTTTTATTATCAAAAATAATGTTGAAAATGAATTGTTTCATAAAAATAATTATTCCCCGAAAAGCTGGTTAAAATCTTAATATAGCCGTTGCTTTTCCGTCCTTTTTAAAAGTTTATAATCGACTAATAAAAAAATGCTGGAGAAATGGTATTATTTCATTGTAAAATGTGATATTTGAATATAATCTTAATACGACATCAGTGAGTTATGTAATTAAAATATTATAGTCGTAATAAATATCCGTATATACTCTGCAACTTATATAATTATTATATGTCGATTATAAAATGAGAGAAAAATATTCTTGTAACTTTTGGAGTGTCGATATTTACATATAATTGTTAAGTAACCGGTTAAATGGCCGTTTGTCGTACAATTATCTGGCATAACTGATTCTTGGCATTACGTTAAAGAACCGCACCGCGGATATAAAGGTAAAAATTACATAACGCTCTTAATCGTGCGAGCTGTCGGTTAGCCGTTAAAAACCATTATCACGCGGTCAAACATACAATCTGGAAAACAAACGCCCGAGGGAGAAAGTGGTGAGTCGGCAGAAAAATTAATGAAATCCGATGAAAAAGTAAGAAAGGAGAGGGTGATGCGCCGCATTATCGGACGCGGAAACAGAGGAAAAAATTGGAATAAATCGCCGCGGGGCCCCCGGCAATCGAGGGCATTTATCCCCCTATCGAGGCGCAATTCGCGGTACACGGTTAAGAAAAGAAGGAAAAAAAATGGGGGGGGAAAAAAAAGGAACGGCCGGCGGAGAAACTTATCATTGACAGAGGCGCCTGGTCGATCGGGCGCGAGGCGCAAAACTCGCCGGGCGAGGTGGGCGCGCGGGGATTTGAACGCGGGGCCAGGGGAGTCCTCGGCTTGGCCGCGACACGCCGGGGAGGGGCCCCGGCGCTCGGGCGCCTCCCGCGGCCTAGAGCTAATTTTAATTTAAATTCACGGCGGGCGTGGGAGAGGCGCGCCGGAGAAGCCGCTCGGCAGGTATGCGCGGGCGCCGCGGTAGCCCCGGCCCCGCGGCTTTACGGCGCCCGAGAAAATAAAAAGGCCCTGATGGATTTATCAAGGCGCGCCGCGGGCCGACCGGGGGACCCTTATAACCGATCGCGGATCAGGCAGTTTCGGGCCCCCGCCAATTCCGCCCGGGATCTTATCGCCGCCGAGTGATTGCTTGCCGGTATTTTTCACGCGGGCCCCCAAGCCACGCAGCCGAGCTTTGCCCCCGGGGGCCCGCGGAGCTTTTAATCAGGGTTGCGACGGGGAGAAATCGCCGAGGAGGCGCTCCTCGTTACCGCCCGGCGTATATCGGCCCCCGAAACCGACTGCTCTCTTTGGGTCTTTGGGTTTGGTGGTGGTTGCTCGGGCGAGCCTAGTGTGCCGTGCTTTGCGTGGCGGTCTCGGAATACGTGCTCCTAGTTGAAGAGTTGCGCCGCCCCGGGGCTTATATTTAATGCTTTATAGTTATTCATAAAATTGATCGAAAAATCCACACGTTTATGGGCTACTCTTAATAAAGTAGAAAATTAACGATGCCGCACTTATAGGCGCAGATTACAAAACTTTGAAGCAGCCAAACTTTTATAGAAACTAAGTTTTATAGAATTCTTACGAGGATACTCAAGCCGCATTATTTATTCTCTCCATACCTAGTTACGCTATCTTATATTTATTTTATATGTGCTTCTTACGCGCATCATTTATTACGGAATAAAATTGAAACTGCACAATAATATTCCAAATTTAGAACTGCTTGCTTTCGATCGAAGGCTAGTGCGATCGTATACTATATATTATCCGCTGGTTGCCCTGAAAACAAGAGGAACAAAGCGAAACCTCGCGGGAAAGCCATCGATAAGAATTCGGACCCCGCGAAGCTTCCTACGAATCCATCGCACAAAGGAGGATAAAACCGCTTACAGAGAGTTTGCGGATTTTTCGGGGGAAATTGAGAAATTAAAGCCTTCCGAATCGAGCAGCGCTACTCGCGAGAGACAGGGAGAGAGAGAGAGAGAGATCCGGGGCTGAGGGTGGGGGGAGTAAAAGGAGCGAAACGTAAGAAAATAACGAGGCGGAGGCATAAAAATTCTTGCCGGCTCGGATGCACGCGGCAACGATCTTGTAAACATATAGGTAATACGCGGAGCGGGGGTAACAAGCTCATTAAAAACCCGTCTATAATTCAGAAGTCGTAAACGGGCGGCCGCGTGTGCCGCGCGCACGCATATATACACAGCCGCGGGCCCCGGGCGGATTTTCGGCGCAAAATATCGCGCGCGACACCGCCGCGGATCCGCCGTAAAAGCCGCGCGCGCAGGTCCCTCCAATTACCGGGGGTGGGTCGAGAGCCTTCCCGATCCCTCGGCGAGTGTACCCGTGCTTTTTTAACTCGGCCGCGGGGGATATATGTGCGGCCCGATGAGATCGGCCGCGGGTTTGTTGGCCGAAAGCCGAGACGCGGCTTTCGGATGCTTATCGCGGCGGGCCCGCGCGCGGCGTGTAAGGAAATGTTAAAAAAGGTGGTTTTCTACGGCGCGGCTAATCGGCCGCTGCGTTTGTTTCCTAATCGGCTCGAGGGCGCGCATATATAAGCGCCCGGTCGAGACGACACGCAAAAGTGGGATTCTGCGAGGGAAAGCAAGTGTACGTATCGTTTAGGTAGAGCAGGACGCTTGATGCAATTCCCTCCGGTGGACTCATCTTGAATTGACTATGTACAAAAAAGCGCTTGGGGCCCGGGATCCATTTCCGGAAGCGTCTTTCCTTTTTTCTTAGGAAAGCCGGGCGGCGAATGGGGAATATGATCGAGGGTTTGGCGAAAGACGCGTATCCGTCGACTGGCACCGAGCGGGACTTTGTATATTTGCATATTAAATCAATGATTATTAATTTACGATTATGAACGCGAGGACCGGCGAGCATTAAACGCGTAACTGCGCTACAAGGCCAATAAATTTTTAGAGCTTGTAAACACGCGCTTTGAAGCCGGGGAATATTTCGGGCCCCGATGAAAGATAGCGTGCGAATTCTCGAGCGCGGCCGTATCCTGCCGCTATTTTGAAATCCGGCCCGCGTCGCCCCGCGCGGCCCCTAAATTACCACATCCCCGCGGCACGCGGACCGCCGTCGTCGCGGCCGAGTAAAACAACTTAACGATATTATACTCGCGGGCCGGACACACACACACACACGCATGCGCGTACATCGATCGTTAAAACCCAATGGCGCACGTTCGCGAGGGGACATTCGTTGGGTCGCAGCCCTCGAATCCAGTTAATATTAATAGCTGCTCGCATGGGGGCTGTAAAAATAAAGGAGGCTGCCCGCGGAAAGGCAGATTGTCAGAAAGTCGGCCTCTCGCGCGCGCGCGTATATATATGTACACACTCGCCTGCCCTCGATAGCTCAAATTAAACGCGAATCCTTAACGACGTATCCCCCCCCCTTTCGGCCGCTCGCGCTTTTAATTTAACCGCCGGGGCGCTCTTTTATTCGCGACGGAAAAATTTATCGCCCCTCGCCCGCCGCCCGGCCGTGGGCGGCTTGTTTTCGCGGGCGCTTAGCCCAAATTTTTATGCGGGATTTACTGCTTAATCAGCGCGGCGGCCGCAGCGCAATTAAACCGCCATTACCCGGGCTCGTTAAAAAAAACCCCCGATATAGGCGCGCACCGGGCCTACGCCGGCCCTCGGAGCCGCCGCTAGCCCTAGCGCCTCTCGCGCGAGAGCGAAAGCGCCCGCGACATATCCGCCCGGGGATATATATATATATATATATATCGCCTCCCGGGCCCCCGGACGCCGGCCTTTTATTTTTTTTATTTACATTTTTTTTTTTATACTTTATCCCGCACCGCGGAGAAAGTCGGAGAGACGCCGCCGCCGCCGCAGCCGCCGGGAGATAATGAGATAGGCCGATTTAATATGGATGTTATTCCGCTCGATAAATTCCGGCGCTCTGGGAAGTATTTCGGGGCCGCGCGGGGACGGGCCGATATCTCATATTCGCGGCGCTTTTGCCCCTCGCGGGATACGTCGGCTCGGGGGATTTTGATTGTCCGGCCCGCCGCCAGGAGTCGGGGCGCGCGCGCCCCCTGTACGCGTAGATATTGTCTCCCCTCGCGGCGGCGGAACAATTAATGCGCGCACTCGCGCGGCCGGCTCGTCAGCCGGGGCTTATCGCGGCTCGTTAAAGAGAAACGCGACGGATAAATCTCGGGCAAAAATGCCGTAAAAGTCTTTATGCGCTTTATCGGAGGCGCGGCGGCTGAAAGTTTAAAAGCTTTTTTTGATTTTACGAAAGCCCGAGGTGTGAAGGGGGAAAAAAATGTCGCGCGATATATGCCTCCTTCGATTTTTATAACGCTAACGGATATTTATGAACGGCACGCGTGAACCCGATAATGGACGGCCCCCCCCCCCCCGATTATTCCCGAGAAATATGGCTTCTTCCCATTGAAGAATTAACTTTATCAATATATGAAATTTGCGTAATATATTCATAAAGCTTAACGGATATCATTTTGTCGGCGGGCCCCGTTCACAAGTGCCGCGTCGCTGCAATATAACATATATCCGCGTGCGCGTGCGTGTGTGCACGAGCCGAGCGCTTAATTACACCGGCGATCCTAGGGTACACATCCGTGTATATATAATGCAGGTACCTTGGCCGACTGCGACACACGCGTCCGTCTACATCGCCAGCGTCTAATTAGCATAATTTCAATGACGCGCCGCGGAAGCCCGGAGACGGATCGCGTGTCGGGAGGAAAGCGCCGGCAAAGCGAGGCGGCCTCGTTGACACCCGCGGGAAAACTCACGGCGGCAGCCTGATTAATGCAAAGGAGGCCGCGCCCACGGGACGGCCCTTGCATATTCCCAAGCTCGCGGGAGGGATCGCGAGCCCTTGCATATCGGCGTTTTCACGGGAAGCCGGGAGGCGCCGCAGCACCTGCGGCTCGCCCTGAAAATCCGGTATGCGTATAATAATGCGAGCCGGCGCGCGTCCTGTTGGCGCCTTTTTTTACGCGCCGCCGCCGGGAGGAGGAGCGAGATAAGGGGACTCGCGGGCAGACGGCGAACGACACCGTAAAATTATATAGGCGGCGCCCGTAAAGGCCCCCGCTCGGGTCTTTTTGCCCCGCCCCTCCCCGCGGCGGGGTTCATTTATCAAGGGGCCGCAGCGCCCGATTGCGAAACCGCGCGGTTCCTCGACGGATTGATAAGGGGATAATGCCGCCGAGGTTTTAATTAGCTTTGACGGGTTTATTGGCTTTCCTTGCTCGGCCGGGGACGCCTCGAGGACGGCCCCCCACCCTCCCCGAGTAAACACCCGGGCTACCAGTGTACGTGTATGCCGCGCGCATCTGCCTCCAAATGCGATTACGCCTTCTATTATAAGGCCTTTACGATGGATCCCGAGTTAAGAGCCAAGCCAATGCACACAAGTGCCGCTCGGAGCGTTATCGGGAAAGAAAAGCGGTTGGGCCGTACAGATTACCTTGTATCTTGCGTGTGAAATATTACAGATTTCGGCAACAGCCTGTTAGATATTCAAAGTTTTCTCTTTCCAATCAGTGTAAAGTCAAGCGTTGCACTTTAGAAGCAGCTTTCATGCATGCTGTGTAAAGACAAAAGCACTCGAGTTATAACAGTATCGTTCAAGCTATACTTGTATACGTATTTTCAATTAATTCTTCGCTTTTTTTTCTCATTAATCTAATTTTGGCTCGGAGAGCATTAGTTTGTGCCAGTAAATCCGTAGAAAGCCGAGGTTCAACTAAAAACACACTGTTTTAGAAGTTATAATTAAGTGATCGAGCACTTTCACGAGGTTTAACGCGTGCCTTGCGGCAGATTCTATTACAATCGTCGCAGGAAACGGGCAGATAGCGCATCCACCAAGTTACGGAGTATTAAGGAAGGAGGGCCGAGGCAGCCGTCACGGGGATACCACTTTGCGCCGGGTTCCCCGGGCTTTTGCCCGAAGGCGACACGCGTCGTTGCTGGCGAGGTAGCGGGCGTTGCCACCCTTGGGAAGCGCGCACAGGGAACGTCTCCTCTTTATGCGTGAAATTGGTGATGTTGCCCGTTGCGAGGAAGCAGCCCCCTTTTCTGCCGGAGACCGACAGCCACTGCGCCGGTGGCCGGGAGCTGCAGGCGCGTCATGCTGCGAGTAATAACAAACCGAATTTATTACTAGCTTGCTGATGAATTCATTTTCGCTCACCTCAAATAAATGCCCACTAATTTATTATCAAAATTTAAATTAGATTACGTTTTATTCAAGCCGAGGATAAAGTTCACTTTGATCACAGCATGCAATAAGTTGTACTACGAAGAACAATCGGTAAAAAATATGAAATCGTATAGAGGGCTGCAGGCTAAGATTAATTTTGCACAAGTCATATAACGTAACGAAGCTGTATAAACATAATAAAATAAGCGCATGTACACACAATTTACAAAACAAATAAATCAATAAATAAATATAGTTATAAATAAATAAAATGATATTAAGATAAATACAATAAATATATTTTAAGCCTCTTACAAAAAATCTCTGTAAGATGTAATCTTCTTCAATAAAACGAAACGGCAGCAATAAATAAGTCGCCCGCACACGTTCAGGTAGGTTGATCCAATTTTACAGAATACTCGGTGAGAAATGTTACAAGAGATTTCACTTACTTTTCAGGAAACTGAGGACAAACTAGTCAAGTAATAAGAATGATTATACACTTTAACGGTAAAAATTGTAATTGCTTCTAAAATTACTATGTACGTATATTAATTTTTGATACAGCGAGAGAAATGTTGCAGTAATTTTTACCATACTGTGTAGTAAATTGACTAAATTTTGTTCAACTCGATACTATTTAGTATACTTTACAATGGTAATTGCTGTGCAGTATAGCAATTTTTTGTATACTAATGACAATGTTTATTATACAGTATATAGTAATTGTTATTGAATTTATAAACCCGTGATAAGTTTACCGTACAGTTTGGAAAAAAATTTTCTAGCATTTTTACTCAGTAAATATTTATTTTGGTCAAACTTATAATATTACAGCAGGTTAGATTATAGATAGCCAAAAGAAAAGTACAAATATAAGTACTATCATGTAATTATCGGTTAAACTGCAATCAAATTAAAAATCGATTTAAATGATATGTGGTTGATTAAGTATCAGTATAAGAAGTACATTTTCCGAATTATCATCAGCATGAATTGAAAAAATTGAAAAAATTAGTTAAATGAGAATAGATATTTATCGAGATGTTTATAGTTATTTAATAGTTATTCTAGATTGCAGTTTTAGATTTTTTACGTTTAAACTAGTTTTGATCTGCCTGTTGTAACAACAGCTCCATTTCTGCTAATGCTTACTTATCAGTCATACTTTTTCGCGCTATCTAGATATTTCCCACCTTCAGAGAGTTTAGCTACCAAGGCTTTTCGCACGTCGGAAAATTAATTTAGGTAAAGGGAAAATGTTTCAAAGTTAACTCGCGTTTAGGACGTTGATCTTGAAAAAGTGATTATAGTTGCCGGTGGAAGCGCAGTGATAATCGTTAATGCCAAGCGGGCATATTTTTACCGGGTGCTCAATCACACTATAAATAGGTTGGCGCGCGGGGCGCACTTGTGCCTCTACCGAGGAAATAATTGAAGAGCACTGGCAGTGCGCGGGGCTCTAAGGCCCCGGAGTAACGATCGTTTTGGTCGCTCGTGTCATCCTTTGAATATTAATAGCGCGAAGAGGCTCTTCGATTAACAAGCGGGCAAGCGGGACGCGGGGGGGGTGAAGTCGGGAGCCGATAGCCCCGTCAAATCCATCACGGCTCGGTCCTTTGTCCCGGGCTTGGTCCTCGACCCGGCGAGATGGCCTGTCGCGGGCCCGCGCATTAAAAGCCGGTCCGCGCTCCCCGGAAGCGCCGCGGCCCCCGTTTGTCAATCGGTCCGGTTCGGGAGGTGCGCCGGTGGCCTAGGCCGGGCCGCCTCGGCTCTCGCGAAACTCTTCACCGTTGCGTTCACAATACGGGCGTGTTTACTGCCGCGGCCGGAGCAATCTCGGGAAATTGGCTTCACCCCGAGATTAGAGCGGCCTCGCGGCTCTACCCGCTGCCCGAGCTAATAATTACGGCCCTCGGAATTAGAGCCCCGTCCTATCTAAAACAGTTTCATTATTACAGCCCTCGCGGATATTTACACGCCTTTCTGCAAAGTAACGTATATCCCGGTCTAATTGACACGAGCTCGCCCGAGTGATATCGGCTCCGCGCGGACGCTGTACACTCGGCCGTGTATATACACGTAACGATCCCTTCTGGGAAGGCCGGCCACGCGTCGCCCGGCAAACGCCTTTGATAAAATCGAACGCGGGGGCAACGAGCGGCCACAATTGTCCGTATATAATCAGCCGCGGGCTTTCCACTCGGATGACGAGGCGCCCGGCACGAGGATCCGCTCCCTGATCGGCGGAGGGAAAACCTCCGTCGGCCGGCTTCCCCGAAGGCCCCGATGATAATTGGCCAATTAGCCGGTTAGCCGGCGCAATCAGGGGATACATACATATATATATAATAGGCGCGAGGCCCTGCCCCGCCCGGGCTTTTCCTCCCCGCGCACCTGCCCCCGTGTGGGAGTGCGCGGGGCCCCCCGGCCGCGGGCTGCATTCGTTAAGGGGCCCCGGAGCCGGTGGCCGCGCGGGGACGTCCGCCAGGTGGCCGCCGGCCGCCGCGATATTTACTTATTATTTACAGCGCATTAATCACGCGGGAGTGCGCGGCTCTTTTAATTAGGGGCGCGCGGGATCGGCCCCGGCGCCCGGGACGCCCGAGGCAGGATGACGCGCGGTTATATACGCCTCCCCCCCGTCCGCGCGGCCCTCTATTATACCCACCAATTGCGCGGAGCCCGTTTTATTATCAATTTTTCGGGATTACGCGGCGGCATCGCGCGGCCTGTCCCGCGGCTGCTCAATGAAATCCTATGACTCTGGCCTTTTGTTGCATATATACGTGGACCGGGGGAACTTTTCCGGGCCGGCGAGCCGTTCGAGGGGATCCGAGATTAAATTGCCGACAGGCAGACCGCGCGATTAACGGTTCATCACTTTTGGATTTTCAGGTCTTACCCGTTCCCGCCACTATCTACTCCAACTGCACTTAATGCACCCCGGAAAAGTCCCTGCGCGCGGCTCTAAATCAATTCATGCCCTGTGATTACGGCGCACGCGTTCTCCTGGTGCGCGGCCCCTATTTAATCCCGGACCTTTTCGCATCTGCTGAATGCCATCTCTCGGATAATCAACGATACCTCCCATAATTACTTCGTTTAGGCAAATTCATCGTTCAGCGAGTTTGATTGACATGCAGCGACAAACTTTGCTTTTCCTTCTTGCACGGTTAATAACGAATAATCTGCAGGTGTGTATGTTTTTAGAAAAAGAACCGACCACTCCAGTGGTTGTTTGCAGTTATAAAGAATGCGAGTTGATTCAACTTCATCCAGAAATGATTCATTCGTTCAACGGAATATCGCTGCTCAAATTTATTCTCATTTGGCATGTTTTAGACAACGTTGTCTCGTAAAAAAAAAAACCACGAATCAACTTTGAGCAGTCGGTTTAGGAATTTGGAGAATTCAACACGGTTCGCTGTCTCGCGACTTTGATAATTCACACGCGTATCGCGGGATAACGGAAGAGGCGATTCTCCAAGTAGCAGATGCCTTCGCTTGCGGACAAGTGTCGAGCGCTAGCATCGATTAACACGTCAGAGAAAGCTCGCGCAGAAATGCATTTGGTAATCGCGCAAGGGATCGATTATCCGCGATATCCCGGATGGATGTTTACACAGATAGGAGATGCGCCGCGCATTATTTGTCGGGCAGCGTACATATGATACTCGGAGGTAAAGCGATTACGCGCTCCCGCTTGATGAATCTCGCGTCGAGTTCCGAGATCTGCCGAGGGCCATTTTTATCGCGCTCCGCACGTGTATATATATATATATAAATATATACTGTCGCTTTATACGCGGCACTTCAAGGGAAAGCTCCCTCGTTTCCGTATTTGTTTAACCAGACTAACTGTTTTGTCATTTTTGCCCCGCGCTCGCGCGGGCTTTAAGTGCCGCGCTCTACGATCTCGGTCTCAATTCCCGAGCGCGGTACACTTGCTAAAAGTTAATTATTTTAAAGTGTCGCTCGGTTGGGCAGTGATTGCCGAGTAACCGATCGCTTGAAAAACCAAACGCTCGGAAAACTATGGCATTAAATCTCATTTACTTTAGTGTATATAGTGTCCCGCGCGCGGAGGAGAAAGTCATTCTCTGGAAAAACAGACTTTTTAAGCAACAATACTCGGAAGGCGTCTCGTAAAAGTCCTTTCCCCCTTTCCGTGTTAGCATTACCGGGATAAGAGATGCAGAGAAGCGCAATAAATCTAAAATTAAAACTTGTCGTCGGTCTACTGAAATGCACGGATAAAAGTTGTTATTATATACGCTTTCGATTCGTCTTATTGACTTTATACGCGCGATTACATAAATATAGGCGCGTGGATGTAAAAGCCATGCGGGACTTCCAACTATCCCGCGAAAATGCAATTATATTTTATAGGAATTATCGCGAGAAATGGGGAATTAACAATGCGAGCCGGTCGTTTATGCTCATAAGGTGGAGGAAGGCGAGGTTTTTCCGCGAACGGGCCCGCGTAGGAGAAAAGCGAGGAAGGTGGCCGTTGAACTCTATAGAGGGAGGAAAGGGAAAAGCGCGGCGCGCGAGATTCTTTCGCGCGCGAAATGAAGTCCTTTAAACTATTGCAAAAGTCGGGGCCAATTATCGGCGATTCATCGCGTGTTAATTTTTATTGGGCAGTAAAAGCCGAGATTTCCCCGGGCGCCCTCCTCTTATTCGGCCCTCGCGGCAGAGCCGAGCGACTACATTGACGTATTCCACGGGAGGCTCATTTGCATGTGAATGCCCCTGTGATAAGAGAGACGGCGCAGGGCCTCTTTGAAATTCGTTATACCGGATTGACTGCCGACTGATTGGTGCACCTGTTCCCATCGAGATTTAAGGCCCTCCTGACAAGCTTTATTTAGTGCTGAATTAGAGTCGCCGTAAAATAGTTCCCCCGCGTGCACAGGCGAGCGGGGCGTTCACTCGATCCCGGACTTTCTTCCCGAGGGCCGCCGCGGTATTCCCCGGCAGGGCTAGCTCGGCTTTTCGATAAAAGGAGGCTCGGTATATCGGCCGGGCGGCATTATACCCGCGGCCTCTTCACGATCGCCGCGGTGCAATTACCACGCGGGGCTCCCGCATCGTCAGCCGGCGGCGGCTACTTATTAGCATCAGCGGGCTTTTTCGCAGGCGCCCGCCGCCGCCGCCGCCGCCGCCGCCTCCTCCTCGCCCCCGGGGCTTTTGATTCACGAGCGGGAAATAATTTAGCGTCGCGGCCGCCGGCATTAACGGCCATTACGCGTCCGCGGCGCGGCTTTACGATTCAGCCCGCGCGCGGGCGATTAAGGACGTCTCTCCCGCGCGTCCTTGCGCGCGACTTTTAAGGGCGGCTCCGCGCGCCTCGTAAACCGCTGCCCCCGCCCAACCCGCTGGAAAAATCAATTTGCCCGTGCACTCAGCGAACAGGTTTGGCCCCGGGGATTTTCCCGATAACTCCCTCGATCTCTTGAACTCGGGCGCGCCGAGTTTCTTTTTAACCTCCCCCCCACAACTGGCGCGCGCCAAACGGGTTTGGCTAATCGGCCGCGGCCCGTTTTTTTCTTTTTGTCCTGCCTCCACCCTAGGGCTGGCTACGCGAAAAATCCACCAAGCTTTTTGCCCCGCCCCCCCGCGCTACAATTAGCTAGCCCCTCGCTGCCAAGATCGATTTTTGTCCAATCCGACTCTGGCCGCGCGCCGCGTGCTTTTTTTTTTTAAACCCCGGTGAAAGACGAGCGCAGGCTCGCGCTTACTTATGGGCATATTGTCGTAGTCACATCCGCTGCTTCCGAGTGCGCTCGGCGAGTACCGAAACGGCCGCTTCTTGCGGCTCTTGCAAAAAGGGAGCGCGTATCGCATTACAATTGTAATGCGCTTAATGCATTTCCCTTTCGGTACACGGGGCACCGGCCGCCGGGGCAGAAAAACCCCCAGGGGACCGGTACGATAACAATAATAATTAATGTTTAATGAGAAATCCCTCGTTGGCCCGCTCCGCGCCCTCCTTATAAAAGTCTCATTACATCGACATCAAACGCTCGGGCAGCTTAGCCCGACATCAATTTTTCATCCGCGCGGCGAATCAAAAAGTATCATTCGCTCTTCCTCTCTTATCCGCGCGTCCCCCCCCTCCCTGCCGGGATGTTTTTTCCTCGCGGGCCGCGCGCATGGCGCGTCGCTTGGCGCACTCGCCGTCAAAATCCCGAAATGATTCATTCATTTTTCCCCGGCGAGAAGAAGACGGCAGCGGCACCTTTTTCTCCGGGCGCGTCGCCCCGAAAAACCGGGCGTATCGTTAAAGTTCCGAGTACATCTGTAATACGCCCAAAAGACTCGGAGGCTTTTTGCCGACCCGTTAGTTGCGCGTGTATGCTTTAAAAGTTTAAAGAGGGCCGCGGCGCTGCGTGTCCCGGGCAGAATCGAGGCCTCGCTCGGATCCCCTTCCCTCCTCCCGCCGCCGCAGCCGCCGCCGCCTCCACCTCCGCCGCCGCCGCCGCAGCCTCACTTTTGTATATAACCCTCAATTCTTGCCGCTCCTTTTCCCTCGCCCTCTTTATTCTTTTTCCCCCTTTTTCGCCGTCCCGCCGCTTTCGCAATCGCGGGGAAACGCGCAAGTGCGCCGAGGTACAGATGTTCGAGGCGCACCGAGCACCTCGGACGCCCGTAATAAATGCGCGAGATATGTATTTTGCACTCGGCCCTCGCGATCTTCAGAAAAATCCGGGTCGACTGGGTGATTCGGCCCAGGGCCGTCATTAGTAGAAGAGATTCCAAATAAAACCCTTTACTCGAACCTCCAGCGTATCGGCATGCAAAATTAAGTATATATTGTCAGACGCTTCAAATCAAGATGGATTTTTTAACGGAAGGACCCACCGGAGAAAGAAGGCACTTTTTTCTCTACTCGTAAAACCTTTCGACTCGATATAACGTATTGCGGGAAACCCTGCCGTAGAAAATTAACCGGTTCCTTCACTTGACTTCTTAATCTAATGCGACTTTAAATCCATAAAATTGAGATGTAAGACCAATAAAAAACGTGATAAAATAAAATAAAGACGGCGACCATTCGTTGAAACGTAAATAAAGTAAGACATGCACATCTTCATGAATCTAAACTTTGTAGGTTAAAACACTTTTTGGCCTCCTATTCCTAATTCAATATAAAGTCCATGCTTGTATAGAAACTGTTTAGCCAAAAACCCGTTTCAATTTCTCGGAGACAAGGACGAGGAGAAAGGCTCTGTGCAGTTAACGAATTAAGGATTTGAGGTATGCAAAAATACTTGAAAACATTCCTGTAAATTCGACCTAATAGTCAAAAGTAATGACACATTAAGGGCTAAAAATGAGCGTTATATATACAAGTATCAATACAACCTTTTATGCAGGAAAATTAAAAAAAGAAAAGCGATATCTTAGTGTCGATACGGTTAAAAAAACCTTAAATTTAATACATAATCTCTTACCAACTGTAATAAAAATTTCAATATTTAGTACAAAAATTAACCATGCTTATATAAGTTCCTAAAAATTTATATAAATTACACAATCTTTAGAGACGCGCACATTAAATTGCAATAGACGTATGAAGTTTATCATAGATGAAAATATTATGACCCGTTTACTCTTATAGACTCCTTATTATATAGTTGTAAGCGTGTATATTTTGTGTATTATACATGTGCATTTAGAATATTCAAAATGAAATTTTCAAAAGTGGTCTAGCGGTTGCGTTGCAGCCTGTTGTCTCCAAGACTCGTGTTCAAATCACTACTTTGGATTTTCAAAGAAAATTTCTTGAAATCACTTTTTCCTGCAATAAATACTCCCTTTACAGTGTTCAAATGTAAAAAAAGCCTATCAAATAATAAAATAAAAATTACTCTTGAACTACTAGCAATGATCAAGTGCATGATTTTTATTTTCGTTACGCTTGTAAAAGTAGCTTCTATTACATTGCCATTCTATTATTTTTCAACTTTTTTTTAACAGTGCCGCCGATCCTAAGAGATACACAAAAGAACGCAAATCGTTCCTCAACGAGAGTCTCTCTCTGCACGTGTACGGAGGGCACTTGGATCGCGGCTCCTGCATCCAGCCGAACAGCGAAATCGAAAGGGGACGCGACTCGCGAGGAGCGCAAAGAAGGTTAATCGGCGCGGGGGCCGAAAGGTAGCCGCGCCTTGGCCGGGGCCATACATCTGTCCCCCCGGCCCTCGCTGCAGCTCGTTAGGCCCCGCGACAAAGGCGGGCGATATTGAGACAATGCCCGCGGTGTGCGCGGCCGATCCAATTTCCGATAGGGATACCGCGGGCCGCCGCGATCCTCCGCGGGGATACACACACGCGGCGGCCGATTGATACTTTCTTTTTTGATTAATCAAACGTATACAATCATCCGAAAGTTCGTCTCGAGGAGCCGTGCGGCCGTCCAATTACAGCCGGCCGCGGACGGGGGGGTGGCTAATTGGCCGGGCTTCCGGGTAGAAACGCGCCCTAGGAGCCGCCGCGACAATTAGCCCGAATTCGCGAGGGAAAGACACGGGCGCGCCGTAACGAGGCCGCGTGTCGCGCCGCCCACGCGGCTTTCCCACCCGCGAGGTTTTCGTGAGAAGGCCGCAGCCGCGTTTTCGGTGAGCGGCTCTGTTACCTTCGCTATAGGCACTCGCCCACGGGGAAAGTGCCGCCCGTCAAAGGCTCCGCCGGACTTTTCGGCCGATGTGTATACGTGGTCGAAGAGAGAGAAGAGTTCAAGTGGGTATCTAGGCGCAGGAGGTGTGGCCGTCGCCGGCAGCCAAATATTGGATCGGCTCTTCGCGGCGCGCAACCCCAGGGCTCCGGGTCACTCGAAGCCTGTCGAACCTTCCGAATTCGTAACTGTTTTCGGATTTATTTAGTGCCTCCGGCACAAGGGCTCGTTTCATCGCCCGTGCAATAAACTGCCCCGGGGATACCACGCGGAGAATAAACTTTTTTTTTCTCAACGCTTTTATTATGGCTGCGAGGGCTTTGTTAGTTGGCCCCAGGATTAATTACGTAAACAATATGTTGCCGCTTCCGTCGTCCAGAATGCCGTCGAGCAGTAATTGTACAAGGGCAATTTCACACCGTTACCTATTCATTATTGCTTATTTATTACTTTATTCATACAGCTCGACCTGTAAATGTTACAATGCACGCACACGCCGCATAGAAATTTGAATGCGTGACACGGTGAAAACATTTTTTTGTACAATTAAAATTAGTTGTTTTAGGCCATAAATAAACCCGCGGTGTTAAGCCGTGCACCTCCTCAGTAGTTAATTGTCGGCACAAAAAAAAGAAGAAGAGGCCCGGCACTTTTCTTCTCGCGGCGGCTGCGCGCCTTCCTTTTATCCGATTCGTCCGATTGAAAGAAGAATCCGATCCTATACGGGATCAGTGGGCGCATTACCTGCCACGGCCACCGATTTTTTTTCCCATCCTCGGATAAAGTGGTCGGATAATTACACGGGCCTCCAGCGGGAGCCTCGGTGTCCTCGCGACCTACATTACGAGCCTGGCCTATTCTCCGGAGTCGAGGGCCCCGGCACAGGATGCGTCCCTCGCGATTATTGTCCCCGCAGGAGCCGGACCGGAGGCAGCCGCGCGGCGGACGCGTACGCGCGCCGGGAATCCGATTCGGATTAATGGAGGAAGTGGATTATATTGTGCCGCATTAGGGACGGGGCGCGGCTCGCTAAAGCGTTTCTCTTGTAGGCCGGGCGAGTGCACTCGCGCGCAATTTAAACCGCGGATTTATGTAATTGGACGGGAGCCCCCTACCCTCTCTTTTTTTTTTATCTCCTCCTCCTCCCCTTGCCGCCCCTCCGCGGCTCGCGGCTTTTTTACCCGCTGCTAATAGGGTTCGACTTAATATCGTTAATGTACCGCGGGCGAGATATACGGCCCGCTCGGTTTTGTTTTAATAGCCGATTTTTCCGCGCGGAGGTGATCGCCGGCCGGGGCAGATAAGCCCGATAGCCGATCGGCCGCCGATCGGGCTGAAAGAGCCGCGGCCCGCGGCGGAATGCCCTGCCCGCGGGCCCACGTGCGCCTCCCCCTCCCCTCCTCGCGGCCGCTAATCAATTGCGAGATACGCGCCGAGCTATCCGCCGCGCGGTTTATTTGCCCGCGCGGGGAACACCTCGCCGGCGATCAAAGTGCCGCGCGCGTATATACGTATCGGTGCACCGGGCGGGGCGGCCCTCCGAATTCCGGCCCGCGGGCCAACGGCCGCCGGCCGCGAGATCTATCGCATATCATCGGCAATTACCCACGCACTCCCGCGCTACCGCGGCCGTGGGAAGTCGCGGCCCGATGGCGCTGCGCGCGCGTGTGTCTGTCTATGTATGTATGCACAATACCGTCCTCCGGCGGTGTTTTTGTTTTCGCCCAGGGGGCGCCCGCGGCCCTCTCGAGAGCGGCTCTTCCGATTGCGCAAGGTGAAAGCCGGCCGGCCGGGCCGCGGGCACACTTCCGACCTCTCGAGGCCCACTTGCCCGGGGCCCGCGAGAGCTTTGACCGCTCCCGTCTATCTCTATACACTTGTTTTAGGTAAACAAGTTCTTTGGCCGATCCCGTTTGTGTACCGCGGCCGCCTTCGAGAACCCGGCCGATTTGCATTCGACAAATAATCCACCGCTCCAGAGTCTCGCTTCGCCCGCGTGTCCACGCATTATGCCCTGTATTTAATCAATCAAATTACCACCCCATATATAGTCGAGACATTAGCCAATTTCTTTTTTGCCAATTTTCCCCGGGTCAAACCAGTTATTTCGCTTCTTTATCTAATTTTTGCAATGGTGCAAAAAAAAAAAAGCTCTCGTCCCGTATATGTACGTTAACGCTCTTTTTTTAATCCATTGATGGGCTAGGAGATTGTAGGCAGGTCGCGGCTAATTCTTTACCCTCGAGTAGATTGGAGATTTGAACGGCGCGCTCTTTTAAACATCTGTTGCCTTTCGAAAGTTTATTTAAATGCCATTATAATGTATGTAGTCGAGGGAAAAATAAGACGATGCAGAGTCAAAATTTCACGGAATATTTATTTAATACACGAGGTTTTTACGCAAGGAGATAAGCGCCGGCGGCGGCGGCGTGCCTTCTGCCGGTGCGCCGCGGCTCCTTCCATTAGTCGTATTGAATTTTCCAAATGAAGAATTGAAATATAAAGCATGAAATATTTAGATAGGATCTTCGAAATCTCCGGCGTCGATCTCTCAAATAAATTACAAGAGGCAGCCTCGAGTATTGGAGCTGGGGCTTTAATTAGCCGAGCGCCTAAGGAACACATTATACAGCAAGTATTAATTGCTAGGATTGCACAGCGGCAGCTTTCGCGCGGATAATAGCCTGGAATTCCGCGGGGCTTTCGCGACGAGCCTCCGGTCGCGCGGGCCCGCTCGATTCTCTCCCGCGGGAGGCTGTATCAATCCCGGCCGGCGAATGATACAACAGGCCCTCGATTGTGCAATAAAGCGCGGAGCCGTGGGGGAAAGGGGGGAAGAAAGAAAAAAAAGGGGAAAATACACTTACACCCGTATCTCCCTCTTATCGGCGGGGCAACGGGGCGAAAAAAGTATTCGATTAAATGAAATCTAATATTGGCGATATATCGAGGCGGCCGGCGGATCGCTCGCTCCGCGGGAGGAGCGCGCGGCCCTCCGGGCGCTCCGCCGGCAAGGGAGGAAGCCTCGCTCGGAGAAAAAGCGCCGGCGCGAGCCGCCGCGGAGCAAAAAAGGGAGCCGAGGTATACATAAAGAGTCCCGGGAGGGGAGGGGGCGGGGGGAGGGGAGGGAAGCCCCGCGGCGTCCTCACTTTGATCCGACTTTTTGTAATGCCTCGGCGCGCGCGCGCGCGCCTGCGCTCGCCGGCAGCATCCGAGTGGGCGAGGAGGAGGGAGGGGCCGGAGGGGCACCCAACAGGTCTCCACTCCCAAAGTCTCATTTGGCTTCTCCCGCTACGTCTCATCTTCCTTGAGCGGGAGGCATCCGCGCGCGGACATTCTGTCCTTATCTCGGCAGGCCGGCTCCTCTCGGGGGCCCGGTGGGAGGTAGGGTGGAGGGGGGGAGCCGAGCGGCTGCTCCCCTCGGGCTGCTCTCTGCGCGGGCGTGGGAATATTATCGCTCGCGGGGCCTCTGGTCAGCGGCCCCCGAGCGAATCCCCCGTGAGAAGCCTTGGCGCGGGTAATGCGTGTGTACCGAGAGAGGCCGCCTCGGGTGGGGGGGGGGAGGCCCGCGGGTGAAGTGCGCCGCCGAGAGAGCGCGCATTCAAATTTTAACCCACAAAGCCCGGGCGGCCGGGGAGGGGCGGGCCGGCGCGCCGAGGGCCGAATTAACGCCGCCCGCGAGGCTCTCCGCGCGCGCGCGCCGGGGCTTCCCCCGACTTTCTACTCGGCGGCCGGCTCGCTTTTTCTACTAATCGCCGGATCCGCGCGCGCTTTCGCCCCGGCCGCGCGCACGCGCGGGCATAAATATCCCTGCCGCGGTTGGCCCCTCGCGAGCGGCTAAGCGCCGGCCCGAGCTTTGCGACACAAAAACACATAAATCCAAACGGCTAATTTAACAGCCTGTCGCTCTTCTAAGCCTTTTCCTCCTTTTTCGCTTTCGCTCACAATCAATATGCGCGTATAAGTATACATTGTTACTTTTAGGCAGAAGACGCGGCTCAAAACAAATTTATTACACTTATATCTTTTGTCCGATTGCATCTAATCAAGATTTATTTCCGATGATTTATCGCGGGGCTTCTTCAACAAATGTTCAACCTCGCGCCGTCTCATTGTTTACTCTCAACATCAACTGTCGCCTCGGGTTTATTTTTGATCCGCGCTTCAGCGAGCCCCGAAGAATTTCTCTCCGGATTAAATTCCAAGTCAGATCTGCGACCGCGAGAGCGCGGCATTATGGAATTACACTCGTGTGTTCTGCGACTCCCGAGCCTCTTTATGAAAATAGCGGCTTTGTCATATGTGGATCAATTTTTTAAATATTTTCGCCTTTAAAGCCTACTCGCGTACGCCTTCATTTGATATTTATTCAAATTAATACCGTCATATTGCATGACCTCAAGACCGATACGCTATAAAGCTCTAACTGCACTGATAGACATTCACCAACGAATCAAAGTCCTCGCTTTATTAAAATCGATTTTCTCACTGTTATTAGCGTGTCCTATATATCTATATTATCATTCTCGTTTATTATTTAAAAAACTATTTACGAGATTAGTTTTCAAACGTTATCTACCTCTTCTATCATTTAATCGTTTGCAATAACAAATATTTTCAAGCATTTTCTTATAATACTATTAAAAAATACATTATATTCATTATACTGAAAGGTATTCTAGCTAACTTTGGATACCGGTGCATATACGATCTTTCTACCTTGCACAGTAGTCATTAAATAATATCTATACTACAAGTTTAAACGCTAATCAGCGAATGATCACTGCGTCCAATAAAGTAAATTTTTGCTGAGAATTATTGAATAGTCATTTTCATCGATATTCAGTGCATATTCTAAGCAGTGCGATTTTAAAATTAGATGCATATCAGCCAGGTATTACCATTTTGATTAAAAGGAGGTAAATCATAAAGGTGAAATCGCGAAGATCGCCGTTTAAGCGCTCGCGGCTGCAGGAAAAAAGGTGAAACCCTTATCGGCTTTGTTAAAAGAATCGGTCAAAAGACGTAGAGAGAGGCTTGGGGGCCAGGCGCGCGAGCCGCGTCTCGTTATAATTGGGCTTCGGCGGTACATCCGGTAAGTGAAAAATGGTGGCGATACATCGGCGCGGTGGCGTACCGCTTGGCAGAATTACATTAATTAAAATTGATCGGCGCCGGATAAAACGAGCGGCGCGGGGCCGCGATAAACAGCTCGGGCCCGATCTCCCACAGCCCCGGCGAGTCTCCCTGGCACCTAACGGTATAACAATAGCGAGAAAATGACTGTAATAGTTGGACACAGCGTCACGTCCATCCTGGCGGCTCTAATGCCGCCTGATTACGGCCTCGCGCGCAGCCGCTCCTAATGCCTCCCCTCTGATTGATGATCCACAACTCCTCGGGGCAGCCGTCCCTCGGAGGAAAACCAATAGGCGCCGCGCGAGAGCGTCACCCCGGCCGGTCCTCCTTTTCGGAGGCCGAATAATCCGCGAGCGATCCCTCGTGCCGACGTCTGCAACCGATCCGCCTTTCTTATCTCCCCGGGACGCCCCACGGGTTTATTCACCTTGTTGAACATTTTGGTGTCAGGTTTTAGTGGCCGAGGGGACAGGCCGCCCCGGAGAAGAGAGGCTGCCTCGCCCTGCCCGGGACAATTGATTAACCTCCGATGGATCGAAGAGGAGCGGAAATGTAGGGCCAAGTGTCAGGGGCCGACGCGGCTCCGGCCGCCGAGTACGTGTGCACGGGTCTCCGATGCGGACGCTGCTTCAATAAGGTGTTATTACCGCGAATATAGCCGAACGAGACTTTGAGCATCTCTTCAAAATGTTGAGAGCAGTAATTTTCTTTTAGGACCGTGACTGTTTGTATAGAATTTCAGTTGATTGAAAAATCCCAAAGTCGTAAAGAAGCACGACTTACGACGCTAATGCCCACGAGTGCGCGGATCGCGCAGCATTGTTCGAACAGCTTTCCGATGGGACTTTTCAATCTCACCTTTGCCCGGTTTTCGGCCCAAGGAATCACGTAACACCTTTTGCCGACCCGTTACTTAACGCGCTACACCCGATGCGCACGTACCAATGCAAAAAGACTCGTTGAATAGATTTTCAAAAAAAAAAAACGATCAAAATCCGGAGGCTCGACCCGTTTCCACGCGTTTTCCCCCGGCCGGTGAAACGAAAACGGTCCTCCGAGACAAACGGCCCTCTTCTCCTTATCGTTCCCTCTCACCTGCGGCCTCCTCCGCCCATCTCCCGTGCATTTTTTCATAAAAATCCGGGGATCGCGGCGCAGCTGCAGCCGCGGCGACCCTGTCACCGGCCACCTCGCACAGCACCTCGGGCGCCGAGGATCGGAGGGCGCGCGGCGGCGGCACTGGCATAATGGCCATCTGGCCCGGGCGGGACGATTATTACGCTCTTGTACGCCGAGGGGCAACACGGGTGGCTTTATGTCGTGGGCGACTCATGCCGCGCTAACGACGTCTGCCCTCCCCTCGAATTTATGCATTATGTGGCCCGCGGCCCCGCATACCGAAACGCCCGAGTGTACATATACACACACGCGCACGAGGGCGCTTAACCGATGGCCGATCCTCGCGCCCGGGGCGCCCCGGCAGCCTAGGAGCCTTAATTAAAACGTCGCGGGCGATAGGTGGCGGGCCCTCCGCGGCTAACTGGCCATCGCCCGCCAAATGGAATTATTGACGATTGTGTGCAAATTGCCCGCGGGGAGGGGGGGGGAGCCATGGCTTATGGGAACGCGGCGCCCGGCTGGAAAGTGCTGGCGCAACGGGAAACTCGGCTGAGCTCGGCTGAGTTATACGTGTGTTGCCGCGGGGAACGGTCCGATTGTAAATTCAAAAAGAGTCCGGCCTTTTTTCCTTTTCGGCTGTGGGGCGCGCGCGCGCGCGTGACGCAAGGGGACGAATCGATGTCTTTGTTTTCGCCGTTTATTACGTTTTATGCTTATAAGCGCCGCGGCCCTTAAAAGGCCCGGCGGGCCGCGCGCGAGCGCGATCAATTACACGCGGGCAACATTCCCTGTCAGCGGAGAAATCCCCGATGATTTATCCCTGAGAAACAATCGGCATTTTTCCTTCATCCGCTTGTGTTTGCCGAGTCCACACACCTTGTATTACGCCCTATCGTAAATACATCCAACCGGTGTAATTTAGTTCTCGCGTGGCTCCTTCCTTGTTTCTCGCTAATCTTCCGAAAGGAAAAAGGGGGGGAAAAAAAAGTGTTTGACACACTTGCGCGCAAAAGCCCCGCGGGCCATTCAAGGCTCACGGGCAACAAGCGCGCGTAAGGCGAAACCGCGTCGTATAAGTGACTCTGGCATAATGCGACTAAAAAGCGCCTCTCGGCTTTCGCAACGGGGGCCCCGCGCCGCTCCCGCACGCGTACAAAAAGAAACAAAAGGAAAAATGCTGAAAATCAAGAGCGCGGGACAAAGGGCAAGAGGAGGATAACAAAAAAAAAAAAGAGAGAAAAAAGGGAGAGCTTCTTGGGTTGCGCGCGATAGAATACGAGCTAATATCGCGTGAAATATCTTGTAACGCGGCTCGCTTCCTACGCTCGCATATAGGCCGCCGCCCGCGGAACAATCGACCGGGCCGCGGGGGCCGTGAGCCATTATGCCCAAAGTCACAATGCCCGCGGCGGGGCCCGCGCGGGGACTCCCCACCCGGGAGCTGCGCACCCCGCACGCGTGTGCGTAGAGGCACGCCGGGACAATGCGCCCCGCGTACCCGGGGCCGCGCGAGGACTCGCCGCCGGGACCGGGAGGAAGCAGTCACGCGAGCCCCCGCCGAGAGTCCGCGTGTGGGCGTGGCGGCCCTGCCGGAAGTGGGTGGGACACACCCGCAACCACTGCGAGTGCGCACGCGAGCGGCGTATTACGCCGAGGGGTGCGGGCCCCCGGGCGTTTTCCTTCTGCCCGCGGCGCCGTGCAATCCGCCCGGGGCCTCGGCCATTGGATTAGCGCCGCGCCCGGCCGATCACCGCCACGGAGTAAGGTTTCCATTCGTCTTCCGGTAATTCTTTGACGGTTGCACTTCCTCGCCTTATGGAATAATATCCCGTAGGAGTGGGCGCAACTTTTTATTCGGTGACTCCTTCCAAAGGCTTTTTCTCCGAGCGCTGCAGTTCGAGTTTTTCTTTCAAATTTACGCCCTTGGAATGTGTTTTGTGGCATTGAAAAGTACCCGGTAAAAAATCGTTATATCCTCCACAGCTGGAAAGAAAAAAACGAATTTCATTATAATATAGTACCATGTAAATTGGAAAAAACAATCCCGCTAATGCCTACATCCACAATTTATCTGCAACTATAAAATTCAATTGACTCGGAGATAAGTATTCTGATTAAAAAGCAAACTCTCGTTTATCCTCGAGAATACTTTGAATGCCTAATGCAACTTAACCTTATACGCGCATTAAAATTTGCGGCAAAAATCCATGATTGTCTTACGATACGAAGAAATCCCCTCGTTCTTGCAACCTTGACCCAGGATAATAAACGGGGAGCATAAATAGTGATAATGGCCGCGCATCGGCGGGCCTGGACGCGAGCAAAGGAAAAAAAAAATGCCGAGTGAGCTTCATCGGGGCGCGTCGTCTTCCTTTGCCTCGCCTAATACGTACCAGGAACAGAGCTGTAAATTCGTCGAGTGGTCATCGCGCGGGGGAGAGAAGGTCCCCGTCCAACAGACGGATACGTATGCGCCTGTGTGTATCAGCTGACGAGGATTTTAAACCCTCGTCGCTTCCTTTGAGAATTGACGTCGTGTCTGCGCGTGAGATTGCCTTGCGAAGACGAGTAAACGCTTGCTGTATAACTTCTACAATTTGTATTAAGATAAGAATTTTCAATAAAAACCACGATAGCATTCAAATTTGATTTGAGAATTAACCGTGCCATTAGAATACAACTGTTTTTATTAGAGACTAAAATATTGGTATTATTTACGAGTCAATTAATAATTGTTATTTTTGCAATTTCATTTTATAATTATTTGTAAGTTGCATTCAATATTAAAATATGATCGTTGCGGTTACAATTTGCTAATCCAATTATTTTAATTCGTCTCGACTAATTTGTATTGAAATTTGCATGCGAATTCGGATGTACTTATTCAGATTACTGCTAAAATTGGTTTATTGGTTTATTAGTTTTTATACTAATTGTATAAAAAAAATCCAGGAGTTTCTTCATTGGTTTGAGTCCGAATATATTGTACCAAATAAAAACAAGTCTTGCATGTATCTTTCTATAATCTCTTCCTGCAATTAATTTCAGTGTATAAAATTTCCTATATGATAATAATAACGATAGAGATTCCTTTGATAATTTCAAGACGCGTTAACATGCAAATAGTGCAAGAACGCGAGTTCTTCAAGTTTCCCATGTAAATTTTACCGCTTTGCTGTAGCATACAGAATTCGCTCTTAAAGAGAGAGAACTCGACCTCTTCAAGTTAAAAAAACACTCTGTGAGTGATTCTACAAGAAGGATCACGCATTATGAAAGCTGGATAGATTCAAACAATGTTTCAAACACTCGAGTGTTTCAACTTTGTCGAGGTCATTATAGATCAAAGAATATGAGCTATTTTTAATAGTATTCAGTTATAGTAATGCGTGTACAATTTATATTTTGAAGCCAGGCTAACATGTATATTGTTTTTTAATGCATATTTAGGCGCTTATTTAGAGTTTATTGGTGTTTGATGTCTGTACAGTGAAGTTATATACTACCGCATATTTATTCTTATGGAAAAAAGCAATTTATTAATACACCGAAGAAAATACATTGCGTATGTCGGTATTTTCAGTAAAAGGTTTTCAGTCATGAATAAATATATTAAATTATAATATACTAAATGTATCAAAGAACAATGTACATTGTGAAAATATTAGACTATACAGACATCGTCGAACGCGGGTAGTCCTCAGAGTTTTAGTTTTCCGGTAACTCTCGGATAGAAGAATAGTACCTTGGATTTGGGGTCGAGACCACCTGGACAATTCGTCGTAGTGCTATCGTCGTGCGCTACTTGATAGGACCATGAGACATCAGGTTCAATTCGATACATACAGATAAGTGCTTTTATTTAATTACCTGGACTTTAATTATTTATCAAATTAGGCGCATATCGTGAAATTTGTGCACGTTCTTTTAGTTATTTACCTTTTTAATTTTTCGAAATAAGCCGCGTGTCGCAAAATGTACACAGATGCGTCAGTATAATGAACACGAACTCTATATTGCGTATTGACACCGAGGTTGAATCTCATCTGCACAGTATGTTTACTGTATTTATAGCAATACGTTTTACTAGTTTATTTTCAACATAGTATGTTTTATATCATTATTTGTATAGTAGTTTATTCATATATCTTTTGTAATTATTTATAACGATATAGAATATGTTAGTATAAATAAAGATGTTCATTTGATGTCAAAATAAATACTCCAACAGACAAAGTTACACAACATTTTTAGCCATCTTGTAAATATGTGGGACGGATTACGTCCTTCCACGTGCACATCTGCCCCAAAGTGGAAATGAAACCACGAGAACACGATGCCCCATTCTATACCGCTGATGCCGGGGCGGACGGTTGGTCCCCACGCCCCTTATTCCCGGTGTCCAGGAGTCGCACCCACGCGATGACGGCATTGTCGACGACGGCTCGCCTGCCGCTCGGCTTTTTGACACTCGCGGTTTGAATTCTTGAGCAAGAGTGACTCAGCGCGATTTTCGTTGCCAGATTTTTCATTCCATTCTCCCCTCGTCCCTACATATTTTCTGGGAAAGAATAGTGACATCTTATATTACATCTGCTATCTTGTGATCTACGAGGTCAAATACCTCTTCGAGATACAAGCACTGGGATTTGTATACATATATTCCCCTATAAGACCTAGAATAAAATGAGCCTTAGACAGCTACTGCACCTATATAGATGTAAATATATTTTTTCTCAAGTAGTATCAATGAAATGATTACAAAATAGATATACAACCAGTTGGAAAAGTCCTTGTGGTTTCAAATATATTATTCCTTTTGTGCTTGCAAATTCCTTAAAAACTTAAGACTTTAATTTGATATTTTCTTATTTTTAATTAAAAGGAGTTTTGAGTCGTGTTGAAAAGTGAATTCAATATAAGGAAATACGTTAAACCCACTTTTCTATTCAGATTATAGAATATACGATGTTTTAATGAAATTAAAAGTTTTTAAATGGAGACTTTACTACACGAATTTAAGAAGATAAATGTACTTCAAATTTTACCTTGTCAAATAAAGTAGTTGCAAACTTTCCAAGCGAAAAGAGCAAAACTGTAATTTATGCATAAATTTTGAGTTCATAAATTTTAGATAATTTTATTCAATTTGATGTTACACACTTTGAGTAGAGTTTCCTGCAAACCGCGACTGATGTTTCTCTAGCTGCTGTTGGTTTTTATTTATTGCTCATAATTAACCATAGTTTGCACGACGGAATATCTATATACAAGTTGAAGAAAGCGTGTAATACAAGTAATGAAGTGCGTTGGCGATTGGAAAGATTGCCGACTCGAGACTAGTTTAAACGGAGGCGTTTAAGCCGCGGGTCTAAAAATAATCTCCTCTCCGATTGGAAAGCCATGGAACGTCGAAGCGCGCGGCGGAGGATCGCGGGGACGCGCGCCTTAGCGGGCGGATCGGCCGACAACGGGGCGACTAGCCGAATAAAGAACCTGCGCCCTGACCAAGTGCAGGGGAGAGCCGGAGCTTTACGGCCCGGCCGCCTCGATTCGTATCTCATGACGTAAACAATTTCCCGATGCATAATCAGACCTCCTCCGGGCGCATGGAAAAAAGGCTCCCGCGGCTCACGGGGGGGTGTAATAAAGGCAAATGGAGTGGCGCGGGGGAGGGGGGGATCGGCGGTCCCGACCGCGATAGCGATTATCGGTCCCGCGGTGCGGCAGCTCGCATGGCGCGGCTGATTGCGCCGGGGGATCGCCGCGAGGAGGAGGAGGAGGAGGAGGAGGAGGACGTTCAAGGCCGCGCTCGGCCGCGAGCGCTCGGCGGCAGACGGAAGTCGAGGGCGGCGGGGGGAGCGAGGAGTCGGGCGGCCGGGCGCAGACGAGTTTTCCTATCGGCCGCGCATCGGCCTCGTGCGTGCAGTGCGGTTACGCCTAGATGGGAGAGACCACCTGCCAGTGGGCGCGTAATGCGGTGACGGCCGCGGGAGAGGAGGACGGGGCCTGGGGGGGAGGGAGCCGGGGGGACGGGCCCCGGCGGATGAACGCCCGGTGCGCGTGGGCGTGGATTGGCACGGCTTGATGGAATTTTTGATTTATAATGGACGTTGCCGTCTCCTTTCTTTTTGCCTGCCGGCCGCGCGGCTGCGGGAGGATAGAGCGATGCGGGGCTAATGGAGGATGCAGGAGTACTTTTTCGAGAGGCCGCCGCCGCCGCCGCAGCCGCCGACGCCGCTTTTTGCTCCGAGGTATACACCGGCGCTCGTATTTTAAGAATGTGGATTTATGTAGTTCCCGTGATTAAAATTCAAATTGTTCGAGCGGCTACCAGACGTTTAAAAATTATAGTTTTATCATGATAATGTCGAGGGCGCTTATATGTACCGGCTGAATTGGATTAAACCAATTGATGTCCAATCTCATATCTACCGACTTGGGTTTGTAAATCTTGGGGATAACCGGGGCGGAGGGCTTTTTCAATCAGCGAGGGGAACACCGGCCCTCATTAGCACGGGGAATAATTAGGCCCTTGTACATTCGAACAAATGAATGCTGCCATCATTAAAGGTATAAATATAAATTCTATTATACGGCCGGGCTCGCACACCGCGCGATAAGCCGTACATATAATTGCCGGCCGACTTTGAGCGGGGTTATATTGCTCGGCCGAGCGACACGCGCTCGCGACTCGGCCGGTGCGATAGGCCGCGCGCGCAGCCTCGGCTGCCGGGCGATCGCCGCGCGGCTTCGCGGAAGCGCCCTGGAATCCGGGGAGCCGCGGGGGCCTTGGGCGCGCCGGGTAAAAATGGGGAAAGCGGGCCGGCCGCGCATCAGGTGCGGGCCCATAAACGAAAGCCGGGCCATTAGGGCCGGGCAGCCTCTCCCGCGCATATCTTTAGCCCGGCTTCCCGGTAGGCGGCGCGAGGTCAGGAAGCGGCCGGCGTCTCGCGGCCATTGTTCTATAATTAGCCAGTCGTTGGCGGCGGCGGCGGCGCTCGCGCACCCGCGCGCGCCCCCCGGTAATAGAGGCGTTGCGGGCCTATCATTACGCGTAATACGGGCGTAATGCAGGGCGCGCGCGCGCTAAAGAGCGGAGTTAGAGCGGCCGGCGAAAAAGGCGCGCCGGCCGGTGGGCCGCGCGACGCCGAGGACAGCCCTCGCGGTTTATCGCGCCCAAGGCCCAAGCGCCCGAGGTTATTATCATTACCATTCATTTGAGGGCATTTGCCCGCGGATTTCACCTGCCGCCACCGCCGCCAACACCGCCAGGAAGTCAGCCGCCACCGCCGCTCCTCCTGCTGCTGCTGCTCCTGCTGCTGCTGCTGGTCTGCTTTGAATGGTCGTTACCGTTTTTCACTCCGCCCGGGGCGCTGCGCCGCAGCCGCTGCCGGGAAGCGCGTTGCAGCCTAATGGCCAGAGGCCGCCTCGACGCTTAGCCAACCCCGGCCCGGCCGTCCGAGCCGAGGTCCGAGCTTCCGATCCTGCATCCTTATTATATATGTATTTTCTAGATGGAAGGGAATGTATATGCTAATCCCATTACCTACCGGGATTGTGGTAAAGCCGAGGAAATTCGATAGGACCCCTTCTCCCACGGTTAACTAATTTTTTTTATCCAAAGTACAATAATATTCCTACGAGTTAGTCGGTCTTTAATTTTTATTATTTTCGGTTCACTTATCCCCGTGGCCAATCGTTAACATACTTATAGTGCAGGTATAGCGTTTTCGTTTTCTTTTCCTTTCGTTTTATCGCGTATCGGAAGCATCTGGCTTATCTACCCAGAACTACACTACTTAAAGCGAAAACCGCTACCGTTGTAGAGGCACAAGTTACTCTCGAGGCATATAAGTGCCTTTTTGCCTCGAGCGCATTGACAAATAATTATATTCTTCTTCAAGACTTTATATCTATACTATAAACCCAGTAACGTTCTATTAAAATCTCTGATTTTCAAAGATTTTCTATCATAATGATTATATTTATGAATATATATGAATGGTCTTTATCTTTAAGAGGTATTATAATCATCAAAGGTGTTTGTAACTCTACTCTGGTAGAAGAAAAAGTGACTTCAGTAAAGAGTTTAAGGCTTCTTTCAATAGCTATAAAGCCTTTACAACTCTAGTTACGTGCGTTTAATATCTAAGAGTATGCTAAGAAGCTATTTCAAAATATATTTAAAATTTATTAAACATTCATATATGTATACGTGTATGTGTGTGTATATATATATTTATTTTGAAGAATTTTAATTAATAATAGTTATGGTAGAAGGTATGTAGTGTTTGTTATTTTTAACAACTTAGTAAGTCTAACAATTTACTTTGAATTCTAAATGTATTTCGAATTCTAGAGTATTAAGGATTATGTTTAAGTCTGTAATGATTAATAATTAATAATAGTCAATTGTTTCTAACGTAACAAAGTTAGACTGAAAAATTGCATAATGTTTTCATCTAGGTAAGTTACACATCCCCGTTTATATTACGATCCTAAAATTACATTTTCCCCATAAATTTTCAAACTACTCTTTATACTTGTCCAGTGCAGCCTCGTTTAATTTAGAAACAAAGTAGACGTAGATGATCAGGATAGTGAATTAAAGAGGTGCGTTTTCTAGTGGGACTACAAGTTGACGCGGCAGTAGTAACGGTTGTTATGCTTCCGCCAAAACTTTTGCAGCTCCATTGAAATTATCTCGGCCGCGAGCGCGCAGTTAGATCATTACAAAGCCAGGCCGTCAGTAGCTCGCAGGGCCATTGTTCTAGTGTACGCGCGCAGTGGCAATCGGGCCGCTTAGGCCTCCTATCAGGCCCTGGCCACGGACGCGCGACGACAGTCGCTTTGAATATAATGCCAGGCGAGGATGCCGATCCAGTTATCTGATAACGATCTCGCGGGCGTGAGACGCTGAACGCGCGGGCCGCCGGGACATTCGGCACATCCTCGGGGCGATGAAATCCACGGCGGTGTGTATTTGCTCGGCGTGCGTGGCCGCCGGAATATTCCCGCGAGTAATCAGGGCCTCGCGCGACCGGCAAGAGTTATGGATGATAATGCCCGGGTGAGCTCGTAAATTCCGACTGATGGGCGTGTGCCCAGTGCGCTAAGTAGTTGCTTTGCATGCGCGATTACTCCGGCGGGCAATTAAGCCCGGGTTTGTAAACTAGCCCTTTTCGAAGCTCCTAAAGCACTTTCAATTATAGGACGCCTGAGTTATGCGGCATTAATTCCTTTTAATCCCGGAGCGCCGGCCGCCCTCGCGAAAAAAAATCACGGCCAATTGATTCATCGGGGCGGAAGGAGGCACCCGGAGAAGACGCGCGGCCCCCGATGACTCGGTGCAATCCGCCGGGCCGAGCCTCCCGGAGCTTTGATATATTGCGGAACAATGACGGCCGCGCGCGCCGCGGATTAATACGTCGGCGGAGGTCTTAATTATTCCTTTTTTTTGTGCTTCGGGGAGCGCCTTTTTGAATGCCAAGCGGGAGCTTCCTAGGAAAACCCGGGGAGAAACAACGCAGGGAGCGGGGCGGGAGGAAGGCCAAAGCGGAGCGGCTTATGCAAATATACGCGGAGCTTCATGACGCTAGCTCGGCCATATGAATCCGGGACAATTAAATTAGCATGAGAAGCCGATTTGTCTTTTGGAAACAATTTTCGTGCGCTCGGCTTACGCTTTCTCGGAGCTTGCGCGCACCTCGTGGAAGGAAAAAAAAATAAAGGAAACAAAAAAAAAGAAAGAAAGAAGGGGGAGAAGCCGCGCGCGAGCCGGGAGATTCCCGCGCGAGAAAGGAGCGGCGCGGGAGACGCGGACAAAATGACCGGCCGGCGCTCGCGCCTCCGCTCCGAAGAAATTACGAATTCTTTTCGTGCGCCGCCTCCCCGGGAATTTCATTCCGATGCGCTGCACTTGGCTATTCCCTTTTTTTTTCTCCCCTACTCCCCCTCCCCGCGCACGTTCATCATCCTACCTAGTTAGTCGCTACACCGGTTTCGTTATTACCCCCGTACGGTGGGCCGCGCGCACCTATATACGCGTCCCGCGGGCGATCAATCAAGCCCCGCGGTAATTAACGAGATTGCGAGGCGTTGCGCAATATAATGCGAGATGACAATGACACGGGACGCGGTGCCGACTCGCGCCTCCTGGCCAAATTGCGCGCCAGATGGAATGGTGTGGAAAAAGTTGCGGGCCGAGGGCAGGACCTCGGCTCGGACGCCGCGCGCGCAACGACTGATGAATTATGGAAGCTCCGGCAGCCGAGGCGATAGTGCCGCTACCGAGCCCATTTTCCCTCCGAGGTTGCTACCTAGACATGAGCACCGTGCCGGAGATGTGCTCGCGTCGCCGTACGGTTACACGGTCAGTTTTACATTATTCGTGAGAAAAAGTAATAAATATGTTACGCCTTTTTGTACCAGTGCTTAAAGACAAGCTAAAGTATTAATGATAAGCATTGTATGGCTTTGGTTATTTTGATTTCGTGGCTCCTGCATGAACTACCTATCAGAATTTTAGGTAGAAATGTGAGCAGACAGGTTCATCGTAATAACGTGGATATTGTAAATTAACTCGATGTCCTTTTTGAGCTTTCCTTCTCTTTCTATGCCACACGCGAGCTTACGCAAAGATTCTGCTGCATCTGTCCAATTCGAGTCGCAGTTTACAATTGGTTATATTGGTTTTATACAACGGCGTCACCTATACGATTACCCATTTTAAAGAGATAAAAAGTCCTTTATTATTAATGAACTATTTTATTAGTTAAATTTTAAACATCGAAAGATGTAAATCTACACGCAGGAATCTTGTGTTTTAATAATTGATAATGATCTAATGCGATTATTAATAAATGGAGACTTTTGCTTTTATCGTTTAATACTCCATTTAATTAACACGTTCGGCAGAAAAACTGGTCACCTAATTTTCTACCAGGGTTATAACGTTATTACTAGTTTCATGATTGCATTATATACTTTGGCGTATCGTAAGTTTATTTAGCGTATCTAGTTAATCATATTGGCTTACAGTTATTGACTACATACATTGGTTAGCTAAGTCTTTTGGGAGAGTTAAGCTGCACCTGCGGTTATTAATTAACTTACTCCTATCTGCGCAGAATCGTCGTGATATACTATAGCCTAATTCAGAAATGCTCCTGAATTTATCGATACACTTTCTCGGACTGGAGGCACGCGCAGCAAGGGCTACAAGATAATCAAAAAATGATAATTACCGGCCGATAGCAGATGCGCATCCGCGGCGATAACTCAAAGGGGAAGAAAGACACGCGCGTAATCCACGGCCCAATTATAAAATCAGCTGACAAACGGTTCTCCCGCGGCCGCCACTCGCTTATTTACACACGGGCGCAATTATGCAAGAGGAAATAAAGCAGCGGCCGGGCGAGGGGCAACATAGTGCCGCGTCGGCGCCCCGGCCCTTTTTCAATAAACCAAGCGCTTTACCAACAGGCCAAACTCCCGCGCGGATTTATCGCCAGCCGCTAATAATTCGCGCATAAATACCGCGCCTCTAATTACCGACGTATACCCCGGGTCCAAATTAGAAAAAAGCGGGAGCGCCGCGCCGCCCGGATCCCGGGGCGCATAATCTCGCATGATCGCGCGCGCCGATCGCCTCGGTAGCGCGTTTCATTAGACCCCGAGCCAAGCGCTAAGGCCGCCTCTATCAAACGGTTAATTAATCAATGTTTATATTATTGCGGGCGCGCGCGCGCCGGCCCCGGGGCTAGGCCGCCCGGCCTCTCACGCATACCGGCTCCCCCCCTTTTTGTTGCACCTGTGTGGCACGCGCGTACACAGAGTGCCCGGGGTGTGTATACGCACTGCCTTCCGTTTTACACTCGGCGCACATCCGCGCTACCGGCGTTTATAGCCCGGAGCGGCCCTTCGTTATCGGAGGCTGCGTAAAAGTGAAGGGGCCCGGCGGAGGAGTCGCCCTTTTAATTAGATCGGCTCCGCTTCATTTTTTGGCTTAGTTGCGTATACACGCGTGTGCGGCGCTGCTAAGTATACTCAGGGCCCGCGCGTAAAGTTGAGCTCTGGCCTCTTATCCCCGACTTATTTCCGACATTAGCCTCGCGGCCACGGCAGCTTCCTTTACCTGCCTGCAGAACGGCGTATATATATATAGAGCGTACGTATATCGGCGGGCTTCATCTCGCGCGTGGAAGATATTCGGGCGGGCGGCCATGCCGATTGGCCGGCGCCCCTCCCCCCCGGGTGAGGGCCCAGGGCGGCCGATGCTCCGCCGATAAGCCGGCCGGGAGTGCGCCAATAACAATTATCCCGGCACCTCGATTACGCCGGCGGTCGTTCGGCCCTCGCGGCCGCTCTCCCTCATTAATTCCAGCCTTGGCTCGCGATTCGCCCTCGAGGGCCGATCGCGTCCCACGCGCCTCCGCGGCATGAATCAAGATCGCCCTGGCGTCTTTAATATTCCCCTCGTGTTTGCTCCCTCGTATTACGGGAGCCCCTCGTTACCCGGGCGTCTTTATTGCCGGGCGGCCGTTATTGGGCCAGTGGCGTCGCGACGGAGCCCCGCCCCGCGCCTTTGTCCCCGCGGCCCTCGCCTTTTTTCCCCCGCGCCCGCGCGACCCTCGAGCGCGCCGGGACGAGCTTTTAAGGGAAGCCCGCGCCGACCCGGGAATTCCATTAGCGCTTCTTGCCGAGCTTCCGATTTATACCAAGCGGCTCATTAGCCGGGCCCTCGCGGTATTTCTTCATTTTCCCCGGGCTTTTAAATAGCGCAATCCGTCTGCCGCTCGGCGAATTTGTCCCGATTCATCATCCCCCCCCGCCCTTGTACCCGGGAACAAATCATTGTCTTCCATCAAACTCAAGCTGCCCGGGTAGGAAATATATTCGTTCTTCTTGCTGACGCGTTCGTCAAATGCCTGATACTTTGTGTGAAACTCAAGTGCATAAATCTAGGAAGAATCAAGCCCGAACGGTACTCTATACGTCGAGACGAACAATCATTTTCCACGGACGAAACAGCCATTTTATCCTTCGATTCGAGACAATCAATTCCAAATCTTAATATTTGTACCACAAAATACAAAAATATTCCGAGTTTGTATAAACTTAACAGTTTTATAAAAACCAAGCTTTCAAAATATGCATAAACAAATACATTGTGAATGATACCAAGAATTTTGGCGACCAAACAATTTTAAACAGAAAAACGATCCCTGGTATGCATGAACAAACGCTAAAGGTCGAATACCGTGCAAATAAAATAATGTTTATACTGTGAAGTATCTTACGAACGTACAAGCTGATAGGTAACTAAATATAGATCATTTTTATTGTATAAAGTACGTATGAATGGGCAGTAATAGATAATTGCGTAAAAATATACCTGAAACAATTATAAAAGATGTATTCTTATAAACGTCTACGTTAAATTTGTAGTAAAACCCTGATAAAAATCTGCGTTCAGCTTGAGAGCAAGTTCTAAGAAGAAAAGGCTATCGTGAGCAAGGAAAATCAATTTTTGAGCTTTTACTTTTAATCGAATAAAAATGTTGCGTCTCATAAGGAACAGCGACGATTGGCCGTGATTTTTATCACGCCGACGAGTTAATTTTATAGATTTAAGGGAGCATTTGATTAAAAGGTTATCCGTAAAAACTGGTTAATTTTCTACGTCGGGTACATAAAGTCTATTTATAAAGTGGCTAAAAACTCGTTTAGATTCCCACGAGGGTAGTTTCGTCGATACATAGAAAAGTTATCATCCGAGCAACCTCCGGCGAGCGAGGGCACCTCCGGTAAAGGAGAGTGGGAGGGAGAATGCACCTCGCGGGCCCGGCTTTTAACAAGAAATCCTAAATCGCGTGATTATCGTGGGCATCGTGGGCCCGGGCGTAATTTGGCCCCGGAGAGGTCAGGAATTGGGGTACGGGGGGGGGGGGACTTGGCCGTGGGCCCTAGGGAAGCGGCCGCGAGGCGCGTCCCCATGGTAACGAGGGGCGCGCGGGCGCCGGGCCCTGTCTGCGCGCCCGAGCGTCAACAGCTGCCCCGGATTAATTGGCCTCGTAAAGACTACGAGAGCGCCCCCGCGCGGCCGCCGTTTTTGGGGTAAGGCCGCCGCCGCCGCCGCCGCCGCCGGCTGTCACCTCTTAGAACTCTCGCGCCCTTTTTTACGAGGGCCACGCGAATTTACGGCTCCCCCGGCGCACTTTTACGGCGGGCAATCAAAAATTTTTAGGAGAGGGAGACAGAGGCCGCCTCCCCCGCCCCTCCGCCGACTCATTCCCCCCCCCCTCCTCCCCCAGTCTCGTTTTTTCCCTTTTTGCGCGCCGACGCGCAAAAAACCGCATTACAAAGTAAGATTTGCGTATTTAACGCGGCGCGGCTGGCCGCGGCGGTCTTCGTTAGCGCTGGAACCCGTTCCGCACTTTGGTGAAAATGCGGGACAAATTTTTAAACAATCTCCCCCAATGATTTATAATTATACGTGCTAATGATGATTTATTGGAGTCGGCGCCGCGGCCGTAGAGCCCGGGAAGTTTTTCGGACCCGCGCGCCACGTACCGCCCGTCCGCGCAATGTTCGGGAGCCGCGCTCTCGGCCCCGCGACGCCTTCAATTCTTATTGATATTTCATTGTTACTCGGAAGCCTGGATGCGATGCCCGCGGCAGCGCCCACTTTGCATTTTCCTCGCCACTTCCGACTTTTTTCCCTCTTTTTCTTATTTTTCTTTTTCCTTAACGCACTTTTCTGATTTATGGACTTTTCTGCGGTAGCTCTTTCGCGGGCTTTTTCCTTTCTCACCTGCGGCTCAATACGCAGACCATCCGAGCCATAATTGCACTCTGAAATTGCTTTTCAAACTTATGCAACGAAAGTCACTTAAGCGCGTTCTTAGTTTACAATAGCGTATAGATTCGGTCGGGCTCTACGACTATATATCCCTTTGTCGAACAAGAGTCCTGTACACGTTTGAGTAACTAGCAAAGGATTTTGCAGGCGTCGCTTTCGATCGAGGCGTTTTTTTCACTAGGAATATAAAGTATGTAAATCGACCCTAATGTAGTTCACTGTGCGATAAAAGAACCGGCAAAACGCCCCTTGATTAAATGTTGTTTACTATGAAATATAGCAATCACTCCCGTGCTGTTCTCCCGGGTGCAGCACGGGTATATACGCCCCGTATCCGAGGATCAATATAGATGACTCGCTGATCAGCGAGACCATGAATCATCCAGGCTGTTTATCATATCCGATTAAATGCGCGGATGGGATGATGAGAAGTAAGCATATAAGCGAGCTACTCCGCGGCGCACCGGTACAAGCTACTCTCTCGCGCGGCCCAGCAACTCGGGCAAGTCTCGAACAATATTTTGATATTACCCGTGATGCATCCACTTCTTTTGTGTTTTACGACTCAATCACGGTACTGTTCACCGAGTAGTTTTTAACTCTCCCCCTCACTTCCAAGCAGAGTAATTATTCATTTAACAAGTTCATGTCGATGTCGTTACGCATTATGAATGAAGTGGCCTCGAGTACACAGTCAAACCACAATGCCCTTACAGAAACCCTGATGTATACATTTTCTCCTTGATGCGATTACTCGTTAGCAAACTACGTATCACAAAGACTACCTGGTAAAACATAAGAGTATGAATGACTTTTTTTGATAGATTTTGGAACAATTTAAGTTGGCGGCAAACAAAATTTGATTTAATATCATGGAAATCTTGTTGTATTCAAGTTTCGACGCAAACGGCAAACGTGTAAATGCAACAAGGGTTTTGAACATTCCCTTAAATTAATTACAATTTTGTAGAATCTTGAAGAAAACGAACGAAATTACGGAACTGATTTGTTTTTGGTATTTTTAATCAGTTCTGCAATCAAAATTTGTATAATCAAGCCAACTTTACGAGCTCTGCTCTCGTAGCGATGAACTCTTTTTTGAACGAAGATCGTGTAACTTTTTCAACCCTCTTGACTAAATATTAAATTTGGATTTCCACAATTACATAAATTTGTTTTGCTGTGGAAAAAAAAAATCTCACCAGACATTAATGAAAAGGACCACGCAACAAATCATCTACAAAGTTCAACGGGGCATTTTTAAGGGGATTTGCAGGATTCGTAATTTTCGTAAATCGAAAAAAAGTTAAGTGTCCGCGGCGACACGAGCGCGCGCTCGACGCGTGCACTGCACCGGCGAGCGAGTTCGGCATTGCGTCCGATTTCACGGACAGTCGCGCATGCGCATATCTCCCCCGATAGCGATCGTCCCGCCCCGAGGTTCACGCGTAATTTATTCCCATTTCGGTGGTGAATTATCGTCCGTGTAAAGTTTTACGAGCTCCTTTAATGCGCCCCGGCTCTCGGGTTAAGAGTTTCAGCGGGAAAACTTTAAACGGCGCGCGCGCGCCTAGTGAATTGTTGCCGCGCGCATGTGGAGCGCGCGGAGGCCGAGCAGCCGGCGGATTGTTTAATTTCAGTTATTACCCACCTGGGCAGGGGTGCGAGGAGTGCCGGCCACATCGCATAAAGAGCGCCACTCGGAAAATATGATATTTCGCCCGCGAGGCCGTTGGACATTTGTATAGGAATAGGCCGCTTTTGGCGATCGCCCGAGCAGCCCGACTCTCGGGGCCCGCGCCAACAATATAACGAGCTAATCAGACCCGGGGCCCGGCTAAAGAGGCGGACTCCCCCCTCCCGCGAGGCGCTCTAACCGCGTGTACAAATGCCGTTATCGCGTGCGCCGTCGCCCGCAACATGTATCAATGCGAGGGGCCCGGGTTGAAAAATCGGCGCTCGGCATGTGCCGGGCCGCGCGTTAACCGCCGTTTACGGCATTATCGCCCCGCTCTGTAATTGCGCGTAATTTAAGCCTTTGGGCGCGAGCGCGCCATATCTCGGGCACCTTATAACTCACCGTTCGGCGCGCGTGCACCGAAGCCTTAACGATTGCGCGCGCACTCGGGGACGCTATTTTCTTTTTCCTCGGCGCTGCCCGGAACTGCACACCTACTCTCGATGCCGTTTTTTTTTTTTCTTTTCTTCGCTGGTGCCTGTTTACGCAGTCGGGGAATCGACGCGACGCTTCGGCTAGCCATAATACAAAATGAGAGCTCCGCGCACTGTGGGATCGAGGACGCTTCGCAGGTGGGTGTACACGTGCTTTCCTTTTTCCAAGGGGGACAGATGGCGCCGCGCACGTGTACGCCTACGTGTCTTTCATGTAATATCTCCGATTTCTGCATATTTATGTAGATGTGCTGCAAGGTTAAATAGTCGAAATTAGGAATCGACTGTATGTGAATCGATGATTCGTACATGCAGTATGTAAAGTTTAACTGTAACCTTCTTCCTTTTAGCGCATCTATGTTGATGGTGTCAGAGCTTATTAGGACTCTTCATACATATTCTATCTCTAAAATATAAATAATACCTATAACAAAATATTCAACATTTGTAGTTACATACGACCCACTAAAACTTTTAGATTTGTTTAATTCTGATATTTTTTTTGTATAAATTGTATAAATACAGCATAAATAGAAGATAAATTATATGTCGAATTTTAATGCAAATAAGAAATAAAAAAATTAAGTTTATTAAAATTAACACTATATCGAATAGTGATTTTTTTTAAACCATGTATATTTTTGATACATATTTATGTTTAGAATGAGAAAATCCTCCTTTATGTTTATATTCGAAATATTTTACATTAGAGTTGGATGTAACGAAGCAATCAAAACAGTAAAGGAAATCTCAAAATAATAAAATTTCACAATGCTAAAATAAATAGCTACCAATTTTGTTGTAAAATCATAGTATTTAGGAGACAGAGATTACCGTGTTTCTATTACAATTTTTTACTGAAATAAATGATTAATTTTTTAAGATGGTTAACGCCTCAGCCTTGAAGTCATGTTTATACCGAACATAATTCAGCCATTTATTTGAGAACAAATATTTACAGTCATTTTTGTAAAATATATGAAGCAGATTTAACATTAAGGATGTTGCTCGGGTATTGAATTGACTATGCAATATGTTTAACCACAATTTCGCAAGACTAAGGAACTTATTTAAACAGTTGTGATAGTAACTATAACTAAACAATATGCATATTACTCAAATAAATTCAATCTTGAAAAAACATATTTACAATTTTCTTTTAATAATAGTTTATAATGTTATTAAATATCAAATTTGAAGCTTATCTTGCTCATTATTAAACTACTGAAAATTTGTAGAGCTAAAAATATGTGTTGTATAAATTCAATAATTCTTTGTCATAATTAATACATAAACTTAACATTACTATATAAAAGAGTGTTTTAGTATCATTTCTTACATATTTCAAAATTATCTTTATTAAGAAACGGATATTCATTTAAACAATAATGAAATCAATATTTTTTTACGTTTTTATTTTTGCCTTAACAAGTAACAGTTTGGTCAGTTCTTAATTCTTGATTAATGAAATCAAATTTTACACAAGTCCACTACTGAATAATTTTAATCGATTATTTGTGATTTAATTATATTTTTTAGGTTGCAGCGACGACAAAAGAAGAGTACACTGCGATTGGTGAGCAATTATTGCGGGATACTAATAGGCTAATTAGTTTAACAACTGGAGTTACTGAAACTGCAGATAATGTACTCACAAAATTAAACAATGAGAAGGATTACATAGACTTACCAATAACGAGCAATGATAAAATACAAGAACTAGAAGTACGTATATAAAACATATATAAATTTAATTTACATATTATACTCACATATATAAATATATTAATTTATAAATAATTATTAGTTATAAAATAAATTATTAATTTGTATTTTAAAATAACAACAAGATATTATCAAACTTTTATAGTTATACACACTAGAATATAAGTATATTTAATATTTTTTCGACTTATTTCTGATATAGACGTATAAGTTAATTACTTTCGATTTTTAATTAGAAAATGATTTTAGGCGGATTTTGCAAAATCCACTTCTGAACACCTTGATAAATGCCAAACATTATACACACAAAAAATGAATGCCTTACGCGAGCAATTGACATCGGAAATTGTCGTCCGTGTTACGGAGAAAGCAACCAGCATAAAATCGGCTATGAAATTTGTTGCCGATGTAAGTATCATTTATTAATTCATTAGATAAGTTAATAATTTCCATTGATTCTTTTTCTATACTATAAATCCATCATATATAAAAAAATAATACAATGTTTCAAAAAACATAGTCAAAATATAGAGTAATTGGATGTATATTAAGAACAAAAATATTATCATATTTCTTTGATTGTTCAATAATGGTAGAAAGAGTAAAACAGTAATATCAAACAACTCTCTATAAAGATGATATCGTATTTTAGCTCTAAATATTTACCAAAATCAAAATTTAAAAAGATAAAAAAAAAGTATAAGCTGTTCAAGACTAGACTGGAAAGGGGGATTACAAACAAACTCTTTATTGATAGTCTTTATAACACTTTATTAATACGCGGAGCCGAAATGTGGCTTTTGTATAATCAGTTTGTTGCACGCCTGCCGCAATTCGCGGAATTACAAGGCGCTCGCGGCGACGCAATTGCGCAGAGGCCTACTCGCAATCATCCCACAGCTATCACTACCTGATGCGATGCAAGTCCCGAGCTCACACTCTATTCCCGCCTCGCGCGCGACTTAACTCGAACGTCGGCCCCAAACTACTCGCCGATTCTTGGCCGGCCTTCCCAAAGCCCTCAAACTGCGCGGACGCGTCCGCCCCGCGGGGCAACGGCTGCGAGGACACAGTCCCCGTAAGCCTCAGTACGGGCGGCTGGCATCCGCGTGTCCTTTCCCCGACTCTAACTCCTCGGCACCTGCACGGGACAGACTCCGCGCGCGTCCCGATCCGGCCCAGGCTAAATTACGCCGAATATACCGGTCGTATTTTCCGCCTGTATATAGCACACGCACGGATACATGTTGATGGACGCGAATCCAAGTACTTTTTTGGTGAAAATAGATTGCTAATTATAATATTTATTTGTTTCATTTTCAAAAGTATAAAAATATCAATTTATTTTTATAGGATCTAACATTAATATCAAATGGACTACAAGGTGAGGGCTTAAATATAGCAATAGGGCTGTGCTTAACGAATACTCATCCAGAAGAATGTGTATTAACAAAAAAATACCCTACCACATTGAATAAACTTCGGATAACTATCGCAAACTCACTGACTTCGGTAAACAAAGCGGTTGAAAGTACAGTTCATTATTTCACAGACTATGTTTTACCACCAAAAGTAAATACAGAAATTTATATACCTATTTTGTTATGCCTAGAGGGACACTAAGTGACTTAGTATTTATTTTGCTTAATGTATGTATATATATTTGTTTCATTTGATTCTGAAGCTACATTTATAAATCAGTTATAATCAAAACCCTGTTTGAATAAAAATTCTATTGTAAAAAAGAACAAATGCATTTTTAATCGGCAAAATTAAGTTGTTAATTTAAATAATTATAAGTATTTTAAGGTTTCTAATGTGGTTAACACTTTATTTTAGTTCTTATTGTCAAATAGCCTCTTTCCGTTAACAAAAGTAATTGTGTTTTATCTAACCGACATAACGAGGAAAATAATGGGAATAAACCGATACGATATGTAATATACGATCAAGAGCGTTAATGATAGCATGATGTCCTTACCGGTATAATACCGTTTCAAATACGACTATTCATACAGTGTATCCAATACTTACTATTACACGAAAGAAAGATCGCGATCAGATGGCTAGTCTGCCTCCAACTAATTTCCAATCACTCCCTCGATCAGCTCGACAACATCGCAATCGTCCGGCCCACATCTCCGCTGCTCTTCTTTCTCGAGCCCTTTAATATGACATTAAACCCACACTGGTACTCTAGAGGGAAAATAATTTATCGCATTCCAGGTAATTATCATAAGAGAGGGCAGCACGATTCCGAGCTTAATAAAAAGTTAATAATCAGAGCGCGCGTGGCCTTTCGGCCCACCGGATGAAAAAGAGAGGAAGATGGATTAAAAAGGGGAGGAGGAGGTGGGCGAGGTGGCCCGATAATGCCGATAATCATCTCAATATTTGTTCTCTCCCGCGCGGGACCCATATACTTACGCGCCGGCCGTTTCCATCCGCAGAAATTCATCTTCTTTATTACACACATCGGGCCGAGGGACGTGTAATGCATACAGCCGGACCCGCCGAGAGAATCCGGGCTCGCCTCCAAGTCGGCTTCAATTCGATCCGGAGATCGCACCGAGATATTGCGCCGCCGTGTATATCGAGGCGCGATCTCTCGCGGCTTTATTCCGGCCTGTAGCATTCCTATACTGCACCGCGGGCCGAGTTGCAAATTTTTTCCGCCGAACCGAAAGTGGATTTTCGAACGATTTCCACGGCTAATCATCCGTATGACTTTGCAGCAAAAGCGCGCTTTAAGTCTCATTGTGGGCATAACATTTTTATGTTATGACTTTATAAAAAGCGTGTGATCGCTGTATGGAATGGCATGTTTTGGAATGTACGAACTATTGATATATATATTGAATGTCTAGATTAAAATTCTAGCATTGTATTCAATTTATGAATACAGCTAAGATAACACCGTTTTGTTATATTTATAATAAAATACATAGTCTTGTATAGAGTTAATATTAGATCATAGGAATATTTTTGTCGATTTTATAATTTGTATTATGTCGTTTACTTTGTCGTATAGATCTAAGTTTATATTCACATTATTGGTTCTCGAATTATTATCACGAGATAAGACTTATAATAGTTTATTAAATATTATCCAAATTGAATAAATTTAAAAAATACGCTTGTAATTACAACATTTCTATTTTGCTATTTTTATTTGGCCGCTTTGGAAAACATTGATAACAATTCAGACTCGCTTTTATACATTTGACGTTCGTTGTACATTGATAGTGGCGTATTAAAAAAGTTTAGAGTCGCCTGAAAAACGCGGGTCCGCGCGGCACTATACACAGCCAAAGAAATGACTTATTGCTCTCATAGGGCTATCCAATCCTTCTCTTTCTCTCCTCTAATAGCCTCACCTACTCCCATTCTTTCTTCCCCGGCACCCTTGTGTGCGAGCTCCCGTCTTTCTCGGGCCCGATACGGCGAGCGGGGAGGGGAAAGCGAGGAAGATATAGAGACGGCGAGAGGGAAGGCGCTTGGGCCGAGGCAGGGCGGCCGTCGCGAAAGGTGCGGCCCACAAATTAGCGTCCCCGGCGATATATTTATGGCGAGCGTCCGGCTTTTAAAAAGCTAATGAGAGATAGATCGGCCCTCGTCGGCGCGCGGCCCTCGCTCCCGATTAAAGGCGGATTTATATGCGCGGCCGGGCCGCGCGATTGTTTTCCGCGCCGGCTAATGGACGGAATATGGAAGAAAGCGCGCCGGCTCGCGCGGCCGCTTATTAAACGGCTCGCGCGGCCCGCGCTATACTCCTGCGCGGATTGCCCGCGCTGATTAAAGGGGAGTCGGCCAGTTTAACGGGCCCGATCGCGCCCCTGTGCCCGCGGACGGGAAGCCCGAGCCGCCCCCCCGCTTTTCCCCGGGGAGTCTCGGGCTATCGAGCCAAGGGGCATTGTGTCTTCAAAAATAAAAGGAGATCCGCGCACTGTATGTTGATTACACGTTGCGCGAACAGCGTATTGCAGTGTGTGCGTGTGTGTGTGTGGATAGATCCCTTTTTCGCCGACGAGGTTTGTAGCAACATTTGCTGGCGTTATTGTTTTTGCGGTGTTTCTTCTAGCGATGCGAATTAAATGACTTTCTGGACCAATCAGCCCAGTTTCTTTATCACTTTTTTTTATCAAGCACGAATATTCAGCCAAATTTATTCGCGTAAAAAAGAAATTTAGTATATTGTACGTGATTTATAGTCGATATTACACATTTGGTTTATAGTTTTCCAGAAATACATTTGCGCATAACCAAGCAGCTATAACATGTGGCTGTGCTATAGATAGACTGATTTTAAGAGTCAATGCCAGTTTCAAAATGACCAGTTTTGAAGTTATCTTGTTTTTTTGTTGCAGTAAAATGGACATTGCCAAACTGTTTGGTCTGAATGTTCCGTTAACATAATGGATAATCTACAAGATACTCGCGCAATAAAGAATTGCTTTATTATCGATCGGGATTTGTAAAGTAGTACTTCTGGTTGGTGTGTAGCCGTTTTATTTGTATCTCTGCACGTCGAATGGATCTACCGAACAAATTAGCAACGTTTACAGAAACATATAGAAATCGATTTACGAGAGTAGAAGATTTTTCTCAGCCCGAGCATAAAATCGCACGTGTACCGAGATTCCGAGTGGCCGAGTATAGTTTTCGCAGTGGGCCGCGAGCCCGCCGCGGGATGCATCGACCGTCCGATATATGCGTGATTCGGGGCCCGCGGCTGCTCGCGTTTCCGAGAAACGGCTCGAGAAGGCCGCCGGCCGGCCGGAGATTACTTAATCTTGTCCCCCGTAACAGTGGGCTCCGTGGGCCCGGCGCAGAAATATCCCTTTGCAAATTAATCCCTATAACGAAATTTAACGTTTCCCCCGGGCTTTACGGCGCGGCACTAAAGCCCCACGCGAAAAATCGCGCTTGGCATACCTCCATAAACAAAGTTTTAGAGTCGCTAAATCAAAGGGCCGCTGAAGGCCCTGTTAATACGCGCGAGGGGGCCCTTTTTACACTTTTCGGGGCGGCGTGGTCCCGCGGCCGCGGAAGAAAGTCTCGGGGCGCAGGTGCAGCGCAAGGGCCGGGCGCGCGAAATGACGCTCGATAATTTTTTTGCCGGCCGCGGGGACGGGGCGGCCCCCCGACGCCAGCGGTATATAATCTATTGAAAATGACCCCGGCCGCGGGATTTATTTACGGCTAAGTTATACTACGGGGGAGAATAAAAAAAAAAAAGGAGGGCCGGGCTCCTTTCCCAGGGCCGCGTATCGCGAGTATTGCAATTAATAAAATATGGGAGATGCGAGCGTTATCGGGCCGACTTATTATGCCATAAACACGGGGATTTTACCGGCGGCGATGCGGCTCGTAAAGCCTCGGCGCTCGGGTATCGCTCGGGCAGCGCCTCGTACTACTTTGCACCGTCTCTAGATATTAACCTCGGCGTATCGGTTATTGGGCCGCGCATTATCCCGAGGGAGTCCGAGGCGATCTCGATCGCGGCCGCGTGGCGCCTGGAAAAAAAGGGCGGCAGGTGCCAATATCGTGGGCGAAGGGGATAGAGCCGTGCGCGCGCGCGGTACCCTGCCAATGGAGGCGGCGCGCGTCGACGCACATATCGCGGGGATTGAACTCGCGCGCTCGCGCGGCGTCGTTGCGCTTTATCGATTGAATCGGTAGACAGGTCGGAGGAGACGCGGCGCGCCGGGCTCCCTTTTTCTTTTTTTCCCCCCCACCGTCGGGCCGCTTCCGTTGCGCCGGCGCACCTGCGGGGATACCTTCAGCGGGGCCGCGTGAACTCCGTCCACAGGTGGAGGGCTAATCAATTACATCGGCCGGCGGAGCCTCGGCACGTCGGGGCTGTCGCGCAGCGGCGCGGTAATCCGATTACCGGTATAAGGCACGGGGCTGCGTGCCCTATCACTCGGGGCCGACGCGTGCGCCGGGCGCGTGTTTACACCGGCGGAGAAACCGGGGACGCGGGCCGCTTTGGGCTCTATTTTATTTTTGTTTCCAGGCCGCGGAGGACAATGCACCGGCCGCCCGCGCGGACTGGATACGCGGCCGGCATCGGTATCGTTTCATTAGCGGCTTCTTGCTGCAGCCTCTGCGGCTCGGACGAGGGACTAAACAAAAAAAAACAAGCGAGGACCTCGGCCGCGCCTCTCATCCCGTGTGACGGACGCACGCGCGCGTTCCTTTCTTTATTTTTGCCGGCGGTGCGGCCACGGGTGTTTGGCCGGGCGCCGGTCGGCGGGGAGGGCAGCCGGCCGATAAGGCGCCGATTTAACGATCGGCTAGGCCTCGGTATTCGCCGCGCGCGAGGCTCCGCTATCTTGGCCAAGCGGCGCGGCCTAGCGGTAGCGCGGCTCCGCGCACCTGGATTTATCGGGGCCCGCGCTAATTTATGTCCCGAGGGCCGCGGACGTGCGTCCCTCCCCCCCGCGCTTTGTAACCCCCGGGCCCCGTGAAAAATCGCCCCGCGAGCCCTTGATTACTCGGCCCGTCTCCTCGATTAAGGTGCCTTGTAATTGCAAAAAAAAGGGGCCCCGCGAGACGGCCACTTTTATGAAGGATGCCGGCTTCCGGTAGAGACTCGAGCTTTTCCACCGGGGAGCTTTCCCCGCGCCGCGGCAACCAGCTGTCCATATGGGCTTCTTTTTTTTCTTTTCGGCGACCGCCTGCGAGTATATGAGAGGCGATTTCTCGCGGGGGCTCCGTTTGACTTTACCGCGTGACCTATACGCGCCGGGGCTGCTGGTATATCGAGCGCGGGATTTACTGCGCTCGCCGCGGCTGAAATTACATCCGCTAATTTATCCCGGCCGCCTCGACTATTCTTCCCCGCCGCTCCGCCGACCCGCCTAATAGTTTAATTATCCCGCGCGGCCGATGGATTGTTTCCGTCCCCCGAGCGCGGGGCTCGATTCGCGCCGCGGCCGATAAGGGGAAGGATAACCAAAAAAAAAACAGAGAAAAAAAAGGAAAGAGCCGCCGCCGCCGCGCGCTTTCTCGGGGGGGATCCGTCGAATCGGCCGAGCGGAGAAGCGCCGGGCGGCGCGCGCACGAGGCCTCCTCAAATCGCTATCACGTCGCCGCGCACTTTCCATCGCCGTTGCATTTGCATAACGCGCGCTCGAATTATATCGGGGGAAGCTGGCACTCGTCGCGCGGGGCCGCTCGCGCTTCGAAAGTAAGCACACGTGTGTATACATATGTGTATATATATATATATGTGTGTATCGGCGCGCGACGCCGCCTGCACCTATAGCCGCGCGACGAATTCATTCCCAAGCGTCAGCCGAATGCAAAGTAAATCCGAAAGTTTTTCGGCCGCTTTCTCCCGGCCGGCAATTTATCGATAAACTCGGGCGATAAAGTTTTATTAGCGCGGGGCGGGCGCGTGCGCCGCGTAAACGTCTCTTTTTTTCCGGGAGAGGGGGGGGTGGTGGTGGTGGTGGTGGTGGCGGTGGGCTCGTGTTCTGCCTTCACCCCCCCCCCCCCTCTTTTTTTCCTTAATTTAACTACCCGGGCGAAAAAGTCAATAACTTTTGGTGGCTTTTTATCTCCTCGTAAATTGTGCAGTACGAGAGAGCTTTATGCCCGATGCAAGTGGCTTTTTCCGCCGGGCCCGGGGGCCGCCGCCCGCCTCTTTAATGGAGCAATTACACAGGGGCCCTCCGAATCTACGTGACAAAATTACCGAAGCGCCGCGTTTCGGCGCCCGGCGGTTTTATATAAGGTCACGCGGTCGCCCCGCCGCCGAGAATTCCCCGCGCCTAATTACATAATGTATTTATCAATGAGGGGCGCCCTGGCAAACGGCGAATCGGCCCGCTTTTTCCCGAAGAAGGCCCCGGACGACGTCGTTACTCGGGCCAACGGAGAATTTCTATTACGCCCGATTTACGTACATAGACGTACGTGGACTCGCGGCCGCGGCTCCGGCCGTCCCACATTACTAATCCACGCGCCTCCGGAAGAGTCGAGGGCCCGGAGGATCACGGGCGATGTACATATGAAATCGATGCGCGCCTAACCTCCAAGTGGAATAAAGCGATAATTAGATTCTGGAAAAGTATACCCGTTCCCGAAAGCGGTCCAGGCTAATGGGGAGCGGCCGGACAAAACGGGAGACGTGCCCGGTGTGCGGAGCGCGGCGGCTCTCCAATTCCCGTATTCTTTAAAAATTTGAGCGGCGCGCGCGCGCGCAAGAAGCGCGAGGAATGTCCCCCGCCGCGGGCGAAAAATACCCGCGCGCATTAATTTAATTAACGAGGCGCGGGCCGGGCCGGGGGGAGTCTCTCGCCCGACTTACAAATAAATCGGCACTTCTCGGGCTCGTTAATAAATTCCCTTCGCGGAATCATTAAGCGGCCTTATTCCATCGATTACCGGGGGATCGGCCGCTCCCTCGCGGCGCGCCTCCGGCCCCCTGGCGAAGGCGGCGGCGGTGCGCCCGGGCAAAAAAGCCGAAGGCCCCCGGGAGGACGTAATCGCGGGCGCGTGTCCCCCGGCTCTCTCGGCCGAAGGAGGTCGCCGGGGGCGCCGTCGCCGGCGGTGACGGCCGTTATGGAAAGCGGCCCGCCGGGCCCCCCCTTTGCCCGGGTAAAAAGGCCCCGCGCGCATCCCGCGCAATCAGCGGTAATTGTTGTGGGGGAACGCCCGGCGCGCTCGCTGCTGTGTCCGTGTCCGTGTGTGTACCTGTGCCGTCGGCCGGCGAGTCCGATTTCGCGCAAGCGCGCCCCTCGTCCTCCTTTCCTTTCATTAATAAAGACATATTTTCGTTTAAAGACCAGGCTCGTTGAGGTTGCCCGGGAGCGCGAGTGTGTTATTATTACGGTAGTCCCCGGCCAAATGAAATGAAATGGTGGAAACAATGTTTACCGGGCCGCGCGCCCGAGCGCGACCGAGCGCGACGAGGAATTACGCGCGCTCGCCGGGGCACAAAAAAAAAAGGGCCACCACCGGTCGCCCAATCGTCCGCCTAGCTAATTGCTTCCCCGGACAATTAAGATAATACCTTATTAAATTAAAATTTACGGGGCTGCGTTACGTTTCATTGTGATTTCGAAAATCAAGTGCGATCGTCCAATGATTAATCGGATAATTTGAGCCAACTGTACACGAGTGTATCATTACGGAGCAGTTCGCGTATTTCGAAAAGTTTCATTTTTTTTTTTTCCAAGCTAAGGGAAAATTGCTCCTGTGCCATTACGTCCTGCGCAAGCGAAATCAATTTATGTATTATTCGAAAATTACAAAGTTATTGTCCGTGCGCGCGTCGACGCATTTTTCAGGTAAATATACTTGAAGGAAGGGCAGTTTCTTTTTAATCCAATATCTTATTAATTAATTTTTCCCTGTTCCGGGTTTACTCAAGTGTGCATTAACGAGTACGGGAAAGATATTGTTTCGCCTGGGCTATCGCGATCGCCCAGCGAGCGAGTGAAAGCTACATCGCGGACAACGTGCAGGGGCGTCGAGAGCGCGGGGAAGAGGAGCGGCTCTCCCGGGCGCAGGGCCTGAGCGTAGGCGCGATCGGCCCCTCCGGAGCAAGCCGAGCGATTAATCCGAGGCGGGCGAGGGCGCGAGCCCTCCGATCGGCCATTAGCGCGCCGGCTCGCGTCCGGCCCGGAAGTGCGATGCATCGGCGGGGACGGGCGGCCCCGCCCGCGATCGCCGATTCTCCCCGGGAGATTTGACAAATTGCAGGTCGCGCCGTAGCTCCGGCCGGCGGTCCCGTTAACCCGTAGCTCGGCCGATCGGCCACCCGCGATTCGCGCGGGTAACGGGCGCCCCCCCCCCCTCTGTAGTTCCCCGGGGCCGCCCGCCCGAATTTATACGCGGATTATACGCGCGGGCGACGGCCGCGGGAACAATGGCCGCGGGGAGGGCCAACGGCCTAACGGGACCTTGGTAATTGGCCCGGCCCGGCGCGTTTTTCTCCCTGCCGCAGGTGAGCCCGGGCCGCGGCGCCGCGGAAAAAGTGACACTTTGATAAGAGGGGGCTCGATACTTTGTCCCGAGGCCGCGGGCCTCGCCTTCTTTCGCTCGGCGAGGTCCCACGGGGACGGGCCGCCCCCGTTCCTCCGCCCTCCCTCCCTGGGCCCGCGGGCCCCGCGTGGAAACCGTTTTAATGCCGCCTTTTTCGTCGCCCGCAAAAAGCCCCGGGCTATCCCCCCCCGCCGCCGGTCATAGTCCGCGCAGCCTCATTTACGCCGCGGCCTTTCCAAAGAAGCGCACTTATCGTTACTTTTTATATCGCCCGTATTTCGCCGCCTTAATGCACGCGCGGCTCTTTCGCGGTCCTTCCAATCAATCAACGGAAGCGCGTTTCTCCGCACTTTCCGATCCGCAGCCGCCGCCGGCTTACATTTTCTTCTCTCCTCCGCCGAAACTATAAACAGAGTGCCTTTTAAATTTTCCCTGCCCGGCTAATATCCTTGTTAAAGTAAACAAAAAAAATGCCCACGCAGCCCCGGTGATTTACAGCCCTGCATAATTCATCAAAATTTAAAAACTGTTTCTTAAAATGCTAATTCGCACGCGGCGAGAGAGAGGCGAGATTCAAATATTCATAGGAGCCAAAGCGCACAATAATTAAACCTCCCTCGATGACTTGTTAAAAATATTTACCAAAATAAGTAGGAGTTGCTGTAAATGTCACGCGAAACGAGTTCGCAATTACAGTAACTTCTTGTCCTTGGGTATAAATCACCAAAGTGCAATAACATGCAAATCGAATTCGCTCTTGATTAAAAGTCGATTAAAACTTCATTGCGCAAGTACGATTGCTACCTCGAATAAGCGTTTTACGAATTTCAACGACATAAATAATATAACACGTAATATATGGAAAATAAATGCTTCGGATGTACCTTTTATATGAAATACCCGTGTAAAAACTGGAGTATTTAATACAGTTTCCGCGTCCCGAGTAAATATTATCTGTCTTTTTCATTTACACGCTCTCTCGTGTACACGACTCTTAAAGCATTTAATTGAAATAAAGAATCACGACTCGTGAAAAAAAATATCGGCGAGTTGTCAACTCTTGTAATGCGCAGAGAACAATTGACTGTTATACTCTTCCAAACATCGCGCGGACACCTCAATTACTCGCCAAACAAGAATGTAAATTATCAGCGGAAAGCCGGGGAAACTCTCCTTTAAAGTGGCCACCTGCCGACAAAAGAGACTGGGAGCTCGGGGCGGCACAAAGCACAAAGCACTCGGAACTCACCTTTGCCCGAGCCGCGGCACGCGTCTTCATCCCGCTCGAAAATCGCCGAACGCGGTAGACGGCGGCCCTTTCCCTCTCCCCTTCTCTCTCTCTCTCTCTCTCCTGCGCGCGTTCACGTCTTGGCAATTTGCGAGACGCGCGCGACATTCTCGGAAGCAGGCCACAATTTTCCACCGCGAGGCGGCTAAATATGGCATGGAGCTTTCCGCGAACCGCTGCCAGGCGCATTGTGAGTCCGGGATTCTCCCTGCCTCCTGTTTATATTCAAGGATTTCGGATCTTGTGCGGGTGTCGCATTGATTCAACGTAACAACTGGTGACAATGTATACGCGGCTCCCGATAAGGCTCTAAAATTTGTAAGATATAAGACTGTAGATGGTTCTATCAGTAGGTTTATCATTTCGTAAAATACATCCTTTATTGCAACGAAGCTTTATGTAATTAAGCTTTTAGTAAATATTTTTAACCTTTGAAGAGCGGTCATTTGGTAATTTTAATTTTTCCAAGAAAATGAAAAAAAATACTGTTTTATATTATAAATTGATTATAAGGGAAAGGTCGACTTTCCGGCCCGAGAGGATGAAGCGAATATTATATTTTCACCAAAATAAAATAAAAAATTGGAATTTCGAAAAATGGGAATTGGGAAATCGGTAATTTTTCCAATTATTTTTAAACCAATGTAGATTAAATAAATAGAACTTTTATACGTGAAAAAAGTTAATTACTGATTTCAAATGAAAAAGTTACGATTACCTAAACTTGATTTCCAAATTCTGCCAATTCAGCTGGAAAGCAATGATAATCTTTTTTTCATATGATTATGTGGTACATAATATTCGAGAAATTACTAGTTTCTTCTCTCAATCATTTTATTAATTTTTTTTATTCTTTTTAAAGCGCGTAACACTTTTTAATACATGTTTCAAACCACCTGTATAATAATTCCAAAAATTTTGGCGAATATGCAATAACATAAAGTATCTTCGCGAAATGGTGTCGGTTGACATACATCGAATGGCGCATAACGTATTTATAGTATTTAAAGTGAGAGAAAACTGCAAACAAAACATAGAATTGAGATCTTCGAGCTCTACCAACGAATTGATAAGTAATTTATTGTTTTTGGCACGTGTATTATTTGAAATACGACCTGGATCTATAGATGCGTAGGCGTACAAGTATGCGGACACGTGACCTGTTTCAGCCAACCATCGCGCGCCGCGCACAGAAGCCTCCATGGCCGACTGGCCGTTGGCCATTCCGCGACTCGCGCAGTTCACTTTAGCCAGCGCCTCGCAACAGGACGCGGGATTCAGCACGCTGTCGCCAAATTGCGCCCACATAGGCAAGAGGAGCTCGATCAAAGCGGACGCTCGTACATAGAAGGAACAAGACATGGGCTTATACCTGCCAAAAAGGCACTACATCCTTCGCTGCGTTCCTAGTCGACTCGCGATTATTGCAATTATCTATTACTTTTTTAACGAATAGATGCTCTGTGAGGTATATCACCCTTGGCACGTACGAGTAAGATATATGTTATATCTTCCTACCGACGCTCGAGTTCTTTGTAATCAAAACTTTGTGATACTACCTGTACTTTGTGGTGCACCTGCACTTAAATCTTCAGGCTGGCGCTTTACTAATTAAAGACGTTTTATTTATTAACAATTATACGCGTGTCCACTACGGTTGGGGAATAAATTACCCAAATTCTTTATGCAAATATATTCATTATTTCCGTGTATATCGAACTTTTTTTTTTCGTAACATGTAGTAAATTATGAAACATATTTTTTAATACACTTTTTTATTGTTTAAATAATGTTTACATTCATACATGTGTTTTGTATTCTGTGCACAATAAAACATTGAAAATTACATGAAAGAGAATCGTAATTTCCCTCATAATTCATGTGAATACATGAATATTAAACGATTTTCGATTTTATTAATTTACTATCAAGAATGATCATATAACATTGAAATAAACTAAAGAGACAATTACATGTTTCAAGAAAATGCGTTGAACAGAAACTATGTGACATAATTGAGATGTCATTGCGGTTTTATTGCACGGGTATTAACTTTTCTCGAAAGCATGACAAGAAATCTTAAACCGCCTCTGCACGTAAGGCATAATGCATCGATACCTCCGAGTTCTTATTTAGTATTCCGTGAAAACGATGAAGTTCCGGTTGAACAGTATATACCTTCAAGTTACAAAGAAACCTGCGTCAAAAACTTATATGCAGGCGATATCACCTTAAAAGTCATGTACGCGTGTTGCTTTGAGTCGGAGTTGCTTTTCAGTAATTGTCTCTTTCTTACAGCCCGTGTCCTTGGAAAGGCTAAATATTGCAGATATGAAATAATGATCGAGGATATATGCGTCGGAACGCATAACAGTTTAGTAAATTATAATTTTTTGCCCCCTCTCCCCTCCCCTCTTGCAATACGAATCGAAAGACACAGCTTATACCCCTCGACTGCGCTGGCTCGCGACGATAAAAAAGGCCGCGGTTGAACAATTGACGGTGCGCGTCAGCGACAGCAATTCCTACGATTTTAAAGGGGTGAAACGCCGAGAGGTGGGACAGCCGCGCTCTCGCGCCGATGAGCGATAAATCTCGCGGCTCGGTTTCTTGCAGCGCGCGCTCGTGTCCCCGCAATTAGCGTCAACCGGCACTGATCGATCGAGCAGCGACAGTAACGGAAAGCCCGGGCCGTCCCTCTTTCGCGGTCAATGGAAATTCCCCCATCGGGTCCCACCTCCCGCGTTATCCTCCATCGCGCCCCGGCCGATTTGTAGAGCTTGCGCCGCGATAAGACGACAGCCGCCTCGATCGGAAGGGGCGCTTCCGTGGTGGCTTCTGTCCGCTCGCGTTCCGCCTCCGCCGATGCAAGTTCCGCGTAATTGCAGCGTATACATGAGCCGGGCATTAGTCAGTCGGCAGGTTATATCGCTAGGAAAGCGCTTGTATAATTAAGAGGGCCGAGATTTATCACACCCGCTCGAGGAGAGTTTCGTAGCGTCTAGAGTCCCGAGACAACAGAATCTTATGCACCAACAGTCGGTCGGTGCAAATTTATGATCGGCCCGACAAGTTGATACATAAAGTATTAATCAATGGGCGATAGGTCGATTTGAAAGCTTATCGAGCCTTCTCGTACAACAAGGGTCGAAATACATTGCAGCTTCGTTAAGCACACGTACACCCATTATGAATACACCTCGCGTGTACATATTTCTGCGAGTCGTAAAGCGTTTCGTAAGCCGGTTCTAGGGCCCCGTCGACGCGGGGACACGGCACATCATCGACGGCATTATTGCGCCCACGTATCCCATCACGAGACGGCCGCGTGAGTTTTGACCCGGAGAAGAGAAAAAAAAAAGGCAGCGCTGCACCCTGGATTCGCGAGGCGGGCATCGAAAAGCGGGCGTTGCGCAAGTGCGAAAGCCGCGGCCGTTAACTCGGCCGGGGGACTCTTAAATCACGGCTCGAGCCCGCCTGTACGTATATATTCGGGCCCGCGCGGGAATACACCCACATTCCCGGGATAGTTCGGATCGGGCGGGCGGCGGACATTCCATCACACCTGCGGCTTGTGTCCTCCGAGGAGGGGGGGGGGGCGGGGGAGAGATTTCTGCCAGCTGCGCGCGGCCGAGCCGAGGCTGCGGTCGCCGGAGTGCGCGGGACGCGCTCGACTTGCTTCTTGCGGGATGTGCAGCGCACGGAAAAAATTGAGTTTGAAATCCTCGACGGGGCTCGCTGAAGGTTTTAGCGGGGAATTCGCTCGTGATTTATCGCTGCTACGTTTTTCGTGTTTATTCCTTTTGATTTATTTTGATGTATTTATGGATTTGTACAGATTTATTGAAAATTGACGATGAATCTTGTCAGACGTATATACCGTACGACTTCAAGGAGCTCGATAACATACAGGTTCATTATTTCGATCAAGATTCAAATTTCCTTCTTAAATCACAAAGCCAGCAAATCTAAATGAACTTCATAAATCGTTATTATTATTTATTAATACGTGCGGATTAACCATTCCGATAAACTGTACGGTAATAAAAATGTATTTGCTACGAAAATTGATTTTACTAACAGATTTTGATTAGTAATAAAAAAACCATTGATATTACGTAGTTACGAGTAAAAAATACACATATTGTTGTATACTTACTTAACTTTGTTATATAACGTAGGCAACTAATCAAAAAATGAGTACCTCCGTGTTACGTTAATTAATAACTATATACATTAATAAATGGCACACTTCAATTGAATAATTTTGAATACAGTTTGAAGGAAAGCAATGTTTTTGTCGGTGCAATTTAAAGAGAATGTAAATACCGAATTTCACAGGACCAACAATGTCCCTTAGAATTAAACTCGAACCGAAGGGCCAGCTCGTTCCGGTGGTCGAGCGTGAAAAATAAAAAGCGCCGATCGCCGGAGTCTCGTGGGATTTGCGCAGGCGCGTGAGATTGACGAGGCCGCGCGTCCGAGTGTATCCGCGGCGCCCCGACAAATCTACTCCGCATTCGTACAGATTAGCCGGGACGCGGTCTCGAGCGCGCCCGAACAAGCGGTATATCTGAATTACCGTTCGGCAATGAAATGCACGCGCGAGCGCGCGAGGAACAATGCCGGGCTTATCTGCCGTGGGCACGCGAGCCGATCGCGGGACGCTCCCCCGACGATCGCGGGCGCTCGGCCGCAACAAATCGGCCGGAGGAGCTCGGGGGAAATTTCGGTGGAGCTCCGCCGGCTGGTGCGGCAAGTTTCCCCGTTGCGGCTCCCGCAGCCCGGGATGTTTTCACTTTATTTCGGAATCGGTTCGCGCCGATCAGCCGGAGATTATAAGAGGCCGATCCCGCGCGCGGGCACGGGGTTTTTCATCTGGAGGGGCGATCGGCGGGGCGCGGCTGTACGTACGCGGCCAGGGCCGCGGAGATGCAATGATTTGCCGAGCGACGGATCTCGGACGCGCGGCGCCGAGTTTTTACAAACAATATTGCGAGGCGGGGTTAATTTACAAGCGGGGCGGGGTAAAAATGGCGAGCGGCCAATAAGTTATTGCCCATTCGTGTAAATATTTCAGCGCTAAAAGTCCGGTGTGCAACTTAATTATCGCTCCGAGAGCGGCTAAAGAGGCGGATGCCGACAGGTTGCGGAATGTCGAACACGCGCGCGCGCGCGCGCGCTCGCCCAGGCCGGCCGGCTTGAAACGCGGCGGAAGAAGAGCAAAAAAGAAAAAGGGCAAACAAAACGCCTTTATTCACTCATTTCTCATTTAATTGCGGTACACCGCGCCCGCGACGGCCCGGCCTGCATATCAGGCCGCATGAATCTCATCGTGCCGCTTATTTAATTAGCCGCGGGCGGCGGCCCGAGGGGGGAGGGAGGAGGAGGGGGGAAAAAAAGGGCGGGCCGGCGCCTCGGCGGCCGGCGGCCGAGGCGCGACACGTATACAAAGTCGGCCGCGGGACAATCGGCGCGCGGGCGACTACCGGCTGATGGATCGGCGCCTAGTAGCCTCGAGGAAGATGGATCTGCGCGGATCCCCCGGGGCGATAAGCCGGGCGGCGCGCGACCTCGCCCCGGCGCGTCGGTCCGATTTCACGGGCGGGCGGCGGCCGGCGCCCCGGGGGCCCCGAGCCTTCGGGGATGTATCCTCCGCGGATGAATAAATACCGATAACCGATCGCGCCGGCCGATCTCGCGTCGGGGAAATCGCGTCGCTGCGGCGTCCTCCTTTGCGACGCGCGCATCCGCACGCGCCCGGGGTAAAAAGGGGGAAAGACGGGGAGGGAGCGGCGGAGGATCACCGGCGAGGTGATTAGGCGGCGGCCGGGGCGCCGATAATTGCCCGGGCGCGTCGGCGGCGTCGCGCGGTAACCCGAGAGTCCGAGCCGCGGGGACACCGAGAATCCGATCTGCTTGCGGAGGAGGAGGCCGATCCGCTTTCGAGGTTACGTCAGCCCTTGGGGCCCTTTCTCACACCGCGGCGGGATCCAGGCCGATCGGATTACCCGGTGCCGCCAAGGCCTTATATTCGATTCTCGCGGAGGCCGTAAATCCCCGCGGGGCCAAAGCTCCCCCGTCGGCGAGGACGAGCTTTCCCCCCCAGTGGTGGCTCGTTAGCGCCCCGGTGATTTCCTCCGGGCGGGAAGCCGGGGAAAAGTCCGTTACACGAAGAAGAGCATTTTTACGATTGCCTAACTTTCCCGCGCGGCCGGCTTATTCAAATGGCCGCTGGCCTATTCGATTAGGGATTATATTGGGAAAGTCGAATTGCAGATCTACACGTTATCCAATGATGGAACCTCATTAAAAGGAAATGCACTGCAGCGGTAATCAAATAAGTGGGCGCATTATATACTGTAATAGAAGTTACTTTACGGGCCGGCTCGGAGGCAAACAGAACCACGAGGTGTATCGTGTTCGGCCTGTCATTTTTAATGGGATTGTAACGGTAATGGCAAGTGGCTTCATGCCCCGGCCCTCGTTAAACTCGTACAACGTCGAGCGCGCGCGGGCCCCCATAGCCCCGCCGGCCGAAATCTAGCGCTCGCCGGCCGCGACACTCCCCCGAATATAATGCCGAGCGGGCCACTCGAGCCTCGGACGGGGACAATCGTTAAAACCGGAGCAGCTGCCCGGTCGACTGGAGCCGCGCGCGTCCTTCCCCGTCGGCGGCGCAAACTCGGGCGGAACGCCGCGGACGACAAAAACATTCCCACGTGGGCCGGGGCCCGGAGAAAACAAGGGCCCGCGGGGAGAGATGAAGGGCGCCGGCCGCGCGGAGGAAGATCGCCCCGGGCGCATTGCGCTTAATTACTTTAACGAGCCGCCGAGCCGCGGCGCGAGCCTCTCGGTTTTCGGTAGCCGGAAGTCGGCGTTTTGCCCGCCGGTCCCCAGGGGGGGAGAGGCGGCCCCGGGGCGACTCCCTCGAAGAGGCGCACACGGGGAGAACGGCGGAAAGAGGCCGCGCGCGTGCACGTGTGCGCAATCACGGGCTTTTGTAGCGGAATCGATGCCCTTGCGAAAGCGCCCAATCGATCACGTACCGCGGCAACGCCGAGGGATTGTGCGCGGCCCGTGTGCGGGGCTTTCTTCATCGGGCCACACTCGTAGGTGTGGAACTGCCGAGTCGCCGAGATGCAACTTAGAAGCCGATGCGCGGCCCCGGAGGACTCGGGGCATCGCGCACCTGCCGACAACCGCTCGGCTTATTGCGTCACCCTATTCTTCGCGCGGGGAACACACTCGGCCTGGATGTCGGCGAGGTTGTCCGCGAGCCGGTACGGACGCCTCGGCTACTCGTCCTAGTGATTTTCTCGAATTAATCAACGAGTCTTGGGTCTCGTTGGAAAAGTCTGCCGTGTAGAGGCTCGACGCGGGCGCATCCCTTAGCCTTCGAAGGCACACACACTTGGCAAGCACACCTCCCGTATTTATACATGTAGCTATATGTGGCATTTAACCCAACAAGTATGAAACAATCAATCAATCTTTCTCTTCCCTTTTTCTCTCCCTCTTTATCTCTTGAGCCCTTTCTTCGGGCAACATTTCATTCCATTCACTTTCTTTATCCATCTTTCTATCTAGCGCGGCTTTTGCTACATTTTGTTTGCTTTTATTGTTTCTTTGAACTTTGGAGCCGCTGGAGAAGCTGATTATATAGTGGGCGTAATCTCTTGCTTTTATTGCAGGCATCGCATGCACGAATTTCTTCCTCGGCGGCTTCTCCCTTCCTCGTTTTCCTTTTCTCCCTCCCCCCCACCCAACACGTGATTAAATTAGCTTACCGTTATATTTAAGAAGTATATTTACTTACAATCCATAAAAAAGTATATAGATTTAAAAAGATTTTTAAAGACTTTTACCGAGCAAAGTCCTACGTGACTCGTTCTACTTAATATATGCTGTAAGACTGCGCATTTAACGTTACTTGCTTTTCTAGATAAATACGACTTGTTACTTGATTAAGTGTGCAATATAAATCAATATTTAGACGCGTGCATCTTTAATCAAGTGCTAAATTCGTTTTAAAAAAGTGCACCTCGATATTGGACGGTGCGACCATCGTTTTTCGAAATGTCGATAACAAAGCGATAAGCGACCCACTCGACCACTTATGACTTTCTCTATATATACTGGCGTTTACTCGCCTATAAATATCCGTCGTCAAAACAAACGAGAGCGAAAGCCAAGGGAATCTCGGCGCTCGATCGGTGATAAGGAATCAGCGCCCTTCCAAGTAACCCCGGCACGCCATACGTATATACGCTTTCGGATTATCCAATATTGCATCCTCGATCGGATAGGCCGAGAGGACGACACTCCATTGCGGCCCGGGATATATATATACGTACGTGGACGAGCGATCGAGCCGCGGCTGAGATACGCGGCTCACGTGATTAATGACGGACGCGTAGAAGACATATTTACGTCCAGGGCACACTCGGGACACGCGATCACCTGGGCGAAAATTAAAATCACTGACAAAGACTCTGGGGAAATAAGCACGTATCTGTGCGCGAGTCTGTGCGCTCTGCCGGCGAAGGAGGGCGTCTACCTAGGGCACGCGAGTGAATGATTCCGTGCGCCAGTATTGTAATTCGAGTGCTCGTGACGTATATTTTCCTTTGCTCGCGTGCACCACTTATGATACACTCGTATAAGTTGTTGGCTTGTTGATGTCGAGCTGATTTTGTTATCTCAACTTGATTAAGTATCCTACACTGAATTGAGGATGTGATTGAATTGTTTTTCAATTCAATTTAATGCAATTCACTTTTTCATAGATTTCAGAAAAATCATTAAACCCTTTCTCGAGTTGCTTTCAAGTCAGTTAAATAGATGGTACCGGTCAACGTGATGTACTGGATAGACCAATTTAAAAATAATAAATTTTTATTTCCATTTCATGATTTATAAATAAAAGGTAAAAAATTATTTCATAATAAAGGTTTAAGAGTGGAATGTTTTTTTTTTGGAATTATATTTTTCTGTACATTAAGTTTTTTGAAATATCATACAACTCTAACTGTACGATAAATTTTTACTCACCGCTTTCTCACATATGATTTATAGATAATACATGATAAGTAATTCTTAAAGTTTTCTAAATTTTCATATCCTTTATATATACTCTATATCGCTTACAGACAGATGCTATATTTAATAACATAATAAATAGAAATTGCAACGTTGGAGATTTAAAACCAGTTTAAATCAGCATTATAAATTAAACGTATCGATATGTGTCACTATCAAGTGTGGTTAAATAATAGTTTACTGTAACCCTGGTGAAAATGCACTTTATTTTATGATCAATAATCAAAAATTGACTATTATAGTAATTTTTTGTCTGTTCGGTACATGTAAAATAATTATAATATTATTTTTCTTTAATAATTTGATTTTTTATCGACAATCCTTTGCCATAAAAAGTTTCGCAAAGCTTCAAATATGCATTAAAATTTTAATTATCATTTGTAAAACGTTCAAATCGTCGTAATTAATTTAATTTTAACGTATATTTAATGAATTTGCTAAATTTTAAGTAATAATAAGGTTATTAATGAAATAGTAATATAAAGAGTCGAATTTCAACGTATATCTATACTATCTGTAATATTGTAAAATTTCATATCGAATGTCTGTATTATTTTTATTCACATAGATATATTTATATTTATTACTTTATTTGTCAAGTGTGTAGGATATTATACATTTTAAAATAAATATACATAAAATCAATATTACATAATTTAATGGACGTCTAAAATCATTCGTCCACATTTATTGATTGAGTAATTATAAAGAATCAAAATTGAAAATGTTCAAATTACACAAGTAAAAGGTCATTTGAAATAATTAATTTTGCTTGCGAAACATAAATTTGATAATAAACAGAATTCCTAATCATACAGCTTGTCTAAATTTATAGAAGAAGGATATAATATACAACCTGAAAATTTGTAATTGCCCTATAGTCTTCGTAATTGTTAACGTTATTTTACAACGTGTCCGTGTCTCTATCCATCTATCTTGTCAAATTTTATTTTGCCCTTTATTACTAGAGCCATAAAGTAATTTCAGTTCTATTATAAATGTTTATATTTTCCCTTGGATTTATACAGGTATCGGGTTTGACGGATATGCACGAGCACTATATTGCATCTTCATTTAAAAAAAAAAAAGACTGGTTCCAAAAGGTATGTCGCAAATACGGAAACGAAAGCTAGCCATTCTGCATCATGCGAGGGAAATAGAACGGAGGGCAGGTGTGCGAGTCTCGCACTCGGCGAGTGCCTCGGTCACATGGCGGACACCACTTTCTCAGGTGACCGCAAGCAGTTGCGACTATGCGGGCGCCAACGAGACACGTCTCGCTAATTTGCAGCAAGACCTTGGATTATACACACTGGTACTCTTACTGCCACGGTTATTGTTTTTAAATTACTTTATTATTGTTTCTCCTGTAGAATGTTATTAACATGTATACAACACGCGCGTAAACATAAAAATTTAGAAGTAACGTTGCTTTTTTTTCAATTAGCCTGCAAAGCGTCGCGAGCGTGTACCACATGCATGTTATTACGCAATAAAAATAATCATTTGAATTCTGCAAGTATCATATCGCAGGAATGATAATAAAGGAGCAAAAGCACGGAATCCCTAAGAAGAGAGATGTTACCGTTTGTAATTGGACTTGCACATGACAGGTGTTACATGACTATCAAATGGACTTGATACACAATACCAGCTGGCAGTAGGAAGAAGCATTCGGAGAGAAATGTAGGAAGAGACGCAGAGTAAGACCGAGCGAGCTGGGTTAAAGAAACAAAGGCTGGAAGGTTGATTGATCGGAAGTTCAATAATATCTGTCCGATGTATCTCACGTTAATGTATATATATATCCGGTTAATCGCTCGCGCAAACGAAGCAAAAGTTTATTAATGCCGAGAGCTCCTCTGGATTTGGTGCCGTTCGAATAATATATTCTCGGTGGATTTGGCGAAAAAGAAGAGGATATTTTGATTGAACTTTTCCTTAAGGAATAATGAGGCTGAGCGGATAAATAAAAGGGCAGGGTTTCGTACAACAGTTAGATTAACGCGGCGGCATTAGTTTGGCGAGGGAAGGTATCGAGCGAGGGCGCGGCGCTCGGCGGGCGGTAGATAACTCGTGTCATTAAAAAGGTACCGAGGTAATGAGAACTAATCCCCGCGTTAACCTCTCGGGCCGCCGGCCGACAAGAGCAACGCGAGCATCGCGCGGATAAAAGCCGCGCGGCCGGGCGAGGGAGATAGGCCGAGGCCCCCGGCGGGAAAAGTATCGGCGCGCGCGGATGTATTGTCGGGGTGGGTGCGGGTGAGGTGAATGAGAGCCTCCTCCCTCGGCGCGTCCGGGAATGAATATCCCGGCCGGGCGCAATAAGAAGGGAACACGAGCCGGGAGAGGCGCGGGGAGTGCATATAGTAGCAGCCGAGAGGAGGAAACGACTCCCCCCCTGCAGGTACTTTTCGATATTTCGCTCACGCACGCGGGTACACGCGAGCTGCACGCATTCCCCTCCCTCCCCGGGCTCTGGCGCAACGAGGGCACGGCGGCGAGAGGAGGAGGAGGAGGCGGCGGCGGCGGCGGCGGCGGAGGAGAGGCCGCTCGACTTGTATCTCGGGCGAGATATAAGCTCCCCGCGAGCTCTCCTCTCACCTGTTGCGAGGCCAGGCTACTCCTCTCTTTCTCCCGGGCACAGGTGGTTGGGAGCTCTCGGGCCGTGGGTGGGAGAGCCGGGATACGTGTTCGGGCCCCGGGAGGGGGGAGCGCGGAGGCTGCGCCGCGCGGCCGATGCGGACCGGGAGATAGGGCCCGCCGCCGCCGCCGCCGCCGCGCGCTGCATTTATGCACTGCCGCTACGTATTTATAGGCGCGCGGCCCGCGGATCGATATATCCGCCCAAAGTACGATTATTCGGTTTAATTAATGGCCTACCCCGCGCGCCGAGGCTCTGTGTTTTTCCCGGGGACGTCGAACAATGTGCAGGCCGTGTCGCCCCCGCCGAATACGTCTGTTAATGCAAATATACCCGCGCGCATATGAGCCGCCCGCCCCCGGTTAATTGTCCTTGCTTTTTCCTACTTTGTACGCGATGGGCCGAGATAAGCCGCGGGCGCAACACGGCCCGGCCTATACATCCCTGCGTGTATATATGTACCGAGGCACGCAGTGTACACGTATTGTGTGTATATATATATATATGCGCGTCGCGGGGCTTCCTTCCGCGCGGAGATCCGATCGGTGAAGCGTGGCCGGGCGCTCGGATAAATCAGGCGCAATGGACGATCCCTTTAACGACCCGCCGAGGCCTAGGGCATCCGGCGCGTTTGGCGAAATTTCAAATGGTTATATGCCCCCGATTATAACTCGGCTTGTTTGAGGATGCGGCCCTTAATTAAGTGACTATTAAGCTTATCTAAATTATTACCGCGGCTTTATCGAGCGTTAAACAAGGAAAAAGCCCCGCGCGACCGACGCTTAAAAATATAAATTACCGTGTACATCTACTGCTATCTTAATCGGCGCTATCTTAATTATTGTGCTGTAGGCCGAGCGCCGCGTAAAATCAGGGGGAGAAAAAGTCGCGGTGATTTAGCCGATTCTCACCTAATAATTACGGTAACGCGTGCGCGCGCGCGCGCTCGCCCCGCCGAAGACAATTAGGATCGACGCGGCCCCGGAAAACCCCGGGGAAAGCTGGTCCCCCCCCCCCGGCCCGGAGAAAGCGGAAAAGGGAGTGCATTACGTCCTCGGCGCGGAGGCCCCGCCGACAATTATAAGCGGCGCACTCGCGGGCCGGGGGGCGAGGGGACAGGGCGCGGACCGCGCGCACGCGAGCCCAGCGAAATCGCCCGGGAGGAGGAGGAGGAGGAGGAAAAAAAATAAGAGCGCGCGAGAGGGAGGCTGAGCGGCCGTGCTTAGGAGGCGCACGCACGCCGCCTGCACTTTGCGCCCCGCCGGGGGGGGGAGGCGACCGCAGGGGGGAGTTGCACGCGGGCCGCACGCTACGCCTCCGGCACGCACATCCTCCCGCCGCGCCTCCGTGCCTTCCTTTTGCCCAGCTTCCGCGAGAGATGACGCCGCTGTCATTTGCCGGGGATCGCGTGCCGGCCGGGCGAGTAGCGCGGGAGCCGCGGCCGAGGCGCCGCGCCCCACCCGATCGCCCTCTTCCCCCGCCCCGCCGGCGAACAACACTCCCCGCGGGGGGAAATTGTATTTTCGCCCTCGAGGATGATGCTGGGGCGATCGCTCGCCGGGTCGGAGGCGCTGCCCGAGCTGTTGATTCGCGGAAGGCTTAAAGGTTCGAGTGTGTAATAAATTAAGCCGCGGGGGTTTTTTTTTGTTTTAACCCCGCAACCGAGGCAGATAAGAGGATCGGAGCACGCGGCATTATAATCGTTAACTATTTTTCATCCTCGTTTTCATCGACGAGAGTAAGAGCCGCGGGAAGGTTAATGTCAATTTCAATAGCAGTTGCGGTATAACTCGCCTACGAAAGGTATACCGAGCCGTATTTTCCCGCACGCCCATTAGAAGCCTAATGATTTTTAAAGTCCTAAATGCAATTAAGATAAGCTATTCTTATCTTCCATTCTCAGTCGGCCGGTTAAAATATATGCGAATATAGTACAAAACTCCAACTCATTTTTTTTCGATAATTAAGCGATGGTTAATAATTGCGAAGAATAAAAAAACATTGCCAACAGTTATGTTTCTCTTAATGCCTTAGGAACAGGAACTGATAAAACTGAATAAAGTAAATGAAAGCTTTTACAACTTTATCTTGATTACTGTAGATGCATAAATAATACCTCGAATATATTACACAGCCTACCTCTGTATGCGAGGAAATTCTGCGGAAAGGTTACACGGCCCTTTGTCGCAGGACATTTTCAGTAGCTGATCGAGTGCAAGGAAAGCGCATGCATACGGCGCATTAAGGGATACATTTCCAAATCTTAGCAGAATCCCGCGGCATTGTAATATTTGTAGATGAAGCGATTGACCGATATTTACAGTACCATCGCGAGTGCATAAAGAAGATGAATCTCCGAAATGAAAGTTTGAAAAAGGGCACTGGGAAGAGGGGGGATAACGGGAATAAAACGTATGGCGCCATAAAAGCCAGAGCGTAGGAACGTATCTCCCGAGTGGTAGCCGGCCGCGACGTCCGCGGGGACGTAGGCGCCGCGGAGGCAGGGCGTCAGGTGCGAATAATCGACGGGCCGAGGGGAAAAGGAGGGGGTGGTGGCGGCAGAGTGGGGGAATTAGAGGCATTAGCGGCGACAGGTCCCGCGGCAGGTGCAGGGCCTTTGAAGCGCGGCTCGGGGCGGCACGCGAGGGCCCCTGGGCGGCCTCCCGCGGCGCGGGCGCGCGCGCCTCTCCCGGATTAATTTGTGCGGCCGCGAGGCCGTAATTAATAATTAGCCGCATGTCTAATGAGCCGGGGCGCTCGGGAGGATACCCCGGGCAATTAGGGCCGGCGGCCCACCGGCTCATCAGGTATGGAGGACGCGGCCCGTCTCCCCGCCCGCGGGCTTCTTGCCGCACGCGCCAGGCGCTCGCGTGAGCGGCATACCCTCGCGGTGCCCCGGCGGAAAAAGAGGCCCCGGCCGCCGCTCGTGGAAATAGACCCGCTGACGGCGCCCCGAAAAAGCCCCGCGGGAGCCCGGCTCCTCCGTCAAGGAGCCTAACTCCTGGCTAATACGCGCAGGGCCGTATGCTAGTCCGAGTTGATTTACCGGCCCGTAAATCCCGGGCGGGCCCCGGCTGACGGAAGCCCGGGCTTTCCGGGAAAGCGCGGGGTTCGGAGGTGACGGCCTCCTAATTGGGAAAGGGGCCTCCCGGGATAATTGCGAGGGGCCCGCGGCTCTATCCTCCGCGGGGTCTGCCGCGTGCGGTCCTCGCGCGGCCCGCCCTTTAATTAATGCCGCCGGCTGCGCTATTTATTTCCCCCGAAATCTCCCCGAAGGGTGCTTAAATGCTTTTTTAATTAAGCCCGATCGGGCGCGCGGAAATCCGCGGCGCGCATTCATATTACTGTAATGCCGGCGCTCGATGTAAATGCGCGCTCGACTGATCAACTATGCACCTGCTTAATTAATTGCACGTATTATACAAAACGTTATTAACTCGGTGACACTTGGACTGTAAATTATGTAAGAAGCCTTTTATATTAATATTAAAATTAGTCGATCAATTAAGCATGCTCGCTTGTGAATGCAACGATATACTTATAATTTAATTACTAATAATTATATGAAGCCGATCGCCCCGCTCGGTCTTTATCACAATTATTTCATTAACAGGCCATATTTCCGTAACGTACTACAGTGTTCGCTCATGCGTGCTTTAGTAGCAATTAAACGGTAATTAACTGGTCCTCTTAACAATTAACTTATCGATTTATTAAATCGATTCATAAATACTAAATTACGAATTGTAAATCATAAGTAGAAATTTCTAAGCGATACATTTACCGTACAGAATCTAACGTTTATTATTCAGACGTGGGATCAGTTGAATACAAAATGCGCGGGCATAATAATCTTGATATTGTATAATATTTGCGCATATTCTAAAACGTGTAATTACCATATTAGAAAAATTAACGGGTCATTTGCAAATTTCGTAATACTTAATTGACGCGTTGAAACGAACATTATACCTATTATCTATTCGATCAAATAAACAGCGGTGTAAATTATTGCATCGGTATCAATCATTTTCACTTGCAAATGAAAAATATAATTTATAGTATATTGTAGTAGTACACCTTGTAGAATTATCATAAACACTGTTTTAAAATAAAACGATTCAACTTGACAAATGCCTTGTACAACGTATATTTATAACAGGATTTAATGAGACACTGTTTAATAATAAAATCGATCTGTATATTTTATTTAACATTCCGTGTGCATCTAACACTAGTAATTAATTTTTTTAAAAGCATGTATGTAAAGATAAGTAAAACTTTAATTGAAAATATGCTCGGTACCATAATTGATTTTTGAAATTATGATATCTTCCTCAAATGGATCATTGAATCAATAAAATTAACATTTACATGCTATAAGAATTATCTCGAGTCATTAGCATATTTTGAAGAAGGCAATAGCTCATATCGAGCACCTCTTTGAACATATCAAATTTTTATGTCATTCAAAGTGGGGAATTAAAAACTTGTGTGACCCTCTTAAATGAAATTAGTAAGCTGAAAATTATCTATAAATCCGTCAATGACGTTTTTCTACTGTAGCTTGATGTTTATACAAAATAAACTTGGACTGCACGCGCGAGAGGAATTATTTAATATAGAGTGAAAGCGAGTATTCTCAAACTCCTCGATACTTTTACACAATATACAACTTGTCCGCGAGTGTCTTTGAGGAGTCATGGCGCTTGCATTCCTAACGGTCACCATGTATCAATATCAATAATACTCATTATCGCGGGGTTAAGGAAAAAGACGCCCATTAAAATCCCAGCTTTCTCTTCCGAAATTCTTCCAGAAGCTTCCCGCATGCAGCCCTACAGGATAGGCTAAATAATTCCTTAAAATGCGTAAAGCCCGCGCGGCTCGGTTATAAAAATCGTTAATTAACGGGTCGTGGGATGCTTATCACCCTCGTCCATCTGGGCGCATAAAAAGCCTCACGCGGGCGATGGGGGCGCCCCGGTCGAAAATTAAACGCGCCCGCGATTATCGCGACAATAAAATTGGAGGAGCGATCGCCGGCGCCGGGGGGACACTTCCCGCCGGGCCCCAATAAAAAGCCGAAGGTAGCGGGCATTAGGCGCCGATCGGTCTTCGGGAGGGGACCCGCGGCCAGATATGACCAACTGACAGCTCGCCCACGTACACGTATGTATATGCGCGAGGCTACACGCGCCGAGGTGCGCGGGGTCCGAGCCGCTCGCCTACATACGTGTGTATATCGGCCCCCTCGATCTCGCGATCGGCTATCGCGGGACCCCTTGCGCACGCGCGCGGATATTCCGAGGCGCCGAGCGAGAGTTTGACTTTTCGCGGGATGGACCGATTAAAATCTTTAACTTATTTTCCAGCTGCTCGCCGGGTAAAGTGGAAAGTGTTGTATACTTTTCAACAGTGGTTTTTACAGCCATTTGTAAAGCGACGGGGATCGAGCCGCGTCGCGCGCTCCTTGTGCGCCCACAGTTTTAAGTTATTCGAGGAGGATGTACGTGCTCGCCAATAAGTTCAACCGACCTCGGAACCAGCGCTTCAACAGTATACTACTACTGGCCTTAACCCTCCCCTTATTTACCCGTTCCCGCTCATATTAGTCATCATCCCTTGATATCCATGATAGAAATTGCGAGAGTCTGGCTCCCTCCCCCAAATTCCCTGCGCTTCGCCACCCTTCCCGGAATAACCAAAGTCGCCAGCGAGATCCACTAGCCTTCCCCTGTATAGTTGAAAAATGAACAACGGGGCCTCGAGCCCGCTTCCGCCGACTCCATGGCCCAGGACCTTGGCCAGAGTTGAGCCGCGGTTTCGATTTGTCAATCTCAACGTGTGCAGCGCTCAGTCGTGTCACAATAATCCCAACCTCGGGTCCTGCGCGTACAAAGGTCGACCTTGAACATAAGTCCCGTCAACCCCACAAATATACTTTTAAATTAATACACCCCACAATCTCTGCCCTTTTTTAATCAGAGTAAATCATATATAACGATCACTAAACATTTGTCGACATAATGTTCCTGTTTCGCAGTTGTATTTCAAACACAGAAATAGCGATATATTTAGGTGTACTCCGAAATCACCGTCGGATCAATAGCTGTTTACGTCGGACGATCGCTGCGCGGCCTGGACGCCCTACGCTTTTACTATAGAAATGCAAGCTTCCAAAATGTAAATATTACCCCACTGCGGGCATTTAATTCTATTCCATTTTATTTCAACTTATAATTCGTCATTTTATTCGTGTTTACTTTTAAATCAATTGCGAATAAAATTGTACCACTGTTAAATAATAATAAATCTAGTACTTTTAAACTTAAAAAAAGCATTAGGGGTCATTGATAATAGAGGCAACTAAGTTCGTTAGTCCAAATTAATACACATCCGTATTAGTGAATATTTTATTATTTTCATTCAAATACTCAATTTTTTTCCGTATTTTCTCAACATTTTAATACACATGTCCTGATTTCATTGATAGATTTAGGCATTATACTACATGACTCTGAGTGACTTTATTACCTGAAATCTTTATCTAATGTAATAAAAGTCTTTCTCTCTCAGATTGTAGAACTCAGGACAGATGATTGGTGATAATATTCCTTTAATGATTCTTAAAAACTTCCAAATTTCAATGTACAACTAAAAGATATGTTGTGGTAAAAGATATCTTGAAATGTCATTTGAGTGGACATTCAAGATGTCTGTGTTTATTAGGCAGGTCACTTTTATGTACGCTATAAAACTAATTATATAATTAAATATGTTAATGCACAAGTATTAGTTTTATTGTTATTTTTATTTATAATCGTGATAGATGATCTTAATAAATTCTGCACCATATATCAATTTCTTTTTTTAGTGCTCAAGTATTAAATACTCTTCCAATCAATTAACAAGTTGAAAAAGTGTACCAAATATAAGTATGCAATCGATTAATATATTATATCAAGATATATATTTGTATTTACAATATAGATTATTATTAATCAAAGACTTCGGTCTGAATGTTGACCTTGACCTGAAGATTAATTCTATTCTCGTATTGAAAATATTTCGAGTCCAAGGTCATGTGGTTGTCGGAAAGGGAAGAAGCTTCACAGATTTGTGGCTTGACAGGTAAACTGTAGATGAGATTGAACGGGTGATCTGCTTGTAGGCCATTGATCGAGTTGCCCGTCACATACGACCGCTCTTCAAAAAGTTACACTTGCAGGTGACACTTCTGTTTTAGTCCTCGTTGCAGTCGTGCAGCTGCCCGCTCTCTTCTTCTTTTATTGTTATATTTCTGGATTTATAAAATGCGCTTTAATAGTTGAAAGGCGATGCAAGTTTATAATATTATGAATTTAAAAATAATGTGTAATGATGATTGTTTGTAATATTATAATTATTGGATAAACTAGCATATATGCCAGTTATTTTGTTTATTTTGAACTACGTGCAGCTAGTTTTTCAAGAAATATTATTATAATGATCAATGTAAATTTTTTAAGATGTCATAATGCATTACTGCGTGCTTATTTGTCAATTTGTTTATCTTCGACCAAGAGTCAACGCTTGAATTATCTTATTGAGATAGCTACATCAAAACAACATTTTTTAAAAAGTAACATTGTAGTACAATTTTTTTGCAGGTGCAATACTTATCGATTATTACAATAATAAATAAGCTTAACTTAATATCCCGGTAAACAAGTACACTCATGTGAAGTCACAATACCGATTATTTTGAAGGAAAATGCAAAATCTTAAACATGACTTTCGTTAGAGACTGTACAGGCAAAGCAGGCAGTATGGTCAATAACATAATTTATGGTCAGTGGCCCTTCATAATTTGCATAGGCCCGCACAAAAGGTACCGCGAGACGTGCGCAGATGAGCCGTCGCGATAAACCGCTCGGAGCTACCCGACGTTGCGCGTGCATCCGTGTGTAGATGTACGTGTATACGTTTGGCCTGCGGGAGAGATCCAGAGTTCGAAAGGAAATAATATACGTTTCGTGGCTTAAACGCATCCATTTGAATTTTGGACAAGTTAGTGGCAGGATCAAGCGATCTCTGCACGGTTATTTTTAGACGGTGATTAAGTCAAATTTTGAAAATGGCACGCTTTGCGATATTGCACTCAATTAAATTTAATAGGCTCGTAAAAAAAATGTTCCATCGGTTGAAAATGAAATGATAAAGCCAATAGGTTGGACATGAGAAACAATAAACGGTCTTTTGCATTAAACGAATGCGAAAAGCAGCGGTACGCTGTACGTGCAAGAATATCCTAAAGATTCTTAATGCGAAAGGTATGCTTTGAGTGTTTGTCCAGTTCTAAAATGCACTTTGCGCACAAATGCTTTTCTAACACTAGAAAAGTTGTTCCTGGCTGATTATATGTTAAGTATGTAAATGCATATTGTGATAAGAGCTTGTAGCTCGTTTGATGATTCAAAAGTATGTTGTTAGTGCAGCCTAACGAAAGAGCGTGTTCTACGTTTAATCAGCAGAGAAAACTATTTATATGCAGTGGAGTTAGTATGCGGGCGTCCTGGCATTAAAATATTTCTGCCGTATTACATTTTCTGGTGTACTTAATTACAGCGTATGATGCACGTCAAGAAGTTTAAAAGTCCTTTTGATAGCCAGACATTTGCGATCAAACTGTGTATTAACTGCTTTCTTTCTCATTTTGTCCCTCATTTTATACCTTTTACCATGTCGGGATTATATATGTATGGTTAATCAACAAGTTTTAATGAATAAGTTGCTTTATATATATATACATACATATCGGTGCGTGCAGTAATTAGGAGCTATTTTAGTGACTGAAATTCCGGCTTATTGTACATGGCCTTGCAGGATGTATAACACTTTCCTTCTAGTTTGACTAGTAGGAAAGTCGGAGTCCGAAGGAGCGAACGCGTCGGAAGTACGAGAGCACAAGCCATAAGCACAGTAGGCGGAGTTGGAGGGAGGGAGCGCGGGAATCGGAGGCGGCCGTTGGAAAAGCGACATGGATCGGCCGGCGATCGGTTGGGCATGTATCGCGGGGTAATTGGGAGGGCAGATAGGCCAGGTGGGGAGAGTCAATTACTCGGAGTGGTAATTGGGCGATGCGGCCGCGGAGAGTTAGCCGGGCGGGCGTAACAGAAGCGATGACGCAGGAGCCGCGCGGGCAGGGCGCAGAGCGTGGCTCCGCGAAATATCGAGCGCAGGAGGAAGGCCGCGGCCGATCGAGCCGCCTGCACTTAATCTCGATGCAAGGGCTGAGGGCGGGCCGGAGAAAAGGAAGCCGAGGGATAAAGAGAGCCGGGCTCGCGGGCGCCCGGGGAAAGCGTCACTCTCTCTCTCTCTCTCTCTCCGGGGGCCCCTGGTAGCCGCGAAGCTGGTAGCCCAAGGCTACTAGAAGATTGGCCGGCAGACAGGTGGGCGAGCCGGCCCGGGGCGGGCACTTAGCCGCACGCGAGGACGCGCGGCCCCGGCAGAGGGCGCGCCCGGCCCGCCGCGGCGCGCATTACCCATGGATTTATTCGGGGCCGGGGAGCCCCGCCGAAATTGCCCGATTACGGCATTACCGCCAGGAGCGCGACGCGGGCGCGCGCAACGAGCAATCGAGAGCGCCGAGCCGAGGGCGGCAATTTGCGGTAATGCCGCCAACGACCGAGGCGCGCGCGAGCGCCCCGGGGACCGGCGGCCCCAACCCGTTCGGCTAATGCGTAAGCTACTTGCCGGGGGGCTTCTCGGAAGGAGCGCCACCTCGCCCCGCCGCCGCCGCCTCCCCGGCCCTTTCCCGCTTTCCCGGCCCCCGCCCCCGCGTTTACCCCCGGGCCTCACCTTGGCCCGCCGAGCCCGGCAAAAAACGCGGCTCCGGGGGAAGGGTGAGCCTTGGACGCGGAAGAGCCAGGAGGCCAAGGCCAAGAGCATCGCCAACGAGCTGCGCAACGCCGCTCCCAAGTGCTCGGCCTGATGTCTGCTTCCCAGCCTCAATGATGGAGTGCGCGATCTGGTGCATTGCTTCCAGCTAGACACGTCCTATCAATCCACTGGATTTCTTCTGATTTCCGGTGTACGCGTTTCAAAAAGTACACAACATTATGTAGGATTATACGCAGGTTGGAAAAAGTAACAGAAGTTTAAATTCTCATGTTTACCGGAGAGCAAACTGCATTGGATGCTATCAAAACGCATTCTCGTGCAATTGAACTTAAAAAGAATGTTTACTTTTCTTATCGCTGCATATACCTCGAAAACTCGTGTTCGATAAGCCGAACTGTTTTAGTAACAAATCAAGAAACAGTTTAATAGTTAAACTGAGAAAAATAAATGGTTGGTACGCAGATATGCAGATTAAAAGGCATATGCCACTAAATTACTTCCTCCATAAACTTTTACTGATAATTTTTTCAAAATTCTGTACAACTTATCTACGACTTGGAAAATATACTGGATCTTTTATTATTATTTATTTACCAATTAATTATAAACCTTTTACGTACTTTTGCTCTTCCGCAAAGAGTTCATAATTGTAGCAGCCCTGATTGTCATTTTAAAACTCATGATAAAAATCATAAATATAAAGATAATGTATAAACTACCCAAATTTGTACACATTACAATTTATATTCCATGAGAAAAAAGCGATTGAAACAATCACAGTATTATTAGATTTATTTATAAAACAATAACGCTCTGCAGATGGAATTTCAATTAATTTACTTAACTTCTGGTAGAACTGATTATGGTTTAGAATTAACTTCATTAATGGATATTATTTATCTTTATATTGCTGTACATAAGAATGACTTATTATTGGTAACGTACAAAAGCATCAGTCTTAATAATAGTCGATGTTAATCAATGCCAGGATTAGACGTTTCATTACAATGGTAATCAGGACCGATCTGAAAAAATCTGCAAAATTCTAACGATTGTGATTAATCAATATTCCTTACTGCGTTGTGGTTAGATTTCAATGATAAATTTGGTTTCTGCACGAGTATAGTTATTAATAAATCAAAGGAAAAATGGACCTCATCGAATAACATGAAATAATATAAGAGCAGATTAGATGTAATACGGTCGAGTGTCGATGATTAAATCACCTTCGGCGCTGCAACACTGTTAAAGGAAGCCTCCTGGAAAGGAGCAGCCGCTCGACAGGCGACATTGTGCAGATCCGCGTGGCCGCAGCACCGGGTGGCTTATCAAAGCGAGTTGGGCTAAAATGTACTCGTACGGTGGGCATCGGCGCGCGATTGCCGGCCCTCGCACGCAGCCCTATTGCGTGCGTATATACGTCAACGTTAAACGGGGTTGTAAGTGTTCCGCGAAACAAGAGGCGAATTAAGCGGATCTCCGGGGCCGATGAGCCGGGGCCGATAAAAAGTCCCCCCGGGGAGGGACTCGGCCCGGGCATATCGGCCGCGGGCAATCCCTCAAAAAGGAGGAGGCCGCCCGCCAGGATGTGTGTGTATATACGTACGCGCCGCGCATTCGCGATGTCGCGTGCAGGGGCCCCGGCATTGAGCTGTAAATCGCCCGGCGGCTCTATCTCGCGCCCGGCGATCCCCGGCGGCGGATCCCTATCGCGCCCCGCGCGGCAATTAAGCCGGCGCGAGGTCCGTTTTGTTCCGTGTACGCCCGGGATGCCATCGCCGCGGTTTCATTATGTTTTTCCCGAGGCGCCCTCCTTTCGCCCGGGATATCATCGGCCGGATTATTACGGCGGCGGCTCGGTGTCGCGGTTCTTTTCCCCGGGTTGGGACGAGGGAGTCGCGGGGGGGCGCCCCATGTCGGCCGCTCGGTTATTAGCGCCGATTCATTGAGTTTCTGCGATTCGATCGGCCCCCAGTTTACCTTTGCGGAATGACACAGATCGAGGGCCAGCGAAAACAAAGTGTAATTCGGGGCCTTAATGTATATGTATATATATATATATGTATTTATCTCTTGTTCTTTGTGGAAAGGTGGGCCGTTCGCGGAGTAAATTGAAATGTTCTCTCTCCATAGTCTCCTTTGTATTCCGCTGGTTTTCTGTTTCCCCTTTCCATTGCTCGGCTTGAATAGTCGAAGATGCTTTTGTAGACTCCAAGTGCTATTGATACGATTACACAGCGCGGCAGGCGTGTATACAATTTGATTTCCAATAGAATCCCTAGACGGAAAGAGAAAAGTAGCAGCTACCTATTTGCAAAAGTGCTCGCAGTGGAAAGATGTTAAAAAGCAGAGTGTCCGTTTTGACCTTGATACCCTCAATAGTTGCACTTGGATATATTCGCGTGCCTGGATGACCAGTAGCAGCCCAGTCGAAAAAACAACAGCGCAAGGTGCGCTCGGTCGATCACCGCCGGGCCCTCCCCCGTCCGCGGGCGGCAAAGCCCCCCGGGCCCCCCCCCCGTTTAATGAATAATTATCCATAACGAAGCCGCGCACTGAAGACGTTACTTAGGGGCTCGGCCGGGGCATAATGGGCCGATCGCCCGGCCCCGGCGATAAATCCCCGGTGGCGCGCGCGCCGTCCGCGCCGATGAGTAACTTATGGACGGATCGGCCGGCTCGGCTTCCTTATGCCCCGGCCCTATGGCCCCGGGGGCCGTTAAGCCCGCGCGCGGGATTTATACAATGCCTCAATAGGAGTCCCGAGCGCCGCCTATTATATACGCGAGCGCGCCTGATGATCGTATCAACTTGTTAGAGCCCAAGGCTCTCCCCGGGCATTATGGATTATTACAAAGTGCGGACAGGCCGCCGCGGCTTCTTCTTCCCCCACTCCCCCCCCAAGGCGATGCCCTGCGATTCCAGCGGGGAGCAACTGTACCGCGGGGATCGACCGGCGGGAAGTAGGCTGGGAGTGGCCGAATTGAACAATTTAACAGGGCGCGATTAGCGGGCAAACGGGCGCGCTCCTCTCCGAGCCCCCGGGAAAACCTTGTTTCGCGCTAACGCTACTTAATCCCACCTCGCCCGATACGCATCTGTGTACGTATATGCGAGGAAAGAGGTGCCGCGAGTGTACACACACATATAACATACATTACGGGATGCGTTCACACTTACACCCTGTCGCCGGATCCCGCGCTTAGATTGCCCCTCCGAAAGCGGGCTGAACCCTCGCGCGCGGTGCGCGTACATCCGCGTCCCCGCTGACCATTAATCTCGCGGAGTCGGTGTATATTACCGGGGGCCGCGTAAGAGGAGAAAAAAAAAAGGGGGCCGCGCGGGTTATATGCACGGCGCGCCGAGGCTCGCTCCGGCGAAAAAATAATGAAAAAGAGGAAGAAACAAAAAAGAAATCATATAATCACAATGTGTATCTCGTATCGCGGCCTATCGATTAATACACTTTAAGGGCCTCGCGGGCCCATATCTCCCCGGCGGCGCGTCCGCTAATAATATTTATTACGCCTGGGGAACGAAATTCCAGCAGCGAGCGACCCCCACCCCGCGCCCGGTAATTTATTATAATTTTCCGCCGGCCGGCAGCCAGATAGCGGCGGCGCGTGCGTGATACCTCGCGCCCGGCCCATTATAGCGTATCGGCCGCGCCCCGGGACCCCGGGCTTCCCGCTCGAGCCGGGCCTAACGGGTGCACTCGCCGGTTCAGGGATCGCTACACATGTACATCTACGCACCGCGGCCCGATTAATCTCTCGGCTCGCCCCTAAACACCTTCGGGGGACGAGTGATCCGGCTGTGAGTCGGCGTATAAAACAAGGCCGGGCTAGGGGAAAGGGCTCGTGCCTCCGGCGACCCCGCGAGCTCGTGCCCGAGGTCTTACATATAACGCCGCGCGGCTTTTATATCCTCTCGATCCGGGAAGCTGCGCGGGAGACCGTATCCGCGGTTTTACTGCCTGGGGGGAGAGGCCTGGGGAAAAATCGGCCCCGAAATCACCGCGCGGCGCGCACGTATATATATACGTATTGTAACAAAGCGTGCGAGGCTACCGTTATATGGGAAGGACGAGGGGCAGGCCGATACCGATCTCGCCTCTCTATTTCTCCCGGCGGCTGGTATTTTTGCTACCCTCCCACCGCGATGGCTTATCGGCGCGCCGCTCGTCCGCCGCCTCGGCCTTTCCTATTGTGACGTGTGATTTCAGTGTCCTGGGAGCCTCGATAATTTAAGCGCTCGGTGGCCCTTCTCCCCACTCGACGGCCGCCGCGAAGAATGTTTTAATTAAGCATTGGTGATAATCCGCTGAAAGATATTAATGGCTCACTTTGGGACGACTGTCCGCGCGGCCTTGGAGTATATAAAGTCATCCGGAAGATCAGCCGGCGGATAGGCCGAGATACATTAGTCTTTTGTCGCCAAATGTTTTAAATCGTCTTGGAGGTTACGGCGCTCTCCATTCTAAACGGCAGCCCTGCGTATATCGGTATATATGTACACACCGTGGCCGTTTCGTAGGGGAAATCAAACGGCCACCTCGCGATGCATCACCGAGGTTCGTGCGCGTATATTCTGCCGCGACGTAGACGCAGAAGAAAAAGGAACCATCCGCATTCTAAACACCGGAATAAGGTCCGATGAAAAAGATCCCCGGGCGCGCGGCATGCGCCCCTTTTACCGGGACACTTTTAAACCCGCGCGCGGCTCCGAGGCATCGCGCAGGGGTAAACAGATCGAAATGCGGGCGCAACAAGACTCAATAGAAGATTTCCGTCTTCTCTGATTTAAAAGCCGGAACGCCGAGGCGCGGCTATTCCAAGGGTGGGAGTACGGGGACGAGTGTCCCCTCGTTCCACGGATTCCTTCGCGGAATTGGCGCCGAGTCAAGCCGCGCGTCGATTCGCCGCTCCCGGCCGACTTCCATTCCGGGGGTGGGCCGGGGCTCGCCGATTCGTTTGCCTCTCCCCGCGCCAACCGACTTTGATCCCAGCCCAGGCTGCTTTAGGCCACCGTCGCCGGAAAGCCGGCGATTCGCTTTATTTCGGTTATGCCTACCATATCAATTAGCCACCCATCGGATTTTGCGCAAATTTTTTCAGCGGTCGACACCTGCCGATTATAACCACTCTATTCTTCCTCGCGATTTCACCTGAATCCATGGCTCGCGTTACCATTTGCATTATAACTATTTATCTCGCCTTTCGTAAAAATTATTATTATGTAACGATAATGTTGATATTAATTAATGATTGTTGTAATAACTAGTTACATGTAACGAAAAACAGATATTAGCCAACTTGGGCTTATCCGAATAGAGAGGATGAATGATAAATGCAGAGGATGAAAAATATTTTGCAATACCTCGATGGTTATCAAATTGATTTTTACAGTAGCTCGCACACCTGTCAATGACAAACAAATTGATGGCGTAGGCGTTGGCGGCTTTTTCCTGCCAGTCTCCGGGCGCCGATATACTATTCTTGACGTGAGCTGCAGATTATCTGGCATATCGGGTACAATAAAAACCTTTTTTAACAATGAGTAATCGTTCGACGTTAAGTCCTCGACCAGTTAATTATGCATTTCTCTATATTGATACTTTTCGATTGAGGCGCTCATTCATCAATTTAGTTATATATAGCCTATTTGAATGTCGAAAATAAATGTCAAATATGAAAATATTCAAAAAATTATTTAGTGCGTACCAAGTGTGTATTAATTATATATGTGGCAGATTTATTTTACTTTATTTAAAAATCTCATTATTAAAATTCTAATAAATAAATAATAGGCTATTCGTGACGTAAAGTAATTTATAAAATGTCAACTTTCTTTTGACATTAATAATAAATTATTTTGTGCATTTAAATGATGAACCGTTTATGCTATAAAGTTTTAGATACATTACATATTCACGCGTTCATTTAATACCGGATGAATGATCGCTATATCACGTGATTTATCGTCAATTAGAATAGATATTTTCGTAAAAAATACATCGCTTATATATAATGTACGATATATTAGGGTATACTATAGCTAAAGTAAAAAAATGGAGCTAATTATCCAATAAAAGCATTTAATGTCAATATAAACTCAATTTTTAGTTGAAAATTAAAAAATGTTACTATAATACAATAAATTCATATGTTTCCCTGCAAGAAAATGTATTTATTTAAGGATTAATTAATAACCAAGTTGAATTTAGAAACAACTAGAGATATGTTTTGGCTCAATGATAAATTAGTAGTCGTAGTTAGTGTTTTAAAATAGAAAATACTTTAAGTAATAAATTGATAGTGATTTAATAATCAAATAAAGTTTGTTCTACTACGAAACATTGTTCGTAGCAGTAATTAAAAGGCAGTAGCCGCAGGAAATTGGCGTTGCAAGTGCGCAATTGTTGCAAAGGATCGAATAAAAGATTGGGTGTGCAAGGTGTAGAAGATACTTGGGGCGAGGAGGACTTTTCACGAGTGCGTAAAGTCCCCGGAGTTTTAATTACAAGCAATTAAGAAAATCTTACAAGGGGCGAAACACTTTGAGCGGGCGCGGGCAGCCCTCGCGAGAATTTATAGCGTTCGATCGAGGAGGCTGATTGTCCTACCGCGTGCGAGGCACGGGAGCGAGGGAGAGGGGCCGAGTGATCGATGGCGATAGATGGGCGCTTGATCGACGAAACGAAAGCGGCCGGGGCCTCTCGGTCTTTCTCCGGGCGGGCCGCGGGCGTAAATCACGCCTCGTTGCATTAATCAAATAATGCAAGATATTCGAGGGATTGAGACGTAACGGGCCGTAGGCGAGGCCGGGGCGCGTGCCGTGAGTAATTGCCGGGCCGCGAGTGCGTTCGTTTGCCCTGGGCCGGGATACGTGCACGCGCGGGCCAGCGGAGCCGCGGGAAAAGAAGCCGCGCGGCAGCCCACCAGCTGTCGGCTCGAAAAGCGCGATAATTTACGGCTTCCCCGTACACAATCCTAATCATTATCCCCGGGGAGAAGTCGCACCGGAGATAAACTCCCGGCGCGGGGCTACTGTTACCCCGCGGCCGCGTGCTAAGTGCAATCGGCATTTCTGCATAAGCAAACGCGCGCGGCGGGAAGGGGGGAAAAAAAAAAAAGAGGAGATGAAAAAGGAAAAAAAAAAATAAAAGGGAGGGGGCAGGGCCGAGGAGGCCTGCCACGCGCGCAGCGAAAGAAGCGGCTGCCTCCTCCTCCCTCCCCTCCCCCCCTTCGGCTGCCGCGCACGCCGCCGATCGTGCGACGAATGCGCTAAATGCGGCCGCACTTAACCCCGCGCGGTAAATAGGGAAGAGGAGTACATAACGATGGGCTTCTTCCCGCCGGCCCGGGACTTGATGAACTCGTTTTCAAAGGGAGGCCTTTTTACCGGGGGCCGCGCCCCTTTTTTCCACTCCCGCGCCCCCTTTTCGTAAGGCTCGGCGGAAAAATCCGGGAACGTGTTCCGCGTGTGCGAGCGCCGAGCGACGATCGCCCCTGCAATTACAGCCGACTGCTTAACCGCGATGTATCCCCTTATCCCGCAGATATATATATACATCGCGGCCCCCGCTTTTTCTCCCGCGGAAAAAATCCCACTGCACCCGGGCTGATTGAAAGGGGACGGCCGAGGGCACGCGTACATCGCGCGAGTGATATATAGGGGCCCGCGGGGGAGACAGGGGACGGGGAGGCAAGCCTAGCCTGCAGACGCGAAAGATGTGTAATTTGAGGAGCGCGAGCCGTTTTTCGAAACGACCGCCTCGAAAAGTTCCGAGTAGCAGGTTCAGGGAAAATATTCGAGCGGCCGGAGGAGGATGGGGAGAGACTGCGCGACTCGGGGCTCTCATGGGGGGGGGAGAGACGACAGGTGGAGGAGCGCACAGTAGCTCGCGCGCGCACCGCGCTATAGATTTATGGAAGCTCTGATTGCCTCAGCTGGCCGCGGTACTTAAGGGGCTAATTGGTACACTAGCGAGATAGCTATTACTCCGCGGGGGGATCCCCTGTATTTTTCCCGGCCCCTTTCCCGGCCACCAGGCGGGCCTTTTTCCTCCTTTGTTCGCGCGCTCGGCTGTGCGCGGGTGATGGCAAAAAATGTCCAATTCTAGAGGAGACGCCGGCCAACTGACTCAAAGCCATATATAGACGTCGCCGCGGCTGGCTTGCATTGCAGGCATTGTCCGAGCCCAGAGGGATATAGGATTCCTCCTACTCGGAACTCTTGATATTCTCCCTGTGACTGCATGCATGGATTAGAAAGACACTCAAACGGACTTTTGTCATTCAACCCCGAGTCAACATCGCGTCCTCCTTTGTCGTAGAACAGTACACTTATACACCCCCGGATTTTCCACGAACTGTTGACGAGATGTAGAAACAACGGAGGACCCGCGGACAACGAGTACATGGCCCCGATTGATCTTAACCCGCACAAGGAGTCCCCCTCTCCTCCGCGTAACGGGCGGCTCGCTCCCCTGGGATACACACCTCGCGCACGCGTGTATATACATCTATATAACCGAGGGAGCGGCCCGCGCGGAAGAATGCCGTCCGGTTGAGAAAAACCGCGACGCGTTGACCTCCGACCGGGACGCGCCGGGGCGTGGGTCCCCCGCGCCGCCCAGGAGGCCCCCGGCAACCGTCTCGCTCGCGTGGGCGTCTTTTTGGCCGGGGCGCGCGCTCCACTTTCCGCGTCCTCTTTTTCTCATTCCTCCGGGCGGGCGGCTGCGCTCCTCCGACGCAGGCCCGAGCGAGGGCGAAAATAACAGGCGGGGATCGAGAGATCGGCCGACTAAATATAAACGGGGGGAAAAAAAGAGTCGCGGGGGGATAAAACGGCGACGGGTGCCGATGAGCTCTTTGCTTTCACCCTTCCGACGACTGCCGTCCGCGCGCGGCTGTGTATATCGCCCGATCTCCCGGCGGCGGCTCCCTCGTGCCGGAGATATTACCCGCCGGGGAGAAAACTGCTTGCACACGGCCCGAGGCCGCCTGAAAAATACGACAATGACGCTTTACTTTGTTACGGCCGGCCGTTTTTTTTTTTGTGCCTCCCTCTCCCCGCGGCTCGCCAGTGCGGGAATTAATTATATCTGATCCGCGGCAGTATTGTGCACGGCTGGCTCGGCGAGATGGCACGACAATACCGTTTTCTGATATCTTGTAAATGACATAGGGCAAGCGCGGTAATTACAATAATGCAGCCGCCGGGACCTCGCGGCCACGGGGAAAGTATAGTAAAAAAAACTCCTCGGGACGAGTATCCCGCGGGCTCGCGAGCCGGCTTCACCCGCGGACAATGGGCCTATAACTCATAATATCGTCACTATAGGTGTATTATTCTATCGATGAGGACGTAAAGGGAGCCAAGCCACGCACCCCATGAATGTCAATGAGGATTGAAACAATGGCCCCGACTTCTTGATACGAGCCTGATCTATGCCTTCTCTCGCGCTCCTTCGGGGAACTTGGCGCCAATGTGCCTTCCCTCTCCTTCTTACTCCTCTCTTTTTTTTCCTTTTTTGCTTTTTCCAAAATTCGCATAGCTCCTCTAAATGCACGTGGGCCGGCCGCCTCGTAATTAGCGACTCCTGCTTTTGAGTATACTCGTTAAAAGCCAGTCGCGGGCCGGATCCCGCGGTCGCGCTACAATCTCGCCGAGCGCGCGGCTGTCCTCCTAGGCGTTCGTCGCACCCGGCGAGGAAGGAAAAAAAAAAAAAAGAACCACGGGGAATGAATAAATATACAAACAAACAAATAAGCGGCCGTAAAGCGAAAAGAGCGAGGAGGGCGAGCTGGGGCCGCGGGCGCGCAAGTCCGGCATAGACAATGAGCCCCGTGGCAGCACTTGTCGCGCCGTATAACCGCGAGCCGCCCGTAACAAAATGTTTCGACACTAAACAGCCTCGTGCAATTTCGCGCGTAGCGTTTAAAGTATGATAATTCACTGGCTCTTTCTTCGAATTCACTTTGAGGCGACGCCAGGCGGAGGTGCCCCTACCTCTCGCGCTCCCCACCCCCCCCGTCATGCATAATCGCCGGCTATGTAGATGCGCCCCGAGAGCCTCGCGTAATAGAGCTATCACATCATGCATTCGCGCGCATCCCGCTTGCTATTCATTGACTAACGACGCGCGAGGTGAGCCTCCGATTGGGCCCAGGCTCTTAAAATGTTTCCTTGCGTACAAGTAGTCTACCTCGAAATGCCCAGTGCCTTCGCGTCTATTTGTTTCTATTACGATTTATAAGTTATTGGAATAGAAGCAATCAAAATAACGCGAGAGGCCTTTTGCAAATTGTAATAATACCAAGTGCTCAAATGGTTGAGCAGCTAACGAAAAAGATGCTCAAGGAGCAGCGACACCTGTGAAAAAGGCAAAGGAACCTTGGATGCCAGTTGTCAGAAAACGCATCTTTTCTTAAGCTCGTTTTCTTTTTATTCATTCGGGATATATTACTATAAAATAGAGAAAGAAGGATGTCTTTCGGTTATATACCCCTTACGCTACATATTTATGAAACTTGGATGTTTTTTTGGTTTTTCCCTGTATTTTCTAAAAGACTTTTCTATAAATCTAAAACCTGGCATATAAATTATATGATCCATAATGTTTTACACATGCTATCTTCCTTTGTATATATTTCCATAGGCAATCTTTGGAAATATTGGTTGGATTTAAAAATGTTGAATAATTACATAATTACGTTCTAGCGTTGATTTACTGTTTAAACTATATCATGTTTTAAATTTACAGTACGAAAAAATTTAAATAATTTTTTTAGTTTTATTTATTGGTAGTTAAATCACTTAGAATTAATTTATTAACTTTGCAGCAGTGAAAAATGTAATAATTTAAATATGTAACATTAAATATGCGTGAATGTGTAGTATTCAATATTTATAAATGTGCAATAATTTAAAAACACTTAATTATAAGTTGTTATATATTGTATTTTTACACCTTTTACGAAATATATTTACTAAAATATGTCTAATTTTATAATTTCAAATTCATAACCGACAATTAATTCACAAATTTTATCCACTCGTATCCGCAGTGATGCTCTCGTTCACTATCCGACGTAGTTCATATTCACTTGAATACAGTGATCAATTTTTAACAAGCAGTGAAAGAAACTCTTATATGGTGATCGATATTCACTATTAATGCAGTTAAACAGTGACTGCTTTTGTAGTGCGTGAACTAACCCAATACCCTAAACAGTGACAATTGGCCTCATAATTCGCCGTAGTGACATGTTTCACTGCAGACGAAGTTGGCAAAACATTGTTTCGTGCTATTCAACTGTACATCTTCTTTAATCAATTTTTGGTACTATTCTTCTAATTTTGTATATGGATACCCAGACTTTATGTAAATTAAAGAGACCTGAAGATTTAAAGAAACTATTACTAAGCAAAATTCGTGGTGGTAGAACTATAGCAGTAATAGACACTATAAAACAGTGAAATTTCACTTTTGAAATTTAAGAGACTAAAATTCACATCATAATATTGAAAACTACACAAATATTCATCGAAAAATTTAATAAAAAAACATTTAATCCTTTTATTTAGACAAGGAAAAATAGAAAATAAATTTTTATCTTTCCACAGTCCTTCGTGTACTCGAATTCTTTTTGTTATCCTAATATTTTGATGGAATTAAATAATAAAAATTAAATTTTATAACATACCTATAAAATAAAAATTAAAATAAAAATATAAATATAGAATAATATGAGTAGAAATTCATCAAAACTATTAAAAAGCTATAAATATTATTTAAGTTCAAAGAATTTTTTAAATAATAATTTTCAAAATAAGAATACTAATCCAATTACCTTCAAAGAATATGCCAAAATTCTGCTCGCAGTAATAAAGAGTACTCAAGGTACTCACTAGGTGGCTGGTAGATTTACCGCTGCACATGTAAAACAAGAATCTCGACCTTACATAAGCAGTGATCCTCAGTGCAAACGTTACTCTGGTTTCCCTTCATAACACGTATAAATCTTTCGCCTTTTACTAAAGATTTCCGTGGAGGGGAACACTTGATGAGTCTATGACTAATTTTTTTGCGAGCCTGACGAAAGTTGGGCTTATTATTCAAATCAAACATAAATTATGTATTTAACTATAGGAATTTTAGTGTGGTATTACTCACTATGCATGCAAATACAACAGTAGCAACGAACAAGTGCATGCTTGCTAATGTTTACAAAAACATTGATTATTTAGGGGAACCACCGCCTATTAAAAGAAAAAAAACATTTTAATAATAATTATTAAAATGAACACTGAATCAAAAATTAAGTTACGAAAGATTATTAAACAGATCTATGTTTTATAACTAAGCAGATTAACTTTTCGAGAACCGATGATTAACCCTTTCTTCATTATCAACTTGCACGAAGTATTTTAACCAATTTTTTTAGAGGCATCAACATAACTAAATACCAATCCCCAAAGGATTAATTTAGTAAAATATAATAATAATCAATCTTCACAATTGTATTAGATTGTCTTTAAAAAATAACCAATGATTGAAACAAAAATTAAAGATTTTTTGTAGCCGTCTAAACCATCATCTGAAGTATTATTTTTCAAAACTTAGTTTTTAAACAATTCGTATTAAAAATAAAAGTTTAAAACGTAAATGATTACACGTCAATAATATGTACATAACGTTTTTTATTAGACGCGGAATTGAATAAAAAACTAAGTTTTGTAAGCATGCAGCACGAAACTATTCACTGATACTGGCATCCATTGCGCAGTAGCAATTGATTACATACTATTACCACCCAACTCATAAGTGTATTTTGTGTTTAACTTGGATAAGAAGTCCAACTTTCGTCAGACTCGCAAAAAAATTAGTTATAGACTCATCAAGTGTTCCCCTCCACGGAAATCTTTAGTAAAAGGCGAAAGATTTATACGTGTTATGAAGGGAAACCAGAGTAACGAACACTCTACTAATCGCTACCTATGTAAGGTTTAGGCTCTCATTTCGCATGCGCAGGTATAAATCTATCAGCCACCTAGAGAGTATCTTGAGTACTCTGTATCAGAATAACGTTTATTTTATGAGAATTATTAAAAGAGAAATAGATAATATTTTATAAACAATTTATTAATGACACGTTTTACATTATGTCAATCAATTTATTTTTGTAATTCTATTTTTTTCTGCAACATAGTTTTTGACATTGTCAATATACATATTTGTCTTGGATTGTTTATCATTCTCTTAATTTTTTGATAGCCGATTATTAATTCTTAAATCTTGAAAAAATGTCTTATATAATAAAGTGTAAATTTACAGCATTAATTGTTATGTAACTTAATTTTCTATATATCATAGCAAATCCTCTTTTTTGATAAATACTTATTAATAATTTTACTTGAACTATAATATATATTTTTACTTGTGTCTTTTATTACCCGATTGTCCCTTGTAAATTACAATCTGAATTTTATAACCATTATACAAAAAGCGCGAATACTATTTCGTCATTCAAGCCTACACTTTTATATGTAAATTCATGTTTAATTTTAATAATAAGCCGCTTCTCGAAAAACTAATCTGCTTATAAAATATAGATCTGTTTAATTAATTTTTTGTAACTTAATTTTTTATTTCATTGTTCTTTTTAATAATTATTAATAAAATGTTTTTTTTCTCTTTTAATAGGCGATGTTCCCTAAATAATCGATATTTTGTAAACACTAGCCAGCACGTACACTTGTTCGTTATTACTAGCTGTATTTTGAACACTAAAATTCCTGTAATTAAATAAATAATTTATGTTTGATTTGAATAATAAGCCCAACTTTCGTCGAGCTCGCAAAAAAATTAGTCATAGACTCATCAAGTGTTCCCCTCCACGGAAATCTTTAGTAAAAGGCGAAAGATTTATACGTGTTATGAAGGGAAACCAGAGTAACGTTTGCACTGATGATCACTGCCTATGTAAGGTTGAGATTCTCATTTTACATGTGCAGAGCTAAATCTATCAGCCACCTAGCGAGTATTACGCGTACTCTGTATTATTGCGAGTAAAATTTAAATATTTATTAAAGCAACTGAATTGACGTTATTTAAATTATATTTAATGTCTCATAAAAATTTATTAAGTAAACATAAATAATTATTTTAATAAATTTAAATATTAATAAACGTATATATTTTATTATATTTATTGTTCTTACTCTAAGTTTGTAATATTTTTATTTACTTTGTATTAATATGTGATTGGAATATAAAAATTTATAATAGAGAAGAAAATAAATAAGAAAAATAATGAACTTTTTCTCGTTTCTAAAATGAAAATTAAGTACTAGTTTTGAGCAAAATATTATATTGATCAAAATAAAGGGTATTTCTATTGATGATGGATAATAGTGTGAATTTTGATCATTTTTTTATTCTCATTGATTATTTACATAAAACGAATAGAAATATATTTTCCAAATTTTTACCTTTTTAAACGTATTTTTTCAAAATATTATAATTTCAATGCAACCATACCTACCGTACTAATATTGATGTATTATTATTTCTTGAGACTTTCCTGCTGTAATTACGATGCTCTCGTACCTCTTCCCGTTCGTACTTATAGCTATAGCTACTTGAATATCGCGTCGTCCCTGTTTTTTGCATCAACCGCATCTCATATATCCTTGGTTCTTTATAAATTTTCTGAATTGTACACATCTTTCTCTCTCCTAAATTTTTCATTCCAAAAGAATCTTTTTAAACGTTTGTTATACTTATTATTTAAACAAAATTTATAATTTAAAAATTATGTATTCAATGTTTTTTGGTAGGAAATTGACTAGTTGGTGATTAACTCGATTAAAGCAATAAAAAATATTGTACATCGATGATTTTTATCAAATGAGATATAGAAAGATAAAACTGATCCGAAATTTAATCCGAAACTTCATCAATTTGAATCAACAATCACATTATAATTATAAATTAAAATTTTTTTATTTAATATAAATTATTTTTCTTAATAAAATTAGCTTTTTGCTCAGATTTCTAAAAAGAAGGAAGATTAGTTTTAACTCCAATTTTAATTAAATAAAACTTTGATAAATTAATGTTTACATATAAAGAAGTTTGAACGTATTCATTAATGTATTCTGTAACATGTAATGACAATCTTTGATAAATTTTTAATCAAATTTATGAATTCATGTGATTCATGAGTATTTATATAGGCCTGAAAGAATTTCCATCTTTCAGAGATGAGTATTTTATCTTAAGTATTCTAATTGATAGTTTAATGTTTCTTTAAGTAGTACAGTTAAAATTACAAGTTTTTACACCCTTGACAAAGTCAGAAAATTTCGGCATTAAAATTCTGCATATATGAGCATAGTTATTGCATTAGACGACAGAGAAGAAAAAAGTGTAATAGAATATTAGTGTATTTGTCGTTATTCATTTTATATAACTTTCAAAATCGTATAGATAATACGGCTATATTTATTGATATTAAGATATAAATAACTATATTGCTTAAAAATATTAGAACCAATAATCCAAGGCGAAATTGTCAAACAACCGTATAACAAGTTTTAACTTTTCATGTAAATCAAATTATTTCAGAGTAAAATTAAACTAAGGTCAATTCTCCTGTACCTGCATAAGCATAACTGCAAAATAGAGCCTGTTTATATTAGCAGGCAAATGGTATGTACGACTAGCAAGTTTCTCCCTTTGCAGTTCATTAAACCCGTCGGCGACACTTGCGAGTGATGTAAGCGCATCAACCACAATCTCGAGTGCACATCATTTGCTACATTATCAAGCTCTATCTGCTACTTGTGACCTTGGTTGCAGCTCACTACAGTAAAGTAATACTTGAACATGAGAGCATAAACAACTATTACTATTTTTTGCAGTCGTTCTGTAGAATTTCAAGATTACCTTTATAGTCTCTCGTGCATACTATGTAAGAAAATTTGATAATTAAATATTTCAGTTAGTTATTTGAATTTTATAGCAACTATTCAATAGCCTACTATTTTTAGAGTATATGTAAATAAGTATAAGTTAATTATAATAATTATGATTAAGAAATTCTACCATTGCATACAATTTAATCAACGTTCTAACTTTGCCGTTCTGTCTTTGAACAAAGGCCTAAGTTGACTCTCCCGATAACGTAATTAGTAAAAAGACGGAATACTAGTATCTCGTTTATTATAATAATCAATTATTGAAACATCCTCCGACGCGGCACGTAATAGAAAATGTCATCCATCTCTCACACTATGCCGCATTAGCAGGTCAGCATTTTTATCAATTCCCACCACAATAGTTAGCGAACGAGGCATGCGTGAGTATCCTTCACCTTGAGCCGTGGCCAATGAATTATGAGCGATGCGCGCAGATATAGAAGAGCTCATCAGGGAAAAAATCTCAATTTGGATTTTTTCACTTGCGGGGTCTCTCTCTCTCTCTCTCTCTCGCGACGCTCATTCCTCTTCAATCTTTAAAGACCGATGGCCCCGCTACATAATAAACCCCAGGCTTTTTATATCCGCCCCTTTTTTCTCCCGCTGTCCCTTCAACGGACTCCCCGTTCATCATCCTCATTCCCTCTCTATTCTCTCCTTCTCTCCTTCGGCTCGTCGCACGTCCCCCGTACAGCGCTCACGCGACTTGTCCCGCTTCTCCTCATTCTCTCCCTCGCGGATTCATGCGCCGCGCACGGCGCGCTGCACCTCGCTTAGAGTCCCCGCGCCTAAGATTGCGCCCGCGGTCAAAGGTCGAGCCGAGCACCTCGAGCGTCCGTTCGCTTCCGTCGTAAAAGACCGAGCGTAGAAAACATTTATGCGCGTCACTTGGCGCATTGGGACCCATTGTTTGACGCATCGTTTCGCAAACGCGAAACAAATCAAATCGCGTAGATGACAGTTGACCGGCTCTAAAGCCCAACTTTTTCTCCATTTAACTAATTTCTCGTGTCGAGTTCTGAGCAAATAGCCACTTCTCCCACGCGTCCGTTCTTTTCCGCCCTGTGGTCTCTGAACTCAATTACGTTGCGTTCGACTACTATATACAGATCATTTACATTTTGCTCGGTGTCGTCTTCCGATGCAATTGTTTACAACTAATTGTAAAATGACCTAAGGCTAAAAATCGCTGCATTAAACGTTACCCGACGACACGCAATCAACAGAAAGGAATAATAATAGGTATTTTTGTTAGAAAGTTTGCAACTTTCCTTTCGATCGTTTCTGTGATGAAATTTTTCTCGGTGCACACATTAATTTCGAGTGTAATTTTTAATCGTTCGCCACATATATACGCTCGAGAATAATAGCCAAAAGGCGAAATGAATGTGGCTGCCACGGCGCGTGGAATGCTTCCTCCTCGAAGCCGGGCCGGTTAAAAATCAAATCTAAAGGATGGTCCACACGATCGAGAGAATAATCGAAGGTGCTTCGGCGGCGGTTCGCGCGAGCTGCGGGTTAGCTAATATTTTAATCGGGCGTATCAATCAGGGGCCGCGCGAGGGGGCCCGCGTAATCGGCTGGATTACGGCCGGCGACTCCCCGCCGACTAATTCGCCGAGGCCGAGTAAATGCAGTAGTGCTCCGGCGGGGCGCGCGCTCCTAATCGCGCGAGAGTAATTGCCGGGGCGGATGATCGACGCGCCGCGAGCCGGTGGCGACACGCCGATGAATTCATCGCGGCCCCGGAGCCGGCCGCGAACGACTCCCCTGGCGATAATTCATCTAAGAGTGTGTATCGGCCGCGGCTCGCTTTGCATTCTCGGCAATTCCTTAGATGGTGGTCCAGTACTCGGCGGCGGCGAGGGGCCGATCAGCACCGGTTCGCGAGAAAGCCGGAGCCTGGGCGGCGGCCGCCTTGGATCTGTCCCCCCGGCCTGCTGCGCTTTTCGGGAAAGCCTCGGGCTTCTCGAGCGGATCCCCCGGAGGTTGCCAAACGCGCCCGGAGTTTTTGTCCGGGATCCAGTTCGGCCGCTGGCTCGGGCACCGGTTCCTTTTCGGTCGTATAAATCGTGAAAAGTTTCTTCCATCCGAAATAGTTGGAAGCTCGCGGCGCTACTTCACGATTCATTATGCACTTGGAGTACGTATAAGGATACGATTTTCCTCCTGATGCATCATTTGTATCCCGCGGTTCATTAATCAAAATGCCACACTTGCAGACCTACGATACTTTCATTCCCAATGTCATTTATTAATATTATTTATTGACACTTATTAGAACCATTATAAGTATATTGTATTGCTCAAAACGACGCGGCTTGATGCTACAAGTGAAAGTGAAGTGTCTACATTGATCCTTGTGCGATAAGATGTACCCATCGACTTATACATATATTCTAAAGAAGAGATTGCAATACATCCCGAGCGAGAGGCAATAGGGATTCATAATTTCAGAGAAATCCATCCTTTCGAATCAAGCGTATCGTTGTACGTCAAATGTATTTCACTTTGAGCCAATGTTCATTTTATTGTAACAATGTTACTCAAGCAAAATCAACAAAAATAACACGTATGCATACTATTTCATGTAAATGAATTTTTTTCAGCCAGTGAATGATAAGCAAGGAATATTTTGGTATGTCTACGATATAAATACGCGTCTTAGCTATGCTAAAGGTAAATGACTCATCTAATCAATTAGGTAAAAACTCGTTCTTTGAATTTAATTCATATTACATAAATACAAACACATCGAGTTTTAGCATTAGATCATTACTTGTTCAAAGCCAGCGGAAAAATGACTCGACACGGGTCATTAAGAAAGCCAAGGAAACCGAAAAACTTTCAGCAAATAAAACGTGTATTTCTAAGGAATGAGTAAATTTTCGTTAACGTTAAAAACGTAGTGGGTCTTAGCGCGCGAGTACAACGGTGCTCATAAATTAGCTGGAACTTCATGGAAATGTATGCATCAAGCGATTTGTCAACGTGAGCAAACAAGCCTCACCTTTTCCCGTAAAATATTACACGGGCTCGAAATATATAACAAAAATGGCGCTAAAGGCCGACTAAACTATGCACGGAGAAACGGTCGAGGGACTCGTGCTTCTAACGCGAGGCCTTCACAATGGCGCAAGTGCATATAAACGGCGCGTCTGGACGTGCAACGGTACCCAAATTGTCCGACGCCCACGCGCTCGCTGGGCATTCACTGCACGCGGCATTTTACACGCCGTTAAATGACTTACGGGCGAGAGCCCGTCGCCTATGAATAGTCATTTATTGTAATTCGGCCTACTTGAGGAGGACGCGTGTGCACTTTCGAGTCGCGATCCTATCGCCTCGTAAAACTTTCCTCGGCGCTTTTCGCGTCGCCCGTCGATCGTTTATCTCGCGCGATTTAGCGTACTTAAAGGACCGAGCATTGCGAGGAACTCGCGTGCACCGGCACTTTTTTTTCCCTTCGGCCATTTGCCCGTATGTTGCTCAGCGGTGCGCGTGCGCGTTTACGCGAAAATGGAGATTTTCTGGCGGAACGGCCAGAAGGTCGTGCGAGATCCTCGATTGAGATGCGCTCCCAAGGAAAATGAAAGCGCGCGAATCCAGCGGTCAGGAGACGTAATTGCGTTCTTGCGCAAACGAGATTGTCCTGGCACCGGGAAGTATCTTTAACTATATAAGACTAACGACTCAGCGTTCAATTTCGATTAAGATCCATTGTTCTCGGATTTTAATAAATGTTGAATCAATGGAGACAGAATACTAATTTATAAATATTACTAGAAGAAATTCTCAATATTTGATGAACTGAAAATACTATTAGAAATCATTTTTTTATCAAGCATAAACATCGTTTTAAATTTTAATAAGGAATTGTAGTGTGGTCACATTATATGTGCAAATCGTGATATTAGAAATACAGTGCTGTTAATAATACGCAAAGATAATTCAAAATATAATGTCTAGATACCGTGATTAATCGATGGACATTTATTCAACGAACCGAGTTTCAAATCGTCGCCCATAAAAATTTACTTTGAAAATTATTAGGTCTATTTGTAAACTATAATGATAAGCTAGCCAGCTAGTAATCTATTATTCCAGGAATTTAAAAGTAAATTTCACTATTGTTTTATAAATTAATAATTGTACAACAAGGAATGTAGTACGGTAATTTTTACCATACTGTACAGTTAATTGACCACAGGCTGGTATTACATGATCACTCTGTTCCTCATAGCAAATATTAGAATATTTATATACCTCCTTACAAAGTATTTTCATTGCTTAAGAGGGGGACTACACTCAAATCTGTAACCAGAGATATATTCTTTTTTAGAAATTAAAATTGTTTTCTGTAATTTATATTAAACAATATGTATGTTGAATAAAGTTTTGTTTTGATATTATTTAATATTTATTCTTTGTAAATTAAATAAGAAATAGAAAGATTGAAAAGTTAGTATTAACGATTGAACAATGTGACATAAAATACTATCATTTAAGCTTTAAATTATGAAAATTCATCAACTTGTTGAAGCTGTAATTTAGGTTATAGTTAAAATTTAAAAAATTATAGTAAGTATACAAACAGCTTATACATTTATGGCTTATCTTATTCAACTAATTTTTAAAAAAATATACTTGCAGTGTTTATAGAAATTTCTTATTAATACAGATTACAGGTACGGTTATAAGTGAAAAATGTTAAAAATGTTCTTTAAATAGTAAATACATAATTAAAGACAAACACACTTAATTGAATTAGTTTCTGAATCTATTTTTCCGCCACGTGCACATTTTTTGTTTCGAAATTTTATAAAGCAGTCGTATAAAGTTCGATAAGCTCGAATTAAAATTGCCACATTTGATGGAGAAGAATGTGGTCCTCGTTAACCGAACGATTACCTGCGGATCAAAGCGAGATCGAGAAACGACAGTTGCTTTCTTTCATTAAAAATCCAGTGTGGCAGGTAGCCGTCGATGATTCCATCACTATCGATCTCAAAAGACAAATATCGCCCGCAAGCTAGTGCGCGTGATCAAAGAAAGGCGACCCGCCTATTGAGACGGCCAGGCACCCCGTTAAGAATCTAAGTCAAAGAATCTGATGAGAAATGCTGCTCTTATTAAGGTGGAGCTCGGTCGCCAGCCCGACATCCGCGGTTCTTAATTACATAATTAAGCAAAGAAAGCCGTGGCTCCCCGGCAGCTCTTCCTCATTCTCCTCGCGGTCCGCGTGGCCCTCCCAACCTTTTTGCAAGACAACGCGCCACTCCTCCCGTTGACTTACTTCTTCGGGACAGGCCGCTGCACTGGATCCCCGCTATTAATTTGCTCGCCACCGTAATGTCTGCGGGTTTAGTAGAGGCGCGCAGGGACGAGTGTGCCCGAGTGCCCTACATGGAAAGGAGTCGTTAACATGCCTTGTCCTCGGCCACCTCGAGCGGACGGCCACTGCCCGGCGGCATTGTTGGCGCCTGTTGCCGAGATTCCGGCGCGCCGTGCTAACCCTCGCGCCCTCCGACGGCCATATGCGAGCCGAGAACTCTAGGCCTTATTAGGTGGAAAACGAGTCGCGCGAGGGAGCAGACAAGAGGTTTGTAATGACCGTCGGCCAGGGGAATGCCGATGCAACAAGTGGCGGTGCGCTTTGATAGTTTATAGTATACGAAAACGGAGTCCTTCGACTTTTTTCCTATATTGAAAAATTATTTGCTATGTAATTTCATCAGATGGTATTAGCGACTGCTATATAATTACAATTATTATTAGTAACATATATATTACACACATTTACGTCATTTGCACATTCTAGTTTTTACATAAAGTTTTGAATGTAAATGTAATTTAATGTTATCTGTTATAAAAACTGTCTAAGATCTAGTTGTCTGGATATTTTATATGACTTCGTTACAGTTCTTTCAATCCAATAAAATATGTTTGATGTTCAAGACAGTATAGCAATGCTCACATTGTTTTTTACTTTTTTTAATTAGAAGGTGTTGGTGAGTGGTTAGAGTGTGGCCAATGCGGAGCCTATAGTTATTAATATTTGGTTTTTTCGTTCTAGATTCCATACTGAACTTTTGTCAATTGTTGTATTTTTTATTTCTTGTAATGCAGTTTTAACTTCACTCCAAACTACGTTCCATTGATTATTAATTTTAATGTTGATTAATTTTTCATTTGCGTGATAGGATTCAGTACAGCTTGAGTACTAATTTGTTTTAAAAAAACATGAAAGAAAATTTAGTCACACTTCCAAATTGAATGACACTGTGGATCGAATCCGGAACCACTGAAATATAAACTCGGCACAATTAAATAAACCACCCCAAAACTCATATTTGCGCTTATCTTTCTGATCATAATAATTATTTCAATTGTTAAAAGAATTGATTTTGTTGTTTCAGCTTATTTTTTGTCTAGTTTTTAAACTGGTTTTTATTTAATTTTATGTCTATTTCTATGATTAATTGGCATCTCAAAGCGAGTACATTTGGTTCCGAGGAAAACCGAACTAAAATTATTATTCTTTGAATATCATATTTAAATCAGATCGCGCCATCTAGATTTTCATATACCATTGTATACATTAAGTCTATGACCCATTTCTTGACGTCATAAGTGCGCAAGAGTATTTCAACTTACCTATAACTAAATAGCTAAATATATTTCTAAATCAAACAATCAACTGATTAAACAAAATACAACACATGCTGTTTACTATACCGCAATAAGTAGTGTATCTAGGCATACTATCGCAATATTAACAGGTGCAGGGAATGATGTGTTTTAAAATTATATAATTTTTCATTAAAATTATTAATAAATTAATGTCGTTAACATAAATAATATATAAGTACTCTACAATAAATTATTTAATATTTAAATTTAAAATGTTTTAAAAAATGATTGCTTTAGTACAGTTTTTATTATATAAATAGAACGCCTTTTGTCTGTACCATACTGCAAACACTAAAAGAATAATTAATATCGAAAAGCTAGATTCAGAAACAATAATACTCGAGGGGTTCGATTCTCGGTAAAATTACTTAAATTCTTTTCTGAATATTTTTCACCATGAAAATAGCCTGGCAGCCCTATTGTTTTGGAACGCGTTTTTCCTGGAATTTTTTGCAGGACTACGGTGACTCAATTCCAGTAATCCCGAATAGTTTTTGATCTCCAGTTTCTTTAATTGTGGATTGACATACGCAACATCGAATCTTCTCATATGTTTTATTTACCACACACCACATTACTTCGTCGTTAATTAACACCGACCTGGAGCATGATAAAACGACGTTAAAAAATAAAAAAAAATATTGGAATTACATGTGACGTAACACAAATACATGAAAAATAAACTATGATTAAAAGTTCTGTTTAAAAAAATACAAAATAAAACAATTAGTTTAAGAAATAATAGTATAATTTTAAAATACCCTGTGTAGAAATTAAACAGATGACAAGTTAATTGTTGCTTACTCTTAGCTAAAATTATAAGTTAAATGTTAGCCATCGATTAAACTAAAAATCGGTTTCCGCAAGTGAACTGTAGTGATTTTAAGGTTATGACTTATTGTAGTACCTCAAGTTTTTATTAGCGTTGAAATGGTGAATAATTATTATGGTGATGTTTATTTATCAAAGTTTTTGAGCAATATCATAAAAAGTTGGACATGTAAAGAAGATCATAAAACTTGTGAAGAAAGGATGTTGAGTAATAAATTAAATTGAACTCCAATTGTTTTCACAATCAGGTCTTACAAGTTAGCAATATTAAGATAATCTTAAAATTAATTAATTCTTGAATTAATAATGAAATCTTGTATATGCAAGTAGATAAAGCAGACACCTGTTTTACAGCAAATGCACAAAACTTGATGCAAAAATATAGTCTGTGCACGCGGAACGATTTTATTTGAAAGTTCGCTAATTGAATGAGTAAGTAACTAAAACTTTCTTAAAAGTACTACCAAATGCACCAAATTGACTTGATGAAATACAACAATCATTTATTTTCTTTAATTTATCTTTAAACTTTAATCCTGTTTAATAATCATAATGGTTTACTTCAGTACATAACTCGAATCGTTATTTAAACTAATCCTTTATCTTTTCTCAAGAATATGGTATAATTTATATTCAGCTGATAAAAACTTACTGAATAGCTTTAATATTACTTGATGGAATATTTAAGTAATAGTTTACCTGTCGTTGTACAAACAGCTGCTGTCGCTTTTACTAAGTGCATCAAAATTACAAAAATGTATTTCAATTATTTAATATCATTAATTTTAAGTTTAACATTAAATATTCAATATAATAAAGGTATGTTTCTTAAATAATTGATTTAAAGTATTAGGAGCTTTATTGTTAATAACAAATTTTATAACGTGTGTGTGTGTGTGTGTTTTATATCACTATTTGTAATGAAGATATTTTTTTGCAAGTCGATGCAAGAATACAAGCCGAGAGAATTATCGGTGGAGAAATTGCAATATTTGGCCAATTTAAATACATGGTTTCCGTACAAACGAACAATGTTCATACCTGTGGAGGTGGTATTATAAGTGACACCCATGTTTTATCGGCTGCTCATTGTTTTATAAGTTCAGATAATAGCTTTCAGAATAAAGACTATTCAGTAGTAACCCACGTAATTAACGCTATGACCACCTCTCGATTTGCAAATCGCATTGATGTAATAAAAATATATGCGCTTAGAGAATACAACCCTATTAATCCTAATCCTGAAATTCAATATTATCGGGATACAGCAGACATAGCTGTATTGAAGGTATTGTTGTTATTATAATTATTTTTAAAGGTTTAATAAATATCTTTTTTATTTTTAAGTTGAAAAGAAGGTTAGATATTGGTATAAATTCAGAATTAAAAAAATTAGAGTTGCCGAAATCGAATACACGAAATAATAAATATTCATTGTATACACATAAGAAACCCGTTATAGCTGGCTTTGGTTGTGAAAGCCTTATTGTACATAAAAATCTATTAACCAATGAAATAAAGGAGACTCCTGAACTAATATTATATAGATTAAAGTTTTCTGAAACAACTGTCATTCCCAATATCGATTGCCAAGACGCATACTTTGAGCCGTTATCTGAAAGTCATCTTTGCGCACAAATGAAACATTATGCACATATACCAATGGAAGGAGCTTGTAAGGTAAATTAAATCAAAATATTACAATTTTTTTAGCATATAAATTTATCTACAGACAATATAAAAAAATGAATATTTTTGACTTCAGACATTTTTATTCTGAAAATGTTAACAGTTGTTCAGATATTAACTTACATGTTACATCTTGTGAGATACGACTATACTCAAAGAAATAGGACTTCATTTTTTGCTAATATTTGAGTGCTTATAAAATCATAAAATATTATTTTTTGTATCTTAAATTAATCCAGTCCTTGTTACTTAAATTTATATAATGAATATATATATATATATATATATATAACTTTTTTCTAAGCCAGTAATAAAGTAAATATTTAAATTTTCTAATTATAAGCTATGAAACTAAACAATTATAAAATATAAATTTCCAGGGTGACAGTGGTGGTCCTCTGGTTCTAAATGGCAAAACTGTTATCGGAATTTTAAGTAGTGGTCCTACAGGGTGCAATGAAAGAGATGGTCCATCTGTATACACTAGAGTTACTTCTTATATTGACTTTATTAATAAAGCTGTGAATGATGTAGACTCGCCTGAAATTCGGTTTGCTGTTTATGATTTGTGAAATAATAAATTATTTTAAAATAATTTACTGTATTTAAGGTTCTAATATGATAATTAAGTATTTGTAATAATTAAAATTAACAAAATAAGTGGTATGTATATAGTAATAAAAATTACTGTCTATTTATTAACATTATATTTATAATTTTTAATAATCCTCTAAATAAAACTTATTGTCGACTTATACAATATAAATAATATTATTATTATTTTTTAATAAGTCAAAAGTTTTACCACAGCAACTATTTGAAATGCGATAAATAAGTAGATGTGTAAGTGAAATGAATCATCTTCGTTGAGCTGTATAATGAATACTGGAACAAAATAACAAAAAAAAAATTAAACATAGATATTTTGCAACATTATTCTTCTATATCTTAAGAGATATACATGTATCAGAGACGCAAGTACTGCTCTTTACTTTTTATTTACGGAACTTGCGGCGAAGCAATGTGACATTCTGAAGGATGAAGAATCAAGTGAAGAGTAGTAAAGCTCCCCTGAAAGAAGTTTTTGAATCTACTAAGACCATCTAAGTAATAGCTTTTGAAGTAAAGATGACTATGGATTCACTAATGCAAAACTTAAGAATCGCAAAATCTTCTATGGATATTCCAGGAACACCTACAGGAGGACATATATATAGTCGATATCCTAATTGAATTCATAAGAAGGTAAGAGACCAACTAAGAAATGATCAGGAGCTTATCTGCACTAAGATTTAACGAAAATACCGATCGTCAGTTCAAAGTTACGTAATAACGTTTTCTTGAAACACACACACATATATAGTAATGGGCTAAACCAAAGAGAAAATTGTTGTACAAAAAAAAATTTATAACTATATGTTCAATTGATAAACCAAAATTATAAAATGAGGTTGATAAAAAAGATATTAAAAATTAATATTCGTAATAATAAGTTGAGCTGTTTTCCATCAGCGCTCTGCAAGTCGTATTATTTTTCGTGAACGCTTTACCGACTGTGCTGTTTTTTGTCAATACTCTTAAATCGTGACATTATTCATATTGCAGCTAAGGGATTGCAGACGGGGTCATTGATTCACTTGTAGAGAGTTCCGCGAGACCTTGCTAAAACGGTCGACAGGTACCTTCACGAGCGCAAAGTGCAAACTGATTCGACTCTACAGCTCTTTCAGTGAAAGCAAGAGCAATATCTGACTTATAACTATAATCGATTAATTAATATTTCATAATAACTTATAAAGCACAAATTTTTACAATGAAAAAATCTAATTTGTAATATAATTGTTACCTGGTAGAAATCTTTTAAAATGTTTCTTATAAGGACTTTAAAATAAGACCAGCAGTGAAATTACTTTAATCTGCGCGCACATGTATAGATATTAATATTAATAACATGTACACTAAATTCAATAGAATTCTAATGAATAATTAATTTTTCTGGTAAACTATCTCTTGTATTGTTAACGCTTTGATTTTCAAGAAACTTTTTTTTTGAAATATTTATATATATATATATATATGTATGTATGTATGTGTGTGTATATATAGAATGTTGTATGCATACCTGTTTCTTATCTTTTCTAATAAAATAATTAATAGTGTATGCTTAATTTTTCTGCGTATATTAAATGAAATTAAAGAACTTGATTTAGTAACGTTTTGGCTAAAATTTATTTGGAATAAAATATTTAAAAATGTCTTGCTACAGATTAATCTTTTTTTTGTTCACTTTAAAAACTATTTCAGTTAATAGTGGTAGCGTATTTAAATATTTAAATACTATTTATATAAAATATATTTTTTGATAGAGTAACAAAATTCTTTTAATTTAAATTCATCGATCGTACTTATTTATTGACATTTTTTTAATGTATGAATTTTATTAAATTAAAACATCATTTTTATTTTTAAGTCAATGCTTCATTGAAGGAGGAAAAAATTATCGGAGGAAGTATAGCAATATCTGGTGATTTTGGGTATCAAGTCTCAATTCAAGCTGATGAATATCATATTTGTGGTGGTGGAATTATTGATGACTTTTTTGTATTGTCCGCTGCACATTGTTTTATTGGTGAACAAAACAATTTTAATCGTAAACGATACTCTGTAGTTTTTGGAGTTACTAATGCCATAGTTGATCTTCATTCACCGTTTCGAGTGCTTGTCGAAAAAATATACGCACCCAGAGAATACTCTCTGATAAATCCTAATCCCAATGTGACTTACTATCGATCTGTAGGAGACATAGCTGTAGTGAAGGTAAAAATGTTTAAATATAGTGCTTTTAGTTTAATACTACAGTTTGTATACTCGTAGCTAATGTAATTATATTAACTATGGCTATTAATACTAAAGGTAAGATGTTCATCATGATTCCAAAATTTCTGTATACAATATTTAATAATCGATATGAAATATTTTAATTTATTCATCAAAAGGTCCTTATTTTAACTGAATTTATTAAATGTCTTGATTGCCATTTTCAGCTGCATAAAAGTTTGGAGCTCCAACACAATCCTACTCTCGTAAAGTTATCTTTACCAAGATCAGTATCTAAACGTTCTCACGAGTTTTTGAAGTATGCAAATGAAAAAGCTTATATTGTGGGATTTGGATGTGAAGGTATTACTATCCAAAATACTCCGGGATCTAACCAACAAGTTCAAATTCCTACGATGCAAAATTATAGGCTAAAATATGGCGAAGTATATGTATACAGTAACGAAAATTGTGTTAATGAATATCTAGATCCAATTTATTCAAGTCATCTTTGTGCTGGAATGAAGCAACATGATCGCAGATATCCTGAAGGTATTTGCATGGTAAGTTTCAAATCAAAATTATAAATTAATATTTATCATAACTATATAAAATTATCATAGTATATACAAAAACATTGATATGATATATAATAAAGTTATTAAGATTTAATAAATAATTATTTTTAGGGTGATAGTGGTGGTCCTTTAGTTTATGGAGGTAAAACTGTTATAGGAGTAGTAAGTTCAGGACCTAATGGGTGTAATGAAAATCTAGCTCCAGGAGTGTATACGAGAGTTAGCTCATATATATTTTTTATTCAAATGGCGATGCAAGATATAGATTCAGATCATGTGCGTTTTGCAGTTTTTGATGTATAATATGGAAAATAGATGTTTTAAAATACATCTATTTTACAATGTTCTTCAGTTTCACTTTTATTTGTACTCTTATTTAAATCTAATTCTTATTCACCTTTCATACCTTGACCAATCTACTAATACCCTTTTACCAATTATTTTTACAAAAAAGTAAGCATTCGATTCGATCCTATTCAAACAATTAACTAATATCAATAGCGAAATATAAATTTTTCTTGAATGTTACTGTTCGTCAATATTTTAAATATACTAGAAAAAAATAAAAATAAAATTTAGCGTTCGTGCGCCTTCTTCAGAATTTTAAAGCAAGGGATATAAGTAGATAGACCTTAGTCTATCATTAAAAAACTGCCAAAACATCCTGTAAGAACGCTTCCTGTAAAAAGAGTTACTTGTTAAAAAACTAATGTTTATTAATATATTAATAAGATTTATGCAATTTATATGTCAGATATACCATTTGCCTCTATTGGGTGTCTAGGGGTTCGAGGTACCCACAAAGTTCAGGGTATGCCGACCGTAGTTTTTCATACGCTGGGCACCTTGACACCTAATAGGATAGATTGTGCACCTAGACACGAAAAAATAAGAAACTCACTAATTGGACCTTATTTTACGGTTTTAATTCAATTAAGCTTGGGGGGGGGGGTGTTGTCGTTTGACGTTTTCCACTCAGCCTCTGTTAAAAACTTTGGTGTTGTGCTGGATGCTGGACTTATTTGAAAACCGCATATTGATTCAGTTTATAATAAAGTTAACCAGGTTTTTTATAGTTTACGTTTATTTGCGCAACCACCCCGAGTATCCCGAACATCTAGACATATAACAGGAACGAATAGTAGAGCTGGACACGAGAAACTACGTTGTGCACTACCTAAACTTCATCTCTGAGTATTCCCGACAGCTATTCTTTACTGCAAAAGAGCTAGCGTGGATGCTAGGTAACATGTTTATTTTTTTTCGTTTAATTCCACAATTTGATAAAATTCCTAACTTTACAGGCGCATTGAATGGTAGAATATCTATTAAAACTGGAAAACTGCCAATTTTGTACTTGAAATTAGAGCCATGCTATAAGATTCATATATTTATTTAAATAATCGTTAGAATTTTAACATCATGAAAAACTACAAATTGTTTTCACTAATTTACTTTTCTATTGAATGATGTCCTTACGGTGTGTCGTGTCCAGAATTATTTTCTAATTTTTCATAGTTTGTGATTAATCATTTTGGACATTGCAGCTGCGACAGTTTTAATTCCAAAACGAGATAGCTAGTTATGTATTTGCCATTTACTTAATACTTACATGTAAATAAAAAACCTCGAATAATTATCTGTGAACATGTTATGTATATTAATAAAAGTTATACGCCTAAATTTTTGCTACCGCAATGCAAAATGTACTTAATCCTCGACTTAAACGTTGTCTTGAATTTTAGTATAATATGATAGGATGTATTCATATTTAATTAAGTAGACGTAGTAGTACGCATTTTGTAGATCAACAACTCGATTTGAATCCGTTATGCGACAATCCACTAATATTTAACTAATTAAGTGATGAATTAATGAATAATTTAATAACCAAATATCGATTATATATTACAGATAAATAAAGCGAAAATATATGAAAACAGGCATATACAGTTCATATATATATAAATCGACTATTATAGAATAAGTAAGGTATATTTCCTATTATAAGATAGTCATTCTTTTGACGAGATCTCGGAGATTTAGTAATTTTTTCTCCATTCACGAGTAATTGTATCTGCAGCTAAAATGTGTAAGACTGCCTCTTGGACAAACTATAATTTCTGATTTATGAATATTAAAACCAATTAAATTAATACATTTATTCTATCTAATGCAATAATTCTTCAATTTTGCTGCATTCTTCGATAACTTTTATTAAGCTCATTTTTTTAAAAAATCAATTATTTGATCAATTAATAGATAAACAGAGACTTTTGTATTTAGGATATCACGCGCTAAATATATCGTATATATAAATTCAATTTAATGAAGTTTACATTATCTTGTAAACATTTTTTATGTTAATAACGAAATACAATAATTATAGTTTGAAACTATTATATTTCTAAAGTAGATCAAGGTCAAATTAAAAATATTAATTTTCATGTGCAAGTGACGTCAGTGTTTATTTCAATATACTTATCATATTTATCAAAAGTATATATTCACAATATTTTCAATTTTTTAATGCAATATACTCAATTAATCATGTAAAATATTTTCACAACATACTGGATGTTTTCAAAAATCATTAATCAAGTATATTTCTTAATATCTTTATACTTATGAATCTATGCATGCATACATGTTTCTATTACTCTTTGCAAATAATAAATCTAAAATCATTTCATTGACAGCCGCGATCCGCCGTTTTCCATTTCATGTAAACTTTACATACAGATTTATTTTTATTTCAGCATCGATTTCAGCATGAATCTTGATCAGAAAAATGTACAGAAAATTTATTGAAATATCGCATAGTATTATTCTACATATGTATTGTTTTAATTTACATAAGACTTATTAAATTAACTCTATAATCGATGTAAATAAATAAATTTAAAATGATCAACGACTTTGTTCATATTTAGTGGACTCGCAACCTCACGGTCTTGAGTTGAACAATAAAATCCAATAACAATAAAAACGCTGTGAAGGTAAAATATAAACAAATACGCGATCAACACAGCAATATTAGATAATAAAATTATCCGTACAGGAAAAACTGTAAGTCTATTGTAATTTTTCTAAATAAGAAGCTTAAAAGATTCAATACATTATTTGTTTGCATTATTGTAGATATTGCAAACATGCTGTTGAAGATAAAACGCATATTAGCTAGAATTAGATTAGTTATAGCATTATGTACAAAAGGTAAATAAGATGTAATTCTTGTGTATTCCGATGGCATATCCGAGGGCATATCAAGATGAATAATAATTCACCCTGAAAGTTACAATTAATAATAAAATATTTGTTCTCTATATATATAGTATTTGTTTTTAGACTACATTCTAGATTACAATGTATTTAGTTTATACCTTGGTTTGTATAATATAGCATTATTTTTAATACTAATAATAATAATCGAGAACTTACACTGCATGTACTTCCACTCATAATTCTATGATCTGGAATTATTTCGACAAAAAGATTCTTATCAAAAAAAGGTTGTAGTATAAATATATGGAAACATCTTTAAATTGGAAAGACAATAAAATAGTCTGCGTGAATTCAAATTTATAGTTTTTAATGATCGGAATTGCCATTATTTCAGAGGCTTGAATGCAGGGTAACCATCAAGATCACTTTCATACGAACATTCATACCCAAACCCAGTTATCATAGGTTTTTAGTACATATATGATGGGTAAATAATAGGTTATTTTGGTTACGACAGTTTTCTTAGTGTGTGATTTCTTAAAAGATTCAATCCTCTGTTTAACGAAAGCGTAAACAACATACATACTGCAAAGAGCATAAGCCTTTGTAATTTATTACTATTATAATCACTTTAGAAGTTGTCATTCGCATAATTATTGCTACTTTATATGGGATCTTTAAATATACATTGTCAAGAAGGAAATCTCTATAATAAATTCAATGGCACTTTGAATTTTTACACACTCTTAAAAAAAATCAAAAATAATTAAATTCTCTAATTATTTGAATTCTTATTGAACATTCATACTGTTGTTATTATATTTACTTGAAATTCTCAAAATCACAGAATCTATTTTATAAATCAAAAATTGTAGATATTCAGCATGATAGTTTCATAGATATAACGAATACAAGAATTATGAACTAGTATTAAAATTAATGTAAAAACAATTTTTATTATATTATTTTCTATTATATGTTAACAATATAAAGAAATTTTATATCAGAAAAGAACTAAAAGAAATTTTTGTTCCAAGGCAGGAAGTTGAATGCGGGAATCCTATACGATAGACTACGACATTGTCGCTAGATTACCGATTACTTTGAGAAAATTAATTTCGATTTGTTTATATATGCTGTTGAAGAAACACGCATGCATAATATACAAAATACATACGCATATACAAAGCATACAATAAAAAGTCTGTAAGATGAAATCGGGTTACAACATTTTCATCTATTACAAATTTCATATGCCTACTGAAATTTAATCAGAGTTTGTGTATCTTACAGCGGTGGGGGGAGGAGTCAGTGCACTATTTTTAATAAAGAATAATTTTAATAAAGAATTTGGAATAAACAACAAAGTAGTTTATAGGTAGAAACACATTTTAACTAAAACTCTAATTATTACTAATTACTATTAAACTTTTCTCTCTATAATTGGTTGTTAAACTAGGTCGCTTCTGGTTCTAAAAATAGTTTTATTTTTTATTTAAGTAGATTTGAACAAGTATAAAAAATAGTGTTCGCTCTCGTGCTCGCTAAAATTATTAAAGACAATTTAAATGTTAGGCGTTAAGAATAACATACGTACATTTAATGTATGTAAATGAATACATTACGTACATATAAAACGTAATATACTACATCACAATATCTACTGTCTCGTGATTGCATGTTCTATATGAATTTGAATACGATTTGGTTGTATATGACTGCATTCTCTGGATATAAAACTATACTCTTTTTAACTAAAATATGAATACAAAAATAAGAATTGACAACCAAATCAATTATTCCGGTAATAACAGTATAGTGATAAATTTCAAAATTGTTTTAATTATCAATTAGGCAGTATGCAAACAACAATACATAACGATGAACAATAATTCATCTAGCCCAAAAGCAAACTAAATTAGTTTGAAGAGGAATTTCATATTTGCACTGACCAATCCTTGCAATGTTTCCTCCAACAATTGTTTCAGATATCAATTATTTCATTCAGCTATAAAATTAAATATTAAAATTAAAATTTAAATGCTTATATCAGATTTGAATAAATTTCTAGTTGTTTTATAAACATACAAAGTAACGGAGAGAAATATTTATATAAAAACAAATACAAACAAATAATATATATATATATATAAATTGTAAATAAAAGGACACAATTATTTTTATACGTGATATTAATTTTAGAATAAATTGGGATTCCATTGATATAATAAATAAATGGGCGGAATTTGTGAAGGCTCTTTTGAGGGCCTTGGTCCCATCGCCAAGGCGCTTCGTGGAAGTTTTAAAGCCGAAGCCTCCTAGAATCTGAGTCAGAGAATACGGGACTGCACATTCCGCGGCCTCGTTTTCGGCATTGAGGAAAGCTGGAAAATTCCTCCCTTGATTAAAATATTATATTAGTTTTATAGAAAATTATACAAATAATATATTATGAGGAGGAAAGGCGCCTGCGGCTCGGGACTCTCGCGTCTAGCGGCAGTGAGTTCCGCGAAAAGGGGGATGAGGGGGGAGCGGGCCGAAGTCACTCGAGACTCGGCCGAGGGGGGTGGAAGTCCGCAGGGAGAAGATCCTGTCGCGCCGAAAGAGTAAACGGGGGGGGGGGGGGGGGGGGGAGGGAAGGGCCCGTGGCAGGTTCTGGAAAGAGCGCGAAAGTCGACGCGCTCCCGGACTCTCCCTGAATGCGAGGGATGACGGGTAAAGAGTAGCGAGAAAGGGGGGAGGACCTAACGGTCGCGGGGGAGAAAAATTTTAGAATCGAATTGGCCGCTGAAGCGCACAGATAAACCACCGAAGCCAAGCCGAAGCCCAAGGAATTATTGGAAATAATTATTGGTGTTTTATTTAAATCCTCATCATCAAGAAAACACATACACAACGTATATTCTAAACAGTTTCTCCGCCAACCACTCTTAATTAAGAAAGAATTCAGATGTACATAAGGACCTCATGTTTCAATACGTAGTCACATGTTTAATAATTATAATGCATTTACAAGTTTTATTGAATGAAATCTCGATTAAAAGCACCATTCACTTATCATTCATTAATATTAACGTAATTTTTTATGTCTTATATGAGTTTAAAATTATAAAAATTATAAAAACTATAAAACTTTAATTTATTTGCATATTGTCTTTAAAAAACTACCATTTCTTTTTTTATTTTGTATATATGACAAAATTTTACACAGACAAGCAAAGATTATAGGTAAAATTTCATTTAAATTCACTTAGGAATTAATATGTTACGAATAAATTATTTACTTACCATATAACTATTTTATAGTTAAGATTTAAAAAATTATATTTATTTGAAATAAACTGAAGCTGTTGATATCAGAATGTAATGCAGGGAAATATAAAATACTGAATTGAAATATTTATTTAATTTCTTTTTAATTAAATAACTCTCAGCTATTAATAAATCACTTATTCTTAAACTAAAACATTCATTACTACTACTGAGTAAATAGATACTCAAAAATAATGCGGGTTATTATATTTTAATATTTTATTCCTAATTAGCGGCTATTTATAGTATAACGGCGTATTATGTTAAAAAAAGAATAACAATACATACTACTGATATACTGATATAAACATGATCTCAGTTGTAAACGTTATTCACATATGTAATAGAATAGTTAAGTATGAGAAAATACTAAACAATAATATAAAAATAAGAGTACCATTTTGATTATTAAAACTTTAATTCAAGAAAATCGTGATTAAAAGAGTCACAAAACAATAGATTATTTTTACAAAATCTAATAAGAAACATTTATTACTAATAACTTTTAGTCTCTTACTGTAATAAAAGACTTCTTTTATTTCTGATAATTTATCATTATAAATTGCATAATTTTTTTAATATTTGAACAAGTGTTTTTTATAAACTTAGTTAATAGAAGTTGTACATTGTGCAAACTCTAAACATTAAGAGTATTGAAAAAAAATTATATTAAGTTAAAACTAAGTTATTAACATTTATTTAAAAATGACAATAGTAATTTGTGATTAATCTAAAATTGTTTTTGTATTTTGTTGTGATTTTCTTCTAAACTAAGGAAAAAAACTGAATTAATAGTCAAAATATTATTAGTCTTTACGATCAACTCATTATTAAATCAAGTTATTTCCATTAATAAGATTGGTATTAATAATATTGTATTGGTGCAGCAAATATCATCCGACAGCATCGCAATATATCGAAACATAAACTAACTAATGCATACGTTTATGCAACACATATATCCTGTGAAATTTAACATAAACTAAACTAAAACTAGTTTAAATTTAGTTGAGTTCAAAATATATTTATTTTGAATAGACTATAAATCTGAATACAATTTATAGAATAACATTATAAGAAACTCAAATTAGTATTACGTCGCTTATTAAGATATATGTTATGAACGATTTTTATATTGCATTATAACCTTTAGTTCGTATGTTAACTCATTCGTCAATGAGGTACAAAACCGTTAAGTATTTATTTTTTTATCAGTTATTACCATAAGTGATTAAAAATACTTTATATATCAATATAAATTAGAATGGTTTTCCAGCAGGGCAATGTTTAACTTTATTAAATTTATTTATTATTATAGTTTACATTTTAATATATTCAATTGTATTCATTTAAAATTATTTGACTCATAGAATATTTTAATTATTCTAAATAAACGTTTGAGATAAGGTATCTCAATTAAACTCACAAGTTACAAATTTAATTGATAATTCTAATTACTCGGAATAATGATATAATATTATCTTAATATTAAATTAATAAGTATATAAAGGATATATTTTTAAAAAATTTTTATTTTGTTAAGATTTAAATAAGTGAATTGACATACAGTTGTTAAAATTACAAACTTTCGAAATGCATCGGTTTAATATAATATTTCTTTTGCTAACAATTTTATCCAATGTTTTACTTCGCAATGGTGAGATGTTTTGCTATTGAATAATATAATGATTTAACTTATTTCTTATCAAAATGTTATTATATGATTGTATTGCAAGATTTTTAAATATTTTTCCGATATACAGAAATTATAACTTATCTTGTATTTATGTTAATGTTCATATATGTTTATAAACATTTAAAATATAAATTATTTACTCTACTTAACAAAACTAATTAAATATAACAGTTGAAGGAATCGTTGGTGGAAATATGGCAAAAATCAATCAGTTCAAGTACCAAGTCTCTGTTCAAATCGATAATACCCATGTTTGTGGAGGTGGTATTATTGGTAATCAAATCGTATTGACAGCTGCTCATTGCATTGTAAACGAACAAAACATGTTCGAAACGTACCAGTTTTCTGTTGTTGCTGGAGTCATTGACTTATTAACTAATCCTTCTTCTTATACAAGAATAACTGTCGCAAAAGCTTATGTACCCATAGAATATGATCGTTCAAATGGAAAGACTACTACTCATCGCGAAACAGGAGATATTGCTGTACTAAGGGTAAATATTTAGTAATTATTCATACATTTTTTATGCAAATCTATAATATAAATATCTAAATATACATATAAATATAAATATGGCTTGAAATCGACTTTAGTATATTTTCATAATACTATATTTAAAAAAAATTACTAAAAAAGATTAATTTATATTTTATCGAATTTTTTGTATTATCTATTTTATTCCGTTTAAAGATTTAAAAATGTTTATAATTATGTATATGATTATTGAAAATTCTCACTGAACTTTAAAATATATATATTTGTTTATTCCTTAATGATCCTTTTATATTTTGTTAATATAATTAATCTGTCTACTATCATAGTATTATCGAGACTATTATATCAATGTAAAACAAATCGATTTATATTTAGTTTCTGAATATATTTTATCCTATCCTACTAGTGTTATCGCCTAATCCTGTTGTTAATTACTATGTTAATTATTATTATGTTGTTAATAATTCGACTAACTGTTTTTATTATTTTATGTATAGATACTCAGTTTGGCATTCTCTATCATTTTTACATTATGTATTATTTGAATTTCAGTTATCAAAAGAATTTGTATTTGGCTCCAATTCACCCATTAATAAACTACTACTACCAAAACCGCATTATACTATCGAAACTTATGTAAATAATAAACCAATTGTAACTGGTTTTGGCGTTGAAAACATTTCTTATAGAAGAAATTCACTGACAAAGGGAAAAGAAATAGTTGAAATTGATAGTTATAAATTAAAATTTGCAGAAACGTTCATTTTTGTCAATCAAGTCTGTTCAAAACGATATGCACTGAAGAAGCCTCTATCCGATAGTCATCTTTGTGGGCAAATTCGACAAAGAAACCAAATGAGTCCTGAAGGACTTTGTATAGTAAGTTCACAAAGAGTATTATTAAATAGAATAATTTAAATTAGACTATTGTTTTTTTCTGTTTTATAAAATTCATTGTCTTTAACAATTTTAAGTCTTACTTTAATTTCCGGAATATTTAATTTACTGTATATCTTATTCCAATATTAAAATATAATTGTAGGGAGACAGTGGAGGTCCTCTAGTTATTCGCAGAAATATCTTAATTGGAATAGTTAGTGCAGGTCCTGTTAACTGCAATGAAATTGAAAGTCCATCAGTATATATAAAAGTTGCACACTTTTTGCCATTTATCCAAAATGCTATTGATGATATAAACGCACCCGATATTCGTTCACATATTTATAAATAATTGTAGGTATGTTTCTATTTTGTATTTCATAATATATATTATTTAGTTTAAATTCTTGTATTTACATTTTAGAAAGTTAAGTTTGATTATTCATTAAGTAGAATGCACTATCCTATACAAGCTAAGTTTATTATCTACAGAGCATTTTGTCACGAAATATAATCTTCCTTTGTACAATCACCTTATAATGCCTGTGAATATAAAAAACAATTTCGATGCCCACAAAACTATTCCAGACATAGAATATGGGAAAAGAAGAGAGGATAATAATGAAGTTATCCATCAATAATTCATCACGAACTTATTTAAATTATTCGAACCAGTATCTAGGAATAAGTGTAAAGCGACTATTTGTTGCTTTAAAAGGTTTATATTGTATTTTCCTTCCTATTTTGATAAAAAAAATGTCTTACTAGGTTTAATTGAAGATGTACATTACTCTGTATAAAATTTGTTATGTTATGTCATTAATGTTTGATTACATCAATATTTTCGATATATTTAGACTTACATATCTATAAAAATTAAGACTAGAATATTGGAATACTATAGCAATATTATATTTAACGTAATGATAATAATATCATTAAAATTAAAATCTTTATTGCTTATATTATTGCTTCTACATAAAAAAAAGAAAATTGTTATTTTAGATTGTAGCAGAGAACGTCAAATAATACACGAAAGCAAAGAATAATATACAAGATTTAAAAAAGGCACCAACCCTTAAAAAAATTAGTAAATAAATTATAAAATAGTTTCAATGGTATAGATATTTTGTATGATATATTACTATAATATTAATCAAGGGTGATGCGTATAATTTTGAATTATTATTCAACTTAATAGAAAAGGTATTATTTACTTTAAGTAATAGCTCCTCACTCGTTTAGCATTCAATCCATACAACGTTACACGACTTATCAAATTCGTAATCTTTCGCATGCAAAAATATATAATCGTAAGTCAACAAGTCACACCATATTTGGGTTTTTTCCAGGGTCCTTGAAAACTAAGACATTATTTGAAAAACTATTTAAATGACGTTTCAGCTCAATAATTACTAAAAATGTCTATAATGCTTTATTTTAAGTTAAAACGAAAACATTATTACATTAACATTATTAAAGTTATTAATGTTGAAAACAAACATCTATCAGTTATAAATTCATTTTTACATTTGCACATTAATACTATACAGTACATGAGTGTTTGTATTGAAGAAATATAATACCTGGTTGTTAAAATTGTAAATAAAACGCTAAATTATAAATAACACTGAAAATTTAATTATTTATTAATATTCATTTTTCGAATTTAAATAGTTCTATTTTTCTATAATAGATTATTTTAGAGATGAACAAGTTGAATGTAGACAAATTTCCTGTATTTTTGTTAAGCATTTTCAAAAAAATAAATATGAATTAATTTTCACTCTCAATACAATTTCTTTAACTTTAAATAGAAATAATTAAAAAAATAATAATGTTTTTCTCAAGCCTGAATAAAATTAAAAGTCACATATATGTATAACATGTGGTCAAATTCACAACGTAAAATACGTATACTCAAATCATTTAAATAATCTGAAAATAAATATCTGCCGATCTATTCTTTCACTTTAAACTGGGAGATGATGACATAGATGTATGATATGTAACCACTCAGGAAGTCGAAAACGCTTTATTCTTTTAATCTCAGTAATTATTTAAACTTTTTTTAATGAAAACAATAGAAATATAGAAACAGAAATATTGAACTAATCTGCGACGTTTTTCCCATTCTTTTTCAGTCGACTATTAAATAGAATCATTTTAAATACGACTACTTTTTAAATAATAATATTGTATGATTTAGAAAATAAATTTTGAATTTAATTCTACTACAATATGCTTGTTTAAATAATACATCTAATCGATACGCTTTCTTTTCATTATCCATGTAGTCGAGTAGGTACTTACCTAAATTTTATATAAGAATATATTGTTAGAAATGTTATTTATGTAATTCCTGCAAACGAAGTTCCTGATATCGTCATGATAATATCATCATTTTACAGCGAAAAATATCATCGTAACATTGACTGGGAGGTGATGTTTTATGCTGATAAACTGATGTAAATATGAATTAGTGCTCAAGCTGGGAAAGGCATGAAAGGTGGGGCTAGCCACTTCTAGCTCTCGCTAGATACAAAATTGTCATCATGAAATTACCTATTAAATGTTAAAATTATGAATCATGATTGACAAATTCAGATAAATATATTTGTAACCGAGCTGTACATTTTAATGGGTTACTACATTAAAAAGGTGAGATTAACTGAACGTTCTAAGTGTACAGTATATTATACGTACTCGATTATATATCAATAATAATACAATAATAATACAGTGTTTCATAACTATTTAATGCTAAAGAACTGACACCTTTGTAAAAGTTCATCAACTTCTTTTGCGAGATTTTGCGATGCGAAATTTAAAGAAAATTAAAACTGATTTTAAATACTAGGTTATATGTACCTTAAATTTTAAGTGATGATTGCTAATACACATTGTTTAATATAACTTTACTGGATAAGAAAGAAAATTTATTATCAATTTTTGAAAATATTCGTAACATAAATTCGTTACACGGTGGTAATATGATGTCCATTCTATTGAGCAATGTTGTAAGTTGATGTTGTACCATATTTTGCAGATCTATCTACTTGATTAATGTAGCATACGGCATGTATAAAAAGGAATCGAGTTTTTGTATCGATGAAACGTATTGCTTATTTCGTCTTATCAATTTTCCTTTGTTAATTTTCTATATTAATTTTTAAATTTTTAAGTTTATTATTTACTATTGTTTTTACTATTGTTTTACAAATTTATATATATTTGTCTAATTGTTTTGCAATGAATCAGATGTTTTTTTTCTTGTGAATTTATTTATTTTGTCACTATCATTAATGATGTCATCAAGTAGTTTTTTTTCTGAAAAAAATAAAAATGTTGTATTACACCTTTATCAATAATCCAGAAACGAATATTTTTTAATTGTTTCGTTAATATACTAAGGTATACTACAGAAATCTAGTGTAAAGAAGTAGATATAAAAGAATCATGACTATAGTTAGGGGTTATTCAATAGATATACTAGAGTTGTAAATTCGTGTAAATAAATGAATAAATAAGATACTTTTTGCTGAAACAATTACACGAGTAGCTTCGAGTATAAAGGTATATTAAATATTATTTTATTTTATTTTTATTGTAACATTTGAGGGATTTTTTTATTATATATTTTAAAAACTATTTTGTTATTCTTGATAAATTATTATGTATGTTTATTTTCAGATTTATAATACGTTAACTAAAATGTAATTATAAGATATAAAAAATAGCATATGTAATTAAAATAAATAAAAAAGTAATTCTCAGTGCATTAATACAGTATCCTGTACTCAAGGTAGTTCATCATCCTCATGTTATACTTTTTACTCGTTTGATAATTAAAGCTTTATCTTTTGTTGTGGAAAAACTTTTATCCCTCTTGCTGCTTGAACACCGTGTTAGCTGGAGGTCCTCGTAAGTTACGGTAGCACCCGGGCAATAATTCTACAATAAGAAGATCAAGTATGGAAGGATGGGCTAGGCGTGACTTGTGTACGTTACATTATCGCCTCGGGAGTTATGAGGCTCTCTCGCGCACGAGTCGGAAAACTGGCAGAGTAGAGCTCGAAGATATTGATTAGGCAGAGTTATAATGTGCCAACTATTGCATACACCCGAAGAGGTAGTTCTAAAGATGAGTTTTTTAAAAATAATTTCAAGTTTATTAACACTTAGCGCACAAAGCATATTACGAACTGTTTTTGCAATTTGTTTTTGGTAGGAGAGAATATAGAGCTCCAGTCGAGGCTTCCGTTCAGACTGTAGTTTATAACTGTACAGGCACTGAACTAATATATTAAAGCTCGTATTAAAGACTATGAGCTCATAAAAATTTATTCTTTACAGTTTTCGGCCACTATTTCATAATTTAGCAATTAACATCAATATTTAAAGTAACATTTTTCTTGTACTTAGAAAGTGTATCAATTACATATATTTTATTCTCATCTAACAAAGTATGTTGTATTTATTGTAATACCTTGATTATTGAAATTGCATTTTGCTTTATTGGGCTAATAAAAACAGTTGAATTTTATTCACTTATTTACAAGAGATTAAAACGTATTGATTGACTTCATTTAAATACATGAATTTATTTGGTTCTTCGAGCTAATTAGATTTTATTAAAACATAAAAACTTTAATATTCTCTGCAAATGAATAAAATTTTAAAAAATCTCACTTTCATAATATAATAAAGTTATAAAATAACATGAAAAAAATTTTCACGCTTTAGTCGACATAACTTGATGTTAGAGTTTAATAGAAGATTAGGCATAACGGTCAAGAATATTTAGCAACAGACTGATATTGCAACGATGAGACTTAAAACTCGTATTTTATATATGATAATAAAAATTATTAATAAATTTATCGCCTTAATGATAATTGTTGTGTGTGTGTTTTCTTGATGATGAGGATTTAAATAAAACAATAGTTAATTTATTTCCAATAATTCCTTGGGCTTCGGCTTGGCTTCGGTGGTTTATCTGTGCGCTTCAGCGGCCAATTCGATTCTAAAATTTTTCTCCCCCGCGACCGTTAGGTCCTCCCCCCTTTCTCGCTACTCTTTACCCGTCATCCCTCGCATTCAGGGAGAGTCCGGGAGCGCGTCGACTTTCGCGCTCTTTCCAGAACCTGCCACGGGCCCTTCCCTCCCCCCCCCCCCCCCCCGTTTACTCTTTCGGCGCGACAGGATCTTCTCCCTGCGGACTTCCACCCCCCTCGGCCGAGTCTCGAGTGACTTCGGCCCGCTCCCCCCTCATCCCCCTTTTCGCGGAACTCACTGCCGCTAGACGCGAGAGTCCCGAGCCGCAGGCGCCTTTCCTCCTCATAATATATTATTTGTATAATTTTCTATAAAACTAATATAATATTTTAATCAAGGGAGGAATTTTCCAGCTTTCCTCAATGCCGAAAACGAGGCCGCGGAATGTGCAGTCCCGTATTCTCTGACTCAGATTCTAGGAGGCTTCGAGGGAGGCTCGCTCCCCGGAGTTATACGATCTCGCTTCGGCTATAAAGCCAAAGTTTCTTATTACGAATCTGACTTTTAGTTTAGAAAATTGAATTATAGGATTATTTTTAAATATTAAATTTTAGCGTAAAGCTACATAATTCAAGTTTTTCAGTTAGCCACTTGGAACTTTTCAAATCCGATGCTGGATTCTATTCAACCAACTCTGTTTTTTGAAGAAAATCAGTTCATTACAAAGGACTGATAATAAATTTAATTAAAATAATGTACAGAAAATATGTGTATTGTGTTGTATTATGTATTCTTTAAACTAGAATTTAAATGAATAAAAATACAGTTTTAATCGAAATTTTATTCTAAAAATCATGTTAAATAGTACAGTTGAATAAGATCAATCAGTTATAGGTCTATTATTGACTTAAGATTGATTTATTTGATTAATAATGCAATAAACGTTAAAAAATATCAATACTTTGATGTTTTGAGACCGCAATAGGTCTACATTATGATTAAAAAGCCTGATTAAATAAAAAAACTAGATGAATACATAGTATATACATTTTGTCATATCTTTTTACTCCAGATTGATTTATGACTTTTCGACACGTGCACCATCTAATCACTTTCTAGCACCTACGAGCACACGGTAAGAAATTAATAATTGTAGTTCCAGGCTATATAAATTATATTAAAAATGTTTCAATGTGCTTAAAATGCCTTTGAAAGATAAGCCGCGTCGGACCCTCTTTCAAATAATATACGAGATTGCCGAGGTAAATTTATGGCTCGGAGCAAGACCAATTTCAACGCGACAACGCCCTTTTCCGCATAGCCACGTAATTAGATTCGACATTGCAATGGTGATACTTTTATGCTTCGAGGTCGTTATCTGTAATACGCCACTCGGCAAGGACGCCTTGGGGTCGTTGATTGAACTACATATGTTAGCTTAGACTTCATTCCACCGAGCTTAATGATGATTTATTGATGTATATTTATTAATATTTTAATTATTAAATGAAAATTCTCTATAGCATCCAATTTTATTTGAAAGAAAATGTAATTAATATATGTATGTCTTTGGAGGGATAAACTTTTTATTTAAGAAAGAGTGGGAACGAGACAACTAATTTAATCTATATAAATTCTGCGTATATACCTCGCGTGAAATTCAGCAAAAACTCGTTTTGATTTCGAACAGGATGTATGAATCGTCAAATAATGCTTAGTAAATAGTTTATTATTAAATTGTTCAGTACTAACTTTAGTTATTGATTACTAGGGTCGAATCTATTTTAAATATACAAACAAACTTTACGTATAATATATAGCTACGTTGTATAAAATCTTCAACGGTATTTATACATTTATCGAGAAAATGAAATAACATTTGAGAGTGCAATGCTTAAAGTGTATATATAGTAGGAAATAAAAAACGAAGCCAACTTACAAGACATTAGATTTGTCGAACGACCTGAAAGTCGCATATGCATACACGTGGGCTATCGCGTGGCGCAAGGCCAGGCGCCTCCGTTTCGAGGTTTATCGCACCTGTGTATACCTTTTTTACCATGATCTTGATCTACGACCTAGGAACTGGCCCGGGATTGCGAGGGGATTTTTCGCGATCGGTGAAATTATGAGCGGGCGCGGTTGCCGCAACGAGCCCGTGGAATAATTTAATTTGTCCCTGGTTTACAAGCCTCCGCGGGGAATGCGTTGTGACACGCGGCTAAGTGAGCCGATATTCGTATATATATACGCGCGCGAAAGTAGCCCGCTGATGAATAGCTTTATTTACAGCACAATGAACCAGTTTTTCAAAGCGCGTTATTTAAGCTCGTTCGCGGGACGTTTAACAAGGTTTGATGAAGCTTTAAATAAGCAGCCTCGCGGAAAAAATGGGCTTTCTTATCGTGTTCTACACATTGCCGAGCAAATGGAATACAATGTACTCTGGGAAAACATCTACTATAATTTACTTAACTTTATAGTTTTCCACTAGGCTCTCGAGAGCCCGGCGCTCCGACCGAATTCCCGGCATAACGCCGCTATGTGCGCCCGCGTAAAAAATTTATGCCCGGCCGTCGGCGCAGAGGAGGCAGGATTTCCCAAGGGCTCCGGGCCCAAGTTCACCGCACACCGCGCGTCTTATATATATACCTACGCGCCGGCGCGCACAGGCACGCAGGCTGCCCCTAAAAGCCCAACTCCCGGAATAAACGGACGCGAGAGGCGAAAGGATTAATCGATCGCGCCCCTAATCGGGCGCAGCGGGCCATCGTAAAAAAGGCCGGGCGCGGGCACCCCGGCGAGAAAAAGTCCCGGCGACCGAGCTACATTCCAGCGATACGGCCGAGCGCCGCTCGCGGAGCCTTGGACAAGGACGCAGGCCCCTTTAAATTTGTCGCGGGGGCACACGTGCGACGCCTGTACATTTTTCCAGGCCGAGGGGGAGGTCGCGGCCGCCGCGGACACGCGCCTTGTCACGCGGCAATAAATACTCGGGCCGGGCATAATTCTCCGCGGGAGCGCCCGTGAATCATGCTAGAGATGGCTATCGCGCGACCCCCGCGCCTCGGGAGTTCGGGCACAGCGCGGGCCCCTTCATATACGTACACGCTCTCGGGGATTTCGAGGGCGCCTCCCCCGGCGTGCCGCATGCGTGCGCCGCGGCCGTGCGAAAAATGCCCCGGTTGGCGCCGCGCGCCGGTCATATAGCCGCCGGGAGTGAGAGGTGCAGCTAGGCGCGGGCAGAGCATGTATATATATATGCGTGCGCGCCCGCGGCCTCCGCGTTTGATGCGAGAGACCGTCTTTGTTGGCCGATTTATACGAGGCGCGCCCGAGCTCCTGGAATGCCACCGACGTGGGGGCGATAATGCCGTTTGTCATGTTTATGATTCCGGGATAATAGTCGTCCGTGGGGTGTTTGCTTTGGATTCTAGACTGGATATAGTACCTGTAGCCGCGTTACCAATGCCAAACCAGTTATTGATTTGTAAACTCCCGGCTAATAGCAGGATACATAATAATGACCGCGTGCACGGGCGAGTATGATAATTAGATTAATGAAGCCGTGCGCGCTATGTAGATCATTACAGTTTTAAAAGTCTATCCTTTGGGATTGATTCGACAAATTTATTTTGTAAATCCCCTGCCGAGAACTTGACACTTGCCCATCTGTTAAGTCTCCTTTAAATAGTTAACACTTTTCTCATTTTATTATTTGAATGTAGAAATTCTCCTCTTCTTCAAATTAACGATACAATTTTTATTTTTTGTGCAATTATTTCAATTCTGAACTTTGATTCTTTACAACTTGAACTAAAATTTTATTTTTATCAATAGCGTAAGTAGAAACTCAACACTAAGGTCCACAATAAATTGAATTTATCTTAGTTATTATAACGGGACGAATAGGAGTTTTTTAATAACTGAAGAAGATTTTAAATAATTTAATATAATTTAATACTCATTAGTGCTAGAGATTCCTTAAATATCATAGGTTAATCAGTTGATTAAAAACTCGAATGAAGAGAATCTTAAGTATTCTAATTCGAAATAGAGCGAGATATAAGGAACAAGTGAGACCTCATTGGCTTCCGAGTTCCAGTTTTTCGATAGCTGTCGAATATATATATATATATATAATACCGCAGTGTGAAGATCGAAACCATGTGAACAGTTCATCGTAGTGCAATAGACGTTCTGGATTGTATCTCTACCTGCAGCGTGTTATCTAAATGCAACAAATGCAATCTATGTGTAAAATATGTAAGAATAATATATATAGATTTCCACACGTTCCCAATTTTGATTACTTATGAAATTTAAATATGATAACCGTTTTTACTTTCGTTTATACATCATAATACACAAGGCTTGCATTAATAGTATTTTTATTCAGCGTTAGAATTGCTAAAAATTATCATAAAACTGACAAATGTACACGAAGACAAAAAATGAGTAATAACTACTTACCAAGCTTAGCAAACGAGAAATAATAAAAATATCTCATCCTGTAACACCTTAGTAACTTATTATTTAATTTGTATGAATATTATACATATGCGGAGTAATCGCTTAAACAATAGAAAAATAATTTTATATAAAATAGTTTTATAATCCAAATAATAATTTTTCATCTTTTGCGTTAACTTTGGAACGACGGCAAGATTTTTTTCATTTGATTTCAATATTAGAATTATTAATTTGGAATATAAAAGTAATATGTTCAGTTGCTACTATACTTATCCAAGCAAGGAAATGTACGATAATGTATATATAGGAAGCTTTATAAGGATAAACGATAGTGTACGAATAAGGCTCTAACAGAAACGATGATTTTTACCTTGCTAAACGATTTTCAATGTAGAGAGAAAGATCGAATAAGAGATAAGAGATTTTTGTGGGGAGCGTGAAAAGGCCGCAGCTGATGAATGCGCATCAGTTGGTCAACTGTAAATCCATAGAGTTTTCAATGGGAGTCGGCGGCGGGCATATCGCGAGGGCCCTTTGGTGCACAATAAAGCATCGGCTTTTTACGAACGTCATTCGCCAGCGCGGAAGGCAAAGTAAAAGGGTATATGCGGAGCGGGAGCCGGTGGGCCGTTGGCCAGTTGGGGGGGTGGGGGCTTCGGCTAAGGAGCCTTGGGCCGCGGCTGAAACGCCCGCGCCGCGCACAATGATCGCATAATTTTCTCGGGCGGCGGGCGGCGGCGGCGTTGGGGGGAGCCTCCGCAGCCTCTCGGAGATGCCACCCATTCAATTTCAAGGCCTCTCGCGCGAGGCTGCGCTGCTCGTTTTACGCCGCGTCGGCGGAATCTTTAAATTGGGCATCGGCGCAGGCGGCGGCGTCCGGGGGCTCGCGCGCCCCCCCTCCTTTAACGTGCGCTTTGCAAATTGGAACATAAAATCGGCGCTGCACCGGCGGCGGCGGCGGCGGCCGGCTCCTCGCTGATTGTTCGTTACCGGCCCGGGAACCGCACACCCGCTCCGCGCGCCCGCACACACGGACGCGCGCCTCCGGCGGCCTTTAATGCGCGGCAAAGGGAAGTCGGATATGCGCCGATATTTCATCCGCCGCCGTGTCGCCGAGGCTGTTGCGGGATGCGCCACCGGCCGCTTTAGTGTACCATAAATTTTGCGACCCGGCCTCCCCCCTCTCCCTCCTGCCCACCTTTTCTTTGGCCCCTTTTGCCCTTCCTTTTGCTCCCTCGTCTATGGGCCTCCGCGCGCGCACGATCATACGGCGCTTTTGCTGCCGCTGCGCCTTTTTCTCCCGAGCTTTTAGGACTGATGAACTTTTATAGGGGCCTCAATGGGACTCGCAGTTAGGGTATTAGTTGACTGCTCCTCGTCTTCTTCCACTCCTGCCTCCGCTCGTCCGCGCCCGCTGCAGCTCCCGCGCCGGCCGGCGCGCTCTCTCTACGTATACATGTAGATGCACGTTAACGTCGCTCCAGCCATATACCTGCAATAAACAGAAGGGGCCTTTTTCCCTTCTTTCTCTATTTTGACGCTCGCCATACTCACGCGGTAAGTAGTGCAAATTTACGTAAAGCAAAACCCTGCAGTTATGCAGAACCCCCAGTACTTTCGAAGATGAACTCAACAATGGTATACGCTGGCTTTCAAAGCGGAGAATAGGAAAGGGATAATGATCATTTGAAGGAGCGATTCTTCGAGTTTCTTCGGTAAACGAAAGTGAGCCAGTCAAATACGTACATTAGTCACTAGATTTAGCGAATAGACCGAAATATTTAAAGGTTCGGTGAACAACCAACAAATTTCAGAGCTATGCTTATTTTCTATCCTGTCATTTTAACTTTAATTTATCTCTTACTATCATTTTATAATATGATTCTCGCAAAGAGAAGTAAAATAAATAGTTTATGTTACCTCGAAATTCTTGGGTGAAGTACGTCGCTCGTAAGCCCCGCAATACAATTATTTCGATCATTCAAAGGAGAATCATTTTTTTAACCGGCATACTTCTCACTGCGTTAGAGCGACATTTTACTTTTTCAGGACGAAAGCGTATATATACGAGACGCGAGAGGAAAAGGCCCGAAGGCTGCACTTATTCCACAATTTGCAAACGCAATCAAATAAACCCCAGAGCGACGGGGATTCCCCCGCTCCTCTCCCGCCCACTCTCTCTCTCTCTCTCTCTCTCTCCATCTATAAAGTCCGCCGCGGCGAGCTGGCAAACTTGAAATTGCCCACGCTACGCACACGAGGGAAATTAACGTCCCCCCACGCACGCACGAAAAAAGATCGGGCGCCCCGGGCGATCGGTGACTTGGAGTAAAAAGCGAGCCCGGGCCGCGGCAGGTGATCGGCGCCCCGGCGGCGGACAAGCCGGCGTAACGAGAAAGCGCGTCGGGTGTAACGAGGGGCCGCGACGCGAGCCAATCTCGCGCGGCCCTCCCGTAATTGTCTCCGCGCGGGACAGTCAGGCCGGCCGAGACGCAAATTAGTTGGGGAAACAATTCAGAAAGTGCGCTTCCGCCGCCGGACTGCCGGCTCCTCGTCTTCGGCCCGGGCTCCGGAGGCTGCGGCCTCCCGGGGGATCGCCCGGGTGCGGTATGCCGGCCGCGCGGGAGGCGCCCCGGCAATCTAACTATTCGCCCCGCGGTTACATTTACAGCGCGTCCCGCGGAGACGTGCCGGCCAGTAACGCCGACTCTCTCGACATGGGAATCGTGTAATTATTGCGTCTGACTTGAGCTGCCGCGGTTCCCTCCTTCCCCGTACATTTGTCTACACGCATCTTTTTGCCGGGATCCGCCGAGCGAGTGTGTCTGTAAATTACTCACTTTTTCGCCACTGCAGTGGCACGTTGATCGTCCTGGCGTAATTAATGTTGATGCCCGCCTCTACATTATGATTATTCTTTTAATTTACTTTTTTCACATTTCTCCGATATGCCTACATTATACACAGATTATATATGCAGATGACGTAGTATAGAGTATAGTGTAGTTTAGTTTTAAACTTCATTCATTGTTTGTCAATATAATAGATTTGCTGCAGTACTTGGTTATTCTCATTTTACAATTGTATACATAAAGCTCAACCTCATTGTATACAGAAAATATCTGATGCAGGCATATCTTATAAGCTATATATTCGTGTGGTATTTTGTAAAATTAAATTACGAAAAAAAGTATTATTATAACTAAATGTTCAACTTGTATTATAAAATTAAAAAAAACACAGTTTTCTTCTAAAGCATCATGAAAGTCATTTTATACATAAGAACTTAATAACTAAGTTGATAACTTTTTCAGTATCAAAGTGAAAATGTATAAAATTTTTTCTACGATTTTACCACTTTTCATATTGCTCAAAACACATACGTTTTACAGGAAATAGTATTTGTACGCGTTTCCTTATACATATGCAACGATTATGCAATAATTGTATGAAATAAACGTTGATATGAGCCGACGCTTAAAATATCTTACAAACGCACTTTTAAAAATATTCTTCATAGCTAACTTTATTATATGGACCGCAGTGGATGGCGAGTGAAACATAATTAAACTTCGCAACGAGTTAATTCCCAGTTGTACTCCCATACATCTGAGCGACCACCTGTATCTATTCGATGTATAGACCCAGAAATGCAGAGGAGCGCGATGAAATAGGTTGACCGCATTTGCGAGGCGTCCGCGTTTCACTCCCCACGTCACTAACACACGCGCCGCGGCAAAGCGAGTAATTCCAACAGCCCTTTGGTGACAGACCAGAAAGAGGAGGAGCGGCCTGGCAAGGGATTTACATCGGCGAGTGCGTACGGCAGGCTCATTCGATCCGATAAATACAGAGGGAGAGAGAAAGAAAGAGTGCCTTAAGGTCCCGAATGCCGAATGACAGCTCGAGAATGACCGGGGATTATTCAAACCCAACTAATTGGATTAAATTATTATATGGGATTTTGGGGACTTTTATTTTTGTGCCTGCTTATCTGATTTTGTCAATTACTCTCCAACTTTAACCAACGAAAATGCAGAATGCGACATTGCGCTGATTGAATAAAATACTGTAACAAGAATTAGCATAGAATATATTATATTGTATAAAGCGAGGCGTCCTAGGGTTTTAACTGGTTTCAGCTACCTTTATATCATAAATTTTTCCTAAAATTTTTACAGGTACAAAAATCAAGGGCATTTTTATAAGACAAACAAAACTGCGTGGATCACTGAGAAAAAATACACGCTAATTTATTGTCTCGCTTCTAGTTATGAATTAGTACGATGCCCTAACGTACAGCAAAGTATGATTAATTGAAACTTAATCAGTAATCTAGACGTAATTTAAATGGTATAGTTGTAAGTAAGATACATATTTTAATCTTTTACTAATGATATTCTTTACAACATACAATCAGGAGAAAATGAACACGTGAAACATGATTGTAGCTAGTTTATATACTACAACAAGATAGTAATACGAGATTAATTAATCCGCAGTCACCCTCAATCAGTGCATAAATAATTGAAACTTAAGTTCAAGTGAAAGGCAAGTGCAACAACCCGTGTAAAACAATGAAATGGCGAAAGAAGAAAAAAGTTTGGATGATGGTTGGAGAGAGAAAAAGGGGAGAGACGAATGGAAGCCGTTGTCGCCGCCACTACATGGAATTGTTCCGGCAAAAAGGCTTCCCTGGAAAAAGGGCAATTACACGAGTCGAATAAGACATTGAGTCCGAACGGGAACTTGCACTTAATTAGCCAATCGAGGGAGATAGAGAGATAGAAAGGGAGCGAGCGGAGCCCGGGCCGGCTGCAAGGAAGAAGAGCGGCTCATTGGCGAGTCTTTAGTCCCCCTGGCGCGGGGCCCTGCGACGATTTAATTATACGGGATCGGGGCCCGCGCACCGCTCGACACAATTACTCAGTCGCCTAATTAATTGATCGCTTAATTAATTAGGTGGATTAATAGGGCGCGAGGGCGACGGGGACGGCGGCGGCGCGCGGCCTTGGGAGCCTTGTACCTGCATTATCCCGCGCGGCCCTCCTTGTACGCTCCGCGGGACGGATTTATCAAGATGTAAGATCGCGGGCGCGTTATATTTAATGCGAGATGGATTCATGCGCCCGCGTGCATATATACGCGGGCCGCCGGAGTATATACCGGGGTTACAACTTGTTTCGTATTCGCCGCGGCGAGGCTTCCGCTGAGGAGAGGCCGGCCCGCGGCGCCGGGCGGACCGCGAGTCTTATACACCCCGCGTCGCGGCGACACTCGCGCGCTTTACGAGACTATGAATTAAAATGTAACGCGTGGCATTAGTGGGTTGTACGCGACAACGAGGCCGAAGTCAACGTTCTTCCTGCGCGCCGCGCGGCCTGCGTATATATATATATACGCAAAGGGATCTTTCCCCACCTCTCGGCCTCCCCGCGGCACATTGCAAGCAATAACTCTGCATGGCGTGACAACCGAATCCTTGGATGCCCCGCAGTGCCCGACACTGTCGGGGCGGCACTCGAAAAAGCCCGCGCGGCCGATCGATTTGCATGAGGAACGGGAAGACGCGCCGCCACGAAGGCGGACCGTCCGCGCGAGCCAAGTTGGCCAGCGGGTCAATGGAAACGCATCGCTCGCGGCCCCGAAATTAGGCACTTTGCTCTTTAAGAGAGCGCCTCGAACGGCGGGAAAAAGAAAACGACGGGCTGGCCGGCGAGGCAGCTCGAAGAGTCGGTCCGCGGGCGAGACCAGCTCGAGCGCGACTCCCCGGCAACCGTGTTATTATCGGCACAGGGTATACATATATATATATACGCCGCCCGGTGCCCGCGCCCACGGCGAAACCCTCCCGAAAACGCTGGACCCGCGGGGCCCGAGAGGACAAATGATGGGGCCTAGGCCAGCCCGCCCGAGATACGGCCTATATGAGCACCTGGAGGATACGGTCGACCAAACGGACGGGAAGATTGCCCACCAAGGCAATCCGGACCGCTTCTCTATTTCCAGGCGGCAGCTAAAGTAGCGACGCGCCTACATCAACGATAAGAGTTACGGGAGGAATCGAGCTGGTGTTAAGCTGCGAGTCCAGCTGCCAGAAGAAGCCATACTCCGTCGGCATGTGCGCACTTGTACCGACGTTCAATTGACGAATCTAGACCAATTGAAAATTGTGTACGTGTACGCGTATGGAAATTCGCGAGTAAAGGAGAATACTGCAGAATACGAAATTGACTTTTTGACAATGCCTGCGACATATTTCGTTGATTTTTCCCGTCGAGCAGAGTAATTCCGCGGTAAAAAGATGTCGAAAGGTAGATACAACGAGTCGAGGAGAAAGCCCGAGATGAAAAAGGGCCCGGGACGTAAGAGCCGAAGGAAAGAGTGGAAAGAGGCAAGAAGTGGACAAAATGATCCTTTTAGCGATCGTCGCAGCTCCGGGGCCGGTCGGCCCCTCCTCCGCCGTAGAGCCACCTCGAGGGCTCAAAAATATCTGACATTACGGAGGCGAGGTCCGCAGGCGCCCAAGGCGCGTGCCATTCACCGCCGTGTATATTTGTAATTCTAATGGCGAGACAAAGAGAAGACGGGCGACCGCAAGGGCCGCGAGCTGTACGACCTCGATATAATGGACGAGAATTTCGAGGGAGCGGGATACGGGCCCGCGGGCCCCGCCGGTCCACCGCGCCACCTCTGCTTCTCGTCTCGCTCCCCGCCGCCGCCTACCCCTCACCCCTTGCCCCGCGCCCATTGATCCTGTGTCGCGGTGCGGTCGGGGGAGCCCTGGGAGGCGTCCCGCACCCTCGGGGCCGCGTCGCGATTCTCGCGAAAGCGATTTTCGGCCCATGCGCAAGCGTGAGTTTCTTCGTAAGGTCGTTGGAGCAATGAGAGAGCTCGCGCGATAGTCTCCTCCGGCCCGCGGGCGACACTTATGTACACTCGGCCACGGTCATTTTTGCTTTACTTTCGCGGTAATTGTTCCGTAAGATAAATCGTTATGACAGAATCTTCGTATATATAGAACTCACGTCTTTCGGAGAAATGGATAAGACGCATAAAAACGAGTGGTTCTTTTTCATTTTTAATGCAGTGCGGTGTGTCGGGGCAGGTTATCCTGTGTAGAATTATCCTTCTGATACTTAATCAAAGTCTATTTAAATATATTTGTAGGCTATTAAGAAACCATTTATTTCTCCAAACTAATACATTTTTACATGAGTTTTGATCAAGATTGCAAATATTTCTGTCCAGCGTTTAAATACAATTTTTTTAAATTTATTCTAGTCATGCACTTAAGTTTTTAAAAGAAGTTAACCCAATTGTCATCAGAGTCACTTTTACGATAATAATATGCTATTAGTGCTCAAACGAAACAAGGCATTTTTATCGCATAGTAGGCAATACTGGCGATAACTGCTACGTTCGGATCCGTTTAAACTTTTACAGTCATTTAAGTAAAAAATTTAATAAGCACACTAAATTCATAGGAATCATTAAATTAAGGAATTAACTGTTAGTTTATTTTTTTTATTTTTTCATTATAATATTGCAGTTCATTATAGTATTGCAAATCATTGTTTGAAAACAATATCATAATTTTTGTTTCGGAACCACGCGAAGGTAGGTAGTATGAGATGATGTCAATAGCAGGAAAGAAAGAGTGAGAGGAATCTTTTCCCCTTGGTGGTTCCACCTTCAAATTCTGACGACCCTTTTTATTCATTAGAGCTTGCACTGTAGCGCATAAGCAATCCGTTCCGCCAAGTATATTTATTTTACAAATATATTTGTTTTAAGTATGTATAATATTTAAATACAATGAATACAAATGCATGAACGTGTAGAAAAAAATAACGTCGATCGCCAGGTAAATTACAATAACTACAAAGTCGCCAATGATACACATACGCAAGATTTAAAGTGGCATTTCGGAGTATATTGATATTTTTTATGCACTCTTTATGCACATTTGGAGGCATTGACTCAAAGTTATTTTCTTGTCGCTACGGCTACTTTAATGGTACCCGAACCTTCGGTACTGCACATAAATCAATTCAGGATTAGCCGATGACAAATGATTCGAGAGCGATATGAACATTTTTAGAGAAGGTAGTCGTCTGACTATTTTCACGAACTTCGACATCGACTAAGTCGTGCACCAGATCTCTACTTATTAAAATTGGAGCACACCTTTCATGCAAATGGCTTCACAGCCGAGTCACAAAGATTTTTCTTGGACGGGCACGTGAGGGTAGTGGAACTCCACACTGGTGATCCTTCAAACCACCAATTGCAATTGAAAATTTTTCGCTGCATTCCAACAAAGATGGTCGGAAAATTTAGCGTAACGTGCGTTCGTTTTCTTATATCTAGCCTAGGTACGCAAACAAACCTTCGTGAACGAGAAAGGTAAACTGTATATAACTTCAAAATTTCGGTACTTGTGTAGCATCGCCAGTCAGTCTCTTGGCGATAGCCGTCGTACACATAACATACTGTAATATTTGAGTTTTTACCATTTTGATCCGTGCAATAGTACGAAAAATAAACGTAATAATAAATATTTAAATAATTTTTACTGAAATAAAATATTTTATAATTATCAACGAAATAATTTATGCTTAATAATTTGAAAAGTTACTAAAATCGTTCCAATAATATTGCCATTTTGTACGTATATTTCTTATTACAATAATTGTACAAGTTACGTCTACATTATGAAACTTATGGTTCATTCGAATCAGATGAAAAATATTACCTCTAATTTAATCTAATCTACCTTGTTATCTTTTTTGAAAATAAATACATTTTAATTTTATATTATATATATTTTTTATATTACATATGTTAGAATTGTAGCATGTACAATGACCGTTGTGGCACTATGGCGGAGTGCTGTTGTGCTACCCCGCGCGCGTATGCGTATTATGCATATGTATGTTCAGGCCTAGCCAGTTTGGCCCAAGAGGCGCTATACTCTTAGTATAGCCTCACTGCGTCGATCGCCCGTCGGAAACGGTTGTATATTTTTCATCTTACAATAAATACCATTACATTTTATCCACTAATTACAACATATATTATAGATTTTAATGTATTTATTTTAGTCATTGATAATAATTAATAAAGGATTATTCGTTATTATGTTGTCTTAATATTTTATTAATGTTCAAGAAACATCGTTCACGTCGATAGAGTGTACAAACGTATAGTGATGCTTGTTTAAACCATACCTATATTTACATTTATTTATTAACAGAAATTGACATTTTTACTTCTGAAATTAATTAAATCAGATTTCAGTAGTAATATGATGTGTATGTATACATAGTTAGAATTTGAATTATGGAAAAATTAACAAAGGAATATTTAAATTTGTATTATTTATTTAAGTTATCTGAATAATCTTAAAAAGCTAAAAGAATAAAATAATCTGCTGATTTGTGCATATTCAAAAATCGCGCCGTCGCTAAATGTCGCATTTCGGCAAAGTCTCAGCAAATTTTTCCTGTTACCAACATATCCATATTAATCTGTATTACACTGATTTATTGGTGTGGTTAACAAGCCATTCGAAGCTATTTTATTTACTGTATTTCACTGCTTCACTCTTAGAGTTTATATTCTTTATTTAAGAATATAAATGAATATGTGTCCCTTTACTTCCTATGAGCTTTCACTAGATCTATGTGGATCTATACATTCAATGTATTCAATCCCGCGATCAACTTTAACCCAACCTATTCCAGAACCCAGCTACAGGGCAATATGGGTCAATCTCAGTAAACCTATAACTAGTTTAAGTAGATTATCTATTTATCTCAAATATTTTAGTTTATCTTAGTATCCAGTATCTAACTATATCTGGTCATCTGACGATCTTTAGTTGATATCAGTTGATATTTGGTGGAAATTGTCAAATATTGTTCTGTTTTGATTTCACATGTTTAATACAATTTTTGATAAAATTGGGAAGTTTCTGAATTATACTACTTGAGTGCGGCTTTACTATAGTTTCACTATAAAAGTATATGTATGTGTACTTACTAATATATTTATCCGTAAAATGAATTAATGTTTTATGCTTTTGATATTTGCAATGCAAACATAACCTCTTTTATCTAAACAATTGTGCATTGTTGTTGTACGTAAAGCATTTTCATTATAGAGTTTCAAGAAGATTTAAAAAAGTAAGTATTCTCATAGTAAATATTCTATAAAATAAAAGTTAATGTATAATATTTCAATTAAATTTATTTTGTGTATAGATGGAGTCAGGTTTTGTAGAGGAACATTCTAATTGGGAAGACATGAATCGAGGTGATGATATTACCTGCGATGATCCATCAGAAAATCCCCAACAAATCTTAAAAGAATGTCTTGATAAATTTAAAACTCCCGATTATATTATGGAGCCTGGAATCTTCACACAACTTAAACGGTATTTTATTTTAATGTTAAAACCATTAAATTAATGTGCAGAAATTCATGCAAAATAAATTTTTTATTTTAAGGTACTTCCAAGCAGGAGGGAATCCTGAAACTGTTATTGAACTTTTATCTCAAAACTATACAGCATGTGCACAAATGGCTAACCTACTTGCCGAATGGCTTATCATTGCTGGTGTTAAAGTAACAGATGTTCAAGCAATGGTTGAAAATAATTTAAAAGATATGATTCTTAAAACCTTTGATCCAAAAAAAGCTGACAAAATTTTTACTGAAGAAGGAGAGGTATTTAATTTTTTTCTATATTATACTTAAATTAAGTTACAGTAAATAACTTGTTATTTTCTTTATTTTTAATTCGTAGACACCAGCATGGTTGACAGAAATGATCCAGCATCCAACTTGGAGATCTCTTATTTACAGGCTTGCTGAAGAATATCCTGACTGTCTAATGTTAAATTTTACAATAAAGGTAGATTTTGACGTGGAATATCTTTGAATCTTTCAAAGAAGTAATTCTTTAACAATTATACTTTTAATTACTTTATAGCTGATTGATGAATTAAATGAATTTAATGAAGTGTATACGATGATGGATATTTTTTAATTTATAATTAACATAACTTTTTTAAGCTTATTTCTGATGCTGGCTTCCAAGGAGAGATAACAAGTATCTCTACTGCTGCACAACAAATTGAAGTGTTTTCCCGTGTATTAAAAACAGCTATTGCTGGTTTCCTTCAAAACACAGAAAACTGGCAATCAAGTATTCAAGAATGTGCTGTTAGTAAAAATTTGATATTAATTTGTCATTGCTTACACACTGTTAAGCACTGTTAATTTACTTTTGATTGGTTTATTTTTAGAAAATGGTATGTCATGGACAACATACTTATGTTTACAGTCAAGTATTACTTCATATACTGGCTCAAGAACCTAAGGGTGGATTTATGATGAAAAGATTATCACAAGAAATAACCAAATGTGCTCAACAGAAGTAAGTGTAGAATAATTATTAAAATTTATAGTTATATTAATCTGTGTATAGGTAATTTTATATCTATTCATTAAATCTTTAACTACATTTTATGTAGTCGACATGATGTAACTCCAATAACAATGGCCTTAAATGGTGCAGCAGGTAGCCCAGCAGCTTGCCAAGCACTTGCATCTATGTTATCTCGTAACACACTGAATCCAGCAGATATAACAGTTTTATTTCGAAATTATTCATTGAATGAACCACCTCCTATAGAATTAATAAGAAATCCTCAATTTTTAGGTTAGTATAAAGTGGAAAACAAAACTTTTTTTTAACATTTTTTTTTAATAATAAAGTAATATAATTCTTTTTGTACCTTAGAACTTTTAGTTGATGCTCTATTTAAACCAGGAGTAAAAATAAATCCAGAGCATAAATCAAAATACATTTATTTATTAGCATATGCAGCAAGTGTATATGAAACACCTGCAAAAAAAGGGGTCCAAAGAAAAGTTAATAAAGATGACTTAAAAACTACAGTTCAAGCTATTGAAAAAGTTCATAACACATGTAACACCAATAAAGGTTCAACAGAACTTATTGCTGAGATTAATACTTTATATCAGTGCATTCGGTAAAAATTGAAAGAACTACAAGAATTGTTAAAATATTTTTTCTATTAATGAAATAATTTTAGATTTCCTGTTGTAAGTGTTGGAGTCATAAGATGGGTAGAATGTACAGTAACAGAACCATCTTATTTTAAATTATGTACTGAACATTGTCCAATTCATTTAGCATTACTGGATGAAGTAGTTGCTTGTCATAATTTATTACATCCAAAAGTTCTTAATCTTTTAATTCAATTATTTGAAAGCAAACAAGATGAATTAGAAATTTTAGTTCAGTTAGAAATGAAAAAAATGTTAATTGACAGAATGGTAAATCTACTTAGCAGAGGATGTGTTGTTCCTGTAGTATCTTATATAAAACAATGTTATGAAAGAGGAGATACAGATATTTCATTAATTAGGTATTTTGCAACAGAGGTAATATTTTAAATTAAATATGCTTTTAAATTTTGAAAGAATAAAATGAAATCATACAAAAAGTTTCTAATTCAAAATTTTCAATGAAAAGTTTCAATATGTTGAACATTGCAGGTACTAGAAGCAATCACACAGCCATATTCAACAGAATTTGTTCAATTATTTTTACCAATGGTTGAAAATGAAGAGATAACTGGTACAATGAGAGGAGATGGTGATAATGATTTAGTTTCAGAATTTATCAGTGTGTATTAGTATTTAACTTAATTAAATCATTTTCTACATATTTTATTCTATTAATATTTATAAATTTATTTTTTACAGTATATTGTAAAGCTCAATGTCCAATTATAAGATAATAATGCATTGGCTTTAATTAAATGATTAAAAACGAAAAAAATGGTGAGACATTTCTTTCATTTACAAATAAAATAATAAAAAATAGTAATATGATGATAATTAAATTGTGGTCTTAGAACATTTGAAGAGCTCTACATACTATTGTGGATCCATATTACTTTCCTGAAAGCACAAAAAAGAAAAGTAATTTAACTTTTGTATAAACTTTTCCAAGACTGACAAAACGATTATTAATAAAAATGCAAGGAAAATAGATTTGTGGGAAAATTGCATTAGATGCATTTAATATAAATGCATTCTGAGAAAATTATTAAATGTTTTAATTAACTTGAAATGTTAATATTTTTAAATAAAAATGCATTTTGTTAGTAATATTTGCATTAATAATAATTATAATAATGATAATTATTATCAAAGTTATTTCAATATAACCAAAATACATGTTTATGTAAATAAATAAATTTTTCCTTATAATAAAACTAAGTTTTAATTTTAAGTAATATCCATAATCTATAAGTGTATAAAAATATTTTTAATTTTTGTATAAGTTACTAAATGAGACTTCTTGAAATTACATGATATTATAATATCTACAATCGGAATGGTTGTGAATGCTTAGGATTCAAGTAACTAGGAAGGACATCGAACTGGAATGTGTGTTATCTTCATTCATTTATTTAGGAATCTTCAAGGTTTTCTATAAAATCAATTTAAAATTTAGTATTTGGGACAAGAAATTTAAATTAAAATTTAAGTGAAGCTAATAATTAAAATAATTATTACACATAAAAAATAGCAAGCATTAAACTAATAACTTCTAGAGTAATAAAATAAAACTTAAAATTCAATTACTTCGAATTGAAAAATATAACTAAATAATAATGATTACAAAATATATAAATGAATAGTTCATAAATGGTTTCAAACAAGATAAATCCACTTTACTAAAGAAATTTTTAAAAAATTGTAATAAGTTATAATTTGTTTAATAGGATCTACTTACTGATAGGTTTTCCATCCTTCCATTGAGTGAATTTAACATTCACCTCATCTCGCTTTACAGCATCAACCCTCAAATCACCCTTCAGAGCTTGTCTTACAAGCTTTGCAGCTATTTGAGAATAGTTGATGTAACTAAAATATGAATAAAATATAAAAATATAATTGCATTAATTATCATAATTTTAATTTTTAAAATTAAACTAAAATATAAATAATTCAATTGAATAAGTTACTTATTACATAATCTACACTGAATTAAAAAAGTGATATTATAAATATAATGATAAATCAGGACATGCTAGATTAATTTTTAATTTTAATCTACTCACTTTAACCCTGCTTGTCTCCACGCTGACATTTTTAATTTTAAAGTATTTTATAGTATTTAACGAAAGGTTATCTCAGCACTTGCATCGACCGAATGACGATTACGTGAAGTTGTGAACAAGTTGTGTCGCAGTGATGGAGGATGATTCTATAGGTGGATGTATAGTACGTTCACTCAGAGATCTAACCCAATATATATATGGTGGTACGAATTAGAAATTGGATCATGTTTGTATACATATATATATGCATATAAATGCAGAATAATTAGATATATAGTAAAGATTATGAATAAGACAGAATCTTTACAGAAAAAGACTTCGCAGGCATTGCGAAATATTTCATTTGACTCAATTAAATCTCACTAATAATTCATATACTAGCATTGTAAATATATTTACACACCGTATATTATAAATATAAAAGCATCTACCGATTTCAACTCAAATTTCAATTTGCTCGATCGACGGTTCTAAATATACAAAAAATAATTTTTCTTTTTACAAACGTCTATATTAAATAAAATAACCGCATATCTAATCTCTTTATTTTTTAAAATTAAGATATTAACATACAAATTTTATTTTATATGATTACTGTAAACTATAGTAAATGCAAATAAACTACAAATTGTGATAAAACATTTAAATTAAAATATAACTTTACAAAAATTATTTAATTTATATTTTTATTAATTATTTTTATAAATTTATAATAAACATTGAAATAAACTACAAATGTACGAATGATCTTTTAAATTGCCGCTTAATTCTTAGAACATGTGTATTTCAAACAACAATGGCGACGAGAATTCTGCGATTCAAAACTAAACTTATAAACAGTCTACAAGCCGGTAAGGCGCTAATCGGCGAGTACAGAAGTTTTTTTCATTCCTAGTGAATAGTTAGCATTCTTCAACGATGTAAAGTTATGTGTTATTAAGTGTTAAATTAATTAACAATTTAACTTATTTTTGTAAATTCATTGTTTTGCGAAAATGTCAACATGTATGGATCGACTTTCGCAAATTATATCTTTGGCTAAAAGTGTAAAAGTTTCTGATTACAAAGTATGTATAAATATTTTCTCTAAAAAACAAAGAGATGTCAAATTCAATTTTTTTTAGAAAGCAATTAAGCAGCTACTAGAATTTTATGATGATGATTCTGAAATACTTGTAGAGCAGATAACAGAATATTCTAAAAATGCAACTTCTGGTAACAGATATAATTCATATTCCTGGAATGATATATTTAATATTGTTCATGAATTATTTACAAATGTAATATCCTACAAATTTTTTTGAATATTTTATCCATAATATAAAAAATGTATCACTATTAATTGATTAAAATATTGTTTTTTATTATGTAGGAAATTAATCGAATTAGTAAACTAAGCACTAATTCTGGAAAATTAGATACAGAAAGAATCACAAAACTTGTTTATTTAACTACAGAGAAAGCGAATTACTTATTGAAACCCAAAGATGTCGTTATAGCTACTTTAAAAATATTACAGTTTAGTCAACGTCATATTTATGCTGAGTATTATGAAATATATTTAAGTATTTTGAGAAAATATGTACTTAGAAAGAGATCACAACGTATTTTAGTATCACCTAATCATTGGTTAGAATTATTACATGCAACTTTACCTATTTTAGAAAATGTTGTTCTTCATGTTAATTATGTGCAACTGCTGGAAACAGTTGAACTTATTATTTTTTATGGATGTACATTATCCAATTTGTTATTTGAAGCTAAGAAACTTTTGCCAGTTATAGGTAGAGTAATTCACATGATTTATTATTTATTATATTAATTAAGTATATTTTATTATTTGATTAAAACTGTTGCCCCTTTTTTCAGCTAATCTGTTGGAAAAATATGAAATTTATAGCATTAAATCAACAGATATATTATTTAAATTAACATTTACTTTGTGTCACCAAATTTCAATAGATAGTAGGATAATACTTTGCAGATTTTCAGAGAATATACCATTATCAATGATTGATCTTAAAGGACCAGAGGAAAAATACAAATTGTATCACCTTTTTATAATAATTCACCATCCAAATGGTACAGATTTAACAGATAATATTAGTTATGCCTGCAATAATGAAAAATGGACGGCTATTCTTAATTTATTATACAAAATGATTATTTGTGATATAAAACCAGCAGTATTATCAACAAATTTCCTTGCTCTTGCTACAGAAGGTAAATAATAAGTGTTTTCTCATTTATTAATAAAAACATACATTATAGATTAAATGAATTTTTCGACAAATTTTGAAACAGAACATATTTATACAAAAGATTTAGATTAATGGTTTAAAGTAAAACCTTCAAATTAGATATACTTAGATATTATTCTAATTATCCAATTAAGTTACTTGAACAGTTTTGTTTGAATGTATATCAAATATTTATTTTTTAATTTACCATGAAGTTTTTTATGTACAAAATGTCTATTAAAAAGAAATTGATATTTACCTTTTATTAATATGCATAATAGTTATTATGTTTTTCTTTTCTTATTATTGATAAGACAATATCTGCCATGCTTATTCAAAGTCATGAATATTATTTTCACCTTCTGAACATTAGAGAATTGAAATAAAGACTTGTCGAATAGTCAAAGTATATGACAATCTGTTTGAAAGTGCTTGTTACTGATATTAAACGTTGAAACGAGTATAAATTAATATATTCGAATCACTAAAAAACTTCAAAATAATTAACTTTATTATTACGTAAAAAATAGAGAATAATAATTATCGAAATATATAATAAGTGTAAAATTTCGGGATTAGACATACTGAATAATTTGTCAACAAAAATAACAATAGGATAGACAATATATATATACAACTATTACTGCTGATTACTTAGCTGAGTGCATCAGTTCTGAACCTGGTATGATTTTTTATTTTCACGTACGATATCAAATTTTTCCATAAAAAGTGCGAGAGAAAAGGAATTGTCTCAAAGTCATCATTATTTCTTTGCAAGCTGTCAGTAAAGTTATTCATTACATGAAATTTCTCTAAGTCAAATTTGTTGCGGTACTACAGATCTGGAAAACACCTTCCGAAAATATTATGAAGACCGTCTGATGATATCCCTAAAACACATCGTCTTTTTATGCATGTAAAAATTTAAATCATTAGTTTATATATGCTTTGATTTGCCAATTTAACGAATGATGGATTTATAATCTATTAGTTTAGAATTTAGTAGATTGTGTCATTAATGATTTTTGCATTATCATGGTTTTTGTTCAGTATTTTGTATTTACTAAATTTGGCTATGTTCATAATTATTATTTACGATAAATACGTTGTTTATAATCTAATTTCGATAAGTCTTAAGCATTAAAAACAGAGCTAATAATACTAACATTTATAAATGGCTCGATTCGTATTATTTAGTTTGATAACACATTTAACCTTGCTTAGACTTCTACATAAAGATTTATCCAAAAACGCAATTTGCTTGTGCCTAATTTATAAAGCCGCCTGTAAATAAAATTAAAAGGATAGTAATTACAAATTTCTCTCTACTTAAAATATCCGTATAACAAAATATATTTTGCAATTAAAAATTTTTTATTCTAAAAAATAATAAAAAATATAGTTAAATGAGGTTCAAAGAGATGATCCAACAGACGAGTTTGGTACAAGCAGAGTATGCTCTCATACTACTAGTGATCTTTTCTGATGTATCTAATGTTAGCTAGGAAGAAGAAAAGCGCTCATTGTAGCCATTTGAAAAAATGATATATCCTTCAATTTTGAAAAAATTCGAATGATTTAACCGACAGAATGCATGGAATGCTTTGGGTGTAATTTATGTATTTTAGCCGAAATTTCAACATGCTAAAGTCGAATCAGATATATACTATTTTGTCATAAAAATAAAAAGTGTTTTTTTTATTTAAAAACAATTTTTTATCCATATTTTGGACAATTCTAAAAGTTAACGATTCCCCTTAATTTAAAATTCTCCCAATATCAATTGCTATTCTATCATTTAATATTATAATTCATAATACAAGCAGAAGATGACATTCTTAAATGATTATAAAACAGATACAACGGCTTCAATCAACGATATCTTGGATAAATTTTGTTCGAGTACCTTGGAAAGGTTCGATTAAACCAAGTGGAGATTGTGACATTTTTGTGACTTTTGTCTATCTATTTTTTTGTTTTCACGTTATATTGCAACCCTATTTCTCTGGAACAAAATAATAGAACTTCTATTTCAAGGGGGTTGGTCATATTTTCTATGCGATTAACCGATAGATCTATCTTAATATTTCTAATGAAATTTTAATTTTGCTGTAACAGATTTCAACGTGCTTTTGGTTTCTGAATCTCCCCCTTTTCTTTGATTGGTCTGGTAGCGAGATAAGCAGATGCAGAATAAGGTTATAAGTTTGGTGAAAAGAGATTTGATTAGTTAAAAAATTGGGATATATAGGGATGCAATTGAGAGAGGGATCACCCAAAAAACTTCAAAGGTACACGACAAGTATGCAGTAAAGGTACTATACAAATATTACTGCATAATTATTATCGGTGCAATGGCCTGTGTCATGAAAGTCATTTGTTCTAATTTAAAAAAAACTTGCAACAGAATCTGTCTGCAGTTAAAAATCCATATAATCGATTATTGTGTTGAAACATTACATTAAGACTTAATGAAATATTGGGGGAATATCATATATATTTTTAAATTTTAAATGCTGTATGAGCGTAACGGCTGATGACACGAAAATTGTTTGTGGATTTGCGCAAGTACAGCTCAAGTACACTTGCGTTGCAACCCCCATTTTTGCCATTAAACGTCTTCCTTCGATCTCTACAGTTCGTGAGTAGCAAAGCTTTTTCTCCTAATTTAAAACAATATTATGCATTTATAAATAAAGGAACTCTGTCCTTGAGAATAAATAAAGGCAAGAAAGTCCTTATAAGACTGCGAGAAATCCTTAGGGAAGACTGTGGAATATCTTTGAAGATAGATTTCATTGAAAAGTTGGAGAAAGCAAAAACATTTATATATTGCAGATTTGAAGTTGAAAAAAGAGAACAGTCTATTTCATAAGGTCGTTGTAGAAGTGATTAGTTGAAGTGTTAGGAAAGGAAGAAAAAAAGCAAGTAAAGTAAAACAAAAGTAAAGAACAAAAAAAATCTTGGAAAGACTTTCTTTTTTTGGTTAGCAGTATTGTTTTATTGTTCCGGCATACGGAAAAAGAAGACCATTGTTTAATAGATGCGTATTGTAAACTAAGCCCACGAAAATAGGGTAGTGATCTCTAAAGTGGTTGTCTAGTAGGACAGATCACGTTGTGAGGCATAAGAGTTTGGATGAATTGAAAGTTAAACCGATGGCAGACTACTATAGAAGATATCTTCTTATTAGGTCGTTCAAGACTTTCTCTCTAACTGGATGCTGCTCTTGCGCTGTCTAAACGATAGGCAGTAGTTCCATTGAAGTAAGTCAAGGAATTTATTGTATCGACACTTCGTAGCCATTCTCAGTTTGATTAAGGACAAGAAGTTAATATTGGGTGGAAAATATTATTTGCGGATATTACCAGATCTTATTATTAGATCTGTTATTAAGGAGAAGTTCGATGAGGATTGGGAAAATAAGTTACCAAGGGATTTTGATCTGCTATTAAGAGAGATAATGTATTTTTAAGTTGGGCGGTACTGGCGAATTGGAACTGGTGCTGGTGCAAGAGATTGATTGAGATCGAGAAGTCATGTGAGCATAGGAAGGAAAAGAAAGAGGGAAGTAAAGAAAGAAAGCGTGAATTAGGATTAAGGTTTGCTTCATTTCATAGTAGCGGTACAGTTGGAAATTGTATCGAGTTTGTTATCGTCGGAGCTCTGACATCACTCGTAAGATATGATTTAGATCTTCGGTGAAACATTGTTCGATGCAGTATTGATCAAACTTTAAGTTGGAACACCCATTTTGGGCAGGACTTATCCTTGGATAAATCCTATGCAATTGCCTCTGAATTGATCTTTTGTTTGACCGAATCGAAAACAGTTAAAACAGATTTTTCTTAGGGCTACATACATTTCCAGAGGACAGCAGACACTAAATAGATAAACAAAGTTGAGAAAAGTTTAACCCTTGAATGTTGGTTGGTAATACGTTACTGAAGGCGCTATTCCTTTAAAAAAACAGAATAGGCTACCGAGTAGGCTTCTTTGCCTTTACAAGTGGCATCTAAAAGCCTATTAACTATTACCAGGTGCAGTTTACCTGAGAGTGACGCAGGATTGATTGGCTCAGTGAAGACAATAAACGGGTCTTCGATGATGATTGGTTAGAAGAACCACCAACTTTAGAGTTCTTGGAAATGTCGGAGGGATCCTCCGATTTCTTTTTTCGGATATCTGGAAATCCATAAGCTTAAACATCTGAGGAGTCGTCATCTGAGAGTCAGGTGTATGTTTAAGGGAGCTGTTCACGCAGTCAACTTCAACCTTTCTTTTTGAAAAATTTTTACATTTATCTTCGAATGCTTTCCACAGTGTACTATGTATACATGTAGCTCTCAACATAGGATGGGATAAACCATTTTTAAAAATTGTGCGATCTTAAAATTTCTACCCTTAAAAAATAAAAATATATTTAACCTTTTGGATAAGGCAAGCTTGTTAAGGAAAATGCATCCTGGAAGTAGCCTATTCTGAGCTTGTGCCTCTTAATTCCCAGAAGGTTTTAGTACTAAAATCTCAACCACAATGAATTATAATATAAATAACTTTACATATATTATTCCAATTGAAAATTTGCACTATTCATATATTTAATATGGTATTAAGGCTTAAGTTTTTTCACATTTGAGATTTCATTCTTTATGAATTTTCGTATGCTTTTTCCCAGTATTCGATATAAATTTATTGGTTTCCCTTCTCTGCAGTGACATTTACTGATTTACAAATTAAATAATAGCAACTTTTATAAAACTGGTATGGTGGACCCTTAACATGAGAAAAATGATGATCTAACATGCAAAACTCAATTGAAAGAATAAATTATGTTATCATAGTTTTCAGACAAAAAGTAATTACTCAATTACCTAGTTTATCGCAGACAAACTTTCAAGATAGTCTTTATATACAACCGAGAAAGAAAAGGCGCATTTCGAATGAACAGGAAAAAATTGTTAATCTCGTTAGTATTGTTGATCCTGAAAGAGCATGGCCAATGATTCAAATAGCTACGGCTTTATATAAAAAATATCCTGATTCGTTAAAATTTGATGAATATGTTGAATTTCTGGACGTTGTAATAAAGCTTATGAGTCAAGCCTACAAGCATTTTGCTATAATGGAAAGCCTATGTAAACTTGCTACAGTTTTCGTGCAAATTGAAAATAAATATGAAAAGCATGATCTAAAAAGTTATTGGGATCAACTTTGGGACGCAGTACTAAGGTATCGACTAAGTTTTGGTCAGAATATCAATTGAATAGCAAATATGATTAAAATTATTAAACTATGATTCATCTACGTGATATTTATAAGCCTTAATGACTTAATATTTTATAATTAGTATTACAAGACGATATCATTAATGATTAATATTTTTTATTTATTATAGATACTTAAGTATGAGTCACCATGAAAAAATAAAAAATGGTTGTACACTAATTCAAAATCCTTATTTGTTATGGAAAAGTATCAAATCCAAACTCATTATTAAAGTTATATTTAACGAAAATTATTCAGTACTCAAATGATAGTATTAAAACCTTAAAAGTGTTCTGTGAAAATTTAGTTTTACCAAGTGAAATTGAAGACTGTGATATGAATAGCACGTTAATGGCGAACATTTCTATAAAACGGCAATTATTACAGTGGTCTTTGAATATATTTAATGGAATAAGCCGTCGATCAATATTTCAGTTAGAAATTAATGAATATAGTAAACTATTAATAGGCTTTACCCTTAAGTCGTGGTACAAAACGTCGGAAAAAGATCTTTATAATGATAAGTATAACTACAACAAAGATTTAGACGAAGACAATTGTGATAATATTGTAACAATAACTACAGAAGATATTAAGCGGTCCTACCTATCATTTAACTTAAAAATAGACTTACCCATAGACCTTAATAACACCGCAAATGTACAATCATTTAATGAAAAAAATATAGAATATCCACACACTGTTGAAGATCTGGATTTCCTAATTAATTATTTAACTCAAATGGTCCAAGACGAAGATATAAATAATAATTTTGGTTCCTTTATTGCAAAGATTGCATTAATAGGAAAAGTGGTTTCAGATTTAAAAGTAATGAAAATGACTTCATGTAATATTACTGAATGCTGTCTTGTACAGGAATTACAAACATCTTTATCTAAAATTGTTGATCAAATAGAAAACATTAATTGGTCAAAAAGTATAAGATATACATTAGAAATAACAAAGGCTTTAATTTTATTTTTTCAAACAGAATATGATAAAGTAATAAACAATATTATTATAAATATAATAAGTTTACCATTTTTGAAAAAAATTTACGATATTTCAAAACTTGAAGATGATGAGTTTGAATATGATACGAAAATATCCCAGTGTAAAATGAACTCAACCATAATATTAGCATTATACTGCTGTATCAACACTGGAAGCAATATATCAGAGTCTCAAATGAAGATAGCTAGTACACTACTAAAAATGAAAAAGTACTGTTTATCAATAAAATCTGATATCTTATGTGTTGTTACCGTTTTAGAAATATTTTCTAATATTTCAAATTGTATGATTCAAGATGAATTTATGGAGATATTAATGGGTTTTGTAATGGAATTATTTGAAAAGTGGCAGAAAGATGACAAAATAAATTGCTGTCTTTTAAAATTATTACCAAAATTTTTGGATAAAGTGTTATACACACAAGATAAGGACAATATACACAATTTATTTTTAATGTGTAAACTGTATCATGATTTATTTGTCCAAGGTATATTTGGACAAGTAACACATCTATCATTGGTTCAATGTTTAAATAGTATTGTTAAGCATAATATATTTTATAACACTGAAGTAGAAATTTTGAATCATGATGTATTTGTAAGTTTTGTAAATAGTCCTTATTACCTTGTACGACTAGAAAGTTTAAGATATATATACTCTATTTTTGTTAATATAAGCAACCATGATTGGAAAAATGTCCTTTTTGATAAATTAAAAAATGCTATAAATAGTATTTTTTTCATGCAAATGCAATATGATATGGATGAGATTAAAGAAGAACGATTTTTAAGAAGTTGTAGTGCTGTACAAACTCTAACAACTATTATTTGCAGTGAAAGCAGTTTTCAGAGCTCAGCATTGTATAATTTGATACATATTGCAGTTGAAAAAGGTAAAATGTCATTTTAAATTTTATTTTTAGAGATCAAATTGTACATTTGATTACTCCATTAGTGATAAAATTTGATGCAATATTTATGATATACTGAAAATATTATGAAATTGTTACATGAATCGTTTACTTCGTTTTTATTATAGATATAGATGTAGACATTGTGCAAAATGCTTTAGAATTTATCGATCGCAATAGCTTATCTACTTCAAATATAATTAGAGAATATCTAAACTATCTTTTAACTTCTTGGTGCAGTTCGAAAAAACTCGATACATTTCCTTATTTTTTCCTAAACTTTATGAACAAAGAAGATTTTTATCAGAAATGTGCTATAACAATATTTCCAGTTCTAATTCGCGAGAAAAAAGTTCATGATATCCAACATTTTTGCGATAAAATTGGAATTTCTTTTCAAGAAATGTTTAAAACGTGTTATTCAAAAATTATGCCTTGGATGTTAATGGAGGAATCTACAGTTATACTTAAGCAACTACAGGAAAATAGTGGAAATTTTGAAGGGATCGGTAATTTTTCATTATTGATGAGACAAAATCTAGAAGAAATTATTTTACAAACTGGTAAGTAAATATATTAAAAATATCTGTTTCCATGCACATTGATTTCATTAATTTTGAACAAAATATTTGCAACTAAATAACTAAAATAAAATGTAATCAATCTCAAGCAAAATGATACTTAATTAAATTGTGTAGACAGATATTTTAAAAAATATTTCAAAAATATAATACTTATAAATTAAGAAATAAAAATACCAAAATTATATTATATCTATTTAGTTCAACGATTACACGACTCCAGTCATTTTAATACTATCTTCGATACATCTATTAATTTACCAACGTCAGACCCTCCATACTTTACAAGAGAGGAAGTTGATTACTGTTTTGATCATCTAACTCAATTACTTTTAAACGAAATTGATCATCCAATTTTTCGTTATATTATGACATGTAATCCAGGTATAGCACAAAGGATTTTATTGAACTTAACACACAATATATATATCACTAGGACAAAAGAGTGCAAGGCAAAAAATTTCCATCAGTATGTCTATTTTTGTTCAAAAGTAGTCCAAGAACTTGAAGAAGATTACTGTGATACTGTGTCGGTGTATTTCGTTAAAGATATTGGTCATACGCTGTTGACTTTTGTAAAACAAGATGACATTTTTATTTCAAAATTAGCATGTAAATATCTCTACAGTTTCTTAGACACCATTCTTCCGAAAAGAAGTCCGCAAGTTTGCAATATCTTAGGTTTTTGTGTCAAGACCCTTGCTTCTATGATTGATAGACCGAATGAAATATCAAGTGCCAAAGCAATTTTAGTACTTTTATTTGAAGAACATAAAAGCTGTTTGGCAAGTACCATTGAAAAATTAGATGATTTACCAAATTTTCTCAGACTAAAAGATAATCACATCAACGAATCCCATGTAAGCTAGTACACTAATTGTATTAAGTAGATTCAAAAAGTTTATTTTTAACATTTTCCTTAGATATTATATGAACCCTCAATAAGTAGTTTTGAAAAAGAGTAAAAATAAGTTTTCTATACAAATGAATTATCATTTTATGAAGTTTATTTTACTAAACTGTTTGATATATTTCCTTATTCTACTTTTATTCATTCTAATTTATATATACAATTTTTTCAAAATTGTATCATAAAGTCTGATTTTAGACACCTTTAATACTTTTAACAACTGATATGCTACATATCTACAAGTTTGTAATCTAATTAAATACAAGTAATCATATATAATTATAATCATTACTTATAATAATAATACTTATGTAGAGTAATTAGAACTTATTATTCTAAAAGTAGTTAGTTATTAGTTGAAAGTCCTTCTTAAGAAATCTCTGGAGTAAAAAAATATGTCCCTATCAGCTGTCCAGTTTTACACTTCAAATTAAAGATTATTTAATATATTAATTTAAAACTGCCTTTGGTCTTTATTATAGTCAAATTATTACAGAAAAAAGTTTACATTGAATTTTGATTCTGGTTCAAATTTCTATAACCTACAACTAAATTTTTCATGTCATTTCGTGAATCCTTATTTTTTGATTGATTTTTAATTTCAAAATATAAATGAATTAATCATAACGTTGCTTCTAATCACTTTTAGTAATATATTTATGACGTTTAGCAATAGAGGTAGCATACGAGCGAATCCTAATAGTCTTAGCTTAATATACCCTCAATTTGGTTTGAAAATATTATAATTTTCTGACTCCAAAAGTCCCTTACAGGAGATTAAATTTTGAAACGAATAGCTTTATAAAATTAATTACCCACATTTAAGGTATAAAAAAATATTTAAATAAAATTTTTACTTATAAACAGTTTTTAGATAAGAATTTAAGACACTTTTTGAATTCAAGTGATGATAAAAGCTGCAGTATTGAAAGTTTACTGAATTTACAACGACAGTTGTCATGTAAAAAATCTCAGATAGCTCAATTATATGAGGAACTAGAAATAAATCTAGGCTTTGCTGAACATTGTACAACAAGTTTACTTCATCGTCTAATTTACCGCCTCATACGACTAGCCAAATCTGCGAATGCAAAAATTGCTGTGGAAGCGGCCAAGTGTCTAGGCATTTTGGGGCCAGGTGATCTCAACACAATGATATTTCACCCCCAAGAAACACAGACACGGGAAACTTTCGATAAAGCGCAAATGATGACTTGGAAACTTTGCCGGATTCTGGGCAAATTCGTCGTTGGTAGTGACATTGAACTACGCAGAGTTAGTAGCAAACTTCTGTACTTGGTTCTTAATTCACCCTGGGGTGTTCGACTCGATCATTTTGACTGTGGGGACCCCGAAACCTGGACTTTCTTCAAAGACTTTTTATATCCTTTCAGGAACACAGAGAAACGGATTTCCAAGTAACTAAATATTAATTATAATAACAATTAAAATAATCAATTAATTAGTAGGTGAACAGTGATATTTTATAAATGCGCACATGTGAGCACGGTTTTGTATATTAATGTGTATAATATCACGGTTCACCTAAAACTACATAGTAATATGTACTATATATACTAATCCATTATTTAACACAATTAATGTAATTATTATTAGGCCTTAAAAATATAAAATGCTACACTATGTTTTTTGCATATATTCATTAGGTTTTCACAAAATGTTTTTTACAAAAAATTTATGTTATAAAATATTAGGAACAAAAAAATTACAACTAAAATAAGACAATTCAATATTCTTTCTAACAAAATTTTAAATTTGATGTATAAAATTTTTTGTACGTTTAAGTGGACTAATTTAAAAATTTCTTTAAATTCCTAACTTTTATTGTGTATCATTGCACATTACTCTAAGTTAATTAAACCTGGGACCATTTAAAATAGCATAGAACATAAAAAACTTATATCGTCTTGAATAAGAGTCGGAGAATCAATTAAGGAAACACTTGATTTATTTATTAATTAAGTTTATTTTTACATTATTTAAATTACAATCTTAAACATTTAGCTATTAGATAAATGAACTAATAAATTCGTTTAAAATTATAATACTAGCATCTGAAAATTCGGTAGGTAATGATTGTATGGTACTTATTTATGTTTTACAATAGAATAAACCTTCAGGTCGACATCAGAAAATTTGAAAGTGTTTTTACTCAAGAAAATCCTTTGTGGACGACGGGATCAAATGAACCTTACAATATATGGATAGCTGATATAACATCAGCCGTAGCAATATGTTTAAACAATTTTTATAGCAACAGTTTTGTTCCTATTTTCAAGTTAAATGTACCAATTTGTGAGGTGGCATTGCAGCGACTTATTAGTTTAATCGTGCACGTAAATCCAACCCTAGTCAAACAAGTGTGCCTCTGTATAAATCAGTTTTTTGATCACCATTTCAATAACGATAAGATCGGAGATCATACAATTTTTAATTCGATACAGGTAAAGAAAAAAATATAAATTATGATAAAACTAAAATTTAGTTTAAATTAGCCAAAGGGGAGGAACATTTTATAATTTCAAATGCGATGTTGATAGGATATAAAGGGGAAGCACATAAAATAAGTTTAATATTTATAAGAACTTTTTATAAAAACGTTATTGTAAACATAGTAAATAAAATGAATATAAATCTATTTCCAGTAAAAAGGGTAATGTTTAATTTTTATAAGTAAATTTTAAAGAGTTTTGAGTTATAATTCTTACCTGTTTGGAATAATATTTGTATAACATTTACTAGTCTTTAAATAATTGGTTGTATATTAAATATCGTTATATAAATGTAACATGAGCTGTTATTTCAATTACTTCTTATGTTAAAACGTATTTGCCTAAAATGGCATTAAATGAATATCACTTTAATAATTAGAATTTTTATAGAAAAATCGCTTATTTAAATAGTTTAACTCAGTTTGTTTACTGACTATTGTACATAGCCAAATACGCAAAATTTCATATGGTTAATTTTTATTTTTATTTTATATTTATTATTTTGTTATTTCATTATTATTTATTTTATACGCATTAATTATACTCAAGTTCAACTAATTGAGTATGCCTAGTTTTTAAAAATCACATTCGTTTATTTGTTTTGAATTTGGATTATAAAGATGACTAGTCTTTCACCTTTAAATAAACGTATATATACATATTGTAACTGTTGCAATGAAATAAATGCGTTATTTTGGAACTTTCATATCTCTATTATATCGTCTAATAAAAGCGTACATGTTTGTATGAGGGTAGGTCAATAAGTCTTTAAAAAAAGATAAAAAAAAACAATTTTTTTGGGGTAATTTTTCTTTTATTTTTCAACATAATCTCCTTTTAGTTCAATACACTTTGACAGACGTATCTCTAATTTTTTTAAGCCTTCAGAAAAGTATGTTGGCGGTAGTTCCTCAAAATAAGCATTTGTGTGAGCTATGATCTCATTTGATGTAAACCGTTGTCCGTTGAGCCATTTTTTAAAATTTGGAAATAAGAAAAAGTCACTCGGGGCCAGATCCAGTGAGTACAGTGGAAGGTCTATCAATTCAAACTTCAATTCCTGAATTTTAGCCATCGAAACCATCGAGACCACGCGATTGCATTTATTCTCAATTGAGAGCAAACGCGGCACCTATCTCGCAGATATTTTTTCATAGCCAACTTATCATGCAAAATTGAAACGACGGTACCTTTGAAACCCCTGTGGCTTTAATTATTTCGCGCAATTTTATTCTTCGGTCACTTAACACCATATCATAGATTTTATCGATCATTTCCGGGGTACTCACGTCTACGGGATGTCCTGAACGACATTCATCTCCTGTTGATGTACGGCCACATTTAAATTCATTTATCCAATTGTAAACTGATGTAAATGCAGAGCAGATGTGCCATGAACTGAATCCGACTCGGCTTTTATTTCTCTTGCCGTTTATTTAAACCTTTTAAATAGAAATGTTATTCATCGCTCTAAACTCATTTTTTTCCATTTTCTTAAGCAAACAAAAGTTATTTACTTCAACTGACGATAAACACGAAACCACTCGATGAATATGGCTGCAACTTTGCCAGATACCTATGTCGGAATGATGCTTACTAGAAACAGACCATTTGCGATGCTACAAGCGCAATCTTTTAGATTTTCTAAGGACTTATTGACCTGCCCTTGTATTATACATATTTTATAGCTTATATAATGTATTTATTTAGTTTATTTTTAATTCTTCGTATAAAACTAAACCAGTAATTTTATTGAAAGTGTGTGTGGATGAGTAGATGAGCGCTTAAAAATAGTAATTATAGTATACTTTTATATAATAGCTTATTAAAAGTATTTCTCTTTATAATTTTTATAAATATACTAGCAGCAAAGACTTCATATGTCCACCGCGTGTGATGCCATACGATGCATGTTGGATGTGGTGAATCACCTACGAATTCAAACAGATGAACACATACACCTGGACCTTAATTATCTTCCAATTGCAATGGCAGCGCAATTTTGCTCTGCATATCTCTCTTCGGTTCTTTATGCTGAATTATGGTGTCGTTCTACGTTACCCGCTGCTCGCGACTTCGACAGCATTCCAATCATAGATCAGATATACGAAAAAGAAAATGTACAGGGAAAACTGGTACAAGACTTGCTTAAAGAAGCATATTTGAAAATTGGCGATGTAGACTCCATACATGGCTGTGGCTCCTCGCATATGCAGAACCGCAGATCCAGGATATCATATTACACAAACTTCCAAAAACTAGATAAACTTATTTTGTCACATGATGTCGAATTAAGTATCGACAATTACTCTGCTAGAGGTAACTCTTTTTAATATTACTTTGTTATTCTCTATATTCCTTAATGCCTAGATAATGCACATGGATTGACGTTAGTCATAAAAATGACAATAATATACTGTGATTAACTGCTAATTCTCCTGTTCCTATTTAAAATAAATACATTGATGTTACTTTTATATTACTTACTTCAGAATTCATTTGCGTCCTTTACTTCTCACAGAGCTTACAAAAGTATTTCGGATGTATTACAACATTGTATTAGCTGTGATTAAATTCCATTGATGGTCGACGATCTCGACATTGATACGACGATGTTAAGGCTAAAATTGAATTGAGAATTTTCCTTCATCTTTACAGATACATCTAGAAGGTAATAAAGCAGACGAGAACTGAACATATTTATAGTCGTCTTTTAGATTCTCGGTATTCTAGTGAAATTTGTTGCAATTTGCAAAAATTAGAATTATTTTCACGGGCTACTCTGCTCATTCCAAATAAGCTCAGTTTGAACTATTTCATGAGATTTGATGTCATCTTCAATTGAAGTTGCAAGAATGAGTACTGATTTAGACTTTGTTGAAAATGAATTCAATTCAATTTTATTTACTAGTTCTAAATTCTCATCTCAGTGAGTTAAAGAGGATAGCATTCCATATATTATAATATAGTATAATGTACCTGTTTAATAGTTTGTTCGCAAAAAATTTGTTATAATCCATTAATAGCCTTAATCGTAAAATTTCATAATTTTCGTTCATAAGAAATATAAATTAATATAAAAAAATCTGCCTTTACACAATTTTGATTGTACTTTTTCAATTTATGACGTTATCACGTTCTAACCTGAACAATTTTTTTTAATTGAAAAGATGATTTACAGTCTTCTGGTTCTTTTTTAAATATAATTCACCATATTCTTTTTAGTCCGAATAAATTCAACACTATACAATTTTAACCACATTGATAGAATGCACCTGAAGGTAATATAAATAACAAGCTTGGTCATATTATTTTTATTTCTTATTACTGATAGTTCGAAAATTAAAAAGAAATTTTATGTTCTTGGTCGTTAATTGGTTAAAGAGATTTACAAGAAAATCTAACAATGTACCAAGACCTAATGATTTACTACTTATTCCTATGCTTGCTTTTAGGTTTATCTGATTTAGTATTTAGCAACAAGTCTCGATAAAAAAATTACCTCGTAATATTTTTATTAGATTACATATCTAAATTATAAAATACTATTAAAATAATTTTAAACAATTTAATTATATGTCTGATTAAGAATAATTACTTTTTGCATAATGCATAATTTATGAAGTTTTTTCAAACAAATTTTTATAAAAATTGAACTTTTGTATAAGGAATAGGGTGATAGCTGGTTAAAGTCAATTTGTTACTTACAAGATTTACAATTATGATTTTCCTCTTTGAAACTGATGCTTTTAATTAAATTAAAACTGTCAGCTTCATATTAATTAAAAAAAATCAAACTTAATGTTAGTAGTGATTCTACGGGGATTCTCTTTTAACTTGGATTTATGAATTTCCTCGAGGTTATTGACTAGTTGTATTGATTTATTTATCAATCTTTGTTTTAAATAAAAAATATCAAAAGATTTTAAACCAATTTTAATCCACTTTAATCTAATTTGCTAAAGATAGTGATATTCTTATGCGTATAAATGACTTTTCTTTTCATTAGGCTAACTATATTGGCCAAGAAATAGGTACAGTATTTGGTAACAGACCCGAATAAGTCGCTGTCATATTTTTCTCGGATAACTTGAAGTTTTGTATTGTCGACCACACTTCCTTTACAATTACTTGCGTTCGTACTCTCATATCACCATGATTAGAGATTTAAAGATAAATATAACTGAAAAATTGACAAAGATATTTGTCTTTAAATTTTTATTTCATCTTAATGAATATTCATTATTTTGTCATGTATAAATATTATTAAGCATTATATTAGATGTATTTAAGAAAATTCAATTGTTTGCCTAGATCCTTATAACTGTGTTTTAGGTAGAATCTATATACAGTTCAAAAAACAGGTTTAATATTAAAATTATTATTGTGATTATGTCAATACATGTATCTGTAGCAATTTCGCTTTCTCGCATATCATAAAATCTATTTATCTCTTTATTTCTGGAACTTTTATTAGTTTATTAGGTTTATACCTATCCTTTCTGTTGGAACATTTTTTCTACCAGCGACTGTTAATATGTATATTGTTCGTGTAGAATTCGTCTCTCGTGCTCGGAGAGTAAAGGATAATACTGATAAGTACAGTCAATTATGTAAACAAATTTTATAATTTTTACTGAATGAGTACAGAAAATGAACGTACAATCGTATTACTTGATTTGGACTATACAATTTATCTTTCGCGTCATCCAACAAGTGCTTAATGTACTCCAGGGAACGTAACGTAGCATTCCCGTATAGTTCAATGCTAACTATCAATATAATACGGAACAATATATGTTACTTAATAGTTTAGTAACTATTCAATGATCTTATAAAACTTATTATTCATTTTTTAAAGGAATGGTTAATACTTTAAGAGAATCGAGTTTACACTATTTAGTTAAACGATTGATGTATGCAACACCAGCGCAAACAGACTTCATGGAGGATTTATGTTTTGATTCATTATGGAGATTAAGTGATTGGAATCAAATTACAAATTTGAGATCGACTCAATTTAAAAAGACTATTGATTTTTCTATTCACCATTATGAAGCTTTAAAATGCATGCATGAGAATGATAATAGTTCGTTGGAAAGTTGCCTCGAACAAGCTCGCTTATGTGTCATCAAAGATCTTTGCAACATTAGTTTAGGTGCGAGAATTAATTTTATTTTTTGTTCTGTCATTTTTACGGATTTAAATATATTTTATTGTTCCACATAGAAACTTGTCAAGCTGTATACCCAAAACTTTCTCAATTGAAAATGATTCAAGAAATTGAAGAATTAAGTTCAGCAGATCCAAACGATTATGGAAATATTCTTGCGAATTGGGAAAATCAAAGATATATTTATAATAATAATTTTCAATATGTTGAACCAATATTGTCTCAAAGAGCAGTAATGTTTAAAATTAGAAGCCCAATAAAAAATAATTCTCTTATCAAAAAAGCTTTAATCGATATTCAACTGGAAATTATACGATTAGCGCAGCAGCAGGGGCATCTAAATGTAGCTGCCCGAGCATTAGGTAAATATTAGTAAAAAACTATTATTGAAATAAGCATTTAATAGTAATATAGAATTATTTAATTTAATACCAACATTACTATTGATAAATTTCTTTACATCCTTTTATTGCATTATAGTTTATTAGGCTATTAAGTACTTGAAATCGTCAGTCATTAATAATAAATAATAATAAATTACAATTTTCTTGCCTTAAAATAAATTTAATCTTGCATAATATTAATTGTGCATACATCGAATGTATGTTTAATTTATTAATATTTTACTTGTCAATATTTCTGTGTACATAACAACTAATGCTATCAATTTCCCTTTCTTCATATGGGTTGCTAAAGAATTACAAATGCGCATTGGTAAGCGATGATAGATATTTACTGAAATAAATATAGCAATAATTTTTAATTATGAGTTTCAATTTGAAGAAAAAGAAAAGCGGAAGTACAAATTTATGTTGAATATGGGATATTTTTCAACTTAAAATTTTCTTGTTCTCAATCATTTCTGAATGAAAACTACACTTAACAGAACACCCAAAAATTTAAAAAATTGTATCATTCTTTAACTATATATACAATATTTTACAGATAATTATTTCATGTCTGTTAATTTTAGTATTCTATTTCAATATATTCGCAATTTTTAATAATATTAATTTAAAAAAATGTAAATATTATACAATTAGTTTTGTAATTTATAGAAACTTTATCAAAAGAAACAGACTTAGACGAAAAAACACAGAATAATCTCATTTATCACGACGCACGCTTAGCGTGGATGAGAAAAGATGAAGATATGGCTAGATTTAATCTTCGTAATCTTATTAATAAAGATTCAATAGAACCTAATTTATTAGCTCAAGCTTTGCGAATTTACGGCAATTGTATTGCTGAAAATAAATCAGAAAATCCTCAGGTAAATATTATTGAGCAAAAAAGTCTTGACTACACGTGTATATACAATACAAATAATGTTTGTGTATATGAATAAATTAATTATTCAATATTTAGGCCATAATTAATAAGTATTATGGAAAAGCAATATCTTTGTATACATCAACGAAAGATTGTAGTTCAATTGAAGTGAAGGAAGGATGCAAGGCTCGAGCAGCTCTAGCACAATTTGCACATGAACAATATTTATTGATCAGAGCGTACATGAAATCGGATCAATTTGAAAGCCTCATGGAATGTATAGATTACTCACGTAATGCTGTACCGCAAAATGTCAAAATGAACGACGAAGACGTTGTTCGTGCGGTTAAAATTAATACTAAGCAAAGTTCAAACGATTACATTGAAATTGAGAACATTCACAAAGACAAATCCATGTATTTGTCTATTGCTGTAAAGTAAGAAGTATCAATTCAAGCTTTAAGATTAAATAAATAAATAAGTTTAGTTTTAATTAGACTAAAAAATTTTTTCAGGAATTACTTGCTAACATTGCTAGACTCGGACGAACACGATTCTCTAATTTTTCGATTAGTATCTTTGTGGTTAGACTGTATGTATGATGAAGAAATAAACAAGCTCCTCGAAAAGTATCTCCATAAATTGCAGTCATATAAGTTTGTACCCCTAGTACCGCAATTGGCACCTCACATGAGCAACGCCGCAGATATTTTCACCAAAAAAATTGGTCAGGTTCTCGAACGATGTGCCCGAGAACATCCACACCACACTCTACCTGTATTATTAGCTCTGAAGAATCTTTACAGCGACTCCAAGTATTGCGGCAAAAAGGTTGCTAAACAAGAACCCCGTGTCCTTGGTGCTCAGCAATTAATTCAGCAACTGCTTTCAACGAACGTCAGACCCATTATTCAAGAGATGGATAGATTATCCGATGCACTAGTCATGCTAGCATATTACGACTTAGACAAGAAGAAAGGTTATTCTGTTTTTTATATTTTAATATAAAATTTCATTTTTTTTATTGTTTTTTATTATTTTTTTGTTTTAATTACATTTTTTTAAAATGTCTCCTATGTGTATTTGTATTTTTACTTCTGCTATTCACTTTTAACATCAATATTCAATGAAATCAAATCATTCAACTAAATTTTTTTTTAAAAAAAAATCAATGAGTTTATTAAAGTTATTAAATTATATTAACTAATGGTAACTAACTCTTTTTATAATTAAAATTCTTGCAATTATATGTATAAGGCAATTGTTGATGGACTTCAAGCAGTAGTTCAATAACACACAATATTAAAAGAACTGATCAAAAATAGAATATTATAACACTTAATCATAAATGATCTTTTAGCCGCCGTCGCTAAATGTGCTATTCCGAGAAATGCTTCGATAAATGATATAAAAGAATTTCAACATTCTACAGTACCAACGATTTCTGTTGATATTAAAAAAAATGGAAAATATGAAAATATTATTTGTGTTCAGAAATACGAAACAAGCTACAATAATGTAGGTGGAATAAACGCCCCAAAGAAAATTATTTGCATGGGTACTGATGGAGTTAAAAGAGCGCAATTAGTTAAGGTAAATAATAATTTTTAACTAAATTAACAAAACAATGAAAAATATGGTTGTAATAAATAAACAAAATCTGAAAATAATAACATTTTTTAAACTATTTCTATAATTTCCTTAAAACAGGGAAAAGATGATTTACGTCAAGATGCAGTTATGCAGCAGGTCTTTACTGTTATGAATTCTCTCTTAAAAAGCAATAAATATGCAAAACAGCGAAAACTTCATGTTCGCACGTACAAAGTAGTACCTCTCACTCAACGAGCTGGTGTACTGCAATGGTGTGACAATACTTTACCATTAAGTGTCATTCTCATTGGTGATGGAACTAGTCGTCAACCAGGCCTTCATAGAAAATATTATCCTAAAGATTATGCACCACATGATTGCAGGAAAAAATTGCAGGTAAATCTATTTAAAATTAAATAAGCAATTAAGTTAGTATGTTATATAATGTATTAAAAATATGTTAATAGTTTTAAGATTAAAACTCAAATACGCTCTTTTAAAATTATTGCAATTTTGTTTATATTTTAGGCAGCTAAATCTGCCCGACTTAAATACGACGTATTCATCGATTGCTGTAAAAACTTAAGACCAGCGTTTCATCACTTTTTTACTGAAAATTATTTATCACCAGAAACATGGTTCGAGCAACGTTTGGCATATACACGAAGGTTAAAACATTGACATATTTATTATGATTATAATATTTTAATTTATATTGAATATAAACACTGTTATGGTTAAGAAATTATGTTAATGAAAAATTATATTTTAGTGTAGCAACTACTTCTATCATTGGATACATCTTGGGACTAGGAGATAGACACGTATCTAATATTTTAATTGATAAATCAACAGCTGAGGTAATTCATATAGATTTTGGTAAGTAAAATTTTAATCTGGCAACTGCCAAATAAATTATCATTTTAAAATAATATTCAAAATCTCAAAAATTTAAAAATAAATTTAATAATAATTTAAAGAGAATTTAGACTTGATTAATATACAATATATATTTAATTAATATATTAATAATTTTAATATCATTTAATATAATTAATTTAATTAATATAATTACATATCTGCATTGTCTTTATAACATAATTGTTTTATTATGCAAATTTTATTTTAAACGAAATTTTTATTTGTTGATTATTTATTTTACAGGAATAGCATTTGAACAAGGAAAAGTATTACCGACTCCAGAAACTGTACCGTTTCGATTAACAAGAGATATAGAAGCAGGAATGGGCGTTTCAGGTATAGAGGGTACAATGAGACGATGTTGTGAAGAAACAATGACTGTTTTAAGAGAACAAAGAGAAATTATTGTTACTTTATTAAGAGTTTTATTATATGATCCTTTATATTCGTGGGCTATAACTCCTGCCAAGGCAGCAACATATCAAAGTGAAAATTCTACGAAATCTAGCCAGAACAAAGAAAGTAATAGTCCAGGTAATAACATGCAACTTTAATCAGAATTATTTCTATAAATAAATAATATTACGATTACTAGTTTTCATAGACAAAATAATATTAAATGGAAATAACGTTATGGTTATTATAAATGTAGTTTCCAAAACATCATTTTCTTAAGATAATATTAATTTTGAAACTAAACTACATCGTAATGGAATAAAGCTATATTCTTTTTAAACACAAATTTTTTCTTTATTACTTTTGAAATATTTATTTCTAAATCTCTCCTATGGAATCAAAATTGTTTTATAATTTAATTATTTTTCAAAAATCTTGAGTAACAAATAAATTCATGTTATTTGTCGTATCAAACTTTAGGTTCATTAATTTTTATAAGTATTTTTATAATAAATATAATATATTTTATTATATTTCTTTAGTCGGTGCTACAGAAACCAACAAATTAGCCGAAAGAGCTTTGTTGAGAGTTCAACAAAAATTACAAGGGATTGAAGAAGGAGTATCATCTAGTATTGCAGGTCAAGTGGAAAGACTTATTCAACAAGCACGCGATCCAACAAATTTGTGTCGCCTTTTTGAAGGTTGGCAAGCTTATTTGTAGTTTGATACTAGCGTTAATATTTTGTGTATCAGTACCTTATAGTATACTAATTGCATTTTATATAAATAAATCGTTAAAAATATGTCAAATTGTAACGTTGATTAAATTGTAACGTTAATTAAAAATATGAATATTGTTAACTTTGAATTTATTTAGTACATCCCTGCATTTTCAAGATAATGATTGAATTTATATAAAATGAAAAAGGAGATAAAATGTCAGGGATCTATTAGAATTAAAATAAGAAATTAAAATTATAAATGATGGTTAAAATTTCTATATATAAAATTTAATAATTACAGATAAAAATAATAAACACAGTAATTGATTTTCATTGATAATATTTATAAATATAATTTTTTTATAACTACAGTGTATAATACAGAAACATAATTGATCGACAATGTTCAAGAAATATTTTACAATTTTTAAAGTTAAATTCGATGTAATTTTAATTGTAATAATGATGAATGTAAATTAGTTTAGCATAAATTCTTCTTTTTAGCAGATCTTCCATTACACATATTTACGATAAGGAAAACTGCAGTTAATGAAATATATTTATGAAATACAATGAATTTAAATTAAATCAGACAAATGTATAAATTGAAATAAAAAAATAAAAACTTAACTTTCCATCATAATATTTAGAACTTTTGCTAATAGTACAGAAAATTAACGAAAATAATACAATACAATTATTTTTTATCGAACTATTGCAAATTACTCTAGTTCAATAAGGCTTGTACAATGTCTGCAAGTCATACATTTTATAGAAATAGATTTATTTTATAATGTTTAACAAAAATCTAAACTCACATACACATTGTGCAGATTAAAAAGATATTAATAACATATATCAAAAAGATACATAAGGTTTAATTGACAAAAGTATGTTGAAAATAATTGTTTTCAATACATTGCACAATTTAATATTTTCATTAATAACAAGTTAACAATTTAAATATTTATGAAAAGTTTTCTTTATGCTCATATTTTGTATTTTTTGTGAGTTTATAACATTGTAATGAAAATCTTTATGCATAAAATAATTCATAAAATTTTGACTACAATAATCCTACAAATCAAATCAAATGCATGAAAGTATGAGGATGGAGTTTCTGTTAAGTTAATGGAGTTAATCAGGTATTCATGATCATCAGTGCTTTTATGCAAAAGGTAATTTTTTGTAATCACGGCATTTTACATTATTGAAATTAATTACTTTGTAGCTATAAAATTTATTTATATATACTTTTACATATAAATAAACCATTAAGTGTTTGATAAAATCTTATTTTATTTATAAATAGATGAATGAATAAATGCCAAAAACTAATTTTTACAATTTTTTTATAAAGATGAATTTTATATTTAAATTATAATTAATTATTTCTATTATTTGAAAATAATCTATAGAACAAAAGAATAAACATATTAATAGTTTATCAAATTAAGAAAGGAATCTATTAAAATTCGTCTATTTTACGAAGCTTGTTTTGAGAGCACTTCATTATAAAAATTCAATGGTTCATTTACAATTATATGAGTATACAATCTGACTTTTAATTCCTTGTCTCCAGCTATACCACGGGATAGCTGAGGCAATTCTAAACATTTTTTTTGTGGTCACGAAACTGATAGCTCCGCCCTACTCTCTCCCATTGACTATTTATGCTACTCTCATTGGCTGCGCTGCTGTCAATAGACCACACTTTTCGGCTGCGGAGGCTGAATTTTTACCATTTTTTAAACATCTGCATCTTCGCGGGAGTGCATCTGACAGTTTCGCGACCGCAAAAAAAATGTTTAGAATTGTCTCAGCTATCCCGTGGTATAGCTGGAGACAAGGAATTAAAAAACAGGTTGTATAGTGTTTCTTTGAATATATTTACACACTGATACTTATTTTACAAAAACAAAATTTTATAACAACCAAAATTATTCAATGCGAGAGAGGCAAAAAAGTAAAGACTTAATTTTTTAGCAAAGCTTACAAATTTGAAAAAACTGTAGTGAATTAGAATGATAAACACAATTAGTAATGTTTGGAAGCCATTCGAAAAAATTTTTTTAACAAAAAGCCGAATTGTACATATAAATGTTAGCTCATTTCACAAAATAGAAATTAAAATAATAATTTCTATACCTAATATTAAATGAAATGAACGCAAAACGATCTTAAATCTATAAGAGAAAATGTCCGAGAAATCTAAAGAAAGGTTTCTCAAACGCATTCACTTTGAAACTGTACTTTGTTCATACGACTACCTTTGCTGAACCGTTAAACGATCTTGCATTCTACATGGTATTAAAAGACAGACGCATTCTTTCTTCTCAAATATTTTGATTCCAATATCTTAACAACAGTTCTTCGTAAGTCGTAATTCAAGGATGCCCTTGTGCTTTGTACACATTAACATTGTAAAATTATTTTTCCGTTTGCTTGAAAAGTAAAGTGAATTCCATGATGATCTTCCATTTGAAGTAGTAATTATCTATGTTATTATTTTAAGAGATTTTTCTGTTCGTGAATTCCTCGACGTTTGCAGTGTACTGGTTGAAGCTCGATCACAATTAAACTCTCGTCTACTTTTTAAAGATAAACAATTCGTCTCATCATCATCTCTAATTTTTGGCGTTTCACTCGAATCCCTATTGTACAGATATAAGTTAAAATATTAATTTATTTTATTAAATATTAATAAAAACCGAAAAAGCAGATTTTCTATAATAGCTTTAATAAGTCTTAGGATACTGATATTGAAACTTTTCAATTAATTAATCTTTAAAATAAAAATAATTTCTTCAATAAACAGATTTTTCTTCACTGAAAATTGTGTTTATGGTATACTATTTTAAGCATATAACATGTTATCAAATAAATCTCGCGAGCCTTACGCGCAGAAAAGGCAAAAAAAAACGGCACGTAGACTAAGGGCTCTCGTCCGTGTCCTCGCTCTCGGATACAGTCGGGAGCAGCCCCAGCGCCGCCGCACGGAGAGGAATCCACAGAAAATAAATGCACTAAATTTCAGTAGCAGAACATATTCTAATACCAGAACATTTTGATCTACTTCTTAGCTTTAGTAAATTTATGCTGCTAATGCTACCACTTACATTGTTCGTACTGGTACTCGTCAATCTACTATACTAGATATCGCGTGCCTATAATTTAAAATTGGAATTTTCAGTTCTAGAATTTTTAGCACCGGGTTTTCCTGTTTTAGTTAGAGTTGAGAAATATATATATATATATATATTACATGTAATAAGAGCGCGCCTATATTATATTAATGGAATAATATATAAAGTGACTTACGGAAGAAAATATGGATAAAACTAAAACATTAATATAAGACTAATCGATGAATATATACATTAATTAAAGAAAATGGGTTTCAACTAACAAAAATTAAATTAGACTAAAACTAAAGCTCCATTGGTTAATTATAACTTATATATTATATATTATGAAATTTTAATAAAATACTATATCATAAATTATGTAACTTATAGTCTGATTATCTATCATTTAAATTAGAATACATTCATCGATGAACCTAAGTAAGACACAATGATGAAAATTTTAGAAGTCAGCCAGTGCACTGGTTGACTTATTAAATGTTCATCATTTTATGAATATCTTTTTTAGGCTCATCAATGAATGTATTTTGATTTTACTGAAAGGAATTTAGCCTTCAAGGGCTAAAATAAAGAAAATAGATATTACATGAAATAACCTAGGAGCAAGAAATTTAACTTTAGTCTGCAGTTGCTGACTTGTTACATTTTTATAATTATTGAATGGATTTTTAGTATCGTCAGCACCATAAATTTACTAGCTAAGAAGCAGATCAAAATGTTCTAGTATTAGAATATGTTCTGCTACTGAAATCTAGTGCATTTGTTTTCTGTGGACTCTTCTTTCCGTGTAAGGTCACTTCGAACGTTAGCCTCCAGATACCACCGCAAGGTTGCAACCCCCGGACAGGCAACAACTATGTACATGATTCAGCACAAAATTATTAATTAATAGCATCTAATAAAATTATAATGTCAATTATAGTGTCTTGCAACTTCTAAAACTACGTTAAATCGCCAAAAAAATATTATTTCGATATTTTCTCTTTAAGAAAATATACATAACCAGAATTTAAATATAAATATTGATTACAATTGTATTATATAAAAAATATAACTATTAACTTACCTGCACAGAAGATAGGTTTTAAAATCTACATCATCGAGACATATGTCAGATACCCATAGATAATTTTCTGCATCAATTATTGTATCGTTAATAAGATATGTTACAGGTATCAATGAGAATTCTATGTGACTAACAGGAATATCTGTTTTATCTGCTATCTAAAAATAAAAAAATTATTATTTTCAATATTTTAGTTATTTTAAATAATTTTAGTACTCTTATATTTAATATTTGTAATAAGAATTTTTATATATTCGCTAATAGGGATGTTCTTGCTCGATATCCTCGGTCGTCGATCATTACAGTCTGTCGTCCGCTTTATGACTCCTAGGAGAAAAGGACTTAACTTTTCCATTGCGTATTTAAATCAGTTTGTCGCTTAGCCACAGAGGCAGGACTTATATGCCAACTTTTCTCTCAGGGAAAAAAGGAAGACTATATAGTCACATACTTACATAATTTTTGAATTCTAACTATATAATTTATCAGATCATTCAGAGCAGACTCCATGTCCTTTTCAAAGAAAATAAGAAAGAAATATACCGGTTTCCTGCATAGAATTCACGTAGATGAATTAACAAAAATGTCTTGGCGGTGTCAGTTAGACGCATGGCAAAATACCGTCACACTTGCTCAATCCAAGAACTTTGGATTCACTAAGGTGAAATTAGCGAATTAAATGGAATAGGAACTCTAACAAGTAGATGTATGGACCACATCAGAACATGCCCTATTATTAAGCCGCTTCAAGTGAAGATGCGAATCTAAGCACCGCTTTAAAAACTTAAGCTTAGCACAGTTAAGATTATATTATTAATTTTTCTACCTGCAGGTTGTATACCTATGGGTTGAAGAACAGCAAAAACTATATTCTTTTCATAACCAGATAAAATAGAACATGTGGGAAATGAGTGGGCTTTATTCAAAACAGTATTAAATATGTAGTAAGATGTTGGTAAACTGTCCAGACATGAAGGTGCACTTAACCAAATGACTTAGGAGGCTATTAATATAAAAATGCAAAAACACAAAATAACGCAGATTATTGCCAAAAGGATAATCAACATGTTAACTAGAATTATAATGTATTCGGTTAGCCAGGTGAGACACAGAATGGTTACCTCAAAAAGGAGGAGTATCATTAACAATATGGTGCCTGGTGATATATGGTTTATTAAAAACTATAAGAGGAACAAGTATTAATATATAGGCAACACAAATTACATCATTTTAATCAAGGGTGATGATATAAACGTGTTGATAAATTCAAAATGCTAATAGGTACCTTCATTGGTAGAATGATAATATTATCATAATACAGGCTAAAGCTTACAGTAAGTTAACTGGTGGGTTATTAAAAAGTATTACCTCCTCTCCTGTTGAGAAACTATAACTATAACTACAATATGAGTCTATTTATAATTAAAAAAAATTATTTCTTGTATTGAGAAACAAAGTCGAATTGATTATACAAGTTTAATAGCTTAAATTACATCAAATGCAATAATAAAATATTAAAAACAATTATAATTTTACCTCATTTTTTAAATCAGTTTCCTTGCTTATTTCCATTTTAAAAGGAGACATCAGATTCAAATCTCTTCGTTTCCACTTTCTTATGTAAATAGTCTTTGTGTCATCTTCTACATCAAATAATTTTTCAAAACATATTTTAGTAGTGTAGTCTGGCAATCTATCATAATCCTCTAGAATTTCACCCAATCTGTCATCATTATATTCTATTAAACGCAACAATGAAGCTAAATCTTTAATCTCCGCGATAGTACGATTTTCCTTTCTGGCAAACCTTTGTCGTACTACAATGAGCTCTTTCACTTTTTCAACTTTTATGTTCTTTGTGATGACAATAGTAAATGACAACGTCAATGGCTACAATATATAAATAATGAATTAGATTTAATATGGAACTTTAATTAGTCTTTAAGTAAAGAAAATGGTTTTAAAAAATTAATAATTAATCAATCAATTAATAAATAAATTAATATTTAAGTTTAAATTTATTAAAATAATGTACGTACTTTTAAATCTTTCATAGATAGATGAAAAACTTGTACTTCCATCTCATCACTATTAACTAGTCTTTTAAGATCAATATTAATTGTTCTTCCTTCTAAATCATCTGTAGAATTATGTATAATAGACACTTCATATTTAAGGTCAAAGTAATCTTTGTGAATATCTAAATATGGCTGTAACCTTTCTTTTAATTCATCTTTTTCCATTTTACTGTGCATTACTATTTTAAATCCTGAAAAATGTATAAAAATTTCAATACTTCGTTGAAATTGTGTCTCTGTTTTTGGATTATCTTAATTTATATTTGGAATAATTTAATTCATATTTATATGAACCTATTATTTATAAATCTTTTACATAGAAATCATATTATGCTGACAATAATAAACCAGAAGATGACGAAAAATCGAAATTTTATATACTAAAGTTTTAGCTTTAATACATATTTCTTACATTATTCTAAGTTCATCATAATACAGAAAATGGTATTTTCAAATAAAAAATCAATCAATAACAATTAATACTACTTATAACAAAATAAAAATGACTCGGTTATGATTAATCACTTCTTTTCCAAACAATATAATACTTAAATATAAAACTAAAAGCCTACCAGTTCTAAGATACTAAAACATATAAAGTCTAATTTTACTTACTATCATCATCTAGTTGCGAGATTTTACAATACTTAAACACCTTGCAATCGCCATTCGTATTTAAATTTGAATTCTGATGCGTAGATGGCATATTTATATAAGTGTTTTCATCCCCATCTAGTACTTCACCAACTAACGTTCTATCACTGTCACTTAAACTACTATCTTCGCTGTTACTTGATTCTTGTATATTATCTTGCATTACTAGATCTTTGTTTAATTTTTCTTTTTTCAATATTTCTTGTAAATTCTCAGTTTTTATTGATTCATTTAAATCCGTATTTATGAATGCCTTAGATAATTTCATGGGTCTTTCATGAACAGATTTACTATCTTTGGATTCAAAAATTACTACTTCTTTTGCAGCTTTTTCTTGATCATTTTCAGAAAGACGTGGTATATTCATTTCTCGTAGATAATAATCTAAAATTTTATTTGATATTTCAATATAATAATGTAATATCGTAATGTAATTAAAAAAATTAAAAAATAAATATTAAATTATTATTATAAAAATAATTTAATAAATTTTTTAAAATGTTTATAAAAATCTTACCATCCACTTTACTTTTATGTATATAAAATGTTTGAATTTCGTTCAAATATTCAAATATGTCACAATAATCAGATTTATTAAAGTCGATATTATTATACATGTTATTATCAAAACATATAGCGGCGATAGTATAACATTTATATGACTGTACACATAATGCATTAAACATAGCACCTTCTTTATTTAATTGTAAATCTGCCGCGAGCAACTCCAACTCCACGGAATCTAATTTAAAGTGTTTTCTTAATTCTTGAATATACCCCTTGTATGAAATGCTTGTGTATGCTCTTACATATTTTGGACCATCTTTTACTTGTTTATCACTGGAGACCACATACACCTATAAAATAAATGACTGAATTATTTACATCTTTATTAATTTCTTTATATCTTTCATTCATTATCAATGTATATTTTATACCACCTGTAGTATATTATTATTTAGTTCTAAACTATTCAATTATCCTACCTTGGTAACAATTGGATTTGGTGGGTATGTTTCAAATGGTTCATTCTTTTTGCGTACATCCAGGAATAGATCCCATAAAATTGAAAGTTCTTCTAATTTTAATTCTTGAGCGAAATAATTGTTAATTATTTCATATTTCAACAAAAAACTCACAATACGACATTGGTCAAGATCAATATTATTGAAATGTTTCTGATTCTTTTCATACACCATTTTCGCTAACTGAGAAAGTGTAATGTTCCCCGAAATGAGGAAAACAGTATGTGTAAGAATAGACGAATCTGGGATACGATAGTAAACAGTTACATTTAATTTGCTGGAGTACTCTATCTCGTCCTTCTTTATTTTTTCTAATAGTTCCTATTAAATTAATAGCATCTTTTAATAACATGTGAGTAAAATATATATACATCTAGCTATTCTTTTACTATTAGTGAAAGAAATTATTTTGTTTTTTAAATATTTTTCATTAATAAACTTCATACCTGAAGATGAGGTGGAAAATCCTCTATATTCATAGGTAAGGCATTGCGTTCCTTGTTAATCTGTCTGTACATAAGCATGTAAGCATTTGCACTACTTCGACATGAATATGATTGACTTTTATGACTAATTGGCTCACCTCCATATGATCTTTTAATTTCATCATCAGTGATCTAAAAACATAATTTGCATTACTAGTTTTTAATTTAATAAATTCAATTTTTTTAGATTTAAAGTAATTTTTTTTTGAATCTTGCATATTTTGCCAAAAAATATTTGTGAATAATTTAGTAATTTATTTAAATAAACTGTTGTATCCAATTCATGAAAAGGTCACTAACAATATAGATGTTTCTGCCAATGATTCATTTTAAATTTTAAAATGATCTACTTTTTAATTAATGGCACAATATACATATTACTACATTTATTAATAATAAAATATAAAAACAACTATATGTACACGTCTAACGGTTTGATCATCAAAACACTGCCATTCATCTGTTCTAAAATCTTTTATATAGGCATAATAATGTCCACCACTTGCACTACCACTGTGGATCATAATATTAAAAAGTTCATAAATGTATGGTCCTTTTGTGCTTGCATACTCATCTCGTAATTTTGCATAGTTATGATTATGCGTATTGTATGAGTACAATGACACACCATCGATACCTACAAGTAATTATTAAAATAAAATAATCGGTTGTTATTTAACAAGATTTTTCAATATTAAATTAAAATAAAATAATAAAATATTTTTGTAATCATTAATTAGATTAACTTTCAATAAAAAAACGAGTAATTATAATGATTGTATTACAATATAATAACCTTCATCATCATCTTGATCATGATTAATTATATGATTACTCTTAAGTTTTTTTATATCATTTGATACAGAATCTTCATCCATAATACTACTATCAGTAATGCAATTATCATCACATTTCATACTCATCCCAGCATCATCTTCATGACTAGATTCCTGATTCAATGCAGATTCAATGAATGAATTTAAATTTAATGTATCAGGAAATTCCACTCTAAAAAATTAAATTTTATAATAATTTAGTACCAATATTCACTACATATTTATTAATAATTAATTAATCCATTAATTTTTCAAAATATTATTATCATTTTTAAATAATTATATATTACTACTTAAGTATATTATTGTAAAAATTTGTCGAGTTTCTAACTTTTAGTTCAAAAACCAAAAAATATCTCGTTTTAAAATAAAGATTTTATCTTTATTTTGTCTTTTATGGGTTAATATTTTCAAATTACAAAAAATATTAAATAATATTAACATAGATTTTCAAAATGAAACTTTTTTGAAGTCGAATATTATGATACAACAATTTATTGTGTAACAAAATTCTATTTTTGATATTAAACAAAACAAAATTTTATTTCGAACAGCAAAGTATAATGTAATCATTCTTCTTTTATAAAAAATATAATGTATACACAAACCTATCATTTAATTTAACTCTATGACGTGACGTATAATCAAAATCAAATCGTTTCAGTTGTAATGTAAGAATATATGGAAACTTAGTAAATTTTAATCCTTTATGAGCATCTGACATATGGTTACATTTTTCACAAAAATATTGATTGTTTCCATCCAAAGTTTCATATTTTACAAATGCTTCTAATGCTTCTTCCTAAAATTTAATGAAAATTAATAATTAAAAAATAAACAGGTACATCTAATTTCTTAAAATTATCAAAGACTTACCACACTACCATACATAACATCATTGCTAAAAGACCTTACTGGTAATGGAATATCAAGAAATGTGTCTTCTCTAGACTTCTCAGTATTACATGTTAGGCACTTTACATAATCATTTATTTTACCTAAAATGCAGTACTCAATGTAACAGAAGAATTTAGATAGTTGATAAAAAATAAAAATAATAGAATAAGATTAGTAGTAAAAGTTACCCTCGTAAAGTTCATTGATAAGATCAGCTTGGTCCGTATTTTTAAATTTTTGTTCTAAAGCATCAAACATTACTCGACACAATTCTTGGATATCATGTTGATTCCATGAGTCATCAGGTTTCCATCCAAAACTTTTAGTTAAAGAAGTTGTCTCTACTGCTGTACGTGATGTCTTTAAACAAAATTAATCATTTATATAATTGACTTATATTATAAAATTTTTAATAAGCAATTTTTGAAAGAAAAGATACCTGTAGATTCAAAAACAGAATTTGCAATTGATGTGGGATGCTCATTGCTGAATCTCCATCTGAATTTTTGTCTGTACTTTTATATTCCCATTTGTATAAAGCATTCCTAAATTCAGGAGTCATATACAATGCTTGAAGGAGACTGTTAAGATAACATGTCATTGCCTGATTTACTAGACCTACATAATCTGAAATGTTTTATAAAATAATTATTATAAATAATTATGCTGTAAAAATTTTATTTTCTTGACAATTATAATAGAAAACTATATTAAAGCACAACTATTTTATTGCATATTTTACTTTATTTTGATATTCTTACTTGGTTTTGCAGATTCTGAAAAATCGCATTCTTTTTGGTTTTGGTGTCTGATTATAGTCTTTTCAAAGTCAGAATTTATTTTCCTAATAAAGGGGTGTTGCGTAGAATTATTTTCTAATTTATATTCAGCAAACATTTTTAGTTCAACAGGTACAGTTTTTGTTTCCAGTATTTTCATCTCTTTTAAGAGAGCATTTTGAAATTCAGTAGAATGTGGATTAAATGGAGGCAATTGAATCTATTGAATAAACAAAAATATTAAGATTATTGCAAAGGCATATTTTATAGAATTTTTAATCTCATAATAAAATAATATAGAGAGTAATCACTAAAAACTAAAATTAATTTTAAATGAATAAATGCACATATGAAGTCAAATAATTATTGTATATCATAAACATGTTACATGTTTATTTTTAAGAAAAATGATTTTGAAATAGAAATTTTAATAATAATTAAGTTTAGAAACATAGTTTGCAAAATTATATTAAACTTATAATAAGACTATTTAAAAATTAATGATAATAGAATTATATAATTCTTTTACATTTAATTTAATTTATTGTCTATATGAATAATTAAATTTTTTTCTCTAAAATTAAATACAAACGATTTTATCTCCGATCTTCAATACCAGCAAGATAATATTATATCTTGCAGATTCAGTCTGAATTGCTACAGCTAATTCATCTATTTTATAAAAATAAATATCCTCTTCTATTACATATCTATCGCTTGTAGTAATTTGAAAAGTGACTTTCATAATTTTCTGTAATAAAAAAAAGTTTGTAAATTTGTAGATATTATATCATACAATATTTTTAAATTAATAAGCTATTTCATCAGATATTAAATGATAGTTTTCACTTAAATTAATCTATTAACTTCATTATCTTTATAAAAAAATGTTACTACAAGTTTTCAATCTCTAAATCATGTAAATTAATTCTAAGTATAATTTTTTATATTTATATTGTATAGTTATTTAATTATAATTCCATATTCACTTTATAAAAATTAATTCAATTATTATTAATTTGAAAAATATTTTTCAATTAATAGTTAAATACATTTTGTATGAATAAAAATGTGTTTGTTTACAATTTAAACAAATGCGTTCTAACGTTAAATTTTCTAACATAAATTTAGCTATTGGCCATTATTATCAAAATAAAGAAAACATAGAGAATCAAAATATATGTGATATAAAAGGATCTTCTTGGCATAGTATGATACTACATTAAAAGCCCGTGGAACTCAGATCTATAATTAGATACTCTAAACCAAGACTTGGAAAATGGCTCTCTGCCCACAATCACATTTTCCTTCTTTCCTAAACTCAAATCTAAGAAATAATACATTATTTTTGTTTTACATTCCAATATATTAAATGTATTAAAAAAATTTATATTTCTGCAATTATTTTAGATTATTTGTTAAAAAACATTAAAAATTTGGATTAAATCCATATTTTCAACAACTCTGAAGGTTATATATGTACATTCAGTCATCTACTTTATATAGCATAATAAAAAATAAATCATTTTAGTTATGAAAACTCTATAAACTCTAACTAATTATTAGTTACATACTATTTTAGTATTAAGATTGTTAAAATAGAATTGTTTGTATTTTTGTAATTTTAAGTTATATACATGTATAATGATTAATAATTAATTTTATAATGAATTTACAATAGGTATAAAACGAAAAAAATTTACATAGATGTTATGATTAAGAAATCTTTTTAATAATTAAAATTAACATTAAAAATCAAAAATAAGCATTTTTTAAATATTGAACATTCTCAATTAATTTATATTAGTCATATTAATAGAATTAATACCATTATATTCAGTTATATCAAAAAGACTGTTTAAAAAGGTTATTATAAAGAATTAAGGAACATCTTATTCTCATTAAATAAATGTTAAAGAATATCAAATAAATACCTCAAGATGAAAATGTTGAGATTAAAAGTAAAAAATTTGTTTATAAAATAGTGTTTGAAAAAAGTTAAACCTACCTACCTACTCATACCTACTTAGTATTAGTATGATTTCAGAGTGAAAAGGTTTGTATAAAAATTATATATGTAAGGAAGTAAATTACGTTCACGAGGTAAAATGTGAGGAAGATCTTTTTCCTCACAGGTTCATCATCGTCACATTTTGGCCAATATAACGTATAGTGAAAAAGGGGGAGGAAGAAGAAAGAGGAATGAAAAGCTAGAGAGAGAGAGAGTATCAGTAAAACATACAAGAATTTAGGGCTGCATAGAAAAGAATCTAACAAAGAAGGAGATTGTCAAACATCCTGAACTTTCGCGTACACGACTGAGTTTCTAGGCTCATACATATATTACATATAACATATATATCTACGTTCAAGCATACATATATATATATGTGTGTGTATGTATATATATAATTTAAACGTGAACATACATGTGGACGTTGTACGTATATTTATATCTTCCTCTATCCTTCCTACTTTTACTTCCGATTTGTCATGTCACAAATGACTTGAACTTTCAGCTACGACCAAAGAAAACAATAATGTCGACGGCGACACGACGAAGACGACGACGTAGCCGAGTTTCTTTACACGGCACAAATAAGGTATCACATACTACAACCGGCTTCTTCAGAATAGAGACGTAAGATTCAAGAACACTCACGAATTGTTAAGTAAGTAAATAAACGAAAGACAACGTAACTTATTTAATCGAAAAACCTTACTGATGATCACTGACGCATGTGTAACAATCGTCCTACGCCATATTTATTCCTCTCTTTTTTCCGTGAGCAGCCCTCTTTTTCTAACAGTATTACCAACTTCTAAAATTCATTGAGTTTACTTATATACAGTTATATATCAATTATATACAGGAACGGAATATCTGATCTGCATTATAATATTATCGCATATAAGTTTGAAACGAACATCGACCTTATTATATATAGTAGAAGCACAATATCCTATTCTCAATTGAGGCACCCTAAAGCGTTAATAATCATGGTCGGCCATATAACGGCTAGGATGGTAATTCTAAAATAAAATTATTTGGCAAAGATATTTATATTTAAATTCTAAATATTAAATTCAGGTTAACAAAAGCCACTGTATTATGCATTCTAAAATACAAATCTGCCGAAGAGTGTAAACTTTATCAGAATTAATTAGATATTTTTCATATTTATCGCAGTTAAATTTATTTAAACATTTGAATGCAAGATAACTCTCAATGTATTTTTTAGTACTTTTTTCTAGTTTTGAATGTTGGTCTTCATCTTAATTATTTGTAAGCTTTTGTTTGATAAATCGTTTGTACAAAGGTTTGTACACTGTAAATCATCTTCAAAACCATCATATATGATTAATTCAGCATTTTTTTTTAAAAATCCCTCTTCCGAAAAGAATTATATTCGTATGTATTGTATTCACCACTTACAGGACACCCTTAAAAGTTCAATTTTATATATATAGTACAATATAATTATAATATTGGTAATCAGCATTGGGCATACGAGAGGGTGGGAATGTAACGAACATGAAAAAGTCCCGAATATGCAAAAGTACCTATGCGCAGAAGTTATGGCAGCTGAGCGTGGTCGAGATGAAAATAACCGCATTGACGTTGTGAACCACCAGTATAGCTGAATGCCACCTATAATGCGTTATCGCAGGAGCTTAGTACGCATAATGATTTGTTGAGTCGGTAAGTACGAAAGAAGTAGGTGTACGTTATACAGGCCGCGCGTCCCGCACTCTGCAGAAATAGAAAATAGCATTTGGTTTATACGATTACATGCGAACGTCGTGAAAATAATAAAACCACTTTCTATATTCATATAAGAATAAAACATTTAATGAAATGTACATAAGTTAAATTTTTGCATTTTCCAAAAAAACACTGCATACTCTGCTCGAATTTTCTTTTGCTACTTTTATATCAATGTTTTTGAATAAAATGTATGACAACAAATTGTTTTTTTAAATAAATTATTTTAATTTATTGTTCTGTAGGGTTAGCCGATAACTTATCAAAAGAAAATTTTATATGGAAATATAATTTTATATTTTCAAGTTCACGATTAATTTATGATTAAAATTGTATTAGTGGGGTCATGGGTTTAAATGTATAAACAATTATGTTAAAACGTAATTAAAATTATATTTCCATATAAATTTGGAAATAATTGAAAATAATTTGGACCATAATTGGTTTTACATCAATAAGGGAGCTCTAACTTTCCCTGTTTACCGATCGGTAATTAAATTACAGATGCAAGTCCTCCTCCAAGATTTATGGATTGATTAGACTGAAATTTTGAAATTGAGTCCAAACTTTAGTTGTCTTTGAAAGTTCATTGACCTTTTTCCAATTTATATAAATAAAAAAGAATGTACAAAAAAATATGCAAAATTGAAAGCTATATATTTTGCCACGAGGGGGCGGACTTGAATCTGTATATAATTTAATTACCGATCGGTAAAACAAGGAGGGTTAGAATCCCCTTAACATAACATTGCATAACATGATCTTGAATATAAAGCCAAGCCTCACGATGGTAAGCATCAGTTAGCGTTAGATAATTAGGATTAATGGAATAGTCAAAATTCGATTGGTTAACATTACTAGTTGGACTGGTTTTCCTTCATGTATAGTTTTGTTAAAATGAAAGATTATTACGGTATATCTAAAGTGACTATGATTATTTATTTTTATTTACGTACAAATTAAGTGCACTAGTGGAACATAAACGTTAAATATTTTTCTGAAGTTAGAATTTTAGATGACTACGATATTGACTCATGAATTACTGGACTTTGAAGATAGCAGTGTAGATGAAGATAGTTATTTCAGCAGTGGTGGTGAACCCTTTGAGATATACTATCCTGGAGATAGTGATGAGAGTTTTATTGACAACATGTCACCGGACGACGAAGATGCTTTGAGCGAGGCAAGTACTGTTCCCAATGACGACCACCTTGAAGAAAATGAGTCTGAAACAGATGATGAGGTTGACGTTGAGTCGGACGATGAAGAACAAATTGTGCAATGTAAATAATCTACAATTTATATTTCTTAATACAATTTCGATTTTATATCAAATACTTGTTGTAGTATTGTTACTCTGTAAAGTGAAAATACTAAAACTATACAAATAATAAGACATTAAGCATGTATACAATTGTCTTTTAAGATTACGGTTTAAATTTACAAAATCACTGTTAAAATAAATTCATATTCTGAATTAAAATTAGAAAATTTGCAGCAAAATTTAAGCTAATACTTATTACTCTTATTCTTATGTCCTACCTAAATCTAATAACCACCTATATTTTTCCCCAGGTCTTTAATTACTTTTGTGAAATTCTTTACCCTCTCTTTGATTTCCTAACTTTAATTATAGTTATATTTAATTCTTAAACTGTACATGATGTTAAACTTCATTAACAGAAATTTATATTTTTAGTAATATAATTTAATTAAAATTTATGTACAATTTTATTTTTATTTTAAAGAAGTTCAATTTTTGTACCATTTATGCTTTTCTGTGAAAATTAAAGATCTTTACAATGGTTTTATAATATGTTATTAAAAAATTGAAGGTTGAATAAAGGATAATACAATCTTTCATTTCATTGAATATTTTTAATCACTATTCGTTTAATAGAATAATTAATTTAGACCAATTAAAATGATCAAAAAATAGGCTTTACTAAATTATGGTTAAAAATGTAAATTGGTATTATATTTTTGTTTCAGCACAAAAAAAAATCAAGTTAGATGAACCTTTAGATCCACCTGTGGAAAACATTGCAGATGAATCATTGAATGATGATCAGAAATGTCCTATTTGTTTAGATACATGGAGTAATGAAGGAGAACATAGACTTTGTTCTTTGCGTTGTGGACATTTATTTGGATTAAAATGTATCACTCAATGGTTTAGTGTGGCACCAAATGCTGGATCTAGAAAATGTCCTGAATGTAATACAAAAGCAACCAAGAAAGATATAAGAGTTCTATATGCAAAAAAGCTTGTCAGTGTAGATACAAGTGAAATTGAAAAATTAAAAGATCAATTAAAGGAAGCTTGTTCTAAAAAAGAAATTGTAGAAAAAGAACTAATACAATATCAAATAAAAGAAATATTGCACAAACAGGAATTAAATAATTTAAAATTAAGAATTCAAGATCTGGAAAAAACAGTGCATCAAATTAGAACTGAAAAAAACTCTTTCACTTTCCAGAATGAAAATTTAATTTTAAAAGAGAAAAAAGTATTTAATTTTTGTAACACAGGTTCTTGTAGAGTCATGGCTTACAATCCATGGCACAAAATCTTAGTAGCTTCTTCTGGTAATAATATTTGTAGAATATTTATGGACAGCCTTTCAATGAGTTCAAATAATACTACTCATAATGGATCTATTAGAGATATGGCATTTCAAGAAAAACATTCTAACCTACTTTTAAGTGTCGCATTTGATAAAAAAATCATGTTAACAGACATAAGAACTAATTTATTAGCACACAGTTACCAAGAAAAAACGTGTCTATGGAGTTGTTGTTGGTCCAATTATAGCAATCAAACATTTTTTGTGGGGGGAGCTAAAGGTAATATTACTGAATATGATATTAGACATTTACAGTCTGGAATTTCAACAAAAGAAAATGCTGAAGACAGGTAAGAATTCAAATTTACATCAAGCACACATTAAAGCTCCAATGATAATTTAGAATTATCTAACATAGAAATTTATTTCTTTTATTATTAATGTAATAAATACATATTTAATGATTAATTTAAAATCAATTATTTTAATGCAAAATTGTATTTTAGATCTCCAGTAGTTTCTCTTGCTTCAGTTCCAACAAGTAGCACAGCTCTACGTGCAGGTGGTTATTTGGCATGCCAATTAAATTCATGTTATGCTTATGCTTTTAAAGAAGGTTCATACATAGCAAATCGAATAGGTCTTGAAGGGCCCTTTACAGCTCTGCGTTATAATGAAAAAGACAATCATGTTTTACTTTCATGCCGAGCAAATTCTTCAAATCCCTTTGTGCGGCATATTGTGTGTTTGATTGAAAAAAATGATGAACAAATACAATTTAATCAAGTGCATTCATTCCATGGTGGAAATTCTCAAAAATTGCTTTCAAGACCATGTTACATGAACTTACAAAATGATACAGTAGTGGTTGCTAATAATGAAAGTCGAAAAAGCGTTGTAGCATGGAGTGTATTAAATGGACAAGAAACTTACAATATACCAATTTCAGAACCTGTAGTTGATGTCTGCTCTTTTGGAAGTGATACTATATATCAAGCCATACTTACCTCAAATAAACTTCATCTCTATGAACATACAGATTTAAAAACTAAGGAATGCAATTAAAAAGTGACTCAGGCTATAATTGTACAAATTGCAAAATTCTTGCAGATATTTAAAATCTAAGAAAAACTTTGAATTAAAAAATGTGTATATACATGAGTAAAGACTGTTAATATATAAAAATGTACTGTTACTATTTATAAACTTAATTTTTGTATTAAACTTGATACTAAATGTAGGTTTGCATTAGTTTATTGTATTAAACAGATGTATATTTATAAGTTTTTATTTTAAAAAATGATAAAAAAATTAGATTTATTAATTTTTAAATATTTTACAGTTATAGGTTTTTACAAACTAAGTTTTTTACTATATATTGATACAAATTAAAAAATCTGGATTTAGAACAAAATAAATACAATATTTTTGGTTAATGCTACTGTCTGTTAATGTGTAATTAACTATTATAATTAAAACACAATTTAATAAAATTGTTAAATATAATTTTGAATAAAGTAATAAGACTAGTAAATTGAAACGCTTAGCTTTCAAGTATTTTTAATATTTTTATTTTAAGAATTTATTGTATATTTCTTAAAAAATTGTAGGAAGGTTAAAGACAAAATTGAAGATTATATTAAGGAAGTAATGAAAAGATGCATTCATGTTTATAATTTGTAATGTAAACAACTTAATTTAAAAAAGAGGATTTTCTTTCATTTTATGTTATTTTTCATACTCAAAATTAACGAGCAGATAATCATTTTCTTATTCAACTACAACCCAAAAAAATGTACAAATTTCAAACATCAACTATGTAGTATTCAAAACTATATTTTTATACAATCTTGCACATTGCTAAACAGATTTTCTATAGCTCAATAGAGAATCCAGATGAAATTTGAAATTGAATTTACTATTGAAATAATATGCATATTATTAAAAGCTGTTATGCAATACAGTGATTTGACTTATGATAATCTTTGAATGATCAAATTAAAAATTTTAAATTAAAAATTTATATTTAGAAGCAACAATTAAATTTCATCTTTCTTAACAAAATTAAACAAGAAAAAAATGTATATATTAACCAGCTTTTCTCTACATTTAAATAATTAATGAGTTATTACAGCTTTTAATATGCATTACTATGGTACTTGTAATTATAATCATAAAAAAAAAACTTGAACACATTTTTATTTGGTTTTATAAAGATTTAAGAAATATTTTTTTAATATGATTTATTTAATAATTGTTTATTTTTTAATTTTAAATAATAAAAGATTTAATTGATTCAGGATATTTTACTTTAATCTAAGAAAAAAAATAAAAAAAGAAAAATTTATTAATCAAAACGGTAGTTTTTATTATAAATATTTCCTTCAAAACAGATAACCAGATAATCTGGCAACTAAATCAATATCACATATACAAAGTTACACTGTATGATATTATAAAAGGAAAACAATAAAGTTTACGAAAAATTGCCCTTTGAGCATTTTTCTGCGAACTTGTTCTATACATTAGCGAGCAAGAACATCAGAAACAATGATTTGTTCGCTTTTTAATCGACTTCTCTTAAAGTACGTTACCGACCTGGAATTTTATTAAATTCATTTCACACTCCCACTATTTTATAACTCCACTTTTTTGTCTCATAACTATTTTACAAAATAAACAAACAACTATCAGCCGACAGACAATCAACTGTCCAAATCTATCTCATTGGAATATTGTCATAGCATATGTTAAATTTTGCTTTAAGCTTTTGCTATGATGAATGCTTGATAGTGCAACAGTTGCTCATAGAAGTATCTTGAGTTAAGAAATGGGTGGTGATGAGAATGATATACTCTAAAGTTCTTGTTCTCCAGTTATCACTAACTGAAGAGTTGTTCTGTGGCACGTTCCAAGTCCCAATTATATGATGAAAGAGCGACGCGTGCATTATGCTCTTCTATACCCATATCAGTCAAGCGTCTAATTTTTTCGTCTAATTCTGGCATTTTTGATGGACCTAAAGTAAAAAAATTTTTTCTATTAAATACATAAAATTAATATAAAAATACGTTTTTTAAAATTTTGACATAAGATATAAAAAAACTGACCACCGGCATAAACAGATGTCCAATGTTTAGCTGTTTGTCGAAACATTTCTGGTTGTTCTTTGTATTGTTTTGCAACAACTGCATCTTGAGGATCATCAGGTTCAGCTGCTGACAAGAGAGCTTGTAATGATAATAAAACAGTTCGTAAAGTCATTGCTGCTGCCCTAAAAATAATATGTAAATGTGAGTATAATCAAACACATATAATTAAACAAATTAAAATAAACATTAAATACTACCATTGATCTTTTAGAATATCTAAACAAATTGCCCCTGTGACTGAAGATATATTGGGATGCCATATTTTTGTTATAAAACGAACCTGAAGTATAATTAAAATTATTAAAAAGAAATATAACAAATATTTATATTTCAGTAACTTATAAATAAATATATTTATTTATGCAATCACAAAGTACTTACACTTTCTATTATTTAGCAAACAATATAAATTAAATAAAATATATTTGCATTTAATTTTTAGTTATTAAGATTTGCATTAAGCTTTCTATTCTTGTTCATTGTACCAAAAGACTAAATAATTATTAATTCATAGATGTTCATTTATATATTTAAAAAGATTTTATGTTTGTTTAAAAAATATTGTACATACCTTTGGTGGATTAAATGGATATGTTTCTGGAATTTTTATTTCAAGAATAAAATTTCCACCTTCATATGGAGTATCAGGAGGGCCAGCAATTTCACCTCTTAGTTCAACACAACTGTCATTAACAAGTTCTACTTTAATGGAGCATTGTGCAACCTGAAAAAATAAAAAAAATTTAATTGTTAACACTAACAATTGCTGTAAATAATTTTAAAAAACTAAATTTTTTATAAATATTGTTTTAAACTGGTAAAACAATTTATATTTAATTGTGTATAAATATAAGATTTTTAAATATATTTTCTTCAAATTATACCAATAAATCTTTAATTATCAAATTGAAAACAACTTTATTGTTATAAAATAACCTATTGAAATTGCTGATTGAGAATCAGTTGTTTTTCTTTATTACTGTCAATTTTGCTAAATAAAAATTATAAGATTTATAAAGTTCAGAAATAAATTGTTTCATTTATACAATAACAATAAAGAAATATAAAATATATATTAGCTAACAGTTTTTGAGCAAGCATATAAAATACTTTAGAAGAAAATTATAATAAAAACTTAACCCTTAATACTTCACATTTAAAACTATAGTGGAAATGTTTCTGAATAGACAAAACATTTATATCAAGCTTAGGAAGACTTTGGATTTTTGAGCTTTTATTTCGTGTTAAAACTGACAATCAATTACATTGATATCACTATAACTAAAAAATTCAAGTGAGACAAAAAATAGAGGTTCACATATTCAAGCAAAAAAATGGATAAAAATAAAGGTAAATATTTTTATTTATGAAATAAAATTTATATCGATTTTAAATTGGTACCTAAAATTTGTAATTTCTTAATCAAATGATGTTAACACTTGAATGAATAATTTAATCATATAATATTTCTGATTAATAATACCATTTTTTAGTAAAGATATTAATAGTTGTATTTGCAATTATTAAATTGCACAATAACTTTGTTACACATTTAAACTAACATTATTTTCTTAGTGCTTAATAGAAGCATGTATATGAATCTCAATCTAATATAATGTTATATGTAAGTCAAGGATATAAAGTAAAATCAATTAAGAGTACACAGATTTTATTATTTAATAAAATATCCAATTTAAAAATTATAATCTAGGTACATGTTTTACTTTAATTGTGATTTATATTGTAATAGATGAAGTGTGTTAAAGTTACAGGATTCCATACGATAAAATAGTTTATCAATTCTTTTAATATTCATGAGTTATTCTTTTGAGAAAGAAGAATGCTTGATTTATAACAAAATGATTGAACATATAAAACAATTTATATATAATGATTGGATTTTAGAATTGTAAATATTACGAGTCAATAAGTCTCCAATAAAAAAATATTTGTATTGAAAAAAAATTATTGGCGCCAATATTGATTGCCAAAATTCTGCAACTGGTAGTATGTCTCAAATGCAAGTCATTGTGTTAGCCACTCAGGTTTATAATAATAAACAAATCAGGAGTAATGACAGTAAGAAGCATACGAAAGAGCTTGGAAAGATGCCTTATAAAATTGGTATTGTGTCAAAGTCAGAGAAAAAATCAGAACACAGAATGTTGTCTTTGAAATACTGTATTTCTCTACTAGTTTGACAACTTGCCTATAGACATTTATCAATCATACAAGCATGTAATTCTGAATATTATGCAATTAGAACCGGTTCAGAGAGCATTTAAGCATATTTTGGAGACGAAGTAGAATGCGACTTGGAACTCATCAACTTGTACGCCTGGGTCACAAATTAGAAGCTTTCAACTTACCTCCTCGCTTTTTATAACCTCTTTGAATTCTCGTTTGATCCGTTGAGCTGCAATGTTCGTCGCCATGTCTCGGCGCCCTGCTGCAGACGCTGCAGACCTCCCAGAGTAAACAGATAGAAAGAGATAGAATAAGCGTAAGGCAAGTCTGACTCTTCCCGCGGAAAGGATGAGATTTATTAAAAAAAAGAAATCAAGGTGGTCAGCAGCACGTCACTCTCATTGTTCTTGTCTCACGGTGAACGTTCATGCATCCATCACCCAGGCACAGCAACACCTGGCCGAGAAAAGGCACGGCCGAATCCTTCCCCCTCCTTGTCACGGTGAACCGCACACTCGAGTCTCGAGGAGCTTCCTGGTGATCACTAGTTTCTTTCTGCAGGCTCGGCCGTGAGAGTCAAGTCGCGATTCCCGCGGCTGCACCTCGCTCGCGATTGCGCGCGCACGAGATCCTCTAACTTGTCGCGTCGACGGCGATATCGCCTACAATCCTTTGGATCGGCGCGGGTTCAAAACTTCCAACGGCTAGCTTTTGATTTGAGTTGGATCCAGGCTCGGTTGCCTCGAGCTAGACTCGCACCACTCGAAATCAGTCTCGCTCGAGATGAGTGCAGAAAACTGCCCGACCGCTGGGTGTCCACACTCGCCGATTTCGCTCACTGGCGCGCGAGACCACTTCCGAGTTTTTTTTTTCTTCCACTGCTCCTGTCGATCCTGTGGGCTGCGTGCGCCCGCACCTACAGCTGTACGTGCAGGGCTCCACGCGCTCCCGTCTAATCCTCTCGAATTTCTAGTTCCCCACAACTTACACTTTATTTTCCCGTGCTACTTGGGCCGTCCAAGTGTTGGCCTCGTCGGGGCGGGATTTTGATACGCGCGCGCAGATCCTGTTGATGCGGATCTTGCTCGTCGAGGAAAAAAAACAGTTGACTGTCTGTACGACCTAACCGCGCGCTACGGCAGCTGACTATAAGGCCGGCAGGCGGTTGAGAGCATCGGCCACCGAACAATTTGCGTACTGTGCTACCACGATCTGCATTTTTCTACGCTCTGCGAGCTCGTACTCACTTGTACTGTCTGACGACCAAATAACGTCTGAGGAGCTTCCCCTCCCTTTTTCTGTGTATCTCTATTTTAATTTCCTCTTTGGCTTTGTCTTCAAACTTGAATATCTTGTGCCAAATTTAATACTGTCATCTCATATAGCTTCACTTCCTCGTTTGACGCGAGACACGAGTACGCGACTCATCGCGCCCCACCTCTTCTCTTTTTCTATTCAAATTCTTTGTAAACGGGGGTTCTTGGAACATCTACTTACTTAAATAAATTTAAATCGCAGTACAGAATCAATTATTACTATGGGGGCACACACAATTTATGTTTCCGCATGCGTAATATTAAATCGTCAATTTACGCGGTTAGTTTAAATGTGTTTAATAGTGATTGACAAATTTCATTCAACAATTTGCAGAAAAATTATATTTTATAACAAATAATTTATGTTTCATTGTGACGAAAACTAGCACGTTAAAGAACGTTATTGTAACATTTATATAGTAATTAGTAATCACAATTATTTAATAAATTGTTCATTGAAAAATTATAAATAATATCGTTTTGAAAAATACAGTTTTATTAATGTAATGTAGATAAATACTGCTCAACGTGTTTATATTCATTTCGACGATATTTTGGCACACAAAGGCTATAGCGTCGAACAAGGCTTCCGAGCAAGATTCTTTATAATGATTCAAGGGTTTAAAAAGTTTTAACCAACCATTTCGTTGCCGTTACGGTTCCGGAGCCGAACAAAGATTCGGCTTTTTTTGTCTTGAATAATTATCTATAATATACACATATTATAATTTACAGATATTACATACTTTTAATTATAAATTAGATTTCATGTATATATTGAATCAAATATTGTGCTGATTGATGTAAAAATCATAAAATTATTAAGTTCTAACATTTATAAAAAATAGACACATAGACTAGATACAATTTTTTATTTTATTATTACATAAACTGACCTTTCCTCTGATATATTAAAAAAAATTTAATAAATAGAACATAATAAACCTAATCTGAAATAATCAGGTGAGATTTCAAAATTACTAAACTTTAAAACTAACAAGTAAAGAAACGAACGTTCAATATTAAACCAATATTATAATTTATAAAAAACCATTTATACAAAAAAATAATAATAAAATAAAAATAAAATAATTATAACAGACATATGTATATATATATATATAAAAAAATATATGAGTTTATAATATATAAGAGTTTTTAAATATATTAAATATTGTTTATACATTCGTTTGTCGTACGTAAATATTTTGTTCATTCTAGATCAAAACACAACATTTTTGATTATTAAATAATTTATTTTATTAGAAATATATTTAGGTACTTACAGCATTATAGTCATTTTTATTCTAAACTACCCAAAAAATACAAACAGTTCCTTCCCCGAGTCCCTCTCTCGTTTCTACTTTGCGTATCTTATAATTGTTGTATATAACTTACCAAACTACACTTTTTGTGTACAATATTTAAAATATTACTTAAATAGATGTATTTAATCCCTGAATTTATAATTTTTATACTCACTTTGATAAGCAATTGTAAAATTTTACATGTACGTACTAAACAATGAAATGTACATGAGACCATTTACAGATTAGTAATCCTAAATAATACATATTAATCATATACTTTTATGAAAAAATCGGCAATAATTATTACAAGGAGACTTTTGATTCTAATTCTTTTAAACAGCAAGTAATCGAGATATAATAGCTTCAAAAATAAGAATCAGTAGGGATAAATACTAACCAAGAATATAAACATTTTAAAGTTATCACATGTGTTGGAAAACCATTGATGAATTGCAAAAAATCATCAAGAACATAGAGAAACATAGAGAAAGAGAGGAAATGAGAGAGCTCGATTCGCTAGCATCATAAGTACAATTTGATATAGTATTCATTTTTTTACCTTCATGATTTTGAAATGCGATATAGCTGTAATAAATAAAATGCGCCTGACTGGGCGCCTGGGTTAATATATTAATGTATTGAAATTAAATATGACTTTATAAATTTTTGAAATAAAATAAAATAAAAAATATAAGTGTTTTGTATTGCACTATTCTGAAAACTCGAAGATTTTCGTTAGCTTTAGTAAAACACTTGATAAAATGATTTATTGCACTCCTGTAATTATAATTGAACCAATACCTTGAGCTGATTCTCATTTTTGGAGAAGGGATCATTTAATATTATATTTATCAGTAAATCAAGCTGTTACACTTACGTACATACAATTTTAATGATTCGAATTTAATTTGTATTTTATCATGTTAGCAAAAAAAATTAGATTATTTCATACACCTTTCTAAAATTTTTTTCATCCATTTTTCCGGTTTTTTTAAAATTATGTACAATACTGGATAATTTGATAACGAGAAATTATTAAAATTGACATGATTTTTAGTTCATAACGAATAGGTACGTCAACAGTATGTTGTACTTACTCAAGCAGCTTACTCTACATAAAAAGTAGTACTTGATCGTCATAACTAGAAACTTGTTATAAGAACTATTTAATAATATTTGTCAAGAATGATTAATAAACATAAAAACATCAGCTGATCAAGGTTGAAAAATCTGTATAATAACTATATTTATCTTATATTATAAATAACTGCTAGTATAATATTCATAAATGATTGGGTATAGTCCAATTTTTCAATCGTTTCATCAATAAATTAATAATGAAAAAAACGTGAACGTCATCAGAAATATATTTTAAAGAAATCTCAACGCAATCCATGTCATCGCGAGTGTAAACAGACATATAATTGTAAATAATTATTATGCAGTTTTTATAAAAAACTTGTCTGTAACGACTTCAAAATTAACGAAAAATTAACGAATATTATCCTGAATATTATAATACCCATTCGTTCTAAAGAATATTATTAAAATAAATTTAATTTTAATTCATTCCATTAATAATTTATAGGTTACGTTTTTAACAATATTAATTACGTATGTTTTTATTATGAAGGCCTTTATTCGCTTATTTCTAGAAAAATATTACTAGAATGAAATGTAATTAAAGTGATGCCTAAAGATGTAGCCCATTTTAAAAATTGTGTGCAGTATCTTTTGCAATTACTATCAGTTGTATATAAAAGAGAGTGTGTTAGATAATGTAGCATTACAGTCAGTGAGTTAACTGACAGTGACATTCGTAATATATTGCACAAGGTTTGCAATATAAAGTTATTTATTGTGGATAGATAGATTGAATTTCTGGATCAACCTTTACAAAAAATATCAACTTGCTAAACCATTAGTCTGAGTTCGAGTTCACATTATTACTAGAATTTTAATAAGATAGGTACATATATTATATTGTTTAAAAAAAATTATTATTATAGATTATTACAAATATTATATTTCATAATTAATTTTAAAGTCCTTTAGTTAATTGTTTACATTGTATTGAATTGAGTATTACAAATCATGTTTTTAAAAATTTAATTCTTGTTTAAATGCCTTTGTACGTAAATGATATCAATTACAATGAACCTTTAATAGGTTCACATCAACAGAAGTTTATGGTTTGAAAATTCAAATAACTATACTTATGCTAAAATAAGTATTTATTCGAACTCGACACTGTTTATACATATATTTACGTGTCTACACCAGTCACACTTTACCTAACGGTCCGACGAGTTGTGATATTTTCTTATATCGAAGATTAACAGTATTACAATATTGAAAATATTAAAGTAGATATATTTTAAAAATTCAAATTATAGAATGGCTCGACACCTTGAGCAGAAACGTAATTAAATGTTTTTCATTTCTTTGATTATAAGCTGAACTGATCACACATAATCTCGCACTTAATTTATTTTATCTAAGTATTTTATAGTGAGTGATACAATTTATACATAGATCTATAACTTAATTATGTCTATTATGTTAAATAATATTTTATCATAGTTGTATTAGCACATTAACTATTAGTAACTAGTGTTTAAAATAGACCTGCTATATATAAAATATACATTAAGTAATCAAACACGTAATATAGATAAAAAATTTCACCGGCAAAAATAATATTACAGTATGATATTAATTAATTTATAAATATCTGACGAATGTATTTTTTCTAAAATCTAAGTTAGTACATAACACATAATGAAACAACAAAAAGTCCATAATCTGCGGTATGTCTTAAAAGCGAGCTTAGAAGCGATTTACAATACTGTATACATTACAATCTTGATCATTTTGATATATTAAATTGTATTTACGATATTAATCAAATGTAACATTCTCGTAAACTATAGTATTATTTTGCAGTAGTTTGTTTTTTCCATTTACACGTATAAATGGTATTGTACATCGAATATAATAATGTCTAGATTTAAAGAGTTAATTATGAAATGAATGTAACTATTATATAATGATTAATATAGAGTATAATAAAATGGTATTTTAACAATTAAGTATATAAATATATTTCATTTGTAGGTGCCTTACACGAAGAAAACAATAATCCATTGGAAGGTATAAACAATGTCTTTGCAAGCGTAACTATATAAGTCGAGACAAGTTTACGATATACTTATATGTCATTCAGAAACCGCGTACTCCTCTCAGTATTGCTTAATAATTGCTGACAGTTTCTACCAGACTTAACAAGATTCAACTTAATTAAAATAAAAATATGAATTAAATGAACTCGATTTAATAAACTGTCAACAATTGCTTACTGTAAAAAATATAAAAACAAATTTGCTAAATAGAGGTCAGAGCGGGGTTATACGACTGGTCATAATATCCAGATATATGAATCTAAGTTGCTTTAGTGCAGAATAATTTTGGGAAGAAACGCGCAAAAGAGAATCGAGGAAATGAGAGTTTTTCTTATATTAGACGCCAGTCCAAGCGCCAGCTATGCACTTGCGACAATCGTGTAGGAAATCGCGAGCTCGGCGGCCTTGGCGCGATAGAAAAAGGCTCGGCGGTCCGTAGTTGAAGCGTGGGGCTCGGGTGGGTAGTCGGGGGCACAATTTGGGGCCAAGGGGTCAGGAGTGACAGGAGCACGTGCGGGCCGCGGGGGTGCAGCTTAGGTAACGTAATCAGCCGAGGAATCGAGTCCGCGCGCACTGGGCCCGCCTCGGAAAAAGAGGAAGTACGTCGCGAGGGGGCGAGGGGGCGAGGGGAGCTCGAGGTCCCTCGGAGGCAGCGCGGCTTCCGGCGGTGGCGCCTCTCGAGTCCGCGGGGCCGACTCCCCAGTGGGCGAGCTCCGCCGGGGGTAGGGGCTCGGCCCGACTCCCCGAGCCGGCCGTGGCCCGCGAGCCGCGAGTCGGCGTCGCGTGGGGCTCGGTCGCGCCGGCGCCGATGGTGAGGGTAGGAACAGGCGGGGCGAGCGGCTCGTGGCGGTACGTCACGTCCGTCCCCCTGGCCCGGGGTACCGCGGCCCGCGGCCATTGGTCGCCGATGGGAATTCCGCCGGGCGAGACGAGGGCCGCGCCGACCGGCGGCGCATGCGAGTTTCGCGGGCGCGCGCCGCGCTCTGCCCTCCATATCTGCCCCCTCCCTCGCGCCACCTCCTCCGTTGCGGCCGACGTCGAACCCGACTCTGTTCGCATGTGTGCGTCGGCGAGCCAGTGATGCCCGTCTCGCAGCCAGTGCGTGCCAAGAGTTTGTTACGCGCAAACTTGGAGAAGCCTCGCACGAGCGGCTACCTACAGAGCAGAATGCCCAACATCAAGGTCTTCAGCGGCACCTCGCACCCGGACCTCGCGCAGCGCATCGTCGACAGGCTGGGCATCGACATCGGCAAGGTCGTCACCAAGAAATTCAGCAACCTCGAGACATGGTAACGCCGCCCCCTGGCCCCCTGGCCCCCTGGCCCTGGCCCCGCGACCCCCGGCCCTCCCGCCTCCTGTCGAGCCCCCGCGACCCGGCCCTCCGCGGCCGCTTGTCCCGGCCTGTCCCCGCCTGTCCCCGCCTGTCCCCGCCTCGGTCGCGCGCCCTCGCATCCTGTCAATTTCCGTGACCACGTGCTCGAGCGCGCCAACCGAGCCGCTGCCGCTCACTCGCTCGTCCCGCTCGGCTTCACCATTACCTGCCCGCACGCCAACAGCGCTCCTCTGCTGCTCGCGCCCTCCGAGCTTCTGGCACCTGACGCCGGCGCGGGGACGGCCCGTCTCCCGACACCTGCACTACTGCCTCCGATATCGCTCCTTTTCATTTTTAAACTCTATCTCCCGCTGCATCCTCTAGTCTTGTATCTGCGACCCAACTGTACCGTCTTGCCGTTTAAAATAAACTTTATTCAATGTCACTCGGAACTCATCTACCCACTCGGAAGCGCATTTGTCCGATTTTATTTATCTATCTTCTTAAGCGGCTCTCTATCTCCTCTGTCTTTCGACCCCCTCCTGTCTTTTCAACTACTTTTATCGTTGCTTCTGCCATAAACAATATTCTCTTACTAATCAAGCTACAATGTTTCTCACGAACGTAATCAAAATTTTACGAGCCAATACTAACGCATTCGATCCTCCTTAATACTTCGACTTTTGTAATTATTTTTCGATCAGGAAACAGTGTATGACGTTTCTTAGTAATCGTCGGTAATAGGCGTGTACTGTATTCTCATGTCTATCTTCATTCCTCCCACACTAACGTCTTCAATATAACAATAGCTACACATGGAATGCAAGAAAACACAATAATAGAAAATTTACAGTTGATTCTTTTTTTACAAGCTGCAATGCATTTTATTCTACAATAATTACTGTCTCTATTAATACCTTTTTTTCTTAAATTATTTCCTGTATATCATCCATAATAAGATTTACATTTAAATTTTATTACTTTATTTCCTTATTTCACCATTTTATATATTTTTCAGATCCTTTTTAGAGTAGAATGTTTTAAAAGTAATTAAGATTTATTGAACAATTTTTTAAAGTTTTTCAAATTATAGTTTATCTATTTAGAATAAATTGACCTAATCTTCTTTGGTGATGTTGCAATAAATTCTGTAATGAACCGTGGAACAAACATTTCAGTTATAAGCAACTGATATATTTGTAATGATTCATAAAAACTGTTTAATCATATTAGTGCATAAAATTGTGTGTGAATGATTAAGTTTATTGTGAAATAATTTAAGTTGTATAGTGTTATTTCTTTCAATGTAATGTAATATTGATATTAATAAACACTTTTGATACGCAGTGTAGAAATTGGTGAATCTGTTCGAGGAGAAGATGTCTACATTGTGCAGAGTGGTAGTGGGGAGGTCAATGACAATTTGATGGAATTGTTAATTATGATCAATGCCTGTAAAATTGCATCTGCTTCTCGAGTAACAGCAGTGATTCCTTGTTTTCCTTACGCTAGGCAGGATAAGAAGGATAAGGTAAGAATTTACTTAAAACACTATAGTCTGCTTTACTAAATTTTTAAACTTAGACAATTATTTTTAAATCACCTTAAAAGTGCAATTTATATCTTTGCATTCTATCTTCTTTGTTTCAAAATCATTTAAAAAGACAAAAAAATAATTTTCATTGTCAAATTATCACATGTAACTTATAAGCAGATAATTAGATCCACGATTAGTTTTTTAAACATTTAGAACTTAGATGTGTCTTTTATTTAAATAAAAATTTATATTTTTTTGTAGTATAATACTAAATAATATATAATTAAAAGTTATCACATTCCCATCAATTAACTACAAAAAAGTTTTTAAATAAATTTGACAATTGATGCTGAAGATTTGAAGATAAGGGTACATTGTTTTTGTACAATTAAGTACTTTTAAAGTATATTGTAAAGTACATACATGTACATTACTTTGAATTGAATCAAAATACAGAAACAGGAATATAATTAACATTACTCTTGCTCAACTTTTGCGGTATGCAGTACTATGTTATTAGGCAATTGTAATACCATATGACCTTGAATAAATTTGAAAATCATGTATTAAAGTAATTCTTCTATTTTTTTTTATCAATACATCTGATTTTTCTAATCATCTCTAAAACCTATTCTAATTCAGGCAATGCTAAGTATTTTAATCTAAATTTCTCTTTTCAGCAATTTGTTAGAGACATTATAATTCTTTACATGATTACGTATTTTAAATTGCAATCAACTTTTTCTGTGTATACCAAATACAGATTGTACTTTTAAACATGGTACAAAATGTTACTATTATTGATCTATTCACAGGGTGGTGATGGTGGAGACAAGTCAGACTCATCTAAGAGTAAATTTGTCATGAAGTCGAACGAGTGGAAATTCAGGGTAACTTCTGGTGCTTTCTTTCTGCTGTACTTTTTTCGATTTTTTTTAGCCTAATCCAATGGGAAAAAGGATATAGGGATTTAATTCAGGGAATGCACAATATATAACCATCACTTTCCAAAATTTACATATTTAAAAGGATATCAGCACTATTGTTACATTCATCTTTTCATTTAATAGAGTAGTGCATGATTTTCTTGGCAAAGAAAATTTTAAAATAAAAATGAAAATATTTTGTTTATAATTTTTTAAACATTGGTACAATTAGTATAACTACCATTTTGAATTAGGCTACAATGATTTTTAATATTTTATAGAATTCACTAATGAAAACATTAATAGATTTAATGAACTTTAAGATCATAAATATATATTTTCATATTAATAAATTCATTAACACATCTCTAATTACATAATTAATAGAACCATATTCTAGAAAGTTACACAGAAATTTTTAGTTAAATAGAGGAACCATTTTTGATAAAATTGTCTCAAGAATGTGTATGTATGCATTAGTTCTGAACAGAATTGCCTTCAAATAATATTAAGGTTATCAATTAATGGATAACCCACACTGCTTATGGCAATAGCAGAGCATGGTAATGATCGTGTGGGGTACCTTTATTTTTATATTATATAATCTTAACTATAAATATAAGATTATTTACTCATATAATTCTGAAATACAGCATATTTAGGTATGAAACAAAACATGTAAAAATATTCATATACATGTATGTTCATAATACTGTAATAGTATATAATTTAATATTACTTCTAAATGTTAGAAATTTATGCAAATATAAATAGAACAATATTCAGTTAAAAAAGATGTACCTTAAATGTAAAACATGTATTACATTAAATATAAAAAAATGAGTCCCTTATGAACAGATAACTATAATTAAAACTAATTTGTAAAGTATGATATTTAATAATAATATAAATCATATTATTGAAATGAGTTGAATATTTATACAACTTCAATAATACTCTGAAGTTATATTGTTACATATACTCCTGTTTATAAAGTTCACGACATCAAAAATTAACTTTACAATATTTTTCATATATAATAACTGCATAAAACTTGTATAATTCATTATAATTTAAACAATAGATTCTAAGAATGTACACATATGAAAATATATAATAAAACATTTTAACTTTAGTATTTGATTTTATTACATTAATGATAAAATCATGCTCAATACTTGCATATGTTTACAATCTGAAACATAACATGTTAAAAATTATACATATCATCAACAAAGTTCTGAATAGCTGGGTGTTTTCAGGACTTTGTACCCGACCTGTCGACAGTGAGTATAAAAAAACCTAGCAGAGAAAAGCGAAATTTTCGAGTGAAGCGTTTGCCGTTATTATAATTATAACTCGATCTCAATTTAAAATTTGCAAGTTTAATGTTTCTTAAAAAAATTATTTATCCAGCCGTTCGTTGTACATTTCAATTTATTTTTTATTATTATCATTATTGTTTTGGTAGGACTAACAAAAGAAATTTAAACATCTTTTCTCCTGTTCCCTATGCATATATAGTACAACATTATGTTATTCACCCTCATGCCATTCATGCGAAAAATTCAATAAAGGCATACTGACCAATATCAGAATTAGAGGGCAAAATATTAATATAATAGCATTATTATTTTACTGCATTATTTTTTTTTCTGTGAAAATGTTTTCACGTGAGATTCTGTTCACGTGGATATATTTTCTTCTATTGAATGCACTATACTAATACCTTGTATGTCAAATTAAAGTATGCTTATAAGTGTGATATAATTCAGGGAAAAATAATATGTAATTTAATGCAATTTTGTTTCAAGATCTAAACCTGGATAAAGTAAACCAAATAAAAATATATAATATTGTATAAAATAAAATTTTATAGTAAACTATTTTTAATTGAATTAGTAATTAACATATTTTTATAAAATTAATACATAATAACTGATTTGTCAAATTTTTATCAGAGTTAATCTTAAATGACAAACCTATTTTGTGAAAAATTCATATTTAAGTGTTAAATATGTAAATAATTGGTTTTAGTCATATCATTTTTCCCCATTAAAGCAATTAATGTTGACAAAGCTTAATTATTTACTGACCAAATAATGCTTCAGCGAGAATGGCCCGCTGATTTCCAGTTTTTTAACAGTATTTCTGTAGCCTCATACATTCGGCATTTTCTAACAAGAAAACATTAACATGAATCAGCTTTTCGTAGCGTTCCAGTTCGTCCTTGGTCGCAGAATTATAAATATAAATTATTTTAATCTCACCTGCTAAGAAAGTAAAGTACATTTTGACAATGATCTATATACATGTTGCAGTTTTAAATGCTACGAATTTCTGTTTCTTTAAAAATTAAGTATGATAGGGCTATTTATTTAATTTAAATGTACTTTATTAAGTACGGTTTCAGTTAAATAACGACAACTGTTCAATTTCTAAAGTAAGGTAAATGAATATTTTTGGAATGAATATTAAAAAAAGTTAAACACGAAAGAATTCCTAAATTTTAATGAAATTCTTAGCATTTTAATGAATAAACTATATTTATATTAGTAATGATTTCAGATGATTATTCATTAAAAATCGAAGTTCTTATAATTATTGCATATTTGTATTTACTAATTTACAAATCTTTCTGCTTCTACCACGAAAATGACTTGTTTCAACTTATTTTTATTATCAGGGTGTACTGTACGTTTTTCATAATTTTGTAATAATTCCTACTGAAGTTTACTGCTTTTGCTAAAGTCCTGTCGGGTTTAACTGGGGTGCATTTGCAACACTTTTCCTCTGTCTTTTCTGTAAAATGCCTAAATTTTTCGATTTATATATTATATCTAGGCCATTATATTCATATTTTGTCCCCTCAACAGAAATACGTGATAATTAATATTTTTTGTTTTGATTCTTTTGATTATAGACTTATGACTCGAGGGAAGCAAGTGTGTCATAAGTTCTTTACAACTTTTTTAGCTTTTTTGTAGAAATATCGGTTATAAATTTTAACATATTTTTGTTACTTTTTTCTGTCACTCCTTGCGGCGAAAATAAATTAATCAGGAGACTTTTCAAATTACAGGGAATTCTGAGTTGCAAATGGACTTCGAGGACTCTTGTAATTTTTAGAGAAATGCAGCCATGGCCATGCTTAACAATGCATCTTACAAATTTTCTAGAGTCGAGCCCCGATATCGGCGAAGCTGGTGGCGAATATGCTGTCAGTTGCTGGTGCCGATCACATCATTACAATGGACTTGCACGCTAGCCAAATCCAAGGGTTTTTCGACATTCCTGTAGATAATCTTTTCGCCGAACCAGCCTGTTCTCAAGTGGATCAAGGAAAACATTCCCGAGTGGAGGAATAGCACGATTGTATCACCGGACGCTGGTGGTGCAAAAAGGTACAAATTTTAAGCTATTTTTCTGGCATAATTTTATATACTTATCACAGATAGCTCATAGATTCTTATTTAACTGAAGGATTCATGTGTTATGAAAAAATAAAGTTTTTGCGCAAAGTTATAATTAATTTTTTATAATTATAAATTTTCAAAACAAAATAAAATATAAGGTTTATGTTCATTTTTCAGAGTAACATCTATAGCGGATCGTTTGAATGTTGATTTTGCTTTGATTCATAAAGAAAGGAAAAAGGCAAACGAGGTCGCAAGTATGGTTCTCGTAGGAGATGTTAAGGACCGAGTGGCAATTCTCGTTGATGATATGGCAGATACTTGTGGAACGATCGTTCACGCCGCGGATAAACTATTAGAGGCAGGTGCCACAAAAGTCTACGCAATACTGACTCATGGCATATTTAGTGGTCCGGCTATCACCAGAATTAATAATGCTTGCTTTGAAGCTGTAGTTGTTACAAACACCATTCCTCAAGATTCACACATGAAAGATTGTTCAAAAATTCAGGTATAGAAAATAAATACCATAAACATTTAATTGGTTAAATAATATATTTTCTTTTATTAATTTCGCTTGAAATAATTTAATTTACAACCATTTTTACAGTGCATTGATGTATCAATGATGTTTGCTGAAGCTGTTAGGAGAACCCACAATGGAGAATCAGTGTCTTATTTATTTTCGAATGTACCATATTAGGCGCAATTTTATCACGTTCACTAGGTCAGCCACTTCAGAATGTATTTCTACGTTAGTGATTTATTGCTATCAGATAAATTTCGAAAGAGATAGATAAATATTCATTTATTTTTGTACATAAAAAATATTTTAAAGTAGATTCACATTTTGGCTTTATCTTAAGTATACTTAAAAATTGTTTAAATCTATTTCTCATATAAATCAGAACTTGTTAAAAATCATAGTAAAATCAGAAAGTATATTGAAATAAGAATAAAATTAAATGTCTGACAGTCATGTCACTTACACGCTCGCAATCAAGCTATCAGATTCATATAAAATGAAAATGAGTAAACATTTGGGAGAATTCAGGCATATCGAGTCAAACTATCGAAAATTGTACTTTCCTGTGAGGTAAGTCGCATCAATGTGGAAATAAGAGTTTGAAGTCATTCTTCATGAATGGAACGAATAATAGAAAATATATTGTCAAACGCATTGATTGCACCTTGAACAGTTCCAGCGGGGAGGTGCATACGTAAATTTCACGAATATTGATGTAGTCAATGGTTGTATACCTCGGATTACCGGACCATTTGTGGCACTCTTTTAGCGAGTGTGAAGAGTCCAGTCTATAACACAGGAGCTAGCTTAAAAGAGCCCTTCAAGTATATAACAAATGATCATACTGCAAAAAAAGACGGAACTAAGCAGTTATCATGAGGCTTAAGTTTCAGTTTATGAAATACAGTTAGAATTGCACGTCATTTGTTCATTCGAATTAAATTCGTTAACTAATGCATATGTTGAATAACAATTATTACTGAAAAGTTGCAAATCAGTTGACACATTAGTATGAACTTTAGTAGCAATAAAAATAACATTCTTTTTTATAATCTAATCATTGAATGTAACACATTAAAATATGGTATTATTATTTAACCGAAGATATTTTGGCAAGTCGCTCATGTAATAGACTTGGATTTATCTTAAGCACATGGGAGGCTACATCTGCTATATCAAACTGAGTAAGTAATCGTGCCGTATTTATATAAGGAATATGTGGCTGTTGCGTAAAAATTAAACACTGACGTGTCATTCTGATGCTTGTGTCCGCGGAGACAAGACAAGATTTAGGTATAGACGGAAGGCTCCTGGAAGAATGTGAAAGTCCACGAAGACATGTGATATGAGTTATAGGACTGATATATACCTCTGCTGGATTAATTTAATTGCTGCATTTCATAGTTCAGAACACAGTATTACATGATATGGAAGTCAAGATCCATCAGAAGTCAACCAGACAGAAATTTAAATAATGCTTACTAAACAGTCAATCAAATGTATCATATTCAAGATCTCTGCATTGATATTTACACCGAACTTGGAAATCAGCCTGTTTCGTGTATCATCTTGGATTTCCTTTTGCTCTGTGTGATGGTTAGAAAAGTGACTATACATCTGGTGCTGCTTGATGTCATCTCTTACTGGGTTAATCAAGTGACCCCCAGTTACCTTACCAGTTTATCTACTTTTTCTTGAAGCTGATTTATAACGACACCGGAAATTGCCACAAGAAGGCGGTATTTGATGTCAATAGTCAATTTATTGCTATCCCTTAAGGCTACAATGCTGTATATGATTTCGTAAAACATGTAGGCTCAGCGTGCTGCTGCTGCCGTTTAGCATCATTATTTGTAGATCACGAGCCAAACTGATGATATTATTTAAGTCGTTACTGACGTTGTCACTATTCAGAAAAGGCTACTTACGTGAATGCCTCACGACAGTATCTCATTGACTGACACTCCAATTTCAAATTAACTATTAACAAGGAACGTAGATCGTCATCATAAACTACGGCATATTTCTGCTCATTTTTTTCAAGTTACCAGAAAAAACTTATCAAATGAAAACTGTAATTTACAACATAAACCAATTAAAAACTGACATCATTGCCGTTAGTCAGAATTGTACACGATCTTGGAGTGCTCGTCATATTTTAGATTGCTTTAAAAGCTCTTGACGTTCAGCGTAACCATGTGTCCATCCCTTTCCTATATCCAATTTAAATGACTCCTAATACCCCCTCTTTCTTATTCACCATGGGACGCAATTACCCCTGGGCCTCTTCTGCCGTACCCATTATCTTAGGGGTAAACCTAGTCTAAAATACCTATTATACCTCGTCCTGGTTCTGTCTCAGTCTGTTCAAAACTGACTGAGCTTCCTGTATCTCCCATGCTGTGAGAGTTATAATTATCCGCAAGAGCTTTTTATTTTTCGTCTATGATAGAAATATGGTTACTTTCAAAGTAAAAAGAAAGTTCAGAGAAAAATGAATAAATTAAAATCGAAGAGTACATACGAGAAATTATAAAAAAGAATGAATGTGAGAGAGAACGAAAATTGACAGAGCGATTCCTTTTTTATAAGAGATGGTGTTATTAAAATGAAAATTTTGGAATGTCCATGACACTTTTATAAACACTTTCTCTTGCAGTTAATTCCTCTCCGGTTTTTACGTAAAAAAATGTCTGCGTATCAATAATTGTACCGCCGAAACTAAACATTGTGCAGTTAGGATGAGTAAGAGTGTAGATTTCTTTCCAAATTGTTAAGAATTCGTAAAATTATTAAATCTTATTATCTGTGTGAATGTAAGATCATGAAAATTAGAGGTATTAAATATTTTACTATAATAATTACAAATTAGTGAAGCCTACTGTCGTAACACTACCTTGTAGCTCCTTTCTGATGCATTTAGTATACACCTAAACTTGGCGGTACTACAGTTTTTTTAATATGAAACCGTAAAGTGAATCACTATTTTTTTACTATTGGGCATACATTTTGTACACAACTGCAATAAGGCATAATATTTTTCTTTTTCTAAAATATTTGACAAAAAATAAATTCTTGACCATTTTATAAATATTTTGATATAAATTGTTACTTTAAGATGGAATTCTTTCATCTAAAAAATGTTTAAATATTAGATATAAAACAAAGCGATTTTATTGATCAAATTGTTTACAAAACCCATTTTAGTAGGGTTTTTAATGACAATAGCTTGTTTTATGTTTTACAATACAACGTCATTAAGTATCGTTAACTGTCTGTGAAAAACAATTTCTTAATACTCTAATAAAGTCCCTGTTTGCGATATTATATAACAAATTGTTTTGGACTTCAACCTTATTTTGAAAGAATTCTTGTTAGCACATGTACACGTAAAACATTGTTATAAATGCTTCTACATGCGTTGTAATTGAAAATATTAAAGTTTTTCTTTTTTTTACAAAAGCATATAAAATGGTTTTTTCATTTATTTATTAAATAATATAAACTGGTAAGTAAACATTTAAACTACATTTTTTTAAAAAATTGAATTTTGGTAAATATTTTTTCAGACATTTGTTAATTTTTAGTTTTTGAAAAGTAACTTATAATGTCTGTTGTCCTGTTAGTCTGAAGTAATCAAATCAGATGATTTGAGATATTTTTCTTAAACAAATTGTACATAAAGTTATTAAACGGAATTTGGTAAAAGAAATATAAATTTAATAATGAAATATTGCCAAATCCATTTGTGATTTGTAATTTTGTTTTTTTAATTGAAAAAATATAAAATTTAATATAATTAATTAAAATAGTAATAAAAATTAGTGTTTTGGAAAAATAATATAACCATATTAAAAATAATTATTTAAATGTCTTATTTTAAATAATGTTAGTTATTTACAAATTACATTTATAATTACGATAATTTATTATTATTGCTGTAATTACATAACTTAAATATTTTGTGCCGGACAAAAAAAATATCTTTTCTGTTACTAAGCACTTATTATATTACCTTATTATTAAAATCGCTATTACATTAGTATAAAACAAGAATACATAGCAATAAATAGAAAAGCAATTAATTTTTTGTTCATATCTTTAAACATTTTATTTAATCCACAATATTATGCACTTAGTAGTTATGAAACACTTTCTATATTTCACCCTGTTAAAAAGTCAGTCATGAAAATAGAGACATGTAACTTTGTTACGATAATCTCTCAGAATTTTCTGTCTAGTAATCAATTATATGTTAGACAAAAATTAGTATTAGACAAAATATTTATACCTTTTAAGTATAAATTTAAACATATGTACAAACTTAGTCTTTATTCGAACCTTCTGGTAATGCTACATCAAATACTATTGGCAAATTACTAGGTAAATAATTTAAATCGCAAGTCGAAGCATTTATGAATATTATTTTGCCATCAGAAGATATACCATAGCCTAAAAAATAGTAAGATGTACAACTAAATATTACTAAAAATTTGATTCGTTACATATTTGTACAAGAAATTTACCTTCATGAATATGTCCAAAAACATGATACTTTGGTTTCACACGATTTTGTACAGTACTTAACAATTCTACACAGCCAGCTCTTACTCCACTGCAACAAAGATCACCATGGCCTATTGGAGGTGTATGAGTTATAAGAATATCTGTATCCATTGGAATCTTATCCCATTTGGATAAACATGATTCTCCACGAGGAAGATTAAATGCCCATTTACAGAATTCTGGTTGCCTAAAAATATTAATTTTTTATTTTTAAACATTGTTTGGGTCAATATTTCTAATATTTTATTCTATATATTTATAAAAAAACATTTAATTTTTTATATTGAGTATATTTCTATAGATAATTCATACCATGGTGTACCATAGATTTTAACACCAGAAATAATAATTTCTGAATCTTCTAAATAAATACAGTTAGTTAATTTATCTTTAACATTATTTGTTTGTATTGCCTGAGCTAAAACATCTTTTGACATCCCTAAAGTTGGTATACTATCAAATATACTGGTCCCAGTAGTTTTATGCCTATCTCCACTTAAATGGGTAGAAAATGGATGAGTAAATGTAGAATCAAAACTAAGTTCATGATTTCCTGCTATAACTATTTTATGTTTGTGAGGGAGATTACCTGAAAAATTTGTTATATGATATTTAGACAAATTAAATATAAAATTTAAATAAATGAAAAATGAAAAACCTTTAAATAATAATAAATTAACAATTAATAGCTTACCAATCCAATTATTAAAATCTATAACTTCTTGAAGACTTCCACATTTTGTAAAATCTCCAGCATGAATAAAAACATCTCCATTCGGAATATCAAATTTAATGTATTGTGTTAATGAATGTGTATCACTCATGCAAACAACTCGAAGCTACAAGAAATAACAGTTTTTATTTTTTATTTGCAAATAATACTACTTTCAAATATATTTATATTTTACCTTATCACTTGGAGTATCAGTCAATGGGTTCTTAGCATTAATTTTTATTACTTTTTGTTGTTGTGAAAGTTCATTCCAAGCAGCAGTAGGATTTCCTGTCAATGGATGTACTGCAATCTTCATGATTGTTTATTATAAAGAAATTTAACCAATGCCTACTAGATACCAACTTTTTCAGAATTTAAATATTACATTTTTTACAGTAGTTTATTCTTACATATTATTTTCATAAATGCTTTTTGTGATAAAATCATGAATTTTTTGCAATTTTTAAATTTTTATCACTGTGCCAACTAACAGTGCTGAATTTTAGCCTACATCTTCTTTAATTCTTCAATTTCAGAAATTTCTGCAGAATCAATACTTTCTATAAATTTATAATTTTATTTATGTATTTTAAATAATATTAATATTTTATTGGCATAATAAAATTATACCTGATATTTGCTAATTTGAAAATTACTAACGAAATTTTTTACGCAAAGTAAACAGAACATATTATATACAAATTATATATACCTTTGTTATGATTAGTTATATTGACTTATACTCGATTACATAAAATGTATGAATGATACAGAACATATATAACACGAAGTTCAATGAAACTGATTCGGAATTTAAAAACAGTCAGGTATAATGGTAGATTCAGGGTTATGATTTAGCACACGTATGTCGAATAAGTCGATCTATATATAAGCTATTGTTAAGAATTATGAATTGAAATCGAACTACACATATATATCTTTATAGTTACTATAAAGACACATTAAAAGCTACTCCACTTTGGATAAAAATAACTATTGCAAATTAAGAAATGAATAATTTATAGACTTTACAAAATGTTGAGAATAGATATTCGGTGTATAACTTGGCGGAAGAGAAAAACTTATTAGATTTATCATTACTGGTATACAGTCGCAATTACTGTTATCAAAATGTTAGTCACTTGCAAAAATCAGTTGAAACAAAATGATCGATATTTTAAATATAAATAGAAACATTAAATATTGTGTAATAAGTTTAAATATTATAATGTATCATACAAAATAATAAAATTATACTTTTACTAAGCCAGGAAAATCAACCTAAACTCACAAATAATATTCACAATTAGAAATTAGAATATAAGTTTATGAGAGATTGAAAACTTTTATTATATGTAGAAAAAATAAAAGAATTGCAAAACGTTTAAAAATGATAAAATATATTTTATATTTAATATTGCATGCGTATATTTTTCATAATGTGTAAATGAGAATTAGACATAATGTGTCAGTACTTACTAAATCGTTTTTACTATAAATTTTTCTATGAGAATTATTTAGTCACAAATTTTCAAGTATTTAATAATGAATTCTGAAGACTTGGTCAAGATTGATGTATAAGCTTTCAAACATAAATTCATTTAATAAGGGGTAAACCTAAAATTATTAGCGTTTCAGGTATTAGTAAATATTATGTTTTAGCGAGTTGAATAAGTTCGATACCCTGTATATGATAAAAATATGGTCAGAATCATCGAGCTTTTCAAAATGCCCATTAACTGCAAATTTTCAATTTTTCATTGTTGGCAAATATTTGGATATCGTGTTTTTTTCTAGTTAAGGAAAAGTAAACGATTCAAGGGGATTCGATAGCTCGTTTGACTTTTAGAATATACGACAGTTATCGCATATCAGACACTTTGCTCTTTAGGGAGTTCAGTTCCGTACTTTAAATACTAGCATTTTTAGCACATTTGAATTTCGGGCATACTTACACTGATTCAAATTTGAGCTAAATCTGAATCTTTTTTATTCACTACTGTGATGCACATCTTGACAGCTCGTGCTGATCCATTAAACCCTGCTATGTTTTACTATTGTAAATAAATCGGATTCACCTTTTACATTTATTGGACTAAGATTATATTCAAATAAAAGCATTATTGCGTTTCATATACATAATTAATTTTTTTAATTTACGACACTTGTTTTGTGTCGTTACTTACATATTGATGTATATTGCATGTATGCAAAATTCATAATTGCCCGTCGATGTCCAAGTGCACTTTGAAATATAGGAAGTATCAGTGAGTACTATGTTCCCGCTAGCGGATAGAATTTAGAATATAGTAAAAATATAATTTCTGATCCGTTAAGTGAATCGAAAAGTACTTTGTATGTTATCCATTACAAGTACAATTATAGAAGATTTTCTTATATTTATTTAATATTACTATAACCGCATGCGTAAAAATGTTTTTGGCGACTAGTAATTTTAATTAATTAATAATAAATATTGCATATATAAAATTTATTATAAAGCGAATAATTTTTTTTTATGTTTTTTCATCATAAATTTTGTATAAGACAAAAGATTTAGAAGTTAATATCAAAATCTTCTTCATTCTAAATCAACAAAAAAAATTATTATATTATATTTTAGTGTAGGTTTCATTTGACTGCGCTACTCTATACAATACACGTTTTTCAAACAAAGCTTTTCAATTTTAAAATAGCTTTATATCCACTGGACCTAACCTCTTTTATTATAGCAAGTATTTTACAATAAAACCATATTAATTATTAAGAGCTACGAAAGCAAAATCTCTATATGTGTATATGCTTCAAGTTGTTATGCCTGTCATGCGTTGAATCCATAAGAAATTAGAAATAGAGCATATATATATATACGCTCTTTAGCGTACTCGTTTTAATGCTATCTGCACAAATAAGGAATTTATGAATTGCAATCATATTTAAGTCAATTTAAGCAGATCAGGTTATAACCTTATAAGTCTAGATTTTATCAAAGGCTAAACTTTAAACTTGGAAGTTACTAGCTTTAGTATTCATTCTATTATTACCAGCAATGACTATATCACTTGTGCTACATTTCAATAAGATTGTGATATTATCATAAGTAAAATTAGTACTGTGCACAGTGCAAGTCATCTTGGAGAAAGATTTATAAAGCTAGCAATATATTGTCATATTAAAAGTTCTTAAAAATAAATTAACATACAAAACATAAGTAGCTAAAATGCTTCGCAAGGTAATTTTTTATACAATTTATAATTTTAATTATTGTCTGAATTTTAAAAAGCTGCAAAATTTTAACATTTTATAGGTCATAAGCACTCCTCTCCTCAAAACTGCTACTAAGACTTTTTCAACAACTTCTGTCTCTAAAAATTTTAATTTTGGTAAGTAATAAATTTTTTAAATAATAAATAAATTGTAGAAATTCATAATATTTTTATAATTTGGAATCTTTTATGTTTATTCCCTGCTTACATAAGTCATGAGATTAAAAATATTGAGACATATTTGATTAAAAATAATTTTTACATTATGTTTTACAATAAATTTTTATTGATATTAAAATATAGAAAATTTCTTTTAAGCTTCTTATTCAAAAAGTTATAAATTTATATTTGATTTCAACATTTGACATTATCTATTTTTAATTAAAATCTATTTATTTTCACAATTTTTAAAATTAAAAGAAAATGTAATTAAATACTATTTTTGTTTTGCATAAATTTAACAAATGACCATAAATTTAAAAAAAGTTAAGAATAAAAATATTTCTTTTTATATTGCAGAACCTAATGATACTCAGAAGGAATTAATAGATGTAGCACAGAAATTTACGAGAGAAGAAATTATTCCAGTAGCAGCTGAATATGATAGAACTGGAAATTATCCTTGGGATATTGTAAAAAAAGCTTGGAGCTTAGGTCTTTTAAATCATTCTATTCCTCAAAGTTGTGGTGTGTAATATATACTTAATAATTTTTATTTCTAAAATTTATTTTTGAACAGTAAATAAGTAAGTTACATATTTTTGTTTATAGGTGGACTTGAACTTAGTATTTTTGATGGATGTTTAATAAGTGAAGCAATTGCTTATGGTTGCACTGGAATAAAAACTGCCTTAGAAGCATCTGGACTTGGAGTAAGAAATAATTATTTATTTTATTAGTATATAGTTAAATATGTAAATAAATATAAAATGTAACCATTACAGCAAACACCAGTTATTTTGGCTGGAAATAAAGAACAACAAAAAAAGTATCTTGGAAGATTAGTTGAAGAGCCATTAGTTGCAGTTAGTATCAAATATAGATCGTTACAGTTAATCTATAACTCAAATTTATAATTTTACATTTTAATAACGTTTTAGGCCTACTGTGTTACGGAACCAGGTGCAGGATCAGATGTTGCAGGTATAAAAACCAAAGCAGAAAAAAAAGGTAAAGAATGGGTCATCAATGGAACTAAAATGTGGATAACTAATGGAGGAGTTGCAAATTGGTATTTTGTTTTGGCTCGTACAAATCCTGATCCTAAGGTTCCAGCTAGTAAAGCTTTTACTGGATTTATTGTTGAACGTGAAACAGAAGGCCTGACTCCTGGTCGTAAAGTATGTATATGAATATTATTTGATAAGCTTATTTAAATTAAAATTAATACAATAGAAAGATTTTAACAATTCAGCTCTACATAATTGCAAAACAGAGCTATAAAAACTACTATTACTACTACTGTTTTTGTTGCATTTAATTTGTATTTAATATGTGCACATACATGTGCATAGAAAGTTACATAAGTAAAAAATTGTTTAATTAGTTAGATAGTATATATATCTGCATATATATTTCATTCACTAACATCATGTATTTTGAAAATTTTATGAAATTTTTGAAATTCTTTTGAATTGCAAATTTTTGTACATTTTTCATGTCTATTTAGAAATTTAAGCTACTATATATCGTTGGAAATAACAATTCTATCTTTTGAACTATGTACTTGTAAATCTGTATGCATAATCTGCTAATAAAATAAAACTTTAGGAGATAAACATGGGTCAAAGAGCATCAGATACACGGATGATTACTTTTGAAGATGTTAGAGTTCCAGAAGAAAATGTACTTATTGGAGAAGGAGCTGGTTTTAAAGTTGCGATGGGAACATTTGATAAAACAAGACCACCGGTAAAATGAATTTATGAAATAGATTTTTGAATAAATTCTATTGTAAATATAATTTTTTTTTTGAAATATTAACATGATGCAATGTATTAAACATTGTATAAGCTAATGATTAAACATTTGCTAAATCTTAATTAAATATCTAAGAATAATAAATTAATATAATTAAATTTTTGTAATTTTAAACTAAGTCATAATTTTATGTAGTAATATTATTAAATTTGTCAAATATTTTAAAGGTTGCCTGTGGAGCTGTAGGTTTAGCTCAAAGGGCATTGGATGAAGCCACAAAATATGCTTTGGAACGTAAAACATTTAACAAACCAATTGCTGAGCACCAAGCTGTAGCATTTTTACTTGCAGATATGACAATTGGTATTGAAACTGCAAGACTGGCTTGGATGAAAGCTGCATGGGCTCTTGATAATAAGAAACCTAACGGATCTATGCTTGCTAGTATTGCAAAGTGCTATGCTGCAGATGTTGCTAATAAATGTGCAACTGATGCTGTACAGGTGAAAACTGAAAAAATTATTACGTAAAAAATATTAATATCGTGTTAAAGTATTTGAATTTTCCTATTATGAAGATTTATAATTTACTTACCTTACATACGAAATTTTAAGTAACTTTTTAAGTTAATAATGGAAGTTGTAATATGTCTAATTACAAAATCTTTTTTCTAAGTCTAATTATTATCTGTATTATCAAAAGTTTCATTAAAAGATAGTCAAGAAAATGGAATGCAATTGCATAAATATATAAATAATGTAATACATTATTTTAATTTGTTTTTAGGTATTCGGCGGTGCTGGTTTTAATTCTGAATATCCCGTAGAGAAATTAATGAGAGATGCTAAAATATATCAAATATATGAAGGAACAGCACAAATTCAAAGATTAATTATTTCGAGACATCTATTTGCTAATGCAAAACAACAACTATAAAATTAATGTAGTGGTTATAAACCATTAATTATAAAATATTATTATCAAGTCCTTGGCAAGAAAACCAACCTTAAAAATATAAATTTTATATAATAGTTAGATCTATTTTTACACTCATATATGTAGAATTAAATTTTATATTTTTTTAAATTAAAGTAAACATTTCAAAAGTGGTTTACTTGAAAATTTGTACAATTTTACATAAATTTTATACAATTTTATTGTTACTCTTTGTATAAATATATATAAGAAGAATTGAAGTTATAAAATAATAAACCATTATACAAGTTAATATGTGTTTTAAGAGCAATTATTTCTGAAATTTATATTTCACTAACCTTCAGTGTGCTTTCAAACAATTCATTTTTAGTTTTAAACTTTTGTATACAATTAACATACTTCTTAATCTTTAAAAGTTATTGTAATTATACTATTTAAAATTGGTCATGATAGAAGTATAGTTTAGTCATATTTCTTGATATTATTGTCACATTTTTTATATGCAATATTTGTTGAAATAATTTATTAAAGTGGAGTATTTTTCATATAACAACATTAAAAAATATCACGAAATTTATCGTTAAGCATTAGAATTAGTTTCAAAGAGAAATTTTATTTGAAGTGAAATGAGAATTTATAAATAGTATTTAAGGTTTCAGGATATTCAGATATTAATTAATACAGAGCATAGTATTTAAAAAATTTAAAAGCATTTATTTTTAATACAATAAAAAATAAATCTAAAATAATTTAAAACATTCGACAAATTTCGTAAACAAATGACCATAAAATTAAAAAAATATGCAAGAGAAGAATTAATATGCAATTAGAGTTGTATAATCGAAAAGAAAGACACATGAAGTTTGCAGCAAAATTTGATGATGATTTGTATAACTTGACAATACACTTGACTGCAGGTGTTTGCTAAAGGAAAAAACTGAGTACGCCATAGTATTTAGGATGATAAGTACAGGGAAGACATCACTTTCGAATTCGGCTGACAGGAGTCCATCACCGACGATCATCTGGCGCCCGACTTTGCACAAAGGGGCATTAAATCCACCATAGCTTCAGCATCATGTACGTATGTACGTACACTTGGGCGCGAGTGTTACATTAATCGCAATTTCGTTATTAAAACGCCAGGCGCGCGTTTTGTGCGCCGGTCTCGCGCAACCTGATGAATTATGCAATTTATACACGCGTGTCCACGCGCGCGCTCAAGTGTACACGTGAATACGTGAGAAAAGGCTCCCATAACCGGGGCTACCCGCGAGCGTTGTGACACCTGACGCGACCTGACCTACTTTTTCGGCTTGTGCTCGGCGGACAAGCCGAAGCTCGTGCCTTCGCGTCGTCGTGTCACGCTGAGTGGCTCGGCAGCACCAACGCGAGCCCGGTTTTTTATACCGATGCACTTATAGAAAATCGAGAGTACCAAGCGTCCTCAATCCCTTACACTTTAGTGTAATTATCCCTGCATATAATCGGCAATTAATATCACTACCCAATTTCATCAAATGATCGTGTTTTGGACAATTTTAGGGTTGTTTGAATGTGTATCAAAAGAGTACTTATGTGAGTACTCACTTAACATAACTTAAGAGTACTTATCTGATAAAATATAACATTTTCAAAATTGTTTAATTAGTACAAAAATAAAAATAGACATATCTTATTGAACTTATCTATTATGCCTATAATCTCTGTTTCAAATGGCAATTATTATGTCAGTACAATCGTTTACAATTGCAAATATTAAATAAATGCAGGGAACAATAATATTCCAAGTACAATTTTTGCAAACAATACAGCGAACACAAATTGCGAATATTAATGACTGTCAAAAACCGTTAGAAGTTGTAATTTTCTATAACGTATTTAACATATTGCTCATAACTAAACCCTTGTTATCTAAATAATTAAAAAAATCACAATTCGTTTTATAGAAAAAATAAAATATAAATACGATATTTATGATTTATATTACTTTAAATTGAAATGCTCAAGTTTTTTTGGTTTAAGTTAACAAAATTTGATACGAATGTGAAGTCTGTCTGTAACAAGGGAACATCTACTTAAATTGGCCTATATAAGCCGGCAAGGGGAATACGGGAGAGGGCGTACATTCACCTACGTAGACACATCATTTGTTCTTTTATACTAGTAATAAATTAACCGGAGAAATTAAAATCAAAATGTACTTATAAGACTACTTTTAAGAAGTGGAGTTGGTTATTAATAGCACAACGTGCAAACAATGCAGGGAAAAAGGTTAAAAATTGAAACGAATAGAAGTCATAGGTGGTAGTATATATTAACATTGGTTTATTGTAAGCCAATAGTAAAGGGGAGTGCGTAATTAAAGGCTGCGCTAGTGCAGTGGAAAAGGCTTCATTAAGACAGCCACGTATTTACATCACTTTCAATTTCATTTTCCATCGCAGGCTAGCAGCGAGGCTTTAAAGAGCGTACGAGAGAGCAACATCCGCGCAGAACGAGTGAGAGTGAGAGTGAAAGAGCGAGCCCGTGGGCAGCTACTATAAAAAGAGAGGCAATAATAACGCGTGCGGAATAGAATATAGAGCAAGGCGTAAGAGGGAGGAAGAGAGAGAAAGCCTGTCGTGCCGCAAGAGCGGCCGAGGCGAGCTATTATGTATATGCAGAGGGAGGCGGGAGCCAGGAAGTCACGGACGCAAACTTGACCGTCGGCAACGGATGGTCAGGGACAGAAGTCAGCGACCGTCAATGGATCATCGGACTGGGAGATTTGCTCGCGCTGCGCTCCCGGCTGGAGAGAGCAGCAAGTAGGAACTCGCGGATGCGGAGCTCGTGGGCGCGTGTGCGTGTCCCGGCGGTGGCGGCAGCGGCGGCGGCGGCGGCGGCGGCGGCGCGAAAGAACAGATCATGAGGAAGACAAAGAGAGAAGAGGCGCGGGCCGGAGGAGCGGCAGCGGCGGCGGCGGCAGCAGCATCAGGAGCTCGGGGTCGAGCAGCGGCGACTTGGGCGGCATCTGCAGCGAGGCGAGGGACCGCGGAAGCCGCGGCTTAGCGGCCGAGTGCAAGGACGAGGAGGAGCTGGTGGCCGGGCCCGCGGGCGGCCCCAACGTCGACGCCGTCGCGGACGCTCGCTTGACTCGGAGAGTCCGGCGCCCGTGTGCACTCGCGTGTATATGGGAGAGGCGTGTGCGCGCGTGCCGCGGCGGTTGGCTGCTGGTGTGCGTTGCCGCGGCCGTGGGACCCCCCCAGCGGCGGCCCGATCCGCGCAGCTCCCTGGCGCTCTCTGAACCAGTGTGTAAGTCGAGTGGCCTACAGACCTACATTTCTCTAACGTCTCATTTTTTCCTCTCTCCCCCCGTCTTGCTGGCAGGCGAGTGCGCGAGGTCCAGGGCCGCCCCAGCCGCCGGGCCGTCGCTCGAGGAGGAGGAGGAGGAGGAGGACCGGCCCGCCCGCGCCGCACCGAGGGATTTTTAGCAATAAACGAGGAGAGGAGCGCGCCGAGCGCGCCCTAGGTACTGGTATATGACACACGCGCGCGGTCGCGGAGTCGCGCGCGCGCCCCACACAGGCGCACGGCCGCGCGCACTCGCCGATATTCGCGCGCGGCCCGCGGGCACAAGGCGAACGAGGAAGGGGCCTTGGCTCCCGGCGCCGCCGCCGCCGCCGCTCCCCCGCGATCCTACGGCTCGGCGCGATGAGCCTCTCGGTGATAATGATCGCGATGCCGATTGCCGCCGCGGGACCGTCAGCCGGATGTCCGCCCGAGCCCATTGGCCGTGAGAGCCGGGCGCCGAGGTGACAGTTTCGTGACCCTCGCCGGGAGCACCACTTTTGCCGCGGGAAAGAGAGAGTGACGGAGAGAGAGACGGATAGCCCGCCGGCCGCTGCGCGTACGCACTCTCTCTGCTCCGCATGAATCGTGTGTACGCGCGCACCGCTCCACGCATACGCGTCCGCTAGGGCAGCGCGCACATCAGCAGAAAGAATTGTCATTAACTACAGCCTGATATAGTGCGCGTCTCTCGATACTTTTTTACATTCGCTCTTATCTTTGGCCGTGATAAGGGGAAAGAGCTCAGGGTGTACTTGATCAAGCACATGTCCTTCTCAATGCTTTCATCGTTTTTCTCTCTACAGCTCAATACTACTGTGGCTAAGCGTCAACTACCGTACTTGTGGCTCTTAGGAGGCAAAGTGGCTGCTGGTGTCATAGAGAGGAGGAAAGGAAGAGGAGCCTGGAGACCAGAGTAGACACTAGTGGCACACTAGTCATCGATATTACAATTTTTTTAAGCATTGTGGCGAACAAGCATTACTGTTCGCTAACCTTATGATGCATGAAAGTAGAATGGCAACCTCGCTGAGCAGCAAAGCAACTGCCAGTGGAGGCACTGCTGCTGGCTCTGAAGCCATTGATTCAGAAGGATCCAGTAATGCAACCAGTACTACGTCTCTCCTGGTTGGAGAAGTGAGCACAAACAGTCTGGACCTTCTCCCCCAGCAGCAGCAGCAACAGCAGCAGCAACAGCAACAACAGCCTCAACAGCAGGACCTCGATATGGAGTCAGAGGTGACCACAGCTGGAGATGTCGTCGTCTCAGGTAACCTCAAAAAAATCAGCTCGCCGACTCCTTTCCTGCAATGTTTCGAGCTGCAGCCGCAGTGCTTCGGTGCATGTGTACGTACCCAGTGTGGACGTGTGCAGTCACGCACACGCGAGTACGGCGCGTACGTGCACGCGCAGCGAAACCCTCGACACTCTCTTTTTGCCTCTCTTGTACACGTCTGTTACTACTCCGCTTCGGTTCTTTGTTGTCGCGTTGTATATACACTGCCGCCGGAGCCGCCGCCGTCGCCGAGCTGCTCAACTGCGCGCGAGCTGTTGCCGCTGCCGCGTGCGCCCGTCTGAGTTTCGCTTTTTAAAGACGCGGTCCTTTATTTTCTCTATCCCGCGCCGCTCTCCCCCCGCCGCTCCCGCACTCCCTCTTCCTCCGCCCTCTCGCTCGCCCCGCTCGCCTAGCCCACATTCAATGTCTCCCTCGCGCGAATTCACTCGCACTCTCGTTCTAGAATACTCCTTTCCCTTTCTCTCGGGCGCGCCTACATTACTTTGAACACTGCTCGTATCTTCCCCTTGTGAATAAAATTTATAGTTGCTTAAAAGAAAATGTTTCTTGAGTCTTTTCGCCTGCAGATTGCTCCTGCGAACGGACCATTAATGAGAAAAACAAGTTGCCGTTAGTTAAAGCACTTGTGCTTTAAATTTCCTTTTATGAAAATTTCGATACAATTCAAAGGAAAATGTACTTAAGCATTCGGATGAAAAATCGTAATTTTTTTTTTAGTTATATCTTTCAGTTTTACATTGATAAATAATTAACGTTACAATACTTTTGTAACTGTATTTAAATGTTAAAAATTACATTTCAATAATCCGTTAATAACACTTTTATTATTAATAGTTTATGTGTGTGTGCAAAATATTATTTTAATAATCATATTCGATTATTTAAACATGATTACGTTAATCCACTAAGATGTTAACTGTCTGTAATACTTAGTCAGAACTTAGTTTTTATTGGATTTACTGAAAAAGCCATCTATGAAACATTTAGTATAGTAAATTATTTTAAAAGCTGCACCTTAATTATAGGTGTATATTCCCAGTAGATGAATTCTTTTTTAAAACACAAGCTAATTGCTTATTTATGAAATACTTTGTTAATAAACTGAACATTCATCTATTGACAGTTTAAAATACCGTGTCAATATGAACAAAGAAATATTAATTAGAATTTTTTAACACAAAATATAAAAAAAATTCATACTCATAATTTTTAGAATTATGGTTTCTTCATAAAATGCCTAAGAAAATTTTTGATCATAAAAAATACTTATTTTTATCCGGCTATAACACTTTATTCACAACGGGAAGGTATACCCGCGTGCCGGTTAGATGTGCATATATCTATATGTATATGAGCACGAGTTCGCTCTCTCTTTCGCTCCCACTTATTTACTCGTACTACTCCACACAGACTCTTTCACTCTCCCTCTCGTCTGTGCCTCATTCGCTTTCGACGACAAACGCTCCAAGCGATTCCTCTCCCGTATGCCGTATATATATGCAATTTCCTGAGAGACAGACTCGTGCATAAATACCCTCCTACACGTAGGCCCAGGCATTCAAGTTCTACCTATAATTCTTTTTCATGATTTATTTTTTTTCTTTATTCTCCTGAAGAACTGAAATTCTAACCTTTCTTATTCTTTTCTTTCTTGTTTCGCAACTGTGCACGTAGTATTGGCTCGGCACGTATATGACGCGATTTCATACACATTTTTACAGAGAGTAAAAATTTCTACTTGCCAGCCTTCTGACTGAATTTTTGATAATCTTATTCTTATTTATATTTTTTTTATTATGTTAAAAACGTAACGAATAGTCATTTAATTTAGCGCAAGGCATTGAATATTTATTGGTCGTTTGTGTCGACAATAGCAGCTTGCACGTATGAGCATTATGACGTCATCGTATTATGATAAACGATTCGGTGAAAGTTACGCCGTGATGTATGAGATATCCTAATTATAAGACTTCTCACGCAATTCAGTAATCAATTATTAATTAATAAATTAATTCAATTCGACTTTTTATTTATCATGCATAGCAAAGCAATATTTAATTGTACAATGCACAAAACACCAAACAAAGTATAAGCATTACGAGTAGGAGATCGACATAAGAATTCAAAATAATTGTTCCAGACTTTTGTAATAAACAGCAAAAAAGATTTAAATTTACAATAATAATTTTCTATGGCCAAATTTAAAAATATTTTTTAGCATTGCGAAAGAGTTAAGAGAAAAATGAAATACATCTGGCACTTGAAGATTTTTCGGGTCGAACTCGTACACACACGCGAGCGTTCGATTATAAAATCTCTCGAGAAATCGTTTAATAATACTGCTGCTGTAATATTTATTAGATTTTCTTCTTTGATACCGTCCAAAAATTCAAAGCTGATGTACAGTGCAGAGTGATTAATAATCCTATTTAGTCAGGACGGCCGGTTGTACATAGAGTTTATATAGAGATGTGTTTTGTGTATTACAAAATTTATTGCGTCATTGCATGATAATGTATTTTTTACAGCCACACGTAAATAAGGAGGCTTGAATAAGCGTGCTATCACCCGTTCGTAAAGGTGATTAGCATGGCCGCGCGTATGAGTGCTGCACATATGTACAATATCTACGTGCGATTGAAATACGAGATTCGATTGCTCGGGACTTTTGTGCGAGGAGAGAAGACCACGAGCGACGAAACGAATAAGAAAAGGGGAAAATGGTCGATTTTTTAGATGAAGCTCTAATTGATTTTGATAGTGAGTTATGAGTAAATAATGGTTGTGTATATTGATATATATTTATTGATATAAACAAGGGTTACTAAATAAAGACTCAGAAAGAAGTCCATTTAATAAAATTCACTTTGATGAAAAATTTAAGTAAAAAATATTTTGCTTTTAGAATTTCGCGGATTAAATTTTATTTTTAACACAAAATTCTAATTGGTTTATTACGTTAATAGCAGCTTTAATGTAACGTTACTTAAGCTTAAGTGTACCGTCTTTAAAGTTTGTTTTAATGAATTTTTAGTACCCAATTATAGGATCAAGTATATTTAAAATAAAAGTTGATTAAAAAAATTGCTTTCATTCAGAATCATTCGTAGTGCACTATTGATAACAATAGTTGTGTTAAAAATGTATTATGTCAATGTTGACGGACGGTTAAAAGGACTGCGTACATTCTCAGTTTCAGAACTTTTTTATGTCGGATGAATTTCCTACTTTGAAGATCACCAAGAAAACAACTGAAGACGCTCACGACATGGTATCGCTCACAGTACACAATACAACGATTTGTAGGTACATAGGCATATTGACAAATTCACGGATATCACGATGATAATATGGTCATTTATCTAATGTTTATTCTGTAAAACATACTTGAGATACTAGACGCATTTCTGTATATTCATTTTTAAGATTATTCCATTGCTATGAAATGAAAAGATTTAATACTAAAATCTGGAAACGTAACGATCAGTTGATAATGCTATAAAAGATTTTAAATTAGCACATACTGTAAATAAAATTGAATTTTCAAATAAAGCCGATGTAAAAATATGGAACTTTGAAACAAGGGCTGGGGATTTACATACCGACAGAGCGGCACCGTAATTCATTTTAATTTTATTAGATTTTTATGTAGACTGGATTGATGTATAGTTCATGTGCAGAATTTTTAAAAACTTGCCATTTTGATTGCATTACAAACTTCACGTGCATGTTGAATATTCAGAGAATATTTCAGTTAAGAAGATATTAAGTGCACTATCGAAATAAATCTATTAGAAGTTTTAATAAATACTTTTTATGTATTTCATTAAAAAATGTATAGAGCGTTGTTGTAAAATGGATAAATGAATTGGGTTAACAATTGATTATTCAGATTCGGTTAACCTTGACACACTTAAATATACAATAAACCTGTGTAGGCCGAAAGGGTTTTACTTAGGATTCCTTGCGTGTACGCAGGCATAGTTACACTATCGCATGAACAATCCGTGCATATGAATTACACATGTTCCTGCGGTCCGTGCGGTTCCGGTCCACGCCGAGGAACGATTGCACCTACTTTTTGATCGCGCTCACTTATTCATTGACCGCGTTTCTGTAGCGCACTACTGAAATCTAAATACTCTGCCGCGGATAAGACTGTAACAGCGCTCCATTACAAGCCACCTAATTCCGCATTTTCTTACCCGCACGAAGTTTTTCGCCACCGCAACAGGCTCGGAAGTTATTAGTATGCATCGCTCAATCAATATTACAGTCGCGCGCGGAATATCGAGTCCTGCTCGCGGGACTGCCGCGCGCGGCCCCCAAGTCGAAGGGGTGCACAGTGGAAAACGGAAAAACGGGCCGCGACGGGCGCGAGCGAGGCGGCGATACGCCGGCTGTCGAACGCAAAAATTGGCTCGAGAGAGGGCCCGCCGGTTCGCGGAGGGGGGGAGGTGCGGGGGGGTCTCGGAATAACGAGTCGTCCTGCAAACGAGCTCGGCGGCAACTCGATTCGGCCGCTCGCTGTCGGGGAGCCGCGACCGAGCGCGAAAGTGGCGATTACGCCGCTCGGTTTTGTCAATCCCGGGGGCGAAACTGGGGCAGAGAGAGAGAGAGAGAGAGAGGAGGGAGAGACGGTGGCCGGCCTCACTTGCGCGACTCGCCGCCGCTCGAGTGCCAGCGGATGAATTATTTTTCTCCTCTTAATTATCCCCGCGCGGGCCGAGCACCTCTGCGTTTCTACAATTGCCGGGCGCTGCGGGCGCGATTCGCGCCTTATTACACTTACTGTCTCGAGTAATGCACTGTACAGAAGAGTGGTAAGAAAAGAGCAACAAGGGTTTTACTCTTTGCGATTCGAGTGCAAGCACTGTAGACTCGTGCAGCATCATCGATGGCATGCGGCGCAGGCTCTCGTCGATTCTACTTTACTTTTTCATTTACTCATATTCATCTGTGCTTATATCTATCGCTTTTATAATATATTATGTAAAAACGCTACGCTACGCAGGGAAATGAAACCAATACCCGCATGAACGGCTGATGAGATGGAATCAAATTACTTTCACTGAGTTGTTAACGAATTAAGGTCCTATGTACTTTTGTTGTCATCTTTTCATACGGGTATTTGTACTTATCCCTCGTATATTGCAATGATATTATAGCAACGCAGGTTTTCGTTTCTTAATTTTAAAACCTTAATAATTGCATCGACATGAGATTTAATCGTAAACAAGTTTTTATATCAAACCGTTCTGCAGATAAAAGTACAAAACCTGCGTTGCAACTTTTGATATATGTATTTTATTGAATAATATGTGTCTATACTGGTAAGTATAAGATAATAAAAACAAGTGTCGTCGGAAGCACGTCGAAGAAGGCCGCCTCAACGGAGCTACGTAAGACATGCCCGGCACATCCCTCCCCTCCCCCTTGGCCCTCCATTTTTTCTAGCAACCCCTGAAACGTCGCCAATAAAATGCAATGCGACAAATTTTCACCCTGTGGACTGCTCTGAAATGATCCCCCCACCCGACTGCCCTCATGAGTTTTGCATGTACTCGGCGTAAGTGAAACGGAAAAGGATACCCAATACGTATTCCCGTGTGTATCGGTTTTTTGTTCTACCCGCAGATTTGCTTTTGTCAAGAAGTTACTCGAGAACCGCTCGATCGATCCCGTACTGAGCTTACAATCAAGTCAGTTTTATGTCTGCCTAATTGATGAATTCTATAGTGCTTCCAACAAATTGCGTTCAATATTTTACAGGGCACATCGTACCACTTACTCGGTAAAATTCGACTTATTCGTTCAATTCGTACATCTCTAGCAAAATAATGTATAGTTCTAAATAACTAGATGTTGTTCCAATTAGATTTAATAACACTTTGCAATAGCTTTGCAAGTTAGAAAGATCAATCGTTTACAATACATCAGAGTGCAAAAAGTTAATGTTCACCGGATAATGTAAATATATCGTTTAGTTTTTTCGTATTTGTCTCTCGTAGCATATAGTAATGAAACAGTAAATTTACTAGAGCGTATCGTAGTTTTGTACATGCAACAATAATGATAGGTATAGGGGAAAAATGAAGCGTAAAATAAGTATAGGTCAAAAAATATTAATTTTAATAACCATTGAAGATTATTAATCAAAAATTATTTGTCTTAAAATAACGTGTGTATAAATACGATGTTATTGCGTCAAAAAAGAGAATTATTCGAATAAGTATTTTTCGAAATAGCGTTAATAAAATTTCTCACTTGGTGCGTTGCTGTAGTATTAAATGAGATGAAGCGATAAAATACAAAGCATGCATTATCATTTAGCACTAGATAGATTCGTTAGAAGAGCTGTTTTGAAGCAGATATTGCGTTAGCATTCGGTATCTCGAAACATAACATTGTTCCGAAATGTTGTTTACCTTTAATTTTAAACATTTTAATAATAAACATTGGAATAAGGTTAGGAGGGAGGGAGTTGTACATAAATATAAACATGTATGTAATTGCAGGAGGCAAAGAGAGGGGAATTCTAATAATAAAAGAAGGAAGGCTTTACGTAGACAAATTTATTTAACTGGTGCACCGTCTACGGAATGACTGGGTGAGCTGTCATATTGGACATTTATCCCATTTGTACAAAGGCCGAAAGTCTAAAGCCAGTAACTGGTGTTGCATGCGTCTCTCATTTTCTCTTATTTAGCGCAATTTTTGCTGAAACGGACGATTATCTGGCTTTTTTTCGTTAATTAAATGTATCTTACTTTCAAGTGATGACTCAGGCGTTTGTCCCAACGCGCGGCAAGAGGCCGGCTATGCGCTCGCCCAGCGACGCGCGATTTCTCTGCAATAAATTGCGCGTTTTTTTGCCAGCTTTAAAAATAGCTCCGTGTCGGGCCGGGGAAGTTGGAAAGAGATCGATCGCCGCGCAGGACGGCCCGCCGAAAAGCCGGCGGCAGCGGCCTTTTTGCCCCGGAGCGGCCGAGGCCGATCGAAGGGAGGTTGGAAACGGTGCCATGGCGGAGAGCGCCGGCGCCCGGCAGGTCGTGACATCTGCCGCCCGAGTTGCGTAAGCCTCGGCGCGCGCAGGAGCGGCCCCGCCGGGGAAACACCTGTGGCGGGGAATAGGCGGGCGCCTGCGCCCTTCCGGCTCTGCGTGTCCGCGATCGGGCCGCAGGTGGATCGAAGGGGCCGCGCGCTCTCTCCTCGGCCGATCGGCCGCCTCTTTGTTCCGGGGGGACGAGTCGGTCGGCGCTCCGGGTACGGCAAGGGCCGCTCGCCTCCGCCTTCCTCCGGGGCTTTGTTTGCGAAAAGCCTGTGCATTGCCCCGGTTTAAATATACGTCGGCGGGCGCTATTTCCGCCGAGCTGCGGCGCCGGGCGAGGAACACTCGCGGCCTTGAGCGACAATATCGGCCGGGATAATGTAATCGGGGAGCCGGGGCCGCTCCTCCGGCGAAGATTTGCTCAGTCCCCGGAGCGTAACGGCTCTTTTCCTCGAGGGCAGGGGCGGCAATGGATCCCGCGTGAGACCGAGTCTGCGCGGGGCTGCAGTTTACCCGGGGCGCGCTTATCTCCCGGGGAACAGCTCAGCAGCGGGCGGATGAAGAGGTCGGTATAGGGGCTGATCCGCGGCAAAGGCGCCTCTTGTCGGGCTTCGCCGGCCCCTAAGCGGCCCGCGGACGCTCCCCGGCCCCCCCCGGCGGCGTTTGCGCAACCGACCGGCAAATGCCGCCACGCTCCTCCAGCTTTGCGCAGGGAAAATACGCGGCTCTTCGCACGGGGTCGTGCTCGGGTCGGGGCACCGCCACCGAGCCATCGTTCTTATGGGTGGAAGTCTTACTTTCCTTTGCCGAGTGCTCGGTCGACCTGAGCGAAAACAAAAGACCGACGCTCCACCGGATGTCTTTTTAAGCTTTTGACCGATCTATTTCAGTGGATCGATACATACTTAAAATGCCTGCGAATGTACGTACTGTGCATGTTATGAACCCGTGCTCAGCTGTAGTAGAAGCACGTCAAGATGTTACATTCGATATGAGATTAAATCTGAGTTGCTCTAACGCTTCCGGCATTCCAAAAGCTAATATTCAAGAGATTCAAACGAACGCTGAATTCAGAATAAGGTTTTGCAACGAAACGCGAATTTAAAATCCACGCGGAGCTGTGTAAGGGCAAAGCGAGGGAAGCTAGGTTCTAGCTGGTTACGGGCGGGCTTCGTGCTCGCCTCCTGTACAAGCACGGCCCACAATTTGTTTTGGCTCCCCTGCCAACTTCCTGGCAAAACAAAGTCGTGTCGCGCGTTGCACCGTGTACGGGTCGCTTTGTCGGGGATCTTCCGGCGCGCAGGCATCCTCTTTACCCCGGGCCCCGGCGGAGGAGAAAGCCGCTCGGGCCGGGGGGTCGGGTCCCCGGGGAGGAGGGCCCGCACCTCGAGGGCGCCGGTCGCGTGGAGGGCGCGTGTCCGGGCCACCCGCCGGGCGCCCTGTCACAATATTGCGAGGTCCGCCCCGGGAGGCTCGCGCGCACTTGTTGCGCTCGTAAATACTCGGATATAACTTGCCCTCGTGCACTTGCAGCCTCTGGCCCGGCCCCCGGTTTTTGCCCCCGCCGTAAATCGCCGCGCGAGCCGGGGGAAGATAGGGGCCAGGGTGGAAGCGCGCGCCTCGTTATCGGGGCCGATGCCCCCGCGCGGGCTTGATTTATTGGCCGCGGCTCGCGGAACCCGGCCGCGCCCAGGGCCATGCGAGCGGCCGATCGGATAACGCGCCGAGCCCTTCGCCAACTGCCTGAGGTCAGCCTATTGACAAGGGGGGCTCCGCGGCCCTCGCGGCTCGGCCCGGGCGCCGCGACGAGGGCCGTTTTTCCGCGGAGCGCCCCGGGCGTAGCTTTCACCGGCCGGGGCCCTGCGGCCTTATGATCGCCGGGGCTTTGTCGGGATTACGAGGGCCGCGTCGTAAAGGACTTACGGGTTCCGCGCGCACGCCCGGGGTTTATTTGAATTTACGGGGGGCTCATCGTCCGCCGCGCGGGGGGCTTTCCCTTCGGTGGGCCGCGCGGCCGCCTGGGAGCCGCCTGGGACTTTTTGACTCCGCGCCTGCCGCGGCCCTGCGCCACACGTGTTGCTAATGGCCGGCCTCCCGCGCCTCTGGGACCCGCTGCCCTCTCGCACCCTGCACCTAGAGGCCCCGGTGGACGCGAGGTAAGATCGGGTCCCGGTCCCGATAACACTTGGCTACACCCGCCTGGATCGAGGTGGCCGAGGAAAAAACCTCCGCACTATGGGTGTGTATAATGTGGCCCCGATGTGGCCAATCCTCGATGGCGAATCAATTACGGAGCGAGACCAACGTCGTCGACGAGCTATAAATAGCCGTGTCGCCCGCGCATCCACGCGCGCCCCACACGCCCTGCATCCCGTGTACGTGTACACGCGCATTATATTAGCGCCGGGCAAACAAAGCCAAATAGAAAGGGGGCAAAGGGGATTGGGGAGGCTCCCCCGGCTCTCCACGCGCGCGCTTATTAACGGCGAGGGGGAAGAGGGGCCGCACTTTAATCCGGGGGCCGTCAATCAAGCGCCGATGCCCGCCGCGAGCCACTACATCGAGGTGCGCTTATCTGATTCCTTTTAGGCCGCCCTGTCCCATTAAGGCCAATTCATAAGTGCAGCGCGGCCAATGAGATCTGTCGGCCGCCTCCCCGAGCGACTCTCGTCTCCTGCCGGCTCGAATTCGAACGCGCGCGCGCCAATCGATGAGGCGAGCAGCAGCGCTTTGGGAAAATCTCGCCGGGCTTCTAATCCCGCAGCATCCCGCGAGGAGTCCCGGGGGCCGGGAAAGCCGGGGAAAGCGGGGCTCGCGCGGTCTTGGCCGGCACGCCCGGCTTATCTCGGCCCCATCCCTTTCCCGGCCGCGGCGCTCTCGGGAAAAGCGGCCGCCGGCGGCGTTATGCAAGCGCGTGCCCAGGTATACGCGGCGAGGGCCCGGCCGTAAAAGCCCCCCGGGATATTCGCAAAAGAGCGGCGGCGGCGGCGGCGCGTGTGCGTCGTAAACGACCCTCGTAAATATCGATTTTAACCGGGGGCCCGCCGAGGAGCCGCCCGGGGCGAGAGTTGGGACAACAGTGTCAACGGTTGCACAATGGCAGTGAGGAATTGCAGGGACGCGCCGGGAAAGCGCCCCGAGAGAGCCCGGGCCCTCCAGGCCCACTCCCTGGGCGCGCGCGGCCCATTGTTTCAGGGCTCCTCGCAGATGCCCAACTGCTGGCTGCGTCATGCGTCGGAAGTCGATTCGTCTTTCTCAGCTGACCGACTGCCCTTCTGAAGGTGCGCGTCCAATCCGCCTTTCCCCACTCAATTGCCGCTGATTGAGACGACTGCGCGTGCCGACGTCCAGCTTTTCCCAAAGCTTTTCCCTCCGGCTCCCTCGGCATTTAGGACCCTTTATGTTGCCGCTCGTGCACCCGACGCTTTTTCTCTCCCGCTTGGACCTTGTGCCTCTCTCGATTAATATTGTCTTTATGAAGACGTAAAAACTCCCAGCTGTCCGAGCGCTGATTATTAAATCGCGAAAACGCTTTTTACCTTCGTTTCTTTTCTACAAATGCAATCGAGTTAAATCATAGAGCAATATATATACGCGTACAAATATAAATCCTAAAACTGCGATTACCCGTAATAGGATAATGCATAGCTTCGGGTATAATCGTTTAATAAATATCTCTCGGGTTGGCTTAATACGTTTAAGCAACTAAATAAGTTGTCGTAACGTTTCCTTTTTGTCTATTTACAAATCTAATCGTCCGATAGGCTTTGAATTCTAATATGCGCATTCTGCACCGTCATAACCTCGGTAAACATTCAATACTAATCCTAATGACCAAACGACTCTTTGTATTTTATATTTTTTAGAGGCGCGTCTGTTACAATTGATTAATGAACGATTGAATGCAACGCCCAATTGTGCAGGAAGCGAAATCAGTTTACATGTACATGTACAGCACTCCTCGAGGATAATTGTTTTTGTTGTTCTCCAATTGGATTTAACCACATGCATATGCAGTGAGCTCGACTCTCGCTCGGATATTATATCACGAGATGCTCTTTTAAACGACCAACACAGTATTTCCATTCGTACATGCGTATAATCGCGTACGATATTTTTTATACTTTACATAGTCATAATTTTTACGCCATTACTCAAGCATGAAATTCAGAGCTTTTTACTTACGCAGCGCTAATATACTCGAAGACGTAACCTGCATTCGTAAGATATCGATTTATTACCAGCGAGCGGCCACTAAATCTTTTTAAACATTATAATTTGCACTGGCATCGATAGATTGCGCCACGGCAGCGCTCCAACTCGTCGCCGAGTCAAATATTAATTTTTTTTTTTTACGCGCATTTTCTTCATTTTTCTTTCGCCAAAGCAAAAAAAAAAGGAGAAGAAACGCACAAGGAGCTCGCCGCTCGCCCCACTGGCAATAACAAAGTATTATTCCTCCAAGTGCGTAACGCGATAAACGCGCCTTCCCCCCCGAGCAGCGCGCGCGCACGTATACACGTATAAAAAAAAAAAGAAAAACGAGACTTTGCCCTAAAATACGCCTTCAGCGCGGATGTGTATAAGTATATATACGGTTTGTCGGCAATTAGCCAGCACGCGGCCGGCTTGGTATCGGGCCGTAGTTTACGGCCCGGCTCTCGGTGGCTAATCCGAGTTACGGAAAGGAAGGATCCTCGGATCGAGAGCTCGTTGAGCCGCGCGCCGAGGCGCAAGAATGCGCTTGGAAACATAAAAGGGAAAAAAAAAAAAAAGAGCGCACATGTGCATCACGTGTGTCGCGTACGTACACAGAGCGCCGGGGCTGCGGGCTAAAGCCGCTCGAGAGCCGGCTTATAAGCGGCATTCGAATCTCCGTGAAAAAGGAGCCGCGGCTTGCGCGCGCGCGCGGGCCGTTTCGCAAGCGGCGGCGCGCATGCACGTACACACGTGCACGTATACGCGCGCACACCTCGGGAGCCGTAAGGCTTATTTAAAAGTAAAGCCGCGAGCGCGCGCTCGCTCTTATTCATTAAACACGGCGGGCGATCCGGCAATTAAGGCCGTGGGGCTCGTCGTCGTCGTCGCGCCGCCGCGGCGAAAGGTTAAAATTGTAGCTCCCCCTGCACTTTGCGTTCGGCGCTTAAAAAGCTCGAGCGCGGCACGGGGGGGGGGGCGGCGGCGCGCGAGAGCCAGCGAGAGGGGGAGGGAGAGGCAGTGGCAGCTATTGAATCGCTTGACCCACTTCGATAAACTCGCGCGCATTGGAATAACTCGCGGCGGCCCGTGTTTGCCGGCGTATAATACTCGCGCGAGCGAGCGGCGATAATTATTATTCAGCGACGCGTCGAGCCGCTGCTCATCGATTAGCTCGCCGTGTAAACACGCGACTGGCCCGCCCTAGCGCTCAGCCGGCGAGAGGTAGCTCCGCGGCGCGTAGCTCCCGCGCCAACGGCTCCGGGCCCCCGCGAAAAACTGGCCGCGCGCTTCTCTTCGTTTTTCGGTGGGCGCGCCGCCGCGGCCGGCCAATATGGGCTCGCGGGCCTCCTTCCCCCCCCCGGTAGGCGACGATGCCTCTTAACGCGCTCGTTCCTTTTTTTTTTTCCTTTTTTATACCCACTGACTCTTCGAATTATAGTTAAACGCTTTAACCTCCTTAGCCGCGCGCGGCTTATGTGTCGCAATGAAGAGTGTTTATCATCGCAGGCGTGTCAGCCGCTGTAAACTTTCCTCAAATTTCGAATTCATAACGTTGACGTAAAAAAAAAAGGCGGTTAAGCAGATAACTGCCGCCGCCTCGTCGCTTTTTCTTTTTCTTTTTTTTTTGTGTTTTGCCCAATTCAAACAATGGACTGCCAAAAATGGAACGATTCAAGAGCCGAGGAGCAGCAATCTTTGTGGGACGTGTATTGCTGCGAGGGACGGCTGTCCTGCGCGAGCGATCCTCTTCGCTCGCCGCTCGCGCTGCCCCCATAAATATATTCGAGCGATAATTAGAACGATACAAATCGGCGCGCGACACCTCGAAATATATCGACCTCTCCCAATGCCACATCCGATTAATTGGGCGCGCAAACAAATGGCAAACAGAGGGAAAAGCGGCCGGAGATATTTTCGAAAAGAGGTAAAGCCGCTCGCTCGCCTGGTTTGTGCAATGTTTTCGTAATGAGCGCGAGTCCATTTGGTCGGCGAGTAGGTCTGGGCGCGCTGCGCCCCCCCACCCGCGCGGGCCTCGTGCATCATAAATACTCTAAATGGATACATACCGAGGGCTTCGATAGCGCCGAAAGTGGGTCGCTCGCGGCTCGCGCTCATCGCGCCTACGCGCGCCGCGCGCGTATAAAAAATTTATGCACCGGCTCGAGCGCGGCTGCACCTCCGGACAGCGCGAGGCGTTGCGCGCGCGGGACCGCCTGGGCGATCCGCCGCCGGCTTGGAGGGCCCGCGCGATTTCGATTGCCGGCCCGCGGAGAGCAAACGCTTGCGGTTTCGGGGGGACCGCGGGGGCACGTCATCGCCCATGCAATCCTTGGCCAATCCTGCATTTCAGATGGGCACGCACGCCCGGAGATTTCCCCCGCCGCGGTTTTCTATGCCGGTGTGGTTTCCTCCTGGATTTCCTTCGCGTTACCACGTAAACCTGCTTCGACGTAATTTATTCGTTGGGTATTTTTAAACTGCCGCCGCTGTAACTTGTCAATATGTTGATAAAATTGTTGTTGTTTTAAATGTTTTAACAACTCTTCGGCTCCGTAATAATGCCCCGACAACTTTGCCTCGCCCTCGCCTCTTTGCACAAATAACGAGGGATTTTCTTTATAACACTCGTTGTTATTAAACCACCAAATGAATACTTAATGACGTTTGCTGACACGGTTACCGCTGCAAATACCTTTCTATCATTTAAAGCCAACATTTGGTGTTGATTCTCTCTAGCCAATCGATCTGAAAACTCACTTTAATAACCTTCAGGAAATAAAATTCAAAAGACTGCCTCGTTCTCCTATTGACTGTTATGTATATTTTTATGTATTTTCGCGATTGTTACGTCAACATTCACGAGATAAAAATAAAGAGTACAGCGATGGCTTTTCTTATCACGATTCAGCGATGTCGTTCAAACAGTGACTTAATCGTGCTTATTCCCAGATATACAGTACGGATCGAACAGTGCCAATGGATTTCGTTACGATCTAACCTACCAATCACGATTAAATTCTTTTATTTGCGATTAAAAGCTTTTGTAAATCAATTAATATCGAGCTGTTATATCAATTATGTATAATTTGTAATTATCATTTTAATATCTTCTATTTATAAGCAATGTATCAGAAAATGTAATAAAGTTCAACTAGTCTTATAATAATAAATGGACTTTTATGCTCTACACGTACTCGTGTGATCGTGGACAAACGAGCTCCAATACTATCATTATATTTCATAGGTGAAAATTTTTCAAAATTAATTTCAGATTATACACTCTCCAATATTCATGTTTAATAACACTAATCACTTTAAGTATATCTACATGTAGTAGATAAATTACTATTCTTGTATATTTTCTAATTTACAGAAAACAAAAGACTGCTATTTATTATTCCATAAGAACAATTGCTTTATTAGCTTTGCAAAGATAATTGCACGTGCAGTGTATACTGTATATCGTACAGGAATACAACTTTTTTACATAATATTTTTTGACTTTTTAATGCTCTTGGAACAAAAAGATATAATTATAATATAATTAATTTTAGAAGAACGTGCGTCTATATATAGATACACGTTAGAAAATTTGTTACGTAAGCATTATAAAATAAATCATATTATGTACTAACAGCAAATTTAGGAGTTTTAAAGCACTTATTGTACCATAATTAATCAAAGTCTTAAAAATGTTATATTTAAATTAGTACCTCGTTATAAAATTAAGTATCGCGGGAAATGATGTTTAGAGTTTTAATATATAGAAATTAAAAAAAACCCTATTGCACGGTGTGTCTTGCAATATCTTGATTTAATTATTTGTCTTAGCTGTAAACGCATACAAATAAAAATGAATGTTTTTGCATGTAAATAAGATACTGAATTGTTACATTGACTGGACGCAAACCTAAGCGAGTTAAGTTTGTGACATTGCTTAGGGCCATTAAATTGTTTTTGCTCGTCAAATTAATGAATTTTACGACTATCAACGTTAGAATGAGGCAGCATCTATTATTCACAAATGTATATAGATAGCCTCTACTTAGCGTGAGTCAAGAATGTAAAAATCTTAGACAATTACCCATTAATGCCTTTAATAGTCAATCGGTTAAGATCTCGAATCAATCGACAGTAAATAAGTGTGTATATATAGACGCGCGCATTAAAATCTTCTTTTCATCGGAGAGAATGAACCGATCACGTACACCGAGCATAAAAAACAAAGAGGAGCTGGTAAGAAAATGTCAGCTTAAGTTTGAGCGCTGGAAAACGGTAATTCCGCGTGAAAATGTTCTTTTCCAGTTAGCGCGGAGTGTGCACAAGGAACCCGTGCAGGCGCGCCGCGGCGGCGGCGGCAGCTGAAAAGTGCAGCAATTGAAGCGCTCCCCTTAATTACCGGAGCGGTCGCAACGGCCAAAAGGCCTAACATAACCTAACATAGAAAGAAGTGGCTCGGAGGCTGGCTCCCGCGGCAGCGGCGCTCGCCCGGCATGATTTCATCCGGCTATTTCGGTCCCGAAGCAATCGAAGCCGCGGGGTATTTTCGCGATTCCCCGAAGGCCCGGCGATCGAAGCTCCTCGGGCGAAATTCGGGCGCGCACAGGCCCGGGAAATGCGGCCCGGCGCGGGCGGCGCGCGGCCGGAATGAGCAACTGTGCGAGCGCCCCGGGATTTCGTGCCGGCGCAGTTATGATGAATTCGATTGGGTAATCGGCGAGCGCGCGCGAGGGAGAGAGACGGCGCGTGACGCCACGTTACCACGGTCTGTGGTTTTTAATACGCGTCCTACTTTCCGGAGTGTAGCGAGAGAGGCTCAAAGCCGCTCGAGCTTCTCCGCGAGCCGGCCGATCTGCGAGCGCCGCCGCCGGCGCGTTTCTCCTCGCGGCGCGCCTCGCTTTCGCGCCACCGGCTTTTCGCCCGAGCCCCCCGATTATGCTCGCCGGCCCGCCGCCGTTTTCGGACGCCGCGGCTCTCCTCCGCCGATAAATCCTCCGCCTTTTCCACCTCTCGGGCCCGCCCACTGGATAAGCAGAGCCGGCAAGGCAGCCCATAACTCGCCTGGAAAATTAACTGGCTTTTTATGTACTTGCGCCTTCAATGGATGCTTAGCGTTAAATAAATAACCCTGGCAATCCTGTTAGCGCGATTTATCAGATGTCTAATACAGCTCTACATGTTTATACGCCTTTAATTTTTATTTCATTACGAGTGCCGGCTCAAAAACTGATTTAGTATACGTGAATTTTGCCGGGGCGAAAAAAACGCTCAGATATTTCTACCAGATAATTAATTGAATTTTTTTTCTTTCATCGAACGTATCCTACTATTCCGAATACTCGTAATTTACATCGGCAGCGCGAGCCGTAGCTTCGAGTGTGCTTCGAGTTTTTTTATCACAACTACCAATGTTAGTTATTCACTCGGCGTGCAGCACAAGATTAGGTTTTTTTTTCTCTTTATTATGGCACCGTTTAATAAATAATCTTTGTAAAAGGTTTCATTAACCAAAATACTCCGTGCGTGGTTAAAATGACGCAACGAATTTTTTGACGCGCTGGAAAGGCGTATAACGAGGCTTACACGGGTCCCAAATGCCGAGAGGACGCCTCGGCCGAGCAGGAGCCGAGCCCAAGCCGAAAGTTTCAAACGCTTCCACTTTTACTTCACTCGATAAGGATGTAATTTCGGCGTCGTAACAATTGAAGGGGGCAGACGCCGTGGGACGTACGAGGAGACGCCTGGAATTTTTATGCAATAATATTGGGAATGACAATGTGTACGTGGTCTTACGGCGTCGGCGGGCGCTCGCTTGCGCAACGACGGGCCCTCTTCAAAGCTTCTTTTTTCTGCGCCCGAAGAAATTCGAGAAAGCGCCCGCTCGCGGCGCCTCAAAGGTGCGAAGATTGCGCTCTCGATTTTAATAGTTTCGCCAAACTCCCCGCGCACCTCCGCCGGCTTTTCAGCAAATTGATTTTACGCGGCCGATTCCGGGAATCCCGCGCCGGCCGAGCGCGCGCCAATCCAACCGATAAACGCTTAACGTCTCCGTGGGCCCCCGCCCCCCTGGCCACCCTCGAGCCGCGAGTCGCGCGATGGGGGCCCCCAGGAGAAGCCGGGGCTCCCCGACTCCTGGGGCTCTCGCGCCCCTCGGCGTTTTGAAAAGGCGCGATCGATCGATCTCTCCTCGGGCGGCCGCGCCATCCTCGCTCGGGCGCATTCCGGACTCGCGCGATTGCCTCACGCGCGCGCGCTCGCGCGCACATCCCCACCGCGCAGCCACGCGCGTTTTCACTCTCGTTCTCGCGCGCCGCGCCGGGAGATAACACGCGCTGAAATCGAAAGTGCTCGTCGTGTCCCAGTGGCCCACTGACCCGATTACCCACTGACAATGACACGCTTCCCCCCGCCCCTACGCCTCCGCCTCCTCCTCCTCCTCCTCCTCCTCCGCAGCTCCGAGTGACTATAGTCGTCTCCTTCACCTCTCCTACTACTCGCCGTCGCCGCCACCGCGCCCCCCCCCCCCCCGTCCCTCTCCCCAGGCCCCGTCCCGCTCCCCGCCCTGCCGTAGATCTGCGCAACTCTATGTGCGCGCCTATATATGCTTGTTGCACCCGCCGTCGCCACCGCCATCACCGCCTCTCTTGCACTGTATGTGCTCCTTGGGAATGGTCGGGAATGACTCTTTCTCCTTCTTTAGCCCGCGGGCGCACAATATACACACCGCAGCGTTATAATACCGCTCTTATGGCGAAGACGAGTAAAGTCGTTACGGTGCGGGCAAATGCTGTTTGGCTCCCCCCCTTCCTATAAGACAATCGGCCTCTTCATGAGGTCGGGTTTCTAACTAAGCCGGTTCTTTATACGTGCTTGCCTCTGCTATTTCTCGATCGTAACTCGGTTAAGTCTTGCATCAATTTTTCCATTGACATTGAGAGACAGAATTCAGTTTTGTACACCTACCACGGACTGCGGCTCTGTACAATATTGTATTTTTATTATACATCTTACTCCTGTGTTTATATACCGTTGCTCTACGCGTTCCTATTACGTCGACCTCGATACTTTTTAAATTTTATTTTCCTTATCAATTATCGTTGAAGAGGTATGTAACAGGCACGGGGGAAAAAACAATAGAAATGCATAATGTGGCAATAGTTGTACATGAGCATTGTTTGGCAATACTCTCGAATGTACGGAACTTCAAGTTTACGTTTTAGAAATCGACGGAAGCATGTTTCGTGCGAAGTTAGCGCCTACAGTACATCGCATACGCGCGTACAGTCACGGACAATGGCGCGCCCAGATAAATTTTCACATACAAATTACCGTGAAATTTGCGGTAATCGTAGCATCTCCCAACTCACGGTCGGTAAAGGTTTCCGCGCTCGGTGATGAAAACTGACGCTGCGGCTGCGATTCCACGCGGGCAGCCTTACCGCGAATCGGCCAATAAGTCCGAGCGCGCCTCTCCAGGTTCCCCGATCGCCGTGAATCATATGGTAATTCGCTCGCGGGTGAATTCCGCCCGTGTGCCGACAGCGGCTTTAACGAATTCGTCGGGCCTCGTCGCGCAGACTGGTGAAGGCTTGTGCCAAAATACGTGATTAGCGTTAAAGGGACTCGGCGAATGGCACCTGCACGGAATAGCTGAGATGCAGCTGCAGTTAAATAAGACTCGAGCTGCCAGCTTGTGGAATATTTCAAACACAGTATAGCCAAGTGTTTATTATTTTAATTGGGAGGAAATCGTTAAAATCGTTAAGAGAAATCGTCAAGCGCATTCAAGGTACAACTTCCATGGTACAATATAACTTCGTTTTTAATTTGAAATCTTTTGAATTCCGTAACAGCTCTTCCCGCTACTGGCATCTTTCAAACTTATTTCGTTATTCCTCGCTGGTCTTCGTGACGCAATCATGCGAAAAATCTTGAATTTCAAATTGAGATCTTTGATTTTTAAAATGCTGTGCAAATGTATAACTCGATTAGTAAATGTAGTAATTCGCTGTACGTAATATTTATTTTACCACAATTTTTGCCTTCTATTAAAGCTATTGCAGTAAGTGTACCGAAATTGAAACGACATGTATTTGTACGACACGCACGATTGTATTCGATATTAATAGCGTTAAAGTGCTTTTAAAGTGAAAAGTCAGTCCAATAATTTAAAAGCGATCTACTTTATTCTTTCAATAAATTTCATTCGAACGTCCAATTAGTTCATTTTCACCAAGTTTCAAAGAACACGGATAAAAAATCAACACAACGAGCAGTACGTGTTTGTAATCTGTAAAGAGCTCCTAATGATCCTCCTCAAGAATACCAAACAAAGCTGTCGTTACATAACGATACATTTTGTTTCTAAGTTTAATCAATTAATTTTTAAATTGGACTTAAAACTTTGAAAGTTGAGTATTTTACTGTCATTATAAAACATTAAAATATTTGTTGTTTTCACGACGTTAATATCAGATTAAATGATCGACTTAAAAGATAATTCTTGACACTTTTAAAACGTTGACGTAACACCATGTTCTTTTTAAAGGGCTTCGTGTGAAAAATGTAATATATTCATGTCGCATGCAGTGACCTTAAAAATGAAGAAACTGGAATTTTTTTAATTTATTGTCTTTGTTAAATTATAGTATTAATATTGATTATCTACTTTTCCTTTTTTGGTTATCTGTTCTTTTATTCTTTGCGTTTAGTGCACTACGGACGAAGAAAATGTAATACCTTTGTTATTATTATTTATTGTTTTATTATTTGTTCGTTGTTATTATTTATTGCATGTAAAAACTAATTGAATAGTTTTCCTAATTGTTACCTATCTATGACTTTATCTCGAACTAGTTATAAGAATGAAAAGTTGTAAATTTGTAAAGAATATTAAGCGTGATAAAGTAGTCAGGAGTTGCGAAATGGTGATGCTGTAAATCTCAACCTAGAGTTTCGCGCCGTTAAATAGTTATTTATAGACACGCGGTCAATTTTGTTTGCAATATTTATGTATACTTTTTTATATTTTAGAATAATTGTTAGGCTAATTATTTGTTTCGAGTTTCACTTTGTATTATTTCAATATCGTATTATTGAAGTTGTAAAGCATGTGGCTTTGGGAGAAACAGATCAAATGACTTTCAATTTAATATTTATAAAAGAGTAGCTCTATTTTGCTGTTTTCTTTAGATAACGGCTTGTCGGAGAATATTTGATGATAATGTGTAGTTTTCTTTAAGCATGATTCAGACAAAAATCTTGGAATTGAAATTTTTATATTAAGCTCAGTTTATCGACCTAAATTAAATTCGTGGAATAAAAATTCTGAACGTGAATACATTGAACAAACTGTGACGCATTAATTATACAGTATCAAAATTTATTCGTGTTTATTGTAACGACTTTAAATTATTTTTAATTTTTCTCGAATATGCACAACATTCTTAAGCATCGCAGTAATAAATTGAAATCTATTTTAAAATTCTAAATGAATTCTCAAATATTTATCTGGTATAGCTCTTATGATTTGATTATTATTCCTATAGTCCGCGTTATGAGAGCTTAAATACATTGTTGTGAGTTCCTAAATTATTTCATTTCTACTACGTATATTGATGTATGCACACGCTAAACAAATGATTTGGTACGATTACAAGTAGCTTAATTCACTATTTAAAAACCCGAGATGGATCTACTTGAATGAAATCCGTTAATATATTAACACGAGATAGAAACGCGAGACCAAGACATTTCTTCTCCTTTTAAAGAGGTTAACCGTAGTGAGATCATTTAACGAGTCAGTCATGTTTTAAAAAATTACAAGAAACCTCTTTAATCTCAGTTTAATCTGGCGACTGATTGATTGCGTCAAATCCGATATCGCAAGTCCCACATTCAATTAATTCATCGACGAAAATGGCAAAACCAATATAATCGTAATAATTTGGTAGCAAGAACCTTATCTGCGCCTACACGCGGCATTATACCTACAGTATAGAGTATTACATCAATATTTTCTAGATACAAGTTGTACTTATCGTACAGCATTATTATTATTGTGTAATTATTATCAAATTTCGGAACGGTTTTACCATTGAATTTTATCTTGCCTCGTTTTAATTGTTGTGTACAACAAATATCTATTAAAAGTTACCAAAGTGTTTTCCTTTAAACGATTGTACACGTGAAACGCGTAGTTATTTGTATTTTCTCTTTGATGATGAAGGTAAAATCAATTACGGATTATATTTTCGCATTAAAACTTTACCGATACCAATTTACCAATTATATTTATTCTAGGCACGTAATATAATGCCGAGCGTTATTTTTATTACAAGCGATATCCCGGAGAAATCGATGCAATGAATTAAGGGTCGTAACAATTTGTTTGCAGACGACCGTGCGCATGATGTATGGGCAAACGTTAAATGGTTATTAAAATAATGCGAGTCAAATAAAGTTGCACGTGAAAAAGGAAATCTCGAGGCGAGGCCTGCCGGGCGGGCCTTGGTCCCGGGGCTCGCGCCTTCAAAACCAGCGAAAAAATAAACGGCGCGCGACCTTAGAGGCGAGCCGCCGCGGCTCGGCAGATGCCTCGCGTAACTGGACCTGCCTCGCGGGACCTTCGCGCGCGCGCGCCCGAGGTCCCGATAACTCGTTCTCTCTCCCCCCCCCGCGCCCAAGGCCTTGGGCGGCTCTTGTGCTCGGAAAGCTCGGCGTGGGTGCGCGAAATTTCGCGAGTCGCGCCATTGCGCCAATTACCGCGGCGGCTCCGGGGGGCGAAAGCTGGCGAGAGAGCCGGCCGCCGGGGAATGGGGTCACCCGGCGCGTCCTCCCGGCCCGCGGCGCCGCTTCCAGGCAATCATTTGCATCATTAACAAATCGTCAACAAATCATTGCGCGTATGCCCGCTCTGTTCTCCGTCGCGAGCCGTTGCTCGTTACGCGCGCGGGTTGTTTTTCCAAATATACCTCGGGAAATCTCGGGTGGGGGAGGCTATTAAGATGTAAAGTCCGAGGTGGTAACGAATAAGGGGAAGTCGTTGGAGTTGTCAGGAAATCGGTGGCTGCTGCCGCCCGGCGGCCCCTCCTCGTCTGCCTTTGCTTGTAAAATATTCACCGCAAAAACCAAACTTGTAACGAGAAAAGTTTTCGAAACGGCTATCAAGAGGAGCCCGCGCCGGGAATCCAGAGTGTGTACATACTTTATTCAGCGGCTTATAAGAAAATGAAAATTTGAGCGCGGCCACTTACGCAAACTAGTTAGAGCGCGCGCGGCCCGAGGAGCTTGGAACTAACGCTGCAGATTTATATTCACCGAGGTTATAATGAAATGTCACTCGGTAGGCCGAAAAATCCAAAGTTATAGGCCAGATTGTAATATAACGTTATAGACGAATTGTAAATTAATCTCCCGGTGGGAGTAGGCAATCGTGTCTCTCGCTTTCCATACAACATAATTCAAGACTTTACCCGCGGCCCGTCCAGCCGCCTTCTTTTTACCCACGGCGTGGATAGCGATTTAACGAGAAAACCCATTAGCCGCGCGCCGGCGTACTTTATAAGGGCAATATAGGCTGATTTTGAAAGGATCAAGCGCGGATAAATAAAGCGGGCTCGAAACGAAACGCGAGCCGCTGGCGGCTGGGCCGCGAGGGAATCGTACCGGGTGGAAAGGGCCGCGGCGCGCCTCCCGCCGTCGGCCTAAGATCAGTTAAGCGAGATGCAAATCCGTTCGTTAGCGGTGCGCGAGGGCCTCGATTAAAGTAACGAGAAACTTTGCTCGGCCGGGGGGGGGGGATCGGCGGCCCGGCTTTGGGCGCGATTTATCGCGGGCTCTTCCGAGAAAGCCGGCGGCGGGGGGACAGGTCCGGCGCGGGCCAGCATCCCGAAAGGGAGATCGGCGGGCCGTTGCGCAAGCGGCCCTCGAAGGGCGGCCACGCCGAACAAAGCGCCCGGGCCGTTGCGGTAGGTCCCCGCCCGCGCGCGGCTTTCTCCGATACGTATCTGTCCCTCGGCGCGCGAATATAATTCGCCGATACGCGGAGATATTTCGAAGCCGCTCTCTCGGCTCGCGCGCGCGCGCCTGCGCTTTCGCAACGTTTTCCCAACCGGCGCGCGCGGGAGAGCGCGAAAGCTCGCCGGGCTCACGTATTATTTCATCCTGCGTGTGCAGGGGCCGGCGGCCCCCACCCCGGGCCCAGCGCCTACTTTCGCTAGGCTTACGTAACGGTGTGCGCGGCGTACGTGTGTGCCGGGGCTGCGGGCCCGGAGCTCGTTGGCTAACGCCTCGCGGGCCCGATCGCCCTGCGCCTGTGTGCGCCGCGCCGGCGCTGCATGCGCGCGCCGATCAGCCCTTCCCGCCAGCGCCGCCGCCGCCGCCGCCGCCGCCGCTTCGGGGAATCCGCTCCTTTTTCGCCGGCTGCCCTACTCTCGGGGGGCTTCTTCTTACAGCGCCTCGCGGCCATCGGCGCTCGAGCCGCCCTCGACATTCGGCGATTATGTGTTCCTTTTTTTTTAGAAAACCAGCCGATCGCTAGCCGGCTTTCTTTTTTACCTACCTTCGCGCCCATTCAAATTTATTCCCGTTTGTTACGTATACGTCCCCATTTTGATTGATACCCCCAATTTAAATTCAAATTCCACTTTCTTTCAGAATATCTCCCTTTTCGTGTAATTTATGGTTTTCAATGCTTCTCCGATCCTCGGGGGCCCGATAGTTTAGCTCCGCGTCCCATTAACCTTTTGCATTTTTCTCGCGTCCAGTGGAAAACTAGGCTGATTCGACAGGTCTCGAGTTCCCCGAACCCATTAAACTCCATTTACTTTTTAATTTTTGTTAAACAATTACATTAATGAACTGGGAAAAATCGAAAGTTACTCAAATAATCTCCACTAGTGAGGAAACAAGCTCTTTCAATCCATAAAAAATATGTAAAAATGTTTTATTTTACTGCACTTTCGGTTTCACGTCAATTAGTCTTTTGTAAACGTGGATAAATTACATTTTTTTCCAAGGCTACAGCTTTATTGCGGCTTTCGTCAAAAGACACTAATAACCCAATTGCGTGGATTTATTGTTTGTCATTTTTTAATAAACGCTTCTGACTGTGACATTTCTCAATGTAACATTGAAATCTCGATCGACATAGTTGGCCGAGCGAAATCGACTTTTGATAACTTTTTTCCGATAGATTTCCTCATTTCATCCTGCTAGCTGTCCAAATGAAAAATTTGTCGGCTTTAGAGTTAACGGGTGCGACACGACTTTTCTAGCCGCATTGTCTCTCTATATATAATAGCGACGTAAATTTGAGACTTGTGAATGCGCTCAATTGTTCAAGTCCAAACCATTTTTGGAACTGTCGCATTCTAAAATCGAATGCGCAATGAGACCTATAGTCTATATAGCGACTGAATTATGTATGGCCGACGCTTTCCTCATGCCCTCCTTTTGAATTATTTAAGTTGGACATGGGAAATATTTTAAGACAATTAGATCCTCTGTATATATACGTGCAGTCATTTTAAGTCAAGATAGACCGCGAGCCATATCTTTACATAATTATATTTGGTAATAGTCGCGAGTAAATTTCTTACATTATATGTGAATAGAAGCATAATTATATGAGTTACCAAATTCATTAAATGTATTTGTCGAGCATTGGTTTCATTAACTTTCACAAATGTACGATGTAATGTATGTATATTTTTTCCATCTAAAAGATGATAGTTTTCAATTAGCTCTGGTATAATACTTGGTCTTTTTTCTGTTATTAAGTCCGTTAAAAAATCTTTCAAGTTGTTGAATAGCATATCAGATAATATGAAATCCAATTTAAGCGGTAGTATACTTTGGAGAAACTTAATATCGATTATCTTCAATTATTTTGATATTACAATATTATACACACGCGATAATGCGAAATCAGTGTATAGCAACTTTAATTTGTAATCTAAGTATATATAAGTCATGGCTTTGTAAAGCATTTTAATGCATTAGTTTCAAGATTCTCTAATGTATAATATTAATGTAGGAGATACATTATTAACACAGACTCATATCATGAATTTTTTGTTCGGTTTAATGCGCAAGCTGCTCGAACATTTGCAACAACGTAACCTTTTATAACGAAATAAATAAATTGCCGTACAATAAATATCGATAGTGTTATCATCTATGTGCTTGTAATATCGATTCATGCGAATTAATTATGATTTGTGCGATAAAGTAATAGATGCTCAAATGGTTATTCATAGATCAAGTCGAGGTATGGATGATGATTTATTTTATATTTAACATAGAATAAATAAGAGTTTTTGTGCTCGAGTTACAATCTTGTTTGCAAATAATCGGCTTAAAATATCACGCGATGGTAATACGCAAAACATACAAGAAACTATTTTTTACACAACTTTTCCACATTTCAAAATCCTTAAAATCCCCTCGAGGGAGAAAAATAACAAAAAGGATGATATTTAATAAGAATGGATCGATTATTAAATCAAGTGTCCTTGCATCTTGGTAAAAAAGTTAGTTACCAAATAAATTAAATTGCAAAATGTAACCTGATATTAATAGATTAATGTACAAGGTTAAATCTAACAAAATACGAAAGTGAAAATAAGCTTCAAATTCGCTAAGGCTGTTAGGCTTTTTTCGCATTTAATAATTTAATAGTTTGATTATAAATTATATAAATAAGAAATTTGTAATCTAATCCTTTAGAGTATTAGAACATTAAATAAATGAAAAAAGACCATACTGTAAATAACAATTAATAAGCAATTAGTGTGGAGCTTTGAAGCCGTTCATAAAGTAGGGTACCTTTCGAAACCCGAATCCTCCAGCGTAAGATAACTAATGGGGCAATTCTTAGCTAATTCTAAGCTAACGATTGGTTGAATTATTCATCTAAGGCGAGGAGGATCGCAAACGAAAAGCCGGAGAAGAGAAATCGTGAAAAGGAAGAGCCGCTCAAAGTAGAAGTTGAGCGGCGCGGCTTGCAATGGGCGCGCGAGAGTCAGAAAGCCGAGAATCCGGGCACATTGTTTGCGCAACTGATAATTTGGGCAGAGCCGGGGACCGCGCGCATCGATAAATCCCGAGGGAGCATAAAGAGTCGCTGGTGCGACGACGGCCTCGTATCTCAGGCGCCCGGGGCCTGTGGCAATCGGAGGCTCCCTCCCCCGTGCGGGCCTGGCCCGGGTGGCGAAACGCCTCCTCCGAAAAAACTTTCTCCCTTAAATGTCCGGCGGCGCCGGCGGCTCGGGGCCGGCACGTGAGGAAAGAGAGCGCGGCCGAGCGCTCTTTCTCTCGAGGGCGGGGGGAGAGCGCCGGCGGCGGCGTTAGAGAGCAGCTCTGTGGCAAGCGGGCGCGCGTGAGAGCCGGCTTACGAAATCCTAACGAGCCCCCGGGCGGAAGCTGCGCCCGAGCGGATCCGTCTCCCTTATAGCGGCCCTTGCGACACGCGCGGCTTATTGTCCCCCGGGCGCGACGCCGTCCCGCGGCCGATTAGCCTTTTGCGCAAGCCACGCCCGCCCACCCCGGACGTCTGCGGATGCGCTCCCTCTCGGAAGCGCCGGCCCGTGGCAGGTCCCACGCGCGCGGCATCGCCGATGAGCGACCCGCGCCCCCGCCGATCGGCCGCGATCCCCCTGCGAGCGATCGAGCCGTTGCGATAGTCGGCGTCCCCGCGAGACCCCGCATGAATACCGCCCGCCCGGATTTACATGTCGGGGTGCTTCCTGCCCGATGGCCCGGCCGAACTTGCACCTTTTTAGGCGGTGAAAGCGTTAGCCGGTGTGCGCGCGATGGAGGAGCGCTCGATCGATCGGCTCTCGCCGTGGCATTGCGGCAAATTCTTCAACCAGTCTGCTTTTTGAGTATTGCGCAATCGATTCTCTACGCAAACAATGTCTATGTGTGGCATGCACACGCGCACGCACACGTAAGCCTAGTCGGACAAACGGTTAGCGTTAAGTAAAAGATATTATCGTAATCTTTATAGAAGCGTACTTGGCCTACTTTATTTTAAATGTAGATCGAGATTATGTATTATAATAGAACACTGGTTTATTATTAATCAAATTTTACTCAGGTATCGAATCTGTTATTGTACCTAGTGCTTTTTCAACCCTCTACCGGGTGCAAATACGTTGCTCTGCTGCTCTTAATATATACTATTCCGCGTACTCTGTATATTTTATAAAGAGTCGCGATAAAGCATCTCACACTGACATAATACCTTATGGATTTGCAGTAACCTTGGGCCTATGCTAAACATTGTATATGCCTCAACGAATTTCTCAAACTATTCTTAAAGCTTCGTGCACCTTGAACATAGAAAAACTTGTCATACACACATACGAGTACATACTAACGAGTGTACTCTCTCTATCTGAATCAGTGAAACAGTCACTGATTTTCCTAGCGTGTCAAAGAGTCACTGAAATTTCAGTGTATTACAACTGATGGATCAGAGGCTTTTTATGAGCGTGTCTTATGTACTGAAACATCGACTTGTAAAAATACAACTAATTACAACGATACAGAGTTAAACGTGATAAATAAACTTCATTGATTGTGTATTTCATAAGTTTAAATTAATTTTTATAATGTTATTAATAATTTTATAATATATTAAAAAGTTTGATCATGCCACTGCTGTGCTAGTCACGATGGGATATGTAGTACAGATGTATTTACATTTCTTTAATTAATTTTATTGCTGTATCAAATTTATACTCAGTTATTACAATTGTATAATTTAAGAGTTTATTATATTTCATTTACAATCGCAGGATATCATAAGACCACTTTATTCTATTTCTTCTTGTATAATTTCCGTAGTCTAGTGTATATAGTAAGACTTTTATGAGGGAGATTGTGCGTTTGGATACCCGGCGTTATAAAATTTTTACCGAAAAAAATGTATTATTTACAACATTGCAATTTTAACCCATAAACTATCACTGTAAATTTAAAAGTAATATCTATTTTAGAGTTTATCTAAGTTCAATGAAATATTAAATTAGGGCAATGTAAGATTTTCTTAACGATAGAAAATGTATCATTATAATAAAAAATATTTTTTTGATGAAAGAAATAATAATTTCCGAGCAAAGAAATATTTAATTATTAGTTAATTTTTTTTACAGCACAAAAAATTTTGAGTAGTTTTACTTACATTACGTGAAATACATAAAAAATAGAAAACATAATAATGAGCCAATTAAGTACATTAATATATTCTGAATGCGTGATAAAAATCGTTATGCCCGTAACATGGCTTTGTACTCCGAAGGCCTCAAAAGCTACTGATGTAATCAGTGAAACTTCATTGATTCAAGCAGACAGAGTAAAGAAAGTGTAGGTCCGCGATGGTTAATTCATTCCCTTAAAAATAGCGCAATTCCTATTAGTCCAATTACGCATGCAGGCGCACAAAGTCATCCGATCTAAGAATACATCATTACTCGAAAGATGGCATTATACAAGTGGAGAGAAAGAAGGCGCGGATGATCTGGGATCCCGCGGAGCCGAGGATGATGCGCGCGCGGCGATTAGAATGCGCGCGGCGGCCGGCGCGGCGTCCGTGGCAAAGCCGCGCGCGGCCCATTAAACCGCGGCTCGGGCCGAGGCTCGGGCAAGGATGTGTGGCCCTACGGCGTCCGCGCAGCCGGCGAAGGTCGCCGGTGCAGCCGGGAGAAGAAAGCGAGCCTCGGACCGCTAGGCGCGAGCGCGAAAAGCCACCGGCGAAGGATGCAGCCCGCGGCCTCGGTCCCTCTCCCGCCGCCGCTCAAAATACATCACGCACTATCACCCTATCCATTCCATTTCTACGAAGGTCAGCCGGTGCGCGCGAGCGGCTCGCGCCTCGCCGCGAGTAAGTGGGTCTCGACCACTTGGTTAGTGTGTCATGGCGCGCCCGCGCCGCTCGCCGAGCTCCATCTCCGAGCGCGCGCGTAACCCCAAGCGCGGATCCTCCGGCTTATCGCGCGCGCAGCCCCGGCCCGCGAGATAAAAGTCACGCGCTAATTGCCCGAGAGCCGAGTCGGCGCGCCCCTCCCGGGATTTTTCCCCGCCCGCGGAAAAGCTCCCCGTGGCTATTCATAGATTAATCGCCCGGCCCCCGGGGCCATCGCGCCGCTCGAGCCACGCGGCCTGCATGCGTGCGCGCCTGCAAGCGCGATCGACCGATCGCCGATCTTTCTCTCGCGATCGGCGCCCGAGTCCCATTTTTTTACCAAGGTGGACGGCCACGTCCGACGTTGTTCGGCAATTTTTATTCTTAGATCAATGGTGAACGGAGGCAATGTTCGAATGCCCGCGGTCTCTGGTAGTCGAAGGTTTCTCGGGGTGCCGAAATCGGGTTTGGGATTTGACCCAAAAAGCTAACTGTACCGGCGGCCATCCTTTGGCCGTAAATTCGATCGGAGCGGCGATCGCCGGCTCGCGCCTCGTCTTCGCTCGCGCAGACATGAAAAAAGAATCGAAGGTGACGTCAAAGTGATCTATAAATAAAAGGCGCGAGTGCGCGCGAGCCGCGCTCGAAATTAGGTTACACCGTAGCTCGTTCGCGCTTTATCTCCCATCGGTACTAGCGACAACTCGTAACCGCGATGCATCGGTTGCAGCGCTCGAGCGCCACGACGCCGCGATCCTCGTCTCCGGCGATCGGTTTGTCAGCGCGGCTCGGCTTGAAATCGAAAGGATACCGCAGCCTCGCGGCGGCTCGCTGGATGCGCCGATCGCACTTTTCAAGCGGCTTTGATGACCGCTCGGGGGCGGGAGGGGGGGGGGTGGCTCCCCTCGTCTTTACCCGCATTTATTTACAGTCGCGGCGATCGTTAATCTTTTATAAAAAATCGGCTCGCTCGGCAGAGTCTTTAATTTATTGTGTATTTTCGATCGAGCTCGATCGTTTATATTCCGCGCAATCCGTGAATATCTCGGATGATTAATTAGTGGACGAAGCGAACCGATCAGCTCTCTCGAGTAGCGTACTAAATTAGAAATACATTACCGGCGTAATTTTCAGAGCCGCTGCGCGTTAATTTGTATAGTTGGATAACTCGAAGTTGCGTTTAAACGACCAGTGAAATTAAGTTGTGAGCGCACGGATTATACAATTAATACACGCTGCTTGCGCAACGAGATAATCCCGCGGGGGCTTATGTGAAGTATCCGTGCGCCAGAAGCGTAAGTCTTCGCGCGAAGATGCGCTACGACGACGACGACATTATATGCAAATGGCGAGCCGCGGCGGCACGAAACCCGAAGGCAGAGCCGCAGCTTCTTCTCGGGCCAAGAGTCAATCGGCCGGGTCTTGTTTGGTGCTTTCCCAGAATCTCCGGAGAATCGGAGCGCATGCAAGCCGATCGGCGCAGCATCCGGCGGCCGGTCAGGCCCGTAAATGGGCCTCTGGGTCCAGATGCGCGCGGCGGAGGGTTGCGCAAGCGGGGTCCGGCGCTGGCGGCGAGGGGGGGTGGACTTTTGCCCCGATCGGGGCGCGATTGGCAAGCGCGCGCGGCTGCGCAACGCCGGACGCCGGCGGATGTGTCCCGTGTGTCCGCGCCCGTGTAAACCTCCACTGGTACACCTACGTGCGCGTACGCGTGCGCGCTTGTGTGCGCACGCGTATATATATATATATATCGGGCCCAAGGTCGGGGGCCGGTCCCCCGCGGGCTTATCGGGCGCGCGCGCAGCAGCCGGGGGCCCGCGCATCCGCCTGGCGCGCGCGCTCTCGCCGCGCCGCGGGATAAGAATATGTGTGTCTAGTTTAGTGGGCAAGTAGGTCGCGCGGGGAAACCGAGAGCGAGAGAGCGGGCTTACGCAACGGCGTTTCAGCGTTATACAATTATTGACTCACCGGATTAACAAGTAGGCTGGGTGAAAACGAAAGCGGCGAGCGCGCGGCGGGCTCGCCCCACCCCGGAGCGGCCGGCTCCTCCCGCCCGCCGGTTTCCCCATTCCCGCGCCCCACTCCCGGGGGCCCGCGGTCACTCTCTCTTTCGTTGGGATCGCCCGCCGGCAGGCTTCCTCCGCGCTGCGCTTCTCCCGGCCATCGGGACGCTCCGCCGAGGAGCCAGGCCCCGATAACGAAATCGAAATCACCGGCGAAAGTGGGCCACTGCACGACCGCGGCGGGGCCTCACTCGCCCCCGTCAACAGGGGAGGGCGCCGGCGGGGAGGGAACCGCCACCCACGACAGGTTGGGCGCGGGGCGGGAAAAAAAAAAAAGAAAAAAAAAAGTATAAATCAGGCGCGCGCGGGCTGAAATTATTTTCGGCCTTCGGGCCGTGGCGCGTCGGTGCGCACGCAGACGCGCTCGCGGCCAAGGCGGACGGCCGGCTCGCCTCGCGCTGGATCCGCCCGGCGCGACCCACTGCGGCTTTCTCGCGCGCTTCTTCCTTTTTCTCTCTCCCCGCGGCAACCGGTTCCCGGCGCTTGCGCAACCGCCCGCTTAATTACCCGCGGCTCTCGGGCTCGAGTATACGTATAGGCAGCCCGGCCTGCACTGGGAGATACGTCGGAGCCGCGAGGCTCGCGGGCCCCGCGGGCTTTCTCCGGCTCGCCCTCGGCGGACGTCGAGGGGCGCGCGAGTCGTCGCGCGCCGGCCTCGAGCGCGCTCTTTTGAAAAAGAAAAAAAAAAGAAAAAACGCATCGGCCCTTACGCAACGGCGCCGATCTCCGCGAGAGATCCCCCCGGCTTTGAGCGCGCCCGGGACTTTCACGTTATGTAAAAAAATATCTGTATCGCCGCAAGGTGATGTTTAACCGACACTTGTTTCGAGTATATATCCACCGCGCGCCGGGGAATAACAAATTGGAAGCGAGATACGTTATTCCGGGCCCGATTAATCTCCGCTGCTTTCCTTTCCTACAGCGCCCTGTATGTACGTGCCGTCTAATTGAAAAGAAACGCCAGGTCGTTAACGATGGAAAGCAGCCGGGCTTAAAGGATAGAAGGAGCGCGGAGGTCGGGCCGAAGGGACGCGCGAGCCGAGAGGAAGGGCGCAATACGCGCGGCCGTACATAGGGGGGGGAGATCGGGCGATAGGGCCGGCGCGCCCTTTCAAATGCTAATATATGCCCGTGGTCGTGGGGCGGGCTCGCGCGACGCGCATCGCGCCGACCTACCGCAAGAGCGGCGGGCGAGCCAAGGACGGCCGGCGCGGAGGACGACTCGGCGGCGCGCATATACACTCCCCTCCCCGCCACCACCTCCCCCCGTCGTCGGCGCCGCGAAGTTCAAGAGTGCGAGATTACATGGGGGGATTTTCAGGGATTGGGGGCAGCGGCGCCGGCGGCTCGGCTCGCGGGCGCCTTGACCCCCTATTGGCGCGCGCGCGCGCTCTCGCCGCCGCCGCCGCCCTCACCTTGGCGCGGGAATTTCAGTTGCCGGCGCGCGATTGATCCCGTTACCTATCTCCCGCGGCCCGTCCGCGGTTCCCAAGCGAACTCGGCCAGGGCCGCCGGCGCAGCGTCCTTCCGAAGATGAATTTTTGCGCTGCGCCGGCGTCTGCCCGTGCGAATGTATGGTGGATGCGCGCGCACGACGGCCCGAGCCGTGCCTTATATCGCCGGGGCCCGCCGCGCTTCCGGGGAGGACTAGCCACGCGCCCCGGCCTACGTCCGTGTACGCGGACCTGGACGTGTGTACGCCGGCCCGGTCCCCCGCCCCTGGCAAAGTCGGTTGACCCAATTTCATTACTGCCCTCGGCGCTTACACTCGCTTCATTTTGTCTCGGCTTTTCACCGACGTGTATAACGTCCCTCTAATACTTTAAGAATAGAATGCAGCGGCACTGCCCCGGGAAATATTGGATCTCCCAGGCCCGCGGCCAGCACCTCGTTTACTTTGTCGCGAGCGAGCGTTAAGCGCGTGTCCCCGTCCGAGGCCCCGCTCTTCGATATATAAACCATTCGCTTTGGACAAAGCTCCAATTTCTCGGGCCTACCGCCCCGGTATCAAAGTATTCTTGTCCAACAATTTAGAAAGTCGCAGGCGCTCCGCGCAAAATGGGCCGTGCAACATTTATTAAGCGACGTCTGAGAAAAAGACAGCTTTCCAATAAAAAAAAAAAAAGCCGGAGGACCGCCCATCGGCATACTCGCTCCCGGAGCGCACAAATTGAATCGTCACTCGGTCGGCGGGGAAAAAATACGCGCTCCCCGGAATCGCGGTGTCCCGGAGGAAAGGCCCTGCCTCTCACGACTGTGTACATGCACCGGCGAGAGAGCGGGCCGATGCGAGGCTTCCGCGCTCATTACAACCGCAGGCCGAGTGCGAGCGGCCGAGGGAGGAGGAAAAAAAAACACGCTCGTTACGCGGCTTTTGGGGGGTGCACTTCAATCTCCGGCGCAGGCTGTGTACACGTCAGGCCAGCGCCCTTATATACACACACGCCCACTCGTTGTTTGTTCGCGGACGACTCGGTCGATGAGGCAGGGGCCGGAGACGCCTCGGGGGAGGCAACGAGGGGGGGCGAAATCGATGCGCCGTCGGCCGAGGCCTAATAAGGGCGGGGACGCGCTCGAAGGGGTTCGCGACCCTCGCGCGGCTCGTCTCCCGTTAATCGGACCCGCGCCGGGCTCCCTTTGACGCAAGCGGCTGCGGAACGCGCGCGAGCCCCGTCCTCATCAAAACTCACATCTCGTGGGGGAGAGAGTCGCGCGGGCTTTTTTTACACTCGCCGCGGCAACGAGGCTCTTTAATATTCGAGGGTCGTACAAAGGAGAGTCGTTTTAAAAACCGAGGCGGGCGCGCCGGTGCGCCGCGAGCGGCTCGCCCGAGGGCCGGAGGCGGCGGCCCCCTCCCTAATAAATACAAATTCACGTTTAATTATGCGAGGTGAATTTACTTGTCACTTAACCTCAATCGCGTCGCCGAAATAGGTCGACAGTTACAGCGGGGGAGAGATAAGGAAAAGAGGACGTTCGTTTAGCCCTGGAGGTGGAGGGCCGGATTCGGGCTGGGCCGCACCGAGCGCCAACCGGGGCAAAAAGCCCGCCGGGGCCGATGAAGCCGTTTCGGGACTTTGCACCTTTTTCCATTCCCCGGGTTCTCTTTTTTTTTCTTCCCCCGGCCATACCGATCGCCGGTACTTTTTCTCCTCGCGGCTTGCGCAACGGGTCTCAAGAGCCTAGCGGACAATTATTCCCCGCCGATTATTCGTTATAATCGGCCGGATCTCTTCCCCGGGCAGCGAGGGGAGAGGCCGTCTGTGGCGGGTAAACAAAGCCCCGGTGCGAGATGCCGCTCCAATCCGGGGAAGCCGGCGTGAATCGCAGGTTACAAGCGGGCCGGACAGGCCGATCCCCGGGGCGGGGGGACGCGCCCCGGACAAAGGGGCCGGCAATCCGGGGCAGGGGGGTGCACTGGCGGCGGCGTCGCGTGCCTCGGCCTGCCACGTGCCGCGAGGCCCGGCGCAGCAACAGTTGTGCCGCCGTCCCTCCCCCCGGGGGGGCGCAGGGGAGGCTGCCTAGGCGGCGCGATCGATAGCGCGCCGCTGACACACTTACCGAGTAAACCTGGCCCAGTTCGGGGCGCGCGCGCGACCTCATTCCGCCGCGCCGCCGCGCTTTTCCGCCCCGCCGGCCCTGGCTAATCAGGGGAAGCGCCGATTGTTTACGCCCGGGCCTTTTTTGCCAAGGGGCGGACGCGTCGTCGTTGCCCTATCTCCTGCGCCCGCGTGTATGTACGCTCATCCAGGAATTGACGTTGTTTGCCCGGGAATAAACTCGCCTTGTGTGTATTGACCGCATGGAAATTAAGGGGACAAAGAGTCTATTATCTTTTCGTCGATTCTGTAACTTTAGCTTTGTTTTTTCATTAGGAGCACATTCACGTGACACCTTTTCCCCGATGCACGTGTCATCCTCGTCGAGTCGAGTGATCCGAGCGTATATATACACGTTCACTGGGAATTTGGAGCAGAGTCGATGTCGCGCGCGCACGCTCCTCTCTCTCGCTCTCTACATATAATACACACCGATGCAAGGATTAAATTGATTACGGGCGGACACAGGGGCTCAGTTGGGCTTGGGGATGTTTTCGGTTCGTTTTATTAGGTAATGGATTCCTGTACTTTTACGAGGGCTCCGCACGAGTTTTCACAAACAACAACTGTTTGTGTGCACTGGAAACTCGCTTTCGACGTGCAGCAACGCGATTCGGTACACTATATTATATTATTGATGGAATATTTAATGCGCTATCAAACATGGAATGGACGAAATCGATATCTTATAAACTTGAATTACACTTCATGCAGTTGAATTGTGCACGCAACGTAATAATTTCACTCTGATCACTCGTGATAATAAACTTAACGACTCATATAATTTTTCAATAAATAAAGCAGCCTATCAGTCGATACCTCGCTGTAATACATTAAACGTGTACGTATTGGTTACAAAGTAACGTCGCAGCAGAAGCGCAGTTGAGCTGAAAAGTGGTAGTGCACCGCGTGCAGTGGGATCATTTTTATATAATCACTAGGCTCTAAAAGCAATCGCGAAATCGCCAATAGCATGTCCATGTTGATGGATTTTTTGTTCGCGCTCGCTCGATGTGAATTTCAATTGGCAATAAAAAGTAGTCAATTCCTAAAAACTTCCAGTACGCATAATTATTCAGCGCATATTTTTAGTAAGTAGGTCAGAAAAAACGAGCATTAGAATAATGAAGTTTCACTGTTATGATGTAAATCAATTCTGAGCGGCGGTAGCGTAACAATAACCTTACGCCGGCGTAAATGCACGATCTTTTGCTTCCACAAATAAGTCGCGATAAACTAATTTATGCTTATAAGATTTAATTTATCTATCCCACTGAAACGCAGTTTCGCGCCGCGTCCTTTTACAAGATTAATGCGCTTTTCCCCGCGCGATAACAGCGCCCCGGTGGTAGAGGCGCCGCGCGAGATGCACGCGGGACGTAAAAAAAGATCCGAGGGAAAAAAACGGGCGAAATTCGAAAATCGGCGAGGAGTTATCGAGCCCGCGCGAAAGCGCCGCGCCAGTTTTATCGCCGATGTATACCGGGCGGCTTTATTGAAACTTTAAGTGAAAATAACTCCGACACTTTACTTTCCCTTTTTCGCTCCGGCCGACTCTCCCCCGCCGGCCCCCACCCCGCCCCGTTTTATTTCGCTCATCGCGGGAGACCTCGTGAGCCCCGGCCTCTCCCTCCCCTCCCCTGCGCATCGCTCCCTTTCCGACGATCGGCGTGCGTAAGCGATAATTATGCGGATTGGGCAACGGCGCTCTTCCTCCCGGCCGCGCGAGAGCCTTTGTGCCTCCTCTTTCCCGCTTTTTATTTCAGGTAAACGCTCGATTATTGAGTTAACTCGGCTCGGGTAACGAAAGCCCCTTTGTCTACCACCTTGGCGAGATGCACTTTTTGCCGGGGCGTCTGCCGCTCGCCGCGGCCTTGATTTTTCCCATGCCCGAATATAAATCAGTTTTATAGTCGGGGGAATGATACACTTTCTAAAGTCAATTTTCTTTTTGCGCCCGCGGGGGGAGGATGTCGGCGTCCAGGGGTTTATAAACGCCGCCGCAGGATTACACTAGTCCTTTTTGCTTTTTTATTTATTTGCCGCGGCGTTGCATAAAATTCGGAGAGGCTTTTTACGGGCCGCGTTACCGAGTTTCCTCGACAATGAAGCGCAATTTTTTTTTACGCTCCTTCGTCAGCACTTCGATTCCTCATACTTTCTGCGAGTCCTTACGTTTTCTATTTCTGCCTCGGAAAGACCTCGTAATTCGAAGCGGTGCAGGAAATTTCTATTATTTACTTCTTTTTTCCAAGATGAAGGTTTAAAATTTATGTACAAGGAAAAGCTCCTCGCGTTTCAGACAGATATACTTTTCAAGGGAGCCGTGAAGCATTGTTCGTTTCTTTTTTAATTCGCCATTGCAGGCATTTCTTCAGCTGTGAATTGTGCAATTTTGCTCCCTTTCTTTATTAAATTATAAATAAACTCGAAAGCCGATAAAATTTTGAAATTCGAACAACTACTCTGCTGCGTACGCGTTGGAATCTCGAAATAGAGCAGCCTCATTGTTTTTAGAAGCCAAAGGGGTCTAAGAAAGTTTCAAAACATTGATTTTCACTGTTTTGGCTCACAATATGAATACAAACCGACGTGGACTATATTGGACTCTGTTTAGCCGCAGTCATTATTAAATTATTATGAATCTTGGTGACTGGAACTTTCTGGGTCAGCGTATATACTCTATTCTCATTGCGATTAGAGTGAAATATGTTAAAAATTAAGTGAGGCAACATAAGATCTTCTGGACAAATATCTTCTGATAAATATTTCCAAGCAATCATATCCTCTTCTATTCACGCGTATCAAAATATGTAAGTGGTAAACTCGGGTAAAACAATATCAAGTTTTTCCTCTTCAATTCCTCCAATCCCACCGAAATGATAGAAAAATTTGTATAAAATAATATTTATTTAGAGTTAACCTCATCATGTTTTCTTTACAGTCATTGAAGCGAAGGGTAAACTAATATTTTGTGATAACCAGCTCATCAATGTACATTTTAATAAAAAAAACTTGCAGATATCGTAAAACTTGAACCATTTTTATCGATAGAACATGTTCCAAATAAAGGAAATTAGGTCAAAAAGTATAGATTCATAAATATTGATTATTCAATTATGAATGATCAAATTCCGTAAAATACAACCTTCATTTCAAATGACTGTCTCGTGACTCGTAAATAACCACTTTTGAATATTACGAGTTTGTCTGTACTAAATATTCTAACAAACAATTGAAAATAACACAATAAAGTGGCAGTATTTAATCTCTTACTTGTAATTGTACTTCCTTACAGCTGAAATAAAAAATCGGTGCTCATGCAGCAATTGTAGCGAGGCAGAAAAACGTTTAACGGATCCCAGTCACGTGATACCGATGTAAATGTTAAATTCAATTTTATCATGTTGACAAATACAGAAACATGTTGAATTAAACAAAATCATGAAGTAAATGTTGACTGTATACATAAAACTATACATATTAATAAGAAAACTACACAAAAACAAGTTGTGCATATTATACAGTATTTGATTTGATGTCGCTTACAAATGAAACAACTTTGTAAACAGCGGCAGAGTGAGTTCGCGGTCGAGAAAGACAAACGTCCACAAACAGAAATCTCGTGTTATACAACAGTTATTTTCCGCATATTAAAATTTTTATTACAACTAAAGGGATATTTTTTATCACCTCTTAAGACCTGGCAATTAGTAGATTAAAACGGGGTACACCCTTTTTTTTGCCATCGGGCAAAACCATTCCCGATTTCCTACTGCGGAGATATTCTTTGGATCGCGAAAAGGCTCGCTGTAGCAGAATCACAATCGACAAAGTTTGCAGTGCCCCAAAGCGCCAGTCTGCACGCAATGCCAAAAGCAACCGAGCGGAATTGCTGATAATCCACAGGCCAGTCGAGTGGCCAAGCGGTACGCAGCAGTCGAAATCGACGCTGAACATTTTGTCCCGAGCCACACGATTGAGAGTGGCGTGGCGTGTCTACTCAATTAGCTAATCCGACAATTTTGAGCGCGGCTAGGACCGCGGTGGCGAATCGGATCCGGTGGGCCGCTTCGGGCGGGTAATTGGCGAGGAGGCGCCGCGGCGACCGCCAGGATGCGACCCGCGGAGAGCCGCGTCCACAGCGGCAAAGGCTCTTGGCGGCTTAGGCTCCCGCGAGCCGCGTATCCCCGCGCGCTCGCGCGAAAGGACGCGGTTTATTTATATCCGGGCTGACTCCCCGAGTGGCTCCCGGCTTGCATGTGCATCTCCTCGGTCGGGCGGCGCGGGCAGACCGGCCGCCTCTCTCTCTCTCTCTCTCGCTCCCTCCGCTGTGGCTGGCGCGCGTGCAGCCGCTGGCAAGTATGTCAAGGGCAGAGTCGCGCGCGCCGTCACGCCGCCGCCGCCGCCGCCGCCGCCGCTTTCTATGTTGACGGCGCGGGGGGAGCGTCGACGGCGCGGCGGGCTCACCTGCGCGCGCGGGATTTACGGCGGCCCGGGGCCCCGCGGCCGCCCCCGCCCTCCTCCCTCCCGCGGGGTCCTTGGGAGGCGAACTTGCCCCCGCCCTCCTCCGCCGGGCTTTATCGCCGCGGAATTTTCCTCTCCCTCTTTATCGCTGACCCCGGCGCGGAGGAGAGGCTCGCGCGCTCGGTTTACGGTGCACCAGCGGGATTTGTCGACCTCTCCTCGCTGATTGATGCGCCTCCGTCAATTATCGCCCGTCCGACGCGACATTTTTCCTCCGCGGCGAAGGTTAATCGGGCGCCTCGCCTGTAAATTACACCGCGCGCTCGCGGCTCCAATGCTTTCGTTTAATGAGCCCAGCGTACCGCGGAGGCGTTATAACGTCGCCGAGTCGAATTCGTCTATGACTTACGGCGCAGATTGAACGCGATCAAACCTTGGGGCCTTTCAGAGGCTTTGTGCACTGGTATAATAATATAACGAGTTTCTCCGCCGGAGCTCGCGAGCGCGCCATTTTTCTGATTAAATCAAACGACTTCCTTCGTCTTTTATTTTCCGCGCGCGTTCGTTTCGCGCTGCCGCCGAGATTACGGCCGGGCCTTCTTTTTTTTTTTTCTTTTTATTTTTTTTCCATACACTCCTTTCCAAAAGTCGCATAAATTAATCACCCGCGCGCTTTTGGCTTAAAACTTTTTGAAATATGCGCTGCACCCATCAATATGACGCGAGCTCGAGCTTTGAAATCCGAAACTTTTGAATAATGACGTGCCCGCAGCCCAGAAATTCAGCCGCAATATATCCCCGATAAAATTTATTCGATTCACGCAACGCCTATATGCATGTAAAGCCAAGTAATATCCACATTATTTGCGAGCGTTAAATTATTGGGGCCTTTGTCGAACCGAGTGTCGAATAAATCGAATGGATAGCTGTATTACTTACCTCTCGGAATGCAGGCGGCTCGCGCTTCCGATCAGTGCCCGGCTAATTAGCCGATCGCGCCGCGGCGGCGCGTCAAGCGCCAGTCGGGCTAGAAAAGCACCGTTTGCATAATGAAATCGGCCGAAATAACGATTCCCCTCCCAAGGAGTTTATCGCGCCGCGGAAAAGGATTGTATAACGCGACGCCCGGGGCGGCCCATGCAAATATGGGCCCCCTTTTTCCTGCGGCGCGCGCGCGCGCGGGAGAAACGGAGGAACCGGCGTTCCCACAGTGTCGGCCCGCGGCGAGGGCCAGCAGATGGTCAATTTTCGCCGGGCCTCCTCGCGCACAGCGTTGCGCAAGGCCGCGGGTACAGCGAGCCGGAGTTGCAACCGATCATCACCGCCGGTCGATTTCTACGAGGTCAAGAGCGGAGGAATGCGCGGCAAGGGCCGAGGGTAGCTTCCATACCGATTTTCAGCGCGCCGAGCGGCCTCTTTCGCAAACACTCGAGGTGCCGCGGTTTTTTACGGGGGGATCATTAGGCGCCGCGGTCGGGCCCGCGGAGCGACATAAATATTGGCGCCGGGACACAGCTCAATCGTTAGCGGGTCGCCTTTATCGGCTGCCGATCGCGAGTAAAGTACGTGTACCCCTGGTAACGAGGTCGGGCTGCGACTAGGGCTGCGACGCCTCGCGAGCGGCCCTCCTTTGAATATTCCCAAGCGGCGTCCCGCGGACAGGGCAGGTTGCGCCACTCGCGGGCGTTCGTCAAAGTTTGACGGGGGCCGGGGAGCGGCCGATTGTTGCTTTAGTCCCGGCTGCGTGCGAGCCGGCCGGCGACTCCTTCCCGCCTCTTTTCCAATCGAATTTTCGCCGGGGCCTCGCTCTCGCCGGGTCATATTCGTCGCTCGTGCCCGGAGAAAACGTGACTCGGCGCGGCCGAGAGCCCGGAGCTGCACCGAGCGTGAATTAATTCGAAATCCTTGCGTCGCGCGGCCGCTTCTCCGCGAGACGCTTGGGATTAATTGCCTTATCTCCAGTGTGTTAAGTCCGTCACCGTTTTCATAACTTTATACGAGTTGGGCCTTTTTTTTTCTGACACTTGAATAGCCGTTTTTATAAATATATACATACGTGCAAGTGGCAGAGTCGGTTGCGCAACGGCGCGACACCCGGAATAAAATAATCGGGAATAATCAAAGTGCCTGTTTAATTGTAGATTGAAACTCGGTTGGCTGGGGGATTTTTCTGATACCTCGAAATTGATTGTCAAGCAATATTTTCGCTTTCGACTTGGTAAATTAATTCTGCAAAACTTCTACCGGGATCGGGAAAAATGATTTTAATATCTAATACGAGTCATTAAGTTATCGCGGGGTTGCGTCGTACTCCTGACAAGCTTGATCCGCGTTAGCGCAAAAGCGCGGATTAATATAACAAATTATCTCGAAACAATCACCGGCTCGCACAATTTGCCTTTCCCGAACCGTCAAAGGCCGATGTTAATTTTCATATTTTATTTAGGCTCGAAGGTTTTGCTCTCGGCGAGCGATTCGAGCGATTCGCGTAAAGCTCGCACTCGAAATCCTCGGTTACTTCTCATTAAGCCGCTGCCTATCAGCCGGCGAATTAATTACCAGCTTGCGCGTACTTTCTAATATTCTCGTAACGCGATAAGTAGGACACATCGCGCGGCCGATCCGGACGAAAATCAAATTGGAAAGGTCCCGTCCGTCGTTAATCGCGACACGAAACGATACTGTCGAGTCACTCGAGTCGGTTCCGCCGATATATAGAGACATTACAGTGTGGGGCCAGCCGTCGCCTCCGCAGGCCCCATTCAAAGTGTACATAACGAGGAATAAAGTATCTCACAATTAGGAGGGTTGCGCAATAATTAGTCTTCGGGAGAGATACGGCTAGCGGCGCGAGTTATCCGAGGCGAAAGTGCGGCCCGCGCGCTCGGCCTGTCCGCGCGCCGGCGCTTAACCGAGCGAAATGAGCCTTTTCCTTATGGCGAGTACGTGTCCGCGACTTATCGATCCCGCTGAGAAAAGATCGCACCGCGTTGCGACAGCAGCGCTCCGCTCGCCCCTTCGAAAAGTCACAATTACTTAGCCTCCACCGCGGCGCCGCCATCTTTATCTCCCCGAGTACTTTTTCCCGGATCGCTCCGTTTGCCGCGGCGGGAGTTGTGCCAATATTGATAGAGTATCTAAGCCGGCGCGGCCGCTCGGCCTTTCCCACTCGCGGGAAAACGTGCAATCAGCCGAGGGGGAAAAAAAAAAAAAAGAAAAAATGGGGCGCTTTTCCCCTTTCCTAAAAATCGGCCGCGCGCCGCGTGTCGGGCTTTGTCGAGTGCAATTGACCGCAATAATCCACGCGCACAATGCGCCTTATGCAATTAATTGCAGGCCGGCCGGCGCCGTAGCCCCTAATCGCCGACTTGGTTTTCGGCCCGGAAATTCCCGAGCCGCGCGCCAAATTAATCGACAATAAATTGCGGCTTTATTATATAGGAGGAATCGGCGACAGCGGCGGCGGCGGCGGCCTGCGAGATCGTATGCGGCTCGGTGAAAAAGGGAGCGCGAATAAGCCCAAATTGCGCAACGGCGCTCGGCCGCGGTTTCAACAGGTAGGCGGCGGCCGGCGACTCCCTCAGCGCGCCCACGACACCCGCCTCGATTGTATACACGCGTGCAAATATACACACCGGCCGGTGCGGCCCATTCCCCCCTTAAGTTCCTCGGAAGAGCGCGCGGGCCCGAGGAGCCGAAGGCTGTCCACGTACATATACCGACGTGTCGTGGCGGCGCTCGGTGCGTTTGTTTTGATCGGGGCCCAATTGCCCCCGACGATTAATCCGCGCGCAATTGAAAGTTGCGCTCTCGCGCCCGCGAGGAAAAATAAGAAACAATTTGTAACGCGCGCGCGCGCGCGCTCGCGCGAACGTACTTACGGCTTGCGCAATCCACGCGGCGGCGTTTTCAGGCGAAGCCGCCGGGTCACTTCCTCGACGCGGCCGCCGACATTTGCGCAATGGCCGGCCGGCGCGCACCGCGAGGCCCGAGCTTAATAATATCGGGCTGATTTATTGAAAACCGCAATGAAAGTTCGGCGCGCGCGCGCCTTGCTCCCCGCGCGAGACCAGCGCCGTTTCGCCCCGAAAACGCTTCCTTTCTCCCCCCGCGAGGCCGGAAGGCGAGGAAAAAATAAAAAAAATCCGATCGCCCGGTTCACATGGTCAGGGCGTTGGCGCGGCGACGGGATCCGCGGGCGCCTCTCACGGTGCAATTGGCCGCTTTGCAGCCGAGCGCTATCGGTCTATCGGCTTTCCGAAACGGCGCCGGGGTATCGCCGGCGCGGCTGCAATTATCGCCCGGGGGATCTGCGGCGCCGGGAGGCGCGCGTCAAGCCGGCTAGAGTCGCCGGTCTTAGCGAGATAGGCATCTCGCCGCGGGCCGAGGCGGATCCGCGGGGCTTTGCCCCGGCAATCGTTGGGATTAGCCGGAGATCCGCGAGGGTTTGCGCAAGTCCGCGTGTGTACGTGTACGGGCGCTGTTGTTGTGCGCCGCCGCGATTGGGTCTTTTTTTTTTTTTTGGTAAATCCGGGAGTATTTGGGGTGAAAAGTTCGTTTGTTTCGAGGAATCTGCAAGTTGCAATCGAGCGGACGATAAATCGCCGCGACAGCATGGGAAGGGTGAAATAGGAGTAGCGAATGCGCTCGAGCGTACGGGCGGTGACCCAGTGCGCCGCCGCGGTGCCAACCTCACTCCCTTTCCAGTAGCTAACATTTTTTAAATTTTTCCGGGAAATCGTTACCATTGTATACCGTGCATTATACTTGCATGCGTTCATGATTCAGGAGATTAGACTGCAATGCACCGAGTGCTCGCCGGCTGATTGATAATTAAGCCGAACAATATTTATTTCAAGTTCGTCGAATGTCCTACCTGTTCCACCTCATTACCCATTATGCAGACTGTAAGGGCATATAAAGACTCGAGGTGGAGTGTGAAATATCGAAGCGGACGAAAAATCCGGTTGATACGTTATTGTTTTGTAACCCCGAGTTAATTAAACGAATTATAAGAATTGAGCCTAATATTATGACGCGGCCGGCGATCGATTTCAAAATAAGAAACTCTCCGCCCATTACTCAGTGGAGCAGAGCTAAAATTATCTAATTTTTCGAGAGGGCAGCCCATTAAATTATACACGTCGGATAAAACAGATCGATTCAATTATACAATGATTATTAGCGGGCCGCGCGGGCACAATGCCGGCATTGACCGTATAGGACCGGGGCCACCAAGATCCGCGGTCGGATCGCGCGCCGCCCGGCTTTCCCCAGGTTTCGCCCGGACAAAGGGCCGGGGGGGGGGGACCTTTGGGCCCCGTCCGCGCGCACCCGCAAAACCAAAGTCCCCCCGGCGAGGTTTCGCCAGCTTGGGCCTCCCTCTCCCGTAGGGCCCCGGGACAAAGGCGCGCGGGCCCGCGGTTACGTCCCGCTATCGAAAGTTGGGCTTACGTCAGCGGCAAAAAGCCAAGTGGGTCACAGCGCGCGGGGCAAAAAGCACTTAATGCGCGTACTTTGTTCGCCGCGCGACAATATGCCGCACAGTTGCACCTGCCCATTGTCGGAGAAATCCCCGACGCCCGCCTCCTTTTTGCGCCCCCGGCGCGAGTCGCCCGCGAGCCGCGCGAAGCACTTGCTCGGACAATGCCGGCCTTTTTTTTTTTTTTCACACACACACCCCCCCGATGTGTGTATTTTGCCGCGTGATTGCCGGGAGGGGGGCAGGAGGAGCCTCGCCGAGGTGTCGGCGCCTTACGTCCGCTCACCCGCGGGGCAAAACCGATCATCCAAGTTGTTTTGCCGCGGCGGCACGCCGTCGTGCCCTATATATGAGAGGAAGTCGAGCTTTTTTTCTTTCCGCGCCCGTTGCCTGTGCGTCTATCGAGGCTCTCGATGTTTGCATCGAGGAAAGACAGAGCGGCTGGACGCCGTCGTTTCTTGCGTCGTCTTCTCTCGGCTGTCGATCCGCTCGGCTTTTTGCCACGAGTATAATCCTACGCGACGAGGTGCTAATAGCTAGAAAACCTACCTACGTGTATTTCATATTGTTTCACATTCGTCAGGCTCGGTATTTGTTTATCCCGTGCAGTTATTTATGTAAGCGCCGTTCTATCGGCACGAACCAGATGATTAGACCGCTATAAACTCGATCCGAGCTTGTAAACCATTGTAGCGTTTGCTCGCCCCGAGTGATAGGCATCGAAGCGCCTGATACGGCGACAATGGCGCGACTGTTTTTCGACCGCGGCTGCGCCCGCGCGCGCCTACAGGCTTAACCCGAGCCGAGCCGTGCGTCGAAGACGCGGGAAAAAAGAAACAAAAATCGGATCGCCGCGACGCTCGCGGAGCGTGACGCGACGGCACGCAGAAAAGCCCGAGAGCGTCCCTCTGGGGCGCAATTAGCCGGCGTGTGGGACCGGCGCGCCAAGACGCCGTCCCTTATTTCTTTTCCCGGCGCGCGCGGGGAAGAGAAAAAGAAAAAAAACGGGGGCAGGATGCGCCCGGGAGTCCGATTTCCCGGCGATATACAACCCAGCGGGCGATTGTTCCCGGGTCGCGGGGCCCGCCGAAATCGACGGGGGCCCGCCCGCGTATCCGGGGAGATACCTCGGCGGCCCACTTAAGCCCGCGCCTCGGCGAAAAAAAGGCTACCCGTGTATCCCCGCGAGAAAGGGGGCCCCGCGTGTGTATATACGCCTTGGGCAAGGCCGCGCGGCTCTTGTTACAAAGGGCGAGAGAGCAGATACGTTTTTTTTTTCGAAAGTCGGCGGGAGAGCCCGGCGATGGCTATCTGCCGCGGAGGCGACATTTGCCGGCCCAAGGAGCGTATCGCCGGCCACGGGCAAGGGCTCCTCCGTTCCAGCCCTCGCAGAACTGGGTCACCCGGGCGCTTTCGACTCGCCCGCTCCTTTTTTTTCACCTGCCTCGGCTCTCCGTTCCCTTTTTTTTTTCGTTTTCGCGGCGCCCCCTTTCTCTCTCTCGATGCGTCCGCCTCCGCGGGAAGCCGCCCGCCCCCGCGAGGCGCCTTTTGTCCGGCGGCCCGGCAATTACAGCCGCGGCGACGTGCGAGTTGTTGGTCCTCGGGCGCGGGAAACTCCCGCGCCGCGCGAGCGTTTTAACGGGCAGGTGCGCGGGCCGCGGCTCTATGAGCCCTTGTGCGCCCGACCGCCTGCCTTTTGCACTTCCGCCCGATCTGCATTATTCACCGGGCGCTCGCGCATGCATTAGCACCGGCAGGGCCCGTGACGCTGGGCCATGTCGAGACGGCGCTCGGGAGGCCCCCCGATCTTGGCCTTTCCCCCGGCCCGCGGCGGCCCCCTAATTAGCCGGCATCTGCATCGGGAGACGCGCACCGCTGGCTCCCCGCCGCCGGCTGCATCCCGTATCTCCGGGGACTCTTAGAAGCCCGCGATAATCCGTTATTGCGTGCGCGACGCAGCGTTATGAGATCCGAGCGCGCAGATTACGCGGGCTTGTGGGTCAGGGAGTATGCCTCGAGCGTACCGCTGCCCGGGGATTACCTCGCCGCTGTAATGGACTTTTCTCCTCGGTCTGCCCTGTGTATGCGTGTGCATGCACATCTATATAGGGCCCTGGAGCTTCTTGCGCAGGCGTGCAGTGGAAGCACAAGGTGCGCACCGGCGAGACCAACCTCGAGACTCCCGCTGATATATACCCCGGCGGTTTTTCGAAGCCACCGCCGCCAGGGCTGCCTTATTAATGCCCGGCTACCCTTGCGCCATTGTTTCATTTTGAGAAATTGATTACGTGCCCGGAAACGGGAAACTTCCCTCGCACCTCCAACTCTGGCGTTTGGCTTCAATTTTTAATCGGACTCGGGCGAAAAATCATTTACCGCGCTGCGAAAAATCTTCGGAAAAACTCCCACCAAGAGTCGAGCAGTTGTTCGTCCTGCGGAGCTGCATTCGCTCGAGGATGAGGAATGTATCGGTATAGGTTGCCTCCTGTTATTTCTGAGGCGAAACTAATAAGCCTTTTGATGAAACTTCGCGGAAGAGGAGAAACGAAAGTAAGTCAAGAGGAGGCATCGAGCGACCGCGGGAGAGGAGTAATCTCGCTCCCCGAATCATGGAAATCCTAGATGTGCCCGGGTGGAGGCAGCAACTCTATTTGTAATCGGGTTAGTTCGTATACCCCAGGCGACGAATATATATTTATAAATTAAACAGGAGTTACGCAACTTTGGCCCGAGCATAACTAAAAGCAAAGTAAGCGAGGGTCGAACCGGGATATACATCGTATTCCTGGATAACCACTTCCACGCCTGTGCATATACATAAAGCGTAAAAGTTTCACAAGAGGACGATAAACGTAACTCGCGTGTATATACGCACTTTGCATTTGCACTCTCGCAAGCATATCTCTCTCGGGGCGCGTGTGCGTGCAACGCAACTTTACACATCAAGTGCAGTACGCTTGATGTATCTTTCTCGTAATGCAGGGGATTCCCGAAAGCCGAGTGGAAACAGGGGCCGCTTTGTTCACCTCCCCGGCGATGATGTATCGACCACTGGCAACAAAGAAGACAGCCGCCTCGGCCTTCCGTTTACAATTATAACCCCGCGCGCTTGTAGATTCGGAATTACGATTACGCATTTTTTTTCTTTCCCCTCTTCTACACGAATCTCCTTCGCGAAGATTACAAGCGGCGAGGCTCCGCGGCGTCTACCGGCCCACGCCGTGAATTAGCAGGACGGTTCCCCTCTCGGGCCGATGGCCGCCCGGGGATTAGAGAGTGTTACCGGGCCCGCGGCTTGCGCCAAGCGTAAAAAGCTCCCGCGAAGGAAGTGTTATATAGGGGCTCGAAAGCGCATAAAAATGTCAAAGGATATATGTCGGTAATCGATGTGTGGCGCAATGCCGTTGCGCAACCGCGTGAAACCGCTCGGGGGGGCCCTGGGCTTCTCGAGCCTCGCGTAGCCCCCGAACATTGTCTCGCGGGAGCGCGCATAACCGGGGGAAACGATACGGATCCATGGGGCCGGGGCAGAGGCGGAAAAAGGAAAGCCGCGTCGCGACCCGATTTCCGAGGGCCTGGCCCCGGCCCTACAAGCCTCGGCTTGCCGCGGCGCTCGCCTGGGAACCGACGGATACACACGCGGCCGTATCGGCCGCTTTAATTGTTTCTTAATCAGCTTTAAATGCTTAACCCCATTGTTGGAGTGCCTGCGCGCGCCGCCGGCTTGCCGCTCGGCTTAATTTCAATTCGCGACTTATCGGCGCGTTATCGGCTCTCTTCGCGCGCGGAGCTTTCGAAACTATGCCCTCGCTGTTGCCGGGAGCTTACGCCCGCCGGGATCCCCGGCCGCGCTCGGGGACGACGCGTTTAGCCGGGGGATAGACGTATATCGGCCCACTTATCCGGGCGTTTCGCGAGTTGGCCCGCGCTCGATTGCCCACTCGTTGCTTTCCTCTCGAGCCTCGCGCTCCCGCGTTAGCTATAGGGGAAGATTATTTCGTTTGCTCGCAGCTGCTAACTGGCCGTTCGCGAAGACTTCAAGTTGTTACTTATTCTCTTGGCAGTTGTGTCGCGCTCGGTAGAGCGCCTGATTGTTGCGCCAGTCATTTCTTCGGCACAAGTTACTGCACAAGTTTCTACTTAAAGGAGAACCTTGATTAGTTAGCGCGACAAAGTGTACTGTTCCAAAAGTTATATCTGTTTATGTACATGTTATTGAAACAGTCGTTTATTTCTATGTGCTGGAGCAAAATGTTTCATCTTTTATATTCCAAGTTTTTATCTCTGTAATAAATATCCTCAAGGAAATGTATTTTTGTAAGTTGGAAAGGACAAGAACTTTCTACATTTTTTACATAAAGCTTAGGCTTTATACTCCAAATGACCTAGTGTATACTACTGCACACACGTTATTATTTTTTAATTCCGAATTATTTTTAAAAACTTTTATTTAAAAAAATGTTTTATTTATAGAATCGTATAATTTATTGATTTATTACTTTTGCTGTTTGTCTTAATAACGTAATACCGTGGATTAGTTTTCTATAGGTTCAGATGTATATTATTCTAAAGCATGAAAATTTGAACCAAAATTTATATCTGAATTATCAAATCGATTAAGCTTTCTGTGAAAATTAAGATGGAAAATGTCTACTCTATTACGACATTTTCAATGAATTCGTTAATTGTTTTATTGCCTTTTTCGCCAGATTGTTTGATTCAACTGTAATGGTGTGTAACAAGTTCATTGTTTTGAGAGAAAAGTTGGTGAAACGTTACCGCTCATTAAACTGAAATCTCTAAACTATAAATTCAGGTACACGAGAGATAAGATAGGAAGTAATCAAACGTAATAGAACACGAGATTTGAATCGATAATATAATTCAAAGAGGATAACATAAATCGAGGTTTTATTACATGGCGTGGGCAAATTTTTCACAGAGCCCCATTATTTAGCCTTTTCATTAATCTTCTTTTCAAATAAAAAACCCTCATTTTATGTAAGCGGGTTGCAAGTAATCTGCAGGTAGCCTAATCTATTTAAATTTCCCGGGGAAATTACAAGTTTGTAGTAATTACTGATTGGTCGATAGAGTCGCAGTGCCACTCTTATTCGCAAAAACTGCGAGTGCATTACATTATCCGAATAATTTAACAGTACGTGCTACTGTAAAGCAGAGGCTCGAAGCCAAGTTAACTCTATACACACAAGGTCCGAAAAAGTAGGACAAAAGCAACTTGCAAATCCAATTGGAGATGGCTTCATTTCCTCGCGCGGACCAATTAGCGGGCAAAAAAGAAACCGGGAGAAAAAGGGCGCCGCGCACGAGATAGGACTCGGCCAGTATGGACGATGCACCTCGGAGGGCCGGTTCGTTAGCGCTCCATTTGCGAAGCGTGACGGCCGAGAGGGACGGAGAGCTAGAGGCCGCGCGCACTCGCACCGCGTGAACCTACGCGGGTGCAGTGGTGCGTTGCGCGCATTACGCGCGCCATCCTGATGAAGGTGCAACTGCGTGCGCGGCGCAGCGGCTTATGTGGGAAAAGAGGGCCGCCGCCGTCCCGGGGGCCCGCGGGCGCTCCTATATATCGCCCTGCGATCGCCCGCCGGCCTGTCTTTCCGCGCGCGCTTACGTGGAAGAAGCGGAACGCTTTGTAACCAACTGCACTCGGCCGAGGTGCCATATTGCGCCGATAGCGAGGAGTTATGTTCCCTCCGACGCGGCCGCGCCTTCTTCTCGAGCTGCCGTTCCCGCGGCGGGGCGCCACGCCTCTCGGCAGAGTCCTACGACCGATGGATGGACTGGCCCGCGCCGGGAGCCGACGGGCCGCTGTTTGTCCTAGGAGTTGTGCGCCTCGATGGACTGCTCGCGGCTGATTTGGGGGAAGACCCGTTAATTGACTAGGCGGCGCACGTCGCCGCTCTATTTGTCTCGTTGAACGACGGTCCTGCGCCAATTAATTTATTGACTCGATGTTTCCTCTTCGCCGATGAATCACAATATTAATCGCGACCTATACGGCGATTCCATTAGACTATACGACAGTGGCGTCCCTCTGTAGGAAGAACGGATTAGGTGAAAACTTTGACACAAGTAATGAATCTACATTGTCGAAAGTTTGTGCTTGTGTGAGGATTTTCAGCGACTCCGGCCATTTGTTTAAGTTTCTATTTAAAAACTTTTTCTTACAAATTCGCTAGTGAAAAATAAATGGATTGAAAAATTCATGTCATCGCATAAATAAGCATTAAATACGTATCTCGATTTTATAAACTTTTGTAATCGAATATTCAAGTTGAAATTATGATTTTTTTTGCTTTATGCACTGATACTGTAAAATGAAATTTATTGCCCTGAATTAAGGAAATAACGAGTATTTGTGAATTGAACCAAAAAGAATAATTTACATGGTAAATTTAAATTCTTTTAAAGGGGAAAGCAGCTACCTATAAATCCACTGGTGTACTGCACACAACCATATGTACAAAGTAAAAACTTATATGCCAAAATCAATAGAGATACAACATGCGATATAGAAAATGTCAGATGTATCATTGATAAAATAAGTAATAACAATGACGACAATAGTTTGTCCGTATGCTGGAAATTTATACTAAAATTTTAATAACATTTATGCCTACTGCGAATACTACTGTTGTATTTATCAATCAATCGATCGGCCGTATCGCATTGTCAACGTATCGAAAATAACAACGGCGAGACAGGAGGACTGGGACGAGGCACAGGTACGGCAGGTAACCCCGTTTTTCCCGGTTTCTCCCTGAGAAGCATTAATCGAAACATTGCGTAGGCGATTGATCGAACGGCCGGCGAGGATCGATGGGCGCGTTGGCGTGCCGCCGGGGAAGTAGGTCTCCGCGGCAGAAGCCCTCGAGAAATTCGCGGGAAGTCGGGCGACGCAAGACAAGCGGCGGCTGCACGCGAGCCCGCGGCCCGAGGATCGGCGGCGTCGCGGGGGCGGGGCGCCGTTGCGTGCGGCCCGCCCTTTCCGTCCCGGACTCCCAGCATGAGTCGCGCACAGCCGCTGCACGCGGGCCGCGCCCCGGTCCCCGCGCTCGCGTGCCGCGGATACTCTCCTCTCTTAATTAAAGCGGCCCTTTGTCTCGCGGGAGGAGGAGGAGGAGCCGCCGGGGATGTCGCGCAAAGCGTCCGCGCGCGGCCTTGGGCCGAGGCCCGATTTTCCCTCGGTCCCGGCTCGCGCGGCCGGCCGACGTCTATACGAACCACCGGCCGTGTACCCCCGATACACCTCGGCGGCGACTGTGCCGCTCGCCCGCGGAGCCGTGGCGCGCGGAAAAGGCGTGGGTGGAAAAGGTCCGCGCGCGCGCGCCGCGAAATTCCGCGGGGGGAACAGAGGGAAAAAAAGAGCTCCCTCTCCCCCCCCGGAGATCGTTATCTGGGCGCGCGCATTATGAAATGTCGGCGCGCGCGGCTCGATGTATGTGTGTGATACCTACGTGGTAGGTTGCGCCGCGTATAATCCGCGCCGATAAGCCGCGGTCCGCCGCGGCGACTGCGGCCGGATTAAGCCTTGGCTTCTCCTGGCCGGCCGAGCTTTGAAGCTCGGCGATGCGCTGCGCCGGCCGATAAGTCGCTGGCCGATCAATGCGTCTTTGTGCGCGCCGACGGCTCAATCGATACGAAGCTCTCCCGGCGAGTTGGCGATCCTGCGCGGCGGCCCTCGATGACTCGAGGAGCTGTGATTAACGCAGGCGGAGTCGCGGGCGCTGCGCCCGGGGACTTATCAATCGCCGGGAGAGCCGCGGCTTTCCGCGCGGCCGGCCGATCGATTCGCCGAGCCGGAGCGAGGCCGTTCCGCCGGCGCGCCGCCGGTAAACACGAGTCGCGCGCAGATGTTTATCCGGCCCCGTCCCTGTCGTCGGCGCCGGGGACTCCCCGGAATTCCTCGCGGGGCCCGACGCAGCGATCGATCGGCCGCGCAACGGCTATAAATCGGCCGTCCGGGGGCGCGCGAGCTCCATCGGCGCCCCCGAATAGACGCCGCGGAGCGCCGGCCGATAATTGGCTGCAGCGGCTTTGTCTCTCTCCCCGGCCGATAAATCTGCTCTATTGAAAGTCCGCCTCGGCGCGGCCGTCTATCGCCCGTAAATCATGGCAGGCCGGGCAGGCGCCGCGAGTCCCCGGGGATATTTCGGCCGGCGAATTAGCCCCTTGTCCATTAGCGCCCGGCGCCAACCTCGGCCGAGCCATGCGTATATATGTGCGCCCGTTCGATTTCCCGCGGCTCGCCGTCCGTGCCCTTGTGTTTTTTTCCAGCGTGGAGATGACAGCGCGAACGTGCGAGCGGCTGCCCCGCGCCGCCTCGCTCACGTGCCGGGAGGCTGTAAGTAATGCGGCGCATTAGCTTGTAATTTATCCTCTAAGCCTTTATTGCGCGCGGAAAATATGGCTCGGCGCGCGCGCGCGCCGCTGGCCCCAGATCGGCGGGCGCGATCGCGAAACCAGTTGAAATTCAGTCGTCCCGCTTTATCGGCCGCGCGGCGCGGCGCCGATACCGATCGGCTACCAATCATCTACCCGGCACAATGAAGTCAAACATACTTAAGCCGGCTCTCACATCCCCCGGGCTAGAGCCTTTACAGAGGATCGCATTGTCTCTGGCGGTATGTAGAGCGTCGAAACACCTCGAATTAGGTGCGCGACACGCCTACGATCACGCGTCATTATCGCCGTAATAAATTCGACCAATGACAGGGGTAAATCACTGATAACGATCGGGAGGCGATGGCCGCACATCGATCCCCGGGAGTTTGACCGATCTGCAAAGCTCCCGAGTTCGCGGCGTAGTTCGTTAATGGGCTGCCCGGGCCAAAGTCGAGCGCCGCTTTGTGCGTTAGCAGCGCGGGCCTCCGGTTATCTGGCTAAAGTGCGACTTTGATTACCGGCGCCTTTCTCCCTTTGTCTCGCTCTTAAATTCCTCCGCGTTCTACTGTGTTTCGCGATATCGAATCAAAAGCACAATGAGCTTGTTAACTGAGAAGCTTCGTCAGTCCAAGACAACTAGCTGCTATAGGCATTTATTTAATTTACAGAAGAACAGACACTCGTCGGGTATTTAAATCGATTTGAAAAAGAATATTCCTTATATATCTGAGAAGATAGGAATCTTAATCTATAGTTGACTATGTTTTCCTGGATTTGAAAAGGATTAAGTTAAAAACCATTGGGCAAAAAAAAGTACCTCTCGAAGATTCTTAAATCAATACTAAAGTAATATATAAATATAAATATTATTGTTTCATCCTACTGTAATATGAATACTGCAAGTCCATACATATTTATAATTTAGACATGTCCGTGGTTAAGCTTTAACTTACTGTAAAGTTAACCTTAAACATGAAATGGCATATTTTTGAATAAAATGTGAACAAAAGTGTAAATATAGCAATATAGTAATGCATTCGTCAGTGTGGATGTGTTTTGAAAAAAATTAAAGGTGTCAGTGAAAAAATATGCTACTTTTAAAGCTATTATAGTTGTGAGCATAAGTAGTGGTATTTGGAGTTGGAATAAGACCAGCATATTTTAACACGTTAACTGATTTCTGACTGTTCCAAATAAGTAAACTCTGTAGGCCTGCAAGAAACATTAGTCGTTTCTGAAGTAACTCCAGTTATTTAGGATGCAGTCTAGTTGCACTAAAAATGTTAGCCGCGGAGACGCAACAATTGACTCGGATAACGAAGAGGAAAGCGCGGACGAGCCATGCGACCCGCGAGCGGGCCGCGCATATTTCGACCCGGTCCCCGTCGCTAATTAACAATACGAGGCTGCTCCACTTGAAAGCGTTCGGCGCTGCAGCTGTCGGAATGTTTTTTCTCGGTGCGTCGCGCCCGATGAGTCAGGCGCCCGCGCAAAAAAATAACGCGGGCAGAGGGCCGGCGTCCGCGACTCCCACGTCGGCCTGGGCCCCGCCCGAGAACCCGGGGCGCAATCAGCGCGGCCCTCCCCCGACGGCCCGTTGCGCAACGGAGAAACCCGGACCCGACAATGGGCCCCAACAAACACATCCGCGCCCGCGTCAAATTGGGCGGCGTTCCGGGCGCCCGGGCGCGCTTTCACTTTTGCTCCGCGCGGGCAATTAAGCCCTCCTTCCTGCGAAAAAGGGGCTGGGGCGCGCGCCTCGCGCTCTCTCCTCGCCCCCCCCCTCCCCTCCCCCTCCTGTCCCGGAGGCATTCGAGGCAGGGATACGCGCGCGTGTGGGCACGTAGGTGTATACGGGCGGAACAAAGCTCGCGCTGTACAGGCTTTTGTCCCCCCGCGCGGGCGGGCGCCCCGGAAGCCTTCTCTCCTTTATTTAAACTGCCGATTCGCCGGGCTTTTTCGGCCCCGCCGTCACGGCTCTCTTTCTCTCGAGGACCGGGCGATCTCCCCGGCCTCTTTTTCTGCCGCCCCGCGAATGAGACGTTCAATCGCCGGTTGAGAGCCAAGCTTGCGACGAGGGAGCTTCTCGCGGCCGGTGTATCTGGGCCGGCGCTGACTGGCGATCCGCGAGAGTGGAAAAGGATCGCCTGGCGAGTGTGGCTGGCTTCCCGGCCGGGGCGTGGCCCAAGGGCTCGCGGGCAGGTGGACGATGGCGACGGTGTCGCCGGCAAGTGTCCCGTCTTTCGGGCCTGCCGCAGCCTCCGCGCCGGGGCGGCGGCAGCCTATTTATACGCGCGGCGGCCTAGTTCGCCGGGCGCACCGAGGGGCTGGACAAAGAGAATCGCCTCGGTTTGTTGGCTTAAGGGCCGGGGAGTCCGGGGGGAGGCGCCGCCGTCGCCGCCTGCCCCCCCCCTTCCCCGTCTCTACCATTGCCTTTTTACTGCCCCTTTCAACTTTTTGGGTTATTGGGTTAATGGTCGGGCGGCTTTAATGCCCGATTCGCTCTCCTCGCGGGCTGTTTGTTTTGCGAGCGATGCCAGCGGCTCGGGCCGTTTAGTCCTAGGCGCCGCGCCGGAGCCGTCGCGCTCCCTGTCGACGCGCGATTAAACCCGAGCCCCCGCGCGGCGTCCTCGCGCTCCTCCGCGGCGCCCGGTGAAAGCCGCGCTCCTCCTTTGTCGAGACCCTCTACGTAACAGCGCTAATTTTCGGCGCCAGCGGCCCATACGTACGCTCGCCTCCAGCGGCCCGCCTCGCAAAAACCCCGAGCGGCTCTTTCAGCCTCGTTCGAGAGCTTCCGCTCGATAATTTAGTGCCAATGGCCCGCCCAATATGGCGCCTTTTCGAAAATCCCGGCGCTTTTCCACCATCGAGCCGGCTCAAAACTGCCCTCATCAAATTCGAATTGCTTCGGAACAGAAAACATATATCAGCGTTAAAAAAACGTTAAACAAAAGTTTTACTCGGAAACGTTAAGACTTTTCTTAACAAGCTGAGATTCTCCTAGACAACTGTTTTTTATATAACTGGTAATTCATGATACACATAATAAATCTAGACATTGGTCCATCGTGTGAAAACACCACTTGTACAGTTTTTTTTTCCCAATCATTCGGATGTTGTTCAATTTCTTGTTTAATATTATTAGTAGGCTATCAAGAACACGCTCCGATTTTGTACGTATTTTTACGATTTCATTATAGGCGCCGGAGCGGCTGTTAATGCAGCCTCATTTGAATGTTTTGTCTTGGTGCGTTCCACCATTCGGTTTTCCCAAGTTAGATTGGAAAAAGAAGCCGCCGTCGTAAAGGACTTTACGATACGCTTGCACCCACTGGTACTTATTGATAAATAAATAGGCGGGCCGACCGCGGGTGCATTGCGCGAGCGGCCCCTTAACGCCCCATGAACGCTTATTAAACCGCGGGAATTCCTCGGAGGCCCGGCAGAGAACCTCGGGCGGGCGCCCGAGGCGAGAAGACGCCTCCGCGAGAAGCTCTGCGTTGCGTGTCGCGCGGGCGCGCGCCCATCTAGGTACATAAATAAGAGGCGGGCAAAGAGGGAGCCGCCGCGCGAATTCTCACGATCCACTCCGCGGCGATCTAATTTACGTCCGCGATTACTTTCGCGAAATCGGCCGAGCACTGCCGGCGGCCCTTGTCGGCTTCCCCCCCTCCCGTCTATTTTTAGCGGCCGAATTCCTCGGGCCGCCCGCGGCTTCCCGGGAGCGCGCGAACAATGTTCTCGGCGGGGGAGGCTGCGCGCGGGGCGTCGCCTCACGCAGCCGCTTTATCGGGCCGTTACGAGAACCGCTACGGGGGCATTAAGTCGCCGGCGATTACGGGCCTGCGCGCCTGAGAAAATTATCCGGGCCCGCATCGACAAGCGCCTGACTTATGGGCTAATCATGGCGATTGATTGGCGCTGATCCGCGGGCCCTGACACTCTCCACGATGATTCGCCCCGAGGATTATCCCGGAGGGTTTTTCGCGCGGGCTTCCAGGGCGCCGGGCCGATCTAACGAGGCCCTTGCGCAACGTGTCCTGAAAACCGGACGAATTCGCCGCCGCCGCGCGCGAATATATCGCTGGTAAAATCTAATTGCCAAGCGGACGCCGGTGGCCGCGGCGATGAATTCACCGGGATATGGGGCGGGGATAAACAAATTATCCAAAAGTGAAAACAGAAGTGAAATACGCTGGCTTTAGTTTCGAATAAATATTATAATTAAGGGAATTCGAGCCGTCACGAGTAACAGATGCACTCGCAATCGCCGCGCGGTGGCTTTCCAAAAATAATTATGCAGTTGTAAAATGTCCGACAACACAGTTTCACGGCTTAATCTTTCCAATGTGTACGCTAGATCTTTAAAACTCACAGTAGATATGAACGACGATAAAGTTATAATCGCTAAATTTAAAAATAATTTCATTGATCGTAAACACGAGAATGATGTAACAACTTCTCATTTTAGCTTGCGCGATAGAATCTGGGAAAGTGCTGCGTATAAGAAAGCGTTTCATATCAATAATTCCGGAATAAATTTTATTTGTTTTTCGTCATTCGCCGCTCCAACTATTACCATAATATTTTTATATTTGCTTCACTTTTCTATTAAGGTTTATTATCCACGAGTTGGCTCGAATATCCCCGGTTATCTCCAACCTTTCTAAACCTCGTGGAATAACTCAAAATCCGTATTTAGCCGATTCACATCTGCAGTTTGTTTTCCGAGAGTCATCAAGTGATTTCCAAAAACAAATCCATCCCCCTGCTTAAGGAGAAACGAGACAGGAAGTATTGTTTACAAAGCTCGGATGCAGGATGCACCTTCCAGATCATAATGTCTCAGCACAGATAAGGGAAATATTTTTTATCAGCTCGCTACGCATATCTGCGCTCGCGAAGTCAATATTTATGTTTTGAATCAACGTGTACTGCAATTTAACCGAATGGTAAAGCGCGCGTAATTAAGTGCAGCAAGCACGCGTTTTTATGTTTAAAATAAATAAACAAATAGTAAAAGCGTATATATATAAAATAATTCACTTTACGGTTATAAACGCGTTGCATATAAGGCCATTACTATGCATAATAAATGTAATCTATTTAATTTACTAGACCTACTACTGCTTAAATTAAGTACACAATTTTCAAACATTTTACAAATGATTCGATATGCGAGTTGATGAATAACTTGAATATTATTACGTGAACGTTAGACAAACGTAAATGAAATTCTTGCAGTTAGGTAGCCAATTGCACACTTACTCTGCAGTAAAAGCTGCAGCTAGTGTAATGGAATTTATTTATCTCATAAAAGTAAGTGTCTTACAATAAATTCTCCCAGGATAATTTTTTATTCAAATCACATTAAATTAGGTGAATATACTGCAACCTACATTGTGATTGCACAATGATTAATTGGCGTCGGTAGGCAACGAAAAAATTGTCCCGAATCGGTAAAGATTTTTATCAAGCTTTTTGTAAAGCCTGTGATTGGTCGGCGCAATTATAATAGATTGCGAAACGCTAAATAATGTACAATTTAATTAGCCGCGGCAATTAAAGGATGGGATAGCATCTGACCTGCTTTTTTTTAACACGTGTACGCAGCAGCGAAGCCACGTACACATTGGCTCCCATCAAGATATACGCGGCGAGACCAAATGCCCTTATCGGACGGCCGATTGACCGAGCGCCTCGCGAGCGCGCGCGCGCGCGCGCGAAATTTTCGATAAATTAACAGTCGGCCGGAGCCGGCCTCGTCTCGCTCCTCGCGGCGGATCTCCACGCCGACTTTCTATCAACAATGCGTTTTAATTGCACCGGCGCGCACTCAAGGTCGGTGGTGGCGCGTCGAATGAGCGCGTATACGTGCCGAGCTCTCCTCGCGCGTTGTTGGCCGGATGCGCGCATTCGTTACAGCCTCGCGCTTCCCTTCCCGCCCCCCCCCCCACCCCACCCCCGCGCCGGGAGACCCCCCACCCCGCCCCACCCTTTGCATTTCGCTTTTAATCGTAGCGCGATTGCAATATTACACGTTCGAGTGCGTCGCGGGGATAATCCGCGCGCGGACGCCGCACAATGCCGGCATTGTCTTATGGGCGGGCGCGCGGAGATGGACCGGCGAGCTGAAAATTAAATTGTTCCCCTCTTCCGACAATGGAAGTTGCCGCGACCGCCTGACCAGGAGCAATTTTATTGTTGTCGCTATTAGTTAATATTTGTTTGCGAAATGTAGCGCGCAGCTGTGAGAAGGATATTAACATGGTTTATAAATTTATCAAGTCTTATCTCATTGGCTTTTGGGTTATGTGTAAATGCGCCATTATATCAAATAAATGAATACGATGTATACGATCAAACATTAAGCTATTTGAATTAAAAACTGAAAATGCGAATGGGTTACGATTTTGAAGATTCTTTGAAGCTATAAAGCCTCCGGGGTGTAAACAAAGCCGTTAAAGAGGATTCCATGAATTTTTGGGACAGGTAATAATAAAAGGTGTCGGTATGAAATAGTATTCTGTATACAGCATACAGAAAGTTGATGGTTGGCAGGTAAATTTATTATGGAAGTGGGTACACTTTCATGCATTGTTTAGGGCACCTCTGAGTGGTGCAGTAGCGTTGAACTTGATAGTCCGCCCCACCGAGTAGGGAAGAAGAAATAAGTGTTCACATCTCCCTACTGTATCAGTGAATATGCGCGTTATAGATAAGTAGTTTTTTATTATAATTAAATTGTGCGTGCGCGATATTTATACGACAGCACGTCCGAGGCAGGGCTTATTTGCGAACGACTACTGACGAAAAGACAGATCCGGGTCGAAACGCAATATAGTGAACATAAATTAATAATCTAACAAATATATACGAGCTAAATGATCTACGCGACTGGGTTACACAGTCACAGATGCCATATATCATAAGCCATTGCGGAAAAAGTAACCGTTCGATATAAATAAATTGCCCGCTAATCTGCAAGTAGCTAACAAAAACGACAAACGATAGATAAAAAAGCACTCCTTTAGAGTTCGGGGCGATCGTTTCGTGAGCCGTACAACACATTATACAAATTAATTTTTGACACGATGAGAATAACAATGGAATAAAATGGAGGCTTTGATGGCAAAGCCAGCGGCGGCTGCGAGTGTAGGTTAGCCGGCGCAGGCAGGGGCGGAGGGCGCGGGCCGAGGCCCCTATCAATCGGCGCTTTTTCCCCGGAGCCCCTATAAGCGCGCATTCCGCTCGGCTCGCAGGCTGCACCTGCCACTCGCGAGGCCTCATTAATCCGCACCGAAATACCCCGTTGGCGCGCGGACCGGGGGCGCGATGCACAAAGCGCTCGCGCGCTCGCACACGCACACGCGTGCACATGTGTGCGCATCTCGCGTGCGCGCGCGCGCCGCCGCCGCCGCCGCTGCTTAAAAATATGACTGGGCGCTGCCCCCGCGGCGGACCCCCGGCGGGTAGGGGGGGGGGGACCCTTAAAAGAATTGGCTGCAGATGTCGGCCGGCGCGTCAATTATAGCCCACAAAGAGAGGAAGTGCGCCCGGCGCCGGATTTAGCGCGCGAGCCCTTTTTCGCGGCCGCCCGCGCAACTGGGTCACGTGCGCCGGCCGCCGGCGGCGGCGCGCGATTTTTTCTTCCCTTTTTTTTCTTTTTTATTTTTCCTTTTTCTTCCCCCTTCTCGGAATTGCGCCGCTTTCATTATTCCGGCCCGGGGCTTTCGGCGAAGCCCGCGGTCTGCGCCTTAAATATAGCGCCCGCCCCGGAAAAATTCCCCCCGGGCCGAAAAGCCTTTGTCGTCGCGCTTTTTCGAGCGGCGCACGCACCGCCCGATGATCCGCCGGCAAAGCCCCGGGCGATGATGCGCCGCGCGGATCAAGTCCGCCTTATACAAAGCCGCCGGCCAGCTGGAGCGCGCGAGCGAGCTTCCCTGCCCCCCCCCCCCCGTACAACGCCCCCTTGGCCAGACGGAGCCGCGTCAGCCCCTGTCGCGAGTCTGCTTAGGTTCATCCGGGGTTACACTCTTTCGGCCCAGCCGCGCCCGACTGCAGCAATTGCTCGAGATATATGTACGTGTGCATGCACTCGAGGGGGATGCGATATCTGTTTTCTAGGGCTTCCCAGGGACGAGAAAGAGGCGTGGCGCAGATATCGCGTAGTGTACCGCTCGCCCCGGTGAGATAAGTGGGACGCTTTGTCCGACTGTTTGTCTTCCGTTCAACCGAACAAAACAGTTGATTCGTAATGGTTAGATCGCGGGGGGACGCGTGACGCGATGTTCTTTTTTACCGAAGGGGCCCAAAAAAACGAGGCGAAGAAACATTTTCAGTACGGAAAGGTGTTTGGCCTTCTCTGCGTAAAGTCCTTTTTTTCCCCCTCGCGTTATTATTATTATTAGGATAAACAGCGTTAAATAATAATAGATTGAATAATTGCGTTTATTGTCAATTGTGCCGGAAAGCCTTTGACGGAGTAAAATCGATAAAAAAAGAGACGCCGGCTCCGCGGGCGCTTTGATAACGAAAAGTCGCCTCGCAATAGATTACAACTTTATTATGTAATTTATTGTTATTTTTTTTTCTCCTTGCGTCGAGCAGGCGCAATTTACTCCACGGCGGTTCATGGTTCACCTACTTAAGAACAATAACAAACTCGAGTAAAAGCTCCACCGTGGGACTAAAATTGATTAGTCCGTACTAGTTTATTCCTCGGTTGACGGACTCGCCGAAGGAAACGCGGTCCGCCCGGCAAAAAGCCGTCCCCCTCTCCTCCCCCGCGCCGAATTCGGGGAAACCCGGGGGCGGATCGGTTGGTCGCGGGCGCCGGCGCCCGGGCACGTATAAGCCGCGGTAATCGCGCCCCTCGCACCCCGCAACAGGCGGGTTACCGCTGGCGGTGGGGGCGGCTTTCCCCGGCGGCCCGGGGCGTTACTCAAATCTCGGACGACGTTAGACAAGCGGGCGGTGGTCCGCGGCGGCGCCGTGCCAGTTTTCGAGCGAGTTTTTCCAACGAAACGGCCCCGCGGATCGATAGTCCGGCGGGCCGCGGGCTCCGTGCCAGGGGGGGAATCCCCCGGGGCTCCTCCTCGCGGGGGCGTCGGTAAGGCAGGGGCCCGGGCCGCGAGGCGTCGCCAGCGGCGTTGTTTCTCTCCCCCCCCCGGGTTTTTGTCGCGAGGCGAGAGCGAGCGGCCGCGGCCAGCCGTGCTGCGGGCGCTTTCGTGCGTGGAATAGGCTCAAGGCTGCCCGCGGCCGTTGCAACGGAGCCGCCGGCGAGAGTAACGAGCCCGCGCGTACGTGTGCGACAGCGGCGCGGTTGCGGAGGCGCCCCCGACACCCGACGCGAGCCCTCCGGGAGGCGCCGCCCTTTTTTTTTTTACGCGCGGGGAGGGGGGAAGTTGCTCCTCGGCCCGGATGGTTGGCCGCCCTCGTTGGGGGGCTGCGTGCAGTGTAACGAGCCTCTCCGCGGACACGGCTTTTCCATTTGGCTAACGGCCGCGCCTCCAAACTTTTTCCGCGCGTGTAAATCAGCCGGGGAAGCGCGGGCGTCCGTCTGGTGCGGGCCGCGCGGCGAATCCTCTTGGAGCGACGTCGGTTGGCCGGTGTTTGCAGAGTCACGGGTCACCGAGTGACGCCCGCTTCGCGTTTATAATTATTACGCTTCGTTACTTGGGCTGAAATCAAGCGACATGTCATAAAAGTTTAAAGCTTCCGCTGCAGCTTGCCTCTTTTTGCTATCGCGATATTCCTTGAATCATCTAATTGACTCACGGCGCCGACCGCTCAATAAATCACGGATAAATTTTAGATTTTTTTCCCTTAATTCTAATAAAAGCAAAATATTTTACTGTCCGCGTCATTTTCTCTATTTTTAAGCCAATTATTTAATCCTCTTAGCTAGCTCGCACGCGCACAATACAAATACGCGCGATATCGCAATTCTTCCCCTCAAAATCATAAAATATTTATGCGCTCCCTGCAATTGGCCATTTTTCTCATTATTAAATTCCTCATTAGTATTGTAAACTTTTCTTTCTGGTCTTTTTCCTACGCCTACCGTTACAGTAATCTTTATAAAAATAGATAAGGTGACAAGGACGGAGAAAATGGTTATATACGATTCGCACCTTTTTACTGCTCTAATTACAGTTCGATGTTAATCTTTTTTTGTCCCCTCGGCGAACGAGTAGTCATGCGTGCCTTGTAATTATTTTATACCCGCGATTGTCTGGGTTTTTGTTTGATTTCAATTGTTTGCGCCGCATCAAGCTAAAGCTTTGCAGCTTGTTAGCATTAATCTCGTTTCTTCGTTTATATTTTTTACTAATATTGATCGAGGAAAGCTTTTAATGCTTGTGCACACTGAGGAATTAAAGAGGATTGAAAATTAGTAGGATGTACTGCACATGCGCCACCTTGCGAAAGGGTGTGTTTATTTACTTGCAATTTTATTAAAACAAATTACCCATGAGGCGGATTAAAGGATTAAACAGTTACTTTTCTCGCCAAGTTTTAATCGTATTTTATTGACCTTGTGACAATGTAATGAGCTTGAATCGAGTAAAACATTGTGAACTAGTGACACTATTTCTCGAGAATATTCCACATTCTTTGAACGCGCTGTTGTACGCTTTTTAACCTACTAAAAGAAAATATACACATTGAAATCATTCACATTGAATAATGTAGGTAGTTTATATCCTCAGATCCGATCATTCAATCCCATAATAGATATCCTGAGCGCGTAATTAACCATATAGCGCAAATTGAATTTATAGGTCAAAATGTTGTTAACACTGTAACAGCCCGCGCGCGGACCGTAAGTCAATGCTTCGGAAAAGATCAGTATACTCGATATTAATATACAATATGTGGCCTTATTATAATTATCCAGGCAGCGTTGTCCGATTACTTTACAGCTAATGAAGAAACTCTTACTTAACCCGTGTTTTCACTCGCGGCTCACACAATTGGCAGATAATTTATTCTGTCTCAATAGCAATAATTAATGATAATCACCCAAAGGCTTATACATCAATTAACGGCATTAATAACTTTTCCCGTAAGCGCTAATAAGTCCATTACCTCGATGCAACGTGTCGATGCTTATCTCCCCCGAGGTGTAGCCGCTTTCGCCCCGCGCGTTCAAAATCCAAGTATCCGATAAGTCCCCCACCCGCGAGGTGCATGTCACCGAGGGAAGCAACGGGGGACTCGGAACGCTCGGTTCCTCCCGTGCAGTGCCGCGCGCGCGCGCGCACAGATGTATACCTGGGCGCGCGGCTAGGATACACCTTCGGCGCATTCCTGCGGCGTATCGTCACGGCGGCAGCGGCGCTCCTACAGCGGCGCATCTCTTTTTTTCGCCCGGGTTCCCCCCTACGTGACTTGGCCCCCCTGCGGTCGCCGCGTGAAGGTGGGAGCGGCCTCCCGCGCAAAAATGCCCCAGAAAGCCGAGTGCATCCGAGGTGTCCGCGAGAGGATGGGGATGGGGGTTGCCCAAGTTTCGGAGCGGCGCGTGTGTATATAGCTACGTGCGCCTCTTGCAAAATCACTTAGCGACAGAGCGCGCTCGGATGATGTCTCGCGCGTGCCCAAGCCCGATCCCCGCGGATAATAATTGGCCTATAGGTGGAGAAAAGCGGTGGGAATTGGCCGCGGCGGCACAATGCCGCGTAATTATTGTTATTAAGAGGAGGACCGATCGTGATCGCGAGGCTCGCTCCTCGGCTGCCGGCCTGTTATTTTTCGAAAGCAACATTGTAACTGCACTGTCTCGCCGATTACGAAAAGCAGTACTTTTAAATCAATCTTGATCTTGGCGAGCGCTCGCTTTCGCAAACCCTCGCGTATTTCTCCCCGGCCGGTACGTATACACGCCGATTTCCTCGCGCTGATATTATACGTGCAGCGCGCCGAGTCGGCAGCGCCCGCGCCGCGTAAAGCTCGTTGTTATGAGGGAAAAATCTCATTAATTTTCATAACAATCCGTTGAGTTGTGCGATAGGCCATCTCCCTCCAAACCTTGCCGCGCTCCTTCAAAACGTCCAATATTTACCCGAGAGCGCAAGTTCACGTCGGATCCCCGGCATTATGTTAGGCCCCGCGGATTGATAAGAGAGAGAGAGAGCTGGCGCGATCAATGGGCAAGCCGCGGCTGCAGCGGAGCAGTTGTCGGATTGCGTTAAAAATCACCATCGATCTCTCCGCGAGATCCGTATCCATTCTTATCGGCGCTTTGTACGCTCGTCTCCTTTATGTATTGGTGTCACCGGCGCGATAGATAAATTTATTCGCCGATAGTATTGCCAGGTTGCGCAACACATTGTACTCCGAGTGGGATCAGGGCTGATTTTTATTCGCTAAACTAGAACGAGCCGCGCGCGATTTATGGGCGCTAATCCTAACCTTAATGAGTGCGTGATTACAATTTTTTTTTTTTCTCCTATTTTTTTTTTGCTCCCCCGCCGCGTGTAGAGGCTTTGATAGGCGAGCGGCCGTTAGTCACTGCTAACCTAACCCCGCGCGCGCAATATCGCCCGAGAAAATCAGCGCGGCGGGCGGCGTTTTAATTATTTCGCGGCGGGCGCACGTACTCGTATCGAGTATGGCCGGCGATCGGCGATCGGTCGGCCGCGACCCGATCGCCGCTGTCCCCGGGCGCATGCGCGCTTCCGCCCGGCCCGCGGGGATTCGGGTGCGCCTCCGCGCGCACGCGTGTACATAGAGAGACAAAGGAGGCGGGAGCGTGGCGCCGCCGATCAAAGCGCCGAGCGCGGGACGGATCGATTCGGCGGCTGTTCGGCCGGGAGGGGGGGGGTGGGGGCAACGGGAGCCGGTCTTTGGCAGAGTTCACTCACTCCTTTCTCCTCGGTCCCTTTGTCGCCGCGCGGTTAAGGTCGGGGTAAAGGTGCGTTTCCACGCGGGCGGATCCGTCGTGCGTCTACGTGGCTGGGCCCGCGCGCACGTGCGCCTATCCCCCGAAGGCGCCTCGGTCGATTGTATCGAGACGCGGCAGTTTATTAGCTCGGGCGCGCATTAGCCGCGTTAATCATACGGCGCTGATTCGAGTGCTTTATTGCCGGCTCTCTCTCTCTCTCTCTCTCTCGCCGGGCTGATTCATGCGCGTGGCGGCGATAAAAATCGCTCCCTGCGCGCGGCCCGGCCTACCCCGTGCAGGCGTGTACACACCTCGGCCGCGCGCAGACATGCAGAAAGGGGAAGAATTACGCGAGCGCTCGCACGATGCGATCTGATTTTCCAATATGTACAAGCGAAAGAAGGTGCAATTGTACTCGTACATACATATATATATATTGGCCGCAAGCGTTTATATTCCTCCGGGTATTAAAAAGAACTGGCAGTCACGAGCTCGAGGCGGCGGGTGTAACAAATCACAACAATCAAGGTGATCTCCCGCGCGCCCGGGAAAACAGTGGGGGCGCCGGGGCCGGGCGAGCGTTTGGGCGGAGGCGCCGATTAGCGAGGCGGGCGGCCGCCGGCGCGGCGCGCCGTCCGGGCCACACGAGGCGCGAAAGGGGGAACGCCGCCGCGCATTCCGGCCCACTCGCGCCCCGGCCGCTAATCGAACCCGGGATATTTTTCTTTCTTTTCTAATAAGCGGCCCTCTTTTTTTTTTTCGCTCCCCCGCCCCCACAGCTTACGGAACGGCCCGCGTGCGCGTGTGTGTTTAGCAGACTGGAATTCCTACGCGGGGCGCGCGCGTAGGGGGCGATCGCAGCCGCCGTCGGGGCTTGGGAATGACTCGGCGGCCCGGCGCAAATGAAATGAAAAAGCGCGCGCGCACGGATCTTTGTGGCCGCGTGCGGCGCACAGCCGGGGCTATTTATAGGCCTTCGTCGGAGGTTTGTACGCGGCTTCCGAGAGGCTCGGTGCGCTTAAACGGTACACGCGACGAGCCGCGTCCTCGCGGAGGAGCGATTCGCCGAAAGAATTCCAGGGCTCGGGGAGGCTCCGGCCGGCAGAGGTGTACCGATCAGTACCATAAGCCAGGAGCCGTTGCCCCCTCCGGACGGCCGCTCGCCTCGTTATATATGCGCCTCTTCCGCGCTTGCCCAATAAGCTTATTGTCAAAACAACCGCGGGATTTTACGAATGACAATAAGGAATGTACATGTATATACGCCCCGTTGGCAAAGTAGGTTGGACGCGCTCGGGTTGACAAGCCGAATAATATCTGGCGGGTCGCGCGGCCGGGGAGTGACATGACAATCGCCGCGGAATATAAGGGCAGCGCACGTATCGCGTTAATGCACGAGGCCCTCTCCGCTGGGATAATGGACACAGCAGCCGTGCGGGGATGTAACCCTATGCAGGTGGGCGCGTACGTCCGCATTCCCCCGCGGCTCCGCGCCGGGACAAAATAAAAATAAATCGAAAAAAAGGAAGCGAGGAAAACAGCCTCGATCGAGGCCTGCGGTCCGTGGCATTCGGTGTACTCGAGCGAACCGGCCGCCGATGAGCCAACGAGGGAACAATGCATGCAAATGAGCCGATCGGGGAGCGCCTAGCCGCTTCTTGGGCAAGGACGCGCGCCGCGCGCAAGAACAGGTGGCTGCCGATCGCGCGCGCGAAAGTGTGTCGCTCGTACGACGGGGCGGCCAAACCGATCCCCGGGCCAACCGGCCCAGCCTCCGCTCTGTCACGCGGCAACTGTGACGGACGGGATCGGTGCCGGTCCCTCCCTGCTTTTTTTTTTTCATCTCGCCCTCGAGGTTTTACGAGGCTACTTTGCGGTTTTTCGAGGCAGCCGCGGGAAAGCGGCGCGCCGAATACTCCGGCCGATTGACGAAGGTTTTCGGCAACCGCGAGGGACGCCCTGGGCAACAGGCGTTTTGTATCGTACGAATGGTAGGTATATACGCGAGAAAGGAGAGCCGCCGCGTGCCGGACTTGCCGAAAAAGTGGAGATTTCCGATCGGCCGGGGCGATAGCGCGCGCATTTGCGGATATATCTGATTAGGCGTGGAACGGTGGTGAATTGCGCGGCCAATGGCATTGTAAAGCGCGAGGATAAAAGTATATTCATTTGGCCGGGGGAGCTCGAGTGCGCAGCCGAGATCGACTTGCCGATTGCGCTAATTGCGCGGCGATAAAAGGCTGGACCGCGGCGGAAAGAACGAGCTCGGCGCACGCGGCGAACCGTTGAAGCGCCGACCGGCCGATCGATGCACTATATACGGTGTCAATTTTTTCCCACCTGGCCCGCGATAACGCGGCCCTTTTTCCCCCGCGCGAGAGAGCGGGACCCGTGTTTTCGCAAGGCGGCTCTCCCGCGCGTGCATCGGCACCTTTTCCTTTTTTTTTTTTCTTTTCCCCTTTTCCTTTTTACGTTTTCCCGCGCGCGAGGCGCCGCTCCCGCACGACGACGGGCATGCACAATGCGCGCATGCACATATAGGTGCGGAATGCTACACCCAATTGATCAGCGATTGTCGCGATTTTTTCCCCCGCGGCGGCGCCGATATTGATACGCCCCGCGGATATGCGCACTGGGATTTATTTGAGAAAATGAGGCACAAAGCCGCGCGGCTCGCGAGTCCCGGGCTCTCCCTTATCTGATCGCCGGCGCGTAAGCCCCCGCCCCCGTGGCAAGGCGGGCGAGCGGGGCACGCGTGACCGCGGCGCAGATACCGGCCGCCGATAATTGCCGAGGCCGGGGAAACACCTACGCGCCCGCGGAAATCGAAAGCGCTCGGCCGATTGAGATATTACGTCGGCGGGCCCGCGGGGGAGGAGGAGCCGCCGCGTCCGGGCTGATTTACGCCGCCTTCCCGACACCCGCGCCGTTTTCCCAAGGAGCCGCCGCGGCGGCATACCTCCAGCGTATAAAAACGTCCCGTTTGTTCTGGCCGCGAGTCTCGGCGGCGTACGTGTCAGTGGGGAAAAGGCCCGGCCGGGCGCAGCTGCTGCCACGCGCGGCAGGCATGCGCGGGCCGCGCCCGCCCGCCAGATATCCGCGCAGAGATTAGTCGCCATTAATTTGGCGGGCCCGTTGCAGCGCCGCCGAGGGCTTGTCGTTAATCGGCCAAAATCGCCCGCGAAACAATGCGCCGCCGCTCGCGATATATACATGCGCGCCGCGCGTGCATTTGCATATTTCCGAAGGCGCGCGCCGCGTCCTCGTGTTTGCAAACACAAGCTCGTTTGTTGTGCCTCGGCAGTGTTTGGCAACGATATCGATTCTTTATTCCGCGCGCGCGCTTCGGAAAATGCGGGAAAAGCCCGTCGCGCCCTAGTACGTATCTGACCCGGACGTCTCGATCCACATATATATAGGCTCGATTGGGCGCAATTCGGCTGCGGGGAGTATACACGCGCCGGGGTTTTTCTCGCTTATCGGGCTTCCCGGCGCCGCGGCCGCGATAGGCCATCTACTCGGGCGATATCGCGGGAGGCCTCATTCCGGGAAAATCGGCCGCCTCGGGGAACAGAGGCTCTCGGGCAGGCTACTCGGAAGCCCGCGGCGGCAGAATCCCAGTCGGCGAGGCGCGCCGAATAAAAGATGCCGGGGGAGTAGGCGGGCCGCGCGCCCGCGCTTTTCGGCCCCTCGACCGGGCGACTGCACCGCCGATCGCCGGCCCTAGCGCGTAAGCCTTCCGCGGGTCGGGCGCCCGGTGCCGCTTCGAGGAAGCCTCGCACTTTCTCGCGCGCGTGTTTCCCAAGTTGCTGGGGCGCCGCTGATTCGAGAACACCAAATTGACGATAATTGAGTTTGAGGAATCCGATTAAGCTCTATTGATTGCGGCACAGATAGACAATCGACAAAGAGCTAGCCGAAGGATTGCACCGACAGTATTATTGCGCGCTTTTCCAATTGACTTTTCTGCAGGAAGCCTCGAGTCACTCGGCCGACGACTCTCGAACCGAGGGATTCCCTCTGATTCGGCTGGCAACAGCGAGAGGCGGCAAAAGCAAAAAGAGAAAAAGGTGCTCGACTGGCGACCCGGCAAGGATGAAAAAAACGCCAATGCCAGGGGGGAAGAGCGAGGCTGGATTACGCAAGGGCGCCCCGGCCGAAAGCGCCGGGCGGATATATCGAGCGGCTCGTCTGGCGCGGCGCGCTCCCAGGCGAAGGTCCCTAGGCGGGGGTTGGCCGGGGGCGCGCGTGCCTGCACCGGGAAGCGGCGGCGCGCCGGCGCCGGGGGAGGAGGCGCGCTCGCGAGGAGCGCGGTCAAGTGTACTGGGTAACTGGGTCAATGAGAGCGCCACCGCCGCCGCCGCGCCGTAGACGAGCGCGCCGCCGCCGGCTGCGCCGACTCCCCCCTCCCCGCCGCCGGCTCCGCGGCCGGCGCTCTATTATTACCGGGCGCCGCGGCCGCCCCTCCACACGCCTATACGTATCCCGGACTTGACCCCGATCGCCGGGCCGGCCGCCTGGCCCCGCCCGGAGGATCGTCATCCCGGACCCGCGGGATATGTGGGTCGACGGGCCGCGCCCTTAGCCCGCAGCCCGCGCGCTCTTCTTTTGGACTGGCCGGGCGGTTTTGGCCCGCAGCCTCAGCCGTCGGTGCGCCGCTCCATGTGGTTAGCCGCGACGAGTGAGGCGAGCTTTTCACGGGCAGCCGCCCGTCCGGCCCTGGCTCCCAGAGCTCTTCGATATGACGATCGCGCTTTCGCCTATTGGTGGATTAGCTCGCGGATCGGCCGCCGATTATCGCTATCTCCACGGTCGATAGGCGCGAGGATGCTAACGCGTATTCCTCACTGGTTGTGCGTGCTCGAATCGAAGATTATCCGGTGGCGATAAATCCACGGAGGAAGATGCTCCATTGGATCTCGATCGGTGTGCGTAACCTTGCACGTCGCTCGGTGAGAACGACGGCAAATAGTTGGCGCAGTGTTTACTCTCCGCGGTATCACCTCGTATCGCTCGTGTATTGTAATGCAGTTTATCGACGCTAAGCTGTCGATGTTAATAAACGTTAATAAATGTTACCTCAATTTCACACGTTATATACTACAATAACAAATAATGTTTTATAACCCTCGAGTCTCGTTACGAAATGGGTGAGATTTTTGTGTACAGACAAGTCTGTATAACTGTAGAAATCGCTCGTTGTCGTTGATAATGCTGTAGCAACTTTGTTGGCAATCCGATGCGAAGCTAAATACGAAAGCAAAATAACGCCGCCACATGTACAAAAAGAATGATAAAAGAGAAGCATGCAGCGAGAGCCAAATGATACGATAAACCGTTCCGTAATTTATGGCTTATTATAAGTCGTTACCTCATATTTCATAATTCGTTGAATTGTAATTAGGTTAAAATTATTATAAAAAAAACAAGGTGGAACGTTTATCTCGACGATATCAGTAATAATTCATTCAACGCTCGCGGTTACAGCTCGCGCGCTGCTCTTGCTTATTCATTAACCCGCTCCTATATACATGCATTCCTTACGTAAATAGTCCGTTATCTAACCCTTTAATTCGTTAATAAAAAAAGCCTCCGCGATATTTCTCACCGTGAAAAGGTAAGCTTCATTGTCATTACAATGACTAACAGCGCTCATGATGCCGATAGGCCATAATTCCACGAGCACGCGCGTACATTTTCAATCGCTGCGCTTTTCGAGGCACACGGTGTACTTATCGAAATTTCGATACACGTACCAGCCCGCGCGGCCCTCATCAAATTGAAACTCGTACACATATATATATATATCGGCGATGTTACGATAACTGCACCGACAAGGTTACCTTCGAATACACACGGATGAATACATCAATTCACCGTCTCGATGACTGTATGGCTCTCTTTTTCTCTCCCATGACGCTGCAGTATTAAATTACAAAAAAAGCGCGCGCGCGCGGGCTCGTATTGTAATATGTGTATGAAACGCGGGTGAGTTTCTCAAGTTAAATTGCCTCGTCGAGGAGGCCCTGGCTCGTCACGCGCCCCACGGGACTCTACAGGCCAACCTTTGACCGCCGCGCTCGCGCTATGCATAATTCCAATAGGGACGAATCAACACCCCCGCGGGTAAATATAAAGGCGCCAGTTATACCCGTGCACCGGCCTCTACCCTTGGATTAAATATAGCGGGGGGGAGGGAACTTTATCGGGAGGCGGTCCCCCCCCCTGAGGGCCGGGGCTATACAGCCCACCTAGACGCGCCTACGTGCCGTGCGCATATATTCATCCCGCGCGAGGCTCCCTCGAATCCATCGACCTGCTGCAAGGGTTGCGCCATGTGCAACAACCGCGTCCCACTGACGTCCGCGGCGTCGCTCCCCTTTTCTTTCTCTCCCTTTGACGCGCGGCGAAGGTGCGCCGAAAAAACGCCCCGACTATGTTTATATACATGTGCATGCCCAGCCGTCCTTTAAAAAGCGGGGGGCGCCCCTGCGAAAGCCGCAATTGGCGCCAAGCACCCGGTCAATTTGCGGAGCGCCTGCTAACCGATAATGTACCGTCTTCTTGGTTGCGCGCCGCGGGCGGCCCGAGCCTCCGACCAGCGGGGAAAGTATTTCTCTACTCCAATTTCGCCGGCTCTCGAGCTTTTTCATCACGCCTTCACGTTTTTCATTACGCCGTCCGCCCTCCTTACAGTGTATTAACGCTTTTTTAATTGGAAAAATTCTGTATATTTCGCCCTGTTAGCCAACGAACATTGCAGGGTACCAATTGCCGGTGGAATATACCGCAGTTGTTAATTTTTGGCCAGACGTTTTGACTGCACCTTCACTTGGGTAAAAGTAAGGAAATTTCGTTTTAAGAATTTATCATGGATCTTCCGCGGTCGTCCTCATATTTCCCCTTTATCCGGAAATATTAGTAACTCGATTGTTTGGGAAACGGCACATGTAACCCAAACCGCAGCTGTTATGTATTTTGCATTTATTTACGTTAATTTCAATGTGGAATTTCATAAAAATATACTCGGTATTAGAAAACTACTTCTCGTAGTTGTATTGCTTCATCAAATACAGTAGACTGAATTAATTATACAACAAAAAATATACTGTTCGGCAATATTTTTAAAACAAGTTTTAGAGGTGCCAACGCAAATGTTTTTGTGCTAACGTAAGTTTTCTGAGAACGTGTAAGATTAGTCGGGAAACATCTTTTCTTAATTTCTTTTTTAAAGTCGTGCACTTTATTTTAGCCAAGTTTATATTTACATCGGGAAAAATCCAGAAATTAAAAATCAGAAAAAAAAACAAAAATAGATTTGGAATTTTTACATATTTCACTTTGAGAATAATGATCTGTATTTTCGCGGCTAGAATTTTGTAGCTGTCGAGCAAAGCTCTCGTGTGTTTTACTACAAACTCGGAGACGAATATTTATATTTTGGAACGTCCAATTGAACTATGTCAACACTAGGATTAGAGCCAACAGATTGCTGCACTGCGCATGTGCGATTTGCACAGCGCATCAGCGTCGCGGTTTACAACACTTTTATTGATATTGGCATCGGTAGCTCTCGGTAGCCGTTGTATTCGCACGAGATAGGAAAAAAAAAACCGAGGAAAAATGAAAGATTTCAGACGATAACGCAACAATTGGTCGCCGTAATTTATTCCTCGCGCAAATGGTACAGGCGCGCTCGCGCGGGTTGCCTCATCCAAACATTACGTCTTTTGAAAAGCCGCGCATTCTCGTCTCGTCCCCCGGGAGAGGCATCAAAATCGCCAATAGGGCACTAAAAACCGGCGCGGCGCGTGTCACAATCGCCGCTCGTGCAATCGGCCGGCCCGAGACTTTTCGCAGGCCCACCGGGAGCCATATCCTCCGGGCCGCGCGCTTCCCATGGCGCGCGCAGATGCCGCGGGCGTCTTTGTGAGGGCGCCGCGCCACCTCCGGCCTGCATATATATGTGTGTGTGTGTGCATTATGTGCGCGCCGCTTGGGGGGCAGGGTAATGTGGGCCGAGCGCCGGCCGGCCTTCCTCTATCCGGAAGGTGCGCGTGCACCTGTCGCCCGCGGCGGCCCCTGCACTTGCGCAACTTTTCGGATGGATCGCCGAGAGCGGGGCGCATAACTGCCGCAGTTTCTTTCATTTTTTTTTTCTTCCCCCGGGCGGGCCGCGAGAGACGTGGCCGACTTTGTCTTGGCGGGCCGTTGGAATTCGCGCGGGTTAGCCTAGTAACTTTTCGAGCGGCGGACGCGGCGCGCGCGGGCGCGCCTATGGTCGCGTCGAACGGCCGCGCGCGAGCCAGCCGATAGCCTGCTTATCGATCGAGCCGCTCGCCGCGGATCATAAAGATTTCAGAGACGCTTTTTTACCTGGCTGCAGGGCGTTGTGCAAGGGCCGTTGGCAACGCTCGGCCGATAGGTCGGCCGGCCGCGCGGGAAAAGGCGAACGCGCGGAATCCAGCGGCAGAAGCGCGCGCCGGCAAAGTGCGCAAGCGGAAAAAATAACGAGGAGCCCCAGATCGGCGCGGGCATTTAATGCCTTTTACGTGTAAATAAAAAAAAAAAAAGAGAAGCGGCGCAGGTGGTTTGGCAAGCCAGCGCGCGCGCGGAACAGAAAGTAAAAAAAAAAAAGCAAGGGGCACATGTCTAGAGCCGGCGCGCGCTTCATAATAGGGTAAAAAGTCCATCGGCGCAATTACCGGCGGGGCGCTCGGCGAATTTCCGCGAGAGTCGGCCGGCTGCGCCTCGGTGCGCACCGCGCGAGCGCTTAATTTTAATCCGCGAGCGTTCCCCCGTTACAGGATGCTTTCAAAAACTGATAAAATTTTCAGGCGGCCGGGGGGCGCGCGGCCCGAGTTCCTTTTTACACGCGAGGTTTGCCCCGGCGCAGGGCATTGTAAAGCCCAAGCTCGTTCTCCCCGGGCATTAGCGCGCTCTAATGGAATTTGAAAAGTTGCGAAAATTAATACGCTTCCTTATGCCGTCCCGGGATTATAAATAGCTCCGAGGCTGGTACATAATAAAAAGTAGCCGAGTTGAAAAAATCAATCTAGGCGTAGTTTTACACATATTTTATAAACCTAAAAGTGTATATATTCTTGCTGGTAGTGTTCAGTGCTTTATTTCTGTCAGCAGTGAGCTGTAATAAACATAAAGTAGGTCACGTTTAATCAATAAAAGACGGTACAGAAGCTTTTTTTCAGAAATTCGAAAAAATGCTCACGCGGGATCGAAGTTCATTTTCGTATAAAATGCCGCGCGCGGTTTGTAAATAATTTGTCGTTTACGCAAACAAAATTTATATAGGACTCGTGCCTATGGTAACCGAGTCCACGATATGATATTGTTTACAAACTAAAATAGAATGGCATAACTTAGTCGGACCATTAAAAATGCAAACTAAACCGAGCCGAATGAATGAGTCGGGCTAATTAACATTATTACACAGAGAGACAGCGGAGCGCGAGCGCGTGCCCGCCCGCGGCGAAAGACTAAATAATCGGGGAATATTGTTCGGAGCGCCGGTCAATCGGCCTCGGCGATCGTTAGCCTAGAAGCGCGAGGCGCCAAGCCGCGCCGCCGCCGCCGCCGCCGTTCCCCGAATTGGCAAGCCCCCGCGAGCATCGCCTGGAAACAAGATCACCCACAAAGATCAGCCGCAGGGCCCGGGCGCACGGCCGCGTCCACGATCCCCGAGGCGCTCTCCTCCTCTCCGGGCGAGAGCGTGACCTTCTTCCCCGCGGCGAGCGCACGCGAGTCCCAACAACACGGCCGGATGATCGCCCGCGCGGCCAAGCCCTCGAAAGCTGCACTCGTCGCCCGCTGTGTACATAGCTGCAGGCGGCTGTAAGTAGGTTCGAGGCATCGATTCCCCGGGCTCGTAAATAAAAAAAAAAAACAGAGCGCCGCCGTGTTCGATTGGGCTGTGTCGGGCCAGCTCCCCCGAGGCTGTGGCCCGGCCGCGATAAGTCACCGGCCGCGCTATCGCCCGCCGGAAAACCGCTCGGCCCCGATGGCACCTCGCTCGCGATCCGCCCGGCGTAACCTGCCTGAAAAGTTGGCCGGCGGAAAAGCATTCGATGTACGCGGCTCCGTTGGAAGCGCCGATAAGATCGAGCGCGCTGCCCGGATAACGACACAGTGCGGGCGCGTATACGCGGCAGAGTAATAATAACCGCCGGTACACTGAGCCGCGAGGCGTCGGGGAATCCCCGGGCTGCGCCGATGATCCCCCCGCCCCGATAAACATTGGCTTTTTCGCGCGGCTTCAGGGGCAAAGCCGAGTTGATACCTCCCCCGCGGTCCGAAGATCTCTCACGGAGGGCTTATCCGGGGCGCGGGCGGCAATCGCCTTAGCGGCGCCTCATCCCCGCGCGACTCCACTTGTGCGCGGTATCGAGTTTCGAGGCTCGGCTCGCGGGGAAGCCCGCACCATCTCCAGGAGGCGGCGCGTCGCTCGCCGCGGCGCTCGCCGCGGAATCAGGTCACTCGTATCACGCTGACCCACATGCGCTTATCGCCGGCGTTATCGCGCCCGATAAAGCCTCCATTAACCGTGCGCGGGCGCACCGGTGGGCGATCCCCTCGGCTCCCCCGGAGGCTGCGCCGTTCCCGGCCCGCGCGACCGGCCTTTCGCTTTCGTCGCTCGGCGGAACGCGCGAGCCTTTTTTTTTCCCCCCGGGCGAGGCGCGAAAAGCCGGGGGGATTTTGCGGGGCGCGCGGCGGCCGGGGGACGTCGACCGAGCGCGGGCCGGCTTATCTGCCGCGGAGCGACGTTTTCGGTCGTAATTCTTTGTCGAGTTCGCAATTGGGTCGTTTAGCAATTTGTGTGCCAGCGCGCCTCATTAAGCGCTACTTAGCTGCTTGAGCGCCGCTTACATAATGCTAGATTGATTCCCCGGATGCCGCGAATCGCCAGTCGAACCGACAGCTAGGTCAGAGAGAAATATTGTGTGAATCCGAGGGGGCGCGTGAGACGCTGCGAATCGGACCGAGTCTCTCTTTCGCCGCTTTTCTCCCGCTTCTCCAAAAGAGTCCGCGCCTCGGGATTTTTTTTTTTTTCGAACAATTAGCATTTTTTTCCTCGAGCTATTCGTACATTTTTAAATTTCAACAGCAAATGACAAATAATAAATATAAAATAAAATGCAAATGTGCTACCTACTTGCGAGAAAATTATTATTGCACTCGAGTAAACTTGTTTTGCGAAAAAATCCACTCCGCGCCAGCTGCGCCGAGTTTCTCAAAATTATTTCAGCGCGGGCTTGTAGCACAGTTTTATACCAAAATTTACATAAACTTATTATTATCATGGGGTGATACGTCATTAATTAACTGGCCGACCCGCTTAAGCGCTTTTCATCGCTGGTTCGTTCCTTGCTCTCTTTGCAAATGTGTTTTTATCACAATCAGCCGTCGCCTTTGTTGAAACTATCAGAGATTTAAATATATTGCCGCTGGAACGATGTATTAATAATAAAGCGAAACGCAATTAAATTAATCAGTTCGGCGAAAAAAAAGCCAGCGGCGAGTAGGAGTTTGTTGTAGTCGTGCGGCCGGGCATCGGGGGCGAGACTATAGCCTGTTACACTAACACATTAAGATTGTTTATTTTGTAATTTCCATCGCATTTCATTTTTTTTTCGCTGGCACACACGCTCGCGCGCTCGCACTCGTTTCCTGGGCAATGCAGCTCCGCGCGATAAGTTTTTATCGTATGTGGGTCACGATTTCTTTAAATAAAGAGGCGCAAACTGATCGAGAATTATTAAAATTCGTAATGATAGGAGGCGATGCGTCGATCGGCGATTGCCCGGTGATAAGGTGCGACGCAAACTGCCTAATGAATAGTCAAGCGAATCCTTCCCGAGCTTCGGCTCCCTCCCCGAAGAATTCCAATAAAAAAAAAGTTCCCGTCATAAAGTTGCACAAGAGCGCACGGGAGGAATTCTATTCGAAACGGCGCTTTTATACATCCGAACGCGGCGTATTCTAATTCAATCGGCGCGCGCATCTATACGTACACACGTATCGGAACGGCGTCTTTTGTAACGTCAAAACGCGCGCGATATACACAGTGTTATACAATTTTTGTGCATGTAGGTCGATAAATAAGCAGGCGGCACGAATTGATAAAGGCCGCGCTCGATACGCGTAGGCGGCCTTCCCGCTGGATCCCCCGGGGAAGGATGCATTTTCCAATTAGCAGACGTTATTACACCTGGGTGTTACGCGCGCGCGCGCGCATCCCCGGGGGGAGGTAACCCGGGGGCTCGGCCGCCGCGGCGCACAAAAAACCCAGGCGCTCGAGGTCTTTTTCGAAAAGCGCGGCCATCCATCATCGCGCATCGGCGCCCCGGGGGGAAAACTAGGTTAGCCTCACGCACACGAGCGTACGTATCCGCGGGCCGGCGATAATTCACGCGAGCGCCGCGGATCGCCGCTAAGAATAATCGGGCCGGCGCGAACTCCTCAACTTGACCCGCTTGCGGCCCTTGCGCAACGCCCGGCCCGCATCCTTGGGCCGGCCGCGTCCCTTGCCCGCCCCGTTGTACAGCGCCTGCGTTTCGCAAGGGCCTCGAGCGCGGAGGTTTTTTAATTTTTTTTTTTTTTCGTTATTTCGGGGGAGGCGGTCCGGTGGCAAGCGTTGCCCTCCCCCCGGGGGGGTGGAAGGGATCCTCGGCGGCGCAGGTGTCGCTCGCCCCCCGCTCGGGTTGGTGTGTGTAGGTCGGGCGTGCGGTCGGAACGGGGACTCGCCGCGGGCGTTGGTTGTTTGGAGGGCTTATCCGATGATAACGGATGGCCGCGAGCGCCGATTAAAAGTTTGTTTTGGCAGGCGCTCAAGAGGATCGACTAATTTAGGTACAAGCGACAATCAATCTCTGTGGGCTGATGCTATGTCAACATAAACACTGGCGATTACCAAAAAACGATTTGGAATACGCAATGCGCGCGTTAGGCAATGCCGCCGGAATGGAAGTACCAACGTTTCGAAAATCAAACCGGTATATATGTGCGGACGGAATAATTTCGTGAACCGAAAAACGAACTCTCTAAATGTCGAAAAAATTTCGCTGCAGGGAAAAGCGCGCCGGTGGGCTATACCGAGTGAAAAATCCCTTTTGTTCGAATGTCGTGTGTGCGTGTGTGTGTATATACGGGCGCGGCGTAACCGTCAAATTGGGAAATACTATTTATTTTCTATTTCTATTTCGACTTCCACCTCGCTTCCTATATTTTGAGCGGAAAGTAAACTGGACGGTTTATTTTTCTCAATTTCGAGGAGCACATTGCCGGCAGGTCAGTCGCGCGAGTGTATACGAGCCCTCGATGGTAGTAGCTCTTTGGTCGCTCCGGGTGAGTTTTCACCGGACTACTGCCGTACGCAACTCCCGAGCAGGACCCTTAGCCGGGCGCCGTTGTAGTTTCCCCGATTGATCGGTTCCGGGGAACGAGTCGCGGCACCTAGCCGGCTCGCGATTCCGTGAGGCCGGCCGCTTACAAGCTCGTAGACGTCTCGCTCGGCTTAATTATTAAGCGGGCGTCGGTGTCCGGTCCTGTGATCGCCCCGGCGGCCATTTGCGCCGGATTCCCGGGGGCGCGCGGCTCTCTCGCGATTTACGAGGGGATCGAGGGGAGCGGCGCAGGGGCTCCCGTAGGTCCCTCGTAATTCCATTAGGCTCGTTTGCGGCCATTAGGAACTGGGGACTGGTGGCTCGTGAATTAGGCTTTGCCGCCGTGGCCGTTCGATTACGCCACATATTTTTTTTTTTTTTTAATAAAGCTCTTTGTGCGCGCGCGTGTGTGCGCGCCGGAGAAGAAAGCCTGGGTTTCAACTCGGCGCGCACATCGTTATTCATATTGATATAAAGCAATGCTCCGAAACCATTAGTTATTATTCGCGTTTGTACGCATATACACTGGACGCGTTGTACAAAAGAACGCAGTTTTGGTGTGCATAGAGAGATTGGGCGGGCGAGTGTATATCCGCGCGTGCCTCTAGGAGAGATAAAAGCGCAGTCCGTGCAGCGAAAGGGCGATAAATCAAGTTCGCAATTGTTTCCACGTTTCCAAAAAGCGCTCGATATACGCGCATTCCACCCAAGGGACTCGCGCGCCAATTTCCCACTCCGGTCCACACGTATAATATACACATCAAGCCACAAATATACGCAAGGCAGAAAAAAATAGGGAAGGAAAAGAAAAAAATAAAAGAACGCCGGGACGAAAGGATAAGGCCGGGGCTCGGAAATCAGTTCAAAGCCAGCGGCGCCGCGGCGCGCCTTCACCGAGAGGGAAAGTCGGCGGGAAGCGGGCCCGTGGCCGGCTGAAGAAAGCGCGGCTGTTACGCGGGCCGCGTAAGCGGCCCCCACGTAACCGACGTAACCGGCGCGCGTTACCACTGCCAAGGAAAGTGGAACCCGCCGCGGAAAGTAAGAGCGCCGGGAGTAGGAGACCGCGGCGAAAGCCTTTCTCCCCGGTTCTAGGCCGCGGCTAGAGACGCCCGCGAGACGAGGCGGCCTCGAGCCGCCCGGCGCCGCCCGCCTTTTTTTTTTTCCTCCTCCACCTGCCGCGCCGGGAATTACCCGCGAATCGCGCGCATAGCTCGGCCTGGCCGCGCATTAACCGCCTGGGAAATTAGCGCGATGATTATACGCTTGCCGCGCCGGCTGCCTTTGCAGTTATGGATGCGCGCGCGTGCGGCACTCGAGCTGCGGGCACGCGTCCACTGTCGTATACCGACACTCCAAATGACTGGCTTCTCGATCCGATCTGCAAGGGAGTTTCAAGTCCCCCGAGTAACCGTTATAAAGTAACATGTTTTTTTGCTTTTCCGCGCGCGCGTACGAGTTAGGCGGTGCACCGTTATTGTCAAAGCCCGCGGGCTAATTCCTTCCTTGAAAAAGTGGATGCACTAGATCGCATTAGCGCGCGCGCATGCCGATTGCACAACGGCATTAAGAGTCGAGCTGCCCGCTAACGAGCGAGCCTAATTAGGCTGATATTTGAATATCCTTATCCCGGCAGTCGGCCGCGCCCGGGACGCCCGATCGAAAGCTTGACTCGGAGAAGTCGGGTCGTGTATAGTGGGACTCGTCGAATCGGCCCCCGGCGCGGGCCGTAAAGCTTTTTTACGCGGCGTCTCGCGGGAGTCTTGGGCACCCGGGGCGCGCGCTTCCGCCCGTAAATAAAAAAAAAAAGCGAAGCGCGCCCGTAAAAAGGGTTTCCCTGTTGAGCACCTGCGAGGGCGACCCCCGGCGCACACGGGCCTCGCCCGTGTAAATCTCAATCTCGCGGCTGGGAGAAAAACCGATTGTCCGCGGCCGACTGCAGGGATTAGGCCGCCCCGGTTTTTTAGCGGGCGGACGCGCCTGACGAGGGTTTTGCCGCGGGCTTGGGGTTTCTATTTTTTGTTTTTTTTTTTTGTCCACCGCTTGCGGGCCCCGGGAAGAATGCCGGAAAGCCCGGCGCTGCGGCGTTTTTTGGGTCACGCGCTCGGCCTTTCCTACGATAGATATACGACTCGGGCCCCGTAAAAGCCCCGTTTTTTTGCACACGCGGCATATCGGCCGAGCAGATAGGGCGTTTTAGGCTACTTTTTTTTTTGGATTTCCGCAGCGGCGCCCTCGGAATGCGAGGTTTTTCTTTTTACTGTCCCCGGGGGCCGGGCGCGCTTGATTTTTTTTTCCTTCCACCCGCGTCCGTTTTTTTGGCCCTCGATTGTCCCGGGCCGCCGTCGCGGGGAGGAGCTGAGCCGGGGCGCGGGGACACGGATCCCCTCGGGGCAGAATTAATCAGCCGGGGCGTGGGCGGGGAGGGCCGGGGACGGGCCCGGCCGCTGGACCCCCCGTAAATCAGCGCTCGCGCTCGTAAACGGGGCCCGAATCTGGGCGGGCGGGGCCGCCGCGCAAATCCCCCGGCCATAAAGCCCGCCCGGGAGTTTTTCCGGCGCGCGCGCGCAAACTTCCGCAGTTTATTGTGCGCGGAAGCGGCGTACCTAGCCGGCTGGTGCAGATGCGCCGGCGGCGCGAGGCCCGCGCTTATATGGCCCGGGCCGGGCCGAGTTTACGGGGCGGCCTTTGACTTTTAGGGCTCCGGCCGGAGGCCCGGGCCTTTGTCCGCGCCTAAAGAAGATCCCGGGCGGCCGGGGATCGGCGGGCCCCTCCGCGAGCGGCCACCTCCCGGCCCACGGCTCGCATCCTCGCGGGTGCAAGGGGTGCGCCGGCCGTAAATCAGGCGGGCCGAGGCGGGAGGCGCGCAGTCAAAACAGCGCGGATGAAACGCGCCGGCGGGGGAAAAAGCGCGCGCGGCCAGCGGGCGGCCGCTCGGGGGCAGTGGGTCAGGGCCCCCGCGGCGCGCCCCACGCAACCCAGGCAAACAGGCCCCCGGTGATTTACGGGGGCGTCCCCGTGGCCGGCCGCCCCGGAGGCCCGCCCGGGCCCCGGGAGAGGGTTGGGCTACCGGGCGCGCGCCGGAGGAGAGCGCGCTCGTGCCGCGGACCCGCCGATTTTCCATGGCGCCCCTGCGCCCGCCCACCGCGCCTATCAATCTCGCGGGGGCCCGCACGTGCCTTGGACATTAGGGGCCTTGCGCAACGGGGCCCCCCTCGATTCCCGTCTAATTGGAGCGCAGGCGCGCCGTTTCGCCCGGTGATGTCTGGGCCGCTCCCGCGCGGTCGATTGTAAATCTCCCGGGCGCACGCGTCGTCGCGCGGCCCTGCGAGGCTGCGGAGCCCGCGCGCCGGCCGGTGGACGACGGCTCCTCGGCCGGAGCGCAATCGGCCCCGGGCATTGTCAACGCGGCCGGGCGGCCGTTGCGCAACGGCGCTCATGAATTATTTAGGCGGCGCTCGGGTCTAAGGGGCCCTGCAGCCGCCCGGCCGAAAAGGGATTAGATCACCGGTGAAAAGCCATCGGTAGAAAGCCACGGCTCGTTACGCCTCATCTTCGAGGCGCGTCCCGCGCGTGTGCGGCTCCGGTTCTTGCGAAAGCCCACGCCGAGCGCCGGCCGCTCGTCAGCCGTGCGTGTCCCCCTTTTTTCCCCGTCCGAATTGTCACATCGCGCCGGCAGCGGCTCCCACGCCGAGCGCCGCCGCCGCCGCCGCGCGTCTCGTGCCCGCCTGCATATGAATCACTCGCTTCTTCGTTTTTCTTTTCCATTTGTTTTCTTTTTTTTCTTCTTTTTTTTCTTTTCATATTTTCACTTCCCCAGTGGGTCCCCCCTCGGCCCGACTGGCACCTCGAGGCGCGAGCTTTCCGCCAGAATTCCGCAGAAAAAGTTATAACGAACGTTTTAATTGACTCGGGGGAATTTTTCGCCGCGGTTACGTAACTCGGCGCTGATAGATTTGGTCAACTTTGCCTCGCCGAGCGGAGCCAAGTGCCGCTCGGACGCGTGGAAACGGCTAGGCGCGTGCTGGGAGCGTTCTGTATACGAGTATAGCGACTGCACGCGAGTGTGTGAGGCTAAAAAAAGAAAAAAGGATGTAAAAGAGAAAAAAAAGTAATAATAAACGAGGGGATTAGTGGGGGAATTAGAAGTCACGGCTCGAGCTGTCATTGAAAGCCTGGACGTTAATTACAATTACATAAAGCGCTTTAAAATACAACGTTTCAGTGGAGGCGAGCTGCTGAATAAAAGGAGAGCGAACGCGAGACCGTTTTAACCGTCAAAACACTATTGCTGTCGCGCATTTTTCATTGACCTACTTACGAATCTTCCTCTCGGAGAACGTTTAAACAAACTCGCTCGCGCTCGCGCGACGCCGCGCGAGAAAAGCCGGCGGCGCTGCAGCTCGGCTCCCGAGGCGGCCGCGCGGCCGTGGGAGCCATCCCCCCGCCTGGGCCGCGGAAGCCGCGGTTTAAAAAGCCAGGAGCACCGTGAACGAAAATCGTTGCGTCACCCCCCCCGTTTATCATCCCCCCGAAGGTCGCGCGCTCCCGCCGGCCCGATAGCGTCCTGCCCAAGGCCGAGGTATCCCCGAGCCGATTGCCGGGAGATTGCCGCGCTCGGGGGGAAATCGCCGCGGCGTAACCTCATTATAAAAATACTGCAAGCAGGGGCCGCCGTTACGAAAGGATCGGCCGCGGGACCGGCGCCGCGCGCCTTTTTTTCGAATAATTGGACGAATACAATTAGTTCAAGTGCGCAGGGCCTCGCTACAAGAGGGCCCTTATCCCCTCGGTGGCTCGTTGCGCAAGGGCGAGAAAGTGAAAAGCCGCGGGGCTGGTGCTACCGGCGCCGTTGCTGCTGCTGCCGTTGCTGCCGTGGCGCTCCTCTCCCGTAGGTGCGCGCGAGCGATCGGCTCGCGCGCGGTGACGCAACGCGCGGCGGTCAGCGCTCAAAAGAGCGCCGAGGCAATTGCTCCATTCCCCCCCGCCCCGCCCGGACCCTCCCTCCTGCCACCGGTCGGCCCCCCCCCCTCCCCCCCCCGTCCCGCGGCTTTTTTCAGTCCCTCCCCGTCGGCGGCGCGCCGCTCCCCCCGCCGCGCGCCACCGGCTCATCTGGGTAAGTGTGTCAAGGACGTGCGAACTGGGCTGCAAAACGGCGCGCGCGCGCGCGCGTATATCTCGCCGCCACCGCCGCCAACGCCGCCGCCGATGAAACACCTCGTACGTAGAAATAGGAGAGGAGCGTAAAAAGGCGCGCAACGGGGACAGCTGCAGCGCTTTGCGAAACGGACGATTCGCGCGGCGCGCGGGCGAGGACGAGCTGGCGAGGGGAGGGGCCGCCGGCACCTGACCCTCCCCGCCCGGCCCGCGGGCGGGATGCGCCCCTGGGCCGCCGACCCACCGGTCACCGCGGCCCGCCGCGCCAATCCGGATCTTATCGGCTTTTTTGCGAGGTCTTACTCAAGTGTTCCAACCGATACCTCGCTACCTGCGGATCTTTCCTCGCTAAAAACACTAAAAACTCGGTAATGCATCGTTAATATGCCAGGAATGTTCTCATAGGTATATTCACATATTAAAATATTAAATCAACTACCTCGTCAAACTCTGCCTCATTACTCACGATTTTAATGAAGTTTTTGTTACGGTTTTGAATTCGCGAACGCTAATACAACTAGATACTGAGTAGTAGAGTAATAACTGTAAATTACATCAAAGTTTCGTACTTTATGCATGAATTTGTTCAAATATTCTAAACTCTCTTCGTAATATCATACTTGTTTTCAAACTAATGGCTGTATTTGAGATAAGAAGCCTCGTGAAAAAAAAAGCAGATAACAAGTTGCAGTTCGGTTCAATCGTTTCCCTGCAGGATTCACCGCGTGCGTTACACGAAACCGCTTCCCCGACTCGCTCCTCCACTCGATTTCGTGGACCCCTTCGAGATTTTTCCTCCCAGTCCCGAGCGGACACTCGAAATAGCCGAGTGATGCAGCTCCTTATATATGGCGCGGTTTACCGGCCGAAACGAAGGAAGGCTGGCGCAGAGCCGCACCGCCGCCTCTTCGCCTTCGCGGTGGATCCGCGCGGCTCGGCTTTGTGCTGCTTCTCTCGAAGGATCTGGTTTCCCGGGCCGATCGCCGCTTCTCAAATGCAGCCTTCGGCTTTTCTCCTTGCGCGCCGTCGACGCGCCTCTTTTTGGTGGTCGATCGGTAATCCGCCGAGTGCTTGTTGTTCCCCGTTGTGCCAAGTCGGCTCGGCGTCGGTGGACGCGCCTAAAAATACCGAGAGGATCGATATTTATTCGGGCAATGCATATAAGCCTCGTCCAGTGTCTTAATGGAGGCGCGCTTGCGTCACCGCTTCATTTTCCTTTTCTTATTTTTTTATTTTCCAAAACTTTCATTTTTCATATTTTCATAAGCGCGCGACACGTGTAATATTATGTAAAGCGCATTGAATCACAGCGAGGCTGGGCGCGCGCGCCTCCTTTTTTTTTATATATATGCACGAGCCGCGGCGTTTAAAAGGGGCATAAAGGCAAATAATTGCCTTGCTATTGAAAAAGACAAGCGGCGGCGCGCGGATGGGCGCGGGGGTCGTCGCGGGGCGCGGCGCGACCCAGCGGCTTTCCACGAAACGCCCGCGTCCCCACACAACGAGATTGGCATTAGGGCAATCCCGCGCGGCTCACTCGCCATATTTTTTCTTTTCCGCGGGCGCTCACGAGCCGTTTTCCCATTGTAATTTTCGCCGCGGCCGCGCGTTTACATAAGAATCGGCGGGTTGGCGCGCGCGCCGCTTCATTGGCCATCGGGGCTGCGCCGAGGCTTTATCCGCGGAGTTTTGAGGTTAGAATCGGGCGTTTCGGCGGGACGGCCCCCTTTCCAAGCGCGCGCGCAGCGGCTACGTGGAATTCGGCCGTTTATCTGCCGTTTTCCCATACGGGGAGCCTCGGTTTCGAAAAGTCCGGCACTTATCCCCTAACGAATGGCCCGCGCTAATCCAACTTAACGGCGCGGTATTAAAGTAACAAACTTTATACAAATTAATTAAGAAACGGGAGCAGCCGAGAGCGCGGGGAAAAACGAAGGAAAAAGAACCGGCGGTCTTATCTGGCCGAACAGGTTTTTCCCCTACGAATATATCTATTAGCGGCCCAGAATTCGCAACGGCGCGCCGCGCGTAAGGTGGCCGGGGGAAACGAGCGGCTGCCCGCGGCTCGCCGGTATAAACACGCGCGATCGGCCCGAGCTGGAACCGACGACGACGACGACGACGATCGTGATGATCCGGCGCGCAAGTTCAAGCGGGGATCTCTCTCTCTCTCTCTCGCGCGCGCGCGCGGAATGCAGCCGCGCCGCCGCCGTGCACTTGCCCGGAGGCGGGTCGCCGGCGACATACCTATGGGAAGTGGCGGTAGCTCGGCGCGCGCCTGACGCAATGGGCGCGCGCGAGCGCAACACCGCTTACGATATGTGGCAAATATGTAGAGTAAACGCGAAACTGCCCGAGCGCGGAATTCCCGCCCCGGCCTCCCTCCCCCCGCACCCCGGCGGCCTTTTTGCACCTCGCCGAGCGCCGATCCATCTCCGCGGAGGCGCGAGCCGAGACGGGCCCGCCGTCTCGGAGGATATTGGCCGGACGCGGATCCGTTCCATTAGCCGAGCCGCTCAGGCATTTTAATGGAGCCGTTTGACGAATGCCTGCTCGACCGGCTCGTGGGAAATTTAGAGGAAATATTCGATTTGTCCAAAGGTGGTTGCCGTGTCCTCCCGGTCCTCTCGACTCCTGAGGGCGCCATTGGCCGCTTGCTCAATCCTGTGCGTACGCTGTTTACTATCATTCGTAATCCGCAATAATGAGAAATGCACGAAAGGAAACTGTGGAATGCCGCAGATACGTGTACGCGTACAAGTTTTCAGAGCCGCCGATTGTTCTTTCATAGCGTGGAGGGGAAATTGGCTCGGGAAACGGACAAGTTTCGAGCGGTTGGTTCGCTCGGTTAGCTCGATCGCTTGAAATTTAAGTTGGCAATTGATATGAAAAGAATTGACAGGAAACGCGACAGGATTAACAAGTGTACGGGTGCAAAATCGACTTGGTATGCTAATGTGCGCGCGCGCGCGCGCGCCTTCGTCAACGCATTCGCACTTGTAAACACAAAGTGCCGAGCAAAATGCAGCGGCTCGCGCAGACTAGAGGAGCTGTCTTAACGCTCGCGAGACAGTTTAATAAAAACTAAGTCGCGTCTCATGCGTTGCGCTCGTTTTATAATCGATGTGTTAAAGCGCCGAGTAAAACCTATTCATAGCCGCCGGTTTTCTTGCCCGCGAGACCAAAGCGACATGATTCAATAAAAATCACCAAGTAAAAGTCCATTTGCTGCAGGCTCTAATTTACCAGTAGGAATTGGGCGCCGGGGGGGAGACTATTAGGATGCCGGCCGTGTCGATAATTCGACATCGACCAAGATATTTATATGGCCGTTACGAATTCCGGATAATGCGGCGATTGACAATAGTTAATATTTTTATTTAGCCTCAATTGTATACAAGTATGAAACGCATTGTCGTACACGGCGCACTCCCGAGATAAAAGCGTGCAATTGGGAGTCGGTTAAAAGCTCGACTCGCATTAGAAAAACTCATTTATTTTTAATTTTACAAGCAGAGAATTGCTGTCCAATAAACGCTCGCGAGCCGCTCGACCTGAATTGCCATTTTCCTCCTCAGAATTTTGTCCTTATACACGCGCCGCGGCGCACACGCACGAGAGCAGGCATAATTAGATAGGCGCAATTTGTTACGTCTTCGTTATGTGCACTCGGCCGGGCGGAGCGATCGATTAATCGAGCCCGATAGCCGAGCCCGCGAGCGCGCATTAGTCATACATTCGGCGGGCGAAAAAAAAAAGTCGGACCAGTTCGATATTTCCCCGAAGCGAGCGGCGCGGGGATTTCGGGAGCGGCGGCGGCGGCGGCGGCGCCCCGCCGGCCGATCGATCAGCCGGGCCGGCGATTATACGCGGCTGTATATATAGGCGGCCGCCGAGGGTCCGGCCGGGCCCGCCTCGCCCCGGCGAAGCCCTTGGTGCGCCCTGGCCTTGGGCTCGTGCCCGTGCCCCGGCGAGGCGAGAGGCCGGAGGAGCCAGCGCCCGCGGGACCCGGACGAATATAACCGCGGGTTATTTCGGCGGCGCGCGCCCCCCGTGAGCGCCGGGCGCCGCGCGCGCAGACACAAAGAGTTAGATTTTACTTTTGGTTTCGAAAATGGGGATGCCGCGGTGGGGGAAAGGCCTTGGCACACTTCTCTCCCGCCGCGGCGAGACACGCGGCTGCGGCGGCGGCGGCGGCGGCGGCGGCGCGCCTGAAGAAAGAGGCGAGCGGAGCCGGGGGGAGCAGCCGCGCATGCGCCCCGCGAGCCGGCTCCGGGGAGCACGCGATCGGGGATCGATCCCCGCGGCCCGCCTTGGCCGCCGCCCCCGCGGAGGAGAGCCGCCGCTGCCTCCCGGGGATCGTGGGGCAATCGGCGGGGCCGCTGGTCGCGCGCCTCGCGGAAGCGCCGGCTCGCCGCCGAGGCGAACAAAAACCGGAGGAAAAAATCCATTTCCGCAATAATACCGCGCCGCGGCGAGATAGCCGCAGTTGGGACAGCCAAAGGATCGTTGCATTAACGCGCGTGTAAACAAGTTAAGAAAAGAAATCGATCGCCGGCTTCCTGCGCCCGAGTGAAACCGCCTCGGGCGGCCTAACTGCGCGCTTCCTCGAGTCGCCGGCGGGAGGCTGAGCCCCCGAAACCGAGGCGGCATCGATCGCGCCCGGCTGGCGACTCGCGGCCGACTGGGCCCGCTTATAGGGCGACGTCCCTCGCCCCTTGCTGGAGAGAGCGTCCGCCGGTACGGGCGTTTGGGACTTTTTTTCGGCCGGCGCGGCGGCGGCGGCGGCGGCGCGCATCGCGCGCTTCTGGGTCAGCGCGCGCTCGGCTTTCACTTTCCTCGGCGGCGCGGCCTCCCCACCTCCGCGACGCGCCCGCGGCGCTCCCGAGGTTTCGCTTTCGTTTGACCCTTTTTTTTTTTTTATTTCTGTTTCTCCCGGCCCGGTCCTCTCCCACACTGACCCCCTCCTCCTTGGCCCGCCCGCGCCCTGGCGGAAGGAGGCGGCCGACTTTCCAGGGGAGGGGAGGAGGGCCGATGACGAGCCGGGGGGAGGATCGGCGGCTTGCGCAAACACGGCTAGAGGCGCGCCGGCGACGCGCGCCCTACAATCAGCCGGGATTTTTAGCCGGCGTAATCTTGGTCGCGCATTGAAAGCGATCTCGGCAGGTGCGCGGAGGAGCGCCGGCGAGTGTCGCGCGGGAGCGCCGAGGCGGCCACTCGTCAAGTTCACCGGGACGCGCCTCCTCCCGGGGAGCGCGCGCGCGTACGTATATATACGTACTCGCGGGGCTCGCCGCCGGCCCGCCGCTTCCCACAATATCATTACGCCGCTCGGTACTTGCGAAAGACCCGAGCATTATCCTCGATAATTAGTATGGCCAACTACAGAGCCGGGGAGAGGAGAGCGCGGAGCCGCGCGACGGGGATATATTTACTTAGCAAACCTCCAAAGTGCTTCGCCACACGAACTGATTCGCCTGGGAAAAAAAAAAAAGAAAGAAACACGCGAAGAGGAGCCGACTCGCCTAGGGATTTTTCCCTCCACGGAATAATTGTCCTATAGCCCTGTAGCCCCAAGTTTCTCAATTAGAGAGTCGGGAAGCCGTATAATTTTGTAAACACAATTTTCGTTTTAAAATACACGCCGAGCACGCAGGGAGAGCAGTGAAATCCACATTTAAAAAGGCGCGCTTTGACTAAAGAGCCAGTGTCGCAAGTGGTGAGATCTCGGGCCGATTGTACCAGCAAAATAATTGTCCTGCCTGCGCCTATTATAATACACCAAAATTTTCACCTGGCTTCCCACACGAGCGCGCGTTACGCGGGCTACATGCGCGTGAATCACACGCGCGCGCGGAGCACAAAGCCTCCCAAAAGTAGCGCGCGCGCGCGCACTCGTCAACGATCTCTCCGCGGCGCGACATTGTTCTTAGCGGGGGGATGAAATTAGCCCCGGACCTCCCGAAACCTCGTACACGCGTCCTCCGGGACGAACGACAATTGCCGCTTTCTCCGCGAGAGGCGGGAGTAGGGGAAGAGGTGGCTCGGTCCCGCAAGGAAAAGGGGCGAGGAGGGCCGGCGATTGAATCCGGCCCGGGCGGCCCCTCGCTCGCCTACCTGCGCGGCCAGGTATATCCCAGCCGGGCCGGGGGTGGAGCGGGCGGACGCTCGCAGGTGCAGCGAGATAAGCGGGCCCCCGAAAACCCGGGACAAAGGCCGCGGCCCTCGCGCTTCCCACGGGCGGCTTTCCCCGCGGGGCCCGGGGGAGCGGGAGCGGCAGTCGCCGACTCGCGGGATCCTTTCACGGGCCCCCGCCGAAATTCAAAGGCTCGCCGGCGCGCGAATCCACGCGGTCTAGCGGCGCGCCTTGTTCTTCTCCCCCTCCAGCCCGGGCGCGAGATCTCAGCGCCGCCAGCATTCATCCCGCGTGGCGGGCCCGAGGAGTTGCATTCGCCCGATCCCCCGGCGTAACACGCCGCCAACTATTATGCCCCGCGCAAGGAAAAAGCGCGCGATTGTCGATGCGAGGACAAAGGATACATGCACACGAAGGCGCGCGCGCGCCCACACGCACACGGGGCCAGCAGCGCTCGCGGGGAAAGCCGGGCGCGGGCCGAATCGAAAAAAAAGAGGAGGAGGAGGCCCCCCCCGGAGGAGGCGAAAAAATAATGGGCGGCGGGCCCCGGGGAGAGGGGGCCGCGAGGGCGGACAAAAGGGCGCAGCCCGGCGGATCTCTATGTCCTCGTCGGACTCGCGGGCGGCGCTCGCCGCGCGGCAGACAAAGAGGGAGCCCGGCGTCGGCCGCGAGCCGAGAGGGAGAGCGGCTGCGTCACGCTCCGAGCGAAGTGGGTCAGTGGGTCTCCCCACCAGGGAGCCGCTCCGCCGCCGCCGCCGCCGCCGCCGACGCCGTGCGATATATTAACGGATGTTCACCCACGGCTCGCGGCGCCGGGGCGCGACCGGCCCTTTTTTTTTTTACGTTTTTCCACGCCCTAGGCGCGAGCGCCCGTCCAGGCTATATGCACGTGCGCGGCGGAGCCTCGGCTCCCCTCGCCGGGGGCCTCCCTCTCCTTCGGGAGGAGGGTTTTTCGCATCCGGCCGGGGGCTCGGGGGGGCCAGCCTCCCGCTCTCGCGGCGCGGCCAACTTGGCAATTTCACTCGGGCCTTGTAATCGGGTTACGGTAGCGACTACCCAACTCCTGGAAACACCTTTTCATGCAAATCGCCCCATTAAAAGCTGAGGCACTTTAATAAATCAAACGCCACCGGATACGCCAGATATTGGAATGTCAAATTCACTAATTTATGCGCAAATAATATGCGCTACACTTTGCCGCGCCACCGCGACAAATTTCATTTAACCAGAAGACCGCTTTACGCGTCGCGTTACGCATTTAGATTGCCGCTCGAGTCAACATTACATAAAACGCACCTTTTTTTTTTCTCTCTCCTTTTTACATTCAATTTGGCCTCAAACCGTGCAAATCTCTCGGAGCTTTGTCTAGTAATCTATCGTCCGTTTTTTTTTTTAAGCCAAGTAACCCTAGGTAGCGCTCTGTGGTAATTCAAGAAGCCGGATAAAAGTGGGCTATCTCTTCTCGGTGTACGAAATCGATTAGATTTCTATTCCCACTTCCGTTTCGCAAGAGCCCGCCCGACCGAGCGATCGCTAGTCAACGTTGCCAATATAATATTCAGGAGGAATTTCTCCGGCTCGGGAGGACATCCCGAAAGATGTTCCCCGCCCCGGCGGACGGCTCCGGCAGACACGCCGAACGCATTACCGCGGCGAAAAAAAAAAGAAGTATGCTATCGGACCGGCAAAAGGCCGCGAGGCGCGCTTGACGAGACAAAAAAAAATAAAAGAAACGCCCGCGGCCGAGAATTAAGTTCCTCTTTGTCCTTTTTATTTAACGAGGCGCAATCTCCCCGAAGAATCTCGCGGCGGCGCATGCGGGAGGCACACACACACACACACATGTATACGTGTATGTACGTAGCCAACCGCCAGTGTCGAAAGGGGCCGCAAGTGCATAAAAGCACGGCGGCTAATTATCGCGGCGATTATGCCGCGGGGCCCGGCGGACATAAAACCGGAAGCGCGAGGCCGGCGCGGCGCAACCCCTTAACGAAGGAGGCGCATCGCCCCGGCCAGATTTCCCACGGGAGATTGGGGGGTCCGCTTAATAAAGCGCGCTCGCGGCGTCGGCTTCCGGCCGCCCCCACCGCGCGCCCCTGCCTCCTTTCTCTTTCGTTAGTTCACTTTCTCCGGGTTTTCGCTTTCGCGCGCCGCCACCGCCGCCGCCGCCGCCTCGCTCTCCCCCTCGCGCTCGCTCTTATGGTAATGCGCGCGAGCGGCTCGCGTGACGCGCCCCGGGCCCCGCCAATCTCCGCGCCGAATTTCCCCCCCACCTCGGCCCCCGGCGGGATCGACGGCGCCTCGGCGGGTGATAGGATAATCCTCCTTCCCCCCTTGGCCCGGCGATCGAAAGCGCGCGCGCGCGCGGGACGTGGCGGGGCCTTTTTAAGGATCGCTTACAATGGTGGCCCTGCGCGCGAGGTGTTTCCACGCGGCGGCCGGGCATCATATATCGAGGAATGCGAGCCGGCCGAGTTTCCCAAAAGTTTCATAATAACCGTTTTACGGAATGCAACAATTGCGCGACCTCAGAGATAATTCGCTTTTCACCCGAGCGAACAATCAAGCGCGCTCTAATCTGGGACTCGTGTCCTTCTTTCGACACGCGCGCCGCGCGAGCCGCCCGCCGGATTTTTGGAAGAATGGCGAAGAAAGCGCAAGATCGAAAGCGAACAAATTCCCAGAATATTAGTTCTAAGATAAGGAACTTAACCGGGCGCGCTTTCTACAAACACATCCCCGTTCCGAAACGGGAGAAAACGGACAGGTGCCTCGCACGATCGGCTCCGCACGGAGGAATGACAAAAGCCCGTTAGAAAGTAGGCCCTCCACGTCGAGGAGGCGCCGGCCGGTGAGGCAAAAGTTCCCCCCCGAGACCCGCACGCACGCGCCCGCGCCTTCCTCCCCGCCGCGGGACAATTATACATGCCGATGAACGAGGCTCGCGCAGAAAGGGCAGCCGAGAAGCCTTCCGATCGCCGAGTGCGCGTATATTCGACCCCGCGGGCCCCGCTAACGACCTTTGTCTCGCCCGGCGATCCGCGGGGGCCTTTGTGCTCGAGGTAACGCCCGGGTCAACTGCCGCGGGACTCGCAGCGCTAATGGATTATTGACGAGCAGCCGCCGCCGCCCATATAAGTCATGCGGATCGGCAATTAGCGGGGCCGCGGAACCGACTTGGCCTGCGAGGCGAGCCGGACTCGCTGGTCCATCGATCCCCCCGGCCGCCGGGAGAACAGGAGCTCCCGCCCCCTTTCCCCCTCGGATTTTTGGAAATCCAGAGGGGAGGATCGATCCGTCCGCGGGGACGTCTTCTCGCCCGGCGTCCGCCCCCCTCGCCCGGTTTACATGCGACTCGTTTCCGGGGCTGTCGTCCGGCGAATCGCCGTCCCGTTCGACCTCCTTTGCCGCGCGTCTTTATTGTTGGATTGCTTCCGATGTCTGCTGGCGGCTGCTGCCTCGAGATTCGACTTTGACTCGCTCAAGGGTGCGGGCTCCTCTCCCCTGCGCCGCTCAGCTGTTTCATGCGGCTATTTATTCTGCATTACACTGGCTTCCTTCGGCCGCGTAATTCATCTTCTTTTCCTACGACTATTTTCAACCACTATGTTTCATAATGTAATATTTTCAAGTTGATGGACGATTTTCAGCATCGATCCCATTAATCCTCAATAATTCAATGTGCACCCATGTAATCCGAAGAAATACATAGATTTTTTTGTCGAAATTTTTTTTTTTCCTCGAGAAAGCTAGTTTTGTCCGAGCCTGCAGCAATCTTCGTCCATGTGAAATATTTCGTAAAAAAAGGGTATGGTAATTTTCTATAGAAAAATTTAGAAAAAACTTTTATCGGTTAAAGCTCACGACGAGTGCAACGGTATTTAGCTCGGGAATAGAATTTTTTAATAATAGACTTTATAATAGTCTAGAATAAATGAAATGTAAATCGTAAGACAGGTAACTTTGATACAGCTTGATAAATGAGAAGGAAAGTTAAATCTAAATTAATTAACACGTTTTAATGCATTAATTATTATTGAAAATAAAGAAGAAAAGTGGAATGGCATAAACGGTGGCAGTGCAGCCGGCTTACAATTCATTTAATAAAATACAGTAGCTACCCAGGCGAGTTGCAACGGTACAGTGTGTACAAAAAAGTGGCCTAGGCGAACGGTAGCGTTGGCCAAAACCAATGACGCTTTACGGCGCTTTGTCAAAACCAGTTTCTCAGAAGCCGCGCAATTGCACCACCTGATCGGTTAAACGGAACGGATAAATCGATATCCCCAGGTACATGTGTGCGCGGCTCCCCGATGGAGCCCTTTCATTAATACCTGTTTATCCGGCGTATCAACGCCATCGGCCGTGTATAACGCGGGGCACATAGAGCCGACTCGCTACACGCCTCGCCGTTTGGCCGTGCGTACACTTTCGCTAATTTTAGCTAGGCGGCAAGAAGGGCTGCTTTGCCGGGGTGAGACGAGCCCGCGCCTCCGCGCCGGCCGTCTCGTAGCTGGCCTACGCGGCTCCCCCGCGCCCGCGCTCAAAAGGACAGACGCGGGCACTCGTCGAATCGGGTCAGAGGCCGGTCGCCCCCCTATTGTTTCCCCCAGACAGTCGGTCTAATTAAAAAGGAGCCGCAGGTGGGAGTGGGCCGCTCCGCTAATTGCAGGCCGGACCACCTGGGCACCCGTTCCCCGAACTCCGATCTAGCGTGAGAGACTCCCTGGACCCGGAGGTATATACGGCTCGCGCGTCCACCTGGCCGCCCGCAGCTTCGGAAAGCCGACTCCTCGCCTCCTCCCCGCGCTTAGAAAGAAGAAACGTCTGCCCGCCGAAAGGAGCGGCTCTCTCGTCGGCCGATCCGCGCGACGTCATCCTCCCTCGCGGAGACAATGGGCTGCCGCGGGGGGGGGGAGGAGACCGCGAAAAACCGAGGCGAGGACGCGGGGGATTCCGCTTGGGATTTTTCACCGCGCGAGCGGCGGCTGCCCGCGCGAGCCGCTCGCTGGCGCGCGCGAGCGCGCTTCGACCTACTTATCGAAGGTCTCGAGATTGCTTTTCTCGTGCGCGCCGCCGCCGCAGCCGCCGGCCTCTCCCTGTGTGTGTGTGTGTGTGTCTCTGTGCGTGCGTGCGCGGCGCTCGCCTTCGCTTGTCAGCGCCCCGGCTCCCTTCTTTTTTCCCGGCTTTTCCGCCCGGGCCCGCCCGCCTTTTTCGCCGCCGGAAATTGCGCGCGCCGCCCGCTTTTCCCGACTTGGCCCTGGAAACGTTGAGGGAGCCGGATGATGCACCGCCCGCTCGGCTGAATTGCGCGAGGGCGCCGTTAGCCCGGGGACGGGAGCGCGGCTGCGTGGAAACACGAGGCGATATTTACGCCCAAATTGCCGAGGTCGGCTCAGCGGCCAATTTGGATATTACGGCATTTTTCCAAACTTCAGAAACCGTAGCGCGCGACTTTTCTCAAACTTCAATGCACTCCATTTTATTCAAGCGTCGCTTGCGCGCTCAGCTCGAATTTGCGTCTTTACAAAGTGAACGAACACGAGCAGTTTTTTTTTTTTTCTTAAAATTTGCCCCAAATTCGAAGATATCGTCCAACTTTGGCAAAACAACATCCGGATACGCGCACTCGCAGAGGAGCTTTGCCGGCGGTCTCTCTGTTGTGTATACTTTGCAAGTGGGCCCCGGTGATCGAAGGTCTCCCCATCCTTCCATTAGACCAGCGGCAATTGACGTTGCGGCCACTGGGGCTATGCGCCGGTCCTTGTTCATCGCGCGAATAGTACAAACAAATACCCAGTTATAGCGAGGCGCACGTATAGTCAAAGGAAGCCCCCTCGGTGTTTGTACGTACGCTCAGGCGATAAAACATCGTTAAGCACTTGGCGAAAATGATGTTGCTCTAACGTCGTTTGCGGCCGGGCCTCGAGCAGAAGCCGTGTAACCTTACAATTAATGGGCGATGCTATATTAAGCCCCGCGACGAGCGCGCGCGCGCGCCTCTATGCGCCGGGCGCCTTTCTCAAGGAAGTTTGCCCGGCGACTTATGACAAATTAACGGGCCGGTCTCGCGCACGCGCCCCCCTCCTCCACCCCGACGACGACGACGACGACCGGCTAATTGCCCGGGCACACGGACCCCCAAAGCGCCGCGGCCCGCCCGCGAATTCAAGTTTATCGGCCGCAGCCTTGCGGCCCGCACTTGTGTGCCGCGCCGATAGCGCGCGCGACACGACACGACCGCCCCCCCCCCGCCGACCCCCAGGCCTTAGACTTATCGACCTCCCGGGCTGCGGGGCTAACTCGCCGCTGCATTTGGGCCCCGGCTGTTGCGCCGGCCGACCTTGCAGCCCCCCGGTATATCCCTTGTTGTTGCGTGGAAAGCTCGCCCTTTTCCGACTGGTTTCCTTTTTTTTTTTTTTTATGCCAACGACAAAGGTGTAATTGACGCGGCGGCGGGTTGACCGAGGCTGTGGGATACCGTGCACTCGGCTGGCTGCCCGGGCGATCGGAAATTGAGACGAAGATCTCGGATACATCCAGTAGTGCGCAAGCTGTATGAAATGTGGCCCCTTTATTCATTGTGCGCGGGCATTGTATCTGCTTCTAACATCTTATTATACCCATGTTACAATGTAGTCGAAATTGAGGTCGACTGTAAGGCTCTCATTACAAGGGAAATTCTTTCTTTTATTTTTAATCGCTATGCGGAGCAAAGGGCGGGCGTTTATTACACTACCGGCATTGTACAGTGTACACACGCCAACGACCATCTCAAATCTAAGATAATTTTTTTCATTCTAATTGCACCAAAATGACAGCCACTTATTCAATGACAAGCCACCGCGGCAGTGCATTTAATTCGTAGAATTGATGTAAACCCATTCTCCTTGCAATTGGATTTTATTCCTAATTAACTTTGATGTCTACCTTATTCTTCATTGTTGGTTCAAAATACTTTTCTAAATCCAATTGTTATTTATTTTAAGTAAACAAATCTGAAGGAAAAATTGATTTATATAACCTGCACAATGCGCTACAAGCCGCAGCGTGGAACAACTTGACAAAAATAAAAATACTTTAAATTAAATAAGGACGCGAAAATATAAAAATTATACCCTCCCGCGAGACTGGAAATGCAATTTATGGTTCTCGAATTGAATAAAGCACAGTCGGAAGTGAAATTGACGATAAAGGGAATTATCTCTATTTTCCAGGTATTCTGCACGAGAGATTATCCACTCGCTTGGCGAGTCTTGGTTTTCTTTGAGATCACTAGTTAAAATTTTTTTTCAATGCGCATCCTTGTCTCTCGCTTGCAAGAGAAATATTGCACATTTGCATGACATTCATTAATCCCGCGAACAATTACATCTTATACGAGGAGGATTAAAATTACTCGCGGTTGAGTGAATCGAAAAGAATTGCCTATTATCGTTAAATATTTATTAGTCGATAAAAAAGATATTTGAACTAAAATGAAAATTATTTAACCTGGAATACATACTAGATTGCCAAGAGAAGACTCTTGGACCGATGCTTAATTAATACGAGAATTATCGGCAGTGATTATTGATTGGCCAAAATCCCAATAGAGGAAAGTGATTGGTTATCGCTCGAATTTTGTAACGCGCTGCGCGCCTTCTTCAATGCCGCGTAAGCTTGCATAGTAGGAGTATTAGGGAATCCATAAAGGTCCGGCCGTCATTTATCAGACGTGGAAACGGTGAAAAATCTTTCTCCCGGCGCTGGGGACACGCCCTCGAGTGATCCGAGGGCGGGGAGCGAGACGCGATCTGTAGGTATTAGTTCCGATGAGGATGTTCATTGTCAGCGAGGAAAGGCGAGCAGTGAAGCGGCGGCGGCGGCGGCGGCCCCCCTATCAGCGGGTAAGCCCCTCTCGGGCTGGGAATCGGCCTCGCGCGCCCGCGTGTACACACACTTTCCCCTACGCTGGAGGCGCGCGCAAAAATTCCCCCGGCGAGATAAATCAACGAAATGAATGGACCCAGTGTGCCCGGCGGGTTATCGCGCGGCCGTATTAAGAATATGTGGGACAAAATTTGTGGCGGCGGGCCGCGCGACAGGGCACATACGTCGCGTCTTGCGCGGCTCGCCGCGCGTCGTAAAAGTAAATACGCGAGTTTAAATTTACGCGCTCGTGGAACTTTTTTCACTGTGCTTAATTTTTTTATTGATCTAGTTTCTTACTGAATAAAGGCGCGCTCGGTCGGGCGCTCGCTCGCGCGGCAGCCGCTGCAGCGCCGTGTTTTACGTGTAATTAGGTTAATATTAAAAATAGATCCGAAACGGCTCGCAGGCGATAATCAATATTGATTTAGCTACTCGACGGCTGACATGAATTATTTTCGAGCCGGTTGATAGCCGCGCGGAGGAGAGGCGCGGGGGACGGGAGGGCGGCGCCGCGGGTCCGGCGCGGGCCCGAGCGAGGCCGCGAGCCCGGGGGCCGAGGGCCGCCTCGGACCCGGGGCCCAGGGCGCCCGGGCGGTGGGCGGGCACCCGGCAGGTGGGCCGCGGCGGCGCATCCGCGGCTAGGCGAAGCCTCGGGCGGCCGGGGCGGCGTTACGTGCGTCGGGCCGCGCACGTGCTCGGCTGGCTCGGGCGGCGGACAATACTTGTGCGGCCGACATAGACCTGGTTCCGTAAGTAGGTCAGCCCCACCGGGCCGGCCTCGGCCCCCTCCCGGGCGCGCGGGCGGCCCCCACCCCGGGCCGGGTGGCGGCGGCGGCGGCGGCGGCGGCGGCGGCGGCACCTGGTGCGCCGCTGAGTCACTTTCACTTAGGCCGTGAGCCCCGCGTGCTCGGGGAGTGCGAGAGCGCGTGCGGAGGCCCGAGCAGCCGAGCTTGCGGCCCTGTCGAGGGAGCGGGGGCGTGCGCCGGCAAGTGGAGCAGCGCGGCCGGCCGATAAGGACGGAAGGAAGGAAGGGTGGGGGGCGGCGCTGGCGGCGGCCGCCGAGCCGGAGAGAGGGAGAGGAGCGCGCGCCGCGCCACCGGCCCCGGCGAGCCCTTCAGGAAGCGAGCGCGCGCCGAGCGGCGACTAGTGGCGCGCCGAACGTCGTGCCGTCGAGTCGGCGTCTCCTGCGCTCCGCGAGCCCGATCGCCCAGCAGCCGCAGCCGCAGCCGCAGTAGCAGCAGCAGCCCCAGCAGCGCCGCCGGCAGCGCACTTGTGACCAGTGATATCCCCCAGTGTGCTTGGTTCGCGGCCCTCCCTCTGCGCGGCCCGCGCCCGAACATGCCCCGGAGGCCCTCGCGCGCGCGCCCGACGTCCGCCCGCCTCCTCCTCCTCGTCCCAGTGCGGTGTTAGAGCCCCGGCGAGACAGCGGCCAGGGCGCCAGAGCCCGAGCCGAGAGCGCGCCCCAGCACCCCCAGCCGGCTGATATGTTATTGGAGATGGAGCAGCACCCGAGCCTCATATCCCTGAACATGTCGCCGTTCCAGCTGAGCCCCCAGAGCAGTCCCCAGGGCGCGGGCGTCGCGGCCCAGGCGGCCCAGGTGGCCCAGCAACAGCAGCAGCAGCAGCAGCAGCAGCAGCACCAGGCGCACGCGAGCCACCAGGGCCACGGGCCGCCCCAGTCCCAGGGGCCGCACCAGTACAGTCCCTCGCCCTACGGCAACTGTGCCCCCAGTCCCGCCTCGAGCATGTGCCACCCCCAGCAATCCCAGCAAGTCGGTGGGCCAGGGCTCGGGCCAGCAGCAGCAGCAGCAGCAGCAGCAGCCTGGCCCGGGCCAGCAGGCCATGTCCGGCTTCGACGCGGCCTTCTTCGACGCGGCCGCCCTCGAGGAGCGCTGCCCCATGTGCGGGGACAAGATGTCCGGCTACCAGTACGGCCTCCTCACCTGCGAGTCCTGCAAGGGCTTCTTCCGGCGCAACAACTCGCCCTGCTCCAGCAAGAAGGTGTACACGTGTCTCTTCTCGCCGACAGGTGGCGGGGGCGGGGGCGGGGGCGGAGGTCCCAACGGCGGACCCAACTCGGCCAACAACAACAACAACAATAACAACAACAACAACAATAACAACAATAACAACAACAACCAGAACCAGAACCAGAACAACAGCAGCAGCAGCAGTGGCAGCAGCAACGGGGGCGGCAACGGGGCGACGAGCAACGGGAACGGGGCCGGCGCCATGTCGGCCGAGGCCGGCGGCTACGGCTCGACCGGCGGCGGGGCCAGCAACGGCCAGGGCGCGGCCTCGTCGCTCTGCGGGCACCCGGCCCTCGGGGCCCAGGTCGGCGTCGGCGTCGTCACCGGCTCGATCCCCGGGCCCTCGGACTTCCCCGACACGAAGGACGTGATCGAGGAGCTGTGCCCCGTGTGCGGGGACAAGGTCTCGGGCTACCACTACGGCCTCCTCACCTGCGAGTCCTGCAAGGGCTTCTTCAAGCGGACTGTGCAAAACAAAAAGGTTTACACGTGCGTGGCTGAGCGCAGCTGTCACATCGACAAGACCCAGAGGAAGAGGTGTCCCTTCTGCCGCTTCCAGAAGTGCCTCGAGGTCGGCATGAAGCTCGAAGGTCAGTAGCCCAACACAACAGCCCCGAATAACCTCCCCCTTTCTCTCTCGAGCGCGCGGTTGCGCGGTTGCGCGGTTACGCGGCCCGCCGACTCCTCCCAGCTGATATTATTGGTCTCGTGGCCCGCGATCGCCGGGCGATCGCCCGCGAGCAGCTCGTGACTCGCGCCTCCTTTTCTCTTGTTGACACAGCTGCTCGGTCTCTGATCGTCGCCGTGCGCTCGTGACGAGTTCTTTAAGGCGTCCCACCCACGGCCCCCTGGCCAGAAATCGGCGCGAGATATTTTCGGTCGAATCGGTTGGCGAGACGCGGACAATCGGGATGGTCCCGTGGGAAGCGGCAGCGGCGGATTCTCGCGTGGCGCGCGCTCCGTTTTGTGCAGTCGGTTTCAAAAAGAAAGGAAAAGCGCGAGCGCCGGCCCCGATCTGTCAGTGTGGCGCGAGGAATGTGCCTCTGCTCGAATAATTTGGTTGATTGCGACACGCGCGGAGAGAAACGAGCGGCGCAATGCCGGTGTATCCGGCATCAGTCGGCCAAGTGAACAACGTGAAAAGCCTCTACGTACGAGCGCCGAGGAATTAAATAAACCGGCGTCGCCTTGTGTGTACACGTTAACACGTCTGCAGATAGGCGCGGCGCGCGCGTATACGTGTGCGCGATACACAGAGGCCGAAAGGCGGGCGCGCGCGGGCGCTAAAAAACCGGGAGCGGGAGAGGCAGAAAAAAAAATGAGAAAAAAAAAGTCGAAAGTGCGGATTAGGTGACGCGCGGCGTGGCGCTCGATAGCCGATGGGGAAAAGCGCGGCCGAGCCGTGGCGGCAGATTAGGAAAAATCGGGGGGCGCGGCGGGCCTCGCGGCTGGGCCACGGGGGCGGAAAACAGGTGGAGCCGGGCGGCGGCGAGTTTGGGTCGCGAGACGGCTCTTCCGCCCCCCGCGGAGGAGGCGGGGGAGGAGGAGCAGCAGTAGCAGCAGCCGAGCGGAGGAGACAAAAAGCGCGAGCGGGGGCGGGGGGCGATAAGCCGGGCGCGGCGGAGGTGGCCGTGGCGCCCCGCCGGGGTGGGGGCGCTCTCCGGCGGCGGGAGGGGCGGCCAGGAGGAGAGACGCGCCGCACGCGTGCGCCCGTTTTTCGTGTCAAGGACGCGCCGTCTCGAGGTCGTGAAAAGTAAAGTGCGCGAGAGTATGCACCCAAGGACGGGCGGCGTCGGCGGCGGTGGCTCCGTTTTATGAGAAAATGACGACGCGTCGGCGGGCTTTCCCCGGGGCTGGGCCGCTGGGCTCCCTCGGGCGCGGCTTCCGGGCCACGTGGGCCCCGGTCGGTCCCCGGGCGGCCCCGGGGGTCAAGAGCGCCGCGCGCCGGACCCATACCCCCCAGAGGCTGCGGCCCGGCTGCGAGGAGGAGGCACGGGGCGGGCAGGCCGGGCGCACGCACGCCTCACTTTCCGTTTCGGCCGGCGGCGGCCTCGGGCCATGTGGGTCACTGCCGCGGGGCCGGTCCATCCTCCGCTGCCCGGATAGAGGGGGAGGGGGGAGGGTTGGGATCGCGATAGCCGATCGATGTCCCGGCGAGGGACCGATGGGCGAGCCCCGGCGCTCGGCCCCGGCGTTGCGCAAGCGGCGCGCGCGCCGCAGGAGCGGAAAGCGAAAGCGAGCCGGCGGCGCGTCAATCGGAAAAAGGCGGCCCGCGAGGCCAGGAATAGCCCGCGCGGGTGAAAAAGCCGCGAGGAGCCCCGGCGAAGGAGGCCAGCCGCGAGCGAGCCGAGCGAAACGGCCCCCCCCCTCCGCCCCCCCCTCTCATCGGCGGACCGAGCCGCGTCTGCTTCGCTTCCAGGCCCGCGGCGGCCAGCGGACAACGTGGCCGCGCGGCGCTCGCGATGCATTATTCAAAAGCCAAGCGGAACCGCGACGACAAAGTTTGCGCTAAGCGAGCGACTCGCCTCCACGGAGATCCGCGCGCTATCGAGGCCGAGGGCCGCTCCCGCAAGCTCGCGAAAGCTCCGAGCCTCCTCGTTGGGGACTCTCGCGCTCCCGGCTTTCGGCACGCACACGCTCCCGGTTTCTTTTTTCCCCCGTCGCCGGTGCGGGGTTGACGTCGTGTTTCGGCCCGATCGTCTCGACTTACGTCCTGCGGGGGCGATCGCTTTTGAGGAAAAAGTCCCGGGCGTAGAGACGAAGCGCTCGGACGGCCGAGGTTTCTTGCCGCGCGCTCGTCCGCGTGTCGGTGTAGCTTTGGAGGTTTCGAAAAAGCCGCCCGGGCGCTTGGCCAACGGCTCGGCCGGCTTTTCCAGCGTCGGCGATCGGCTATCGGCGCCGGCTCATTATGGCCGCGCGCGCAGTTTGGAAAGGCCCCTTTGGCAATCTCGGCCTGCCCGCGGGACAAATTTCTCGCGGGGCCGGGAGGGCCGCTCGTGTCCCCGGGCCATCGCGCCCCCCGGCCGGAAAAGCCCCGGCGCCGCGGGCTCGTTGGGAAACTAGTTTAAGGGGCCGTTTCGTCAGCGACTTTCCCGGCGGCAGCGGCGGCGCCGCCAAAGCTTGGGCAACGAATTAGCGCCGGGGCTCTAAATCGAGGCGAGGAGCTCGGCGCTTCCCGGCGATGGCGCGCACGTGCGTTTCCCCCGGGGGACGGGCCCGCGCGCCCCTCGGAAGGGCCCGCGCGAACAATCGAGACAATGGACATTGTTGGGAAAGCCGGGCGGCCCGCGGCCCGAAAAAACGAGGCGTCTAATCATAGCGGCTGGCGGATAACCTTGACCGAATTCGAAAATATTCTCGGTCTATTATAGGAGCGCCCAGCGGAGCCGCGTTTCCCGCGCGGCGGCGCGCTTTTCCGCGGCTCTCTTGGGCAACGGCGCGGGCCGCTTTCGGCCCGGTTGGCCAACACGCGTCCCACTCATGGGCGCCTCGTGGCTCTCGCGGGCGCCTCCTCCTTCTTCTCGTCTCCCGCGCTCGGCCGCCGATTTTTCGACTGGGGACGGAGCGCCGGCAAGGCAGGGCCCTTCCGCCGCCGGGGAGGAGGGAGCAGAGAGGGTCGGCGGGTCGGCGGGCCGGCGGGAGGCTGCGCCGGAGGCTCGTGGCGCGTTTAGAAACTCACGAATTTCATAATTATCGTACCGTGTCGCAAGAGGCGCCCGGAGGCTCGGGGTATACGCGGGCGCGCAGGTATAAGCCGCGGCCGCCTCCCATTCATCGGGCGCGCGCGCGTGTGGCCCGCGAGCGGCCGAGGAGTAGGAGGCGCGAGAGAGAGGCTACCTCGAGGCGGCGGCACATTGTGCAATCGGGGCTTTGCGGGCGCGTGTGCGCGCGCGGATTGTCCTCGGCGGCCGGCCGCCGCCGTGCCCTCGATCTTCCCGGGCGCGGCGCGGGCGCCCCCTGGCGCGCGGCCCGCCCAACCGCCGGCAGGGCCGCCGCGCCTCCTCCGCGGGAAAACCGCGGGCGCCCCGGGGGCTTTTCCTCCCGCCGGCTCCCGGGAAACGCGGGCCTCCACCCGCGCGTCGCCGCCGGAATTATTTGGCTAATTGGCGCGCGCGGGCGGCTAGCGACTCGGGCGAAGAGAGCCGCCGCGGCGCCGGCGAGCCTCCTTTTTTGCGCCGCGCGTGCGCGCGCCGCCGAGCCGGAAATTATAATAATATACCGCGGAGCGGTAAAGTTCACGCGAGCGGAGCGCCGCCGGCGCGCCGTCAGAGGCCTCCGCTCGCCGGCGAAGCCCTGCCGCAGGATTTTTATGCGCCCGCAGAAAGGAGGCCGGCCTCGCCCGCCTCGCCCGCCTCGCCCGCCTCGTCCGCCCGGACCCTTCCTCCTGCGATCCCCCTTTTTTCATTCAATTATTTCTCCGCTTCATGCCGCTTTCTTTTTACATTTTCTCCCATTGTTGCACCCGACTTTTTAAACCGTTGAATTGATTACTTTTTCAACTAACTTTATATTCATACCTAATTTTCTTTCATTGCCTAATTTCTCACTCCGGCGAGCCTTATTTCAATAGGCTAATTGTTGTTTTTTTTTTATCCCTTTTTTTGTCCCTCGGAAATGTTGCGTCTGGTTAGCCGAGGTACATATTATGATTTTCCCCGATTTGCTGTATTATCAACATTTTCCTAGGAACAAGTAGAAAATAAAAGGCTATTCATTGGTTTGTTTTTACCGCGGCGTACTAGGGATCGGTCGATAAATCGTACAATGAGCTTGGACTACATTGGCCGTTTAAATAAATCCATGTAGAAAAAGCCAGGGCGGGGGAATGTAGAGCGCGGAATGCGCAAGGAAGGCGGTACTCGGTCCCGGGCGCCGAGGGCCGGCAATCGATAAGCAGGAGAGCGCAAGGGCGCGTGGGAAGAGCGTCGCCGGAGGGTTTTCTGCGGGCGCCTCCCGGCCGCCCCCTCATGGCTTATTCATGGGCGCGCGCGGCGAGGGCGTCCGGCCTGGCTGGCCCCCGTCGCGGCTGCCTCGCGCCCCCGCCGGATCGATGACCCCCGGAGGGATGCAACCGATCGGGGCCCGCGAGGCGTCCCCGATATCCGCCCGGGGGCCAGGTGGCAAAGTTCGGCCGCGGCGGGGCGGGGGGGCGCCTCGCGCCGCGCAGGCGTCGCCGGCGTCGCAGCGGGGCAGCCCCGCGCTTGTCGTTGACCCGCTCTAGTTGCCCGCGCGGAATAGGGCACGGCCTTATTAAAGGGGGCCGCCGCCGGGCCGGCGCGCCTCTTTTCTTTGCCGGGAAGCCGGCGCTTTATTTTCGAGCGCGAGCCTCCCCGCGGCCTGCCCGCGCGTATTTATAACGAGGAGGGATGGGGGGCCGCGGGCTAATTGAGCGGCGGCGGGCCGCGATCGCGGCTAGACGCGCCGGCCCGCGATCGATAGCCCGGATTGGTTCCGCCGCGGCTTCGGGTGAGCGTCCAATCCGCGGGAGCTTCCCCGCGGGCGACGCGCCTGCGCCACCCGGACGCTGCCTGGCCGCGAGTCAGAGGCCTACTATTAATAACGCCGGCCTCGTTATCGGCCGGCGCGCGTCGCCCCGGCTTCCTGCTCCCGATTCCTGCTTCCGCGCCACCGCCGGCGCCCCGCGGCGGCGGCCTCCCACCCCACCTCCCCGGCGGTGCGCAAGTGCCACCCGGCCGGCCTTCGCCGATCCCCTGACCTACGCCGCGGAGGCTCGCGTGCCACTTGGCCGGGGCGCGCCCGGGGAAATCGGCCCTGCCGAGCGGCCGATCGCCCGCGGCCACTCGCCACTTGCCTCTCGATCTTTGCGCTCGATTAGCGCGGCCCGCATGCAGGCCCTCTTTATGCGCGATCCGCCCCGACTTCCTTAATGGGTGCGTGCGCCGCGTTTGTCAGTGCGCCCGTATCTCCCGAGATCGCCGCAGATCTCGCGGACTTTCTCTTTCGGGCTTTTTTATCCGGCGATCGCACGTGGCCGCGTGGCGCGCACAGGCTCCTTCCGCGCACCGCCGGGCGGCCCCTTCAATGACACGCTCGTTACCGATTTCCGCCGACCGATCGCCGCGGGGATCCTCGGGCGAATCTGCACCCCCGGAGCGCCGCTGCCGTTCGCAGCCGATTGCCGGTCTCAATCGCCAGCCAAAAAAAGAAATTCGGGGGTTCATTGAAGGATCGCATTATCCGGCGCGCCTATAATGACGACGTGTCGGCCGCGATCGGTACGCCGGTGTAGGTCCCTCGATCGGCGGCGCACCCATCGCACGCGCCAACCCGGCGCTGTTAGATAACAATTAAAAGCGATAAAGGGGATTAATGGGGGCCCTCGAGTTGGGGGAGGGGGAGAGTAATCGCGACTCGGGCCGGGTCGCGGCGCTCGCTTTCACTCGCGTAGTCCGAGCGATCGGCCCAGTCATTCGCGGGCGCTTTCCGTTTCCCTTTCTTCTCGCCCGGGAATTCCTCGGGGCCGCTCGCGACTCTCCTCCTGTCCCCCCGGGGCGCGTAGCGCTGCACGTGCGGGCCTCGAAAGACAATGCCGGGGGGGAGGGCCCGAATTATTGCGCGGCTGTACACGTATACTCTCGCGGGGCCCGCGGATCGCGAGCCGTCGTGCAGGCCAGGTGTTGTCCGCGGGAAACTGCGCGGCGGCGCGCCTAATTAAAAAGCGCGTGGCTCGCTGATTGGCCGGGCGCTTATCCGGCCCGCCGGCCGGGAAGTCCATACGCGCCGGGCAATTAGCAGCCCTGCCTCGGAAAAGCGCCTCCGCGGCTTTATCGGGCTTGCGCAAGCCCCCGCGCGGCCGGCTCCTGTCCCCGTCGTCGCGGATGCCGATGCCGACGACGATCCCCGTTGAACCGGGGGCCGCCCGGGCCGAAAAAGCGCGGCGAAGGAGCCGCTCGCGGGCGCTGTTTCCGCGGGGGAGACGGCCGGCGACGGGCCGCGGCTCGGGCGCGCCGAGCCGCGCGCGCCCGACCAACCTCCTTTCACTTTCGAGGAGCGGCGTCGGCGGCGGCGGCGAGTCGGCCGAGTCGGCCGGCCCGACGCCGCCCTGGGCCCGGCAGCTCCCGCGGACGCCGCGGCGCAACCGGTGTGTGTGTGTGTCCCCGCGATTTTAGGGCCGCTTGGGGGAAAAAAAAATGGAATGACCGGGGGAACCGAGCTTTTTCTCGGGGCAACGGGCCGGCCTTGTTTATTCTCGGCCGGGGGAAGCTACCGGGAATGGAGAAAATGAGAAAAGTGCATCGATAACGGGCCGCGCGCCGAGGGCCGAGCGCGAAGCCCGAGAAAAGGTGCTTTGACGCGTTCCGGGAATTTAGCCCGAGTATCTCGGAGTCTTCCGCCTCGCTGGCGCTCGATCCCGCGGCCCGCGACCTTACAAGATCTAGGCTAGCCAAGGTTCCGACGCCCTCCACTGGATCACGCGACCCACGCCCGCCTACTTCCTTGCAGCTGTGCAGCTTCTCTCCGCGCCTCTGTTTATTTATCAGCGCGGCTATTGCGACAAAAAGAAAAACATTATTCGCCGCGTCAAATGTATTCCTGGCGCTGAAGTCGCGCGCCGCGCTCTCATTTGCACAAACTTCGCCGGCTCCTTTTTTTTTCCTCTCTCTCTCTCTCTCCTCTGCATTTCAGTTTAATTAAACTTGTTTGCCAATTCAAATCGAATGCGTGGCAGTAACGCTGGGCCGCGTCGTCCCTGCATAATCGCATGCGTGCGGCCTATTATGTAGTTGCGCTCTCATTAGTACGCTCCATCACACCGCCTCGAAAAAAGATTATTAATAGCGACGGTAATTTTTAATAGCCATTGCGCAATCAATCGTGTCAACGCATTGATTAGCTTATTAATCAATTACTGAATTAATCTTGCCCACGGAGACTCTGCCCGAGGAACAACCTATCTCCAACGGTATCGCGATTTTAGCCGGTTAAACAAACATTCCGATCGTTTATTGTGTGCGTATACGGATTGCCTGTGAACCGACTCGGAGTTTCGCTCGAGCAAAACGTCACCGCAGCCCGGCAAGCCTCTGCTTGTCAAGTGTCCGCTGCTCGTTACAATGTAGCTTGGCGTTGCAATTAATAGCGCGAGTAAAAGTAAATTATTCCCGCCGACAAGTGCAGCCTAAACTATTGCGCTTGCCCCTTGTTTGACGTGGGCAGTAACCTCCCAGAATCAAAGATAAAACAGCACCAAGCGGCCGAATGTAACCGAAGGATTTTCAATTGCAGCGGTACGAGCGGACAGGATGCGAGGCGGCAGAAACAAGTTCGGCCCGATGTACAAGCGGGACCGAGCGCGGAAGCTGCAGATGATGCGGCAGCGACAGCTGGCCCTCCAGACGATCCGGGGGACCCTCGGGGATCCGGCGAGCTACCCGGCCACCGTCACGCCCTTCCTCCACATCAAGCAGGAGATCCAGATTCCCCAGGTCTCCTCGCTGACGTCGTCGCCCGACTCCTCGCCCTCGCCGGCGGCCGTGGCCGCGAGCCTCGTCACGACGCAGGCTGGCGCCGTCTCCGGGGTGAGTATCCGTCAGCGGTCGAGGCGCCCTTCACCCTCCTACAGCCCGGGGGAGCCGACCCCGTGGCTGCACCTCGGGCTCCTTACCGACGCGCATCTGCGCCCTTGTTCGCACGCTGCATCATCCACGTATCACCTTGACCAGCGCGTCATCCCATCCGAAGGAGAAGCTGCCTACCTTCCCGAACTCACTCCATTGTTTCCTTAGAGTCCCTACTGGCAACTATTGGCCAGCTCGAACTATCAATCGCCGAGTCGACCGAGTGCCCAATTAACCGAAAGCGATAGCTTAAAAATAGATAATCCTCGGAAAGTAACGATGTTGAGTCAGCACCTCACGACAACAAAACACTTTAACAAGGTTAAGATCTGCACATTTCTCTACATATATACTTCCCCTGCTTTAAATAATTCTTAACGCCTTGGCGTTTCTTTTTAATCGCACAATTAGCTGCACAATAAATGCGCGAGTAATTCGTATCCTTCTTTTGGCACCAAGCAGTCATTATGCTTAATGCCAGGCCGGCGCAGTACTTTGCGGCACTGCCGCCGAGAAACACAGCTACTCGCGGTCTTATTCGAATTAATGAAACGTTTTCGGATTTATCCTCCGCGAGTGTCCGCATTTTTACAAAAGCCGCTCGCAAGAAGCCTTGAAGGCCGCGTTTAATCACCAGCTTGCTCGGGTTAATCGGCACATCGGAGTCGTTTTCCAGAGGCTGATACATGGCCGATCGAAGGCAAGTTCAAAGATTACGTCGCCCAAGTGCGGCAGAAGGATAATTATGTTGAATTTTGTGGACTCGCCGAGAGCTCGAAGCGCGCGGCCGCGGAGCCTCCGATTATAGAGCCGCGAGGGTCGGGCGCCTGGGAGACACGCAGGGTCTGACGGCTTGTCCTTTGCAGAGCGGGCAGCACCTGATCGCGCCCTCGACGCAGGCCTCCCTCTCCTCGGCGACGAGCAACAGCGGGCACCTGCACGGGGCCGGGGGCGGCCAGGGCGTCAACCCGCTGGACGGGGCGGCCAAGCTGTGGCCGGCCAACTCGACGACGCCCAGCCCCAAGGGCGGCTTCGGGGGCTTCGAGGGCCACGGGGGCCCCGGGGGCCACCACCTGCACCAGGCGGGCCTCTCGGCCCACCACGGCGGCGGGCCCGCGTCCGCCGGCCCCGGGGCCAACGGGCCCGCGGGCCAGGGGCCCAACGCCGCCCAGGCGGCCTCGGCCCAGGCGGCGGCCCTCGCCATCAAAACTAGTCCCATGATCCGAGACTTTGTCCAGACGGTCGACGACCGCGAGTGGCAGGCCTCGCTCTTCGGCCTCCTCCAGAGCCAGACGTACAACCAGTGCGAGGTCGACCTCTTCGAGCTCATGTGCAAGGTCCTCGACCAGAACCTCTTCTCCCAGGTCGACTGGGCGCGCAACTCCGTCTTCTTCAAGGATCTCAAGGTCAGTGTGAAAAGAGAACCCCCCCCACCCGGGCCTCCGACAATACACGGGGCGCACTATTAATACGTGGGATTCCGCGCGGCTCCCGGCCGCTTTGCATTCTCGATGGAAAACGAAAACGTATATTATTAGAAAATGGAGCGTAATGGAATTCAGGTCGCCCCCAATAGCGGCCGCGCGCGCGCCCATTCATTTGTCGGCCGCGTCAATCGATTTAATGGTTATTTACGATCGCGGGCGTGCGCGGCGCCTCGCTCTCCGGGCGCCCGCGGGCCGATTAGGAGGAGATGGCCCGGGTCGCGGGTCCGATGCCATTTAGAGGGCCGCGCGGCCCTGGGAACGAGCGCCGGCCGCGGGACAGCTGGCCTAGTGTCGCGAGGGCCGCGGCGCCGCCCGCCGCCGGGGTAAACATCGATACGCGCGGCCCGGTGTCGTCGGCCCGCCGCTCCTGGCCCACTGATCCGACGCGTTTATATTTACGCGCATTTGCGAATTGGGTCAAGACTCGTTGGATATTTATGTATGTAAATGCCGGCTGCGGCGGCGGCGGCGCGCGAGCCACCGAGCCAAGGATCGGCGCCGCTTGGGAAACGGCCCTCGGAACGCCAAATTGATCGGGCCCGCGGGTTTTTTTTTTCGCCGCGAGGACGACTAGTCGACCGTGGCGCGCGGCACTTGACGGGCCAGGTCGCCGCGGAGCCCCGGCGCCGGGAGTCGGCGGGTCTAATGGGCCGCGGGCGCGCGGCGAGTTAGTCACCGCGGGGCCTGGCTGTGTGCGCTCGCTGCCGCGCCGTACGTGAGCGGCGCGAGCGGCGGGGATGTGAGGTAACCGCGGCGGCGGCGGCGGCGGCGGCGGCGGCGGCAGCGTTGCACAATCGCTGAATGATTTCAAGCATCGCCTCATATCTAGGTCATAACAAGATACGTTTCTAGGTTACGGCAGTTACCCCAAAGCGGGTCCATGTAATAATCGTTTCTTTAGCGGCGGCTCGGCGGCGGCGGCGGCGGCGCGGCTCTCCCCCCACCGCGGAGCGGCCGGCCGCGCCGCCTTTTTAATTAACCAGTCGATCACTTCCCGGGCGGGAAGCGGCGCGGCCGCTGCTCTCCCTTTCTTCCTCCCGGTGGGGCTCGCGCGCCGGTGATCGCCATTGCCGCGCTTTATCTGCCCGCTTGTTTTCTCCGTTTTTCGCTGGGCGCCGATGTTTGTTTAAACGCGAGGCTTCTCGCGTGCGCGCGGCCCGGAGCGCCAGCGCCAGCGCCGCCACCGCCGCGGCCGCCGCCGCGCCTCCGCGATTCGCTGGCCACGCGAGATTGCCGCTATGAGGTTTTGCGAAAGGAATTTTTATGCTTGACCTACATTTATATTAGATAAGTGTGACATTTCAGAAGGCGCGGGAGAAAGAGGGGGAGCCGGGCGGAGGGGGAAAGCGTTACAATTAACGCGCGATCGCCGGGGATTCCGTCTATCACCTTCCCTCTTTTTCTCTCTCGCTCTCCTTTTCCGCTGCTCCGCTTTTGCCCTCGGCCTCAGCTCCGATTTAGTAATAAGAAATTCCCCGGTTGCATAAAAACCCCGAGTGCTGAAAAATATCTCGCCTTTTCATCGCGTAAATTATTTCGCTAATACGGGGATTTTATTGAAATTAATGCATTCGAGGCTCGGCTGTATGCGCGCGCATTGAGAAAAGCCTTCGAGTACTCGACTAGTATGCAGATCGCTCCGCTTGCCAGTGCGTATTTATATAGATGAAAAGGCTTGTACTTGGCGTGTTTACAAATAATCAGCGCAACTCTTAGCTCTCTATCGATCAAAGATCGACTAATTCCTCTTGATCCCTCGTTTTAGAGGATCACGTATGTTTGATTGCGCAAGTGCTTTGCAACGTTCAAAGATACAATGCACTGTCCGAGCGTCTCCAACGTCTTCTTCTTTCCCGCTTACAACGAGGCTCTTAGTTTAGAAGAACAATTAGCGATTTGGAGTTGGTTTTGCACAATGTACTGAATGAATCGTTCCTTGCCTAAACAGGTTGATGACCAAATGAAACTACTTCAACACTCCTGGTCGGATATGTTGGTGCTGGATCACCTACATCAGAGGTTACACAATAACCTGCCCGACGAGACGACGCTGCACAACGGCCAAAAGTTTGATCTCCTCTGCCTCGGCCTACTGGGGGTGCCGTCCCTCGCGGACCTCTTCAACAACCTCTCCTCGAAGCTCCAGGAGCTCAAGTTCGACCTCTCGGACTACATCTGCATGAAATTCCTGATGCTACTTAACCACGGTAGGCCTCGCTCCTCGGTCTCCTGACCCGCGCCTCCTCCGAGCGCTCACTCGCCCCGGTTCTAATCTTTCTGTCCATCCTTACCAATAGATGTTCGTGGGCTGGTCAATAAGAAGCACGTCCAAGAAGGTCACGAGCAGGTCCAGCAGGCGCTTCTGGACTACACGTTAACTTGTTACCCGTCCATACCGGTAAGTCAAATTTTGCGGGATGAAGAGCCGTGCGGGGTTCCGACACCGGCAGCCGAGTACTAATCGATTCGCATCTCTCTCTCTCTCTCTCTCCAGGACAAGTTCAACAAACTGTTAGCAGTATTACCGGAGATCCACGTGGTCGCGAGCAGGGGCGAGGACCACCTCTATCAGAAGCACTGCAACGGCGGCGCGCCCACGCAGACCCTCCTCATGGAGATGCTGCACGCCAAGAGGAAATGAAGATTGCGCCGAGGACAGCAGGACCGTGAGGATGCTGCTACCGCTGGACATGATAATCGCGCCGCTGCTGCTGGATAAGCCTCGCGCCAATCTCGCCCGCTCCTCGCCCTCGCCGGTGGCTGGACCAGGAGCTGCTTCCGATCTGGAGGGCGGACCACGTCGCGAGCGACAGGCGACGCCGAGCGAGAAACCGCATGCGTCGCCGGGCCGGTGAGCACGGGACAAGGGAGTGTTTGTCAATGCGTGCGAGTATGCCTGTGTGCGCGCGCCTGTGCGCGGGTGCGCGCGTGCGTGTGTGTGTGCGTGTGGGTGCGCATTGGTGGGTGGGTGGGTGCGCGCGTGCGTCTACTCCGAGTGACAGTGTGTCTGTGTACGCGTGCGCTTGCGTGCGTCGTGCGCGCGTGTACGCGCGCCTCGGAAACCGAGAGTGCCGAGAGAGTGAGAGGGAGCCAGCCACTCTGGCATTCGTGGAACGAATCTACCTACGCAAACGCTAACGCGAATGAAAAGATGCAACCAACCAATACACAAAATCAAGTATAGACGTACATACTTTGCATATATACACAGTATATGTATCATAAAGTGTATATCTAAATATATAAAGCATAACGATATATATTTTCTATATTTGATGTTGAAGTTTTAGAGATGTATTCGTGGTGATGAAAAGAAAAACAAATAATGAATGGATGTGACACGACGACGATGAAGGGAAATATTAATGAACATACTGCCCGCGTGGCTCCAGGATTATAATAAAACTCGACGTTTCGCGACACGGGTGACACACAACCTTCAAAAGCGCAGGGAAATAGTAAGCGAGATGCCTTGAAAACAGTACAAAGGGTGGTTAAAACAAAAAATATTGGTCAAAGGGCAGGCAACTTTTGTCTAAATAAGTAAAGCTATTTTTCTAATACTTAGAGAAGCGAAACTTTAATTTTTAAGCGTATACCACTGAAGCCTTGCTCTCACTTAAACGAAATATCCTATTGCGTGTTCGAAGGGTTAAAAAATAATCAAGCTTTCGACTCTCACAAATACACAGACACGTACACAAACTCGATACACATCGCGGCCAATCGTGCTTCTGCAAGGGATTCAATGGGCATACTTGAGAGTGACAGAATAAAACAAAGGAAATCAATGTGATAAATGTATACACATTACATATTAAAAGAAAAAAATTATACGAAGCGATGTATATATATATATGTGTAAGAATGCATATATACGTATGCATAAACCGTTGTAAAACTTGCCGTTAGTGGCCACCTGGGCATCGTTAAAACAAAACTTCCTATCAGAAAAAAAAAAACGATGAAAACGGAATAATAAATCTGCATTTTTGTCACGCTTGCACTCAGCAGGGCTATATTATTATTATTAAATTTGTAAATACTAGTTAACACATTCCAATTTACGTTGTATAGTATAAATCATGTTAAATATGTAATTACAAAATATTTTTGTGTATAGTTTACTTGAGACAAAATAAAATATATTTCTGTTGCTTACACACCGGAGTGAAAGAAATCAATTAGCTACTTAACTCGTGTCTTTGACTAATTTCATATGTTCTTTACTAATATTTCGTGTACATTTTCTCTTTTTTCTTATTTTTATTATTCGTTTCCTTTTTCTTCAAACGTAGGTGGCGGAAAAGAAAAAATAAAAACGCGCGAAATAACCCTCAGATTGCGATATTTTATTACTGTATATTGTACCATAAAATAAAGATTCTGTTTAAGAAATAAAACAAACGAATCATTGGAGCAAGGTTTATGTGGTCCTATATATTATCTAGCGTTTAAAATAATGAATAATAATTATTAAATAATAATCTATATGAATATATTATAAATATATAAATAAGAACGATATTGTCTTATAGTTGTTAAATATAAATGAGAAATATTTACTGTACGTTAAGAATAGTTATTATTATTACATTGATCGTAATTATTTTTCACTTATAGATTATATTATTGTTTAGACGTTAGTCAGAAATTCTTCAGTGCTGTGAAGGTCGTCGTTTCGCGGCGCACCTGTGGTACCTAAGCCATCGGTTTTTAATACACACAAACGCTAGATTTTGAGGGTCAAACGTGACAAGAGGATATGAAAGAAACAAAAGCAGCAAAAAACAAAAGCATATAATAAAGAGTAGAAGGAAGCCCCCCTTGTATACACGCAAAATACACGTGTGCAAATTTTAATCTTCGTCGCGCATACCAATCTGTTTCCACTTACGAAGTGAAAGTACCTGAATTGTAATTTAATGATAAAAAAAAAAAGAAAGAAAACACTATTTTACTATATTCACTTTACCAGCACATTTTACAAGTAATATACCTACCGTAATGTTAGTGGACGTATCGGGGAAGATAAAGAAAAATGATAACGCAATATTAATAGAAGACGAATAGATCAAACTAGATTTTTAACGAGCATTGTTAAAGTTTATGAGCGGGGGCTTCCTTGCGAACCTCAAACCAATAACGACGTGAAAGTGACAAAACCTAAAATAAAAATTATTGTAAAAAAATGATGTTAATAAGTTCCAAAATTCTCATATCGCCCGGTTCATAATTGTATTGCGCATCGATCAGGCTTTACGTTTTTCTTAATCATTTGCATTCGCTTCGACATATGTAATCCCTCCGAGACGAATCGCCCACATACCCCTTTTACCATTCGATTGTTAATCACACGAATGACTACCTCTTCATAAATGTATTAAGTTTACTTTTTTTTATTTTTACAATTTTAGTAACCGCATACCTCAGAATAAAGGGACCCAGGTGAAGCAGAAGAAAAACGCGTATACTGGGACTACTTTGTTCTTGCGAAAACGCTGATATATCCCACCATTTTTATTATACTACACCACCATTAAGTGTCACTGCAATGTTACCTTCACCGTGATCTGTTTTGTTAATTATTCTAATTGCTTTGTATCTACATTTATATTTTACCCCAATCATTTTTTAACTATGTATACATCCTCACTTCTTTTATAATTTGCGCGCTTTTAAACTAAGGATAAAAATGTGAGCCTTATTTATTTTGTAACACCCTTTGTTCGTCACTGTTCATTAAACATTATTATTGTACCGTACACGCGAACGCGCCGATCTGACAATTTCGGAACAATCTTCGTGCACGTCAACTGCGAAATGCCATGGTTTATTAAAAAATGAAACAAGAGACGAGGTCTTTTTACCACTTAAGTGTTTAGCCCTAAACAAAATGAGTAAAAATCATTGTCTTTGTACATGTCCATCCTATTTAATCGTCCGATGAATTCCGTTAATGAATATGTTTATTAACAATAATTGTAATTAGCGAGTAATATAATTACGATGTTATGTACATTGTGTTAAATATTAATGTACAGTTACCAATTATAATTGGCAAATGCTCTAATTTAAAACAAAAACAATGTCAAATTCATTCTTTTCAACCAAAACTCGTCGTTTAAAAAGGGGAATTAAACATGATAAAAAAGGAATTATAAAGCAGAAAGATATTTTCGACATACCATGAAAAAATGACACTATAAAACTTAAGCGTTGTTAACACTGCCATTTAGACGCTGGCAATTGTAAATTATGTAGAAAATGAAACTTAATGAATGTAAATATATCTTTATTATTAACATAACTATCGTTCCTTATCAGATTTGACGTTGCTGTGTGTTTATCATGCGGTGGAATATCGCGCCTTAATCACGAATACTTCAAAATATCTCTAAATGTCTCAAATGTTTTTTAAGAACGGTTAACCAAAACCATAAAATTAATGAAACATTAAGAAATAACGGGAAATATCCATAAATAAATTTGAAGTCTTGCAAAAAGTGTCAAAATTGACATAATGACAAAGAATCAAAATGTGTTGATTGAAACAATTCAGTCCAAACTGCTATACTAAAGATATTTACGGCACATTTTTCATATTACTAAATATTTAATTATTACTTGACGAGAAAGTTTTCAATGAAAATAATTACTCGTGTCATATATAACTGTTTTAATGGTGCGTTCACACACCAAATAAAATCTATATTGCTATATAATACAGATATTCCAAAAATTTTACACACAAAAAAAGAAAACACATGGATGATTGTATTTGAAAATCTATAATGATTTATTACATAACAAATATTATAAAAAGAGTTTATACACTTTGAGTTATACGCCAACGTTGCTTACATCTATTCGGTGTCGATAAGATAGTTGTTGGTATAACGACGAATCTATCAGTTAACCACTTTTCAGCAGTACAATGAGTGCACAACGAGTCCATTATCATAATTTAAGTCGTGGTTTTAATGAGAGAACGAATTAATAATAATTAAAAACAAACATGAAAGAAATAATCTATGTGAAAACTACGTCGAATTATAATATTTTGTTACAAGTATGTACAATAAAATGATCTTTCGTGTTTGATCTGCGCGTGGATAAACCAGATTATTCTTTCTAGAGCAAAGAACACAAAAAAGCATTTGTGAGTTTTTGATTTAATGAGTCGTATAGAAGTATGTAAGAACATGTGGAAACATATGTTTTAATAAAATAAGTGAATATGAGACCCAAGCAGAATATAAATTTTATACAGTACATTTTGTTAAATCATTCAATATACGTCCAATACATAAACAAAAACAGCTTGTTACAAATAAAAACTGTTTTTGAAAATAAAATATGTTTTAATATAAATAAAAATGTTTACAAGCTAAGAGAAATTATAGTTTTTCCCAATTAAAAACTTTAATTCTCTCTTCTTTGTGATTGATTATTTATTTTTGTTTAAAGAATCTGTAGTTGCCCGCAGTAAAGTTTTTGCATGTCCTTAAAGTATTACGCGTTTTCAATAATTCTCTGCTTAGTTTTTGGGTTTCTACATGTTCCTATATTATTCTTTGGACTTTTGGTAGCACTGGTCGCGCTTAATTTTGCACTTTTAGTTGTTTGTTCATCACCATAATTCTATAAACTTAATAGTTATTAATGAGGGTTTGCTTCGAGGAATTCTTTATAGGCTTTCTCGTCCATAAGGGTTTTCACCTCTTCGGGATCATTGAGCTCAATCTTGAAGAGCCAACCATCATCGTAACACGAAGAATTTACGAGTCCGGGTTTACTTTCAACGTCTTGATTTTTCTCTATTACCTTTCCGGAACAAGGACTCATTATTTCCGAAGCAGCTTTGACTGATTCCAAAGCCCCACATTCCTCTACAAATTATTCGTCAAATTAATGCATATTTAAGCAGTACCTTAATTGCACATAAAATATTTGTATCAATGATAAAATTTTTATTTGATATTGAAATTAAACGTTACATAAAATCCAGGTTGTAAGATTTGCAAAATAAGCCTTAATGTATTCACTATTATTTTTCAAAATTGGTTCATAATAAACATAATTGTTGTGAAATTGTCTTTTTTTATATGTATCTTCTATTACAGAATATTTATTAAAGTAAAAGTAATATTTATTACCTTCTTTTTTAATAAGTGTGCCAACATCTGGCAATTGTGCATAAACAACATCTCCCAATGCATCTTGCGCATAATTTGAAATTCCTACTATGCCGATATTGCCATTGACGGTCACCCACTCGTGTTTATCCGTGTACCTTCTTTCTAAAAAGAAAATTTTTCTTTAAATAGTTTACTTTCACGCGTGTTCCATTTTAATACAGCTCATCTTCCAGTATCACTATCAAAACTCGTTTTCATTGCATAAGGCGATTTAGATTTCATATAATTAGAAAAATTTTGTAGATCAAAGCACGAGTTTATCGTTGTTTAATAATGATATTATGAAACATGTCAATTACTTTAATAGATAATGAAGAAAATTATTAAAAATTAATAAAAAAAAATGCCATGATTTTTATGTTTGTATTTAATCTAATTTTTTATTAAATCTAACATTGCTGGTCATCAACAACCAGAGTCATAATTGGATGGAAATGTGTTCGAAATACATAATAAACAAAGTATTTCATATTATGTCTTCTCACGTTTATACAGTGTTCAACCACCATGGAGCTACTTAGAAATTAAGATCTAAATATCATTCAAATAAATAATTTATCTTATATTTTTGAATCTTTCTATTTATAATTAATGTGTGAAATATACGTACATTTACCAAATTTGATCTTTCTTTTTGAAGATTTTATCTTAATGTTTTTTATTATGATCTGTTCTCAAAATGTAAACTTTAAATTAGATTTCTGCAAGATACATTTGTCTTTAAAATTAAACAATCATTTCAAAACTATTTAACTTCTAAAATGAAAACCTCTTATTTTATCTTATTTTCTACTCTATTTACTCTATTTATTCAACAATATTGAATAAAAAATTTATTTAAATAGTCTATTTAAATAGTCTTTATTTAAATAGTCAGTCTATCTATTACAAAGAAAATTTAAAAGATTGACGGAAATTCTATAAAAACTGTCAATGGATACCATTAAAAACTATATCATATTTTACAGAAGCTTCAGTTTATTTTTTTACATTACTCTGAAATCTTTGAATCTATTTAATTATTTTCCGTTATTTGGATATTAAACAAATTTATTTATTATTTCAGTAAAAACACTATTGCTTTATTCTTTGTTATTAATAAACTTACTAATCCTTAATAATTTTACTAAACTTTAATATATTATTTTTTTGTACAACTTTTACAACTGATATTATTAAATGACATACAGCATATCAACTCTGTATATATATAATTATTTGACTATCTTTATACTTTCTTAATAATTAAAGATCCCAATGCTTATATTGCTTTTAAATATAATAGTACTCAACAAAATTACGTAATAATATCCATATGAAATAAAAATTGATTTGACTGCTTATAATTCAAAGCTTTTTTAATACATAAGAATAGCTTCAAATAAATAAGATATATTAAATTAGCTGATACAAATTAAAAATATGCCATGAACAAATGTTTAAATGTTACATAGTACAATACATAACTACGTTATACATAACATAGGCGAGCAATAGTTTTCATTTTGGTAAACAAAAAAGTAATTTCTATTTCAATTTCATGTAGGTATGAATACTATTGAGATTATAATTATGCGCTTATTATAAAGACGTTGCACAATCTTACATTTCAAATTTACAATTAAACTGTTTAGAAATTACTCTTGAGGGCAACGAAAATTCATCGATACATTCGTAAACAATAGTAAATACGTACCAGCTGCTTGGCACCGACGAACACCACTGGCAATAGTTCGTACAAAGTTAACCGAATTTGATCTTCTCGAAGCAATGACAAAGCTGGCATTTGCCTCGTGGCCGATAAGCGTGGACCTCGCAGAGGATATAACAATTCGAGACACGAACCGAGCCATGACTTTTTCCTTGTCTTTGATAAAGCTCCTGTAAGGTATCCGGTAGTGCTTTCACCGGCGAACTTTGCAAAACTTTTTGTAATTTGTTTCCCTTATACTTAACCTCAACAGCACGTGTCGTCTGCTGGTTTCGTGTGCGCGCTCCACGCAGTGCTCCAGAATACCACACTGCTCAAAGGAAAAAGAGCGCGCGCGTGCTCCTACTCCCCACCCTATATTACATATATCGATTGCGACTTGCAGCTATGCGACTTCGTGTAGCCATCTGGAAATCTCCGACGTATCGGTTTACTATTCTTGACACTTAGGATAGGCGTATAGATATTCATTATAAAGAGTATTTATTTTCTTTTGTATATATCCTCTATACCCATTAACTATTGAACTCGTAACTTCCTCAAAGTGTTTTTTATCGTCTGTTATCTGGGAATCGTCCGTTAAGTTGATTTTTTATTTTTTATTACGTTATTAAATCAGTTGAAACTTAGATTATGTACTTAATCTTATTTTTCCATCATATTAGATTTTATATTTTTGAAAAAGTATTTACACTTTATCATTTGTTTTATAAAAATGTTCCATTTGTAATAATGTGTATTTTATTGAAATAACATAAACGTAATATATGTAGTAAAATGTCGATTTATAAATTCACTAAATTAAATAAACACAATAAATTATGTGGTGTATAAGAATTTAAAAAATAAATAGATGCAATTTTACATTGTACAATTTTAATTACAAGCCAAAATTAAATTTACATTAATTTAAAAAAATATTCAATATCGAAGTTTGTTTTAACGAGATAAAAATTAAGTTACTTTATTACATAAAAAATATGGAATATCAAGGCAGTTTGTCGTCCTTACAACCTAATACTACAAAATTAACCAAATCTCAAGCTTTTTAGATCACGTGAGGTTAATAGGTCGCGGAATAACGATTAGACTTTGCAGAATTCAAAAACGATAACCCATGTTATCAAGTTTTACGGTATCTATGAACTCTCCAGTTACAACTGAATAGTATATTCAGTAAAACTTTTATTATAACTAGTTCAAACTAAAAAAAATATTGATGAAATGTTTAAAGAAAATTAGCGTTTGACACAAACGAATATTTCATTTCATCTTGATATTTGTAAGATTGAAATAAAAAATCAACTTTAGCTAGGCGATTATATTTTCTCTTTTGAAGAGATAATATCCTCACAATCATAAAAATATATCGTTTAAAGACTTAATATTATAATTTGTTTAGCTATTATAATCCGATTGTAGAAGATCTACCACAAGGATTGTGAATTGGCATAGGTACTGGCTTTTCAATGGTCCACTCATACCATACATTTTTTGAACTGCAACAACGCCAAAAATGACTAACAATTTCATCACCAGCTTTACAGATTACTGGATCCTAAGCAAGAAAAAATTGAACATTTTAATACCTTAAAAAAATTATATTAAAATTTATACGATTAATATTTAAAAGTTAAGGTACCAACGCAAAACAATATTATTAGTAGACTTAAAATTGTACAAATTTAACATAACTTTTGCTTTACCTTACTCAAAAACTGTTATCTAATTCAATTATAAAAATAAATTAAATATTATTATGACACAAAAACGAAGGATTCTAAAGAAAATTTAATATGAAACACGTATTTAGTAAGTACTATTTTATTATAATTTAAAATTTTTTTTGTTGTTATTATGCATATTTATAAAATTCACTTTTTTGGTTAAAAGTAAATTGTAATTTGATTAATTGACCACTAATGTTTCAATTATGTTTATATTAATGTTTCATTCATTGAAACCTATTTTAAACAAGAAATTCTATTCTTTATGTAATAAATGTTTATATTACCTTTATTGGAAAGAAAATTGGAAACCAACTGAACATTTTTGGACTATGTGTTCTTGGTTCAATACTAATCTTTACATTTTTATACAAAGTAGCATCAAAATATCCAGAAAAACCATGAAGAATGCAATCTTGTGATACTTTAAATACGTTTTTTCCATATCTTGAATTATCTATTTTCTCATCTGATATAAAAGAAAAATATCGATAATTATTTTCAAGTATTAATAGGTTTGTTAATATTTAGATGTAACTTTACAGAACCTTTATTTGGGTGGTGAAATGTAAATAATGGTTGTGGAAGATCAATATCATATTTATTTTGTAAGTGAACTATATAAGCTGATTCAAAGTGAGCTAGTGGATGCTTGTCTTTTTCCCTACAAGCTTTGACTTCATTAAAAACTTTTGATGATTGTACCGGAGCAATATAAGATGTGTATACACTTGGTATGCTTATTCCATCATCTAAATTGTACATTTTAACAAAATTAATCATAAAAAAATCATTTATAAATAATGTTAGTAAAGAAGAAATAGTGAAAAACCTTTGAGAAACTTCTGAACTCCATCTAAACATTCAGGTGAAAGTTCATTATCACCAAAAGAACCTAAAAGTTCTGAAACTATGATGTCACTCTTCTCCGGAGCATCCCATTCCCTCATATCAGAAGCTACTATTGTTACTTGTTGCCCCCACATTTCTCGTTTAAGAGCTTGTAGTCTACATAAAAATTAAATACAAATAGTTTAATAAACCACTTAACAGTAAAAATGTTTATCAATGGCAAAAGTAATTACGTTAAGACTGCATTAGGATTTTTTTCTACTGCATATACTTTCACTGGTTGTTTAGCTTTTTCAGAAGCATTTAAAGCAGCACGAACCAATGGTCCACGTCCAGCTCCAACAACCATAATAACTCTGCAAAGTTTTGTACAATTATATTTCTCAAATCATTATTAATATTAAATTATAGACATACATAGGTGTTTCATCATCTTTATCTCGGTACATCGATTTATCTACTAATGCATCATGAATAGCGTTTTGATATTCTGCATACTTGATTGGATCCTTTTCAAAAATTTCATAAGTTCCTGTTTCTAAATTGTCCATTAATGGTTGTAAAGGGCATTGAAGGTAATCTTCATATCCTCGACAAAACCGCTCAATTATTCCATTTGATTTTCGATTCTTAAAATTTTATTAAAACTTTAAACATGTAAACGATTTTATAAAAAAATAAAAAAATTTATTCAAAAATTACCTTCCACAAATTATCAATATAATAATAATAATATATTAAATTTGTATGACGATTAGCGCCACTTACAATAAACTGAACATCTAAAGCACAGAATCTCTTTAATACTGCTTGATGAGCTTTACTTAAAACAGGAAATCCCTTCTTATTTGTAATAAATACTGTAGTAGGAATAATTAAACATTTTACAGGTTCCCCTATCCATCTTGCAATCTACAAAGGCAAAAAAAAATTATAGAAATAATACATTTTGATTAATTTAAACAAATCAATAATTTCTATCTATTTACTTCATCTTCATCAGGAAGGTCATGACTAACAATTAAGGCAACAATAAGCTTTTTATTATAATCACAAACAATTCTGAATTGATTCCACCAGTGCCATGTACTTTCAATTTCCATTTCATCAACATTCATATCTTCTCTATAAGAGTAGGCTTGTTTTCTTGGGTTTTCCATCGGAACTTGTACCCAAACTTGAGACTAAAATTCAGAAATTAAAAAAAAATTATAATTATTAAGTTAATGAAACAGATTTAACATAGAAAAATAATATAAGTTTTAATTAAAATAGTTTACAACTAATGTAATGATTTTATTAAAATTGTAAAATATTTTTACCTGAAAATTATTAGTTGCAGAAAGTTTATCAAACATGATTCTAGCAAGATTCATATTTTTTTCTATATTACCTCTTAACTTAAATGTTATAGCAAGCAAACATAAATGACTAGCTAAGGCTAATTCTTGGTATAAAGTTTCTTCACTATTTTTGGCTATAACAGGATCTTTTGAATCAACATCTATGTATGGTGATAACTTACCAACTACCCATGTGCACCAATCTACATAATTTTAAACAATGTCATTTTTAATCTATCTTTTACAACAATTTATTTTTACTTCATTATTCAAATACCTGCACTACAAATTAGTATATCTGATCGTGTCCATGGTCCAGTACGCTTTAATGCAGTACCAGAGACAAACTCTCTTTTGAAAAAAGGATGAACCAATGGAATTGAAACAAATTGATATCTAAAAAAAGGATTAAATATGTAAATTATTTTTTATCTTAAAATTTCACAATTAATAATTAAGATTTACTTAGAGGAATCGGCAATATATAAACATTCTTTTAAATCTGGAACAGAGCAGAAGTCTAGACCACAAGAGGTATTTCTTACATCAGTCATAATGATTCAAAAAAATAGTAATCTAAAACAATTATTATAATTTATTAGTAAATATAGTTTAGTAAAAATAGTTCACCAATTTTGTATACTTTGTTTAATAAATTAAATGTCAAAATATTATAAAATATCAAATAATACAGCATTAAAATTTTTCATACAAGAATAAAATAATTCATGATATACTTAAAATATCTTTCATAATTTTAATTGCACGTTTAAAAAATTTGTATACATCTACAAACAATCATTGATAAAACTGATAATTTTTAAGGTTAGTATTTTAAAAAATAGTGGCATTTCAAGATCCACTCACTCGTTCGCATAAATTATCTAGATCATTAAATTTTTTTTAAGTCTTCTATCGTATAGTCGATGTTTTATATATTTTAATTAAAAATATACATGTATAATTTGTTCTAATTAAATTAACGTTAAATACAAATGTGTGATTGAAATTGATGTATAGCCCGGCTAGCGACCCACGTGACCGCGATTTAATTGTCCATGCCCATGTGCTCGACCGAATCTTTAAAATTTGCAGAAATGTCCAGTATGTACGTTAACTAACAGCCAATCAGTTTGTATAAGAATTTAATATAGTTCAGTTCTACGGTTCTAAGTTCAAATTTCTGTTTTATATATATATATATATAATATCAATGATCGTTCCCGTTCAATATTCAATCTGATTATTATAGCGCAGCTGAGTTTCTAGAAACAATATCGATCATAATTTGGTCCATGTATGTGTCAACGAGCTGCTACGGTCTAATATTTGTTTTTTTTTTGTTACAAATAATTTGAATTGTTAAGATATATTTAATTAGGAGGGTGCTAATTAGGAGAATGCACAGAAGTTTTGATAGCTGAGCGCGGCCGAGATAAAAATAACCGCATTGACATTGTGAACCAGCCGTATATAGCTGAAGTAATGTAGGAATCACAGGAGTATTACCATATAATGATTTGTTGAGTCGGTAAGTACAAAAGAAATAAGTGTACGTTATATACAGGTCGTCCGTCCCGTACTCTACAGCAATAGAAAATAGCATTCAGTTTATACAATTACATGCGAACTTCGTGCAAATAATGAAACCACCTTCTATATCCATATAAGAATAAAATATTTAATATAATATACATACGTTCAATTTTTGCGTTTTACAAAAATCACTATATACTCTGCTCGATTTTTCTTTTGCTACTTTTACATCAATGCTTTTTAATAAAATGTATAACAAATTGTTTTTTTAAATAAATTATATTAATTTATTGTTTTGCAGAGTTCGCCGATAGCTTATCAAAACAAAAATTTATATGGAAATACAATTTTATATTTTCAAGTACACGAGTAATTTATGATTAAAATTGCATTAGTGGGGTTATTGGTATGTTAAAACGTAATTAAAATTATATATCAATGTAAATTTTTATCCACAATGTAATAGTCATTATTTTTTTTATTAATAATTAATGTAATGATTTTGCAAACTATCAGCTGAACATGTAGAACAATAAAAAATAAATTAAAATAATTTATTTAAAAAAAACAATTTGTCATTAAACATTTTATGCAAAAACATTGACATAAAAGTAACAAAAAAAATCGAGCAGAGTATGTATTGATTTTTTGTAAAACGCAAAAATTTAACTTACGTATATTTTATTAAATGTTTTATTCTTATAGAAGATGGTTTTATTATGTTCACTAAGTTCGTGTGGAATTGTATAAGCCAAATGCTATTTTCTATTTCTGCAGAGTACGGGACGCGCGACCTGTGTAATGTACTTACTTCTTTCCTACTTACCGACATAACAACAAATCGATTATTATGATAATACTCCTGCGATAACGCATTACTTCAGGTATACGGGTGGTTCACAACGTCAATGTGGTTATTTTCATCTCGACCACGCTCGGCTGTCATGACTCCTGCGCATTCGGGACTTTTTCATGTTCGTCACATTCCCACCCTCCCTTCAATTAAAGAAACTCTAATGTTTTTATGCTTAAAATTAATTCCTTTCGGAGTGAATTAAATGTTGTACATTTAATAAACAACAAAAGATTGGCGATAATGTATATTATTTATTAATATATATATTAATCTTATGTCTAATTGGTTTGAAAAGTTCATATTACTTGTAAAGGACCTTAGGAGCTAGATAATTGATTATAAGCGTTTCTTTACATTATTACTATATATGTGAGTATGCCACTGTCTATTATCGATTGCCCGGCCACCGGCACCCTTATATCTACATGATTCATAATTTTGCAGTCTTCCGTACAAACTATATATGTTTAGGCTTCCGTTTACAAAGAAAAACATTAATATAGAAAGTCTACAAAATACAAAATATTTCTGTTATTGTCTATTTTGCCAATAGAGTAAAAAACCATTATTCGTCTATTTACAAAAGTGTAAATAAAAGTGTGATGGTAAAATAATGCGTTTAATTTTTTATCCAAACCGGAACTGGAGCACCAAACTGTTCGGACCAATCACATTCGTCTACCCACGCCTGTCTCTTCTGGTCTCCCCCTCAATATTATAGATACTCTACTTGCGACTCACAGTCGATGGCCGTGAGGGAGCTGTAGCCAGCTTGTTTGTGTGCACATACGTTGAACAGACATTTTCTAGTTGGGCTGGCTTTCTACACTGCAACCTTCGTCCAGATTCCGTATTGCATATATCAATCGAAAAACTCAAGAAAACACGAAGAAACATCGTATCACGCATACGTTCGCATAGACTCGGTGCATTGGCCTGAAGCCTGCAGGCTCTCCAGTCCCCAGCATTGGCCCCTACGACGTCATTTTCCTCTCTCTTTCTCTTTCTACTTTTCGCACTGAGCTCGGCGACTCCATTTCGTCTTCTCGTGGTACGCTTCAAAGGCCAACCCTCAGTTCGTGATTAGAACATTTATTCTTTTTTGGTCAACTTTTACTTGAGGTAAGTTTACTATATGGGTCTAACAAAAATCTGTGCTTCGTTTAAGAAGTATTCAAGGGGCAACTAACGATTACGGAGAAAGCTTTACAGCTTGAACGTACGCTCCATTTACCACTCTGGCGTGTACAACGCGGCGTCCCTTTTCCATTCGCACTTTTTCATGTCTTCGAGCTTTTGACGACTTTTTATTACTTGCGATCAAGTTGATTCTTTAATAATTGTTTGCCTTGACCTATTTATTGCATTATAATTCTTCTTGAGTTTTTAAGTAATTTTTTAATACTAAAATTCAAATTTTGAATTTGTAAATACATAAAGCTGAGATTGTTTTTTAACAATATTCTAGATAAATAATATATGGTTAGTTGGTTTACATAAATGTTTTTCATTTTCAGGCAAAATGTCTTTTACTCGGGGTATAAAACGGGACAACTTCGGAAATCGTAATTTCAATAATCGAATAATGGGTGGAAATAATGCTGGAAGGATTGGAAATATGAGTGGAGGGATGGGAGGTGGTGGCGGTGGCGGTGGCGGTATGAACCCATGGGAAGGTGGAATGATGCCAGGAAGAGGAATACTTCCTACCCCCAACAACAATCTGTCACTTGCATCTCCACAAGCACAACTGGCTATAGCTAGCAATCTTCTTTCAAATCTGTTACGAACTCAACAAGATTCTCAACCACAGGTAACTTTTAAACAGTTTTTTAGATTTAATAAGACTTTCAACTTCAAATCAGTGAACAAGTCTTAATTATTTTGTAATAATAATTTTAAATTATTACATTCTTTGAAATAAAGTTATAATGATCATTTGTCCCACATAATGATATAAAAATGAATTTAAAAAAATATAAATATTGCATATTTAATAGATTACTCACATTCTTTCATTAATCTTTCTGATGATCATTTGATTCCATATAAAATGTAACTATATATAAACAGACTTTGAGTGTTGATTGAAAAAGAAACAACTTCAAGTAATTTTAGAAACATAACTTGTTTTAAAATTTAATTAAATGGAATTTAAAATTTTGACTTTGTAATAAAATAAAAAAACAAAACAAAAATACTAACGAATAAAATTTTGTGGTAAGAAGGTGCCATCATTGCTCAGTTTGGGCAATAACTACAGTGGTCCTGGTCCTAATTTTAATAATCAACAGAATTTCAATCAAGGACGATTCAATGACAGAACTGGTCGTCAACCAATGAAAACTCAACGACCTCAACCTTATAACAAGGTATGTTATTGGTACAATACTGGGTATGAAAAAATATATCATTGAATTTTGAATGAAATAGATGTTAACAAACATTCAGAATCTGATATACACCTGACAATTTTCAAAGCCAAGTGTTTTCAGTGGTAATGTACATGAATACTTCATTTAGATAGTTACAAAAAACTGCTTAATAGTGCTTAATTCATGATCTTATTTAAAGATTATCTAAAAGATAAAAAGGAGATATGAATTTTATTATTATATTTATGTTACAATTTTCAGAAAGCTATAGAATGTACAAAATAATTTCTGTGAATTTTGATGCTAAGAAAACATTAAAAAATAAAATTTGATTATTAAAATTTTAGAACATAATTTCACTATCAATGATATGAATCTTAGAGAATTGCAGTAAATTGAATTGTAAAATTAAAGTAAAATTTCACTTTAGTGACACGTTTAATATTATAATAAAATCATTTTTTTTATTTTAAAAATAAACAAAATAGCAAAATTTTATAAGTTATGTTATACATGAGAATATACAACATAATATATGTATACAATAATTACTAATTACAATTTACAATTTTTTAAATATATTATTTTTACTAATAAATACTTGATTGATCTATTATTCCATAAAGTGGAAGTTATCTCTAAAACATCATACTTACCAAAATAATTTGATATTCTGTCTTGTACTAATTTATAATAGTTTGCAAAGAATGGATTCATAATTGATAGTGTTATTATTATATTAATACTAGCAAAATGGAGGGATAGTTTTTCTGTAGGTGGGTAAATAATATTTAAGATTATTTTAAATGGGTAAAAGTTTTAGCAAACTCGATTTTTTCATCAATTAGGATATTTAAAATAATGCATGTTTTCAAGAAAATTTCTCACAAATCGCAGTTTTGGAAATTGTAATTTTTTTTACTACACTACAACAACAATACGTACAATTGTAATTACAATACAATTGTAATTTTATTTATAATGTTTATAAATTGCATAAGTAACAAGCAAAATGCTTGTATCACTTTGTATCAAGTTGTCGGTTCAACGATTTATGGATTCTAGATTGAATTACTTTATTCACATTTATTTGCAGTCTCCATTTTCTAGACCAACGATAAAATTAAGGACATTCGAATGATCATTATTGAATGTTTTTATATTTCTGGTTATATATTCTTTAAAAAAGGAAAATGTTATGAAAGAATTAAGTCCCTTGTATGCCTCTGAGAATAGTGTTCAAGTTGAAATAGATCTATATTATTTAGGCAAATATATCTAATATTTTAAATTCTTTTAAAACTAAAACATTATCTGGATAATCAACATCACGAAATTTATTATTTCATTCTTGTAAAAATGTGGATATTATCCACTTTTTTAATAACTTACTTCCTTGAAAATGAAACAAAAAGGGCTTTTAAGCTCAGTTCTTTACCCCTTGCATTCTTTCACTATCAAATATAATTAAAACCAATTTGGTTCAGAATAAGCAATGTCCATATTATATGTGACACTTCTCATAAAATGGTTTGGTCGTTTTGACCTACAAAAATAGATGGGCAATAATAGAGCCCGAGACGGCATTGCTGGGCGACGTGGCCCGCAACAATCTCGTGCTACCCAGTCAGGCAACCAACGCCAGAATGGAAACCAAAATCAGCGGAACGATAAATCTTCTAAACCAATTACTGCCTCTAAGCAAACTCAGAACATCAGAAAGGAACAGCAGGATAAGACCTCTGATAATGAAAAAGCAGAAGCGACTGTCGCTTTAAGGTAAGCTTTTCGGAGATTGCAACAGTTTCTTCAAACTTCGAAGAATGTTCTCATATCTTCTCTTAAGTACCATCGAGAAACAGAGAAAGAGAGAACACAAATTCCAACTTTCTTCTTTACGTGGATACCGAGTTTTTTCTATTAACACTTCAATGTATGTTGCTCATTCCAATTTCTATTGATACTCTTAAATCCATGTTTATCAGTATTTAATTATTGTTTTAGTACTTCAACAACAAATATTAATTTGGAGTAGTGCAATGAAAAATGTTGTTTAGTTGTAAAGATATTATATTGTATTTTCATTTATTACTGGACTGTTCAACACTGAAAGTGTATCCCTTTTAAAAAAATTTTTTGCAGATCTAGTCTATGGTTTGAATTATGATAAGATTCTGTTGTTAGGTAATTCAGTTGTGTTATTTATGCTATTAATATAAATATTCTTGATAATTAATCTAATTCACATATTTTATTACCCATGTTCACAAACAGCACAAATATTGAATTTTATGAATGACACATACAAAATAAACAAAATTTATCCTCAAAAATAGTAGTATCATCATTATAAAAAAACTAGTTTTTTTAGTTTTCTACTAGTAATCTAGATACAAATTATTGTAAAATAAAAGAAATTTCTTATGTATACTAAATATTTAAGCTATATAATGCTCTAGGACTTTTTGAAAATTATTTCAACTTACTGCTTTTGCTTTGAAAAATTTCATGAGTGTATTTAGTTATTTGAATAAGTGGTAGGCATTGAAGTGTTTTAGAATAAATACAGAAAAAACCTTCAGGTACCTGCATAATTTAACCAGGTATAAACTTAATAGTAAACAGCATTCGATATTTTATTTTTTGAAACTGTGCACGCATATTACCTATTACTATTATTATGTGTTGTGCAAAAGTTTTGTGCAATCTTCCTGAACCCTGTCCACAAAAGAATATGTGACGTCTCGTGTCAAGTTATTCTTGAATAAAAGAGGCAAATGACAGTCATCGAAGTATTCCCATGGATCTTCGATTTCAGAGCTACAATTCTCATGCAGCACTCGTTTATTAGACTTATATTTTCGAAAAAGCTCGCACGAGTTGCTGAGAAAATCATGCTCGCTTTTCTTCGTTGTGCAGCTTGTAACGGGGAAGAAAAATTGAACATTTCATAGTAAAAGTTATAGAAATAGGATATTTGTCCCAATTAGTGTGATAATTAAGAATATTAAATATTTATTTTTATTTTTTTGGCACTAATATTTCTTTAAAAATGATATTCTAGTCGGGACAAATATCTAAGATTGCACGTTTTTTGGGAACATTTTATACTTAATGGATAATAGTAGTTCCCAAAGATAACGTAAGAATTAGAAAATTACTTTATAAGCTAAAGTGCTTTGTAATTGTAATACTAAATTATTACTTTGAGGCCGATTATACATCGTTAAAATATGTGGAATAAAGACCAAAAAACCTAATATTGAAGATTACTTTAAGTAATTCACAAATATGAAATCATTAATAATGTATAGTCTATAAATATTGTGTAACAGTATAATTGGGTAATTTAATTACTTAATTTTATTTTTTTAATTCTTTTTTTAAATGTTTTTGGATGTTTATAAATGAAATGTAATAATATACTCTTAAATTTCTTTAAAAAGTCGAGTTATAGAAAATTTTATTTTTAAAAAATACTATTTTTATAAAATTTATCATTCATCAGCATTTTAATTTAAAAATGTTAAAGATAGTTTTGCTAAACTTAATGAATGGAAATCCTAATAACTGATAGAGGCATTATACTCTGCTTGTGATCTGAAGAAAAGCAATTGCTATGCAATAATTAATAATTTTACATTAAAATGAAACAATCATCTAGTTAAATTAATTTTTATTTCAATAAATATTTATAAAAGTATCATTCTTATAAATAAAAAATAGTAAATGTAAAAATAATTTTTATTTTGAAAGTTTTTGTGGCAGTGTAAAAGTTCTTTGAAATAGATAAATGAAAAAAGTTTGTTTATTCATGATTTAATCACAGTAACACATTTTAGACCAAGCAATTGGTTTTTGCTTAAAAGTTGATATATTTACATAAATGAGAGAAAGCTTAATATTACACTAATATGTTGACAGCATTAAAAATGTATTGAGATGTATTTATACAGAATTATCTAAATAAATGAATCAAATAAATTTTTTAATTGTAAAAGTGCTATTCTAAATAAATAAGCTATGCAGTAATTTTGCTAGATTCTGTAGACAATGATGGAAATATTTTTAAAAAACTCTAGATTTTCTGTATGTTAATATCTTCTAAACTTATTTGAGTACTGCATTTGAATATCTTTTGCACAATAGTTGATAAAAGTTTTTGGATTAATATTTATATTTATTGAATATTGCAGATATAACAATTAAATAAAGGCACAATTAGTAATTAATGTACATTTAAAGTTAAAAAAAAAAGAATTTAAAATCGTCAAATGCTTAAGCTTTGTACAATAATTAGTGAATGGCATGAATTCTAAAATTTTTACAATTAAAAATCTTTAATTCATAAATTATTAAAATGTATACTTGGTTGTTCAATTCATAGCAATGACAAATACTGATATTGTAATTTCTAAACAAATAAACTATTATTAGTAGACCAATTTTTAACAAATTTGAATGCTTTGATCCTTAATATCTTCACTAGATTTATCATTTCAAAATCATTCAGAGTTGTGTATACATCTAAAAAAGACTTCTATTCATAATTAGTTAAGATTTATGAAGTGTCAGAATAAAAATGTGGTACTTTTGTTATACATAAAAATGATGAAAACGGATTCTCTAATACAAAATAATACAAAAAATATGTGCGGACTCAAAACAAAATTGATTTACTTTGAATATCCATTTACTAACATTTTTAAATTTAAATTAAAAGAACAATAATAATTGTTATAAATAACAATAATTTTGAATGTTTTGTTGTTTAAGAAAGTAAGTATATAGAAGTATCCAAATTGTAATATTACTTAAAAAACATTGATGTAAAGTATTTAGACATTGCCATCACCTTTACATTAGATCTTAGTTAATTGAGGGAAAAAGTTTCAAAATTTCTATGTATAGCAGTCAAGGTACCATAAAATAATTTAATTCAATTTAATTACATTTGTTGTAAGTTTGTAACTGAACAGTGACGTTTACAATATTTTTACCATTCTGAACTATTTTTATAATTCGATTTTCGAATTTTTAAATCATTATTTAAATATATATATATATATATATATATATATATAATTAACTAATTAAAACAAAATTATTTCTATTTAACAAATCATGAATGCCGAACGTAGCCTTGTTAATTTTTGTTTTTATTAACTATATTGAATTTTTTTTTATATGAAAGAATAATTTAAGTTTTAACGATGTAATAAATTAGGAAAATACATTATTATAGCATTTCTTTAAGTATTGTAAAAGAAATGTTTCATGAAATAAAATACGAATAATTTTCTAATACATTATAAATATTGTATCCTTAATAGCGAGGAAAATGATGAATCTGAAGAATCCAAGAAGCGTGAATGGAAAGATGAGAAAAATGAACTTTCAAGTGATAAAAATGATACTACTACAAAGACTGACGATGGGGATGAATCAGGAGATAAACATTCCGGAAAAAAATCTGCCGCCAGACATGCGGAAAGTCGCTATGCAGAAGTTCCCATTAGCAATATGTTCTGTCACGTATGCAATAAACACATGTGGGATGGCAGTGTATGTTTTTTATATAAATTAAAAATAGAAATATCAAATTTTTATTCGGTCCTCTGACCCTTTTAAAATTAGAATCAAAATAAAGGTTTATAATTCATTATGTATTCAGTTTGTTAAACGAACCATTTTTATTTTTTTTTTCATGTAAAATTATTAGCTTTTTTTTTAATATTTTATTGAAAGCGATTTACTAACGTGTATATCTTGTCGTTTTGAGAATTAAAATCAAGTGCAACTTGTTTTATATTTTCACTAACTTTGTCGATTAAATATTGTTCTGTAGAGGCATATCTATTAATACAAAAAAGATTTAATGTACTTAATTTTTAATATTTTAGTCTTTCGAGAATCATCTTCGAGGCCGCGCTCATCAACTTATGATGGAGAAACTCGATGAATCTTATAAACTAAAAGTGGATTTAATGAGGCACGAATTAAGAGTTGTAGAGGAACAACGCGAGCTCAGCCTAAATAACTCCAAGCGTCGTGGCAAAAAGGTTTGTACTAGATTAATCTTTGAATAATAATACATCTGGCCTTTATGTTTAATTGTTGTTTTCTATGTTTTAGGTTTCAGTTGATTTGAGCCTTAGAGAGTATTGTACTATGTGTGATTTGAACTTTTATGGTACTCTTTCAAATCATCGTAAGAGTGAGAAACATCAACAATTAAAAACATTTTTGCATCCACGTTGTTTCCCTTGTTCCAAAGAATTTCCTTCAAGAATTGAATATGATGAACATTGCCTTACCCCAACACACATGAAAAATGCAGTGCAAAATGAAGAGCAACGGAAAAATAAGAAGAAAGGTATTATAAATACTTGCAGTATATTTAAATAGTTTTAAAATAATTTTTCTTTAAAAATTTTAATAATATTGAGTAATTATTATTCTAAGATAGTAATTAGTTCAATTGTTATTAATCATATTAGAAAGTTTTATGTAGTATTTTCTTCTAAGATGTATTTTAAAAATAATTTTATTTTTTAATATAATTTTAGAAAAACTTGCAAAAGGAGAATCAGAAATTAGAACTGCAGAAGATGAAGAGAAGGACGTTGGTATGGATAAGTTTGATAAATCAGATGATGGTGCAACTACAACAGATAATTCAGATTATGTCACAGAAATTCCAGAAGGAACTATTGATGCTAAATTGAAAATTCCATCTTATAAACATTGTAGAACAAATCACCTGTCTATTGGTAAATCATTAGTGAAAAAAGTTTGTGGTTACCATTGCGAAAAATGTCGACGATTCATGCTTTCGGAAGAAGATTTGATAGCTCACGTTCGTAGTATTACACATTATCGCAATTTCATTCATGAAATCAAAACTTTGCAAGCTGCTGCTGAAAGTGCTGCTAAAGCTGAACAAGAAAAGAAAGAGGTATGTAACACGCACACACACACACACACACACACACACACACACAAAACACACAAAACACACAAAACATAAAATAATACTAATAAGTATTAAGATAAATAAAAGATATTAAAGTTATGCTAAGTTTCAAATAATTGATTTTAGGTAGAAGCAAATGAATCTCAAAGTTCAGAGCCAGAAGTTAAACGCGCGAAACTTGATGATGATCAGGTTGACATTGAACTTGAAAATGAAATTCTAAATGAAACTGATAAGGAGGAAGATACTTCTATGGATAAAGAAATTACTAAAGAAAGTGATGATAAATATGATCCAACAGAAGCTAATGGTGAATCGGAAGAAGAAAATATTATTGACGATGAGAATCAAGAAATTCAAAATGATAACGAATCAGCTATAATATCATTGAATGAAAATGATGACATTTTGGAAGAAAGTAATGACAATGAAGTAGAAAATGATATGGAAAATGAAAATGAGGACGAAAAATCTTTAGAATCGCCAGAAAAAACAGTACTATCTGCGAAACAAACACCCGCCCGTACTAATTATGCTCAACGAGCACGTGGTAATCGTGCGAGAAGGTCTCGACGATAAGATTTTTTTATACACGACATTTAAAATGAGCAGAATCTATGTCAATTCTGGAAACCGAATACTTACTAAACCAATACTTGTTTACTAGTAAATAAAGTTTTAATTTTGTTTGATTAAGTATTCATAAAAAGAGTACAAGGCATGGTAAAATGCAAAGTTAGTAAAGATTTTATTATTGACACTATAAAATGATTGTATATTGGTTTTTATAGTTTGAGTAATAATGAATTGTCGATTTCATTAAATGTATAATTTCATAAAGCAATACGCGCATTGATTACCAAACATTTTTCCTATTTAATAACACATTAGCTTAAGTGCATTTAAGCTTTATTTTAAAATGCAATAATATTGTTGCGTTGTAATAGACTATGTGTAGATGTAGAATTTTTCATTCCAATAAAATTCACTTATTTCTGTATGCATACCAGATTGTCAAAAGAAATAAAAAAGCTATATATATCACAAAGTTTTATTTTATTTTTATGTATAAAAATAAAGATTAAATTTTAATCCAATAGTAAATGAGTAGCTAAAAATTCATCAACAGAATCTGTATTCCATTTGTGAATATCGAGCACGTCTTGAACTTTATTTTCAGCATCATATAATTTTATAATGGGATCTAAGCCTCTTACATATCGTATCTGTAAGTTTTTATATGAATTTGGTCGATCGCTTTTAATGAAAGCTGAAAAAAAGACAATTATTTCATTTCAGTATCCAATTAAAAACTTTAATCGTTACAAACCATATTTAACATTGGTTGTAATATAGGATTTAAATTCAAACGTTTTAACTGATTTATATGTAATTAAAATAAAGAAAAGTACTTTTCTAGAATGAAGCTAAATCCTATTTACATAATTACAAATAGTTACATATTAGTATCAAGAATAGTATAAAATTACAATGTACTTATGGCAATTTCAAATGTTTAAATTTTTCTTATATTTTAATCAAAATTTACCTTGAATTTGAGGATAGGCTCCAAACTTGCAAGTGCATACTTCAAGTACAGCTTTTGGATATCGCTTTAAGTTTGAACTATCATCTTCTTCATCTTTTAAACAGCATTCTTTACAGTTATCCCTAAACATGTTTTTAGAAATTTAAATTTGGAACAATTTAATTAGAATGATATTATAGTAATACATACAATATTTCATTCAGATTAAACCGTTTGAATTTTTCACACGTAGAGCAAAGCAAATTAGCTTTATTAAAACCTAGAAGTTGACAGTCTTCTGCTGTAAACTCTGATAAAACACCTGTCTATAAAATAATTTCATAAATAAAAAATAATACCATAAAATAGCTTAAAAATAATGTTTCTGTTAAGTTAATGAATCTTTTCAGTGTATTTACTTTTAGATTAATATTTTAGAACAGAAATAATATTAATAAAAAATTAAATTAACAGAAAAATTTACAAAACATTTTATCATTTATAATGGCTTTTATGTTTCATTAATCTTTTAAATACTATTTTTAGTATCAAAATTGAAAATAATTTAATTTCTTTAGTTCTTTTGATAGTAGTAATGAACATCGTCATTTTATACATTTGATAAAAAATTGAAATTTATGTTGATTACATAAAAGATAACATTTAAATAATTTTAAATGTTATCATGAAGGATTTATTATTTAAGAGAATAATTGTACATAAAATTTAAAGTTCCATACCACTAGTAGTATAAGCAATGAAAGACTTTTAAACATTTTAGAAAATATGCGTATTATATATTATAGCCTATAATTTGACACGTTGCACTTATTTTGGTTGAGTGTTTATAACTAAAGGCAACTAAATTTGACTAAACCTAAACGTATCAATACAATTGGTAAGCAATTTAGCAACAGTAGGTTCCTCACTCCACTCCTACTTGTAAACGAAAACTCACACGCATTTATTTGATGTAGACACCTAACCAACTTAAACCTGTACCCCAGGGGGGTTCCAGGGTGCGTCGACTCGCATAGGGCTGAGTGGCAAATAATTCGTTGCTGCGTCGCTTGTAGGTACCGCTAGCATCGCTATTTTACCGCAACGCTATTGGCTATTCATATTAACCGCACGAATTTTAAATAGTATTATAATACTATTGATCTTCGAATATATTTTTAATACGCGAGAACAATTAAATTATTTGTTTTTAACATAACCTTCGTAATTAATTAACTAATTTTGAACTCTTTTACATTATTTTAAATAAAGTATTACATTATATTATATTATTCTCTCTTATCTGCATCATATATTAATTTATTATAAATGCACTTTTATTGTAAACACTTTCTCTCTGCATTTATTTGCGCTTGAAACCAACGTGTAATAAGCACGGCCGCATTAAAAATGTAGAAATAATATTTTAATACAAATCCAACGAGAAAAAAATTAAAATAAAAAATATCTCCAATAATATAAAATTAACGCATGCTATTTATAAATATAAACCCGAACCAAAATTAAATGTACCTAAATAAGTTTAATAATTATTAATATGTACATAGTAAAGCATCCTGGTTGAGATTTCGTGGATTAATATTATTGTAATCCATATTTAACAATTTTTCGCAGAGCAAAATATAGGACTGTATTGTTAATTCAAGATTTTTAACACAGGGTACGTATGTTCGTACACGAACACCTGTATCTCTATTTACAAAACTAAATATACATTATTAAAATTTTCATACAAAATCATAAACTATAATTATAATAAAAAGAATAAGATGTATTAAAACAACACTTTTGCGTGCCCATAATATTTTTTAATTTATATATGTATATATATATATATATATATATATATATATATATATATATATATTAATAAGTTTTTAAATAATAGAAATATATTAATTATTATTTATAAAATTTAATACACGTCCGCTATATCTAAATGAGGTTGATACCAGCGCTGACCAGCGCTTCTCTTTACGCTGTTATACGCAGTTGCTATATCTATATATAGTCGACGCTAGCGCCCCCTGAAGTGTTCCTCGCCGTCAAAAATTAGCCTCTGATTTAACATTGAGTTGATCCCCCCTGCTGTACCCTACCCCGATAACATCGCGTGCAGTGCGCGAACGCTGTACGCGTGGAGTGCACGCGTGGAGCGCTGCTGTAGTCGTTGCGACTCCAGCCGTACTCTACCGCAAATGCTAAAATCCACGGAAATAGATTTAATACCTTCACGCGTGGAGTCCTCCACGCGTACGCAGGTGCACAAAGAATAACTCATGAGATCAAAAATTGTCCAATTGTCGTCACATAGAAATTTGACTTTTGAGTGTAATAACGATCAAAATTTATCTCGATAAACTACATACATTTTGTTATTCATACTTCAGCTGATGTATGATTGTTCATTATTGAACAATTGACTAAATGTAATAAGTGTATATTTTTTAACAAATGAGTGGTAAAACGATCAAAAGATTTAAGAATTATTATTTGATATAGTATATTATACTTGATTTATTTCATATTTGATTAAAAAATGGCCCAAGAAATATTAAATAATATATTAACTTCTAAAATTGAGTCTAAAGAAATTCTTGAATGGTTGACGACAGATGATTTTAATGTATGATTAATATGATTTCATTACATGAATAATATTTAACTAGTCATTTTTTACATATATATTATTTATAATAATAAATTGCTTTTAGGATCAGAGAGTAAATTTGAACATAGAGTGTCCAAAAGAAGAATTTATTATATTATTTTTAAACTATTTACGGGACCAGTTTAAAAGGTGAAAGCTTGATCGACAAGAATTATTTACAATGCAACATATGTTATTTTATATATTTTTATAAAAAAATCTAAATGTAAATAATGTTTTTTTTTGTTATAGTTTTCTTCAGGCTGATAATTTTCGTAAAGAAACTTCAGAAAAAAAGCAATTATTAAACAAAAAGATTAAGGATACCTTACAAGAGGACATAGAATCTCCAAAATATAAAGACAAGTTCAATGCTGCAAGTCCTCAAACAAGTACTCCTGTTTCAAAAAAGGAAACTCCAAACATGAGGAGAGTTGAATTAATTAAATGCAGTCCTTCTCATTCAATGGATAGAAAAACTATTAGTTTTGATAATAAGTCTTTTCCAAAATTAGGTGAAAATAATTCAAATAATTTAAGTATATCTAATTGTTCAACAAATAATGATAGTGATTTCTTGGATATTTCTCATACAAATGTTTCTCAAAAATCAATGCAAAACAAAATACCACAAAGTCCTATTTCTCCATTATACATGAATTTTATGTCTAAAGAAAGCCCAATAAGTATGAGAATGTATCAAAATAAGCACAATTATAGTCCATCTAATATACAAAAAAGTCCATCTAATCAACAAAATCATAATAGTACACCAACAAAAATGTCACCTAGACCTCAAAATTTTAGAACTAAGCAGGCAGATCCTATGTTAAGTGATTATATTTGTCATGTTCTGAGTAGTAAGAGTACAAAAAGATCTAAAGGTAAAAAGAGTAGTAGTAAAGTTTTATTAAATAATGCAGAACAGATTAGTAGTGATCAACAAAATATTTTATCTGATACTTCTGTTCAGTTAGAACAAAATACAAGAATGAAAAAAGTTAATCCTACACGAATAAATGACACAGACAAAACAGGTGATTTAAATTATTTTATATTTTTTGAATTTACAGAATTGAATTAATAGATATGCTCTTACCATTATCCAGTAATTTATATTAATTCAAAATAATTACTAACATTTTCAATAATTATAATTAAATCCGTTACAGATGACAAAAAAAATTCAGTGTTTGGAGTTGTTTCAAGACCTTTCATGCATAATCCACATTTTGTAAATATAGCTCCAATTGATAAATCTGTTAATGATGAATCTTTTGAAGTAGAAAGAGGTCTTGTTAAAATAGAGAGGCAAAAAAATCCTAGTAATACAGTAAATACAAATATTGTTACAACCGTAATTGATAATCAACCAAAAAAATTATTATCATGTACTCCTAAAATTATTATTCCTAACAAAGAATTGATAGAAAATAAAAAAGTTTTAGATGTATTAGCTCAAATTTACAGTGGATTTCTAGATTACAATTTAATCGTTAATCCAATGTCTGAATTATATCTTATAATTCAATTAATTACTATTCAATACACAGATAATACAAGTCAAAGTAATTTTACAAAAACACAAACAACTGCAAAATCAGAAGATCAGATTACAGAAGTAATTAATGATTCGAGTGATGTCCAGAAAGATTTATCAAATTTTAAAAAAGCTTTAAATTTCGATGATGTAGAAAAAAATAATGAAAACGAAACAGATAAAAGTAATAAAAATTGTGAAAATAGTAAGATTGATAGTACCAAAGATTGCGAAATTGTGTGCTTCAGGGTACCACATAATTGTGTCTATTTTTCAACACAGGTTCTTAATTATCAAAAAGATTTTTTAAAATGCTTAGATAGAGTAACTTTAAAATTACTTTGTGAAAACATTCAAATTGCTACATTTGAACCAGAACTGTGCAAGTACTTAAATAAAATTTATAGCCTTAAAGTTGAGGAGAGTAACAAAACGAAGCTAATGCTCAATATTGGGTCTGTTAATATCTAATTGTCCTTTTTTTATATATTCCTTTTTTTTTATTATTAATATATCTTTTACAGGCCAATAGATTCCAATGTATATTTTCAAGTGGATCATGATAACAAAGCAAAATTTCCATCAATTGCAGCATTCCATTCCTTCCGAAAACAACGAGATATGTTTTATGAAATTTTAAGAATTTGGGAAGATAATCATTTGATTCCAGAATGGAAGTTTGAATTGGCACTACAACGAAAAATTAAACAGTTGTTTTCAATACATATAGATATTATAAATTTTACTCATTTTACAGAACTTTTCAAATCACAAATGTTAATATCATGCTTACAAAGTAGTCAACAGGTATTAATTGAAATTTATTGTATTTATTAGTATGAGAAAAGCTTATATATTTGACATTATTTTTTTGTTTTAAAAGGAAGATTTGCTTGACGATGAGACTTTAAGTTTATTTAAAAATTTGAAAGATATTAATCCTACAAAATTAACTCAGTTGCAAAAGAAGTTGGTTACCCCAGTTTCACAAAATGGACCAGTTCCATTACCATCATTCCCTGGCATACAAGAGTTTTATAAAGATTTTATTCTACATTCATCTAGTCACATGTTTTATTTATATCTTGAAAATACACTTATAAAAGATATTACAGAACTTAATAATTCTCATTTTGTTGGTAGTGATATTAAAAAAACAGGTAATATTTTTTAAATAAATATTTATAATTGTTATCAAATTCATGTTTTAAATAAATTTCTAAACATATGTATTTTTTTGTAGATACAGAAGTTGATGATGATACAAAACAAAACTTTGTTATTTGTTTATCGAGTTTAAAACTACTATCTAAATTTTTAGGATTTCTAACTGCTTTACCTTATAAATCTGAAACCAGTATGCTAGAAGATGTTATTTCATCGCAAGTTACTTTGCGGAGTGAAGTATGTAGTCAATTAATAATTATGTTATTTAAATAGTTTTCAAGAAATTGTCAATATTTAATAACTTTTAATTCTAGTGTTTACCACGCTTTAATCTACTTTGTTGCCTGCAAACAGCAATTGTTCAAGGAAAATTATTACTAACAGTACCATGGATAGTTGAATATTTAGCAATGATGGATCGTGCATCCCTTAGATTACCATATTACAAAAAAATATTAGAAATATTATACTGTATTTACAGAGCTTGTAATTATCATTCAAACATAAAATCTGAAGAAATCATGTCTTATAAAACTGCAGTTTTAGTTAAGTTAGTTATTGGTTGGTTATTTGAATTACCAATTTTTCCAACAGAATTGTTTTATTCTTGGCAATCAAAATATAGTGCTAAAGTAATAAAAACAATTTGTGACGTACAACAAATAGGTCATACCATAGAAAACACTTTAATTACAGAAACGTCAATTACTTCAGCAAGACACTCTTTATTTTTAGACAAATTGGAAATAGTTGACGATCGAATTTTATACAGTTATTGTCCATTTTTAGGAGAATTAAATATTTTGTTAACACAGGGAAATTCTAGTCTGAATAGCTGTACTTCATATAGGCATGTTACTCCAGTTACTAGTCAGTTACAAAATTCAACTAAAAACGTTAAAACAAAACAATTGGAGGTATGCATTTTTATATTTAGAAGTGTATAAGCGCATGCGTGTTTTTTTATGCGTATGAATATTATTCTATTTATCCTATAAATTAAACAGATCCAATTAGAAGAAGCTTTTTTCCATGGTCAACCAATGTCTACAAGAAAAACTGTAGAGTATGTGTCAGAAAGAGTAGCATCTAGTTGTGTTAAATATATTTGTAATAATTTAATCCTCGCTGAAAGAAAAGCAAATAATATAACATTGAAAAACATTAAAGAAAGTTATATAACTGAAAGTAACAAATCTGTGCTCTTACAAGTAATCTTATTTTGATCATTAGTTAATTTGTTTAACTAACTATTCATTGTATATAAAACTACTTCAATTTATATTTTCAGGATTTGTTATTGAGTAACATGAATTTATTATCAGAAAAGTCTTTGAAAAATGTAAGAGAAAAAATAGAACAAATAATGCCGAAATTCTGTGAACCTCGAATCACACAATCTATAGATTCGTTATTAGCTGAAGATTGTTCAAAATCTGTAAAGGACACATGTGCAAAGATTTCATTAAGAATGGCATTCGAAAGAATAAATCAGTGGAGTCAATCCCACATAGTTGAAAGTTGCACATTCCTAAAACATATGGAGATAGCATTAAATAGTGGTTTTAAAAATGACGATGTTTCAGAGTCATACAGAGGATCTTACAATCCTAATGTATCTGCAGCTGATCTTTTATCTAATATAAGGGTAGACTTTATTATCAACTACATATTTATAACAGAAATAAACGAGAGACAAATAAATAGTTATTAAAATTACATTTATTTATTTTTTTTTTATTATTTTACAGTGTATAATTTGGGATTTAATAGAAACTAAAGATAAATGGCAAACAAAAGAAAGCATTTCTAAATTTTGGGATGACATTGATCAGATTTTGACAGAACAGTCAGATTTCAAAACAAGTCCTCAACAAATAATTGCATCTTTAAGTGTTGATTTATGTTTATTTTTAAGTATGAAAATTTTAATTATATTTGTATTACGCTTTATTAATGTTCTATTAGTTGTTTTATAACATTTATTTTCGTTATGCAGTAACCTATAGGGAAAACTTATTTTCTTCTGAACTACAAGAAAAAATTATTAAAATTTGGAAAATAGATCATTTAAAATTTAATAAACCTGGTTCTCCGTTATCGAGGATACTCTGTCCACGGAATGTCATGTTAATGGCCCACCCGGCTAAGGATAATGTTTGGTTGATATATGGAAGATTTTTAAGAAAACTATTGAACGAAAATATTTTATCTATTGACACATTAAACGATCAAGCAATCGCATTGCTTAGAAATGAATGGCCAATCGTAAGAAACAATTAAATTTTTTATTTTAGTTACTAGAAGCTCAAAGCATTGTTTTAGTATAAAAATATAAAATTTCATATTTTTAACGAATTAAATCAAACTAATTTAATATTAATTCCAGCCAATAACGAAAAATTTGTCAATTTGTTTAAAAGAAGCCATATATAATTATAAATCGACAGATGACGAGACTGAAAGAATAAATTACTTATTGGGATGGGTTGCTGATACTTACAATTATCTGGATATAGACAGTTACAGTTTTAATTGAAGCTGTAGGTTAATTTTATAATAACATTAATGCCGTAAAAAGTGTGAATATATTTATTAAATATTCTAGATAAATAATAAATGTACGTGTTTATTCTCCATAAATATTGTTGTTCTTTATTATTAATGTATAATCTTACAAATTTTTCATGTAGAACAGTAGCATATGATATAAAGATATCATTATATTACTTTTGTAAATTAAAAAATTTTTTTCCTAAAATAATTCAAAAATTAATGGTAATCAATAAAGAATTATGTGATAAATTCATAACAGTTTCGTTACCTATAAAAATTTCACCATTTATCTTCTGTTTATTGAAGCCATTATTTTTTAATACATTAAAAAAATATTTAAAGCTTACAATTTTCGAATAGTTTGAAAAAGTGACTGATCATTCTACAAGATACAATATTTAAATATATGGATCTTTAACGAAATTATAAAAAAATTTTTAAATCAAAACGTATAACTATATAAAAAAATAAATATATTATTATATATACATATGTACATTATAACCGATAATGAGAGGCGAGGTATTTCCGCCGTATCCCTCCATAAGTGGAAGGGTACGAAAAGCCCACGTCTGCAACTCAAGAGGCTCAATCGTCTTTGAAAAAAAATGATTATCACGCTGGAAGGAGATCCTTAATTCCTGATAACGATACACATATTTCACGCGATGTATACGTAAATGTTAATATTGGGCGCACTCGTATGCATTGCTAAAAAAGTATTACACAGTTAGGTTACACAAACAATTTGTTTTTAAAAACAAAATGATAAACGTTTCAAATTATGCTCGAGTTTTACTCAGGGATTACAAGCGCAGCCTGTAATCTGCACTTTATTAAGAAAATGGGAAATCGACTACTGTCCTGCGAATTTGCTATCTTTTTAATAATGTTATCAAGTATGCCTATTGTAATCGTCAAATAAGATGTTTTATTTTTCTATCAAATTATACACATGAGTTTATTGGTCAAACAGTTATAGTGGCAGAAATTTTTCTAATACTATACATATTCAGCGAGACCATGAGCGATAGACCATGTGTCTAGTATAATTAGAAATAAAGGTTGCCGCCTGTTATTTCACGAATCGAACGCGCCAGGTGTGTACGTCAGATATGTTTAGATCTCGATTTTCACATATTTATTAAAATAAAATTTATATAATTAAATTAATATAAAGCGAATGACCAAATAATCATGTTTTAACTAAGGAAAATTTTTAAAATCCTTCGATTTACTCTATCAATTTATATTAAACCGTTAATAAAGTAATTAAACAGTAGTGCAAACCTGAAATAATACGGAGAAAAATGGAATTTCATTTGTTGCATAAATATTTTCTTTTTTCACATATCTACATAATAATGATTTATTTGATTAAAAAAAAATAATTAATTTAAAATCTTCTATAGTTTTATAGCTTGAGCATTCTGCGCTACTGCAGCGACAGAACCTCTATCAAATGCGGAAATAAGTAACATACAGCTGCAGTTCGAGAAATAGTAAAACAGATATTTGGATTATGCACATATGTAATTGTGAAAAAATTGAAAATCGTGAACATATTAATAACTCGTAATAAAGTTTAAATGCATCTTTTAATAGATCAGGTACTATAATATTATTATAAATTAATTTATACATTTAGGGGTACAAGGATTGAGATATATTTTAAAGAATGAATACAGAAATAAAGAAACAAAATGGATTATGTAAAACAAAATTTTTAATGTTATCATACGACGCATTTGACAGAAAGTTCTTACTTACATAATTTAGAAATGATATTAAGTCTTTATTCACATCACTTGGAGTTGGTCTATAAGGTACATCGAATAATGAAAACAAAGCAGAGTATGGTAGATGGTAAATAAGATTTAGCAAATTCACTATTCTTCATCTTTATTATTACTGTGTAAATATGTAGGCACTGAACAAATAATGTTTCATAATTTGTTTACAAACATTTACACTTACTGATCTTCTTTTGTTCAATTCACTGAATAATTCTCTGCGAAGTAGTTCAGTCGCACGGTTATATATAATTATACCAAAGCGATCGTCCCTACTTTTGTAACCATCTCGTTTGACCTTTTCGAAAAAATCTTTTGTAACGCATTCCGCAAAATTCCTTCTGTCGTACTTATAGCATTGTATGCATTTGTTTTTAATCCAATCTCTAATTGCGATCTCAATAATATTTATCAATATATATATTTTACTTTTATGTATATTTTTAATCTTCATACGCTAATATATTGTTCTCCTAGTTTAAAAATTACCACGAAGTAATAGATAATCAAAATAATATTAATAACGTACATCATACAAATTACAAAATAATAATCCTAATTATTGTAAAGTATTAATCGTATGTCGTGAATGTGATGAGAAAAAGAAATAAAGATACACAAACCCTAACTTTGGCTAAGAAATTACACTTCGGATCCTTCTGAATATGGTTCACACTGTACAACGATACTCATAAATTTCCCAAAGTGCGAGACTAATAGTGAGAAAAGTATAAGGAGTATGAATGGGAGAGAGGGAGAGAGAGAGAGAGATAGAAAGGGACAGAAAGAGAGAAAGAGAGAGAATGATATAAAGTTTCCTACAGTGAATTGGGATGCTATAGAATTGAAAGATGTGTATTGTGATTATCGCTCATCAGTGAAATCACATCTTCTATTTTACATAACGTTTAACAATTTAAAGTTCCATCCTTAATTTTTCTTTATATTGTTATCAGAAACATCCGCTGTAAATTAAACTCGTCAGATTGGACATTGAAAAATAGCCTCGCAAGTGCAATGCGCATCGGGTCCAAAATCTGGCACTTTCATGCGAATTATATGGATTTGATCCTGTACCATTTGTAAGACGCAGCGGACTCGACTGACTGCATTGAAAAATCTCATGAACGGCGATCTATGGCCATTTATTAAAAATCTACAGTATTAACACAATATTTATACAGCTTTTATAAATTTCATCAATCGTAACATTTCTTGTGCATTAACTTTTATTCTTTTGTATCGGTCGTTCCTTGAATTCTCACCACATAAATCTGCATATTTACTTTCAATGTCGTGTACACTGCCTTTCTCTGTTTACATTGTGCATATAATCTGTTAGTTCTTATTAAATATAGAAAAAAATCGGATGAGTTAATTTTTACAAAGTGAAAGCATCTTTTATCGTTGAACTGTCGCGAGTAAAATGAAAATATATCTACAGATGTGTAATTGAGCTCAGGGAACTTTGAATAGAGAAAATTAAAAACGGAAATTTAATGCAATTAAGAGTGTCTTTAAAAAACTACAAAAAATTGAGTAATATATTTAGATTTCATTAACTGCTTACAAACAACAACTTGGGATCATATCCTATATAAAATACATCGGTGGATTTTGATTCTCGCGTACTATTTGTGAAACTTGTATTTTTCATTTAATACATGTACAATTGAATTACGGTGAGCGTATCCATATTACAATTATCTTTGCCTTTTAAATGTTACACATATTTATTCATTGATTCTTTACACAGTTTGTCACAAACTCGGTATACTCTCGTTCGCGTTAGTCAGTCGAGTCCCCCTTCCCTTAAGATTGATGCAAAAACCATGGACTCTTTATAACTAAAAAATGAATGACGGCTGTTCTGTAATTGATAGCTGCACTGTATTCACACGGCATTAAATGTAACTTTATACACTGACTCGATAGTACTATATACTCCTGCGGGTGGATGATTGAAATTGATAGACAGAGATAGAGAGACGCTTGGAACAGCGATAGAACATTTTGCGGGCTGTCAGTTTTAAATTGCAAGTTCAATGTGATCTCAGTCATGGGCAAATGCTCAAAAAGTATCTTTTTTTTAATGTACGGCATAGACATTTTTCCTATTAAGAATAACGCTTTGGATAGATAGGTGTATAATATACGTACGTATGCGCTATGTATCAGATAGATACATTCATTTGTATGTAGGTTTAGAATGTTAGTAGAATACACATCTTGTAAACATGTTTGTACCTTTCATTAAAAATTGCCTCAACAAAAAAAGATACTTTTTTGTAATCCGACGTTTGTTATGACCTTATTTAGCCCAATTGTTAAATTTTTAAATGTGAGTACATCTTATGTTTCCCTAGATGTATTAGAAAAATACTTTAGTTTTTCATTCTAGGAAGATGCTAAATATCTTGACTTGCATTGTATTTGATTGCCCATGACTGATTTTATCATGCTTTACCGTTTTTTGTGTTTATTTGTCATCACCGATGATGCATGCACGGATGTATTTATCAATGATGGTCCGTTGAAATTAGTATAATTATTATAAATATATATTATGTATGTATACTTTTATATATATATATGTATAATAGGTCCATGCGTTTAACGCGTGTGTAATGCAATGTGTAACGACAGTGAGAGCGTGTATACTATAGGAATGTACATAGTGTACGTAGTTTATACTTAGGTTGTGTATAAAACGATGATATACATTACTATTACTTGTTTATATCAAACGACACATAATTATGATATATATATATATATATGTATATTTTAGTCTCATGGTGCGATTGTCACAGTGAAGTGACCAATCGTTCGCCGATAGGCTAGTCTTGTCCTGTTTTCTCATACAATGGTTTTATAATATGGAAACACACATTCGACGCTCTCTTATTATTTATATTTTATATTTCTTACTATTTTAGAATAGTATACTCCGATGCGTGTATTTTCTTTATGATACAAAGACTTCTTCGCGAGTGGCCATTTTTAAAGCTTTCACATCATATTGGCCAAAATTTGTAACATTCCGGTCACCCATGCACATAATTTTTAAACCTTACCATTAAAATGTTCGCGTTTGCTAAATAGGAGAAATAAAATAAATTTACGCATTACTTACATAAATACGATAAACACCAATATACTTGAAATTGGTCGAAAAATCAAAACATTATATTTTATTGTATTTATATTTTTGAAAATACATTTTTACAAAAAATATTATATTTATCTAAAGTGAATGACGACAATTAAATAAGTATTTTTTCTAAGAAAAATCCAATATTGGACTTTCGTACAAAAACTAACATGAGTTAATTTACAATTCTTTAATATACCAATCGCTTTACAATCCTAAAAATTATATTTCATTTAAATTAATCATTAAAAAAGGAAGTTTAAAAAAATTTGGTGTCAAATAACAACATATTTACTCGTTCTCAGCTAAGCAAACAATAAAAGTTCATTGTTCGAAGAGAAAGGAAGTATATAAATACAATATAAAACAGACTTATAACGCTAAATAAAATACAGCTATCGCTTTGAGCTATCATTGTGAGTAGAAAGTTAAAAAATCTGACATGGGTGACACAATGATAAGGAAAGATAATGACAAAGAAAACTTTACGCGTGAAGTAGATGACGATATGAGAATGTCTCGAAAATATTATAAAACAATATGGCCAATCGTCGCGAACTGTCTGTATAATATTGATTATTAATATTAAATATTAATACTTCTAGTCGTATACCCTTGATAGAGTAAAAGTGGTCTTGTGCGCCCCTGGGTCACGTTTTCACCTTCCCTGGGACGTGTATAGGCAATACAGAGTGCTTCAGCGCATGTATTTTTTATTTTTACGTTTTTGCTTGCTCTCTTGATATGCGATAGTACTATCCTAACGAAAACTTGTCCTTACGTTTCTCATTTGGTATGTCTTAGTCTTATTTTTATGTAAACGAAAGGCTTACTATTTACTTAATACAGGGGTTTTGATGAGACAAGATGAGTTTTATCGAATGCTTTAAATTATTCGTGACAATGAGCAGATCTACATTATACAGTTTTTCTTTCACTCAAATTTATTTGCCAGTGTCAAAGTAATGAAAAACGTGCTGAGAAGTGAACAGTCGTATAAAAAGTATAATTGTTACATTTTTTCTAATTGAGAGCGCTCGTAAAGTAATCGAAAGATTCTTAGTCGCAAAACTGTAGTCATATTTGAAATTACATAAATAGTAAAAATAGTTATTAAAATAATAATTATTAAATAAAAGTAAAAAGTTGATAAAACATGATATTAAAAATTACATAAAAAATAACAAGTGTATATTTTAATCATTGTCGCCTTTGTATTGAGAAAAAAAAATTATTGTAAAATAGACAGCAAATAAAAATTACTTCAAAAGACAATCTTGAGATTTTCTTGTGAAACTTTTGATTTCTGTACAATGAAATTGATTTTTGAAACGTTTTGAGAATTCTGTAGCGAGCACACGTCGAACATGCACGGAAAAATTCACATTGTATCTACACTTTCCTTTCTTTTATGTACATTTATGCCACAACACTGCATCGTTGTACATTATCGTAAACGCATGCATGTGTGTGATTTCGTTTTATTTTCTTTTTAAATTTATTTTTAATTGAAAAAGTTGATCTTTAAAAAAGAGAGATAGGGAGAGAGAAATGCATAATATAATCTTTTATTCTCTTTCGAGGCTGGGCATACACACATATCGTATATTTATATAATCCCTCTGATTACTTTACTAGTACCCTTTGTATGAATGTGTTGATGCAATTTAAGCCTTGCATCATCAAAAATATCAATGGGAATACCTCTACAATATAATTAGTCCTTAATTAGTTATACCTTTAGCGAACAGGAATACTCATTTCCAGTCATTGTATCGTAAAGTACGATTATAGAGTGAGACCTCGTTTTATTTACTTAATTTTTTCTTCCATCTAAACATTATTTGTTTAAGGTTTCTTTTCATTAAATCGTGTGTACGTGCGTGTCTTTCATTATTTTTACTCCATTAGTTTCACAGTATACAAACATAATTCATGAGATAATGCTTCCAGATGCTCTGTTTTGCTTTTTTTTTCTTTTTTTATTCATATTATATAACAAAAATAAACTAAATCGCATCGCGCACTGGTATATCCGAATTATTAAGGCATTGTCGTCGATTCAAATATTATTTCTTACCGCGATATAATTTTAATGTTTTTTCTGTTTTGTTTTATTTAATCATTACGACAATTTTCTTCTTATATTTTTCGAACGCGAAATGCACGACTTAAAAGCAGACATACGTGTCATTTTTATTTTCCTTTCAGTTTAAAGTTTAAAATAGTACTCAAACATTTTGTGACAAATAAGATTAATTTTAGGTTTCGCTATTGCACCAATATTTACAATGGACGTTATTCTTCGCACTATCTCAAATAAAAACGTCTCTTCGACATCGATTCGACATATAATTCATCGTTTATCGCTCGCCTATTTAACCTTGTTCTATAATTATACTTTATTTAAATAAAAGCCACTTAAAATTCCTATATAAAAAGCTCGCGCATGTATATTTCTAATAACGTTTTGTCTAAAATATCTAAGTGCAGTAATCCTACGCTGTTTATAAAAGAGAAAAATAGAATTGTACCGTCTAACGCGCTTATAGGCAATATAAGTCATCGATTTCCGTTTATCTTTTTCTTTCTTCCATTTTTATTTAATCTACGCGTTGTCCATTGCAGTTTAGCTTTCAAACGCATTTTTCCTTTTTCTTTTTCATTATTTTGTTCGAGCGCAATTACTTAGGGAGAAAATATTTATTCGCTGTTCGAAAGCTAAACCGCGACTTTTAAAAGAATCTGAAATCTCGATTCGTTTCAGATCAAGTGGCATGTTTTTTCTTTGCTTCAGTGTTTTCATTCCTCTTTTGACTTTTCTGTCTCTTAAGACTGTCAAGCGGATTCCACATTAATGCCTTATTCATTTCTACGAACCGCTCATACAGAAGCCTCACTATTCAGCACTTTGTATCTTACACCAAACATACGAGAAAATCTCTGTTTGTCATCCTACTATATCCAATACGTCAAAAATGTCGCTGCGAAATCTTTCGGAAATTTCTTAAATTGTTTGTCAAGTACCACTAGAATAACATTGCATTTATTTAGTCAATTACCTCGCGGAAAATAAAAATTTGAAGGTATCTTTCACATAATAAATTAAAAAAATAAAAATTAATATTTTAATATAAAAGTTTAAAAAAAAATTTTAAACACATTTTTAATTTTAAAAACTTAAACAGAAATATGAATTTCTTTATTTATTAACTTGCTTACTCATATTTCTATTTTTTACATAAAATAAATATTCAAATTACTATTTTTTTCTAAAAAAAATATAAACGGTATTTCAATATTATCAATGCTACACATTCAATTAGAATAATTATCTAAAGCACAATCGAAAAGCCTTCTTAATCTAATATACTTCTACATTAATATTTTTTAAATTATGTTAGTGTTCCATATGATTTGATGTCAAAGATTCACGCTTCATAATAAAAACAATAGAAATTAAAAGTAATTAATAAATAATTTTATAACAAAATAAGTTTTTGACTTTTTCCTAATAAATATGTAAAATTAATAACGGTTTGAATGATTTTATTAATACTATCATTATGAGTTCCTGTTATGCGTCAAACTTGAACTCGAATTCATTCAATATTGATAATATTAATGGAATTATTTTTCAAATTTCGACAGTGAATCTTTCTTTTAAAATACAGAATAATGTCACTAGTCAATTATTATAATCAAATATGTTTACGGTTTAATAAACCGTAACAGTCCTACCCAGATTTTTGATAATAAATATTCGTCAATAAAAAAATATTAAAAATGAGGTAATAAAATAGAAAAAAATACATTTACTAAAAAATATTTGTAGAGATCGAGAAATGCATAATTAATAAAATCATTTTCATCGATTTACCGGATATATAACCAACAACGAAAACAGTACAACTATTTCAGCGCTTTGGAATACTTGATTCAAAGGCTCATCATACAATGATTAAAATATAGAGTTTCGAATGGCATCGAGAGGCTCGATAAGGAGACTAAATAAAGACAAACAAGAGAAGAAATCTACAGGATAATTTTTTCGGAATGCGATACATTCAAGATTAGTTGAGAAGCAGCAGCGACATTTAAGCGGATGCAACGAGGTAGAGACAAAGAATCAGTCACCTCAGAATTATAAGGGCTCATCTGCAATAGAGTCAATATAATCATCCTAAACTCAATCTAACAAGCGTTACATGGGAGCAGAAGACGTTCAATACTCATCCGCGTTATAGGCAACCCAACAACAAATTTATTTTCCCTGACGAGTTTTTTCGAGAAAGGAACTGTAGTAGAATCTTATTTTTTCCCTTATCACATACTATCTATTAATGATGCAAAGAGAGGAAACAAGTTCCTTAATCGCGGGAAAGAATGAACCGTGCGCGAGTCCGTCGCTCAACCACCTACTTGAGGTGGCAATTAGCGAAGAACCTGGCGAACACGTTGGAATAAAAGGTACGCGGACACAAATCCGTGGTGCCGTTGTCGTTGACATTACTGTTGTTGTTGCTGCTGCTGTTGTTGTTGTTGTTGTTGTTGTTGTTGAAGATGCCGCTGTTGTTACTGTTGTTGTTAATGCCGCCGTTTGGATTGGGGTAACGTAGACCACCAGGGACGTTACTGATTCTGGGGCCGCTGCCACCGAAGGTCAGAGGAGCCAAGTATGGCCTGAATAGTTAGGGCTTGCTGATATCGTTGTTGATCGACAGCGTGTCGGCGAGCTTCTGCTGATGCTGAAGATGTTGGTGTTGCTGCTGAAGCTGTTGTTGTACTGTCGTCTGTGCGGTTACCAACTGCTGCGGCGGCTGTGGCTGCTGGCTCTGTTGACCTAATCGAAAAAGAAACACATTCAACATTAATATTAATATCACAAAAAGTATCTCAGTTGGTATGAGAAGACCAGGGAAAGAATTGAATTCAACTTCTTGAACGAGTATGCGTATCAAACATCATGTTCTAGTACCGAATAGTTTTAATATTGCTTGCTTGGTTATTAATTAATTATATTATAAGCACGATTGATGAATTCATAAATCTCTATGCTTATATAACAAGAATTGTAAATGTTTTTTGAAAACGTAATAATTTTGAATTAATTTAAAAATGACCAATAATAAATAGTTTTGTGAAATTTACAAATATTCTTTATCTAGGCAATTAAAAAAATTTCCATAAATAAATAATACGCAACGATCGACGTGCATTGTACATACGCACACACATATATATATATATATGTACGTACATAATATAAATTTTACGACATTTATCAAGGTGTTTCGCAAGAAAATTTTATCAACGACACACAAGCAATGATTTATTGCTACATTTATTTGGTTTTGAAGGGCTGAATTCGAGTAGTCCAATAATTATTTATACTATACTATGCGATAATCAAGCCATATCTGAGTGAAAATCAAAACCAATGAATCGAGTGTTGATCGATAAGGAGAAAGAAAAAGCACTGGAGAACGTCGTTCATAAGAGGGTGTCGGTTATTGAGAAAAAGACAGTACTCTGGCGGGAAAAGGAGTTTGGAGGAGCAGAGTGGCGAGAATAAACTCGGCGCAGGCCGAGGAACAGTAAGAATAATAGAGCAAGACCTGGGTGGGTGAGTTGCGGCTGGGCCAGCTCGCTGACGGCCCCGCCGCTCATGAGCTTGGCGTTGTTGTTCTCGGTGGCGGTGAGCTTGGTGTACTCGATGCGCTTGCGCTGCATGCCCTCGGTCTTGACGATCGTGATGTCCGGGTTGTTCTCGAGGACGGAGGTGGCCGCGGGCTTGGGGACGACCCCGACGGCCGGGAGCTCCACGTAGCCGCCGCCCTCGCGCTTTATCGTGGCGGAGGTGGCGGGGGCGGTGGCGATGGGGGCCCCGCCCACCACCCCGGCGTTCGCGTTCATCTTCTGGAGGATGTCGTTCATGCCGTCGTTGTTCTCCGAGTCGTTGTTGCCGACGGCGTCCATGGGGACGACGGCCCCCGTCGCGGCGACCGACAGGTCCCCGGCGAGGGAGATGCGGTCGGGCCCCTGGAGGGTCGACAGGTACGTCGCCAGCGTGTGCACGGTCACGTTGAGGAACTCGGCCGCGCGGAACAGGGTGATCTCCTTACGCCGGAGCTTCGCCAGGATCTCCGCGGGGCCGGGCTCCGACCAGAAGTCTCGAACTCTGCTCGGCAGGACAATTCGTTGTAAATAGCCCGATCGGCCGGTGCGCGCCTCTCGCGAATCGCATGGCTCTGCGCGGTCCTCTCGAGTACTCGCGGGAGCCTTGGGTAGGGATTGGCGGGTCAGAGGGGCTGCTGGGGATCGGGAGAAGGGCCAGGACGGCCGGGGCGCTTTATCGAGGAGGAGCGAAAAAGGTGGAGAGCGCGGCATGCCGGGGCGGGGCGGTTGACCGATAAGGCCCGCGCGTACGCTCGGCGCGATAGCGAGGCTCGCGGGCGCGCTCACCTGTACGGGTGTTTAAGGCATCCATAACTGTCGCGGTATCGGCCGTAGAGGGTGCCGTAGGAGACGCCAAGGATCTCGGCTGCAGTCTTCATCTCGAGCTCCTTGCTTTTGATTGCGTCCATGACGCGCCGCGTGAAGGGCTCCTCCCAGAACTCCTGGCGCCTGCCCGTCGTCAGGTAGTCGTTCATTTTAATCACGTCCCGGAACTGCTCCGGTATCGACGGGTTCATCGCGTTTGAGTTCGTGGACGTGTTTGCTGAAAGTCGACCAGCTGATTACGATTATGGGCCTCTTAGGGTCCGGGCCGCCGCGGGGCGCTAGTCCGCGAGCCGGCTTTGGCAATTAGCAAGGCCGCTTTGACCGCGCGCCGTATCAATTTTTCGCTTCGCTGCTTTTCGACCGCTTTCTACCGCGAGGAAAAAGACTCGCGCGCTACGTGTCTCGGTGTGGGTGGGCAATGCCCGCCCCCCGCCTGCCATTTCGACCATGAACGTTAATTAGTATTTCGTAGCGGGACCGAGAGCTGGATTCCCGAGAGCCGATAAACGCCAAAATTGAATTTGCAATGTTTTCGCGATAAGGATTTCAAAAGCGCGAGCCCAATTGATAACGCTCTCGACAAAACAAAATATGTTAAAATTGACGATGAAATTGCTAATGTCAAAACGCATAATTTATTTTACTGCAACGAGCGTAAGCATAAATCAAAACTTTCAGTGTATTAAAATTGTTTTTATTCTGCAGTTATTTCAAAAGCGCCTCAACAGCCGTGCTTGTACTTTACTTGAAAATATTTTTATTGGTCAAATAGCATGATGCTTTTATGAGCATTGGTTTGCAACGAAAACACGCATATATCTGTCAAAACTCTGAGTAGTGGCTTACATTCAATGAGTTAAGAGAAAGTGCAGCTTGCAAACTGTACTAACTAGTTTCAATTTTATATTTTGCCTACAAATGCTAAAATACCGCAGTGGATGCATATAGAAATAGAAACTACACACACCGCCATTGCGAAACTGCTAATCTTTGAACATAAATTATAAATATCGTAACGTATTTTCAAAGTGTGAAATGTTATTGAAATTTGTTTCGATTATAAAAAAAATAATAAAACACTTTTATTATTTCGCTTTACTATTCTCATTCATAATAGATTGCAATCCAAAGTTTTTTTTGAGTTTTATGAGATTTTTCATTTTGATTCAAAATATAACTATCTAAGATAGTTTGTTTTGCATAACAAGCTTGAAAAAAACTGAAATAAAAAAGTTACTGTGCTATGGACGGCATAATAATTTATTGCATGTGTAGTGGAAACGATAGACCGTTCTTGCATAAAGTCATTTTACACTCCCGCGTACATTTTTCAAAATGTCACAATTCTATATAATGCATCCGGTTTAACTTCATTAGCTATTTATCAAAATTTCTAGCTACTTATATTTTCCAAAAGTCACTTTATTTCAAAGTAAAAATAACTTTAAACAGCAATGAATTGTGCTCTGTAAATTTCATTTTAAATAATGTTAAGCATAAAAGAAAATTGCTAAATCATATTTCTTTTAAAATATTTTCTGCGTAATTAATAATTCTGAATTTATGATTCTTAAATGCGTGTCAATAGATATATCCACTTTTAATTAATTTACTCTTATTTATTATTTTTATTTAATGTTTTGTTTTGTTTATGTGAAGCCAACCTCATTATACATTTAGATTATTTTTCCGTAGATAGATTAATTATATTGTTTAATACGTTTTAAAAAAGTAATACTAAGAAAAATGTCTAGAAACTCAACTCACCTTTTTTTTCTTGATCTGACATACCATCATCCTTTGGCATGTAGGAAAGTTGCTAAACGGAACAAGTATACGTATTAAACATTGATTACATATTAAATGTAAACGTCAAGGCAAGGGGAGTGAAATACTTACAATAGGCATCGGTGCCTCGTTGCTCTCCGGGACCATCATCTCGTCGTCCCAACTCTGGTCACCTTCGCTCATTTCTTCCTGCTGTTTGGAATAAAGTACATTCAATGATAATCATCATTTCTTTTAATGAGCACCAGGCATAACCGCGATGATACGTTAAGGTGTGTGATGAGTGACGCGCAAAACGGCAATTAGTGAATTAATTAAGAGGTTGTAACATGATTTATTGCAATCTGACAAGGTATCACGATTAGCACCTGCAATACTCCGAGTGTTACCAGGAATTCCATTAAATAGTTAATGCCACCGGTGTGCAATATTCAGTATTCGATAGACTTACGGCATGTTGAAAAGTAACGTCAAAAGTAATTCGATTAAAGTCACTTTCAAGCTACTACATCCTGGATGGAAATTTAATCGCATTAAGATTCATTAGTCTGCTTTCGCATATATTTTCGAAAGCAAGTTACAATTTCCTACAGCACAAAATTCAAACCATTCCTCCAAAGTTTAATGACAAATTTAATTAGCCAATTACAACGAGAGAAATTTTAATATCCTCGATGGATATACATTTGTCAATTTTATCTTTCAATACAGCAGTTATTTTTATGTTGTCATATACATTTTTTCATTTACTGTGTTTTATTGTTTTTACTGTATTTTTTCTATTATTTTGAAGACATCAAGCAATTGATTTAGAGTAGAATATTTAAACGATCACAAATGTTTAATATCTTTTTCAATTTGCTCAAAAAATATAAACGGCCGTTCTAATCATTTAATTTATGAATTTATTTATGTATAATTGATTCGTACAATTTTAACATCTATAGAACACGACGAAACTACAGAGATCATTTTTCCTTGTAGCTTAATAAATGCATTTAAAACCTCTATGCATAACCGTTTTGAATTAATATCTGTTGAAATAATATTTGTTGTATTTAATTCGAATTATAGTTTCTAATCATCACGAGTATAATTTTGTTAAAATTAATCTTTTAATAAATTAAAAGTCTACCAGCTACTTAATTTTATTTAAAAAAAGTTACATTGTGCCAAGCTTAATGTTCTACTTTCAACTTCATGTAAATGTGTATATACTACTATACATTTAAAGTGCACGAATAATACATAATACTTGTTTTGGCTACTATAGTTTTATTTAATACCATATAGTCAGTTAAAGGACATTCTCTTGAAAGTCTTAAATTAGTTCTCAAACTAGTTACACACTTGCAGAATGACTTAATAATGTAATACTATTTATTTTCTACTTCTAAATCTAATTTCTAAAGATTGGATTCAGAGCCAAGAATTTCTTTTGTTTCACAGTAGAGAACTGCCTTAAATTAAAAATAATAAAGCAGGATATATAACTGTAAGAGAATATCCATTTCTTAGTGCTAAGCATGCGTTATATGATCATGCAGTGTAATGCTCACGGTCTAATGTAGGTCATCGCAATAGTACAATGTGCTATGTTTACTATATATATATATAAATATCTCACGGCATAAACTTAATTTAACGAATATAATGTTAAATTCGTTTTCCTTGCATCAGCTCTGTACAGTATTCGTTTAAGTGGTTATATATATATACAATGATAGTGAAAGTGCAACAGAGTTTACTTGTACACACTACAGCGTAAAAGGTAAAGTAAAAATTTTTATCATATCGTTACCCGAAACTGGTTGTAGAGGTTAAATCTGGTTTGTACAATATGAATAAAAAATACATACAAGTTATTTGAAAGTATCCGGCCGATAAACAATCAACTTTGAATTAAAATGTTGGGGACGACATGACTTATTTTCATTTCCTTTGCATTTAATATCTTGAATCCAAAATGAACAACAAAAATTATTATCAAAATATAAATTTTATTTGATTCTTGATATTTTATCTAATTAAAAGAAATTCTTAATTCTTTCTGAATATTAAAAGAATGATCTCAATTTATTTCATAACGTTAGTCAGATTTATGTATAAGTTAAAAAACAAAGAAAGTAAGCATAAATCTGGATTACAATATTGTCTTTGCAACTTTGCAATTTATTGTGGAAAGTGTCGTTACTTTGGTAAATTTATGGTTAACTACCATTCGCTGAATAGTGATTAATGATCCATCATCATGATCATTTCTATTAACACAGTTTCGATGACTCATATTTTTACAGCAGCAATTAAATTTTTACAGTGGTAACGCGTGTGGTCAGTAAAATAGAAAACTAGTGAAGTTGCTAAAATTTCACAACAAATTAATTGGATTCTGTCGCAATTCTATTTGGTATAATGAAATAAATGTGTATACCGAATTTTTTATGTAAATGATTTGACTTTGGAAAACGTTAACTTAAAATTAAAGACAATAAAAATAGAATTATACAATGGTTCAAATTAATATTAATTTGTTAAGATTTTGTAATAAAATTTTATCTTTTGTGAAGTTATACGGTATTGTATATTCCTTCTATTGGAAAATATTGACTCATAAAGAACATGTAAAACACAACTTGTTTGTACGAAACTCAAACAGCTAATAATATACTACGAAACAATCTAAAAGTTCGTACGAAGTGAGTTTTTGGAAACGATATGTACAAGAAGGCAACGAAACGAATGAGAATAAAGAAGAAATAATTTGTCAGGCAGAACATGGGAACGGGACATTTTCCGAAAGTCGATCGTTGGTTTGAATTCGACCAACTTTTCTTGCAAACGCGGCAAAACATAGTTACGCTGAATTTAGCGGGATGGATTCCCGTGAGACCTCGAATAAATGTGAAAGTGAGGAAGGGGATTATGAGTGGCGTCGATGGTGCATGGTGATTGGAAAGCCAAGCGACAAGCGGACGGTGCACACTCTAAGTCCATCTAACCTTGCTAATAGATAACGTGCAGTCAGTGCCTACATTGCCGGTGATGCAGGTGATCTTGGGCGTGAACACATCGTGGGCGGATGGCGGGTCGTCGAGGGGCGGCCTGCCCCGGCGCCTCTGCTTCGGCGGGGGTGGCTCCTCGCTCTCGGCGCCCTCGCGGAGGACCGTCTCGACTCCTGGGGGCCCCGAGCCCGGGCTGTGGCCGCTGTTGCCCAGGTCGTTCTGACCCGAGTCGCTGCGCCAGCTCACCTCCGCCAGGCCCTTTATGTGGAGGTCCTCGGCCGTCTTCAGCAGGGACGAGAGCCTCGTCTGTAACATAGATGGCATGCCGTTAGATCGGCCGCGTGCAAGAGAAAGCCGCCTCACTTTGCGCCCTATTCAACCATTATATGCACATATCCCGGGTGATGCTAATATGCGCTCGCGTGTATTCTTTCGGAGCTCGGCCGCGGCTTGAGCGCGCGCCTCGGCTTATCGCCCATTTCAATACTTATTCTACGGGGTTGCCGCCGATTCAGGTGTACCGCTCCGAAATCGTTTTGGCCTCGGTTTGGCCTTTCTGCTAATACTTCATAGCTAATTCGACTCATACATTCTAATTTCAGCAAGTAAACAATACGATTATTCTTTTTTTTTTCATTATTTCTTACGAGCAACGAGGAACGTACCTGACAACATTTAATCCAGTGTCTGCAAATTATACGATAACAGAATATCGTACAGTCAAGTCATATATTTCAGAGAATTCCTCACTACTTTATACCTTGCAATGTATGATCTTAATTTAAAACTCAATTTGCCTACATTTGTATTGTACAAGATTTTTCTTGTAGTGTACAAAATATAACTTTAACATCTACATCGAGGCCTAATAATTTATCGTTGTTAATTGTAAATGTTTATATAGCTATAGGTACCAAAACAAAAGTTTATTTATTTTTGAAATTAAGCATTCCATCCGACTGGACAGAGCTGAAAAATTAAATTAAATAAATTAAATTAAATAAATTTAATTAAATAAATTTAATCTTTCCGGTGCGCGCTCGGTCGCATCGAATTTTCATAAATTTTTATAAAATAGCAGTGCTCATAATTTGCCGCTCATTGAAAACAACATTTTTCCTTTTCGGCATTATTTACTGCTAAATAGTCAATTCTTGATTCTTACTGTAAACATTTCCTTAGCAAATGCATGGGTAATGATTCATTTGGGAAAGCGAGTAATTATACTGGTTATATCGCAATTTGAAATGTTTACATTTATAAAGCAAATATAATTTCTTCTACATTTTTAATTATACTATTATAATTCATTATTTAATTAAAATTTAATTAAAGATCGAGTGCAGTGATTTTCAGAGGAAAATACATCGGATAACAGTTTTTCGTGGGAAAAAAACGAACACTTCGACTATTCTCTTTCATTCTAAAAGAAAAGACGCTGACTTTCTAATCGAAAGTTGACAAATAAAGAGCTATATCTGCTCTACATTGAAAATATGAAAAGATTTTAATTAACCTTTTGTTCCATTTTCTTCGTTTCTTTCTCATTTTTAATTTGCACCACTACATTGTTTTAGCGTAAATCTGTTTTTAATACAATAACTTTCGCATATTTTTATCTGCTTTAAACTTTTGACAAGCACAGTAAAAAATACTAAACATTTATTATTTTTTATCAGATTATGTATCCATTTTTGTTAATTAATTATATTAATTTTTGTATTATACGTATAATCTTTTTGTTTTAAATGTGCTAAATAGAATATTTTATTAAATTGTAGTAAAACTTTGTATTGAATTAAATCACCTCTGTGTGCTCTTATAGTTATTTCAATTTGATTAATCTCTTTCAAAATAAAATCTATTGAAGTGTACAGGACAATGTAGAAGACAAAATTTTCTAATATCATGTTTCTTTGAATGAACTTTCAAGATTCTGTAAGCTTACATTTTACTCAAAGTATGACCTAATTTATAATATAAAATGTTATTTAATTTTCAGTACAATTTTAGGTCACTCAATACAGGGCAGCCATTATGACCTTAATATCCCTTAATGACATTCAGATTTACGTAACAGAATTTTTAGAATTATTCATGTGTTTTTACAACAAATAACTGCAAGCTCTTTCAAATTTAATAATCTTGCAGATTATTCTGTACTCATGCTTTAAAATAGCACATTTTTAAATAATAAATTAATTTATAAATCATTTCCATTTGCTTCATTATATTTGAATCTGCTACGTGAGCATTCACGTACCAGGGTACAGTGATTTTTGGTCAAATATATATATATAAAATAGATTGGATTCAATCAAATTAAGATGCAGAATGCTTTTAATGGAATTTGCAATAATGTCACATCCAAAATGGAAATCGGCTGCTTTGCATTATCAGTGCCTATTTAAAATAAATTTATCTCAGCGGAGGCTCGCTCTGCTTTTTATAGCAAAATTATTCTCCCTGCATTTTATGGTGCGCACATTTTTTATTGAATTTCACAGATTAAAATATAATTTTTTATAGCATATTTAACATTTTATATTCTTGACATTTTAATTGCATCATTAACTTTTATCATTTATTATTATATTATTAATTCCTTTTTATATGTTTGAACCGTTTGACAATGTATTTTTTAACTTAAGACTTTACATTGTATCGAGCGAGGAAACAATATTTGTAACGAAGAAACTTTTAGTTTTTAATTACGTCTCGACAAAATAAGTAGCTTGTAATATTACAAAATAAAATCTCCTTTGTATTAATAAACACATGTAGTAGAGAGAAATACTATAAAATAAAAATGAAAAACTATCCAATTTAACTTTTGAATACATAATTTTAAACAATTAAATACAAGCTACACAAACTAACAAGTGAATAAACGACGATTACGATCATAAAACTACATAAAAGGTAGACTATAATTATTTTTAACAATACTACCACGTACACATGTTGTGTACGTTGTTATAAGATCCTCATTATATACCTTGAAACTACATGTATAAAAGTTAAATCGTAAAAATTTAATTAGTAGTTAATTCGCCTCAAAAGCAATTTTCCAGACGTTGTTTAAAACTATTATTTGTAAAGTATAACCTATTTTAACTGTAATAAATTTTGTCAATAATAATATGCAAAATTATACTATTATACATGATTATGTAAAAAATATAATCTTTGTTCCGACTCCTCCAAATACGCCATTAGTTTCCAAAAAAATGAAATACAATAAAAACATGCGGCCACAATTAACGATATTGTGTTCGGAGGGTTAATTAAAATTTATCATTATAAAAATAACGATGGTCGATAAGCCATGTAGAAAATACTGCCAATTTTTCAGCACATGCACAATCTAGCTCAATGGATGTCATGGAAAAAAGACAAGAGCTTCCTCCGGGTGCGAAAATTGCTCGCGTGCATGGGGAGGACCGAACGAGGGGGATTCGAAAAAACACGGGCAGACAGGAGCGGAGACAAAAGAAGCGACGTGTACACACGGTAGCTCGCGCAAGGGACGCTCACCGTTGAAAATGAATCCAATTATTACTTGCTAATTTTGACGGCGATAATGTCGCACTCGCGCGCTCTACTGAATTTCAAATAATGCAGTCGCCCGTAGAGGGAGTAACGAACGATATCGAGAGAGGGGAGAAAAAGAGAGGAAAACTGAAGAGACCAGGTGAAACCGAGGAATTGACGTTGGAGCTTTACTGCCAGTGATGTTAAATAAAGTTTTTATCTCAAGAATTAGGGTTAATGATCTTGTGAGCAACTGCTAGGCAAATACGCGCGAACTACCAAGGCACAAAGGAATAATCTAACTGGTAAAGGGAATGTCGACTTATCTAGAAAGTCCGTTGATACGCATCAAAAATAGATGCACTTAATCGACTATGAAATATAACTACGTCATAATGAACAACTTTAAAAGCAAATGTCCATATGTATTTTTTCTATTTAGAATTTTTTTATTTGCATTTAATGTCAACGATTGGATTTCAATAATATATTGTATAACTGATTTATAGACTATTTCTAAAGAATATACGAGTAAAAATATTAAAAGGAATATTTTATTCATTTGTACAGGGTTATGCGTGTCACAGGTAGAAAAACAGCTTTTTTTTGTTTAAACAAATTTGTGAAGCAAAAATGTACTATCGCAATCAAAGAAATAATTATCCTTCTAATATTAATGTCCTGTAGGATATAGATCATAATAACACGTCGTACCAAATCTATAAGTAGATTGTATTTCACAAAAATTTCTTTCCTGCTTAGAGACGTAACTTTTCCGCTTAAAGACCTAAACTATTTTGGCTCCTCGAAAATAAAGAAATTTACTTACTAAATATACTGTACCGTATAAACCATACTAAAATTTCTACACAAAATAGAAAATTGTAAAAGTCGTAATTATAATATTTATTTATATCAATCACTATAATATTCGATTGGATAAAATTATCAATTTATACACAATTGTTAAATTTATAAAAAACTTTTTTCAAATTTGAATATAATTTTCATTACAAAAATTTAAATAGATATGAAACTATGACGTTGATTTATGCCAATAGGAAATAACCACAGAAGAATTTTCGAACCTATACAGATATAAGTAGAGTATAAATAGCATTAATGAAAAATTATTTTTCTCCGCAACATTTATTTAATGTGAAATTGATGTTATATGAGATAAATGTTATTTTAATTAAATTCTCTTTTTTATAGCATGAAGAATAACTTAATTTATCACTTAAAGCAATTGGAAAGTACTACTTCAGCTGCAGTTGATACGTACCTCAATACGTACCAAACTATACGTAGTAACTTAAATAATATATTACTTCCAATTTACGAATTAAAAAAATACTTGTATCTTACAAAAACTCACTAAAATGAAGATTTAAACATTATAATATATTTTATTAGAAAAATATTACAAGTCAATAGTTGGATTACAAAATACCGCGTATTTTGTAGACCCTGCATGAATACTTATCAAACGATACTGGAGATCATACTTATCGATAAAAACATTTCGAAACAAATATGACATAGTCGAAAACTCAATTCCGAAACACATTTCTTTGATGAATGCAAAATTATCAAAAGTTCAATATCAAAATAAATTGGTTTTGATATAACTTTAAATAAAAAAAATGCTGGCTTTAATAAAAGTATATTTAAAACCAACGTATTTTTATAAAATAGATTAACTATTTTAACACAGGCTCTTGATTATTGTAATCTAAGATTTGTTATCACGAATTATTTGAAGCTATAGATTAAATTAAGGAAAAGTCACGGTCCACCGTTGTAACATACAAACAACTTGGTTATTTCATATGAATAGCGGAAAAAATACGAATTACCTCCAACCAGTTGACTCGAGTAATTCTTTTCGGAGCAGAAAGCACATTTCCCTCTTTGAAAAGAAAATCTGGCTCGACGGGGATGCAAAGCTAACCGTCGGTCGGTCATGTTTTATTATTATTAACAAACAACCGATGGCCTAGATAGTTAAGCGCCATATAGTTAAATAAAATTACGGCGAGTGTGAAACTTTTGATTTTCTCTTTATATCAAGATCCGTATTTTTTATTCCTCTTTTGCAACTTTCCTGCGGAGATATATCAGCGTTGGACGGCTGCACTTTTTGATAAGTCCCGTAAAAATATGCGATATCCAGTGGTGTTTCGCGGGGCGATCCCGACAAATGCCTGCCCCTACGCAAGAGCTCTGCAAGAATTTCAAATGCATCGAACGCCTTAGAAAATAGGGCAACATAAATCTCGCTCTCAACGGTAAATATATACCTTTTACAAGAGCCAAGCTAAAAAAAAGGCTACCGCGCCGAATCGGGCGAGAAATGCGCGGGCCGCAGCAGCTCCCGAGACTACATTCCCCCCACCTTCCGATCTGCATCTGCAGCTCGCACTTTTATATCCGGGACAATCTTATTCAATCCGCGCCGGCGGCGGCGGCGGCGGCGGCGGCGCGCACTTTCTATATACTGCGCCTTTCGGTGTCCCGTGCTAAATCGGAAAAGTGCATATAATGTGGGTCAAAAGGTAGAAGGCAAAGGCGCAGGCGCGCCGCCGCCACGACAAAGTATTCCTGAAATTGCATCCGCGGCGGGAAAAAAGGAATCTCCGGGTGCATACCAGCCGGCATCGATTGGACTTTTGCCCCGCGGGCCAACTGCGCGCTTCTGTACAGCCCGACTGTTGACTTTTTCACACAAACTACGTATACACCCGCAGCATCTGGCTGTTTCCATGGCTGTATAAAACCGTGATCGAATGAGCATTCGTCGACTAATTTTGAGATGGGAGAGGCACTTGCCCAATTGTTCGAATTTGAGCGTGAACATTTTCGGGGGTATTGTTGTACGCTTTACGGGATGAATGGCAAAATGCGGCTATTTTTGCCTCTCTGTCGTGTATACTCGTGTACACAGCCAACGAGGCATTTTGAAGGCTAGAAAATTTGCTAAGCGCTCAAAGATTATAGTCATTTTACTTTTAAAACAAAAAAAAGGGGGAGGAGTCGTCGGTTAACGACTGTGCATACGAGATTATGCAGTCATAAAACCTGATTATTATTATTTTTTTCTATTTTTTTTATTATTATTTTTATTTTAAAATTTTTTTTTTCACTTTATCTAAAAAGTTTCAAAGACATTTGCACGAAGAAAAAAATTTTAGTTACTTAAATATTTTTGTCCAATTTCAGCTCTGTTAAGTATTGCACTTTGTTTTTGTTTGCTTTTTTAAATATTTTCACTTAATTATAGCAATGTCTCTTATCGTAATATAATTGTAATGTAATATAATACGCAAGTGTAATTTCAAAACTCTTTACGGTTTAATGCTTTTTATACATGTTATTATATATACATATACATGCTATTAAACAGCGAATTATTTTCTTGTATATCTTTGAGATCTTCTTGAAAAGATCAACTTACTCGTTAAATATTGTTTGATTTTAACTGTCATCAAATCCATTGAAATATTAATAATGCGTTAATTAACGATATAAAATTGAATGAATTTACATAAATGCAAGGTAGTATCGCAGGAATACGCTTGTCTATCCCAGATAAGTATTCTAAAATATTACGTATCAATAAACAGAAGAAGATGTGATTAACTATGAAAAATTTAATGCAGTGAATATATAAACAAGCTGTACTAATAACATATTTAGTTTGCTGTCGACAAGACTGTCGAACTTGAAATAGTATAACATGTAGCTTCCTGTTCATCTTTTTCTCTTATCAAATATGAGTGAAATTGCACGTATACGTATGTACGTAAATAAAGAAGCGCTCAGCATATAAACATACACATTATTTGTTCCGCGCAATAGAAGGCCGACGGGCGTTAAAAACTCTCGCACGCTTTCTGTCAAGCGGCGGGTGAGCTCGACGAACGAAAAATAGAACGAAGAAAAAAAAAATGCGCGAGAGAAGAAAGTCGGGCGATAAAGCAGTAAAAATATAGGAAGGGAAAACGAATCCAACTTACGTGATCGATGTTGATCTCCCCCTTGTACATGAACTCGACGAGTACCTTGATGTCGGAAAATTTGACGTCACGCATGATGACGATTGGATCTTTTTCCTCGTACTGCGACAAGATAGTATCGAAGTATGTACTGCATGCAGACAGGACGACCTGTGCAAAAAAACAAAACGAGAGGGAATATAAAAGTTTATCACTCGAACGTGTGACACAAGATCGATGGGAGTCGCGCGCGCGCTGCTACCACCACACTATCTTCCCTCACCTTTTTTCTCTCCAAATTTATTTCGAATTCAATGCTTTATTTTATCGGCACTAACCTAGCCCATATACCAGAGAATCTCGCTTCTTTTTATATTTTTCCACTTCAATTTTTATCATTTTGGATCAATAATATATAACACCAGCTCGAGTGATATGGCCTGCCAGCGAAGATTGACGGACGCATTCGTCTGTGTTATAAATTATGAGGACAAAATTGAAAATAACTGCACATAATGAATATTTTAGGAGTCTCGGGATTATTGTGCTCGCATGTACACTAGATTTGTGAACATAATTCGACTGTTTGATAATTCAAAATCATACAAGTTATGGAAAACTTAGTTTTACTAGAGAAAGCGCATGTTTGATAATTAAAAATAATTTTTTGGCTATAGCTCGGGCTATAGGATAATTTCTTAGTCAAACACAAAAAATGCATTATAATGTATTTTTAATTTATTTAAATAACAGTAATTTTTTAAATTGCTCTTAAGTGTTTTTCTTTAGCCCAGCTTTTACAATTCTATTACGTCAAATACTTACATTGACGCTGCAATTTGTTTTATGAAAATGAATAAATTGAGTTCGGCAAACAGAATTGACATGCTTAAAAAGATGTCGCAAAGCTGAATCCCCCGGGAAATTTAATAACACTTTTTAGTTTATTCCGAAAGCTTGGATAAAGAGAAATAACACCATTTGCAGTATTTAAATTACTTTTCTCGGAAAATTAAATTTTAACAAATGGCATGGTCAATTATATTCATCACGTGCTACCCATTTAACGTGATATTCAGAATTTAAAATTATTCAAAAATTGGCCATCCGTATTTCAAAAAAAAATAATAAAATAATATAATAAATACGAAATTTCTCGAATTGAAAATCGTATTCTAATTTGTCATTGATACGAAGAGATGGAAAACATGCATTCGAATACCAATTTAAACAAATTCAAATTCCCGAACATTTGTATTTGATAGAAATACATTGTTGTGAATCGATAAAAAATAGTACAGGCCTCTTCATATTCTCCATGTTTGTCATATGAGTAGTTTAAAACAATGATTATTAATTAATGAATAAAAAGTAATTTCCCACCCGTTAAAATTGAAATTCTTTTTTATTGTTTTTTTTATTCGCTTCAATATCGCATAGAGATATAAACGAATCGCAATATTGTAGGCCCGTAATTGTGTTTCGAGGCACGTCAAATGGGGGAAAAGTTCGAATCGTCATAAACATTTCCATCTTTGTAGATGTACAATTTTCCATTTTCTTGTATTTTTCTGTTAATATTGAACGTTATGTAAATTTATACATTTGAAAATTTCGTTTTCTTGTTCTTTTGCGGTTTCCGAGATAACTTTCAAACTTTCTTTCCCCGTATTTGGTGAAATACGTGTGCGCAATATTTGCATCTTCTTATTTAAATTTTTGATATTTCAAAATTTCAAAAATTGCAAGCAGTATCAATATTCGATAAAATGCATTTCAAAATACATAAAAAACTATTTTTCCGTGATTTCGTTTTATTAGTCACGATAAAGCTTTAAGCAGATATTTTCGATGCATCAAGAAAAGCATATAACGCATCACAATATCCTTTTGTAATCTATACAGTGGTATTTATTAAAAAAAAATTAATTATTAATTCACTTTGAAGCGAAGAGCTGTAAATATAAAGTTAAATCAAAATTGAATTTTTTTCCCAGAACACCTAGATCCTCGGGTCGACGATTCCGCCAATGCTCGATAGCGATAAAAAAAGCCCGCGGTGACACATTATAATCGTTGTACCGAACGACGACTAATTTGTTTAAAGCAAATTTTTCGACGGGCTCTAAAAAAGCTGATTATTAACCGAGAGCTATGAAAATCCACAATATCATTACAAAAGCGACAGCGAACAATAGAAGGGTAAATAAAAAAAAAGGGCGATGGGCACGGGGGTACGGGGCCGACGGGGATGGTGGAGTTGAAGCGAATACGAGGCAACCATAAACCAACAATTTCGCCTCTCCCCCGTAAGCTTCACTCGATAAAAGCTCGGCTCACTACACTCCCAAGGAAATATACAGCCGGCAATTTCCAAAAGCAGTAAAACAAAGCTCGGCTCGTAAAGCCCATCCTCCTAAGCCCATCTAAAAACCAAGTAGATAGACGTCGCCTAGGAAGCGGCCGTCCGAGGCGAGAGCGTTATCGTCAAAAAGGGCGATGAGCGGGCCGGCGGCGGGGTGGGGGGGGCATCGATTGGCCAATCAATCAATCAATTTCTGCCGGCGGGCCCCGGGCGGCGCGGGTGACGCGCGCCTCCGGCCACTCTGCGCTCCCCGTCGGCAGCGGCACAGGATGCTCCAATTTCCTCCGCCGGCGCTGCGGCCGCCCGTACGCGGATAATGACGGCCGAGTCAGAGGGCGCGCGGGGCGATCCCGCGGAGCGGCGTATCCACAATTCTTCAACGATTCCAATCTAAATTACGGGCAATCCCGGGCTCGCGTCCTTTGCCCCCGCGAATCCCTAATGAGAGGGCGCACCGAGGCGGCCCTCGGCGAATCAAATACGGCTTCCCTCCCCCCGTCGGCGCCCGGCGTACGTATACGCGCGGGGTACACAATGCCAGATATCTCCGGTAAAAAGATCCTTTGCGATGCGGCCCGCGTAACGACGCGCCCTGAGCGAAATATAAAGGCCATTGCGAGGGGGCCCGGATGAGTGATTCGATAGGTGGCAATCGGTACCATTTTCACGGGGCGCATTTGCGCGCAAATCGATCGGCCGCGCTGAATCGATTAGGGCCAATCGCGACCCCCCCCGCCCCCGACCAATCGCGCATTTTCCACAATCGAGATAGCGCGCCGTCGTCGCCGCGGGCCCGCGATTCCGGGAAAGAAAGGGGGGCCGCGGGGGACGGGCAAGTGCAGTAGGCGCGGGCGGCGCTCGCGGCCCCCGGGGGGCAGAAGCCAACAAAAGCAGCGCCCCTCCCGGCGGCGGGGATGGCGCCCGCCCCGCCCGCCGCCGGAGAGACTTATTCCGCGCAAAATGCGCGCGCGCGCGCTCTCTCGCGGGGCCGGGAGAATAAAGCGGGGAGGGGGCGCGCGCGGCTCGCCGGCTCGAAGGGGAATATGCCGAGGCCAGTCAATAGCCTGAATATTTAATGCCAGCGACTTTTGTATTGATTTTCTCGATTTTTATGTCTCCGCAAATAAGATCGTAAAGGCCGCCCGCGCGCCTTCGCCGGCCTTTCTTTTTTTTTTTTTTCCCACCCTCTTTAACTCTCGGCCGCCCCACCGCCACCCGCCGCCGCCGACGCCGCCGCCCGCTCCCCGCTCTTCGGGGTAATATAACGCTTTATTATGGCCCGACGCTTTTTACGGGGGGAAATACGGCGATATAAAAAAATAAATTATACTCGCGAAACTCTCGCCCCGGGGGTGGGGGCCGGCCGCTCGCTCGCGCTTTTCATATCGGCTTCATTACGAGCCTTTTCCTTACCCGGCCCCTCGCCCCCTTTAATGCCCGCGGACATTAAACATTTTATTATGCCGAACAAAGATCCCGATTCCCGGGGGCCCGGGGGGTGGATGGGGGACAGGGGACAGGGCCCGCCCCCGACTCCCTGGCTCGCAGCCGCGGCCCCGGCCGACTAATCATTTCGGGGACCGCCGATAGGCCAAGGAGGCCGGCTTTTAATTAAACCCATCGGCTCCGATTGTCCCGAGGCCCAACTTTGCCCCCGCGCTTTTCACCTGCTTTTATCGGAGGCTGGCTTTTGCCGGGGCTCCGGCGGACCGCTGCTGATTAAAAGGCGCCGCGCCGACTCCTCGGGTTTGTTTTCCAAACCAGCCACCGCTGCCCCCCTCGACTCCCTGGTGCTCTGATGAATTAGGGCCAACGGAACAGTCGCTTTGACTTATTGGACGGCCGACGTCAATATCGATAATGTATTTCATTTTCGGCTATAGGGAATCGCTCAATGTGCCCGCTTGGGCAAAAAACCTCTGTTGGTTAATTAAGCTAATGAGGTTAAGTGAGAAAACGTCGATTTGCCGCAGTAAAGCATGAATAATATCTACGTATATCAAATTTATTTAATTTATATTTAATATCCGGAGTATCGAAAATGATTTATAACGATTGAACACGTCTTACTGTGTGCAGCCTGCTGCATCTACTTTGAAAAAATCGTCATCCTTGCAATGAATCGTATCCTAGATTCTAAACTTCGTTACTTTTTTAATTTACGGAATTAATGAAGTTATAAGAAACATATGTACATGTATATGTAAGTCATAATCTGCAAATATAAATTTACTGTAGAGCCTAAAGCAATGTATTTACAAACTAGAGCAGGGTTAACCTAAAAACATCACTTTGTAACTTTTTAAGTATTTCAGAAATAAAGTGATCTACATTACTGTTTCTTTTTTATCTTGTTTTTATCGCGTTTTTCTCTCTTCTGCCTACATCTTTTGACGAAGTGTCGAATTTTTAACAGAAATTGGAAAGAGAATCCATTCAGAGTAAAAAATTTTAGTTGGAATCTAAAGGAAAATCGAGTTTTTACGTGTACCAAAGAATGCCAGTATGTTTCAAAGCAATAAATATTTGTACAATTATGTTAACAGCAATATCAAGCTTGTATGTACTGAACCCATGTCTATGATCGCGAGGCATGAAGCAATCGCATCCTTTCGTTCGTTTATCAGTAACTTAACCAACAAAACTTAGAGAGATAAAAGTTTTAAAGGGTGAATGACCACTATTGACTATCTAATAATTCAATATAATCTAAGCTCTTTCCCGTTATCGAGGTTCATAATGAGGTATAGACATTGACCGTACAGTCTATCTTATCTATGATCGATCCCCGGAATTGAACAATCGTGTAGTTGGAATCGCCTATACCAATCTCTATGCTTTTAACAATCATGAGATTATATCCCCGCAGGCTTGTCTCTAGCCGTGCGTTTGCAATGACCCGAATTCTTCAAATATCGACCTCGCGAATCTTCAATAAAATCTCGACAACTTCAAGTAGGCCGCGTATAGGCGGTGGCACCGGTAAATATGATTAACCCAATTAATTTACTGCCAATCAAAGGGGCATCAATAATCCAAGAGGGTGCATTTGACTGGAATCGCGCGGCAGCAATGGCGCTACCCTCGACATTTCACAATTGAGTTTTTTATTTAGGAGGAGGTACGCCGGGCTCGAAAAACGTCCCGCTCTCAATACGCGCCGCTCCACTTCCCTCGCCTTTATCGGCGGATATTATTTTTGTCTTTATTGTGCCCGCGGCGCGCGCGCGCGCGGACGCAATCCCTATATGCATTCATAATTTGAAGCGGCCCCGTAAATACGCGTTTTTACAATCATTTTGGCCCTTTATCACGGGCTAAGGATTTACTTGAACTTTTTTTATCCTTCGAACATCATAAATATTTTTTCATTACCGAACCCTATAGGGGCCGCTCCGGACTAGGAAATTTCTTTTATAATGGTTACGCGGGCGCGCCCGCCCGCGCGTAGTTCGATCGAAACTAGAAGTTATGATTGTGCATAGTATCGGAGTACTGTCGTAAAAAAAAGAAAAAAAAAAAGGGAAACGCAATTTTGAGAGAAGCTCATAAAAGGCTAATTCCATTTTAAGACAGCGCGTGTGTGCCCGTTTCGAAAATACAAACTTTATAAATCGATATAAAATTTGAAAGGCGCACGGGTTGTGCGAGGGCCGCGCGGTCGCGTGTGCGCCTGCCTCGTGCTACCCCGCGAGGGGAACAAAAAGCAAATCGGCCGTGTTGCGTCTCGAATGACGTACAAGAAATCGTATCGATTGGTCGGACTTTCTTCTGCCGAGCGGATTAAAAATGAGCGTGAATGGTGAGATTTTTTTTACCCCCCCCGTCCGCCTCGAATTACGACCATGTAAAGGTGTATATATATGTACATGTGGGCGAGCGACGTCTAGGCCGTGACTTGCTACGGTCATTTAGCCTCGTGCGCTCCGGCCGGGGCACAAAAGCACCACTTATGAAATGGCGTTTAACCTTTTTATCAATTTATTCAAAGGTTCAATTGGTATTTGGCCGTGATTGCCGGCCAAGTAGTAAACATTAAGTGGTTATCGGGAATGGCAGCGGAGAGCGCGGGGCCCGGCCGCGGGCGGCGCAACCCTCCCCGAGCATCGCATCAATTAACCTCTATATATATCCTCGAGGACTATGTAATCGATCTTGGGGAAGGGCTTTATCGCTTTTGCGGGAAAGCCCGATAATTGTCAAGAGATGGCTGCTTAGCCGAAGGCAGCCATATTATAACCCCCGCTTTATAGCGACAATTTTTTTTTTTTATCTTCCTCCGCCCGGGGGAAAGGAGCCTGGTTTTTGAGGAAGAGCCGCGCGCGGCGGCCCCTCGAGGCCAAGCAAAGTTTCCCGCCAAACATCCGAGCGCAATAGAGGGGAAAAAAAATGTGCAAATAGCTCGCCGATGAGGCGAGGCGCACCGAGGGAAAACACTCGACTCCGCTCAAGATCGTCTTTGGCCGCTCGGCCGATCCATAAACATGCGCGACGGCCGGGGAGAGATTCGCGAAATAATAACGGATCGAAAGCGGCGGGCCGGGTTGCCGCACTCGAGGAAGACGTAAGGGGGTGAGATGAAAAAGCGAGGGTGCGCCCGGCCGAGGCTCTAATTGCTTTTACTTTAATAAATTCAAAGCCGTTTCCCCCCAATATCATTTATCATTTTCTTCGCCGGCTCTTATAATTATTTTAACGGGGCGCGGGGGTAAAAAGCCGCGGGGACGTCTTGGCGACGGCGGCGGCGGCGGCGGCCGTTGATTAAAATTTTTTTAATTCCTCCAAAGCCAATGGCTCGATTATCCCCGCGACGGCGGAGCCGGGTATACGCGCGGGAGCAATAACGGATCGGGCGCTCCTTACCCCCGGCTCGCGGCATCAACTGCGCAATAAAGGAGAGCGCAATTTCGCACCCCCGTTACCGTGGCATTGTAATTCGCCGTTTTTACAAACGCAACGCGCCCGGACTGTACGATAATAATAAATTTCCCGACGGCGGCGTCGGCGGCCGATGGGCAATCTCGAATGTAGTATTTCCAGCGCGTGGAAAGCCTTCGCGGAAGAGGCGGGCTTAAAAGTTCGATCGTAAAAAAATTTATGTACAAAGCCGTAAGAAGCATAAAAAAAAAAAAAGCCCCGGAGATAAAAAAATATAAAGCGGAGGGAGGCGGAGGGGCCGAGGCCGGAGGAGGCGCCGGGGCATCGCGACGGCGCCGAAAATTTTACCGGCGCCCGCAGCCCGCGTCTCATCGTCCGCGGGCCTTCTTGCTTTTTCTCCTTTTTTTTCCCTCCCCCTCGCTCGCTTGGCCGCGAGTCGCACGTGTCGCGCGCACCGAGCCGCGGCCCCCTTTGAGCGGCCCCGCGGTTTCGAAAGACGCGCGCCCGCCCGTCGCGCCCCGCTAATTTCTGTCACGCTTTTTCCCTTTTCGCGAGCGGCGCGCCCCGTTTGTTTTTTTTTTTGTTTTCCCTCCAACTGCGCTCCTTTTCTCTCCTTTGACAATGGAAAGTTTGGAGCCGCCGGCCGCGCCTGTTTTGCCCGCGGTAGGTAAAGGGGGCCGTTGCGCAAAAAGCCATCGGCCCGATAGAGGATAATTCCGGATATTTTAATAACCGCGCACAAAGGAAGCGGGTCGATATTTCAAAGGACAGGACTTTTTGAAATGTTTCCGCGCGCTCTTGTCCGCCTCCTCCCCGGCCGCGCCTTCCTTTTTTCCCCGTGGCCCTCGCCCTCCTCTCCTGCCCCGTGTTTGCGCTCTCATTTTCTCCGATTCGCTTTACCTCTCTGCTTATTCTTTGAAATCCTCGCTTCATTCCTACTTTACCTTTATATACTTTTCGAGAAGATTTCCTAGCTTCAATTATTAAGAGACCGCTCCCTTACTCGCCGCGACTGTTTGATATACGTGCGCCCAGAGGAAAAGAAGCACTTGCCGCAATTTATTTAATTCATTGTTTATTATATACAATAAGGTTTTGCTGAAGGATCCACGTAAACGTATGATTCGTCGTAGGCCACAAGACCAGAAATAATAGACGATTCAACGTTTAATGCACTTCTTTCCAATTTCTTAAATTGATGCTTGGACAAATACCATCTTCTTCTTTAAAATAAAAATGAATAATTGTCCTCCGGACTTTCTACTCGAAATGCATTTTACATATTTTAATACGCCTATTTAAATTATTATATAAAATTGTTTTCTACTAACTATTAACTTAAATTTGAGAACATTTTCCGAAAAAGGTTGACTACCTGGAATTTGCAATTTGCTTACGCCGTTAATTTGTAACAGCACTTGCCGTAAATAAGACTTTCACGGAGTAAAGTCAGTTTTGCTTGCAGAAGAGCACGCGGCAAGGAGAAAAATCCACTTTAAGAAAATTTGTCTTCACGATGTCTTTGAATTGTGTTGTTACTACCTCAACTTATTCACAAATTGCAGCTTGTACGCGAAATCTAAAACGTAAAATTTGCGATTCTAATTAAATTGAATCAAATTTAATTCGAGCATACGTTATAAATACATAACCAGTAGAGTAGCTTATGAATAAATAAATAGAAATACTACAAATTTATAGAAAGGATTATATCTTTCGATGTACATTTTGAATTAAATTTTAATTTAAAAACCAATTCAAATCTTTATTCGCAGAAGCTTTGCTATAGGATCGTGAAGCGCATCAACTACGAAAAGGATCGAATAAGCCAAACAATGACCTCAAAACTACAGTAAAAGGTATTCTCATCTTGTTAGGGCAAATATTCACCACGGCCGGAAGTATCCCGGAAGATTTAGCAAAAAAGGAGAGCGCGCTATAGAATCGGGCGCAAATTGCAATGACTAAGAGTCCATCTGCGATTGCTGTAAAACAATCTGCAAATCATCGGAGAAAGAGCTTTCGGGAAAACGGGACGCGGCGGAGGGCCGCGATAAGGCGCCGGGCTACACACAGCCCCGAAAAGCCCGGCCCTTTGATCTCGCGCGCAGCGGCTAGAGCCGCGCGACAAGAAGGTCGACGACTTGAAAAAAGCCGCGGGCGGGAGAACAAAGTCCGCTTTCCGCGAGGCCCCGGTTTCCCGGGAAAAGCCATTCAGAGCGTCGTCGCGGAGCGCCTCGCTTTTAATCGCCATTTCTTTATTCGCCATTAGGAAAATTGCAGGGGAAGCGGCAAGGAATGCCGCTCTCGCTTTTTCGCGCGAGCGGAAGGTCCCGGGTGTTTTGCCCGAATCTCCTCCGGTCGAGTGGGTCCGGCGCGCGACTTCCGCTCGCCGGGGACAGCCGGAGGGCCCGGACTGGGGCCCCGGCGCGCCGCCGCTTGCCGATTCCAAATCGAATTCGGGCCATCGCCCCGCTCTCCCACGGTTTAATGCGCCAGAGGCTTTGTTTGCCGCTCGCGGATGAAGCGGTAAAATGCAGATCTACGGCAAACAGTCGGCCGCGGGGGAAATTTCGCCCCGATTCACGGCTGTTTATGCGCGCTCGAATTTGTTTCGCTCGCTGAGGCGCGCGCGCGCGCCACGCTCCCATTTTCATTTGCACTCGCCGCGAGAATATATGCAGATTATATGTACGTGTGTGTAAAATTTTATTACGTCGCGGCTTTTAACGCGGAGTACATATGCGCGACAAGTGCCATTTCACAAATATTCATTTCCAAATCGAACACTCTTTTAAATGTCTGTCCAATACGTCATTATGAAGATTAAACGTTACGAAATCTTGCAGTTATATGTACGAGTGGATTTTAGCTGCAATTGAAATCGACGTTTATAAAAAACGCCTACGTGGAACAATGATTTAAAAAATCTCGAGTTTCCGATTCACTATAATTCTCTTTGAAATTATAATAGAGAACGTGGGAAAAATTATTTTTATCATTTTATTCCTATTTTATTTCTAAAATATATTCAACCTTTTGCGCGGTAGTTATGCTTCCATTCAAAATAGTTTACTTTGTAGTCGAAAAAAAAGTTCAGTTTTTTTACTTTATGCTTTTTACATTGATGAAGCACCGGGAAACAAGATTTTTTAGATCTATTTATATGGTTAGTAAAGAGCACTCAAAATTTTTTTATTAAAACCAACAAAGATTTATGAGAGACTTTTTGCCAAAAGTTATAAAAATCAAGATATCCCCAAATAAAGTCTACTGGGGGAGTATTTTTTCATTCTTCAATCACTGCTGTTACTACGATCAGATTTGCTTGAATATGCAATGGGAACGAAGCGGACGTTCACAAACACAATCCATCAGCGAGCAATCGAGGGCCGATCCACCTGAAAAAGGCTCAGCCCGATCATCGAGAGAATCGAGCAACTCGCCTCGTCCACCTGGCCCCACAATAAACACAAAGCCCAGTGCAAATACGCGCCTTGATAAATACAGAGGGCGCCCTTGTTGCCAGCCCCGATGCCCAAATTCTCCCGCGCACATGCGCCAAATTAAAAGTCGGCTATTTACCGACTCTCCGGGAAAGGGGGTCATATCCAAAAGTCCCGCGGCCGAGGCCCGGATGCGCGCACAATAAACTCAGCCGGCAAAAAAGGAAATAATCGCGCCGCGGCGAGAATAAAATTCGGCGACCAACCCACTCGGTTGCATCGATCGATACAAACGATCCTGTCGCTGTCGCCGTAGTCGAACACGAGTGTTTTACTCGCAAAAGGAAAAGTGCAGCCGAAAAAAACGCGACGACGCGATTTTCGACCCTTTTCGGCCGGTATACAGGACTAGGATATCCGAGGAAAAAAAAAACAGCCCAAACGTGTTTTTATCGATCTGGCTTGAACAAAGGGTTGTGGGCAAATGATGGCGATAAAAGGATAGGCCACGCGAAAAGGAGAAGCGCGCATAAAGAATGATTATTTGCTAAAAGCATGGGGGACGGGGCCGATAAACGGCGGCCCAGTCGCGCATAGTCTAGGACTATAAATAATTCATCGGAAATTTGCCCCTTGCGTTCCTTCGAGCCATCCTCTTCTGCGGCCCTCTGCAACTCCTCCAAAGCCAGTCCCTTTCTCCGGTCCGAATTTCTTATTAAAATTTCCCCCTTTCCTCGAAATGATTATCTCGAGCGTAATGTATGCCAGATCCGAAAGAAAGGAGGAGTAGAGGAGAGAGAGTAGGAGCATTGAATCGGTCTTTATAACCGAGGCGAGGTAAAAAATAATTTGTTGAAAGAAGGCTTTATTTCTTTTTGTCTGAAAGGATGGATCGCGCGATTCCTTGGAAAAAGACGCGTTTCAGTTTCTTGGCAGGCGGTGGAAAGGTGCTGCAAATGAAAAGTTACAGCTCAAATTGCAAGACCCGATCTCGTAGACCGATAAGATTCGATCAAAATGTGCAGGATGTTTGGATGAAAAAAATGCAATGCGAGATTTAGTCCAGCGATAATAGAGAAAAACGTATTATAACGAGCGGCGCATTGTTGCATTTGCCTATTTGCCTTTTCATTATTTCCATCGTCGCTCGCGGGAAGCAAATAAATTGAATAAGAAACGCGTTTGCCTTACTTCACGAAAAGCGAGTACTTTTTATCAACCTGAATTACTTCTATTATACAGGTTGTTTTCTTGTACGCGTGTATTAAATAGTAATTCGTTTTAAAATCTATTCAATATCGCTCAAATATTAACTAACTGCAATCATGACTGCTTGATTGATATCAACTGAATTTACGTATCTAAATTCTTGATGAATGAAATAACGTCATGAAAGACCGTACACAGATGCATTTTTTAGCTTATCCAGATTCGTATCTCGTTGGACATTTCAACCGATGGCCAACAAAAAAATACGTGGGATTACATTTTATTCGAGCAGCTATGAGTAAGAGATACGCTTCGGGCTGCAAAACAGGCAGGAAGCAGTAGGAATTTCCGAATTTAAAGCCTTGAAAAGGGAAGCGCTCGCGGTCCGCTGGACTTGGGCCGAGGAGCCGTACCAAATATAGGGGAAAGGTCTCCGATTCAAAGGGAAAAAGGAACCCAATTTTTCGTTTTTTTTTTTGTTTTTTAGCCGGCCTCCCCGCATTTTTTTCGGATCGAGGGGAGTGACGAGGGTGCAAAAAGAGACGGATGTAATGCGAGTAAAAAGCGGATTGGAACGGTGGAAGGGACGAGTGGAGCGGCGGCGCGCGAGAAGGGGAAAAAGTAAAATAGATAGAGCCGAGGGAGGGGAGCGGCAGAAGGAAGAGGATGCAAAGAAACAAAGAGTGTGTAGCTAACGGACATTTTGAATAATACCCAAGTTTGAGGAGTAGGGGGCGACTGTATTAAAACGGGAGGAGTCGCCCGGTGGAGTGAGTCGAGCGGAGCTGAGGGAGTCGTCGGGCGAGCTGCTAAAAATAAATTGAAGTATACATTTTATAGGAGCACTAAACGTTTTGAATACCCTTTTTTACCATCGCCCGCCCGCGGCCTCAGGCCCTTGCCGCCCCTCCAAATATTACATTTTAATGTTTTTTTATTTTGCGAGGAAGATCTTTGTGGATTAAGCCGTTACTCGGGCTCCAGTGTATCAGGCCGCGGGCGCCCCGAGCGGCCCACACTTTCCAAATTGAAAATATTTTAAAGACTGGGGAGTAAAGCGGATCGTATATACGCGCGCGGGCGATAGATAAACATTTGTAAAGGAACCGTCGGCTGCCTCAGCCCCGCGGAATCGCATCGGATTTACTTTTGTTGCGCGGAACACGTATATATATGTACGCGTACCGACAGCGTTAAATGGAAAAATACTGCATCTTCGTGACTGTGCTTTCGGCGAGTGCGCCCCGCACCCGTACAGGATACCCAGGCTCCGCCGCTGCGTATTCCGCGAAGGAGTAAACTTTTCTTTTTTTTGTTCTCCCCGAGGAGTGGAATATTTTTCCGATAAACGCCGCTTGGCTCCTCCCCGCCTACGCACGCGCGGATTCTCTCACGCGGCGGCGAATCAGTCGCGCCGCCGCCTCGAAAAAATCTAATTAGGCGCCGAGGGTGTCGGCGTCGACGGCGGCGGCCCAGGGGATTAGCGCGCGCGCGCTCGCAGCTTCCCCGTCGCGAGATCGGCCCGCTTAATTAATCAGAGCATCAGGGGGGAATTGGGCTCTTTTGGGGGGCCCCCGCGAGGGCGCGGGCAGCCCGGGCTTTTTCGCAGGCGCCTTTGTGTCAAATATTTTGTCCGGCCCGGGCGCGGCGCACAAAGCCAGTCGGAATGCAACGGGACGAAAGTAATCCCGAAACAAAACGGATACAGGCGTCTCGAGCGCCGGCTCCGGGGGGTTGGGTGGGGAACAAAGGAGGCGAATTTCCGAATTAAAATTCCTCGATAATCAAAATTACAGGCCGGGAGACAAAGACATTGGCGAATCGACGTCGGCGGCGGTCGCGCGGGCATGAATAAAACTCGAACGAGGCCTAATGACACTCGATTCAATTTAGAGAGCCAGCCTCGGGGACAAAGGTCCACGACGAGGCGGCCGCGGCACATGGTTAGCTCAGAGGCTGCGGAGTCGAGCCAGACACAAAGGGAGGGGGGGCCGAAGCCGCGGCGGCTGGAGGGGAGCGCCGGATACGTGGAATGAAAAATACAAAACGACCCAAAGAGATGAAAGCGAAAGCGAGGAGAAAGTGGAAAAAAAGAGTAATAATCAAAAAAAAAAAAAAAGAAAAAATGTAAAAGGCCCGGGGGGCGAAAAGCGGGGGGGGGCTCGAAAAAAAAAAAGGAAAAAATTGGGGGGATTAAAAAGCGAGGCCGGGCGGGAGGGGGCCGCGGCACACGCGCGTGACTCACGCGGCTCTCGGGCCCTCGGGATATTTTATTTTGGCGAGTCGTCGGCTGCAGCCGCACCGCGCGCTTAGCTCCCCCGAGGGTTGCCCGCGGACAAAAGCCGACACGTTCCGGTCCCCGCGGCTTTCGGGTGCACTTGCGGCCTCGTTAGCGGCTCGCTCTTTTCCCGGGCGGGTCCGAGTGATTTCCCGGCGCCGTGAGAAGCCGCCGCCGGGGACCGAAGGCCGTCGTAGGCCCGAGCCACCTGTGGACAAGCGCTTCCTCGAGAGCCTCGGAGCATTAGCCTGCCGACGAGTTAATCGTCACCGGGTGGGGAGGGCAACCGGCCGCGTGGCAAAAAACGCGCCGGACCGCGAGATCCTATGTATCTGGCGGGGCGCGCGCGCATGCACGCGCAATATGTTCGCCGGCCCTCGGCTAATTCCGTAATTGCCGCCTATCGCCGCCCGGGCCAATTACCCGCGGCGTTTATCGGGTCGCTGTTTTCGTAGGAGGCGCGCGCTCGGCTCCCCCCGTGGGCGCACCGCCGGCAGCTTTTCTTTCCTGCGCCCGCGGCTCGCGCCTCCCGTGCGAAAACTGCCCGCCGGCCATTCGCATGGGCCGCCCCGCCGTAGCTCAGGGCCGTAATGAGGCGCGCGCGCCGCGCTAAGAAACGGCTCCGCTGGCCCAATAACAACCTGCGTGTAGGCGCGCGTGCGCCGACGGGCAGAGCGAGCTTTTTTCCCGGGCGCCCGGAGCTTTTTTCCCGCCCGGATGATCGTCGCGTGGCCGATTGCATTTGGAAACGATCTCGTGGATTACGTAGAATTACGTGGGCTCGCTCTCTCGGCGGCTTCCTCCTTTTTGCCGGGGCACGCGGCTAATGCCCCCCGTGTACTTAAAGTAATGGGCCCTCGGTTTTTCTTATTGACAATCGCTTGTAATATTCTAATGCGATTCGAAATGCCGCGCATCATAATGACGCGGCTGGCATTGCTGTTGCCCGGGCGCGCGCGCGCGCGCGCGGTACATTTTATTAGAGTATCCGGTGCAATTTGCCAGATGTAAGCCTCGTTTTAAGAGGAGCTAGCGGCCGCGCCGCCGGTTTACAGCGCGGCCTGTTTAATTATTACGCGCTACCCGCGGCCGTTTGCATAAATTAAAACAATGTATGTTTTCAGGGAAGGAAAATAGTTGCGGCCCGGGCACTTTGTTGCGCAACTTGCCATGCGATTTACATTATAGTTCATGAAACTCGATTTATCTTCGATCTAAATACTTCGGATGCAAAAGTTTCCTTGTGCAACGGCTTTTAATCAATCATCGCTAAACTTTGTTGTACGTGTTTACCGAGATAAGATTTACCGGTGCGCAGCTCCCTATATTCTCCATTGCTCCGGCGCGCGTTATAAAATCCATAATTTCACAATTTCATCATTTTCCCCAGGGGAGTTTATCTACAGCTGCCCGTAACAATCCGACCAACGGCACTTCGTGCGGCCTAGAGCGCCATCTACCGTGAATAGCAAGTGCGATAGAAAAAAGTATCGCGAATCCAATTGGATTCTTCGCCAAGGTATTTATTTTCGAAGGCTTACGCGTAATCATTGTTTGGAAAATGATTTACCTTTTCTAGAAAGTGCTCTAGAGACGGAATTCAAAGAATGCATTCTTATAAAAATATAATGATCTCGTAAACCGCAGGTTGAAAAGCATCAGATATTTTTATCAATATTTGATACGTCGAAACGTAGAAACGATTTCGAATTTGATAAGATCACACGAATAAAAGTACAAGGCCTATCTATAATTTTCGTATCAATTTTTTATCAGCACTTCCTTCTTTTCTGAGGAGGCAAACGATTTCGTCTTTGATTCTCGAGTGCAGGAACAAAGCATCCTGCGCATAAAGAAGTGGGCGAAAATAAAGGAATATAAGGTTTCTCGGAATGAGTAAGAAATAACCATGGTTTACGACTTTCTCCGCGAAACCGAGAGATCGGTATAATTTGTCCATCGAGATTTCTAATGCACATAATCCAGCGGAGGCTTTTTTCCACGTCGAATCGGCCGCTTTACGCGTTGGACCACGACGCCGGCGGCCTCGGCGCCTTGACGAAACGCTCGCCCGACGCCCGGGCGTCGTAAAGCTTCCCGAAAAACCGAAGCGGCGCACTTTCGAGCGGCATTTGCGGGGCTTCGCCGTGCGCTAGAAGCCATTTGGTGAATGATTTCATACCGGGGACGGCGCATCTGCCGCGCGGGCGCAACGGCAAGGGTTTCGAATGGCCTCGACTGCACGGCCCTTTTGCGTCCCCTCAATTATTTCTCTTAACATTCTAAACCGTTTTTTCTCCCCCATTGTTCTCCTCAATTTTAATAAGTGCGTGCAGCCCAAGGGAAGCTAAAATTACGAAAAGGGTAAGTTTAATGGTCGTTCGACCGGTTGATGTTTACGTTGGGAATATGTAAACCGTTAATTTTTTGCTCGCTTTTAATCCAATAGAAAGGGGTCGATGCATCTAATATATTTTAAGATTATACGGTACGTCAAGGATAAATTATTAAAAAGATAAAGCCGCTCGGAGATCGTTAACGGCCGCGGTATATATTTCCGTGACTATTAAAATTAACATCTCAACACTTTTAATGGAAAAAATGAATGAAATAAAGGATGATAATGATAATTAACGATTATACTTATGCGGTATCGCGTATCTATTACCGTTACAAGGTCACACCCGATGCGTCCTATTTCACCAAGCTCCTGCGGCCACTTGCAAATTGCGCTCTAATGTGTAGAGAACTCGGGGCGCTCGGGCTACAAGGGAAACACGTTAACCTTTCAAAGGAATATACACGCGAAGAAGAATCGTATCTTCCCCTTATTATTTAAATTATTTAAGTAGCGTAAAAAAATAATTGTATCGGGACAAAAACAGCATGTGCCACGGCGAAACCGCGAAAGGGTAATGACCTTGGTGCCATTGACCTCGCCAATGACCTTATCTTTTCTAACACGTGCTGTAATAGCAGAGAACGCGAGCGGATCGGAAACAGCCTTTTCAGCCCCGCCCTTCACCAAGCGTTGAATCATCCGTTAATGCCCCGTTCTTTTACCGATTCACCATTGCAATCAATCGTTTGACCACACATAGACGCGTTTATCAACGAGGAGCCGCAGCTGCAATGGTCGGCGACCAAAGTTGGCGATACGTGCCGCGATTCGACGTGCGTGTGTAATTTCTCACGTGAGGAAATTGAAACGGACGTCTGATAACGATCGGTATAATAACGAGGCCCGATATAATTACTGGAATCAAGATCCTAAAGCGATTCGCTCGTTGAGAGGAGAGTTTTTGTCGCTACAACGTGCCGTACAATTATTCAATATCTTTTACTATCCGGGGCTACTATCGCTCTCTTTTCAGCCTTGAAAAATGATAAAAGTTGCAGAGCTCAATCTCGATAACCCGCTGTGCCGTCCTGCTCGGATTTTAGCGATTCATTGATCGGCAGGAAAATCCATTCCAGCGGACGAGCAATTACAAGTGACAGCTCGGTCTACTCTCTTCGGCTTTATGTCGCTGACATAATAAAGAGGCAGGGGAGAGCAAAGTGAAAGGGCAACAGATTGATTAATTAATTGAAAAGGAACCGAGATTCGCGGTACGCATAGGTTTGGCATCATGGCTTATTATAACAAAGAGCACGCCTCGAGGATATTTCTTCTTTGATGGTAACACGTAATCATTGCCCTAGCTTTGCAAGTGAAATGAAACAATTTCTGCGCGTATTGACTTTGGGAGAGCTGTTTTTGTCCGCGGCAACTAATATTTCAGTAATTGGGAACTTTCTCCTTCATTGTCTTTGAATTCCTCATAATTTTCCATTCGAATGCGCGGTTTATTAAGTTGTTGGGAAATTGTTCGATTACCGCGGGGGCCAAGCCGCGCAGCAGACTCCCTCGAGCACAATGCCGGGCGCCCTGGCAAAAATAAAAGAAGAAAAACAAATCCGATACGGGAGCCGAGGGGGCCTCGCCTCGGTTTCGACACCAAAGCCCCAAGGCGGCCTTTGCCCGGAACTTTCAATCGGCGGCCAGGCGGCGCCCGCACCGATATAGACTCAATTAGCGCGAGATCGCGGCGAAAAAGCGGCGGCGGCGGCGTCGGCGTCGGCGTCGGCGGCGCCGGCGTGATGTAACGGGCGGCCGCGTGCGCGCGTTACACGTGCGCCCGGCGTCACGTGCTCCGCCCCCACCCCGCCCGCGGCGAGCGCCCTCCCCCGGCAGCCCCTCCGCGTCACCCCCCCCCCCCGGGACACACTCTACCCCTTCCCCCCCTGCCGGCCGGGTCTCTCCTCCCCGAGAGGCACGCGACCACCGCGAGATTTCGCACGGCCGTCCGGTCCCGCGGCCTTTTTTTTTTACGCCGGCCGACACGTGCGCCTCGCGTGTATACGTATATATATATATATGTGCATGTATGCCGCGCGCCGGGGCTCATTGTCCGCGCAGATCCTCGGCCGTGCCATTTGCATGACAATCCCGGCCCTTTCTCCCTTTGTGCGGCGCTGCGGTAGCGGCCCATGCCGGGCACAACTCCGCGCCGTTTGCCGGCGGGCCACTTGGCCAATCCGAATTTCGACTTTAATCTTTGCGTGCCCGTAGCTGCCCGCGTGCGCGTGTGATTATAAGCCGCGCCTTTATTAACGCCGCGCGTCGACGGGCCGCGTACAAAGGAGCCGGGGGGAAGAACAAAAAAACGTCTAATGCCTGCGGCCGACTTGTACAAACTCAATTTTGGTTCCTCTACGAAGGCGGCCCTCGCGCTTTATGCCGGGCGACCCCGTCGTCCCCCCCCCTTTCAATTGGTCCTAGAGCTACTTAGCTCTTGAATAGGATCGATTATTTTCCTTCTTTTTTTGCAGCGCGCCTCGACTCGTGCATTGTCGAAATGTACAGGCGCGACAGCCGGGGGAAGCGAGAATTTTCTAATTTGCTCTTCGGCGAAACGAGTGAATGCGAATTTTAAGGAAAGGAAAAAAAAAATACGAATCGGCATAAAGTTTCCTTCTTAGAACCATTCAATTTGAAAAAAATGTGCTGAGGAAGTTCGTTATTACGAAAAAGGAAAATAACTAAAAATACTTCGAAAGTCTGGCTTTTGGCGGAAAGAGTACGTAAATAAACATATCCGACTTCTCGATGGCCGATTAATAAATGTCGAATGTATAACGGCTACGGGAGTTGAGGAGGAAAAAAAAAAAAACTCCTAGGCCCCGATAACAAAGCTGCAGGAGAAGGCGCATTTGGTGGGAGAAGGGCGTCGTGGGTGAACATGTGCGTGTATATAGACGAGCGAGCGGCCGACTGTCCCAGCTGTCGTAATTACGTCGGATGATAAATCACTAACTAGCCAAGTGAATGGGATTAGAGATTGAAAACGCTAAAATATGCTTTTTGTGCCTGTGCAAAGCGGCCTTACTTCGGGGGAGGGAAGCGTCCGCGTGCTATAGACAAGGCCTATTGTATTGCAAAATTCCAGTCTAAATGAATTGAGCCATTGAAATGGCAGGAGCTAATTTCGGGATTACGGCAGCTGAGCCGAGGAGCAAGAGCAGCCAGAATAATGAACCATTTATTCGCAAAAGTTTATTCCGAAGGTTATACGCTGATCGAGAATTGGCTAATTTTTACGATTCCCGTCTTAGCGAGATGGAAGCAGTAAAATTAATCTGTTACGAACGCGATAAAAATAATCTATGGCTGTGCAACTTTATATACGCGTTGAAATCTACACATTTGCGAACGCAATGTATCGCGCTCGTCAAACGGATACGCGCACGCATAATTTTCACAGTATTAGGAAAACGAAAAAGAAAATCACCAACAAACCCAGCACATTGAGATTAGCTTAACGAGCTAAAAAATTAGCTGAGAATCCGTTAACGATCGTAGGAAAGGCAGGCGATTCCGTAGCCCCGGCGATCGATCGCGATAGCCCGTTGCAGAATCCCGGATAATTGCCACGTATATGAACTAGTTCGTGGCAGAAATTGGCCCCGGAGGCACCAAGGGCTCCGCTTGCGGCTCATTAACGCACCGCGGAGCGCAAGGAAGCGGAGACGAGCCCGGGAGCAGCGCGCGGCGGCGCCCGTCCAGAAAAAGCGGCGATCGGTCCCCCCCCCACCCACGGCGACGGCGCCTGTATATCCACACCTCGAGGCCGGGCGCTGCTCCCTCCATTGACTGGCCGCGAGTCAATGAGGCGGGCCGCGTGGGAGGCTGGATCGGGGTCGCGAACTAACTAAGGAGGTGGGGGAGGCCACAGGTGAGCGGGTTTTTCCCGCAGGCGGAAGCTACCGCGGGCCTAATTAAGGCCGACGGCGGCGCGCGGTCCTAATTGCGCGCGCGTAGCTCCGGCGCGTAACGGGCCGATCCGCAGCCGATAGCCGGGCGTCTTTGAGCTACTTTGATACAGCCGGCTGTTAGGCGGTGTAACGGGACCGGCGCGCCGCGGCGCCTCCGAATCCCAATTAAGCGGCGCGACGATCGCCGTCCCCGCGGTGCCGATCTCATCCTGGCGCCGTACCTTCTTTTTTTACGTACGCGAGGAAGGGGAGGGAGAAAAAGAAGAGGCATTCTTTTATCGCGCGGTCGCGAGTTGGCGCTCCCGCGGGGAGTCGGCAGCGATAAGCCCCGGCGGCGCGCCGGTTGTGTGTGTATATATATACATCCGCGCCGGTAAATAAAATCCCCGCGCGCCGCTCGACTTTTTACAACTTCGTTACGGCGGCCCACGCGGGAGACTTTAGTCCTCTTTCTCTTTCTTGCCATTTTGTCGAATTAGTCGGCGGGAGCCTCGAAAGCACTTTGCCGCTTCTTTTTTTTCCAACGCAATTTTCAATATTTACGAGGGGGAAAATTCTCACTTCCGATTTTAGAAGGTATCCCGCGGCGGCGGGGCCGAATCGAGGCTCCGGTGGCCGGGGGGAGGGCCACTCGAATGTCGCTTTGTGCCCGCCCGAGGAAACTTCCCCCCCCCGCGCAAGTATATAGACTGTGTAAGGAAGCCCGACGAGGCGTCTTTTTGCCCCTTTGTTCGCCACGTGCCTTGCGCAAGATACATACAATTTGACTATACTTAATTGGCGCTAGTCCGTTAAACTTTTCCCTTTGTTGTCCTTTTGCAAGTGGATCGCTAATTAAACAATAAATATCGGGTGGGCATTGTGGAGGGATTTAACGGTACGGGGGACGCGTTAGGAAATCTTCGCGGAACAGGTTAATTCTTTTCGAAAGAATAGGGATTTAAGGCTCGCTTTGAAAGTATTCTCCAGGGGCCGCGAGACGTATATCTCATAATCTCGGCTATCATAGAGGGCGTTATAGCCGCGCCGCGGAAAACTTTTAATTCCAATTTTGGTTTTTACTCCGCGATAAATCGTTTAGAGGGAACTTGGGATTTTGTTCCGCGGGTGGCCCGGGGGGGGTGTGGGCATCGCTTCTATTGCAGTACTATCAAGTTTTAAAATTGCTTCGACCTCCTGGTTACTGGATATTAACGTCGCTTACCCGCCTTTGCCGGCGCTAAACTTTTTATTGCTTTCGGCCAAGGCGCGCGGCCCGGGCGGTCCCTCCTCTCGCCGGCCGCAAAACTAAATGAGCAAGCCGTGAGCCGCGGCGCTCCTCCCGCGGCCTCCCTTATCATTGCATTGTCGCGCGGGCCCCGCCTGGATTTATTCGCGCCCCTGCCCAATCGTAATTTTATGCGCGGGCGATACATACACACGCGTCCACGTGATGTATGTGAGTTACCGGGCGCTTATAAGTACAAAAAAAAAAAGGCCCATACTAATTAGGCACAAGGCGAAACGGCTTTTTAACGATGATTTATACGCGCGGGCCGATGTGCCCGGCAGGCGCGGATATAAAGTCCCCCGGCGGGCAGGGGGGGGGGGGGACCCCTTGAATTAGCGTCGGCGGCGCGGGCGGCGCAGATGCGCCGGGCCCGAGGGCCGATCGATCAAGCCGGGCTCCTCGGCGGCGCCTCCACCTGGGCGCAGGTGCCGCGGAACAGCTGTCCCCCGAGGGCGGCAATTGTGCCCGCCGCCGTCTGCCGCCCGCGGGCGTCGCTCGCAATTACGCGCGCGCCTGCGTGTATATATATATACATATCAGTGCGCCGAGTTTTTTTTTTTTATTTTGTTTGTTTCCCTCCTCGGCCTGGCTTTTCGGGAGCCAAGCGGGCCGGCTAGGTTACCATGCAAGGTACACGTGTGTGTACGTAGGCGGACGGGGGTGGGTGATTTGATAGCGCGAGGGGACTGGTGGCCCCGATGGTAATACACGGCCGTAAAGGAACAATGCGGCCCGCGGGCCGACTTGGCCCGCGCCTCGGCGGCCTTTTTTCCCAGATTCGCGCGGCGACAAGCCGGCCGATTCCCGGGGCTCCTCGCGGCCGCGGCGAGGCGCCTGTATGTATATGTGCACGCGCGCTCAATGGATTCGCCGTAAGCTTCCTCGGCGAATTGGAGGACTCCGATATATGCAGCGCGCGGCGTCGGCGGCCGCCTCGTAAAACTCCCCGCGTTTCAATGCTTATCCTTAGGGGAGATTCATTGTTCGCATAAAATACGGCATAAAGCCGAATAATTGTACGAGCGTCTGAGATAGCCGGCCGATTTCTGGCCGCATTGTGCAATATATGCGTAATAAAAGTGTAAAAAAAAAAGAAGGGGGAGAAAAAAAAATGAAAAAAAAGGGGGGGGGGGGAAATGCCTCGTCAATGGGCGAGTGATCAAAAACGGCCGCCGGGGAGATAAGCTCGGCTAAGGCTCCGCAATTTTCGAGGGTCATTTGTTAATCGGGCGCTTGCAGGCTAGGGAGATAAAACAAGAAGACAAAGGACAATATCGGTATTTACCTCGGCCCATCCTTTTTTACAACAAAATAAAAAGCCAGAGTTTTTCTCTACTTAATACAGCTATACGATTCGCCCCTACGTGGATCTTTTAAAGATTTTTACTGGATAATAAAAATATACTGCCCCTTGTTTTATTTAGAACGGAAATATTGCTCCTTTAAAATATAAAAAAGTAGCAAAGTTTGTGTTTGCCTTTCAAATGGCTCGACTCCTATATACACCCCAAGCTTCTTTTTATAAAAAAGAATTGATATCGACGGATTATACCCTCATTAAAAGAGTCAAAGAAAGAAAATCTTATTTATTATAAAAGCCGGCAACCTATCCGATGCCTGGGCTTCGTAAATCTGTATTCATTGAAACTAATAGACGAGCCTCGGTCCCATTAAAACGTAACACAAAGCGCGCGTAAAAATAAAAGACGGACTAGGAGGAATCCCTCGCGCAGAAATCGGTTATTCCAAGCCTATAAAGCTCTACGGCGAAACAGTTCGTTGATCTCTCTCTCTCTCTCTGTCTGGAAGCTCGGAAAGCGCGAGAGGAAAAAAAGGAGCAAAAGAGCTGCGAGAGAGAGAGAGAGAGAGAGAGAGCGGAAAAAGCGGCCGGACACACGTCGGCCGAGCGAGCGACGCGGGGGCTCCCGCACAGACGCGCACACACAGAACACACACAGAGGCGTGTATAAGAGGCGGCCGAGGGGCCGCGCAAGAAGCGCGGGAGCGAGCGTGTCCGCGTGATTTATCGTCGAATCACGTGCGAGCAAATGATTTATTTACGGGGCGGGGGCGGTGCGCGCGGTGCGCGCGGGGGAGGGAGTAGGACACCGGCTCCCGCGCGGAAAATCTCAATAACAAAGGTGCCACACCATCGCGGCTGAAAGATTCCAAGATCCGGGGGAAAAGGAGCGCGGGCGCGAGCCGGTAAACAAAGGAGTCTTCCGGCCGGGCCGATAACCCGCGGGAGCGTAGCGCGCCGCGTCACGCCGCCGCAGCCGTCGTCGGCGCGCCCGTGCGTGCGTGTTGGCCGCGTCAACTCGCGGACGTGTACATATATATATACACGTGTGAGTCAACGGCGCGGCGGCGGCGAGCGAAAAACGGGCAGCCCCGATCAAAGGGCAGTGGGGCCGCGGCTCTTTTCCCCGGGCCTCTCGCCGCCGTATATTGTGCTTTTGCGCTCTTTTTTTTTTTTGTTCCCCCCCCCCGTCGATAAGAAGGCGCCGCGCCGGGGCGGGGAGATTGGGCGCCCGCGGGCAGCGGGCCCCCGTCAATGGGAGGCGCGGTCGAGGCTCTCTCTCTCTACTCGCTCTGCCGCGCTGCGGCTTCAATATACCCTCGAGCCTCGAAACGCGCGCCGCCCTGCGCCTGTGTTCGTCGGTGCTTTTTGCGCGATGAGGATGCGCTACTTCCGCCGAAAGGTTACACCCTGCTGGAAAATTAATGAGAGGGCCAGTTAGCTTCCCTCCTGCTCTTTCATTAGATCCCTTAGCTGAAATATAAGTGCTAATTGTGTAAGAACCGAGACAAGCACTTGATAAAAACCTATTAACGAGTTAGAAATAGATCTGTTTGTGTGCGAGAGAATCGGGGAGACAGCCTCACAGCAAACCTCCTCTTGTAAAACAAATAAGCAAAGATCTTTTTCAAAGCAATCGACAAATCCCTAATCACCGATTATCAGAAACATTCGACTGCGTTTACCGATTCTCAACAGCAGTTTCAGTTAATTAAAAATCCCAAAGAAACAACGTCAACCTCTACAAATGCATAACAAAAGTGACCAAAGACCTTACACGTGCGCTAAAAGCCGGCACAAGATTTTCACCAGACTACTCTGGGAATTAATTGGACTGGCAGAGGAGGAAAGAGGGTAGGGCCTCGCGCGCGAAAAAGGTTACGAGGCGGCAGCTCTAGGGTGGCCGGGGCGCGGCGCTCTAAATTTAGGCGGAAGTATTGATTTTACAATTTGGACCCCTCCCAAGGTAGAAAAAAAAAAAGAAAAAAAAAAAAAATAAACGGCCCCGACAGCACTCCACTCTGATAGAGTGCCGCTGGCCGCGGCTCGCCGCGGCCGAGATAAGAAGCCCGCGGGCCTGGAAGGGGTAGAAGCGCGGCCAAAGGAGACGCGGGGCCGCGCGGCGGCAAGAAACAAAGAGCGGAAAATTGATCGTTTGTCGAGGTCCGCGTCCCCCGGTCGCGGAAAAAGCGGGCGGAGCGGGAGACCGACTCGAGGAAACGCGCCCCCGGTTGGCTGGCCGGGCGCGCGGGGAGAAAAGAGGCCCGCGGAAGAGGAGGCCGGGAGGGGAGGCTGCGCCGCGAGAGAGCCCATGCAGTCGATATGGACGCGAGCGCCGCCGCCGGCGAGATTGCCCCCAGCCTCCGCCCCGCCCGCCCCCAATCTTTGTTTTTTTTTTCCCTGCCCCTTCGTCCACGCACTTGCCCCCGCGAGCCGAGACGCTTATACGCCCGTATGAGCTCGTACGCCCTGCGACTCCCATCGCCCAAGGACATCCTTTCTACAGCCTGCATCCCTCTCCGGGGCCGCTTTGTGCGGCGCGGGGGCCGGTTTCCCGCCGCCACCCCAAAGTGCATTGGCATCTTCGGGAAGACGAAAATTCCCTCGGCTGTCGTTTTATCCCTGCTTGAGTGTACGCGATGGCGTTTCGATTGCGTAGAGGAGATATTTGCGAAAAGCTTTGCGTAAGCCACGGCCACGCCCCCCGCGCCCCGCGCATGACTTAGACAATACCGATGAATAAAGTACGGCAAACGAATATATGTGCAGCCGTCTCGGTTATGTATAGCTGGCCTTTTAAAAATACATGGGCTTCTTCATCATGAATAAAGCCAATTTTATTTTCCTCGCGCAATCAATAAAACACCATTTTTGCTTCTACATAGGAAATAAAAGTAGCATACGCATACGCCGATGTTTTAGTTTTCAAACATTCATTCATATGAATTATCCACATGTATTGTGAACAATTCGTGGTAAAACGACAACAATAATAATAGTAATGTGGGGCTCATAAACAGCAAAAGTCCAAACTAATATGCCCAACGAGTTTTATTATATGTTTTCGAATGTTATTCTTTAGGGATTAAAATTTTAGAACGGAAAATATCGTGTGTTACGCAACTTCATCGATCGAATTACGTCTATTTTTCAATCAAATAAAAAGCTTTTTGTCTACTTCGTAGACCCTAATTCATTTTCCAGGTAGATCAAATTACCTTAAGTTATACCGATATTTGGACTACTGAAGCGAAATTTTTTATTAGTATTCACGGAAAGAATTGTCTAATCAAAGATAATATATGTATGCTTTTACTAAAAGCAATTACTAAAATGACGATTTGAAACTCGGTTTATAAAAATAAACATAAAGTATAATAATTCCAGTGCTCCGCGGGCCATGCATAGGAATCACAAAATCGATAATTAACAAGCACGCAAAGCAAATTTCTAATGATAAATTGACGTTTCCAATTCAGACTATAAAAGAAGCATGCCATTATACCAACAACAGTTTTTCTTTAAATCGCTATTTCCAATTTTCCTATTACCTGACTTACTGAGCACAGCACGCAATTGATTTCTCATGTTTATATTTATAAGGAAAAGCACACCGGACGTATTACCATAGTCCCAGAAAGTAGAAACTGAAATATTGCACCGTTGAGAGACATTACAATGGCACTTACAATTATGTAATACCGAAAGATAATCGAATGTTTCCATCACCTTCTTAAGAAAATAGCAAATGGCCTATATCCTTTGTTTTATTGCTTAATAAGCAATAGAAACTATTTTTGTTTCTGAGATTTCAAACTCGCGATTTGCAATAGACTTTAGTCAATTTTATAATTACAGTTAACTGCGTTACGAGTATTTCGTGATTACGTAATCCTGCATATTTTAGGTTTGCTAATATTGACATTATCGGCCGCATAAACATACCAGACAGAATCCGATACATAGTATTCGAAATTCAGTTCGCGTGAGCTTCGTGATCTCTTGTTAATAGTTACAAAATCTAAATCAATAGTATTTATGATTTTTTCAAGGGTTGACAACACCTTATATTTTTTGTTACAAACATTCAAAATCGATCGGCGATGTTATCTATAAATGATAATCAATCATTTTATCATTGCAACGTTTATTGACATATATCGGCAGAATATTGTACGATAATTCAAATACAATAATTAATAACTTTTTATTTATAGCAAAATGCTTTTTGTAAATCATTTTTTCATTTTTAAGTTGTCGAAATAAATTTGACTTTTATTCATGAATCGACCTTGACAGAATCCGAGAAAGGTATGTTTTTATATACTTTTACGTATTTTCAATATAAACGCACAAAAATCTTTGGAGCGGTTGTAATCATGAATAATATGAAGACTATGATCATGTTAAACGATTTATAAAACGAAATTTATTTTAATGTATGCTTGATTTTAACTAATTTATATACTTTTTACAACTAAATCTATTTCAAGAATGAAAAAAGTATATTCATGATTTGATTTAAAATTTTAATCATTTTTTATTGTGTAACTTTCAAAATGTCCAAAAAAACTATTTTAGGTAATTTGACAGTTTTAAAGAATATTGTCTTTTAGAGGTACACTTAAATTTTATTTTTAAAATATTAAAGAAACTAAGCAGTAATTTCTTAAATTGCTGTACGATAAAAACAGAAAAAAAGTTATAACATGTTCGTATATATTCACTTTTTGTATCAAGAATACATTTTTGTAAAGTATAGCCATCATTCTATACAGAATACAATTTTTTTAATTTTAATTTTTATGAGAATAATTAGCTTTTTGTGATTTCATAGGTTTATAAATAATTTATATTTGTTTTTTCTTCCAAAAAAAGTGCTTGCTATACCTACGCATTATAAATATATTTCATTTTCAAGATAATAATTATAATGACAACATTGTCAAATTAAATTCTTTAATACAAGAATGAAAAAAAGAGGAAACACACAACAAAGCGGCTTATAAAAGTTTCAAAAGTAAAATCGACTAATAACCTGAATATACAAATTTTAGTTCTATTTTATAATACGTTATTCTCAAAATAAACATTTTATAAGACGATAAAGTAAAACGTATATAAAGTAGTCACATTCATCATAGCAGGAGGAAAACTTTTTTATGAACATCTTTTACTATCTAAAATAGTTTAAACATACAATCGTACGAAGTTTATTTAATTAAAAAAAATCTTAATTTAAAGTTTCTTTAAGGTTTAACAGTTACTAATTTATGTTCTTCAAATAGCTTTAGATGGCAAATGATTAACAAATTACAAATTCATAGGTTAATTTTAGCAACCTTATAAAAAATTCTAAAAATAATATTAGATTATTAAAATTAATTTGAATTTTAATCGTTTTTTTATAAACTAGAAAATATATGTATTTTTCGATGTTGACTTAATAAATATATATTTGTAAGTACCTAATGTGTTTTGTACATTCAGATGTATTTTAAAAAATTATTTATAACTTTTTATTTTCGAATAAGTTATTTCAAAATATGTATGATAATAGAAATATTGCATCAACTTTTTTAAATAATTTATCATTTGTTTACTTTAACCATCGTTCTCCGAAATTTTTTCTATATTTTTTCCAACACACTGTAAATTTCGAAGATAAATTTTTTTTACTTTTTTAAGTGCCGTATAGTCTACAAGCAAACAGTTTTATAACGAAATTATAATATTTTTAGAATAACGTGGAATGGGCGTTTTGTTTCATTTTAACAATCGGATAAAGATCGTGATTTTTTTTTCGTGGAAAAATCTTGCGTCGGAACTCGATATAAAATGAAGTGTGTAATCGAATATTTTTGTTCGCATCATTTGGAAGCGAGATTGTCTGCCGGGACTCTTGGAAGAAGGTAGGTCACGGATGGTGGGTCTCAGGGACACCGGTTAACGCAGCGTAAGCGGTGATCGCAGCAGCTCAACCTTACAAATCCTTCCGGGATTTGTTCGGCGCGGGACAGAGCGGCGGGTCGAGGGTGGGGGGTTGCAGCGGCGACGGCCCGAGTTGATAAGGGACGGGTCAAGTGCCGGGGGGGCTTACCTTGTGGGCGCGCAGGGTCTTGCCCTCGCAGGCGAGCGTGACGTCGCAGTAAGCCTGCCGCTCGAGCAGCTGGGAGAACATCGTCTGGAGGTTGCTGTGGTGGTACTTCCACCGCAGGCAGTACTGTTGCGGGAACATGTTGTTGCTGTTGTTGTTGGCTACCGGCGGCGTCACTTGGCCTGGGCCGCTGCCTTGTTGCAGCATAAGCGTGTCGGCAGCCGCCAAGGCTCCCCGCGAGCTCAGTGACCCCCTCGACGCCAGGTAAGGCGAGCCGCCCGCCACCACTGCCGCCTCCTCCGCCCTAGATGCGGAGGACGACGACGAGCGAGCTAACTGGTCTCCTGCAAGCACAGGGGGAACCGACTGTTCAGCGGCTGGTTCAAGCACTATGGGTCTAGTCGGGCCGGGAGTACGCGAGGCGCAAATACATTTTCAAATTCAATTAGTCTCGTTTGAAAATAATTTCTAATGCCGAATATTGACAAATGTTCCGATATTTGCTTTTTCGGCCTGAAAGCCGTTTTTATCAAATTATACTTTTTGTTTAAATTATACAATATCCATTATTCATTTTTCTATCGATGATGCAGCAACTTTCAAATTTTCAATATGAACTCTGCGGAGGAAAATTGAAAATAAATTGAAGCCACTAAAAGCCACATGTCTAATTTACATGCACATTATATGCATGAATTTCCAAGTAAATCTTTGACCTACAGACACAGAGACAACGGTTTTATCGTCAATTAAGAAGTCGTTAAAAAAACACGAGTGTCGGCAAATGCAAAATTATAGCAGTTTAAAGTAAGAACTTGGTTCAAATTAATAATGTACAAGTAAACTATATCCGTTCAACGATTTTCAGTAACTGCGTCATGGATTTCGGTTAAAATGGAGAGTATAAAAGTGATTCGCCTTGAACTGCGGCAAAAATAAAACTGTCCTTGATTAAACTGATTCGTTTAGAGCATTTACGTATCTTAGTTAATTAAATATTCGTCAGCCGTCAAAAACAGTTTTAACCGACCTAGTTCTTTAATTTTTTATCTGGTTAGTCAATATTTACATTCCAGTCTACTAACCCACTATCAAGGGAAAAAATACAACAGTCTGCAATATTTTTAATTGTTATTAAAATGATTATAGCATTGTAATTGCATACCGCTATTTTAGCGTTAAAGCCTGAAAACTCTTGTTCTAAAGACATTTTACCTCAATTCTATTTTAAAAGCGCTTATAAAAGTTGATTCAAATATAGATATTCTTTAAACCAGGTCATAATATATGTATACTATGTACCAATATTAAAACACTTTTAATGCGATCTATATCAGGTTCAAATTTCTTAATCTATATTGTCACTTTTTGCAAAGAAGTGAATAGGATATGCCTTAACCTTATTGGGATATAAGTTACCACTACAAGCGCGGGCTTGTTTCATATACACGGTGTCGAAAAATAGTACAGTACCTAAGTCGTCGGATTTGAAGTACCAGTTGTCGAACGGCCGTACCAAAGCCGGTCGATCTGTCTCTTTAAACTTGTAGTTGTTTCTCCCTGTTGTCACTGGTGAACACTTCTTTTTTCTATTCCAGTAACTGTGTCTCAATTCTTCGTTACGAAAATACGAAGCCGGGATTTTTGGTACGAACACTTTCAGAGCCTCCAATATTAATTGTTGGCTATTCTTCTGAAACAGACAAAGAGCGCAAATTCAACATTAACCCATCGATCCTCGCACAAGTATCGATTACAGAGTAAACTGTGATAGAACGCGTTGTATATTTCTCAAAGAGCGCGAGTAGCAAGTATCATCGTAAGATAAATGGAAAGCAAGAGCACCTTGTAAAACATTAAGAACCATAATGAGAGGGAGTTTAGCGAAAAGTATAGACTATCAATCAATTTAAATAAATATTCAGCTACGGGGAATCCGCGCGCAAGCCCGTCTTCTCTGCACGCGCTAATGTTTCGCAACCTGTCGGCAGTTTCTCACTCTCGCCACTGAGACAATCGGGTGGAAAATGATTTTTTAAAGACCCCCGCAGATAGATGACGGTGCGAGGAAGCGCAATAAAGGGCTAATACTTCACACGGGGCCGAAGGAACGGCCAGTCTCTTCTCTCCCCTCCCGACGATCTTATGCAAACGAGCCTGCAATATTGAATCGCGAGTGGGAGGGCAGGGAGCGCCAGGAGAGCCAGAGGGAGTGATACATCCGGGTAAATAAATCCACTTCCCCGGCGTCGCGCCGTCGGTTTATTTATACAGGCCGAAAATATCGGTCCCGCTAGGGGGCGCGGCGATCGATTGGGCAGTGCGCGCCCTCCCGATATCGGAGGCCCTCAATTAACGGGGTGGGGGGGCCGAGGCCGACGGGCCGGTCTCTATTCCCCGCGGCGATAAATCCGGCGCCTGCGAGGCTCACACGTCCGGGAGGGGGGGATCGAGGACCTCGTCCGCGGGCGCCTTGGCGGCCCCGCGCGCTCTGATTTAGATTTACGCCCCACGGCGCGCCTTTCAATCGGCCGCCCGCGCGCGAATCATGCATTTTTCATCCGACTGCGGGCTTCTGGGCGAGCGAGCGGCTCTTTTCACCCGGCGCCTCGGCTCTGTATGCAGGCCTCCTCGCGGGATATAATTGAATCGAAGAGCTTCGTCGCCTCCGCGCCGGCTTCTTATTTGCATTTCGCGCGTCGCCGCCTGCCGCCCTCCCGCCCCCCGCCGCGTTGTTTTCATCGAGTGTTTTCCGCCGCGCCCTGCCCGGATTCAGGGGCCGCGGAAGCAGGGCCGACTGTGCTTGTCTAAGGATTCCAATCAAACTAATGAATATGCAGGCCGGGCCAGCGCGTATGCACACACTGGCCGGCTCTCGCGGCTTTGTCCGGCAGCTCGGCAACCACCCGCGACCGCCCGATAAAGGTATGCCTTGGAACGGCGAGGCCCTGGGCGAGGCCGTGCGCGAGTCCGGCTTTTTACAGGCCCAATTTGCTCCTAACGTCACCCGAAGGACTACTCGGTTTTTCCCGCTTTGTGCATGGTAAGGCAAGGCGCGTAGGCCTTTTAATGCGAAAATTCCTTATAATGTGATCGTAAATATATATTATGTTCCAGTTATTAAGCTAACTATTGTGAGCTAATTAAATGTACGACTTTAATGCATTTCGAGGAAATAAATCAAAGCGTAGAGGTCTTTATCGGGGAATATTAATTGTTAGTTATGAACTTATATAAAATTATTTATCGAAATTTTATTAACGAGAGTATAGATATTAAACATAAAAGTATTTGAATTAATATATCTTTCCAGACGTTGTAAAAATGTATTTGCGTTTTTTCGCTTTGTTTTCTCTTCCGTTGTTTCCGCAACCCGGAGAATTAATGTAGATATTACAACGCAATAAACATGCTTATTTGCGTAGAATACAATATACTTAATTATAACCTATCATTCGAATTTCGCACAGAAAATGAGATTTTTGTCGAAGCCACTGGAGGCTCAATTGGTCGAAAATATGATAATTTCGCACGGCAATTAACTTGGGAAGGACTTGGAATAACGTTGGGAAAGACCGACTGGCCATGGCTGTTTGTTCAAGCTGGCATTAATAATTCGAAAAAACTTTTCATCGAAACGCACAAACACAAGGTCAAAGAGGAGATAAGCAGCGGAGGCAAGTATAATTATATCGGTAAAAAAATCGAATATAATTTACCGCTACGTTTTATGAGGATGCATACGAGCGCAATGGCCATTTGTTGAGAATAATAAGCTCCGTGGTCATGCGTCAATTGGGCATTCGAAAGTGACGATAAAAATTTTTCGCCCGCGCGGACGCTGATACGTGAATTATACGTTCGTCCGGCGGTCGGCCGAGCCCGAGCCGAGCCTTGTTACGCCCAACAGACGTTTATTCATTAAGATGCGATAAATTTGAAAAAGCACTGGATAACGATTTGAATTTTTGATTTATACAGCGAGATTCCCGGAATACGCGATGCGATTTTTCAATAGGTTCCGCAAGCGATTTCGCGTTAGCCGGCCAATCGGCTCGAGCCTTACGTTTCTTTATAATTATATCTCTCGGGGAGAAGCGCGTTCCAGGCTTTCGCCCGACTACACGGGGAAAAAAAAAGGACGATTTTCGAAAGACGAAAGCGTTCCGCGGATCGTTAGAGCGAGCAAGCTCTCGTTCGCCGGAGCCTTTTCCTCTACACTTTGCCAGTTTCCACCTGTGAGGAAAATCCCCATCGGCGGCCGACTCCGTTCTCCAAGCCCGTAGATAGCTCTTTGTTTTAGAAAGGCGGCGCATCCTCGGGGCGTGTTATCCGGCCGAGCCGCGGCGGCGTCGGCAACGTGTTTTACATCCGCGACGCATACGGGAGGAGAGGTTAGGGCAGACGGCACGGCGGCGGCGGCGGCGGCGGCGCGCCGCACAATTGCCGGAATTCAGGTCTCCGGCGCGCGTATATGTACCACATTCTACCGGCTATCCTCGATTCGCGCTGACTTTCTATTGTGTTTACGGAACTGTCTCGGAGAGGCGGAAAGTTTTTCCTCCGCGGGCCCCTCGGCCGCCGCTGGCGCACCGACGCCCGGCACACTCGGCGACCTATCTCTAATCTCTCTCGCGGCCCGTCAGCCGGCGGAGCTTTGCATTTTCCCCGGCGCGGCTTCTCCCGATAATTGCATCGGGCTTGTTTATTTCCCTCCCGGGACTCGCGGGGCTTTTGTCGGGGGCATCGATCGGCCCGACGGGGGGGGGTGAGGAAATTTTTCCTTCTCTTTCGCGCTTTCTTCCTGCCGCGCGGCCCGATGAAACCCATTTCCCGGGCTGTCGTAAAGGCCGAGTTTTTAATATTGAGGAGAGCCGGCGCGCGAGCCGACGCTATGACGCGCGCGGCGCCCTGCTTAAATACAAATAGACCTTGCCGCCAGGGCCCCAAAGGGGGAGGTAAGCGGCCGCTAGAGGGCGCGCCGGTCCAATTGGAGGGACGACCGCTGACGCGGTCGCCAGAAGAATCCGCGAGGCGCGCAAAGCCCGGAGGCGCCCTCGCGGCGACCGAGGCCAGATAAAGAACGTTGACGGGCGCTCGGACGCGTAAGGAGCCGCGAGGGCCTCGAGAGCCGGCCCTCTGTCGCCCCGCGCGCGCACTACGGCCGCTCGCGGAATTGGGGAAAGCCGCGCGGGCGGGTGGGAGGCTGGGCGGGCCTATCGCCCCGGGAGATAGCCGCTTATCGGGCCGGCGTGCGTGCGCCGATCGGTCGTTACACCCGTGGGAAAACGGCGCCGTCTCTCGGATCGGCTCCGGGGGACTCGGTCAACGCGAGCCGCGGGGGCCGGCGAAAAGTCCTCCTCTCGTCGAGTGGAAAGCCAGGGAGGACGACGGCGAGCGCGACTCGGTCCGCTCCTCGGGCGCTTTGTTTTTTTTTTTTTCCTTTTTTTTTCCCCTCCCCCCCCGTTTCCCCGCGTTTTGGACGCGCCGCGAATAATTTATCTTTCCTGGAAAGGCCGGCGCCTTTTTCTCGGCGAGCGCCGCTGCCTTTCAATTATTGGCCTCGGCTAACTTTTCGAGGTCGGGATCAAATTGTTTAAACAGTTGCTCGGCTAGCCGCGGCTTTCCGGGAAGCCTCGGCGCGCGCAGCTTCGGAAAATGATAATGCCACGGGAATAGGAGCAGCGGCCGGCCGCGGACGCACCCGGTCCGCGCGTACCCCGGCCAAGGTCGCTTTTCCCGGCTCTTTCCCGGGCGCGGCGAGGTTTTCCCGGGTATTTATAGCCGCGGCCTCGGGCCGGTGGCCGGCGATTGGTTTCCTCAAAGTATTAATCGGCCGGTTCGACGACCGGCGCGTCCCCGAGGCCGAGCCGCGGGGACTCCGCGGGGCCTCCCCGGGCTGCAGTCGGCTTCCGCGGGCGCTCCTCCTCGAGGACAAGCGTGCGTACTACTCGGGCGGCGGGTGGGGGCGAGATAAAGCGCCGGGTTGAACGCTCGGCCGCGGGGCCGATAAAGAATTCTTTTGAGCGGCCTGCCCGCCCGGCGCAACGGTCAACGGTCCCCATTCATCGACGTAACCGCCCGAGATTCCGGCCGTGCCGTGGAGACGACGCCGCGAGGCCTCCGCGGATGCGCCGCTATCGCCGATCGCCGACCTTGCCTCCTGAAAACTCGTCACCGCTCGGTCACGCCCCGCCCGCCAAACACAACGACTCGAGCGGCCTGTGCCCGCGCGCCCGAATCCCTGCTTTCCTCTTTTATTTTATTAATCGCCCGCGAGCCGGGGAAACTTATGTTTTTTTAAGTGGACAATAAAAATTCTTTCCTTATTTTAATCTCTTTCATCAGTCTTTCATTACGCATTCATTTATTTGGCTTCCCTCCTCTGACGTTGGAGATTACTATATTTTTTTTCTTTTCGCTTTTCTAAGAACTGTTTCTTTTTTCGCTTTTTAAGTATATACGCGCCGCATATCTCGCTTTTGACTCTCGTATAAATTTTTATTTATGCTTCCCTTCCCATTATAATAGACCTTATCCAATATTTATATATATATTTATATATATATATTTATATATATATACAATGCAAAAATACTACTACGTACATATTTTACTATTCAAAAATTCAGCTTTATGAAAGGTTAATTACCCGAGAAGGACATAGCCTCAGTGAAGAGGGCATTGATTATACTTGTATAGTAGAAGGAACAGGTGTTTGCCTCATTTGGTACCACCAGTCAATTTTAATAATTACAAAATCTCCCTAATTAATCAACGCTATATAGATTAAGATTATTTAAACAAATTTGATTATCTGATTATCTATGCGCCCTGGGACGCTACTGTACGAAAAGCCAAATCATAACCTCGCCTGGTGGATAAATAATTTTAACCTATGGCCGTACGATTGAATGCTTCGATTAATATTCAAGGGCGCAAATCGGCCACGTAAATTATTCACCATGTAATTGCCGCGCCTCGGAAAATTTTCCAAAAAGAATTCAGCTTCTCGTGAATTTATTTTTTACGTTTCATTGAACCATAAATGCGCGAAAAAAACTCGTGGATCTCCGTTATAAATAATTCATCGTAATTGTCATATATTGTTTTGTAAAATTTTCGGTTCGAATACTTCTGCACAAATTGAATTTTATAATTTTACGCTTTTATAATGCGGGCGAGTAAGGCATTTTTCATTTGTATGCTAATAAGGAGATATGAATAATTTATGGCGTTTATTTTAATAAAAGTAATCGAGTTAACTCAATTGAGCTTTTGGAAAATCAGACTTTATTTTTAAGTTAACAATGCCCCGACGAGAGAATACATGAATTTAAATTTTGATGATTCGCGATGCCGTTATATAAGCGTGCACGCGCGAGAGAAGAGAGTTCGAAAAAGTCTTTTCGAGCGTTCAAATAGTTGCACTCTCCTGATAAATCTATTTTAACGGTACATTATTGCTTTAGCAAAGCGTTACTGCCGAGCCTAGGCGGAATCGCAATTACTCGCGCATTTATTTTTGTAAAGCCGGCATTTCTTATCGTCTAGAGGAAAAATTTCTTTCGACGGACCGATTAGTTACGGGGAACACCTTAGCGAAACAGTAACCCGTTGGCGAAGAAAAGAAACTTGTTACAACTGTATAAAATGATACCTTTTCGACAACGGCTAGTCTCTCTGTTTTTCTTCTCTCATTTTCCTCTAGAGTCCTAAACGATATTAAGATTTGAGGCGAGCCATCCGGAATATTCTATGACAGAATTTTCGAGATTACTTCTAATCGGCAAAGGGACAAGTGTATAATATTTCCTTTATGTCAACATTCATACATTAAAATCCTGTTTGCGACTGAAAGGGAAAAAGCTTGCGATAACAAGAAACATTTTACGTTATATATTTTTAGGAAATAACTACATTTTTCAAGTGCCATTTGAAAAAGGAATTAATTTAAAATATAATCCAAACTGAAGCACGTTTCCAGTATGGTATATGGATTTTTTCATAAAAACCGAACGAACGCTGAAAAAGTTATTGGAAAGTGTCCTGTGTTTTATTAAGTTTAATAAGTTAGTGTTGTGACAGTAAAAACTGTAATTTAAGATTTACTGTAGTTAATAAAAAAAGTTGCTAAGTACATCATAAAAAACTGATCTTCTATGACATCGGAAATATTCCGAGAGTAAAAAATATTACTCCGACAAAATCCAATTTTACTTAAAATTTTAAAGTGTAGTCTCTGGTTAGAAAGCATTTTTAAGAGATTATCAGAAAATACGTACGATAAACAAAATATGACGATAACACTTTAAAAATTCTGTCTCTAAAAGTAATCAGTACTAAGGATGACGTCAATTTTCTTATGAATGGAATTTCTTGGTGAATGGAGCGGAAGCGAATAAATCTTTCGTAGATTGATGAACATTGAATATAAATAATGAATTTTTGAGTAATAGATTACTCGCGAAGGAAGCCCTAAAGACGAAAAAAATAAAAATCGACAATTTCTAATGCATATTCGGAAGAGAATGAATCACAATCTTATTAATGCTTTGCACATGAATCACAGAAGAATTGCGTTAAACACGTTTGAGGTACAAACAGGAAACAACTTTATTAGATTAAATGTGATCAGAGTAATAATAACAAGAGACAGTATTTACAAATTGAATTCGGCGTCAACGATTAATACCATGAAGACGTTTTATGGAACTCTGGCATTGTTCAAAGTTTGAGTCAGCTTTAGAAATTAAACTAATTGACGTTTTCCTTAATGAATCTCAGTTTTCACATAAATAACCAATTGAAAAGGCGATACGTGGAATTCTGAAGGGAACTTGACGACGAATCACCGAGTTAATATTTGTTAAAAAGAATTCAAGTGCCATTAGACATTTTGAAAAGGTAAAACTTTACACATTTTGTGACGTCAATAAAGTTGATATTTCTACTTGTTAGGATTTATAAGAAATTGAAATAACCAAAGGATATTGTACTACAATTCCTGTTATTTTTCTTTTTTATGTTTTTCAATCGTACATAACTTTGCAACGAATCGAGATATCAGCTTTCTTGACGTCACAAATGCAAGCTTTTATTTTGCAGTTTCGTTTACAACCACTTTCAAAATCCTTACCGTAGCACTTAATGTTTAGAATAAAATTATATCGCCATCGTATTTCTTTGAATATCTACGTATACTATTCGACGTCACGCAAAGATACGAAAAGTAGGTTCGTTTTAAAAAGGAATCGCGCTGCTTTCAACGTACTTTGGAAATCCAGAATCCATATCTTCGATCGCAAGCAGCTCTTTCGAAAGAGCTTTGAAAATTTATAATTGTAATAACAATATTCCTCATAAACAATTATCTCGAAAGTGGGCTGATTGATTTTTGATGGTTCCAGCAACGTTTCGATAGCGTTGTTATTGACAAAGATAAAAAAGAAACGATACAAGAGCCGTGACAAACTATACACTTTACGATATATGCGCATATATACGCATCTCGAGAGCCGTTGGTTCATCGACATTGTACGCAGCGGAGTTAGCAAGTAAAAACAAGCACGTCGAGTCTAGCGGAAAATTAAAGCGACTCGTACACAGACTCGGGACAATTTCATTAACTATCTGTGCAGATTCTCCCCCTCTCTTTCTGATCTCTCCTATTAAAACGTCGACTATTATTTCCGTCAGCTGCCGCCGCGTTGCCGAGCCGCGCGGGCCTCCAACCTAAGGTTCGCCAACGACAATAGTAGCTCGGCACAAGTTAATCCGACGAAACAAGATATCCCATAAGGCCCGAGCGCGGCCGGGGCCGAAAGAACGGCTCGCGGCGGGTTTTTCGAGCAGCAAAAAAAAAAAGGGGCCGCGAGGGGAGGGCGGGACACGGGGAGGGGGGTAAAGATCGTTAGGCCGGCTCGGGAGAAGAAACGTATTAATCCCAATAAAGCGGCGGCGCTCGGGGCCGGCTCGGGAAAAGAAGCGGCATCGGCTCCCGGGAGCCGGGGCGCAAAAAGCGGCGCGCCGGCAAGTGGATGCGGCCCGGGTGGCGCAGCTGCACATGGCCGGAAGGGTTAGGGCGCGGGCGGCGGGAGCGCGAATTTTTCCTCGCTTCAAGGGCTTCGGCGCGCGGCGGCGGTGGGGCGGCGGGTGGGGGCGTCGGGCGCGCGGCCCCCCGCCGCCGGGAGGCGCGCGCGCGCGCCGGGGAAGGGCGCGTTAACCCGGGGCTGAAAGGGAGAATAAAAAGAGAGAGTGGGCGGGAGCGCGTCGAAGGGACAGTGAAAGGGAAAAGCCGGGGGGGGGAGCGGCCCCTATAGCCGCGGGGGCGCGTGCATGCGCGGAAAAGTGAAAACGGGCCGCAGCTGCGAAACGGCGCGGCCGAGTCGCCCCGGGAAAATCGATGCGCCGGGGAAAGGGAAACCCGGCGAGGGCGCGGCGACCCGGTCACTCGGCCCGGGGCCCGCGGCCCGCGGCCCCGCTGACCCGCTTCGCGCCAGATTTCCCGCCCGATAATTGGAGTGGAACTGGGTGGAAGCCCGCCGACGCGCGCGCCCCGCCGCTAAGACAATGTTGCTCCTAATTGGAGCCGCTCCGTTTTGCCGCGCGATGCTTTTCGATGAGCGGCCAAGGCGGGCGCAACGGCCCCTCGTAAAAATAGCGCCGGCTCCCGGCTGTGCGAATGTCGGCCGCGCGGCCGCCGCGGCCTTTTTCAAATTCAATTGGGAAAAAGGAAGTGCAGGGCCGCCGCCGCCGCCGCCGCGCGCGATAAAACCTATCGCCCGCTGGGAAATCAGGAAAACTGTCAAAGACACGGGAAACCAGTTGAAAAATTAACGCTGCCTCCCGAGCGAGCGCGCGCTCGAGATTTGCGTGCGAGCGCGGGGCCGGTTAAGTAAATGAAAAATAGCCTTGTTACAACATTTGTTTCCTTGGAAATAACTCTTCTATTCTCTTTTACCGAGATAATGCTTTTTAATGATAGTCTAATGCATCATAATAATGTAGTTGCCGTATACTACCAACAACTTGTACGCATAGACCAAATATGGATTGCGCGTTACTCAAAATTTCTTTTTTATCCGCATTTCCAATTATGTTTTGCATTGTTCAATTAAACGTTCCAGTAACGAAATCCATCCCCATACGGGGAAATTCGATTTCAAAAAAATTGAGTTTTTTAATGCCGGGCACTTTATCCATCAGAATTACAAATCAAATTCAAAAAAAAAGGTAAGAAGTTGAAAGCAAACGAAATTTGTTTATTTTAGAAAACCAAGAGTATTTTACTCGCACAAATGTAATTCGAATGTTTAAACTAAATAACTATTTAATTCCACTTTCCTTTCTGAGAGTACATTTAAATTTCTTATAAGAACATTATGTTGCTACACGACTTAATTTATTTGTGCTTTGGAGCGTTTTTAAAATGAAAATCATTCATGCCATTAAGAAATTGATTATCTTACAATAAAGAATTATTGGTTCGTTATAATAACTTGGAAATATTTATTACGATACTATAGAATTCTTTATTAGTATAAAGCTAGTTATATACATTTCAACTTTTACAACTTTTACTCTGAAATACGCCTGCAAAGGTATTTTTATTAATTAAAGAATAATTGTTTATGATACGGCGCTCTCTTAAAAACATGAACCGTTGTTAAAAAAAGATAACTACCTACGCCGATTCAAAGCAAAACTTGACAGAGAAACATTAAAACAAAGTCTGTGAAACAATAACAAAGAGATGCAGCTAGAAGGAAGCGGTCGGACTAAAAACACGATAACGCAATATAGGAGTACTTAATAAACCTCATTAATTCATTGCGAGATAATGTTGTTAATTCCAAACTTGGAGATTTTGCGGAATAATCTTTCAAAGTAAAACTCGAGATGAAACATTTTCCTCCTAGTGCCTATTTCTAGTTTGAGCGAGTTTCAAATAGTCTATTAAAGAAAAATATTAAAAGTTTAAACCTGCTTGGCGTAAAAGGGACAGGCAGCGCTTCGGGCAGTACGGCCTTATCTTTAGTGTTTAATGATAAAGAGGTTGAGAAAGATAACAGATACATAATCGCAGCGGTCGATATTTGGGTCCGACGACTACGGCGCACACTTCTGATCAATAAACCAGGGATTACACGCGAGGCTGGCTTCCGGTGGCGGAAACGAAAAAATCGATGACTAAAAAGAGAGCGACGAGGAGTTATCGCGGGCAGCTCTCCCGACACTCTCGACACGGGAGAAGGAGGCTGCACCGGCTTCTTAATCCCGCGCAACGCCAAACCTCGCGAAAGCGCACGGTCAGTTCAATTTGCCGGGCGATCGGGAAAAGGCGCGGCGGAGAGGAGGCCCCCTAACGGTCCTCGCGGCTGAAAGGTCGCTTCCCTGAAAAGCGCCGTCAAAGCCCCGGAGCCGCGGTGGGAAAAAGGGCATTTGCGCGGCGCTAACAAACAAGCCGGGTCGCGCAGGCCGCGGGGGCCTCCGCCTCCTCCGCGCACGCGAGCCCCTCTCTCGCGAGGGGCCCGCCGAGCGGCCGCTGGAGCACTGCAGACCTGAGGAGCCGCAGCAGCCGGGCACTTTGCACTGTGGAGGTCGGCGCACTGATCCGTGGCGGGGGCGGGGGCGTGGCGGCCGCGGTGGGCATGCGGGGCGGAGGGTGGAGCACGCACCTCGAGGGGCCGCGAGGCGCCTCGCATACCGGGCCGGGCGGCCCTGCACTGGGCGCCGGGCGCTCCGGGGGCGCCGGGGCCGGGCTCGCTCGCACTCACTGCACTCGGGGAGCCGCTGCGGGCAGCTGCAGGCCGGCCGCGCGCGGCATGGGCGCCGGGCCTCTCGGGAGCTTCAGGAGCGGGCGTCGCTCGCACGACGCAGACGCGCGCGCACTGATAGCGCCGGCGATAGACCGCGCGGCCCGAGCCTCCGCGCCGCCGCCGGGCGCCGGGGTGGGGGCCTCCGCGCCGCCGCCGCCGCCGCCGCCGCCGCCGCCGCCGTGTGTGTGCGCGCGGCCGCCGGCTCGGGGGACAGTGCACCGCCCGCGCCGCCCACTCCCTGCCCCGCGCGGCAAATTAAGAAGTTACGTTATAAAACGCAACGACCTACAATGCTACAAATGCCGGGGGATCCGCCGGCCCCCACCCGCGGCCCTCCCCGCCGCCGCCGCCGCCGCCGCTCCTCGCGAGGCCGCCCGCGTTTTTGCCCCGGCCGTCTCGCTTCTTTTTGCGCCTCTCTCTTTTCTCTCCCGCTCCCCGGCCGGCGGCGATTCACTCGCGAGCCGCGTTGCTTGTCTCCGCGCCCCACCCGCGCCCCCCGGCCCCCCACGCCGCGGCTCTTCTCCACCGCTTGCTTTCGGCCCGCGCACCCCCGCGCTCCCCCGTCCCTTTCTTAGGCCGGTGTTCCCGGCCGGCCGCCGCCCCTCCCGCCGCCCCACCGCCGGCTTTCCTTGCCCTCCCTATATCGGCAGGAAAACGCGCGCGGACGCCGCTGCTTCTCCTGCTTCTCCTGCGCCTTCCCAAGCCTTCCCGAGCCTCCCACCCCCCCGCGCTCGGCCTGTCTCCGCGGCGAATACACTGTGTGCACTCGTACGAGGCCCCGTAATGGATAGCTCTTCCGAAGCCGCTTCCACTCTCCCTCCGCGCAGCCCGATTATCTCCCGCGGACGCTCTCGGGACGATTCCTCCTCCCGGCCCGCCGCCCGCCCGCCAGGAAGACCTTATCAATGACGCTACTTTTCTACAAACCTCTCTGTTTACGGGCGCGCCTCCTAATCACAGCCCGTCCTTATGTCACCGCTCACCCAGGACGAAGCGCGCGACTTTCGACTCGCGATGACGCTCATCTTTTGTTCCGCGGCGCTCAAATTATCTGCGCTGCTTATCGCCCGCTCTACATTGATAAATGCACTGGATTTCCACTTTGCCGTTTCAAAGTACTACGATGCCTCTTTCCAATTTTCCGACCGATTTTCCTTTTGCAAACTATTTTTAATCGCCGTTTTTGGGTCAATAACTCTCGACGCATTGTGAATGTTCTATCATTCATCAACTTTCTGTCTTATCGACTATGTGTGCTCTATCGTTAGCAATGAGTAATTGTTAAGTAGTTTAATATTGTATGCTTTACAGTCGTTAATTATAATAGGTATCATTATGATTCACACTGAAAAATTCCCAATGAATCGATATTTTTCTTCTCGAATAAAACTTTATTTTAGGGTATGAGTGTACGTGTGTGTTTTTATAATTCAATTTTATAAAAGTACGTGGTTAACGTTTTCCCAAAAACACGATCATGTTACGTTTTAAATTTGAGATAACATTTTGTAATAATGTTTGCACAGTCTTAGACAAATAGCATTTAACCATATCATAAATATATGGCATGCATGGCTAAGCGGACTGATAATATATAAAACTAAACCCAATTAACCATCTCGGTCTAACAGCCAAGATGTCAACATATTTTTTACTGGCTCTCGTTGAAAAGCTACTACGGACATCTCGCGGTGCCTGTCAATGACCTATACGTAACCTCCACTCTGTCTATTATCACATCAGAGAAGGGTATTTTGAGAAACGATTTGAAATTTCAAGTCCAACAGTTAATTGAAGAAATTCATTTCACCCGGCGGAGAGTACATTTTTAGTTACACTGTCGGCTGCAATGTACTAATTGACGGCTCTCGGCATTGAATAATGTTCCAATGAATCATAAACGTCTAAATGAGACTTAAGTATTGGAACATAGCTGTTTAAGTTTTTGAACTCACTATATACAAAATTGAAAGTCCATTATAATATCTTTGAATAATTACGCTTTAAAGATACGGCAAAAAATTGCACTTTATAGTTAAAAGCATGTTAAAACCATTTGTTTTAAAACTGTTTACATAATTACATGCTTGTGGTTAGATATGCATTTTAGAAACAAGGAGAAAAACTTAATAAAAATTCAAGTTGATTTAGTAACGTTCACAATGTTTATATCTCTGAACGCAAATTTGATCTTCCATTGACAGATCACTCTTTACTCGCCAAGGGAAATTGAATTAATCCGTATGATGAAAATTGCAGCTGTGAATTAGTATACCCGGAAAACTATTCAGAATGCCACAAACAAGACCGGTCGAATGAGTTGTCATCTCAAAGAATACAATTTAAAAGACATGGATTTCCCAGAATTAATCAAGAGAGCATAAGGTAGCAGGAACTTTGAACGTCAACATTATAAGTTCAATTGAATTTCATCGCACGCAATGTTTCTCACATTTTGTTAATGATTACAAAATCGTTCATCGACCGTTTTTCCAATTCTTTGCATTTAGAATAACAACATCATTCTAACAGGTTCGACCAAATTAAATAAAATTAAAATATGCCTTTATAACGGACTGACGAAAAGAAAGATTCTACTATTCAATGTTCTTTTAAAAATTTTCAATTAAGCGTGAGAATTTCTCCTAGATGAATACAATATAGGTTGTGTCTCAAAGCAATAAACAGCGCGGACAAATGTATAAGTGGAGTCGATAAGCTTGTAAGTACGTTCGACAAGCAGAAGGAGCGAAGCAACAGTGGCACGGAGTATAGAAGCTAGTTCATACGAACGCACTAGCATGTGCATGCCAACATTTCGAGTTGTTAATTTAGTCATCTAATTATCAATTATGAGAAACCAGGCCAGTCTGAGGATTCCTTTAACGGTCCAGCATCGTATAAATACTGCGAGTGAGAAGAAGAGGGCTCCAACAAGGCTCTTGTAAGCACCTTTGAACCTTTGATTATTTGTTAATTTGCGCAAACGTAATTTACGAATGTCTCCGCAGTCATTATTAATTTATTTTTTCTACTTTTATCTAACTAGTAGAGTCTTGTTTTTGATCAGATCTCAATTTTTTATTGTAATTAGAATTTGTGCAAGCATTATACTTGGGCTTATATTATGAGAACTCTTGTAATTCTTGTTATTTTAATTAGTTTGATACATAGACAATTATAGCATAAATTATTTAACAAATAATAATGACATTTTATGACTTATGAAAGCTATAGCTTCGTAGCGAGTTTATATTATTGAAAAATTGAGCTTTAAAAATGCATATCATATACAAATATTGTAAAGATGATCTAATAATTATTACCTTTAGTGTAACAAAATATTATATTCGTACTTTAAATTGAATATTGAGATTCAGAGAATCTACATTTCGTATATTACTTAAATATTAACGTCATTTCAATGCGAGGCCAGTCCAAATAAATTTTTCTGAATTGTTTAAATTTGTTCGACAATTCAATTATAAAATGAAATACAGCAAAATCACCCTATTTAAAAATGAAATATTTTTATAAATGTTCAAAAAATTTGAAGGTTTACTTTCATATTTTGGATACGAAAATATTGTCATTGTAAATATCAATGTTTATTCGAGCATGGAAATATTGAATGTGTCCTATTTTTATACTCAATAAAAATATTCGTTTGATTTTATTATAAATAATTTATACATTGCTTGTACGTATGTATGCCCTTATGTATGCATTAGCTAAGATTGCAGGGATATTGCTTTAAGTGGACGGATGCCACTCACGTGGAAGCAGCAATTAGATTGTTTACGTTTATTTCGAATTGGATGGATCAAAGGGTGGAGTAGCAGACGCTGACTCGATGAGCTCCGGCGCGTCTCCGTTCATGCAAGCTCGGTATTAATGCTATTACTGTAACAGGATGTTACTCCGTTGAGCTTGCGTATATCGTCATCGAATCATAACCTGCATCTATGCTTGTACGCACGCAATATCTTTCGATGCAGCATTGCGTAACATTACTTTCCAAAATGACGTGAAATGATCTATAATTTAAAAAATGCCAAACGTTAGATTCTGCTACGAAGTCGCGGTGGCTATAAAGACTGGCATCCTACATATTTGGCAAAGTTTTAGTTTGAATGAAAAAAGATCTGGAAGAAACACGCGCAAATCTAAAATGTGAAACTTAAAATCTTTATTCCATTAAATTTAATAAAAATAACACGCCTCAAAAACAATCCACATCAATTTGTAAAACAAATAGACAGAGAGCATTTTGTTGAAATCCCGCGTGAACGAATACAGGGCGGCGTTAAAAAAGCGAGTGAATGCCGAGGGGAATAAAAGAGGGATCGGTGAGAAAGAACAGAGTCAGAGCGAAAAGTTCAAGTGGCCTGGGACTCCATCTTCGGCGCTAAGAAGTCTCTTCATGTAGAAATTGATGTCGTGCCTCGATTATGAGTAGCACCGGGAGAGGCAAAGCTAGAGGTCTACTAAAATAATGGAAAAGAAGGAGCTGGACAGAGTCAGAGGGAAGGACAGCGAGAGAGAAGGAGACCGTGGGGGAGGGAGAGTAGAAGGCCGATAAAAACGATAATAATTTTTGCGCTACGAAAGGAATCGCCGAGTCGCGGCCGACGCTCGCGCCGCTTGGAGGGAATCGTCAATTTGGCGCGCTTGGGAAGAGGAGAGAGGGAAGGTTATAATCGATCGTTCTCGTTTGCTTCGTTTCTCTTTCTCCTTCTTTTTGCTTTCCTCCGCCTCCACCCGACCCACCCTCCCTGCCACCCCCAACGGGCGTCTCCCGTTCTCTTTTTCCTTTTTCTCTTTTTATATTCGTGTCGAGGAGAGATTTCGAGTGGGTGTGCGCGTCGCGACAGAGAAAGAGCAGTGGCGAAATTGACGGCGACAGGGACGAGGGGTGAGAAAGGAAGACGGAGAGAAGGAGCCACGCAGAGGGACGGACAGAGAGAGGGAAAGAGGAAGGGGGCGAGTCGGAAGAAAAAGTATGGGAACATAGATAGAGGATGGGAGACAGAAGGGGAGCAATCGAAGAGAAAAAGAGGAGGGAGTGGGGAGGAGGTAGAGAGAGAAACGAATAGAGGGCGGTAACTGTCGTTATGATTTTCCTTTTTGCCCCTTTCTCACTCGTCCGTACACGATAAAATTATCATGTTGTTCAGACGTAGTCTCTCTCTCCCTCTCTCGCTCCCTCTCACGCCCGTTCAATCTCTCTCTTTTTCCCTCTCTCTCCTGCTCTCAACTTGCGTCTGTGTCGTGAAATGTGCCTGGAGGATACCTTGTGCAAAAAAGTCAAGCTGTGCGCCGCGATTATATTTTTGCGAAATTTCAAATTTAACGGCTCGGAGAGCTTACGCTCCTCGTCGAACGATCGATACTTTATAACGGGAAATAAATAATGCACGCTACAAATACTTTTTGTTCTCTTATGTTGATGTATCAATAAAACTGCGCATCTAACTTTCGACGTTCTTATGTAAATTAAAAAACGGTACGCCCCTTATTTTAAAAAATTATTAACTCTCAGAAGAATTTATAATTTTTACTCGAATGTATAATTTAACATGATCATACGTTATTAGTTAAGTGAATAATTATTATATGAAACTATTTAGGAATTTAAGCATATTGAAATAAATTATTCAATTTTTGCATATTAACATACTTTCTAACGACGCATATCCAAGTTGCTTTACTAAACAATATCGTAATCTTTTGTGTGCATTATTTTGAATTTAGGTTAAAAATAAAGTTTATACAATAATCATAAGTGTTACATAATAAATTAAAAATAGTTCAAGAACAGAAGTTTAATAAGATATACATGAAAGTACAGTAATGCTATATGCTTGATCTCTCAACGATTACACGAAGGTGGTAATAGAAACTTACTCGAATTTGTAAATAAATTTGTACAAGATCAATTGTCTACAAAAATAATAAATAGATCAGATACATCTTTATAAACTCAAGTGTTTCTCTTATAAGCTTGTCAATCCTTGTGATTATTACCCACACATATACACACAAATTGGAAGTCTTTGCTATGGTACACAAAAAAAAATTAATCTACACATTTGGAAAATTGTACTCGAGGATGAAGCACTAAAACAAAATTATAAAAGACCAATGACGTAAAAACGATATTGTATTTAAAGAAATGTTAGATTGAAATGGATTTATTATTTCAATTTTATATTTTACAGTTTGAAATTCTGTAAAAGCTGCTAATTTTAAAAGTTGCACTCTCTTTCAGTTACCATTTGTGACTTTTATTACTACACCAAATAAAATTTTGTTTTAAATTCTTTAACGCATTCTAATAATGGTTTCTAAATTGTTTTTGTTAAATCATATCTGTATGTGAATTTTTTGCTGCATATTGAAGTAAAAAGATAAAAAGTTGTTTAAAATATTTGTACATATTGACAGTTACATTTCTTCACAGTATAAAATACATACGCAATTTGTTATCTTATTGTAATTCAACTGCATTTTTTTTCTTTATTTTTTATCAGAATCTGAAATATAGAATTATTTTAGAGATTCATAATTATTTCTGTAAATCAACAGATAATATTGAAAAGAAATCCTTTTGAAATTGATATGATTCCGTGAAAATAATACAGTCGAATATATATAATTTTTTCGTGAAACTTTATTCTAAACGAGATTCTAGAACTTTCCGAAATTCCAACCCAATCGTGATACTAAAAATATCCATGGTTCGCTAAGCTGAAAGGAAAAAAATCTGCCTGTTTTGAGGTGGTATAGCCATATTTCTCACATACAAATTCATTGATTGTTATTCTACATATACCCTGAAGTCTCTGAGACTCTAAGTGGCGGTTAGGAACTTTTCATATCATGTACATGTAGTTGTACATATCATATAGACACGAAGTCCCTCAAAAAGCACGCGTTCCTATTTTGAGCGTCGTGTCCCCGTGGTCATAAAAAAGTGCCTGAACTTTAGCTCTTTCCTTCTTTCTATCGCCCTTGATGAGTTGCGGAGATAAAAAAAGATAAGTTGACTGAAAATCAAAAATTATAAAGAATCAAAAAAGTTTTTATTTTTCCGCGAGTTTGCTATTATCATATATATATGAGTTGTTATCAGTTTTTGAATGTTGTATCTTTTTTAAACAAAAACTTGACACATATGAAATACCCACAAACATGAAAATACACAAATGCGATCAAACAATCGGACTGAATATTGATCAGATTTTCGCTTGCTATGAAATATTCGTAGTTCAAATGAATATATAATATACACGCGAAATAGTGTTTTGAATATCAAAACCTATATAATATAATCAGATTTAGGAATATACACATTTAAGTAGGTGAAAAGAATAGTTTAACAATACTTCATTGCATCCGCATTCTGTTTATTAAAAACCGCATGCTAGCATAATATATCTTCACCCGTACGGAAACTTTTCAGTGTATTACACACGATTGTTTCATTTAAACAATAAAGTTATTAGCGTAAATTAAAAAATATACTAGTAGTTACGTTATCAAAATTTGTCTGGGAACATTGATAAAGAATGTAAAGTTTTTTTGTAAAGCTAAAACACTATATATAAAATTATTATATTCGCTGTAAGAGAACTGTGCCAACATTAACAATTATTTACAGACTCTTATAAAAATGATTAAATTTAAATAAAGAATGTAGATAATTTTTACATTGCATATATGTAATTGTAGGTGAATATGATACTTAATTATACGTAACAATAAATACTACTAGCCGTATAAAAGATGTAAGAATATTAATAATAATGCAGTCGTTCAAGTTCCCTGGAAAAAAATTAACTACTTTTTTATACGGAACATACTAAATCAAATCGAGTCGTACATGTATAAAACCATTCGAGCAACAAAAATACAGATTTCTATTGTGTTTTTGTATCATAAGATAAATAATACTTGTACATTGTTAAAGTTTAAAAATTTATGTCCAATTAGGAATGTGGATCCTTACTTGTATCCATAAACTGGCTAAAAATGAGTTTATATTTTCAAGAAGATTTAGTTGAAATAATAAATATTTTTCTCGGTTCGGTTCAAGTTCGTAAAAAGCGTCGCTACAAGAATACCGCAAGATCATCAAAGTAATTTTACCAGCTCACTAGAAGGTCCACCCATCTTTCACGAGCAAAACCATGGATCGTAGTCGTTACTCGTCAAACTTGGCATGATGCGCTGGAACTCTCGTGTTTCTAGTGCTACGTGACGCGAAAGCTCATAAACGAATAAACGCCTTCGCTCTCCGCTGGTCTCATATACGGCCGTCCCTCGCTGCCAAATTGACTCTGTATTGCTCCGGCAATATCCGCCGGGTTGTCTGCGTATGCTTGAAATGCTCGAACAACCCTATCAAGAATGCAACTTCCATGCGTGTAACTACAGAGGAACAGGAGAAAGGCACAAGTCCGGCGTTTGAACCAGGAAACACGACGAAAACACAAATAAAATTACGACTGCACCGAATCAGCCTTATGGGTGTTATAAAAGTAATGGTTGAAGACGACCATCAGATTTAATACAAACATTGGCTCATGGAATTTCGTTATATTGCTATGTTTATAACTACTTTAACGAATAACCAAAATATAATTGTTTACGTCAAGGGCAAACTATATAAGAATAATCAAATAGCCGAGACCTCGGCCGAGACTTTACATTTACCCATATTTCTTTATGCAGAAAAGCAGACTTTAAAATTCTAGTTGACAAGTAATTATAAAATTTAATAATAAAGAAAAGATAATAAGTTTTATGAAAATTTAATCAATAACTAGAGTCGTCCAATCAAATTAAGTTTTTCATACACTTTTCTTACGGACAGAGAAAATATAAATTAAAATGTCAATTTGTATTATTTTATGAAAGATAAATTGGGAATCGGAAAAGCTTTCAAATTAAATTAAATTTGAACCCATTTAAAGCGGTAGAAACGTTTAATTAGTTGCTTTTGATGTGAAAAATTCGAGTTAAAATGTAAATGTAGACGAGTTGGTTTTAGACTTATGAAAGAATTAATTTTTATGAGTAATATTACTGCTAAAAACCTGTTCCCAGTTGTAGATTCGCGGAATCTTTCTTTGGTTGATTCGTCCGTTCATACATTCACTCACTCAAATATGCGAACAAAGTGTCTATACATTTGAAATTGATATGGAAGTAAGGTTCCCTCTTATGTATCATAAATAAATTAAATTTAAGCTTACATATGTGATCGATTAGGTATTTTTTCCTTCTACGCGAATTTACTATAGATCTCATGTCAAACTTGGCATCAGTCCTCTTTAGCATTGGCACACTGCTTTAGAATTGAATAATAATAACCGGAAAATGTATCTCGTGCATATCCTCATACTAATATTGTTCATCAACGATTCATTTTTCGTTTCAAAACGTTACTTAATATATTTGTTTATTTTGTCGGTATGCGACGAATGTAAAACATACATTGTTAGATAAGATAGCATTTGCATAAAGCCATTTAGTAATGCGTTCCTTCTATCAAGTAACAACATTTGATCTCACAGCCTTTTCCATAATTTAGCATAATTCCATGATTTATGCAAAGAATTTTTTATTGAAAAAGTATGAATTTGCAAATGTCAAGTCAGCGCACGCGCCTGGAAAAGTCACAAAAGACTAATTGTTGAAAAAGAGGGATGGTAAAGGGTAGTAATTTGTTCTTTTAAAAAGAAAATGATAACAATTAGAGTTGACATGGTTATTTTGAAAATGTTCAGGGGACGAGTTGCGCGAGACAATGAGCCCTTTCACCGAAATACATTCTCCAAGGCTCTTTCATTCGAGTGACTCACGATGGCATCGCGAGCTAAATAAAACGCATTAACGTCGATGTTGAGTGGGGAAAAGGATCTTTTCAAAAATTCATTCGTAATTCAGTAAACATGTGTGCGCGAGCCCGAGGAGGTCATTTTTCGCGCGCCGACGCCGCGCCCCCGTCACTGTACACCGGGTCGTGAATAAAAGTACTTGAAATCCCCGCGTAAATCAATAGCGGCCACGGCATTGTACACAAAAACTGAATTTCCTACTCGTTTAAGCGACAACTGCGGCCGGTTGGGGGGCGAGCACCTGTGCAAAAGGCAAAAGTTTTTCAAAGCGCCCAGCTCCGGCATAGTAATCGAGGTAGCAATTAACATATGAAATTTGATCAAGTCGAGGGTGGCGAGCAAGCGCCGAGCGCCAAGTCGTTCGAATGGCAATGGAATACTTGTGAGCCGTCCCTCGGCTCGTCCCACGATGTAATAATAATAGCAATAATAATAATAACAAGCGCGCCTGGCCTGCTGGTTAAAATGAATCCCGAGCTTCGGGAGGAGAAATGGGAGGCGGGTTGGACAAAAAATTTCTTTACTCCCGTATCAAATATTCGATATCTGTCTGGGACTTTTCCGTGCAGCCCCCGCCTGCCTCCCCCGCCCCGCGGCCACCCTTTCGCTGCAAAAAGAGGGGAGGGGATCGGAGTGGGGCTGGAGAAATAAAAAGAAGAGACATAAAGGGGCTGCGGAGAAGGAGACGAAAAAAGCGAGATCGATGCAAATATGAGCCCCTCTCCCGCCTACGCCTCACCCCCTCGCCGCAGCGGCTCTCTCGCGAGGGGGAGCGCGAGCGGTAGGGGCGCGCTGGGGCGGCCGGGCGCCGGGGGAAGAGATTCCGAGCGCCAGCTCGCAGTGCTATGACCCGAAAGTTTTGCACGCCATCGAGAAGGGCTAACGAACTCCACCTCGTCGTCTTTCTCCCGCGTTCGACCCCCGCACCCACCCCCGCTGCCCCACCGCCACCCACTTTTCCTTGCCGCTGTAGGCTGGCGCGAACGCGACCCTCTCTCTCTCGCGCTCTCTTTCTATCTTGCCTTTGTGGCGGCTTTCTCTCCCCCCAATGTGTCCGCCGTGGCCGTGAATATCACCGCGCTTCTACCGCTTCTTTATGTACACCCGTCGTGGCACAGAATGTCGCTTACCTAACGTATCCGCTTTTTCGATGAAATTGCGCCTTCAATAATCCCATCGACTCCCCTTACTTTTATACCTCCATTGAATTATAAGTTCTTTAGTGGCAATATATTTAAATATTGTCAAAGGATCCTTTTGCCTTTGGCTTCTGTCGTTCTTCAAGCTTCTGGACTACTTACTTACTGCGTGCTTGAGGTTAAAATTAAAAATATGTCGTATCGGGCCTCGAATTGTCTCGCAGCCTTTTCTAATCTTCTTCATTTTTATTATTTTCACTATCGTGCAACAACCTATGCTACTGCGTATCATTCTGTACTAATTAATTTCAATTTTTACCTCCTGCAACCTTATATCTAATAAAAATACTTGTTAGCATCTTACTAACAAAATTTGAACAAAATGTATGCAGGAGTATACTGTTTCGGTAAAAATAAATAAAAAAGGGTTTAATAACGAACCATACAATTCAAGTTATAATAACATTTTAAAATTAAATTTTTTTAAATTAACGATAAGAAGCAAATATAAAAAAATTGAAATTCTGAGCTCTTTAACAATTTCCGGACAAAAGCAAATGTGGAAAAGTACAAACTTTGTAATATCAAAATAGCTTTATAATCCTTTATGCCATGTACAATTGGCATGGTCCCACTTTATACATTCGTTGCATTGAATATCAAATCCTTTACTGAGAGGTTTTTCACGTCTCGGAGCAAATTAAATAATAGACTTTTTTATTCGTAGTTTCTAAAATGCTTTTAAGCATCATTTGGAGCGTCACTTTTTATTTGATTGATTATTTTTCAGGAGCTTACAATATCGCAACCCTGATAAAATAGTGACCAGTTATATTGACTAGCAAGTCTAAATTGAGCGGTAAATTTAATAAACACAATAAAATTGAACTGCAATTTGGTTTAACCTCAAAATTCTACCCAGAAATTAGATAAAAACTCGTTAAAATTTCTACCAAGAAATACGGGACATATTTTTTTTGTATTTTCTCCCTGTAATTGGCAAAACACATACTTATAAATAAAATTTTATCCATAAACAATTGATTGTCAAAAATAGGATTAAATTAAAGAACATAAAAATTATTCCAAAAAATTTAAAAACTTTTAAATGTAATGGATGCTTTTATTTACTATATGGATATAGAATATATTTTAATTTTTACCAATGTAAAATCGGAAAACATTACACAAAATTCGATTTTCACACTTAACATCACTTTAGTGAAATCTAAATACTGCCGTAGTATAGACTGTAGTTTACCTATTTTTCAAAGTTATGCTCTGGAAATTTATTAACTAGATTATGATTAATTGTTTTATTAGATTTATTTTCATTTACTTCATAATTATTGAAACTAGCTTTTTTCTTTATGACAAAAAACAGTGTATTTTATTACAGAAAATTGAAATTGGATATAGTAGTCATTTCAAATTCTTGTACATCAATCGAGTCTTTACCTTGAATAAATCAAATGTCTGTTTTATAATAAAATAAAAAGATAAATGGGGTTTTACGCCGTTGAAAAAAATGTAATGATTATCAAGTAAAATATTAATCAGTGCTATCTGTATATATCTCAGTAATTTAGGCTTATCTATAGGTTAGCTTAGACAGACTTATGAGCTAAAATTACGAGTTTTTCAGTTCCCAATGCGCGATTGCAGTAGAAACATTTTTATTTAACTCGTATCAAAATAAAGACGAAATTTACTTTGACTATATATATTTTGACACGAGGAGTACTTGGAAAAAAGGAACATTTGCTATTTAAAGGCTTTTAAATAAATTTACTTAATGTTTGAAATTGGGACAGCAATGTTAATAGAATGGTTGTATTTAAAAGTTCTTATTTGACCCTTGATATAATCTTTCCTTGACGTTGAGAACAAACCCTCGAGCAAACCATTATGCAAATTTTTGAAGCTCTAGCTTATGAGGAAGTGGGTAGAAGAATGACCGCGAGATATACGCCCAAGAAACATATATACGACCAATTAAATAAAAGCACTTTTTAGAAACACGAAGCAGCGGCTACGTTGCATTTCAAGAAATCCAGAATTCAAGGTTCAAAGAAGCCGCAGTGCAAACTTTTTGAAAATTTAATTCCCGGTACACATTCCACGATCGCATGCGCGATATCGTTTTCGCGGCTCTAACCGAGCAATTGATTCGAATTCCTCGGAAAAAAATGTCAACAATGGACAGATATAGCCGCGCGGCCCTAGCGCGGAGGCGCACGCGGGCATTCCTGCATGAAAAGTCCATATCCGGGACCGTCCAGCGGGCCGCACCGACAGAGCCGGTGTAAAGAGTCGTAAAAAGGGGGGCGCGCGCGCCCAGCTCCGAGGAGCGGAAGCCAAGAAAGAGCCCGGCGGCGGCGCGACACCGGATCGGGCGCACGCAGCTGGGAGCGCGTATATACACGTACGCGTACACGCGCGCGCGGCCATTCATTCATGAGTCTCGTTCCATCGGCGGAGATAGTGGCGTGCCCGGCGTAGCGCGCGCACCTCTCGCCGGGCGCGATAAGCGCGGAGACGCGCCGTATCGCTCGGCGCATGCACGGCCCGGGCGTCACGCACGCGCCGCGGTAAACAAGAGGGCCGAGCGGCCGCGCGCGCGCACCTCGCGCCGCCGGCTCATTGTACTCCAATTCAGCGGATGAAGGCCTTATCTCCCATGTACAATCGGCCGTAATTGCGCCCGGGCCTCGCGCCTCTCGGGGACGACGACGACGCCGTCGCGGCAAGGTTTCAGCGCCGACTTTTTTCCCGCCTGGAAATCTTATTCCTGCGCCCGTTAATCGCCCCCGGCGGGATGTTACGCGTGGGGGGGGGCGAAGGGCAGAGCCAGCGCCCCGCGCTTTGTGTGCGCGCGCGTGTGGACGCGCCCGCGCCCGCGAGTGTGTATATGCCAACTTTTAATTGCCCCATTCAAATTGAAAACGTAGTCGCGATTCGCGATGCCATTTTTCTCCGGCCCGCCGCGACTTGCTGGCATTCCGCTTTATTTTAATGCCCTCTTTTCTTCTTCCTCTTCGCCGCCTTTCTCGGGCATTGAGAAGCAAATAATGCCGCATAAAAATGAGAATGCGAACGTATAGTTATAGACTTATTTTTTCCAATTATTTGCGCCCCCCCCCCCGTTTTTCCTTTTGTGCGCCAGGCCAGTTTTAATTAAATTCTACAGTATCGAATATTAAATAACTACTTTGACTTTGTCTTGCGAAAAATAAAATCCCTTATGCGACTTCTATGCTGGTACTGGGAGAAAATGGATAAGTTATTTGCATCGAAAATATTGGATTTCCTCGCTTGATTAAATTCAAATTTAAACTTAATACGACCCTCGCCCCACGCGATTGAACCTCCCATGTCTATTCAGTGTATTCAACGATATGTTTAACATAACCATGTGTAATTTTCATTTAAGAACTTCCGTGGACTCGTTTTCATATAATGTCCCATACAATAGAGAGTGTTTCGAAAGCATGCGAACGTCAAAAATTCTGAACAATTCTTTTCAAAATCATTTTTAACAATATAATAATGGTTTTATTACTCAAATTACTATGTGCTCTTGTATGCATAATCATAAACTTTAAATCAAAGTAGGTCATACGCATAGTACAATAATTCTGCTGCGCTCGATGTAAATTATTTTTAAAAAACTTTTACCACAAATTATACAATAAAATGCTTTAATACTATCTTTTTGGTCAATTAGGGTTTTTATGCATAACAAATCCTCCATTATTTTAATATGCCATTTGTTAACTACAATAATGTTTATTTTTCCGCAAAAATGAAAAAAAATTGCTTTTTTAAAATATTAATATAAGCCAATTAATTCTTATATTATGTGTACATTTTTATATGTTAAACTATAGTGGCTCTTTGTTTCGCGTAAAAACATATTTAACGATATAAAGATAAATTAAAGCTTCGCTTATTATATTATACGAAATAAAAATGTTGAATCATTGGAGATCACAATCAATTACAATTTTTAATACTTGACATGTATAAATTACGAAGTATACATACTGGGTAACACTTGCATTCTACATTATTGCGAAGTAATAATATGTTAATTTAAATGCGATTGAATGATAAAGTCGCAAATGATTACAGAATGTAACAATCTAGAAAACTTGTGTTTTTTTTATTGAATCTTAATATTACTTAGTATTATATTGCGTGTGTAACATGTTCCCCTCATCAAGAGATAATTTATTTCATAAAGGTGCAATTTAATATAATTAAACGAAGCTGCTACACTACTTCTTAACAGATACTATGTATTTCAACTTGTTTTATGGTATTCCAGGTTTATCATACCTTGATCCACCAGACTCGCACTCATTGCTTATATTTCGCTTAAGATATTCGCTTAAAGGTATCGTCAAACAAACTATAAAAAGTTATTTATTTATACAATAGAGAATTGTAACTCATTACGACGTTTGCTGATTAACACAGAAAAATTTCCTTTATAATTACTACAGTAAGTAGATGTATGTAATTTATTGATAAAGTATGTATCTAAAAAGTTTTTTTAAGAATTAATAAATATAGCCATAAAAGAAGAGTCTATATCTCGGTCTATATTTTACGTTTCCGTACATACATATCAATGCTTCAATTTTGTTTCTGGTTGATTGCACAATTATTCAGTTCTAAGGTATGTTTTCTGCCTATTTCAGCAAAATACTTCATCCAAGAGTAATTTCCTTTCGAAACTCAGAACAATGACAACATTTAAACCGAGTTAAACCTCCATTTTTAACACGATTTTACAATATAAAAGAGATTAACTTTATAACTATAAATATGTTATCATTTCTTGAATATCAGAATTTCTCAATTAATTATTATTTATATTAATAAAATATCTAATACGACTTGCCCTCTTAAATTAGTTAAGTAAAATATATTAGTTTTGTACATATATTATGCATAATCTGCTCGTAGAATATTAGAGCACTATATCAAAGATGAAATCACATCCAGTCTAATTTACTGACTTTTAATTATTTCTTACTGCAACACTGAGCAGTAACTCTAATTTTTCTTGATTTTATTATCCTTAAATTCAACTGGATGTATGTGAGTTAAGCTTTGTTTATAACACAAAGCAAAATACCATGTACCAACGCAATAAATATAATAAAACCATCGCGAGAAAATTCTTAAATATTTTGATGCAAGCTAGCTCAAGGGGGAGAGGGGAATAGGGGTTTAAAAAATAAGTACACCTAGTTTCGATTTAAGAATAATGCGGTCTCGAGCACGCCAGGGCACTTGCGCGATTTTGACGGAACGTCACGTTGACTACTCCCCGCTGACGTCGACCGAGCGCGCGGGTCCCCCTAAGGTCGGCGACCACCGAGCTGCGCCGTCTTTCCCGGCTTTACGCTCAGGAGGCGAGTTCGGCCGCGTGGGTAAAAGCTCACTTAGCCCTCGGAATATTGGCAGAAGCTCCCACTTTATGCGGCGGTTGTCCACCGAGGAAGTGGCTCCTTTTGCTAGGGAGTTGGGCATGCCTTTCGGAGAAGGGGGTCTTTGCTTATTGGCCCGCGGGCTCCGCGGAGATGGATCGCCGAGTGTCCTGCACGCGCTCGCAGTGCGAACTGCGCGATGCCGCTGCAAACTGCGCGGAGGCGACTCGCTGGTCGCCGCACGGAGCCAAGTTTGAGTGGGGGGAGGAAGGCATCTGCGCAGCAAAGCTCGATATTGGTGCGGGCCCGCGCTGGGCCCATAGGCGGAACGCGAACGGGCGAGCCGATGTCTGGATTACCCACCGGGCTGGCGTCAATTTTTTTTTTTTTGACAAATTCGATTGCAATAATGATAATTGGAATGCTTGATGAATTCTCGGAAAGTCGAGGTTTCGTGAAAGATCGAATTAAAAGTCTGCTATTCAAAGGCAATGATTCGAGCCACATCCGCTCACGAGATCAAAGCCATCGAGCTAACTGGAACTCGGACAAAAATTTCTACAAGATTCGTCAATTTATTTGAATTTTTACGATGATCTTTTATGCCGTTACCGAGAAATAATTGCATCGAATGCCATTGGCCTGGCGCAATTTCAAAAATCATTCCGCGCCGGCTTGGAAAACTTCTCCGAGAGAGCCAGGAACTTGGGCATTATCTCCGCGCTACAGGACTCGGGGCTTCTTATGTATCTGACGAGCTATCCACGCGATATTTATATCTAAAAACACAAAGATCACCGTTATATAAATGTTTCGAGTGCATCGTATCGTGAAATAGTTCGCTATGGAATTAGACACAACTCGTTATACCGAAGTCAAGCGTTTGCGAGTGTACACTCGGAGCAAAAGGGAGACGGTCGAGAAGAGAAGGATAGCGCGAGGTAAAGAGAGAGAGAGAGAGAGAGAACGAGAAACTGCAAGGCGGGGAATGGAGAACGAGGAAAAAACAACCCAGAGGAGGAAGACTGCGATAGATGCTCGTTCAAAGCGATCGAGAGAAGCTACTTTCTTTGTTGCTGTTGCATTTACTCACATTTTTTCTACTTCGCGAAAGGAGATAACTGAAAATGCAAGTTAGCATCCGGAAGATCTAACTGGAAATTCTCACTGAATTTGTTTTTCTGCCTTATCAAAGCAATGGATTTTTACTTACGATCCCGGGAAGTATACTGAGATTCATTCAAATATGCACTTGAACGTAATAAGTGCTATTCTGTACAGTGCGTAACGGTTAAAGAAGTTGTAAAGAAAACCGATCGAGACTTTTATTTAAACAGGGTTTATGATTCAAGATCACGTCTTGTATTCGTTTATGTTGCGCAGCTGCGAATATTCTTTTGGTAATTAATTGAAATGGTTAAACGTACAAAACAATATAAAAAATGTAATTAATTAACGAAATAACAAATTCATAGAAATGTTATATTAAAATCTTGTTAATGCAAACTGCTTAATTAAGGTCTTTTCTCGACTGCTAAAGTTTGTTTCAATACTTAGACATTCATCGTAACAGAAATAATAAAAAACAAAGTTTACAACTCTGCATGAGGATCTTTCAGAAAAAGTAGTTATTAAATTAAAAAAGGGAATTTCAAAAAGAGTACGGCTAAGAACTTTCTAATTTGCATGCAATTTCGCAACTATATAACAGTTCAAAAATGTTATTCAAGCTTGTAGAAATATTGCCAGAGTTGATATACTGTTTTTCAAATTACTTTATTTTTTGCAGTTATTTAATTAGTGATTTATTTTGTTTTATTGCAAACTTACGACCTGGAGATTGCCAGTTATTGCCAAGTGGACGTACTTGAAACACTGAAAAATGCAAGCTGGTTTCTGTAGTTCATGTAGTTTGAAAATAAAAGGGCTCGAGCTACAAAAGAGCACGGAGAGAATTATATGCATATGTTTGAGATTCTTCTACACATCAAGTCCCCGGGGGCCTACAGCCTAACCGATGAATTATGTACAAGGAGGTTTATTTTTCAAAACCATGAAAATCTTTTACATTTCATCAAAATCCGTTTCCAAGAGGCATAAAATAACTTTCCTCGCGAAAGATATTGTTTTATTGCGAATAAATAGTCGAAATGTTTTCGTCGTCGCTACACGGCGCTAGGATACTCTAAAAGGAACGCAAGGCAAATGATTTTTATTTTTTTTCAGAAACAATCATGTAAACACAGTGAGAAAGCAGCGAGCATTAGAGTGAGATAAAATGATATACGAAGCGTTGACTCGATGGCTACATTGTCCAATTTGAATAAACAACAATATTTTACCGTTGTAATTATTGCAATATGTACGAAGTACGAGGAGATTTTATGCATCATAACGTTATTACGAGTCATTAATTTGACTTGACAGCGTTTGAGTCGGCCGTTGAAAAATTACAACTCCATAATAACGTTGTTTATATTTGCACATTATTAATTTAACCGCTTGGCTTATTCATCCTCGTTCGTTGATCTCGCGTCGAACAAGCCGAGGCGCGCTTGTACAAGCAGAGACAAGGTATTATAAAGTTTCGAGCGGTGCGCGCGGCTGCCAATTGCGAGTCGCGGCACAGCCAGCCAAGAGCGCCGCGACTTATTATCGGGATAATAGCCGCGCGGGGCGCTCGGACGGGCCGGTGATAATCGACCCGGCGGTTATCTCCGCGCGCGGGCCAAGACGTCGCCGGGGGGGGGGGCTGAGCCGCCGGGGGCAGAGGCGGCCGGGCGCTCTTATAAATCGAAAAAGGAAGCCGCGGACGGGGGGCGCGCGAGCGCATGCAGATTTCCCATTTTTGTCCGCGGCCGGGACGGGAAAGCGGCCGGCGGCCGGGCGCCGCGACTCGCCGAGGGCAACCGGTTTCCGCGACGGCGGCCCCGCGCGCACCCCCCGCTTTTCGAGAAAAAATTGAACCAGTTTGCAAAAGGAAGAGCGGCTGCGGCTGCGGCTGCGGCGGCGGCGAGCCTCCCCCACCGCGTGTCCCTCGCGTCCGCCGCGGAGGGGACTCCGCTCCCTCCCCGCCTCCCTTCCCCGCCTGCCCGCGCCTCTTTTTTGCCCCTCTATCTTTATCCCCCTCGCGAGCGCGCGCACAAAGGAGCTGGCCGAGCATCATGGGAACAAAGCCCCGCCGGTGACGGCGAAATTCTTCCCGGGCATTTTTGAGTTTCGATAAAGGGTTTCTTGCGCGCGCGCGCGCTCGCGCTCGCTCGCCGCGCCTACGCGCCGCCCCGGCCTCCCCCCCCCGCCCCGCGCTTTTTGCCCCCGCTTTAATGAAGTAATTTATTTATGGATTTTCTTTTGCCCCGAGCCGAGGGGCCCTTTGTTTCGGCCCCGCGTGTGTCGCGCCCGCGCGCCCGATCGCCGGCCGATAGACGCCGCGCGCCCGCCGCTCCCGGGGCCCCTCAAATTAATAGCCGAGAAGTGTATTTGCATTTTGTTTTTTTTTTCTTTTTTGCGCGCCCCTCGCCCGGACCCGAAGGCAATCGAAGGGGACGACGTAACGAGTTTCGCCGGCTGCGCCGCGCGAGGCCAACTACCAAATGAGAATCGCGCGCGGCCCGCTTTTTTCGATAAATGCCTTCCTTTTATGCCTCCACGGGGCTTTACTCGATTAAAGATATCGAATTTATAACGCGCTGGCGCGCGCCTGCGCCCCTCGGTGGCCCCACTCCCCCCCGGCCGCTGACCGCCCCGCGCGGCCGATCGACCGAATTGCAGAGCGGCCCCGCTCCCTGTACACGTGTACGTGTGTAGGTACGTGCCGGCGAGGACCTCGGCCGCCTACTCCTACGGCTCCCCTGCCATTGGGAAAAGTCGCTGCTTGTCAACCTATATTGCTTTCTCGATTGCGCTCATTTGTTTTTCCCCGAAAAACAGCCCCCGCGGCTTCCGGCTCGTAGCCGGGCCCGGGTCAAACGATCAATAATTACCCCTCTCTCGTGTTTTTTCATTTTTTTTCTCCAAAAAAAAAAAACGTTACTTCACTGCTCACGAACATTTTTTCTACGAACAACGGACTATCGGCACAATAAAAAATTCTACAAAATTTTAATATTGCTTGCCAAAAAAGAGGAAATATTTCCAATTTTTAGCGGTCCCCAGAAATTCAATCGTACTCCGCGTATGGAAATTGTTTCGAAAGTTATGGATTTTCGACGTTTAGTGTTTCGAAATATAGGTTTGAAATAAAAAAAAAATCAAAACTCTGCATTTGAATAATAATTTAGCTCGGCTAAAAATACGTCATTATATTGATTTCACCTGAAAGAAGAATAAAAACTAAAATTTGTTTGGCCTTAAAAGGGAACGCGTGTTCGACTCGGCGCGATTGTGCGACTCTGTGCATGAAGTTCAAATGGAAGTTTGAAAAATTGCACATGAGGAATTGCAATTTCATGGGAATCGATAAAGGTGTATTTCAAAATTTAAACGACAGACTCCGTATACAAAATGCACAGATACAGTTGAAGCCATAAATCGATTTTGATAAAAATGTCAAACGTCAACCAAGCAGGAATATCAATTTCCAAGCGCCATTTTAATTTAAAATGCTCCGAATTGTTTCTATCACTGAGCTAGTCCGCGCCGTATATAACTAAACCGCCACGTTTTACACGGACTGCCACCCTCTAGACAATTCGATGATTAATATCGCTCTGAATGACAAATGCTTCCTGTTCAAAAAATAAAAAGTACGCGGCTCTTAATTTGTCCATCTTAGATTCTTATTTTTCAATTAACCTTCGCGCCCAACCAAAAGCTATTCAGCCAAAACTGAGTCTAAAACACGCGCAGCGCAATAGCTCAAGTTTTTCCCAGTTGGCGACCGCAAAGCGAATCCGCCAGTCGGTCCGCGCGCCACTTAATTATAACGAACAAAGTTTCCTTCAAGAGAAATCATCGCGGCCCGGAAGGCGACAGGAAACATCTCAACGGCCGCGCAATCCGGGAAGAGGAGAAATCGAAAAAGGCCCGATGAGACGTATTCCCCGGGCGCCGGGCGAAACAAGGGATTCGATTGATGTTGTTTGTTTACTAAACAGGCCATCCAAACACGCGAGCTATCCGCGATTTTTCCGAGGGCAGGGCCCGCGCGCGCAAAGTGACATTCAACAAACGTGCGATTCATGCCGGCGCGCGTCCGGCCCGCCCGATCCTAAACAACGGCGGGAAACCACGAGCCGTCTTTCCCACGCGAGGACGCAACAAAGGGCTTCGCGGGGAGGAAGCCGGACCTAATCCCAGCCGGCAATAATGAGCTTGGCGACGTGCACGCGGCCGATCCGCCCGGGGTATGCGGCTATAACTTCCTCCTCCGCCCCCGGCGCGCGGAAAGTTGGGTCGCGATCGCGCATAGTTGGAGGCGGCCGAGGGGCTGTCGAAAGTCGGGCCGGCGCGTCGAAACTTGGCGCTCAAGAACGCGGGCCGAGTTGCGCGGGGTGGAAATTCATGGGAGAAATTTCGAGATCTGTTAAAAATTGCCTCTCGGCCTGGGCGGCGCAGTCGCCAACTTTAGATGAAACATTTTTGAAATTTCCAGGAGAAATCTTGGCCGGGGAATACTTCGCCGGATCCAAGGCCCCGGCCAAATGGTATTTTCGAGACTTTTTTTTTTTCCCTCCCGGCTTCGGCCGCACAGCCGCCGCGGTTGCCTTCTCCCCCCGCCCCCTGTGTACGTACATGTATATCTATACGCGCGTACGTATAGGCGGGGGCGGAAAATCGAAGCGCGTTAACGATTCCGCCGCGGAAAGTTATTGAGTTTAGCCCCAGTGAAAAAAGGAGCAAAAGAGAAAAGAGGCCCGCGCCCTCCGCCCTGTATAATTTTATTTTATTTACTCCTACTGGCGCCTTAGATTCGCCAGCTTTACCAAATTACGCTTCGATTCGCGCACGCTAAATTTCATCGAATCGCGCGCGTGAGAGAGATTTTCAAGGACCTATTGCTACCTTCTACCTGCATAACTCTGTACTGCGGTAGTCGAGCAGCTTTAGACAGAAGAAAAGGATTTTTCCCTGTTTAAGAATCTTCTGTAACCATGAACGGATATTGATTTAATGCAGTCAAATTAATATTTCTTAAATATTCATTTTCAATCATGTAGCAGACAGAGTAAACAAAATTACTAATTTAATAATCTACACACTAATCTATTTTTTCATATTTTGCTGAAGATCTCAGTTCTTGTATTTTGTGCCAACCTCTAGATCCTATAGATTCAGATAATACTGAATTTGCACTGGTATGTAAAGCTGCCTTTTAGCTTTTTACTATTGTCCGATAACCGAAATTCCTCCAATGTTTTCTAACCGAGTTTTTAACACATCAAAGGATTACTGCAACGTGCAGATGTGAATGTCGTTTGAATTCGCAACATAGCCCGTAAAAACATTAGGCTTAGCCTTTCATGTTAATATCACACTCTTTAACATGTAACAATTTTAATCACGTTCTTTCGAATTGGTATTTCATAGAATGAACTAAGTTGCTCTGTAGTTCAAATCACTCTCTCTAGCTGTGAGTAGACCCTGAAGGAACGGGGAAGCGTGCGGGCAGGGCTATCTTCCTGCAGTGACTTCCTGCCGGCTAACGGCTGCTCCGACTAATATTACGCAATCGAATAACCACGAGCGATCCAATTCGTCATGACAATCGATTAATTTCTCCACTTGAGAGGAAAGCCCAATAAAGTCCCACGCGCGGCGCACATCTCGCCGCAATAAAAGCTTCGCCGCGCGGCGCCGTAAAAGCGCCCGAGTTATTCCGGCCGCCCACCGCCAAATGCGTTGTCCCTCTCTGGTGTTCCATCGGCCCCTGCACAAAGCCGCGCGAGGATCGAAAGGGAAAGGGACGAGGAAGCGCACCGCTGATAAAAACCCGGGGAATAGTTGCGGATGAAGGGATCGCTGTATAACCTCTATTGCGCTGTTCGGCAAATCCGCTAGTCCCTACGTAATTGCCGGCGTTACAGCTGGGGAAAGTGAAGCTCCATTCTCGTAACGATGATTTTAGATTATGAGCTGGCAGATTTCCATCCTGTCCATATGTGCACGCGTTTTTTCCACCACTCAAAATATCCCGCTACATTGTTTGCATTTGACACGTGAAAAGTGCCAGCACTCGTTTTCTCAAGTTCAAATTTGAATTTGCTGCCGCGCATATTTTGAATATTGAAAAATTTCACATACCGGGGAAATAATGGACCGAAATAGAAATGTTATTGGTTCTTTTTCAATCCATTTCATTCCCTGTTTTACTGAAATATACTTTGATCAAAGTTATACATTTTTAAATTAAAAATTCAGTTGAAACGCCAACCACTGTATATTTTTTTATAATATTCTTCTTAATCTTTATTCTAAAGGGTGGAAATTAAAAACAAATTTTAAATCTTAATTTTGAATGTTTAAATGTATAGTTCGATTACTTAAATAAGTACAGTTGTAGACTATTAGTAGAGTATAATAGATGTTTAGACCTTAAGTAGTATTACACTACAGGTACACGCGACAAGCTTAATAATATAGGTAATCACTAGGACGGTCTCAACTCTAGTCGGATTATTATCAAATTTCGCAAATGTGCGGTATCTTATGCATTTGGCTTGGAAAGAAACTTCGAGGAAGCCACGACATGTGCTCGACTCTCTGCCAGAGATATTAACATTATCGTGATATGAAAATTCTTGCTGACTTTGAACAAGCAGATTATAACACATGTGTACCGTCTTATGTATACAAATACGTGAATAATCATGACCTAGTTTACGATTTCAGAATAAAGAACAACTCATTTGGAATGTAATTTAGCTTTTGTGTGCTATCGGGAGGTACAAAGAACCTAGCCTCATAAATAGTGATTCTTTATATTATTTCTTGCATTATTCCGTGTATAGAGTATTTTCATCGGACTGCTTTCCTTCGTGTTACAGATGAGGGCCGGAGGTCGTTGTTTGAAGAAAGCATAGAGGGTATAAAGTAAGAATTTCCTTCTCCCGGTGAAAAGCGTGCCGTCATAAAAAGAGATGATTTTTTAAATACTCTGAATAGCTTTCGTCAAAAAAGTATTGAAACAAAGATGCAAGCTCCGGAGTAATTTGAAACTTGCAAAAGTATTATTACCGAGCCTCAAGCTCTGCAAAGAACAGCGTCGGGCCCGTGTACTATTGATTATTTCCTGCTTATAAGGATTAAACCTCTCGAGATTTCTTAAAGATTGAATTAAAATCCTCGAAGGCTACGGCTCTTCGGCTTCCCTTTTAATACTCCCAAATGAGCACTCGCCTCGAGAATTCAATTAAACACTTTAATCTAAAAAGTCAAATTACGTTTGATCGCCATTGTTCGCCGAGGCACGAAGAATGCGAAAATTGGACCGTTGGCCGGCGCGGGGCCGCGCCACTGCTGCTGCTGCTGCTGCTGCAGCCCCCAAAAAGCGGTATATCAGCGGACAATTAAAAAAGTGGCAAAAAGGGCGGCGCGCCCAGGGACAACGTCACGGACAAACTCTCGACAGGCCGCTGCACAAAAGAAAATTATATATTCGGGGCGGGGGCATTAAAAAAATGTCATTTATCCGCGCGCGGATTGCGGGAGCGGCGCGCGGCCCGCGCCCGTAAAAAAAGAAGGCGCAACGAAATTACAGTCGAACAAATAATGCGCGTGGCTTTTCAACTTTTCTAATTGAAAAATGTTTTTCCACCGACGTCCCAATTAAAAAGGCTTTAACCAAAGTCTAAATAGTCCAGTTTAATTACAAAAGGAACTAAAAAAAAAGACGAGAGAGGGGCTCGGGTGGGGGCCAAGAAAGCCGGGGGTCGCGCCGCGCCGCAATGAAATACTCGGGGAAAAAGTCTTAGCCGCGCTGTCTGCGGGAGGTCGTATTTCGCGAGGGGGCGCCGGGTAATTTCGCCGGGCGGCGGCCTCCGCCCGCTTATTGATCTCCGAATTGGTTCAAAATTTCCATAATGGCCGCGGCGACGCGGCGCGCGCGCGCCTCCTCCGCGCGATCGCAGGAGGCTGTCGGCGAGTCGGCGAACTATGTCGGCCGTCGCGTGATCCCCGCGACGCACCGTGCGTGCCTCTAAGTGTAGGGTGTATAGTCCGCGGGCCGCCCGGTGACAAAGTCATCCTTTCCTACATTTCGACCTTTTTTTCCTGTTTTTTGTTTTCTTTTTTTGTTTCGAATTCTCTTCTCCGCCCTCTTTCGGCCGCGTGTGGTGTTGCCGAGAGGGGAGAACAAACAAAATGAAAAATTCACATTAGGAAGCGGCAGGGGCGTATCAATAATGCAGCCTGGGCCAACTCGGTCTCGGGGAGCGGCCCCGTTTAATTTCTTTGCCCGTGGTATGTGTACCATTTTGTGCCCGTCTTTCTTGTCGCTCGGCTGGCACTTCGCATCTATCGCTTCGAATCAAAATTCCTGGGCTTTCGATTTTTATTGGACTGGCGCTCAAGCGGCTTTTCTTGAGGCATTTTCAAGCAGAGATCGATGCGTACGGCCGCAGCCGAGGCCAACCCTTCTGTTAGCTTCGGTATAATATACGAGCCAATAGACAAGTTACTGCAGTACTCAACTTAACGACTAACAAAATAATAATATACCTCGGCCCACTATGCAAAATCCAACTTATTATCACCGTGTCAGTTTTTATTTATTAATTATAACTTTGTCTTATTTGTTTGCATGTTGCGTACCTTGTAGCTTACCACTTTTACATCTAGTTATCTCCAAGTCCAATTGCTTAATAGCGACTTGTATAATTATACAAAGGTATAATTTATATTCTTGATATTTATAGCCATTTCAAAAATTAATTCTGTCTAAGTAATTGCAGTGGCTAGTAGGTTAATATAAAAAAGCCTCCGGCCGTACCTCCTTGTGTTTTTAAATCGAGCTTTCAATCGTACTCAGACTAAACATTAATCGAGCCGTACATAAATTCCAACGGGATTACATAAGGTAATTGTTTACAAGGCGACAAGCACCTTTACTTGGTATTTCGCTCGAGACATTTGTTTATTCGCCTTTTCTTCGAGTGCAGCCGTCTCTGCGACTCCACTCCTCTTCTCTCATGCAAGCAAAGATTTAATTTTCATGTTTTTTCTACTTACTCTCAATACGATTCTTTATTTTATAGTAATACCTTGTGTATATGGATCTTCCTTTTATACACCGTTCCGTTTCACTTGCTTTTCCTCCTTCTTATTTTCCCCCCTTCCCTCGCGTTTCACTGTATTTTATTTTTCTATCGGAAAATTGCATTTTTTATTCTCTTTCAGCTGTATCTCGACGCGTTCTCAGACTTTTTCTACGCGCTTTCGCGCTTCTTCTTTTCGCTTGGCGTTTCGCGGAAGAAATTTAAAATATTAAATTTATATAAGGCTGCATCTTTGACTTTTCTGCTCTTTTATCTTCTTAAATTAATTCGGATAAAATTTGATTTCGAAATAAAGAACTGTAGACTATGCAGATAATATTTTTTAAGTACTTTATTGATTCATCGACACGATTATTATAGGAAGAGATATAAAGATAAAAATAAACAAAATGATTTATGTCATAATCATAACTGAGATTATAAATAAAATGTGAATAAATTGATTGAAATACTCACTTTAGAAAGTTGCACCAGACGGAAGAGATCCTAGAATGCAAAATATTTACATTTAAAACCTTTTTTAAAGAATTTAACAACATTTTATTATTTATAAATGTAGTTTTAAAAAATACCATTCAGTTATATTACTTCAATACTTTAGGGATGGATGGGCTGATTGTAAATCAAATTTTATTTTTTAACACGATTTTCTGATTTTCATAAAACTGCGGATATGCAAAATTTAATATTAAAAAGATAAACGATTGAATATCTCGAAACATGATATAAACAATATTATTAACAAGTAGATTCGAAAAGCATTGTAAATCTCTTCATGACTTATTTTATTTCTATTGCATGAATTTTCAATTTGTAATAACTTTTAACGTGTTTCAATTGATACGTAAAGCTTTTAATTTATTTATTGATTTCGAAAAGTTTAATTTTATGATACAATTGTATGGGTTGTATAATGCCATGTAACGTTAAAAAGTGAATAAAAATTATAAAAACCTATAAGGGTAGTGAAGTCGAATATGTATAATAAATATACAATACAGATGTATACAGTAGGTAAAAACAACTATGAAGCTTCCTGGAACTCAAAGGGTTTTCCAAAGAGGTTAATTCTAACGATTCACGGTGTAGAAAAGATGCGGGTGTAATTTCCTTCCATTGGAATTTTCATTCATTGTGGGCGCACAAAGGGCTGAAACTTTACGAACTCTCTTCTGCACGTGAGACTTCAGATTAAAAAACTTCGCTCCACTGTATGAGTTCTCGAGGGTAAAACGTTAGGCATAAGCTACTGAATAACTTCTGGAATGGGTTAAATAGTATGGAAGGGGTTACACCAAGGTTAAATTACTCGAGCAGAGGCAATATCATTCAGAAATTTGCCCGCAAAGACACGATATGGGATAGAAAAGCTCGGCTCTCACTGCAGCTACACAGCCAGTAGAAATCTAATGGGAGCTGATTCGCAGGCGGGACTTGCGGCGTTGCTGCCGCAAAGAAAAAGCCGAAGACGAACGCGGCCCGCGTTCGTTTAACTATCGTAGCCCGGGCGTAATAACCCAAGGGCGCAAATGAAATTAATGTTTAACGAGGCAGGCGAATGGCCGCCTGCCGCGGAAAAAGTGATCGAAGCAACATAATCGCAGGGGGCAGTGGTAAAGGGCGCGCTCGAACGGCCGAGAAACCCGTTTTTGCGATCGTCTTCCCTTCATCAGGAAAAGTCCGCGGCGGAATCGGACTGCGCGCTCAGTCCGCCTACGCGCTTCTTGCCCCCTTGACCGCGCGAATATTACCGATTACCTCTCATACACACATATATATATATGTACGTCCGTGGCTTCGGCTGGAGGGCACTCGTCGTCATAAGACCCAAGTGCTTTGCACATCGCCGGCTCGGGCTCGATCCTCTGTTCCTTTTTGCCCGCACCTGCTGAGCCCCTCCCCCTGAGTTTTCCTATTTACGCTATCGGCCGTTTGCTTCTTGTCCAATTGAATCGCCAGTCGGAGGAGGCGCGAGGCTCGCAAACCAAATCGTCGCTCCGCGAAAAAGGGAGATTGGCGCGGGCTTATCGGCCGGGCGCGCGCGCGCCGGTGACTCATCCGCGGGCCCGTCCCGCTCTCCCGGTGCAACAAGACCTCGGCGAGGCGAAAGTCTGCCCGCGATTAGAGCTTTTTAAAACAATTGGTCATGTTTTTGAATCCTTTCTCTTGTGCGCCCTCGATATCGTTTGGCCGCTTGACACCGCGGCTTTCAACTCGAGCTGCAGGCTTTCTCCCGCGTTTGGACAAAGGGACTCCTTGTTGGGGTTTAGAGAATAACGACTTTTTTTGACGGAATCAAGTAGTCCGCTATCTGAGGTGCTATCCGTACGAAGACATTTCCCGGCAGATAATAGCGTTATTACCCGAGAGTCGTTGTGCAACTTAGTTCCATTTACTTTTATAAAAGTTGTATAAAAATATAAAATAATATATACACTTTGAAAGAGACGTATAATTTATTATTTCCGCCATATTTCAATATCGAGTACTTAAGAATTTAATAACTTTTGTATTTATTTATAACTGAAGCGGCAAATTACAAAGTTTTATAAAGTTCTCACAGTCATAATTTATTATAGACTTAATAAAATATTACTTCCTCCATTTTTTTGAAATCGCTATAAAACCTGAACAAAACCTCTCTGGATAAAGTACTTTATACAATATTAATGTTCCTTTTAACTTATTCAGGAAAAAAATATTGCTAAGAAGAAGTTGTTTGTATGAAAAATATTTATTCGCATATAAAATTGTAATTTTAATACAAAGTATTACGTAAGTGTGCATTATATAAATAAAGTGCTCTAAAATAATTAAATTTCAGTAAAAAAGAATAAATCTCTACAAAGTTTAAATGCAATATCAATTTTTGAAAATTACGACATTAAATAACGAAGCTGTCTATTTGCTTGTAATATGTTTACCAGATGTGCAACTTTGAACAATTTAATCAACAAAGTGATGAAATTTTTTCCGTTTTTTGTAACATGCGTAATTTTAAAATCGGTTCCGTGCATACAGGCCGGGCTGGCTCTTTGAAAATTAAAAATTCTTTTCCTTGCTATGGTTTTTTTCATGGTAAAAATACACGAAACTAATAATCGTAAGTAACATTGCTTTGCGAGAAAACCACAGGCTTCCCAATAACCCGATGTGAAATTCTACCAAAATTCACGATCGAGCCGAGACCGTCCGAGCCAGTCTATACGTTTCAAATAAATTACATAATCGCGAAAAAGAAGCGCGAGCATCCTTTAAAATATCATCCGACAAGAAATTGTGGCAATTAGGCGGAAACGTAATAATCCGGTAGAGGATTCGGTCGGTGGAGTAGGAAACCCGCCGGCGCCGTCTACAATCGAATTACCGGCCAGCAAATGGTTTTATAAAGTTTTCTTTCGTCGCGCGAGCTTCCGCTTTTCCGACGCGTCGCCCGCGCGTACTCGTATTACGCGAGTTTTCCATCGCCAGCGACGTTTCCGGTGCGTCGAGGGAGGAGGAATTGCGCGGCCCCCGTCTCGGCACTTTTTCCGGAGTTGCGGGTGCGTGCGCTCATCGGATTCTCGCGTTTTGCCTCGCGAGCGCCTAGATGTGCTTCTTGTCCTGGCGCGCGCGCACCTGCAGCTCATCCAAAATCGATCAGACGAGTTTTGTTTTCATTTTGCGCAATGCGAAAGCCATATTAAATAGAATATTGAGTATGCAGTTCCCTTTCATCTACTCCCTACTTCGGATCGATCCGACATTTTAATATTCATTATATTCTGAAGGCAATGTATAGTACTTACATGCGTGCTGATAGTATATAGTTAATACTTTTCCTATACCGGCGATTCTTTGGGTAATAGCAATAATATAATCTTAATACACATTTAGTCTGAGCGTTATATAAATTCGACATTATACGTTCCCCATTGATATTATTACAACATCAGTCAAATGCACAGCTGTGAAAGAAACCCTGATTTATGATCTTTAACTCCTGGCAGTAACTTCGTTCCTTTCTCTGTAATACCCTTTTAATAACACTTTCCTGCGATAGAATAAAGAGTACAACCTTCTGGAAATTCAGCAAAAGCAAATATTTCGCAAAATCAAACAAACTTTTGCTAGAAAACGTCTTAGAGTCCGGCGAAAGACTCGCGGCACTCGTCCTAAGCCCCAAGCAAACGCGATTCATTGTTTGAATTCCCAATTATGGAGCTCATCGCGGGCGCTGAAAGCGTCCGAGGCCTCGAAATTTCCCCGCGTTCGGAATTCGCACCTCGGCCGCTAGCCCCGCGCGCCAGCCATTAAATTAGCGGATGCGTTACATTCGAGCGGCCGCGCGGGAAGGCAAAACAAGCGACAGAAAAAAAAAACGGCAGCTGCGTCGGCGCGCATCCGCTAGCAGGGGCCACTAAAAGAGGCTTATGCTCTTGATATTTAGCGCGCGGCCCTTCCGTCGTGGGGCGCGTTCGGCTATCAGCGGCCCGTAATTAACTTGACAATCGCCCACGGCTTCGTTACTTTGCAAATTACGAAATTTTTCGCCGAGGCAGGCGGGAGGCCGTCTCGAAAAAACCGCGCGCGAGTAATTACGCGGGAAACATCAGCGGGCGCGCGGCAAAGCCCTTTTGTTTTCTCGCCGCGCGGCCTCTGCCTCCACAGCGGCTCGGCGCCTCCGGTATTTTTTTGACAGGTCCCACGGGGCGACGAAACGGGGCTCTCGCTGTTTTCCTCGCGCGCCTTTGATTTGCCCTCGGGTTTTTTGCCGCGGCGCGCGCGCGCGGGGCTTGTAAATTCGTTACCAAACAAAGGGCCGCGCGGGCCGCGTGAAAGTCGCCGCGTTACGCTTTTATAAAGAGGTCTAATGTGGAGGAAAAGCTCGTTTACGGGGAGTAACTTTCGAAACGCCCGGCGGCGCGCGTGTGTGGGTGCGCGGGCCTGTGTACGCGCGCCTCGCGAGGCTCGGTGCGCCCAGTCGCACGGAGAACCGGGCGCTGGTAAACACTTTTTTTATTGACTTTTGTTTGTTTTGAGGGACGGCTACTTTATCGCGCTGTGAGTAGGTTGATTAAAAATTCGCCGGACATGATTTTCGCTCAATAATGCTCCTCGTAGATAGGGCTCGAGCAATGTGTTCTTAATGCGTTTGCTTTAAAAAGTGGCGTAGATAAAAAGCTATCGTAAAGCGGCGGAATTTTCAAAGTTTATAATCGAAAATAAAGATATAAAAGTGTTGCAATATTGTAGTATATTTTACGAGAAGCGCATGAAAAAGTTAATGATAACCGTATTTTAGAAATCAAAACCGTCGCTCAAATCAGAGTCCCGATAAGTCATGTTTATGGAGCTAAATTTTTTTTTTTAATGAAATAAGCTCTGTTATGAGAGCTATAACTCCGAAGCAGCACATTCGTTTAACTCGTGAAATGTGTCTTATAAGAAATTTATCTGGTTCGGACTTTTTTAATGCGAAATAGCAAGTAACAAACTTTTTTTTAAGCCGAAAAGGATAAAAAAGTACTTTATATTCCGCGTAAAAAAGTCCAAATCTTACCGCGGAGCTTTTACGACGCATTTATTACGTATGGACGAATTCAGGCCTATAAAAATCCTAACAAAACAGCTTTATTACATCAAGGAGTATGCTGCAAGCTTTAATATAAAAAAGTATATCGATCATATACTTATTTTACGGTAAATAATGATTTCTGATTATTTTTATGGACGCTGCGTCAGGTGCAAGTCCCACCAACTTTCTGCTGCCCTTTTATAACTCGAGCTTTTACCGTTTTTCCGTTTTTCGCTAATATTATATTGCATTAAATTTTGCTACCGTTATATTTAAAAGAAAGTTTCATGTTATCCAGCCTTGTGGTAATTGTAACCATGCAGACAGCATCTTACGTATACTCCATGTATTTGAACAATTGTCCGAAATAATACCAAGCCAAAATGGTAATAGCTGGCAATCTTTAATACATTCGCAATAATGTTCTACAATCGCATTACAAAATAATAAATACGTTTCATAATGTTTGTTATGATAAGTTTATAAGATAAGTTTCATAATTTAAAAGAAGTTTTCCTGTCGTAACGATGCGATCTGCAGTTGTTCAAAATTTTAAGTGAACATTCCAACGGCGAATCTTCTAGATGAAAAAATTTCATGAACTTTTCTTCCAATAACTTTGGAAAGTGTCGTTGAGATATTCCCTTGAAACTTTGTTGATTGTGTCACTGTCACGAGAAGCATGTGACTTCGGGATTCCTAAGGAACCAAGTATTCTTTCAATTAAAATCTTTATCGTGAAGTAGTATGATTTAACGTTAATGGGTCGAATATAGTTGCATGGTAATTAATCTGTCAACGAATCTACATGAGTTCCTTAATGGTAGTTAAGCAACCACGAATTTGGAAACCTCAAATGATAGTTTTAAATTATTTGGCTTACATGTTTCTCATTGCACAATACTTGTACCAAAAATCTCTAGAACTTTAAGATCTTATCCAACTTTTTAATAATATCAAAAAAATTCTCGATGGGTCTTCAAGAACTTTTGAAGTACCAATTACCGTATTATACTGTATATTTTTTTCAACCATTCGCCAATAGCACGGTTCATAGAATGCTAGAAACATTGTAAGTGTAAGCTTGCAGTTTTCACAAAACTATTTCAAAACAAGTAAATTACTTCTTCGGTGAAGAATTTATGACATGCGACAAAAAATATAACTATTGCAACGAGTGCACCCCGCAAACATGTGCAAGAAAGTAAAAACAAAAGAGTCGACGTGCAGTGTAACATGATCATTTTTTTGTTTTTAAATGTGTTCATAGCGCCGCACATGTGTATAGCATAACAAGAATTTTCAAAAACAATAACAGCGACTTGACCAGTATCATTTTAACATTTATTTTTAGACACCCCATAGGAAGATTCTCTATTTTATTTTTATATTTTTGGATTCTTGAATTCGATGGTAAGCTAAAACTAACACGTAGCTTTTATCAAAGTTATAGAAGTAGGAAAATCTAGATTAGAATATTTTACGAGGTATTTTTGTTTTGTTTTAATTTGCTACAAATCTATAAGTATTAATTTACGTACTATTAAAACTAAACTGTTTTTCACCTATCATTTACAACATAAATACACCTAAAATGGTTATTGGCTCAAAGTAATTGCATAATTTGTTTCCGTAATAACGAATTAATTTTCACTTGGCTATAATTTGCACGATTTCCCGAGTTTTGAAAGCCGAACCGTGCGAAAGCGTATAAGCCAGTGACTGACTCTATATGAGGTAAAAAACTGCGCTCGGCTCGAGCACTTCCAAGAAATCGCACTTGTAGCCGTTGGGCGTTTTTATTTACAAAAGCGAATTCCGGTAATGAGTTTTTGGCAAATTCCAGTTAGCCAACACGGAGATTTAGCTCACGATTCCGCGTTCTCGTTAAGGCCCGCGCGAGGAAATAAGGAGAAGAGCGAAAAGTCAAAGAAAACCAGGGTTGCGCGCGAGGCAAAACCATTCTAAAAGCGAGAGCAGCTTGCATTCTTCTTTGGCAAAAATTCGTTTTTGGGAGGAGATCTCAAGCTCGCTCGCGGTTCCCCCCGCAGATTCCAAACAATGCACCGAGCGAGGCACCGAGGGGACGGAAGCTGTGCTACAATCATGAAGTCGAGCCTGGATTCTGCAGCGTAGCGGCTGGAGGGACGCGATTCTTGAGCGGCGAGTGCCTCGAGAATATAATGTCCCCGTCGAATCGAGCGGGTAATTACCAGGCGCTCGCGAATCGAGCGGCCGGAGAAAAAGCCGTTTCGAATTTCGAAGCCGCGCAAGCCGTCGCGGCCGACTGGCGGCCACTTGGCAAATTCGACCAATTGCGGCATCTGGTGGAGTCCTTTGTCGAGCGGCGACGAAAGGTGCATTGATGTTGCGGGGGAAGGGCAGAGTCCCTTCGACACGCGGGACTCCTTTGCGTCCTCGACGCTGGCCTTCCACTCAATCGCGATGCCCCGAGGAGAAAAAGGTCCGCCTGAAGCAATGGCCGTCGGACGGCCGTCGCGGATGTCACTGTACGACTTGTGAGGAGACCGCCCGAAGCGAGCCGAAGGAACAAATACCAAGCATCCTTGCGGAAAAACATGGTCGTTGCATCATCGGCTGTAAAAGGGAAAGGTTATTGCAACTGCGCACACAGATTCACGGCAGTAAGAAAACGTCCTCCTCGCAAAAAAGCATCGAACTCCGGAATCTAGTGAGCTTACAGGGCATAGGCGCTAGAGGGCGCTGGCGAATTAGCAAACCCGCAGTCGATTTGGCCCGCGGCGCTCCTTCCGGACCGGGTATCCGCTCGACTTTTTTTTCGCGCACGCGGGCCGGAGGAACGCACAGGGGCGGCGGGGGCAAAAAGCCCAATTGATTCGGCGCCCTCCCCTAGCGGCTGTTCCCGGAAATATGAAATTTCGATTCCGCCGATGAAATTCTCGTCAATTCCTTTCCGCGCTCGCTCCTCTCTTGGGCTCTCTCCCTCTCTCTCGTTTTTTTACGGGGCGCGCGTGTAACTATAAAAATTTCAAATATTGAAATTTAGTGCGCGCGGGCCGCGCTGGCCCTCGCGGTGGAGGAGTCGGTGTGCGCGTGCGCGGCCTGCTTTATGCCCCCCGCTCCCGCGCGTTCCCGGAGCAGCCAAGGCGCCGCGGCGCACGCTTTGACGCCCCGGGATTTACGGGCCGGCTTCCTCCGCACACTCAATGTAAATGAAAAATTGTTTTATACACCGTTGAGCGGCTGCCTCCCCCGCGCCCGCGCCCACGGGCAAGGCGCGATTCCGGCCCGGGCAAATGGCTGCTCGCTCGCTCGCGAAATGCAGACACGCTTGGCACCCTTTGACGCGCACCCCCGTCTGGATTAATCCAAAGGTATAAACAAGCGGGTTGCACGGCGTGGGCCGCATCGGATATCGCAATGGCAACCCGGCTCGCCGGCGTTATTTCATTAATCTGCCGCGTTGCGGTCCCGCGTTCTCGAGGGCCGCGACGCATCTCCGCCCGGCCTCGGCCCCCCTGCGATGGGATTTAGATATGAAATTGAGTACGCCCGTCCTTTGTGCGCGCCCTTTGTTCGAGGCACGTGGCGCCCCGCTCCCCCACCCCGGGCCGCTCGAACGGGATCCCTTTTATTCCCCACCCTCCCCCCTCATTATGTCGTCGCGCTAATTTTTCTGCCGGGGAAAAGAGCGAGCGCGCGAGGCAAAGTCTCTCGACGCAGTTCCGCCGCGGAAAGCCGGCGTAGGCAAAAATAGAGTCGGCGCGACTCTCCTCGCGGGCCTTCTTCGAATGCTGATCGGATGGAAAGCTCGCGGCGGTAACTCGAGAATAGCCCCTCGGCGCAATTGTCTTCAACTCGGCTTCGCTCGCACCGGAGACCCGCTTAACTTTTTTACTAACCCGTCCCGAGGGACGGATTCGAGATATCGGCCGAGTCCCGCGGAGAAATTTGACGTATGGCGCCGGAGCGCCAGGCAATTATATAAGCTCTCTATGTATCGAACTTGTATTCGCGGCACAAAGCAATTGCATCAAAAACATACTGCGGCCCGGGAGCGGCTTTGACGCAACCATTCCTCATTCGGTTTTTCCCTCAAATATTTACGTAAAATGGGAAAAATGGACGTTTCGTATATATCGATACAGGCAGTCGCGGCCAAGTTGGCAAACATTCTTCGCTCAAGGAAACTTTATATCGCGGAGAAGAAAGAAGCCTGCGGTGCAGCGGGAGCGCGGGCACGAATTTCGCCCCGATATAATTGAAAACACGTTTTTAGGTCTCGAGCGAAGCGATTTTATCAAAATTATCTACTTATTATGGGAGCGTAATAGTCTCGCAAGTTAATTTATTTGTGCGCCGGTTTCGCGGAAAAAAGCGCGCATTATTTGCAGGAATTTTTAGCCGAATAATTATTCTCCTAATAGGCCCGCAAGTTACACTATGCCACGCTAAATTCGTATATTTTGCCCATAATGTGTCGTAAATCTCCACGGTAAAATTGATCTTTCTCGGTTTTTTTTCCCCAACATCGGCCGAGCTCCAATGCACATAGATTTATACCTTCCTTCAAAAGCAGTAAAATTGAAAAGAGGGGAAAAAACACACGAGCGCGTACAACTCGAGCTTCGAGCCGTACACGAGATACACCTGATACCCGCGGAGGGAACAAGAAAACAAAAAGCCGACCGAGCACAAAAACATTGTATTAATTGTGTTAGAAACAGCATGGCAAGAAAGAAATTTCCAGCACCAGGAGAGAGAGGTATTTGCGTTATTCTCGATTCATTAAAGCGCCCCAGCGACTCTTAATTGCTTTTCCCGAAGTAAGCGAAATCGCCGGCCGGCAATTATCGCTTAAAAATTCTCTCCGCAGCGGCAGTACAGTAATAGCGCGGAGCCGCAAAACCGGGGGCCGATAGAGCCCGGCGAATTTTAATTCAGCCGCGCGTATTAAGCATAATCGGAGCAGGAAGGAGCTTTATTTAGTTTTTTTTTTTCCACCCTCCCCCCCTCGAGTGTCTCGATCCCCGGGACCCGGCGCAAAAGGGCTACGGCCCGCCGCGGCTTTGTCCCTCGGCCTGATCCTCGTCCTTCGCACCGTTTCCCCCGCCCGCTCGGGATTGTTTCTGCGGGAGAGGAAATCCAAAATCGGCGGCGGGCCCAATTTGGGCGGGAATCGAGCCGCTCCGAAATTCCTCTGTCGCGGCGGCGCAGGATCGACTCGGCGGCGGCCCATCCCCCCGGCGTCCTCCGACTCGGAATATATACGAGGTTGTCGAATAAAAAGCGAAGGCTGCGCGGAGAGAGGCGAGGGCGAGGAGGAAAGAGGCAAGAGGCCCGCGACTCTTCCCTCGCTCCCTGCTTCTCTCTTCCTATTATCTATGTGCCTGCATACGTGGGCCGGCGTCTTTGTTTCTTTATGCGGGCTCCCTTGGCCCTTGTTTGCCTTGCGACCATTAAGGGGCCCAAGTCAGCGTAAAATCATCGTATTTTCCATCTTGCAAAAATTATTGTTCACTCGGTATATCCGTATCTTGATTGAGGCTTTGGTAAGGCCTGCGCGCATTGCGCACATTTTAGGGGGAGTTGTTTTTCAACTGCGCAGACGATGGCAGTGATTGATAGTTTGGATTTTCATCCATGCTAATGGTTGGGAGGCATTATAATATCTTGTAATGAAATATAAGTTTCAAAGTATTGTTGTTGTCCAACTCACGCGATGACGCAGATTTATAATGCGCTGAATCAAATGACGATCACTTTAATCATGTATTGTATGCTAAGAATCTATCGTGCATTTAAATTGTATACTCTAAAGGATGCTTAAAAATTTTTTATTCGTATTTGTATAAATTTTAGCTTATGATAAACCGTCGGAGTATCGTTTTTGCTCCCTCTTCATTTTCTCAAGAAGGGTGGCCAAGTTAAAACATGGTTGACAAAGTTCTTTTATGAGGTTTTTCATCGCAAACAAAATTGAAACAAAGCCTTTAAGACTTTAGAGAGAAATATCCAACAATTTGGCTGCCGAGGTCGATTAATCCAATTAAGTTTTCAAATTAAATTGGTGTATGAAAACGGAAAATATATTTTGATCAAGCTTTTCAGATTCTTACAATGATAAATCGAAGAAAGGCCCTCGTTAAAATATTAATGCAAAAATATTCATTTTCACGAGAGAATCGGAGTTCAATACCTAACTTTTTACATGTATTTAATTACGGCTACTTGTTCCCGCGCAGAGGCGCAATAAGGCTAGAACGTGACTTTATAACAAAAAAAAAGTAGTTATATGTATAAATATTTTAAATACAATAATTATATTGCATGGCAATGGAGTCGGGGTATTTTAAATTAAAAATGAAATTATTCAAGAGGGAAAAGGGGAAAGTAACAAAAGAAGCATGGGATGCCTCTGAATGGCTTTTTTTCAAGTGGTATTTTGTAATTCCCTTTTCGAAAGCGAGATCCATTATTCCGGGCTCCTCGGTGCCTGTGGCCCGCGCCGAAGGCGGGAAAAGGCTTGGAGAAAAAACCGGGGGATGGGGCCTGGGACGGGGTGGCCGGCAGACAAAGAAAAACTAAAAATCTCGTCTAGCACTCGATTAAGGAGGCGAGGGCGCAGCAACTCCAGGACGCCGGCAGCTCGGCCGGGGCGCATAAAGGAAAGTAAAATTATCGAAAATTCGATCCGCATTGACGGGGGCGCCGCCGCCGCCGCCAGCCCGACGTCCGCCTCGCCCGTATATAATATATATATATATAATTTTTTTTATCGTAATTATTTTAGATTGGACGGCGGGGGCGAGACGTGCGCTTCCCCCCACCAGCCCTCGGCCTAAGCTCCCCGGCGCCTCCTCCTCCTCCGCACCCCGCCGCCAAGTGGAGAAAATTGCTTTCGGATTTTGAAGCCCGAGTGTAAAAAATGTAGTTTTATAATGCGCCTGGCGCGAGCCGTCGCGGCCGGGGGAAATATTGTCCGGCGCGTTAACCGGATTGATCGGGCCGAGTGACGCTGTCTCTTCGCCCTCGGATTGTCGGGCGGGATTGCACGGAGGCCGCGTCGCGGGCCCGGATTAAGTAGCGGGGGCCCCCGGCCCTCCCCGGTTTCCCCCCGCGCGCGGAAGGAAAAAAAAAAAGAAAAGAAAAGGAGCCGCGGCCTCCGTGGCGGCCGACAACTCGGCCGAGGGAATAAAATAAAATACAATAAAACAAAACTCGGGGCGAATATAAAGTCGAAACGAGAAAACTTTTTATCAACTTCTATTTAAAGTTTGAGAAAAATTCCGGGCATAAAGGCGGGCGGGTAAAAATCCTGGGGAAAAAATCCGCGCAAAAAAGTGTTGTACATTTTATCAACTTTTTGAATTAAAACGGCCGCCGACGGGGCCGGGGTGGCCAGAGGATCCGAACATTTTTCTTTCGCCCGCGCCCCCGGCCCGCTTATAACTTATTTCATGCGGAAATTTTTAAATTGAGAATGGCAGACGGTACAAAATAAGCGTTTAATATTTGCGCCCGCGCGCGCCCTTAATAAATCACGGGAGGGCGGGACGCGCGGCCGGGGCTCCGGCGGCAAACCCAGTCGTCGTCCTCCTCGTCGTCGTCCGCCGGGCCAAAGTCCAGTTCGGATTCTCAGCCGCGATGATCGCGCGCCTTTCAACTTTCCCGCGGGCCGAGATTAAAATATCTTCGGCAAGATGTTCCGCAGTCCCGGCATTCTTAACGATCGCGGAATACAAAGGAAGAGCCGGGGCTCGCCGCGAGCGACTCGCCAATAGGAGCGCGCGCCTTCCGAAATTGATTAAATACTACGGCAAGTGCTGCCGAGCGAGCGGAAAAGTCTGCCGATACAGGCTTCCCGGCGCGGGAGAAAAAAACTGGTGCACATGCACACACACACACACACGCGTGGAGAGGAGGCGCGAGGGAGGGAATTTCCGAGGGCCCTGTAATCGCGGTAAAACCGAAGTAATTACGCCTTGAAAGCCCGGGCGGAGCTGCCGGGGTCTCGCCGGGGAGCGGGAAATCCAGCGGCGACAGCCCGGCAAATCGCCCCCATCGACGTTTCCCTTCGTTAGCCGGGAAGCGTCGAGGCTCGCGAGACATCGGCGACACGCGCTCGTGGCCCGGTTCCCGGCCGATCGGCCCACCCGGACCAAGGCGCTGCGCTCGTCGTCCGGTACGAGGAGGATTGGCCGGGAATCGGACGGCGATCGGCGCGGAGGAGAGGGGGGCATTGAAGTCGAGGAGATCGGTCGGGGAGCGGGTGACGGGGAGGTGGGGGAAAAAAAAAAAAAAAAAATTGGAAGTCAATGTAAAATTTATGAGTATCCAAGTTTTGGATTTTCTTCATGAATTTCCGAGCGAGTTTCTCGCGGCGGCGGCGGGTGTCGTTGACTTATTACCTTGAAACTTTGTAAAATGAAGACGATAGGGCTGGGGGCCGCGGGGCCGCGACGGGCCTTGCATAAATCGAAGCGCGCCTCGCTCGCTCTCGCGCTGAAGCAATGCCGCATTCGTAAAAATCGAATCTTCAAACCGGTTCGCCGTAATGACCGCGCGAGAGCCCTCGCGTCCAGCCGGCCGCGGCGGCGGCCGCCGCGGCGCCCGGGCAAAAAATCAAAACACAATCGCGCATCCATAAATAACAAGACGTGAAATATGGGAGTGCGTTGACCCCGGGGCGGCGCTCGCGTCGACCGACGCCACCCCCCACCACGACGACCGCCGCCGCTGCCCTAATAAATGCGCCCGATTTGAAAGGTAACGAAAAGAAATACTCGTCATTTTTCACGGGGGCCGCGGGGAGGGGCGCGACTTTGGCGGGGGCGCGCGGAAAAAATGGCGAGACGCGGCGAAAAACTTGGCGCTAGGGGGCGCCCCGGCGCCCACGGGGGAAGGAGAAAAAAAAATGAGAAATGGACCGGGCCGGCGGGTGGGCCGCGCTAAAGAGAAACGAGAGAGAGAGACGCAGGCTCACGGGGGTGCGGAAGACAATTTTTGCAACCCCTCTGGCGGGGGGTCGCGAGGGGCGCGGGGCGGCATGGGGTGGCGCGGCCCCGGCTAAAAATTGCTTTTCATTTGCAAATGTAATTTTCGGAAGACATTTTCGATTCGGCGCGCCGCCCGGACTCCTCTTATTGCCCGGCCCGGTAATTGGTGCTTTTTGATTACCTCCGCGGGGCCGCGTGCCGGATTAGCCGCGCTCGGCCTCCTACATCCTAATGCCGCGTCGCAGCGGCGCTTTTGTTTCTTTGTCCGCCGGGGCGTGCGGGGGGGGGGGCTGCTTTCGCTGCTGCCGCCGCCCCCCCCACCCCACCGCCAGCCACCCCAGCCCCAGCTCGGACCGGCCGCGATCGATCGGCCGAGTCGAGATCGGCATCCGCGGCGGTCCCGCGAGTCCTCTCGCGGCGCCGATCCCCCGGCAACTCGTGCGCCTGAAGTTTCCTTTGAAGCGTCGCTTTGTTCTGCTGCAATGGCGCGCGCGCGCGCGCTCGCGATTCGCCTTGCCCCCCGCCCGATGCGAAATTGGTAGGTGAGTAATGCCGTGTCACGGTTCTTTATAGGCAGCGCGCCTTGAAGGGGGAAAAAATTCAAACAGATTATCCCGGGCGGCTCGTTGCGAGAGCGCCGAGGCCGAGTCGTGGGAGGGGTGGGGGTTGGGCTGAGCTGGGGGGGGGGGGGGGCTTGAAGATCGGCTTTTAAATGCGCGCCCCGAGATTGCACCTATTCTTCATATCGCCGGGGAACAGGTTTGCAATAAGTAAAGGAAGGCAGGGCATCCTTGCGCTCTTCTCCTTCCATTTTGAATATACGTTTTCAGATTACATGCCCCAGGAGGAGAAGCAGGAGGAGGAGGAGGAGGAGGCGGAGGAGGAGGATGAGGGGCAGAAGGAGGGGGTGAGGGCCCGAGGGAGAAGCCGCATCCTGCCGCGCTTCAATTTGAAACCGTGGACTTCGTTTTCACCACTCGACCGCTGCGCAAATTGATTAAACTTCCAGGCGCGGAGGAGCGTCGGCGGCGGCGGCGGCGGCTGCGGAGGCCGCGCGAGACAGGCCGCGCCGCCTAGCCGCCAAGATCCCCGGCCGCGCAACACTGTATCACACAATGTAATTTCCATAAAAAAGCCGGCTTTCGAACTAATTAAAAGGAGGCTGAAAAATGCACGGGCGGCCAAGCCGCCGTTCAGCCCGGATTGAAGTGCAATATCAAGCCGCGACGCCGCGGCGGCCTTCAATCCGATCTTGAAAAGATACTCCCCGGCCCTCGGGGATCCTTTAATTAGCAGGACTCGCGAGTCGCGGCGGACAAAGCCGAGCCGAGGGCCCGGCATAATCCTAATTAATCGGCGGGCGCCCGGACTTCAAGCGGCGAGCCCGGGGCCGGCCAAGGTCGAGCGGCATATAACCCGCGCGCGGCGCCAAGACCTCCGATCGGCCTTCCCTTGGCGGGAAAAGAGAAACCGGGCTCCCGGCCGCCCCCACCCCCCCGTCGCGCTTTTCCGAATGCGAAAGTTGTATGAAATATCGCGCGCTGCAAAGTTTTAATGCGCGGATGCGCGCATGCACAACTAGACCCACGCCTTGGCGCGGCCCAAACTTTTTTAATAACAAGTTTTTTTCCGCCGAATAAAAACCCGGCGAAACAAGGGACGCGCCGCGGCCGGACCGCCAAGACAGGCCCGGACAATGCGCTCGTTACCCCCGGCCTAACTGGATTTTCCCCGCCCTCGGCCCCGCCAACCCTCGCCCCTGTTGCCGCCTATTTTTTTTTCTTTTCCATTTTTTTTCCGCGCGCCCTCGCGGCGAACCGGCCGGCGCGGCTCATTTTTGCGCGACCTCTGGCCCTTACGCGCCGCGGGGGCCGGATAAAGTTACCGAGCCTCTGTCGCGCCCCGCGGGAGGAGCGTCGCGCTCTCTCTCTCTCTCTCGTTTTTTCCCGTTTCCTCCTGCCCCGCGAGCGCGCCTCCTCCGCAGTTTCGTATTTTTATAATTTATGAGGCCGGCCAAACAATGCGCGGCATGCGCGACCCTTTCCTCTTTTGCCTTTTTTCAGTTAGCGGTCGCCGGGCGGCCGGCCCCGGCCGAGGGCAGCTCGCGGGGATGGCCGGCCCGCGCCGCCAATGGCCGCGAGCCGTGTACGAACCGCCCGATCCGCCGCTTCTTTATTTTCGGTAAACTCTATACTTTCGCCCGGGCGGAGACGGCCGGCCAGCGCCGATCGACCGCGCATCGCTCGGCAAACTAATTCATCAAGTTAACTGCCTTGTAGGAGATTAGCCGATTGATATACCGCTAATTGTGTAACTTTGATCAGATTTGTTTGTGTTTGTGGCGGGGATTATGTACGCTTTATAATTCACAGTGTCCAGAGGAAAAGAAAGCGTATATCAGTTTACTTATTAATACTGTGACAAAGTGTACCGTTAAGTTAATTAACATTATAATGTTATCCAGAGCTCGTAATTCATAATAAGAGTGATATAATAAGAGGGGCGTATTTAATCTTAATGTAAATCAGTCTATCAGTCAAGCTCTACACATAAATAAAATTAAAATATATTATAATTAAAAAGCTAACTTAGTAATAAAGCTTGATGAATTAAAGCCAAGTTGAATGGCATATTAGTCGTTTATAATGAATATTTAGCTAAAATTATATTTAGAAAGCAATTTTCTGTTTCAAATTAATTCGTAATTACATACTGGTATTACTACGGAAGATACGTTATGGTCTTACTGTTTTTCAATGCCCAGCAGCTTAATAACCTTACATATAGTTTTTAATACCCTTAAGACGGATTGAAGGCACTAAAGGCTCCATTTAATTAACGCGTTAGCTAAATAGACGAGGCCGTTAATTTTGAAGCAGCCAGTGAAAATAGGAGGGAAAAGAGAGTAGGCGGCGGCCGATGAGGAAAGCCCGAGACACGAGTTAAAAATGACATCCGCGGCGTCGGCGGCGGCGGCGGCCGGGGCGAAAGCCCTTCGCTGTAGAGAAAAAATTAACAAACCGTGAATACGTTCATCCGCGGGAGGGGCAGACTGGCGTCGGCCCCGGCCCCATCCCCAAAAAGCAGTCAATATTTCCCCGGTAAATATTCGAAATAAAAAAGCGTGACGGGCGGACAAACGCGGCGGCGAGGCCGGGAGCGCCGGCGACCCCCTACCACCCCCGGCGGCTTAATTCGTCTGTCCGTTTCCGGAGCGCCGGCGTCGGCGGCGGCTGTCTGGCGCAAAAAGAGGAAGGAAAATTCGCGTTTATCGATTCCTTAAGCGCCTGTACGTGCGCGCGCGCCCCGCGGGCGCTCGGGGCGGGGGTGGCGGCGCGCACTTTTCCCCGCGGCGCGGTTATTGTCGAGTAGGCGCGCGCGCGCCCCCGCCTCCCCCGCCCGCCGCCACCGCCGCCACCGCGCCGAAGACGGGCGGAAAAGCCGGGGCGCGGGGGGGGCAAAAGCGCCCGGGGCCGCGCCCCCAATCGAAGAAGAGCAAAGTCCGAGTGTCCGCGGGGGCGCCGGCGCCGGAGGAGCGAGAGAGCCCCGACGCCGCGGGATCTTTATCAAAGTGGACGCGGGGGGCGCGCGGGCGCCCGCGCCTCTCCGCCGTCGCCATGGCGACGAAATTGGATTTTTTTCCCAAGTTTTTTCGGCCGCCGCGCCGCCGGAGGGGCGGCCCGCCGTCGTCGAGGCGCGGGAGGGGCGCCGAGCCTGACGAACGCCGACCGGCCCGGCCAATAATTCCAATTGAGCCCAGCCAATGGCCGGGCATCTGATTTTTTGTCGCATCATCTGCCCCCGCCGCCGCCGATGCCGCCCCGCCAACCCGCTCCTTGCCCCCTCGCCCGCCTTTCCTTCCGCCCCGCGCCCGCTACGCAGAGATAAAGGATTCCCTCTACCTGCGGATCTTCATTAACTATTAACGAGCGTCAATCAGAGTGCAGCTAAGCCGAGTCGCCGAATCCCGGGAGAAGTTGGCCCGGTTTTTTTCCACGACCGACAACAACGGGCCTGAATAGGCGTCTAGAATACGGGCTACCGGTTCCGCCTTTCTTTATGTCCTCTGTCACATGCCATAACCTCAAACGTTTATATGCATGCATACTACCATTTAATTCGTACACTTATTGATTCATATAGCATATGGAACACATGACATCAATCTCTCTCATGACAGCCATCTGTTAATTTTGGTTAATTAAAGGATCTGACGAAACGTAGAGTAGATTTCAAATGCAGTGAACCAGGACTGCTACTTCATTATCTTTTGAACAATCAAGAAATAAAGAAGACTACCATTTTTGTCTTCTCCCATATTTTTCATCTTTATTCTCCTCATTGGCATAAAAAAATTATTTGGGTTAAAGTTGGGTTACTACCTATAATACATTTTAAATGAAACTTGAGGTAGCTAGGTTTTTACCTTAAAAGCGATTGGTTTAATTTTCATTCTTTTGGAAACAAAGAGTATTTCCAGCAGAAATTCGAAAAATCAGCGAGAAAGAAATAATTTGCTTGAATAAAAATTGAATTCGATTTCTACCAGGAAATAAGAATTTCTCAATAGTTAAAATTTTCTGACTTGAGGCCATCGTTAATATTTTATTTTCTACGCTAGAGGGCGCTTCTGCGCACTTAAAAGCGTAGTCGTTTCTAAGTCCCCGTGTCCGTTTTGTTGATGAATCGGTATATACATTTAACAAATTCTTTTTGTATCCCAACCCATTATTTCTTTAACTACAATGGGAAGACCAGCAGAGCTCGTTTGTAAAAGAGATCACCGAGGAATCACTGATCAAGGCATACCAATCAAGGGAGTTGGGATATTCTGCGCGCTGCGACGATCGTTTCAATCGCTTCGAAATAATATCGCGATACAGCGAGGAGAGAGTAGACGGGGGCCATTTCTGAAGGCAGATCTCGCGCTATTTTCACACGCACACTTATCATAATTAATGGGATCTGCACACATAATTAAATTTTACGCCCCGACAGGGGCTCGTATATACTTTATATTTGAGCTCGGCCGAGCACAAAGTAAAAGGCTTTATTTAATACGTTTCCCGTTGATTAACGGGGCGCATTTATTTATCAGGGCGCGGGCTGCTGCAGGCGCATAAAAATGTTTATACGCCAACCGTTGGCGACGGCAGTCGGGGCCGGAGGGGGTAATATAAGGAGAAGTGCCCACCCCCGCTCGGCCCTGTTTGCAAAAGGAAAAACCCTAATGAATCCCCGGCTGCATAATTAGTCCGAGTGTTCATTAGCGAGGCCGGCCGCGGGTCTGCCCGGCGTCTCCGCGCCGGCCGAGCTCAAGCCATCGGCGATCCCTATCGCGAGAGAGCCACTTCGCGAGGAGTCCGCCGGGGGATGGCCCGGGGCGCGAGCGCCTCGCCGCGGAAGTCTTGGCAATTAAGCCGATTATTTCGCGGGACGCGTACGCGCGCGCATTCGTGGGAACGGCCGCGTGCGTACACGGCCGAGCGACCGGGGACTTTTTGCCATTTAGAGATATGCCCCGGCCCGCGGCGAGCAAGCGACCTGTTGGGCCGGGGAGCAGCGGGTCACCCGTTCCCAGCGTTCCGCGCGCTGGGCGCGGCGCCGCCGCCGCCGGGAAGTTGGCCTCGGGGCGCTACAAAAAAAATAAAGGAGGGAGGCAGCAGCCCTCGAGCGGCCGCCGCGGGCCTAAAATGGCCACGGGCCCGAATCGCCAGGTGGCGCGCGGCAAAAAGCCCAGGCCTAGGCTTCCCAAGGCGCTCGAGGGTCCTTGACCAGGGGCAGCCGCGCGGGATATCCCCCCGCTCTATTAGGCTCGCGCGCGCGCGCTCACTCGCGACTTTTTGCGCGGCCCGAGCGCGGCGCGATAAGTACCCTCCGAGAAATGAACCATTATCGCGTTTATTTGAATTGAATCGTAAAAGGTAACTGCCCCCGGCATAAACATAATGACACGACCATTGCTTTTGGAGAAGGATCGTTGCCTCGTTGCCGCGCTCGCCCCGAGCCGCCGAGGGGACACGCGCCCCGGAAAAAGTTTATTGGCGCGGCCGCCCCGGGAAAACGGGCCCGCCTTCCCGAGCGGAAGGGCTGCTCGAGGAGACGCTTCTTCTGCCCGGTGCTCTGGGGCACCTTTTTGCCCCGATAAACTCTGATCGTTTCATTAGGATGCCGATCTTGCTCGACGGACGAGGAGAGAACCGCCGCGGGACTCCGCGTCCGATTCATTTATCATTAGCGGACCATTTTCACCGGCTCGATAGGCCTGCGCTTTCTTACGCTGGCCAGCCAATGTTTGCCCAGCCAATCGACTGATATATAACAGGCGATTAAATGTACAATTTATGTAGGCAGTCAGCTAAATTGTTAAACACTCACGTACCGGTCGCTGCTGTTTAGAAACAATTCGCCTCACCAACTCACCTGAAACACCAAAACATAGTTAACGTTAGAACCGTATATACAACTATAAAATGTCGGAAAATATTCATAATATATTCGAGAAGCCATAAAATTCCTTTGTATTTTATGGTACATTGTTTGACAATGACTCAAAGATCTGAAGAATTTGTTTAAATTACTCGTTCTTTAAACTAATTTTTGCCTATTAAACATTCAAGATTTATTATCTCGTACATTTTTATCCTTATAATTAAAAAAAAATACTTTAACCTATCAAGTCCAAAGTATAAAAATGAAATCCCTGACGATAATCTGCATAATACTACCAGTGACAAATAACAATGGTAAAATAATTCCTTATAAACTAATAGATTCCGATTCTCAAAAACTATTAATCCCGAAGCATTTATATGCATATAAGATTAAATTATCAAGTACCATGAAAATATGTACACTCATTTATTCCGACGAAATAGCAGTGTACAGTGAACATAGTTAAAAATCAAATCATATAAAGTAATTATTTTTTTGAAGTGCGACCAATTACAACTGCAAACGATTATCGTAAATTTTTTAATATTTCTTCTCACGACGTCTTATTTATTCATGACCTCAGCCGATTAAGTTGATCAACCTACTTGAAATTTCAGATTTACTTCGTAAAAAATTAACGAAATTTCTCAAGCACCTTATTATTTAAAAGCCCCTTAATTAAGGATATAAGCAGCTGAAAAAGCGAGCTTGAGATGAGGTAAGAAGGAAAAAGCAGAATCCCAGTAGAGAAGAGAAAGAGAAAGAGCGAGAAAGAGAGAGAATGTTGACCTTTGCCCATTCCCTCTTCCTGGATCTCGTCCTGGCTGCTATATAATCCGATGAAGGACGTTCCTTCTCTACCTCTTTATATATGTATAGCACTGCAGTATACTCTCGTGGATGAAAGTCATAATGACGAGGAAAATTTTTAAGAGGAAAAAATTTACGGTTGTTTCGGCATTCGCGACCGTGTCCAATTGCAAAATAATGCGGGTACCCCTTTTTCCCAAGGCATCTCCTATTTACACGAAATGAAAAGAAATGGAGCTCGCAATTGCTGTTCTAGAAAAAAATATCCACTGTATTCAAGTAAATCTTTATTGCTCAACAAATAGCAAATAATAATAATAAAAAAGGAAGCAAACAACAATGGTAAGTAATTAGATACTTAAAATAAGATTGCTTCAAATTACTCGCTTTTCCAAATAAAAATGTTTCTTTGTAACTAAATATTGTAATGTTTTTGTTAACTAATTAATGCTGCTTTAATTGAAACAAGATCGTTTCTGCATTGTAAACCTACCTTGTATTTAGACTCCAAACTAAGGAGTATCGTTGTCAAACTGTCGCCTAGTAAATGCACTGAATTTTTAATTATAGTTTACATGAGGTACGTTATAATACGCACGTAAATATTGTTGTGGCTATATTGGCATTGCAGTTTATTTTTACACTTGTTGTTCTTTAATTATCAATGACGTTATTGCAATCCTTGGTTTAGGTTCTATAGTTTGAAATTGTGAAATAATAAAAAAGTGATTCTTCAGTCTAACTAAGCTGGAGTAATATTTCAGCATTACAAACTTTACGAGAGTCCGCCTGCAATATCTTGCCTTTATTATAATGAGAAATTACTTCATTCCAGTTAAATTTCACAGCAGCTGATTTTAAAAAAATCATGGCCAATAATTTGCCAGATTGCACTCTCGTAGTTTTCCACTATAGTAATTGAGCCCCTATGCCAGTTATTATAATACTTTTTTAGTCCGCCATGGTTTATTGAATGCAATTTCATGAATTGCGAATGAAAAAACACCTATTTAACTTACTAATTATGTTTCCACGTAAGTAAGTATACACAACAATACTCATTTGGGAAAATTCCATTAACTTTATTTTGCTCTACGCTGAAGGAAGCATTAAAGTAAAGTTAATGTAACTGTATTAATTAGCGATAACTCGAGTTATTCTCTATTCAAAGGTGGTTAAATAATAAGAACAAAGATTAATGAAATACGGAGATATTTTATCGAGACCAGTAGTTATGTATAAACAATTCGTTACTCAATGAAAATATTATTTGCGCCACGTTTCATTATACACGTATATAAGTCCCAATGATAGTGCTTCTTCTAATAACTGTAAGAAGATCATCAGCAATAGACGCGATTAACTTTAGATACAGATTTTCCGAGAGATTTTCCGCAGAGAAAGCTATACCTTCAAACAGTTCTTCATCCAGTGCCGATCGTGCTGTGAAACGTTGAAAATATTGCTAGACATCACAGTGAATAATTTCAAAGTAAATTCTATTGGTCGATTGGTCGTTAGAAATAGCGGTTTGGCGCGGTAACGAGCGTACAATACAGAAGACAGCGCTAGATGTACTAGCGCTTAATTTGAGGATTCAGTCTTCCTATCGAATGTGACTCGAAGTATTTTCCCGAGAAGCAGCTCCAATTGAAGGGGTTGCGGTAAAATGAATCGTCAGAGCGCAGCTGCGGGCCGGTCAATTGCCGAACAATCGTCGGGCGCGGTACGGGCCCGCCTGTCTACTCGGATCGGCGATCCCCGTGACAGAGCACCGGCGGCTCCCCCGAAGTTGCGCCGGCGGCCGCGATATAAAGTATAGACATCCGCCCGGGATCTCGGGGATATTTAGATGGACGGATAAAGTGCCGCGGCGCGGAATGAGGCGCGGGGAGCCGGCATAAGACAGTTGCGCGGCGGAAGTTCTCGCGCGCGCACAGGAGCGTCGAACCCGCGGCCACGCGAGCGTGCGATCCGGGGAGGGGGGGGGGAGCTTGCGAGGGCCGGGGAAATCCGCGAGGAGCGGCGTGCGCCAAGCCGCGGCTAATGATCGCCAGGCCGCGCGCGCGCGCGCCTTTCCTCCCGAGCCGAGCGGCCACGGCAAAACAAACTCCCCTCGCGCCTCCGGCATTGATCGCGGCAGCCGCGCCTCGATGAATCTTCAATGGCTTTTGTTGTCCGTGATGAGTCTCGGGGATTCCTCGCGAGGCCGCGCTGTGCGCCGCTCCTTCCCTCCGTCGGATATTCAATTTCGAGCATTGCCCCGATCCTCTGCACGCGTACAGTTCCCTTTGATTTGACGGACTGACCAGTCGCACGGTTTTCAAACGCCAAATGCGTACTCACTCGCGGTACATCTCCTAGTATATTTCACGACTGACATTGAAAGACATTTTTTCATTTTGCATCAAAGTTAATTTTAGTTCAAATAAATTTTAAATAGTAAGTATTGAACTTTATTTTCTAGTATAAGTTAGCTCTACTGTGTAATCATTCCGTAAGAACGTCTACCATAACATAGTTTCCTTTAAATTCAGTCATTATGAATATCTTGAAGGAAAAGATAACTGTAAACTATTCAACTTTTAACTAAAATCACATGTCAAATTTAGAATACTGGTAGTTGAAAAGTGTTTAATAATAGCTAATTCTGAGTAACGCAGTCGAAAAATTATTCAAAATTACCTAATGCGATTCTATTAACAAGTACAGTTTGTTGAAAGAAAGACTGCCTATACGTGTAATGTTGCATCGCTAATTAGGAGGCAGGCATACGCTGACGCCATTATGGCTGATTTATATTACAAGGTACACCTGCAAGACTTTTCGAGCTCGCGCGAGGATAATTACGTTTAATACGATGTTTACGTGCATCGAGACTCTTTCCAACGCGCAACCCTTCACATAAATGACGTGGCCTCCAAAGTCGCACATTCGCGTATTCTCGGATCCCTCAAGAAGCGTTAAGGGGCTGGGGAGATCGGTACGATGATAAGTACAAAGTCGCAAAGGTTCTAGTGAGTCTTCATAAAATAAGGCAGAGAAAACGCTTGGATGTATTCTAGAGATGCTGATGATAATGTCTCGGCGATTGACATCAACGTTTTATCGGTATTTTCAACCTGGTACGTGTTCAGGCATTAAATCAAGTAGCCAAGTGCATTGCCTCTAATTATAGCAAGTAACCTGTTTGTCAGGTAGTTTGAAGTAAAATTACATAAAATACAAACAGTTAAAGTTTGAACTACATTTTTCTATTACGAGGCTAAAATTAAAGCTCCTACAGGAATAAACATTTTATAATTTCCCACCGATCTAATTTAAAACAATTATTTATCCAATTATTACTTTATTTTGTTCCTGCTGGATATACTCTGTACATCAAATATTTTCCTTATGAAATTGCATTTTGAACGCATACTTCTTTTACAAGGATTTTCAATTGTTTAAAGAAATTGGAACAAAATTAATATTAAAATTTATAATAAAATGATACTAATGGACAATAACTTCGCAAAGCTTTCGACCCAATACATTTGCAGTAAATTCTACAAAATAATATCTTTTTATGTACTTTGAATTTCCTCGTAGTAAAAATAATACTATTCTAAGGTTTAGAGTACAATACGCGAGGTTTATACTTTTTACTCTGTTGAAGGTGAATAAACTTTTACACACGGTAACAATATTCACTTCAACGTTTTTATATAATACTTGATACTAGTTTTATCTACGAGATTCAATTTATCAAACGGCAGGCTTTCAAGAAATGTCGAGATATTAGTTGAAAGAAAAAGGAATATATAAGCGCAATCATTAGCTATATCGTGCATTAACTATTGGAATCGATTTTTCAAGAAGCAAATAGGTAAACCTACATCTTGTGCAAACAAATTTTCTTCTTTCATAAAAAGTCGAAATAAATGAAACAGTGAAACGACGTCAATCACCGTAAGAAAGCGTCTGTTTGTTTTTTTTTCGTAAAATAAGCGGTAACATACAAATGTTCTATCATAAGTTGAGCAGACTCAAAGCTCAAGGCCTTCCCGAGATAGCTCCAAGTCACGTGTAAGTCTATACCAGTCAACAAACAAAAAGGACCAAAGGAAGACATACGTCCATGTCGTGGAAGTTTCTTTTGGACAATTTCAAGTATCAAATTACTACACACTGTACACGTACGCTTGTTAATAAATATTTTTATTCGAAAATGAAAATTCTTCGTTTTTTCAGATACTATTCTAAGTTCATGGCGTTAATAAACTTTTTATTGTTCTAAAAGAATTTTATTTTCAAAGAGGAGAGAGGGGAGATGAAATTTTAAGAGGCACCTATCCGGGCAATAAAATAATTTTACGGCTACACGAATGAGGATATTTTAAGCGTAATAATAATTTTCAATACAGTTTCTTTTTCGTTAATAAAACTTTTGTTTAAATTTTTTCTCCCCCTTCGATATCACTTTTTTACGCGGCGAAATAACGCTCGAGAAAGCTTTCACCCCGTGCGCGCGCGCAGTTAAAGTTTTTCCTTTTTATAGTAATGGAAGACGCTCATGGGAAGAGAGGCGATGTCTGTCCTAAAAGGGTAACCGGCATAGCAGCCGCCCCCATACATCGATTAACCCTCCCGCCCAAAGAGAAAGAGGGGGAAGAGAGGGGAAGAATGGGTGGCCAGTCACCCTAAAGAGGATACATGATGCTCCCTGGACTGTTGTTCAACGCTCACGGGAATTAAAATCCTTAGGAAGGTTATTTTTTAAATACCCTCACGACCCTTTTGTTTGGAGAGTGAATATTTATCAATTTACAATATTAGAGAGTTACTTTGAATGTAAGATGCGACTTTGGCTTTATAAACCAAAAAAGGTCTGCTTGAAACAGTAGAACTATCGGTTTTACGGACTTTAATTGAATAATAAGAGTTCAACTTAATTTTCATTCAGAATGTAAAATATGTGTAAATCAAAAAATATATTTTGATTTAAAAATGTCGCATTTTCCTGGCATTAAATTTAAATTTTTTATCGAATGAGATATGCTAGAAATCTCATCAATTTCGTTTTGCCGTAAACCGTAGTTTTTATCGAAACTGTTTAGCTTTAAATATTTTATATTTATTATATATTGGAGCTTAATATAAGTTGATCCAAACGTAAGGTGTAAAACATTTAATTTATGTGTAAAGAAGGTGTGTATTGTATTTGAATCGGAATAAGAAATAGAAAGTTTTCTAATTAATAAAAAAACAAATTTTATATTTTGAACAATAAAACTTGAAAACCCATTAAGCTAAAACACTAAAACAGGCAGAGTGAAAGTTTTGGAAAATTGATTTTGAGTTTAATTAACCAGCAGACTAATTTACTAGATTCCATCCAACTTATATGTTATGTTTTAAATTCTGCTTAGTAATTACCGTATCGCAGAATACAGTTTGTTTTTTATAGTAGAACGAACGCACTCGACATCGTCCGAAAATTCGCCGCCAGGCTGACCCCGAGCTGCCGCTGGCGAGATAACGCGTCGCAGGCTCGAGGAGCACGGACGAGGTCCGCGGCTAGATGACTCGGGCGACGAGCCGCACGAGGTTATTCCGCCGCGGCGAAATTCAACAGGTTCCTCGCTACGGAAGAACGCCCCCGCACACTGGCGCGCGGCCTCGGATACAGGCTCCTTCCGGGGCGACGGCCGAATCGCGGGCAGCTCGACCCTTTTCTTCCTTTTTTTTTGCCCCCCCCCCTTTTTTTCTTCCGGCCGTTGGCGCTTTTTCCGAAAAATTTCCCTCGCGCGATGAGACGCGCCTCCCGGGGACGGCCGCGGAGGGAAAGTTTCGCGCGGGGCGCCTTAAGTATTAAAATATTCGGCATGAATAATGCAGCCGAGCGGGAAAATGACTTTGTTGAAAAGGCTAAGTTTCAGTTCCTATAACTTGTCTTTCTTCCGCACGCACATTTTCCCCGGCGCCTCTTCGCCAAGCCCCCCCCCTCCTACCGCCAGTCTTTGCCCCGCCTATGTGCTCGCTCGCCGCGGGACGGCCTCGCCATGTTAATGCGCCTCTTTATCATTCGTTAAAGCTGTTTTCTTTTTGAAAAAAAAAAAGGAAGAATAAGTACAAGAAAAAAAAAATATGTGACTCCCGCGCTAGTCGCTGCGGGATCTATCCGATGCGCTTGACGCGATTGTTCGGGCTTATTAGCAGAAACGAGTCCAATCCAACAAAAAAAAAAAAAAGAAAAAGCTACCAGCGCTCTTATTCTTACGCCGGGGCGCCTATTACGTGTTAGTCCGCGGGAGTTATCGCGCGGCGATAGCGCGGCCCTCGATATTGAAGTTAGCCCCGAAGAAGATTGGATTCGAAATGCATTAAATAACTTTATCAATCAGTATGTAGACCGCGGACAGCTCTTGAATGCGTCCGCGTCGCGCGGCTTCCAGTAGCAAGAAATCAATTTACGATGACATCGCGGCTCCATTTAACTTGTTTGCAGATTAAAAGGATTCATTAACGTGTCCACTGAATTGATGCTCCTAGCAATCGGCGCATTCATTTCGTAGGAAAAGTATCGACCATTAAAGGAGTATAGAGTACGGTGGATCGATTGAAAGGAAATGAAAAAAGAAAAAAAAAAAATGTAGGATAATTCAGCGTATCGCACCTGGGGCGCGACACGCGAGCCGGCCGTCTGACCGAATCCCACCGTTATCTACTGGGCCGCCGATCAAGACTACATTTTGACGCGGCGTTTAATTGCCGGTGCTCCAAAGCACTAAATCAAATTAACGAGCAATTATGAAAAGGCTCTAAGTATGCAGGGTAGGCGCGCGAATTCTATAAAGTGCCATTGAAAACACGACTGGCAGGAGCGGCGACCGGCCATCAAGCCGTAATTGCTCGACTAATAGATTCCATTTTGATTTATCCCCGCGTCCCGGCAGTGCGTATCTCATTGGCGGCCGCGCGGCGGAGCCAAGAAAGTGAGCGATCGTTATATACCTTTGCTCCGAGCGGCGAACTGGTTCGCCCGAGCGGCGGCGGCGGCGGCGGCGGCAACAAAAATAGCCCGGTAAACTATTAGCGGGCACTAATGTACCGACGGCGGCGGGCGCAGCGCACACAGCCGCGGGCGCATTCCTCGGGCGCGGCCGGAGGACAAGAGGCGCGACTCGGCCGCGAGAACCCCGGCGCTAATTGCGCGCGGAGGCCTCGTTGCTCTCGCGGCCGGAGGTCCCGCGGCCCGCGCAATTTCGCACGTAATTCGAGGGTAATCGCGGGCGGCCTCCTCCGATTACATATCCCCCAGGCCGCCCCGGGAATATATCACGATTGCCCGCGCGGAGATGTGCCCCCTTCCACCCGACCCGGCCACCTTTCGGAGGACGCGCCCGGTCGGCTCACACGTACACGCGCGCGCGTGTGCGCGTGCGCGCGCGGTCCCGCTAGGCAGAAAATTACGCGTGGAATTAGAAATAAATTACCGGTAAAAAAGGAGAGTCGCTCGGGGGCTAGATTGCAGGTGCGCCGGCCCGTCCGTGCGGAGGCTTACCCACACGCGGCCGGCCGATACTTCGTATCAACCGGCAAAACGGTTAGAGCGCGCCGGCGCGCGAGTAATGATACGCCGGTTTTTCGCCCCCATTAGCCGGGACACATCCCGGGGAAATTGCCGTAATGCAAAGGGAGCGCCGGCCTCGGAGGAGGGCGGAGGAGGAGACGAAGAAAAAAAAAAAAAACAAAAAAAATCAACAAACAAGGAAGAATGACTAAATCTTCCGTTTTTCGCGCTAATGCGATCGGGCAGCTCCGCCTCGGCCGCGGCCTCTCCTCCTGCATAACTGTTCCGCCGCGGGCCCGCGCTGTTGCCACGTCGCGGCGAGTCGGTTGCGCGTTAGGCTGCACTCGAAAAACGCCCGGCTCGTTTAATCGGGCCCGCAGGTGGCGACAGCGTCGCGGGCCCGGGCTTCGCGCGCGGCACACGCACAATCGGCGCCCGGCGTACTTTGTCCGCGGCGGCGATTACCGCGCGCACCTAACCCGCACCTCGGCCGGCTCGGCCTCCCCGCGCGTCTACGCGTGCATGCGGTTAGACTGGTTCCGCGGCTAATTAATGTGCCGCGAGATGCGCCCGGATACAGAGTCCGCGGGCGCGCGCTACCTGCGGCTCGTTAAACCGCCGGCGCAGCGATCGCGTTAATCACGCGCTGTCCGATGCCCACTTGGACGGGCCCCGCCGAATCGCCAGCCGGATTCCTAGGCGCGCGCGTGGCCAATTTTCCCGCGCTGCCCCTCGACGACTCGATTCCGGATATACCTGCAATCAACACGCCGACGTTTCCTTGCGTATTACGGCGACGATGGCAGCGGCCGCCTCGTCCCCTAAACGCTCCCTTCCCCGCAGACATTAGCCGCCGTGAGCAAACAATCGGACGCCCTCCTTACCGAGGCACCCGGGGTTTGCCAATCGGCCGCGCGACTGTCCCCGGGGGAGCGGCGAGCGCGCGCGGGCCGAAAAAGCCGCGGGAACGGCTTGGCGGCCGACTGTAAACAAGGCCGGGGCGCGTAAACACGTCGGCGGGGCCGATGACAACGCGCGGGCTGCCCGGCAATTACGCACGCCGGCGCGCATCTGCCCGGGCGCCGCGAGTATGCGCAATGTATGCGCGCGCCGCGCGCGGGCTTCTTTTTCCTCTTCCAAAGGCGAAGCGCTGCCTTTTTTTTTTGTGTGTGCGTGCGTTTACGGCCCCGTTTACCGCGTTACCAAGCTGCCTTTAAAGCCGCCATTCTCCTTCTTTTTTTTTGGCCTCCCCGTAAGCAGCGGCAAGTGTGCGTATTTTGGCTATGCATCGGCAATCGATCTTCGGCAACAAAGCTAATCTATTTCTGTGCCTTTCGGGGTGTGTATGTATATACGTGTACTTCGTTTTATCGCGCTTTATTTCCATCTAGATTGGGCCGGCTTGTCCATGGGTACTGCGCAAGGACGTACATAAGTATCAAGGAATGATTTGTTATTGCTCACTTTCTACGCTCGCGGTTGGAATGGCGTTGCTTCAACAGATCGACACGGAAAAAAAAAGGAACCTTTCTGTTATATTAATGGCTTTTGGATCTCTTTCGGAATTCTCTCCTCGGTTTTCACACTTTCCTCGGCGGGCTTACCTTTTCAAAAGACACGCGAACCGTCTTTCGGTATTGCGGTTCGCTTCGTAAAACTTTGGAGAAAGCGGCGGGGGCAGGATTTGATAGAGCGACCAGATAAACCGATTTTATAGTTTTCGCTCGCTTAGGTACGGCTGCAGCCGGCGTTCGGCTTGGCCTACCGGCATTGTATCGCGACTTACGGCGATTCCGAGAAATATTCTAATGTCTGCCATTATGTCATTTGAAAAATTCTATAGTTTTAGTTACGCGAGGGGATACTATGTTGTGTGACAATCTATTCTTACGCCTACCCGCAGTAAGACTTTTCCACTTGACAGTTAAAGACGTCCGTTTCGAGAAAGTATACTTAAGGTAACAGTAAGTCGACGTTGCAGCATTATACATTGAACCAAATCGATGCGACAATGCAACGTTCTGCACGTTTTAATAGGATATTCTGTAAGCTTTGGGAATGAACCGAACAAAATAGTTTTAAACAATTTAGACGTTAGCTTAATCGTTCGTGCATAATGTATTTAGTGCACATGTTTAATTCAACGTACACAGAAACATTGTTTTATTGGATTTACGGGTCAATTGAATAGACTAAAGCGTTTCTCCTCGTTAAAATCTCAGCCGTAAAAGCTGATAAATTTTTCCACCCGTGCATTTATTATTCGAAGGCTCACCCAGAGAGTAAGAGTGCCTAGGATGGCATTAATAACGCTCGACTGTTTTTCCATCCCGCGGAGCAGGCGCCTCGGGCCTGTCCCGGCCGCCGGGACGCGCTCGCCTCGCATTCTCACGCGCCCCCCTACCCGGGGGCGGCGGGCGCGATGACGATGTCCCGGCTCCCGATCGGTAATCGGCGCCCTTCGGCCTACCGGTGCACCTCGCGTTCCACCGCCTCCGGAAATGCCCTCTCGATCCGACGCCGTCCTCCCCCGCGCGGGCGGGTCAATGCGCCCCGGCGGCAAGGTACGCGTCTCGCGTCTGCCGCGTTAATAAACTCCTCGGGGCCTTGGGTTTCTCGCGCGCGTGCGAATATGCTCGGGGATCGGTAATTATGCATGCGGGATCGTTAGTACCTTGTATCATTGTTTCCTCCCGGTGCGTGTGTACCGCCGCGCGGAATTAAACGGGTAGCGTGCGCCGGAGATGGGAAGTTGGCCCGGCCGTCGCCGCGCGCATACACACACACGCGCGTCCCCCCAGCCCCGGCAGGCTAATATCGCGATCCATTGTATTTAAAAGCCGGGCCGTGTAATTGCGTAGGGGCCCCTCCCACCACCCGAGTGCGTTTCATCCGGGCGGGGCGGCCCGCGGCCCGTCCGCGCTCCTACGCATCGATCGGATCTGCCGGCAGCCGCCGGGGCGTTCCGCGCCCGTCTTCACTGCTAATAAGGAGGACTCGCCGATCGAAAGTGGCCCCTGCAAAGCTGCTCGCGGCCCTCGCGTTATATTGTCGCCGGGCCTACACTCGGGGGAAATATGACGTTGCCCTTGCACGCGCGCGCTTGACGTCGGTATTCCCTCCCGATTACGCGTACCGAACCTCGGCTAACGAGCGACTATCAAGCGGGCCCCAACGTGCACCAATATATATGTATACATGTATACCTAAGCCACGGCGGCACTTGACCGGCGACGTTAATCAATTGGAGAGGTTAAAAAAAAAAAAGAAAAAAAAAAAAGAAGCAAAGCCATCGGTCGCGGTGTATAAATATAGCCGGGGAGGAGAAAAACCTGTTATCCCGCGGAGTGCATGAATCAGCGGAAGAATGCGCGGCACGCGGCCGCGGCGACGGCGTCTCCCACGGCGGCCTAGGTAAATTCGTTTGCCGGCGAACGGGAAGCGGGAGCCAAGGCCGCCTGGGCTCAATGCAATCGCCGCGGCGGTTTTTCGCGCGGCCAGTCGGTCAATTAGCCTGCGCGGGACACGCGGGCTACAAAGTATAACGAGCGGACAAGGAGCGCGCCCTCGTTAGCGGGCCGTCGGGGACGCAAGTGGGTCGCCCCGCGGGCCGCTCCTCCTCCGCGGGACGGGCCGCCGGGGAGCCTTGACCCCGGCGCCCCGACCTACCGCACGCCGCCCGCTAAGGGCTGCTCGCACCTGTTGCTGCGCCCGCGAGGAGCGCGAGCCGGGGCCCGCCCTCTGCGCCCCCGGAAGTTATCTCGCCAGCGGGCCGAAGCGTGCGCCGGAAGGTTGTTCGGAAGAAGGGAAAAAAGAAAAAAAAAAAAAAAAAATTGCGCCAAGCCGGGGGACCTTCGGTTGTGTATACGCGTACGCCCTGAGTCAGCCGATTTGGAGGAAAGCCGCGGCCGAGGCGCTCCGCTTAGCATAACGTGTTTGCCGATTCACCTAGCTCCGCGTGTGCCGGCGATCTTTGCCGATTTATTTTAATTCGGTGCAAAGGTATTAATTTTTATTATTGCGTAGACGCGCGCGGACCGACGTCAGAGGCGCTCGCCGGCCGGAAACTGATCGCGCCCGAGAAAAATACCTCGGGCCCTCTGGCCCGTAAATCAATACCTTTTTTTTTTTCATTTCCACCTCTCGGATACACGGCTGGATTCGTGTATTTTTTTTTTGTTTTTTTTTTTTCCATTTTTCAAAATCCCCTCATCCGTGGTAATTTTTATTTTTTTCCTCTTTTTTTTTTTTTGTTTCCTCGACTCGCCGCCCCACCAGGTCGGCTTAAATCCCGCCACGGTCCCCCCGCGCCTAGGCGAGCCGAGGCCGCTCGCCCGCATCCCCGGACATCTCGCGCGTAACGGACCTACGGCCATTTTTTTTTTTTCCCCCGCGCAAAAATTTGACCGGTTCGCGGAAGAGCCGCCGGGTAATTCTAGGCGGACAGCGCCCGGGATCGGCTTTCGCGGCGAGTCGGTTTTCGCGACACCCACTTGGCCTTCTGCCGGCCGCTTTCGCTTTTGACGAATTCGAAATTCCGGGTACCCCGGGCGCCAGGCTCCGGCGCTTCCGCGGCGGAGGAGACGAGAGCCGGATGACATAGCTTGGTATACATGTAGACACAGGGCCGAGAAATCGGTAAGGGCGCTGTCAGGGCTGCGGTCAGGCCTTGACAAATATTGCTTGTCGTCGGGCCGATCGCCGAATCTAGGCCAGCCGGGGAGATGAGCGCCGATCGAGGAATCGGGCGAGAGGATCGGCCGCAGTCGCCAAACGCCAGGGAGACCAGAATATAATGGCGGCTTCGTGGGTTCAGGTGCAGTGCCACATATGCGGGCCCGGAGAGAGAGAAATATATATATATATACACACACACACGCGTGCATACATGCGCCTCTTATCGCCGCTTACTCTGCGCGGGGAGCTCAAAGAGGGAGCGGATGGGGGACTGACAGGCTATATCGGCCGCGCAGGAGAACTTCATTTTTTGCGGAAGACGTGCAAGTGGCGCGCGCTCCTCCTTTTGCTCCCTGGCTTGTTTTCACTTGAAAGGCTCGGCGCGCGCTGGACGAGCGTCCAAGGCGACAGGCCCGCGCTTTCATATACGCGGCAGCCGATTATGTAGCGGCAGAGCTCCTTCCTCCTCCCGTCATATTGTGCGGTGAGCTTAAGCTGCCTCTTTACGCGCATACAATGCACTTAATAGCTATAGAAATATGTGAAACACGAAATGCTCGGCTGAGTGTGGTTTCTAATCTTCGGTAATTTTCCTTATATAATTCGTATAGTTTTCTTTTTTGTTTTTTTTTTGTTTAGATATTGTTAAGCCACATCATGCCTACATTTTCATCTATGCGCCGTCAAAAGGTGTGCAATTACAGTTTTGTATTCTCATTTTTCGGTACCTGGCGCGGTATACTGGAGACGCCGTTTCTTTTTCATTTTCAATTTCATGCTTGCCATAAAGCTATTCATGCAAAAATGAGCCGTTTTAATAATCATTTCCTGAGTAAAACTAGTTCGATAATCGATATCGGTAAGATTCAAGAACATTTCTTAAGATGCGAATTACGCTGTCCAATTTTTTTTCCAAAGTACCCACAATTCGCGTTGTATAAGCTACCTAGAGAGAAATAGAACGCGATTCCTTGCTTTGCGCGCGGCCGATCGATTTGGACTAAAACCGCGGCATCCGCAAGTTTTTTTAATCACCACGCGCCTCGCCGCTGCAGGCCCATTGCCCCATAGGCCATCGCTGCTCTAAGCATTAAAAACTCTCGCGGGCGGCCCACGTGTACAGATAGACGGCGTGCCTCCTATAACCGGAGGATTCCTCCTTCTCGTCCAGCGCACATCTTCCCTGCCGTACCCTCGCGTTTCTTAATAGGAACGCGAGCACTATTACGGCAACAGGTATACATCCACGCTGCGGTTTAGAGCCCGGTGCGGATGAGCGGCAGGAGCGATCGTTAGAGCCAATAGAGGAAGAGAAAGCGGAGGATCGCGCGCGGCTCCGCTTGATAGATTGCAACAATATTTTCGCAGGCGCGAGCCGAGGCCCGCCAGGTACATAACGCGTTCCCGCGACTCTTATCGCCTCCGCGGGACAAAGAGAGCCTCCCGGGGGTCGTTGCGCCGCCTCCGTTTCCGGGTCGGCCGAACGTGTCAATCCGGCCCCCGCGACGAGATGCGCCCGCGCGTCACTGCCACTCGAGCCTCCATATCGACTGGGCGATAGGCGCGGAAAAGCGCGCGAGGCTTTTTCCAGGATGTGACGAGGAGGTACAAGTTGACCTTGCGCCCGGGCAACAAAGGCCCTCCTTGGGCGCCGGCGCGCACTCGTATAAACACCGCCAAATTGGATTTATCCGATCCGACGTGAGCGAAAAAAAAATTAATCAGGCCCGCGGCTTGTAATCCCCCGAAGAAAATTCCTCGGGCGGCCTGGAGGTTAAGTGGGAAAAAGTTGGCCTCCTCGGCCGCCCGGCAGATAATTGTACTTTGACTGCGGGGCGCCGGTGAAAAATCACTTCCTTTCTTCCCGCGAGCAATTTCTAATTAAAATTTTTCCGGGGCCTCCCCCCCTCGCAACAACAGTTAATGAGTTTTCCAATTATCAGGCGGGGCTACCGCGGCGGCGGCGTCGGCGGCCGGAGGCTTATTAAATAAAAACTAATGACCCGCGGATTAATTGGGTCGCGAATCGTTAGCGGGATCCAGGCGCCATTTTAATGAAAAATACTTGTCGGAAGTTGGCCGGCGCCGGCGAAAAACTTGGGGCGCGGTCGCCTTATCCGCCGGCGCACTCGCGGGCGAATCGATCGGCCCGGGCGCCCATCGGCCCCCCCCCCTCCCCCCCAGCCGGCCGCTTTTAATTAGCCGCCCGCCGAATATCGTACGCCCGCTCGATTTCCCCGTCTGCGAGGCCCCGCGCGAGGAGACGCGCCGGCCGGGCGCGATGGGGAAATCGGCCGCCGGTCGATATACACACACACACACACACACACATGTATACAGCCCTTGGGGCCGCGACGAAAGGGGGCCGCGGGAAAGGCCGGCCGGCCGGCGGCGTAATTAATGGGGGCCGATAATCCGCCGACAATGTATACGTAGGCGGCGCTGCGATAGGCCGGCTTGCCGCCGATATGTATACGGGTTTGAGGCGTCGGCCGGGGGATCGGGCCGGATCCTAAATCAAAAAGGCCGGCGTGACCGGGCCTTGGATTAGGATCGCGCGGCGCCCCGCCACCGGTGCAATCTCCCGACTAACGGACCGTCCGCGAGGCCCGCCGCGGGGATGTTTATTTCGCCCCGGTATTTATTTAGCCGGCCGCGCGCGGATGTATCTTTATCTGGCTTTTATTTTTACGCCGGCTTGTTTATGCAATCGTCTTAATTTTAGACGGCAAGCTCGGCCTGTATAAGGTACTCGGAACGTTCTTATATTTCCATTTAAACGGGAGATAAAATATTAAGAGCGCCGCGTCAACGGCCGCGACGAAGCTTAAGGAAGAAGTTGAAGAAACTTACGGGCAAGAAAAGCAGAGGTCGGCCACTGCACGGCTACGCTCCTCCTTCATTTTGTCTATGTGCTTTTATTTTTTTTTTCATACATATATATGTATGTACTCGATTCCCGCCCGGCTCGGACCTCCGCCCCGTTACTAGGAACAAAATCGATTTTTTTTTTACCCACTCGATGTTTATAACTGGGGGAACGCTTTAAGATCCGCGGGATATTGAAACTCGAAAAATTTACGATTGCCAGGGGACAAGGAGAAAATAAAACGTTAAAAGATGCGGTTGCCAGAGACGCTCTTCTGTCAATAGCCCGCGGGGCATAAAGTCAAAACCCGATAGCCGTCTACGAAAAATTCCCCCAGCCGACGAGGCCGTATCGCTTTCTGGTGGGACATTTTGAAATTGTTCTCTTTTTTCTCGCTTTTTCCCTCGGCATTTTTTTTTTCCCACCGGAATTTCGAGAAGTCAATCAAGCGCCCGTGCGCTTATCTGGCCTAGCTGATAAACCGCCGGACTCCCGTGCACTCGCTCGCCTCGGTGTTTGCTTAGTTTGCTACGAGCCGAGAGCCGCGGTACTTTTCCACCGGGCGCGTTATACACGCAGGCGACCGGGGGCCCGCGAGGATCACCTCGGGCGGCTTCCTCGGTCAAGCCCGCGCCATCATCTCCCGGGTAGCCGAGGAGATGAATCGGGAGGCGCGGGCGCCTCGGTATTGGCCGCGTGCCGGTGACGCGCCGACTGACACGCGCACTCGCCGAAACTAAATCACGGCCCTGTCAGCGGCAGCTCGCGGCCGAGATGTTGCATATCGCGGGGCCGAGCGGATTACTTTTTTTTCCCCGTTTGCCTACCACCCCCCTTTCCGCTTACCTCCATTGTTTCGCCCTTTTCGCCCAGGGGCGCCGCGGTTTTTTCTTCTCGCGCTCGGGTTGCGAGGGCCGGGCCGATTGGGAGACGTGCGCTTGTCACTTTAATTGTTGCCTTGTCCCGCGAGCGGGGCCAAATCGCGCGCGCCGCCCCATTGTTTGCAGTTTGATCCTCGGCGGGGGCGGGCCCCCGGCCCCGATAACGACGCGGCGCCGATTGATTTCGCCGAGCGCTGTTCGGGACGAGAGCCGGGCGAGCGAGCCAATTTCTCGGCTGCCGAGGCGCGGCCCGTCCGCCCGCTCGCTCCGTCCAATTTTTCTCCCGCTCTCCTAAATCGGAATTAGTAATTGGTTTCTTTTTTTCTTTTTCTAACTTATTTGTCGTAACTGTTCACTAATTCAATAAGTATGAAAATCGGCGGTTTCACAATTAGCGAGTTTGCTTTAAAACGCTTGCTAATTAGGCATAGTGGACCCAACAGTTAACGGAATCGATTGTTAGCTTTTGAATTTGCTTGTTTATTTCACGCTGTAGATCATCCTAATTCGCGATACAGTGAAATAATTAGTACAGCAAATGTAGTCCATGTAAAGAGCTCCAACTCTACAACGTATGCCCTTTTAAATTGCCTCGCTTATACCTCTCTTGTTTCTCAGCTCGTTATAAACTCGCAAATATGACTCGTGACTGATTTGATACTGCAAACTTCAAGTGGACATTTCCTGCACGGTGTTTCCCATAGATCCATGGGGACGTATTTTTCCACGCATCAGTCATCGATTAATTATATTCGATTAAGCCGTGGCGTAGTCAACTTGAAAATTATGTACACATCGACAAAGGGCAGCTGTAGGTAGAATATAAAAGGGAAACAAAGTCGTCGCAGTGGGAACTCGAAAATCCTATTTGCGGTACGGCGCGCGCCGCTCCGCACACAGAAACAGACACACACACACACCCGGGCACATCGACGCTGTACACGGCTCCCCTGGGAACCTCGCTAAGGGATCCCCGCGCGACTCTTGCCGGATAATAGGACAACAGCCGGGCAACTTGGCTGTTGTCGGGACAACTTGTGCGAAAACAGCGGGAAAAAGCGGCGGATCGGGCGAAATGTGGAGCAGCGGCGGCGCGCGGGGGCGGCCGACCAAAGAAGCCAGGGGGAAAAAGAGCCGGGGATAAGAAGCCAAGGTATTCGCGGCTTCTTGCAAAGTTCGGGGAATCAGGGGAGAGGTGTTTTTTTTTTGTTTTTTGACTTTCTAAAACCGCGCGCTCTCCCGGCGCAGCTGCGCGGCGGCTCGGGCGACAGATCGCCGACGCGTAAGCCTTTTTAATTCGCGGATCCACGGTAATTTTGCAGGGGGGGGGGAGTGGACCGGGCGAAAGGGCAGGGCCGTCGAAATCCGCTTTGTTGGCCGCGCACAATGGCGCCGCGACTCCTCGCGAGTGTGGCCTGAATTTGTGCACACGCCGAACCTCTTGCTGCACTCCATTATGATTGTACAATGCGTCGATAGTTCTTTCCCCCCCACCGATCGTCTCTCTTTTTTTTCCGCGGCCGACCCGTAATTTAATACACTTTGGTATAGCGCACGCGCGCGGCTCTATACTCACACGGTACATTGTCGATCGACAAAGAACTCTATCAGCGCTCTATTTTGATGGCTGAAAGGCACAACCGGGGGAATTCAATGCTAGATCCCTATCTGTAAGCGAATCTCAAATTTCCGCTTTATTGGCAATTTAGTTTTTTTTTCACTTCCATCTTTTTTTCTTCACGGGGGGGTGGGGGGTGGTGGCGACTCGACGGCGCGCCGGTCCCCGACTTGCCCCCCCGATCGCCCATGTAAACTCGTTACTTTTTTTTTTTTTGTTCCTTTTTACTTCTTTTTTTTTTCTATCCCTTATCGGCCCTTTGAACAATTCGAAGGTGCACCTCGAGCGAGCAGTTGGCAACCGCGCGGAGCGATCGGCATCTCTAGCCGCTGCCGGCGCGCCACGATCGCTCCCCGGCCAGTAGATCCAGGCGGGCTCGGCGAGACCGCGGCTACGTGAGCGGCCTGGGCAGATGAAACCAAGTATCCTCCAAGTTGATTTCTGCAATTACCCGCATCGGGAGGAGGAGAACAAAAAAAAAATGAGAAGCCCTGCGGAGGAGCTCGGCCCTCAAAAGCGAAAGCCACCTGGCCGGCTTCCCTCTCTCTCTCTCTTGCGCGCGCAGCCGGAAAACGAGGCGGCCTGTAGACGCGCGGCGATCGGTCACGCGAGAGCCCGCGCGCATCCTTGATCTTGGCAGTGGCCGGGCGCCCGATAAGCCCGGCGTAGGCGCGCGAGCGCCGGATCCACGCGATGATAGGGGAACGGGAGCCGCTCCCCGCGGCCGACTCGTTTCCCGCCGATATACACACGTGTGTATATATATATATATATTCGTGCCGCCCGTCGCGCCTCTCCAAAAGAGATCGGCCTTCCCGGAGCGCGACTCTGCCCTCCTACAAAGTACACTGGCAGTATGTACGCGAGGCAGTGTGCGCGCGTGGGTTTTATTTAGCCGTAGGTTGCCGAGGGGCCGCCGGGCGGGTTTGCAAATCCGCGAGCGACCGGGAAGCACACACGCCGCTAATGGCCGAGCTAATCAAACGTCTAATCGAAAAGCTTGAAAATACGCCTGCATATATTATCCGCAAATATAATATATAACCAGCTACAGTGCAACTTTCCGAAGCGATACTTCTGTTTGGTACGCTCTTTCTTTTAGTTTCCTTTCATGCGTACGTATTTCCTCGTAGACTCGGGGCAATTATATATACCTTATCCGACCAGTTAATTTGAAAAATATTTTCGACCGAGCGAGATTCCCTCGCGGTGATCTGCGACGATTCTGCACGCGGTATCTCCCGGGCCCGGCAGACACGCTTGCGAAACGAATATTTTTGGACGAAAAAAATCCGCCGATTCAAATTGCCCGCGCGGCCGCGGCGTAGACGATAATTTATGCAATCGTTAAAAAATTTGCGCGATATTTTACGTAAGAATAAGCCACGAAACGATGATACGTCCGAGCACGCTCGCGCGAGGCTTATTGCCTCGAGCTAAGAAATCCAGAATATTATAATTTTTCATCTAGAGTTCAATGCATTTTGAAAAATTGCAAACTACCTCTCCCAAAGATGCTTCTGAAAATGTAGGTTTACAATTTTCCTTATTCTGCCTCCGCAGTCAAAATTAAAAAGTATTATCTACTGCTCGTCTTGGCATCAGGTGCTGAAAGGCTACGTTTTAATGCTACATTAAATTCTTTATTTGAAACTCTTCGGGCATTAAAAATACGGATAAATTCTTTTTTTTTTCTTTCTTCGAAAACGCTAAAGCTTTACGATGGTGTATAAAAACAATTTTTTGCTTCGAATCCAAATCATTCGTTTAGAAGAATCTTGTTTTTTACCAGGCGAAGAAGCGATGTCGAAAAATATTCTTTATTAATAAGTAAATGAGCTGTATTTTTAATGATCCCGTTTATTTCATTAAGATAACTGAGAGAGAGAGAGAGAGAGAGACAGAGCAATCTAATCGAAGTATATATTTAACGAAAACGATGAATAAGGAACTCGAGATATTAAAGTTACAATATATAACCTTTAACATAATAAGCTAATAATGCCGATATAGCCCTGGTAGAAAATGCAGACCAGTTTTTTGGTCAACGTTTCAATCAGCGCGTTTATACGTCTTTGAGTGTTTCAAATTTTCATTATTTAATTACAAGTAGCGAGGAATCGTCCCTAGAACCCGTTTAAATTTTCTAACAGAAGCCGTAAAATAAATTAACCAGTCTCCTGCACTCGGGGATCAGATTACCACGAAATATTGGCGATTAGGAAATTGCGAGATAGCGGCGGGAAGAAGAGCATCTTTATACCTTCCGAGCCTCGGAGTGCACGCATCGTAATGGACCCTATATCGCGTTATTGCATATTTCCTCCGGTTCGTACGTAAGCGATACAATGTTTTCCGATTGATTGACCACGTGGCAATCCTTGCGCATACATCCGATGATATACTTACGACCAGTAATTCCGTGCCTGAAACCAGAAACAAAGATGCGCAAATGTACTCTCCGAAGCATTATTCTAATACACGAGGATGAATCTCCCGGAGCTTGGGCGCAGATCCTCGGGCGGTATTAATTTGCGCTGGAGAGGCGCATTGATCAGGTACAGTGGCAGGTAATACCGTCGGGGGCCGTCGCGTCAAAGAGTGACGGGGCGCTTGGGGGGTCGGCGCACCGCCGGTTCGATTATTACGAGGCCGCCGACAGGAGGATACAATAAGGACGAGGCGGGGACGACAGTAGCCGGGTTATTTGGCCGATTTCGCCGGGGCTTCTCGGAAATTAGCCTTTCTTTACGAGCTCGCGTACACACAGCCCCCCCCCCCGTGCACCACCACCTTTTCTTTCCTCCCTGGCCGGTTTGTTTGTCGTCGCGGGGGCCGATCGACAAAATCCGAGGGTGGGGTTAGTCCGGCCGTGCTCCTCGTAAAGGTCCCGAGCGAGGAGGCGCCCGCCGCGGGTATCGGGCCTCTCCTGGCCGCGGCGCTTTTTTAACGGGCCGCGAGGACTCGCCGAGAGCCCGTGCGTTTATATCGGGGGATTAACTATTTTGTTCGCCGGCTAACGAGGTTATAAAATTTGCACGGGTAACGAGAAGTTTATGCACTTCCGCAAAGGCGCGCGCTAACGGCCGCGAGAATATACACTCCCCCCCCCGGTCGGCGCTCCCGAAGCATTATAACCGCACTCGCCCTGGAAAATCAGCGGGTTTTAATGCCTATGCCCGCGGGATCTTTTCATGTGCGATTCGTTAAGGAGCCGCGCGGGGAAAGGTCGCCGACGCCGCGCGCGCCCTCGTTAGATCGGCCGATATCTTCCTCGTCAGAGGCTGCGGCTCAATCCCCGCGGTTTAATTGATTCCTCCGCCGGGGGTAATCGGCTTTGTAAGCCGGTGCTATTTTTACTCTGCCGCGGTATTTTTAGCAGCGCGGTGATTTACGAGGCGCTGTCCACGATATATACGTACGTATGTGCACACATGCACGCGCGCGCCTGCAAGTAGATTTTTCGCGGAGGGAGTAGCGGCAGGACAACGATTGCTTTGGATATTCTTCCTCGAGGGCCACTGCTTGTCTTTATCTCGCGGGGATTTGCAGGATATAATTAAGGCGCGCGGGCGACTAAGTCGGGGTATTCGCAGGCAGCGGGGCCCGGTGCAAATAGACCAATAAACACAAACAGCAGTGGGAGTTAATTAAAAGGAAGGGCAAAGACGGCCGAAGCGGGCTTTTTGCAAATCAAACAGCCGGCGCGCATACGAATGAGGAAAGCGCGCGGGGAGCGTCTCGCGTGCCCGAGCGCGACACTGTCGCTCGCGGCTTCCGTCTCCTCCTCCGCGACTCCCTCTCTTCTCCCGGCCCCTCTCCGCGGGAGTCCGCTCGGCTATAAATTAAACGTCGAGGTTGTTTTTCTTTTTTTTTTTTCAATTCTCCTTTCTTCCCCTTTTTTTTCCTTCAATTTTTGCTTTCTCTTTACAGCCGAGGTATTGATTGTTGCTTCGTGCGAGCGTTATACGCGTTAAAGTGGCGGCCCGGCCTCCCGGCTCCGGAGTCGCGGGCCTCGCGGGCCGCGCGGGGGATAAGCCGCCGTAGCCGCGCGCGCGCGCGCGCCGAGAGGCCGAGCGAAGAGACACGGGGGAGTAGAGAGAGAGAGAGAGGAAGAGGAGAGGAGACTGTATCGAGTCGGGGTGGGGTGGAGGGCGCCCGGGTTGTTGGGAGGGGGACTCCGAGCTGATGCAGGGAAGAAGAGCCGCCGGGGAGGGGGCGAAAAAGAGTCAAAGAAAAATTAGACGGCCCGCGGGAGGGGCGGGAGGGAGGGAGAGGGATCGAGGAAAAACGGCGGAGATGAAGCGATGGAGGGAAATGGGGAGAGGGGTAATGACAGAGAAAGAAACCCCGGGAAAAAGAGAACGTATAGATACTATTAGGCGCAGAGGCGGCGGCGGCGGCGGCAGCGGCAGCGGCAGCGGCGGCGGTGGCGAGAGGGAGAGAGCGAGAGATAAGAAATATAGTCGGTGGAATTAGGGAGCGAGGGAGGGAGAGGGAGTGCGCGAGAGCGAGAGGCTGGCGAAAAAAGAAGAGGAGGAAATTACAGTGCACGGGGAGGCATAGTCGGAGAAGATAATGGAGTACAAGATGTAGGAAATAACATAAAGGATAAAGAGAGGCTACAATTTAAGATCGAGGGGCGGTGGGGGGGGAGGACGGTCGGCGGGGCAGAGAGCAGCGGGCGGGAGGGGGGAAGGGAGCCGGTGCCGTGGCAGCCGGCGCAGCCGCTGCCGGCGCCGTTGCCGCCGCGGTCGCCGCGGGGCAAAGAAGCGGAGCGAAATTTCAGAGCGGCGCGAACGCGCGGAAAAAGAAATTTCAAGCGACGATCGGCCGGGCCCGCGCCTATTGAGCAATTAGCGCGACGGCCGCGGCCGATCGAAGAGCTCTCAATTGGCCAGCGCCCCACCCGCCGGATCAACCGGCCTCCATAAGCGGCCGTAAATACGTGCAATTAGGCCCGGCGATCGCGTCGCGGCCCCCCGTCGCCCGGCGCCGCGGCCCGGAATAACTCCTCGGCCGACGGCATCCGTCTTCGCCTCTTCCCCTCGGGGAGAGAGGGGCGCGACTTCTTTTTTGCCGGAAGAAAAAGAAAAAAGAAAAAGGAAAGGTCTGCGGAGGGAAAAAAAAAATGTGCGGGGGGAGGAGGGCGCGGATCGATGCGCCGCGTCTGTCTCGGGGAAATTTCATTTCCGCGAGAGATTTCCTAGGCTCGGCGCCCGCTGGCCCCGGCCAAGTGTGCGGGCCGCCCGAGGGCCGCGAGCCCCGCGATGCGTCATCGGATTTCCCAAATTCCCCGGCTCCGCCCCGGGGACGATTACAGCCGCCCCCGTCCGCCCCTACTGCTTTAATTCGAGGACCGCCGCAAAGCCTTTTACAATCTAACCTTTCAAAAAGTTGGCGCAGTAGGCGCCGGAGCCGAGGCCGCTTCTTGTCAACATCTTCCCCGGTACATTGTGCTTTTTAATTAATTCTTCCGCTCGGAATCTCCTCCACTTCTCCTACTACACTCTAACTATTTCTCTGCACCGAGTCTTGAGCGATTTACAAGGTATTAATAAAGAGTTTATTAACTTATAATGAGAGGTGCATGTTGCTCACCCGATGACCGGGCGAATGTTTGTAAATGTTAATATTGTGCGACCGTATATGCGCCGGAATACACGGGCAGCAAATAAAGAAGTATTATCCAATTAGACCAATTAGTGGAAAAAATCTAAAAAAAAAAAACAAAAAATAAAATAAAAACGAACCGATACCCCCTTTCCAATTCGTCGAAATCAATTTAATTATTGCAAACGTTTCGCGATTAAGTAATGGCCGAGCTGATATAGGGATATAAATCAAGCCGTAGAGGCCTTCAAATATATATCAAAAAAAAAAAGCATATTTTTCGACGTTTTTCGGTAAAGTGCATAAGGCACAACAGGCGCAGGGGCGAAAATAATGAGGAAACAACGGTCCTCCGGGACAATAATCCAGTGGAGTTTATACCCGGGCGATTCATCGATCGGTCCATATTCCAAAATTGCCCCCCGGCCCCACTCGAAAATGACACTCGGCCCGCGGATTATAAATGCACCGAGCGCGCCGGTCTGATGGAAAAATTGTTCAGTTCGGACATTCCGGCGGAAGGAACGGCTGCGGGGACCTTCGCCGAGGACGGGGGCGCACACGCGCGTCCCCCGCCGCCTCGGAATCAATCGAGCCCCCGACGGCAAAGTTTGCGTCGGGGCCGCAGGAGCGAGATCGATCGGCGCGCGTCCTCCGCGTCGCCCTGGCGCAGGTGCGAGCCGCCGCCAAGGCGGAAGCCGGGCTTGCTTTTTCGTTTCGGGGCCCGCGCGTGGCCTTGGGAAGGACAGCCCCGGAGGGGTCGGCGAACGCTCGGGCGCGCGCGCGCCGCCCCGAGCCAGGGGACGCCGGGCTTCTCTTTGTTCTCCCGCCCCTCCGCTTTAAACTTCTCCGTTTTTTCGCCGGGGTGCCGCGAGGAGGGGCGCCCGGGACGGCAGAGACGGCGCGCGGGCGCAAAAAGAGGGAGGCTCGACGCCGGGATCGATGAGCCTGGGCCGGCGAATTTCCGAACGCCGAGCCTCCCCGCCGCGCCCCCGTGTGTGCATTAAGCCCCCGCCCCTCGCTTTTTACAAGGAGCCCCGGGGAAGCGCCCCGGAAAATTGCTCTCAAAAGCCTTATAATTTTCTGGAAAAAGTCCCGCCCGGGGCCCGCCTGCATTTTGTCACTAGTGAATATGTAATCCTGCATAATTTCGTGCGCTCGCCTTTTTCCCAAGATCACGGGATTGCCGAGCGGTATTCTCCGCACCAGGCCTATATGCTGCTTATAGTCCTGCTGTCGCGTATTCCGTAATACCTGACAAAGTGACTATCAACCGATGGAACATACGTACAAGACCCACGCGTACAAGTGCAGCATAGATTAAAAATGTAGTTTCTTTAAGTACCGCGTAAATTGTTTTTCTTTTCCCTCGAGACAGCCAGACTTCTTACACTTGAACAAATACAGGAAGTTACGCGGGAGTACAAAATGGTAATTAATCATGTGCACATTCTTAGGGGAAAGAAAGGAAACTAGCAACACACCAAGTACCGCAAATTACAATCGTCTTTCTAATTTAATCTACCGTTGCTTCGCGTGGAAACGCACTATTCCACGATGGTTCTTCGCCACATAATAAACTTGTATTATATTTTTAAATTATTAAAAATGCAATCCAGTCGAATAATCATAAATTATACCCATAAATTATATCAAGAATACATAAATAAAGATTCATTAAAACAAAATTCTTCAGATCTTGAATAAGTAAAACTTTTTTCTAATTAGACTCATTCCTTAACTTGTGAAGGTTGTTGCATTTATTATTTTCACAATTTATAATCGAGTTATACAGTGTCACCTATTCAAATTAATTTTATTAGTTTCAAAATTTGTTTCACAACTTACCTTATTATCGATGAATAACTTGGATCCTTCGCTAAATTGAATATTAGCAATTCAATAAGAGCTGCTCTCGCATACTACTCTTTCCTCCAAGTTTCCGCACTTCAAATATTTTCTGCAAATATAAAAATACAAAAACACAATATAAGAGGAAAAAGTTTCGTAGAATAATAATTATCATTGCAGGAAGTCTTAAATAAATTAAAGCAAATTACGTTCTTATTTTTAAATATTTTATACCATTTTCATTTTATTACAAATCATCTTTTTTCCTTCTAATTTTCTCTGCGTCTGCCATTAATAATTGCTTCTTTGAAAAAAAACTATTGTATTTTTTAAACGCCATTTATTATGCATTCAAAAATTTCCATCGAAAGATTGATAGCTTTTAAAAAAAAAACAATATATACTACACTTTCAAATTCCATTCATCAATGTAACGGTAACGCCCTACTTCGTTTTTAAAAAGTAGAAAAATAATATCACAATAGGAGAAAAAGGAAGCCATTTATATTTCGACTTTTCTAAATTGACTTGAAGTAGTTCGACCTAAAATTCGAAATTCGAACGTTTTAGTATTGAGTTCCGGTCAGTCAATCCTCTCCAAAAAAGAGCCTCGCGAAAGACTTATTCGTGCTGGCTAGCGCATTGCCCGTAGAAAGTTCTATTTAAAACCAAAAATCCGACATACCGTCTGCGTGTCAGAACCTTTTAAGGTTACAAAAAGGTACTTTTCAAACAGTTCCCGAAACTGGCTTTTATTTATTTGGTTTGAATTATTTAATTTACAACTACAAAATTATAATCAAAAAAGCCTGATACGATATTAATTATAAACGCATAAAAAAGTGTATTCTTCTGATAAGAAAAATCAACGACAATAGAGATAAGTCTATTATTTACATGATTTATGAAATTTAAAGTTACTTTATATCTATGATTTTTTAGTCGTGACTGATGAATATTCATAAAATATAATATTGTTGTCGCAGCACATGTATACTGTTAATAACTTTTGTCCATTTTTGTCTATTTAAGATCGAAGAAACACGAACATTCCTAAAAGCTTGTCGTCGGTGACAATACATCCATTAACGTACTGCTTGGTAATTTATACAAACACTGCGCCTGGATTTATGAGCGCTTCAGACTGGGTCACATCATGTGCGAAGTTTTTGGTATTCAGCAGACGTGACGCAAAGGTACCTCACACCCAAGCAGTTCGATTCCGAGTAGTCATTTGAAATGCTCGTAGGCTAGTAAGCCCCCGAGAGCTGCCCCGGCCGTCCCCGTATTTGAACGTAAATATAGACATTTTTGGCAATGAACTCTATGTACGCCGATGAATCGTGGGAATGACTAAGCGCGTGCGCCCGCGACGAGGTCAACGTGCGGGTCGCAAACATTACCGATCTCCCCCACCGGCGGCCGGCATAGTCATCAATTGAACGGTAAATATTTCCTTATCTCGCATAAATTTAGGAGCGCTCGGATAAAAATAGAAGCCGACAGCAGCTGCGGAGGCCGAGCGCGCGCTCGCGATATAACTTTCGCCGCGAGTGCACACGAAAGCCACGGGGAGGTCGGGGGAGGGGGTGACGGCGGGCAAACATGCAAAAGCGGAGAGTGCGTTATCTGGCGGTCTCCCGCCACCTGTCGCCTCCCCCGCGGCCCGGGAGGAAGACGTAAGAGCGGCCGCGGCTTTAATTCAGCGCGGCAGCCCGGAGAAACGAAACGGAACGGAACGGAAATGTTTAAGAGTCGGGGGCGCGGGCCCGGCGGCCGCCTCATAACGACCCTCGCGCACGCCTTAATGGCCTCTCGAAAAACACGGGCGTTCGAATCGTAAAGAGGCCCGCGCCGCGATCCCAAGATGACTTCGATAAACGAAGCGCGCGGCCCGCGGGGAGCAGGGGAGCGACCCGATGCTAATTGCCCGCGGCCTCGTTACGAATGCTCCCGGGGCCCACCCCCGCGCGCGATCCTATCGCCGCCATGTTTATTGTTTGGATAATTATTTTTTTCTTTCTTTTCTTTTTCTTTTTTTTTTCGTCTTTCCCCCACCGCTTTTCCTCGCGACTCGCCTCTTTTATATTGTGGGGGAGCACCTTTCGGATGTGCTCGCGCGTCCGCTCCTGCATTGTTCAAGACGTTATGAATCATGAACGGTGAATTTTTTAAGAGCCCCGCTTTTTCGAACAGCCGGTCGTATTTTTTTTTCTGAAAGCTACTCCTCTGGCTATTTTATTTTTATGGCATCAAGATATTTTTTAAACTTTTTCCTAGGAATAACAAGTACCTGCGTACAATCTACACGTTTGACGTTCTAAACAATAAGATGTTGCGCTGAGAATTCCGACTCCCAATAATTTATGTCGACAAGGATCACATGAAATCTCAACATCTACAGTTTTCAAGATCTCTCTTTCTTCTTGCATCACAAAATGTTAACATTTGTTTTCGTTCGAGTGTCGGAGGAAATATTTCAATGTTAAAAAGTAAGAGAAACTTTCGGCAGGATTCGACTGGCAAAGCAACTGAATGTTTACGTAAACCTAAAGCACGTTTGTCGTAATTTTAAAATCAGGCAGCGAGTAAACAGCCAGGCAAAACATATTGATTCTGGCACATCTCTCACCAATCTGCAAATCCCCTCTACTTTTTGGCTCCAATTTTCAAGATATCGATTGTAGGGCTGGGGATTTATTTAAAATGGATGCATTTTAAGCAGCTATTTAAAATGCAGAATAACTTTTATCCGTTTTCAATGCGAAACTGTATTTCAAATGCTTTTAAAGGCTCTTTTGATTTGCATTTAAATAAGGCTGATATAAAATGAATTTTATAAATATTAAATGCTCGACTTGAATCTGTAAAAATCTAACCGGCGCTTTCTTGGATTTAATAATTTTAACTTTTTATCTCATAATATTGGTTTTTATTCATATGTAAGTTCTAGTATCTGGTTTCAACAGTAAGTGTTAATTTACGTGTAGAATTATAAACCCGTACAGTTTATTAACATAAAACATATTACATTACTAAATTACTAATAGCTTTTCCTTGCTTGTCATTGTCAATTTTTATTTGATATTTTTACTTGAGATTTTTTTAACTTTCGTTTTCATTAAATTAAAATATTCAGTATTACAATATGGACATTATGATGTCTTAAATGTTATATTATCTCGAGTTAAGTCTACAAGTCAGCTAAATTTTTTAAACTTTTCTCTTATTATTTATGATATATACATTTTAGCAACCATTAAGGGAAAGTATCTTATCATAGATTATCACGTGGAATTATCACATTAATATATCACAATAAATATTAAAAGCTGTTTTTAGCAAAATTATCAAATGATGAATTATCTTGATATTTAAGAAAACATGCTTAGATTTAATCAATCAATAATAGAACAAAGTATATTATAATTCGTTTTAATTTAAGATAATTTTAATTTTTGATAGTTATACATTATTTTTAAATTTATTCTAATTCGTTAAAAAATAATAATATAATTAATAATAATACCAGTAAAGTTTGTATTTTTTCACGTTTGAGCTGAAACTTTGTGCTACTAATAAGATATCTATTACATCGTAAGATTAAATTCTATTACAGTTGGTGTTAATACGCTAGATTATAGCTGTACGGTACACACATGATAAGCTGACGGAAAGTTGAATGTCGCTAGTTGTATAATTCTTTTGCTTTGAAATAGCTTATTTGAGATTTGTTTCGGAATTTGATTTAGATTGCTCTTAATAAATATATATACTATATAAATATATATTCTAATAATAAAATACACTGTTGATTTTAAAATCATTTATTTGTGCAATCGTAATAATGTGATTTTCAAATTAACGAAACGTTTTAATCAATTTCATATAACAAGATTTGGAACTGTCTAAGAAATTTAAACTCCACTTATCATAATGTTTAGTAATCTCTTTGAAACTTTGTTCATTGGCGTAGATTATAGGACAAACTATAGTTACATTTACTAATTATCCAGATCATTTATATAGTTATAGATATAAACTATATTATTTGGCATTTCTACGAATCAAAATCTAAAGAATTAATGAATTCTTATACTAATGCAATTGCGGGCTTAGCGAGGAAGATAAACACTAGTAGGTTCATGTGTGGGTTTTAAATTTCGATTCATGCTTTTTAACAAATGTTATAAATTAATTATTGATACTAATGCATGTATGTGAGTATTTTTATATGTAATGTATAAATTACGTGTTTAAATTTCTATCAAGAGCTAATAAGATAATGCTGTAGAAACTATGTGTATTTATATGCGTACATATATTATACGATAACGTATATACAGCATGTTGACAATATCAGTGCTTGAAGGATGTAAAGAAAATGTGTAGTTGGAGTTTTAAATTCATGAATTCTTTCAAGAAGTTTGTCAAAGTTATAAAAAACGGAAAACTCGAAAAGATTGCATTATAGAGAAAAAGTGAAGATAATTAATCGATAAAGTTGGTTAATCAAGAATCTACTTAATAGCCGAAAAAGTGGTCTTACCTATCCTTGTCCACATATCTTGGACAGTTGCAGAGGATAAGGTGAAGTCATATCACAATGAAAAATTATTATATTATTCGATTTGCAAATAATGACTATACAACCAGGAGAAATTTTTGCTTTATACAAAATGGCAATTAATGCATGTATACAGTACATTAACAATCTACTAGAGTAAAATTACATTATAGTTATCGATTTTAATACGGAAAATCTAAGTAGATAATGTGTAACTATAATGTTAGCACAATTTTCAATAAAAATAATTTATATCGTTTTGATAAAAGTACGATATTCAAAGCAGAAATCCAAGAACTATATGAAAAATATATGATATTTTGGTTTTTAAGTATTTGTATTGCAAATTTAAATTTTAGGTAAAACTTAATGTCAATATATCTATGTATATACCTATGTATACAAAAGGTTTAATGTCACTTATTTTATATTTATACATATATGTTATATTTGGACAGACAATTGTCTAAAAAAAGTAGCGATTTCAGCAATTTTTATTCTTTGTTTTATCCCTACAAAAAACACTATATTTACTTATTTTATCTAATCAATATTTTACGTAGCTAATATTTCCTAGAGTTTAATACATATACTGATCTGTAAAAACATGATGGTTAAATATGACCTATTGTACGCAAACTTTTATACTAAAATGGTTTCTTAGTTACAATATTATGTAACAAAATTTCAAAATTGTTTTAATACTTTGACAATTACTTGAGTTCGACTTTCGGTTTAAACTTAACCTTTGACTTATATTAAAATCGAATTTTCTTCAATTTACCCCTGGTAGGGATCTTCATCATATTCTAGCAGAAAACAACCGCAATTCTATTTCTTGTTGGTTTCTGGTCAGAAATCTACTGGTAAACCAAGTTACCTGGTGACGTAATTTGGTTGAAATCTGTTTGGAAACTATCAACTAATATGACTGCAAGAACGTAGAGAAAGATAGATGATCGAATCTCGGATCGAATTCATGGAGTATTTGTATCTTTTTAAAATTGTTGGTCTAATCTAAAATAAACAAAAGACCCTTGTTTTTATAGGAATATGCCCGTATTGTTCTTGTTCTTTCTACCAGGGGTAAAGAAGTAATATTAAATTAACTTCATCAATGTAAACTAGATATTGTCAAATAATTTACGTAACCACTGTTTAATAAGTTTGCACTCGAGACTATTATCTCTGTTTGAATTACAACACTTGGCCAAGGATTTGTCAAGATCCCTCGCAAGGACCCACTTAACACGTGGCACGCTTACAAGCTCCTTATCAGACTTTGCTGAAACTTCTGGTTGCCAGCGTTATACGATCGTTCATCTTTCCATCGTCAGGCAATAATTTAAAATTACAGTTTAACACCTTGAGATTTGCCAGAGCAGATAAAAAGAGGCATTGTAAAATCCCAGTGCGTTCAAGAGTTATAAATTATTAACATCGAGCAAAGTAACGAGATCATTTTTCATAAGATAATTCCAACGCTTGCAAGCATTCTCCGTGCCGAGGTTACATTGGCAGATTACTCGAGTAATCCGTCAGTTTCCGGTGAGTTTCTCCTAGAAGCCCCCAGGTAAATCTCTGCGGCGTCTCTGTCGCAACAATCCTCCCACCGCGTGCTTTTCATACACCTAATCCCGCGTTAATATCTTTATTAGAAATACGAAGCGGCGGCTCGGGATCGCGCGGAGGTTCGCGGCGTTGCGTCAACCGAGCGGCAACGCCGGCGTCTTCGGCGACCGCCTGAAAAGCGCACCGCGGGCTTATCCCCCCATTATCGCGAATTAATTAATAACGCGTCCTTCAAAGACGAGTGGAAAAAGAGCGGGGGGAAAGTGCCAGGGGATTACCGGGGCGCCGGCGCTCGGCTTTCTCGCATTCTGCGCCGGTAGACGGGCGTCGACTCGCTGATTAAATTCGCTTATCCATACGCGTATTAATAACGAGGCGTCGGGGACTCGTCGCGAAAAAAACTCGGGGGAGGTCGCGCGCAAGGCGGGCGCGCGCGCAAAAAAAAAAACGCGAAGCGCCGGGGCGGGGCCACCGCCGGCCAATTAATTAATTTCGATTATATATGGAGCCGCTCGCGTCTTCCGCGCCGGCGTGCACATCTTCCGCGAGGCCATCGATCGGCCCCGCCCGCCCTTTTCTTCTCCCCCTTTTTATTTTTGCGCGGCGGCTAATTCGCGGCCCTGGGAGGAGCCCCCGGGGGGGGGGCGCTGATTAAAAGTCGATAATTCGCGTTCGGCGGGCGCGCGCGACCCCACGAAGACGGACCTGCGCGCGCGCGCCTCGCTTCCGGGAGGCGCCGCGGCCGCTGTGTGCCACCTAGCGACGACGAGGCCTCCGGCTCCTCGCGCCCTCCCCGGCGACGAGCAGCGCCGCGGCACGCCATATAAGCCCGGCACGCGAGCGACCCCCCCGCCGGTCATTTCACTCTCTCTCTCTTGGCGCTGGCTAATAAATGCCCGGGTCTGCTTTTATCGTGCCTCTCGTAAATCACGCCCGGCCGAGCTTACACGTGTAAAAGTGTCGCAGCCTCGAGGGCTCGATAATGAGCCGCGATGCCGCCGAGACATCGCTGTCGGTCTTTACGTTTTACATCTTGATAAATCGCGATGCGCTCGATAATCCCGGCTGCTCGGAGCCTGCGGAATACTCACCCTCGTCTGGGCAAAGCTCATTTTCATTTGCAACTTGCGCGCCGCGGGGAGTTTGTTGTTTTCAAATTTTTGCCCCGCTGGGGTTATTTTTTTTTTTTCAAAGCGCAGCTCTGAGGCACGCGGCTTAATAGAAAAGAGCCCGCGGAAAGTTCAAAATATTGCCTTTTAATAAGAACCCCGAGCGTTGGAAATATTTCAACAATTTCGTAACAACAGTCCAAAATAACGATGTTGGCCCTTTTTCTTTTCTGTAAATTCTTTTTCTGCGCCCAGGAGCTTTAATACCTTTTCAAAAGAACTGGCTCGATTTAAAGCTCGGTAACTTCGTGAAAAATTTAGAAAAAGGTAATCTCGAGCATGGAACGTCTACTCTCGAATGCACTTCTAGAAACTTTTCTACGATCGTTCTTCACTCGCCTGCGAAGCGCATAAAACCTCCGAGGGGAAACAAAAAGTTCCATTTCAAAAACGAGCCGGTGCAAATATTTTATTTGAATTTGTTTCATTGTCAATAATATATCAACAACTAGTGTTTTCAAAGGCTTTTCATCGAATCGTAATAAAAGTCTTATAACTGGAATTTTCGAAAAAAGATTCGCAAGTACAGAGGGATAAAAAATGTCGCACAAAATTGAAAAAATGACCTCGATACTCAGTGACGAATGTTACTAAAAATTTGAAAAAATGATTCACTCTGCCATGGATCGTCGTTAGTGGTCTAATCGCAAGAATGCATTTCTCAGCAATTATCGTAATAGCCGTCATTTCGGGGCTTGTCAAATATCTCTCAACTGCGCTAATCCAAATGAAAAGAAGGAAACAACGCACGGCAGTAGACTGGGAAGAAAAGCACAATTTCTCAATAGCAATTTCTCGGGCAATTCCTGACTGGCAGTGCACGAACAAAGTGACGCCCTTCTCGCGCGTGCACACTGGTAGGGGAGGGGAACCGGATCGACGCGTCGTCGCCCACTTTGTTCCGCGCGCGCTAAAAATCTGCTCCTGACGCGGGCTTTGCCCGGGCGCATTAATCTTAATTAACGCGCTCTTCGCGCGCATTGTAAGCGGGCAACCCGATACACTCTAATCAGTCGACGCTTCTTCTTTATCCGCCGGTCCTTTAGATTATGCAGGCCGGCGCGGCGCCTGCTAACGACAAACCCGAAGGGCCTCCCAGCGACAAAGGCTGACTTTAATTAAGTACGTGACAGTTTTGTAATTAGGTACTTTATTAAGATCGCCAATGGACCCGCCGCCCGGGATTGACGTTAATTATTATTCCGCGGGGCGCGGGGAGAAAAAGTCATAAAGCCGATCGTAAAGCTCGCGGGATGTCCGCGAGGGGCGCCCGCGTCACAAACGGGAGAAGAGTTGATAATGCCGCGCCGACGGCAAGGGAGCGGAGCCGGCTGCGCCCGCCTCGCTAATGTAATTCATTACTTCGGCTGGCTTCTGATATATTTTTCCGTTAAACAAATCGCGTATCAAGTTCCTCCGAGTTCTCTCTCTCTTTCGGCCTCCTATGTGGACGACTCGCCGCCGCGGGCCAAATCCTTTAAGCTGCCATTCCGTATCAACAATAAGCCGTTTTGAACATCGCCCTCTGTATAAATTGCGCAATCCGAGGAGCGGGGGGCGTCTCTGGGTCGCCGGGCGCTCCCATTCAAACGAGTTTCACTAAAAATTAATCTGTCTTTATCGCGAGCACCTTCGAATACAGAGTATAATGCATTTTAAAATGTACGATCCTGCCCGTGAGCTGGCCTCGCTTTATATAATATACGCCGCACGGTATAGGCGCTGACCCTGCCTTCAATTAACTCGCAATACAAGCAGAGTACACTGTTTGTGCGCTGATGAGTATTTATAAGGTAAATTTAACTTAAGTAGTTATATAGTGCTCGCTCGAAGCCAATCAGATCCTGCGTAACAACTGCGAGCGAAGAAAATCAACGGAACTAAGTCTGAGTCTTAATTGCAATCAGCTCTGCGACCTCCGAAAGTCGCTCTATATTTGTCAAACCAGCGCTCGACTCGTGCAAAGTACAGTCCCCGTAACAATCCCCCGCCCTAATAAAGACGATATGTGTAAACGGGCTCTCCTCTCTTTTTTCCAACCTGCCCGCGAGCCAAAAATCGTACAGTGCATATCATCCACGCTTGAACGTGACGTATTTGACCGCGCCGTGCTTAATTAAAGCGCCGGGCGGCTGCATCAGGTGCGAAAAAGTTCGGCCGGCTATGCGCTGCGCCGCCGAATTACCGAGGTATATACCCGCGCCGAGTCCCCCGCGGCGAGGAGCGGCCGCGAAAGCGAAAGCGAATGTATATATATATAACCGAGTGCCGCGGTGATCCTTGACCCGCCGCCGCGGCGAGCCACCTCATGCCTTACTTACGTTTTTTTTTTTTTTCCATTTTTACAGCGTTGCGCGAGTTACGGTGCCGCGGCGGCGCTCGTCTTGGCCGCGGCTGCGCGAAAAATCGATCGGAAACCTTGTTTCGCCCTGAAGAAAGTTAAAAAATTCATCCGGCCAGTAGGCGAAGCTTCCAGCCGCGGCGGGGCTAGTTGCGCCGCGCAGCGAAAAAAATAATGGCCTCCGGTGATTTATCGGGGCGGTTGTAAATTGACGCGCGACGTTCTAACTAGCGCGGCTTTAGTTTTGAGCCGATGAGTTTTTGTACCTCTTGCTTGGGCCTCCTCAAAATTGTAGGTTATTTTCCAAAAATTATACACAAAGCCCGGATGGGGGATTAGACTCTCTTGGCTCGCTCGTCGGATAAAATCCCGGGATGGCAGGATAAATCAAATTAAAAAGCTATTTTGCCGCGCAATCTCTCAAAACATTCCTGCCTGCTCTATGCGCACATTTGGCACGACAACAATTTGGCGCGGCGATTACACTCGTTAGCCCTTGAGGCTCCGCCGTTCGTTTTTTTCTTTCTTTTTCACTCCGCTGGCGCGCTCTCGACTGACATAAAGGCATTATCGATCGCTAAATAAAAACACCGCTGTTTGACATGGCGCGCGTTAACATAAAAATAAGCATCGAATTGGTAACTTGAATTATTGCAACTGCGGCCGCCGTTGCCCTCCAAATTAATTGTTTTCGGGAGTGGACCCGACTCTGACCAGGTATTCGGTAGGGCGGAATTTTTCGAAAATTTGTTTTTGTATCATTTTCGCGTTACGGGTTGGGGGCTTATTAATTGATTGTTTTGTCGCGCAAAAGAGGGAAAATGTAATTTCGCGCGATGCTGAGCGCTGCATCCGCGCGCGCGCCACCATCAAACTAATTGCCTGCAATAAAACTGTCAAGAGAGGTGGCCGTTCAAATTGAAAAATTTGTATTGTTAATATGGCCGTTCTTCTCGTAATTTCTTCAATCTTGACGCAAGTATCAAGAGCCAACTAATATATTAAAAAGCAGTGAAACGTATCGATTAAAGTAAATGCAGGCACTCGAGCAGGCATCGTAAAGAATCGCAACTGATTGTAATAGAAAAAAATTAACATGACTCTAAGAGAAATTATTTCTTTATATTACATGAATAACTGAAAAAGTATTTTTTAATAACTAAAGTAGTAATTTTGTAACAAGAATAAAAGTCTTATGCTGCATTAAAATTAAAATATTATGCATTCAATTGAATGTTACTAAAAATTCCTATTAAATTTAAAAAAAAAATATTCAACAAAAATTATTGAATTTATAAATTGATAACTAATAAATATTAATAATTCAATATAAAAATAAGTGTTTCGAAAAACCATATTTTTACTAATAAATTTGTACATGATTTACATATGACATACCCTCTGCAATTTTGTGAATTTTGCAAGGAATTTGGATAATTTTAAACATTAATTTTAAAAGTTATGATGGTTCCAGATGTTGGTCAGTACAATTTGATGCTTATTTTATGCAAATGAAACATTGGCCGGCAAATACACTATTAGGTATTACTTTCGTTTTGATTTATTCATGAGCGGGAGTGTGTGTGTTTTTGTTTGACTCGAATTCGACTGGAGTCTCGGTGAATGTCGACCACACATCTAGTATGTATAGGACGCTAACACAATCTTAAGAGACAATTTATACATATTATGCATAAACTTAAAAATTTCACAAAAAAAAAATATTAATTACTATATTTCAGGATTGCGCGATAGAACATTTTTGGTGATAAGAAACTTTTTATATTCTTTTAGTTAAGATAATCATTTGAAGTATCATACTAAAAATATACATGGTAACGTTGTGCTTCGCGTTGTGCACTTACGATTCGATCTCACGTTTGATACGTACGTTCATACTCTTAAATAGTATCGGAACTATCATGCCTGATACGTGAATAAGATACTTATACAATTTTAATAAATATAATAATTATAATTTTATAATGTCCATATACGTTTTAATTATAAACACACATAATACCATTAAGAAATTGTTGAAATACGCGCTTATTGTTTAACTTTTCCTTTTTAGTAGTATAAAGTTAAGCCTATAGCATAATTATATTGACATATAATTTTTATTACGTCTATTTTTCATAAAATTCAATAAACTAACTTTCTCTGCAGCACCGTACGAAAAAAGAATATTTTTGAGAAATTATCAAAGAAATTCCTGTATAAATTATACAGTCAATATGTTGCTGTCAAAATATATTCCTGATTTTAGTATTTCTTTTTACTTTAAAATCCTTTTGTCTGATTTAAATATAGTTTGGAAACCGTACCATAAGGTCAATTCATATTATCGTTAATATTGCGTCTATTTGGCAATATTATATGAAAATTCCAATTAAATGAACTTTAAAGAAAGTGTTTGTATTAATTTCTATTTATTTTAATACCATAATTAATAAAGTAATTGTTGTTAGTATTTATTTGCGTTGTATATGTTTATAACGAAAAATATTAAATATGGAAAATTTCAATATTTGAAAGTCTTTCGAAAAGAATCATTAAATGATGTAGTATGTAAATAATACAACATATATTGCATGCTATCGCTCAACGAAGGATTACAAAAACATTCCTGTTAATCTGGTTGTTAAAAGTGATTGTTACAATTACATTTCTCCATGTTTTTGTGCCAAGCGGCATAAAGTTGCTTCCAGGTATCAGAAATCTTAAAACATTTTCACTTATTATGAGTCCGTCTAGTTTCCACTTGAGCCCGAGCGACAATTTTATCCTTGGTTCTGCTTCGACTTCTCGTAGCTCTCGATTCATAATAATTCACTCCACGTAAGACGTAGTGCATCGCCTCGACGGCACTTTACGGTCATTCGGGACAAAAAAAGGAGAAAAAGAAAAACAGCTCGAGAATTTCCAGAGAAAAAAGTCTCGAGTTCACACGGATAAAATCCGTTGGCTGTTTTTCTTCACTCCTCTCTATAGATAATCGTATATACTTCACATCTAAACTGCAAATTCCTTCCTACTGGATTTGTATTGGAACATATACAAGCACTTTATTCCGATTACGTGATTTTTCCTAGCGTGACCATCATACCGAATGACCGTTTCACGACAATCTACTTCCGCTTGAAATTCACACATGAAAAATTGTGCAACTTTATTACAGTGCAATATACATTCAAAACAGCATCTATAGAGAATTAATACATTTTCAGCTTATAATCAATGGCCAAATGAATGTTTACTTTGATATTGATTCTTTTAAAGACTGTGAAAGTCCAGAGCGAGGTCCGTTATATTTTATCAAGGTAATGTTTAATAATTAGATCGTAAATTCGCTTTCATTTTATATTATAACTATGTATAATTTTAGAAAGTTTGAAATTAGGTAAAATCAAATATAACGCAATACAACTTCTTTTAAGTACGTTATCTACTTTATACCATAGTTTCTTAACTGCAATAGTAAATTTTCGTCTTCTGCAATACAATCAAACAAATACTATAAAATGTTAACCGTTAGTAACTAAAGTTTTACTTTTATAAAAAATAACTTTTAAGTTCATTATATAAATTATTTACAATTCTTTTTACGCGCAAAAAATATTGTTTGTCTTTGATTTAAAAATTATGAATTTCTCTCACATTGACTTTAATATTTATTCCACTATTATGCAAGTAAGGATCAATAAAGCAAAAAAAGTTTTTGGTTCATTAGAAGTTTTAAAAGTCATCCAAACATGTAATCAGGTTAAAGCAAAACAAGGTTAGCTGGTGAGAATAGATGTGAAATAACAGGTAATTTACTAAAGGTGAGAATTTCATTCTAAAATATTCAAAGCTTCTATAATGTTTAAAATAAGCATTGGGTAGTAATGCCCTTAATGCTTAACATAGACAGTTTTTTTCTGCTAGAAATTTAAACTGTTTATCAAATCCACCATACTCAGATTATGCATTAAAATGATGAAAAATCAAGTATTCACTTTAATTAAAAGTTTATAAATTATAATAATTATGTCAATGTAAAAATATCACTCGAAGATTACTATATCAGTTCATATTATATATGAATACATATATACTTTTAATGAATCAATAATATCTCAAATTAAGTCAATGCATATTTATAATTTATTATGTAGAAATTCAGACTTTTCAACGAAAAAATGTATCAGCAGTATATCATCAGTAGCACGAAGTCGGTTCATTTTATTATATTTTCTAAGAAATGTACTTTTAAGGATCAGGTACAGACTGTTAAAAAGAACACGTGTTTCAGAATTACCAAAAATTACAGTTCAATTAAACGTTTATCTGTCTGGGTAGAGTATTAGGCGGTCTTCCGATCGCGTGACGAGTTCAAAAGCCTCGTTTTTTGCATTCCTTACAGATCTAACATCGTAAACAGGATTTCGAGGGAGCCAGACGCGAAAAATTGATAACGTTACAGGCCCAATGCGTAGTGGGCAAAAAACACGACGATTAGAGAGGAACCTCGATCTTTAGACCGGTTCCTCAGTCATTTCTCGGGACTTGTCTTGCACCTTGCATTCCTTCGCGGCGGCCCTTCAGCGAATCTCCGTCGCGGGCGTTGCACAGGGACCATTCATGCAGTTACCTTGACAGGGTGGTTATTTATGTGGAGCATCTCAAGGCACAGATGCCCGGGTAGTACGTCTTGAATAGTCCTCGTAAGGCGTCAGAGAAAACAATGTGCGCGAGTATAAATGAGCAAGAAAGGTGTCAATCTCCGACTGATGCATCCTTGAAGTGAAAAGTGAAGAACTGAAACTGCAACTACACCATTGAGAATACAATCGCCGTGCTACAGAGAGAAAGGCAGGATTCCTTGTAGTTAATGAATCCATGACTTGAGACGCAAAAGTACTTGCTAATTTTTATAAAATATGGATTCATTAATAGCAAGAAACTGTCTACTAGTAGAAAATGATCATTGTATCGCAGATATAACTCAATCTTTTATATATTTAACAATATAGCGGAGCATTACATTTATTATTGATTAATTTTATTTGATTTATATTTATTAATTATTTATATTACTAATTAAAGTCCGTATTCATAAATAAGTAATCCTGAACATATTTTTCACTCTGTTCAAAATTATACATAACCTATGATTGATCATTTTCTAAGTCAATTTTCCTTCATAAATATATAATATCGCTATAAAGAATAATCAATAACGAAAGGAATGTAATGAGTATAAAAATTCTTATAAGCCTTGTGAAAGATGATAAAAAACCTAGCATAAAACTCGAATTCGAAATTACGTAAAATATATTGATTCTAACGAAACGTACATGTCTATTTGCATTACATGTTAATTTTATTTTTCATCCGCATTATAATTATCGATACATGTCGGGATATGTGATATTTTATCAAGTAAAAACAAAAAGCTTTATAAACAACAGAGGTAAAAACACAATAAAGACATTCTTACGATAAACTTAGTGATTGCTAAGTAAATATTACTGAAGAATATAATGATTTAACATCTTATCGACAAGTAAGTTACCTAAAAAATTGACTGAACTAATCTGTTCATATATTATTTAGCTCTCACGCACATATATTTCTTGAAGGAAAGAATTTGTATGTTTAATTGAAACCGAGTTATCGACATTTTATATTTTAACTACAAGGTTTCTTTTCCTTTATTGTTTGTCAGTGATCAAATACAAATAATATAATTTCTTGAAGTAATAAATATAAAATACAGTCCTACAATAAATTTTTCCATTATCTCCTTTCTTCATATTTTATAGATTAATAATATGCTTTAAAAATCGATTATAATACAATTGTTATATAATACTTTATATTTTTCTTGTGCGACTTAAAACATGTTTTTCTGATAGCTAACGACTTATTTTCGAATACGGAATCAAAAACATTATGATTAGACGTTACGTTTAGGTAAATGAGAGTTTTATATAAGAATTTTCGAATCATCTTATAAACTGACTTGCAATGTATTGATTCAATGTTTGTTCTGTTTTACTCATTTTTTAATTTTTGTACTTAATAAAGAGAAATAGCCGTTAAAACAAAATTGTGAAAGAAAAGTAACGATCTCCACTTTCTGCTTTAATCGTTATACTCGTTATTTGCTTTTTACGATATGACTTATTCTTATGATTCATTAGAAAAATAAAAGGAATTTTTATTTAGCGGAAAATTGCTGGCTCATAATTGAGCTTTTGGTTACTGATATTCGGAAAATTATTATCGGAAAAAGTCTATTTGCAGCACTTTAAAATCATTTCCTTTTATTTCGTGTATAAATCAAATTGAACATTGGAAATGATTATTGCGCAAACAAATTTCATAAATCACTTTTATGAAAAATTCAAATGCTTATTTGTTTGCTGTAAATTTTGAAGACTTTATTAATATATAAAAGTGGCGATATACTCAAACAAATTCACGAGCAACTTATGCGCACTACACAGATATGAAAACCTGTCAATAAGCGTATAAAAGAAAAAATTACTGTAATCTGCGTGTATTTCAACTTCACGGTTTACGAGCTTCGCAACTTTATTTGAAAATAACAAATTTATAAAACGCATATGCGTTAGATATAGAAAAAATTGGTGCGATAAATACTTGTCGTATACAAATGAAATCGTCGTTTAATGATTTTAAAAGGATGGCCAGTAATCAAATATGCTGATTCCTCGTGAGAGTAAATAATATAATTCTAGAATCTATAATTATAATTCAAAATTGATAGGAATCTTACGTTCACTTGAAACTTGCACACGTAGTGTTTCATGGATAATATCGTTTTCGCGCGAGCTGCGCAGTTTGAAATACAATTTTTACTTAAAATACCTTGTACGTATGAAATCAAGCAAATATTGCATTTTCATTAATTAAGGAGGGAGACAGACATAATAAGGAGAAAGAGACAACTATGGAGACAGAGGTAGAGGCGTACAGAGGCAGAGATGAGGGTATATATATATATACGGCAGGCCTGCAAAAGCATCGGTAATTTGCGAGACAGCCGACATCGCCTCCTCCTCACGGCGATCGATCCGCGCGCGAGCTTCGCCCCCGTCACCGCAGGCCGTCCCTCGTTCGCGTCTCGTTTCGCGCTTTATACACGCGCGCTTATACAGTACTTAGTACGTGCAGACGGCGGCCTGGCGGTGCAAGTTTCATGCGCTCGGGCCTCGAAGGCAGCGCCGCGCGAATGGGAAATGAGCCGTTCTTCCTCACTTACGCCTCGTTTCCTCTTTGGTGCGCCGGCCACACGACTCGCGGACTTCCCTCCCCCGCGAGATACGGATCGATCAGGGACGCCGGTGCTAGCCGTCCCCTCCGCGGCCTCTCGGCCACCGCGGATCTTCGGCTCATCTGCTGGTGGACGTCGACTCCCTCCACGGCTGTCTGCTCGCGCGCGACCGAAGAATCCGATTGCGATTACTGCTCGTACCCTTTCCTTACACTGTATGTAGCGGGCTTTTTTCCATTTGCGATCAGCGCGTGGCCGGAAGTTTATCGAAATGTATTTTCCGAGCCAATACCCCTTATGATGAATTAATTAGTATTGAGCGGCCGTCGTATTGGCTTCGACTGTTGGTTTTTCATTAGCGGGGTAAAACAATGCCACCTATTGTTTTATTGTTTTTAGATTAATAAAATATATCGATAGTTTATTTCTCGGTAATTAAAACTCCGGCAGATTACAATTACATTTTTCGAATTGAATTCGAATTTAATTTATATATCTTATTTATACATCCAACCATATTTATATCTTTGCTAGATCATATTTTCAACACATATATTTTACTAAATACGTTGCAATACACGTTATCTTTTGAATTATAGTCTTGTCATAATTCATACAATGTATAGTGGCTGAGACATAGGCAGGTCGATACGGCATAGAACGTGAACGATTATGTAAAAAAAATCATCAAGCAAATGTTTGTAAAAAGAAGTGATTTTTATTCTTATAAATGTATAATGCACCTAAAAAAATTACATCAAAGATTTTCACTGACAATTGTAATAGTTTTTCTTAGATTCATAATAATGTGAAAATAAAAGAATTGTTCTAAATCAGTTTGGTCTTCATATTTTTCTAACGAAAACTTGTTCAGAAAATGTTACATGAATTGTTACATTTTTTTATCTGTCTCCGGTATGTAAACTATGTAATATACAAAATTGACCCTTATTGAATGCACGCTATAAGGCTTTTTTGATGATTGAAAATATTTTAAATTACATATGAGGATTAAACTGCGAAATAACGTTGAAATTTTCATAATAAAATGTCAATAAGACAATTTAACCAATTGGTGCAAATACTAAATAATATAAAATTTAATATATCATTTATACATTGATTATTTCAATGGATTAAGATCATTCATACAATGCACTTGATTTATTCACATATTTTCGTTATATATTTAAATACCTGTCGTGCTCTTCACATAAAAATTATATAATAATATTATTATTTATATGCGTAATGTAATAGATATTCAATTAGAATTATTTCTTTTAGAATTAAAGATATGAAAATGAAATATGCTCAAAATAAATAAACAATTAAAAACAGAACCACAGCATAAACATTCATTTTATGTTAACAATATTAAAATTAATAACAGAATTAAAAGCTGTTTTTTAATTAATTATTCTGAAAACAATAGTTTGAATTATTTTTTAGAAGCTACTCTCAGATATTGCTTTTTGGTTATTAAAACATTTTTATATTTAATGTTCAATCTAAAAATAAAATATTAAACTTTCTGCAATGAAAATGTAGCATAGATATTAATAAAATAAAAGTCATGTTGATGCTTACTTTATATTTCCAAGGCTTCTACTGACGATTAAGTCCGTCCGCTGGGAGAAAAACCTCATTTCCTTCGGAGTCCATCAAAAAAGCCTGTAAGGAGAAAGTTAATCGATGTAGTTCAGCGCTATTCCACTTATTCACAAAAAATATCGGATATCGCTAAAATTGTTATTTAATTATAGAAAGCTAAAATAAATAATGATCAAGCTTATTTTGGTAAAACGTCTTTAGATTAAGATTATATTATGTTGTATTTTGAATTTGCGCATAATATCATACCTTGAAAAATGGTCATTTCAATTATTTGATCTAAAAGTAGAAAATTTATAATAGACGAAACTAAATTATGTATAAAAAAAATTTCGTTTGAAATATTTTTATTGTAATTTTATGTAGTCAAATCAATTATCGTATATGTGCAAAACTTTGAATAAGAAGTTTTGTGATTACTATAAATGTGAACCGAATTGTATATACATAGACGATATACAATATATTTTAAATGTAGCAGTTAGAATGCAAAATGTTCATGTAAATAATAAATGCACTTATTGGCCGGAGTTAGTTATTAATATTATGATGTTTCGATCCATAGATTTCCATATTTATAGACATTTCTCAAATTATTAAATTTATAAATGATTAAAGGTATTGAAGTAAGATAAACGTTCCATTATCGTATATCTAACCAAGGGGTTATGCACAATCACTAAATAAGTAAGGCTTTAAAAAGTACGGTGCATAAATGTTCTATTAAGCGTAGAAAAATTATAAATTCACATAAGAATTTATTTATAAATCTGGCCATTATACTGGAATTTTTAATGAAAGCATATATTTGAAGCAACAATTATTATTATACACCTTTATTTAAAAAATTAATTCGTTTTGATTTTTAGTCTAATCTTTTAAAAAAAAGTCTCTCCATATTCAAACAAACAAAACTTTATTATAAATAAGGAAAAAGTAAAGAATTTTTCTCTGAATATATCATACGTTTAGGCATGGATTTTAGCTGCATTAAATAATATTTTTCAATATATTATTAACTAGTTTTATCATATTTATAGCAGAAGACCTATACCTAAATAGATACATTGCTTTGATTAACGTGGTCGGTAATAAATAATAACAGTAATTCCTGTTATAATGAAGGGTCAATTATATCCATTATTATAACTTAATACTACCGTTATTTAGCATTTCGACAATTTAATAGAAATAAATTACTATTAAGTACCATTAGTCTTTAATAAGGTACGATTTTACAGAAAATAACCAACAAAATTTGAATACTATTTTTTTTAAAGTCGAATTTATTAGAAATGTACAGCATAATATCGAAAGTAATAATACACGCAAGAGTGAACATTGAAAAAGTGTCTGACACTCAGCATGTATATATCTATACATTTGTGCAAAATTAGATACAAGTTACAGGTTTTATCAAACTATAACTTTACCTAACTGAGGTGAAAATGATTCGAATCGTTTGAATCGCTAAATTTATGAAACTTATGAACTCGTGAGGGTTAGTATAATTGAAACAAATGTTATTTTGTTTTGTTTTGTTCGCTGTACTTTACTGTACAGATTTATACATACGAATATATGTATAAGGTTGTCACTAGTTTAGAAAACTGATGTTTGAAACTTGACTAGTGCTCGAATGGTCAACATGGAACTATAAAGGTCCTATTAAAGGTCTTATTTACTAATATGACTCATATTATGGATGAATCGATATTTTGATACGATATAAATGTTCTCAATGAGATGTCAGTATAATTTAAAAAATATTATTATAGTTATTGCTACATCATAACCTGTTTGCAACAGCTTTTGCAACACGCTAAAACTGGATGCAGTAGTTCAAATTTTAATAAACGTATAAAATAATATTAAAAATGGTTCTTAACATAAAATATTCTTAATAAATAATTTTTACAGTGTCTTAACCCACCAATTTATATGCAATTAACAACACAAAGTTTTACATACAAAATTTTACTTTTGGTCAAATGACAGTAAAATGTTGTACATTATTGAAATAAAAAGGGCGTGGAATATATTATTGATCTTAGTGCGCACGTCTCTTACAGTTTAATCGTTAACGTAGCTTGCCTTGAGAGCTTTGTACAATCACATTAACTATCATCTGTAAATAATACGTTATCAGTTTATGCTAAAGGTCTTGGAAAAGGACACAGAAAAATGATAAAATTGAACGGTTTAAGGATTTGACAGAAAACGAAAACAGGTTCATTGAAATTCACATGAAAATTATACAAGTGCATATTAAGCGTTGGTTAATCAAAAATCTAAATTTAACGTTGCGAATAAAAGTAAAATATTAATTTTTACTGCCGCGGCCGCGTAAAACCCGCGAAGGAAAATTTTTTTCGTAAATATTACGGTAAATCTTACGGTAAAAATGACCGGGAATATAGTAAAGACGCGATATTATGACATTTGGGTGGGAAGAACCGCGGGCAGAGTACACTTTTCGAGCGGCGCGTCATAAAAATGACGAGTAATTTAGCCGCGCGCCTAATGAAAGGTAGATAAGGAGCCGGCGCGGGGCCGGTCTTACGGGCCAACCGCGCACAATGGCAGGGCAAAAACGCTCAGCCTCCTCAGCACATACACATTGCCAACCGCGCGGATAGGCTATTATGCGAGGGGGCAGGCAGGGGCCGCTCGGCCGTACGAATTAATCAGCCGGCGTCGCCGGCGTCCTCCTCGGCGCTTGTTTACACCGCGAGAGCCGAGAGTACCGCAAGGCAGGCGCGCCCGATATCCGGGTCACACTTTCCTCCTTCCTGGTGCAGCGCCGCCCGGCGGGATCAAAAGAGCCAGGCCGATGGGAGATTAAATTGAGGCGCGGCCGCAGGGGCTGCGGGGGGTCGCGAGGACCGCCGGCCGCTCGGTATATAAAGGCCGGCCGAGAGGAGGCTGCGCCCTCGGGACCGGAAGGAGGCTTGCCCCCTTCGATTTTTTCTCCCCCTCCCGCCCGGAGACAAAGTGCCGGGGTTTGACGTGCCGAGTCGGGCCCCGCCGTGGCTCTCTCTATCTCTGGGAAATTTTTCAATGCTATTAGCGGACACCGTGAGCGAGATGTTTTTTTTTTGCGCCCGGCCGCCGCCGTCGTCACGGATACGATTATTGATCAATTTTTTTTTTTTGAAGCCTCCCCCCCCACCGCCCGGCAAATTGCTCCCTTTAATTTGCAGCCGGGGGGAAATTTGTTTAGAAAATTGCGAACTCGTTACTCGCTTATCGGGCGATTGCTATTTCTTTCATTTCGGGGAAAAACCGCTTTGTGCGCCGTTGGCAAATGTCAGAGGAAAGAAAAGTTCATTGGCTTTTATTCCGTACGGCATGGGTTACCTGAAAGATTGTATCACCCGGCGGCGCAACAATTTCAAGTCTTTCATTAATTCTTGGCAATCGGCCACGTCCTATAGACGCCCGCTACATTTTCAGCAAAAGTACTCCTTGCTCCTTTTTCGCGGGCTCCCCCTCCTCCCTCGCCCCGCGCGGCTCTTCCTCATCTCCGAGACGCACCCCATTAACGTCTAATTACACGCGTAATGTAAGGTTGCATCGCTCGGCCGCATAAGAATAAATATCGATTGATTTGTCCGCGGCCGATCTATATGCGGATGGCTTTAGACGGGCGCGGCCGGCCGCGGAGGAGGCTCGCGCTCTAACCGTTGGGAACATTGCGCTTATAAGCGGAGGATAAAACGGGCGTGGGCTTTGTCTCTGCTCGCGGCGCGCGGGGAGAAACGTACATCGTTAGGCACTTTTCTAACCTCGGTCGGGGGAGGGAGAAAAAAAAAGCGTCCATTTAATGATCCTGGAAAAAGGCGAGCAAGTTCATAATAAGCTATAATTAGAAACGCATACAGAAGGCTCGCCGACTGTGTATATGTTAAGCGTTATGAACTTTCGCGCGTCAATCAACTAGCTGCAAGTACCTTTTTAGGTGCTTCGCTTCCCGTCATCACTTTTTATAAGGGGAATGCGCCGCAATCCCGTTTCGCCATTGTTACTTCGGGGAACTCGTACACTCGGCCTCGGGCCGCGCGCTCCTTCCTCCTCCTTCCTTTTTCCGTTTATTTTTTTTTTTTTTTTTTTTTTCGTTTTGCCCTCTCCCCCCTCCTCTCTCTCTCTCTCTCTCTCTTTTTTTTTATTCCATTTCGAGCCCCGCGCCCCGCCGCGGTCACAAAGACTATTGGCGGCCTTTCGAGCTCTCGCGCGCCTCCCCACATCTTTGTCCCCAATCGTTATGAAGTATATCGCGGATCGGCGCGCGATCGCCGGGAAAAAAAAAAACAGCCACGTCCCGGGGGAAAAACTCCCGGCTCGGCCATAAGCAAGCCGGCAATTTGCCCGAGGCTCCGGTTGCACCGCGGTGGCAATCAAACGGCCCGCGACAGATTTGCCGGGTGCGCGCAGGCCGCGTTTTTGGCGACAAGCCGTAGACGGCCGGGGCAGTACAGGGTATAGCCAAGATTACAGGGCGCCCCCGGTGGCGAGGTGTAATTTCCCCGGGTATAGAAGTGACCTTTGCCGACGTCTCGGCGGACGTCGTCGTCGTGTGGAGCGCGCGCTGTTGTTTTATTAATCCGGGAGGTGGGGCCGGGACCCCCCGCCAGGGGGCCCCACTGGCGCTTTGGAGCACGTCCACACCGGGCGGCTCGTGCGTGCCGCGCCGTCCGCGGGATTATATGCGTCCGATCGCGACGGACGGAGCGGCCGAGCTTCATATCGGCCGTGTTCTGCTCTTCATTATCGCGCATTAAGAGCCGCCGGCGACGGGGCGGATATGAATATTCCCGTTGGTTATTAAAGCGACCGAGGGAGCCCGGGAGAGACGGGAGGCTTTAAAACTCGAAGCGCTTCTTACGTTATTGGCGCGGTGTTGCGCACGGCTCTCTTGATCCTCGCTCGGTTTCTCTGGGCAAATACAATGTCGATTTTGTTTTAATCCACAAAGATACATCGTAATTAGTCAGTTACGCTTCCGTTAAAATACCAATTTATACTTTAACACTTGTGAAAACATTTTGCGATACGGATGCACGTATTATCGCACACCTTGTCTTCTCAAAATAGACAATATGGCATAGATCTATTAATCATGGAGAACGTTCTCGCCGAGTACTGTCCTCGACAACTTATATATCCCAACAAACGTGTTTTCCAAACGCGCGTGGTGCACGACCCCCAGCGAGGGGCGCAGATTTTCGGAACAAGCCGCTAATTAGCAGTCGGCGCTTGAACTTAACCGGAGGAAGAATCACGGCTGGAATCCGAGAGCGCATTAAGCCGCCGTGACACGGGAATAGAGCACGAAGAAAGGTCAACTGCGCGGACGACGAGGGGCCGGGGCACCGGGGCTTGGATTCGCTGAAAACCCGATTAACAGCCGCCCCGGCGGCCTGATCCACCCGGCCACGTTATTCCAATAAACACTTGTAACACTTAAGCGGGGGGGAGCCGTGTGGGAAGCGCCGCGGCAAAGTGCCGTAGCGCAAGAAAAACCGCCGGCGGCATTTTATTAATACGGATAGCGCAAGATAAACAAGCGCGCAGACGGCGCGGGCGCCGGCTCGGCGCAGACAAGAATCACCGGCGCTTCCGGCTTTCGTCATTGTTCTCCCCGGAGGCGACGCGCCGCCTGCATAGGGCCGGAAGCCGCGGCCCTCGGCCCTGTTCCTCTCCTTCTTCTCCCCCACTCGCCGAGCGATACGTACACATTTAAAAAAGAAAGGGCCGTGCGGATTAATGGCAGCGCTCGTGGCTCGTTTAATCCAACAAGTCCCTCCTGCCGGGGGAAGCGGCTATGGGAGCCGCGAGCCACCACCCGCGCTTTTTCGGTATATTGCACGCGAGCGCGGAAAAACTCGCGAGGATAAGGCGGGCCGCGGGCGGTGCCGGCCGCCTTTTCCCGGACGCGCGGCTTTTCATTCTGCCCTGTAATTGGATTAGCCGGCGATAACGCTTAGTTACGAGCTGCTAAAGCGGACGGGGATTTCATCGATCCCGTATAAGTGCAATGCCGCGGCTGTAACTAGCGGCTAATTTCACACGAGCCGCGATACGTGAAATCGTATCTCGCGGCGTACAGTATACTTGCCTTCTCCTTGTTTCCGCGTATCTCTGAGGGGGGGAGGAAATAAAAAAGCAAAGCGTTGGCCGGTGCATTATTTACGGTTCCGTTCAATTATATAATCGAACTATTCATCTCGTTCCGACCTATCGAATTTTAATACGGAAATTTTCGAGTCATAAAGGTTGCAAGGCTTTTTTAGATTTTCTACGATGAGCTGAATAAGAAAGGAAGGTTAATATTATAATGCCCCGCGCGCAGCACCATTTCGATAACCCTGAAAAATTGATCAGTACATTAGCAATGCTCATCCAATTACGTCTTATGAATATTCCCTATTAGGTTAAATATTGCATTCATAAATTAATTTATTGATCCAGGGGGGAAGAGCCGGGGGACAAGGCGCGGCCACCGCGATACCGCGCGCGCTAAGCCAAATTCGTCTATTTGAAATGCAGATAAAATAATCCCTCCTCCGGCAGCTCGCTCGGGACCAATGTATATAAGTACACTTTCTGATTATTAAATTCAAACGGGGGGCCGAGTAAAAAGTTTATTTCCAATTTCTACATCGACGTTGTATTGGCTTTCCTCCTGCAGCGACGCCGCGTCCAGGAGTCAAGTTATCGAGGGAGGGAGATTTATTTAATTTTCGATGCGCTCGCCCAACTGCGCCGCGCGCTACGCCTACCCGCGCCGACGGGCCGAGGCAAAAAAAAAAAATTCAAACATTGGCGCTTCGATCCGATCTAACGGTTTCGGTTAACCGAAAAAATTCCGTGTACCCGGCGTGTACAGCCGGCGGCCCTCTACTCTTTGGAAAAATAAGTCTTGTGCCTGCATCGCAACAAAATTGTCTTTCATCTAAAATTACTTCGTGTATCCATTATTAAAATTGGTAATCGCAAAACAACAATGTAGAGCCCGTGTTTCTTTATTAAAAGCAACCTGCGAAATATAGATAAATTGGTGGATCTATAGTCCTCGCTATTCATGGTTACTCACCCTCTCGATATTCAGTGCTAATTTGATAAAAAAAACAAGAGATATAAAAAATACCATTTCCGTTATAAAGTTTATTTATTTAACAATAATGGCTTGTTCAAATACATGCAAATATTCTGATTAATCGCTTCGAGTTTTAATCCCATTATTTAAAATTTCTTTAGTCATTCTGTAGCCCCAGAAAAATTTAATAGGAATTTTCACTTTATCGGATAGTAAGCTCCCGGTTTTCTTGAGGAATCTTTTGCTAAATCATGCAAATTACGCAATATAGTATTATAGCAAAAACTAATACCGTTTAGTTTTACTAAAAAGTAGGATAGAATTACAAAAATTAGTCACAATATCTATAATAATACATGGTACGTTCTGAAAAAATTACTATATAGAAGCTAGATGCTTCATGTACACTGGCAATCACTTTCTCGATTAAATAAAACGACACCACACTCCCAAGTGCGCGAAGAACAGTTCGGAAGAAAAAATCTGAATTCTTGAAATATATTCTCGTGAATTCTTGCAATCGCTAAACTGAAAAAATTCTGTCAAAAAATTTTCCTTTTCACAAACTTGTCGATTTTTGAAAAATGCCAAGCGAAATGCAATGGCTCCCGCTGAGATTGATATTATCCCGCTCGCTCGGCCACGTGCCGGAAAAATTATCAGGGCCTTGTAAAGCGCACGAACTTTCCTATACGTCCGAAATCGTCACGTCGCGCGCGACGAAATGTTACATTTCACGCTTGAAAAATCGCGGGCGAACAAGTGCGGCGGCTGAATAAGAAAACAGGCGCGGATTTTAGGTTCTCGGGAGAAGAAGGAGAAAAAAAGTAACAACGGGCATGGGGCAAAAAATCGGGCGGGGGGTCGAGTACGTGTTGGCCGAGTGTCGAAAGCCGTGAAAAATCTCCCGGTCATTCGGCGTTTGCGCAAAAGCCGCTAAAATCGCCGCTTTGTGTTTGTATGTGTAGGCCTAATATGCGGATCGAACCAATTGACAGTTTTTTTTCGACTTCTCGCCCGTGGATTTCTATAGCAGCCACTTTTGCGCCGTTAGTTTGCGTAAATATCAACGGAATGGAACTTTTTAACGACTACCATGTTGGACATTCTAGCTAAACAATTTTTCGAATGCAAGGACGCTCTAAGTGTGATATTATTTTTATCTTAAAACTAACCGCAAAGTATGTACCTAGATATTAAAATATAGAAATCGATCTACATACTTCTATAATGCTCGAATATATATTTTTTAAGTTTATAAATTTAAGATTAGATGGATATTTATAACTATATTTATGAATATTTATTCTAAAAATCATTTAAATTATTTTATTAAGTTTTTCATATACTTTTATAATGACATTGTTTTATATAATCTATAAATAAATCAATATTGATTGACAAGTTCTATATTTTTCTTGTAAAAGGAAATAGCCAATTATTTTCGATAGATTTCAGCACTTTATACATCTACTTTTGCGTTAAAACGAACGTTTTTAATTGAGCAATAAATTAATCAATGCAACCTGAAAATAGTTCAATTTCAATTTATTTACAAACCCGAACACGCCGTACTACTGATGCACCTTTCTGTGCTTTCTGTGTATATTGAACTACTCGAAATGAAAAAGATTGGATCTTCTTGAGAATTTCTTTGTGGGTCTATCTCATTAATATAACATTTTATAAAGTAATATCTCATGAAGAATTTTAACAACGTAATAATTTTTTTTTAAAAATTTATCAAAAGACAGAATTAAAATAGAATTGAGGTATTTATCGTAATATATTTATTTAAAACATTAACATTAAAAGTTAATTTTAAATGATTGAAATAGTCGATGGAAAAAGTTTTCGCTTAGTAACGAAAAGTAAGTACTTTAAAATTTCTATTATCTTTATCAAATAGGTATTCAAGGTACATCTGTTCAAATGTAGCGCCAAATTATGCCATTTCATGTAAGAAAAGGTTGAATGACTTGCACTTAAACCGTAGCTCTAAGATACGTATTCCTTGTAGCTTGCAAATTTGAGTAGTGCTCTCTTTTTTTTGCAGCCAGTTGAATAATTTGAAGTTTACCAAATGCCATCTCAGTCACATTTTCAGCAAAAGCTTTGCCATCTACATAAAATAATCAATGTATATGTATGAAGTAATTTATCATAAATAAAAGTAATTTTACAAATATAACAAAAAGCACTTTAGCATAGAAATGGAATTAATTTCATTGAAATACTTTCTATTAAAAGAAATGGAATTATAGAGAGGATTAAAATAGCGATTGAAGAAGCAAATGTCATTTTAATAACTCGTCCTTTTTTAAAGATAAACGGATCCTATCTTGAAAATTCAACAAATATTACGCTGCTTTTATTAGTCCACTTTCAATCCCTTCCATTTTTAAATAAGAAATAAAAATTGTGCCCCATCGGCGATAAATTTAGACCGTACTTTACAATTGACGTAACCTTATTTTTTTTATTATTAAAATGAAAGTCATAAAAAAGACTTTATTCGAGTCGATAAATGTCTTTCATTGTTCGATGAAAATACAGTTTTCTAGGACCGAAAGAGGAGAGCGAGTGGAAAAAGTTGGACACTTATAACGTCCCCGGCGAGCTATTGATTTCTTATTGGCAATGAATATACGTTACGTGAAAATAACTGGCGCACGCGTGGACAGAGAAGGTTTAATTTTCGAAATCGATATATCTAAAATTGGAGTTGACTCCCCACTACTTTATAACGACTAGTTGGTTTATGTATGTAGTTCGCGAAATATCGATTGTAAATTTCTCTTCACTGAATAATTCCACAGAGATACTTGTTGAAAACCAATCTTTTGTCAGTTCAAAGTTTGAAAATAGCAGCAGTGAATTGTGGTCTTATTTTGAAAAACGTTGATGTTAAAGATATCATGTTTGAGTAATTTTAGAATCGGGCAATAAAATCGTGTTAAATGATATGCAACATAATAATTCGCTTAAAACAAGAAAAGGAAAAAAGTATGTTATCGACTTTTGAAAAAAATATTTTCATATGTACAAATATTACAAATAATGTTTAATATTTGAATAGTTTATCTTGCAGGAAACTAGTCGAATTTTCGTTATTGCCAAACGTCATTACAGTATGAATAATTTGCAATTATATACGAAAGAATTGATATTTTTCTTGATATTTTCAATCTAAAATTTGAAATGATTCACAAAAGTCAAACTTCAGTTTAAAAACCCAATATTTAACCTCTTGGAAGAAAGACAGATCACGTCATGCGGATAACTTATGTCCAGGGGAAAATTGTCAAAATCCAATATTGCAGCATACTGTCAATTTACACTGCACTACGGGCGTAATATTCTCTTAATACATGGAATAAAAAATTTGTTTTTACTTCTTACAAGTTTGAAGTTTTTTTTATTAACGAGCGCCAAGTCAATGCAGAAATGCTAGAGCAGCACTACAAATCTCCGGCCGTTACGTAAGGATTCTCTTTTCATCGAGGCCCGTAAAGGATCTTAAGATCTCCGAAGAATACAATAAAATACCTCGGCACACTCGGAGTGCGGCTAATAAAACAGCCCCCAATAAAAATAATCAGCGGGGGAAATTGCGCTCGAGAGGAAAGGTCTAACCCCTAGGAATTCCACCGGCCGATTTCCTCCCCCTCTTTGTTCCAAATTTTCTCGGAGCGCGGCGGGGCGGAAAGGAAGCGGGTACACGCGCCTTTTTTTCCGCGCAATTGCCTCGAGTACGAGGGCGCGATCGGTACGGGCGTCCGCCTCGGCCAAGTAATCGGCGTCCTCGCGAGTGGGTTGCTTGGGGCGGCGCGGCGGGGTGGGGGGGAGATAACGCGAGCTATCGGCGCGATAAACTAGCGATGAGTCGTGATCACGCATCGACTCTCGCGGCGATTGTCCGTTTTATTATAGGGAATGGCCGAGTGACGATTGCAAAAGTGCGCGCTAAGTGCCGGGAGGAAACAACTTTATGATTACCTTCAATATCTGGAAGTGGCTCGGATAAAAATAAGCATCGGAGCGAGGTGCAGAATTTACCCGAGCATTTGCCATCCGGGCGACGAAAGTCACTACCACAAGCGCGAGTAAAAGTATGCTTAACAATAGTTTTCGAAAACCGTCAGTCGCTGGTGGGCCGAGATATAATTTTCATGAAATTGCTAAAATAATAGCTTTATTGCACTTATAATAATGCACATCAGAATTCCGAGAAAATGACTGTAGTTAAAAAATATAAAAATAAAATAAACAAACATTAAGGACATTACGAGCTTTTTGCAAATTACGTGCCTTTTTGACTTTTAAAGTAATATATTATTTTTAAAGAATTTTAATATTTAATAAATCATTTTAATGGATTTTTTTTAAAACGAGTGGCCAGTATACTTTTGAATAATTTTCGAATAACTTTAAAATTTTAGAAAAAATCGCGAACAGAAATGGCTGTACACAAAAACAATTTTATCAAAAAAGCATGTGTTCAAGAGAGAGCTGATAATGATTATTTTTTTGCAATATATGTTTTTAAATAGGTATTTATTTTTTCATCGAGCGAATATCAATATTTATTTCAAAGTATTTTGACGCATAAAGCAGAAATATCTACCCATCAACTTGACGAAAGCTGTCAATGCAAGTTGCAGGTAATAATTAATAATAAGTGGGTCGGCGATACTAGTCTAAAATGCATATACACGATTGTATCCCTACATATCCTCAATACAGGATAGTACACCAGAATCGAGTCGCACCGGATGAACTGGTGAAAAGGCAACATGGCGAGGACTGGAGCGAAGATAGGCGTGTCGTCGGCTGCGGGGGCCGCGAAAGAGCGGCAATTGTACGCGGACTCGTACGCGGCCCCTCCAAAGAAAGTAGACGTTTTTAATTGGAGGGGATGCGACTCGGCGGCGGCACGACGACGCCACTCACGCAAAGGCGCAACGACGCGCGATTCTTCCTCGCGTAATTATATTTCACGCGTATAATTCCCCGCGTTATTTGTGCAGCCCGGGAGAGCGCGTAATTAGAGTCGAATTCCCATTAATGCAGCGCGCGAGCGTCGCGCCTCTCCCAAGCCGCTAACTTTTTTTTTTTTTTTTCTTCCACCGAGAAAAGATTAAATGCCTCGGCGAATTTCGAAGTTTTCTCCCCTTTTTTGGGGAGCTCGCGGGAGCGGGACGAGTGGCGACCGGATTATCCCCGGCCGCTGCCGCGCCAGTGTCTCTAATTTTTGTAAACAGCCTCTTATTTGCCAAGTGGGATATTTTGTGTACATTTTATACAGGCCGGCCTGTGCGCTCCGTGGATTTTCAACCGAAATTCGTTAATTAGAATTCCATTTGAAGTTAAATTACGAGGGCTTTATACACGCGCCTCGTTTAGAGGTGATATTTTTTTCCTCAAAAGGGACTCGCCGCCGAGCGCGCGCGCGTGTATTTATTTGACACAGTGTGAATTCGTTCTGTAATCTCGAATGATTATATTTAGCGTCATTTTAGTTGTTCTACTGAGCTTTGCACGCCTTTATTACTCGTAATTAAGGTTATGTGCGCCGCTTGAGTGCTATAAAAAAGTATTAAGATTTTTAATTTTCTTTGCACACTATATAATTAGAGTAATTATAGCCGGGATGATTATTATTACAAACTTTCGACAGGATTAATAATAGAATTAAAAATAATGCAGTTTCAACACTACCATAATCCTGGTAGAAAATGACCGGTTTATAGTCAGTGTATTGGTCAAACGAAGCTTTAACCTATAAAATCTATAAAATTTACATGTAAATTCGATTAGAACCATCGAAGATGCGATTCAGCACATGTTCGATCCCGCGGTATGTAATATGCGAGAATAACGTTTTTATAAACCTACGCTATTTTATTAGCGAATAAACGGGTTGTATTACTCATCTACGCAATTTCTAACCTACATTATTAATGTTTTAATCGAACAAAATTTTTCGACGTTTCCCAAACCGAGTCCGTTTCTTCAAATCAAATACATGCTTTGACACACAAAGAATACACGCCCATGAAAGTTTTTGGCTCGGCTATTGGTCCATTCGACTCTATGCAGTGATAAAATTTGAAGTGAAAACGAATAGGGGCGATAATAGAGTTTGGAAACGATTTAAAGCCCGCTAATTTAGCGAGGGCAATCTATAGTTATAACTTTGCAGCACATGAAAATACTAGAAACCATACGGAATTGGAAAAACTCATTTAAAATCGTATACTCGCACGTAACAAGGAGCGGGCGAACGACCGGGCGCGCGTCCCTTTCCCCCCAAAAAGGTATTCGATTTCGATGCTCAGTTTGGCAATTTTCTAAAGCTGATAATGAAAAATGTTGGAAACTCGTTAACTTTTTTTTTTTTTTTTCGGGCAATCAGCGGGCGAAAAGGCGCGGCTGCGCACACCCGCGGCAAAAAAAAGGTGCGCGCGCGCGCGTGCACGTGTGTGTTCTCCGGGAAAGAGACAGGCCTTTGGCGAAAAAGCCGGGCCGCGACAGGAAGAAAAGCCACAGCCGCGCGGGGCGCACGTGTCCCGCGAAGAAACGGGCGGAAAAACAAGGCGGCAGTGGCAAGAAGCGCGGGGCGTTTTGTGGCCCCGTCGGCCCGTCGACGTGTCCCGGCTCGCGTTAATCGCCCAACTTTTATTGCGCAGGATCTGCTTTCTAGCGGCGGGAGAGAGGCTCCTCGCGGGGGAAAGGGTCTCCAGGTGCGCGCGTACACACGTGAAGAAGATGGCTATCTCGCTCAAAAGTTGAATTGAATTAAAAAAAAAAAAGAAAAAAAAAAGAAAAGGAAAAAAAGAAAGAGCTCCGCGGAAGGAGCCTCCGCAGTTTAATTAACATTCCCAGGCGAGGTATCTCGGCGCAGGAAGAGCCGCGGCGGAATGCCCTGGCGGAAGCCCCGGCGAATATGCAATTTTTTTTTTTTTTTTACGCGCGACTATCGCGCGCCCGATCCGAGAACAAGCGGCCCATAAATAGCCCCGCGGCGCAGCCAGTGATAGAAAAAGGCAGCGGGGGAGACTACAGCGGCGCCGGGGACTCGAGCGCGGCCGAATTATATGCGCGCGCGATGTGAAAAAGAAGGACAGGCCCTTTAAACGGCCCTCCGACCCCTTCCGGCCTCACTTGTCGTCCGCGCGGCCACTGCGCTTCATCCCGCGGCGACCCCCGGATGTAATGCCTGCCCTCGCGCGCTTCCTCGAATCTTAAGGTGCGCGCGGATGACTTCTTTTGTACGCGCGTATATTTATCTTATGTCGCGGGCCGCTCGGCTTAAACATTAAAACTTTTTGCGAAGCCCAACTTCAGCGGAATAGATTAACGTCGGCACTCCGAGAGTTATCGCGACAATTATCATGTACATAAGGGGCGCTTTCGGCGCGCGTTATACGGCTACGGATCGTATACGCACACGTATACATATATACGTGCAAAAATAAGCTAACCGTCAAACTCCCCCCGCGCGATCCACCCTCGATTATCCAAATTGAATAACATTGTTTATACAACGCTGCCGGGGAAGCCCGTCGACTCGATTATTCTAATGCCATTAAATCCTCCGTAACACATAGCTGCCGCAGAAATAGATCAAACGATCGCTGTATATTCTCGTTACAGGCCGCCGCTGCCGAGTCGTTGCGCAAGCCTGCGCGATCGCGCTATTAACGAAAAAAAAAAAAGTACACCCCCCCCCCCCCACGCATACTCACGGGCACAGGTGCGCGCACGCAGGGACGCACGTGCGCTCCAGCCCTTTACATAAGCGTCTCCGCGGGCCCGGCTCCTCTAATGGCTAATTCACGCGGGGAACCGAGTCCGACCGCAGATTACGGGCATTAATGCAGTCGAGACCGCGTGTCCCTTTGGATAAAATCCTCCCAGGAGTTCATGCTCAACCTTTACCGCGACGCCGATGTCGATATATATATATATATGTGTGCACATTTGTGTATTCATCCGTCAGAGGGCCGATCAATTTTACAGCGCCCGGGACGAACTTTCCTTATTTTTCGCGGTTCAATGATTCATCGACGCCGCGATGCCGTCCGTCCCGCCGCCTTTATGTTGTTAATCTGAATTAGTCAAGGGCCCGTTGATACGATACCCGCGAATCGCCCGCGTATATCGCTTTATATATGCTGCACTCCGCGCTGCCTGCGATTATTTATCGCTGCAGGGGAGGACTTTTAGTTGCCCGCAAGGTTTCGGGTTTAATAAGCAATAAGAGCGGGAGAAAAAGTTTGCATTTCTTCTGTCGCTTTGGACTGCCGTATGTTTCTAGAAACCAGTAATAATGCAACAGATAATTTATAATCGAGTTCGTGATGCATGCATTCTTTTTTTTTTATAATTGCAAAACACAATTTCTATATAAATAAATTTTCCTTGATATTATATTAATGCGCAATGCCGTTTACCATTAAAGAAATATTACTAGAGTTAAACTCGATTTCTTTCTTTTTATTATTTAGTGCTACTGATTGATACGAGTGTAACTTTATTTTTCGTCTATTATGCGTAAGTATAACTATCAAAATTACTTTGAAAATTGATTATACTTTGTACAAAATTCCCTGATATTGCGGTTACAGCTTGTCTGACCTACAATTGTAACTCTAATCTACTTTTATCAGTAATTTGAAGGTTTCGAAAGCAGCTTAATTTTTTATTACCCGCATGGATTATGCATGGAAAGACGACATTCACGATATACAATGTAATATGAACAACGATCACCCAAAAGTATATTACTCTTTTTTCGGTCTCTTTCTTTTATTTTCTCTCTTGCGTTCGATTATAGATACGTAGGATCCTGCATACTCACAGATACAAATGAAACCTAGGTACATATTATCAAGCGTCGTCGTGAATGTGCCCTAAGAACAAGTATTTTCTGCAGGAACCTGCCCCTGCGTAGACAGTAGGCGTTGAACAAGACAAGACAGAGTAGAAAAAATGAAAGGGATAACCACACGGTGTGGAACCACAATATGTGAAGCACTTTATGCGAGAAAAAGAATCGATTTTATTTATTACTATGGTAAAGTTTTGTGGGAAGTTACCTGCGATAATCGCAATAATATCACTTTATTGAATATAGTTTGGAACGTACAGATTACAAAAAACGCAAGAAATATACTTTTAATGTAAAAGATTTAGTTAAGAATTTATTTATTATTTCCATAAAGGTTTGCAAACGTAACAAAATATGGATTATTCATACAGGTACTAAAGCAGTCTTGAGATATTAGCATCTTGATTTCTTTTATATAATTGAGTTGGGAAATCGTACATAGCTATTGTTGATATCTATGTAATCCATAAGACTCGAAAAACCTTTTAAAAGTGACAGAAAATTTATTCAACCCCAAGAAATACTAATCCATGAGTAAACTGTGCAAGGGTCTCGCATTCAGCCATTTTATCCGTGGATAAATCTACCTTTGGCAAATATTTCACGGCGGAAATTCCCATAAATTTGCATACTTTGTGTTTCCGATGCAAAATGCAAACGTCTCTTTAAGAGTTGAGAAAAAGCCAAGCCTCTGTCCCGTCAATAAAAATAGTCGCGATCCATTCGTGTATTTATGAGGGATATCGAGCAACTCGGGAAATACAGGGCTATAGAGCTTAAGTGTTCGTAGCGGCGGCGCATACAGGAGCTTTGGGGAATAAAAAATATTTCGTCTCCGCGTACGAGGAATCGAGTGAAAAATCTCCGAGATCACCTACCGTATACAATGGACGGTTGATGCGAGGAAAGCAAGCCTTTATGGTAGAGATGTACGACTGTTGCTTAATATTATGGAATACGTAAAAGTGCCGTCATAGCATGCGCTCGCGAGGGCCTCTATTATTTAAGCATTAGAGTTGAATAAATCGATAAGTACGCGAAACCGCAATTCTTGGCTCGCGGCATGCAATAAACAACGTGTATGGCATATCAGTGAACTTGATGGTATTTTTTAAGATCTATTGACATCAGCCGAAGGTTTTGGAAAAGAACCTCAAAACTGATTTTTCCAGATTCCATACCTTATCGATAGTTGTGCCCCATTTTTTATCTTATCTCTTTGCAAGTATGAGGTTTCAATACTTGTAGTTTTAGTCGTTCGATAAAGTTCGTAGAACTATTTGACAATCTTCGAGCGCAAAAAATGATGTTATATCTATTAGAAAAAGTGACTCGATCATTTTTCAGAAATAATTATTCAAGTTCCGCGATGATTAATAATATCTTTATTAATTCAAATTTGACTCGAATAAAAAAAATGACACTTTACTTAACTGGATTTGATGAGTAGTATAAGTATCTGTATCCCGACGGATACGTATCAAGTATCAATAGAACTGACTAGACGGTAATGCATGTAATTGACAAATGCGTACGTTAAAATAGCCGTGAATGACATTGCAATAGAGAGTTCCTGAAACGAGTTGGCAACGACACATTAATAATTTCAACCTATATACAATATATTTAATGAACTTAGATACGCGTAATTTCCCAACAATTGAAAAGGGAAAAAGATCCTGATTTAAAGTTATTACGCGGATAATTTACGAAATGGAGCTACTTGTCTCACGTGCCTCATGCGGGCACGATTGGAGAAACGGCTGGTGGGCAAAGGCACGTTGCGCGAGCATACAGAGCTTGCCGCGCGAAGTGCCGCGAGGAAAAGAAATCCGGAAAACTTCACCCTCCCCCCCCCCCTCCGCGCATCGGTTCGCACGCGGCGATTCCAATCATCATTACTTCCCGATAAGTGCACCCGCACTCGCGGGCGGCCTCGCGCCCGATGCAATTTTCTATTTGCATGAGCGTAAAACCGCCGAAGATCGCGCGGCAACGAGCGACGCAGGCCCTCCTCCGCTGCCCGGTTATCTCCACGCGGCGTTTTTTTATCATTTCGCCTGGCGATTACGCGGGAATCCCTTACGCTTTCTTTTTTTTTTTTTTCGTAAACAACCGCGCGGGGGCAGGTAAGGAGGGCCTCGTAAAAATTTAGCCTCGCTCGCGGGGCGACGCGGCCGGCCTACCTTTGGCCCTGTTTCCCGCGCGTCTCGCCGGGATGGTAGGGGGGGGCGAGCGAGGGAGCCATTACTTTCGAAACAGCTCCTTTTCCCCGGGCCGTGATTGCGAGGGAGAGGCTATGGCGGCCCGCCCTCGATTTATGGGCCCTGCATTTGCTCAAACGTTGCATTAGAATGACGCTTGAGAATTAGATGCGTCGAGGGGAGCCGAGGGCTTTAAAAGCTGCGTCAAAGGAGCGGAGGCAATTTAGGGCCCGCTGTCTTTACGGTCCCCGCGGCGGAGCGATTCGATATAGGGTTTTCCCTCGGATACGAGCAACCGTCACAATACCTACGTGGGCAAGAACAACAAATTGTATTATTCATCTAGCAGAATAGATTTTAAAGCAGGACGATAAACAACTCTTTGTGCTCGTGTAATTTCTACATTTCACGATTGCGCGAACTCCGCTATTATCGTTCGATTGGTAATATTGATTTTGCAACGCCAACGGCAAATATCCAATTTTATTTTTTTGTATAGCTGCAATCACGAGATTTCTCATTTGACGCTTATAAATATTCTGAATCTGTTATGCGTTAAAAATGTCGACATTCGATTCCGACAATGTTCAAATAATTACGAATGGCCGAAAAACGCGCGATTAATTCTGTAAGTAATGACAGTATTAAAATGTAAAATCTTCTTCGATATTTGGAAGGGAGCACGTGTTATGAATTCTTAAACAATATTTTTCAGAATAACGACGATGTGCATCAACTAGGTGCTCAAACTAGAATCGAGAAAACAGTTTATAACTAACTATCGTATGTGCATAGAATGTTAGTTGCCGTATTAAATAATTCGAAGGAACTGGTACAATTACACCGCAGTAACGTAAAATGTATGAATTCACGGAAATGTACATTTCATTGTAAAATAAAAAGCTATAAATCAGCAAAAAGTGATCCGCTATAAGTAATGTGATATATTAAATAACGCTCGAGCAAATTAAGATTAAATAACAAATTCATAACGAACTCGATTGAATCAGGAAGATTGATATAACTTATGAAGCAATGTTGATAAATAATATTGTAATTGCAGTACGTTACACGGTAGGCCCGACTAAACACTAAGATAAAGATTCGAATGAAGACATATTTTAAGATGTATATCTCTGTGGAGCATCCGAGCGACATAATTTTTTGATCCATCTGAAGAGGCAATGACCTCGTTGCACCGACGCCCCCGCAGTAAAAAATTCAGACCGGCGCTTAAGGAAAAAGGAAGAGGGCCGTGGCTCCCGGACAGCGGTAGTGTCCCCGGGTCGTCGCGGGCGGGGCGGCCCCGTCCCCTCGGATAAGAAGGGGCGCACTGCGGCCGCCGTGCATCGCGTCGACTCGCGGGCAGCCCTCCCCGGCTGGCCTCTCGGGGCTTTTTATCGATTGGGCAGGCGAGCTTTTACGGGCGGGTCGGTAAAACCGCCCGCGGCGGCTCCCGGGCTCTTAGCGGCCCTCCCCCCGGCGCCTTATGCGCGGTCCAGGGGAACAAGGGGCGAGACGACGTCGGTGTATCCGTGGGCCCGGTCGACACTCCGCGGCGTTAATCAGGCCGGGATTCGGGAAAGGCGTCGGCGGCGGCGACGCCCGGGGGGCAAGAAAGCGCGCGGGCAAATTCCATTTTGCAATTTCACGCTTCGATTGTAAAGGAGCCCAGGTGGGACGGTGGAATGCGGCTTGGCTTTTATTCCGATACCGCGAATGTCTCAATTGCAAAACACACAGTTTGTCCCGGGCGACGTGTGTATCATTGTCAAAAAGTGTGTTTATGCCCCGGCAAATGATCGGCCGTGCATTAGGGAGCGGGCCGCGGGTATAGGCCGGACGCGGTATGGGCCGCGTGGAAAAAAGCCATTTTCGCGGGATAAAAGGCACGCGGCGAGGCGGCTTAAATGCCACCTTTCCATAATGATTTTCGGTTTAATATTTGCCGGGGCCTCGCTCATTTTCTCGGAATAGGCCGCCCCGGCCAAAGTGGAGCTTTTCCACGGCGGCGCGTCGCCGGGCCGCGCCTTTTAAAACAATTATTGTTTTAATAAAACAGGAGCTTTGGGGGAAAAAAAAGCTCCTCGCGGCCAAGCGCCCGCCAAGCATATCGACGGCTTTTAATGACTTTTTTTAACAATAAAGGTAAAAGCCCGTTTTTTTTACGGGTGATCGGTCGGGGCGTTACGCCACCTCCCGGCCGCGGCGGCGGCGACGGCTTTTCCCGCGGGGGCTGCCGGCCACCTTCGGAAGGCAATCAAGACATTCGTAAAATTTTTAAAATGTATAAAAATGTATGTCGTTATTAAACGGGCCGCGGGAGCGGAAGAATTAAATTCTAACTGGAAAGGAGGTAATCGCTTTCTCGAAAATAATTGATCCGTAGATTTACACTGGATTTCGCGGAAGGCAGGAGAGCCTTCCCGGCCTCGCGGCCTCTTAATAAAAAGACAATGGCTTTCCTCAACGGATGGATGAAAAAAGAAAATGAAAAGAAAAAAAAAATAGGTGCCAAAGGAGCCGGGAGCTTGACGAAAACCCTGCCGCTCCCTCAAAAACAAAAAAAAAAAAAAAGTACCCACGCGCACGCACTTTATATCCCGCGACGTATGCACGCGCATTCGTTACTCGAAATCCACTTTATTCGTTGACGCGGGAGGTGGCACGCGCCATAGCCCGCCGGCGAATATTACGCTTTCAACTGCAAGAAAATATATAACCCTGGGCTCGCGGGGCGCTTCTTCGGCCTCCTTTCCCCGGGTTCTTTGTTTTTTTGGAGAGTCGTTTATACCCACTGTTACGTCCGCTGTATAAACTGTTGAATAAACGTAATAATATTAAAACTAGCGATAAAGTATACAGCGGCCGGGGCGGTCTCTTGCAACTTTCTATCTCGCCGGCGGGGAAAAGTTGTCAAAAGTCCTCTAAAATGATAAGGTCCGAGGGTGAAACGGGCGGGGCTACAAAAATATTATTATCAACATGATTTCTTTTCAAATTTAAATTAACTTTTTTACGCCACCAGTTATTTATGTGACGAGAGGCAGTAGCCCCTAACCCCCGGCGCCCGCTGCACCGGCCTGCCCAGTAAAAGAGTTTGAAAAATGTATCAAGTTTTGAGTGCGGCCCCTTAAAAAATGCACCGATTAAAGCCCGACCAACGCAATTTTCATCTTATTTAATGAAAAAAAAAAAAATACAAATCTTATAACTTTTAACGCACGTTTACGCCGGGGGCGCTAAAGAAACAAAAAAAAAAAAACGAAACGCGAGCCGCCGCCCGCCGCGGGGTGGCCGGGCGCAAGGAGCCGGCGAACAAAGGTCATTGTGCGGAGGGGCGTCGGCTCGCGGGGCCCCGCGCGCCCCCGGGGAATATTGCATTAAAAAAAAAAAAGGAAAAAAAAAAGGGAACCTTTATTTAAAAATCTTATTATGTCGCTGCATAAAAGGCCGCGCGGAGCGGGGGCGCGGTGCGTTCGACAATTTATAGTTTACTTTATTCGAGATTTTAATTTAGATCATCTTTTCACGAGGCGGCCGGCGCCCCTCCCGCGGCAGTCGGCGAGTCGTCGGGACCGCGGGGCCGCCCGAGGCCGATGCGCTAATTCCGCATTCTGCGCCCGAGCTTCGATTCCCTATTCTTTAATGGAAAAAGTTATAGGGGTAATGCCTGCCGCGATCCGGATGTAAAAAAAAGAGAGAGAGAGAGAGAGAGGGAAAAGGACGCTTGTCGCACTAAAAATTAATAACTGCGCAGTAAAGTATGGAAAACCAATAGGGGCTGCGCCGGCCGCAGGACGAAAACGGACAAATAGACGCGGGTTAATACGACTTTTTTTTTTATCCCCGGGCGGCAAGCGGCCCACGACTCCCCGGTCGAATCGCCGATCGCGTGCGCCCCCAGGCTTATCCCCGCCGCGCGCTTCCCCGAAACCGGCTGATCCCCCGCGGGTCCCCCTAATGCCCGTGATTAGGGCCGCGTCTTACCCGCCGGTCGGCATTAGCCAAAGTTCGCACGGAGCCGCTTCATCGTCGAAAGAAGCTGCGGGGCCGGTTCGGCGCCGCGGCTCACATGCGGGAACGGCGCGCGCGCCTCGGACACACGTGGGAAATGCGCCTCGCGCCTTGCGAATCGATGCATGTATATACCGGGGCGCCGCGAAATCGTCCGCCGATTCGCGTTTTGCATGAAAGGAGGCTTTTCCATTGCTTAACGTCAAAGCGGGAGGGACACGTGTACGGGGGGGAGGGGCCAGAGGCCGGGGACGCCGCGGGCGGGAAGGGAGCCGCCGGGGGAAGGGAAGAGGCCGAGGGCCGGCCGGAGGGGAAGTAGCCGGGAGATTGAATTGCGGCCTGTTACTTTTTACTGCAATCACGGCGCGTCCTCTTTTCCCTCCGCCGCCGACGCCGGCGCTGCTTTCATGAGAATCGATTTTCAAAAGCTATATATATATGTGTGTGCACGAAAACTTAAACTTTTCGAAGTACCGGCGCTCGGCCGGCCGTAAAGACAATCGCCCGGATCATTTACATAAAAAATCCCCGCGGCTACTTTCGCAGCGTGTACGTGGGGGGAAAAAGCACGCCGCGGACCGATAGGCGGACGCGCGCCGGTCTTTTAGCCGGACGGCTCCTCGTCAAGATTTCCCAAAAGGTCGCCTCCCCGCGCGCCCCGGCGAATTGGGTCGGCCCGTGATCGAATGGAAATTCCGATCGAGGGCCGCCGCCCCGCTGACGAGTTTGATAACTTGGCCGGAGTTGATTAAACTTCCCGCCTCGGCGGCGGCCCCCCCCCCCTCCCCCCCCTCGCTAAACGCGATAAAACGCCAATTTCGAGGAAAATGCCAAATTAACGAATTCTCGAGCGCCGCGGCACTGAGTCACCGCCGCGGGGCCGATAAAAACGACGAGGCGCCCGCGCTACAGCTCGGCCGGCGCTGCGGCCCCGGCAATTAGCGCCCGGGGGAAGGTCGTCGGATCGATAGGACGACCGGGCCTCTCCCCACCACCCGCGACAAGAAAAAGGCCCGGGAGCCTCGGTGGCTCTGTCGACGGGAGTTGCACCCCGGAAAACCGTTCCTTGCTCCTAAAGGGCCCCCAATCGCTGTCTTTTCAACGCCTGCAGGCGGATAATCGCTCCTAGAAATACCGAGCGTTTCGTTACTTTACTACGAATCAGCTGTATCTTCAAACTTCTTTTACAACCGATATTATATCATTTTAGTTAAAAGTAAAGTTTTTGAACAGCTATCATGCACTTCTATCATGGGCTTTCTAAAGTCCTTATTATTGAAGACTTCTCAGTAATGCTTATGCTTAAGTTGCAAAAGAATAATATCCAGATATTATGTTAACTCAAATATAATATTCTCCATCAGAAGTGTGCTCCACCATTTATGAATTATTGATTGAATAATTATTTTAATTAATTAATGTATTAGATACGCAACTTTACTTCTACCGTTTTTTGATAGATAGCTGACTGCAACGGTACGTGCCGATTGAAATAGGCAGGTCAAAATTTCATACAGTAACGTTCGACATCTGTCAATGTATCCACAGCCCCATATTAGTAAATTTGTGTTTGCATTAAAAGCGTATTCTCGATCGAAGATGTCAGTTTTCGAGCCAAATTCTCGTCATTTGCGGGAAGCGTTGATTTTCTGCTTTCATTTGAAGAAAACTGTGGCTGAGGCTTATCGAATACTCTCAAGTGCTTACGGTAAGATTGCTCTTAGTAAAAGAACGTGTCGTGAGTGGTTTCAACGCTTTAAGAGCGGTGATTTTGATGTCGAAGACAGGCATGGCGGCGGACGAGAAAACATTTTCGAAGATTTCGAACTGGAGGCATTACCTGCTGCAGACTCGTGCCAAACGCAAGAAGAATTAGCACTAGCATTGGGAGTCACTCGACAAGTAATTTCGAAATGCCGCAAAGTCATGGGAATGATTCAGAAGCAAGGAAATTGGGTTTCATACAAATTGAAGTCGAAAGATAAACGGCGTTTAATCCTGAGAAAAGCTGTTTCAAAGACAGAATCGGATGGGATTTTTACATCGCATTGTAAATGGGTCCATTCTAATAATCCCAAATGCAGAAAATCATGGGGAATGCCTAGACATGCCTTCGCATAGTCGCCCAGACCGAATATTTACGGTGCCAAGGTTATGGTCTGCATTCGATGAGACTAGCTCGGTATAATGTATTATGATCTGTTGAAACCGAGTTAAACCATCACAGGGGATCGGTATCGAACACAATTAGTGTATTTGAGCCGATCATTGAAGAAGAAACGGTCACAGTACCAAAAGAGATATGATACAGTTATCCTGCAACATGATACTGTTCGCCCACATGTCGCAAAATCCGTCAAGGTATACGTGGAAATCCTAAAATGCTTCGATTTCTTCCGATCGATGGCACATGGCCGAACTGAACAGCAATTTCACTCTTATGAAGAAGTCAAATCATGGATCGATTTGTGGATCGCCTTAAAAGACGCATCGTTTTTTCGAGATGGTGTTTAACAATTGCGCCAAAGATTACAAAAAGTAGTAGGTAGTGACGGACAGTACTTTAAATTATAAACAAGTAATCACTTTTTAAAAAGAAAGTTTCAAATTTTGGAAAAAAGTCGGTGGAAGCAAAATATTGCTCCTTATCATTTCGAAGATTTTACATTAATTTTAATTTAAACAAAATTTCCGTGAAGAAAAAACTAGCTTTTGTATGTAATTTAAAGGCTATTAAAAAATATATAATCGTGTACAAGATATTGTAATTATTAAGACAGTATAAAACAGATACCATAAACTTTGGATAAATTTTGAGCAAAAATCAGTTCTTTTAGTTCAAAGGTATAACCCGACTCCTCTATCGACGAGCGGCTGAGAGGACGAGGCGCGTAATCGGGTGAGCACATAGTTTGCATTCATTTGGTGGGGGATCGAGGCGTGGCTCGACCAGCTCCTGCATCCACATGGAAGAGCATAACGGCGCGCTATATCAATTAAATCTGCTGGGCCGCGCGGCTTGCTGCCGCCATTCCCGACGGAGAAATCTGATTAAGGCCAGATCGGAAGCGAGACAAGCGCTGCTTTGTGCAGGCGTAATTGACGTCGTTCAATCGGATACACTGTAAGGGCCGCCGGCAGAAAGTCCAACGCTCGCGAGTAATGCATTATATCCAGCTTCTTCTCTCTTTCTTTCGCGGTATTCCGATGGGCTTCGATTAAAGCGGAATGGACAGGGTGAAGGAGAGAGGGGGAGAGCCGTGCGCCTGCATGCCAGATGCATTTTCGAACCATATATATACGTGCGTGTGTTTGTGTGAGCATCGAGAAAGTTTCATCGGCCGTTCAAGTCCCACAAGTATATGGCGCTTTGTGTATAATATATAAATGAATCTCCCGCAGGCCTTTTCCGCGAACTGTATGCCGCTGACAAAAGAGTGGCGCAACTACCAACATTTTTCACGAGCTGGCTACGATTTTTTCAATCGAATCAAATATAAAAAAGAGCCTGATGGCCGCTCGCCCATTCAAGAGAGGCCCCACTACACGCGGCACACACGTGTGCCCATAAAAGCGTTTAATCCAAAAAATGCGCGGAATAAAAATTCCCTCGGCTCGATATTCGGCACATATTTCTATCATGCAGGCCTCACATACAAAATGCAACTGCACATCGCAAAGAAAAAAACGAGTAAAAAGAAATACGTGCGCGACAAATAAATAATCGAGGCCGCGGAACGGGACCATCGGATGGGGACAGCCCGCATTCCGCGAGAGCCGCGGGTACAGAGGCCTAGACTTCCTGGGGCCGATCGACCCCATCCCGAGCGACCGCCGCTGAGGAAGCAGCCGGTAACCCTCCCAGGAGATGCTCTAGCGGGACGGTACCGCGCACTCGCCTGGGAACTCCGGGGCCCTGATTTATCTGCGCAATGCGAGTCTCTGATGCGCGCGCGCGGCTCTAATTGTTCTAATCATACGTTGCGGAGACGACCCCGACTGCGCGCTCGAGAGGAGCCGCTCTGAATAAACCAGCGGTGAGAATAGGATCGTCTCCCACCCCACCACTCGGCGGACGCCTTTTTTTGCCGCCGCCCCCGAACAATGCCGGACGAACTCGCGACGCTCGGCTAATAGTAATTGCACCGCGCCGTTCTAATGTATTCAGGGCGGAATTGGACGCCGCGCGCCGTTTCCAGCGCAGTTCATTCGCTTTTTCGTTCGGGACAAGCGGCCGTTTCTTTGTCCCCGGTTCGAGGAAGACCCGCGAACGGAGCTGGCCGCGATCCGCTCCTCGCGCGACTTGCTCCTTCGAAAAGCTCTTTGGATGTTGCGGGTGAAACCCGAGTTGCCCACTGCCACCGCGTATCTGTACACAAAAACTAGACGACGCGAGTCCCTTGGGTTAAGTATATTACTTTAAAACCCTTACATTTAGGGTACAATTCCCTTTAAATTGTATTAGAAATCTCAATGTCTTGTATAAGGAATTAAATAAGTTAGCACATTAAATACATGAAGATGTCGTGATCGGCTTTTTCATATAGACTTCTATTGTAATAGAATGCATATATATTTTATACAATATACGTATATGACTTCAATTGCAAACATAAAGAAGTCAAAAAAATTGTTTTCTTAAAAAAAATTATTTCGAGTTGAGGAAATGCATTAATTTTAATGCTAGTGCATAATTCTTTTTTGCTTTATACTTATGAATGTAGGTAATTTCTTTACATTCATATTAAATCTAATATAACTTTTTTAACTGTGTAAAGCTAGTTCGAGGCATCGTTTGAAGGTGTTTGAAGGTGTTTCTATGTGGATGTACGCTTTGAATTCATGCAGAGGTGGGCACGAATGTACGGTCTGTTACCAATAGTACTTTTGAATTACTCTTACGATCTACTTTGTAAATACGAGCAAATGTATACATAGAACCACCTAATATAGTTATATAATTGGCAATTACTCGTAACATTCATTACCAGAGTAATAGAACTTATAAGGAAACGGGGACAAATAAGTGTATTAGCATACCAGGTCAGAACGAAAAGCCAAATAGCCATTTAATACATTTCTCTACACGTTTGTTCCGAAGGCATCCATTATTAAGCGCACCAAAAGTGATGGGTCTCGCTACCTCGGGCACACGACCCCCCAACCACCTGAGTGGAATATCGTATCACCGATATTGATTGTCGGGGGACAAAAGACTCTCAATGGGCCATTCCTACTTGAACGTGGACTATAATTGCGACCCCCGGATTAGGGTAACATTGGTCAAAGCGTTATGAACCGCTCGCGAGCCGAACCGAATCGATCGCTGCCCACTGGCGGGCCGAATTCTACAAAACTATGTGGTAAAGCCGCCGACAGAGACAGCGAGAGGGCGGCGCGTTTCTTAATCCGATTTGCATCAGCGGCCGTCCGCTCATGCTCGAACGGCGCGTTTTTCGGGCCTCCGCCGCGGCAATTTTCGACTTTGACGCCGGCATTTTGAAATTCAAAGTACATTTGCGTATTTGCATGAAAATTGGTCCGAAGGGTTTTCACGATTCGCTGATTGCATTTGCATTTTGGCTGCACATCGAATTCGAAAATTTGCCGGCGCTGCCGTGCCGCGCCGGTCATGCCCCGAATTTTGGCAACCGACGCACGCGAGGATGATCGGGAACCGATTTATATGCAAAACCAATTAACTCGTTTCTGTACGCCTTTTGATACCTAACGATATATTCAATTTTTCGGAAAAAAGGCGCGAAACCGCAACTTTTAACCTTTACACGAGCGACACTTTCGTTTTGATCCCCAGTTTGACTTCGACGCTTTTCATGCTCGAACGTCCTATACGTATAGTAACAATGAAAATGTAATCCGAAATGTGAAGGCTGACCATATTGCGTGTTAAGGAAAAATATTTTTCTATTTCGATTGAAACTGAAGACTCGTTTCTTTTATTACAAATTTTTGTATGTATTCAAAACCAATCTTTATAATAGAGGTAAATGACAATTATGGAGTGCCAGAATATATTAAATTTTATTTCTTGAGTTATATCAAACTAACATAAAAAATCTGTATCTAAATACTAAAGTTAATTTTATAATTAGAAACGTGGGTAATTTGCAAATTACTTTACGCGCAACTTTAAAAACACTACTATTGCATTATAAACGGGTTACACAGTTGGGTATTAACATAGATTTTTTATACGTAGTATATGAACTAGCATTGCATTAGCATATATAATTGAAGCATTTACTCAAGACGACTCATTGGTTAATTGTCGCTCGTTCCATGCCGTGTACACACTGCTAATTTTTATTTGTACGATCGGACAACCAACTTAAACAAATAATGCAAATATATGTTCATTTAATTTATGTGTTAACAAAACTTGAATAACATTTTTCGCCCAATTAAATAATCTTCAGCAAGGTCGGTGCTATTTAGTATATTCACTAGCATCAACTTAAAATTAATCGACGCGTGGATAGACGGCCATTTTATGATAAACCGGGAATATTTCTGTTAAAATATCGCTATGCTCAATCTTGTCGGCGGGTCGAGCGCTGCAGGGGCGCAATAATCGCAAAGCTTGGGAAAAGGAGACGTCGATAAGGGACCTCCGATCGATAAAGTCGCACCCCCGCGTCGAATGATAATCCAGACGCGACTAAATTTAGCCGCGACACGGCTTGTGGGCAATCGCCGGGTACAGTTTATCAATGCATGAATAGCAGGGCTATATATTGAAGAGCTGTACATTTAATAAGGGCTCACTCCCCTTATAAAGATTATATCAAGATTTCTGCGGATTGCGTAAAGAAAGAAATGTACGAAAAGGAAGATCTGGTTTCATTAATAAAAATCTAATAAATGGACTGTCTGTTTTCTTTTCTTCGTGCAAGTATATATGATTGAAAAAACATATGTAACCTAAATATAAATATATATATATATATAAGAGAAAAAGTAAATCAATATCTTTTTAAAACACTGACATATGTTTCAGGTTTTTACTGTTTGCACTACATTTTATAATTTTATAATTTTCTATCTATTTCGTGAAAGAAACATTTCAATATATCTATATTTCCAGCGCTTGTAAAATATATAACATGACGTAAGCAAAAAAAATAATTGCATTGCTTATATAATTATATAAACTTAAACGTAGTTATGTTTTTAAAAAACAATTCAAATTAAAGTACCATGTAATATTTTTCATAAATCAAGTAAATCTATTACTGCGCAGAACTTGATATTATTAAAATAGTTATTTTACTAAAAAATCAATAATTTTACTTAGTCATTAAGTGACAATAATTCGATACGATTACATTTCAATTTTTAGCATCGACTATTATAAAAGTAATTGTAATGCTATAGTGAAATACATGAATCAATCTAAATTATAACTGTTTAACTCAAAATACCAAACATTATAAGCTTTTTAAAAACTTTAAACAACATAGTAAAGTTATAACTTCGATAAAGTTATGAGTAAAACGATATTATTAAAAAATAAACAAAAATTTCTACGAATTATATAGATATTTACTACACGTATTTCTTCTATGCAGATATCCATAACAACTGACAGAATCGATACTCATGAAGACTTGTCATCTATGTTCGAATCAAAGCGATTTTTAATTTCAAGATTTAAACCGCAAACTATTATATTTCAAAATCTTGCAAATAATATAATTACAGTGGTTTTAAATACAATAATTATATTTTGATGTTTTATATTATTCTTGCACATTAGAACTTGTATACACTAAAACTTTATATTAATCATGCCCAAATTATTAAATGCTTTCGTTTTCTGTTAAAATAGCTAGACTGCGGAATATACTATCGACAAGACTATACAAAATGAATTATGTATGCTCACTGAATATACGAGGTGTGTTCAAAAAATAACGAGAATTTTGGTTTTATGAAAAAAATATTTATTTATTCATGAATATCTATTTTGTCCCCTTCAAAGTAATCCCCCTCGGATATAATACACTTCTGCCAACGCTTTTTCCAATCCTCGAAACACTTTTGAAACTCGATCTTTGTAATAGCTTTTAGCTCTTTTAGCGATTCGCTTTTAATGTCATCTATGCTTGCAAAACGACGGCCTTTTAATGTTCTCTTTATTTTTGGAAATAGAAAAAAGTCACATGGAGCCATATCTGGCGAATATGGAGGCTGAGGCATCGTTACAGTTTTGTTTTTGACCAAAAATTCACGAACAAGCAATGAAGTGCGAGCAGGTGCATTATCGTGGTGCAAAAGTCATGAATTGTTTTGCCACAAATCCGGGCGTTTTTTTCGGATTGCTTCACGCAAACGGCGTTGAACTTGTAGGTAGTATTCCTTATTGATTGTTTGACCTTGTGGCAAGAATTCATAATGCACTATGCCATTAAAATCGAAGAACACAGTGAGCATAACCTTCACATTCGACCGCACTTGTCGAGCCTTTTTCGATCTTGGCGATCCAGAATGCCTCTACTGAGACAATTGAGCCTTAGTTTCGACGTCATAACCATATACCCATGTTTCGTCACCTGTTATAACACGTTTTAGTAGTTCTGCATAGTTATTAACTTCATTTAGCGACTCCTGAGCAACTTCCATTCGCCGCTGTTTTTGTTCGAAATTCAACAATTTTGGAACGAATTTTGCTACCACACATTTCGTACCCAAAACATCCGAAAAAATTTTATGGCATGAGCCAACTGATATGCCAACATCATCAGCGACTTCTCTGATTGTGATTCGGCGATCGTTCATAACCATTTCTTTCACTTTTTTCACGTTTTCATCGGTTGTTGATGTGCTTGGGCGTCCGGGTCGTTCGTCATCTTCAACATTTTCGCGGCTATCTTGGAAACGCTTATAACACTCGTAAATCCTTGCTTTACTCATAGCAGACTCACCATATGCCTTTGTTAACATTTTACAAACTGCACTACACTTTATTTTATGTTTTATGCAAAATTGAATATATATTCTTTGATCCATTTTTTTTCACAAACGAAAATCGCCGAGCTCGAAAAAACACGTCTAACGTTAGCGGCTGTCACTTAAAAAGTAAGCAATGAATATTGCTGAAAATTTTATCGTACTTCAGGGGCATGTGTACCAATATAATAAAAATAATTTTTATACAGGCGGACTCTCCAAACCCGCGAAATTTAAAAAGTCTCGTTACTTTTTGAACACACCTCGTATACAACCATTTTTTAAACTCGAATGATTTTATCATTTGTTTTCTAAATTTTTATAACAATGAAGAATTTGGGTTATTATAAGTACCATCTGACACATGTATAATTATTTTTGTACACTTTTACTTACTATAAATTATTTTATTTTATTTCTCCTGATAGATATTTCACGAAATAAACTGGTCAACAGGCTAGAAACTGACGAGTTATTTATGCCGAGCACTCGCCAGTAACTTCCGTAGGACTGATGAAAATTTCTACCAGGGATGATTTCATTTTTATTAATTAAATTTTAAAGGGATATCGGTCCCTCTTAAGCGCATATTAATATACAAACGATTTAATGTACAGTCAGTTTTAACTATATTGGATTCTAATCTGAAGAAACTACAATATTATTGTTATTATATTAAAACTATAGATATTATTTATTTAATATTACTTAGTATTTGTTAAAAATTATCTAACCTATAAACAAACTGTGTCTTAAATAAATTAAGACAATTTAAAAAAACAGTTTATCTTGTAAAAACTACAAGAAATAAATAGTTTTATTTTAAATTATAAATATAAATCAAGCATATCAACTGAAAAATGGCAATATAGAATACCGCGATATAATATAACAAAAATGTCAAATGATATGTAGATTATTTATAAATAGTCTGGATAATTGATAGTATAATCTAATATATAGTTGTAAAATTAATTAATATTTTTAATTACTCGATACGTAAAACTCGCTAATGACTACAGTAAAATCTACAACATGCTGAAATATTGGCGATTTAACGGAAATGATTGTATGCAACAATTTAGTGGTCGCCTAACAGATAATAGTAAAAGGTTAACGAAGCACGTATAAAGGAATAGAAAGTACGAATGAACTACTTATAGCAAGGAGTATGTACCTTGGTTAGGGTAACTGTTAGTATCTCAGAAGAACACAATATAGGAACCATACTTTGGCGTTTGATTCTAGATTTAGGTATAAAAATATACAAGTAGTGCATTACATTGTTTTATTATAAACTTTATAAAATTCGATATATTACGTCATTATCGCCCCTAAGACATGGTGTATCTGTAAAAAGTCTTTCTGTGTAAGTCTAAATTCAACACATTTTACACTTTATCTCATAATATAAAATTTTTATAAATTTGTTAGTAATTTACGCTTGATTTGCAGGTTTGAGTTTTTAAAGCGATTCCACTGCAGAGTATGAAACGAGGTATGAAAAACTTCGGAGAAAACCAAAACCGCGAATTTCGACTCGCCAAGTCGTGCATGGAAATCGCGTAGAGTTTCTCATTTTTTCTACTCACGAGTTTACATTACTCAGCTTACGCTTCGTAGAAAACACGCGTGCACGAATGAAAGGAACGTCTCTTTCTTTCTATATCCGCCTCTTTTTCCCCCTCGTGATGGCGGATGGGAAATCATTTCCTTTCCCGCCAGTAATCTAATCGTGCGAATTGCCACGCGGCACTAACCAGCAACGATTTGCTTTTTTCCTTTCGATTCGCGGTTGCTTTGAGGGGAAAGTCTAGTTCGTTATTTTCATAAAATTTTATTTACAAAATATGAATAGTTGCATAAACAGAATCAAATGTTTTACCTTTTCATTTTAACTCTAAAAGATGCAATCTATGATTCGTGCAGCAACTTATGTAACTTTAAAGTGTAAATATACATAATGTTTGTACGTTTGAAGTTGATATATTTTTAACAGAAAAATACAAAATATCTTTATCAATATGAAACAATCAGTTCTTATTAATCGCATTGTATCTCTGCTATTATAAACATTTTACTTAATTTTTCTACAAAGACGATTTTATTTTTTTTTGTATTTAATCTCCAATGGTCACATTAGTTACAATAAATCTTACATGAATTGAGTTACCTTATGTGCAAATAGTTTCTAAAAGTTTGCATAACCTAAACAAATTTGTTTGAAAATTTTTTTAGAATGGAAGATAGTAAGTTGGAAATATATTGAACTATGTAATATATATTACTAAACTAATCACAATTTTAACTATTATTTGTACGGGTATAGTTTAACGGGTACATTATTAACTTGCTGTCTGATATTTTAAAAATTCTTAACACATTTTGCTACGTGTACATTAATTAAAATAAATATATATGTATAATATAAAAATACTCTTTCAAAACGAAGTCTTATAAAAACAGAATTTATTAATAAATTGAAAGTTTCTTATTCAACTGAAAAATGAAGTGTACACATGTAATAGTTAATGTATTTAGGTTAAACGATTTCAAAATATCTGTGAATGAAGTCAATGCTTTATGAATACTAACTGTATTGTATACTACTACATTGTAGCTTCAGTGTAAAATACAACTTCTGAATTGCAAATGATAATACTATTAGGTATTATACAATACGACAAAATTTTGATTACTACAGCAATTTGGTAGAGGAACGAAGTATTATTTAACATTGATTAAAAGGATGTAATTTAATTTTAGAAGAATATTAAAAATTTTGCATTATATATAATCATTGTATTTGAAAAATATACTACAAAAAAGTATTTGAATAAAATTTATTAAAAAATCTGCAGTTTGATAAATCTAATTTTTCAAAATTTGAAGTTTAAATCGTCTCATTTTTAATAATTGCTGAATGTAAAGTTGTTGATATTAATCATCAATTGTTTTATTTTTTAATTAAACATAAAAATTACAAATGACATGTAAATTTTAAATTATATTATAATATAAAATTAAAAATATAACGAATAAACAGTTATTTGTCAAGTTTTCTTTAATTAAGCTTGTTTAATAAGATATCTTATATCGATTAGTAAAGCTAAATTAACAATGAGTTAAACTTCAATAAGCTGTAATGTTAATTGATATTTGATATGGTAAACCGTAACTAAGCGCCCTTTTTTACTCCTTTGGAATAGAAATTCGTCTAATTCATAAAAACAACGAATAAACATGTATGTATAGTATTTATGTGTATAATAACTTATTACAGATAATGTTTCAATTTCTATAATAAGAATTTTAAATATCTTTGGGAAGGGAAATACTCGCAATCACTGCAATCTACAGTAAATTCATTATGCAGGGACAGGAAACGAGCCATCGCCATCGTCTAATTTCTTATCAAAGTTATTTATTCAATTACTTTCACGCGGAAAATTTTAGTCGCAGTAACAAAATAAAAAATATAACAGGAATAGTGGGAAATGCATTGATAGAGATTTGAATAGAAAGAGAAAAAGAATAGGATAAAGAAAATTAGTTAAAAAAGAAAAAAACTTCTTTAATAAACTCATTTCCTAAATCAAATATCTCTCTTTTCCGATGTAAATTAATTCCTCTCTTTGATTCGGTACTCTTCCATCGCCCACGCTGTGATCGTCTATCTCTTTCTTCTTCACCCATCCTCTTTTGATCCCTTGCGCTTCATGTCTCGTTCGATTTGAGCGCTGTGCCGCGAAAAAATCTCCAATGAATCTCGGGAATCGCTTGATGAATGAGCAGCACAAGACATAATGAAATAACGAACTTATATATTTTCCGTTCGATCTTTATCCTCCTTCCACTCTTCCGATTACCTTTTGGTCCATTTTCTTGCTTTTTTATATCGATTTATCGACCAGTTTAGTTACTTCCTCTGCAATAATAATCCCGCAACATCGGGAATTTCGAACTTCAAATAAATATGATTATCAGGTCATTAGTAAACTAAGTCTTACCCACTTTCTTAGACTTTTTTAATCATTCGTGTGATTTACACATACTCTATTATATCCAAAAAAACTTTTGATACTCTCAAAAGATTGGAAACGAAGATAGTATTTATTACATTTTAAGTTTCAAATATCACAGTTAAAATCATTCAAGTACATCAACCTAAAAATTGTAATCAATAATCAGGTTACTCTCGGACAGTACGATTGTATGAATTAAAAATAAATATACCAAGCTTGCGTTGACCTAAATCTGTTTGAAATATACCGAAGTTGTACTTGATGTCGATAAGTAACAATTTCGCTTAATGAGTTTGAAGTTTCCAACGTTGGAATGTAACGGAAAGATAATTTGTTCTATTTTTTATAACAGACTAAAAATAATTTTTCGAATCTTAATAATAAAAAAATATATAAACAAGATATTAAGTTTTTTGTTTCTGACAAATAAATGTATTTTTTAATCTTATTTACTTTCCATGTGTATTTTAATGACATTAATTAATATCTTGCTATTTCAGTTATTTGAAATATAAATATATGTTATTTGAAAATATTGAATTGCCGAATGTATAAATATATTGAAAATAATAAATTTATGACGACCCAACATTATATTAACTTCGAAGTTATACTGCTCTGACGTTATGGAAAACCGCATAGATTGTACTAGCATTACTAATAATTTATTGGACTTTTTTCCAGCTCAGAATTGTAGCACGAAGAATTTTGAAAGTTTATCGGCAAGTTTTTGAAATATCACTTCATGCATGATTTGTTCTTTGAAGCGCGCTTGAAATCGCTCTCGACTGCGAACTTGTTTCTCAATATTTTCTTCTGCATAACGATGAATTGCATTTTCTCTTATCTTTATTTCTTTTCGAAAGTGGTGTTTCTGCGCTCTTTTGTTCCGCGCCGTCGTGAAGTGATGAATTAAATCGTGAAATTGGCAAATCACGAAAAGGTATCGATTCCTACTGGCCACAGACGAGCTGCTCTCGTGTGCATTGAGGAAAATAATAGGCATTTAAACTGAACGCTAATTGTTTCTCGCTTGGCGAGGAGAAGCCAGTTGCTCGGTTGCATAAAATTCCATGTTTTCAAGCGACTTGTTGCAGGAGAACAACTAGCTGAGTGAAGAGCATGTTTCGCGCTAATAAGAGAGTACATTGTACAAGCGCGATAAAGGCCAGAAATCCAGTACGGACTTTGATAAATCGTATTGCACAAGGGAAAACAAGCGGAAATTGTTTTGAACCGCCCTCGGGAGAAAGCGGCGCGGGGCTTGGAAGCCGGGTTTTGATACACGAGCTACTTCGAATATTGCATCATCATTGAATCAAGGTCCGTTTCCATTTCGCTTTAGTCTTTTTATTCGCTTTTTTGTTCTTTGTTCTACGACCTTTTCTCAATATTATTATATAACAAAATTTGCAGTAAAAAATAGTCATTCAACTTTGGATTTGGAATAAAATTCACTATTTATGCTAATGTACAAACTATTAAAATACTTGGATTTTAAAAATCATCTCAATATATCATCTGATTATTTTTTTCAAAATCTCACAAATTATTTTACAGAATAAAAGTTTTACCCAATATACTTTTTGTAGAAAAATATAATAAAAGTAAACCTGACAAAATCGAAACAGCATCGTTAACCTTTAAAAAAATTTCAATACAAAAGCTGGATTTAAAAATCTCTATAAAGCAATTCCGAAAACTAAGATTTAAAATTTTAAAACGCCACGGATCGAAAATTTTTCAGACATAGTTAACCACTATACTGCAAAAAGTAGACGCGAAATAAGTAAAACAAAGCAACTTTCGTTTTGATAATGTAAAACCTTTGTCTGAAATATAAGGAATATCAAATAAGTTGTCAACTTTAAAACAAATAATAGTAAAATTATCTGTTGTTGTGAAAGCGATAAAATGTAAAGGTTTATTTTTACACCGTAGAATTATTGAATAACGGCATGTATCTGCAAAAGGCATTTGCCGAAAAGTAAAAACTTGATTATCATTTTTCTTCATGTGATAAGAGAAAATTTCTAAGCCTGTATATAAATCATCATTTCTATTTTTGCAGACTTTATTTTTTCGTGTTTTTCTTTCTATGTTTATCTGCGCGATATAACCTCAGGACGGATTTTGTGAGGCTTCGATATTCCTCTTTTTTCTCTGACTTTCTTCGTTCTATTAGACGTTGTGATGACAGCTTTTTTTACCAGGAAAGAAGGAAAAGACAAAGAAAGAGTTTCAAAGGTAGCAAAATATTATTCTAGTATGCTCCGTCGAAATACTAGCATTTTTTAAAATTGAAATAGCAGATTGGGTACAAACTATTTAATTCCAAAGTTTCATAAAAGCAAAAGAGTTTGTTTACAAATGCATTCGGTATTATTCTCAGTATTATTAACAAAAACGTTGCATTGTTTCAATACGTAACTTAGATTAATTACATAACGATAGAAATAACACGAATATAATTTGAAAAGTTAGTTACCTTTTAACTAGTAAATAAAAAGTTATTATCACTTTTGTTTAATTAATTGGATTTTTGTTGCATGTTCTGGGAAAAATGCGCAATGGTCTTGCATTATTTATTACCGGAAATTCAATTTCAAATCAATCAAAAAAAATGACGGGCACAGTAAAACACCTACACGATTTCAGTTTTATTTGTAAATATTATAAACATTTAGTACCAATACCTTTAATAATTAAAAGTACGCTGAATTGATTGAAATTTAAAATATAAAATTGCCAATATACTGTCTGAAAAATAATAAAATTAAACAAGTTTTATTTGTGTAACATAAACTTTATGCAATTTATAATAGTAACAAATATATGAGAAAAGTCTGTTCTTTCCAATTTATATTTGAACTATGTAGTAAACCTATAAAACCTATGGACTACATATGGGTCGTATACGCATCAATTTATATTACATTAAATCCATATAATTAGATTCTTACCAAAAACGTCAAAAACGCTAATCCATATAAATATAGATTTGAGATTAAGGATATAAAAATCAGCTTGAAAGTATTGCCTCATAAGTAAAATAACAAGTTTTTACTGTCTTATTTTTTGACTAGATCGATCATTAATCAGAAATAAGATATAGCTATATTATCAATTACTTTAGTTTTCGAACATTTATTTATTAACGATGAAATTCCATTACTCAAATTCAAAGCTTGTTACACACCTACAACATTGTATTAAACGAATCAGATGAGTGAAGATTTCTAGTTCAAATGATTTCAATGTCAGAATCAATTAGGTTATACTTTACAAAATGATCGTATATTGTGCTCAGATACAAGTTTCATTTTCAAAGGCACTGTTATTTATGTAAGCGTTCGCGTCTCGCGCTTATACAAGTGTATACTTTAATTACGCAGATTTTCTCTTCTCGGCGAGACCGAGCAGGTCGTAATAATTCATTTTCATTCAACATTCGCTCAGGCCGATTTTATCACCCGCGTCATGCCGTTTCGTCTTTAATCGCTCTTCGTCGAGATATTACAACCTCGGCCGTGGCGCACGCGAGACACTCGGACGCGCGTGGTTACGTGGAAGCTCAGCGGGCCCGCAGAAGGTCGCGAACCTTGACGGTCGGCTCTCCACGATAATTGCAAGCGAGCATCGATGACCGAGACGATAAGGTTAATTATCGGTGCCTTTCTTTCACTTTCCCTGTCGTCGATATAAAGCACGGAGTCAGTGCGCGAGAAAACACGCGAGGCCTCGTTGTGTCGCGATAATGCGTCGCTCCATGCGCGCGCCAAATGAAAACATAATCTTGAAATGCTCGTCGCTTGAGATCGGTTAAACTTTGCTCTCCCACTTATCCAAGTTAATCCCTAATGCATGTTTATAAGCGCCTTGAACAATGGCTAAGATTCTACAGTATACAGATGAGAAAGTTTTGCAGTAAATAGTAAAGTTTTGGTCAAATGCAAGAGAATTTTTAGTACGTTCATAGGACGACGGAAATATTTGCGAAAGGTGAAATATCGGGATTTCAGAAATAAAAAGATTTAGATTCCCAATGTTTCTGCTATGAAGCTTTATTTGAAGAAGAAATTCAATAACGAAAAATGTTTGGTGAATTGCGAGGTAGAGTTCAGGTGTGTTAGTTAAGAGTATTTGCGATTTCATGAAGAAACAAACCTATCGCATTTGTATATAAACTCAAACTTTCATACCAAAAAATTTGATTTAAATAAAGAACAAAATATTTAGAAAGAAATAAAATCGCAATTCTTTCAATAGTAAAACTATATATACCTTTATATTTAAAGTGCGGACTGTCAAAAAACATTCCATGTATACTACGATTTCAAAATGATCTTCAGTGAACTACTTTTAGAGCCAATCTGTGCGTAGTTCTCAGAAGTGTAATATTCAAATCAATGTAGTGGACTTAATACCGTAATACAGGATAAATCTGCAATGCTCTATTAACTCGGATAATTATAAAAAAGACAAACAGTACAAATGAAATTTATATTTATAGAGTTGAAAACATTTAGTGTGCTTCGAAAGTTGGGCAAATTTCAGCAAAATTACTTTGAATAATTAATTTTATAAATGTTTTGAGGAAACTACTAGCTGGCTGTGCAATTCTGCGCAGAGACTGTAAATAATATTCAACTTTCGAATCAATCAAGTTTTATATCTATATTTATTTTCTACATTTTATACTGATATCTCTATCATCGATTTAGAAATACGGTAAATTAATCTGAGTTGACATACTTTGTTTTCACGATGAACAAGCTTAAGCGATCGCTTGACTGAAAGCAAGCAGTTATAATTAAGTAGAAATGTAAATTAAAGTTAGAGAATTTGAAAATATCGCAGATGAACGTAGTGCCATTAATGTAGTGTGAGGAAACAGTTATATTCAATAAAGTAGATTAAATATACAGCGTCGGTATCTCGAAGCAATAATTTAACGCCGGTGAGACGTTTAAATTTATGAGTCTTGCATATATGAAGTAACATCGATTAAAAATTTTCTTACGATCTCATAAACTGTTTCGCGGCGTTGCATCCGCTGATGATTAGTCAAATGAAATTAGCAACATAACATCGCGTTCAACATAACTTGTTTCATTTTCTCAGGACAAACTTGGCTACTTCCCCTTGTTCCACTGAGGCGAAAAATAGTTCACAACGCAGCGCTACCCACGGCTTAAGTAAAAGTCTCTTTAACGAACGAAGGAGATATGGTCTTTACGTAATCAAATTTACTATCAAAATACACCTGAACTATAGATAAAACCTGAAGATAAACAGTGAAATAAACATTTTCCTAATTAAACGCAGACTACGTTTCTTGGGAAAACACATATTTCCTGAAATTGGAAAGACTCGATTGGAAAGGTCTCATTAGACCAGCAATAATATTATTCAGTTTTATAGGGAAAGAGAGCGGGACGATTGTCAAAGCGGGCACATTTTGTCGGTCCCCCGTATACAGCAATTTAGCGAATAAAATCTTACGGGTGTAATGCCCCGTTAAAACACGAGTCATTAGTAGGCAGCTCGCGGGCTGCATTAGCGATGAGCCTCGCGTCCGATCCTAATTATCAGCCGAGCAGTAACTATCCCGCGCGGCATGTTTGCTATCTCGCGGGGAGAAGCCCCGGAGAGCCTCACGCTCCCCCGGCCAGCGGACCAATAACCCGCGGCTGTCCCGGCCGGCTTCCGAGAGGCGGCAGTCCGCGAAATCCAAAAGTAATTAGCGTCTAAAATTTACGCGCGTGCGCAATTACGCGCGAGGCTTATCGACCGGGCGGGTAGGGGAAGAAGTCGGGGCCGCGGCAACTTGTCCAACTCTTACCGCAGGTGAGGGTCGCCGCGGCAATTAAGCGGGGCGCGTGCAATTTCGAGTGCGCGTTTTAAATTTAAAAAACTCGTCCCCGCCGGCGCGGCCGCACGCGCCCCGTAAATAATAAACAATGCCCACCAGCCGGCTGCTTTAGTATTCCGAAATGACGCGAGCGAAGGCAATCATGAGGGGGGTGGGGGGCGCATTTTATCCCCGGCGGTGGGCACGGGGCTCGAGGTTGGGGCACTTGGGCCCCACGCTCGACATCTGTGCCTTTCGAAACTTTTCCACCCTGTAAAGTTTAAAACGCTCCTCCTTTGATGTCCCCCCCCGTGTCATTATATGCCGCATATCGCTCGCCGGCGTCCTCCCGCCACCTACCGCGAGGCCGCCTCGTAATAATTCCAAGTGGAGCGGGCATTGGGGCGAGGGCCGCCGCCACCGCCGGAAGTAAATACGTCCCGGATGCTAAATTGCACTCGGGGAAATTGCTCGCGCGCACGCCCATCTATGTGCGCGCGGGAGGCGCAGAGTGCGGAACGCGTCAGCTGCCGCCTTTGACCGCGCGGCCCGATCGATCGGCTTAGGCGCACTGACCGCCGCCCCGGCCCCGATCAAACTTCGCTCTCTGCTCTCCTCGTGCCTAATGACCCGGGCGCCCGATGACGATCCCCCGCGAGATGCGCGGCGGCCGCCCGGCAAACTCACTCAGCGGCTCTCAAAACTCCGCGAGTCGCAGCTGGCTCTGACAAACTTTCCCGCTGCCCACTATATATCGAAACAAGTCGGAATCGAGTATTGGACATGCAGATGCAGCCGCGCCACGGAGAAAGAGACATCGCGGACAATTTCTACCTCGATATTGCGCTTTTCCAAGTGCTCGTGTTTGCGCGCAAGTGCGTATATGCCCAAGTCTCGGGCCAAGTTCCTTCTATACTCTGTTTTGTGCACGCGAAAAACATTTCCCCGTCTAATCGCTTTATAGGTTGCTCGAACTTTAGCCCTTGTACAAGAAGCCTTTCTATCGCTAATTGGCAATCGAAATGGAGCGTCAAGTCTGTACAATAGTCCTTAAAATTTCTGCATATAATTAGCAATGGAAGCTCAAAAACTAATTCAATTTAAATTCTAGCTATACCTTGGCCAGAAATTGGTTTAAACTCTGCTTGCTTTTACCCAAGCAGTCATAGTCTTGAATAAAATAACAAGCGACCGGGCGAAAGCCTATACAAATGTTTCCATAGCTCTCTAACAGCGTTGAGACAGCGTTTGTCTTTGACCTCATCGTCTTCCACTCAATAACACAAAGAGTTAAAAATGGTGAGCGGCCGCGCAGATAGTAATAATAAGAGGGCAGATCACGTGGGCACTTGGCCGAAGCGCGACAATCGACCTTATCACGACTGTCCAAATTACAGTGCTATCGCCGCTTGAACCGGTAACGATGCGGCCGCCTTTAGCGCTCATCGCCGCTCGTGGACAGTTTTTGAAAGGGCCGCCGACTATTTGTCCTTGAGGAAATTGCGGGTTTTTCGCGGCGAGCAAACTGTCCTCCTCGCATTGATGGGACAATTTCGCGGTGGAGAGGAGACAAGTGCCGTGTAACGAAGCGATCGGCCGGGGGTTTTAGTCGATTGCTTTAGTTGCGCCTCCGTGGCCTTCGGCCGCTGTTACACGCCAAGCTGCCTGCGGCCATTATTATGATTTACGTCCCTTTGCAACTCTGATTTCCCCGGAACTATTACGGCAATGCACGCGACGTCTCCTCGTTTTTCCATTTTCTTAGTCTCACCCCCTTGGCTCTTAGCGCAATTCCGTGTGAGTATAAGAGAGAAAGAGAAACCGAATACTTTTCCAATATCGTCGTTTTACTTTGAACGTTGTGCTTTATTCTCATCGACCAATTCCTTAACTACTGTCTTTCTTGGACATTTCGAAATTCGAAGAAACAATAGCGTTTCACTTGGGAATTTCCAAAGTAATGGAGAAGAAATATTTCTTCCACTGATTAGGTCTTTGCAATAAGTAAGTATTTTCAATAATAATGCTGAAAAGCTGCAATTGAACTACTTAATAAACAAACGTCATTCGGACGTAAAATATATATCTTTTATCATATTATGTTGGTAATATCATTTGTATTCGAGCAATAAAATGTAAAATGTATGCGATAATCAAACGATAATTGACCCTTAAATCCAGATGTAATTTATTGTATTTAATAAATAAGACGGCTTTAACCACCACGTGTAGATATATATATATAATGCGATAATAATGATAAAATAACACACCTGTACATTAAAGATTACAAAGTGATGGTGCTCTTTTGTCCGTTTCGTAGTCCGTTAATTTCACCCATAAACAATCAATTTGAATCGTTCTAAGGTTAAAAAATGAAAAAGGGATATCGCATTAAGTCGGTGTAATTATAAACAAGGACGTTTGACGGAGGCGGAATGCGGGTGGGATTTCCCTCGTTCCCGATTACAGTTATACCTTTCTGAAATTTGAAGCCCGGCTCTTCGAAATCAAAGTTAACGGTAATAAATGCATGATGTACACCAGCGCTCAAAAACTGGCGCATAAATATTCCAAGGCAAGGCATTCCCTTTCCGCGAGTCTCCTGCACCGGCCGATCCCAAGAAGTATATTAACCCGGCGCGCGCGAATCCCCTGCAGCGGCCGTCTATATTTTATAAGGCGCCGGTGCGCGCCCGCGCCATCCGAGCATTATGCAGTTTTTTATATTTTTAAACTTTAGCGCGACGGCACACGCGCGCACGCATATATCCGTCTTACCGCATTAGCCGCGGTGCAGGCTGCTTTTTTAATGACCGTCGGTTGCGCGCGCGCGCGTCTCCCTCCTGGGCCGGCGCAAAGTGACCGGGGCGCGGCTGCAACTTTAATCCCGTCTCAATTTAGTGCGACTCAGTCGATACAAAGTAGCGGCACCGGGAGGCCGTAATGACGGTAATCGGCCGGGACGCCGACCGCCGGCCAATCGAGCGATCCGCCGCCGCCGCCGCCGTGTCCTTTTGTTCAATCGCGGTCGGTCAACGGCGCTTTAATGGCCCCGCTGAATTTTAAATCCGAAATTTTCGAAAAAAAATCACGGGAGCGCGGGCACCGGAGTTGCGGCCGGAACCGCCGGCCGAATTGCCGCCCGGATATTTCTCCCGGCGATGATTTGCGGGGCGTAAAACCTCTCCGAATCGAATTCCTCGCTCGCTCGGGGAAATTATGCAAAAGTGCATTTGGATATAAAAGGTATATATATAAGTATATATAACGCCTGAAATTCTTATAAAACACATGGCCTGATTTAAATCATCGCAATTTGCTGCGGAGTACAGACAATAAACATCATGTTTCGGGTACAAATTATTTTTCTGTATTATGCATATTGCCCGCGGCGGAGTAAAGGGTTTCGTTTCACCAGCAATAAAGTTCAACGAAAATACAAAGGTATATAAAAGCTAGAAGATATAAAAGCGATTCCGTAGATGTTACGAGTATTTATTCGCCCGTTAAATCTGCATCTCTCGCATTTCAAAGAATTGTTCTAATTTTTCCTAGTGCATCGAGCGCTTAATGCCAACTGCGTACATCAACCTACAAAATTGCTAAAACTGTTTCGGTTTACAGGTTGCTGGCCGTTCACGTATCGCAGGAAATTAATCAGACCAGTTTTCCTGTTGCCCCAGAGAGTCTTAACAAGTTATTAAATGCAGACAAAGATGAGGATTGGGATAGGGCGAATTAACATTTTACGTCTGCAATTTGAAGTATCAGATTGAAGCGGCGGCGAGCGGAGGCGATTGAAAAAAATAAAAGATTCCTGCCTGAAATTACGACGTGCGGGCAGGGCCAATTAGAAGATACGCCAAAGGAGCTTATCCATAAATTCCCCGCGGCCGCGTGTATATTGATTGCAGCGCCGGCGAAGGAGGTCGCCGAGGTGCCAAGTGGCGCTTGGCACAAAACCACCGGGATAATCGCCCGGGAGATCTGCTAATATCTCCGGCGAGCATCGTCGGCAGCATCCGGGGCCGCGCGCACTAAATCTTCTCCCCCCGACCCCGCCGGGGCCTAATGAGCGGCGGGCCGCCCTGGCCGCGATCCCCGGGGTCGGGCGGACGTCGGCGCCGGGAGCGGGCAGGTGGAGCCGCGGGCGCTCATTCATCGCGGGTCGCATCGGCGCGTGCGTGCGTAGAGAGCGGCCGGCAGACAGGTGGCAGACGGCGGCCAGGTGGAGGCGGAGCCCGGCTCTCCCTCTCCCGCGCGGCCGCCGCGCGCGTGTTTACGCCGCGATTTTCGAGGGCGCGCGCGCGCGCGCGCCGCCGGGGATTCCCAGAGCCGCCGCCGCGGCCGCCGCACTTTCTCGCCCGACGAGTCGGCGGCCGGTCTTTTTTTTTTTTTCTTTTTATTCCCTTTTTTCCTTCCCCCCGCCGCGGCTCCGTTTCTCCGCCGGTGAATTTGAGGAGCGCCGCCGCCGCCGGCCTTTTTCGATTCCTCGGACGCGCCGCTGCCGCCAGCCGCTGCGCCCGCTTTATGTATCTTCCCCCGGGACGCGGAGATGTTTCCCCGGGCTTATCTAAGCCACCGGAGCGCGGTTTACTCCTCGCGGGGGAGGGAGCGAATTTCAGGCTACCCTAGCCGGCTCGAGCCAATTGGAAAGCCATTAAGCCTGCGGGCGTGCTAATGCCCCTCGGACTTTTATACAATTCCGAATAAAAGCAGAAAAGTGTTGCATTTTATTGGATTATACATCCAGTGCATTTTACCCTCCATAATTCGCCGGGCATAATAATAACGCTTCGCGCGCGCGCGCCCGCGCGAGCCTACTTCAGTACAAGTGCTCATTAATTAATGAGTTGGAAGTTCGCATCGCTGCGAGTGTAATTAAAGCAAATGTGCCAAGTTTTATGCTTATATGGTACAATACTTTTCTCCGCTCTCTGCTTTTCCAGCATGTAAATAATATTCTATTGCGATTCCCAACACGGCGCTGCCGGTTGCATTGAATTTCTAGAAGGTTCGCCGCGCCTCTCTTCCCGGCGACAAGGCGCGCCGAGCGCCGGACTCGTTCTTCTAAAACTCCGCAAACCGTGCACATTACACACACACGCGCGCGCATATGTGCACTCGTACACACGTCGGGGGAGCTTTGTCCCCGCGTTTGGTCGGCGCCGGCCCGTCAACTTTTGTCGCGAGCCCCCTCCCCCCCCGGGGGGGATGCGGCCCGCGCGCCTTATTTAATTTTCGCCAAACGCTTTAACCGGCCCGCGCGCCATTTGTAACAATTACTTGGGCGTTTTACGCGCGTCGTTAAAGGCGCGCGCGAGCGCCCCGGCCGAATTAACGCACTCCTTTATTTCGGGCCGTTCAAAAAAATTAATTTTGAGAATGATTCACGCTCGTAAAAAGAAAGCCGCGCTCGCGCCATTAATTACGCGCGCGCGGGCATAAAAACCTACTTACATAGCCGGGCGAAAATGTACACACGCAGGCGTAAAGGTTGAAAAGCTGCCCGCGGCCGGGGGGAGGGGGCCGTGAAAGCTCAGGCGGCCGCGGGAAGAAAAAACCGCGGCGCCATGGAATTCCTAATGATTAGATGAAAATTCCCCGAACGCTGAGTGGGCCAGCGGAAAAAGCGGCGGCGGCGCCCGATCAGCTGAGCCGCGCGATCTGGTTTCGCGGGCATTATGCGCCCCCGGCGCGCCGGCGGCCTATCGAATCTTTCGGTCGACGGGGAAGGCTTCCTTGGGCCGCGGGTCGCTCGTCGAAGGCAGGCCTCGGGCGGCCGATCGCCGCGGCCATGCACGAGTGGCCGGCCGATAGCCGCAACCCGTTTCGCGTGCTCTGGATACGACGAGGCTGTCGTGCGTTCCGGGAAGCTTGTAAGGAACCCGAGCCCGCGTTTTCAGTTTCTACCTTTCCCAAAATTGGAAAAGTAGACGCGCGCCGAGCGGGAGATCCGAGCGGCCGACTGATAGCGCGAGCGGTTGGCACAGCGTGACGCGCCTCGTAGCGTTTAAAGTTTCTTCTCGTCCCTTGCGTTCTGCACACGTGCAGTCAAAGTGGCTGCGCGGGGAGTGCACGGGGGCCGGGGGGAAAAAAGCGATTGCGTCGCCCGCTTAACGTCGCGCATCTCCTACATTTTTTTCGTTTTTCAAGAGAGGCGCGTGTTCGAGACCGCCGCACCGAGGGCTTATATCGGTTCGTTGCTTAAAAACAACATAGAGCTCAGGAATTTTAACGAAATGAGAATTTTCTTTTTCAGCTGGCTTTCGAGGATGACTAAACAAAATTAAAAAACCGAATCAAACTGTTCCTTACTTTCAAATGTTGCATAAACCAAGGATTCATTTCTATTTTAAATTATTGATATCAACTTACTGCGAACAACGCTTTTACGCTCTCATTATGTAGTTTACAGTTATTTTATTGTGTATTGTTATTAATTTATTTCATTTAATTGATTTAAAGTTAATTTCGATACTGCTCTCCGACTGATTTATATTTTGCGAATATATGTTATATTAGCGCAGTAATTAAGATGAATTTTAACGAAATGCCATAATTCCGTAAAATTTATTTAAAAATATATGTACGATTTAATATAGCATCAAATAATTTGTTACTAAAATCAATTATATGTAGACCTACGTTAAACTAGGTAGGTAGAGATACTAGGTTAGACCTAACTATGGACATTAAATAGCGTTTTAATAATCATTTATGTATATGCTGTTAGAAATCAAAGTTGGGTTCTCGCCCAGATTTCAACCAGAACAAACTATTTATAAACAATATAAATCAATTTTTTATCTCTTATTTCTAATTGAATAAAAGCCTTAGACTCTTCAAAAACTCCGCTTATGAAGTATCACGCTTTTTACCAAACAGTGTCAATATTCGTTATGCTTATTACATTAACAATTTGATTATGTAAACTTAGAATTCCATTCAAGTAACGCATGAAGCATAGAATGTAGTATATCTTCCAGCAGGGTATACATGACTTTACTAGGCCGAAAGATTATCATTTTTAACCAATATATACATCATGTATGATGAAATCTCGAAATTTTGGTTTTTACCACTTCTTTCTTGATTGCACAAGAATCAAGGTAGGTTTGTTTTCAAACCCGTTAAAACGTATGACTAATCGATTATGAAAAGAGGCGGGCCTCTGGGGCTACCTGTAACACTCATGGGCCGCGATAGAGTCCGCGGATATCCGGCGAGTCCCACAGCGGCCGTACAGCCCGGCTTTCTAAATCGGGCGAGGGGCCGCGCAGTAATTTCGAATCAAAGGGCCCGGGAGAAAATCATCGGGAAAACCCAGCCATGAAAACGGATCCAAAGCCGCGGCGGCAACGGCGGCGCGCCGCCGGGAAAAGAAGCCGGCGGGTAGGCGGAGGCGAGGCCGAGCGGACAAACAAAATAACAGTATAGGCCGGCGGCGGCGCGGGCGCAAGGAGAGAAAAAAAGCCCGCGAGACGCTGGCCGCCGGTCCTGTTATGCCCGGCTCCGGGCCCCGGCAATTATTATCCCCCGAGCACGCGAGTAATTAAATTTTCATCCGGGCCCGGCAGGAGGAGGGGATAGGGCCCGCGACTAATTGCCCGCCCGCGCGGCCCAAAATCCGCGCCCCTCCACGCCCGTGGGAATCGAAGAGCTTTCGATTGACCGGAATTGCACGGTCGGTCCATCGCGGAGGTGGAATGCCTGATTGCCGGGAGCCTAGCCGATCTTGATGCGCTGGATCCTTTGTCTTTAAGGGCGTCCAGACGGATATCTGCCCTTCCGACGTCCCGATCGCATTGCACGCGGCCGCCGCGCGTCTGGTCCGTCTCGGCGATCCGCTTTTTCACTCGCGCTCTTCGGGACATTCATCAGCGCTGAAGGTGCAGGTGATCTTTCTCGGAACGTTTTTAATCACGTTACATCCGCCAAAATAATGATCTTGATATACTCGTCCAGTTCTTTCCCGACCGCTTCTTCAATCCTCTTTATTTTAGTTGCACTACTGCTGTAGTTGCGCTCGCTCGAGCTATACTTTGTTCGATATTGGATACTTATCGAGATACTTTACATAGTAGAAGCATATAAATAAATTTAAACCAATGTTTATATAATGCCATGGGATCTCGACAGCCGCTCGCATGAGTAGCCTCCTCGAGTTATTTGAGGAGCAGTCGAGAGCCGCTGCAGACTTGATTTTGCGTCAACAAGCTTCTGCTATTAGTTTATGTCAACTTTATATGCATCTCTGTACAAGTTTGCGATAAAAGCCGAGATAAACCGCCAAGAGATCATTCTGTCGAATTAGCAAAAAATGTTGACGGTTTTTCTCGGAAGCAGTTGAAAATGCTACATAACGCGACTTGAAAAAGTACTATATCCCTACAACAATAGCAGAATTTTGCGAGAGCCTTTGCAGCGTCTATATATTCGGGTCATATCATAAGATTCGTATCGTATAATATTTTATTAAATATGATCTGCTAGCCCAGGAGTAGGTCCGCGATATAAAAGAGTAATGAAAATGGCGAAAAAGGCTTTATTCCCTTAAAAAGTCATCGGGTTTAATGGTATAAATATTTGACCATTTATTTCTACGACTTTGTTTTATTGCCGAGAAACAATAAATTCCAGCAAAGTTAAAGTACCGACGTAAATCCCAAGAAATAGTTGTTCCCCGAGTTATACGGAACAGGGAGCGGAATTGAAAAGGGCGTAGGCCGCGGGAGGAGCCGACCGAGCAAAGTCGAAAATTCCCCCGAAAAGTCGGAAAGAAAGCGGGGAAAAAGGTCCGGGGACTATACACACACACACACACGGGGAGCGGCCCGGCCGGGAGTTTGATTTGTTTTAAGGGGAAGGCCGCCCGCATTCCGGCGGCGCTGCAAATCTTATTAGGAATCGATGGGCGGCCGAGGCCGGGCTTTTGCCCCGATAAAGCCTCGCGAGGGGCCGTCGTCCGAGGGCGCGCATCCCCGGCGCTCGGCGGCCGCGCGATAACAAAGCCGAGGGCCGTCGGCGGCCGCCGCCCCCCCCCCGCCCCGCGGCGCTCCCGCGTCCTCGGGACTCCCGCGCGCGATGTAAACAACCGCTTTCACCTCGCGGCTCCCCTCTCCCACCGCGGCGGCGGCGGCGGCGGCTCACGGAGGAAAAGCTCACGGCATACCGGGGCCGCGGCGGCGCTCTCCCAGTCCCGGCGTACATATCCCCTTTTAATCGCGCACCTCGGGCTTCGGGGAAGCCCCCACCCACGAGCGGCGTCTTTTCCTCGTGCGCCCCTCCAGTGCGGCCGCGGCGGCGCGCCTCCAGCGACGGCCGACTATGTCGCCCGATGCCCTATCTCCGGCCGGGTTATCGGCCGAGCGCCGCGGGCCGCCCACGAGCTGCCCCGGTGGCCGCGGCCCGCGCCGATTCCCGAGGGACGCTCCGGCCGCTCCCTACCTGCGGGCCCGATGCGCCGATCTTGGGAGCCGGCCCCCCGAAGATGTTAATTGACGCCTCGCGTCACCTGGGGCCGCCCAGCCTCGCGGCCCTGATTGCCTGCGAAGGGCGCCCCGGTGCCTCCCTACACGCGCCGTATTAATCCCGACTTCTCCTCCGCAGCTGGCAGGCGCGTCTCCGGCGCGCGCGCGTACGCGGCCATACTCGTAAATCTTACCTTTCACGCGCGGCAATTACACTGTTCCCCGAGTGCGCAGCACTTTCTTTAATTTAATATATATATATGTATGTATATATATCTGTATACATATGTGGGTAGGTATATAAATCGGTACGCGCGGATGCAGGTATGCGTGAGTGCATAGAATGAAAAAGGTGCAGTACAAGGCAGCAAAGTGTATAAATTGGCGTTTTCGATGGGCCGCAACTGGGCTGGCGGCGGATAGCCGGGCAGCGTGCAATTTTCGAAAGATTTACCTGACAAAGCGAGCGGGCCAGCGGGCGCGAACGCGAGCGCCCGGCCCGATACATTGTATTCGATAAAAGTGCTACGGGCAGACGGTGTAGGCTTAACAGAATGGATGGCTTTAATTATATATTTAAAAGTCCCTGACTTATGCAGGCAACTGCGTTATACATCGCGCGCTCGCTCGCGCCAGGCCGAGCGGCCGCCGCCGCCGCCCCGCCGCCTGCAGAATGCGGCTAAACCCGTTCCGCCGACTGCAAAAATAGCAAAAGGATTGATAAAATGACCGTATCAGTGCTCGGCGCGGCCCGATACACAGTTGCGCGCCGCTGCTCCGGATAGATACAATGTACGCTCCGGCCAATTACCGAGACACGCTCCGCTCGCCGCGGCGCGATTATCAAAATGGAATGCCCGCGCCTCGGCAAAACAAAAAAATAAATGAAAACGAGAGGGGAAAAAAGAGGAGGGGGGGGCATACACGTAGGTACGCCTTCCGCGTTGGAAATTGCCGCTGTACGTCTGCCCTCCGCGCTCCTCGAAAATCAATAGGGCCGTGCGCCGTCACGTCGTTAGCCCCGGGACGCCGGGCAATTTCCGAGGGCTTGCGCAAACTTACCCTCGGCCGCGCTAAGCGGCGCGTACAATGTCCGGAGGATGCGTGCAATTACGCGTAATGCGTATAATAAGGGCGGGCCGCGGGCCGGGCCCTAACGACCGGGGCGATCCCCGGCACCCCGCGGCGCCGCCGCCGGTAATGCAGGCCGCGCTCGAGCCGCCGAAAAGGAGGCGCGCGCGCGTGCGCCCCGCGGCCGTTCCGGGAAGCCGCGCCACCGGGGAGCGCGGGGCACGCGAGCCGCGGAAAATTACAAAGGAAGCCGCCGGCCCGCCGAGGTTAAGGAATTCATTTTAATTCGCGCCCGAGCGTGCGCCGGGTAATCCTCTCCCGCGTGGGAGCGCCGCGGCTCCTGGCGGGCCCGCCGCCGATCGATCGGCCGCGGCGCCCGCGCGACAATGACGCGGCCCCGCGCCGCGAGAGGATTACCCGGGGGGCAATTATAAGAGGCGACTCTGATTTATGCGGAATTCGAATATCCTCCCCTGGCTCGCCGTAACATCTCCCATCAAGCGGCTTACAATGTTGCAGGCACGCATATCACAGTCACGCAACAAGTAATTCGTGTTGCCTGCGAGACTTTCGAATTGCCTTCGGTATTCCCGCCGCCTGCGCGCGCGCGCGCGCAGGAAACTGTATAAAGCAAACAGCGGAGGAAGTCGTGAATTTACCTTTTGTAGAAACAACAATTTTCTTTTTATATCAAATTACCGTGGCCACCGAGGTATAATAACTATTATTTAGGATTCAATCTGATATGGATTTCGCTATTACGGACGTTTTCTTATCTCTCTTTTAATGTTCAATCTTTTCGTCCAAAGCTCCGACGGTCTTTTCAATCTTCTAAATATAAACAAATGGCTAATTAGAGGTTATTGCGCTGCAGGCATCCAATAAAAATACTCCCAACAGTTAACGTGAAAATCTTGAATTTACATACGCATCTTGAGTCATCTAATAAAGAAGCGCGCGAGTGAAACGATGCCCGTGTGTTGCAATGATATTGATGATCTCTCATACAGAAGATATACAATGTAGAGAGGAACAATAAAACTACTACTTAATCCCAGGCTGAAAGTGCACGTAGTATTCACTTCTCGATTCACTTGGCATCGGAAAAAATACCATCCATTCAATGTAGGGGGACATTGTATCCTTTGAGACACAAAGAGTACAAGAGACGTTTAACGACGAATGGAAGGCTGGAAGCTGAAAGCCGAGTTGAATGTTTATAAATGGCGGAACGTCCGCAAATGTACAAGTCTGACATCTTCCGCCGACACCTGGTACCTTTATATAACACCTGTGGGCGAATGAACCGCTATTTCTAACGCAACATTGTTGCTAGATGCGATTTAAATTTTGCATTGAAACATCGTGTTACTCAGCTATTTATTTATAATGTGATCAGCATTGCTAATGGATTCAATGGCGAACAAGTATTGGAAAAAATTGCTTTTTTGAAAAGACACAGACGCATCTTACAAGATATTTAATCGTACATTTGTTGCATAGTAAGCGATTGACTAACTGCTCGAAAACAATTTTTTACCGCAAATAAATTTGTTGCTCATGTGATTCCTTTTTTACCTACTTATATATTTAACAATTAAATACTATACTCAAGCAAGTACGAGTTTTTCTTTTGAAAAATTTCTTGTAAAGATGCTTTTAATTATAACTCGAAACATGAATTCAGTCTCATTTATAACTCTTTGTTAACTTTTATTCACATATTTGTTTTAATTGATTAAAAATAGCATGTTTTTAACAGCGGAGGATACATTTTGCATTTGAAAAGGCGTTGTTTGCAATTAATTGCACGTTAAAATGGTGAAACTGCTAAGCAAACTAAAAAATTAATTGGAATGCGTTGTATTTTAATAGTAATTTGATTCCTTATAGATATTAATGTTTTTGCAAAGAACGTTTTCAATGTGAATTTAAAATGAAATTACTACGATATAAAATGAAAGGAATATGGTCTTGGAAGTAGAAATAACGAAAACATATACGCGCGCAGGTATATATATAATGAATACTTGAAGATATAAAATGTGAGTAATAATTATTATTGAATAATAATAACTACTCTGGTGGATGTACAAGGTAAAGTAGCTTATGAATAAAATACTGCTTTTGTTAGCCTAATTACGAGTTTCCAAGGTATAACATAAATTTAACATAAAATATCTGATTAAATTTTAACAAGGAAAGCGCTGGCCCCCTACCCTCCTTTGAATACTTAACGCTAGTCATTTATTGAACTGGCGTTTAGTTCGGCACACGTCCACTGCCAGTTACGAGCGAGATCCGAATAACGCCGAACCTTGATTGAAAAAATGCTCGCTACAAAGATCCAGCGACGTGCCGAAAGAAAAAAGGCCCCGGCCGCCTCGATCCTCAACGAATTCGGCCGCGCGACATGTCATCGGCCGCCGCTAGACCCGTGTACGTACACCGGCCGCACACGTACGCGGTAGTCCGGGGCTCGGCGGGGCTTCCGCGGGCGCCCGGAGAAAATTGAAAAAGCCGCGACGCCGGCATTCCAGCGTGTCCGCGGCGTCTCCCCCCCCCCCTGCCCCGCCTGGGCGCGTTAACGCGGGCGGCGCGCTGCACACGTGCGCCGCATGGGAAGCACGCGAGAATCGCGGGGCTTTTCCGAGGGCCCCGGGGGCCGAGGGTCAAGCGCGCCGGCCGCGAGTCCTAGCTGCCGAGGCGCCGCGCACGCAGGCCGCGTGTACTACCCGAGGCGAAAACTCGGCCGGCGGCCACAGTGACACAGTTGTTGTGCCGCCTCGCGCGATTCAATTCGGCAGCACGTGCGCGCCGGCCGATCGATACACACACGTATATACCCACGCAGCGCAGCCGGCGGCCTTTTTTTTTTATTTTTTTTTTTTTTTACGTTTTCCGTTACTTTTCCCCGCGCGTGGGCCTCACGGGGCGGCGCTATGAGGAAAGAAAAAAAAAAAAAAGGCGCACGCGTGCGCGCGAGAGAGAGACGGGGCGGCGGCGCGTATGGCCGCGGGAGCGCGTTTATTAGTCACCGAGAGGCGCTGCTCTTTCAAAAAACATGACTCTCCGGATTGGGATTCTTTTTTTTTTTTTTCGAGGCTTTTTGCCCCGCCGGCCACGCGATGGCTTTTGACTTTTTGCCGCGAGGCCGGCTGCCCCTATGCGCGAGTACATAATACGCGCCCGGATTGTCCGCCCGACGAAAGTTTGTTAGCGCCGAGCGAACAATACGACTTTAGGAATTCATTCCGAGGGCGGCGAGGGGGGCCCGTGGGTACACGCACACGCGGCCGTGCAAGCGTCGCCCGTTCGTAAAAGTGCTTTATTGTAATGGCGAGTCCGGCGGAGCAATGAAAAAGGTAAATAAAATGCCCGGGAGCAAAGGGCGTATCAAGAGCGGCCTCTAGCGCTCGGGAAAGCCCTCGGCCTCTAATGGCATTAGCATTGGTATTATACAGCGCTACTTTGGGAGAACGGCGATATTTCATTTTGCCGTATGTAGGCGGAAAAATCGAATGGCCTCTTTAGAGGAGGAAGAAGAGCAAATATGTTTGCTGTTTGCGCTTGTCGGGTAGCAGCGCCTCGGCCGAGGCCCGGCTCGCCCCGTACCTTGTTTGGTTCTTGTTACCTTTGGCAAATAAATTAGACTTTTCCTTGAGCTACCTTTCGCTAAATAAATATTTATATAAATTAGGCAAGTCCGCGGGTGAGGAGCAAGTTTCAAGGAATCATATTGTTTATGAGGCTTTTTGAGGTTGCTAACTCGTTACTCGCAAAAATGGACTAGACTCGCACTGGCGAGGCTTTTTTGCGCGGGGTTAAAAAAAAATTTACCGCTTTCTTAGTCGCGTTATCCAATTATTTGAAAACGCCTCCTTTCTTACCGCGGGCGCAGGCCGATTAAACGAGTAGAGAAATGGCGTATAAATGTAATTGGAAGGGGGCTTATACGGAAAGGCTCTTCCCCGGATCCCGGGGCCCGCGCTTCTCTTTGATTGGCCTCGGTCATTTGGCGTCCCTTGAATCCTCGGCAATTCAAATTTCATTCAAACGTCATCATTTGCATACAATCTTTGTGTATAAAGTGTAAATATATGGGGGAATTCGAGGAACGGCAGTAAGGCAGAGCGCGAAAAGAAACGCACAAGAAGCGAGGAGGCCGGGGAGCGAGCGGCTTCCCGCGAAATCCCACCGCGCCGGGGCTAAAGACAAACAAGAAGCGAAAGTCGCAAAAGCAAAGTGGGCTTAAGTGAGTTTAAATAGAGCGCGGCGGCGAGGATCGATCAGCGCGCTATCCGCGGCCGAAAGAAAATATTAATTTTAAGATTTTCCTGGTAGCGCGTCCGGGTGGCGGGATGAAATTTCTCTTTGGAAAGGCGGCGGGTGGCGCGGCCGGGGGTGGGGGCTCGGAGCGGCGGGCCGGCGGCCAGGTGAGGAGCGAGCGGCCGCGCAAGTGGAGCAGGCCGCCGGCGCGGGCTAACCTCAAAGCGCGCGGGTGGGGGGCGGCGCCGGCGCCGCACCGGGAGGTGGCTACTCACGTTGGTCCCCGGGAGCTCGGGCGGCTAGGGCTCGGCGGCCTCCGGCCCGGGCGCCGCGGCGGGTGGGGGCCGCGCGCGCTCTGCTCACGTGCGCGCGGGCTCGCGGATGCTGCGCGCTCCGGAGGCTGCGGCTGCGGCGCGGCTGCACTGCGCACGTTACACACCACGCGGAGGCGCTCGCGCGCTCGAGACTAGCCGGCCCGGCGGCGGCGGCGCGCGCGGCGCCGGCTCCTCGCCCGGCTCCCTCTCTCTCTCTCTCTCTCTCCCTGTCTCGGCGCGCGCCGGCCCGACGCTCCCGCCGTTTCCTCCGCGCGCGTAGGTGTGCGCGCCGCGCGGAAAAGGGAGCGCAAAATGGCGCGGCTTTTTTCCGTCTAGGAGGAAAGTCGGCCCGGCGCACGCGGCCCTCGCGTGCGCCCGCTCCGCGCGCCCGGAAAAAAGCCAAGCGGGTGGGGCGGGCGGGCCGCGGTGGGGACTGGACCCGGGCGCGGCGCGCATGCCCGAGGCCCGGCGCCCCGAGCCCCTGGTCATTGACTGCCGATCATTGCTCGTACGCGACGGTCAACGACTCCCCGCCCGTTTGTTGTTGTCGCCGCCCCGACGCCGCCCCGTCCCGCCTCATTACGGAACGTCGGAAACGGAACAGCCCGCGGCGAGCCTCCTCGGTCGCCCCTCCCCCCTGTCCCGGCCGGCGAGTCAGCCGCTCGCTCCGGGTCCCCGATAATCCTTACGCCGATTCGAATCCTTTCATCCCTTCTTGTAAGCCTGCGCGCGCTTTATCCGTCAAGCCGTGGTCGCGTGGACCTAGCCGTAAAACGCGCGATAGACTCAATGGAGCTGGTCATCCTCGGCGATCGTAGCGATTGCTGGCCGTTCGCGCTCGTCCTCGCCGCGGATAAGCATCCACTTGGCAGCCAAGTACGTGGCGGCGTACTGCGCTCGCGCGAGCTTCGCAGCGCCTCGTAGACCTCAGCTCGGACGATTAAGAAGCGCTCTGTGTTACTTCAAGTTACCCAAAGATATCGGCCATTCTTTCGTTCGACGTCGGGCTTGGGGGCATAATAATACCGAGCCTTACTTCGTATCTGTAGGCCGTTCCTCGTTAGAATGACTCGACTAATCTCCATCGGTAGGCTAAAACGACAACTTTGAAGTAACTGAAGTTTATCAGCTAGATTCCTACCTTACCGGAGACAGTTTGATATATACTTCTTCCAAGAGAAATTGGAAGGAAAATCGCGAGTAGACGACGCCTTTCACGAATAAACTTTGTAATCATGAATTTTATTCGTTTTTATGAGTTTTGTACGGCAGAGATGAGAGTGTAAGACAAGAAAGATAATCACAACGGGTTTTTAGAGACTTTCCAATTTTTTGCCTTTTCCAGGTATAATATTATATGGCTTTTATAAACAAAGCTTCTTGCTCGGCGAAATAATTTGAAAAAATGACACGTCTCGGCGATGAGGCCACTTATCATTTGGCAAAGAGTCTCTCTCTCTCTCTCTCTCTCTTCTAATTAAATCCCCAAGTGACCTCCTATGCAATTAAGCCGCGTACGTGGCGCTCGGAGCGAACTACTTAGGCGAATACACCTCGGTTTAAATTACAAAGTATAATCGAGATAGGATACAAGGTAGGAAAAAGTAAGGTCGGTATCCGGTGTCCCCCCGGCCGCGCCGACGTCGTCCACGGTAAGGTAGGAATCTATAGTTTCTTATTTATTAAGGCGGCGGAAAAGGAGGCGGAAGAGCGGGACTATCGGGCGGCTCCGCGACAGATAAAATAGCCGGGGAGAGGAGGCCGGGCGATTATCGATCGGCCGTTTTCCCTCCGCGGGGCCCCCGGGCCACCGGGAGTCAGTCGCCATGGCGGCCTGCAGGGGGCCGGGAATTCGGTCAAGATTCCCAGCGCCTCCGCGGGGACCTTCCCGGCTTCGGCGCGGCGCCGCCGCCGCCGTCCCCCTCCCACTCGGCCGCTTCCTTCCGGTCGGGCGCGGCGCGCAGGCGCGCGTCCTTCCGCGGACAATGCGCCCGTGCCTCCCCTCCAGGCGGGGAAGGTTCGCGAACCCTCCCGAGAGATCGCTTCCTTCGATAGCGCCGCGGCCGGATCGCCGGGCAACACTGTCTGGTGCGCCGCGCACCTGGGAGGGGCCCCGCGAGCTCCGCCGCCCGGCGGCCCCGTGCGTGCGCGGTGCCTTTTCGACGGTACCCGATGCGCCGCCGAACGCCAATTATTACTCCCTCCTCCCTCCCTGCGCTTATTCGCGAGGCGAGTTGTTCCAAGTGCGCACCTGCCCGCCGCGCGGAAATAATGCCGCCTCCGCCCCGGCTTATCACTCCCTTTAACGGGACACGGAGTCGCGCGCGCGCTCTCTGCAGAATACGCACTCGCAGGGGCCGAATGCATTGGAGGCCGGGGAGTGAAAAGTTTGCGCGCGTCCTCCCCGTGCGGGGCCGCGCGCCACTCCCGTATTCTCGGAAACTTGGCGAGCGCGGGTTTTTTCGTGGCCGTCGCGACTTTCTATCGGAAGGTCGTAAAGCCACAATATACTGTTGGAGTTTCAGCTAATTTGGCCGCGCTCCAAAATCCATTAGTTTGCCCCGATAAATTTATTCGATATATTAAGGCAGTCGGTGGGAGGGGGGAGGCGCCCCCGTGCACCTCGGTAAATCATCGGTTTTTGCGCCCGGGGCAGCTTCGGGGGTCGGCCAGGTCAACTGCCAACGGCGAGGCGCATATAATTCGCCGCGGCGTGACAAACGCGGGGCCGCGCAGCGCGCGCGAACCCGCCCCGGCCCGCGCGAGGCGCCCCGCCCTTGCCTTGGAATTCCCCGCTTTCTAATCGCCTTTTGCCGCGCGCCCCGGGGCTTTTCCCGGGGAATTTACGGGGTGAGGGGCGGGGCCGCGCCCCGGCCAAATTGCCCGGCGCCTCCGCGCCCGATTCCATTACTGCAATTTCTGGGCGCTAAGCCGATTGCCGAGGTGATTAGCCGGCCCCCGCCGACGATCCCCCCCACCCCCCACGGTTTATTTAGCCCCGGCCGGGCCCGCGGACGTGGCCGCGCGCGAGGAAGCCAAGGCGCAAAAAGGACCGGGGCCTCGAAAATTAAAGAGAAATATTTGACTCGATGGAGTATATTACGCGGGGCTCGCGAGCCGGGCGGCAATCGGGCCGGCGATCGATACTGCACCCTCCTTACGTAAGCTTAAATACTTAAATTCCATTAGCCAACTTTTTAACCCAATCCCTTTAGAGTGTAGCCTACTGCACTGCATCTATGTATGTCTCCCTTTACACGGCATTATGCATACGGGCGTGTAGTTACCTCCCGGCGCTTTTGTTTAGAGGGAAATATTAATTCCGTTATATGTATGTACTACTCTCGTTAATGTTTCCATTTACCTGATATTCCTTTTCATTGTGCGGCAATAGTTACTCGCTGCGCTCTGCGGCTAAATTTAACATTTTTTGCTTAAAGGCCGGCTTTAGAGGATTTATCATTCAAAGATTAAAATAATCGCAGAGAAATTCAGACTCGGAATTATAAATAATGTGAGATACAGAAAGAATTTATCACGTTGCTCATTACCTTCGTTTTAAAAAGGTTAAATAAATTATTTCAATTTTTTTTAGTTTTCCCTTTTTTTCTTCATTATAATTAATCAAAAAAGATTGCCTGCATGCGTTATCCCAGAGCGAGAGGATAAATCATATTTCTAAAGTTTTATTCAAATTTTTTAATCGGTAAAATTGAACCTATTCACTATCGTTATAATTTAATGCCAGAATGAATTTGAACGTGATATATCTGTATGCGCGCGTCTGCAGATATGCAGGACCGTTCACTTGATTACAGGCTAACAATTATTTGATTTCAATTACGCTAAAATAAATACACAATTCGCGCTTATTTAATTCCGATCTCGAGTGCTGTGTACAAACACGCGCGCACACGCGCACAAGCAGATTATCAACACAGTGTTTATCTATAGCTACACGCGACCGAGAGATCGGTAGAAAATTTGTCCGAAAATAACTATTATTTTGAGGGTGTAGTTATCGCATTATTTCCACAGCGCGCGAGGAGATATTGACACCTTGATGGTTTTAGCCTCGATTTAAGCGGTGCGCGCGGGCAAGTTGCATCGGCCGAATAAAAAAAAAAGGCCAAGACGAATTGGATCCTTGGCAATTAGACTGCCTGGCGTGGCGTTCAAATTTAACCCGAGCGCCTCGCGCCCGCTTTTTTCCCCCCCGCGCGCGCCCGCCCGGCAATTCGACATAAAGGCACGGAGGCCGGAGCGAGTGCGTCGCGGGGCCAACTCTTTCGAGTTTCTAAATTTAGAGCGGCGCGGAGGTGCGCGCGTACATCAGCCGCGCCCGCATAATTCGAAAAAAGACACGGGCCGGGCAGGGCGGAGGAGGCGCCGAGGGCCGAGGCCGCCGGGGTCGCTCCAACTTTTTCCCGCCTCGAATCCCCCCCCCCCCTCGAGTACTCGCTCGTGAAATAGGGGCCGCCGCGTACTTTACGCAAATGCACCGGCGCTGCAGCCCGCCTCGTCGTCCCGCCGATTAAAGCGCGGCCGTGCGGATGTAAATTCTTTGCTCCGGCGGAGGGCCGGGCCCCGACCGCCGCCCCGTAAATTTTCGGCCCGCGATTATACTCGCGCGGGGAGGGGCCGAAGAGGTGGTGGCGCGCCGAAGGAGGAGGAGGTATATAACCCCGGGGCGGCACTATGGCTTTCGGCGGCTCCCGCGAAAGCGCGCATATATACACCTCCCGCGGGGGCTTCGACGTTTTCTGCCGCGCGCGCCCGCGCCGAGAGAATCCCCGCGGAATCCTCGGAACGCGGCCATTCGCTCGCGCGGGGGACGCCTATACGACGCGGCTCGGTTAATCTTTCACTCGGCCGATGCGCGCGCGTATATACGTGTGCACGCGCGGAAACGTCGCGGGGCTATCGAGCCGATCGGAATGCCCTCGAAAAAAAAAAAGAGAAAAAAAAGATTAGAAATGCGCCGGGAGAGCCGGAGCCGCGTAAGACGATCGTGGCCGAGGCGCGGTGCTTTTTTCAGTTTTAGGTTATGTGCCGCGGCTATTTTTACGCGCTTGAGGATAAAACTTTATGCATTTGAATTTTTATTTATTTACGCGATTCCGCGGTATTCCCGTCGCGCCGCGAGACTCGCGCGCTCCGTGCGCATAGCCTGGCGATATTCTTGTCTCAATTTCCATAGGATATGGGGGCCTACGCGCGAGATGAAAGAGCTAATCAAGGTTTCTATATGCGATCTAGGCACTACTTCAAATAAACGAGCGGTTCTTCCGAGGGTTATGTTGAATAAGACGATCTTATTAGGAACTATACCCATGAAACGAATGATTCTACGTATATAACGGCTGCAGAGTTATATGCGCTCGAGACTATACTTTGCCCATCTCGGGGGATATGCCCACGGCCCGCTCGACCTCGGCGGAAGGACCTGGAAAAAGGAAAAACTCCCACCGCACACTTTGTCCAAGTGTGCGGGCCGAGTCGATCGAGCCGGCGAGCAGCCATATATAGTGGACAGCGGCTCCGAGTCGCGAGGAGGCGGATAAATAAAAAAAAAAAGGGCGCCGGCTTTCCAAGATAAGGAGGAGTCGCGGCTTTGTGCCCGTTTGGAGTTTCGAGGCGGGCCGACCCTCCCCGAACTTGCCCCCGGCCCTCGCAATTTCCCCGTCGTATCTGCCCCCGGTCAAAGGGACCCGGCAATCAGGCCGATGGCCGCGACCGCCCTTTTTTTTTTTTCTTTTTCAATCTCCTGGCCGTTTTTCGCTCGGTCTCCTATTTCTCAGCGGCTAAAAGGGGAAGGAGCGGCGGCGGCAGCGCCCTAATGCTCTTTAAGCCCCGGCGACGTGTTTGCGTCCGGCTCCTTCCCTCCCCGGGGGAACAAAAGCCGCCGGCGCTCTCTCACCTGATATATCCGCCGACTCGTTTTTCTTTTCCTCCCCTCGCGCGGCCGCGAGCTTTTTTCTCCCCGTGGCCGGGGGCCGCTCCCGGGGCGCCCCTCCGCCGGGGCTCCCGGGAGGTCGCCGACTCGCTCCTCGGGAAAATTTTTCGGATCGAAGTCGCGCGGCGTTACGAGTGCAGCGCCGAGGGTCGCCGCCTCCCGTTATGCAAAGCCAACGAGCCTCGCGGGAATATATGTATGTGTATATATATATATATATGGCAAACAAGCCCATCCAAAGGCCGCCTCGAGAACAGGTTCTCGCCAAGCTTTATTTCGATACTTTATTCGGAGCTTTTGCTCGTTCCCGGCGCTGCGCTGCTGTTTTCATGCGCGCCCAGACGCAAAAATCGCACTATTTCCGCACGAGGAATGCACTTGCTCGCGGCTTGCCAGAGGGGGGGGGGGAGAAGCCTCCAGTGCCACTTGCCGTGTTTTTATCCACCCCGCTGCGAGCGCCGAGCGCCCAGGTCAAACGGACACTATTATACTTACGCACCTCGTGCTAAACTTCCACTCAAATTGTCTCTTATTCGATGCTCTCCTCAAGACCCATAAATACCATTATTTCGATACACGAGCATCGTTATTTTATATATAAGAAACTAAAGCGGACGAGTTCCAATAATTTTTACGAGTCTTTCAAAAACAAGTCTTTTTCTACTGCTTATTGGGCAACAACGCGCACAGCAAAACACGAAGCTTATCTTTTTTTTTAAATATAAATTTTAATTCCATACAGATTAAGCTAACATTTTGATTTAATTACCCAAAGATATACCGACGATTCCATGAATTCCTCATCTACGTCTGTTTTCATCCACGACCATTTTGTAAAGTATAAACGTTTTTGTCAACCAGTCATTAATAAGTCTGATACGTGAGAAGCGTTCGACAAATATATTATTATACAAAAGTTGCATAAATGTGATTTATATATTTTATAGGTAATTATCAAACTTTGAAAACGATAAATCAAATATAAAATATTTCTTGACGCTCTGATCTCGGCTCTGATAATCATTTGACAAATAAATGCTTTATGTAGACTGAAAACCTCTTGAGATATTAATATTTTTTTTAATACTAAATTTCATATTTCAAATAATTAAGTTATACACGTCGTAAAACGGAAAAGACGCTTTTTCCTTTTATAAATAACAGTGCAATATAGAACTAAACTTATCATTATTATTAAATTGTAATTATATGCTCACCGCTTTTGTACAAATCACAATTCTAATACAAAAACATTTGTCTGAACCTTTGTTGATACTTTTAGTAAATAGTGAAATAAAAGGACATGAAAACAAAAAAATTACCATGTACTTTTCATGATTAGTTTTTAAATATGAAATACTATTCTCTAGAATCGTTTGGTTAGAAATGAAATAAAGTGAAGTTGAAAGTAATTTAATATTTTACGTACACTTTTAGCTTAAATTAATTTTATAACCTATATAATATTACGCAATTTTGAAAATATTCTTACTCGTTCATAATTAGGTTATGTTATATTAATGTTTCAACTATAAGAGTATCTTTTTTTATGCTCTATATATATAGATAATAGAATAAAATATAGTGCATATAATAATTTAGAATATCGTAGTAATTATTTGATATTTGCAATCAATAAGTACATTATAAATCGTTTAAAAATAAATTAATGAAAGTCTATGTATATATATACATAGACATAGACTGTATACATACATAGACTTTCATTAATTTATTTTTAAACGATTTATAATGTACTTATTGATTAAATTTCAAATAATTTTTATTCTAAATTATTATATACACTATATTTTATTCTGCAAAAACTGATTTAAATATAAACAAAAAAATCTTATAAAGAATCAAAATTGAGAACTTTGAGACCACAAGTTTGTAAAAATCTCGTTAATAGCTAGTTTGTTTAAAAACATTTTTTCGATATCGATTTTTTAAGAGAAAGACAAAGGTCAATTATTAATAAATATGTACATGCTATCGTATACTGAAACATAGTACCGGTATAGATAACTCTTTCTCACCTCCTTATAGTAGTCTTCATTATTAATGCCTATATATTAAAGAATAAACTTGCGGAAAAGTAACGTTCTAAGTGCGTGCTTAAATACATACTTTACAGTACTAGCACGGGATGCGTTTTAACAAAAGCATCAGTACAGTCAGCTTGGCTCGTCGTGGAGGAGGATAAAGTATTTTCAACGCTTTGGTATGTTTAAATTGTCACATACACCTATATTTACTGAATGCGATCAATTCAGTTTTATATATATGTGAAAATGGAAAATTTACCTCTTGAAAATTAACGTGAAATTCTTTACCTTTAATACCTGGAGATGTTGCAAATATGCATTTCGCATCCATTGGGCAACACTTATGAATAAAATATTAAATATAAATTGAATTGTTATTTAAAAACATGACAAATAACAGTGCTTTGTTATATTTGAATATAATATGTAAGAGTTTAAAAGGCATTTTTGCACAAGCACTTTTTAAACAATTTTATTAGTGCAAATGCTTATATGGTATATTAGAATCGATAGATTGTATAGATGTTTACTTACAATGTACAAATATAGGCTTAGTATACAGAATAATAAATGTTATCCTCGCGTTAAAAATATCGCAGCGAAGCAAAAACAAGTCATAGTCTTTATTGGGAGTAGGCAATCAAAATATCAGAGGTTATGTCTGCATTACTAGATAACAACTCTTTTCTTTAGTTTCTCACGTCTAGAAATGGAATGACGGATAAAAAATTTATTTATACAAAGTGCATTTGACTGCCTAAACCCCTCGAAGTCGCAATGCAGAATGTGGAAGGCTTTGTTGGGGTGAAAAAGAAAATCACGTAATTAAAAACGTCAATCAGCAGCAAACACAGAAATTTCTCTTATGCTCTGTTCTCTTGGTATGTATATATACACATGGTACAATGGCAGTCAATCGGAAGCAAAAGGAACAATTGACTAATAACCTTTAGCTCCGCGGCGTGCGTCGGCTTTGCGCTTGTCAAGTGCAACGAATTGATCGACGACACGCTCGAAATACGGACTCAAAGTATATTACAAAGAAAAGATATATAATAAAGCGCACGCATGTACGTGTATGCGTGTGTGTGAGTGCGTGTGTGTGTGTGTTTGTATCGCGCGAGTGGTGGGCGGCTTTCGCGCCCCCTCCCGCCGGAGACTCTTTAATGGAAGCAAACGAGGCTATGGAGCGCGCGCTCGCCGCGCGGGGGAGGGCAGAGACCGGGCCTCAATAATGCAACTGTCTCGGCTCCGCCGGCCCGCCGCTGCGCCGCGCCTCCCGGCGCGTCCCCGCGCACCTCTGCGACACACATAATAACAGGCGGTTTTAAGAGACCGACAGGGCCTTACTCGTTCTCCCTCGGTGCGTGGGGCACTGGACCGCCGCTGGATGCAGGGGGCATCCCCCGATAAGAGGGATCCTCGGCCGCCTCGCCTCCCCTCGCTGCCGGGCCTCTCTCCCTTACTCGCCCCCGTCTACCGTCCGACAACTATTCTACCGCTTCTTTGGGGGATTCGTTTCCCTCAAGCTTAATCGAGCGGCGCTCTTAACGAGCTACTCTCCGAGGGGAGGAAGGTCAATGATTCTTCCTCACTGAAAATATTTCACATACTCTTTTTATACAGTAGCGATCGGGTTGCTTATATGCTGCGTTCGTTTCTTTATCAATTTGCGCAGAGTTTAATTACCCGAGGTTAAATTACCGGACTCGAGCGAGGCTTTCCTTTGTTGGACACTTTGAAAAGGTACTTAGTTGAGATAGCCCTCTATACTTTTCTCGGCGTCTGCGGCGCGCAAGGAACAATTTCTTACTAAACATTTTTAACAAAGTGTCATTCAAACGTCCGTATCGTTATCAGGCGTTATGGCCGATAGATTATTTTGATGGTTTTTCAAACTTTTAAAACAAGCGCACAAAGGAATTTATGTTCCTGTTATCCTTCCGCATGTGGTGAAAGCGTACCAAGCACAATCTAGGTTTGCAGGAGCAGGAAAGGAAAACGCTGATATACCTTACCTTACATTCTATTATTTTTGTATTACTTCTCCTTGAATATCTTTAGCCTTTATCAGATGGGCTTTAAGCGCTTAAGGGGAGGGGCGCAATAATTTGCCTTTGTGGGTTTGCTTTAAAAAAAATCCAAATTATGCAGCAGACCATTGCGCGGCAACCTAATAGATGACGTCTGGGAGAAAACGCGCGAGCGTCCTCAGACATTATTTAAATAATAATTCTAGTTCCGACAAAGAAGCGAGATTGAATAAATTAGCATGCTCGATATCTGGGAATGTTTAACCCGGGGTTTGACCGCGAAATCGATAGGAAGTGCTCCGGAGCTGGTGGCTCGAGAGCGGCTGCAGTGACTGGGCAACCTATTAATAATGATGTTCCGCCCCACGTGAGGCTTTGTGCAGCGGTACATTATTCTCGTTTGATTGGGCAAAAGAACCAGTGGGTTGGGCCATCGCCTCAAATAAGTACCCTTTCCTAGCCCCTCGAGAGAAAGACTCGCGCGAGGCCAAGGCAACTTTCCCGATGCGGCAAGCTCCTGACCAAGTGCCCTTCGCAGGCGACTCCCTACGTCGCGCGAACTCGCCCCTGAGCGGCGCGCCGCGCCCGCGAGGGAGAAAAAGGGAGGTGGGTGCGGAAGGGCGGCTTGGGGCTAAAGTATTTACCTTGGCTGGGCCTGGATCAGTCGGCCGGGGTCCCAGGGCCGGGCGGCGCCCCCTGGCGGCGGGCCCGCGGCGCTCTTCGGGGATGCGTCGCTCTCGGGGCTGGGGGGCGGCCCCGGGCGTCGGGGCGAGCGGCGCCCGAGCCCCCCACCCCTCCCAACGGCCGCCACCACCGCCGCCACCGCCGCAGCCGCCGCCCCCCGCCCCCGCCTCCTCGCGCTGGCGGCTCCTTTTCGGCCCGGGCGACCTGTTGCTCGAGCCTGTATAGCTGCGGTGGAGGGAGCGTTGTATCGATCCCGGCCCTCAGCTGTAACGCCCGGTGTAATGCGAAGGTTACGCGGGGCCGGGCGCCGCCGCCGCCGCCGCCGCCGCGGCCTCGCTGACCCTGAACTTGGCTCTACTCGGGTGGCGCGCGGCAGGGGTCGCCCCGACCCCCTTACAAGGGCTCCGTGTAACTCGGCCGCGCGCGCGCGCGCCCCGCCCGCCAGCCTCCGCGGGCCATTGTCTCCCCGGGCGATTCGGACTGCGTGGGGGGGAGGCGGCCGCCGGATTCTCCGCCGGTATAAACCGCAGCGTTCCGAGGCCGCAACAAAGGCTCCCATCGCCGTGGGCCGTCGTGCACCCCTCGAACTGTTATGCCTGCGCGCGGATCGTATCGCCTCCAATTCCGGTGTCATTTGCTCGGCGGAAAGTGCACCACGAGCGCGCGGCCATCGCGAAAGTTATCCTCCAATTTATCCGCCCGTAGAAAGCAGTTACGGCACAATTATTCTTCAGGGTTATTTCCTTTTCTATCGGTACAGCCGGCCAATCGACGATTGCAAAGTTTACACGCCGGCGGGTGCAGGACTGACTCTTACGAGGGACGTTGGCTCCGCGCTCGGACGGCTTCGCGCACGGATGTACGGGTCCGAATCTTACCTCCTCACCTAATTCTTATATCCTCAGATGTAACTTTATCTTATATTTATGCTACTCGGACGTTTATCTGCCGGTCGTTCTGCCACTTGCATCACGAGGTACGATAATGGGAATGCTAAAAGATAATCTAACTGGATGTTTTTTGTCGCGATAAATATATTTTTTTCGCCGAGATAAGTGAATCTCTGAGTTTCCAGAATCCAGAATGAGCTGCGCTCGTGCACAATCTGTTAAGACCCGACGTGTAGGGACATAAGACTGTACTCTGCCGTCAGTTTGGCCTTGCTAACGCGCTCGTTTCATTTGTAACAAGGGGTCTTGTTAATGTAACGCTCCCTCCGCTCATTGCTGTTGCTCCAAAGGCTCGAGGAAGGATCTTCCTACTTTTGAGGTGGGAAGCGCAATGGAAGGGAGCACAGTGCTGAGTATTATTCAAAATTGTGTACTAGGTAAAAGGGTGCCAAATCAAGCGCAACATTTTAATTTACTTTTGTACTGCAATATAACGTTCTTTTTGCCGCTGTTTTATCATTCAAACATCTTTTCTTTTCTACGTTGATTTAAATAATGATAAATTGTGCTCTTCCAAATATTAATCAAAATTCCATTGAAAAAACTATAAAACAGCAGTGCTGTACACCTCCGTTATCAAACAGTAATTCGTAAAGTATTTTCAGCTTACAAAGATAAGAATATGATTTTAGATATTTATCGACTGAAATATATTTTCTAGATAAAATACTGTCTCTCTGTTAATTAACAAATACACGTGTAACTGATCTTATACACATCAATTTGTTCTCTCAAGATCTTTTATTTTTATTCTAACGAATGTGAATAACTGCTGTGCATTACCCATTTTAATGATCATTTCATTATTTGTGTATATCGCGTTAATGTTTAAAAATGTCATGATATATGGATTGTAATATACAACAACATTATGTTTCTATTTGTTATTATCTTGTACTATTGTTTACTTGCCTTTAAACTACGAACATTCATAGATTTCTTTTTATTAAGTTAAAAAAGCAAAGAGCTATTCTCATCTTCTGTTATACTTATTTTCTTAATTAAATATACGAATAGAATGATTACAAATTCTTCTAATTATATACTAAGCACAAAATACCGAGTTAGGTTAAATGTTTTAGATTTAAATCTAAATGTAAATCCAAATACACTACATGTACATATGTTAAATAAATTATAAGCTATAATAAAATTCAACTTACAGACTTAAAATATTATAAATATGTACAAAAGTGACAACTGCTTTTTGAAACAAACAATTAACATCCCTTGGCAGAATCTACAAATCTGATAATAAAGATACGTTTAAACGTTATATTGCTGCAATTTTAGCAATGTATAAAACGGACGTGTACGGTGCGTATAATATGTATTTGTTTTATTTCATTAGATGTTAGGTAACAATGATTTGGAAAGAATATTTTGAATAGATTATATTTATTTATTAAATGTTTTAAACTTTATCTTAAAGAAATGGAAACAAATGACCTTCGACAAAACTACAATCTATTGCATATATATTATACAACAAATTTTTATGATATGCGATTGAACTGATATATATATATATATAAGCGAAAATTAAGTAATTAAGGTAATATAAATAAGCTTTAATTCATACATCGATGATAAGAAAAATTAAAGCTAGCAATTTTATTATCAGCACATCTAAATATTTTTGTAAAATATAAAAGCGTGTAATAATTTGCACAAAATATTTTCGCTAATATTTATTACCTTTGCAAAATATTATCACAATAATAGGTATAAAAAATGTTGAAAAATTAATTTGACAAATAAATAAAAAGTTAAAAAGGCACAGCCAAATTGGACCTAATATAATTTATAATTTGTTTAAAAACATAAGATTATGTATGCAGATGTCACATAAAAATATACGAATTATGTATACTGCAGCATTATATTTTTGTGCACTGAAAAGTAAACATTGTGTAATAATTAATTGTAGGTGTTGTAAAAATAAAGCTAAATACAACATAATCATTTTCTTTTAATGCAAATTTATTTGGGTATATATGAGGTGTATAACGTAATGTACTTAAACTAATAAATTTTCAAGACTCAATCATTCTGACGACTATTTACTCTATTTTATATGTTTAGCAATTAAAACAAGTTTTAATAAATATTTTATTTGTTTTTTTTTGTTGGAGATCTAATTTAGAAACTATAATTTTATAGGAAATTCAAGTTTTTTAAAAATCTATCCTATATGTATACAGCTACGCTTTGTATTTATTTAACCACATAATTCTTACTTCTAAGTACATGTTCTTATTTAATATTTATTAAACACTATCAAATTAATAAACGACATAGAGATGAGAGGCAAAAAAATAGCCAATTTAAACAATACATAAGATTTTATTAATAAATTTTCAATATATTACAGGTGTTCTCGTGTTGCTTATGGAGTGATTACATTTTTTAAATATTTGAGTCGTGAATTTTAGAAACTAATGATAAAATAGTGTAAATGTATAAAATTATGACTATAATAAAAAATTTGTTTGACATTTGCTTTATTGAAAAATTAAAGAATGTTCAAAGCTGATCATTTTGTGATGTGTTAGGAAACGGTTTCTGAATTTATTAATCGAATTGATTCGAGTGAAACGTACAAAAATAATTACATTTGATATCAATAATGCAAACTTCAAACTCTTAATTAAAAAACACAACACGAATGCAATACAGTATAGATTTCTAAAGAGAAGTAGAGAATTTGAAATGTGAAATTGAACGAGTAGAGAATAATAAGTATTGCAAAGCTCATTGAAATTGACTGAAAAATTGAGAGGAAAAGACAGAGATGCAAGCACTATCTACTATTACGACTAGTTCAAAAGTAGGAAGAAACTCCAACAGTTTCTCAAACGATGGTAACAAAAGTTTATTGAATGTTAATATCTTCAAGAGGTGACAGGATGTAAACTTGCAAAAAGGTTTCGTTTATCTTCAAGTGAGGCAATTCAGGATGAAAATGTAGTTTCCTACTATTTTCAATGTTGATAAATGTCATGACGACGACTAATAATCGCGTGGTAATAATATACGTAAAAGTCATTATTCATTGCGCTCAAGATTTCATATAAATTAAAGAGCTTACCATCACATTAAAGGTATAAATATTATAAAAATCGTCTTAAAATGCCATATCAGTATAGTCACATCATATAAAATGTAGACATGATTATATAAATAACACTTATACAGTGCGCCATAAATATATACTGTTTTAAATTATAATATATTTCGTTGAACATATAATAAATATTATTAACTGATTTTACGTCTTTGATAATATAATACAAATAGACATGCAATATAGGCGAGCGTTAGAGAAAAAATATTTCAAAGGCGTGTTATTTCGATAGGCGGCTTCGCCACAGCGCGAGATATAAAACTCGAGATTTCTTGGCGGCCAAATATTTTGCGCATAAACACGTTGGGTCCATCGAGGACCTTTCTTCATGTAGAGTAGGGAGGTATAGCCTCTGCGTGCCAAAGCCAATAGCGGTTTCACACTCATGTATATACGGATCCTTTTATCTGGCGCGCGCTTAATAGGTTGGCCGCTGGATAAAACGCGGGAATAGACGCAGCGGGAGGCAAAAAGATCGCAGCGCGCGGCGGCTGCACGGGGCAGCGCACAGGTCGCGGGCCGCGCGACTCGCCGCCGCGGCGAAAGGCGAGGCGAAAGCACTCGGGGGCGCGCAGCGACGCAGGGCGCGAGGAAGGTATTTAACGAGGGGGAGGCGCGCGGCGAGTCCGCGGAACCGAATAACAGCTGGGAAAATTCATAAACAAAGGGGGCAGGGAGGCGCGAGGTGCCGAGGACCGCGGAGCCCTGGTTAAAAAGAAAAGTAATCTAAAAAGTTTTCTTTGGGCCGTCAGGTGGTGCGGGGCTCTTAGCGCAGACGGCCATTTTATATGGAAATGGCGAATTCATTTCTCCGAGTTTATGGAGTTTGGGGGAAAGTTTGAAAAAGTTTAGGTCGATAAAGCAGAGGAGCGAGCGGGGCGGGCCCCCGGGAGCGGGCCGGTGCCTGGGCGGGACCTTGACGGCGGATCGATCGAGCCGGGCGGCCCCCGATCGGCCCTGGGCGCGGCCCCGGGCCCGACTTGTTGCGCCGGGGGCCCGGGCGCCCGCGTCCTTGGGCGGAAGGTCGCCGCGGGGCGGCGGCCGCTGCAGCTGCGCGCGTTGCCCCGCGTGCCCTTGCGCGCTTGCGCCGGCGCGGCCGCGGGGTCGATACGCGCGTGCACCGTTTGCACATGCAGCCCCGGCGCCGGCGGACTGGCGCCCGGGCCTCGAGGGCGAGAAAACGCCCCCCGGGCCACTTATTCTTCCCGGGTTTTTCGTCCTCCTTGGCCGGGCGCCCGCGCCGCCGCCGCGCGCGCGCCTTCCCACCCCCCCCGGCCCACGCCCCGCCCAGGCCCGCGCCCAAATCGATTTCCCTTCCGGCGCACTTTATTTCGCGGATTATACGCGCGGCCAATGGCCGCGGGCGCCGATCGCCCCCGCCCCGCCCGCTTTTCCAAAACCCGCCGCATCGCCGATAAATCAGAGCTAATCAAGCCGGCGCGCGCGCGGCCCCAGCTCGCACCGGCGCCCAGGGGGTCAGCGACCCCGGCCGCTGCACCGCCGCGACCCGAGCCGTGTAACGATTTCTTCCCGAGGGCGCGCTCCCGAGGCCCGAGCCCCGAGATCGAGTTGGCCCCTGCCCGCGCCTCCGCCCCTTTCTCCGCGCGCCAAATCCTCGCCAAGCACCTGCGCGAGCTAATGCCGCTCAATTATTGTTAATCTCGCCGCGAGCTGGAAATTTAATTAAGGACGCCGGGGAGCACGAGGTAACGCACTCGCGGAGGGCTTTCCACTTTCTTTCACGGCGGCATTAACGACCGTGTCATATCGAGGAGGCCGCTTTTTTACGTCCAATTTCATTTGTAAAAATGCCCGCTCTTTGTTCCCGTTATTGGCGTCCCGCTCGACTTAATGGGACGTTTCTCCAATGGCTCCGTGGGCCAATATTACCTCGCAAGTTCAACTTTGTCATTTTAAGAACCGCTGGAGGAAAGTCCAGTGTCGGCGAATTTCGATGCGATTTACGTGAAATACGCCCGCGCAGCTTGAAAGGGCCGAAAAATGTATTATTCCCGATGTTCTCGCTTGGCCGAATAACAATTATCAAACCCGATAAAGATAATACAATATTAATTATATCAATTTAAAGATTGCTATCGCAACGCGATATAAACGAATTCCCGCTAAAACAAACGTAACGCGGTGGATGAAAGTTTCAGCTCGATAAATAAGTGATATTTGTTATATCCGGCCATTATTTATGCAGTCCGACGCGTGAAAATATATCGCGGCTCGAAATAAGAGTGGACTATTTAAAAAGGGCAATCGATTCTCATTATTCCGGGAAGGACGCCGCGGAGGCGATTCTTTATTAAGATAGCCGCGGTATTCGCTGTACTCGCGTGGAGGAATTCGTTCCGGGCGTCGGCGGCGCTGGCTTTGGCGCAAAAAGGGGCAGAACCGCGGGCTGCAGGGGCGGGGGCGGGGGCGGGAGCCGGGGCTCGGGGGACGGGCCGCCGGCATCCGCGCATTAATAACAATTTATTAAACGTAACGAGGGGTTTTTGCGCCGCGCGGCCCGGGGCTCCCGCGATCTTCGGGACGAGTGCGCGTAAACACGGTGCGTACAAGTTGTTTGCCGAGCGCGCGCGCGACAGAGAGAGAGAGAGAGAGAGCGAGCGGCGGTCCCCCCTCTCGCTCGCTCCCGCGTGACGCATAGGCGCCGATGCCCGGCTGCACTGGCCCGCGCTCTGTCTCCCTCCCTCCCGCGGGCGGCAGTCGGCCGGCCGCGCCGCGGCGATCCATCCGGACGGCGCGAGCCACGCACTCGGGGCATCTGGAGCTACGGCAGCCGAGGGCCTGGGCGCCGAGGGTCCAGCGCACCGAGTCCCGGGGACGGCGCCGAGGCGCACGAGGCAGAGGCAGAGGCAGAGGCAGAGGCTTGGGCGCAGCGGAGCCGCGCGCCCGCGGGGACAATGGTGAGAGCGAGCCACCTAACCTCGAAACGGCGCGCGGGCGCAGCGCCAGGCCCCGGGCGGCGCTGGCCGCTCGAGGCCCGGGATCTTCCTGGTGGAGGTCTTCGGTGAGGCGCGGCTCGGCCTCGGGCCCGCGGGCCCGCGGGCCGCCCGTCGCGGGCCGATAACCTCAAAGCGAGCGCGCAGTCGCCTGAATATAAACAAACTTACTGCGTGAGGGCGACTGGGCTCCGGGGCCCCGGAGGCTTCGGGCCGGAGGAGCGGCTAGTACAGCGGCGGCACTCGCTTACTGTTCGCAGGAGACGACCGCGGGCCTGGGCGACGAGGACCTGGACCCGGTGGACTTGATCGAGAAGATCTGCAGGACCGAGGAGGCGCGCGAGAACGTCGAGGTGAGAGAGCCCCAGTGAGGGCCGCGCTCGCTCCGCAGCCGTGCGCCGCTCGGGTCTCGCCGGAGACTCGCCCCCCTCGCGCCCCGCCGCCCCCCCGAGGCCGGGCGCCCCACCGCCGCTGGCGGGCGCGCGCGCGCCAGCTCGCCGCGGCTTTTTCGGGCCGCCCCCCGCCCTGCGCGCCTTCCTCCTCCCGCGGCCGGTGCAGCCCGGGGCCCGCGCCGCGGCGTCTTCGGCTCCGCGGGCCGGGGCCGGGAGGGAGGCGCGGCGCACCCCCGCCCCACCCGGCCCGCGCCGCTTATCTCGGCGGCGGCGGCGGCGGCGGCGGCGGTGGCGGCGCCGTCTCCATTGGGCTGCCCCCCGGCGCGGAGGGGCGGAGGCCCGCGCCCCACCCCCCCGCGGGCTCCGCCGCCGCCGCCGGCTCCTTGCCCCGAAGACGGCGCCGAGGGCGGCCAGCCACTCCGGGCCGGGGTCGACGCCCGCCCGCGCCCCTACCCCGCCCCGGCGCGCCCACGTGCGCCCGCCCTTGCCCGCCCGCGGCGCCTTGGCCGCCGCCGCCGCCGCCGATGCGCCAGGCCCTCGCCCTGGCCCCAAGGAGCCTTCCTCCCGCCCGCGCGCCCCTCGCGCCCCACGCCCCCGTGCGAGAGCCTCCTTTTGGGGCGGGCGGAGCTTTTCGCCCCACTGCGCCGGGCGCCGGGCGCCGGCCGCGCATCGATCGCGGCCCCGCGGCCCCCCGCGGCCCCCCGCGGCTTTGTTTATACCGGCGCCGCTGCACCGCCGCCCGGCCCGCAAAATGGCGGCCCATCGGCGATTTCGGGGCGGCGCAGGGCGCAGCACCCCGAGCCCCATCGATCGGCCCCGCGCGCTTTTCGCGCCTTTTCTTCCTGCACCGCCCTGGGCCCCCGCCAGCGCCGCCGCCCCGACGGCCCCAACCGCTGCGCAGTTGCCCGCCGGACCCGCGCCCCGAGCCCCTTGGCCAATCTCGGTCGGTCGATACCCGCGCGGCCCGCGAGCCCTGCGCCGCCGGCCGCCGGCCGCCGGGGCCCGCCCCTCGTAACCACGTGCTGTAACCCTGTTGCGCGGCCGTTACACCCGCCGCGGCCGCGTGTAACGCCGACCTTTACCCCCGGCGCCCCCGGCCCGGCCGCGCCGCCGCTCCCCCACCCACCCACCCCGGGCCGGAGGTCGCGGCCCCCGGCACACCCCGCCCGCGCCCGCCCTCCCCCGCCACCTACTGCCGACTCGCGGCCCAATTACTCCCCCTCGGGCGCCCAGGCGGGGGCAATGTGCACCCATGGACCAGTGGAGGCGTATTACGCAGCAGTTGGGTCCCGCGGGGGTGGGGCTGCCGCCCTCGCTCTATATAGTGCAGCGGGACACGTTCCACCGCCCGCGCCACCCGCGCCACCCGCGCCGCCATGCCGCGGGGAAATTGCTCCGTATTACGCGCGCGACAAGGCGCAGACTCTTCGCAGGATCTGCACTGGCTAAAAGCCGCCTTCCCCCCAATTATTGCCAGCCCTCCACTCGAGCCCGGATCAACGCAAGCCTTGGCCTCCCACTCCTCCGCCGCCGCCGCCTCCTGCTCCTTCACCCCCTCTTTCTTTCGCCGCCTTGCCAATTTCGACGAATGATAAGCCTGCAGCTTCCCTTTTCTCTTCGCTAATGCATTTTGGAAAATACTTATTTCTCTATTACAGCACTATGGAGCCACCGGATGCTAATCGTGTCGAGCGGATTCGCTTTTCGCACAAGAAATATCTCTTGAATTCTCAGTTAAAGAATCCAAACTTCCCTGCACAGCTGTTTCCCCGCGAGTCGCGTTTAAGGCGCGCCGTGTAGGTCCGCATCAAGGGGGAGGGGCACTAGTCACCCAAATCTTCACTATTATCCTCCTTTTTTCATAATAATCCTGACATCTGATTTACGATGACAAACATACAAAAGACCTTTTCCTATTTTGTTTTTCTATCGCTATTTCCTCTGAATCAAAAATGTCGTCCCTACATTTTTGAAGAACAAATAAATTCCTCGTACTTGAAAGCAATAACGTACATTTGATTTGCACAAGACTATTATTTTATTCCTGAGCTTTTGGCGAATTAACGCCGAATCCCATAAGACTATACTTGACATAAGGTCAAAGTTTAAAAGATATCTATGATCGTGTATGCAAACACCAAAGTCATTTTTTTATACTTTTTTCGCGGACTCAACTATCCAAAAACAGTTTGAATTCTTATCTATATTAACGTTTTAGTTATTTTTGCCTAATCTTTCGTGGTGGTGATTCCATAGTTTTTTGTTTGCTTTTTATTAAAAACTGAATTTTCGTAAGAAACTAAACAACTTGACCAAATTTATATTATAGTTCAGTAAGAAATTACGAGGCATAGATACGTGTCAATAAAAGTTTAACTGCATTGCGTTAGACTAGTTCAGACACCTTAAAGATATTGAATGCAGTGGTGCAGGTACAAATCGAAAGATGGCGTACCTTAATATCTATAGCGTCGGAAATGCTATCTGCGCAGTATTAGTATATATTTCAAAGTTAAGTAGTTTATTCCTACAAATAAGTTTCTAGAATGATATATTTTATACAGTTGGCACTAGGCTCTTAGGCACAAGGTATAATTTTTTAATTTCCATAAATATATATTATTTTTTGTACCATATGATAATAAAGTATAATCTGCTTACTATATAGTTTTAAACTTTTCCTTAACAATATTTATTAAACTGTAAAATTGTATTTACATCTCAGAGTTATTACGTACAATATGAATGTAAAAAATTCATTGTGCACAATTGCAGAAATTTTTTTACATAGGACTCAATTTATTATTCATAAATACATGGATATTCCAAAATTTATAACCAACAATACTTGTTAATCGCTCAATATATGGCTATCTGATTATTATAGAAATTGATTGCGGTCATGCTTTAAAAAACAGATTTCAAATGAGACTAGAGTGACTTTTCAATCTAAAAATTGAAGATGTTTTAAAAATGATAGTACTGTTTTAAGGGCCACTAAGATTAATAAAACGTTCATACTCTCAAAACAAAAAATATTATATATTAACTATATAAAACTGTTTGAACAACATATTAAAAGATATACTTGATAAGCGTTACGATGAATAAATTCAGTGATAAAAAAGTTCATAAATAAAACATCGTAATTTTTATGTTTTTCATTCTAAATTTTATATAAGATAGAAATACTTAAATCAGAAAAACTCTTAGTCATGGGATGACGTAAAAGCATCATCGCTATACAGTTTCAAATATTAACAACTCATACTCGATTCAAGGTACTGCTATTAAATAAATTCAAAATGTTATACTTGAATATAAAGTCGTTTATTTAAAGACATTTATTATGTTCTATTTCACTAATTAATAATTAGATTTAGAGATATTAGACTATACAAAGAAACAAGAATAATCGAAAAACTTTCCATTTTTCTTGTACAAACTAAAGGCTATTCGCCAAGTTTAATCGAGTCGAATGAAATTATCGCCGAAAAAGATTCTACTGCAGTAACGGAAATAATGTGTTCTGCAGTGCACGGGTTACTTTCGATCGCCCATTTTCAGTGGTGCGCAACCATTTGTTTTACGCAGACTCTAGAGACTGAAATGTTTTTATGCATTTAAATAATTTTAAATTCTATTCCACCTTCATATTAACACATCAATAAAAATATAAATAATCGAGAGTAAGCTATGTACAAAATAATGTGATGTACTTATTTTATTGTGCACTGAACAGCACACAATACTGTAAGCTAATAAACCTTTGGAATAATTAAAAAAATATCGATCTACATCAAGTCATCGTTCAGTAACAATTTCGAGATAAGATAACTGTATAATCTATTTTTTGGTCGTCTATATAGAAAAATATTTTTAGCAAATTTTTACTACAGGTTCGGAGTAGGTTTCCTCTATGTTTGTTGAAACTATCATCTTCTTTTTCATCAATTTCCAATCTTGTTCATTTTTAACCGCTTAATTGATATCGAAGGAATTACATAAAAAAAATTGTATTTCTCTGAATTCAGCATTAACAGAATTTCACAACTGGAGCATGACGACATTATCATTTTGGCAACGAATCCAGGAGAATTTCGCTTATTCGAACAAAACTCGATCCCTATTCGACGTCAACCGAACTATTTCAGTATTATCATATTCACAAAATGTACATTCTTGCTAACAAATTTTATTTTGTGAGTTAGCTCTCAATATAGAGTTTAATCCACAAAAATTATCAAAAGCATTAATAAATACTAGCTTTAAAAGAATTTAATTAATATTACCTTTAATGAATATTTATTTCGTTATTTAAAGGTTGAAATAAATTAGGTTATAAAGTGGTAGCAAAACTTTCACAAGTTGATCGTCGTAATCTGATTTTAGATCTTATTCTTTTAATTAAAAATCAAACTCTTGAAGATCAACATTTTATGGACAACTTTAGATTCTTATTTTAAGTTGAAATATTAAAATTTTGATTTTTAAAATAAAGTCTGAACTTAATTAGTAATTCAAATTCAATTTTTTTAAATTCTATTAATGTCATTTTAACTTATAAATAGATATATAAAATTAATTTTGAATTTTATATACAATTATTTGACAACACTACTGATCGAATATAATTTTAATTTAAAACTAAACTATTTCATTCATTTTAAAAATATAAATAACATTGAAATTAAAAATATATAAATAATATAATTAATTATAGTATTAATATTTTTAATTATAACTTTGCATATCATTTTTCGTCATGCATGAGGTATCTACCACATTGCAACACTAAATATATATAGTTTTTTCATGGATATAATCAAAATAAATGTTTGAATGGTATTTGAAAAGTAGATGTTATATTTATAAATTTGATAGTTTTAGCTGTTTATGAAATATTCTTTATTAATTTAAAAAACATTATATCGTATCAAACGTTGATATCAATGTTGAATTCGCACTAACAAATTATTATTAATTTTTTTTACGTAGTTTATTTATTTTTCATTTAATAATGTTTTCATATTTATAAAAACAGTAAAAACTATAAAATAACTTATCAAAAAGTAAACCGATGTTATTTTTGGCAATTTTATTATAATTAAAAACTTTTGCGATTGAAGAATCTGATGCATGATTTAATTTGTATCTAGACATACCTTTCATCGATCTTAATGAAGTTACAATTATACGTCCAACAAGTTAACACGTCACTTGAAGGAACTAGTCAGAATGTCTTATCGAACATGCCAAAAGTTCTACGAGACACTCAACTACTGCAGGAAGAAGCCTTGGCTCTTAAAGAGAAGATGCAAACCGTCAAAGTCGAACTGGAAAACGTATATCATTTTCACATTACTATTTATTAAATTTCATATTTAGTACAATTGAAATAAAAATTATTCTAATATTTTTATTTTAAACAGTTTATTTATATCAATTTAAGGTTTAAAATTTATTTTCATATTCATGATTATGTTTATTTAGCTATATAATCTATTAATGCTTTCAATTGTTTCAAATAGTTAATTGAACATAATCTAAATCTAATTTGAAAAAATTTTAATTTGTTACCGAATAACGACTTGTTAAGAAAATGAAACTTAAAAAGCGGATTAAAATGGTTGTTCAGATTGTGTTGATTTTACAATATCCCGATGATTTTTTCGAGGGTTGAACGTAGGAAAGCATGGACGGAATTAACGGTGCTTTTATGTAGGTAGAAAAAGGCACGACCTCGTCAATTCAGATGCTGGAGAAGCTTGACAAGATAAAGACAGAGCTGATAAACAAAACAGAGGGTCAAAGAGAAACGGATAATTGGACGACAGCGACAAACGAGATCGAGGACATCTTCGAGTCTGGCGATGTGGAAAAAATCGCAGAAACGTTGCTCGGCATGCAAAAATCGTTGTCGATACTGATCAATGTGCCTGATTACGAGGACAAAAAGTTGCAATTGGAAAGCTTGAAGAATCGTTTGGAAGCTATGACCAGTTCAAAGCTTGTACAAGCTTTCACGGCTGGTAGTCTAGGTAAGAAGCTATTTCAATATTCTTTTTGATTAAATATTTACGACAAAAATCGCGATTTTTTTATATTTTCACAAAATATGACAAATATATTTACTAATGACATTTGTTATTAGATCAATCAAAAATTTACGTCGACATATTCACAAAAATGGATCGTTTGCCGCAGTTAATCAAGTATTATTATAACTGCCAAAAAATGAGCTTGGCCCAAGAATGGAAAAAGATAATTGAATTTAAACCGGATGAAAACATTACAAATTGGCTTCGCAATTATTACGATAGACTTATATCTATCTGGCATGATCAAGTATGTATTATTTTTTGGTAAATAATCATAAATTCAAACTAATTACGAAATAGAAATATTCTTTATAAATTACATCTTTTGCAATATGTAATTGTATATATTCACTTTCAAGTATATCCTACTATTGTTCTTTTAATTTTACTAGGATTTAAATGTTTATGAATGTTATGCTAATTATTTTATATTATTCTTACAATTAAATTTAGATGGAAATACTTATTTTAATTAGTTACTCAAATTGAACTTGTATTAACATTTTTTGTAAAAAAATATTGATAGTTGAAACGACAATTTTGAATTATGAAATTACTTATTAAAAATTCAGAAACATCAGAAAATTCATATAAACACAAATAAAACATATTTTAAATAAATTATCAACAAATACATATTCACTTTAATTGTAAAAATAGCAGTAAGTAAGATTCAAAATTTATACAGGTCAAATGGTGCAGTCAGGTATTTCCGAATCAGGCGCTAACTACTCTTGTGGATTTGTATGCGGATTTGTTAAACAATTTGGATCCAAGCATCGAACAGTGCATAGAACTCAGTCTCAAGCAACAGAGCAACTCTATTAAATTGACTATCTTGATGGAGTCAAAGCAGATGAGCCGACAATTTGCAATGAATCTTAGCGCGGATATTGAGGGAGCGACACTCGAACGAGTGCCCAATGACAAAGTTTTGATCCTCGCGCAAGCCGTGTACAGTCCCTACATTCCATACATAACCAGATACGGAATTTACGAAATCTCTCATCTGCTTCAGCAGCTTAACGCTCTCGAATTTGCGCACGAGGACCTTAGCGATACTATAAGTGTCCTTTCTCTCAGCATCGCTAAAATTATGGATTACGCTAATGAAGCTAACAAGCGGTGCATGCTCTTTACGGAGGGCTGCGCTTACGCCAGTTTGGTCAAGGCTTTCAATGTAAATTTTATTACATTCTCTCTTTACATTCTTTATCTTACACTTTAATCTAGTATTAAAATAGTTCTTGTGTTTATGTGTGATCATTTTATAATTAGTTAAATAACTTACGTGGAGATCGTTCATTTTTTAATATTTTAATTTACTGTTTGAATTAAAGAAATAAATACTGTATAAAGCATTTTTTTAAAAGTGCGAAAGAAACCGCACAGATTTTAATCTAATTCAGATACAAAAGCAATCTAAACATTTTTTTAAACGTTTTAATCAACTTAATATTATTAAGACAAGTAAATTTTATAAAAATCACCACAAAAATTGCAATTAATATTAAAATAAATCGTTTATACTTTTTACACTATTGCTTTAAATATAATTTGTATTACTTATAATAATTTACTTGCAATATTTTTTTTTAATTTTACAGACATTCTTTAATAACTATCAGGAAAAATTTAAAATAGGAATGAAGCAATTAAATAAACGTAAAGTTAAACATGAGGATTGGAATTTGTTTCAAATGTGTTTAACATTAATGCAAACTACAGGTTAGAATGCAATAAATATTGTTACTTTTAAATTCTTTTCATTTTTATAAAATTAACAAAATTTTGCAGGAGAATTTTTGGGGTTACTTGAACAGTTTGAAAAAAGTTTGCTGACAGACATAATTAATGCATACATTAAACTACAAACTCCTGAAAAAAGTATTTTCCACCAATATAAAACCCTGTTATTGACACCTGCTTCACAAACTGAATTACAAGAATTTATTACATTAATACAAAAAGGTACATAAATGTAATTACCTAATTAAGTAAAATTGTTTATGATACGTATCACAGTTATTTCAGACAAAATTTTCTATTCTTTTACAGACGATAAATCTATTTTGGATTCAACTTTAAAATCTGTGCAGAAACTCTGTTCAGATTTACATCGATCAACTTATGAAGTAATTTTTGCACCTATTTTTACACAATTGCTGCTTATACGAAAAGCACCTGCTTGGTCATCGGATGCAAAGCAAATGCCTCCTGTAAGTTCAGATTTACCTGACTACAGTTTTGCCCCTCAAGAATATATAACACAAGTAGGGCAATATTTGATGACACTACCACAACATTTAGAACCATTTTTGTTAAGGGATAATCCAAGTTTGACTAAAGCATTAAAAGCTGCTGATTTACAATATAGTCGAGAATCCTGTGAGTCTGGTTTCACAAATATTTTATTAGGAATCGTTGCAAAAGAAACTTGTCAAATGTTTCAAGACCAAACATGGAATATTTATGAACTAAATGCTTCTGCATGCAAACAACTTGCTACTGATATCGGTAAAAATTTATATTATTTTATAAGATATAATTGTATATTTTCTAGTTATTGAAACAATAGAATAATATGTATATATTTTCTCCTATCATTATATGAATTATTTGAATTTTTTATAACTTAAAATTTTTTTTTATCAAAATGATAGGATTATAAAGTTTCTCAATCATTATTTTATTGATGGACATTATATACAATTATAAAATTAATTTATGTTAAACAAAATTATAAAATATTAACATTATATATGACTTTATAGATTATCTTGGGAATATATTGGAGGAGCTTGGATTATCTTTATCTGAAAATTTACAACAAATGTCTCAGCTGCTTCGACTGCCACCCGAAGAATACCAAAGTGGTAGTACAGGTTGCAATGCTAAAGTTGTAGCTGCTGTACGACAAATGAGAAATATTACTTCATCTGGATAATTAAGTTATTGCTAGGAGTTATTAAAATATATAATATATAAAAAAAATAAATATTAAAATGTGTAAATGTTCAAAAAATCATTTATACAAAGTATTAAGTATTTATGATTATTCTTCAAATATTTGGAATATTTAGTTTTCCAGAATATTTATCTTTGATCATAAAGATTTTATATTGAAGCAATATTATTTTTTTAAATGTGATGATAAATACTATAACGGATTTAAGATCTATGAGAATAATAAGCTACTGTAATAGAGTTATATCTAAATAATTTTTGTTAAAAGGTACCTTACATTCAGGACCTTTTTTAAAATGATTTGATATTCACATTGTTTTATTATTAAATAGTTTTAATAAATTGATTAAAAAAAGACTTAATTGATTATAATTACTAATATTGATAATCTTCAATAACATTATAACATAATTTTCTTTAAAAACCAATAGGATCAACCTTAAGAAACAAATGTGCTTTAAGTACCTAATTCACTCTGCGAAGATTTATATTTTGTAAGATAGTCGTTAAATTTTTTTATGGTTAAATTCACTCTCATTTGATGTTAAAAAAAAGGAAATAGTAAGATTGTTCTTACATCATCATGTTTATAAAGTGAATTTTCCATTATTTTTAAATATAATATGTTTTTGGAAAAAAATTATAAAATAATGTTTATATCTTATGCCTTCTTACAGAAGTATTTTAGCAATAAATGGAAATGAATTCATATATTTTCAATATTTTAAATAAATTATTTAATTATAAAATTTTATAAAATTATTCAATGAAAACTGTGACTAAACTAGAACTGACTTTTATTTTAATATACGATAGAATTTATTTATGCAATTTTTTTCTATTTTTAAAGACTATAAGCATTTCATGTTGATTAGATAAGTATTAAAAATGTTAATTGTCATGACTTAGATAATAACTTTTTTAGTATACAGTAAATGAACTAATGTACTCACTAGTTAATTGTACAATTTGCATAAATACTTATGATGTGCGGATCTAGAAAGATTGAGCCAGGTTGAGCTTGAGTAACGAGGGACTTTCAATTACAAATACCGATAAACTAGGAAACTGCAGAACATTTTATCTTAAATTCTTTTGTAACAATTGTTTTATTTGAGTTGCTCGTGTTTGATGACAAATCGTTTTTTAAAGAACATGTATAAAGCTCATTAGGCTTGTTCGACACGTTATTAACGACGGTGGCGTTGGTGAGGGTTATCGAGGCCGCGTATTCGTACGGCTGCTATCAATCCCGCGCGCGCTAAAATTCACGTGGGAATCGCACCCCCTCCGTTGTTCCGCAGGCGACACGAGGCGCGCGCGTGCGGCGGGCGGCCGGCGGGCAAGACACGGCTAGTGGCGAGTGGCGGGCGAGTGGCGCGGCAGTTCGCATGCGAGACCGTGTGCAGGGAGTGCGTGAGTCGCTCGGGGCCAATTGTCGCGGTGTTCGAAGGCGCGCGAGTCGGGGAAAAACGTGCTCACGGCCCAGCGCAACAAGCACACGTGACGAGGAATTTGGCGCGCCGGCAGAAGCAGGAAAGGCGGCAGCGGGACGAAGCGAGTGCCGGGCGCCGGGTGCAGTGCGCGGACCTTCGAGGAAAAGGGCCCAGGTTTTCCGCTTACAGTGACCCGCAGCAGGCCTCGAGTCAACGAGGACACCTCTCGCACACGTGAGTTCGGAATTCCCTCGTCTGGCGCTCGGCAGGCCCTCTCCCCCTCTGACCCCGAGCGCCGCCCCTTCCCGGCCGGCGCTCCTCATCGGCCCGGCCACGTTGGCCCACCGACACGATTACGTGAACCGGCCGCTGTTTTATTTATACGCGGAGATTCGGAGCTAAATACGTATAGGGATCCGCTTGCGCGCGGGGACGCATCTCCGCCTCTATCTCTGGCAGACAGATCCGCAGTCCGGACCGCGATCCGCAAGCCGCACCGCTCCTGCACTCGAGGCACGCCGTAAAAATAATACGGATGCGGCGCGCGTGTGCTGTCGTCTGACCTTTTTCCCCTCACAAATTTCGGACCCTTTGTCCACTGGTTCTCTTCCTCTTTGCTCATCTTTATGCCTCGTGGGCTGTATATGATCTTTATGTGACGAAGCACGAGGTCCGACCGAGTGCCCGCGATACTTATAACGTGCCCTTTAATAATTTATGTATTGAGTGGATGGTTCTTAAGTGTTTTTGGGAAACATTCCAATTTCCAAGTTTTTAAACTCTTACTTATAATTTTTATTTATAATTAGTGCCGTATTTGGTCGTGATTACAGTTATTAAATGTAAAAATCAAAAGGTGAGTTACAAGAATTAAACGCGTGTTTAACTATTAATAATGAAATGGAGCTCTGAATTCAATATTTCAAACTTTAACAATTCTCAGATCATTGCAAAGTAAAACCAGTTGAATGAAAGAGTTCCGAGTTTATAAATCTTTGATTAAGTATTTGAGGTTAGGATAGTACACGTTCTTCAATCTTAAATTTTATATTATTCTCCTTGTTCACTCGATCCGTCTTACTTGGATTTTTCCTATATTTGAAAAATGCCAAGAAATGACGTTTTAAATAAATCTTTCAAAATCTTGGCCTCGCTTTCCGTGTGTCTTTAATAAAAATTGAAAATCGCCATGAAACAATTTTACTTTGGCAATTTTACAAGTCCCGGGTAAAATAATACATCACGCTCGCTCGAATTTGTGCTAAGTGGATTCTGAAATTTTATTCAATTCAAACTGTATAATTCCCGCTTTCGCGCATATTTTTCACGCGTCGAACACTGATCTCGCGCATACAAAGGGATCCGCCGAGGGATCCACGCATGTACACGAGACACCGCGCGGAAGTTTTTTTAACCGCGTTGGATAAGCAGGCAGATGTACGTGGCGAGAGCGCAAATGAATAGCTGAGCGGCGCATATAGAAGGGAGCCAAGCTCGTCTTGACCACCTGCCGCCACTCTTGCGGATTTGCAATCTCAACTCTTTTGCTACTCCAGTGGGATAAGTGTGCTTTGCAAGGTGCTATAAGCATAAAGTCTTTCAAATTCGAAACGAATAATAAAATTACTTTGTTTTTTTCCAAGTTGAAATTAAGCTCAAGAAATCTTCATAATATTGCGCATTAGAATTTCTATTATATTGTACTCTGGTGTTATAATCTCTCACTCTGCATTTCACGCTAGACTGTATTATTTAAACAGAATATCATTGTTAAAGTTATACGGAATTTTCTAAGAAAACTGATAAATATTAATAAATTAGATCGAAAATTTTTAACGTGAGACTATTGTTTGATGATTGATTTGAAATATATTACATTAAAGGTAATACAAGCAAGCATTCTATGCTACTGATTGCATGAATTCACATATCGAAATATATCTAATAAAAATGTTTACAATCATGAATTAAGACGAAATGAGAGCGCACAAATTTTCATTTGATTCGTCAATTTCTGTGTGCGTAAATTTTTGCCTAACACGAAAGACTCGTAGTTAGCACATTCTCTAAGATAGTTTTTAAAGATTTTTTTCTGAGCTTTTGCCGACACACAGGTGCACAAATGTATCATTTGCTTCATACCTGAAAAATATGTTTATTCAGTATTTTTTATTAAAAATACTTACATTTAGCTTACATATCATGTCAGCTGTGAGTTTGTATCAATTGACTTGTATACATGCTGTATCTACGAAATCTGCAAAGCATTTCTTTGTACATCAATATTATTTAATTCTTGCTTTCTATATTCGCCTTTTGTCTGTCATTGTTGCAATAAGTATGTAACTGTTTTTAAGCTGTCTGGTGATAATTTCAACTTTTTTGTAGGATAAATAATACTTACAAAAAAGAGTAGTCAAATGTGATGAAAATCCAAACATAAATAATTAACTATAAGAATGCATATCGTCAAATAAATTGGTGCAGTGGTAATTGTTACACATTATTTTTTACTTTAAAATTAATAATGAAGTGTGTATTAATATTTTGTATTTTGAAATAATTCGATTCTTTGTGTGACTGATGGTTATTTTTCAAGTGTCTGGCTTTGAACTCATGCGCGTGTAAAAAATGTGCACGTGTTTTATAATGGATCAGCAGTAATTGATCCGAATGGTGAAGACAAAACAATCAATGACCCATAAAAAAATTGTGTGAATCCATTTTCAATATTCTACGAAGAGCATAGATTGTACCAAGAATCCATAGGGTTTGTTAACATTTCTGTTGTTGCTGCTCTATGTTAATTTATTTTATGCAGAAATATATTATATTTTAAGCGAAGTTTTCCACAAAAATTATTTACGAGATTTTTTACATAAAAATTAGAACAATATAATACACAATTTAAAATTAGTGTAAATCAAGTTGTAAATATTATAAACTGTGTAAATATATTTTCAAGAAGTACGAATTAGAAACCTCGTTAAAAGGTATTTCAAAATTTTGTTACATATTAACTTATGCAGCTTAAATAATTATTAAACTTGAAAGAAACATTTTTAAGATTTATGAGATAAACATCTCTCTAGACATTATTGTAGTAGATGATTGAGCCTATACAAAATATGCAGAGAACAGTCTTAAGCTCGGTCTTAAGTTAAAAAATATTCATAAAGGCAATGATGAAAGGAAAGGGACACGTACGTATAGTATCGGCGAGGCGAGGATAGTGTATATAAACATAGCTTCGAATTTTTTACAATATTCCATACATTGGAAATATCGTTTGCTATAAAATCATAATTTTTCTTGTAAAATTTTATTATTAATCAATTTAAATCTATTATATAGTATATGTATTATCTTATCAAATATATCAATTACGATCTTCAGAAATTACATTTAAACTAAATATATAAATATTTTTATTTGTGCACTATAACTCAAAAAAAACATAAAAAAAATGTCATTAAATATTTTGTCATTAAATATTTTTACATAATTGCTTTACTTTGGATATAATATCTACATTATTTCGATAATAGATTTTTTTATAAAATTTGTACATAGTTCTTTGCACTAGACGCTAACGTCAAATATAAAAAATGTGTTAGCGCTTGAAGAATGTACGCGCAGTAGTTTCTTAAACGCCCGAATCGTGTATCACTGCATGAATTTTTTAGCATACCTGTGTAAGTGCACTAGTGTAGCGGCTATTATTTGTATCGTTTTAAAGATAATTTATAGAAGGTGATGAATGAATTGATAGAAACTACAATAAAGAAAATCTATTCTGAGTATTTAAGTTTTGACTCGTAGCTGAAATTAATTTTATGGTCGCATTAAATAAATATTTATTATTGGTCCTCGAGTATGCATTTTCAGCTGACATAATTATTTGATTATGAAATGAATTCATGTGAATGAAAGGTACTCGTTAAAGTGTTAAATTCAATTGTCAATTGAAGTTAATTTTTTTACGTTTATATAAAATATAAATATGACCTGAATTTCACAGTTATTTTAATGTACGATCGTTGATTATTGAAATAAAATTTAATGAGGTGAGATAGAACGATAATCAAAAACCAATAAAAATTTTAATTTTTGACGGTTTTAATTTAAATTCTTTTTTATCAATCATAATGTTTTCTTAGTTAATGAAATTAAAATAACCCAATTGAGGATTGACGAGTATTTAAGGCAACGATAAGTAACAAATTATCAATAAATAATAGAAGGAATATTCGAATTTTGCATTGAAATCAGTACATGTGTATAATAAAATACTTTTAGAAGTAAAATTAGAAAATTGCTTTTAGTTCTTGAGAAATGAAAGTGTTTAATAAGGATAAATATATTATATAAAAGTAATTCTAAAAATACGTGTCTCGGAATATATAATATGAAACGTCAAAAACTCAGTTACTTTTTACACGTCAATTGATGAATATAAATATGATCTATGAATAATAACTGCGGAGATCAATTCGCTTTAATGTATATACTGCGTAATGTACACTACATCGACCACTGAAATTTTTCTACACATATCCTTCATGTTATATTTAATATCATTTAGTCTTATTAGTCTCATGTAAGGTTATTTGACTATAAATGTTTATCTATTTTATTATACTTGTACATTTTTATTAAAAAAATTCAAGGATTCAGGAAAAATTCAAAGAAAAATCTTAATTAAAATTTGATTGTGTGCAATATATTAAATTTTGCATGGAGTTATGTGTGACTGCATAAGACAACAATTACTTTGCGAAATGATAAATTATAATTCTTCTTATAAAAAATTTCGTGAACATGGTCAATTTTACTGTCTCGATATTAAGTAACAACCACTATAGATTACTTCCAAGGTATTTAGGAAGAATCATTTTGTTGTTGATTCTTCAAGTTTTTCTGCTTCTTAATTACCAAAGTAAGCATAATTCTTAGAATAGACCATTTGATCTTTGCACCTCTATTTTAAAAAGTTATTGCTAATTTTTTCCAATAGTGATTTGTTTTTCATTATTATGTTTATGATATATTAGTATTTAAATGACAAGATTTGGATGAAGCATGATTGGAAACTCAACAGATACGCCAAGCTCGGGAATTTACTAATATGCATGAGTGGCTAATTTGTATCGCGGCTTGATATTACAAAGTGCAATTAAAATATACTTTATTTTGCATCTTCGTTATCCTCTATAAAAACGTTCGTTGTTTCGCTGTCGTGGAAAGCAGATTTCTTGCTAACATAAATTTTGTGAGAAAAGTGAATTAGTTATTAAAATTCAATAGGGACTTTCGCTAGGACTTTCGCCTCTGCGACCGATATTAATCCAATCTCTCTTCTGCGTTTATTATTCTTGCATCTCTTGATTTGGACTTTGTGTGCCAACCTTTGGAGTTTGATGGAGCATAGAGACATTAATTTCACGTGGGTACGGGTCCCTTTTCTTGACTGGTGTTGATGACACTGTGGTACGCGTATAACCTTGTGGATATGTAAGATTGACATCTGGTAATAAAGCAACCAAAGTCAAATTTTTATGTAAAGGGGTAGCTGCGCCTACAGCAATCAGGATTTGGAAGACTGCTCTTCGGTACAAATGACGCACTTGGTCTCTCTAAAAATAGAGAAAACAAAATATTTGCGGAACAGCTGTCGAGGTAGCGTTCGAAGGTGCATTGTAGGAAATTTATATTTAACCTTTTTTATAAAGTATTAATCGCACTAATGGAAATTGGTAAAGCTTTTTGCGACTTGTCGTTGCTCTTCGTATTGATTGTCGATGCTATAGTCACTCATCAAAGTGTAGTAAAAAATAGGTAGGAGATTTCGTAATAAAGCAGGTCGAACCCAGTAAACAGTATTTTTTGGGTTTCAAAATAGATTTCAAAAACAACCAAGAGAGACCATTTTTTATAATACGTTAAGCTTTTTAAGCGATTTCGAAAATATATTAAGAGGATGATAAAAGTTGAGGCGGATGAACAGTAATGTAATAAATAATAAAATAGTGCAGCGAGCAAGGATGACCTTGTCTCGGAACATAAAACGTAGTCCTGTTTTCCTGTTTACAAATATTGAGCCTTTACAGGTATAAGCACAGTAATCAAGAATTTATTCTTAATCACATAAAAGTTAAAATCATGTTAGTATGCATGTGCGCACACTTCGAATAAAAAAATTTATTGTTGAAGTTTCTTGAAATCTAAAATCTTGTATTCAAATATGAAATATGAAATAGGAGGAGGTTTAATAGCTCAAACAAATTAATTTTTTTATAGTTTTCTTACACTTTTCACTCATTCTACAATAAGAAATTTCATAATTTGATATAATATTTCTATATTAATACATTATCGTCTCAAAACGAGTTTATAAAATATATAGATTTTGAAATAGTGCATTAGGTGAATAGTAAACAAATATTATTTAAAAAGTCAAAGGATTTCAATTTTTCATAAAAATAAATTGGTATGTAATTTGAGCTAGACATCGCTGCCACGATTCTACTTCGAGATCGAACTCTTGAACATTTGAATTGTTCGCACACATTGCTACTCTCATGTCATAAATAAACTGCCCACGAAATTGATGAAAATTTGACAAGTATGAAGGTGTAGGCACGGTAGGCGTACACCCACATACCGCACAAGAGAGCGTACAGGAGGGAAAGAGGAGAGAGGCGGCGGTGCGGGACCGAGTGCGGGACATTCGGTGCACGGGCGGCTATATATGTACATATACCCGGTGGAGCGTGAGTAGGCGAGACTCGAGAGAAGGCGAAAAACGGGCAGTCGAAGCCAAGGGTCTTTACTCGGTCGAGCCCCCAGACGGCCTGCGCTCGGTCCACCGACCAGCTTCACAAAGATCACGAGGGAGCTTGGCACGCGCGTGTGCGTGCATGCGCCGCTCAACTCGTCAGTAGCCGCAGTCCGCAGAGCGGCTTCTGCCCCAGTGTGTGAAAGGTACACGTACGGCGGTGTGCTCCAGGCCGACGACGGCTCTCCCGGTGGCCCTGAAGTGCGTGATTGCCGAGGCCGTCCTTTCCCCCGCGAGTGCCTAGGCCAGCGGGCCTTTACGTAAGTACCTTCAGCAACGGAGGAAAGTCGAATTTGTGGTTTGCGAAAAGCATCAAAGCCGCCCGAGGAGACGCCGTCGAAGCGTGCCTGTGTGCGGCCCATCTAACTGGCGCGACATCGGGACGCTGCTTTTCACAGGGCGGCTCCCCCTCGAGAGTCCAAGCCCTGCGACCGGTGTGCGAGAACACGTTTTCTTCCGCTGTCGGCTACCTCGTTGGATTTGTCTAACACTTGCTGCTTTTCCTCGCGTCCGCGAGTACAGTTGTGTGAGTTACCTGCACCTCCGTGAGCGCCAGACAGAGGGTGGGTGTACCTTCACATAACCTCAAAGGTGACCACATGGTGGAGGCGTACGTCCACGGAGCCAGTTTCTAAACGAGATTATTCTGTATTTACGTTATCAAGACCAAGCGACCATTTACCCACGATCGCTGCAGTCCTCGCACATCTTCCCGCAGCCACTTGCGGGACTTGCTTTCACTCTCGAGTGGTCGTTTTTTGTTTCTAATCGAACACCCTGAGACGCTCAATCTTGCAGCGTGTCGCGAGGTGACGGCACTCTGTTCGCACATTTTGTGTTCTTTACTTGTTTACTATCAATCATTATAATTATGCAGTGGTGATTGTTGGTTAAATAACAATCCGCTTGGTTTGACAAAATAAGCTTCTGTAGTATTATCCCGTCATTACGTGGATGTTGTTGGAACCTTCCATATTGTTGGTTAGCAATGTCCTGACATATTGAATAAGTAACATATCACAGCAGCAATTGATATCTGTTTTATCTTTATGTTACTAAGCTTGTTTATATCCATAAAATCGTAAATACAATATGAAAGAAATTTTGTATGTTGTATGTTAATTAACGTGTACGTATACGATTTTTATGCGAACACGTGGTGTTTTTGTTGATTGTTTACTTTACAGTGATTTCTAAACAAATGATTCAAACATATTTTGTTTTAGATATTGTTGTTCAAGAAAGTTATATTTTTATTATTTAAGAAATACTATTTATTTTGACAATAATGTTAGAAATTAATTATACTCAGAATTGTGCATAATTCTATTGTCATAATTTATCTTTACTTATATTGAATTAAAAGTAAAAGTATTCAAATGTGATTAAATATTAGTAGAATGTATTATAAATGTAATTCAATTCCATCTTACGAAACATGTTTTAATTATTAAAATAATCATAAAAGTCTTGATAAACCTTGATTATTATTGTTAAACAATCCGGTTTTATGGAGTAAGGATAATAACAAACAATTCGTTTATTTTAGAAAACTGGATCAAATATTCAAATCATATTGTTAGTGCATACGTGACATGGAAGCTGGATTTCTTAATTTCCACGATGGGGAACATTTTTCAGACTTCTCACTATCTTTGGATCATCAGGTATAAATGAATTTATGAATCAATGTTATGTCATATTATTATATTCTAGATTTTTTATAGAAATAAATATATTTTACATTTGTTATAGCATAATCTATTGGGTGAATCGCAAAGTGCATTAGCACAAATGGCAGATAGTGATTTTGATTACATAGAGAATTTTGATCTTGACTCAAATGATGCATTATGGGAAACCGAACAAGAGTATGTATTAATTGCAAGACAGAATACATTGTGAAAAAAATTTATTTTAAACTTTTATTCGTGAACAATTTTATAACAGAATATAATTGTTACGATAATTAAAATTATTCAAAATATTATAATTTCAAATTTCTTATTTAAAACTGAAAGTCATGAAATGATGATATAAAATGTAAATTTTATTTTATTGCTTATAGACTCAATGGAGACCTAGCTGTACTTCCTGTTTCTGGAGTAGCAGGAGTTATTCCAAAAATAGAAAATATTAAAGAAGATTTTGCAAAAGTACTCACAGACTGGCAGGAGCACATCGGATATTTACAAGTTAGAATAATATTTTTTTAAATATCATATTCCAGAAATATACTTTACATAAGTAAAATTAAATTTTGACAGGCTTCAGAGATTGAAGAAGACATTAATTTAGATATGGGATTACATACTGATCTTGTAGACAATTTTTTTGAAAATGCATTAAAACCTGCAGATGTTGCTTTGACTAGTCCTGTAAAGTTAGAACCACCATCTAAATATTTGAGTAATACAATCAGCCCAATTAAATTGAATCCTGATCGCTATGGAACCAATCGAATTTCAGAATCTGATCAAAGTGAAAAAGAAATAGGTAAATTACGTTGTATAAAAGAATCTGTCATTACTTGTATTCCTCTATTGATTAGCTTCTTCAGTAGCTTTTTAAAGAGTGCATTTTTTTCTGTAAACTAATGCTTCATAGATATTCCATACTCCTCACACACTCCTGCAATTAACTCTTTATCCTTTGCATAGATGTTGTAGGCCTAGATTTGGTCGAAGATGTAAGCCCAATAATAGACTTCATGCATGTCAGAAGACAACATGCAACTGCTCCATCCAAAGAAAATAATTCAAAAATTTTAGGTTCGTTTTAATGCAAATTTTTTTTTTTTAACAGACGCACGTAGTTACTAATATTCTACTCTATTAATTTGATAAAAATTTTTGTTGCGAGCTTTGTTTCTTTCACATTTTATTTTACAAGGTTAAAAATTTGATTTCTATTTATCAGGCTCAAAAGTATTTATTAATATTTTCTAGAATGTAGAAATTTTGGTTCATTTTTCATTTTTGTCGCTTCTTTACAATTAGGTACATATGCCACACGAAAAATTAATGTATTCATAATATAAGTAAATGTTACTTATAAAGTATATTTTATAATATTTTAAACAACTGAATTATGATAGCATAATAATGATTAGTTTTTGTTAACTAAATATAAATCTTTTAAAATTAGGTAAAAATGTTATCAACATTAAGCAAGAACCCATTAATATCGTTGTTAAAGAGGAATCTGTTGATATATCTAAAAAGAGAATACCTAAAAAACACAAAGATGAAATCCCATCTAAGAAAGCCCGAAAATCACATAAGACATCGGAAATAATTACTAAAGTTTCTAAAAAATCCAAGAAAGACATTAAATCTGAAGAGTTTATACAAGAAACTAGTAGTTCCAACTCTGTGTACTCGGAATCAAAGAAAGCACCTGGTAAATTTTTATTTTTAAATGATTAATAATTTTTGGGAATGTATTTAACACATCTAGTTTATCATGATTTTTATAGTGTTGGAAGCTGGTGATGTTAAAAGTCTTTTGGAACAATTTGAAGCTACAGAAGCAGCTGCAATATCTTCACAAGATTTTGAAGCAAAGCAATGTTCATCTGCTTTTTCAAAAAAATCATTCTCGAATTCCTCTGTAAATAAATCTCAAACTACTCTTTTAAAGAAGTCTGTGGACTCAGAAAATTCTAAGTTGCATAAAGATATTCGTGATTCTCTGCCCAAAGAAGTCATTGATAGGATAAAGGTGATTTCCGTAATGATTTTTATTAATTATCTTTTAAACATTATAAACAGTTTATGCTTATTAAACTGTGTATGTGATTAGGCATCGGGTCGTAAAAAAATGATATCAATTATACCTGCGATACCAAACATTAAATCTGGAGCACGAAATAATGGAACAAGAATGCAAGAGGCTGCAGCAACACTTTCACGAAATAAGTTATTAAAATTGGTAAGTATTCCGAAAATTATTGTTATATAAATTTTTTCATAACATATTGTTAGATATAGTTTTGTTTTTTAATAAGAGCGTGGTAATTCGGCAATAAAAAAATGCAAAGTGTAAGTGCATTTGTTAATAATAGAAATACAATATTGTAATATTATTACAGATCTATATATAACTAATATCCATTGTTTTGTAATTTCTTATTATTCATATATCTTTTAGGTTTCAAACAACAGCAGTTCTAGTGGACGGACAGATGGTTCAGTACAGCTGGATCATGATTATTGTAGCAATTCTAGTTCAATATTGAGTAGCAGTAGTAGCATTAGCAGCAGTAGTTGTGACAGTAATAGTGAGTTCGACAGACAAACAAGCGATAATGAGCAACTGACTCCAATTAAGCAAGAGTTTAGTAAGGAAAAAATTAGTTTTTACGATAAAGGTGCCAACGAACACTTAAAACCCGGTTTTAGCAATAACACAGGGATAAAGAAAAATCATTGGTTAGATAGTAACTCAAAGAAAGATAGTGGCTTAGAGTCAGGAGATGTCAGTGATGCTAGTGAAGAGCAACCTCCTGCATCTAAAGCGAAAAAATCTTTACTAAAGGAAGTAGTAGAAAAGGATTCCAAAGAATTGAGAAAAAAATCTTCTCATCTTGGTCTTCAAGACCATAGTAATAAATTCTCACTGTTAAACAAGACAGTGACAAGCCCTATAAAACCTGTTTATGAAATGAAAATCCAATCGGCACTTGCTACAAGTATACTTCAACTTCGAAAAGGCGGAGTACTCACAAAAACAAAATCTCTCGAAAATCACAAACCAAAACAGATGGTTTCTGTTTTAAAAAAGCCACCTGGAGCAACTGATCCTCAGAAAATTCTTGGCAGTGGCCTTAAGGAATCCATTGTTACTACGACCAATAGTTCCAACGACCAAGTACAAAATATTATCGTACAAGAAACGACTGATATTGAGTTGCCTGAAGAGACTGAAAAGAAACCGCCTCGCCGGAAACTGAATCTTGCTGAGTATCGTAGTCGACGCGAGCAGAATCGTAGTGATGGCAGTCGCACCTAATTCGCCAGTCCAGCCGATGGCACTACTTTACATACATCACGCTTCAACAAACACTGAACCTATCAATGACAACCCTGAAAATCCTATTTGGTCCGAAAGGGAAATTGTGTCGGTTCTTAAACCTAAAATTGAGTTGGAGGAGGCAAAATTCAAGCCAAAACGACTAACTAGAGATATAGGTATCCAGACCACTGAGACAGTTTTCGGTGTCTGTTTTAGAGAGGAAGAGGATGAAGAGTTGCCAGAACAACAAGATTATCAAAAAGTACAGCAAGAAGAGCAAGAACCAGAATCACTGCAACAGCAACAGTTAGTTCAACAAGCTGTTCAACTTCAGGACAATTTATCGACAGAAAACGTTGCCCCTATTGTCAACACTAAAGAAAATGTTCCTGAAGATATGGAAGTAGATGACCAAATTGAACATGGTGAAATAGTTGATGATCCTGTTGAAAGTAGCGAAAAGATAAATAGTAATGTTTTGATCAAGGATATGGGAGTTTTGGATCTCGAAGCAATGACTAATGAAGAGAAGGCACAACAAATTTCAAGGTATATCAAAAAATTAATAAAAGCTTATTAAACAAGTTATTCAATTCTAAAAATTAATGTTGAATTCTCAGAATGTATCATTTTATAAGATACCATAGAAATATTTACGAATTATGACTGACTTGATTCTGAGCGACTTTAAGAGTTTTTTTGAATGATTTTATAAGTTAATAGAATTTATTAATTGTATATTGTAATATAAACATGAAGACATAAACATTTTTCTAAATAACTTAATAAAATTTGATTGCAGCATTAATCGGTTACGTGACCGCAAGCATCGTAACTACAGGCGCGCACGTGCTTCCTCAGAATCATCGCGCTCAAGGAGCCGTAGTCGCAGTCACAGCCGTAGTCGCAGCCGTAGCCGCAGTCGCAGTAGAAGTCGTAGTCGTGGTGGTCGAAACTTGCGCCGTGGGACTTCTAGCCGAAGTCGCAGTCGAAGCCGCGTTCGCAGTAACGGGAGAACGAAAATACGAGATGAGCGTAGTCACAGTCGTAGTCGCAGCCGCAATAGAAGCAGCAGTAGAAGCACGAGCTCGGACAGAAGCCGCAGTAGGAGTAGGTCGCGGGCTAGACGACAAGCTAGACATAGACGCATCAGCCACAGGCGCAGTTCCGTCAGTTCGAGCAGTAGCTGGTACTCACGCTCAAGATCGCACTCTAGGTCCAGATCCCGCTACAGCAGCTCAAGCTCCCGCTCTAGAAGTTCGAGGTCCAGATCGCGATCCTCGAGATACTCCAGCTGTTCTAGGTAAATTTTTAAAAAGCAGAATACATAGTTTCTGAGTAGCTAAAAGTAAGGCGATGAATAGACTCGATGGCTAGCCCTTATTCTGTGTAGGGGTCGAGGCCGTAAAGGTTTTCTGTATCGTTTAGAGATGGTTGACTTTTTGATCCCGACTACTTTGAGTGCAAAATTTGGTAGTACTAACATCACCTACCTTGAATGATTTGAATGAAATGTAGCAAAAGCACTTGTATTATTGTAAACTTATCTATATACTATTTAATGAAATAATATAAACGTTTCTTTAATTTATCTCACAAAAACAGTGTCTAAATTTTGACACGAATCTGAATGTAAGTGATAGTAAGATATGCTGAGTGTTTGTGATGTTCCTTTATTAATAACTAGCATATATATTATCTTCGCGAGAGATTATCAAGCTATGCTTGTTCCAGTAGAAGATCTGATGTAGAGTAAATAACGGTTGTAGGTCTTCTTCTCGCTCGAATTTCGGACGTTCTAAATGGTCAAGTCGTCGAAGGAAAGGAAGGCGGGAGCACAGACGAAGTTGTGATAGGCCCAGGCGACACTCCTCGGGTAGTAGTCACGGCTACAATGATTGGAGGAGGTAATGAAATGATGTTTGACAACATTTCAGTGATCGAAATGCAGATTTCGATTGATGAAGGCACTTGTTCTTCATAGTATGTGATTCACCTTTGTTTTCTGAACTTGTTGAGAAATTTTAAAACGAAACAAACAAGTCCTGTATCTGTTAAGCTCCTTGTCTCTTCCTCGTTGTTTTAATTACCATACTAAAGTTGCGATCTTGGTTTTGCTAATAATAACTTATTTTAAGCTCAGAGAATTTACTTAATTAACAAATGTCAACCATTAAAATACAGTTCTTAGTGACGTAATTATAATGTGTAACATTTTATAGAAAAATGTCGCTGAGTATTGATTTTTAATTTATCAAGCACAAATAAAATAAACATTATCAAGTTGCTTGTTTTAATAAAATTCTCTGTGCTTTTAAAAAGTATAAAGATATCACATAATAAGATTTTTGTTTATAATTAGATCTCCACTACCATCTTATAGACGACCGTATGATGAATGGTATATTAAAGAAAAGCAACGACAAGTAGAAGAAAGAAGAGTTATTTATGTGGGTCGTTTAAAGGAAGGAATTACCAAAGCAGAGCTTAGAAGAAGATTTGAAGCTTTCGGTCCTGTAGTTGATATTAGTATACATTTTCGAGAGCGTGGGTGAGTATCTTAATAATTATTAAAATGTTTCATTGTATTTCTAAATTTAAATGTAAGAAATATTGAAAGTTGTAATTAATAGCTTATATTAATGTAACTGCATAAATATTTCTAGACATAATTATGGATTTGTAACATTTGCTTACAAAAATGACGCTTATGAAGCTGTAGAACATGGAAATGATGATCCAACTCTACCCAGATATGATTTATGTTTCGGTGGTCGCAGAGCATTTTGTAAAGAAAAATACGCAGATCTTGGTGAGTTTAATTTGCAAATAATATTCATATTATAAGTTAAATAAGTAAAAAGTTTAAAAATCAATACTATTCATTTACAAAAATGTAATGTTTTAATAATTATTTTATAGATGGTGCGGCAGGAAATTCGTTGAGTGGAAGTAGTAGAGGCAATATGTTCAAACCTGAAGAAGAAAACACATTTGATCTTTTACTAAAGGAAGCTCAAGCAAAGTTAAGAAAAAGGAAAGTTTGACACACATATTGCTTATTATTTATAGATGTATTTTAACATTTATTTTGCCGCTGCCATGAAGTTCAGAAAATTCGAGATCATTCGCAGTATATTAAGATGTAAACATCTGCTACATACAAATGAAGTCGATGGGTAATTTAATTAGGTAAGAAATCATTTGTAAACAAAAACTGCTAAGTCTTTTGATATTTCGTTGTAGAATATCTCAAATAATACAAAAAATTGAATTAGCTAAAAAACGATTTTAAGATTATAACTCGCAGCGAAATAATTGACAAAAAATTATATTATTGATAATTATGTTGAGAACATAAATGTATTTAAGCCGAATTATTTGCATTATCCTAGCATGTAATTTTAAGGGAGAAAACTTCTTAATTAGGCATGCAATACAGTATTGCAAAAGTTTTTACACATTATACGTTCTTGATACATCGATTTTAGGGTCATTATTGTTTGATATTATAATTCTGACCGTGGCCCTTTACTCGATTAAAATTGCATTGATACAGCCAAGCATTTTATAGCTGCAAGTACATGTGAAATTATTAGCTTAATTTTTTTGAAAACTGCAAATCCAAACTTCATTTTTGAGTTTTTCTTTTTATCGTAATTATGCTGTATTAATTTTTTCGATTTTTATATTATTTTATAAATTTTGATAACAGTTCAATAAAGTTATGAATAAAATTAGTAATGTAAATGGATAATTACAAAAAATATGGTTTGTAATTGATTTTTTCAGTTTTGATTTGCAGTTCTGTCTTTTCAGTTTGTCAGAATGTTAATAACGGTACGAAAAATTAGTACATTGGATCATCTAACGAAAGATAACTCTTAGTGAATAGATAAAAATAAGAGTTTAGATTCTTTCAAAAGGTGTTCTATTATCATAAAATGTAAACTATGTACAGAATATAGAATTTTCAAGAATGAACTAATCAAACGTTTTCGTTTCAACGTTTAGATTAGATAAAAAAAAGACATGATACATATTACCTAATCATAATGATTAAATTGTATATACTACTTTTCATTAACCTTCGTGAAATGCAGGTTTTGATCAAAACTTTTTGTAGTGAATGTTGTCTTATTTAAAATTCATTTCTGTATCAATACATTTTATGAATGAAAATGCCCTTAATCTTAATACTGTTAATTTTAGAGAAAAATAACATCTTCAAACTCATAGTATACCATTTATGATTAATGTTTTCAAAACATTACGATTTAGTTTAAAACGGTTAAAATAATTTTTATAGCATTCAAATATATTTTGAAAATTTCAATGATACTTTTAAAAGTCAGGTAATAAATCTTGTCATTTTTATAAAAATATTTACTATAACAAGTACTGTACTGCTGTAACAGTAAATAATGTAACAAAAAGCACTGATGCCATTGCTGAAAACCTTAAAAGTCTGATTACTTCAATGAACACTTATTGAAGGACTTATTAATTTACTAAGAACTTACTATTTCATGTATGTATTGTTCTGTACACACCTCAGCAAAATACTATAAAGCCTCCTCACATTACATAATTGTTTATTCAATCAAATAGCATGACAAGACATACATTAGATTTTATAAGTTTAAGAATATATAATTAATTATTAAATATAAATTAGGTTTAATTTTCATTTTTGTTATTTACCCAGTTGTCTTCCAAAACATAAATAAAAAAATTGAAAAATAAACTAAATTATTATTTTAAAGTATGGTCATGGAAAAATATAAATTGCATGTTTGAGAGCAATAATTTTCACTATTGTATTTTGCTAAGTGTGATGTGTTAATCAATTTTTTATAAATATAGTATATTTTAATCAAAAAAAGTTCAAATGATAAAAAAATTAATTAAAAATATTGGTATATCTGTCTAGTGTTCGGTGACAGCTATCTTCCATGTAATTTAATTGGTTACACTCGCGGTACAATATCTCGAAACTAATGAAAAGCATAGAAGCAATAATAATGAAATTTTAATTCAAAATTTTTTTATTTAACTCATCGGTATAAAATCTGCGCAATTCGTAATTATTGATTAACATTGAATAATAGATTGATCGTGTCTTACATTTTACAAATCGAATAACAATTATATTAGTGATCGGAATGAAACTAGTAACGTTGAAGCAGGAGGTAGTAAGGATTCTAATAATAAAAGGTAAATAAATAAATATATTTATTTATTTATATAAACTTAATGATGAGGGATCTTCCATACCTTTAACAAAGGTATTCAGCTGCACTGACGCCGATATAATGTGGCAAGTATGTAAAGTGATGCACCAATTAATTGAAAATAGATTTAATTGGGTAATGTATGGTTATTGAGCGACTATTAAAACCATACATATTTGCAAAGCTCATCAAGTATGAAGTCCATTATTTTTTTCCTTCATGAATTTTTTCACGAGATAATTTGTATGAGAAACAACATTTACAATGGAATTCAATTCTGTATAATACGTTACCGAAATGTGATATATACAATTTATTTTAATTTAAAAACTTTAACATTGGTGAGTATCGCAAAGCATCTGCTTTACAACATTGAATAAATTTGTACTTTTCGAAAAACACGTTTCAACAGCGTAATTGTCATCGCGTACGGTACATTTTAGATTACATATGTACAAATAGGATTAAGTTTTCTAAATATACCTCATCTGAAACATGCATCTCAAAAGCACATTGTATTCTGTATGTAAAACAAGGCTATGTACTACAAACTTAATACAAAATTTAATGGACAAAAATGTTTAATTCATTTTATCAATTCCAATAATAATCCTTTTTAGAAAACCTTTCTATCCAAATTTATGGGGTTAAACCTATAATAATATTATAATCAGTAAGTATTGTTTTGTAGATCAAAATTATATTTTTGTAGCAAAACTTATTTTATTTGTAATATATACATATATATATATATATATTATATTTATATTGCCACAGATTCGTATAGTTCAATTAAGAAAATAACATATGCATAAATTTTTGTATAAACAGAATTGATCTTCTATATTTTCAAATTACCGATTGGTAATTAATGTTTTCCTGTTTTTTAAATCTTTTTCAGAAGATTCACTGCTTGATGAAGGATAGAGAAAATCTACCTTGCAAATTCTGATTTCTTTTTGATCTAACGAAATCAATTTAATGTAAATTTCTTTTAACTTACGGTTCAAATGAGGAATATGAACATTAAAATTAATTTTATCATTGCAATGCTGATTACTGTCTGTAATAATTCAAGTTCATTAATTTTCTTAAGAATGAGAGAATAATCTATAACGCTCAGACTTTATTTCAAAAGTGTTTATGAACAAACCATTGGTATAAACAAAATCAGGATTGATTCTTGAATTATTTTCCTTTATGATGATTTTGTAAGTAATATTAGATTGGAATAAGTGATAAAATTCTTTTGTAATTGAATCGTCAAAATCCTTTACCAACCACTCGATTATTCTTAAACCTACTGTATTTACTGTAAAAAGTTATTAAAATAATACAGGTATTACTGTAATAGATATTGTCAGTATGAAATTAATTATAAATATTATCGAATATAAGTAAATTATTGAATTTAAATACCATAATTAAAGATTCACTGTAGCGTATACGACTTTTAAAGAAATATGAAACAAAAGGTATTACTAAACAGATAGTAGTAGACTTTTAAAGAAAACTTATTTGAAAATAGACTACTGTTTCGGATACAAAAGTAAATTTTTCTTAATAATTCTAGTAACTTGTGTTACTATTTATAATTTTGAAAAGCGCGCAGAAGGCAATGAAGCATATTTAAGAAGAATACAGACGAAGCTGTAGGTGCTACAGCATTTAAATAATTTATTTCATAGGCGTATATAGGAGGTGTATAGCAATTTTAATAGTTTTTTCTTACTTTTGGCTTAAATACTGGTACATAGTACTGTTGCTTAATTCCGTAAGGTAGTATTGATATAAAATTATTGTATTATGACTAAAATTGCTGATATCTTACCTAAATATTTTTCCCAAAATAACTTTTCATTTTCCGGCAATGATTTACAAAACATATGAAGAACACAGTTCTGAAAATAAGAATTTTTTGAGAGGAGTATCACATTTTTATTCAAAGGACATTCCTTCTCTATTTGGTATGAGTCACTATTACAAATACATTCTTCTTCGTCAATTTCGAAAGAAATGTAGTCTGTCAACGAAGGTTTGTATTTCGAATTTAACTGTAATTGGTAACACAAGACTTATTACATATATTCAATTTTATGAAAAAAGGGTGTACATACTTGGATAATAAAATCAGCTACATCAGATGTAAGAATAATCCATATAGATTGAGTTTCAGCAACCATGCATGCAATAGTTATAATGAGATCAGCATGGTTTGAGTTTTCTTGAATAGTTAAAGTCTTTTGATGAAATCTTACACGCCTTGGTATTTTTTTGAAATGATAATCTGCCCATGAGGTTACTTTTAAGTTGTCTGTAAAAAATAATTAAATATTATTATTATAAATAAAACATAAAAATACACATGTATACTAAAATAGTCGTTTTTTAAAGTAAAAAGATAAATTAAATACGATCGTTTACCGTAAGTAGTTGGGATTATATCAGACAACCATATTTTGTATTCATTTTCAAATTCATACGGTACATCAATATTAATAGTTTTTTCCGTTATTTGATATAATTTACTACTAAATGTATAAATACCGGAAATTTCTAAAGGATTAGGGTATCCCTCCAATAAAAATACTTGGTTTTCAGTCCAGTGCGGACCTATTGAAGATCCACACAATACTAAATAAACTAAACGAATTTTTTTATTATTTTTAATTTCTTGGTAAATAAATTATTGTTTATAAGCAAAACCATCATAAATAGAGATTGAAAATGTTCAAATAAAAAGCTATAATCACAAAAGTATAATATTTTTGTATAATTTTAATCAAATAACATGAATGCGGGTTTTATACGCTTTATTTTAATATGAATTGACATGCAATTTTAATTATAATTAAACTTCAACCGTGCTATTTAATATCGTCATAATTTTTAACAAGTAAATGTACGAATTTTATAAATGTTTTTATCATTGGTTCAGCAGTTTCAAAATTATTCAAAATTTAAATTATAGTACCTGTTGTTTTAACAAGTTTGCGGGCATAATAAGTAATCGTAATTTCTGAAGTTTTATTTTTATTTATTGTTAGAATAGGTTTCGAAGAAAAAATATTATTATTATTTTCAAAAAATTGTACAATATAATTTATTTGATGACTCGGTTGGACAGATAATTTAATTTTCTTAGATATAGTTTGCGTCAATGCACAACTAAATGAAATCTGAAAATAAATTGCAAAATATAAATCTTAGCTCATACAATAATTATAATTTTGATAACATGTAAATTAATGAACAATTACAACCTTGTCTTTTATTAAGTATGTTGGCAGATGTTTAAAAAGATGTGCAGATAATAGGAGCATCTGAATATCGTTCGGATTTACAATTTCTAATGGAGTCACTATAAACCCAAGCCGAATGCTTTTCCATGCCATTACAAGACACGTTGCATTGTGAATTTTCTAGAAATTTGTTATATAGAAGCCAGGTTCAATGTTAAAAAAGATTTCGAATTAAAATTTTTAATAGTCAATTTCATAAAAATGTATGCAAAGTATAAGAATGCAGATGTTAATCAACAACTTATAACTAAAAAGTTTGTTTTGTAAAAGTGAATTTATCGCCATATATTAGTATTTCTTGTTTAGATATAAAAAATTATTTAATTCAAAATAAAATGATTGATAAACTCACCTGTTCTGTAGAAACAGCGTCTAGGAATATATCTCCAAAATATTTGCTTTTCAAGAATGGACAGTAAAAAATAGTTGTAGCAATAAAAACTAAACCATCACACAAACAATCCTCAAAATTTAGAATTATTTTAGAGCCGAATATTGTTGTATAATTATAATTTAACCATGTTAATAATATTTCTTCAGAATGCGATATTGTGTCAGATTTTTTTAAATCTTTAATAGCATCGGTTACATCTGGATTACAATTTTTGTACGTAAAACTGAAAAATATTTAATAAATAGTCTGTTTTATTATACATAGTAATTATACATTAATAATTTTAAAGTCTGAATGAGAATATAATATACATATAAATAGTATAGCAGAGAATATAAATATGTATAATAGTATAACAATTTTCAGTATATGTAAAATCATGTATAATAATGCATAATTCTATAAATCAATTACTAATTTTTTAAAATATGAAAATACCTATCTATATTTTTAGCATTTTTTAATAAAGTAGCATGAATTGTTAATTCTATTTCATCTAATTTTTGTAACACAAAACATTTGATTGTTTGTAAAAGAAGATCAAGCCATGCTTGTATGCAGCGTGATTCAAAAGCATATTCAGATATTGAATAATCGTGAGTCAATTCCTAGTTAACGAAAATTTTGTTAGTTTAGTATTTAATAAGTATCTAATTTTAATATGATGATTTGTAACTCACAATATAATTACTATAATTAAGTAAATACTTTGGTGAAATATGTGCTATACACGCCCCTTTAGATAACATATATTGAAGTATTTTATGGTATGTTTCATAAACATCATTTATTCTGTGATCATTATTTTCGTATTCATTTCCAGACACTCTATTAAAAATCCAAAATTAAACACTTTTTTTATATTATTATAGATTTATTAAAAAATGCAGATTATTATTGATTTACTTACAGTAGATCCATTGACAATATCTCATTAGAGTTTGTAAGACATTTTAAAACATCGATAAAATTGAATAAGGTTGGAAATACTTTTTTCTCGTTTTTATTTTTTGATTTAGAAAGTATAATATTCGATAGCATTGCAGTAATACCATTTGGAAAATTAAGATTAAATTGATACCGTAATACAGAAGTATATATCCATTTTTCAATTGCGTTTACAATGTTGTACATGTAATGTTGCTTTCGTCTAAAAAATTAAATTTTGATTTTTAATTATAGTTTAGTAGTAAATATAACTATATAATAACTATATAACTATATAATTTTTTTCAATTTGTACGTTTAGTATCCCTGGATTTTGTACTTACTCTATACTATAATAAACTGGAAAAAATGGATAAAATGACATTGGTTCATTTGCTAATGTGTTGATTAATTGATTGTCTAGATCAAAATCAGATATAAATTCTTGTTGATTCTCATCAAATAATATGTTATTAGATCCTATATTTTCATTTTGCTCACACATTTTACCTTTTGTTGACGAGAGAGTAGCCTTTTTATATTTGATTAATGGTTACTAATGATATTATGGATATTTTTATATGCATTATGCATGTATAAATTAAAACTACAAATTAAGTTATTTAATACCTGCATTTGCGGTATATTTTCAGCATTTATAGTAAGAAATTTCAATTCAGATGGATATTTGTTATCTTTTGAAGATAAAAAATTTTTCATAAGTTTATGCTTATACATGTAAGTTGTTGTTAAACTACAATCCGCTGTACAATAAATGATAATTGAAACTGATGATAAATTTTCAATATCAAAAAACATTACTTCTGTATAAAAAGAGATCGGCAACAAACTTTTAAATTGAATTTGGACAGAAATTTCATGCCTATAATATGTGTATGTATATTTAAAATAAACATTAAAGTGTTCTAAATATTTAATACTTACGTGGAGCATGGTTTAATTTTATTACTATCAGGAAAGATAAATTGTAAACAATTTTCATCAAATGTCCCACTACATACTTCAGGATAACAAATTTTTGTGCAGATTTCAGTATACTTTGAAAAATCAGAAACCTGGAGCGTAAAGTTTTGTTTTGCGTAGACAAACAATGGTACCGGGACTAAATATATCTTTAAAATATTGGTCTCGATCTTCGGTTTGGAACAAATCGCTTGAAGAGTAAGTTTATTATATAGTTGACTATTTCCAATGCTTCCCAGATGAATCGGAATGACAAATACAAGATGATCCGCTTTTTTAGGAACATATTCAATCTTAAAATATATTTCATCATCAGGAAGTAAAGGGAAATTAATAAAATTTTGCGTTAAACAAGGTTCAACTCCTTGAATCCAACAAATAGTGAAAGGACAATTTTCTACATTTGTCAAGTTATCTGTTATTAAAGTCACTGAAAGCTCTTCTTTTGAATTATTACAAATTTTTAATAAATCCTAGAAATACAAATTTTTTGTTAGTTACAGGGTGTATTTATAATATATGGTTGAATTAAATATTTAGTTTATACTTAATACAATTAAGATTATTGTTCTGATTATTGGCCTGATATTGATAAGCAGGCCCAAATAACGGCCTCTCATGAATACAGTATTTCTAAACCTATTCTTTGTCGTAGATATATTCTATTGTATAAAAACGATATATACAGTTTAATAGAAAATAATTTTCCCTTTCCGAAAAGACCTTACACGCGTTAGAAAGATATGATACAAATAAATGTAAAAACTAAAGAAATACTAATAATAGTCCGATCAGCGCTATTCAAAAACGAGATAACTCTATGAAAAGAAAAACAAACCAATACGCGAATTATGTAACGACCGATACCTCCGATCATAACAATTTATAACAATAAGAGATAGGAGCTCAAAAAAGATTTCCCCCAAAACGGCCGCCCTGCACGTACAGTAGACGGCGCCCACACTTCCCTCACCACCAGCCCGTCCCTCTCTCCGTCAGAGATGCAGCCTCGCGCGCCGCGTCTCCTCCCTCACCACCGCCTCTCTTCTCTCTCCCTCATGCCCGCGCTTAAGACAATACCCTCAAGGGGCTGGAGCCTATTTCCCATAAGCTCTCTTACTACCAACTCCAAATGTAAAACGCGTCTTGCGCAGCCTCCGCTGCGCCGGGAAAGCGGCAGCTAGGACCTAGCGGAGTAGAAACTCACGCCCTGATTCGCTGCCCTTCGCCCCCGCTCGCGACTTTTCCCTATGGCCCTATAAAACCCATTGCGTAACCCACGAAAAATCAGAACGCTCCATTCTCTTGACTAGGAAGATTCCTAATACGAAGCTCACTAGTTGAAGAAAGGAATATTCTCACTTATTCCTTACCTTTTTGCTGCTACAATACTTTAGGACTGACCCAATTTTTTTATTGATGCCTTATGAAGTATTATATTGAGCAAGTCGGTTAACTCCTACCAAATGAGAACTACAATCTTTGGTTGTAAGTACTTCTGCGGTCAGGGTTCATTCAGGAGATTCCTCCCTGTAGCTTGATTTAGTAAGGGACAGTAGGCCTCTGGCTTTAAACTTTATTAAATTAGCTATACATCCGAATAACGGCTTGATCTCAGCCTTCCTAGACTGACAAACCATTATTCATGTACCCGATATACGGATGCCTACTTATCCTATCTTTGAATACGAATTGCGAATTAATGAATTATTTTAAAATTGTAACAAACTGTAATGAAACTAAAGCGTAACTAGAACCGCCGTACGAAACTTATTAAGACTGCAAACCATTGTTAAACTTTTGTAAAACTGCATTATTAAAATTCAATAAATTACAAATTCAAATTAATCTTTCTTCTTCTTCATTCAGAAAACCAGAAAAGCTGAAGGGCTTTCCCGATTAAATAACGAGAGAGCAATGTCTCGGAGAAATTCATAGGCCCTCGCCTTGGAGATAATCTCGGCAAGGTACACCATAAAAAGTGGTTACCCCTTTTCGGCCCTGTTCCCAGGCTATTAGGCGCAAGCCCAGGCCTAAAAATCGGCAAAAGCAGACTTCAGTCCTCCACTGAAGTGCGAGCAACAGTGTCGCGTTCTCGACGGAAAATTTTTAATTTCGGCGTACAGCTCGCGTTCGAATAAAATAATTATTTTGTCGCCGGACGTGACATTATTATTACACACACACACGCACACACGCGCGCGCGCATGTACCCATATATTCTTCTCATCTTCTTATTACTACGTTTTAATATTGAATTAGTTAATTGTGTATCGCATAAGTCAAAATATTTCCTTAATATTTTCATATTATTTGTCATTGCAGTAGCTAACGTTATTTACGATAACCTTCATTTTTCCATTCAGAATTCCATACAATAGCACTTGTGTCAGGCGACAATCATGTAACACAGTGGTGACGTAATTTGAGAGTCTACGAGTGGACTCATCCTTTTGCACTGAAGTTGTTGCAAGCGATGATGACAATGTACAACTCTGATAAAATCTGATTCACCTGATCAAAGAAATCCGAAATGTTTATTGTAGTTAAATATCATTCTACAATTTTGAATACGATACACTTTCTCCTAATAAAATAAATTGATTTTTTAAGTCAGCTGCATTATATAAAAGCAGACAAAATGATCAGAGAAATTAGAACGACCCGGAGACCGATTGAATAATTAAAGAAATAAGGAATTCCCACAAAACCTTGTTGATCTTGTGTACCCAAGCTTATAAAGCAACAGTATCATCCGGAATGAAAAAATATGTAATTATTCCATTTGAGCTTCTATAATAAACACTGAAAGAAATTCGCTGTATAACAATCAACAATTTAAGTAATAGTAGAGTATGTTATAACCACTAGGCAAGCCAAATCACGGACAACTGTCAAATTCACATGCACTAGGTATTTTAACATCGTTCCTGGCAATTAATGGACAATTACGACATAGCACAACACAAAGAATCCGAAGACGAGAAACAGAAATAATTGTGCCATCTAGCACGAAACTCCCATATACTAAATGCACATACCACGAATTTTACAATACTTATAAGTATGATTTTATTTATTTTATTATTATACTTATCAGTTATGATTTTTTTAAGCAAAAATGTAATCATTAATCATTATTAACAATTATTACTAATAATTATTAATTTATATATAATGATACATAATTGTATATTTAATATTATGCACATATTTATTATATACGTAGACAGGTAAAACTGAGTAATTATTCTGAATTGGGCTTAATAAACGAAGAACAATAAAATTCAATAAGTGTCTGATTTCCTAAACTTTGCGGGAACTGATCATCCGACTGTGAATATATATAGTATTCATAAGAGAACTTCTATAGAACTTTAATATTCTCCGTTAACTAAGCCCGGTAGGTAATCATTATTAATGTTCTCTCTTCGTGTATATTTTACTTATTTTTTCTAGCTATATATAATACTCTTTTATATAAAATACTATATGGAGAATCCATATAATATATGGATTCCAGATATATCCATTGTATCAGAATATAGCATTTAACGATGAAAATAAAATGTGAATGTTAAGACGAGCAATCCCTTTGGTATATTTAAAGATAAAAACTAAGAATTTCTTTAAATACTGTACGCATGACTTACTGTTTGGGTGTCATCGTCGAAGTTGAAAAGCAATTTATTGATGCAAATTTTAGGATGAATTACTGTACAACTAATATATATTCTAGGTAGTATTAAAGGAATATTTAATTCAGAAACATTAATAAACTGTGAAGGATATTTTTCTTTTTTTAAAAACATTAAAGGAGAAGTATTATTTTCTTCAATCGATATTGGTCCAAGCAATTCATTAATAATAATCGGTAAGTAAAACGAATACCTAGCTAAATCAAATGGAATAAAGTGTAAGAATAAACTGATTGTCGATTTTGGCGGGATCATAATAGTTTGTTCATCCTCTGTGAATTAGAAAATTTTAAATACATTCAAAGTCACTATTCAAAATTTGATTATTATTTATTTGTCTATATACTTACTGATAGCAGGAGAACTATTTAATTCTGAAAAAGATACACGAAATTCAGAATACTGGTGAAGCAATATTCTTATAATAATTTTTTGATCGGTTAAATTAAAAACATCAAATTTCTTCACATTGATTGAGTTCGCACTAACTCGTTTCATTTCAATTACATCTGGGATAAATTTCAATTTGGGAAATACTACTGAACAAGTAATAGTCAACGGTAATTTAAGACATTTTTGTACTTTAATCTGAATTTCTGTGGAGAATTTTATGCACGTATCTATTTTTATGAATATCTAAAAAAAGTATTTTAATTTCTAGAAAATTATCTATGATTGGTTAAAAATTTAAAAGCGAAAGTTTCAGCAATTTATTATTTAATATTCTTAAATATATTTTTAATAATTTTCTATCAAAATTTTCTGTGATAAATAAATGCAGTTGTAAAAATTAGCTATAACGTAGAAAATATAGCTATAAATACTATACATTAATATTAAGGATTGAATTTCTGTTTGTATTTGTTTGGATATTTTTCTTTTTTAACTTAAAATTTTTACAACCATAATTATTTTTGACGAAGTTTTAGTATAATATCTTACCTTAATAATCTCGATAGCACGAGGTGCGATTAAACCTTGGGATGGCTCAATTTTGATCCCAGGTGGCAGAGTGTGGTCCTCAACCTTGTAGAAGATATCGTCATATTCTGAATTATACAGCACAGCAATTTCTTGGTGTGTAATATTGAGTGGAACTTCCCCGATATGGAGTTTGTCTTCTATGAAAGCGACTTTCGGCGCTCGTACTGGTGCGAACACCTTTAAATTCCTACGGCCCACCATCTTCAAAAAGTAGTGTCGCCTCAATTCGGTTCAATTTCGTTGGATTAAGCTTTGAGTAATAATACAATATAGAGATGTGTTGCCTGGAACTTGTCCGATTGAAGGACTAATGATGAAATCTGAATTTTGAGGTACCTTCCACCTGTTAATATTATAAGTATATATATATAATAAGTATTATAAGTATATTTTACAAAAAGGGAGAATATATTATCTACTTTGAAAATAAATAAAAAAGTGCTGAACTTTAATGTAAAGGATGATGTGTAAGTCCAGAAGATCGTTAGGGATTTCATAAAATAAAGGCTTTAGTAGATTAAGTATACACAAGTTATTCACTTTCAAGAAAAAATTTTTTTGTGAAACACAAATATAACATCAAATATAATATTAAAAGTATATTTATGTATGTATATATACATAAGTTTTTGATAGATGTAGTGTGTACGCCCCCCAGGCGCGTACGTAACACTATTAATAATTGATGTTTACATTGCACCTGAATTTCGTTGGAGCGTTCAATTCGTTTTTGATCCTTATTGTTTCGAAGCAAATTCGATATCCTTCTTGACGAAAGTAGTCTTTTTCGAAAACAATTTCTTTTCTTTGTAATACTAGATTTTTTTTAACAACTTCTGCTTTAATTGGTAACTGGTATGTTCGTTTGGTATAATAAGAATAGTGTAAATAAGAATTAAATTTTCCAATTGTATTAGATTGAAATTGAATTAAACATTGTTGCGTTGAATTGGGCTCAATGAATATTTCGGATCCATTGGGAAAAGTAATATTATCTTCATCTAAATTAATTAAGGAAATCATTATATGAACGTCATTATTATTTTTGAATGCAATCGTTTGACAAGTTGACGTATTCTGAACTACCTAAAAATAGTAGTTTTATGTTAAGTAGAAATTTATTGCTAAGGTATTTTGTATTAATATAATTTTACAAATAATTTTTTTGGCGTGACACCGAAAGTCTCCCAGAACCAGCTTAGCCATCTAAGGCACAATAAATGTTATGCACGCGAGTGCATGCATGACGTTGTCGACTCGTCTCGGCCGGTGGATTCTAGCATCGCAGTAGGATAGAAAAAGGCATAACTGTATGGAGAAAAGGGAGAAGGTGCGGGGTGCATCGTCAGTAACCTTCGTCCCGCACTGCTGCGATGCAAGGATCCACCGGCCGAGACGATTCGACAACGTCATGCATGCACTTGCATGTTCTAGTTCTGTCATTGTTCTAGTTTTTTTACCTACTATACAGTAATAATTATAGAAACTTTCAATTTATGCGAAAATTTTAAAAATATTAGTTATGTTAAGCTTTGTAATATTAGTACGAACCATCCCGAAGTCGAGTTTCTTCGGTGAAAAGTCAATAAGGTAGACTTTCGAAGGCGAAAGAGGTAGTTCTATTTTTTCATCTTCTTGTTTACGCCTTGAATTCAAATATTTCTGCACATTTCTTTCAATAACCGAGTCATTGTTAATTTGTAAAGATGGAGTTAATGAACAAATTTCTTTTATCTGCTTACAACACGTTATTCGTCGAGGTATACTTTTAGTTTTAATCCAATGTGTGCGTAAATAATCTTGATAGTGTTTTCGATTATTCGCTTTGAACTTTAGCATTGAAGATGTATGTGTCCATTCATAATTTGTTTCTAGTGGTAAATGGTCGTATGATTCAAGTTTGCAGAAATTGCCATTCAATTTTTTCCCTTGAGCTCTAATCGGTTCAAAACAACATTTAATGAATGGACGTAAGATTTTTATGTACTTAAATTGACTCGGTTCGCAATCAGAGGCGCTTTCAGCCCATAAGTCAAATTCTAGCTTAAACTTTGCCTCTACTGTTTTTTTATTACAATTAAATAAAATATTAAGTTAGATCATTGCAATTTTTGAATATGCATAAAATAATATTAAACTTACAATTATATTGTACATGAATCGTGATGATAATTTCTACAGATTTGTTTGGCATCAAATAAGTTTGTGATGGTTCACATCGGATACAAGGCCGTGAGATAAATCTAAATATCAATGGTAAATGTTTTGATGGATTACTTACCCAAATAGTCTTTTTAATTTTTTCATCAATATTTAATTCACCCAAGCATAAAACGTTTGGTGAAAAAATTACTTTAGCAATTTCAAAGTCTCCGTACAGAAATATCTTTGATTGTTTTTGTTTATTTGCAAAAACGGTATCAATTGATGATATTATCTCTAAATGATTACTCTTCTGAATATAATCATCTAAATTAATTGAAAAAAGAATTAGTGTGAATAAGTTATGGTAGATTTAAAGTTATGTGCTGACATTTTCTAAAGATAAATATCTTCTAATAATATTTTTTAAATTTAGTCATAAATATCATTTAAAAATGTGAATTGGATGGATATAGACAAAAAAGTCTAACTAGAGTGTTCATACCTACGTTTAATTGGGACAATCTTTTTTCGAAGTCTAAAGTAAATGGATCATAAGTTCGATCATTTTCTGTAAAATTAAAATCGGAAGTATTGTAAAATATTCCGTTCATGCTTTTTTTACAATAACCTACTTAAAACAGTTATAGCCTCCATTGTTTCGATTCGCCAAATTTTTACTACTCCAACAAAATAGTCCATGTGTCTATATCGATATTTGTTTGCTAATAATTCCATAATTTGCACTGTAGGACAAAAACTGTAGAAGTATGAATCTTTATAAATTCAAAAATAATAAAAATTATGTACATATAAACTTTGAATCCTTATAAGTTTCATCTACCTACATGACGGTAATTGATATTTCTTCAAAAGGTTGTAGCCTGCCTTCAAGTGGATAAATTCTAAACGGATTAACAGTTTCATTTTCAAATTCCTAAAAACATTAGTTAATCACATAAATTAAAGAATTTATTAAGAATACAAAACAATCATTAAAAATATTACTTGGATTAATATTGAATGCTCATTTAAAACAACAAAATTTAAGATATCGGACGAATAATTTTTTAATGGAAAATTAAAGTATCTACTAGTATCTACAAAAGTAGTAGGAAATTTTATTAAAGAAAAATCATTTGTAGTAACTGGAAGTTCCACCATGATTTTTGGATTTATGATATAAGCTTTAAATGTAATGCAAATGTTTGGAATTCCTTTGATCCTAAAAATAAATATACACAATTTTGTAATGTACTAAATCATTTTAAAAATATTGAAAATATATATTTGAGTTTTCAAAATAATACCAAAATTCGCCAAGCAAAGATCCTTCTTTTCTAGCTATTATTTGGACAGCAAGTATAATTTTACTGTTTGGTTTTATAGTACCATTCATAGGTACTATATTTATGCTTATTAATCTATTAGTTTTATCAATTATAAATCTATAAGATGAATTTAAATAATTTGTAACAATTATTGCAATTAAAAGAACCTTCGTAATGAAATTGTATACACCTTGCAGGCTTTACACCAGTATTAGTAACTACTACGTTTTTAATTGTCGACATGGTTTCAAGGTCTACGTAACCAAAGTCGAGTGCAATCGGATTTGCTGAAATTCGACATAATGACGTTGTACAAACCAAATGGTAATCAACAGCAATTTCATTTATAAATATTGGAATCAATGCGTGTTCGGAAGTTTGAATTTTGTAGTCGTAACGAACGATTATTTTTAATCGTAAACCTGGAGATAGTCTGTATCCATCTTTCTTTATTCTTGCTTGAAATGCCTAAATTTTCAAGATAAAGTATTCATTTACTTAGTTTTAATATAAAATATTTAGAAATTGTTATAAAATTTAGTACAGCTTATTAATTAAGTCATTACTATAGAATTCGGCTCTTTAATCTTGATATTTGCGACTTTTTTACCGATATTATGAATTGTCAATACTTGTTTCTTTGGAAACCCTTCAACTCCATCTTTAAATTCCATGTATGCTGGAGTTATCATAACATCATCAACGTTATTACATTTTATGATAGAACTTTGAGTAGTAAGATAAGTTTGCGAATCTAAATTATCAGGATTCATCTAAAATAATATTATGATTAGAAAATCGTTTACTTTTATAGATGTAATTTGTTGATTTTAGGTTAGATTTTAAATCATAATTATTTTATGGTAATTTGATTAATAAATCGAGCAAATTCAGTCAACAATTTCTTATGAAATAAATATTTACAATTTTTCCTGAATTTGTATCTAGTATTATATCATCTTCAAATTCGTAACTATTTTGATGAGGTATCAAATCCATTTTTGTAATAACGAAATACTCAAAGGCTAACTATTACACAATAAAAATGATATAGTTTAGAATTAATAAGAAGCACTTGCATATAAAATTTTTATTTTAACTGATTTTATACGATGTATGCCCACATATTGTACTGTAACGCGTTAACAAAAGATACTCGTATTTATATTATATATATTTTTGATACAATGTCTTTAATAACAATTTGATTTTGTACATGAATGTGGTGTGACATTAACTTATTATTTAAAAAAGTATTTCAATTTACATTAGTAAGTGTAAATTATTAAATAATATCATTTATTTATATTATGAATATAATATTATATTTAAATTTTTTAAATTTTTTATGCGTAATATATTGAATATTTATTGTTCATGCACTTTTGTTTTCAGTTGTACACGATATAACTATTAGGTCAATACAACCACATCCTTATCGGGAAATAAATTATTTATGATCGGTCCCTCGCTTACTGGAACTGATTGCACAATTTGCTTTATCCAATCTAGGTAAGCTGATACCTGTTAAAAAATAAAAATGAACTATTATCTTGATCTTCATCAAAATATGGAATCTTAAGACTCGGTTCAGAATAGCGATCGTACTCTCGTAAAGATGCTATAGTAGTGTGGATCGCAGACAGCGGATGAGAGGCGACGTGGGCTAAGAGAAACGATTCCGTGGATGTCCCAGATGCTAGAGTTGGGACGCTGAAGTAGAAAGCCACCGCCACTGTCGCCATTGCAGACGGCCGAGCCGTTGCCCCAGCCCGCGCAGAAGCTCGTGTAGGTGATGTACTTGCGGAAGTCGAGGGCTTGCTTAGCGCGACAAGTTTCCTCAGAGACGACCTTGGCGGAGACGAAGCGCAGGTAGGCGCTGTACGTGTCGTTCTCGGTTACGCCCATACCTATAGGATTCAGATGGCCTCGTTCACATAACCGTGGGTACACCGGGCGCACTGATATCTTACCGGCAATCAAGCCGATGTCGCCGATCCTAGCCGTGAGGTCGTAGCTGTTCGACCAGTCGATGCAAGCTGGCATGACCATAGAGTTGATACTCGCGGGCTCCTTAAGAACGAGGAGGGCCAGGTCCGAGTTGTAGTTGCCCTCGTGATCCTGGTAGTAGGGCTGCAGCTCGATACGCTCCACGTCTCGCACTTGCGCCGCCTTGCCCTGCTTGCCGAAGTCGCTGGAAGTGCTGGCGAGGACGACCTGGACAGAGGTCTTTCGGTAAGACTCGTGGCTCGCGCACAGGGAGGGTCCGCGTACCTTCACGGTGTCGGGGGGCACCTGCCAGACGCAGTGACCAGCGGTGAGGAGGATGCTCTCGGCGACGAGGGTCCCTCCGCAGAAGAACTCCCAGTTGCCGTCGATGCGGGAGAAGAGGGTCGCGTGCCAGGGCAGAGACTGGTTAGAGGGCGCCGCCCAGCCCCTGACGATGAGCGCCACGTCTGTCGAGGGAAAGAATCAGCGTGAGCCACGGGGAACGGCCGACCCGGGCCGGGGGTACTCACGCGCGTCGGGGATGATGCCGCAGACGGGCCGGCAGGAGAGCGGCTCCTGCGTCCAGGTGCCGTCGTGGAGGCAGGTCAGGTGGGAGGCGCCGCGCACGCGCTCGTAGTGCTCGCGGCAGTGCAGGGAGAGCCTCGCGGCGATCGGGGCGGACTCGTTGCAGGGCCAGTCGCAGCGTCGCGTCGCTCCTGGAGCTTTCACGGGCGGACAGGTGATCGCTCCGCCCGTTGCGGGGTCTGCGAGGCGACATGTTAGCACACGTTCATTAGAACCTTACCGATGTCGGACGACAAATGGCGTTAGAATTCCTACTGCAGCTTATGACAAAGCTATAGACAATTGTACATAGCACAGCATCTTTTAGTAAAAATTGCGATTTATTTTATGTAAAACCACCGTATGTAACCCTTGTGTAAATCGATGCTGGGTTTCCGACCAGATCCCAACCGGAAAAAGCTATCGCGTAAACGAAAAGAAACAGTGTTACTACTAAGGGACGGTTTCCAATGGTTTTCGTTACATGCTCATCTACTGTCGCTGACGCTCGGTGTCGCGGGCTGACCTTGGCTGCAGGTGGGCAGGCCGGGGAGCCAGCGGCCCGCCTGGCAGTGGGCTTCCTCCGGGCCCTCGAGGCCCGCCCCGGGCCCGTCGCAGGAGAACCGGAGGTGCGTCAGCTCGGGCACTAGGGCCCCGGGCCGGCAGCGCGAGCAGCCCTCGACGGCGTAGTGGAGGCCGGGGCGGGCGCCCGGGAGCCGGCAGGCACCCCGGGGCAGCAGCTCCGGCTCGCAGGCCTCCTCGTCGCTCCAGTCGAGGCAGTCGGGCCGCCGGTCGCACTGGCTGCTCGAGCCCACGCAGCCCCCGTACGCGCACCGGAACTGGCCCTCAGCGCACCTGTCGATCTTCCGGTTTGCTTGTCATGTGGATAATCACGTGGGGCAGGCCGAGGACACGCGACAAGACGCGACGTTCGGTTTCGTTCAATCGCATTCGTTCTTTTTAACGTTTTTATAAGTGCTTTTGCGGCCTAAAATCGCATTCTTCGGATGATCGATGGCTCGAATATTTTAATGCCCGAGGCTTTCATTGACTGTGTCGTATTTGCTTCGAACACTTTTCCTCGATAATATATAAGTGAACATAATTGTTTCATTTTTGTGATTATTCCGGACATTCGTACTATTATGAACATCTTGAATCACATGATTTTAACAATTCGTACGCTAGATATGCAACATATGTTGCCAGGCGGACGTCGGCTCGAGGCTGCGAGTTTTCGTCGACCGGCGGCTACCTGAGCTGCCGACGTCGCGGGCCAGTTCCGAACATCCTGTTGCCGTGGCCCAGCTGCTTGCGGAATCCGCCGGTTTCCCACAGTCGGTGATTATTCGAGCCGCTATCCTCAAGCATTCGGCGCGGCTCGGCTGAAGGTGACCCCGCGCTACGAGTGCGGGGCCCCCGAATTCCCCGCGACAGCGGATATCGGAGCCGCTGCCTTCGCGGCTCCGTCGCGTATCGCGCCGAAGTTGTATACGTAACAATATGTTAAAAAATAATAACTCTTTAATAACAATAATATATCAATGTATCACCGCATTCTGAGGAAGTGTGTGACTAATGTTTTATTAAATCAATATTCGTTGATTTTTTATACTGTAATATCATATTTACTTTATGCTCTCGTTTTTATCGATGAATCAGCTTTTATCTACATATAGAAACTTACGTGAAATTTTTACACATTTTAGTATCTTCGTCCGATACATCTCTACATTGATGCCAGCCATCGCATATATTCGATAATGGAATACACTGATGGCCACTTGCACATGAAAATTCATTTTTTCTGTAACAAAGAGTAGCTTTTTGAATATTATGATTATGATTATATAATTAAAATATATACTACAATAGTTTATACTCATTCCCTTCATCTACTATAACTATTTGTAAAAAAATACATACAGTTATTAGAGATTCGAATTTTTTTTGGAAATAATATAGTTGATTGAGATTTAAAATTTATACTATTGTTTAAGTTTTATATTTAATTGTTTTTCAGAAAAAAACTTAGATTTTCTAATAACAATATATTTCTCGTTAAAGATATTTAAAGTAATAGAGGGCAATTAGTATAAACTCCCCTTTAAGTGTATCTTCTAATTAGAAAATTAATTTTTTATATATAGACAATGCTTATGATAAAGTTTGTAAAAGACCCATTTCTAAATGTGAATAGATTTTGCTTTGGACTAAAAATTATCATCGTATGTTTTAATCACTAATTTGGATAATAAATTAGAATAAGAACTATACTGGCAAGCATATTTTTCACAATTGTCTCCATTGCAGTTGATAATATTGCACAGTTTCTCTTCTTCATCCGAACCATCGATGCAATCTTTGATGCCATCGCAAACAACTTCTTTGTAAACACAGCCGCCATAAGTACATTGAAATGCGGATTCAGGACAAACAAAATCGGTACATGCTATTGAATTTTCGTCACTTCCATCTGTGCAATCTTCAACACCTTAAATAATATATAACTGAACGAATTTGTCTTTCTTACAATTAAGTTTACTGAATTTTTTATCATATATAACAATTATTTATTTGATTCAATTTATTTTTGAGCGAATTAAACTGTAATGAAGCATGTGTTACATACAATGTTAAAAATTAAATTTTTTAAATTTATCATCAATAGTTAAATAATGTCAGATAAGATATACCATCACATATAAGCTGGAAAGAAATGCATTCAAATGATTTCCTGCAGCGAAATTCGTTATTCGCACAATCTTTTTCTTCGTCGCAAAACCATTCGTCGCTTCCATCAATACAATCTAAGGTTCCGTTGCATCGCGAAGTTCGAGGTATGCATGCACCATAAGAGCATATGAATTTATCTATCGGGCATCTAAAACAGTATATCATAATTTTATCCTATTACAATTAAGTTGATGAACGAAATAAAGTCAAATGAATTATTATACTGATTTGATTTATCTAATGGATTAATATAATCTTTTTACATTTCTAATAAAAACGTACACGATATGGTAACAAAGCTTAATTGTCTCATCCGATGAATCAGGGCATTGAGGGATGCCATCGCACACATTTGTTAATGGTATTTCTGTCCCATCGATGCAAATAAAAGGATGAGTTTCTCTCTTGATGATCACTGAACTTTGGGCCTTTCCACATACCGCTCGAACAACTTGTTTTACAGATAACTTTCACGAGTTAATAATGTAATCCATATACTTAGTGAATATTGTATATACATTTATCTGATCAATGTTAAAAAATTGATTTAATAAAATAAAATCTTTTTTATTACTGTTTCTTTTTAGTTATTTTTTTTACAATTTTACAGCTACCTTATCTGCCTGTTTTTAAAATAATAAAAAATTATCAATCTAATAAACCTATCTTAACTTTAAAGAGGTGATACAATATTTTAATTATAGATAATTGTATAGTTAATTGCGGTTTTTGTACTAATTAATTGAATGTTGGGTACATTTTTAATAATTTAAAATATATTTCAATAAACCTTTACCTAGAAAAATATAGACTGCCTCAAAAATTCGCATCTTGTTCTACTATTTCAGCATTTTAGTCAACTTTACACGTCTTTTATGCTTTTAGAAACCTCTTTAATATTCAGCTCATTTTAAGAGTAACCACGAAGCATTATAATGTTAATTTGTCAATCCTTATTCTATGAGAAATTGTAAATATGTCAATAAAAGCGCGTGTTTTAAATGCATTGATGTTGTTTACTATAGTTGACGACTGCAACAAAGGGAGGGGGGGGGAACTTCCTGTTCTTTCGACACACCAAATCATTTCATAGGTTAGTAAATGATTAATATTGACACGGTTTATCTTGGTTTTACTCACACATTCTCATGTCTATCAGTAATGCTTTATTACGAATTTGTTGCAAAAGTATTTTATGATGATTTTATTGAAACTCGCAAAAAACGAGTATAATCTCAGTACTACCAAGGGGTATAATCTCAGTATGAATGCATTTGTATATAAGTCAGTAATAATTGTGTTTAAGTCGTTAATATTTTTACGGCACTTTTTCAAGATTACGATCACAGTGTAGCATGGGTATATTCCTCCACGATTGCACACGATTTACGAGATTATATGAGACATGTTCAGAATTTGCAGCAAAGCATCATCAATAAAAAACGGATATAATTCTAATAAATCTAATTCCATCAATAAAACGTTTTCTAATGTAGTTGTCAATCAAAAATTATCTTCATGTGTACATATAAAACAATAAAAAATTAACTCTCGAATTTATATTATAGCTTCTTATTTTTATCCGTATTTCTATTTGTCTTATATGTCAAAGCAATTCTAAATGTTAACATTTCACGATATATGCATAGAATCAATAACTTTTATGTTATTGATGTAAATGTACAGATAAAAAATGATACTTGCACCTTGTGTCCCTTTTAAAGAAACGTATAGTAGATATTGGGTATGTAGCTGATATCAAAAGATCAGCCGAAACTATTCTCATTGTATGAAATGCCCATGCAAGAATGCCCGATTGTTCAGTGTACAAGTAATATAACATTATCACATGCATATAAGGAGTACGACTTTATATCTAAAATTAATCGCTTACAGATATTTCTGTGTCTATCGCAGAAAAAATTCGATTAAGTTTTGATTGATTCATCAAACACATATATTGGTTTCCTCTTACGTTTGCAAGCGATCATATATATGTATAACGCGAAGTATTATTAATAGTATCGTATGTATAAAAAAGATCAAAAAATAGATGTGCAGGCTAAAAGCAATACCGACGGTGGCAGCATTACATTCGTTGCGATTGAGCAATACGAAACCAGTTGCAATTCGGGAAAACTCGGATATTACCGGAGCGCGGGAAGTAGGAAAGGCACGGCATTAAGAATAGGTTCCTGTAGTGGGCGGCCAATCGGAAGGCGATGATTCAGGGCAAAGTTCGATGGTCAAGTTAGGCTTATAGGATGGTGATAAGTGAGCGCGGCGCGCGTTATCGAGGCTTTATTAGTCAGTGAGTGTGCTACTAGAGTTCGGGAATAACCGCGCGAGTCCGTAGTCGCAGCCGCGGAAAAGAGCCGTGAACAACTTCTTTCGCACACCCGCCGATCCTCACCGACATGCACTTTCTGGCGATTAGTTGCGCTCTCCTGGCCCTCGCCTACACCTGCTTCGCCGGCGAGAAACGTGAGTCGAGATCCTACAAAGTTTTTCTCAAGGCTTCTTTTTATACGACTCTGATTGCGGTTCGTGGCCGCGAACCTTGAAAATCGGATGGTTAAGATACCAATCGGCTGTAGTTAACGTGCCAAAAGGACTATTGTGTAGTGACGCCTTCCTTGCTAATGTTCAGGAACGTTATCTGCCAGCACGTTTGTTATTGTGTCATGGATAATTAAGCTTTTCAAGGTCAGTCGAAAGCGAAGTCAAAAATGAAATGATATATCTAATGCTTTACAGTTGTGCCATGAATTTCGATTTTAAGTTTTAAATTGATTGAGTTCTAATGGACTTTATTTACGTTCGATCGGTATCTCAAAGTTATTATTTACACCGTATCGAAATATATTTTTCAAAACGTGCGTTTGATGACACGAACTCAAAGGTTGCGCTCGTCGCGTGTAGTATACATCGTTGTCTCATAGTTTCATTTGAATATTATTCATTCAGATTTATTTTTGTTGTGTAATTCGCTACTTTTAACCTCTTTGGAAAATATAAGTAATAGTAAAATAAAAATAAAAATAAAAGTATTAGTTGACGAAAAATTCTATTTTAGATATTTTGTAATGTTTTTATGTACTTTAATTCATTAAGTGTTACGTACACAATATCAGTATTTAGAATTTTTTAATTAAACATTCGAAGAAACTGCAATACACCATAGGCTTATAAAATAATTGTGCTTGTTTATCTGTGAAAGTAAAGTCAAAAGTATTCTTTGAAATACTTTTTATCTTTGATAAACAAAGACAGTCTCGGAAAGACCCCTTATTTGATGCACTCTTACTTTAATAATATTATGATTATGGTATACATTGCATCATAATGTATAAATATATTTTTGAGTACAGAAAAAGCAGTAGCAAAACTTTTTGCTGTTCGATGTTTCGCTATAGGTTGAACGAAATGCATTAATTAAAACATAACGTTTTTCTTCAGAATGTATAATTAGTGTATTAGTTTTAAAGTATCTATTTAAAACTATAAATGGACCATCTTCAATAAAGTTATGATTCAAGAATGAAGATTTTATTTCGATTTGATTACATTTATTATTTCGGCTGATTGCACAGTATTACAAATGAATATATGACAAATGAAATATTTACATGTTTGAATTAAAGAATTTAGAACATAATTTTAAATAAATATAATAAGTTTTAACTAATCAGTACAGTGCCTCAAGGAAATTACTGCATATATGTATATATGATAAGGTAGGATATGTTGTGAAACGTAAATTTTTAGTATATATGGTAATTATTTATTTCACTGCTATTACGTAACATATATTAATTGTTTTAATTAAATAAATAAAGTAAACGTAAAAATAAGCTTTGATCAGTTTACCTGTACATTACCAGCGTCTATATACAAAATGATGTATATCGCGTTATCTGCAAATCGGATATGAATCATTATAGGTGTCACCTTTTCAATTATTTGGATACTTGAATCAGCGTTCTAAGTTCCGTCGAATCATACGAGATAAAGTTTAACAATCCATAAAACGTATTAATCGTTATTTTATTTAAACTGTACATTATTATGTAAATAATGAAATGTCAACATAAACTGCAATTATATGCTATTATCAGTTTAAAAATTTTATTAAAAAATAATGTAACATCAGTATACTAAGTTTCATGTTTTAATTAGATTTAAATTGTTTGCTAATCGTTACAATTTTTTAACAATCATATGAAAGTTAATTTTTTTATTAAGTCGAATTTGAAAAAATAAGAATAACGCAGGAATTGGATACCTGTTATGCAGTCCTATATGTAATGCAGTACGAGATTTAGTTAAATGCATACGTTGAACATTTGTACTTATCTCACTTATTTTTAGTACCTGATAATTTTCCTTTACTTCCACAGTTATAATATAATAAGTGGGATTCATGGGCGAGCATTGATAGCCGCCGTATACCTTATCTAAAACTGATACAAGAACATCGCATATATGCTTATTGAGTATTATTGATTTTTACAGCAGGACCTCTGTTTGACGTTCCACGTGTGTTTTAGAAGGTGTTTCAATATCCATTACCTTGATCTGCCATGACCTACAAAGAATTCAATTTTTTCAAATCACACTTTATAATAAGCATAGTCATATTAAATTCTGTTTGGTCGCACACAAAGTGATAATGCAAACGAAAATTTTTTATATTTTCAGTGCGGTTGTGCGCGCAGGATGATATCCAGGATACATCTTGTACTGTCTTGAGACGTGGGGATAGCCCGTTTAAGTGCGAGAGGGTCGTAGACAGCGCTGAGTGCGCCATCAAGCTAGCAGAGGGGAAGGCTGACTTTGGGGTATTCACGGCGGATGAGATTCTCCTCTCTCAGCACTTTTATCCGAGCGGCATCAAAGTCATCGCTGAACTGAGAGACACTGATAATACTATCGGCAAGTGATACAGCTTCACGAAATTATTTAATTTGATCTTAAAGTGCATATCAGATATTTATTAGTTGTTAGTAAAATGTAATATTGTAAAGCAACTTTTTACATGAGATTTGTAGCACAACAACATAGTATGTTGCGTATGTTTCTTGGTAACCTTGTGAATTTGTTAACGTATTTATAAAGCTGATGCTGAAAAAGCAGAAGCTTTAATTTTTCTGGATTTGCATCACAATGCATAGAAACTTAACGTATAGTACATAATGTAACGTACGACACGGTACGCTGCGCACAAGAAAATCACTCCAAAGTAGCGTGGACCTGCTCAAGAAGATCTTGTCATTGCAGATCAATTTGAATTCCAATCGGCGGTTGTGGTCCCGAAGAGCTACACCCCGGCGCCGCCATGCAACCCAACCGAGGGCTCAACGGAGTGCACCCCGAGCAATGGTTTCGGGGCCCTCGCGGGGATGGGCTTATGCCACCCCGGATTCAGCAAGACGCAGATGTGGAACGACCTAATCCTAAAGTACTTCGAGAAGCGTGTGATGAATAAGGCGTGTCGAGATAACGTGACCGTTGCTGAGAATGACCTCATAAATCTGAAGGACTTCTTCAAGAAAGCCTGCCGCCCAGGCGAATGGGTTTCAGACGAGCGATTAGACACGGAACTGAGTAAGCCGCAGTGTTTTCCTCGCGGACACGCAATGTGACCGTAGGTTGCGTATAACGCTATATTTTCCACTAACTCGTTATACTTGCGGGTATTTTAAGAACGCGTTTTACATTTCCTCGGTGATGTTACGCATCTGCTTACGCGGTCACAGAGTCGTCCCATTGATTATTAATATTTATGTACCTTGCTTTGCATAAGAAATCTCGAAATATTCAAAACAGCTCGCTTATTTTTATAAAGTAATCTTAATCAGAGACGAATCACTGACGGTACTTGATTTTTAATGTAATGGACAAGCGATTCCTACATTACAGGTTTAATACCATATTTTGCGCTTAAGAATTATCTATTAATATTCTATGCTCGATTCTATGATTATTTTTCTATCCATAACAATAATTACTGATTTGCAGAAAAGCAGTATACAGAATTATGCGAGTTGTGCGATAATACATTACTTTGCTCCTACGCAAACAAAGAAAAGCATGGACATTTTGGTGCATTGGACTGTTTGACGTCAGGTCAAGAAAGAGTAGCATATGCATCACTCCGTTATATTAAAGAATATTTTAGTGTTAGTATTAAATTATAATTTTACTTAAGCCTCATAGTTATACTGAAATATATCATTAATATCAACGTTTCAATTTTGATTTTGAATCACTGCATATAAAAATATACTATATAATAAAAATAATTATAATTATTTAAAACGGTAACAAAAATCAATAAAATTTATTTTTTATTTAAGAGGGAGAGGTTACATTAATTACTATACATAGTGATAATGTAATTCAGAAATAAACAATGTATATAGTTACTAATAATAACAACATTTTTAGTAACTATTTTCTTTTATTACTAGAATATGCATAACACACGATGACAATTGGTCTTAGCCTCTCTAATATTATAAGGAAAATAAACCAAATTTAGTCAATAAAGAATAATATTTTTTCAAAAAAATTTCAGAAGCCACAATCATCCAAAAAAATGTTAGACTATCAATATCTCTGTACAAACGGATCGTTGATGGCGATGAATGTTGATAGTCCCTGTACATGGTTTAAGCAACCTTGGAAAGTGATTCTTGCAAGAGAGTAAGTAATAATATGTCTACATATAAAACACGTTTACACTTACTAAATGAATAATACAATGTAAAAACGTATGAAATAAATTTGATGTTCGTTTAATATATTAAATTAATGACTATTGGTCACTAATAAATTAACTATACTTGTATTACACATATTTACGGTATACACTCATAAAAATCTTTGATACGATAAATGAAGAAGAAATATATATCTATATCAATAAAATTTAAGTTTTTAAATTTTAAGTATTTTGTTTCTAATATTAGACATCGAATAAATATGGTATGTCATCTTTAAGTAAATTTTTATTTGCATAAAAAAATTCATTCATAATAGTTATTATATCTTTAATATTATTCTTTTAATGTAAATCGAAGATTTATTTAATTTTTAAAAAATTTTATTTTAGTAGAATTCTATTAGGATTCTATACAAAATTATTTTCTAATCATGATGTTAAATTTTTTTGAATGAATAAAATTTTGTTTTCAGTCTACATTTTTACAAAACCTTAGTGAGATGATAGCAAGCATATTTAGCTTAATCATCACTAGATCAAGTTTTAAAAAATGTTATTCTAAAAATTAACATTTTATAATAGCAAAAATTTAGAAGCTATAACTTTTATTCTAACAGAAACATAGTTATTTGTATGATCTATAATGTGCCTGATTTTAGTTTGCTGTCTAATATACCAATATCTCACAACAAATGTTCTACAAAATGAAATTCATCTAATTGCAGAAACGTAGCGGGCGTGATTAAAGAGAATTTGATGGAGGTGATACGTAGCACTTTTAGCACAGAGAGCTGGCTGGAGGCGGCGAATGCGATTCTCTTTGCGACAGTAACACCGCAAATCTATGAGAAATACATGTCGCCTATGGACTACCTGAGTCAGGCGGGCAATACGGAGCTTCCTCGTAGCGAGTGTGGAAACGACATCCGCTGGTGCACCGTCAGTCACATGGAGACGGAGAAGTGCAACTGGACGTCGGCAGCGGCCCGCACCCTGGGCATCGAGCCATCCATCGGCTGCGTCTCGGCCAACTCAACCTTCGAGTGCTTTGATATGATAGCCAAGCGCCAGGCTGATATCATCGGCATTGATTCAAACTACGGACACTTGGCCCGCAAGTAAGTGACCCTCGAACTAGTAGAGCCCAGTAGCGACTGTGTGACTTACCTGGCCCTCTTGAATACGCAGGGTATACGGACTCTCACCGGTCCTCTTCGCCGAAACGAACGAGGACAAGAACAGTTTCGTGGTGGCTGCAGTGCGTGAAAAATCACGGCGCGGCATCAACAGTTTGGACGACTTGCGGAACAGCAAAATTTGCTTCCCCGAGTACGGCGGCATCGCCTGGCTGAGCTTTATCAAGGTCGCCCGGGAGCACGGACTTCTGCCGGACTCGTGCCGTTACACCCACATCGTAGCCCATCTCCTGGAGGCCGCTTGCACACCTGGTTTCATCGAGCCCAACCGCTCGCAGAATAATCTGAGGCCTGATTTAGACGAGGACAACTTGGTGAGCAAAACGCTTTCCCTTGCGTTTATCTACGCGTATATTGCCCAACTTTACTCATCTAAATTACAGCTAATCTAATTTTATTCATCTTTATCTGCATAGGGCAAACTATGTCAACTGTGTCCACAACAGCCCAACGGGGAACAATGTGAAGCCAATTCTCAAAACTCCTACTTCGGAGACACAGGCGCATTGTCGTGCTTGACGATAGGAGCCGGGGATATTGCCTTCCTGGAGGCCAGGAACATAAAAGGTACCATCGACTTTTCTCCAATTATAAGCTCATTCCGATGAGTATTAATGAGATCGGCGTCTCTAGATTCCATCAACAACGGGAACATCGACCCACACAAGTACCGAGTGCTCTGCAAAAATGGAACTCTGGCCGAGTACACCGGGTTCGACGTGGACAAAGCCTGCGCCTTCTCGGTAACGATCGACAGCGAGGTGAGTCAAAATCAACAGACGGATGGTACCTTTTGTGTTTTCGATTTCTCGTAACACACGCTTCTTTTCGGTTGCAGGTGCTGTCGCGACGCGCGGACACTGCGCCTCAGGTGCAGGACCTGAGCCTGGCCCTCCTCAAGATCGAGGACTGGCTGGGCTACCGAAGCGTGTGGGTGCGCCGGGCCGTCCGCATCTACGACTCGTTTAACGGGACTAAGAACCTCCTCTTCAAGGACTCGATCAGCGGCCTAGTGCCCATCAATTCGACCGTGCGCGCCGTCCTCGAGTACAAGGAGCTATTTGAGCACGTCGACGCCTGCTCGAGCGGAGAGTCCGTCACCTCGACGCTTGCCCTCGTCTTTCTCAATTTCCTCCTGGCGAAGTTCATTTAGACACGGGCTTGTCTGACAGTGGCTCTGAGGAGAAACGCGGCCTCTCTTTACCGAGGCTTAATGTCGCTAACATCCGTCTTGGGACAGTATTGAGTTTAGCATTAGGAATGAGTTAAAGCGGTTAAGTTCCATGTACATCTGAACGAGTATTTCATAAAAAAAGTACGATAAAAAAGATCCAGTTAACTAGTCATGTGGATGTTTTTCCGATATTTGCATTGTATATGACTGTCACAGGAAAATATTTGTAAGAGACCCAAATTTTTAATCTGTTTATATAAATATGAAAAAATATAAGGATTTATGGGAAATTCAATATCAAAACTGCAGATTAGACCGCATGCTTAACTGTAGATTTTTTAATGCATTCAATTTTATAAATGTACACTCACTTATCGAACAGCCTAGTCCGTAACAATTTATTGTTCAAATGATGTATTTATTATAATTTAAGTAAAATTTAATTCAATATGTAAAAGTATGTCTTATTGGATGAAATCATTTAGTAAGATATCATGTATGTATACGCAAGCGTATGCGTGATATTCTATATATAGATTTAGAATATAACTTAATAATGATTTTGAAAAGAAATAATACAGATTAAGGTCGATCAATTAACAATTAACAGTTATAAATAGAATCAAGAATGAAATCAATGAATGAATCAAGATTAATTAAACAAATACCTAACTGAATAATTAAATATAAGTCTTAATGTACAAAAACATACATATGTTTGATATATCACTTTTCAGTTAATGGTTTCAATTTTGAATGGTTTTTATTGCATTTATTGGTTAATATTATTGATTTACAGCCATATTTGGTTAATGCATAGACCAAAAACTTTTCAAACTACCTACCATGATTATTAATCAATGAATATTGTAATTCTTACAGGCATAGTCTATCATTTTTTATATTTAACGAAGAGATAATATATGGCTAAGATTGGATAATTTAAAAAATTATGATTCCTTTCTTTTGTATAAAATTTATGCACTTATTGTATGAATTAATATAATATAATGCATAGTTAAAGTAAATAAGTTTATGGTTTAATTTTTTTATGTTGAGCTTAAATTTTTATTTTTCTAATACACAGTAAATTTAAATTATTTAAAATATACAAATATCACTTTATATTTTCCTAGCGTATGGCTACATTTTTGCAAAAATTCTGTAAATGTAACAGCCCAGATTCACTAATCGGTGTTGCAAAGTATGTATGTATGTATGTATGTATGTATGTACAATCGACCACATTTTGATTTTTGCATATTAATTGACTTTTTATTTAAGGCATTCTTCTGTTAAATATTTAAAAACATACAATTTACTATTTAACTTCAATTAAATGATAATATCTATTTGTTTATCATTCAAAAATAATTTTAAACTATTATGATTCTATTTATATAAATCCATTTGTCACGTACAACGCATCGTCTGACTAAAGCATTGTTTTCTGTTGATTGTTTTTCTTGTATTTAAAATCACTGAATGTGCCGATTTATAGTTAGATAATAAGACATGTACAGAAATGATCCGTAGATTAGAATATAATAATACTGTTATTTTATCTGAGAAAAATAAATTGCAGTAACTTATCTCAAAAAAATCACTCAATTGTGCTTATGACTGTGCGTATGATTAACAATCTTTTAAAAATAAAAATTCGTCGATATTCACAGTTCCTTGCAAGGATTCGATCATTGCAGAAGTATTTTACACACTGTTCAAAGTAGTTTAAAACTCTTGATAAATTTATTAAATATAGTGATATACGTGAAAATACGTGTCTTAACATTGCATTATCGATGTTTCTGTTAGTAGTAAATGCAATTGTCTCGTGTATTTTCATAAATGCATTATGTATTCATAGTGTGATAGTTCTTCGCAAACCATTTGTAAGCGATGAATGTTTTGGTCTTCTGAATAATTTCACTGATATCTTTGTATGTATATCTACAAAATAAAATATGTAAATGATTTCATTAAACTGGTGTTTTTCTAAAAATATTTATTTCAATAATTTAAATATATGGTGATTTAGATAACACAGAAGAAAGATGTTAGAAACTTAAACAGAACCGCTGAGTTATTGAACCTCGGAAAACTATTTAACAGTTCAAAAATTGCAGTAAAAAACTGTAAACAGAAGTACAATGATCAAATGTTTGACGAACATCAGTTACCAAACAATATATCTGTACTTAAAAAACGATCGAAGAGATTCGTTAATGTAAGTTGTTAAGATTTTAAATTGCAGTTTTTGTAAACGATCATTATTTTTTGTCATAGTTAAGAATTTGGAATTTCGGTTGGACTCGATTTCATACTCTTGAAGAAATTTATGCATGGCTGGATATACTGCCTCAAATGTACCCTCGTATTGCAAGGACTGTAGTAGCTGGAAGATCATTCGAGGGGCGATCAATTAAAGGTATTCATCTCAAGTTTAGCGAGAATAAAGATGCTGTATTTATTGAAGCAGGGATACATGCTCGCGAGTGGCTATCTCATGCGACGGCAACGTATTTAATCAACGAATTATTAACCAGTAATGAACCAATGGTACGATGGTTAGCACAATCATTTGACTGGTATATCTTCCCCTGTGTCAATCCAGATGGATACGTTTTTACTCATATCAATGTAAGCATTACATAATCTCCAAAATTATAGAGAACTTCATTCATCTCTATCTTACTATAACTTGTCGAATTTTACCTCTTTATAACTTATTATTTAGAATTTTTATGTTTTTTTCGATGTTTTATTCTAAAGTAATTTAGAAATTTAAACATAAATAATTAGCAACTCTTAAAAAATATAGTACATCAATGTTCTTTTTAATTTTTATTTTTTTTTGAAGCCTCAAAATCCAAACTACCGTCTTTGGCGAAAAACTCGATCACCAAATACAGTCAAACGATGCTGGTCACCAAATAACTGCCGAGAAATCACTTGTTACGGTGTAGATCTAAATAGAAACTGGGGATATTACTGGGGCGGTAAAGATTATCATTGAATAATTACAATGTTAACACATAATTAAGAATGTTTTAATGCCTTAGGTCCTGGTAGTGGAAGCGATGTATGTAGTGAAATTTTTGCTGGGAAACAAGCATTCTCAGAAATTGAATCGAGTACATTGGCAAATTATATTCAAACAATTGGTTATAAACTTTTTGCATATATAAGTTTTCACACTTACATACAAAATATATTGTTTCCTTTCGGACATACGTCGACACATCTGGGTAACTATAACGAGCAGGTATATTTTGGAATTCGAATAGTCTAATGATCTTTGTAACAATGTATACGCAATTGTTAATTAAATTTATTTAGCTCCAAGTAGGTATCCAAGCAGTTAATGCACTTTCAAGAAGATACGGTACCAAATATAAAGTTGGCAATGTTGCAGAGCTTATCGGAAGTACGTTTGCAATCATGTATGTAGTATAAGGCAAAGGATGTTATTGGTTACTAAAATATGTTTTATGATAATTTTATAATATTTTAAAACAAAAGAATATTATGAATCACTATTATTAGCACAAAGTCAATAGTAAAAGAGTAATGGTAAAAAATAATATAAAAAAGCATATTGAAGAGAAAAAAAATTTATTTTTCTAATTTAATCCATGATTACTTTTAATTAGTCGTTCTGGATAACTTCTTTATAAATTAATATATAATTTAAAAAGTTTTTAAATAACATAAATCGGTTTATTTGTTTAATATGTTGTTTTTCAGCATTACAAAAGCTCTCTTTTTCGAATAAATATTGTATAAAAATAAATTTGACTATTATAGGTGCTATTTGTGGTGGTTCTATAGATTGGGTTAAAGCTTCATTTAATGTACCTTTTGTTTATGGCTACGAATTGCGTGGACATACAAATTATGGTCAAAAGTATGGATTTGTGGCACCACCTAGTGAAATAATTCCTAATGGACAAGAAGTTTTGGATTCTTTAGTTGCACTTTTTCGAGCTGCTTCTGAATATTATCCACAATTGAAACGTAATAGGATTATTTTTAATTAGTTAATTTAATTAAAATATTTTAATAAATTTAAATAATTATTTTTTAGGAAATGCGTATTAAATCCAATCGCAGATATAAATGGACAAATTCTTAATAAATGTGGATTGAAGTACATTTTAAGTTTTATTCTTTTAGATAATGTTTATCTATACTTTATTGAGATTTATGGATGGATAATCCACCTGAATATTCATTCATATACATATTTTCAGTATTTATGTCATATATTTACAATATCAAGTTTTTCAGATAAGTACCATGCATTTAATAGGTATGTCATTATTATCAATTATAATTATACATTAATAAATTTATATGTAAAGTGGATTGAACATATAAATAAAATGTAATATGTTAGAATTTGTAATGTATAATGTATTCTGGTTCATAGAAATATCTGCAGCAAAAAACAAATTTTATTAAGCTTTTTCGTTTTTAGCGAAAGTTGTAAAAAGTCCTAAGAAAAGACAACTTTATTTGCGAATTATTGATAATACATGTACAATATAATAAAACTTCAATTTATACAAATATTTGTTTGATTCCACCCACGTTATAATTCGTTGAATCACTGTGCTGAACATATCAATTTACTTTCAATATCAATTTAATTTCGAACAGAATTATTCTAAAATTTTACAATTAGAAAATAATTTTAAAAAATTCTAATATAAAAAAACTAGTTCAATACTAACAAAAATTCATTATTTCAATAATGCTAAATTTTGAAATATTTATACCATATATATAATTCATAGAAAATTTTATTAAATTTAATAAAACATTTTTATTTTGTTTATTTTTCAACTCAAAGTATTAGTTCGCTTAGGAACAAAATTTTGTTACAATGGAAGCCATTAGATATTTAATACAAAAAGAATTAAATATGAGGCGAAGCGTAATCTAAAAGTGTATAGTCAATATGTGCGCACATCATACATATACTTATGTAAAAAAAGAGTATTAATATTTTATATTGGTCTATACAGAATATATTAAATATAATTTTTTTAAATCGTAAAATAAATGCTAAATAAAAAAAATAATCCCATGTAGTTTCAAACATATTTTAAAAGAAATAAAAACCAAGGCCCCTTTATCAATTATATTTAAAACATCTGGGCATAATAATTTAATAATTTATTATGCTATACAAAAATAATTGAAAAATATTCCAGGGAAATATAAAATTTAATTTGAAGTAATTTTACGTAATCAAACATTGAGTAATGTACATCTTTATGTTTACATTTTCAATGATCCTAATAGAAATATGTTTATCTAAAGTAAAAAATTTAGATAAAAATTAAAATATGCTACTTATTGTTTACTTATCTATCAGCTTAACTTCCAGTTTTATGATAACGAGATATTATTCTTTAATTCAAGTTTTATAAATACACATTACTACATGTATCATCTTTTATTTTGTCTGGGCTATAAAACTAAACTTCAAAAAGTAATATTAAACGAATATCATAATGAGGTCTTATGATTTTCAGACAATTCTTTTTCTTGTAATTGTCCTTTTCCTTAAAATCTGTGAGTAAAAATACATTATATTTTTATTATTATCTTTTTTATAATTATTGTAGTTTACAATATATAATAGAGAATAAGACTGTTCCCATTACTCTCGTTTTGTATAAGAATATAACTTTTGATTATACATTTCATGTAATACTTACATATTCTTATTAAATATTTTTTGAAAATCATTGAACACAAAATGAATATAGTATAAAATATTTCATATTTTATTCTTACATTTAATATCATCAAAAATTACATGAAGAAATATTATAAATTGTTTTTCTAATTCATAAGAATTGATGTATTTATATAAAAAAAGAGTATAAAAGCGAAGTTATGTATCGGAAACTATACTTCAAAATCTTTTGCACGGTTTAAATTAAACACTAGACAAACCAATTATTTTAAAATATTATCGGCACTCATTGATTCATAAATATTTTTTCTCTTGGTTTGGTGCTCTATAATTGTAAAATTGATTATATATACTCATTACATGATCATTAATTTTTTGTACAAACAACTTGCAAGATACAATTCAAGGAATCGTTGGTGGACAGAGAGCCAGAGATAATCAATTTAAATATCAAGTTTCAATTCAAGTTAATTTGCAACATATTTGTGGTGGTGCAATTATTGGCGATCAACATGTACTTACTGCTGCCCATTGTATAATTAATAACCAGGACAAGTTCAGAGATTATGCTTTCATGGTTGTTGGTGGAGTAATTGATGTTAATGATGTACAAGATCCTCGGAGAGTTGAGGTGGGCGTGGAAAAAGTTTATGTTCCTAAAGAGTTCAAAATTATTAACCCCAATCCAATCTCTGGTAATACTATATATCGCGATACAGGAGATATTGCAGTACTGAAGGTAATTAATAGTTTTGTGGCATACGTGATAGAATTTCTTATATAATATAAGGTTTTGAATAGTATATTTAAAAGAAATAAAATGAAATAGGATTTTATAGTTTCAGACAAATTAAAAATAAAAATTAAATTATGTACATCTATAAAATATATATGTATGGATGCATGGTATCGCTAATTGTACTTCAATTACAATATGTATTTTAATCTTAATCTAGCTCAAGAATTCGTTAAATTTAGGATCTAATTCAGTTTTGAGTAAATTAAAAATAACCGAAATTCCTGATTCAAATCCGTCATTTTACTTTAAAGAGCCAATTATTACTGGTTTTGGAGTTTCAAAATTAAGTGGTCAAAAAAGCACGACCGATAAAGTAGCTACAGAAATCTCTTATGATGGTATTGGAAAACTTAAATTTACTGACACGAAAGTTATTCCGAATCTATGGTGCGCAATGATATTTAAAGGTTTGCAGGATCGTCATTTATGTGCACAGGTAAAACAAGAAGATCCCGAAAATCCTGCGGGTGTATGTAAGGTAAGTATGTGGTTATATGCAAAATGAATAGTATAATTATAAAAGATGTGGCATATTCTACAGGGTGACAGTGGCGGACCGCTTGTACTTAACGGAGACACTGTCATTGGAGTCTTAGCTAGTTGTCATTCAGGTTGTAATGAAAAAGTATTTTCTGGAATTTATACCAGGGTCACCTTTTTTCTATCATTTATCAATAACGCTATTCATGATGAGCATTCGGATGACATTCGTACGGCGACTTACAAAAACAATCATTTGATAGAAAATCGATCCAATTAAATTATTATTTAATGTACATATTTTTAAAGAGATAACATTAGATTTTAATTCAAAAAATTACCGTTCTTTTAAATGAAATATGCTTCGTGTAAAAATTTTTACAGCTATTTTTCTAGATAATCTATTACGTATCTAGTTTAGTTATATTTTGTAAATAAATAATTTGCGAAAAATACAATACCTTTTAATACTCCTTTTATGTGAAATATTTAGAAATTAATTTAAGACATATATTTAAAATAATGTATCATGTTTCGAAGTCTGTGTGCGCAGGCGCTGTTCTACCGCTGTAAACATTTATTCCAATCATTTGGATACGTATGAAGTATTCTGGGGCTTGTTCTAGGCAGTTTGCTTTGGAAAGTGAGGAGATCAGTTTTAAGGTAGACAAATTATACTGTACCTGCAAATCTGAGTGACTTGTATCGAACGCAGCACAGCATAATATCTAATAAGAGAAGAGTAAATAAACTTCTTACCTAATGCATGGGCCGTTTAATACGGTATGGTGATTCGCATTGGTGTTTTAATATTACCAGTAAATCGTAAATGTTTAGGAAATATCGACGAATACAGCGACGAACTCATCGTTAAATATAAAGAAAACTCATTTCGACCGCGTTGCAATTTGTCCCTGATTTTCTATCGCCTACAACTGATTATTAAGAGTTAAGCTGAGCGCAGACAGTGCTTTTACTGAAAAAAAAATGGAATTCTTAGATATTAGATACACCGAGACGCCGATATCACTTGGTGGTAAGGGTGTGATACAACGCACGCCCTGGCAAAATCATTGCGGAAGCTCGACCTCGACTCCGCTCGTCGAGTCCGCAGGCTCGAAACCGCGATTGCGCCTTGCTTTCCGCCGCTGTGCCCTGGAACCCCCAGAGTCGCCGATTATGCCTCCCGCTAACACGCGGGTCAAGGTCAAATTGACCGAGGCGTCTGCCTTTGGTGAGTACTAAGGACTTGTAGGTTGAGGGTAACCGTTGACGGAGTTTACGAATTTCATATTTGTTTTGGAGTTGCCGGCTTTTCTATTTTTCTTGAACAGTCAGTTTGGCTATAGTATATTCTTGACGCGGGATACCATTCGATCGAGCAACAGTCAAGTAATATTACGATACATAATTACAATTAAGATAATAAGAATTAGAAGTCCGATGTTACTCTATTTTGTAGATTTTGAATGGTTGCTTTATTGGTATTTCTGGATTAAAAAACTTACCTTTGGAAAATTTGTTAGTATAATATTTATGTTTTATATTTTATTAAATGATTGTGAATTAAAATTATATTATGAAAAATATAATGAATCAAATAACTTGATCTACTTTAAAAAGAGCAATAATTTTTTTTTAATTATTTTATATTCTTCTTAATAAAATTACATATAAGAATGGATTTAAATATTATTTGACTCAAAATGCGTTAGCTTTTAATTTATACTTTATTTCACACAATTTTAGAATACGAATTCGTGTACCTCTTCTCCTCTTTCTTCAGAATTGTGTATATAGTTTAGTAAAAATTTAATTCAGAATTAATTCATAAGCAGGATACTGAAGATTATTAAAAAATTTACCCTTATTCTATATAAATTTTCAATTACTTTTTCTCTACTTAATATAATATTATGCTAAATTAATTTTTTTGCAAATTGTGTTTTAATATTTTGTTTTATTTGTAGGAACAAAAGCAGCAGAAGAGGATAGTAAATTAAGTATAACTACAGTTGCAACGTATGTATCTAATAAAATATTTATAATAAAAATATTTTGTTGTATTTGTAATTAATGAAAATTATAGAATTTTTTATAATAGTTAATATTTTTTTAAAGATCACTTGGAAAAATGAAATTGTATGACAGCAGTCTTAGCGCTCTAAGGCGTACTAATGAAAATGTAAAAGATAATTAATTATTAAATTATTAGTTTTTTAAGAACTGTAGTTGGTTGATAAGATTAATTATCGATTAATTGTTTTTTCAGTTGATGCACATAAAAGAAGAATCTTTACAACTGAGTGCAAATGAAGAAAATACTTCAAGTTTGCACGAACACAAAGAATTCAAAAAACATGTTAAAAAAAATCAACGAAAATCTGCAGTTTGTACCATTTTTTATTGTAACTGCACGATAAAACACTTAACGATAAAGTAATGACTAGAAAAATAAACCGTTATATTTTGTAGCTTACTCCAAAACACAAGAGTCCTAAAGTTTATAAAGTTGGAATTGGAAAAATAAGATGTGTTAATGTTGGTAAATCAAGTAAAAAAAAATTAAGCAGTACTAAACTGAAGGTATATGAAATAAAATTATGTAAATAAATAAATCTTATTTTTTTGGTTTTTCTTATATCAACGTGATATTTTTTTGAACTTTTTTTACAGAAATCTCCAAAGCCTAAAACTGTCGATATAAGTAGCGCTTGTATAAAAATTGAAGATGTCAAAAGTACTTCCGAACAAGGAATTGGAGAACTGGGAAAAACTTCGGTAAACGTGAAAGTCAAAAAAGAAATACTTAATAACTAAAACTGAAAGTGAAATGCACTGTTTAGTGTTTTTATTTTTTGTTGCAACTAACTAATAAAAAAAATTAAAGAGCTTTTACATTAATTGAGATAGCACTTTAAATATCTATATCAAAAAGATGTTGCTATTAAAAATTCGAAATTCATCTGTGTTGACTTCTATATTAAGATGGTTCCAGCATCTTTTAAAATATAATAAAAATATACAAAACTCATACTGTAGTCCAGAAAAATCCTGCTGCAAATTTACACTAATTTGTCCGCAGTTACTGGCCAGTTTTTCAGACTACTGTATCAATATACAGTATCTACATACAATATCTATATATAGTATATCTGTATATCCTGCAAAAACTTTTCGGATATCTAATGACATCTCGACATTTACTGGCGGGGGCACTGGTCAGAAACTGGTGTAATCGAAGCTTACGTACTATATTTATATAGATCGTATATATAGTTGGACTTTACAGTAATAATAATAATAATAATAATAATAATAATAATAATAATATAAATAATAATAGAAATACTTTAAGTAGTATCAAAATTCAAAGTATCTTTAAATTACTTTACAATTAAAATTAAAATAGGTAAAATATTTCAAAAAGTTACAGATATGCTTTCCTGAAAAGTCCTGATTTATGTTTTGATTTTTTATATTACATTTCTATTGTACTATAATCATTGTTTCTATATTTTTATTATTTATGACAGTTTAAATTTTATTCATTTTTGTTAGTTTTAGTAAAAGAATGCATAAGAACAATATATAAGTGAGAAACATTGACGTTTTGCCGATTTTATGATTTGACAAAACACCAGTTTTAAACCAGTTCCATGCCAGTTAAAACTGGACTGTAAAAACTTGTTCAGTTACTAGCTTTTTAAATCAAGTTATACGTGTGATTTTCCGCCAATATTCGTGTATCAATAACGTACGAAAAAAACTATGTCGGTGTTATTTTAAAGTTATTACTATATACTTTTAATTATTGTTTATAATTATGATATAAATAAGAACAATAACAAAAATTTATAAAAAAATTGTATTTAAATGTAATAGAAGCTCAGTCTGATGCTTTAGCCGTTACTCGAGTCATCATAATGCTGAAATGTTGAAAATAAAAAAATGCATTTATTTTATAAAAGAGGATCATGAAAGCAAAATATATCCGACAAACATACTTAAAAACTCTTTGCGCTGTTTAAATTAAACAACACACAAAACAATAATTTTGAAACATTAATATTGGTAATCTCATAAAACTACTATAGAATACTGGTTTTCCGTAAGAAAATCCAATTTTTAATAGCAATACGTTTTTTATTACACACATTTATATTTCAATTAATAAAAGCCTTTCTCGATTCATGTTTTTTTCTCCTTTTTTGATTATGAAATCAGTTATCAGCTAATGCTTATAAAATATTTATTTCGTTAGTGATTTTTATGTTTGAAATTAGTGCTTTACAAATTTTAGAATCCTACATTACCAAGCCAACCTGGAAGTCATCATCCAAAATTAAAACTATTTAAGTATTCCAAGTCACCAAAGTTACATACTGCTAATAGAGCTCGAATAAGGCAGCAAAGAGAAGAATTAAGAATACAGAAAGAAAAAGAGGAGGAAGAAAAAAAAATGAAAGTACGTACAATAATTTTAATAAATATTAGAATTTAATTTCTAAATTAAATAATTATAATGTTAAAAATATTTTAATTTTTAACGTGTTATAGATTTTGATCGAAAAACAGCGTGAAGAGGAAGAACGCCTATTAGAAATGCGCCAGAAGACGGTGTTTAGAGCAAGTTCAATAAGAAAATACAAACCTCTGCCAACGGTACAAAAGCGATTATTAACTGATCCAGTGTCGCCACAAATTTGTAAACGACGTCGCACTGAAATGTCAGCTCAAAATGGAAAATATAATTCGAATAAAAAGAAATAATTTATTCGATTGAATTTTTTTCATCTACGAAAATGACAACTGTGTGCTAGAAGCATATTTTGATATATTTATACTACATGCACTTTTAGCATTAAAAATGTTTTATAATTAAATTAATTATACTTGATTTGTTTTTTAAGATTGTAAAAATTTTAATATAATGGTTTTATGTTTGCCATCCAAAGTCTAATATATTGTTACTCAATTTATTATCAAGTATAGCATTCAATGCAATTGAACTTTTTATGTATTAATTTCATTAAGTGAAATACAAAAATAAAATATTTAAAATATTAGAAATGCTTGTGTAATATTTTAATAAATTTATTGCCTTATTCAAAATACAAATGGGCCTGTCCTTAAATAAAAAATTACACTATTTTGTTTCTTTATTTATTTGCATACAATTTTACCATCATTCAAAATTAAGAATTCAATGTAATTGCTAATAATCACTGAAATACTATTAGTGATAAATGCAAAAACTCTATATTTACAATGCAAAATATTTACAATAGTTAATACTTTACCACTAACTTTTTTAAAAGGATACTTTTAGAGATTAGAACCTGAATAATTTTTTATAAATTCTTGTTAATTATAATTCAGTTCTCTTTTTAATAACTTTTAGTACACTGATATAATTGAACACGAAACGAAAGTAAATCAGTCATATCAGTAACATGTATTTTGTCAAGAATAAATAGCAAAGGAATTTTTGAATTATAAAAAAACTTACAATAATAAAAATATTTTGGGTATCAATAAATTTCTTTTACAGCTAATATTTTGTAAATTCCTTACGTGCGCAATCGTTATAGAAATAACCACTTTATATTTACCAATATTTTACTTAGTTTTTACTCCGATTCAGATCCCGAGCTTACATCCGATACATATTCTCCTACATTGATCGCAAATTTATATTCTTGATCGCATCCCAAATAAGCGTCACTCATAAAATACAAAGTATAGTTATGCTGCCCTGGAGCAGGAGCTAAGAAATCTAATTTTACTGTCGCTTTTTGTTGTAGAGTCAGCCTCTTAATAGATAGAAGTTGATTGGCTTTGGGATCTCCAATAACCACCCACCAACCTTCTTCTCTCTTTTGAGGGAAAAGAGGCGCTACTACTGGACCAGTAACCTCGTCTTCTCTTTCAAGCTGTACTACAACGTTTACGGTATCACCATGTCGAATCTTATCTTTATCCTGCACGTCGTAAGCCATTTCGATGTTGGGATATCGATTGCAAAACTTTGCTACATCTGCCATTTGTGACTCATTAAGCTGCAGAAGTCGATTACGCACGTCGTCTTCTAATTCCATAATGTCGAAGACTGTTTCTACGCCTTTATCAGTGCAGCGTTTAATCACCTCAGATGTGAAATGTGGAAGTTGTTTCAGATAAGAGTCCTTGGACCACATGGCTTGTGTAACCATTTGAGCTAATTCCATAGCAGCGACTGCCGGTGATAGCCAACCTGAACGAATAATAGATATATGTAAAATAAAAAATATGTTCTTTTACGCAAGAAATGCTTTTGATATTTTAATACATGAACAATGTTGTTATTGTTAAGTACTTTTTACATTTAATAAGTTACAAAAGTATCACAAACCTGAAGAACTGAGTACATCGACGCATGCTTGTATGAGTCTTATGGATTTGTTGAGTACCAGTTCCGTGTCTTTCTGGAGTTCTGGTCCCAGCTGGATTCTCGATAGATGAGCTTGCAACAAAAGTTGGGCTTTAATATGAGGATCGGCCATCCTTTGAGCTTGAGGAGCATGTGGCAATCTAGCGGCCAAACTTCTTAATAGATTTTCCTCTCTCTGTCTGACTGGAATCGATTCGTATTCGGCTGCTGCGGAAATAATCTCAAGTAAACCACGAATCTTTGTTTTAGCGTTCAGTGAGCCATCAAACATTTCAACTGTTGCGTAATTGATATAGTAGTAGGCTGCAATCATTCCTAAGTTCAGTGGAGTAACATCCATCTCGTCCTCTACAGTAACACATTTTGCTTGCTCCAAATCACTCAGAGTACTCTCAACTAGCTCAGATAAGTGATCTGAAAGATGCCTGTGAGTAACTCCCTGTAGTCCATAATAATTTGGATTTTGGGTCAGTCTGCGGTATAAAAATGTCCAGGTAAGGTAGTCAACCGCATCTTGCTTGTTTTCGATAGTCTTGGTAACAATTTCCGCATTGAAATGATCATGTAGTCGATGATCTAAGTGACTTTCAACAGGTAGCGGTTCGTTTAAGAATTTCTTGAAGAAATCTTTTTTCGAACTCTGGCACAAAAGTACACACTTTGCATCATCATCCTCTTGTGGTCTGTTAGCTCGAGAAACCATTTGAAGTACATCGGTGATTGGATAATCCTCGTAAGCGTGAGTTTTACCATTGTAGCATTGTGTATCCATTATAACTACTAAATATGAATTGATCGATAGACTCCAGCATAGTTCTCTAGTGCAAACAGCGATCTGTACAGCTCCACTGTCGAATAACTGCTCGACTAATCTCTTATCATTCGAGGACAAACCCTCATGTAGAAAAGCTACACCTTGTGTTAAAGTTTCCTTTAAAGTCTTGTCAGACATTCTGTCTAAAAATGGTTCAATGTCTGATTCATCGGCATGGAAAAATTGATTTGGTTTTCCTTCAGCAGATGTAAACGTCAGTATTTCGAATGCCGTCAATCTCGCTTGTCTACGGGTGGGGACAAAGATAATGACTGGTTTTCTCAAAGCGTGTCGGAGAATTGCATTATAAACAGGCTTAGCCATGGCAGCAAGTCGTGAAGCATTATGGGTTATGTTTATTCCTTGGACATGCAGTTCAAGGGGTACAGGACGAACCGATGGATGAAAATTGAATGTTCCTGCCGCAGGAGCACCAAGCCATTGAGCAACGTCTTTGGCATCAGCTAGTGAACCTGATAGAGCAACTATTCTAGTGGGTTTATCAAGCTGAGAAGATATATATCTGTAAAAAAAGGAAAGAATCTTAAAGACACAAATTTTGTACTGATATTTAAACAGTATGATTTTAATTTCTCGAATGTTTTATAGAAAATAAAAATAAAGTTAATGAAGGATCTAAAATCATTATTTATATTCACCTAGCTCTCGAACATGCAACTTCTAAAACAGGTCCTTCTTCTCCTCCAATAAGCTGAAGCTCATCCACTATAAAAAGTTGAATATTTTGGACATTCTTACGCTGTTTCCAACGACGCGACAAAACATCCCATTTGTCTGCAGTAGTAATAATTATCTGACCCTTAGCGAGCAGTTTAAGATCTGTGCCTGTTTCACCTGACAGTAGTACAACTTTTTTTCCAAGGTTCTTGCCGAACTTGTAAACCCAGTCCATATAGATAATTTCGGCTAACGCTTCCTTGCTTACCATGTACACACAACGACCGTCAGAGTTTTGAGATAACAGACGAAGTACGGCAAATTCAGCAATCGTTGTTTTACCAGATCCACTGGGAGCACCCACGAAGACGTTGTCATCGGAATTATATACGGCATTGAATACCTTTTTAATGAAATGTAAAGCATGAATTAGTATTTATATTCTAAAATAAGATTAGTTTAATATAAAATTATTTATTCTACTATTCAACATACTTAAATAATTTTATAGAAAATTACAACATACCTGAGTTTGAATAGGGTTGAACTGAGGGAACCTTTCATTGTACATGTTCTCAAAAACCTCGTTACGTAAAGCAGTAATAGGCAATGGCTGTAAATCTAACAATTCTGTAGGTGGGAGATTTTTTTCCGGTAAAATCAAATGCCTAAAGCTAACAGGTAATTGTGTTTCTGCTCCGATCCATCTGTCAGACACTACACGTAAAAAGTATTGAGGTGGCAGAGGTTCAAAAATAGGAACAAAGAATTTGATTAGATGCTCGTCACTCGCGTATTTAGCCTGGAAAAATTATATGAGTAAACTTGCAGTAAATCAATTTTATATTAAAATGCTCAATTATATAAAAAGTAACTATGTATTACCTTTAACAGGAAAAATTCGTGATGAAGAATAACTTCAGAGTCGACATCTTCGACAAGAATCCAAAAAGCCTCGGATGCACCGTGCACTTTCTCATCCCACAAAAAGTCTGGAGTTATTGTCAATTCGACTCTCAGGGTTGATCTGGTAATTGGTTGTATATGTGTTGAAAGTTCAAGTTTTGGGAACTGGTGAATATATTTATGTATAGTTTTGCCGAGTTTTGGAACGCGGATTAGCTCGCCGATTTCGTTAGGCCCAAGATCATAGAGTCTTTCCCAGGGAAAGTTTTTCTTCTCGATTTTTTTCACGATCTCCTCAGGCATTTTACGGAACTGACGTAATGGTGACATTGATTGCCACATGCGCCTATCTATCATTTTACACAGAGAAAGACATTTATCGCCCAATTGAGCCCAACCTCTAAATAGAACTATTTCGTAAATAGCACGCATGAGACGAGCAGCAGACTGAGTGACATATACCATGTCTGACATTAAAGCAAATCCTTCTAATTTCAGCTAAAATAGATAAATAACAAAATATAAACTATTTGTGCAAACCCATGATTAAATATTACTTATTGTTACATTTTTTAAAAAGATCATATTCGTAATCAAAATTCAGTAAAAATAAATTACCTGAGAAATATAAGCTTGAAGCAACACATTAACTTTCGCACTAGGTTCCTCCATGTTCTCCTTAATTGGTATTGGTACACGCTCCATAAGTTTGTGTAATTCTAACTTTTCTTCGTCCCTCACGTTGATATTCTTAAATTCACTTGAAAGTGAGAACACCCGAAATAGTTCGATTTCACTAAGCGTTCTCTTTAACAGTTGATTATATGTGGATATTGTATCATGAGTACAATAGTAATGTGAAGCAATTCGTCCAAGTTCAGTAGCCTGAAAGTTACCAGATTTTCGATCATATTTAATAAGACCACTCCGATCTAATGACATGGCTGCCGAATGAACGAGATCAGCACGGTGCAATTCTAGCAATGGATCTTCACGCAATTTGTCGTGACTAATGCCATAAAGACTTGGGCAACGGAGCATTCGGATGTAGAGGTACGTATAACCAAGCCACGTTACTGCATCGCGCACATTTTGTATAGTTCCCAAAACAACTTCAGCATTGATCATATCAGGCATCTTGCTCACAAGCTGAGATTCAATGGGTAATTGTTGATTTAGAAGAGACAGGTAATACTGTAGTTCGCTATGATTTGTTATTAAAATACCTATGGATACACGAAAAATGTTTATTTATGAAAAAATTAGACATACAAAATTTAATCTGATATAATTGATTTGATAGGAAAGATAAAATACCTTCTCCTTTTGTATCATACTGAGGACGTCCAGCACGACCCAACATTTGAAGAACATCTAGAGCTCCCAATTCGACCCAACGACCTTTCTCTGGATTATACACTTGAGTACCTTTGATGATAACAGTGTGTGCTGGTAGATTCACACCCCAGGCTAACGTGGCTGTAGAGACTAGCACTTGTATATGCCTGTCAGCAAACAGATCTTCCACTAAAGTACGGTCGACTCTTGTCATTCCAGCATGATGGATAGCAAAACCATATGGTAGTAAATCTTTCAGCTCCATATTCTTCACTTGCTCAGCTTCAGTTCTTAATACTTCCATAGAAGCTGATCCTTCTCGTAAAAACTGCCCCAAAGTGTCTTTTTCTAGACACATGTCTCTGATTGCGCGTGCTGTTTTTCCGGTTTCTTTTCTTGAATGTACAAACACCAATACTTGATTTTTACCTGCGTGTTCCATTGTCTTCTCATACACAACTTCGTTCATCACCTGGAAACGCTTGAGTGCTTTCTTCTCAGTTACACCGATGTACTGCTGTTCCAGTGCTACAGGTCTGTATATAGTTCGATTAAAAAATATTATGTAATTAAATATTTATTTCAAGATTGATAAATAACACTATCATTTTTGAATAAATTTTTTTTTCTGAATTTTTACCTGAAACTATTGTCGAAGTAATAGAGTCCCGTTTCTGATTTTATTCGAAGAAAAGTAGCAACATCCTGATAATTTGGCAGTGTAGCTGATAGACCAACTAATCTGACATCTTCTTGTGTTGTCTCTATATTTCTTAAAGTTCTTGCCACGAGAGATTCAAGCACTGGACCTCTTTCGTCATGAAGTAAGTGAATTTCGTCGATAATGATTAATCTTACAAGAGAGGTAAATGTTTTTTCACCTCCTTTTCTTGTTATGATATCCCACTTTTCCGGAGTACAGACAATTACCTGAAATTAAAGTAGTATTATTTATAACTTTTTTTATGCAGAAATAAGTGTTTTGATTCATACATGATACATCAAAATTTGTTTTGTAACAGAGTAAATTAAAACCTTTTTTTAATTTGAAAAATTATTTTGTAATAAACAAACCTGTGTAGCAGCTATTTGTTCTCTTGTCAATTGATGATCACCAGTTAACTCAGAAACTGTAAGATTATAAGACGCAAGTCTTTTACCGAAATTTCCGACCATTTCCTGTACTAAAGAGCGCATCGGTGCTATATAGATAATTTTGAAGTCATCAGCATTTATAGTACCATCGGAATTAATGTGCTTGCCTATTTCACGCATCATACATAGTAATGCGACATTTGTTTTACCAGCACCCGTAGGAGCACACAGCAATAAGTTTTCTTCTTCATCTAAAGCACACTTTTGCAGGCGACTCTGAATTCGATTCAAAGTTTTGAAACCTTCAAAAGCTGGCTGCGCGAATTTGGGTAAATCGTTTATCGAAACAAGTTTTTCATTATCAGCAAATGGCTTTGGCTTTAAAGCTGGTACATGAACCTCTTCATAACTATCAATTAAAATCATACAACATTATTTTATAAAATATTTAGTCATTATTATGAGTGAATAAAGTTAAAGTTACCCTTTTCTCTGTTTTCTGAAACTACCATCTGGTAAATGGCATCGCTTATTAGGCATAAAATGACTTCCTTGTGCAAACGCAATATCTTCCAAGTCAATAACATTTCTTGTTCCTTGAACTAGTCCTCCTGGTCCACCAGTATCTTCATTTTCTTCTCTTCGTTTACGTTGTGCTCTTGCTTCCATAGTTTCATCTGTATCATCCTCACCTTTACCAGTTTCAAGTTGATGAAGTATTTTTGTAAGGGCTGGATCTTCACTCATTTGCTTTCGAATTTGTTGCCTATCCGATTCTGACTGAGAAGATGCCAGCATTGTACAATATGCAACTAAAAATATCAAATATTAATTTTTTAGCAATGATATCGACATCCACTAGATTAGAAGATACAAGAATATTACAATAATTTATTAAAAATATAAAGTCTCCAAAAGAAAATTCTTTTGTTTACTTCAAAACTGTCAAATATTACTTACTCATATGCCTGTATTTTTTCAGTTGCTTAATAAAGTCAAAGCAATCGTAGCCCAGCAGTAAAACTAGTTGATTTTCACAATCACGATCATCTGCTGCACTTTTTAATACATTTAAAACATCTCCTGCTTTAGAGTGGGAAACCATTGCATCGTTGTAAATAGCTTTCAACTGTCTTTGAAGCCAATATGCATCAATGTCTCTTGGATGTAGAGTTTTTTCTTTTTTCATTTCTTCTGCTCTACCTAACTATAAAAAGATTTAAATTAAAATTACATCATTTTGCAACATTTAATTGGTGTTAGTAATTGATTTTTATTTTAATAAAATAAAATTTATTTACATGTATTTCTAAGATAATTTAACTTCATGCAAAAATATTAAAAAGGTATGTTCAATTCAATTTTTAGCCTAAAATTAAAATAATGCATAAATGATAAAAAAAAAAGTTTTTAATTGTAAATTTATTAAACTGGGCTTATATTGTATTATAAAAACTTTATTTAACATGTTTGTTATAATTGTTATGTTTCTAAAAGCTATAACCATATGATAATTTCTTGATTAATTGATAAATAATAGATAACAAACTTACATTTTCTGCATGTATGGCTCTATCATCGTTTGCTTCTTCACCTTCATCACCTTCATCTTCATTTTCTCTAACTTCACCATACACATCTTCATCATCTTCCTCACTACTTTCTTCAAACTGTACATTTATTCCATAAGTTTCATCAATATTTTCTTCTCCTGTACCATTTTTTTCATCACTACCAAAATCAGTTATTTTCTTTCCTAAATTTACTAGCAATGCAAATCGTTCTTCAGCTAAACTTCCAAGTAAAGTTTCTGTTTCTCTTTTCTTTTCTTTTTCTTTTAGTTTGTCATTTTTTAAAACAGCTAATACTTCATCTGCAGCACCACATAATATGTCACGAGGCTGATCACCAATAGCTTCTTGAATAAAGCTTAACAAAACTTCATAGGTTTGTCGAGTTTCTTGTGTCTTAGGTCTATACACAATCCCAACCATTTCATCAACACCTTCGGAAAGAACAGTGGCACCTTTGTTGTGTGTAAAGTCATATTGAGCTTCATCACGCTTTTGTCGTCTATAAAAAAAGCATCATGTTTAATTGACAATTAAAATTATTAATGTAGATAAATTTATTATCTATTAAATATGTATTCATTATACATAAATAGTTTTGTTAGCAAATTTCTTAAATTTAAACATGATTTAAGTTCATCTAATTAAATGAAATTAAGTTTAAACTCAATGCTGCATTGTAAAAAATTGAAAACTATGTGGTAGTTAAACTAAATATATAATATTAATTATTGTAGTCTACTTACTTTACTTTTCTTTCTTCAGCTTTACCAGGTTTGGTCCTTTGAGCTCTATCACCCATTCGAGTTCCATCGAGTTTGCCCACAAGGGACATAACTTCACCAGTGGCTTCATCTCTGCTGCGTCTTTCTATTAGACGTACATCAGCTTGCAAAACAAGATTAGAATTCTGAAAATGATAAATTTTTAGTAAGTGTTATATTTGTTTGTTTCATAAACATTAAATACGTTGCATAAAAAACATAACCTATACGAATCTTAATATTTGAATATTTAAGAATGTATATACTTCAAAGTAAAATTTTTATTGTTCAGCATATGAAATTAATGAGTAAAACTGGTTTTTGATAAAATTATCTTACTAAGCTATGTAATAAATATATATTTACCGCTTTATACTCGTATTGCAGCTGCCTAGCCGCTGCGTCCGCCATGGTGCTAGCGTGCTTAGTAACTTTCTGTAGTTAGTATAGTAATTAATTTTATGATGCAGCCAAAATAATGTACTAGAATGTTACTAGATTTGTAGAATTTTCACTAGATATATGATATTAAAAATGACGTATTTAAAAAAATACATTATAATGAATATAAGAATCAAGATTATAGAAAATCATTGCATTATTAAATAAGAATAAAAAACTCCAATAAATACTAAAACTTCTTCTAGTTAAGTTGTTTTTTTTATTACTTTTATATTGCATAAAAAAACATTTTTTTATTATAATAGTCATTGAGTTTTTTGATTTGACTTAATTTTGGGTGTGAAATTAAATAGCAATTACTTTTGATGTATTATTGTTGAAAATAACGTCTTTGTTGACCGTATCAGTCAACTTCACAAAGTTACATCTAACAAAAAAGAAACGTTTAAGACATCAATATTCAAGTTTATAATAATAAAAATGAAAAAAAATGTGTAAAAATCTTAGTGACCTAATCTTTTAGCAAAAAAAAATATTTTATATAAAACTTATAAAAAGATAAAAAGATTAAGGAAAAAAAACGTTAAATACTAATTAAATATGTAGTTCAATTTAGAGCATCAGTGTAACTAAATTGTGTCAAGTATGCACAGGTTAGTATTACTCAAAATATGTAAATAATAAATATATTTAATTTAGAAAGTACATTTATGTAGTTTATTTGATGAAGTTAAATACAGGATCATGGATGTGTAGAAATAAATTTATCAAAATACAGCAATTAAAATGTTTAATCATTTACGAGCTTACACATAAGGCTCAGATAGGAACACATACTATGGATACAATTTTATGTTACTCCTTACGTGTAGCAATTTTTTGAATACTCGTTAATTGTTTTATAATATAACATTCACGCGGGAAGCCTTAAGAGTATCCTACGAGCTTATCAAAATTGTATAATAATACAACCATGTATATATTATTCTTTGCTTTATTTTAAAGCTAGTATTACTTATATGTACAAGAAAGGTTTCAAATAATTAACTCGTAACATTATCCATCGTATAATTACAATATTCGGTTATTTTTTATCACTGATAAAAATATTTTTTTAATATATAACTGTACGAAGCATCCGCGTCTTATCTATCTCATACTGGATCATATTCAGACGAATTATCCATGTGTATTCCTTGATGTTTTCCTATGTAAATAATCCATCTAGACATCCATACATATATTTTCAATAACGTCGGATTATATTTCGTATAACATATACCAGATTATTTTTATCATATAAAAAATTTATTTGAACTACAAAATAAACTTTTTCATTTGATAAAATAAACAATTATTTTGAGTATATTTTTATTGGTGATAGAAACATCCTATAAATTACTATTTTATTTTTTATTTATTTATAAATTATTTTCTCTACTTGTACGAAGTTATGGGATATGCTGAATTTCACAGCGATGTTTCGTTAAATTTTTAAAAAACTATAGGGACGGATAGAAAAATGTAAAGTTGAGAGGTATGTTTGTATGTACTTTAAAAAGTGATCTTGTATCAATAAAATATCTGTTAAAATTTAACAAAAGTGATTCATTAGTTAAAAATAAATAATTGTAATAATATTTTATTACGGTACAATAATTATAATTGTTTTACAACAATTGTTCTGAATAATCGCATATTTAATTATAAAAGGACTCTCTATATGATTTCTTCAGTTCATAGATATTATTTAATTATTTAGATGACATATTTTCTTAATAAAAATATTTTACTGATTGACTCATAATGTTTTATTTTAGACTACAAAGAAACAACAAGATAAAAAGTAAAAAAAACTTCTAAATTACTAATTGACGTATTAATGAATTTTTAGGTAGAAATGAATGTACAAGTATTGATACATAAAAATACAAATCTATATAATATTAGTTATATTTATGTGAGTAAAATCTTCAAGTTCTGAAGTTTAATGATTTTTGTAATAAATAATCATTCTTCTTATAATCTGCTACTCTACTGATACAATTTTTAAAATTAAAAAATGATTCAGCGATGACTTGTTGTACATGTATAGGGTAGGTACATTTTCCGTCTATCTTTGATATTTTGTTAAGGTAATGTTATTAACGTCTTGATAAACAGTCGAAAAACATAAATTTTTATAGTAAATACAAATGATCTGTATTTGATTAATTAGTGATAGTAGTTTAAAAATATGTACGGCTAATCTACATTTACTTTTCTTAATCAAATAAAAAAAATTGTATCATAAATTTATTTCAATATTATTTTTTTATACACGGACTACTATTATTTATTGAATAACTAATACTATTATACACAGTGAGATGATTTATAATTTAAATTAGTTTTTGAGTTCTTTCATGTATTATTTAGCTTACATTTCAACATATGCTCATAGTCTCAGCTGATTATACTGTATTTACAAGTTAATTTTATGGATTTTAAGCTAGTTTATTTCATCAATACATTCAAAATAAAAACTGTCAAATTCTTACCGGGAGCGACACTATTTTTAAAAGATGAGATTTGTAAAAGAATACTAACTATTCTTTATAACATATAATATGATATTTAAATATGGTTTGATTAGTTAGATGATAATATTATAAATCTTTATTAAAATGCTAAGTATATGTAATGGTGTTTTCAGATAATTTAAAATTTCAACATAGATAATGATGTATTTATTTAAAAATTGTACTAGAATAACCACCCATAAAAATATATATGAAATTCAATGTAAAATTTTTTATAATCCAGTATACATAAATAATATAATGATAAGTTGCAATAATGCTTCTTATTAATTTAAAATATTTCATATAATTTTTTAAACAATTTTTACACTTGCAACTCAATTAAAAAAAATTATTTCTTTGCAGATGATTATCTGTACAGTACTTAAATAGAAACTTTATTTTACCGATATACAATTGAATTATAGTAAATTTTATCAATAAAAGTAAAATATCAATTTCTAAAGTAATCTAATAGAAATGATATATACTAAATTTTAACCTAATTACTACTAATTACTACTTATTAATTACTTTTTATATTTATATAAAAATATTAAAAGTTGTGGATTTTAAGCAAATTATGATTTTTAATATCAATAGAAAAAAATAACATTAATTAATTATATACTGTCTTATTAGAAAATTATATTGTATCATATTTACATTTATTGATTTATAATAATAAGCTTTTCATCCGACTTTGAAAAAGTGAAAATTTATAACGTTTGCATGTCGTTGACAATATGATTAATAATAATTTAAAATATTTTATAAATCTCAATACTATTTTAGAGGAATTTTTCATACTTTTTTGTAAATTATACATACGTGATATAATTATATTATCTATTAATTAAATAATTATTCTCTCAATAGATTATGGACCAGCGTATCGTTTTAAAGAAAGAATTATTTAATTAAAGTCAACTGTAAAAATTCTAATTTATTATTGGAATGCTAAAAAATAAACAAATATAATATTATGATCCCTATTCATGTTGCAATAATTTTAAAGTGAAAATTTGTATTTTTAAAATTAACCATAATTTTTAATATTTACAATAATAAATAGTATGTTTTTAATACTGTAATTCTTTATGGCAAGTAAATAGTTTGTAATAAATTTATGCCCAAAAAATGTAAATTTCGAGACTTATATAGGACATAATATTTGACTATCGTATTTACAGACAGTTAATAATTAGTCAGTGAACATGTGATATCTGAATTACTGTAAATATTGTAAGTTTTTTACTGATTAATACTGATAGAAAGTATTCCTCACATATGACATTCTACTGCTTATAAAAATAACCAATAATTTGTTCCGTTTTATAATTTTTTCTACATTCTATTTTTAATAAGAATTAATTATTTGATTTATTTATTAAATTTTAAATTTTATTCAAAACTATTATCATATACATCTTTAATGATAGACATTAATAAATCATTATTCTTGTAATTTAAGCAATTAAATTTTCTAGATGCTAAATAAATCACAGTATATAATTTATGTTTCTTTAACATTTTTGGTTTTAATAACTATTAAACCTTAATAATTATTATACCTGTAGACTACATTAAATATTTTAGGATTAACTATTAATTTTATAATTATGTTTCAAAATTTACAGCATTAGAAACTATATTATTTAAAATAATAAAAATATTAAACTTGTATAAAAAGAAAATTGTATTATACAAAAAATGGAATGTAAATGTGTGGATTGTATTTTGTGAAAATTATACGGAATCAATGATCATTTTATATAATGCATGTTTTTAAATCCAATTTCATAACAAATTTCATAACTTCAATTAAATGCAGTAATTATAATTTGTTTTACCTTTAAATTATTTTTCATATTTTTAAATTTATATGTTTTAGAAAAGGTTGTAAGAGTCTTTTGTTTACAGTAATTATTTTTAAATCATGTGATTGATTATTAATAGCGTTTAAGATTTAAACAGAAATATATTTTAATTAATTATAAAACTCAAACTTAAACTAATTTCTCTGATATAAATATGTTTTTTAAATGATTTTTAGAATTCTAAATTATCTTAAATTTTCAAAATAGCGTTAATATTGAGCAGTATTCATTTCAAATAATGTTTTTAATGTATGCATTGGATTCTTTGTCTTTCATGTGTATATATTACGATAGCTGCAACAGCGATCGCGTCAGTGTACTAGGTTTGAATAACTTTCTGAGCTTATTTTCAGTGATATAAATTATGAGCCTGTTGCAAAAACTAATTAACTCAGTACAATTATTATCCTTGATAAAACTGCTAATATTATGCATTTTAAAATTGAAATATAGTACTCTACATATATTTCGTCTCCTGCGTTTATCAAAACACTTTTCTATGATCTAATTGTTAGAGTCAACAAGTTGTACAAAAAAGGATATTTTATAGCATAGTATTATGGTATTACCAATATTGTACGCACGATACATCTTCTATTTGTACGCATAGCATTTTCGATTACATTATAGTTACTAAATCTATTTATTATAATATAAATTATAGAGGTGCAGTAATCGATGTTAACATTTTTCGGCTCAAGTGATCTAGTTGAACAATCGTTTACAACTAGCTATTTGTACATGCACACACTGCAATATCAATTGCAGTACAGAGATATTTAACTAAAGGCGATGTTAAAATTGGTCAGTATCATAATAAGTCAGTATGATAATAATAATAGTCAGAGTCAGGTTGGAGTTTATTAGCACGAAAAGAACTGAGAAATGCACGACGCGATAGCCATGGCAAGGTAATCGAGCAAGCAAAGTAGCGGAGGCTTTTGTGAAGAAATGTCGCGAGTAGGTTAATTGGCGGCAGGCTGCAGGGGCGCCTCGAGGCTGGGACTGGCGCTGGGCGAGCCGGCGTCCCTGCTGCCGCGGGGCAAGGATCAGCCGGAGCCCCAGTGGGCGGCCTCGTCGGCGACGTCGTCGAGGGTGTGCAGCCAGTTGAAGATCATCATGTTGCGCTTGTACTTGCTCAGCTGCTTGCCGCGCTCGCGCTCCACGTCCTTGACCGTGAGGCCGTGGTCGCGGGCGGTCTTGGGCGCCGCGGGGCTGGGCGGCGAGGTCGCCGGGGGCAGGGCCGCCCCGGGGACGGTGAGGGTGGCCCCGGGGCCGGCCTGGGCGGCCGTGGCCGCCGCCTCCAGCCGGTCCAGGTTGAACTCGCTCTGGGAGAGGCGCTCGAGGGCGCGGTAGGTCGTGAGGAGCCGGCGGCGGATGTAGTTCTGCCGCACCTTCTTGTTGACCGAGCGGATGAGGTCGGCCGCGGTGAAGGGCAGGAGGGTCGGGGTCGAGGCGCTGCCGGCGCCGGGGTCCGCGCCCACGGGCAGCCCGAGGCTCGCGGCCCCGTGGGGGCTAGGCAGCTGCGAGGTGCTCGCGACGTCGCCGACGGCCACCCAGGTGCTGCAGGACCGCGAGGCGTTCTCGAGGCGCGCCTGCTCCAGGAGGAGGCCGTGCCGGTGGGCCAGGTCGAGCCCGTGGGAAGAGACGGCGGAGCGCAGGCCCCGGGCGGCCGCCTGGCCCTCGGGGCTGGGCAGCTGTGAGACGTCCGACGTGCTGAAGCTCTTCTGCAGGCCCAGGGCCGACGAGAGGGCGCCACAGCTGCGGATCAGCTCCGTTTCCTCCTCGAACCACAGGATCTCCGGGATGTCCGCCGGCCTGTCGGACCAAAAAGCACAGGCGATTCGTCACAAGTCGTACGTTTTATTGTACCCACGCGTAAAAGCTTGGGTAATATTTATATCAATATTGTAGGACTTTATCGATTTAGTCGAAAAACAACTTTTTATCGTTCTTGAAAAAAGTTATGGCCTGAAGATTAGCGTTATTCTTATTAAGTGTATTAAAAGGAATGCGAATATAGCCTTATAACCATGCAAAAATAAATTTATATTTTAAGACGTAAATTCAGAAGATCTTCTTGGATAATAGTGAAGATATTTCGAGAGTATGGGAGTATAAAAGTAAATGGAGTTTTCTTAACTTTTACACTTTTTACTATGTATGTTGTCGATAAATCCTTGAGCTTTTTTGTTTACTTTAGGGAATTCCACTTCGATTTTCTCCATTGATTTATCCTTATCGACCACATATTATTTACTACTTTGAAACTATTTGAATACACTAAATTTCATTTGTTTGCACATGTCTCTATTGTAAAATATGTAAATAATTGGGTGTAGTATTGAAAGGTTTATTGTTTTCCACGACTGCATTGAATTATTCAGTACCTGTTTGCAAACAATCGAAATTACTTTTGGCATTAACGTATTTATATAACCTTTTTCTTAGATTGAGTACAATTTAGTGATGAAAAAGAATTTATAATTTCAGACTGCTTCCTCACCAAGTAACCAACTGCAAGAGAAATTTTCCATAAATTAGGCCTCGAGGGCCGGCGTGCAATTAAAAAAGTTAAACCCAAGTCAGACGGAAAAGAAACTCATCGTCGTATAACTAACTCCCTCAAGAAGCTGGCGCAGCGCCCGCCGCAGATGAAATCCCGAGGGCGCGTTTTTCATTATTACTCGGTCGGGAGGCCGCGCTAGCTCGGGGCGTTCGACTAGCTCAGCGGCCTCGGGGTAAGCGCGTCCCGATCGCATCGAGGAGTTTAACCCTATTACGACCTCGGCGGGGAGCCATTACTAACAATTAGGGCGCTACTAGACTAGAGAGCCCGGAGTGCGGCCGCGCCAGCGACTCGACATTACTCTGTACACGTATATATAGGGCGTCGCGTCCGAAGCGCGTTTGTCGAGTATCGCGTGCCTGCTATTGTTTCGCCCTTACACGATCGCTGCCCGGTGCAGCGCGCCACGTAATCAACTAGTACTCGAAAGCCTGTTGTACTCGTGCTCGCTTTGCACTTTGCGACGTTTACATGTATTGCACAATTTTAGTTGTCCCGCTTAAGTGGCGCTCGTATAAGTTATGTTGGATATAGTAAGAGCAATTGTACCAGCTAGTGTTATTGTTCGCCATTCTCAATAAATCACAAACTCAATGTTAATATTAGAGCAAGTGCAGAAAGCATTAATCTTGCAGATATAGCTACCTGATAAAAATAACAATTATTGCTTATTTTTAGTTAGATTTGTGGCTAAAAGTACTAAAAGTTGTTTTCATATTTTAATGCAACATGATAATTAATGCTTGATGATTTAATTTCCTTCAGATTGAAACATTGATTAAGAGACCATTAGAAACTACATTTGGTACTCTCTATAGTATCTTATATAGATAAGGAAACAATTACGCTTTTCACTTATAAATTTAAGTTTTATACCCGAGATTTTAATCACAGTTGTTGAAAAGTTGTTGAAAGACCCAAGTACAAAATTTTATTTTTCAATAATTATTTTCTCAACGTTTAATTGAACAATGATTAATGTTCAGCAAGTACCAAAGCATATATACATACTTTCAGCGATCAGTTTGTCAATTATAATCGATGTATTCATATATAGATGTTGATATTAATGTAGGTACATACATTATAAATTGCGTAATTACTTCATTAATATAACTTTTTCTAATCATAATTTCTTTTATGTATAGAAACTGATTTGTCTAAGTTAGATCAAGTGAATGGAAATTAAACTTAGTTTCCAGCAGGATAGGTATAAGACATTAAATTGAGCGGGCTTTTTGCTTTTATTGCTTCAAAAAGGTAGATATAAAGTTTCGGATGTAACACTCGTAGTAACAGGTACATTCTGGTATATTTTTCTTCTGATTAATAGCAAGAATTACTGATTCAGACGCATTCATTCAAGATATTCTGCAATCTATGCGGCAAAATTAATTTTAATCATCACCATGCACATATATTAATGTTAACTGGTTGTTAATTACTTATCGACTATATTTTGGGCTAGGGCCGCGCAGAGATATTTCAATTTGCATTCTAAAGTCACGGACACTGCAATGTCGATGTGATTGATTTTTTAGCACCCTAATAAGTATGTATAGGTATTGTTACATTGCGTGTCTCCTTACACAATATTTTATTTTCAAATCCGCAATATCGGAAGTGTCCAAACACTCCGAACAGTCAAACTATATAAGAATTGTGGGGCTATTTCCCTTAATTCCAAACGTCAGCGCTTGATTGACACGTTTCGATTCTTCCCAGTCATCCTTGCCATTGCGTGGCCAATTCCGAGTGCACGTTTCATTTCGCATGCAGATTCGACTCTGCGGCGCATTCATAAACGTCAGTCCAAGGTCCTCCTGCGCGACGAACTTCTTCAGCGGCAACTGTCTGATAGTATGAAAATCGAGATAAAGCTCCCGTCAATGGTTGAACCGCGGAAAATTCGTTATCTTGGTATAAGCCCTTAATATCGATTGGTGGCATGTACGTGACCCGTTGGCTTAATTAGCGTATTTGATAATGGCACCTTCGCGCAGTGACTGAAAATGAATAGCTTTTAGATCGCGGTGTCTTATAAACTTATCGTTTTCTTTTTTATCCCGGTTCACACTTGTTGCCAGTTTTGCTTCTCTCTCTGAATACTTGGTTTTTCGTCAATGGCACCTTTCCAAATTGTACTATGAGTAGATTCAGCCAGAAATTTAGAACAGATGGGATTTTTTCGAATTAAAGGGTAACCTTGAACGTGGGCCGAGGAAAAATACGAAATAGTTTATAAATACGACACATATAGTTCTCCTGTTATCCGTTTATATAAATTCTTTAATTGATATGGACGGTTCTAGAATAATTATCCCGATTTTGCAGGAGTGGCGCTGAACTACGAACTGTGGGGAAAGGAACTTCGGAAGTTGTTTCTAAAAATAAGGCAATTAACCGTCTGCTTGGGAGGTCTGACGCTCATTTATTTTCGAGTAAATGTTTTCTTAAGTCTCTGGGTTTATCTTCAATGTTATTACTCGCTTACTCGCGCACGCAAGAAAATGCGACTCGGAGACATTCTTCCACGATTTTTTCATACGTATGCTATACGAGATGCTATAGCAATCCACAGTCAAATGTATTCTCTACAAACTTCAATCTCGGATTTACTAAAACTATTTAATTCTTAACGATTAGTTTATACATTTTGTTTGGGTCTTAATTTCCATTTTCTAATTGTTTATATTCTTTCGGTTTTATGCAAGTACTAATGATTTGAAAATGAAACGTTTATAAATAATTGAACAGTAAAAATTAATTTCTCTATGGAACAGAAGGTAATTTGGAACTATATTAATTTATTTACATTGGTTGTAATATTTATTTATTTTGGTAGTATTATGCCGTGAAACAAATTAATAAATTTAATATTTACTTGAATTCTTTAAATATTGTTAATAATATTTCTAAAAATCACATTATTAAATGATATCTATTCTATGAAGGTATACAATGATATTAATCTTTTATAACAGATTCGTAACACCCACATTACCCTTGAGTGCTATTACAATAGATATTACAACATAGTAGAGTTGCCATTTTGCTCTATTGACAATATAGAGAATTTAATCCTATCGTAATTTCAAGCTCAATATTATAAGTAGCAAATTCAATCTAGTTATGGCCATGTTGATCTGTCGATCAACATAGATAGTATGTGGTAAACATCACAATTGATAAATCTATAGTTACAGAATAGTCAAGGCTTTCAAACAAGGCTTAGTAGGAATATGTGTAGAGAATAATTTATTGAAAAATAAATATTAATTCTATGGTAAAAATTTGAACAATATTTTAGTTTATTGCTGATTAAATAAAATATTTAGATATTTAATTAGTATTTCTATTATACTATTAGTTATGTTGTTTTAACATGTAGTTACATTTTAAGTCTTTTTTATTTCATTTAAAATTTAATTACTAATTTTACGGCTCGATTTGATTTGGATATTGATCATAATAATTAGGAAGATAATACAATAATCACGGATTAGTTACAGATCTGAGTATCTAAATTGTTTTAATGTTACCAAATTTACTAATATTGCAATATCCTTAGAGCTTATCAGTAATCGGATGCCACTTGTAATCAGCGCACTTACCTACTAACACCAATTAACTATTCACTTTATAAGACACATTATTTGTGGATACCGAGGAGAACCATAATACAAAACAAATGTATTTGGATAGCATTTTGCATATAATCATATTAAGCAAATAATTTAATAATTTTACTAACGATCTTTCGATTTAAAGGGATTTACGGATTATGTAATGGTGTGAAATAATGAAATCCTTGATATAAATAGGTAGGATAATTAGGAAGATAACGCATTCATATGATAAAAAGAAAGTGCTCTAATAGCGTGGAAGATAATAGGAATTGGAATGACATATTTTTGCCATTGTTCAATGAAGAAAGGCTTGATTAAAAAAGTAATTGAAATTCTTAAAGTCTTTGTCAGATCAACGCACACTATTTAGGCAGGTTTTATTAAAATAAAGGTATTCAAATTTTTTGAATTATAGAGTCAGCCAAATATATAATAATTTACATTTCTTTTTAATTCCAAAGAATAGTTAAAAAATACACGTGACCCTAAAAAGTATTTTAATGTAACTATATGCACAAAGGGTCGGTTTGCGAATATAAAAGAATTAAATATGAAAATATTTCTTTTTAAGAGCATTAAAATAGATGTTCAGAAAAAGGTAAATTAATGTGCAGTCGAAATGAAATTTGCTTTAAAGACAATTATTATGCAAACTGGAAATGAGCACGAGGTATTTTAAAGAGATATTTTATTGTAGCGGATTAAGGTGCGCGAGTAGATAAGAGGGCACGCCAACTGACCTGCTGCCCTGGATTTGTAACCTCGACTCAGGGTTGGGCGATGGGCCTCTGCCGGACAGATGCACATCGCTGTAGGATTTGAAATTCGCGAGGCGGTTGACGCACTTGGCGTCACTGGCTATCGACGAGACGCTGAATAGCGAGAGATCGGTGGTGACGCTCTCGTGGCTGGGCGATCGCAGTATGCGCGTGGCCTGCACCTGCAGGACCGGCGGCTGGATGGTCACCTGGGTCACGGGCGCCGGGACCACCTGGACCGTTGGCTGCTTCTGCTCCATCTTGGATATCCTGAGACAACTTCCGCCCGCACTGGTCACCACTTGTTACGGATCACACAATGCTCCCGTCACTGGGAAACCGCACCCACTAACTTGCCCCTGGGAAGGCGGCACACTCGTTAAGCGTTCAAAAGTGTAATCCGGCCGATAGGCCGATTTAATCTCGGCGCGGCACCGATTTATTCCCGCAGCGCCTGGGGATTTAATTGGCGCGGCAGTTGGGCGCATCCACTAGCGGCGGGCTTGAAAGCGCCCGCGGTCACGCAGGGCTAGGGCGCGCTCCATTTCCTCTAGAGATCGATTCGAGGGCTGCGTGGCTTCGGGGGCTTTCACTGGGAAGCCGCGGGGACGACAGGCAACTTGTTCGCCGTCCCTTGCATTCCTGTCCGGAGCCCCTTGATGCTCCTGCCTCGCGTGGTGATCTCTAAACGATCGCTCCTTTCATTTGTCTTCTGGAACAGAGAAGAAAAGTGAGGGAGTGAATACGTGACTGAAAATAATGTGTAAGGGGACTTCCACGGATCCTTGTTATTGACTTGCGCCTTTTTTCGATTTTTTTCTGTATATTTTTGGATTTGAGCTGCCGATAACCGCATAAAAAGTATCTAAACAATAGCGTTTATAATTTACGAGTTATGTATTATGGACAATGATAGATGCGGAATTTGCAATTTATAATTGAGTCTAACGTATTCTCAAAATCGTTAATCATGTAGTGTAGGTTAACCGCACGCGTAAGGTATTTAAAAGCTTTTAAGCATAGTTGACAATATATTCACCACAAGCTACTTTTTAAAAAACTATTTCCATTTTAAGTAATGGTTTGTTACACGTGTCTTCGCATTAATAATAATAAGGCATTATTTTTTTAATTAAAACGTAATGGGTTTAAACATTCAAATATGGTAGAAATGGCGTGCATATTTTCGCAGATTGTAACTTAATTACGTCGTTACACATGGAATATCGTAATGAGCTGACGTCATACATGTTTCAATTATATAACAGAGTTACACAAAACCAAATTCAATTTTAAATACTTTTAATTCTAACTTATTGTGATTAAATGTACTTTATTTTAAGCTTATATTTCTAAGATAAAATTAACATTTACTGTAATAATATCGAAGAAGATATACCCCGGTTGAAAATTAACGAGCTTATTTAGACCCCTTACCAATAAGTAATAATCGAGGCAAAGAAGTATGTACTTAATCCATTGTTAGTATAAACTTTTCATAACTTTAATCTCAAAATTCATGTAAATTTTATACATTGAGCATTTTGTTTATATTGCTTAATATCTAGTGATATTAGTCTTTTAGATTTTGAAGAAATAAGAACAAAGTAATCACAAAATTAGTTTAACTAATTAATTTATTTTCTATTTAAATATATGTTTGTAATATTTATATTCAAAGTAGCATATTCGTAAATAACAAGTAATACTTTATCTTCAAAATCTTAAGCATATATTTGATAAAAATTTTAGAAGATTATATTCTGCCAAGAAACAAGCTTCAAGAAATAATTTTTGCATAAACTAGTGTTATAAAAATTAAATTATTTGTTTTCAATTCAAGTTACAAGTATTAAAAAATCAATGGGAATTATAAAGAGTTTAAGAATTTTCTAATATAATACTAACAGTAATTCGAGAGATAATAGGTGGCGTTCAAGTTTTTTAATGTTACTCGAGTTCTTTTTTGCAAAATACTTCGCATTGCATTCAATGATACACTCTTTTTAACATGTATAGAAACTTAAACTACATTTCGAATAATTAAAAAGGAATATTATAATTATAATAATATAAATAAAAATATTCTTAATAATACTGATTATGGTGAATATTACGTTAATACAAAATTACATTATCATTGCCACATGGCTTTGTAAAACAATGGTCTGAATTATGCATACGCGGCTTTTTATAATAATGACGAATTTAGCGCGTAACAAATTTATTAATACTCCATCGATAATTCATTTTTGAAGCATCTAAGAATATCTGATGTAGATCAAATAAAGCCATGTAAGAAGTATTGTTCGTTCACGTCTCGCAGAAAGCACGTCACTGATCACTAAACCGTCCAATTACCCATTGATTGAGGGCCGCGTGCATATAATCGTCGCGTCACCCTGATCTCCATTGCTTCCGCGTCGCAATCGAAGAGTTCGATATCGATCCGCCCCTAAACGGTCTGGACGCACCTTTCTTAGAGACGGCTGAACCGATTAGCCGAGCGTCGAACTGCTGACTGGCGCGCGCGAAAAAAGCTGCACCGGTGCGCGCGTCCTTCGCCTTCTCCGCTGCTCGCGTGCGCCTTGTGCTCGCAGTCGGCTAAAATTCTCCTTTTTCCTTCGCGACATCATCGCCTCGTAGTCCTCCCTCCAACTTCTTGCGTAACGCGATCTACTCTCGGAGCACAATTCATTTCTTTATCTCGCTCTATTGCTCTTATTACTCTTATGAGAATATTGATAAGTTAAGAGATTGAATTACCTGGCTTCCGTTCCTATATAATGGATTCTTTTCATAAATAGAGATGTGTTGAGTTTCGAGGAGAAGAAATTGGTGTATTTCATCAAAAGAATTTATTAATTAAAACAAAGATTTTTTATGGCAAAGTATTATATTAAAGTATTATGTTTTTTAAATGAAACAATTAAAATATTTTAAATTATATGAGAATTTCAGATTATTTGGAACGTAAAAATATATAGTAGTACCAATAAATGGATATTTTCGCAATAATAAAAATTTCCATAAAACATTTATGACAGTATTTCAAAAATTCTACTAAACTAACCAAGTTTACGACCGTTATAATTTTAAATTTCAATCATGAATTTTAAGCGCGAAATTTTATTAATTGTGATTCATATAGAATATGTTTATGCAGTCGTTAAGTGATGGTACTTATTATAGATATACATTATTAAATAACTAATTTTGAAATTTAATGTTTAATTTAAAAAATATACTTTTAACGCCGATATATTTGATTTATAATAGGCAAAAAAATTAATTGAAAGTGATGGATAGTTTGACACATTTTCCAATACTTCTACATCAAATTAATTGTATCCTGCTCCTTTTGGTCAGAGTTATCTACAATCCTACAATAGACAGATATTTTTTTTAAATATAAGGTACTCATCTCGTTTGTTTCAAGACGTCACGTGTTGTTTAATTAATTTTAACGGAATAGATGAATATTTAGAAAAATATAAGAAATATAAATTCTTAATTCTCGCTATTTATGGAATCACAATTTGTTTCATTCTCATTAATTACATTTTACGAATAATTTTTTCATTTAATATTTTTGAATATTCAATTTGAAGATTTTCGGAACTTGTATATTGCGTATATTAAATATATAAGACAAAAATGTATAATGGGAACAATAAGAATTCGTAATATTAAGCAACGATAGACAGAATAGCAAGTAGGATATTAAAAACTTAAATGCATGTTCTGAAAGTTTGGGAGTCGTTACATATTGGAACATAAATTTAAGGACTGGGCGTAGTTGTTGACCCTGCAAAATCTGTCAGTCAGACCATACTCAGAGGAGAGCTTGAGAGTACTATTAGGAAGTGGGAAATAAAGAAGTCGAGTGATGAATCACCGTGGCGCTAGGGCACAATGTTTACTTGGCGTTTTCAGTAGATGTCTTTTTATCATGTCTCTTTTTTGATTATAGTATATATTTATTAATGGATTGAAGTTCGGATAATCGTTCAATTAATTTGATCTTATTGAATTTCCTAGATTTAGGAGCAGAGAATGATATTTATGCAGAAAATTGCTTGGTAACCAATTAATTAATAATTCAATTATAAGATAATTAAGATAGGCAATCCAATATACTTGTAATTTTGGGTGTATATCATTAGCAGTTCCATTTACCGGCGGGGGTTCAAAACTTAAATTAGACCATATTAAGCGTTGGAATATTTTTAGAGAAATTATCTTTCAGTGCTTTTTGATTTATTAATGGAGTAATTTTAGAAGTACAGGTTAACGATGAAGACTGAAATAGAATCCCTTCAAGCAAATAAATACATATTAGGTGAAATTGACTAAATTTCCTGTAAAGAGTTTCAGGAAAAAATGTGTTTAGTGAGTTTACTGTAGACAATTTTAAGTGATATTTTTACACACTGTTTAAGACTGTTTTAAGTTTATGTATACTCAGAAAAATTTATTAAGAATTTTTACTTTATGAGATTTTAAGCTGAGAATACACTCATTAAATTATACTAATTATTATATACACTACAGTAAAAGTAAAATATCGAAAATTAAAAAAAAATAAATAAAATAAATAAAAATTTTTTGACTGAAGTTATTGCATGTAATTACCTCTAATGTGTAAACATGTACAGTACATGTATAGTTTAACGAACGTTTCATAATCTATTAGCTGATACAATGAAAATTCAGTTTAGAGCACCGATTTTTAACGTTTATCCGCTATTGTCCTCAGTAACAATTCTACTCATGCCCATCTATATAGAAGAGCTGCTTACACAAAAAATGGTAACAGTTATGATCACGCTATTTTTCATTTGCTAATGAGTCTACGAAATATTCCATCTCAATAGTGCGATTCCGCACTCGTGAGAGGTTCCGAACTGTAGACGGGAGTAACTGCGATCGATCCCGCGAGGGTTGGAGCTGTTTGAAGCACGGCACTGGCACCGGAAGACCACAGTCCGCGCACGCAAAAGTAAATTGTTGAATTAGGGAATTGTTTTCTTACCCGGCAGTCGCCGGACACACGGGTTCGGCGGCTGTTAGCGCGCTAGCGCACGCCAGGACGTGCGAACCATGCTGATGCGGTTAAGCCTGTAAACCGAGTGAAGTTCAAATTGAATTGTTCGAGGCGGCTCTCGTTTAATGCGTTTTCTAACGGTCTGGAAAAACGAAGAGACAGTTCTTCCGGGTCATTGGATTAGGGTGGCCGCTCTTTTGGGCCACGCTTATCTCAAATTGAACTGCTTTTAATATATATTAGTTGTTTTCTTAAGCTTTTCAACGTCAACGATCGCAAGCAAATGTAATGCGCACAAAATCTTGTAGAAACGATCGATCGTGTTTGACCACACTAGCTTGGCGTTATTGCTATATGTGAGTGTTGTCCGGCACTTGTAAGTCATGCATATGACTGATCGATTTTCACATGTACAAGTATTAAGTTTGTAACACTATCCACTATTTCACCTTATTTTCTCATTGAAAAATATTACTGCGCATACATCAATCGATCTTCATAAACATTTAATCGATATAACTTAAACGACAGCTTTAACATGCGTATACAAGTTCAAGGCAATGGCTCTAGCCAGTTTCGCAGTTTTACCCGTAACTATAATATGTGGGCAATTCACTAGACTGCTAATGATAGCGTCTATTATTCAGTAACTGCCACGTTCATTTCCTCGGACGTAGTTTCGTCACATAAGTATCTTTGTGTCTTTCAAACATTCTCAACATTACGCGCGTAACAATATGATGATTGCTATAGCGTGCGTGATTGTAACCGCACTACATTGTTGTTTTTCTAATTCGCAGCAATATTGTAAATCAAATTCGTATTTTTACGATTTCTAAAGGATATTAGTCTAGAATATAAATCACTCATAAAGCATAATTGAGTGGGTAGAACCTGAAATAATAAGAATTAAACGATAATTATTCAGAAATGGCAAATTAAGTTTTATAAATGCAAGACAATAAATAGTAACCACAAGCTATGTGGATTAAGCGTACTAGACAAGTGAAATAAGTCGAGCTTAGTACGGCACATGAGCATAAACGCACGTTTGAAATGAACTGAAATTAACTTTAGTGCGTATCGTCGGATGGCGTCCAGGGAAATGTAATTGTACCGTCCAAACTGATGAATGCGAGTGATTAGTAGGCTTTTCCGAATTCGCCTTCAAATGAAACGAACGAATGTGGTTAATAACGTAACGTAGGCTAATTACTTTATCCTAACTATGAATGGTTTTGAAATATTGTTGAAATGCAGATAATTAACTCTGCCTGATGGTGCATTTCACACACTGCAGAACAAGCATTTTTCGCTGAAGCAGCAGAAGCGAAATATATTAAATTCAGTTTGCCAAAGGGAGGATATGGCCGTTCATACGAAATGTGGAAGCCAACGACTTGGGGCACTTGTGCTCAGGGCGGGACTGAAGAGACTTGCTTATGGGAGGGAGTGCTATCGGCCGATGGAAAGGGACGCGCCATGGAGAGAGCCCGGGCTCGTAGAAAAGGAGAATGCGTGAATGGCGTCCATCGAGACATGGTTCGCGACAGATTTCAATCGGCATAATATTTCTCCTGGATTTATTTGCCCCGGTACTTCATTTAATGCATTTTTTGGCATACCCCTAAGAGATTTCTGGATATTCGGTTGAATATTCGTCAGGATTTCATTATAGCGATGAACTTTTGTAATACCACAGTACTTTCTGAACAGTATTACTGATGTACTTACGAAATTACTTATATGACTATCAGAAAATGACACTTCGTATTGAAGTAGAACTTTATGTGATTAGTTATGATATCTTTAACGATATTATCCTTTTAAGTTAATGATATTATTTTATATAATTAATGATATTAGTTTAAGAAAGGATTACTGATCGACCAAAAACTAAACATGTAATAATTAATAAAATAGTAAAAATCTGTTTCTAACGATTTGTATCCTAAATGTGATTGATCAACTTTTCTGAGCGTTACCTTAATTAATTAACATAATAAAAAGAAGTTTCGACATCTTTAGATAGACTCTGAAAGTTTTAACAGGAATAGATTCAATATATTAAAAATTGGATCCTAAAAGTAGGCCAAAGAATGTGCAATTGTTCATCCCATGACTAGGTAGGGATTTTGATTGCTTCTCATAAAGAAAAATATTTATGATTTTACATACAGTTATGCTCTATTGGATATTATTTATTATCTGGAGCACTCTCACTTTTTGATTAGAATTGTTTTTATCAAAAATCAGATGTAGTTACGTTCATATCACAAGATGATCGTGCAACTCTTATACTATGTACATTGTGACTAAGCGAAGTATAGGTGTCAGGAAAATTTTTAATAAAAGTCAGCGAGTAACGAGGCCCATAACAATATTTTGTGAATATCATATACCAAAATAATTTTGAATTCTTATTACAAATAGTTATTCCTAATACTAATTTAGGAACTTTGGAGCAAATAAAGTAACAAAATATAATTAAAGCGAGATCCTATAATATTTTAGTATTTAATAATTAGATTTTGATTTTATGTTGTTTGTATACTGTAGTAATTTAATTTGAAAAATCAATAATGTTGAGCGCTTTATTCCCAATTAGTTTATTTTTCGAACTTTAGAATAAAAAATTTAGTATAAAATTATTTACCATTGATATATTAAAAGTATCTGATTATAAAAATATCATTGTTAATAAAATAAATTGAATGTAATCCTAAAAATTGATTGACAATTGGATTTTTTAACCGAGAATAGAAGGTTTAATAACATTTTGTAAGTAATAAGCCTCTGTTTTTAAAGATTTCACCATGTTTATTTTGAGAACCGTTGAATTATTCACTATTGACACGGTAACCCTGCGAAATTACGCACTTTAATTTAAGGGAAATGTGTTTACTAGGCGAATAATTCATTACTACAGAAAATGAGGGGTGCGCGAACAGAATCCGACTTTGTGTAATCCTCTCAAATTACATCATTTAAATTCTGTGTTACAACCGAATTAAAGGATGCTTTTTCAATGTTTCCAGGAGTCGAGAATACTTGCGAAAGTTTTTTGTTCAGCTTTAATCGCGCTTACGCGTTAATCCCGTGCAATATACGTGCAAAGCTTCGTGATCTCAGTGCTTAAAATACGTACTTTTCCGAAAGAATAATAAAAGCACACTCAATAATGTATAACATTTTCATTTTCGGCTTACCATATAGCGGCGTTTAACCAAAAACATAAATTTTAATAGAAATTAAACACAAAAGATAATGAAAACCCATTACGTTCTTTATTCCAAATCCATATTGAAATACGTTCCAACTACTGGAGAAGAATACTTTTCTCTAGTTCAAAAAGACACGCATGATTTTCAAGGATTAAACACAAGAAAGTGCTAGGCTGGGAAACCGGTGGCAAGCGAATGCCACAGCGGGCCCAAGCCAACGAGAGAGAGGCTGTGCAGCTTGACACAGAGCGGTTGATACGTTACCCCTTGACGGATGACGGGGCAATAGCCAAACAATCGGCGCACTGTCACTCTTAGGCGGAGGGCCGCGGGTGCACCTCGCTCGGGCCGGGGTCCAGCCCGGCGGGCGGCTGCTTCCGGTGCTCGCGGCTCCTGGTGCGCTCGCGACTTCCGGGGCGATCCTCGCCCTGTCGGCGTACGCGGCCGGCGCTCGCTCGGGGGCGGCGACACGTGTCTCTGGGCCGCGGCGGACTCGCGCTCTCGCCGGGGCGACGTAGTCGCGGCGAATGGCTCGGCGCGCGGCTCGCGCAGGGCTCGTGCAGTTGGTGGGGTCGGCCGCCCCCGATCGATACGAGCCCGTGTGTCCGCGCGCCGGGGCGGGACGCGGCTCGCCCCCCCGAGTGTCGCCGCCGCGCCCCGCCACCGCCGCCGCCGCTGCAACCCCGGAGCAGCAGCGTCGGCCGAGCGTCTATAATTGCTCGGGGGCCGCCGACCCGCGCCCCATCCCCCGGACCCCTGACCGCCCGGCCGCCCTAAAAATAGGCCGGCCGGCCGCCCTGCCCGGAGGATCGGGGAAGGACCCGAGCCGGCAATCGGCCAGCGACGCAGCCTCCGATCGCCCTTTGTGCACCGGCCGCTCCTTTTAACCCCGCGTTTAGTAGGCCCGGAAAGAAGTTTCGCTTCTGCGGGATTGACGCAGTGCAGCGCGCATGAGCAAAGCCCCTTCGTTTCGCTAACTGTTATGCGTATATGGATATACTTACCGCATTATCATTATCATCTGGATTGCTAGGAAGTTATGGGAGTCCCATCGCGGTGGCAAACAACCCTGGTGCAAAATTCACCAGTCTCTACGAATTAATCGAATGAAGCTCTAGATCGACTACATTAGCCTGTAAATGCAATACAAATCACAGAAAATAGTTACTGCTCATTGTAACGCTTATTATACTATTTGTTGTAATTCGTGATCATTAATAAATGTAGAGGAATTTAAGTCCTTAATTCACTTATTCGATTAAAAGAAAGAGCTTATTTTTTTGGTTGTATTAGAATTTTGTGGTTAGAATTTGGACAAAACCTTACTTTCGTTTCCATCAGGGAAACTGTGCAACTAGAAAAACTGATGTATAATGTGTAATATGAATTTTAGCGTGGTGGTGAGTTACTTGAATGAATAAAGTTTGGTTGATAATATACAAATTGAATTTTCTCAAAATTTGATACAATAAACTAAAATTGTAGGTTTATCAAAGTAAATATAATGTTCAAATTGCTTTTATATTTTACCAAAACAAATTAAAACTTTATTTTAGTGTAAATTTAACGTTGCTTCGCTTTATAACTTGTATATATGCTATTAGATAATCATAAAGTTGGTCATAAATAGCAAAACTTTTTTAAACCATAACCCCTTATAAATTCATTTTGTCATCCACTGCATTAAATGTCATTGGATAAAATATGGCATAAAATAATTTTAATATTGAACAAATGTTTTTGGGTGAAACACGAAAATGATTCATTGTGTTAACCGTAATAGCACCCTATAGAATCTTCGTATAGAATCGAATAATTGGCACGATCGATTCAATAAAATATTCATTATCTTGATGATTTATTAAATTTTAAATCAGATTTTGAAACAGTGTATTTAAATGGCTTAATTGAAGTATTGTATAAGTCTGGTTTCCGATAACATGAAATAATACTCCTTGGAATGATTTCTCGATTTATCTTATAAACGAAACAACATAAGAAATTAATATCTGTAATAACTATGTTGATCAGCTCTAGTAAACAGGAAACCTATAGCCAAAATAATTTTGTAGGGAAACTACAAGAAAGAAAAACATCCCTAAAGAATTATCCCAGATTTCACCTACTATAAATTAAATTAATATATTTGTCATTTTTTTAACTTTAAAAGCTTACATAGTAATTCGTTTATATTTTAGTTAATAATTGTTGAGATAGGCAGAAATATATAATTATGTATGTTATATTTTGTAAAGAATTTTTACTATAATATAATAATAATTATTGTGGCTTATTTGATACGTTCCTTACTTACTATAATAGATCAAATTTCCGACAAGAAAGTTTATCAAACTTTCAAATTTTTTTAATAACGGTTATTGGGAGAAACGAAGGTAATCGAACAACTGTTTTCAAATTAAAACAGAATATCAGAGTTTCATAGAAAATATAGGTGTAATAAAAATACTGTTCAATCCTATAAATATCGTTCGGGAGCACACCCATTCTACTACGCACTGTAGATGAAAAAATCTTTAAGTAGTTTCTCCTCTCATCTGGGGCGGATGCTCCCTATTGTACTCAGAGGTTCGCTCGAGTTTCTTTACTTTAGGAGTAAACGTTGAGAGTGGATCTTTTCAATGGGATTTCTCTATGAAATTGACAGGGACATTTTATTTAAGTATAAACCTATATTCCGTAAATTTTTATGAAAATTAACATGCAAAAAATATATTTTGATCTATTGAAAGTATGCAAAATATATTTGTTAAATTTTAAGTGTCATTGTAAATCATACTATTCCAATAAAATTTTCTTTAATGTTATTAGCTAAAATTAGGTTGGGGATTGTAATATCCTGAAAAAAATATAATCAATATAATAATGTACAAATATTGGCTATACTATCAGAAAGCTATTTACTCTGTGGTATAATTTTCATATAAATTTTATAAATAGTACAAAGTAAAAGAAACAATAAGCTTTTAGATTTTACACTAAAATCGTAAATTATAATTTATTAGGAGAAAAAGTGAAATGCAAGAGATTTTCTTGTACATGTGAAAAATAAAAACCAACGTATTCACTTTTTGTAAGCCTGACAGATTGAATTTATATTTATTTTGACTATGTAATTAGATGTTATCGCCTTGAAAAATGCATCGCAATACATACCAAATAATTGATTATTTTAGAAAGTTGCAAGACAATTTTAATCATACGTTCATAATGTTGCACTTCAAACAATGACTTTGATTGTCACATCAAAATTATTTATAAAGTACCCGGAAATAGGTATCTGTTCGATTGCGACGTGAATTATCTTTTCATAATGCTCGTTTAGAATTCACTTTCAAATAGCTCTTAGTGCTTGTTTTAAAGGATTTAAATATAAGAGAACCAATCACATTTCGTACTGTAACATTAAAGTTAGCAATTTAATTATTAAAGCTTTATAATATATTTTACATAAAAAAAATTGTTTTATCCTCGCGATTATATAATTAATTATATGCCGAACTTTTTTAAATATATAATCGGCGTATTGAGGAATTAAATTTCTTTAAGAGTAAGATTTGCAACTCATTTTATTAAAAATTGAAAAGAAATGTTATGTAATATTACGAGAAATGATAAGTATCTAATAATAAATAGTTAATATTTTTAATCATAGATAATAATATTTTATATTTGACTTGAACATAAGCTTGCAATACACTTTAGACTGTTAAAGAAGCTTTAGCATCTGTCCTAGCCTTATAAACAGTTCCGATGTTATTTCTTGAGTATCTGCACGCACCCATTACCAAGAGAGAACAGGCGATTTTCATCCCGCAACTCATCGATCCCCACGGTATCTACATACAAAAGAGCTGCGCTGGGACAAGTATCCGCAGCGCGCACACTCCTCGAGAAATGAGGTCGCGCCTATCGTCGGATTCCAATTTCTACCCCTCGGTACTTTCCTCCTTGGAGCCGGTAACAAGTGAAAAACGCCGCGTTCAATTTTCGATTCGACTCGACGAGCGAGCCTAACGCGCGATATTCATATATCGACGGTAGGCCACAGTCGCGCGATTAATTAGCTGCCGTGGTTTCCTTCGCCTTCTAGCGAGACAGCCAGCCGAGAAAAGATATTTAGCTGCGCTAGAATATCAGATACGCCAATAAATTGTACAGCCGTTTACTCGTCGACCGGTTTTATTGGTATAATGTGTTTTTGCTCCCATTGAAAGAATTCTATAATCGATTCGATTCCCGCCAATATGCTCCGTGTGTATGTTAAAAATGTTTCTTGCAAACTAAACTTATAGCTAAACTTATTATAAAAATTAGAAAAGCTTATTAAACTCATATTTATTATTATATCTTAAATTTTTTAAATTAATACTTCGTTATTTTTAATAATAATTGTGTTATACTCTTAATTATCATGCGATTTTAATCTTGAGTGCGAATATAACTTGTAACTTGCAGTAAAAAAGTTGATCACTTCAAATGCAGTTAATTCATCCTTTTGTAGAGAACCGCCGTCGCTTTTTCTATAAAACGTATCAAAAACTTATCAAAAGAAATATAAAATTATATAAAGGAACCAATCTGTTTTGGTCTAATGTTTTTTTTCGTATTAATCATTCACACTCAGTTATTAATTTTCTTTTATATCTATGCAGTCATTATAATCCATACAAAATTATTATACTTTTTAAATAAATAATAAATAAGTGTTTTGTAATTTGCTTAGAAAGAATCATTGACTAATTGATACACTTTTAATGTATTGCATAATCATAAACATCGTATTCAAATTCCATATACAGTCGTTCGAGGTCATTCTGCATGGCTGTGCATTTATTCTATTGTAGTACCTCTAATCAAAGATGTTAGTACATTCACATTAATTAAGCTTAGGTGGTATACAGTTTATATTAATTTTATTTATCACAAAATAAATGTAATTGATAAATAAATGTTGTATGATTAAATCTATATTATTCATTTCAAAAACTACAATCTAATACACCATGTCAAATATTTTGCTGTGGCACATTTGTATTTTAATATAAAATTGCAGAACTTAAGTAAAACAGATGTGACATATCTGCTTGCGTACGTGGGATATTTTTTATTCATCCACGAATTACACGCGTACACTTGCTCGCATGGCTCGAGCACGACGTTAATGCGCTCGATTACTGTACCGAGGTATTAATTTTCTTCCGCCCCTCGGCATACACACGGCCTCTATCTTCTAATCATGTACGTCACTGTCGGTCATCATACCACAGTAATTCCAACTTTTTTAAAGTACTGTTTATTTAAAAGTAACAAGGTAGTTCAGTAGTTTCTAAACATTAACCATATTATCAGTTATATTTAAAATTTCAAATCAAAATATTTTACAAAGTTATAAACAATTTATATACAAAGTGCATACCTATTATGTTTTCATGAATTTGTTAGATTCTTGTATTTGGTATCAGATTACGTTCGGAAATGTCTGTCCTTTTCTTGTTGAAAACGATCTTGCCTTTAAAAGATTTCAACACATATAGGATGTTTTATTAAAACGAAATAAAAATGATTAGATTTCAACTTAATTATGAGTAGCATTCAATTATTATAACTTCGCATGAGTTAACATCTACTTTTACTTCATACAGAGAAAGTATATTGCTTTGTTATTGAATAATAAGAAGCAATTAGAAGAATTATACTTGTTAAAATGTAATTATATAGTTGAATGACTACATCCTGGTGTATCATATGCATAACTTATTAGAGAAAAAAAGTATAGCGACTTTTGACATCTTCTCAAATGTAAATAATAAGATCACTACATTACAATTTTTTAAGAATAAGTCAACGTGTTCATAAGTAAGGCATTAATAGCTTTTTTACATCGCTTAATATATTTTAATCGAACAATTTTGCTTGCAAGACATTGAATAATTCACATATTTTATAAATTAAATCAATATAATACTTATGATTGTTAGTAGTAACGTTTATGTTACTCTATTCAAATAATTTTAATAAATTAATTCTTATAAATATTATTTATATTAGATTAAATTGTACCATCTAGAATTTTTTGGGAATGTATGATTTGAAGCAGGTGGTTAAATTTTTTATAGAATACTTTGCAAATAGAAATACAAACAGAAGCCTGCTCGATGTTAGAAAATAACTATCTTTGAAATTACGGGCTATTTTCGTATAAAATACGTGAAAATAAATTGTACAGGAGCTCGCCGATCATTCGTGTTCCACTTCAGTTATTACAGGCAGCAACTCTTGTAGCAACTTGATCCGCTTTGCTTCCTTGTTATGACACACCCGTGCTTTAAGCCCTTGTCTCCTACTCCTACTCCTACCCACACACGCATATGCAAGCAATAGTCCCTTGTATTTTATGTAAGAAGAGCCATGATTCTATTATAGATCACTTAAGCTGTCAAACCCGAAAGATTCTATCTTTGGGGATGATAACGGACAAAATTCATAATTTTATTACGAACGACCTATATTGTAATATACAATTATGAAAAGCAGGAGATATGATACTCGACTCAGAATTAATAATCGAAAGTGATTTTTTTTACGTATATCCAGTATCTTCGATATGTACAGGTCTCGAGCGTAGAATATACAGACAAAACAAAGATTCTCGGATTTCTAATTATAGACGCATAAGTAAGCGTCACTTCTAGAAATTTTAATTCATAAATTTCGTAATTATTAGAGTTTAGCATTATTTTTGCCGTACGGTGCTGCACCACCAACAAACGAAATAATTCCCGAAAATCGGAAGCAGACCCAACAACTCGTCGGCTCGCTTGAAAACGTTGCCTCACGCAGTCGGCATTGAGACTTAAAAAAAGGCTATCTCCTCCCCTCGCGGCTGCTTCTCTCCCCCGGGGGTCACCGCGGCTTCCCGTCCCGGAAGCGGAAGGTCGACCTGCCCTGCCGCGCGTCCTCGCGACCCACGCCTGGAGATGATTCGCGGGAACGAGTCCGGCGGCGGTCGGCCTCCGCCGGCGGCAATTGGCAGGGCCGCGCGTGGGGCGCGAGTAGGCGGCGGGCCGCGCGGCGCTCCCGGCCTAGTCGGCGCCGGTGTCTCTCACGAGGTGGACGCGGCCCGCCGAGCCGCCCATCCGCAGCCCGGGAGCTGCCAGGCCGATCCCCCGCGGCCCGCTGTCTGGTCGTCGCGAGCACCGAGACGGTAAGGGCCCCACACGGGCGCACTCGAGACCCCCCACCGGGTCGGCGCGCGCGACTGACCGCCGAGGTTCATTATTTTTAGACGGCGGTACCGAGCGCACTCGCCGAGCGAGCTATGGGTTATCGCGCAACGGCCGTGTCGCGGCCGCCTATTGTCAAGCACGGCTGCCGATGACCAATCGACGGTTAAATGCTACGGGGTTCGTAATACGCTGCTGTATGTCGGTTCTCTTGCGCTGGCATCTACGCGAGCTTTATTGGCTTAATTTAGTCTCATGGTGCAGTTACAAAACGCTCTGAAGGGGTCAAATGTCAGTTTAACGTGTGTGACTTGTGCATTTTTATTTCCAGATCAAACTCTCGTATAATATTTGTACGCGTTTTAATATTCGAAAACTCAACTTTTGACGGATTGTTATGAAGAAATGTCTCGCAATAATACATCTTCTTTTAATATCTCGCCTTGCAGATTTTCTGTAAAATTTTCTTGCTGGCTGTAGACAAACGCTTATTAATAGATTATTAATTAAAGTTAATGGTAATCGATAGATCAATGTTTTCGAGTTTGGTACTCGCATAATAGATGCTGCACAACTGCGTTTACAGTAACTTGCATTTAAAGTTGTTAAATAGGAAAAGTAGATTGGTTAAAATGGTATTGCTACTGTCTTGTAACTATTTCGGTATACCGCAGACTGTCATCTACAAATTCAGATCTCATTCCGATAAGACCTATACAATGCCGTAGAAAGTAGCTTGAATCAAGAAAAGAAACAAAAAAGTCATGGTCCAATCGCCTGCGTTTGCCAAACGCGCTCTTGATATATTATTTTAGCCGATTCTATTTATACACTTGATATATTTATAGCTCATCGATTTGCCGATTCGATTTGAATGCTTCTGTCATTTAGAAACCCGTAGACGATATTGTTAGACGCATTTTACCGGTCACTATGTAATTTCCCTTACTCAGCATGATTAATCTCAAATAAATAAGTTAAAGTTGATCTTAGGATTTTTATACTTTTTAGCATTACTTTCATATAATATAGAATTTAAGAAATCAATTTTCAATTTTCGAACGTCAAGCATTAAAATATTTATAATAATTTTATAATATGTGGATCTTGTATAATTTAGTGAAACATAAGTTATAATTATAAAAGTTAAAACATACTATTAAACTATACATTCATTTAAATTTTGAATGACCATCAATTTTCGTACCGCGAATACAAGTGTTTACACTTGACCTTGTTTCGGTATAGAAAACGAATATTATTAGGTCACTTTTAAAAGGAATGATCGACTAAAAGAGCAATTACTTTCTAATTGTTATGCAATCACTATAGTATAGATTACATTTTAGCGAATTCATTAATTGATTAAGCAAATTATAGTTTTATTTTATTGTATTACAATAATTATTTACCTGTACTTATAAATGTTTAACAACAAATATATAGTTATTAAACATGTTTTTAAGAATGATGAAGTATACTATATGAAATATATGTAGCCTAGTATAATATCGTATAGTTGGATGAAACATTCTAAGAATATGTAGATTAATTGTTTTAGAATAAAAATTAATTCTTTAACTGATTAATTCATTTTCAACATTAGGAACTTAATTGATCTTCAATTTAGAATGAAAAAAAAACAAATAAATTTTAATTCTCAAATATTTTCATCCTAAATTCAATATACAGTAGAAAACTTAGAAATTATTATTAAATCAATCTTAATTCTGAAACATGTTTTCAATCTTCAAATCTTGAAAATTGCTTTTCAATAAAAATTTTTAAAAATAATTATGTTAGCAAACAATAATAACCCTTTAATACAGCAAAAAGGAATTCTACATAAATCAACAAAGATATTACAAAGATTAAAAATTTGATATAACCGTTAAACGTGATTAACTATAAATATTGATAGTATGATGTTATATATTAATTGCTTAAAAATATTACATAAGATATAGGTTCAAATAGATATGATTAACTGATAAAATAAAAAATTAGAATAACTTACCAATTTTTATCGATAAAAATATTTAATAATACGATTCAATTATACGTGATGTAATATACGTCATGTATATATGTATGCGCTAGAGAAAAGTGCATCTGAAAAACCTGAAGCGTCAATAGGTGGAATCACCAAGGCTTGTAACAATAGCGAGACGCTCGTACATGGCGATCCCTGAATAAAAAAAGGAAAAAAATCACGTCAGCGCTTTCTCATCGTCTATACTTACTGTACCAATAGCTTAGCCCACGCTCGAAATTGCATCTTATTCATAGTCGGGGACGATGTTCCTTAATGTTTATTATGTATGAAAAAAAGCTCGTGCTACTTATTTAAGCATGTGCATAAACGGAGAGAGATTGATGATGAGCCCGAAAGTAACTATAGCCGCAGCTCTGTGGTGTCTTTTACCGGAGGAACAATGGGACCCTTTGCAATTCGTGAGCCAATACTTTGTCCTCCCAGCAGTATACTCTTTGATTTATTTTGGGAGGTGTACGAGTCGCGTATCCAAACCGTTCCGAAGGATTAATGTTTTAGTATTGTTTTCAGTGAAAGTATTTTTAATTTTGAATATATTGCGTGCTTTGAGAATCTGTTACATTACAGTTATATATTATAACTTACAATACGAGGACAATACGCAAAAATATTGAATTATCTGAGAAAATTTATTAATTACATGTTATTGTTTGTAAAAAATTAAAAATAAATTATTAACATTAAAAGTACAGCTGTATTGCTGATTTTCGTAATATCATTTAAGATCTTGTAATAAAACCATTAAAATTTGCGAGCATGAAATCTCAAATAAATTAGAAGAAACCTTAATTGACTTAATTAAAAAGATTATCTTAATTTTATAGAGATCACGAAGCAGCATTCCAGAATCCGCAATTCCGAAATTCAAATCAAAATAATTTTGCAACGTCAAGCAACCTGTCCCGTGCGCTTGCCTATGGTCGCAGCGAAATAGAAAGTCACTCGCGTTTTCCGCCCGCGATCGAATTGGATATCGGGCGCGTATTTGCCCGCGGAAACATGAACACCCACGGATCGGCCATGGAAGTGCCGGTGACACTTGGAGATATCTATAGGTATGTTTCCGTTCAGACGAGAAGACAACGCTGACTCACGTGTCTTTGGTCTCGCCGGTTTCTATTTACCCCCAGCTAGTTGATCCTCGAATTATAAGAAGAGATGCTTTGTAAGATGCTCGCGTTTCGTTTCTGGAGATAGTTCATAATATTCTCTAAAAGTCAAAGTAGGCGAAACACGATCACAAGAAAAAATCTTGTGATTCCGCTATAATTTGAAAACTGTTACTTTCAAAGATTATATACTTTGCAAAAGTTTTAAATAAAAACGTTCGATAAAATAAAAATTCTTATTTAATAAATGTTGAAGAATTAAGTGCCTATATTTTAAAAAACACAATTTACTCTTCTAAACGTATAAACGGTAAATTACATTGTTAAACGTGATAAGAGACAATATTGTTCAATATTATAGTTTAGAGTTTTACGTGTAGAAATTTTCCATAATTTTTAAAAAATATTTGAAACTTTCAATATTAACTAATAAAGTATTAAAGACTATACTAAGCTTCGGTAGTATAAATTTTATATTTGTAACATTAATGTTTAAAGTTGAGAAAATTTGCGTAAAAATAGTATAAGTATTAAAACTTGTTTTTAATAATTTTATCGACTAAGAATTGTAATGATCTTATTATTCTGTTAATTGCAACTATAAATGAGTACTATATTTGCAGTTTCCAGATTGTAAAAATAAATAAAATTACTATCGTGATATTTTTTGAACATTATATATGTAACAAAATTATCGCTTACTATTATTATTATAATAGGCTAGAAACATTTGCACATTAAAAGGCACGTCTGTATAAACACGACATGTATCTACTGTTCATCTATTAACACTTTTTATATCTTTATATTCATTTTTGTTTTTAATTGTTTTGGTTATTTAAAATAATGAAATATTAGTTAAGTGCTAATAATTTTAATTTTCAGTTCTCTTGTATGATTTTATGCAATTAATTTTTATAATTCTTGAATCCTATTGCTAAAAACCTTAGCTTATCACTCATTGTCTGAAAGCTACAATTATACCGTATTTTCTTTAAAAATGGTTTGTCTGAGAGATGTAGCGTACATTTTCTAAGAAAAACTATCGTGTTGCTATCCTCGCGATATTATGATGGTCGTAATATAGTTGTAATGATTATGTAGCTTATCGTTTCCTGAGTTGAGCAGGCGGAATTTCGCGGTCAAGATGAGGGTAATATTCGAGCGTAAAAACAGGGAAATGATCTTATTAAGGGAAGACTCTATTGTATTATAAGGTTTTCTTGGTATATTTATATCTGATTTTTACCGTTTCTTTTATAAAAATTACTATATATTGCTTACTCAATGAATAAAGAGAAAATTACAGATGCTTCCCTGGTTACAATTTACACATATTTCTTCGTAATTTTCGGATAAGATTTATAGATTGATCTCTTACTATATCTCTATATTATTCTCATTTTACCGAATTAAAATTTTATTTGTACAATGATGTACGGGAATTAGTTACTTTATGTTTTAACATATATTGATCGTGTATTTCGATCATTTTTATTGCGTTTACAGGATCCATTTCATAGACAAGCTGATCCTAAAAACTAGTTAATTATGTTGAATTATGAAAATAATTAACATGGATTGATTGATTGTATAATAAATACAGAAATCTCTCACGCAATGACTAAAAAATAAATGTAAAAATATAAACGCTATGGTCAGGTGTAATGTAAAGTTTTTCGCACACATTTTTCTGCATTTTTATTTTAATATAGAAAACATGCTTTATCCATTTCAACATACTTTTTCAATCGACTACTTTCATATTTCTTTTATCATAAATAAAAAAATTGATTAGTGTTTTTAGTTAAATTTGCATAGATCTAACTGAAATTTGTCGTAAATCAGCATAAATCGTTGCAAGATGGAAGCGGCAGTCCCCCTTTCCATGAATTACAGTTACTGCGAAGTAAGGCGCTAACGAAAAGAAGCATAATACTAAGGTAGAAGAGTAGTCTTTTGTTATGAGTTATAGTGACAAGAGGTCTTTCCGTTTTTACGAAACTTTTGCGCGACCTTTTCCGACGAGAAACGGTATCGTACCTATATGAGGCTTTTTGCAGAAAACCATCATGGCTTCATTTTAAAAACCATTGTATATGTGTGTATGAAAGTTAAGATGTTAACGATGAATACTTAAATAAAAACGGAATTAGACTAGTTTATGGTAAGCATTCGTCTCTCTAACCAAATAAATTGATTCTCGGTATGCGAATGTGACGGTTTTCTGCGGGTAATTTTCACATATATCAGTCAGGCGCGTACGTTATTTGGCAGTCACAGAACTCAGGGTGCGATAACAAAATCCCATATTAGAATAGCAGTAAATTAGAACGCAAAATATCTCGCAGGCCTGCCCTTCCTTAAAAATAGTCTATCTCTCCGCGCGGCCATCCCTGCGAAAACAAATCCCTAAATCTCGGGTAAAATGAATCTCGAATTGCGGGCCAGTGGAATGCCAGTGGCTGTGCATCCGCGGCACTGCGACTGAGCGCAGATCGGGGAAGCGGAGTGACGCGGATGGGGGGCCTTTTGGAGTGCATGCGTTCGTTTATAAATAGCCGCGGTTCGCTTGCGAGCTCGCTCGGGACAACCACCACCGCGCAAACGCTGCGTCGCGACAGGTCGTAAAGTTGCACAGGTCTATATTGTTTTGCGGGTCCGAGAGCCGCCTGCGCTGTATATGTGGGCTGAGTGGAGGTGGAAGAGATTTTTCTCTCAGGGGCGATTTTGTCGCAATCGAACCTTTCGCAATTACGCTTCAACTCGACCGGAATTCGTAATGAATTAACCTGCTTTTTCTTGCTCTAACTCTGTCAATATCTACTCGTTCGAGTGTAATGATGAATAACGAGTTAAACTTCCCGTAGGGACTGTTTCATTTGTTCTTTTGTTTCGTTTTTTTAATTGTTAATACAATAAAGTTAATAGTGTTATTGTTTACAAGCGAATTAATATTATATTAAAATAATAATATACTATGTATACATATTACGAGGTATATTATACAGTTTACGTTAATTCATTGAATCTATTGTTTTGATATACCTTTTAAGTAAGTTAGACAAAATAAATGAAAAGTCTTATTAAAAATTAATATTACTCAATTATATTTAAAATGCATTTAAATATTTACATTATAACAATTGAATTACGTATGAGTAGTTGATCGGGATAATAAACCTAATCTCGTCACCAATTGTGAATGAAAATAAAAGAAATGAAAAAGTGGAATATTTTAAAAAGTTCAATTTACATAGAAAACATAAAGTTTCATTTTTGCAGACAAAACAATGTTAAAAAAATGTCTGCAGATAAAATATGATTTAATCAAATATACGTATTAAGATATATTTCAAAAAAAAATGCAAACACTACCAATACAAATAATACTTTTGTATTGTGTATACTAGAAATGTATTTAACCAAAAATTATATTTTAAACCAATAATTGCACAGTTACAAATAATGTAGATGTGTAATAATATAGATATAAATATAATATGTTAATTATATATATACATTTTTAACATATATTTTTTCATGTACTTTATAAACCACACAATATAAGCAATTAAAACAAAAATGGATATTTTAGACAATAAAAAATATTTGAAAACTTTAGAATTATATAGTATAATATGAAATTAAATTAAATGGCAATAGTGTGAAAACATTTTACATACATAAAGTTTTTCAGCCCACAACTTCACGCTAATTTCCGTGTAAACTAAAATTATACCTATAATAAGTAGTAAACACATTATAAAAAGAAAGCCATTCTGCAACTAAAAGAACTGACTATTATTAGATGAATAATAATATCAAGTTAACTGCATTTCATAGTTATACTGTAATAGATCATATATTGGAAATATTTACACACAACTTATTTTCAATTGTACTTTAAAAACGTGTCAGTCAATTTTATCCAATAAGTAAGAGTTAATTATACTGAAAATAAAATAGAAGATAATCAGAAAATATTAGTACCAATGTATAACTTAATATGAAGATCGCTTATTCAATTTGTTAAGTAAATATATTTTAACATGGTATTTAATTAAATATCATATATACACATATAATATTATACATTAAACATAAATTATAAAAATCTAGGTACGTAATTCTAATTATTAAATCTATATCAGCGTTTAACTTCTGAGATATGTATCTTCACTACTATTTTCTCGCTACACTATTTTAATTAGAAATGCGACATTAAAGATAAATCCACTATATTATCTTGTTAAGTGTTTACTTGATACTTGATCTAATTTTCTATTTGAATCTATTTAAACTATCGAAAAGACTCTTCCGTATGTCAGATTTTGGATTTGCGCTGTTTGAGTATTTGAATATTGATGAACCAATGGTTAAACTGCGAGCGAGCGCGTGCACAAAATCGGAAGAGGAGAGCAGCATCACTTGTATAAATAAACTCCCGACCCTCGTTTTAAAAGTCCGGTTAACCTATATTTTTTCATGCTCTTGAGCCATAAGTAACTTCGACGACGCCATAATACCCAGGGATTTCTCTCATTCTGAATGAAAATAAATCAAAGAAACTTTTCATATCTGGAAAACAATTGATGATTATATTTCGAGAATTTCCAAGTGTCGTTATAAACGGATGAAAAATTTTAAATGATTCATTCATTTTGATATTTAATTATTATAAAAATATTAATACATGTATAATATTATTTTATATAATATATAACATAGCTTTTAATGATTTTTCAAGATTATTAAATTTTTTGTACGAATAAAAATTATACTTGTATATATATATTTCTCTAATATTATTGCAAAAACACAATTTTCTTTATGTAGAGAAAGTATCGACGCTGAGATCACCATTTACTTTATTCATAAAGGAAAAGTCAGATAAAAAGTTTATTCTCACTCAAACGTAAAAATTTGAGGTTCTTTACATAATAACCAATCAATTTTTTGCTATGAATAACTAATTAACATGAAATTAAATATAATGTTAGAATTATTAAGTTTCTACATCCAAGTATATCAATACATTGCGCTTTAATTTCTTTATACAATTTAAGAAACATTTTAAGTTTGTAATTGCATTTTGTAAATTATATAGTTGATTTCATTTAAAATTATTTAAAAATCTTAAATTTTTTTAATTGTGATGAGTTTGTTTATTGATACTGAAAGTATACATCAATTAACTGAAGTTCAATAAATGTGACACCGAAAATTTTTAGTGTGTAAAAGTAATACAATGCATCATTGTTATATTGTATTCACTCTTCCGGTTTTTTATCTTTCTAGAAAACAACGAAGGCACAGTTACGTAACGCGTTAAAGACTATTTTAACAAAACTCGCGAGGAAAATGTAGAACACATGCACAATTGGCGAAGCGTGACTATACTTTCCCACGATTTACAGTGTGATTCTTCACTTTAGAATCATTTGCTTTATTAAAATACTTGAACCACTCAGAAAAAGACAATTCCATAACAATTTAACTATAAATTATGAAATAAATTTAAAGATGATAATTTCCATGTATTAGAAAACTACCATTTTAATTATTACTTATTGTTCTATGCTTTTTGAAAACTTCTTTCATTTTAATAACTATGTAACTTAAATCTAAAAGTAATATTTATGACGAGACAATCAATCATAAAATTAACTTATATTAATGATTTATTATTTAAATGTATATATAACACATGATTTAGTTATTTTTATCATACTAAAATAATTCGTTTTTTACAAAAGAATAGAATCAAATTGATAGTACCAACACAAAAATGATATGTTACGTACATATGCATGAATTAAAAAATTTTGTACAATTTTGATGAAATGGAACTTGTGATCAATTTGCGATATAAATAAACATAAAAATCAGATTAATAATAACCTGTTATTAATAACATAATATAATGTGAACTAACATGAAAAATAATAAAAATGGTATTTTTTAAAAGTTGAAAAAATCTTGCAATATTATAAATATATTAATTAGATCAAGATATTTGACTAAGAATTAAAATGCTATTTTTGATAGTCTGCAAAATAATTTATTATCTTCTAATTTTTATTATTTCATAATTTTCAATTGATGCCATGGTTGTAAGTAGCGATTTACGTATACATTAAAAGAATTTTATAATATCTTGAATTGCTTGACAATAGGCGCTCCGAGTTTAATATACAAAGTTTGATACAACTATCTCTTAATTTAAAAGTAATATAATATTTATATGTCTCTTGAATGATATCCGATGGACACCTCAGAGTCGACAGGGCATATGATGAATAAGCCAACGGGTGACACCGTCACCTCGACGAAATCATCGAAGACGACGAAAACGACCATAACGAAAACGATCAATGCAGCGGAGACGCCGTTGCACAGTAAACGACAAAATAAAGACGTAAGTCAGAAGTACGAACAGCAGGAACCTCTGCGTGAAACTGACGCGCCGCACACTTGGCCGGGCAAGTTACAGGGTCTAGGCGGCTACTTTTCCGGCCTTTTTTCAAGGAGTTCCAAGAGTAACTCTATGGCCAAAGTCAACCAGGTAAAATACTGTTCTTAATCGATATTTTATGAGAGTTTTTCAACAGAAATGTTCTCACGAAAAATTTTGTTAAACTTATTTTTGTATTTTTACGTAAATTTCTTCATAAATTATTTTTATTCTAAATTCTTATTTTAATATCAATTACTTTTATAAATACATCGAATTGTCTGACTACACGTATTTTAATCTCTTCGTTCATTAATATTGAGACTGAATTTTTAATCAAATAATTAAAGATGTTAAAATTTATATAATACTCAATATTTTAAACAAGATGACACCTTTTAACTTCAAATATTTTATCTTGTTTTCTCAAATTTTTTTCGTGCAAAAATATAAAACCTTTTATAAAAGAATATATGAATCTTTGTTATTCATTACATATATAATATAATCTCTTAATTATTGTATTTCTGGGTTTTGGTTCAATGGCATATTTCAAGCAGAAAAGCCATGATAGATTTAAAAATCGTCGTAGAACCCATGATAACGAGAATTCACTGCCAATCCAATCAAATGAGAGAACAGAAGACATGGATCGCGATTTCAGTAAGCGAAGGAAACTAGAAGAAAGCACCGAGACGATAGATTCAAACAAGCACACAGATAAGCCGGCAATATCGAACTTAAATCAAGCGGACAAGGACAAGGAGAACGGCGAATTTTCCTCAAACGTATTAGATACTGCTCCAAAAACCATGGATCATTCTACGTCAGAAATTGTTAGTCAGGCATCGTACATTATAAACAAAAAATCTTTAAATGATAACGAAACATCGAAGTCTTCCTGGTCCTATAAAAATAATGAAAAGGAGAGGCAAGTCGAAGAATCTGATACCGAAGTAGATAACATAGGTAGCTTTATAAGTATGTATACTTCCTTTTCACGCCCGTCTAGGATCTTGGAGCAGAGTCAAATAATACGCATGCGCAAGACCATTCAGTGGCTGGAGGAAACTTCACGGAAAATGCGTGAGGACCTGGCTAATGTACGTACCGAATTACACGAGGAGCGTAAAGCGGGCAATCTATTACGTCGCCAATTCGAGGATATCAATAAAGAAAACAAAAATATGTAAGTAGTTCAAATATGTTTTCAAGATATTCTATATCTATTAGTTCAAAAAGATAAATATTGTAGCATCAACAACATTCAAATCTATGGAATATGTAGTATGGATTAACTCCCGGGATTAACTTTAAATCTTAATTTGGTAACACGTTTGCCAATTACGTTAACTGCTGATTTATTTATAACCTTTATTTAAGGATTTTTCAGTATACTTTGGTAATTTTTTGCTGTATTAAAGATTACCAAAATTCTTTTTAAAGAAAAACTAATGCACAGTAATAGTCATGCATTTATCAGACTATTTTTATTGCTTTATAAATTTTTTTTCAAAATATGACTGTTGTTTTATCTGATTTAAATTTTAATCCCCTTCTTATATTCATAAACAATATTTAATAACTTATTAACAATCAATTAGAAAAAATATGTAAAAGTAATTTATTGTTAGGAATTTAATATACACTAGCATTTGATGCTTTAGCATCCACTCCAGAATAATGAGAAGGTTTCATAAAATTGTTAATTATGTAATTAATATAATTTTTACACAGAATCAACTCCACTTCTCCTCGATCATCCAAAGTTTCAGCACCTTCGAATGTTGCAAAGATTAACGTGAAGGACGAGCAATATAAACAAGAATTGTCGTCGTTGAAAAAACGTTTGGCTGACTCTGTAGCAACAATACAAAAGCTTTCTCACGCTAATTCAACAGCAAAAAAACAAAACGAAAAAATGAATAACATCAATTCTGAATTGCGAAAACTTCAAATCGAAAATTCGAATCTTCGAAGTAGTAATAAAGAGCTAGTAGAAAAATATCAGGTATGTGCATAAATAATTATTAAAATAATTTATCATAACTTATAAGTATATAAATTGTTATAAGAATAGACCCTAATGATCCTTGACGGGTCATCCTAACTTATTTATAGTGATTATAAAATCCTAGAAATTAGAAAAATAAGTAGATACAAAATAATATTTATAATAAAAATTGAACCTAAAATTCTTTTATGATGTTCGTTTTTATAGTATATTCTTTCTGTTATATTACACAAAAGGATTATAAAAACAATGAAATGTCTGAAAGATGAAAAAATGTCTGTACTTATCCGAAATTTATAGACTCATTACTGAAAAATTCGATATAAAGTCATAATGAGATAACGAATGAATTAATTTGTATTGAATTCTGCAATGCCAACAGTAAGATAATCATTGCTAACTTTTTTTCTTTCCATCTAAAATGACTGACAGTAAAGTAAAAGCATATTAGAAATTTCATATTTATGTATATGTATATGTAATATTTACAAATGATCTCATGGAGCGCAGATGGCGTTCTAGAGTAGGGGAACAAGTGAAGCATTGAATGGCTGGTCTAGTCTTCTATAGAAAGAAAACTATGATTTTATAATTGTAGTAGTACCTTTTCTATTCAGAATAAAAACGAATAAAACTAATGGAATTGATAGTTACAGAATAGGTTTCAAAGAGTTAAATTGTAAGCCAAATTTGCTATATAAAAGCTTTGGTAATGCTACCAGAATTAATCCATATTAAACAGTCGAAGATGAGAAAAAAGTTGTGGATCAAGTTGTGTTTAAGTTGTTGATCGTACATTAGAACAACTCAACTACAATTTTTTAGCAGCTTGAAGCACTTCAATACTTGATCACGCCTTATACTCGTCTGTTTTAGCATCCTGTAACTTGTCTCTAGGAGATCAAGTTTGACTCGCTCTACCTTATTGTACGCTCAGTGACTTAGCGTTTCGAGTCCTCTTTTATTTTAGTTCCGATTCAATTGAAATGTCAGTTCAAAATTCAATAATCTTTAAACAACTGTTGGCCTTTTTTTAAAAAGCGGTAAATGATAAATTGACGTCCATTCGGTTTAATAGCATCTTCGATTTTTCTCCTGAGTCGTCGCGTGAGCTTACGTTCGGCAGGAGCACGTGAGGAAGCGCGAGTCAGTATTTTAACCCACTTCTCTAATGCCACCCCGTACCATAGACGCATCTGCGAGTAACGATGCACTACTGCTTTGCGCGCGCCTTCTGAACTCGATTGAGTATCTCGCCGAAACTTCGCGGGACCTCAGTACGCAATCGCCTTAATCTCGCCGCTAGCGCCTATCGCTTTTGATAAAAGGGTCCCACATTTTCGTGCATGGCGAACAACCACTTCAGCACAAAAAAGGAGATTCGCTTCGCCAGTACTGGTTCGGTTTCGACCTAGCCATCATACCCTTGCTCGCTCCCGGCGGTATCTACCTCTTGAGCAAAAAGGGGGAAAGTTGTTGGATGTATCTAAGCTTGAGGACCGAACCGCCGATCGACGTGAGACCAAACTACGACACGTGCGATTTCACCGCCTTGCTTGCGCTGATCGCGCCGAAAGTGCTCTGCTGCACTCAATTTGCTCATTAAAAATCATTTTATTTACTTACTCTATTTTCTCTTCCTCGTCGCTAAGTTAGCCTAGAATAAAATAAATTTATAAAATCAAAATTTATACTAAACTTGTACTAAAACTGTATCGCCTTCATGATGAAATTTGAAAACGGTGGGCCAAATAAAACTACAGAATGACCATAAAGTAAAACAATAATAAATATTCTTCTATTAAAAATTGTAAATAAATGTGTTTACTTTTGTGAAATTGATAGCTCCAAATTATATTAACATCAGTATTATATCAGTATTATCTAATGCAAATTAATTTCGCTAACTTACCCCCCAAATAAAATTTAGCGACGCTTAAGATATTAGTATGCGTAAACTAGAATTATTCGTGAATTTTGTTATTATTATACAAATAATATCTATAGCTCCATTAAACATGCAACCCTTCATGCGCAAGTATATGTGTGGACGCATTCAACAGGTGTTTTATAAATACATAAATTACTGTATTTACTACCATTTAGATAATTATAGTTTCAAATTTTCCCGCGGTAAAATTAAAATTAGGTTTTAGGCAAAAATAAAAATTTTACATCTAACATAAATGTTTTTTGTATAAAGGCGATAGAAGACAGATAGTTCAAATCATATTAAAGTAAATACAGCAAATCAAAAGTAAAATAAAATAAGATCATTCTCTTCCCTGTTTCTAACGGCTGAAAATAAGAATTAGTTAATTCGGAGAGTGGTCAAGAATTATCTAAGTGTAACACAACCTCAGAGAAAACATAAATAGAACGGCGTAAAACAAAAAAACCATATTATATGGATGTAATTATAAGAATTATACTAATTTGTACTTTTTATGACTTCCAATTATTTACACAAGCAATAATAAACTTTAACAATATTAATTTAATATAGGTTGTAATCTATTAGAATTGATAACAGATTTCAGCCATTTTGTTGACATCCTCGGTGTACGTTTTCTATTAGGATCATTAAAATCAACATGTACTAATCCAAAATTATTACTAAAATTAAAAAATATTTATATACATTATATATAAAAATGATAAATATAACTTTTATTGATTAAAATTTAACTAACGTGTATCCTGCATTCCATTCAAAACTGTCTAAAAAACTCCAAATTGTATAAGCTTTCACATTACAATTATCCCTTCTTATAGCAATCAACATTTGTTTCATGTAATCGTGCAAATACTCAATTCTGGTAATGTCATTTACATTATTGCTATCAGACACTCCGTTTTCTAAAATATAAACAGGAGGATTATTGTATTTGTCTTTGATTTTCCGCAATAAATCTCCAAATGCTGATGGAATAATCTGAAAAAAGATTCCTTTAGCATTTGGTTCAGTTAATATTCCATTACTGATATATTTTATTAATCTATTAATCACCTTCAACCAATGACTTTGACTAGGTTTCCAATTTTTGTTTTGCGATAATATTAAGTTACTGTCAATTTGATTATTTAAGTTCTTGGGTAATGGTTCAACTTCATAAGCGCTATAATGATTTAATCCAAAGTAATCGGAAGTTCCTCTACATATAATAATTAGAATAATTGAATTACAATAAATGAAAAAAACAATGTATTTTTTCATTAACGTATATTATATTAACTATGTTTCCAATTTCTATTTATATTGTAAAAGTAGACTTTTTCGTTTATATTCCAGCGAAATTTTTTTCTTTTAGATTTTTTATTTCAGTTTATTGTTAAAAATATTTAGTTCGGAGATCGGTACAAATGTATTCGTACCTCGATTCGTACCGATTCTGGTTCAAAAAGTCCTGGTGTGCACTAGGAAACTTCAAAAAAGTATGCTTCCTTTATGTATTTTGACCCGCTGAATCGAAATTTCGCAATTATATTTTTGAAAAATTAAATTATAAGTTTTCTTTTTCTAACTCTGATAAAAGATAATTTTCTCAATGTATGCTCAGTTCAAAGATTTTTATTTTATATAGATTTATAGTTATTTAAACGACTGCGATGCGAAGGGTAATATCTATGAAGACTTATGGAACCCTTGTAAATTTTAGATTAAATATTTCAACAAAACCTTACGTTTTTTATATTTACTGGTCTTGATCACATAACATCTATAGATAAGAATTTTTTTCAATTATATATTAATTTCTTTTTTAGATAGAAATCGGCTAAAAATTTGTTGTTCCAAATGTAAATAGTTATATAATTACGTTAGTTAAATAATTATATAGTCAAAAATGAAGTTCAGTTTAGATGTATACCTTCTTTCAGCAAGTAAATAATTTTAAAATTACTAAATGCGATAGATTGTAATAAATACCCTATAAATTGATTAGTTGTAAAATACTTGCTTAATAAGTTTGATCCACTCTTTCGAAAAAGTTGGTAGTTTAGATAAACTTCGACCTTCGAGTTTGCTTTTTTCTGCTATCATTTGCTTCATAATTTCTGGGTAATCGCCTTCTTCAGAAAAAATTGGATTCGAAGTACACCCACAATAAAATTCAAAGGCGATTTCATTCGATATTGAATCATTTGGATCCTTACTATAATATTGAAAACATGGCACCACGATCCCTATTTGACCATTTTGTTTTTTGCGAAATTGGTCATCATAAATATGATAAGCTAAGGCATGGGCTTTCAGCATATTATGAATACATCTATATTCTCCCCAACTACCTAAATTTAAACCTGTAATTTGTTAGAGAAACGTGTAACATATACATATTATATTTAATTAAATATACTATCCTTTATAAAAGAAATCTATTTAATTTGATAGAAAATTATGACTATCAAAACTATTTGTGTTATATGTGAAATATATCTATCATAATCACAAATATTTCCTTTTACCTGGAGCGTAAACTAAATGCGTATATGCGGCTTCACAAAATATTTTAGGCTCGTTGATAGTAGAAAAAAATTTTACTCGTGATCCGAATTCTCTAAAAACAATCTTTGCATATTCAGCAAATAATTCAGCCATAGCATCATTCAGCCAACCACCTAATCTTTCAAGACTTTGAGGATGATCCCAGTGATAAATAGTAACAAAAGGAATTATTTGATTTTTTTCTAATTCATCGAGAATTCGATGATAATATTTAAGTCCTTCTTGATTGAGACTACTGGCATAACCTGTTGGTAATATTCGAGACCAGCTTAAAGAGAAACGGTAATGTTTGAACTGCAAACAATAAAGTTAAATTCATATGGGTTATTCAACTAATTAGTAAAAATATAATTTAATTGTAATAAAGTTCATATATATATATACATACATATATTTACGTATATACATACATATATTATATTATATTTAAATATTAATTTAAACGTTTTATGCTCTCAGGAGGTTACATATGTATATTTATTAAGGGGGTTTACACTTATCCTTGATCTGGTGTTGAAATATAGCTGTAGCAAAAAATATATAATGGATAAAAATCTGAAATTCTTTTTGATAAGATATATTTAAATTTATAATTAAATGAGATAAACTAGAAGTATGTAGGCTCATTTAAGTTTAATATATAAATATTTTTAAATTTTAGGTTTAGCGTGGACTTTCTCTTAAACCAATCAATGAATTTTTTAATGAATTTTATTCCATAAGAATTTAAAATTTAGGTGTTTATAGTTTGATACAAAAAAACAGAAATAGTTTGAATTGATTAAAAACAAAGCTACACCTCGCCTGTGCATTAAATATTAGGATTTTAAGCCCTTGTAGAATAAAATTCGTTGATCGGTTCAATAGAAAGTCTACTCTAAACCTAAAATTTAAAAATATTTTTATATTAAACTTAAATGAACCTACATACTTCTAGTTTGTCTTATTTAACTATAAATTTAAATATATCTTACCAAAAAGAATTTCAGATTTTTATCTATAACGTATTTTTCGTTGTAAGTATTTCAATAGCAGATGATGGATAAACTCCCCTTAAGTTAAAGTTCTATATATTGCTTTATATTTTAAAAGACAATCTTGCAGGAAATATTTAACTTACTCCTATATCCTTTAGTATTTTGATATCTTCTTTATATTTATGATAAGAATCGCAAGTAATATCAGCGGTTGAACTATTTTGAATTAATTCGGGTTGATTGTGTACAAAATAGTCCCAGATATTTTCACTTTTACCTAAAAAATGTAATTGTTTGAAATTTCGCTATTAATCTTAAATTAAAAAACCTTAAATTAAAAGTATATAATAAAAAAATCATGCTATTTTATACACAAAACAGTTTATACAATATTTCAACCTAGTTAAGATAGCAAATAACTATCACTGCGTAGAAAGATAAAATATATTAGTGCATTAAACTTTAGTCTAAATCATAGATTTCATAATAATCCCAGATCCGAGTTCATTGAATTGTATTGATTCATACGTAAAGTTAGAAAAAATTATTAATATTTTGAACTATATCAAGTAGCAATCTGAATAAGTCTGTTTTTCAATATTACGAGTTTTCGAGTTACAAGTACCGGAGCCTCCTAATTAGAAATTTTTATTGATAATAACATATTTAAAATTATTTATTCGTATGTTTTAAGTTTATACACGAAAAAAATGAAATACTTATTATGTAGCACTTTTGGGAACGTGAAATACATATTTTTGCTAACACGTTAGTCTCTTTAAAAATACTGCCATACTCACTGTGCATCGATTAGATTAGGCATTTTGTTGTACTGTAAACCGTTCAATTTTTCACGGGCTATTTATAATCGAAAAAACTGCATTCACGCGAGCATGAATGAATTTGTGCAAGAACTATTAATCAATTGGAATTCGGAGGGATTGCTTTTAATATTTAAAAATAAGCCAATAATTACTTTATCATAATAAAAAATTTATATTGCGTTAATACAATACTTAATTTCATGAAATTATATAGTAGTGCATTATATGTTTTGTTTCGATTCTCATTAAAACTTTATTAAAAACTTTATTAAAAATCATATATTTTTTAGGTACAACAATCTGAAATAACATGTTACATTTTTTTACCAAAAAGTGTTTCCTTAATTTAAATTTCCTCAATTTTATACAGTTTGACTCAAGGAATTAATTTTTTTATGCCTTAATATTAGAATTTGAAAAATCAAAACGATACAGATTCGAACGATAAACATCTACAGATTTAGCCCTTTTAAAATAAAATTCAATAATCAGTTCTAGAGAAAGTCTACACCAAACTTAAAAGTTTCAAATATTTGTAAAACAGAGTTGAATGATTTACAGATCTTTAGTAATATTCAGTCAACTACATATTTTCAATGTTTATTAAAATACAAAATTGTAGTTTTGTAATATGGATTATAATTTTAATTTCAGCGACTATTTTACGTGAAAAAAATAAAAGCGTAAATATGATTAAAATTTTAAATATTTTTTTTTAATTTACCACTTTCATTCCAAGCTCCTTCCGTTTGATAAGCTGAAGACCCTGTACCAATCAGAAATCCTTCGGGAAAAGAATTATCGAATGTTGTCGATTCGCAAGGTTTATGACAAACTACGAGTATTATAATTTGTATAGCTATCGTAGATGCATACACATTATTAATAATCTTATTTAATTTAGACTCCATAATTATTTATATAGTTTAAAAATTTTAAAAAACTTTTTTTCTTGGCAATTAATGTAAGTACACAACTATTATATATTTAGTATACGACTAAATTTTCTGTTCTACTTTAGTTGACTGAATCGTACATTGATCACGACAGCTACTTATTATATTATTATCAGCAAAGCGTTCCTTCTAAAAGAATCAAACTTATCGCTATGCTTGATAAAAAAATTAGCTGTGAAATTTCATTTTTTAATAACTGTTAGTCAATTTGAATAACTAAATATAAGCTTACTTTTGACTGATATACTTAAGGTTACAATGTAATACATTGCAATGCATGTTGTGTACAAGTAATAACATTAATACTTAAACGACAAAATTGGAGTAAGCTTTGATTACACTAGTTTTGTATAAATGTATAATGCAATAAGATACTATCTGCTTCGAAAGTGCACATTACTGTTATTTAGTGTCAATCAATTATTTAATTATCCCAAAGAGAAAAAAATAATATTTTGTTAGTGATACTTAAGATGTACTATTTGCAAATTTTCTGTTACGGCGTATCAACTAAAGCTCCATTGAATATGCAATAATCCATACACAATTATCTTCATGCACACATTCAACAGGAATTTTACAAATATATATGTACAGTTGTAGTTTATAATTTACAAATAATGAACTATAGTAGTTACTAAGATTTGGGTAATTGTAGTTTGGAATTTTTCTGATAGAATTGAAGTTGAGTTATCATCTACAATAAAACTAAAACCTTTTCAATTCTGACTGATAGCTTGATTACCTGATAATACGTTTGAATTAATTCTAAGTGAAAATAAAATTTTACACATGACATAAATATTTACGAAATGAAGAGAGATACCGCAAATCGGATACAAACAAATGCAGCAGATCCGAGAGCAGATCGAGAGTAAAAGAAAATTCGAATAAATTTCTTTCTTCTCACTAACTGTAATAAATATATACAGTGTATTATAATATTATATTACATTAATATATAAAGAGAACATGTACAGTCAATAAAGTTATAATGAAAAATCATAAATAGTCGGATATTATATACATAATTAATTTATTAATAAATAATTTATTAATAAATATTTTAACGAAAAGAAAAAGTTAATTTTAGGGAAATTATTTTATAATTTTATGTTGCTTTATTTTGACATAAAATCAAGGAAATAAGTCATCTGTTGATTTGCTTCCGGACATCGTTCCGGACTACTTTGCCATGATAGTAGTATACAATTTTTTTGGCTCTTATATTCTCGTCTGACTCATTGACTCATTATTCTCGTTTATCATCAGTCAGTATTCATTTCAAAAATGGGTTCATTTTGTTTTTTCCTATAGGGTCGTATGCATAATTTCAGTTCATAAGATTTGTTTGTGTTAATTCGTAAAGCACGTACACAAGGAGATTCTTCTTGAGACAAGCCTTAATGCTTCGAAAAGGTTTTATGTTAATAATCCTGCTCAGCAATGGAATCAGTGACTAAATGCCAGTATTTTGTTAATTTTATGGCGTTTGAACAATCGGAATAAATCGAAAATCATACAAACAATTGATCTATCTGAAACACGTGTCATCGTCATTAAACATAGAATTATTAAAAAAATTTCGAACCGCGGTAACGTTCCCTATATTTTTATTGCACCTAATATTTAATTATTTTAGTATCTTCTAAAGTATAAATTCGAAGTTAGATTTTCGACCATAATTGAACTAAAAAAAGTTAGATTCATAAATTCAGATTAATTTGCTATATTAATTTTTGAAGATTTGTCTTGATATAAACGTATAATAAAAATATCAAAAAACGTACACTACTTTTTATAATACGAGCTAAGAAATCCCTTAGAAGCCTTAATATTAAATTCAATCCTTATATATTTTGGTGTTTCAGATAGCAAGCGAGAGCGCAAAGGCTCGGGCTACGGAGCTGCGATCTGAGCACGAGAAGCATCAGTTGGAGATGGTGGCCCTGCGCAAGAATCTGCGAAGCGACACTGCCAAGATGGTGAGTAAGCGGCGGTTAGTAGCGCGCGTAAGATCCGACATAAGCCCGAGATCGCCGCTCCTTGCAAGGATTTTATAAGCCCTCTCGGCCCCTCCTTTTTTCTTTGCGCATTGCCTCCCCCTTTGTCGGGCTCCCTTGCGTTATTAATGACGCCCCCCAAGACGTTCGCCGGCGCATAGGATAGCCGATTTTATGCCCACACCGCGACGCCTTTATACCGCACCTTACCCTCCCCCTCGTTTAAGATAGCCGGCGCGAGTGCGTGTCCTATCGAGCTTCTTCATCTTATGAAATACCTGAGCTATGGAATTGTGAGCTTATACGAGTGTTTCTCTTTTTTAACGACACTTTGCCGGGTATTAATACATGGCCGTTTCGGATTCCTCGGGGATCGGTAAGTGCGCGCTTGAGGGCTAGTGCACCATGGGAACGCTGGGCTCGACGCCGGGGCTTGAAACAACCGTGATTTATAAAAGCATTTCTAGTGTAATGGGATACATTGTCCCGTTTCACTGCGTCTCCTATTTTATTGACTAATATAACGTGTTCATAAAATACTCCCAGTTCAATCGATTTTCATCGTACGGGAGCTTTGATTAAAGCTGTCACTACAGGTTAAACGGTTGGATGAGTAATTCCAAAATATAACTTGAAACTACATCCTCTGTTATTGCTGATGTAAAATGCATGTCTTTACAAATGAAACAATGACACTGTAAATATGCATAATGCATGCGTGTCGTTAAAAAAACATAGAAAAATATAAGATTAACATTTTTCTAAATCAGTAGAACATAAATATAACGTAATAAAGAATGAGAAATTATATTTTATTTAATTTTTAAACGGTATTTCCTTGACGATTTAGCAAATCATCACATAGAAAGTTGTACGTTTTCCATATAATACGCCAATAGGACCTATTTATTTCAAACGCAAATTAATCTTAACGGGACAGTCATGCCTTATAGTGAAATTTCTATTTATAACTTACCGTTCTGTTCTCTTTATAGAAAAAAATACCGTGTGAGATATTTTTCTGGTAATAGCTAAATAGAAACTCATCTTTAGAGACATTTATCAATTAAAAATTTAACATAAAATGTTGATGTTTCATATATGCTTAATTAAATAAAAAAAAATGATTGTACATAGTGTAAGATCTATATACCAATACTGTATTATGCATCATTGTATAATTTGTCATACACAGTAGACATAACAAATTCATAATATAATCATAAAGTCAGCAACATTTCCTCACATTACAAAATATTGTTAAATTTATCGTACTAAAGTAAGAATGGAATCTCTTGTCCTTGATATTTCACATATACGACAATATTATTCCTATAAACTTTTGAAATAGAATTGGAATTCAATACAAAATTGGATCTGCTGATTTTCTTCATATTACACTTATCCACTTCTATATGTAGTACGAGTATATCGTCTATGAGCCATTGAGCAGGGAGAATATGTAATTTTAAGTAAAAACTGTAGTAAAATAATCTTAATACAGAGCAAATGTGAAATGTAAGAGTCAAACGTCACTCGACTATATTTCTCTATTTTATACTACTATTCAAAATCAGTCCATTAAATAGAAACGAGAAAATTAAAAAATATCAAAATATCTTGCACTTCCATAATTTGCAAAAATCTAAGTTATTTAAGAACTGCGTATTATGGAGGAAGTTATATGTAGTTTCTCTAAACATGTGGCTAAGTGTATTTTATCATATGTAAAATGAGGTGATGAGATATGAGAAAGAACGAGGGCACGAATGTACTCCATAGATGAGTGAATCACAAGTTCGTATCAAGTAAAAGTTTCTCTTCAGAGCTAAACAGTCGTTTTTGTGGGGAGAAATTGTCATCTTTTCCGACGAATTATCAATGATTACTTAATATACTCTACTTAATATAATCTAAATTATTCCAATTTCTTGTATTTCTGATAACTTTATATAACTTAAGCTTATAGCAAATATAAATTGAAATTTAAAAATCTTTACATCTTCCAAAATCATGTACTGCCTGTTAGTTTCAGTACAAATCGTATAAGAAATTCTAAATCTACTTCCAATACAAAAAATAAAATGTATAAAAAAATGCCATTTTAAAGCTTTCTCTTACAAAAAATATTATTAAACGCCATTTTCAATCAACATATTTCTCTAAGAATTAATAAATATTTATTTGTTAATTATTTTTATCATAATTATATAATATTACGAAAACGTAAAATAGATACGGTACAATATAAACATTTGTTGCTAAATAATTTAAATATTGCTTTTTAACAAGATAGTTAATTCCTGAATTTTTATAACAAGGGTAATCGTTAGTGGATTCTATTCTCTGTATTTTTTTAAATTTATTTAAAATATGTTTTTCAGAGCTGATATTCATTATTGTTATTTTCATTAATAGTGTTCGTGACAAAAATATTGAATCGAAAACTTAAGTTTTTTATTTTTATGTGAGTAACAACATCATCTACAAGATGATCAGGAATTATTTTACTGTCTTACTGTACCAATCATTTTCAATTATTTTCTATTACAACCGCGGAACTAAGTATTCTTTAACGGAATTACTTTACGAAGAAGACCGCACGAATTCACGACTGTGAACCGATTACGTCTCGACCTAGGGTACTTAGAAGCGAACATGAACTGTCTTAGCAATGAAAGGGACTCAACGGTCAAGGGACACTGCTCTTAGTGTTCACGTATTTATGTTGCATAGCAAGAATCATTGTCTATTTTTTTTATATTTCCTCTATTTCTACTCTAATTATTTTACTCTATTTATTATTTTGTATTTATTATTTTATTTTTTTATTCTATTTTTTTTTATTTTTTTTAATTTAATTTAATTTTATTATTTCTCTATTATTTGTTGTAGTATCTAAAATTTAAACTATCCATACATTTTTTCTAAACAATCATATTAAAACAAAACGTGATCTGCGCATGCTTATACATGCATACATATATATTATATCATTTGCATAGAAAGTTTTGATCACTATTTAGAATTTGTGATTTGGTATTTATTAATTTTAAATTTTTCTGTTTCCATTGTATATTTAAATTATGATAAAATAAAGACATTAAAAATATATTATGTTTTAGAGCAATTGCCGAGCTATTTATTGTTGATATAATAATTTGTTTGATAAATAACCATAACTTATGTTTCTTGTGTAATTCATCTTCATCCTTTTATATGGAACTTTGTATTAGTACTGCCGTTATAAATGATTAATTACTAAATTTCAAAGAAGCTGTGTAGCATGTAAACTCGAGACTTTTTACATAAGCAACTATATACGCTAAAGATAGAGTAGGTCTTCTTTCGACAGACTAATTCAAGAGGCATGAATTTCTAAATGAAGAAAAAAGTGAGGTCATCCTTACAGTAGTTTGAATGGCTAAAAGTTCGAATCGGTTTAAGGTCACGCAACGCTAAACTTACAAACTCTCATGCGAGGAGATGGCGAGGAGGTCGGAAGGCGCGCGGGCTGCATACACGCACGCGAGAGCGCTCCGATATTGGCAAAGAGATAAGACAAGCGGCCGGCTAATTGAATTCTCTCGGACACGCTCGGAGCGCGTAAAATCGGTCGCGGGCCGGTCCGGGCTTGCCGATCGATCGGACGCTGCACCCAGTCGGCATCGAGTCGTCGATCTCGTGGGAGACGGGAGCGCCGGCGATGCCCCCGGGGCCGGCTGGGCTTCTCGGAACCCGCGGGCCCCGGGCGGCCGTCCGGGCCACCTCCCACGGACCCCCTCGTTAAGGGGCGGGGGGCGAATTAGGCGCGCGTACGGGGCCCCGCGGGGACTGCTCCTCGTGGGCCGGGCACAATGGCGGGCGCGCGGGGGCCATTAGCCTACCCGCAAATTACTCGCGCGGCCCTTCTTCCCACACTATTTCTTTTCGGGATTTTTGCGTGCCCCGCTCCAATTTGCGATGCGCGCGCCGGCCCGGCATTCCTAGCCGCCCGGGGGCCCCGGCTTCCACGGGCGGCAGCTCGGGGGATGGTGCGGGGGCTTTCGCCCCGGGCGACACCGCGCGCTCACGGCTGCCCCGCTGCTGCAGTGCGTGGGACTCGGCCCGGGTATACTGCCAGCGCCCCGGGGCCGAGGCCGAGCTCGAGCATAGCCGCGCGCGCCGGTTAAAGAACTCATTCAGCCGAGTCCTGGCTTCTCTGGAGCCTGCCTTTTTATCCAAGATGTTTATCGCCGATATGTTTTTCTTAATACTCAAAAGATATCCCTGGTGGAAGTTTTAATCGACTTTCGGCTCTGTTTTTAACTAGACTTTTTCGGTTAAATTACTTCCCACTTGTAATTAAATCAAAATGTTAGACCGCGAACACGAATTAATTAGCTTAGGTTCCAAAGTATTCTAGCGGTCTTTCGTGATTTTTATGGCATTTTCGAGTTTATTTCATTGATTCAATTAAAACTGCATATAAACTGGCCAATTTTTATTCGAGGATTACTGCTAATTAATGCTTTATGCGTCTCAACTATGTTGAGCAACCGCTCTTGTACTTTTCAAAATTAGTTTAACAAATATGTACATTGTGTCAATTGACATTACTATTTATAAGTAATTACATAACATGAAAACATGCTTATTTGTGCATTACGTTTATTGAGATATAGAGACAGCTGATAAATAAGATATGAATTAAGCTATGCATATCTTCTAGTGTACATTAAAAAAAATTCTAAAAAATAACTTATATTTATTCATCTTTGACTTATGTCTAAACAGATAAAAATTCAAGGTGTAGTTACGTTTTATCTTCCTCAAAAATTGAATGCTAATGAACTACTTCTTAAACATAAACATCAGTAGAAGATCGCATACTAAAGTCATGGTCGTAAACTGTTGCCCAGTGACTACACTCAGATAAATGTTACATACTGTCCAGTAAACTAATAACAGACTGGTCAATTTGATAATATTTACCATACTTTGTACTAAAAATTGCTTTTCTCGTAGAAAATTGACCAATTTTTATCCCTAACGTGGTAATCGAACGAAGCCTTAAATCAATAATATTAACTAGTAAATGCAATGAAAATCATTGGAATTCATAATTATATGTTAAAAAGTAATATAAATAATCTATCTGTATCTTTTTGTATTTAAAATTTTAATTTAATTAAGGTTAAGAACCAAAAAATTTATTTTAACCATAATTTTTTACTGATAAACTCTCTAAAAGCTCGTGTAATTTTCTACCAAGGTATGGTACACTAATTTTTAGAATACTAATGACAATTATTATAATAAATTACAGTAATTCCGATTGAATTGATTAGCCGGTAGTCAGTTTACTATACAGTATCGTAAACATTACTAATCATCTCTCCCTCAGTATGTACAAAGCAAAGTTTTCAAAGAGTGCAAACATAATTAAGTGTTTGTACGCGACTAAGCGCGTGCGCATGAGCTCCCGCTTGGAACTCATTAAGAGTCTCAAAAGCACGGAACAATCAATTATCATACGTATATAACCTCCGACCGATCGCCGGCATTATGATTACATCCGTGCAACCGGCCTCGGCCCCGAGATCCCCTTGAAGATGATTTTTGCGGGGGGGGGAGCCTCGAGCCGATCCCCCGCGCGCGCCTAATAGCATCTCGCGTAGGCGCGCGCCGGTGACTCAGGCGTGCGTGCCGGCATCCAAAGTGGCCTTTAACGACCCGCCCCGATATATATATATATGCATAAATCCCCGCCCGAAAGCCGTGGCGTGCGCGAGGGCCGACGATCGCCCGGGGCGGAGGCAGCGCACTGGGAAGCTCGCCCGACCTGGGACTCCGCCTGCAACGGGACCCGCGCCTTTATCCGGCGGATCTGCGCCGGTTCCGTCAGCGCCTTTCCGCGGCAGTCGGCTCGGAGCGGCAGTCGGGTAATTACCGCCTCTAGCCCCCCGTACATTGTTTCCCCGGCAAATACGAGGAGAAGTCAACCCGACTGCAGTTCGGCTCTCACGCGTTTATAATACATTTCTTTCCGACGTCCGGGGCAAAAAGCCAAGTGAGACGGGCGCCTCGTGGTCGTTACGCTCTTTGTCGGTTTGCAGGTGTAAAGCCGAGTTGCTTTCTTGGCAATTGGTATTGTCGTTACAAAATGTTTATTTTGTTGTGTCATTTTTTTATATTAGGTAACTGTCGAGGTCAATGCCTGTGTTATGGCTCTTTTTGACTTATTGCTATAGCTAATTACATCTACTAAAACTAGCATAGAATTTATACATTTGGAAAATTACACAAGTTGATAATTCAGGTGTCGTGACGATTTCGTCTGCATCTACTTACATCTGCGTTCTGGAAAAGTATTTATACATAAATATCAAATACAATTTAAGAAAACCAAATATAAGGCGATACTGAATATATTAATAATTATATAGTTAAATAAGACACAAAAGTGAAATTATCATAAAATTTTTTATACTCTTTCTATTTTTTTTAGTTTTAACTAACAATGCAGAAAATAACAATTTAGTATTATAAATATTTATTCAATTTACTGTAATTAGTTTAGTTCTGCTGCAATGGAAGCATAACAATAAAGTCAGTATTAGATTGTTCCTTTGAGCCCTTAATTCGAGTGGTAAAAACTTGCCAAGATTGCTCATCAATACGAGAATGATTGTTCACGTACTCACATTGCAATATGCGAAAGAAAATAATTTTCCATTCGCGAGTGCGAAGCGAAAAAGAAAGATAGCTCCGCGGAATAGCTCTCCTGGGGGTACGGGGCGTTATTAAAGACAAATGGTCGTGCGGTTCACGTCATACGCGCACGTAGCAATTCAAAAAGTGGCAGTTAGGCAAATCCCTTGATCCGCGAGGCTAACCACACCTATCCCAGACTGCTTGTTTCAACGGCAAACGTCATAAAACGGTTCTCTCCTCCCTGTCTCCTCCCCCTGGGCTTCCCATAAGGCCGTAGGTAGACTTTTTTACTCCCGACGCAGCTCCGGCTTGGCTCATCCACTTCCTCCTCCTTTTTTGCCTCCCCCATTACTCGGCCATGCAGCCTCCTTGTCCTTCCCCCCCCCCCCACTCTCTCTCTCCTACGCGCGGCGGCGCCCACCGCAGCGGATGAGATTCGTGTTTGCGCAGTCAATGAGGCTAATCTCGTTTGCGCAAAAAAAAAAAAAGAAGGAAGGTGCGCTACGTGCGCGGGCGCGAGGCCCGCGATATTGGCTGGGCGCAGCGCGGGAATTACAAGGGAACGATACGCGAGTTAGCCAATGGGATTACTCGGGTTCGCGCGAGCGAAACCCGAGGAATAAATAACCCAGTCGCTTGGGCGCCAGTTGGAAAACTGCAAATGAGCCCCGATCCGACCTCTCATCCTCGGGCCTGACTTTGACGCATTCACGGCCAGCGGCGCTCATATCCCGGCGCTATCTCCGCGGCTGCGCATCGATTTATTAACGACAAGCCCGATTATCCGCGAGGCCGCGTCTCCCCACTCGAAAGTGCCCACTTTCAATTTACGAAAATAAAAAATAAAAAAACACCTGGACAATCCCGCCGAAAAATCGCCGGCCGCACTTTTTTCCCCGGGGAGGATCCCACGGGGCGAGTGGCGCGGGGTATATACCGCTAATCGCCGCGGAAAGCGCGTCCAGGCGGCGCATTACCCTGAAACTAACAGAACCTGGGAGCGCGCGGCCCTAGGGCGGCTAATCAGTGACTTACGCGCCCGCAAAAAGAAAAAAAAAAACTATCCCGCGCCCCGGGTTTTCGCACGCTCGCCTCGGCCGGCTTTCCGCGCTCCCCCGCTTCCTTATACACCCGGACGCGGCTTTATCTTCCGGCGCGCATCCGCGTGGTCCAGTTTTTGCCAGCGAGGCCTTGGGACACCGAGCGTACCGTTAACCCCGAGGCTCGCGCCTTCTGCATTCGATACATATATATATATATATGTATCTCGGGGATTCGTAAAAAAAAGTCCTCTCGTCGTATCGGCTTTGACTGTTATGCAAGACATAATAAATTGATGGTTCGATGGCGAAGAAATCGGCAGGATGGCTTCACCGCATAAGGCTTGAATTATGTAAATCTACGCGGGCGCTCGCGCGTCCAAACGGCCGAGTCGTTACACGCCAAATATACAAATTCAACCTTTGATTTACAATGACTGCAATTGTGCGTTTTATCGGTATCGTTCTCCCGGTAATTAGGGGCGTAATTCGGGCGATAAAAAAATGGGGGGCGCGCGCGCGCGAGCAACGAGGCCGCGGCTCAAAGATCACGCAACTCCGCTGCTCGCCGATGGCTTTTAAAAACGCGAAAAGTTTCGCAATCTACATAATAATGGCCGGCGGTCGAAAAACCGACCTGGCCGGCGTGATTGCGCCCGGGCCGCCCGGCATACGCGTGCACCCGCGGGGAATCCCAGCAATGCGCGCCCGCCGCGAGGAAGTAGATCGCATATTGCGCAAGGGGGGCGGCTTTTCCACGGGCGAGCCAAGGCGATTGGGCCGCGCGTGGGAATGACCGGCGCGCATATTCGATATCCCGCCGTTCGCTCACGCGAGATGCGCCGCCGCGGGTGGAATGCGAGGCGCGCGGAAAGCGAAGGAGCAGTCGAGGGAGACGCGCCGCGCTCGGGCCGCGGGCGCCATTGTCGCGAGGGGCCCTTTTGTTTAAGGCCGCCGCTCGCGATTCGACGGCTGTTCGCGAAGGTGTCGATGGCGGCGGCCCGGAATATCTGCGAGTGTCAGATCCTGTCGGCCGCGCGGGTCTGTTTTGAAAATGTTGCTCGAGGGTATAGACGGGCTTCGTGTAAAAGAGGCGCGGAGGCTTAAAGTTAATTTGAATGCTGAATTGTAATCGCATTCATCCGATTGAAATACTAATTGAAACGGATATGTAGGATAAAGCCTCAATGCATTACTGTATTAAAGTATATGTATGCCAATGTTAATGCTAAGTTTTATTCATGTGGAATGAAAGCTCACATATCCATAACAGGTACTCCACTATGAGAATGTTTGAAATAACTGCACATGGAGAGATAAGGTTTTTCATGCACACTTCTTATGTGTCCGAGGAAAATATTTTGAACAATTTTAATCATCTAAGATTCATTTGATTAATTTAAAGCGCTTTTTGTATTTATTGTAATTATTAAATGTTTTTATCATTGTTTAGAATTATTATTATTAGTACCATTATTATAATCGATGAACAAAGTTATAGTCTTCGAATAACCTTGTAGAAATATGAATAAGTCCTACAAATTACTACATTATCATATTACTTATACTTAACTTTTAATATACTAGAACTAATGTTACAAAATGAAAATTAGAATCGACGGTATACAGCTTTTGAATGAATAAGAAATGATAATTAGCGGTGAATTAAGGGCGATTGATGTCTAAAAAACGATAGCATCGTAATTAGAGAACAATATTTATAGTATGAAGAGGAAGTACAAGTAACGGAGGTGACAAGAACAGCAACTACTAGCAAGCTGAACTTTTTCAAGCGATGCTTCAGACACAAGTGAGGTTTGCGCACCGAGGGCTCAGGCGATTGAACCTTCACGTGCACTTGCTGCATGGTATACATAAGAAGGATACAAAGCGCAGAAATCGGGATCATTAAGCCGCCGGGAATTTGCGGGTGGAAATCGATTAGATTTTAAATTTCGAGTACACGAGTGCCGAGAGAACCGAGTTGAGTGCCAAAGAAATACAAGAATATTTGATTTCGAACACGCTAAAGGCGTAGGTGCGATTCATTAACGCAAATAAAGGCGTGTCTTTCTTGTCGCAACGATCTTTTTGGTTCGAAAAGTTACTTTTTCACGTTAATAATTTAATTAATTTATACGTAATATAGCTTAAAATAGTAATAAAAATTCTCTACTTTAAAGCATCGATAAACGCGAGAGAAAGTTTGTGCAATACAATATTACAATCATATTACTAACTACAACCAAATAATATACGTAGGTGATTTTTTAACATAATAATGACTCTTTCTAATATAAAATTGTTTGCATTTATTTAGGAAACATTCCGAAATTTATATGCGCTATTACATACAATACTTAAAAATGCCATTTCTACAACGATAAAATGTACGAAAATCTAATAGCTTACAGCTGAGCGAACAATGATTAAACAGATGCAGTTTGTTACAAATATAGGTGCAAATATATTAAATCTATTTCTGAATTACCAAAATCGCAGACTGTTCTAAGCCTTGCAAAAATAACGAATAACCAAATTAGATTTCACGGTACTCTTCGTTGCAAAAATTAATTGATAAAAGAAACAGCCTAGGTATATCGGCATACCCGTCTACGTCCGTCCCGGTAACTCGAGGAGCATTGGATTCGCGAGCGAACTAACGAGGAGAAAAGCGGTATATACGCGCGCGATCGCCGCCGGTGTCATAGGTTGGCCGGCGAGTCTTTTCAAGGACACGCGGAGCGCCGGCGCGGCCGATCCTATCAGCGGGCCCGCTGTACCGAGTGAATGGGCTTTGTTTTATTGCCGCGGTTAAACAAATAAGGGCAATGCCGCGGCTGGCGCTCCTTTCATGCGCGGCCCCTGGATATTTGCATGGGGCCCCTGGGCGCGCGCGCGCATTCCGCCCCGGCTTTCATTCGCGCCGCCCGGATTAATAATGAGAAATAAAAAAAAAAAAGGGAGGCGCCTTCGCTGCGCCCGCGGGATTGAACGGCCCCTTTGTGCGGAGGCCGCGCGCAACCACTGGTTTGTTAGCGCTCGCCCGGAGTTTGCCCACTCGTAGCTCCAAGGGGCAATTAGCGATTGATCGGCGGCCTGAAAAAGAAATTGGCCGGCTGTAAACAGCGGCGAGGGGACACCTGTGGGAAAGCGCGAGAGCGACTTTGTTTGGGTTTGCGTTGATTCGAACGCCGGATGGTGACTCGCGGGCGGGAAAGCCGATTTGCAGTTTTATAATGCGAGCTTCGCGGAAGTGGCGTTGTTCACTGATTTCTTTCGATGACTGGTGCATGCGAACAAGTTTAAAACCAGTGAGACGGTTCATTTTTCACCCATTGTGTGTAATCTCGCTAAAGTTTTTTAATACTTGAACAGGTCACTAATAATTGTACCACTGTTTTCTAAATAATCTTTTACAGTTAGAATTTATGTATAACGACCGTTTGTTCGTTCACGATAAGTAATTTTTATTCGGCCGTTTCGAATATTTTATAGTTAAAAGTTATAATGTTTTAATTTGAATCGAACTGGAAAAGGCAAATAAAGATGTTTATAAACTAATCATCGTGTTATTACAATATTTTTGTGTTTTATCTTCTATATAATCTTAATTGCAATTATTGTTGAAATAATGTTATGATATATAAGATATAATAATTATTTAGTTTCTATTAAGAATTCCTACAAAATCGAATAGAAAATAATATGATTAAAAACTAATCTTACACTATAAAAAATGTTAAAGTATCTTAAGGCACCTTTATATATTTTTGCATTTGTAAGTTCTTGAAATGTGAAAGTCTGCCAATCATTGTAAACGTTTCTCCAATCTCATTCTCGGTGTCTCACTTTTGATCTACAGATATTTTGCATCTAATGAAATGATAATCAGCAGTATTCCTTTGAAGCTCGTTTAAATCACGACACGATAACCTGCACGTGGCAGGAGTTAATTAATCATCGCCCGTTTTCAGACGAGAGTTCACTCGGACGTGTTACCGCCCAGTCGAAGGCGGGGTCAAGGTAGTAGTGCCTGTAGGAAGCAGCTCGTCCAGACGTTCAATGTATCTCAATTCAAACCGGAGCACGGATTGCTCAGAAGGTATACTCCACTAGCGCATCTCACAGCTATCTCGTTCCACTACCGTTTCCGTATGCGCAGCTTCCTCCTGTACATCTTCAATCTCGTGACTTGGAGGGCCCGATCATCCGCGCTGCCTGGGCTCCCCGCATTGCCCACGCCGTCTCGCACCTGCGATCCCATAACTAAAGAAGAGAGGGATGCCCAGATACAGACGAATCTTGACCCGAGGTTACAGTTCTGCCGTTATCTCAAGCGCTCTCGGCATAAAGAACAATTAAACGGATATCTCAGTATAGAGATCGCGCGTGAAGATAGTGCACGATTAAACTACGCATCTAAGGATATGTCCACAGACGCAACTTCTCTGATAAATTATAAATTTAATACGCCCTCGTGTACACCTACAGACAAAAAAAATGTAAACTCAAGTCATTGTGAACTGAAAAAAAAAGATTTTCAATGAAATAAATACAAATTAATTTACACTGTTGTTCAAGCACAATTAGAAGTAAAATGTTAGGTTAAACTTCATATGAACTACAGTTACATTAATATTTATTTCTGTAAATTCTTTAACTTTGAATCATGACTTTTTAGAAATGTGTATAATGAAAAATTTAATTACTAATCCACATTTAATTATAAAAATTAGAATAAAAATTCTAATAAATATAATTTTTATGCATACATTACAATAGCTATTATTATATTTTGGTAACTATTTAGAATTTTACACAGCCTAGATTTTGTTTGCTAATTTTCGGACAGATTTTTGAAAGTAGATTGGAAGATGTAATATAATAAATGTAATTCTATAAAAAATATTTTAGTAAAAAGCCAATGCATCTAAACAGAAGACTGAACTTGTTTTACGCCAAGTCAAGCATTAACTATTCCAGTACTCTAACATCTCATTGCATCGCTATAGAGTTACTGGCGATGTCGTCAAGCCAAGTCGTAGACCTGTAAAAGTATAAATAATGGAAAAAAGTATACATTACGTCTAATTTAATTTTCTGTATAAACTTTAATTGAAAAATCAGAAATAGATTTTGGATATTTTAATAAAAAATTTATATAGATTAATAATGCGATCAGAAGAAAAATAATTCTGATTGGATTCTGGATGCCATTAATTCTGGAAGAATTAAAATGATAATAATTATTTGAAGCCGTATATTAAATCGTATATCAAATTCCAAATCGTATAACATCCACTTATTTATCAATATTATAAAAGCTAATACATAAATATAATACTTTATATTTAAAATATCTATGCAGTTTTTAAACGATTTGTTTATATTTCATTACAGTTTTAATATTTCTTAATTTTTTAGGGAATCCAATTAAGTTTCAATACAAATTAGTGCTAGGATCTATTTGATTGCATATTTAATTTACTTTTTCTTATATATCGTGTTATTTACATAACAGATTAACTTAAACGGAAATAATCAATTTACTGAAATAATAAAAGTATAAAAATTATGTATCCTACTTTTCGAAGTTCATAAATTACATTCTGCTGAAATAATTATGTTTAATAATTTAACAAATGTATTTTAGAAAAATCTAACTTTGCATAGAGGCTTAAAATCTGATTTTTGCAAAGCATAAAATGACCCCACGTGCATTTATACTCATGGCTTTGATAATGTTAAAAGGACAAATATGTACAATTTATGTTAATGAATAAATACATAGAGCTTGTTTTTTATCTGTATTTCAACATGATCATGGTTAAATATACTATAATCCAAATCAAAGCGCAGCGTGACTCGTAAAAGTTTGATGAGGCATAATTCAGAATTTCGATTTCTAACCTCAGTAAATTTCAAACTAATTTCATTTTTATTATAGGCAGTAGTGAAAGTAGGTGAGGACCAAGAAATAAAATCACGCGATTTTATTAATTGCACAAAAATCAATAATCCTCTTGCAGTCGAGGCGGGGGATATCTGTTAATTAACCGCGAAATCGGTGCGCTAAAAATCGAGGCGGCCCCACGAAGCACATGTCAAAACCGGGAACGGAATCAATTACCGGACTAACCGAGCCAACATTGACCAATCGACGCAACTAAGCGGCCCGACAGAAAAGCAACGGCGGTCCAGCGTCCCGCGATGGAGCCCCCCTCGGACGCCCCGTGACAGCAGCCTCTCCCACGCCATAAATCAACCGCGCGGCAGCAAGCCTCGAGTTGAAGAACCGCCACGCGAAAAAAGGAAGCGTCCCCCCGAGGCAGGGCCCGAGCCCATAGCCGCTCCCATTAGGCGGCCGCGCGCTCGCCCCGGTTCCTTACCCGCCGCGACTTTCACCCGCGCTGGATGAAAGCGCCGATTTGCCTCCGAGTGTGCACACGTACACGCACACGCGTACCCCGCGTAGGAGTCCGCGGCACGCACAATGCCGCCGTTGGTCCGTGGGAACGGGAGGAAAGCTCCCGGCGGCCCTCGGCCGCGACGCGAGAGGACGCCTATATATATGTAGGCGGCTGTCCCGCGGGCCGCCGGGAAGAAAGTGGCCGCGCGCGTTTTCCGAGCAGCCGATTCGCGCTTGACGGCTCATCGCGCGGTTTTCTCCCGGGATTAATGCGCGCCCGCGCGCCGGCATCGATTTCCGCGGGTCCCGGGGGTAGGGGAAACCCGCGCGTGATTAATGAACAATGGCCGTGACGGGCAGGTGCGCGTGTCCCGCGGCCCCCGGGAGCACGCGTGTGTGTACCTACTTTCGAGGGCTCGAGTCGCACTCGGCGGCTTGGCTTGGTGTATTATATCGACGGGTGGCTGGGACGCGGGGGCACCTGTGCGCCCCGATATCCGGCCCCCTTTCTCTCTCGATATCGGCGGCGCTTTATGTAAACGCCGCGGCGGACTCAGTGAAAGTAGGCGCCCAAATTACCGGGCGGGCGGGCCAGATAAGCCGGCGCTCGAGATACGGCCCGCCTCGGATTGCCCCGGGCGAGCGTGGCTTTGAGCGCCTCGCCGACGGCCTAGCGGCTGCCGCTGAGCCGATGGCGCGCCGAAGGGGAGGTCGGTCCAAGCTGTTTCCGGGGCCCTGTCGCCGGGGGACGAGTGCCCAATATGTGTTTGCCTATATGCATGAAGTCTTGGATCGCGTGTCGCGAAGATAATTAATCCTGCGCTATATATATCGCCGTTTAATAAGTTAATTATTAGATATGCGCGTGTATACTGGGTTCCTTTCAGAAAGTGAAATTTCTCCGTGCATACCATTAAAACAGTGTATGCATCTATTATAATTTATCGTTGATTCATTTCAATAGGCGGATGTAATTTTGTTGGAAAATTTGACGCTATTTTGAATTTTAATCATTTTGCCGTCATTTTTCTGTATCCTTTCAAGGAGCTTTTACACGTCAAGTTTGTAGTATGTAATTAAGTATGCACTATTTCTAATTAATATACAGTAACTTTGTCCACATTGATTTTTATATATAATAGCTTGAATAAAATTTACATTTTAAACCAAAATTTATAAAAAATTGAAAGCTCAATTTTAATTATAGATCACTTAAAGAAAGTAATAATTCTACACGGTCAGCTCTCGATCGTATTAAATCAATAAAAGTTTTTAGATCGTATATAAGCTTTTCTACATACATAACCTTATAGATCCGCACCGACGTTATATGAAACATCAATTTGTTCAAATTGCTAGAAAACGAGATGTTCCAATACCACCCAATATCCAGCATCTCTGCAAGATCTCATCGAGCTCGTGCAGATCCAATAAACTCCTAGGACTCTTCCTTTCGCAGAATGTTATTAGTTAGCTTACCGCTCGATTCGCAGAGCGACTGGAATACGTATCGACGATTCACCTGATATCTTTAACATTTCCTGATTTTCCAGCCACGGAGCGCATCCTCGTCACGATCTATGCTGCTCTACATAAACGCGCGCGAGTTACCTAGAAAGGCAAGGTGAATGCGAAGGTCGCGGATACCCGTCGCGTGGAAAAGACGAGATGCGGGCGCTTTCGCGTCGCTGCAATTGTCCTCCGCGAGCGTCACTTTCTACAATTTGAAGGAGTGAATCCAGTGCAATGGTGAATGCACGAATTCGTTAATGTCTCGCGATTCTTTCTCTTAGGATGTCCGAAAGTGCAAGTCGATGCGGCCGGTATGGTTTAAACGCTGCGGCGATGTTATCGGTATTGCACCTCATTTACAGTCGATCGAATATTACACCGGACTCGTATCGTTATATCGTTTGCTTCGAGATGTAGGTTTATTGATTAAAAACAATGCTTTTATTTAAGGAGGTATAGATTAAAATTAATGAATACATGTTGAAATAATGAATTTATGCTATAAGAAAGATACGAGGATAAGTAGTAGATAAGAAAATATAGGTAAGAAGAGATAAGTAAAAAGGAAAAATAAGGATTTAAAAATATCATTTAAGTAGTTTATGTAATAATTATAAATGTCTTTAGCTCACCTGTGGGCTTAATGTATTTTTCAAATTTTTGAGATTTCATTAGATGTAGTTGAAGATGTACCAATTGTTAAATAAAACTATTTTTGGAATAATACTAAATATTGTTTGTATTATAAATTCCGCTTAAATTATTGTGCCCGGTTACTTAACGCTCTCGAAAAATCGGAATTGCTTCATTAATGCCGGCGGAAGCATTTAAATTGAGAATTTTTCGAAAGTTGGAGGATTCGCATTGGAGGATTACGTAACACTAAAATACAAAATTAATACAGTAAGAGGGATTGAGGTGTAGTGTGTTCCTCGTTTATCAAAATTATGTAAAAATCGCTTCCATTATGTATCAAATATGAAGAGACATTTATTTTTGTAAACAGGTTTGCGTTACAAATGAGGCACAACAACTGTGCTAACTTCGTGCGGATAATATTGTCGTTTAATATTTAGAAAGTATCCAGAGGCGTCATTATTCATCTGCACTTTCTTTAATGTCATATAGCTGCCATTAATTATTACCGATAACACGAAATTTAATTAAGATTTTTCCTCGTCCCGCAACGACCCTGCCATGTTGTGTAAATTGGAATTTATATCCAATGAAAAGTGACTCTCGAAGATTTTATTAAATTGGCCGGCTGCATCTAAACATTGTAAAAACGTGCTTTCTGTGGTAATAATTAAATTCAGACAAAAATCCTGAACAATTTCTATTTGTTTAAAATCACTTGAGTTTTCTAAGTATAAGCGAATGGACGGCAGCTCATATTTCAAGAATTTAAGTGCTTTTCCTATTGCACACCTGTATTAAATACTTTTATTGCAGAATCCATAGATTACAATCAAAATAATGGATGGATCGACGTGATTTTTTTCCCTATTGACAAGAAATTAATTGCACAAATAGACGACGTAGATAAGAATAGCATTTTTCCAAAGTCGAGATAAAATTTCATGTCGGGGGCAAGAATGCACTCGGCAATTAAACCAATAAAAATTCTGACCCTGCGATCGCCGGGGAAACGCTAAAGCCGCAGCAAACAAGCCGGCCAAATAGGTCGCGGTGCGCAAACTGGAGCTCGCGTGCGTATCGCTTAAGGATCGACGAGGGGTATAACGAGACGAAGTACAAGAGACACGGGAGTCGCGGAGAGGAGGATTATACCGGAGGCTGCAGGAGGAGTATATACCTGCGGACCCGGAAGAGATAAAAGACCGAAGGAGAGCGGGCCTGGCACGTGCGCGTGCCCAAAGTGGAGCGCGAATCTTGGTCAGGCGCGAATTCCGCGGCGAGCAGCCGGTAAAAAGTCAGACCGCTCGGGTCGAGCCAATTATCAATCGGGCATCACCAAGCGGACCGCGATCGCGTGTACTCGGTGAAGTAATCGGCATCGGGACGACTTCAACTTCATTTGTAACGCCATCGCAGCCGAGCATTTAGTTGTCCGCGCGTGCCGACGAAATGGGAAAGCCGATCGACCGACTGCGGGAGCGAGAGCCGCGCGACGCCCCCAAGCGGCCGCGCTTTGCATCCCGGGGAATCTGGCCATTTACACCCGTACAGCCGCCGCTCTCTCGCCCAATTACGCGATCACCGACTCGCCGCGGCATCGATCCCCGCGAATTACATCAATTTTCAAGGGGGAGTCGAGCCTCCGCGCGGTACACAGCGCGCGGGTGCATAATCCGAAGCCCATGAATTATTCATAGGTGACCGCTGCATCTGCTGCTTTTTCTGCGGGCGCTGGATACGCCGCCTGGTGTCTCGCCCTGGAAATGTTAACGAGTCTGCAGGGCTGCGCGGCAACCTCGATATACCCGCGGCGTTTAGGCAAAGGGTCGCGCGCTGCCTGGTGGGGGACGGCGCTGCAGTGCTCCGGAATGCGGATTCCGCGAATCCCGCGGGCGCGCGGAAATCCGATCAGGACGCGCGGCGCACCTGTTTCGCATGCATTGTCGACATTTTTCCCGGGATCCGGCTTGGAAAGGCATTACTTCGAAAACAGTGTCATCGTATTTTAAATGAGATTGCTTTTGCCGCATGCAGCAACTTTCGGTGAGACTCTCGAACTGCGCACTTTCTCTGTGGTTTTAACAGCGAAGACGATTTCTTATTTGTTTTCGTTCCAAGTTGGCCATCGGAGGAAGATTTGGCGCTGACTTTAATCAATCTCGTTTAATTTCCTATCGGAGTTGGGTTCGACAGTTTTCTCAGGAACGACGATGTAATAGGTAAACAAGCGGATGAAAACAAATGTCGATATATGGGTAGAAGGACGTACGTGAGAAAAACGGTAACTAGGGATTACGTTTTCAAAATCCGGTGACACGAGTGGCGACAACTTTCTCTGAAAGGCGCATACGTAAATACTTGCAATTTAACTTGATAAACTGCAGTTTGTCTAATCAATCTCATCCTTGATCTCATCAGTTTCTCCTTGATTCTGGCCTTGATTAAACAAAATAGATTTGCAACTAGAAAATATTTTCGGAGTACTTTTGAAGTTCTTATATTTTCTATATTTTATATAAATCAAATCAAATCGAATAAGACATACTTCTTGATTGCGCTTATAAAGAAAGTCAAACGCGTATCCTTGGTACTATTATGTGCTTATGGCAATTTTCTTGTTAGCTGTAGATTAACTTTCACAGTATAATGGAATCTTGTGTATATGCAAATAAGTATCTTTCTATTTCTTTATTTTTTCGACTTTTTGTCCGTATATTCCTGGCATTATTATAAAATTTGTGGAAAAAATAGAGGTATTCAATCGCACGCACACGTGGCAATCATTTAATATCTAGGCCTCAACTTTCATCACACGATCAACAACAGCAGCTACCAAACTTTCCTAAATAACGATATCGAAATATAGAATTTTCATGTTTTAGATTCTCGTTTATTATAATACAATTAACAATGAGAGTATTGTTACATTGTTTATCGTTATCAATTTTGCAACTTTAAGCATACTGGCTTTATTCACTACTATCTGTATCGAGGTTCATATACAGACTACTATCTATACTTTACATTCAATACAATCTGTTCAATATCATAATTGGTATCATGTATGCCCTGACCACAATTTTTGATGATTATATTAGTTTTTTAGTTTATTTTCTAATTTTTATAAAGCTTGTGGACTTTGCAAATACTTTTGAATCTCTTGAAACTTTTCAAAAGTATTTGCAAAGTCCACAAGCAATATAACAATTATAAAATAATAAATCTCTTTGATACTTTGATGCATTTAATTAATAAAAGATGGAAGTAATTTTAATATCTGAAATTTTTGAAAAATCTCACATTTCCACAGCATACTAACGTGTCTGTGACAAAGGCTAAATAATATAGCTGTATAAATTGCAAATAAATCTGTATCGCATATATTTTCTAAGTACAAGGCACCTCAACAACTGCTATATTCGTTTCAAAAGTATAGTTTCATGCAGTAATCTAGTTTTTTCTTTATAATATATATATAATAATTAATTTTTTCCGTGTTTGCTGACATTACACGCTTTCTGATTTTTATTTCTTAACTGCATATCCTACTTTACTTTTCTATACTATTAATACAAGTTTCTCGGCAATTTTTTACTTATATAGGTAAAATTAATTTTTGGGTTTGTAATACCAATTACCTAAGAATTTTAGATATAAAAATATCGCGCAGATGTATTAGTTAAGTCGCAGTCTAATGGCAGTTTTCGATGATTTTTAGTACTAGCGGGATCAACATTTCTATCATAAGTAATAGAAAAGTATTTTAGTTATTGACCAGACTATACTAATCAATTAGTTCAGCAATTACTTTGTTGTATGCTTGAGTGAAGTAGTGAACACAACGAATTCTTCACGATAGGCAGTTACATACAGCATTATTACGAATAAGCAGTTATAGAATGTAAACTTGAAGCTATTTGACAAAAGTACTTTAGTTGAATTGAGAAATTCCGCGTTCAATGTCGTCGATACGCTGTACACTTTCTTTTAGAATGCAAGTCCTTGTGCATGTCGATCGAAGTCGACAGGCCGCGCGTCTAATAGATAATTTCCTATTGGCTGGGCATAAAGGAGAAACCATTGAAAAATGTAACAAGTTCAATGCTCGACGCACGATAAAGGAATTCCAGGGTTGTAAAATATCGCACAATTATACCGCGGTAACAGTTGGTCAGGAGAAACCGCATTGTTCGGCTGACTCACACACGGATCCCAGTCCGCGCACCCATGCACGATTAAATCATAATCGAGGGAAAGATAAAGCGCGCATAAATTACAAAGCGGTGCCAATCAGGCAGAGAGGCTTTGCGCAATGCCCAGTAGGTTATACCTGAGCGGACTCGGTAATGGAAACGTTTGCTGACCCCTTGCGACGCGTTTCGCGCTTTAATAAGCGATAATTAGCGGGAGCCGCGCGCGCTACTGCCGGGGCGAGCGGAGACAAAAAGGGTCGAGCTGGAGCTCGAGTACCACCTGGCACTTAATCAATCCCCGTGAAAAATCCGTTTTCATTTGCAGATCGATGAGATACAAAGCAAGAGCAGGGAGGTCGAGAGGCTGGAGAAACAGCTCAGCCAGCGCACGCAGATGAACGAGAAGCTGCGCAGCAAGGAAGACGAAACGGTGAGTGGCTTACCGTACGGTTCATTACACTCTCGAGTGTCACGGCTAATCTCCGCGTCAATTAACTCAAATCTTTATCAGGAATTTCGAGCATTATATGCACTCGGAAGTGTAATTACAGGTTGGGCGGGATAATTAGAATTCTCTAGGAATCAGTGTGTTTGACAGGCTCTTAAACCTGAATCTTAAGGCTCGTCCGTTGTAATAGCGCACTTTTTTCCCGATCTTTGTGCCAGGACTCGCAAGTGCGCGCGCGGGTCCTCCCTCTCTCTCTCTCTCCGTCCAATCCATTACCCAGCGGCCCGAGTCGTTAATTATAAGCACAAAGAGAGGCGCGAGCGCAAGGGAGGGACGAGCGCGGCGCATGAAAAAGCTCAATCAACACTCGCCGCGGGAGGAGGTGGCGCGCTCGCCCCGCGGGGGGCGGAACGTCGCGCGGATCAGCTGCGCTCGGCCGCGCGAGAAAGCCGGCGCTGCGCGATCCGCCGCCGAGGGGATAATACGGCCTCGCCAGGCGCCCGTACGTACATACGCGTATGTACGTATATCGAAGCCGCGCGGCTTTCACGCGACGCCCGGCCCGCGCGTATATATTATTACGCTTTTTGCGCCCGGCCGCGGGCCATTAGAGGCGCACGCGAGCCTCGCCGTCGCCCGCCCGGCAAATAGAACGGCGTAATTGTGTTACTTTTTACCTCCCTCCCCCCCCCCTCTGTTTTAATGGCACCCTGTCGAATTTTACGCGGGCGCCGCGGCCTCGTCGTTGCGCCGAGCCGACATTGACGGCCGCTAATCGAGGCTATATCGTCGTTCGCGCGGGATTCCTTTCGCCCGAGATCCGATGCCGCCCAAATTGACCGGGAAATTGAATTTAAATTGCGCTTTCGTGTGTTTCTAAATAATCATTGATGTAAACGGTGTAGAGCGCGGGCTTCAAGTCACGACTATGTTTCCGCGGATAAGACCGCAAATGACGCGGGAAAGATTATTCACATTTTAGCAGATGTTCGAAATAGTCAAAATATTTCAAAGAAGTATGCAAGAGATAACTTCAATGTGTAAACTACTAAGCTTTTAACATTGGTTGAAAATGTTTGCTTTTACGCTATTTGGATAAACCATCTGTCATAAGAAACTATTCCACTGCGGAATAATCCGTATCGAATTTGACATCACTCCTCGTGCAGCCGACTTTAGTATTCTGTAAAATAATTCCTGTCATGGTGTACCGTGAGATGGCTCTATACCAATATTCTGAACATGTACACACGAAATTTTATTCAGGCGTTTAAGTAAATCCAAGCATAACTTTAAACGTGTAGTTTTAAGCAGTTTCTATCTCGTATAATATTAGCTTGCAGTGACGACAGCTCGTCGTGCGTGTGTGCCTGAGGCTCGAATGACGAGCATGCGAAACTTTATATATATATATAGCCATGCCCTAGCCGTCGTCTACCAAGGATACAGCGATTGGACCTCGAATTTATCAGGATAAATATCTCGGGCGGTCAGGGGATACTCTTGTCATCTCAGATTCGAATATAGGGGTGGAGGTCGAATCGAGCTCGGAACGGAGGCTCCAGTTGCTTTTGCGTTATACCGGGGTCGCTATGGGCGATGGGCCGCAATAGACTCTTATACATACCGCGCACGCTATACGCACACACCTATATATAAACTTCCGTTTCAATCCCTCCGGGGGTTTTAGCGGCGCTTAACTTTTTAGAGTACTCGATGCTGGGCGGGGCTAATGAGCCCAACCGTGGGATTTCCACGCACCATCCATATTTAAATCAAGCGCGTGATTTATAGAACTGCATGTGCATTCTTGAAAGGCCGGCCCTCTATGTTTTAGGTGCAGCAACCGCGAAAGTGGAGCACTTTGCATTTTGCGTAATAGCTTAGCGTCGAATTATTGTACGCGAGTGCAGCACGAGCGCGGGTATACATAATTCACACAATGCGAAGAGCTAACCGCGCACCTTGCTCTTATTTCTGAGTTATTGGCTTATAAAGAAATCACGATTTTCTCTCGATCGCGCGGTGAAGCCGCCGAGTCCGGGCGCCTCGGTACGCCCGGGAATAACTAATCGATCGGAATTGTAAGCAGAGTGTCGCCTTCAGCTCGCCAATAAAATTACAGCGCGGTTAAATATTTGAGCAACCCTCGATGTAGGTCGCCGCGCAGAGTGACAAAAATCAAATACCGCGACCGAGCCGTACATGCTTTTAGCCGGGGCAGTAATGAATTTTATCTCGCGGCAGGTTGATTACTCGCGCCGGCCCGATAAGCAAGGAATGCCTCCCCCGGCTAACCGAGTGCGTCACCGCCAACCAGGACTACGTTACGCTATTACCCGGAGCCGGAGGCGCCATATTTCCCTCGCACGCGCATAAGGTGCCCACGGGGCACCGCCCGAAGATCATCCCGTCAATTGGGCATAATTCGCGAATCGACATAGCGACTGGGCTTTCGAAAGGCTCGGGTGTCCCGGGCACGTGCCTTCAGAGATCGAACGGGTGCCGCGGGCGGTGGTCGGGAGCCGCGGGAATTTCTCCGAATAGTGCGCCGCGCCGTCGCGGAAGCGTCGATATATATGTGAGGTGCAGCGCGGGAGAAAGCCGGCTATTTACTCTACACGCCTCGACGCGTCTCCTTCCTCCCGCCTCGAGGCGCCACGGGCGCAACCGCGATAATAATGCTAATAATCCTAATGGATAGGCCGGTGAGCTCGCGGGTCATGCGACTTGGCCGAGTCATACAGGACGACCGATTTTTCGCCGGTTTTATTGTGCTGCTCGGGGGTACCGACAGTCGATTTGCCGCTTATTGTTCTCCGCGTAAAACAGTGTTTTTTGCGTACAGGTGCGAATTTTCTTTTGCGTAACTGCGCGTCCTATCCGAAACCTTACATGCAGTTTATCGTATAGTCATTTATCTAATCTTTGTATCTATCTGTATATACTTTACTATTTTGAAAACTCATTCACTTCGTCAACATTTAAACGCCTGGCTGGTTAGTTTATTATTAGAATTTTTTGTACTAAATCAATTTTTGGTTCGTATTACCGATTACTTTATTTTTAGAAATACAAAGGCGCTTGTGTGTAATCGGTAATCTTTTTCTTTATCTTGTTACATTTCAACATTCATAGTAACGTGCAGGTCTTTGATCAGTTTTTACCAGGCTATTTTTGTACACAACGTTTGATAAACAGCTTGAGCAGAAAAGCTGAGTAAATATCTACCGGTGCAAACCTATGCTTTTTTTTGCAATGAAGACTTGACTACCTAGCGTAATAAAGACCTTTTGAGAAATAATTAACTATCAAATGCAGTTACATTCAGGGAAAATAATTTCTAGGGCACAAAAAAGATGTCCGTGGCCAGAGCAGCATAAAAGATTTTTGCCCGAATGCAAAACCGGACGTTTCCCGCGACATCATCCTGCCTGATGGCGAAAGAAATCTCAGCTCGGAGAAGTCGCCCTCCCCCCGTATAACCGCGAAGATTACCGAATAAGAAGCTGAGGAAGCCTCGAGGTAATAAACACGAGATGCGCGCGGACGAGGATCCAGCCTAACAAGATCCCCCTGCAGCCTTTTAATAAAGCATCTCCAATCGCTTCCTCCGCAGCCTCCGAGCCCCAAGAGGTCGCCACGGCTCTGGTCTATTAATCCCTAGCAACACAACCCGGCCGCCCAAGCACCGCCGAGTGCGGGCGCGCCTCGCCCGCATATAACAGTACACAACGCACTGCCGAAGTCGCCACTGGCGATGTTAAATCGCGACAACTGCGACACAAAGCGCTCGGAGGTAGGTGCACCCGTGGCGCCCGGGCCTTGATTTACAGCCCCGATCAGTCGGCCGGCTCTCCCGTTACCTTCTTTCCATCGGCTTTTGGCCGCGCGGCTCGCCGAAATCAAGGGCGACGTAGGGAGAGGAGCCATCATAACCGGGCGCGTGACGCTCGCCGGCCGCCTAATTTATATCGCCGCGAAAAGAAAGGAGGCGCGAGAGTCACGTCGCCGAAAAAGTGGGCCAGCCGCGGGCTGCGCGCCTAAGCTCACCGTTAGGGTCGCGTCGCGCGGCTCGCGTGGGCACCGTCGGGGCGCTCATCGCAATAAGGCGCCAGGGTGAATACCTCCGCGCGCGCACGGCATCCGATCGCCGGCTAACAGTAAGCTAATAACTTCATTAAAATACGGATTGTGTGTACGCGCGCGCGCGCCCGATACTTCCTGCCTCGTTCGTGCGCGGGACGTCGGCGCAAGCGCGGCAATTACGCGTTTCTCGAGGCGTTCGTCTTTCATCGCACGGTTACCTTTGCTCAATTTCTTTTATCAGCACAGTATTGGTTTATGCAAGTACTTTATTTTTTAAACGTAAAAGGTAATTATAACGTTCAACGTTAAAGTTTAACGAGTACAATGTTTTCTTCGTTTATTTTATATGTATGTGGTTCTATCAAATTATATTTTGCCGTCTACTGGGATGAATGATTTCTAGAACGTTAGTAGAACGATCGTAATCAGCCACGCGAATATCAGATGTCTGTTGGTCATTCAAAGAACTTTCCAAAAATGGCAGAAAACTGGAAACCTTTGTATAGAGTGAGGGTTTAGAGCTTTCGTTGCAGCGGTCCGTATATTTACTCAATACACCAATTAATACGGTATTAAATACAATTGGACCTCCAATATCACCCTAGAAAAATATTATTTTATGAGTCTTGTTGTAGAAATTAATTGGTAAATAATTCTTGACCAGGCATAAAATTATAGATATTAATTCTTTGATTGTTCTATAATATGAACAATATAAGTATTTTGCAACTTAAACGTTACACGCAGGTAACTATAGTGAGTGATTACGTATCTAAATTAGTAAATGAAATTCAATAGTATTTAATCTCTAACTCTTTACAGACTGGTTACTAGATTTAGAATATTATTATTCATAAATATTAGATAACTGGTTCCTTAAAAAGTAGTTAATTAATATTATTGTACTTTACCATTTTTGGTTTTCTAATCCCGAATAAGTAAAAAATTCAAAAAAACATTGCTATATTTTTTCTCTCTGTGTACGTTTAAGAGTTGCATTAATTCACTTAAAAATAATTTTTCACTTAAAACAATACTTACGTGACAAGCGCCACCTTGTGGTTCAACAGTTTGATATGATGTAGCACACAGGTGAGAGTCGGTCGATCGTTCGTATGCACTTTGACAAGTAGCTTGTTTTTCAACGTGAACAAATGTTGATTTCAAAATTTTGTTTGGATGTTGACGAGAATCTAAATTACTAAGATCGCTAGCACTTTTATATGCAGTAGGGATATCCGTGCCGAATCCAGTTAAAACAGCTGTTTTTCTAAAATATTGATAATATCCTCCTCCTATGAGTTGTGCTAAAGGCCGATCTAGGCATTGTATTACAGGAGTAATTGGGAATGCCTCTTCCAACTATCAAATGACAGAAAAGTATTGTTGAATTTTGATTAATATATCAAATTATTCCATATAAATACTTATGCAGTTTACAACTAAAATTATATTAATTTCAAAAATGACCATTTAGATAGTACCAATCTTTTACAAATTGTCTATCAAATAATTAAAAATTATTTATGTTATTAAGTTTTTGATTTCAATCTGTTTATACTTTTATCACAATAGTTAATAAGAAATATCTAAAGGATATTATAGATTATCAATCTTGTTATTTCTTAGCGTTATGCAACAAATTATTTTGGATTGTATATCTATTCTTTTTTTAACCCTCTTTTATTAACTTGTATCAAGGGTTTTAATAGAAATAACGGACTGTTTTGATTCTTTTTGTGATTCGTTTCTTTGTAAATTAATATTAATTTATAAATGAAATATCAATTAGAAGAATCCATTACTTATGAAAAATTTGTAGAATAGATATACAAATGTTCAAAATACAAAATATGTTAGTTGGTGCAATTTATTTTCGAATGCAAAATTCAAATAATTGGCCTATCAAGATGCTATAAGAAAGTAAAATTCAAAAGCTATATTATAGATAATAAAATATGTCTAAAAACTACTTTTATTACCTTTAGTACAGCAATATCTCCAGTTTCTAGTTCATTGCGACTGTTACTACTTGTACTACTACTAGCTTTACTAGAACTACTAGCTCCTTTTTTACTAAATTTTTTAGTTGGTCTAAAATCATAAGGCACGAATGCCTTAATCACTCTTCTAGAAACCTTATCAGTGTCATCAAGATTCTTAATACCAGCAAGAGCAAATATGTCTACATTTAAAAATTTACCACTTAGGTCAAGAATGCATTGACCTGCAGTGACTACATAGTTAGCTCTTAAAGCTGCAGCACCACATGCAATTTTGTTATTGATCTGAAGCGACACGTGATACTTATAGTTCTCCTTAACTGCAACTTTTCCACCCAAAATTCCTTCTACGTTTCCTTTAATAGATAAATATTGCATAACATTAACTAACATTATGATATACTTAACAAAAAGAAATTATATTTCTTACCTATTCTAAACCACAATATATGAATTAAATTTAAAAATAATAGTTGTAAATAATAAGATTTCATGATTATATTATTTTAAAAGTTAATACTTCAATTGTAATAAGAATTAAAACTATTTGTAAAATGAACAAATACTTTGCCTATGACTATAATTAATAACACCATTTCAGTAACAATTGCGTGCTTTTAAACAGTTACTTAATGAATATTTAATATTCTAAACCAATAGTCTGTGGAATATTATATAAGTAAAAATTAAATATACTTTAGATAAGATAAGAACTTTAATAGAAAATAAATTAATTTAAATTATCACAATTTTTTAACCTTTAAATACAATCATAAAAATCAAAAAATGCTAGTATATCTAAAATAAATCGATATTAACTAGCGCGTGTATGTATATATTTTAATTTTTGTTATTACATTAGAAATAAACGACTAAAATCTGTCAAAATACTTTCTAAGAAAAAAAATTATGTTAATTTTTGTACATCTCTTTTACTATAATTCAATTGTTATGGGTATCATTTATTAATGTATGATTTGTAAAAATAGAAAAATAAAGGAATAATATTTTTTTAAATATAATATATAATTTAAATCATTTTAAGTTTAATATTAAATATAAATTAGTTATATGAGAATATAAAGATTTTTATAATATAATACTGCACAGCGTTCTTGACAAAAGGTTAGTATATTTTTGGTGTATAGCAAAAAAAGATAATGCTTGCATGTATTCATATATGAAAAAGTTTAGGTTTTCCAATTATAAACAATTGATGACTAACAATTGAAGCCGTAATAAAAGTATTCTGATTCGTCAATTACGTTATTATGGTGTCTAAGTAAAATCTTGTACACATCCCATATTCATTGAATTTTCTTCGCGTTTGTCGTTGTCATAGTTCGTTTGTTAATGAAAACATGTAATGGATATATATAAAAAAAGATCTTGCTGCATAATCATTCAAAATAGAAGAGAAAGTGGAGAAAAATCTGAAAATCATATGAAGAATGATAGCAAAAATAGAAAGAGTGAAGTAAAAAATAAATGAAGAAGCTGCAAGTATATTTTAAAATGAAGGGTATATAAAAAATACGTAAGAAGGAGGAAACAATATTATTTGAGTGTGAACACGTAAAATTTGTTAAAAAAGATATGCATGTTCGATGGTTCATCGTCTTAGCTTTCGACAACTTTTACTGTCGATTGTACTTGATTTTCACTATTTTTGTTTTGTACGTTCATGGAATGCCCAATTTATCATCAAAGTTTTTAAGTATTTCATGAAGGGCTCGAAATGTCATTTAGTCAAATGCCTGAACAACCTCATACAGGTCCGTATAACTGTGTATACAGGAAGCTAATAATAGACACGATTCTCTATTATAACGATGAATATAAACTGAAAAGAAAATAGTAGCTACTTTATCGCGAGTAATCATTATGTAAAAACAGACAGTAGTAGCTAATTTTCAAGGCACAGGTTATAGGTACTTTTCAAAAACGAAGAAATGTATCTTTTTAAAAGTATGTTTAGCATTCACGCTTAATTTCACGCTTAGGTTAAATTCTAGATCTTCAAGACACCCGGAGTTGAGATCCAGGTGATGCGCATTGTAGCTTTTCGTGTCCAGCTATACAATATGTCCCTACTAGATGTGTTATGTGCAGATGTTCGGAATACATGGAGACAAGATCCAGGCAGTGCATATTTTCATATTCCAAACATGTAGATATTTATTAGAAACAGACTGTAGATCTGAACATTAAAAACGTGCTTAATTTTCCACAAAAAAGAGAAGTATTAGTAGACTAATGCTTATGAGTTTAAACGTATATGTGTATATGTATTCAAATTAGTTTAAACTTGAGAAGAATAGTATTTAATAAATAATATTTCTCTGTTTATTTAAGTAATTGATTTTTAATTTATTTTTACATAATAAAAATAGATCAGTATATAGTTAGGCAATTCTTATACTTACATCGATATTGCTTGTACATATTAAGATCTCCCAAAACTATATAATAAATTTATGATAACTTCTAAAGAAGAAGAACTAAAAATAAAATATATTGTGCGGAAAATGACTGATTTGTTTACTTATTTAATGGACTCATAAAAGAATAATAATAATTATGATTAGAATTTTATTTGATTTTATTATAAATATAATATTTTGAAGCATTAACTTACAATATTTACATGAGAATGAAATAATAAATGAACTTCAATGTTAAATAAGTATATATTTTTTTTTAATTTTTTGTCAAATTTATGGTATTGTAAATATATCTGCATTTCTAGCGGGATGAATTACTTCCAATACTTTATCAGAACTTACATAGTCAGCAACACGTATAGATTCCGTTTGATCGTCAGTTTTAGCCTTTTCTATAAATTTTAAATAATCCGTTATTCTGGTATAAACTGCTGGTATATCTCTTTCGTTACAATTTCTACTATATTTGACCAACACTCCAAGAATTGTTTTTTCTTCCAAAACAAGTGGTCCACCAATATCACCCTATAAAGAAATAATTAGATAACTCTATTCTCTAATAAATTGTTATTTATTTAAATAATTTATGAACTGTAGTTATTCTAAGATAATAATATTTTCTCTAGCTAACTTTTCTCTCGAATTTTGATCTATGTACTCTAGCCAACAATTATAATTAAAAACCTAACATAAGTAAATGAAAAACACGTGCTTCATGAGTAAATTGTTTATTGAGTTTAAATATAATAGTATTAAGTAATAAATAATGGTTTTTTAAAAATAATTACGAGTTCTGTGAAAGAATTATTGATACTTCAATATTGTATGTGCAATTTTAATTAAAATTAAACTAAGCTTCAAAGAAAACTGTTCGACTTCGATAAATTTATTTTAAAACAAATTATAATTATTCAATGATTAAGTTTCGGATTATTCCTGTTATATTTTAAATTCTTGTAAAAATATTTTATCGATATCGTTAAAATTATTAATCAGAAAATGTTACGCATAAATAAGACATTTTATATTATAATGTATTAGTTGGTATTTATATTGTTTATAAAGAATATTCAAAATATATAGGCCGGGAGCATTGATAATTAGATATATTCAATATTTTAGGTTTAGCATAGATTTCTTTTTTACCGATCAATGATTTTTGCTCCATAAGTGCTTAAAATAAAAGTACTTAATATACTATACGATGTAACTTTAGATTTTATTTTTTTAACTTAAAAAAATAGTATTAAAAAAATAGTAAGAATTTGAATTCATTAAAAAACCAAGAATAAGTGTAAACCCCCTTTAAAAAGTTTTCTTTAAAGATATTTAAAGAAAAATATCCAGAATGCAAGAATTTTAATGGCATAAATTCAATAAAAGTTGTGGCGTAGTAGAAAACATGTGGCGTCGTGTGGCTTGTGCAATTCCTCACAATAACGAACCGTAATATCAAAAAATTGAATGAAAACGTGCTTGAAAATCTACACATTGTAGTTCATATTTTAGGTATGATTGTAAATACAATGATAGCTGCAGTGTAAAACTATCAGTACACCGAGAAGAAGAATAATGAAAATATTGTTTTTTATTCGTTTGGATTAGATTTGATGATATGGTATATAATTTATGAAGTGTTTTCGTCCTCAATCTTAATCATTTTTGAATCATATTACAAATTTTCAGAATTTATTTAATTCTATGTTACACATGGGCTAAAAAGTCCCGAGACTCATGCATATTGCGCTAATTTTATTGCATTCATCTCATTTTCAGTTAGCACTAATCTCCAAAAGACAGTTGTTAAAATAATAAAAAGCTACATTGGGCGTTACTTTTATTATTTTAAAAACAATAGATAAAAAATTATTTCGTATTTTTATTTTACACTATTTCTTGGTAAAAAGTATCATTCAAGTGAAGGAATGGTTTGAAAAGTATTATTATAGACACGCAGAATGCAGTGGACGTACAAATGAGGTGATAACATGACAAAACAACAAAAAATTCCATAAGATAGCTTTAAATGATTGGAATGTGAAGTTGGGTGAGTTAACTTACATCGTAAAGGTATTAAAAGAATATGTTGTGTTTATATTGCAAAACATTTGGCCATGAGACAGTACTGTTTAACGTAGGAGCCGCGTTTGCTAACTGCTGATCAAAAACAAGAACCTGTTGATGATTCTGGGCAGTGTTTGACTACGTTTAAACGTACCAAACCTGAATTTTTCTCGTCGATATGTGACAATGAATAGAACATGGACATATCACTTCACATCGAAATCAAAACAACCCTCATGTAAATAGACAGCAACAGTTGAACCTCACCCAAAGTGCTCGAAGTACAGCAATTAGCTAAAAAGATTTTGGTTTCGATGTTTTGGGATGTTCGTGGTATCATATTCATCAATTACCTTGAGTATAAAAATACCAACAATAGTGAATATTATACAGCGTTGTTGTAACGTTTAAAGTCGGAAATTGTAAACAACGACCACATGTAGCAAAAAAAAAACATTTTTTTTTCATCAAAGCAATATACCGTCTCACAAATCTACAAAAACAGTGGTAAAATTGTATGAATTAAGCTACACGTGTCTTCTGCATCCACCATATTCTTCATATTTAGCTCCCAACGACTACTGTCTATTCGTAGACATCAAAAAAATGTTCGTCAGTAATAAATTTTGCTCGAATAAAGAGGTTATCAATGAAACTGAGGTCTATTTTGAGACAAAAGATAAATCGTCCTATAAAAATGGTATGTTCCAATGGTTATTGGAATAACTATACTGTTCTTAATGGAGATTGTATTGATGAATAAAAACAATTTTGAACGAAAAACACTGTGTTTTCTTTGTTAAGTCCGAGACTATTCAGTTATATATTATATCTATAAAAAATACTCGTAAATAAAGTACAGACTTTTATTACATTTATTAAGCAAGGGTTAACTAATCGGAGATCATAAAGAATAAAACATATATGATAATCATTAAACGATAACTTAAATAATTAAAAAACTTGATATAACTTATATAAATAAATACACGCAACCGAGTGTACGGCATTCATCAGAAAATAAAAGACCCATCCGTGAAATTTTTGAAAAAACCCTTTAAATAAATTTTTTTATATTTTAAATAAGACTTACGAAACATGATCCGGCTATATTTCTTGTTAGGGGTTGTGACATTCTTCCACAAATATGAGCATCAAGCATTTTTGGATAATTAGCAATACATGTTGGTTTCCTATCAATCACTACTTTACCATATTTCAATCTTCTGTAAAGGTTTGGGCGATAAAGTAAATTATCTAAATTACTTGTACTTCTAATGCTTTCAGTAGGAGTATCCTTTCCAAATCCTGTTATATTAGTAACTTTATGCATGAATCTGTCATATGTACCCCACCTCCTTCTTTGAGGAAACTCTAAGATTTGTAAGTTGTTAAAATTTGGAGAAAATAGCAAATAATGTCGCAGCTGTGGAATAGATAATATACATACAATTAAATTAAATTATTCTAAGCAAACAAAGCTGAAAAATATTTAAAATATTATAAAATATTACAAAGTCTATGACACAATTTTAATTACGAAACTACAAAGAATTATTTCTATTGTAAATGTTTTATCATCAATAGAAATAAAGAATAATTCTAAAGCTTCCCCGTTACAGACTTCATTATATGCATTCATGCTTAGTATCATAAATTCTTTAATCTACCTTAGCTATTAATAGTTATGATAACTGTATAATCATATTGATTGTAGTATATTAAATGTATCTACATTATTCATTTTTGTTGATGTATGAAATTATACATTTACATGTATACTAAAACTGTAATCCACAATGACGTTTGCAATTTGCGCGTATAGTTTACATGCTTATTAGTAAAAAACGGCATATAATCAAATTAATGATTTAAATCAATTAACAATAACAATGCGCAGTAAATTATATTTTGTCTAAATTAATTTTGACATATTTTTTGTACACACAAGATAAAATGACGAAAAAAGTCATTAAAACTAAAATTAATAAGATTTAATTTATAGTGCGAATTATCTTACTTTGAGTACAGCGATATCCCCAGTTTCTAAATATGAAGGATCATCGTCCACTCGTCTTGAAGGTGGTCTAAAGTCGTAAGGTATGTATGCTTTCACAACATCCACTAAGACTCTGCCTGGCTGTTGACCATCGAGATATATAGTACCAGCCAGAATCGATAGCTTTGCGTTTAGAAAATTGCCATCTACACCCACGATACATTGAGCAGCTGTTACTATAAAATTCAGATCAATAATTGCACCGCCACATGCATATCTGTTATTAATTAGAACTGCAACATGGTACGGGAAATGATTTTCTTCGGCGTTATGTCCTCCAAGGATTCCTTCCACTATTTCTTGTTATTTACACAATAAAAATTAAATATAAACTGTAAAACTTGCTTAATTTTATAAAAGACAAAATTCTTACCAATTTTAAACCACAAAATATTAAATAAACTTACAAGAGACACGATCAAACCAGAGTACTTCATTTTAATATAAGCCGAATTATATTATTAAACCTGAAATAGTGACTAATTTAATTTCAAATATGTCAATATCTTATATAAACCAGTCGACGGCTTATTAAACAATCACATATCTGTTAAATATGTAGAAAGACAAATATTCCCCCATAATGTTTTATTTTACCTTGAGTTAGTATTCCAGTTAATAAAATACTGTGAATATTATACACTTTGAGAACCATTTGCAGGTTACTATAAGAAAACAAATTATTTTCCAGATAAAATGAGTTTTAAATTATAAGATAATGAAGTGTTAAATATAAAATATTTTCTTACACAATTTTTCATCATGTTCTATTTGAAGCATACACTTACATCGCAATATTGTTGGATACTTTATTTATGATTTAATTGTTTTATGATTAAAATTCTAAATATTATTTTTACAGCTCATGGTATTATTTAATTATTTGTTTTTATATATCATTAGAAGTATTATATATTTGATTCTTTAGCTATTAATCTTCACATAGCTATTTGTAATTATTATACAAGTTAAAATTGCAATATTTATTATTGTATTAATCTTTTTATATAATTTTATTATAGTATTATTGCATTTATGTTTAATCGTTCAAGATTAAATTTTAGGTACGACAGTGTATAATTTGCACAGTATGCATACACACGCAAAAATTTGTGACGGAGCACTCAGTCACGCTACTATACCACCAGGTGTCAAGACGTTGTCTTGGCCTTTTCCGCAAGTCCTTGGACATATAGTTTAAGTCACTATATAAGACCGTATAACTCTTTCTACAGATAGAATATCTAAGGCTAGGGAGTTTAAGCTACTTGCTTATGCTTAGCCTTATGAGTGACGTACCTTGATGATCCCTGGGACGAAACACTCACCTTCGTCGACGTAAGACACAACATCTACTCCTTCCATTAACATCCATCATCTTCACTTTCTACTCGCCAAAACTATATGCATAGAAGATCTTGGTGACATGTGTATGGAATCATACCGATGTATTATTACGTGACTCTGTACATGTCGCAGAATCATTGCTCTAACCTCATGTTTAACCGAAACTTGAAACCTAAACTGTGAGGTGTTTTTCTATATTAGTTGAAAAGCCTAAATCACAACTCCATTCCATCGATATCTAATACGTATAAACATATTCGAATTCAAATACTTTTAAACTTTTAAGAAAACTTCCAGGAGGAAAACAGAATCTCTTAACTATCTAGCATCCGTTATACTAGTTTATTAGAATTTTTCTACACAGGGCCTCCACACTTTTTTATATTGTATTACATTTTTGAGAAAATTTTTATGGATATTGAAAAATGTACCCTCTCCACTATTGGATAACATGAGATTTATTGTCACTATATTTCATATAATTCCATCTAATAATCTTGACAGCGCCACATACAGCACATTGGTTAATACTCCTTATTTATACCTCTTATATCGTCGAATAATGATCTCCGTTATAGGCCCAGTTATACGTGAATTTTGTAAATAAATATTTGAAATCTTAAATTTCTTGTTTGAATAGATTCCTTTGCATCCAAAGTAATTTGTGCACTCACGGATGTTAAAATCATCCCTGGTGAAATCTCAATGATGATCGTAATCCAGATTCGAAAGAAAATCCTAATGTAACTCGAAACTACTTACGATCGGTAAACCTTTTAAAGACATTTTAAAGCTATCACTGGTGATATACGCATTCATTCTTCGGTCTTCTTATTCTTTAGATGACCGGAATTTGAGAGTTTAAATCACCCTTGAAAAGTGCCAAAAATAGTGCCAGGCATCATATATTAACTATATGTAAAGATCATATCCTAGGATGAGCCGATATATCAGTATTCTGATCCTCGAAGAGTTAAAAACCAAATTCTGCACATGATTAAACTTGCAAAGCCTTCTCCCTATCTAATGCTATAAAAGAACTTTTTAAAACTAAACCATACACTAAGCCATATACACGTATAAGAAGACAAAAGTTAATTCTAGAACATTAAAATATTTTATCAGAGAAATATTATATTTACAGAAATAAAAAAATATAATAATTAAATTAGTTAAAATTATTCTTTAAACAGTTTGGATGGATACGAAAAAGAAATATTGGTTTTCCTAAATATTTTGCTTTACAGAAATTTTTGATAGTCAATTTTTTTGAGTATTTTATAATAGTTCTCAAAATGATGTGCAAATATTTAAAACACAAAAAGAATACAACTTTAAGTGAGTGTGCATTTTTTTATTTCATAAATAGAATTATTTTTTAAATAAATCTGTCATTTATGAAATAAAAATATTATAATAATTTTTAAATTTACAACTAAAAGTAAAACATTGTCGGAATTCATAATCAGTGGTTTAAAACATATCTAGAACCCTTTAGTGTTCCTCCTCAAGACCACCGTGATACAGGAAACTGACCTGGTTCCTAGCCTAAAATATAGGCCTCATGTGCAAAACTTGAACATGCTCACATGTTTTCTGAAATTAATATATATTTCGACAGTACCATTAGTATCGAGAAAATACAAAATAACTGCGAGATACTGGATATTATTAAAAAATAATTGATTATTGAAAATAAAAAAATATTATGAGCAAGATACATTGTCTTGTATTGACATTTTAAAACATTATCCCGAATTTCAAGACAAGGCAATATCGAGATTTTCTCGATTCTTGTGGCAGCCTCAAGTCCAGCAGCCACGCCGTAGTCCTCCTGCGCAATACTGTGCGGAAATTTTCGGCGCGGATGCTCGGGGCTCCTGGCCGCGGGGACTTTTCCGCGCGGGCCCGAAAAGAGGGGAGCCGGGACGGCGGTGGGGGCGGCGGGCAGCCGGCAGGAGGAAGAGAGCGGCGGGCGCGAGCTCGGCGAGAGGCGGCGGGCAGGTACAGCGGGGGGCGGGCAGGGGGGAGGGGGGGGGGGGAGGGAGGGCCGGCGGAAGAGTTGAGCGGGCCAGCGGGCGGGCCCAGTCCCCCTGCGGATGCGAGCGTGTGCGCATCGTCGCGGCCCCTCGCTGTGAGCCGCGCGAGACCTCAACTCCGATATCGTCGGCCTGGCGAGCGAGGACAGTTCGCCGCCGGGCAGCCGCGAGTGCCGCGGGCTTCCAGGACAAAGCGCACGCCTGTTATATGAATCCGCCGGGACGGCGCGCGCCTGATGGGGTTCGCGTGGGACGAGGTAAGTCCAGCTGCACCGATGTAGGAGCGCGCCGGGCGAGGCCCCGAGACAGCCTGTCAACGCGACCGGCCCTCGGAGCCGCTGTTGCCGGTGTGCCGACCTGTGCCGGAAATTTTAATTCGATTAAGAGGCCGCGCCGAAATAGGAGTCGCCTGTGCCCATGAGCCGTCTGTAAACTCGTTAAGAATTCTACCAGGGGGACCGATTCGCGGACGTTAAGGTTTCGGCTGAGTCGGCCGGGCATCCCTTGAACCAGTCGGACGCGGTGTGGCTTGTATAAGTGAGCCCGAGTGTTATCACTGAAATACAAACTGAGCGGGGCATTTAATTAAAGTATCGCAATAAGTAGCATCTAAATGCCTCGCGCTTGATTGTCCCGCGCGATAAAGTAAACCCAATAAACATGCCTTTTTGCCCTCCGAATTTATTCAGGCGCACTTTTGTATTTATTTGTCGAAACACCGGCCGATTCGCGCTTGGTTACTCGGCCTCCGAGAATTCGCGGATACTTTGCATAAGGTCATTACCATAAAATCAGGCGTTGCCCGAGCCGCCGGTGTGTCATTCTCTTTCTCATGTATACGCCTGGGACAACTGCTCGGCTATGCGACGAAACTAACGTGCGCCAGTCTTTCATCGGTCCTGCAAAAACTACATTCCTGGCTATTCCGAAATTATACCCGAACGACCTCTGAATGCAAGAACGATTATTGTTATTATTGAAACGATCGCTCGACGATAAATATTTAATATTCACGGCACCTTAACAATTTTTTCTCATTCGAGATGGTACCGTGTTGTGTCGTGTTTACAATTTCTCGTGGTATTTACTACTATTGCTCTATCCTTTATTACACAGCACAGCTACTATTACTACATTGTACTATTTACTACAAGTACAACTAGGAAATTCTTTAACTCAGGTCGTTGAATCAAAACATTATTCCTCGGAGCGCTGTAAAGTAGAATGATTGACTACAACAAGTGACTACAAGTACCGCCGACGAGCCGTGTACCTTGTCAGAAGAATAAAGCATTTGGGAAAAAAAATGAAAAATTGACTAGCAATGTTGTTGAACTATGAACAGCAGATACGCATTGTGTTGTACGCAAGTAGTAACGTGCATGCGAGTCAGACGGGACGTTGTACAATACAGTCAAAACGATAACTAATGTCAAAGGTTTGTTTCGGAATCTGTTTAAATATTAGGATATAACTTTGAGTGTGGGCTTTTAATTTGAAACATATTTCATAAATATATACCAATATAGAGACAATTGTAACGTATGGTATAACTTTTCTCTGTCTTTAGTCTTGATATTTAAGATTGTTTAAAAACCCTGTTCATATTTACTTTTAATCTAAAATATAGCTTTAAACATTAAAAATGAATTTCCATACGAGTGCAAACTTGCTTCATTAGAAATACAAATTCATGGAATTGACTTAATTGTACTTTTACGCGGTCTACTCATTAAAGTCTCGAGTAGAGTTACTTCTGGACTTGCTGCTATTAATGTTTACATATATCAGTCACGATTATACAGTAGTCCTTAGTATTCTAATGTATTTTGATGGAAATTTCATACGATTTTATACTGATAGTTGGTTACTTTAAAATTACTTCTGAGGAATTAAGCTTATTTACAAAGTGGTACCACTCGTAATGGACCAATAAATACTTGACAGGAATATTTCGAAACACGGCGAACCAAAACAAGTGATATTTTACAAAAATTCATCAAGATTTGAGCAGGAAAGAAAGTGAATCGTTCGCTCGATGTCAGCTATAATTAACAATTGCGAAAAATGTTGATTGTCTGCATCCTCGTCACGTATAATGAGTGACGGGATTAAATTCCGCACGTCGGCCCATACCGATAAGAATACGAAATTGATTCGAGAACAAAAAGTCGACGAGCCATTTGTTGGCTATTTTAAATACCGGCTCGGTACAAATTATAAATCAGCTTCATTTTTACGCCGTATTCCGTTTTTCTCCCCCTCGCTCGCCTACATCTCAATCCGTCCATTAAAAACTTCTGCGAATTAAAAATCGGCTTGCGCCGTACGTGCTGGAAATTAATGGGACGTTGAAAGTAGGCTCCCTTTGTCGAGCGCTATAGAATATTAATTGAAATTTAATGTGGAATACAGGGGCCGATGTAACGCACGCGAGTCACGCGCTCAAAAGTTGAGCGATCGGGCGGAAAAGTCGCGCGTGCCGCCCGGCGATCGGCGCCGCTAACCTCGGCAGCCTCCCGGGCGATCCGGCGATCGCGGGCGCCAAAGCGCGGAGGCTGCGGGGCTTCCGGGCGATAAGGGCGGCACGCGAGGGCCGGTCGTTCGCCCGCGCGCAAAGTCAGGGTCAGCCGCGTGGGAAAAAGGCCGGCTTTTCCCCGGAAAGCCTTTCAATCGGCGCACATAAATTATCGGGCGGTCGGCTGTATCGCGGCATCGCAACTCGTGTTACCCCCGCGGCCGAGGCGTGGCGGCGTAGCGTTACGCGCCCGGGATCACGTGCGCCTTCGACGCCGCGCACCGAACGTTATCCCCTTGAGAAAGGGCCCCGCGGCTGTGTGCGCGCCGTCGCCGCTCCCGCAGTGGCTTTCTTCGCCCGTTTGCACAGTCGGCCGTTGTTGCTGGCCTTTCTGGCCCGCGGCCCTGCGCTGCGCCGAAGGGCACGCGACTCCTGTAAATTGGATAATGCCCGGCTCTTTGGCTTTCGCGGGCTCGGCTCGATTTTCTCGCGTTACACCGTCTCGCCTGTTATCCCTTGCTTTCTGCCGTTTCCCGGAATCAGAACAGTCGGCATCGAGCGCTGTTGGAACAATTTCCTGCATATGTATGTAATGTGTGATTAAGTACTTAAAACAATTCGGTTGGCTTTATCTTTGCTTAATAAATAGTTTGTCTAAAACGTCTTGATACAACAATTATTAAAATTAAAGAGGGAAAATAGAGCTTCGTGTTAGAACTTCGCTCAAACATTTATACTTGAATGTTTACGTAGTCTTAACATTGTAGATAAAATTCACTTTTCATTACGTAAACATTGTATTAAAACAATTTGTCTTTCTCCTGTTTAACCTACATAAATAATACAGTATCGCTTATTTTTAAACAATATAATAACTACAATTCAACAGTGACACAAATGTGTCCAACCAATATTTATCGTGCGACGCTTCTTCTTTTGTTTTACCTTCTCTCCAAACATTCGCCAATTGTTTCGGCTTTCCTTTGTCACCCAGAGCTAATAAGAATTTTCATTTTGAGCAATATGTGCACTGTTTGCACGCCCGACCGCGCCCTCCGCCGACCCAGCGGCTACCTCCCGATTCGAGCTCGAGGCGGATCGATCAGTCGGCTCCCCGAAAACCGACCTCCCGGCAACAAAGCCACTCCCGCGACGCCTCGGCCTAGCCGCCCGCGCGAGTTTTCCGCCTGGCAAAGGCGCCCGCCCGACGCTTTTTCCGCGACTGTAGCCGGCGAACGGTACCGCGTTTACACACACACGAGCACACACGGGGCGGACAAAGCTCGGCCGGCGCGTGCGTGCGACCCGCGGGAGGCTCGGTTTCCGTGTCGCGCGGGGCTTTTCCTCCCGGCCGCTCGAGCCTCGCGATCGCTCCAAAAGGCGACCCCCGCGCGCAAGTAACGGTCCTCCCGTCCGTTATTAGCCGAGCGATATGTGGATGCGGCTGGTCCACGAGGCGGTCCCTTTTTTTTTTTACACGCGCGAGCTCTGCGGTTTTATTAAATCGTTACATTCTGCCGAGACGTTTTTCGCCCCCGCTCCGAATCGTTGTACGTGCATAATTAATTTCACGGTACGAAGAGTCCAATGAAAATAATTATGTGCCCACTAATGATTTTCGCGCGATCCTCCTTTTTCATATAATTACAATATTTAACGTACTAATATATTCAAGCGTCTCTCTTGACTTTCGATTCTTGGAATAACATTCCGAAAGTTTCATTAGTATACTTTGAGAAAATTGCAAAAGCTGATAAATTTATATTTGATAATACGATCGCACGAAGTATAATAAATTAGAATTAAATAATGTGACATTAATTTATTCTATAGATTAACATTAAAGACTAATTAAACAATGTAGCGAGTTGAAGATACGTGATTTCATTAAATTGATTGATTCTTCGATTTCGGCACGGTCGCTTCATCAAAAGAATACAATCGCCAAACTTTTGATCCAGGTCTTTCAGCCGGGCTCAAACGGCAAGTGAACAATAAGCGCTACAAATCAGACAAAACTCATTCAATCGTAATTCTACCTGTAAAATAATAACACGTTAGAAAGTGCCAGTGAAAGCCGTAATTCGTAAAAACCGTCCGTTAGTATTGTTTCTTCAATCAATTGAAATGACAGGGAGGGGGAGTATTCGATTTCCTGATGAGTGTGCCAGGAGTTCCGAGTATGGGGCGATTGTCCCGGCGAGTCGGCCGGGCCTCCTTTTGCGAGTCGAGCGAAAAGCCAACTACGTGGGCGCGCGCGACAATTGCCTCCGGGCAATGACGCGCACACCACCCAACTTCAAACCGCTCGCGCCGCCGACGCCTCGCACTTGCACGCCCCGAATAGATCGTGCCAATCGACAATAAAAGATCATTAGGCCATTGTTCTACCGATAGCGATATCGAAACGAGATCCCGCGCGCCGGGAGACATTCTTTTTCGCCCCTTTCGTCGGACCGGAGGTGAGAACACGCGTACACCCGTACGACGTGCAATCGATTCGAAGAGGTAGCCGAAGCCGCTGGGGCAAGCTCGGCCCGGCCCGCAATTTCCCCAAAGCTCCGCAAGCTCACCGGCGGAGGTGCAAAAGAAAAGAGAGCCGCGCGGCGCAGAGCGGCGGAGCGAGAGGCGACCGGCGAAAGACCGGTGGCCGGGCCGTAATTGCGGCAACGCTGTCCCGTTAAAGGATCTTCTGGGCCCGCTCGTAAAGATCCGGCGTTAAGCCGAGAGCGCAGACTCGTCTCGCTGTCTCGGACGATTTTCGACGGCGAGCGGCGACCCCCCGGGGCGAAGCCTCGCGACCGTTTCCGCCGCTCGGAGTCTGCGCCGGGATAGTTCAAAAAAAAAAAGGCTAATCTCCCGCGCTAATGGCACGATCGGTGCCGTGCCGCTATATATCTAGATACGCGTGTGGGTCTAGGTATAATACACGTTCCCCGACGCCCCTGCCCATTTCTCATATATGCGCTCGAGCATTATTTGCTCGCGGGTATGTATGTGCGCGGCTACGCCAGGGCTGCGTGTATTAGCATAAATGAAGCCTTTTCGAAGAGGTGCCTCGCGCCCGCGAAAAACCAGGTCAAAGAGTTATTTACCGAGCCAATTATACACGCATCTCTCGTAAAGTCAATTTTTTTGTTTTGAAGAAAATGCAGGGAATTCCGGAGAAATTACTCCAATTATGAGAGAAACGGGCGCGTTATAGTCAGGTCGAAATAAATTAGTCTAGCGCGTGTGTGAGTATGGGGAGCCGCTACCGTTGGCTATCGCGCTCGATATCTAGAATACACAAATAACAGCGCAAGTGCAAAATTAAATGTTTAAACCGCGAGTACATATGCATACGAAGAGTCGCTGCCAAATACCGATTGAGTTTACTTTAAACTATAATCGACTCATCGCTTGCCAATCGCCGAGTCACAATCTTATTATTATCAATTAAAAATGATAATGCAATCGCTGTCGAACGTACAAACCGGAGAGGCGTTGGGCTCCATAGGATTTCTGCAGAAACAATTGAATTCCACCGCAAGGACCATTTGACTCGGATCGGTAATCACGATGCATGCATAATGCCGGGTATTAATCCAGCGTAATTAGCCCGGGGCAATTACCCGAGTATTTTTCATCATTCTAAACGAGTGTAGCGGCGCCTCGATTGGCGGCGGCACTCGAATCATCGGGGCCTAAGCACCCATTGTTGCCAGTCACGAGCGGCGTCAGGTCCCGAGCCGGCTGACAATTAGCCTACAAAGGGCCCCAGCATCCCGAGATATTGTCTCCGGCGGCCGGCGGGCACACGGCCACTCGTTACGCCACGCGCCCAGAGAAATGGAGGCGGCCTGGGGAAAAGCCGGCGGCCCGCCCACGCGTTATCCCTGCCGAGCGGAGGCCGGCGGCGGCGGCGGCGGGCCGTCAGAGCCGGTGGCCCTCGTGTGAAGTCCGCGGCTCCGGGAAGGCCGCCGCGCCGCCGGCAGGTATGCCGGATATATATATTTCTGCCGCGCGGGCCAAAGGAAGCCGCGCCTTCCGAGAAATCGGCCTGCCGGCCGATCGCGCGGCGGCTCACAGGTGTCGGCGCGGCACTTTATGCCGCAGCGCGCAACATTATCTGCCGCCGCCGCCGCACCGGAATGCCGCGGTGACTCACTCGCCCGGGGACCGCCCGCGCCTCCCCCTAGGAGGCCGCGCTGCGCTTTCCGGAATGCCGCCGGCGCCTTTTTTTTTTTTTTGTTACCCGGGAACAAGCGGCCCCCGGGTGCCCGCTGCGCACCTGTCGTTTGCGGCCCAACCGATCCCGGGCTTCCCGGTGTCACGTTGTTGTACCGAGGTGCAACTGCGTGGGAAAGCACGGCGGCCGTATCGGTAATTCTGCACGAATGACGAGTGTACGCGGGCTGCCGGGAGACTCGCGGCTTGATTTCCTAGGGGGACCTGTTGCCGCGGCATTCGTTGGCCCACTCAGCCCCGGCGACGCAGCACTTTTCAACCCTAATGCGCTTTAATGCCGGGACAATCGCTTTACGGTAACTCTGTAATGCCCCTCGGCATTCAGGCGGGGTACGTATAAGCAGCGATCGGCTGTGTGCGCGTGTCACGGCCCTGTCGTACGCAAGAATCATGTACCGTACCGGCGGCCCTCGCATGCGCCAATGTAAAATATAAATCGCTTTGTAAAATGGACATTACCGGTCGGAAAGGAGTGCACGCGCCGCTCGGACTAAAGTGAAAGCATGTCCAGGAAGAAATTGAGGCTCGCCGCCGAACTCGAAGGTCCCGATGCGCCCAACTGCACGCGTAGTGGTACTTCTGATCGGTCATCCTTACGCGCGCTTACAATTATTCTCGTCAATCTCTTTTTGTGACAGTTCGGTAATTACGGTGTAATGGGAGCTAACGCGATACGTACTCTGTCATTATCCCCTAACGCGATTGCATGGTATCCTTTTTTTTGTACAGAAACGTGACAAGGTATATCTTTCGATGCGCTTGTGTTCGAGAAAAAGAAACAGGTTTTCACCTTTCGATTAACGGCTTTGCTATGCCGAATCGTGAAAAAACGTCCAATGCCTATTATATATCGCCCACGAATTTTATGAATTCAACGCTTGAGAGCCATACTTTTAAAATGCTGGAAGAATTTTCTGTGCTTCCTACGGAATAAAATTTCTATAATCATTTCCGTTTAGTTTGTTATTAAGACGGTTCTTTGATCTCGCATACAATCAGATTGACGTATGGTCACACGTACTCTCGTGTGTGTAGATGTAGCGAGGGACGCAGAGAAATCTATCAAATTGTGAAATTATTGTAAACGGTTAATTTTTTATGAATTCAAATTTTGAGCGCCTTTACGATTGTGAATCTGTAGTGAATTATTATTCATCGAAAATTGCGTATCTTCAAAGCTCGATGGGTTGAATTTAAGATTTTGAGGCTTTGTAACAAGCCAGCTTAATAGGGTTATCCTTTCATGCTTTCACGGACCTTTGAGTTTTCGGTACCTAATTTGCTTGGGGTTCGGCGATGACCGTGAAACGAAGTCAATTTCACGGCAGAGTCGACGTAAAACGTTACGGAAAAGACGTTAGCATTAGGCGAACCGCGACATCCCACGATTTCTAAGGCCTTGTGATCATTCCGCATAAAAAGACACTGTGAAGTTGCAAATTAGGCCGAACCGCACAAATCTTTACCGAGCCATAATATTAATTGGTTCCTTCCGTGCGTTAAATAATCAATCAATTATTCAATGCTCTTGCCAATTTTATGGCCGTGTTTCATTTATCAGCGCTTACCAGTAATAGCATCCCGCATAATTATTTTTTTTTACAGCGCCGGCTTGTGTACGGCTGTTGCACGGGCGCGTTACGTCGGCACGGCATTGTGGCGTTAAGACGCGAAAGATAATAAAAAGCATTACAAGTTTTAAAGCCGGGCGCTAATAAAAGTGAGTTTATTATTTTGAGCATAAGCTGCCGCGTTTAAAAGGCCTCGTGGAAAGGAAGTTTTGACGGTGGCGTTCGCCCGCGGCCCCATCGGCGCGATATTGAAGTTTTCAAATTAAAAATAGAATCAAACGGCCATTTTCTCACCGGAGGAAAGCCGCGAGTTCTTTCTCTTTTGGCTGCTTTGAAAGTGACGCGCTACCCGTATAGATTATATTTTTAAATCAGCCACGAGAGCGGTGAGTGAATTCCATCAGGTTTAGCGGCGACTTGCACAACTATATATTTTGCACAACTTTCGATACGCGATATTTATGCCCAGTTAAACTGTGTATTTACGACGTGAGAAACACAAATAGAAAAATGTCCGATAGGTAATATTGCATATATTTAAAGCACGCCTCGCGTTACATTGATATTTAATTATCTTTTATCACGCGTTATTTTATACGTATTGCATAGCTGGGCCTCACTCTTATTCCGTGATTCCTTTTTTCATATTCAGGCTTGATTTAACTGTGTCAATATTTTCAAAACGTGTAATCAAACTAGATTTCTCTCATGTTTTAATTATTCCAGATAAGAAAGTATATCAGTTTTTTCAGGGGCGATACGCGAAATGAGTAAACTCTTTCAGAGACTAATGAATCATACATATACGGCAATTAATTAATTAACTAGCACTCTCTCCGTGACTTACCTATATCCCTCTTCAACTTTATTTAACTCACCGATTAGTTATACATCAACGGAGCGCGTGCAAGCGCGCCGAGCATCAACTAACTTGCCAATTCGGGCTATCGAAGCGAGAGTGAATCTCGCTCTCCATCCACGTCGCTTCCCACACACACACACACTGGCGCAGAAGGCAATCCTCGCGAGGCCACTTGGAATAAGAGGTGAAAAGTATCTCTGCTCCCGATCTGCGGCGCACTGATTCCCCGCGGTCGGGGGGGGGAGGCGACAGGGATCGGATGTCCCCCGCGAATCGGGGCCAGCCGCTCCTGCGGGAAAAGCCGAGTGGAAAAGGCGCGCGGGGGCGATTTATCGGCGGAGGGCCATTGAATTAGTAACCGGGTTACCAGCCGCGGCCGAGGTCGCGTCGCCCGTTTTTCGGCTTCCCGGTCGTTTATATCGCCCGCGACGGCCAGCCATATATACACTGTTCAGCCCCGGTGGCCGGTGATAATTACGCGGTTAACGCCCGGTGGACAATCCGCCGAAGGAAGGGGACGCGGACAGCTTCCCGTGTGCGCGCCCGTGGAAACGGCGGTTCACCGTACGGCGCGACTGTCGGTAATGGAAATCTGCGTAAAGCCTCGGGACGAGTTCATCCCGGGCGCAATATCGCCCGGGGATTTATTAACCAGCGCTCGCGGGCTCTCCCGCGGTTTCTCCGCGCCTAGAGAGGCCCGAGACAATAAATGACGTGTGGCCAGGTACCCCCTCCCCCGGCGGATCTCGCAGCATCCGAGGCGCGCGACTCTCTGCGCCACTTTTCAAATCCGACTTTCGCGTCTCTGGCGAGCCGTGAGCGACCCTCGGCGGCGCTGTGTACTTCGAGAGAGGCGGATGTGCGGGGCTCCGGGGGCTTTTTGCCGAGCGCCGCTGAGGGATCGCTGTCGATTTGTACGCGACACTCGCTCCCTCGATTGATTGCCTCGCGCAATAGCTCTCGGATGGATGGCGCGGCTCCTTTGGGCCCGTATAATCCTTTGTATTATTGCACTGTCTCTCTCCGAGCCCGAAGGCAGTCGGAGCTTCCTCCACTTTATAAAGGAACATTGACATTTGGCGAAACACTGTTCAAATTAAACGAATGTGGCATCGTCCACGACAAATGCATATAAGCGAAGCTCGCACGAGCGCATTAAGCTGTGAAAAGTGCTTAAACGATCATGCCGATTGTTTCCCCAACCTTCCTTCTTTTCCACCAAACTAAGTTACATTTTCCATTTCTCCACACCACACTTGCCCCTTTGAACGCGCATCGCTAATTATTTGTTCAAACACTGGGACCCGACTCGGCAGTCGCTTGCACAAGTGCAAGAAACAATCGGAGCCGCGCGATAAGTACTACTCGAGTGCACGAAGTACACGCGCGGGCAATCTCAGGGCCCACACGACGATTGAAACGGTCTTCGCGCGGCGCTTATACCCACTCAATGGCCGATATCTCCCCGGGGGACAAAAGGAGCAGCCTCGCAAAGAGGCGGCGGGAGTCCGCGCAGCAGCTCCGCGGATCGGCCGGCCGATTAAAGCGACCGCCCTGGAATTGCAAGCCGCAACGCGAGCCGCGGATACATATATATACGCTCGCCATGCAAATGCGGGCCGATTTAATCGAGCAGCGGATTGTCCCGCTTGCGCAAGGAGAGGCGCCCTGTTTCCCCCGGTCCTCGCAAGCTCGGTGAAGCTCGCGCTCCTATATTCTTCGGACGGGCCCCCTGGAAACCGGCGCGGCTCACGCCGATTTTTCTTGACGCTGCGCAACTCCGCGGATGATGTGTATATATATCCCTCTGCACATATTCACGCGAGCTCGTATATGTATGTATATAGAGCATATAAGTGGTCCGCGGCTCGGTACATATGTGGCCTCCACGCGAAGGACATAGGTATATTTATATACGGACTTATACACGCGTGTATATTTATACCGAGTAAGCCGCGGTGGGTTTACCGGGCGGCAGGGGGATCGGCCGATAAAACACGGCGACGTTTAGCACTGGCGAAGGGGCTGCCGGCGCTTGCGTCACCCGCGACTTACGCGCCGTATTTCATCCCGGCGAGGCGGGCGCGAAGCCGTGACAAACAGCGCTAATCCGGGGCGGCGGCGGGCCCGGGCAACAGGGCCGGGAGAGCCAGCCATCTCGTAAAGGCAAATCGATGGCTCCTTAATGGCTTTTGTCGGCCCGCGCGATATAAACTCTGTCCCCCCGCGCCCGTGTGTTGGCGCTCGAGTCCCCGGTGCGGGAGCGGCGCATACCGATTGTGCCCCGCGGCGACTGATGCGCACGGCCGGCGTACCTGCCGCTCCCGAGTTTTCGGAAAGCCGCCTCCGGAGGCCCTGTGTCCTAGCGCGCCGGCCCGTCTCTTCGCTCCCGGCGGCCCCTCGCCCAATTGTCCCGCCGGCGCAACGGCCCCCTCTTTTCTCCTTCCACGCTGTCGGCTAACGTATATATTTTCTCTGTTTTCGCCGGGCGTCGGTCTCGCTTTGAGTGTACGCTAACCTCGAGGGAACACCGTGAAACTTACTCGGAATACCTGCCTCCAGCGGACTATTTTTCACTTGACCCTAGAATCATCATTAACTTTGGTCGCCTGCATTGCAGAAAATCTGACTTTGTATAAAAGTAATGGTTTTTTAAAAACTGATGCTTGCCTGGAAATAACGCGTATTCCGCGGTAGGATTTATTTACCGCATTCGTCGGATGTTATTTCGCAAAGGCTTTAACTCGCTACTGAATATTATTCAACATTATAACCGGGTATTTGATGTGTAATCAACAATTCATAAACACAGAAATGTCATGTAAATCGAACGCCAGCCTCGAACGCGGTGCAACGGTTAAATTGATTCCTTTTCATCCTTTAACATGGCGCCATTAATCATTTATCAATTACCGATGAAAAATACGAAAAGGAGACTTTGAGTAAACTTTCGCTACGAATACATTGGTGTACCGCTAGGCAAACCGCGAGGCGTCAAAAGTAGTACGGAAATTAAAGCGATACTCTCGGAAACAAGTTAGCTGGATCACATTACAGATAATCGACGGCTCACCTCGTAAACAGCGTTAAAATTTCCCTAACGGGGAATCCGTTCTAGGCCGGCTCCGAGGCCGTAAACCCAGTGCGCCCGTCCCGCGATCCCGAGCGGCGGGGACGCAAAACCTGCGGGGTTAACCGGGCGGCGCGTTCCGCGAAAATTCGTCCCGGTTGCGCGGGGGGTCGCCGCCCTCTCCCCGACCGCAAGCCTCCCGCGGCGTCGGGGCCTATACCTGCGGCAATTATTGCGCGCTTCCCGTCGTTATTAGGCGCGCGGCGACACCTCCGAGTGCGGCGAACTTGTCGCAACCGGCGCGCGGAAAGGAGGAAAAATAAAGCTCGGTCTCGCGGGCGGGGGGAAAAGCCGGGCCAAGGCCGGGCGGGATAATACCGCCGCGGTCTGGCGGATTGCGCGCCGAAATTGCGGGCCGCCGCCGGCGGAGATGTGGCAATCCCCGGGGGGGTACGGCGCGGCCGCCGAGGAGGACGCGCGAGAGTTATTGGGTTAATTGTCCGGGTTATACGAGTTTGACTGTTTTACAGTTGGGCGAGGCGCTTATTAAAACTGTTATTAAAATTTAAAAGTATAAAGATATTGAATAACCGCGCGCGCTAATTGAATATGCATGCTTTTAAAAATTGCTTGTGAAAGTCTCCGCAAATGAAATGAGCGCCGCGCCGAGCCCTAGAGGCTAAAAACTTTATTAATCTCCCAATTATGCGCGCGCGCAGCGTGTTTGTTCAGCGAAAGAAAGCATAATCGAGGCAGAGAGAGGGAGACAGCCGCTCGGCCGCGCAAAGGAAGGCGCGGAACGAACTGCGAGAGGCACACCTGCACGGCACAAATGACCGATGTAGCCAGCGGCCTACCGGCACATATATACACATAACTCTCGGGAATTCCCCAAACACGGCTACACTCGGCGCTCCCTTCTTCTTTTTTTCATCCCCGCCGCTCTTAAAAAAAAAAAAAAACGACAATTAAAAATGAAAAAAAAAAAAAAGGACGAGGCCTCGCCGCGGGCCGATGATATCTGCACGGCGGGGGCAGGAATCCGCGGGGACTCGGGCCCTCCATAATTCATTAGCGCGATCGGAGCTGGCGGCCCGTTAGAGGCCCGCTCGGACCTTGGCAAACGAAGCGTGAGAAAGCGCGGTCGGTTTTTCGCGCGGGGAAAAGTGAGACCCACGGGATGGGCGGGCGCGGTGTTCGGCTCTAATTGCCGGGGGGCTTTTTGCCCGGGCGGCGCTCCTTTCCCCCCGGCGCCTTTCGAGCCGCCTCGCGTTTACGAGGGCCGCGGACGAAGCGCCGCTCGTTACCGGGCGACCCGGTTTTCCCGCCGAGCCGCCGATCGGGCGATATCGGGAGGAAGCCGCGCCGCGGGGACCACGCGGTCGAACCCGGCCCGATCGCCCACGTCGCCCCCCAGGAGGTGCGCGTACACTAGCGGCGGCGGGGACCCCCCCAACGGCTGCCGCTGCGGTGAAACCTCGGGCGGGGGGAAAAAAGGAGGAGGAGAGCCCCGGCAACAATGAGCGGCATAAAACGCCCGTAAATCAGGGGCCGGCGGGCCGTAAGAGGAAGCCGCTGCCGGGCCTCGAGGCCGAATCAAACGCCGAGCGCCGCCGGCCCCCGGGAAATAATGGCTTCATCGGCCCGTCCGGAAGTGGGGCCGGGCCGCACGCAGCCTCCCCGCGCGACATTCCTGCTTATCTCGGCGGCGGCGTTATGCGGGACCTCCGGCGGGACGTCCCCTCCCCGCTCCCCCCCCGCGGAGCACTCCTTATCGCCCTGCCGTGACTTTTCTTTTTTCGCCGCCTGAATGTACACACGTATACACGTACACGTCTCCTGGAAATGAAGAGGCCGATATGCATTATGTGTGTGTATATATACGTAACTGACTTTGTCGAGAGTAGAAGCGCGCCGAGGCTTTAATTGCGCAAGCGACACGCGGCCGCGCTAATTACTCAAGCCCGAGTCCCCGCGGGTAAGGCTTTTTCTCCCGGGGAGCGCGACCCGATAGATCGCCGCGCGCGGCGTTACGAGCACTCAGCGGGGAGAGCCCGCGACGGGCACAAAAAGAGGCCGCGGGTGATAACGCGCCTTAATGGACTGGCGATGCCGCGCGAGAATCCGCGCGGCCCGTCGCCCGGATTATTCGCCCTCCCACGGAGAACGCGTGCGTTTCGACATACGCGTACATATGGACACGCCCATCGAGATGGATCGCGATCGATCGAACGTGCCTCGGAAACGTCCGGAGAGAAAGCGCCGATTGTGCTATTGCGACCGGGGAGGATCGTTAATAGCCGCTGCCGGTCTAGATCGCCCGGTGCTTATATATACACGCCGAGTCTCGCTCGCGGAGCCACGAGGCTGGAAAAGCCTAGGACCACTTGGCACTAATTAATAATTTTCATATTTGTCTGTTTACAATAAAGAAAGCTGGCGCGTAAACGAGGAGCCGGGGAATACACCGGCGCACCCGAGTTATTCATCCCGCGTGGTAATTAACGCGCACTGATTAGTCGGCACGAGGCGCGTCACCCCGGCCCTGCGATCATGGCCGCGTTAGGCCGCCGCGGAACGGCCGGCTGGGTTTTCGCGGGAGGCTGCCGCGCGCGCCTCGTCCGACCGGCGCCAATAATTAAACCCGATAATCGGCGCTTTCACCGATGTAACGACAATCGTAAAGCCATGTCACGTATACATATACGCGTGTGTCGGCACTCGCGCGCGGCCCCCTCCCACGCGCCACCGGGAAAGCCGGCTTTTCCCGCGGGGTCCAACCCACTTCTCCGGAGGAGGCGCACGAGCGCCGATTTACGACGGCGCCAGCGGTTTATAATTGTATCGGCCCGTTTCTCCGGAGGTGCACACACGGAGCGGTTGGCACACAGTACGTGTAGCCGCGCCGTTTTATTTCCCCTTTCGGTTCGCTCCGCGGCCGTTGGATTGGCCCTTGATGCGCACGGCTGCCCTGGTAATTGGGTCTAGGTTATATGGGGCTTCGTGACCTTTCGCGAGGGCCGGCTCGGGTCCCGGGAGGACGATCGCGCGGCTTTCCATTAATCCGGCCTGTCCGCGCTTGAAACATTGAATGCTCCTCGGGCCCCCGTTGACTTATGGTTATTAGGGGCCCTATGATTTGTGCCCCCGGGACGCGGGCTTTCCCCGATTGATGTATCGCGGAACAAAACCGGCGCTTTATTTCCCCGCGGCGAGGGGAAAGAAATTAAAACGGCGCTTCGACTCGTTCCCCCCTCCCCCCCCCCGGCCCGCGTGTGTACAGTATCGATTTCGAGAACAATATTTAGTGTACCTGCAACCCAAGACCCATTTCGAAAACTGCAGTCATGCAACGCCCGCTTGTTACCCGCTCGCGGCTCTAGCCACGAACAACTTGCTTCAATGGTACAATACGCCTTGTTGAGTCAAGTGTACGTTTCAAAAGCTTTGTTACACTGACACTTGCAATAGTTTTACGTTAGCAGTTGGAATGAAAATATTAATTTCCAAACAATATGCAGTTAATCAATAGCTTCCATAACGCTTTTAATTGATAGAATACCGCCTGTACGTGTGTTACATGTACGGATTGAAAAATAAATACAAATCACTGATCGGTTTTAATTGCGCCCGTTACGCAATAACAGGGAAATTTTCACCCGGTCGTCCGTACACGTAGTCTCTGCACCATAACAATATTATAAAAGGCCTTTTAAATCTATACATAGTAGGTATATTTGAAGCTAATGAAAACCGGCAAAAAGCGCTTAAAAATCTCAATCAACACCACGCGGGTATGATTATAGCCGAGCAGGAGAAAAATGACGGGGCGCAAGAGTGATACGGAGGCGCGCGCATAAGAAAGTCAAATACGCGGCTTGCCGACCATTAAATATCAATCACAAGTAACCGGGGCCCTCGTAAATAACGCGTTCAGCCCGGGCTCTCGAGCCTCGGCATTAAAAACGATTCGAGGGCATTGACCCACGCGGGAAGCCGCCTAGCCTCCGCCATGGCAAAAGGAGACTTTGGAGGGCAGGAATTATCCGTCGCCGGATTTCACCCCACCTCGAGCCGTACTGCGAATCTACATACACGTGTACACCGTGACCCGACCTTACACACACGTGTAGGCCCCTCGCCGCGGGGGAACGAGCGCCGGGGGAAATTTTCGACGCCTCGATTTATCGGGGAGCCGCGAGATTAATCGCGCCGGGGCGGCCGATAATCCCGCGAGGTAATTGCGCGGAGCGAGCGTTAAGTTTCCGGAGCCCCGCGCGAGGCGGCTACGTCTCCCGCGGGAGGCGCACCCGCGCACTCGCCATCTCCTCGGCGCGTCCTTTTCGTAGGCCCCGAGAGTCGGGCCCCTTCGTTCGGCCGGTGATCGAGTCGCGGCCGCTGATTCGAAAAGTGCGCCGGCCGCGCGCGGGCCTGAATATAATATCAAGTGATTGGCGCGCGGCCCTTGCGAAAGAGGAAACCCTAGCCGAGATATTGCGGCGCGGGCGTAGCGTTTCTCCGAGCGGCCGCCTCGGCTTAAGCCTCCTGGAAAAAGGAGCCTCCATCGTTGGCCTCGCACGCCTATTGCCCCGGGAGAAAATTCGGATTTCGTCCGGAAGCTTGTTTTTTTTTTTTCCTTTAAAATAAACTTGCCCGAGTTGCGTGTATATGTGTGTATATATCTACGCGGCTTTGTGGGCCCACCGACAACTATATGGGAATGTATATACATCCATCGAAACGGTTCGACGTCGAATGGCCCTAATGGAGTATCATGAGCGTAAACGCCGCGGAGAGATGTTCCGTTTTGAAGGAGCTTTCTAATCGATGCGCGAGAGTTTGGAGGCAGGCTTCGAAAGTACCGCCGACGCGCTCGCCACTTGCCACCGGGGCGCGATGCCTTCGGAAGAGCCCCGCCGATAAATAAAACGCTTTGTGTATTAGCCGGCGGGCTGGTGAGCCGCCTGGATGTTACTATATACACGCGCTCGGGAAACCAAGAGGGAAAACCGCGGGGAAAACTTAATGGCCGCGCGCACTTTTTTTTCCTCTTGGCCGCGGGTAAAAAGCGCGCGCGCCGCGGTTGTACGTGCACCGAGGGATATGTATATATATAACTCGTCCGCGATCAGAAGTAGGACCGCCCGGCTGTCGGAAGCGCGGCTTTGAGTTTCTCTCCGGTCGCATAATTTATTTCATTTGCCGAGCCGTCAGCCAATAACCGGAGCCCCGGCGCGGATCAGTTTTTCGCCCTGGGCGACTTTCGCGGCAAGCGACGACGGCTTTTCCGAGGGGTTTCCGCGGGCCCCGCCGAAGGTCGCGCCTTCCCCGCGGCGAGTCCGCGTCGGAGGATTGCGCGGGCCGCGCTCGAAATACCGCGACCGCAGCGCGCGTTGCGGAACCGCCGTGCGTTCATGTATATATATATATGCATGTGCGTGCCTCGCCCCCGCACGCTGGCAGAAATGTTCGTTTCGTTCAAAGTCACCGCATTAACGCTTACCGAGTATGACTTTAATGCACGCTAAATGCATTAATAGTTGAGACATGCTTCGTTAGCGCTAGATCCTGAGGAACATCGAAGCTAGTTACGTCGGTTCAATGCAGTGTACGCACTTAATGGTTCGTTAAACTGTTCAATAAATATAGTTTACTTTCTAGACATTTCCCTACCTCATGCTCCAGACTTCTAATTTACGAATCTTGACCTAAGAAAACAATGTGCAGCAAAAAAGGAATGAAAAGATGAAGCAAAGAATAATGATGCCGCTTAGGCAATAAAATGTATCGCAACACAAATGCATTGAAAACTGTGTACGTGGTTAAAAAAACTCGTAAGAGAAAAGACTTGAATGTAAGAAAAAAGTTTATTATATTACAAGAGATTGAATGATTAATGAAATGGAATAAACTATAGTGTAATTTAACAACTGACTCATCAGCTGTTCTGATTGAAACTTTTTATAAAAATTCTGAATTAAACATATTTTAAATATTTTTTAATTACCAGAAAAAATTTTAATTAGCAAATTCCCATCTTACTATATTTAAATAAAACAGTAAAAATTCTTAACGAATTGTAACGAGTGTATAACAGTTAAGTTATATATGTATTATAGAGAAAAGTATAGTATTGATTACCTACCGGGATCAGTAAACCGAAAACGATAAAATTCGATAGGAGTCAATTCCCTATAACTGTTTAAGAGCTGATTACCTAATTTCCATGAATATTATTGAATTTCGACTAATCGGTCCGTAAGAAGTTACGGAACGAGTCCCATAGAAATTTATCATTTTCGGATTACTACTCCCGATAGACAATCATTACTATGCATTTCTCTCCGTGTACCGGTATGCACTACTTATTAGTGAATATCACAGGCAGTTGGCGATAAGCTTGCAAAATCCATGGCGACAAATTGCACTCGACAAAAACGGTCCAATGATAAAGGACTACACGCGTCCCGCAGGCGGCTGTCGAATCCGCGTGAAACCGCGTGACAAAAGAGGTCACCCAGCGGAGTCATTACGTCGCGGGATATATATGCGGGGCGTTACGCCCTCGAATTGCATTAGGCTCTCCGCGCCGTGTTGGTGCGCCCTGCGGCCTCACGTGAGCGCCCGCAATTGACGCCGCCCGAATATATGTGGGCTACGGCGCTCCCCCGGCGCGACACTCGCGCGCTTAAACTGCACTTGCGGGGGGACGGGCTCTAGTGGCTCTCGGCCTCGGGGCATCCCGCGAGAGCGCGACCTCGGCGATTAAATGTTTGCGCAGTCGGCTGCGAGCGCGCGGACGCCCTTAATTCCCGGTAATTCGGTCGAGCGCGCCTCGCTAATCTCCATATATTCGACTCGCCGTGTGTTTCTCCTGCGCGGAGCTCTGATATTCAGATCCCGGGGACGCGTTCGCCTGGCATTTATATTCAAGAGGTCGCTAACTAAATATTCCATTACCAAGCGCATAAATAACTTAGTTTTATGCCGCGTCCCTGATTACCTCCTCATTGGCTGAGTAGCGCGCGCGCAAACTCTTGGGAGCGAGAAGAATGAAGCGCGAGAGAAAAAAAAAGTCCGCGTGAAACAGTAAATAGGCCTAGATATTGTCGTTACATTATTCAGAGCACTCGGTCGTCACCAGCGCGAACTCGGCGCCTGACAATCATCTTTGTATCACGCTTCCGACGGCACATGAACCAGGGGAGTCCTTGTCGCTGACGTGTATATATACAACTAGGAAATTTCCCATAATTTCTGATATTGTGAAACGTAACTAACGCGACTGATATTACCCTTCCTGGCAATATATAGACTCGATAATACAATTAATATTCCAAAGGGAAATCGAATTACAAAGTTGCAAATAACAAATCTCGTAACCCACAGCTGTATAATTATCAGCGCAAATGAAAAGAAAAAGTGCACGGGAATGAAACCCGGCGAGCTAACAGCCAGCGCATAACCCCGCGCCTAGCCCTACGCCACTCGTTAAAGCCAATAGTTAAATAACGAAAAAGAAAAAAAACCTGATCTTCCCGTTGCGCAACCTACGGCCATTAAGCGCGAATGACGCGCGATTCCCGCGGGCCGATTTTTGCGCCTCGGCCGCGGGGGATGGCGGCCCGGCGCTCGGGAGAGCGACGTTACGCGCCGCGCGATTTTCCCGGATCTCCGGGCGGCAATCGCGCAACATCATCAATTTATTACGAGGTCGGCCGCGCGATCCACTCCCATACGCCCCGGCTTTCTTCGGCGGCCCGGGCGCACGCAACGCCGCGCGTATATATATACAACTCCCCGGCGGCCGCTTCACGCGCTCTTTCAGCTTCCTGTGCCGCCTGAATCTTAATCAGAGAAATCGTCCTGCGGCGCACTGGCGCATCGCCGATTTCTTTTTAATAATCGCGAGCGAGGCGGAAGTCACGCCGATTTTCCCGATAAGCCGCCTACCGCGCCCGCCTCGAAAGTCCTAACACGTATATGCACGTTCCCGAGGTGTACACGCACAAAGGTTACCGCGATCGGGAGATTTGTGTATATACAAGGTGTGCGAGGAGCCATCGGCGTTCCGCCCGGCGGCGGCCCCGCGACGCTCTTGAACTCGAATCTGGATCCATTTGTCAAAAGGATAACCTTCCTACGTCTAGAGGCGGGACTCATTGTTCGGGCGCGTCGTGTCGCAAGCATCCGCCCAAGGGACAGCCCAAGGAGCTAGCCTGGAAATAATGGACGAGGTTTCTAAACGCGTTATCCTCGCGCGGTGTCGCGCGCACGCGCTGCGTACCCTAGATAAAAAAAAAAGTAAGCAGATCGTGAGAACGGTTGACGTGTTGCAACGGCGACCCTCGCTACTGCCGGCCGATCGAATCGACGTTTTTATTCCGACTCTCCTGTATATGGGATATAGACCGAGTGTGAGAATCGATTAGGAGCTGCCGATCGTTAAAATTAATGATTGCTTTTCATAACCGATTGAAATTTTACATTGTGCCGTAAATCTGATTCACTCGATACTGTTCCTCGAAATTTTAATTGGTCCGTATTATCACGTTTGCTGGCACGTCGTGTTCGTATTACAGATTTTGAATTTGATAAATTATCTATACAATTATACAATAAATAGATTATTACTGGACGGCCTTTTTACTCCGCTGTCGACTGTACATCAAAATGTGTGTCAAGAAACTTTACTACAAATCCACCCAAATTAAAATTTTAATCTTCCTCTTATAATATAATTAATATTAATGCAAGTTTCCAACTTAGACTATGCAAAATTTTATCTAATTAATTCTTATTCTTTTTTGTTTTAGGTAAGTTGAGACGGTCGGACTGATGGTTGTTACAGCTAATTTGCTCTAGATATTTCGAAAGGTGTAGTCAACTACAAAGGTCAGCCAGGTCTTGAACTACTTATATCGCGCTCCTTTTTTTATTCATACGTTCACATATTAGCATGCAGGCTGATTATTATTTTTGATAAGCTTAAATAATGGCATTAGGTGCCTGTTGCTACATTTATGCAACGTATAACGAGCACGTGTAAGCCACACGCGACAGATGAGAAAATTCCAAACGCAACTTAAAACGTATGACACTACATGTACGGGATTTAATTTAGATGCTTTAGGTACGGTAATACTACCTACGTTTCACGAGAGGATTCACGAATATACATTACGCGTACAGTGGATGTACGTAATGTATAATATTGTGCGTGGATGATAGAATTTATTATTTTTAGCGCAAAATAGGTACAGTTACACAATTCTCACCGTTGCATACAGCGTTTGTACCTTTATCGGTGCCCTACATGCTCTCCATCCCCGTGCAATCAGCATTCATTATGCTTACCCATACTAAAATAAAAATGGAAACGACTAGACTAACGACCCTACCCATACGAACCAATTCGATAGCGAATCTCCCACAATCCATCGATTAAATTGGCCAACGAGCGCGAGCCATTCGAACGTCCACTCGAAACGGCTAGTGCCAGTCAAACGCGGGCCCCACAGGAGCGCGTCGGACTAACGAACTACCAGCCGTCCGGTGGTAAAATCCCCACGATTATAAACCCCTCCTCACCACCCCTCTTGTTGCGGGTGAAATTCCGGGGCCTAATTAAGGCCGCGCGGGTCCTCCGCTGGCAGGGCCGCGCGGATAACAATCCAGCGCGCGCCATTACGTGCGACACGTGTCCGCGGCGCGATATTAGCGCCCTCATGGGCATACACACATATATACGTGGACGCGTATCTACATAATCGCGGCGCGCCCCGCGCCACTTTGCATTCAATGTTTTACTGTTAGCGCGCGCAACGCCAGAGTGTATATAATACGTAATAGCCGGTGCGTGCGCGGGGCTCCCGTTGCGCTCGCGTGCGCCCCGAGGATTCCGCGGCGCGACAATCCGCTAATTAAGAGGCGGCGCGCGGAATGGGGCCCGGGGGGCCCCTGGCGGAAGCGGCCGATCGCGCCCGAGAGGCGCGGCTGCAGCTCCGCAACTCCTAGATATGTACTTGTCTGATCTAATTACGTCGTATAAGGTTATTCGTTAACATAGTAGGGGCTGCGGACAGGGGAACGGGTCGGCTCTTTATTAAATGCGACTGGCTCAAATGCAGCGGCCTGCCGTATAGAGTTGGTAGGCCAAGTCGGCTCTCCATATAGTCGCCGAGAAAGAATGTATTTATAGAAAGGCGTTTCTTCGAATGACTCGACGGTCCCTTATCCAGATCTCACTGAAAAGTGTCCAGCCTAATTAAATACAAGGTAGAAAAAATCTGATATGCAAAGCAACCAGCTAGTATCTATAAAATATCTTCGTGACAGCAGTCGTTTGTAATAATCATCTGGATAATTGTACTCGGTTATCGTTTCAAGCTTGTATATAAATGTTTCAAAGTATAACGTAAACTGTAAATTGTATAAAACTATTAACGCCGTGATATAATAACCGACACAGAAAGTTTATTAAGTTTCTTATATACACCAGGAAATTTTGAGTTTATAGTAGGGAACTAACTCTTTATATAGTCCCGCGGAACGTCTTATGTAAAAAATCAAGAAGCGGAATTTTATTTCCCTGTGGAGATAATTAATGAGATTGTTCAAAGAATCAAATTACATTTATACGATTTATTCTTGCCCAAAGCACGCGAAATCTGTAAGACGAAACGAATATTAGCTCGAGCATTAGCTTATATGTTATATACACTTTCACAGCGTTACACGCTCACCAGTCTAATCATCCGCGCAATAAAGCAGCCTGTACAATCTTCCGCTGGATCTATCGGTCTTTATTACTCGCGGCGACAGCCTCATCGACCCGCAACTCCCACTCGGAATAATTGATTCCCATCAGAATCCTAAAAAAAAACAATATCCAACGGACGCGGCGGATTAGAAAGTGGACACTGGCCGGTAGTGCAGCGAGGCACAAAAACGAAACCGCCCGCCAGTCTCCGTCCGCGATTCACGTCGCATGGAATAATCGGGCTTTGCATCCGAGACGTCAACGCGCGCACACACACACACAGAGAGACGTGCAGACGGCATTCCCCGAAGCGCCTCTTCCGATTACGCGGCGCGCGCGCGCCTCACCGCTAGGCAGTCGGCAAAAACCTCGGCAGGAAGTGGACGGGCGCAGCGCTTGCGGGGCTATGGGAGAGGACCGAGGATCGGCACCTGCGCCGTCGGCTTCCCGCTAATAAAGACGCGGCCGCTCGCGGGAAGAGCCGCGGGCAGATGGTATCGATTAGGTCGCGGATGCGCCGGCTCGAGGAACTTTCGCGGCGCACGTTTCGCGGGAGAATGAGTAATTAACGCCACTTGGATACATGTATACCGGACCGCTGACGTTGCGCGCCGCGAGGTGCCTTGGCTCTGACTTTCCGGTTACATCGCGCTTTTGCCCGTATACACAATAGGATAGGCGGCTTGGTTGTGGGATTCTGTGCCGAGCCCTGGAATTCTTGTAATTATCTTCCTGCAATTTGAAAAGCGGCTACAGTACTTTAATATATTCTTTGACACTGGCGGAGTCGCCGGGCTTTATTGATTATTTTTATTTTCTTTTAGTTTCAATAAATTAAATGAAATAAGGTAAGTTGTTTAACGCGTTCAGCATTAAACTTTTACTAATAAGTATATCTTGGCACTTCTTTAATTGAGCCTTCATACTCTTTGAACAAAAGTCAAAGAACATAAAAAAGTCGTCTTGAGATCTTGAGAAAATCGTCCCGCTCCGGGTTTATCTATCTGCCTCGGAAATTGCCCCTTGTATGAAAAATAAAACAAATTCAATAGCAGTCAAATAGAGAACGCCTGTACACGTGAATATATATATATATACACACGGCGAAGGATCAATACCTAAACAGCTTAATCAAACGACTCTCGATTATCTGCAGGCAGGACGCAAAAACATTTTTCACAGTGTACACGCGAGACGAGCCGAGAGCCGAGGCGTCTCTCAAAAGAGGCAATTAATGTGCAAGGAGTAAGACTCGAGCCAGGGCGGCAGAGCTTGGTCTGCTCCTCCGATCCGCTCGGAGAATCCGCGCGTTCGGGCGAAAGAGGAGAGCGGCGCAGGTGCCTAATTAGGTCTGTCGGAGTCTGCGAGCGGCGCGAACTTTTGCGCGGAGGACGGGGCACACGAGGGCAAATAAAGCGAGGTGCGCGCGCGCGCGAGAGAGAGAGAGGCGGCGGTTGCCCGCGCTTCTAGCAAAAGTGGGACGCGCTTCCTCGTCTCCTTAGGCGAGATGGAGATCGGCGGCTCGCGCTTATATGTCCTCCTCTTCTTCGCCTCTCGCACTTTCTCCCGGCGCGTCGCCTCGCAACGCTATTTACCTTCGGGATATATCGGCACCGGCCGCCGCGTATTTTATTAACAATATAAAGGCTTAACGGTGAAGCCGCGACGCCTCGTTTTATAATCGCGCGGTATAAAGTAGAAAGTGCCGCGGCGGGACGCGCGATAAGACCCGGTGACAAGTACCCCCTAATAAAGCCGTTAATTTTCAAAAAGCTTCCTTGCGCGCGGCCGCCTTCACCAATGAAAAAAACCGTCCGGCTTGTAACGGCGCGGTCAAGCAGGTTCGAGGTGTTGGGGCATTTTTTATAGTGCATAGGAAAAGCCGGACACTGTGATTTATGCAAGGTCGGTCCAGTTGTCTTATATAACCGGCTGCGGGACCCTGCACTCTCTGCACTTTGGAACCAAAAGTATATACAATACTCGATAATTCGATTTTGGAACGCTGGACGTCGGGCAAAAAATCCACTTATAATACCTTTTCCATAAAATATATTTCCAAATGGTAGAATGAATAAAATGCCAGATTTCTAATATCTTTAATGGCATACACTTTGATTTCCAATAACCTTTAATCACGTTATCAAGAGCAGTTGTTCCAACCTCGAACACAATAAAGAAGAAAGTGAGCCTTCTTTATAAATCTATATAATTGTAGGTTATCGTCTGTAATCTTAGTAATGAAATCAACCGCATAAGTATCTATCTTGTCTAATAGTGCAATTAGTTGCATTAAATCGCAACTCGGTTGATCAAAAATAAGAATAATTTATGCACCAAAAATTAGCAGTACTGATATATATAAATATTTTTTCAAATTTTTCGTAATAGGATTGTATTTTGTGTAAAAATCTGATTTAATTCTTTGGATTAACTTTGAATTTTTGTAAGTATTTATAGTATAATGAACATGGGATACAAAATTGTAGGCGCGTGCGAGATTTCGACACATCCGTTGCCATAAGTAGAGCAACATGCTTAATTTAAATTACGGTGTTCAAAGTACTAATAAATTTACTAACATTGAATGGGGAGTATTTTTCCATCGAAAATCAAAGAGTAACTTGTTTTTTTTTTGGCCTGAAAGTTATTATTAATTCACTACCAAGGGCAGGTAATTATTACGGAGTGCTCCATACTTACATTCTTGCATTTGAAAAAAATTACAATATTGCGTATAATTACAGTATAAAGTGGAGGTTGACTCGCGAATTTGAAGCAGAACGCATGTACGCGCGTGCTCGCGGGAAAGATACGCACGCGGAAATTACAGGGAGAGAAGCATTTTACCGTAGAAATTATTCACAACACGAACGGTATAGGTGTGAATTCCCGGGCAATAAAACGGACAAACGGATCGTAATTCGCGGCGAAGCCATATAAAATCAGAAATGACTCGCTTTGATGCCGGATATAAAAAGCCCAGCAAGGCGTAATTATCGGGCATTTAAATGTAGCTAATATCATTAACCCCTTGGCTGCACGCGAGCCGGCGAAAAGACCGAGAGAAGAAGATCCGACGCCTCCGAGGATCCGCGTAAAAGTGCAACAGTGAAGCTTTTTACTAACAACGTAACGCCGCTCTAAATTGACTTTTTACGGTATCTCCAAGCGCGGCGCGCCAGGGCTTTTCAACGGCGTTACGTTTGATCGCTCTATACCCAATTCACTTAACAGTCTAACTCCCGCCTGCAGCAGGATACAACCTAGTCCGCGCCTCTGCCCCGGGAAGAAAGCCTTCCGCACATATACACGCGTCGTCCCCCTCCCGACAGGAGAATAAAACCGCCTCGTATACACATGCCCGCGCGCTCGTAAAAGCATCAATATTGTTCTCCGCTTATACGCAGGAGTACAAGAGCGGATATACACGCGGACGAAAATCAAAGTCCCCGCGTTGTGCAACGTCCGCGACGGAAAGTTTTCCTAAAAGCCCGCGGGCTGCACTATGGGCGTTGCACGAAAAAGAAAGCCGGCCGGCGACAACATCTCGCACCTGCGGGGACTTTCCCCGCGTCCGAAAAGGATATATTTCACGGCGCGCGCAACGCCCATAGATCGGGCCGGGGTTCGACGACCCGCCGATCGCGATACGAGCCGGGCGTAATCAGGGCCCGATTAATGCGGCCCCGCGGCAGGGGACGCCTATATCGGGGCCCCTTTCCCCGGAACGCCCACCCATCGATCGGCGGGGTCGCGCCGATTTTTGGCCGGGCGACTGATCGTCGCCGCGGGCCGCGGCATCCATTCCTGCCTCGAGATGTACATGTGCATATATATACGTAGATGTGCCGCGCGCCGCCTGGAAATCAGCGGCTGCTCCGCGGATTAACGAGGCGCCGATGCAAAGCGCCCCAAGCGGACGGCTTTTGTCGGCGGGGCAATATTGTGCCATGCCGGCCGGGGCCGCGGGCGCCGATAAAGTCGCGCCCGGCTGATTTGCGGATTCTGCGCTCCATTATTTATCCCCGTCGATGCGCCGCCGCGCCGTAAAGCACCGGGTTTACGCGCGTGCGAATGCGTTAATAACGAAGTTGCGCCGCTGTAAATTCGACCCGCGCGAGAATCGAATTATCGGCTACTTAATTACGAGGTTATAGGTATATGCATATATGTGTGTGTGTGCATGCGCACCGTCTTTGCGCGAACGGACCGAATCATAAAGAGCGTTTTATTTATTTAAGGGGCGCGGGGGCCGCCTCCGAGCGCCGGCCGCGATGAGATAAAAGCCAGGGTATATCTGCCGCGCGAGGCGCCATTTTTCTCCCCGCTTAACGGACTCGTGTACTCCGGCTGATTTATACATTTCGCCCCGGATACTTTTCCTCCGGCTGCAAATATAGGCGGGGAGCTCGTGGTGCGCGCGTCCTCGCCGGGGCGCATTAGCGATACGGAAAAATGGCCTCCTCGTTAGACGGGGACAATGCGCGCGATGTGTGCCGATGGAAAGGAGGGGGGAGGAAAAAAGGAAAGAGAAGCTCGCGATTTTTAATGGAAAGCGGCGTAATTATGAAGCCGCGGCGGCGCTGACGAGGCGGAGGACAGGAGCCGCGGTTTTTCTGGGGCAGCGCGCCGCGGAGGAAGATTAACGAGGCGATCCGCCCCGGCAACAAGTGGACTTTGACAAACCTTAATGAATCGTAGAAAGTATGAGAAGCGGCGCCGCGTCACTCCGCCACTTCCCCGCGGGTTTCTAATCTGGACAAAAAAAAAAAAAGAAACGGATATCGATCTAACGAGGACTCGGGATAATGGCCGGGCTTTTTGTTTCTCCCCCCACCGGCCGCTCGAGGCTCAATTAAACCAATTGGGGGACAAAATTAACACTCGCGCTGCATGCGTACAGAGGGACTGTTAATGAACGAGGGCATTATTGCGGGCTCGTTACATTGGGCCTCGATAAGAACCTGCCTCGGTAATAATGGAACACAGGAGAGCGGCCTTTTCTTTCTTTTTCCCTTTCCCATCGAAATCCGAGGGCAGTCTCCAGGCGTACATAATACACATAATCGGCCGATCGCAGCCGAGCGGCGCCGCGGATGAAAAAGCCAGCGCGGAAGAGGCGCGCGTTGCCTTCCGGGGGAAAAAAAAAACCGAGCGCCGGCCGCGGGAAATCGGCCGGCGGACAGGGGACTTCTCTCCGCGAAAACGGCGCGTCCGATTAGAAAGTTTTTAACAAATCGATCCGGCCGTCTCGCCCACGTCCGTCGGGACGCGTATACGTGGCCGTGTGCATCCCGCGGGCCGAGAGGTCGTTGCGTGCGCGCGGACGAGCCTTTTTTTTTTTTGCCCGCGGCGCGCGCGCAAGTTTATTGCGCGGCTGACGAGGCTCGCGGCGCGCGCTTCAACGAGCGCGGCAATTAGAGGCGCGCGTTAGCCGACACACTGTTTGCGATTGGCCGATGAGGAAGAGCGCCGTAATTGCACCCCGAGATATGTCGCCTGCCCGGCTAATCGCCTCCCCGAGCCAATGTCTTTGTCGAGTGGATTGCCCGGTTGCGTGGCGTGTCGTAACGTCGGCGCTCTCCCGGCGCTCGCACTATCACAACCTGAATACGTTATATTCCCTCGATGTGCATACGTATATATATATATGTGTGTAATCGATCCCTCGTTGTTCAAATTCAGCGCCGGCGTTTTTTTTTTTGTATTTTTTTTTTTTATGTTTTTACGAGTCAGTACCGAATTCCTATCTCTGCCGCGGTTTTTCAATTTTTCAGACCAGAGTGCATATCGCAACGCCATTGTTTTCGCGTTCACGCGGTTAGGCCGCGTTGCGAAACGCCATAGGACCGGGGAAACTCGTGAAAGCCCCCCGAGCAGCGCGAGAGAAAGAAATCACCGGACGAATAACGAATGCCAGTCGTGCGCGCGTATATATATATATTGACGAAAAGCTCCGGGAGGAAGGAGTCGAGCGAGCTTATCGGTCGGCCGCGGCCCATCTCACCTGCCACGGGGGATCGCGCGGTCGATTTGTTAGGCTAATTGCCGGGGCCGCCCAATTAGCGGGGGGGATCGCGGGGGGGTCCGCGCCGTTATCACGAAACGAGCCGCGATTAATCCGCCGGGGGCCCGATGTATCGCTTCCTCCTCCGTCGGCGGAAGGCCAATTATAACCGTCACGCCCTGCGCCCCCGCGGGACAATGGCCCTTTCTCCGCGGTCGGCGGTTCCCTTATGTAAGGACGCCGGCGGCGCGCTCGGCCGCCGGCGTTTCCGCATGGCCGTGTATACACATAGCCCGGCCGTTGTCCTCGGCTGCGGCCAAGGACGCCGCGGCCGCGGTTTTTATACACAACACGGGCGGACTCGCCAAAATGCAGGGGTCCTCTGCAGGTGAACCTATACGCGCGTGCGTACATATATACACGTGCGCGGTGTTAAGCTCGCGGTCCGGGCGAGTTCTGCGGCGCGTTCCGAGGACTCGGGCGCCGCTATCGGAGTATATTTCCCGGCGACAGCCGGCCGATACTTTGTAAACACGCGGGGGCCCCGCCGTATATCGCTCCATCTCCGGGGGCATTTTTCCCCGGGGCATTCGAAACTATTATTCAAATGGGCCTCGGCGCCAAGCCCTATCAGCATTGCTAATCAGAAATCCGGGCGGCGCGCGAATATAATGCACCGCGGCAGAACTGCCGCGCGCGTCCAACGCGCACAATGCCGGCGACACTATGTGTACACACGTACACCTAGGGCACATACGGCCGGGGGCTGCCTCGGCGCTCGTGGGCCGCGCCCCATTGTTCCCTCCTCGCCTCCCCCCCGCCGCCCGGTTATATTAGCCTTCGCCGATCCGTGTGCACGCGCGGCACGCCCTTCCCACGCGGCGTTATTACGCGACACCTGACAATGCGGCCTTTTTATGCGCTGCTCCCTTTTCGCGATCCGGTGTACGCGGCGCCCGAGCTGCACCTGACAAAAACTACTCGGAAGCCTGCGCCTGACTCCGGCCCGATTGAATAGTCAGCCCCGCGTTGGCCAACGCGACCGCGTAATTAGATGCGCGATACCGGCGCACCGCGAATTCCCTCAGGTGGAATGATTCCCCGCGACAATATTCGCAGGGATATTTGCATGACTGTTGCTTCATCGATACAGTTTTTGAAATACACTTTCCTCGCGCTAGCGTCACGTAGATATGTTTGGAAATCGAACCTATTCAATCTGTACTGCATGCGGTATCGTACAATGCAGGGGAACTATTATTTTTATTGGCCAAAAAAAAAATCAATGTTTTCATATTGTTTAGGATTTGTTTTTCGGAGCTATGCCGTAAATGCAATATTTTTCAATGTACAAGTTATATATTATCAAAATATACAAGTTAAATCGATAAAGATAATCTGAAAGCCAAGGCATATAATTTATAATAATAATATATATTATTTATGATTGCAAGAACTGATCTGCGCATGAAAATGGGCTATACATACCAGAGATATAAAATTCCTCTTATTATGATCAATAACAAACATTACAGATTCGAAAAGTTATATTAATTTTAGTCTATTTTATTACAGTTTATACCATTTACACTGTCTGCGATAGGCGACTTACGATGTATTCATAAGCTGATAACTTGAGAACCACGCCTTGAACTCTGTAAAATCTTCAGTAGGGGTAGAGTAACTCATGAGAATTGAAACGTGACTTTAGTAATGCTAATGCATGTGCTCCGTTCGTTCCTTCATTCGCATACAGAACCTCAATATTAAAGTGATGCAATTTCTATCAAGAATATAAATGCAAAGTTCAAAGCTGTAAAACCACCATAATAAAGATTTAATAAGTATTCAACTTGGAATATATCGTTAGAAAATAAAACAATCTAATAACAAACCTTATTAATATCACTGATTCATATTGAATATACGTATATTTGTTATATGCATGAAACATAAATTCTTATTTTTAATTCATTACTTTTGTAATTCTAATTTTCTTCGGTTGCTTTTAAATTATGAGTGTACAGAGAGAGGGAATAAAGTAATCGTTCATGTGGCAAATAAAACCATAAAAGCTCTACCTTCAATTGATTACAAGAATTGTTGATTCACAGTCTCTTCAAATAATTAAACATATACATACATTTGAATAAACTAATTGAAAATATCTGAAATACAAAAAGTAGACAACAATGATAGTTTATATAAGTGTTGATAATAAATTGAGAAAAATAATTAATGAAAAGTTGCAGCAAACGGTACTGCTATTGAAAAATATTGTACCTGACTCATTCTACCACCCGCTGATGTCACTCTTGTCCAATTTATTCTCAACGGGCCCGGAAACAAGACAGGCCCCATCAAATTTCCTGCTAAAAATAATTGTGGTATCACGTATTAAGAATTTGTTCAGATTAGCAGCAATAGTCAATTACTTTTATTTGGTTTTTCACTAAAACTGATTCGTGTTTCAAATAATGTTTAAATACATAATGAACTTTTAATAAAAAAAAATCTTAGTCCCGATCTTAATCTTAATCTTACATTTAATCTTTATTAACATTTATGTATTCTTACGCAAATCGATTGTTGAAATACATAACTATATATAATAATACATTTATATGATGAATAATTTAGTCTCGTGTTTGAAGCAATTTCCTAGAGCTATTTCAGCAATATATACCACACGTTTATGAGTTACATTATATTCACATTGAAGTAAACGTGAAAAACAAAATATGCGTAAAAAGAAAAACTATTTGACTCGTACCGATGGAAGAATTATACTCAATTGAAAGGCTAGACCAATGTGTCATGATCGACGGACTATTATTAAGTTAAATAGGAGAGTTCTAAAAAGTCCGCTGCAGTCTTAAGGCATTGGACGAGTAACATCTGTTGGGCTTTACGAGCGGCCTCCCTAAAGGCATTAAGCGGATCCCGAAAACTCGCCATAAAAGTGGGCTCCTACCCTGAATCCCAAGGATTCCTTATAAAACTCGAGGCACACTTGAGAATTGGGCCTATGGGTGACGGGCGCTAGCGGCAGTAAAGGCAATTACACCGGGCAGTCGCATTTTGGGGGCGCGTATTAGCATAACGGCTAAATAGGAGGCATGTAATCGGCCGGGAGAAGCGCGCCCCGACACCTTCCCCACCTTGGACAATAGAAGTCGCGCCCGGAGGCGATTAAGCCCCGCGGACACCAGCGGGGAAGCTCGTCACAGGAGCCGCTGCACCGCCGCGCCGGCTCTCACGCTCCGATTAGTGGCGGTAACGAGTTTCGCAAGGAAGCTGCCGAGCCTTACGGGAAGACGATTGTCAGGTCCAAAAGAACCCCTCGCGGGTACTCGTATATATCCTCCAAGGCGCGCCTTCGTTTTTCTTACCGAGCGCCGCTTTCCGCCCGGGCCGTTCGTTTGTTTGGGGAAGGAGGCGCCGCGCGGGGGACATATTGTTTCCGCGAGATCGCACCCGACGACGCCCTGAGAGCCATCCGAGCCCGCGCATTGTGTGCGCGTAACGAGCCGCCTGTTTTCTTTTTTTTTACTTCATTCCTCCCCCGCGTCGCGTGTGCGTACGATCGGCGCGCGCTTCGGAACGCGGGCTCCCCCTTTTTTTTTACCGCGGACTCGCGTTCGCGCGTTCATTCCAGTTCCGCGGGGGGAACGGAATAAAAGAACAGCGAGGTAGTCGCGCGGCCTGCGCGGTACGCACGGGGCACTCGGGCCGGAATTAATTAACGAAATCAGTAAAAACCAGGCACATCATCCTCGTTATCTGCCTCCGGATCGCAGGGCTAATCGCAGACCTGCACCGAGTTTCCCGTCGTGCCCCGAACCTGCAGCGGCGCCCGTGGGTACGCACACGTACACACACGCATATGTACATACACCATTGCTGATTAACGCGCAGGCGGGCCGGTCGGTGGCTCTCCTCGCGCAGGCCGGCGATCCATCTTTATTACGAATCCTCGGGGGCCCCGGCCGAGGATTTTTGCCCCGCGCGAATCGCTCGACTTTTACGGCGGGCGCGTCGTAAAACTCTCCGCGCCGAGAGTTTCCACGCTCCCGTGGCGCGCGCCCGTCACCCCGAATATTTACTGCGCGCGCGCGCTTCATGAGCGTAATGGAGTGTGGACCCCGGCGCATGAGGGCTTTTGTTCCGCCGGATCTGTCCCGGCGGCTTTTGTCCGGCCGCGGCCTCGCTCTGCGTACGCACGTGTATACAAATCTATATATATATATATAAATATATGGGTATTTATTTATGTAGCTGTGCGCGCCGCCGCCGAAAAAAAAAATCGCCCGGGAAATGAAGGCGCGCTTTACGATTATGGGCATCAGTCGGCCGGGCATATGATTGGCGCTAGGGCCTTTGCCGCGTGACAGGTGCGCGCGCGCCGACAAACAAGCCGTGCGCGCCGAAAAGTAATTTTTTTTTTCACTCGGCGACCCGAAAGTGGTTGTTCAACAAGCCCCGGCGGAGCTAAGTGGCGCAAATAAGCAGTGGAAAAAAGTGCACTCGTTCGCGCATTAATGCTCGTGCTTTTTTGTTGTTTAATCCATTGATATACCGGGACTCATTAATGCCCTGGCGCAGCAACAACTGTCATTGTAAAATCTTGACCCACGGCTCTAGTACTATTTATGAGTTTATATAATGCAAGGGTCGGCGTAAAAGTACCTATACTGTGCAAAACTGCTTGCCATGCACTTTCCAATATTTATAGACATACTTTGGGCCACGCCGGTCAGCAGCTAAGCACGTTTTCATCCATATTTCTAAAGCAAAGCTCCGGCAAAGCTTTCATTACTTGCGTGATGTAACATGTAAATTTGGCTTTGAAATACTGTAAATAAATTAAAATATTATTGTTTTTTCGGTGCATATGTTATCCAATATACGCATTTGCATCAGTCGCGTATATTTATTCCGGTAATTCGTGGCTTTTTTTTATTTGCCGTAAAAGAGCCCACGTGATACGGGTGCGTTATGCATACTCGGTTATTGTACAGGATCATTGGCAGCCAAACTTTTTAACAACGCGCGTATATTCCACGGTGCACACGCGCGCGAACATAACCGGGCCTGAGAGAGGAGCGCGGGGCGAAAAAAGCGGCCGGGACTCGGCGACCGTTAGCGGGCGAGCGCGTGCGGCGTGGACGAGTTCGCTTGTATATATATGCGCCTCGAGGGCCGCGCGGATCCCAACAATGCCCGTCGCGAATTTCCATCTCTCACCTCGACTTCCTCCTAACTGCACATTTATAGGTGACTCGGTCTTCCCTTCGATCTCGCCGGAAAAGCGCGAGCATTGTTTGCCCAGCTCGCGAGAGCCCCGGCTCTTTATATAGGCTAATAAAGCTCGTGCCCGCGGAAACCGATCTCCCAGGCTGCCCAACAACCCCCTCCGCCTTACTTAATCGGCCATCGTCCCGGCGCGTCTCTCCCCGCAGCCGACGTATACTGTCCGGGAGGCCGCGTATACTTTCGGGGCTCGCGGACGTGCATCGCTAATCGGCGCCCGTAATCGCAGCCGGAGGTGCGAGCGTGTTTTAACCGCTCCGGCGAGCCCAGTCGGCTTATCGGATCCGCGGGCGGATATATCGGCCGATCGCAAAGTATCCGCGGAAAGCGTGCGAACGCCGATCGCCGGGTGCGAGGCCGCGCGTTATGTATCCCAATAATCAGCCGCGCGCCGGGCCTTCTCACGGCCAGAGACGCACATATATATATACGGGCTATGCCCGGTCCAGCGATCCATTGTCCCCCGTGGATGCTGCTCTTTTTGACTCGGTCCGCGCGCGGGCGCGTGTTCGCCTAATGAAATAGAGTTTTACGGGCCGGACAAGGCCGCGCGCGTGTTGCGCTTTGTATTTGCATTCGCACTTGTCATCCCCCTGTACATACATCGGCCCCTCGGCATTGAACGGGCGCGATTCATCCGGCCGCTGTACTTTATCGGCCGGCGATCGTATCTATCGGCGCGCACCGCCGCCGCGTATGTATATACACGTGCACGTATATATGCGTGTATCGAATTACACGGCGCTGTTCTCTCCGTCGATTTTTTTTATTTTATTTTTCTGCTTACTTTTTTTTTTTTGCTTCAGCGTGCGTCCGAGCCGCGCGCGCGCTCGCGCAATATATCGTTTTTCCGCTGGATTTTGGTTAATTAACCGTCGGCGAGAAGGAGAAATCTCGCGGGCAACCGGTTTTTGGGAAATGCGCTCCCGCGCGATCGGCGGCTTTTCTAGATCCCGCGGCCGATATATAAGCCCAGCTGTTGTTAATTCGTTAAATGGTAATAAATATGCAGCCAGGAGTTGCGCGGCGAACGCGGGTGTTTATTTAGCTCGCCGCGGCTAATGAACATTGACGGCTCTAAGGAGCGAATAACTCGGGTGAAATTTTTCCAGTTTATCGCCGCGCGCGACGTAAATAGGCCAAATGCATCTCCCCGCGCAGCTCGCCGAGCATTAACGCCGCGGCTTTGATCCCGGCTGTCTTTTCCGATCGCTCGATATACACTTGCAGTTTAAGAATCTGTCTTGCAACAGAGGCGACGCTTGCGCTTTCCACGCGGAGGAGGAGGAGGAATCGGCAAGTCGGAAGTAAAAGTAGCCCCGGTTTCCTTCAAAAAAAAAAAGAAACAAAAACTCGGATCGTTACAATTAGAAGGTGTATCTGTGTTGAACAATGGTGAACAAAGAGGCATATCCCGGCCACGAAGCCGGCCGCGCATCCGAAGGCGCGCGTGGAAATCGGGGCCCGCGATTTCTCCGGGGCGGGCCGATCCCCGGACTCGCCGTCTCAAGGCGCTATCGCAACGGCCGGGGCTACGGCGCGGCCCCAACACTGTCGCCATTTCAAGCGCGCCCACCGGGCAATTATCGCGCGGGGCGTCGGCCGGAGGCTGCGGGCTGATTGCATTTGCGTATCGGGAGGATCGCCGACGGGAGCCTCGGGCCCTCGGGCCGCTCGGCCGGTGGCCGAAGGGTCAAAGCCCCCGCGGCCGCGGTCGAGCGCCTCCTCCTCGGCGCCGCCTGCCTTGTCAATCGGTTGTGAATTACGCCCGAGTTAGATGCCTTGTTGAGCTTTCGTCCGCGCTCAATAATTATGTAAGACAATTAATTGACTAAGCGTTAGCTTTATGCAAATCAACTGACTCTGTGCATAGGCAAAACTTTGTAGGTTTTATGCAGATGGTAAAGCATATCGTACTCGTTTAATTAAGTAATTTCAGTAATTACAAAGCTTATAGCTGTTTTGGACAGGTAATATAATTAATCTTTGACTCAGTTTTCAGCTCGGCTTTCAGAATATTAATTAATATTTTAGATTATTATTTCGTTCGCGTACACTTATATTCACTTTTACCATTTTAATATTTCAGCTATTATCGCATATAAATTATTGTGTACTGCCCGCTCTTACGGTTTTACGTAAAATTGTACTAATATAATGCGCTCCGAGATACGTTGTACTAAATCCACACACACTGCATTGATATTTATAAATACTGTTGTGAGGTTACTTTCTGGCTAAAGCTTACATTTATTTTTAGTTTATATGATTTCTTAAATAAAGTTTATTTTAGTTATACGAGATTTCTAATTTTCAACCAAGGTAATATTAAGACAAATGTTTTAAGCGTATGTTTATACGTACGATAATCGATGCAATTGAAACCCACTGATCTCCATTAGAACTAAGAATCCCGCGGCAGAAGAGAAAAGTAATGATTAAAATGGAGTCTAAGAGGAGAGTAAAATAATGCATTCTCGGAAGACAGGCTGGGAGTCTAATTCTTAAACGGCTTTCAATTGTCGAGTCGTTTAGCAATTTAACGGGTCGGCATGTAAAGCCTCGAGGAGCGCGCGGCCGGACGAGGCTATGGCTGTGCCGCAATTTTCCTACACTTGGCATTGAATCGAAAAGCAAGATCGAGAGCCGCAGATTATATGTCACCGCGGCCGCCGGGCACGTCCCTCATCCCGATCCTCCTCTTCTCCTGCAAACTCCCCGGCGCGCCTACACACGCCACGCGTAGGTGAGTGTGACCCTCGGGCAGAATTCGCGCCTCCTTGGCCAGTTGAGCAAGAGGCGGGAGAGGCGCGAGAGCCGATATATATATATACCCACTGGTCGCCCGCGCGCCCGATATACATATCCCGCGTTACGGCCGGGGCGCAATCGCGCGCGCATCTATATTACAGGCCGGCGCTCGTCGTCCGTGGGCCGCGCCGTTTCCGCCGATTATGTATCCCCCGCAGAAACCAAAGGAAAAAAAAACTCGTTCCTCCGCTCGCCGGGGCGACACACAGGCACACAGTCGTCCGCTGACAAATCAGGGCCGCGCCGTTAGACGATTGTTCGGCCTGACCTTTCCGACCGCCCGGCAAACTCGCCGCGAGCGATCGACTCTATACATATATCGCAACACTGTGTACACAGGTGCACAAGGTGTGTAGGTACGTCCGCGTATCCGAAATCCGGGTAGGGGAAGCGCCGGCGGCGCGCGCCGATCGTCGGCTGTTCTCACGCCCGGAGAGAGTCCGAGCTCGCGTGCCACTTGCTGCACCGGCCCGCGCGGCTATATGGCCCCGTAAGTGTGTCGGCGCGCCGAGGCCGCCCTTTTCCCGCCCGCGGCCAGCGGCGCCGGCTTTCTAGGAGTAGCCCAAAGGGACACTCGTCCTCTGTACGGGCGGCCTTATTGTTTTTCCCGCCGGTCCAAGTCGCCGCGCGGCGCAGCGGCCGGACGGCCGTATCTTGGCTCTTTATTCCGTTTTATTCCGCCGCGCCGACTGTATGCGTTATGTATTGGCGCCGGGAAAAGTAGGCACTTTTCCAAAGAGAGAAGTTGGCGCTCGAGGATTGGAAGATTTATACGCCGGGAGAGAATTACGCACGCGGCGAACAAGTGGCCGCTGTTGTACCGTCCTCGTCCCGCGCTCGCGTGCGGACCTATTTAAAGACTATTCGGAAATTTATCGCTGGACTAATCGCGTCCTACATATTATCCGCTCCGATCCGCGCTTTGATGCGCGGCTCTTTCTTTGCCTCGACATTCGCCAACGGGCAGACTTGAATAATTGAATTATTATTCGCAATACCGAACGCAATAATTATAATGAACTTGCTGCTGCAATCGGAATAATTACAATAATCTCGCCGCTGATGGCCGTGATTAAATTGTAGCGAAAAAAAGTGTACGTTATATACAGCTAATTCATTGCAATATGGAATATGATTATAATGATGTAAAAGTACAAAAGCTACCGAGTTATATGCATATAATCATCGTAAATTAGTTTATCTTAATTTGTATTTAAGAAAGTCTCGTCCTTACCCGTGTACGTGTTGGAAGAAAGAATGAGTAACTGTACAAGTGCAACGGCAGGTAAAAGGGAAAATTACCTTGTGCGCACGAGTGCCTGTATGTGCCGATTTATTATAATCCCGGATACTCGTGAAATTTTCAAGATTATCGTTGCGTAAAGGGGTAACGTTTTTGTCCCGAGTCTTCTTACACTTTCTTCCTAGGAAAAATAATATAATAATGGCTCTTGTAGACAAACAAGTATTTGGTCCGTTTCATGGTATATCCTTATGTTGTGTAGCAAATTGACTCGTCGAATAATTGCTTACCCATGTACCTACTGCAGGTAGACTTGTTCTCATTATTGTCAAATAAATCAATAACTCACTGACATTAAAGTGAACTCATTAGATTTAACTAAAGGAAAAAAACACCTTTACGTCATATAATTTTAAATTACGATTGTTTTTATCCATCGTTTCTATGCGATATTTAAATAAATTATTGACGCTATACCTAATCCAAGTTGCACAAAAAATACAGATTATTTATTTTATTTCAGCAAATCGCATAACATACATGTCGATGTGCATTAACAGACACATTGCACGCTGCATACAAAAAATTTATTTTACATTCGCTTATTGTGTAACTTTCCCAACGTGTTTTTGCCTGACTCGTAACCCTTTAAAACAAGTGAACCTCTTTACGATCAATCAGCTTTGCTCAAGAATAAAGTGACGACTCTTTTGGGTGGTTCTTGGAAGTGCGTCGACCGCGGTAATTGCTTTCTTTTTCGCGACACACTTTTAAGACAACCATACGATACAATAGGTATAAAGTTACATATTGGAGAGAGAGAGAGAGAGAGAGAAAGGCACGAGAAATCAAAAATTGTTTCAATATTGCTGAGAAGAAGGTATATTTAAAATGTGAAATGACGCTTTGCACAATTTATCGCCGCAGACGATAAACGGCTTATTTAGCAATTTTTACCGAAATCAATTTTTATTGTGCACATATAACATGATATAAAATATTGGAATAACTTGTAAAAAAATGTTTGCACATAAAGTATTTTGAAATCAAACATTTTTCTCGGGCCAGGTAAAATAAAGAATTAAAAAAGTTAGCATTAAAAAGGGAGCATAAATATAAAATGATGTTAAACATTCTAAAACAAATTAAGAAAGTTTATGGTAGTCAAAAGCAATGTCACTGAAATGATTCCAAAGAATAATAAAATGAAAATATAAACGTAAAGTACAATTTCGTAACAGCCGTTAGGAAATTGCGTATGCATTGAGTAGTAGCTAGAGAAATTTGCATTTTGAGAATGCAGCTGCGAATGAAATTTCTGGTTTTAATTACGCAGACGATCTTCTATTCTATTGCATATTTCGCAAAGGGATTTTTAATTTATTCGCGTCAACTTTTGAAACGATCTCAGCTGCACCGGCAATTTGATTTTATGCAACGAGATATTCGAGATTTTAATAGCCTCCGCAAAAATAGATTTTCAAATCTTTCAGCGGGATCTAAAGCGAGTCAACCTTGAGAATCCTGTAAAACAATTTGAAAAGAAAGCCAGGTGCAATTGTAAGGCAGGCGCATTCATCCAGTAGGAAGTCGTAACAAAGCAAATATAGTACGCGCCGAAAGACTTGCACGCGAGGCCCCAGCCGGCGCCTATGGCCACGGGGTGGGGATAACAGGACCAAACTTGACACGCAACTTTCATCTAGATCCGCGGCTTTCCGCATCCGCGAGCGGCCTAACCGGAAAAGTGACCGAGCGAGCGGCTCTTCACGGAGGCCGCGATTGTTCCTCTTTTCTATGCATCGTTGGAGCTCCCGTGCGAAGAGTCGATTCCGAGACTTCTTTCGCCGGCGACCTATATATTCCCTTTTTTTTCTCCCGAAACCTCGATGATTTACCCCAGGGAAAAAATAGCCAATTGTCGAGGGGCCAATTCCTTTTTTCCCCCCGGGAAAGCGGGGGCCGGTGCGTTTACGGCGATAATTCAATTATCGAGAACAATGCGCTGCGCCTACGGAGGCCGGCAGGCTCGTCAGGTACACAGCGCCGCGTCGGCGGTATCACTGCGTCGTTAGTGCCCTAATTAATGAACAGGTGGCATAAAAGAAGGCGCGCGCGGCAGTCAATCATCAGCCCACCCGAAGCTTCGCCCCCGGATCCGGCGTGCAACGATGCACACGCATATGCACGTTATACAGCCGCGGCGGAAGCGCGCCGCGACCGCGTGAGGAGGATATGCCTTTGTATCTCGCGGGCGATCCGCTGCGCGGCCCATCGGCTTTCTCCGGACGTTATGGGAAGCCGGCTCATTAATAATGCAACGGGGCCTTCTTACGGGGGATCGCGGCGCGCGATCGCCTTTTTTTTTTCGGGGTATAGGGAAAAAGGAACGGGCGCCGCCCTGTTTGCCCTGGCCGCCTTCCCGCGCGCGGCGTTTTCAATTTGGAGATAGGCAGGCACGCGCCGTTGGGCTATCGCGCGGGTTTACGCTTTTTTTTTCCCCGTTTACGAGGGATGTATCGCCGCTTTTACGGCGGCCCGACTCGCTCTTTCTTTCTACGGGCGCTTTTCCTTCGCTCCGGGTCGCGCTTCCGAGGCGCTCGAGCGAGATTTCGACTTTTATTAGCTTATATACGCATGCGAGCAACCTTTTCCGCAAGTAGCTCCGACCTTGCGTTTGTAAGCGCGTGCTGCAGGTGTACGGCGAAAATATGACGGTGATCGTGATTGCCTTTCATCAAACGCTTTTGATGGTATAATATTTTACAAAAAAAATTGCCCTCACAGATGAGTATGTGATTCTCGTTGAATTTTAAGGGATCCTGTAAGCGTTAAGAATATACAACAGTTGATTCAGGATAGACTTTGATTTCTTTTTGATATAGGACACTGTAAAAAACTTTAGTTTCTTGAGTATATAACACTCAGTATAACAGTTTATTTCAACTATTATTTACGTTATTTTAACAGAAGCGGTTATGAAGACTTGTATATGGAGCAGTCAGGAACCCTGAAGTACTAGGTTTTAAAGATAGTTTATGGTTTCTCACTGACACGGTTTATTTTTTTAAATATTTATATTATTGCAATGCGTGGATACGTTTTGCAAATTTACATAATCTCAATTTTTTATAAAATATGTTTATCATTTCAATAAGTATCTGCGAGTCAAAAAGCCTGATCGAAGCTATATATAATATTACGTGATGCATTGCTTTAGATACACAAGCGGTAAATCCATATTTATATGTTTTTCCTTTTATGGAGATACTATTGATATTGTTCCGTGTTCTTTTATGGTATTATTTCAATCTTATGTATGAATGTTCAAAGCCGTTTTATTAACGCAAGGAAATACATATAGATAAAAATCGGGAAAGATTTGCAGCCTGGCAATAAGGAGAGCCGCGCACAGGCTACTTTTACAATACGGTACACACGACGCACTATCCTGGGATCACGGACAATTCTCCCCCGCCCCACGCAGCAGTGCGGAAGACAATCGCTCGCGAGCGTAGCGGGATAAAGGGCCGATCGAGGGCTCGGATCTCGCGGTCGAGTCTCCCACGGCGGTTTCCCCTCGGCCGCCTCGGCATGTAATCGCGCGATATGCGCCGCTACGGGGAACTTGTCCCTGCGCCTTAACCTCCGCACAATGTGTATCGTCCCGCGAGTCAGAACCGCGCCGACTTTCCAATGGCGAGTGATTGCGCGGCGCGGCATTAAAAAGCGAATCCGCTCGGATGACTAAGGAAGTAATCTCGCCGCGGGGGCTTTTTCGACCCCGAGCGGGACTCTAATGGGATTGGCCCGCGATCCCCGGGGGTTGATTAGCCGCCCGCATTCAAATGTAAATCGCCGGCGGGTTATTATTCTAATCCGGGGATAATGGGTCCCGCGCGATTGGAACGCGCTGCGCGCCCCGCGATCCCGCGGTTTTTTTTTTCGGCTCGTTTTCTTCTTTCGGCGGTCCGCGCGCCGCTTGTCGCCGGAGAGAAAGCTTTGATTGCTAATGGCACGTGCGCAAATGCCGCGCTTCCGCCGGCGGCGCGGGTCTCACTTTTTAAACTCGTACACTTTCCGTTTCCGAAGGCCCGCGCGACCGCTCGCCGCGCCGCCTCCTGCCGCACGCCGGAATTACGGCCGGTAATGGATCCCCGGCTCTCGGTGATAGAATTTTTCAACGGGATCATCGATCGATCGGTTTTTTCACCTCGGTTTTCCCGCCTGCGCCGGAAGCTCGAAAAAGCGAGAGGAATGCGCGCCGAGGGCCGGCAAAAAAGGGTCGCCCGGGTCAGCGGGGGAGCCGGTCCGCATCCGGTGCGCCCGGCGGATCCACCTGTGTGCTCGCGCCGGCCCCGGAGAGAGACCGACGCGGCCAACTGTGTGTCAGGGGGCCAAGCTAACGGTTCGACACTCTCGCGCGCGTATTTATACGAACGCCCGGCCCCGGGGGAGGGGGCAGACAGAGAGCATAATCACAGCATCCCATTCATGGGTCGCCGGACGCGTCCCTCCCTTTTTCCCCGCTCCTTTCTAAATCCAGCCCTCGCGCGAGGCTCTTTCGACGCGATCGGCGCCGCCGCCGCCGCCGCGCCCGGAGATTTATTCGATCCCGCGGACAAAAATTATACATTCCCGCCGTCGGTGTGTATTGACTCGAGGTGGAAAGTTCTTTTAAGAGGTGCTCGAGCTACTCGCCGAACCTGCGACTCCTCTCGCGCGCCTGTCCTGGCTCGTCTTCGTTACGTTTGTCCGCGCAATTGTGCTCGTCTCGCTCGGATTATGCAATTTGCATCCTGGTATTTCCGTTTTTATTGGATCCAATTATGTCGCTCGATCCTGCCAAGTTTAGGCCAAGCGGTTTCCAAACAAAATTCTCTTACTCAAATTGCACGCTATTATAATAAATGCGCTCTGCACAGAAGTTGTAAAAATAAATCCGTTATATGAATCTTTGTGAGAGAGTTTCTCAGTATAATTATCTTACTCCATTTTTCCTCCATTATTTTACTGAATGTGTACCATCTTTGTATTAATTACGTATATTAAACAACGTTACACAGATATTATAATACTCATTGTTATTATATATTTATATATAAATGTAGGTTTATTGTATAACAGATACACGTGTACTAGTGAAAAGTTTAAATTAAATTAATTTTGATGAATAGCAATGGGTCAAAAATTAAATATTTCACTTCATAAAACATTCGGTATATAATTGAAACAATATTTTTGAAGTTATTACATATTCCGAGAGACGAATTTTTCAAAAAGCTAGTGTATCTAATGTAAACTAATAACGTTTTCCTTTTCTGTTTTCAGGTGAGTTACAATCTTATTTAATCTACATCGGGTTAATAAGCTAACGAGTGAATTTGGGTGAGTAATAAATGCATCCTCGTTAATTAGAATAATTAAAGCATTTCGTTTCACAATTAACCTAAAAATATCTAATCTACCTTTTGACCTAAAAAGATGGTAACAAAGATTTGTTAAATAAATAGAAATTTCGGTAATTTTTTAAAAACAAACGAGACTCGTTCTTCATTATTTGAATTATTTAATAATATTAATAAGAAGAGAATGGGTAACACCGAATATTGGTAAGCACTGCACAGAGTTTTAACGATAATATGCCGTGTAACAGTAAAGAGAGAAAGAGAGTGAGAGGATCACGAATTGACACAGTTTCATGTATGTGCGTTATACGAGAAAAAGGCTTCGGGCGTTTTATGAAGCTTACGCACAAAAAATACACAGAAGTACATACCTCAGAATCTGCACGGGCTGGCCAAGCGACGTCATTTTAAAATTTATCTCCATTTGGGCTTGGCAAACATCTTAAAAATCGGAACAAACACAGAGATTCTACAGTTTTAGCATTTAATACATTAACTTTCATTTACGATCCATTAAAAAAGCATTTCAATCAAATACACGCATCAAGGTTTTAGACTTTATTTTGACGCCCATTCATTTTTTAGAGGTCAATGCATCGTATCTTTTGTCAAAGTTTTTTACAATGGGATGAAAAAGTCGTTAATCTATAAAGATAAATGTCCATTGAAAGCGTTCACGCGTGTAGATTCTTTTCAGGACCTTTTTGATCAGTCGGAAGAACCGCTCGAAGCTCACGAGGCTTATTATACTTGTGCCTTGAGCACTCTCCGCTTCGTTCGTACGAAGCGTTACGCTAAGCAGGCGCCCAGTGCATACTACCGCTCTTCAAAAAATAATACCGTGTAACGTACCCAGCCGCGAAGAAAATGAAATAAAAGAGCGGCCTCACGAGCGTTAAAAAATAACAGGATAAAAAAACATTAAACATTTTTTTCTGTTTATACGTACACGTGTAATAATATTTTCTAAGGTATTAAGGTAATTTCTGTTTTTGTGGTTTAGTTTTACGGCAGAAAATGTATTCAAAAGAATGTTTAATTAAATAATAATGCGAATGAATATATGCAGGTTGATATTTTTCAATCCGTGTTCGTATTAAATTAATCTCTGCAACTATAACGGAAAGATTTTTCCAATTTTGAATTTGAATAACGAGTAGACAGATGATGCTTACGTGCTATATGCTTATTTAGCGGAATAGGTCATGCCACCTTGTAAACATGATCCTCTACCTTTTAGATTAATATTTTTTCTGAAAACTTAATACATAAAAGATTCTCTAGTATTTTAATGAAATAATATTTAAAAATGAAAAAGAAAATTATATTAATTAAATCGTACAAGCCAAGTGATCGACGCGTTGCGCTAGAAAATAAGTGTGAATCTTTTATTCAGGAGTAGGAAGTATTTATGATTCCGTTTAGCTCGTTATTTATACAAAAACAAATTAGCAGCTAAAATGCAATTTACACTTTAATTCACAACCCACGAAGAACAACAACCTATACCGCTGCTGCACATTTAAACGATAAATAATTATTCCAATTAAATTACAAAGTATCTGCAACTGTAAGATTATACAACGAGTACGCGGTCTCCCTAGTCGGCCACAGAAATCGCAATTCATACTTAAGCACTCGGCCAGGATTGTTAATGCCGCGGGACCTGACGCAACGCGGATCAACTTAATCTTTATATCTCTAGCACTTCCACCGCACGTCACGCAGCTCGGCTAAAGATTTATCAGGTTTGCGCAATCGGCGCGATCGGCGGAACAGGGGACATAAGGAGTCGCGACCCAATGACCAGGTTCCCAGGGCGAGCCCCGGGATACCGGGACCGAGGCACGGCCCGTCCGTTTTCAAATCCCCGACGCACGTCAATCGGCGGGAGCGCCGCTCCTGAGATATCCCCCCCTTCACCGACAATGAGCAATTCATTTTAATTGCAATGCGGATCGCGGGCCTGCACCGTTATAGCCGGGGCCGACGGCGCGCGGTCGACTCGCCGCAAAAGTCCCCCGCGCACCTGTGTCGCGGCCCCTGTAATTCCACGTTTTTCGGTAGCCCCCTTTACTGCCGCGGCGAACAGCCCCGGGGCGTATAGTCTGGGCGCCGCGAGGACTCGGTCCTCCAGGAGCCGGTGGATCCGTGTAGCAGGCCGACGCAGCTCCCCGGTCGACCCTCACGCTCCCCTGCCCCCGGCCCGCACGTATCGGAAAAACAGCGGCGGGAGGAGCGCCGGCTGGAAGTTGGTCGGTCTCGCGCGCACCTGGCGCCGGCGCGATGTTTCAAACGCTCGGCCCTTGCGCCGGTCACCACCGGCGGCCTGCAGAAGAAAGCCGCGCGTATATATAACCGCTCGCCTCCGCGGAGCTCTAAACTCCTCGAGCCGGCGGCGCGGCCGGCTAGCAATTTTTTTTTTTTTCTTCCCCCTTTTTGTACTTTTTTTTTTCCCCCCCTCTTTCCTGCTCCCCCCGCCGAGTCCCCGAAGTGGGACGCCGGGGATGGGTGCGCGCGCACCCAGGGCCGCCTCCTCGGCTTTATTGAGGGCTTTATATACGCAGCAGCCCCGTAATGAGACGTTGCGCCCGGGCGGCTGCGGAAAAAAGGAGGAGGAGGAGGAGGGGGGGGGGGACCCGATCTTAACGACGATGACGATAACGAAGGGAGGGACACACTCGGACGGGCCGCGAGCCCCGGGGCCGGGGGGAAGGTTTGCAAAATTTGTATCCCCATTTTTTACGGGGCTTAATACGTTATTGCGGGAGCGCCTCGTAACTCCTTCTCGCGCGAGCGAGCGAGCTCGAGCCCCTTTTTCTCGGGCCGCGGCCCGCGCATAATGTGTCCCGGGTCCCCGGCTCCTGCCCCCACCCCACCTCCGCCCGCTTTTTTTCCCCGGCGAAATTGCACCCTAAAAGTATTTACGGGTTGTTTGAATGATGTGCATTGTCGACAGGTGCAATAAAACCCTCCTTCGTTTTTCGTCCGCGGCGCGCCGGCTCTCGACCTCGGCGAACCGTCGCCGCCGCCGCCGCCGCCGTCGCCGCCCCGAGTCTTCACCTACTTTTTATCCAGCCCCCTTCCCTCCGCCGGAATAATTAGCTCCTGCGGAATTCGCGCGCATTCGGCGGACCACGTATATATATATATATGTACACACGTGCCTCTTTTCGCTGCATCGCTACACTTATGGCGACCGCGACAGCGCGCCGATCCTCCAGAGTGGAGGGCGCCGTATATATCGAGCCCTCGCGGCTTCGATCGCTCCACCGGGATTCGCCGAGTAACATGGTAATATATGGCAACGCGGGCGAGTCGACCCCGAGGCCGAGCAATCGGGGAGCGGCCCCCCCCGAGGTCGCGGGCGCAAATTAGCCGAACCCTTAAAGTCGGCCCTCCCATCTTCATAATTCCTCCCGCCCTCGCATTTCACGCGCGGAGGTCGAGTGGGCGCGCGGCATTATACCCGAGACTCATTGGTGTAGGCTTTCAACCGCGCAATATCCAGGCGCATCACTTACCGGCGCGGCTGCTCCGGTGCCCGGCTCCTCTATAAAAGGCGCTTCGCGCGCCTGCAAGATGGGATGTTGATTTATTACCTAACCCACTCGTCGTCCTCCTCCTCCTTTTTGTCAAGCCCTCCGCCTTGGCCCGTTCCTCCGCTCGTTCTTTTGCCCTCTGCCTCACCGCCCGCCCCCCCCCTCCCTTCCACCTTTTTACCGCCCTTTGTCCGTTTTCCCTTCGGTTTTCCCTGCGAGGCCGAGCGTGTGAACGACGCGCGCACTCCAAGTATTACAATTAAATTAAAATATGGACCGGGCGCCAGGCTTCAATTTGCCCGGCTTATGCCGGATGAAAGATTAAAGGATTCTTGATCCGTTTCCTTGCCATTTAAATCCTCGATCGCTCAAACTTTGGGAATGAGATTTATATAATACGCCGGCTTTCAGTTCAACTCCAAGAAGTGACTTTAAGACCATTTTTATTCCCTTATTAGCCAACAGTTAGATTGTTTGAATTTCAAATTTTATTCAGTATATATGCGGATTTACAGATTTCACGAATTACTTCAATTCCGCAATAGTTCAATGCAGGGCAGTATGACAGTAGTGGTAGAGTTGAATTTAAATATAAATTATAATTTTACACAAAGCCCATACGGTTCATATTAATTAATTTTATTTGACGTTGGTAATCGATTACTAATATTAATGGTATAAAATAACTCAGGAGTGATCGACGTTTACAATCAATTATTCAACACGCTTGATCCCCGTAATTTATAACGAAATCGCGGGAGAAAGAAAGAGGTAAATAACATTTTGATAAAATATATTGAACTGTATTCCTGGGGCGATTTATTATGTTGCAACGTGCAATATTTTACAAGACAAACTAGAAAATGATAATTTAATCGCGCCGGCTGAATCTTTACACAATTATATAATTGTACGAGTGTACACTCGCTAGTCTCGGCATTATAACTCTTGGATCCTTTATACTTGGTCAATCGCATGCACTTTAAAGATTGAATCGAGCGCCAATAAACAATAGCGCTTATGGGATTGGAGATTCCTCCTGGCGTTAGGCTCGGCCAGCCAATCGCGCGCGGCAGTATAAATGCTAACAGCGCCGGCCCGCGCGCTATAACAGTACGTCCACTAATCACATTCAAGTGCGAGCGATTAAAAAGGAATGAAAAAGTAATTTGCAACAAACGGGCGAGAGGCGCAGGCGGCGGCCGCCGCGGCGAGGAGGAGCCGGGAGTTATGGGACGGGCGGGCCCAGTTTTTCTCCGGCCGTGGGAGAGGAGCACTACAGTTATCCGGAGGCGCGTCGCGCGTAATCCCATGCTTGCTGCCCTCGAATTTGAAAGGGCCCACGGAGGCCAGGTGCGCGCGACCTTGGCCGCCCTGGCCGGCAATTTTCGAGGGGCCGCAGGTGATACGGCCGCTGTCCCCCGGCTGCGAGGCCCTCCTTTTTTTTTTCTCCCTGCACCCGTGGAGCGCCCCGAGGCGCGTACGTATACCACGGCCTCGGGGCACTAACGAGGGCCGCGGCGAAAACAACGCGACCGATCGTCCATCAGGATCCGGTTATCACGGGGTCGTGCCTAGGACGCGATCCTCCGGTGCGCGCGGGGGAGGAGAAAAAAGAGGCCGGCGGTCGGGGGCACAAGTTTTAATTGCCAGCTGTGTGCGTATGGCACTCGACTTTCGCTGCGCCGCGCAAGAAAAAAAGGTCGTCGCGCGCTCGGGGCCGAGTGCGCGGCGAGAAGTTTCGCACGCGAGGCAGCGCTTATGGTTACTCCGGGCGGCTGCACATGTACGCACGGTTAATCGTTTTAGGAAAGCGACGCGCCGCGTCGCTTATGCCGCCAGTTCATTTGGCCGCGTATCACTTTTTGCGGCCGAGCTCTAATGTTTTTATCGCTCGCGCGCCCGTCTATGTACTTTACAATTGTTTCTGCATGGTTATTACTTTCATTATTGTACGAGTGGATAAACTTTTACTTGCTTTTTTTTTCTCATTCGTATAATTAACGTGAATGCCCATCAAGATGCGATACCATGTTTAAATTAAATGCATATATTATTATTAAATTCTAATGAGAAATAATGTTTAATTTTAATTAACTGACATAATATTATATATTTTGCTCGATATCTTGTTCGTTTTATTTATATTAATTTAGCTCAATTAATGTGCATATTTGAATATTAATTAATTGATCATTCCATTTTAATCGGACAAAGTTAAAACTCAAATTTGCATAGAAATTAGTTTATTATTTTTTATACTAACATCGGGAATTTATAGTTTTTTAGGAACGGAAAGTATTTTTATCTTCATTTTTACATAGCTGTACTTTCTGTAGGGAAAGGACATGCAAGTGCTTCCATCAAAGTTAATCTTACGGCAACATTAAACCCTCGTACTAAGAATCAAATCATTGTTTATAGTTAAATCATTTGTTGACAAAATATAGGATAAAATAAATATTTGTACTGTTATGGTTGATTCTTAAGAAGCAGACAAATAAAGGGCTTGACCTGTCAAGGAGACGAGCTCCGGATCTTATCCCTTTTCGGTACACGATATACAATCCTTTGTGCAACCGAGGTCGAGATTTCACCGCTGCACTCTATTTCGGTTTACCTGCTTTTCCTCCTGCTTTTCTTATCGCGCGCATATAGATAACGACGATCCACGCGTCTATAAAGTAAGCAAGGAATAAACTTCTCCGCTGGTCGTAAATTAACCCGCACCTATAAATTTTGGAAAATATTTTAAAAGGATTTTTTTTCGCGTGCACGGGCTATAAAGCGAGGATGTAACCCGGCAACCGCGTCGGGCAGGAGCAGCCGTAGGATTTTAAAAGGCGCACGCGGTGGCCCCACATGCTTCCCATTCGGGCGGCTGATCGCCCGGGTAATGGCATTAAGCCGAATTGCCCGATTTGGCATTAATTACCAATTACCAGGTACCCACATGGATTTCCGGCAAGAATTAGAGCGGGCGGGTCGATCGCCGGCGGCTCGCTCCACAATAAACATCGGCAAAGCGTCGTCCCCGGGCGCGGGCGCAAAAAGAGCCGTCCCCCGCGAGGAGGAGGCCGGGGCGCTCCGGTGCGGTAGGCCAGCCCCCCGGGGGCCCAATAAACAATGAGTCACTTGTTGCAGGCTGCGGAGGCAAGTCTGGGCCGGCACGGGGCCGGGCCTAAGCCGGGGCGGCCGGGCCCGGGGGCGGTGCGCGCGTAGCGCCATTCACGACGCCGGGGAATCCCCCGTCTCAACTCCTTTTCGGAAGCAATTAGCGCGCGCGCGCCGCCACCGCCGCCGCCATAAACGCGCTCCTAGCGGGCCGCGCCCACTTTGACGGAGGTCATGCGGGCGCCCGGGGGCTTCGCGGAACCGCCCGGCCGCGGCATTAGGGCGCTCCCCTCGGGTCGGCACTTGTTTTGCCCGCGCGGCCGCCTCTCGGGGAGGACGCCGGCGACGCCGCCGTCGGCCCCGCTCCTGCGGCCCATCAACGCGGCCCATTGTCGCCCGCGCTCGTAATAACGATCCTTTATCTACCTGCGCTTCGCAGGATCGCCCCGGGCTACGTGGGCTAATGCGCGCCCTCGGATTTGCCCTGCGACCCCGCCGGGGCCCCGGCCCAGCCCCGGTCACTGACCCCTGCCCTCGAGGCCTCTTCGGGTCCGCTCCTGCTCCGACTCCCGCTCCCGCTCCTGCGGGGGATTTAAACGTTAGCCCCTCTCGCCGGCCCTCCTGCCTAAAAATATCCTGTCCGCTAAACTGCTTTTTAAGGATATAAATCGCGCACCGGCTGATTCACGTCACGCGCCACAACGTCCACCCGACAGTCCGACATGTTTATTCGACTCGTTCTTTACTTTCCTCTCAACAACCTCTCAATATTCTATACCTTTCATTTCTGCATATAAATACTACTTTAATAAAAATGCCAACAAATTATACTTTTCGTACACTCTCTTTATTTAAACATTTAGATGTAAGAAGATGAACGAGAGATATTAATCAAAAGTTTCCACTGCTTTCCCCACACGGCAGTCATAATGCCAATGTCGAAGAAAAAAATGATATTTGTTTACATTTTTTTTGAACAGTTCATTTGAGAATTATTATCTGTGTGCTTTAATATAATGCTTAACACATAGTGTGTACAGTTGTTTATTTATTATTAAATATTTTCCTGGTTACTTTATAAGGAACTACATCAGCTAATACACTTAACGATCTTGTGATACTTTCTTAAGTGCAGCTTAGAGTAAGTATCGAAATGCGATCAAATCACAGTTTGACCCGCTTACGCGCTGATCGATTTTGGAAATACTTTAAGTTGGATCATACATTTATGCGATGCATCTATTAATCAAGTAATCGGCGTCGAATCTTTTTTCAAATTAACTAGCTAAATTAACAGAAGAATCGAATCATGCGAAACAAGGAAACAATGATCAAAAGGAGAGATACGTGCAGGCGGGTGCAAGTCGAGGTGCAAGTGAGAGCGCGGGCAATCGGGATCGATCAAAGGTACTTAAGCCTAACAGGCTGCGCACGTCCGAGGGCAAACATGGGCCGCGTCTGATAATCAGATTGTACAACAACAGGGCAATGGGCCAAATCCCCGGCGGACAGAGAGCGACAAAGCGCTGCACTGAGAGCCGGACAAATGGCTACTTATGGGGCCCTCGGCCCGTCCCCGAGGGCCAGGGCGCGAATACGCGGAAGCGGCCGGCCGGCGGCGCACGTGGCCCGGGCTCGCGCTCCGCCGGCCCGCGCCCTACCGGGAACAATAAAGGCGCGGCGAAATTCCCGGTTAATTAGGTCTCCCCTCGGGCACCTCCACCACCACCACCACCGAGTCCCTCCCCCGCGCGGCGTCTAGACAATTTACGAGCGGGTGTTAGTTGGCCGCTCTGCGGCCCGAGGCCCGGGGCCGGTGGTACCTGCGCCCCCGGGCCCGATGCCGGGGGCGCCCGCCGCTAGAGGGAGCGCGCGGCCCTACTTAGCCGGCCGGACCACCTGACCGGGGCCCATTTAACCCCCGCGCGGCCGACCGCCCGTCACACCTCGAGCGGACGACGCTGCGCCCGGAGTGCAAGTGCCACGGCGCTCGGGTCACTTGGCTACACGTACATATACACGCGCCCTGTGCGGTTACACACGACTCCCGGAGCAGTCGATGAGGCTTCGCCAACGTTCCTTCCGTCGCTCCTAGGATCCTTCATCTGTATCGACACTCGAGTGCAGGCTGCGCGTTCGTAAACATGACTTACGTAAGTACTCGACGTACCCCTTGCGCTTCCGAATTTCCGCGTCGGTTAGCTGCTGAGTGACTTTGAAAATTTGGTTGACAAGACGAACAACCGATTGAATTTGGGGATTTTCGGTCGCTTTTAAATCTTGCAAAAATACCGTTGCGCGCGAACAATGTTGAATTCGGCTATCTTTGTAATAACTTCATTTATCAAAACGAAGCAGTGCCGTATACGTTATACTTTGACCATTAAACTTTTACCGCGCGCAGTAACAACTTGCATACAGACGGTATACCCCAGGGCGTGCAGTTACAGAGGAATAAAATAAGACTGTCGCGCTTGATGTAACCAGTAACTCGGTCCCGCGGAAAACCCGCGTAAAAGTAATCCCTCGTGCGCGGCAAACAGTGGTAAACAAGAACGAAGCGCGCCGTTGCGCAATGCCCTTTAATCTAACCTCGAAAATCTCCGGCGCGCCCCCGACTCCGCAACGCGCACACATATATATATATATACGTACACGCACGGAGAGAATTAACATTCCCGAGATGCCGCTTCCGCGCGCCCGCGAGATGCATCTCTGCGATTCTTATCTCCGGCTCGTTGCCTCTTGCCCCAAAGCACTGGGCTGGAAGTATCCGGCGGCGCGTGCGCGTGCGCTCCTATTGCACGGGAGAAAAAGAAGAATCTTGCACCAATGTTATCCTCGCAATGCGCTCGCGTAATACGCGTTTCGGCTGAAAGTTGTTTGGGAGCGTGCACCGAGTTTAATCAAAAACAGCCGCGCGGTGAAATGAATGGCGGATTGTTCGGTTGTTACCTCGGCTGTTACGATTTTTATTATGCGCACGGGCCTCTTGTGCCTTCTCGCTTGAATTATTATTACCCCTTGTCGGTTTTTTTTTTGAATAACGCCGGACTCATTTTCCTACGTTTACACGTATAATGCACACAAAACTTTCGGCATAGCTGCGTGAATTCGGATCCGAACGAGATTCCGAATGCATTATTTAACACTTGCAATTAGTGAAACGAAATGTGCAACAGTTTGGCAATCGACTCAAAAGAACCTCTGACGCATAATGAGAAACAAAAGAAGGTCTTTGTGTGTTTGTTTTTAAAGAGAGAAAAAAAATCTGAAAAGTACAAGCGCAGAACTAATTGAATCTCGCACTTATACTCATCCAAATCACTCGAAAACAGGTACTGTAGGCTCGGCGCTACGACGTGCTAAGCGCATGCACGCCGGAGCGAGTTAATCCCCCGTAGAGGCGCGGGCGCAATTAGCGATAATTAGCTATATACGCACGTAATCGCGCGCGCGAAGTAGAAGCGACGCCCCTTTGACGATCGGCGGTGCGCTCATTAACCGGTGCCTTTGCCCTCTTACAGATGCGGAAGTTGCGGGAGAGCGAGCGGAGTCACCAGATTCGCCTGGCGCCCAGGATCGAGGAGAAGATCCACCATGATGATCGCGTGGTGAGTAACCCAGTGCCAATGGCCCCTTGTGTCCCCCCGTGTTTTGTTGCGCGGACGCATAGAATTGAATTTACGCGCAAAGTTTATTCGCCGCTTTCGTGTATGGCTCGGCAGTAACTTCTTATTAAAGAAATTTTTCCCGTGGCTCGACTCGCGCCCGAACGGCCCGAGCACTAACTTTTGCCCGCGAATCGTAAAATGCGCTGGATGCTCGGCTGGATGCATAATTACGCGCGCATGTTTATTTGTACCATTTGTTTTATTAGCATCGCCCGTTAAATGAAAGATCGCGATTTCGAAAGACTTTTACAGTCTAATGGATTTATACATCACTAGGCTCGTTGCACGTAAAGCCCCGTGTTATACTTTGTTCAATTTTTATTCGAAGGATCGCGTGTAGTGCGCTATCGAATGGCCCGACCTTCGGATCGATCAGCAAACTTTATTAACGCTCCCAATACTAATTAACTCTAGACTCTAACGTTTAAGCGCGCTCGGTTGCTAATCTAATAATCAATAAAATCGCTAGTTTCCATCTTACTCCTTTTATACCAATATTTATCGTCAGCCTGCGTACATAGAACGTAAACTAACCGGCAGCTCTATCCTTAGGTGGAGGACCTCTGCAAGGTGGAGTGCGCAGAGGAGAACCCAGAGCTCGACCGGCTACGCGATCTGGCCGTCGAGCAACAAGAAGTGATCGAGATGCTCCGGCAGGCAGTTAAGGTGAGTCTTGGTCAAAATTTGGCATTGCAGAAGAATTTGTTTTGTCTGCTGAATCGATCAACTTGAGAGATCAATCGACAACAAGACACATGGAAAATTCGACTCAACTAATTGGCATTCGCCCCCTAGGAAAAGGAGCGCAAGCTCGATCAGCTGTCGAACAAGCGGCGCAAGGAGGAGTTCTACAAGCAGTGGCTCGAGCTGGAGCCCGTGGCCGAGGTGGAGGACGAGGAGCAGGAGGAGGGCGACAGCGCCCTCTCCAGCGGGCCGTCGTCCCTGTCCCCGCAGCCGGGCGCCGCCCGCGGCCCGGGCGTGAGCCGCGAGGCCTACGAGAGCGTCCTCATCGAGGTCGAGGAGCTCCAGGCCAAGCTGACGGAGGAGCAGCGCGAGCTGGGCCACGCCCGCAGCCAGGTGCGCGAGCTCGAGAAGGCCCTGCTGCAGGAGACCCGCGGCAGCCAGAACAGCCGGCGCGCCCTCAGCGAGAAGCTGCGCGAGGCCGAGGAGCGCGAGGCCGCCCTCGTCGCCGAGGTCTCGGAGCTGCGCGAGCAGAACGAGCTCCTCGAGTTCCGCGTCCTCGAGCTCGAGGAGGCGCCCACCGCCCGGGACACGCCCGACCCCGCCGACAGCGGCGTCGTCTCCCCCGAGCCGGCCCACCTCTACAAGGTCGCCGGGCCCGCGGACGAGCGGCTGCACCCGGGCCTCGCCCGGCCCCTGGCCCACCTGCAGGAGCAGACCGCCGCCAAGCAGCGGGACCGCGCCGTCGCCACCGTCATCCCCTACAGCTCGAGCTACAGCCTCGCGGCCGTCGCCGCCGCCGCGGCGGAGCTGCCCCAGAAGCCGGCGCCCGCGGCCCCGGCGCCCCTCTCCCTCCAGGAGAGCGGCATCTTCGAGGAGGAGGACATCGAGCCCGAGGAGGAGGAGGAGGAGGAGCTCGGCCCGAAAGCCGAGCTCGCGAGCCAGGGCACGCAGACCGAGGCGCCCGCGGGCGAGCTCCTCCAGGAGGTGCAGCGGCTGCAGGAGCTGCGCGCGCGCATCCAGGAGCGCGCGGGCAAGCCCGAGGCCGGGGCCGAGGCCGCGGCCCGGCTGCGCGACCTCGAGGCCCGCCTCGGCGCCCTCGAGGCCGAGCGCCGGCTGTCGAAGCAGCGCGAGGAGGAGCTCCTCGACGAGAACTACCGGCTGGCCGAGCGCACCTTCTGCCTCGAGGCCGAGCTGAAGGCCCTGGCGCGGGCGCCCGGGCGGGCGCGCGAGGTCGGGACGATGACCGAGGCCCCGGCCCGGGGCGGCTGCCTCGACTGCGGGGACCTGTGGCGCGACTGCGACGCCCGGATCCGCGGGCTCGCGCGCACCGAGGCCTGCCTGCGCCAGCAGATCGCCAGCCTCGAGCAGCGCGAGGGCGCCTTCTTCGAGACGCTGCGCCAGGCCGACGCGACCTGGGCCAAGCTCGAGGCCGACTACGAGGCCAAGCAGCGGGAGATGAGCGAGCGGCTCAGCGCCCAGGTCGACCTCAACCGCGCCCTCTTCGACCACCTGACCAAGCTCAACGGGGACGCGCCCCCGCCGCCGCTCCCAACCTCGCCCCCGCCCCAGCTCTGCCCGGAGGAGCCCATGGACCTCGAGGAGGACCTCCTCGCCGCCTCCGCCTCCTCGTCAGCCTCCTCCAGGACATCCACCATCTCGAGGACCACCATCGGCTCCCAGGACATCGACGTAAGTGTCCGCCTCGTCGTCTGCCTCCTCGTCAACGGCTTCGTCCTCTTGCTAAGCTTCCTCTGCTTCTCTGCTCTAAACAGATCCTTTGAGATCGAGCGGACGCCTGTTTGGGTTTGATTAACACTTTGCGTACACTGCTTTGCTTTTTAGTCTTAAGTCTATGTAAATAACCGATGTATATAATTACCCGCCATGGTAAATAAGTACTTTAGCCCCACGGCGTTTGGAGCTATTCGTTGCTCTATCACGAGTCGTCGCTCGTTTTTTCCCAAGTTATTAACAAAGAAGTGCGTCTTCGACCACAATGCCATTGATATTTTAAAAACTGGTCGACTCAATTGCAAATTGATCACTTCATATTTCGTTGTTAAATTTTAAAACGTTCTCGATATTTTTATTCAATACTTCGATTTAGATTTAATAATTTATCAAAATTTTTTCATTTCTAATTTAATTAAACTATGTACTGTAATTAACTCAAACTGATAATGAAAGAAATGACAAAAATTGTTATTGTTTAAATTAAAATTTAATTAATCGAATCTGTATTTATGTTAATGCACGTTTATAATTGTAATATTTGCACTTAGATTATAAGGATATTCCAAAAAATAAATTGTAATTTATCCTGTAAATGTATAAACGCTTTTATTTGAATGATTCGCTAACACCTATCCTTCGCTTCCAAACTAATACACACTTTTTCCCTATTGCTTGCTGCACTGTTATTAACAAAAGCATATTTATGAATAGGTAAATTTACAAACTCAGTAATGTTACATCAACCAATTTCAATTGACTAACTGATCCAGCTACTTTTTCTTTAGAGCGCTAATATACAATATGCAATATGTTTGCGAGTCTGCACACCCCTGGTTAATAACAATCGCACGAATGGCTGACGGAGAGCGCACGTCCGAAAACTAACTCTCGGCGCACCTTCACCGACTGATCTGCACGGCGCTCATGCACTCCCGTATAAAACTGCACCGCATACTTGTACAGTGTGTAGCAGCCCGGTAAACCGGAAGCTAACGAGTCCTCTTTGGCAAACAGGCGGCGACATTGCGAGGGCGCACAACCGAGGCGGAGGTGGCGACCGAGGCGAGGGAGGAGGACGGCGCCCGGGCAATCGAGGGCCGTGTCAGCGAGAGCTCCAGCGACAAGAAGGTTAGCAGGCCGGGGCCCGCCGTCCCCGAGCGCAGCGTCTTCGCCGCGCGGCGCAGGCAGCGCCTCACCATCTATGAGGAGATCTGCGTCTGACTTACCGGTCGAGCTCCGACCTCTCGCGCGGCCCGCCCCAGCCTCCCCCTCAACATCTCATTGCTTTCGCCTGCGCGACATGTGCCGAGGGGGTGGCAGGGCCGACCATCGGCTTTTACATCCCACGCTTGCGCTCCGAGAGCGTCGGGCCGATCGATCTGCTGCTTTTATCGGCCGCTCGAAAGCTTGCCTGTACTTTCCATCCGAGACTGACAGATTTTTTGAAAGAGTTCACTTTGAGCTATGTCCGCGCTGTAATTGTTCTCTAATACTGCCACCCTACTAAACATTGGACTAACGAGTCAACTCGAATCGCCGCACAAGGCGATATCGACCTTTTAAACGATAACCTTGCAAATGTTTAACACAACGACGCCGCGATTCAAATTGCGACATATTACAACGACCTATAATGATTCGGCCCAAGGGCCAAAGACTTGGTAAAACAGCAGGCCAATCGACCTCGATCGAAGAAAACCTATGGGGCTCGATCGACGTCTCGAAAGAGCACATCAATCGACGAACGAGTCGAGGATAAGGCCGTTAAACGCTCTCGCGGCAACTCGAACGATAAGTCAGAGAGCGAAGGAGGCGTACTCTTAAGACCGGTTGCTTTCGACGGCATGTTCAAGCGCGCGCGGTGGCCTCGATGAAAGCTCGCCTGAACGGTGGGACTGCGGTTCTCGGGGGTCGTCGTCGTCGCGGGGGAGGCACGCGCGCGAGCACCGTGCCGGCCTCGTGGCTGCTGCTGGACAGGAGAGTGAATCAGCCGAGGAAAGGAGCGATGTACTGTTTATAAGGTTGCCAGGGCGCCGAGAGGCTTTAGGGGCGCCCGAGGATAACGTGCAGGAGAGGACGTGGCGAGAGCTCCCACGTCGCACTCGAAAAATCACAGCTCGGCCGCTTGTTCGTATCTGGCCCAAGGTCAGTCTCTCAACTTTCTCGACCATCCACTCCCCTTGCCCGACCTACCCTCGGCAAACAGACTCTTCATGTTCAACTCTCTCTCTCTGTCTCATGAATCCCAGTATCAATATATACCCTGCCTTTCTCTTCCAGCTCACAGTGTTTATCCCTTGACCAACCTAGCAAATAAGTAGATAATGCCGAGTTGGAACAGGCGTGGCTTCTTCACATACATATATATTGCTAATAAATAATCGCCGTCAGAATGGGAAGCTTCAACACTCACAAAATAATTTGTTAAGTCTTTTCTATAGTAATCCAAATTTTTCTAAAGGCTAAATTAAAGGATAATTTTAATTTAATTTCAGTAACTTATTAAAGAGAAAGTACAAACGATTACCCATTTCATTGTATAAAATATCTTACAACTTAATGAATAACGAGAGAGAAACTAACACAATAATATACTAAAACTAATGAAAATAATATGTACATATATTATAATAATCTATTGAAACTGGATATCGTTGTTAATTATTACGTCAAAAATAGTTAGTATACAGAATGAAAAAGCTTCGCATTTTCACGTCTTATTAGAAGAATCACGTTTCGTTCCGGTCGACTGCGTGTTCTGTCCTCACACCTGCTACTTCTTGTTATCTCCTATATCCAACATCATAAAATACACTTTTCGCAACTTTTACTAAATATTTCTCTCCATGGCGGTTGTTCTCTGTATGTTTTCCCTTAAAATCTCGTAAATCGGACCACGGAAAAGGGAATGAGCATTTATACATACCTTGGCGGATGGACTACAAGATGGTTGATTGATCTCTATGTTCTTTATTACACAGTAATCACAGATATACGTATATATGTATAGATATACAAAGCTTGACTGCGTCTGACAACAATACTTCTCGTCCCTCTTGATATCGGATGGACACGGATCTCTTTCGCAGTCTCCAGGCGAAAATCGTAGTGGTGCAAGCAACTTGCGGTGGCGGGGCTTTGCTAAATGCGGCTAGCTGGGAGCTTTCTCACTCGCAACTGAGCTTTTGAACTAAATTCAGCATTGAATGTACGACCACAGTTGAAGCGTGTAGCGTGCAATTTGTTTTGTAAAACAACTTTGATAAACAAGTTTCTCGCGACGGGATTAATTAAGATGTTTCAAAACAAATGCATTGTTTTACTTAATATTTTATTGCTTATACTTATGTATATTACCGTGTTATGCTTATACAACAGCTGTATATTGAATGTTTACAAATACTATAGATCAGAAGCTGTAAACGTAACATAATTAGTATTAACAGGAATCAAGTAAAGGCCCTTCTGTTTGTGATATATGCTGCAGGGGACGTTTTGGAAGGTTTAATTAATCCTCTACCATTGTGGATAAGCGCGCCGATAATCCACAGCATGTATAATGTACATTAATTTGTGAAATTAATATTGAATCCGTTTGTACTTGCGTTTGTACATCCCTGTCATTGCCTTGTAGTAGTTTTGAAGTAACGTAATTAAACCAGCGCTGAGTCGTATTAAGAGTCTAATATCATAACTCCAGGATATTGGTAAGGGGACGCTGTCTCACCAAAGTAAATCCTTAATAAGAGCTGATAAATACTCTTCCGCTTTTTATTTACAGCTGTATGTAACTGATAAACTCTATTTGTAAATTGCGCTTATCAATGTCACCTGCGACTTTTTTTTGACCATGTAGAAACAACTAGTGTTTGGACACCTTTGCATTTAAATAATACAAAAGCTGGTAGTATTTAGATTAGTAATTTGCAGAAAAGATTATATTTAAAACCGAACATTAGTACTATTATAATTGCGTACATATCAATTTAAATTAACGCGATTGTTTGATATCAGGTTTTGAATATAGTTATAAAAAGCTGAAAATCTTATTGCTTTTATCTAACTCTGTGCAATTTTTGTTTCTTACAGCAAGTAATCTACTTCCGATGGAGGTGAAGTTCCTTTGATATCATCAACCATTAATTTAAGAGACATCGTCGCCAGGTTTTCATTCGCACAGCCAGACTTTCCGCAAGCCGAGGAAAAACCGAGAAATCAAAGCAAGGATGAGGTTAATGACAGTCTATTCACGAAACACTATTGCCCCATAAACATTAAATGCCCAATACTAAATTCTGGATTCTCTGGTCTCAGGACAAATTGGCTGGCGCTGCTTGGAGGAACCAAGCGATGACCAGATAGGGTGCGTCCCGCCGCCCAGTCTAGAAGCCAGCGAGCGCGCCAGAAAGAAACGAAAAGGCACATGGAGGCGATGAGCATCGACGCGGCTCCGTCGCTCGACGCACAATCCGCCCCGGCGCTCGCCGACGCACCTCTCATCATCCGCTTTCGAGTGCATTCTCAACACACACATACACACGCGTGAGCCCTCGGTGTCAGTTGGACGACGCCTCCTCGGACGCTTGCGCGACAGTCTCCTCGCGGCCTCCTCGACGGCCCCACACAGCTGCCTGATATAGCTGCCTGCCACAACTGCCCCACTAACGAGAGTTACTAATTATGTATGTTCACTAGAGGACGTAGAGTATGTAAGGGCTCGCGGGGAGGCGCAGGGGAGGGCGCAGCGATGGAAACCTGCGAACAATATTGCCGAGCTGTGATTTTTCATGTCAATAACAACGAGCAAAAGTACAATCGTTCTTACCCTTCTTTTTTTTTTACTCACTACGATTTCATTGTAATCAGCGACCTTTACGAAAATAAGTAGTTGTTATAGGCTCCCGCGCATGTAGAACGCGGAACTTAATGGGAATGGAATTGGGACAATGCACGCATTCATTTCATTGCTACTTAATCAACTATTTGGATGTTAGTGCTTTTTACTTTGATAACCGACGACCCGCGATCGACTGTAGCATTTTGCAACAGGGCTGTAGTTTTTAAAGGCGAAAAGAAACTAATTTCGAACGATATGCGCGTTAAACTTACGAAATAAGATTTTGCGATTTATAGACGCGCTATCATAAAAGATCGTTTTTGCGTTGTCAAAAGAGACTCTAAACTTGTCGATGTAGAATTCGTTAAATTTATTTAAACTCAGTAAAGATATTGTTGATTAATAAGCGTGTACATAAAATGTACATAAACAGTAATAATAATCAAAATGGCAGTACTAAGTACTGTTCAAAAGTACCATTTCAAATATATGTAAACAACAATATTTCGAACAGTTCTTTTTTTGTAGTTTATTATTATTTTTCCAATTACGCATATTATACAATATTGACGTACTGGTAGGAGAAATTTCAATAATTTCATGTTACTGACTTTTCATTTTATGTTTTTATTTGCTTTCACGTTTTCACACATTGCATGTATCCACTTTTTCTTTTTATCGCTTTTACATGTCATGGCAACATATTGTCAAATTTAACGGAAATTTTGATCTGTATCAGTTTTCGTACATTTTCGAATTTTACTTCATTTTGAGATCACAAATTCCTCGGCAGAGGGTTAATTGTATTAAAAACGACTTTTGCGTACATTAAAAACTTAAATATCAAAGATATTAAAAATATAAAGCTGCCGAGAGTAAGAAGACAGTAATTAACGCCGCGTATACGAAATAAAAAACCGAATTCGGGTTTTTTTAGGTATTGTATCTAGTCTGTGTATCTTTCAAGTAAGAATTGATCAAGTAAACACGGCGTTTTAACTTTTTTTCTCAATAAGATCGATAAGCCTCGAGATACAGCGTTCAAACGTAGATTATAAACATATAGTTTAGGTAGTGTTATGTACATTTGTATTTAAATTAGTTTGTCGATTAAAAAGCGATTGCGGTGAGCTCACGTAATGACTCTAAGTATCCTTTAATATATTATTGTATCTCGAGTGCGCATTATAATTAAGAATATATAAGCAAGAATCCATGGTTTTATTTCCGAGATGATTTCGTCGAGATTATTATTAACGAGTTATTTACTCTGTTTGCATAATTTGTATTTTATCGAATAAAATACCCAATGTTACTTATACTTTATAAATGTTTCATATTTACTTTAGATTCCTAAATGTAATAGCCATATATTCCCTATATTATTAATATTTATAGAGTAAATATGTCCAATTCAATAATTTATTACAAACAGTCTAATCTCAAAGACAAGAATTAATTTTTTATTTTTATTTTTTAAAAATTATTCAAAAAGTACGTAGTCGCAGCGCCATGATTTTTTAATACCATGTAACTTTACTCATCTTGATTAAATTTACGTCAACTTTACTTTGCATAGAATTCATAAAAATTGTTTCAATTGATAATTTCATGTTATTTTTGACAACAATTAAGATAACAACAAAAATTTATACATATCAATCTGTTTAGAATACTATTATATGTTGTGATCGGACAATTTATGATATAAAATCCTTTGTCTCATACTGAATGAGTTAAATAGAACCAAATTGAATTAAACGTTTTATATATGTATCATCGATAATAGTGTACATTTTCGACCTACTTGAGAAGAAATACAACATTTCATCGTTGAAGAACATATACTAAAGATAAAGACATATTTCCTTTTGAGAAAGATTAAAAACTGAAAACTGGAATAACTTTAAATCAAAGCTCAATTTACTGTTTTACTGTATGTACATCGTCAAGAGAATTACAATCCCCGCATTACAATAAGTTATATTACAGATGCGTTATTTGGTGAATTGTTTGTCTTATCGAAAGCCTCTTTTCTTCCTATATAAAATACAAATATGATTTGGAAAAACCATATTCTATGAGTATAGAACATTCAATTTTCCATTTACGAACCTAATACATGAGATTTAGAAGTAGACTTCTCGGATGGGTTTTTCATCAAAAAGGGTAAACTAAATTCCATTTGTTTTACTTTCTCGGCGAGGGCTGCCTGTCGTCTTTTAAGGCTTGCATTTCTCTCTTCGTACTGACTGAGCAATTTCTCCCAGTTACTACTTACTCCTGTTATTGTCCTTCTGTCTGTTCCCATTGCATTCTCACTTTTATCACTCTCAATATCATTCGATTCCATTTGTATAACCTTCCAATTATTTGTATTATATATTTGTTCAATAGAGAAAATTCTTTGTTAAAGTTGATACAAAAAATTTATTCATGAAATGTTATCTAGAGTTAAGGTTAAAATTGATTTTTGCTCAAAAATGTATTTTATTTTCGACTAAAGTAAATTTTTTCCCTCTTGAAATTTGGTTCAATTGTAAAATCGATATTTATTATTGGCTCAATCTATCGTTTCCTAAATAAAATACGAATTAACTGTACAATGAATTGTTAAATTTAAGTATCGAACCTTAAAAATGCTAAAACTAATTTTACTCCAATTTGGACGCAACAACTGCTATCGATGACTATTTTCAAAATCTAATGCCTGAACATAGTAGAACTACCACAACTTAGACTCGCAGACGGCCCAATACACGACGTTTCGATGAGTTGTTTAACACTTCGTCTGGGGCGTTGTAATAATAATGGATCAGGCATAAAGTAAATAAAATTTTGACTGCATAGTTTTTGATGGTTCCTTAAAAAATGCTTTTCAACTAAACAGTAAAATTTAAGTCATGAGTAGAATTAAAGCGTGAAATTTTTAATGTGTTATGCTATAAATTACAAAAGTATCAATAGAAAAAATTGCCGAGAATACCGAACCTCTTACCATGCAGGATGAGTACCTTAGAAATCTCAACGAAAATCAATCCTGACTTAGTAAGTAAATTATAATCATATAAAATTGAATTTAATACAGACCTCGAAGATGGTAATCTATGATAATTAAACTTTTAATCAACAATATTAATACTAAATAAATTTTCATTCTTTGAAAAAATTTTAATCAGTATTTTCATCGATTTCCAATGAGGATGGCTTACATAATAATCAGTTTTAATTTATACCTTTTTTACAAAATTTCTTGTATATTTTGAGAAGAACTTATAACCTCTGTAAATGCATAATATAATGATTTACGAAAATTCAGATTTTGTTTTCTATTTATGTTTTTCTGTTTATTTTATAGGTAGATACGCGTGATTGTGAAACTAAGACAGAAACTGCCAGCAATAAAGATGAAAGTAACTCGATTGAAGATAAAAACAATAATATCGCGAAACATGAAAATGGTCAATTGCAATTTTCTCTGCCACAAACAACATGTACAAATGTTAAGCTATCTGATTTAGCTGATCAATTCGAAACTGTTCTCAGTAAAGTAAAGGTACTAAAAGAGAAATTTATTTTTCATTTCAAATTATAATGATAAAATTTACAAAATTTAAATCTACTAAATAAATTATACCGTTTTATATGCGTTTTAATGACATCATTATACTCACTCGCAAATATGACATAAATAATTATGTATTATATTTTTGGCTCGATTTAAAATATCTGTGTCAATATTATTAATTTATTAAAATAATATAAGATATGATTTAATAACTGACATAATTTAATATTATTTTACTATATTTGGATTTTATAGTTATCATATTTTTATCTTTTATCATAAAGAATTACTATATGTATTATTTACAATTTATTACTCTTCTATAAAGTATATTTAAATTAAATTAAAAATTATTTTTGGTTATTATGTTATGATATTCTATTCAACCTGATGTGGAAAATAATGTAATTTGACAACGTGTTTTATGAATCAAGATTATGCATTACAAATAACTTTAAGTTTACCTTTAATTTAGACACTTGAATTAACGCATTTGATCGAACCAATACAAAACGCAGCAGATAAGTTACGAGAATTAGAAAATTTTACAAAGCAGTTTTGTATCAATTGTTTCGATGACTGCTCCCGTGCCAAACCTCACCGCGACGTAAGTCATACTAGTAATATAATACTTTGTATACTTTTTGACTATTTAATCGCATTTGTTACACGTGAATATTTATTTTTACATTCCTAACCGCGATATTTGACCAAAAATCGACTTTGACTACAATGTACCATGAATGATTTAACGTTTCTTTATTCAGAAAAGATAATTTCTTTCTAATTGGGGGGAGTGTAGGTGCCGTCGGCAGCGATCAGACCAATCGGTTTTGTGACCCCAGTGGCTTCGCGAGATCGAACTTTGGAGACTGCGGGGGAGTCGGGGCCGGAGGAGTTCTTCGACGCGACCTCGCGAGCCGGAGCCACGGACTCGGTGGACTCGTGCAACTGCGACGACTTGCCGACGACCTTCTGTCCGCGGCCTCGTCGGCGGCGGCGGAGGCGCAGCTCCTGCTACTCGTGTCCCCGCTCCCGGATCCTCGAGGACAAGCACCAGGTGGTGCGCGGCCGCCTCGGCTCGCACCGTTGGTACTCCAACGCCAAGTACGAGATCGAAGTCAACTTGAAAAATCAGAACCTGAGGCTGGCCAAGGACAGGACGTGGGCCAACCGCAAGATCCTGGGCAGGCGCAAGGGCGCGAGGTCAAGGGCTTATTGTCCCGCAGAATCGTCCACCTCGGTAAGGATCTCGTGTGAGTGTTGCTGCTGCGAAAGGATATATGCAGGTGTTCTTACTGATTCAGACTTGCGAGTCCGAGGTGTCGAGTGACTTGATCCCCTCCAAGGATTTCAGCAGCCGCAAACTCTCTACACAAGGTACAGGTCTCGTGGCTAATGTGGTCGGAAGTACCGCAGACTCGCTTTGTTGTGTGTGACTTTGATTTGGAGATTTTTTTGTACTCTCGTGTTAATGAGTCGGACCATAATGTGAATCGCTCTACAAATAATATATCTCGTAACATTTATCTTTTACAAATAATAATAGTTTATTCCATTTGTACATTAATCAGAGGAAATCTTACAGATCAACCAATTATCAACAAACAGAGCTGTATGGCTTCAATTTCAAATGTAAGTTATAAATACATCATGGATTATTTTAAAAAATACTTTTACATATCAATATTGAATATTTAAACTTTAAGTATTATAGTACATAAATATCTGTAACAAAAAATATATTATTGTTGAAAATTTTTTTAGGAATAACGTATTTAAAGTGCGTTAAATGAGATCTACTAATATTATGTACTCATTTAATTATACTATATCAATACTAACAAATTATACTAAATTAGAGTAAATGAATTTTCATTTATAAATTTTGATTATGGAAATGAAATTGAAAATTAATGTTATCAAATCGAAAACTATTTTTGACACCTTTGATTTAAGCTCTTTTAATACCAAAACTATAATTTAGTGAAAGTGAAAGTGACAATGTTAATAATTTTTTGAAAAATTAAAATATCAGAGCTGTTAGTATATCAAAGTGATATTTATGTTTTCTAGTAAAAATTTTCAATTTGAATAGTATACTTTTGTTGCAGGTATTTCAAGTATAAAGAAGAACTAGACTCATAGATTTTTCCATGTCTTATTTCGTGTGTATTGTCTTAATTATTTAAAATTATAATTTCTTAATATGTTTTACCGAGGTACTTATTTATTTTTAAAAATAAAACAGAAAGCAATTAATTTATTAAATTAAAAAATCATATTTTAAGCCTGTCAATATGCATGAAGTGAACGTAATTTTTATTTTAATTAGTTTTGTTTAAATGAATTTTAATCTTATCTTCTTTACTGATAAATTCACTAACTATGTCAAACGGCATTTGTGCAGTAATTTCCTTTCTGCAATATTACATAATTCCGATAAAAGTAATATCGATAGTACATTTACGTATGTTAGAACTCAGACTAGCAATTTAATAAAAACAGTACACATTTGGATTTCCCTCCCAGAAACCGCATAGTCTATTTAGTTTATAATAACAGGAGAAACATTCCGATCCCAATGAACTACTTAAGCAAGCTAATCGAAAAAAGCTACTTAAAGGCATGGCTATTCCCGGCGTTTCTCCCTTGGACGGGCCATATAAACTGTCAGGTCGGTCAGGTTACGGCTGCAATCCAATATCGCGGCGAGGCCTCGAGAGCGCGAAAACGAAGCATCGGGATTTTTCTCCGGGCGGCCTGTCGTGGGACGCTTTCGGCCCGCGAGCATCCGTGAACTATATTTTCCCTCGCATGAGGCAGTTGCGCAAGCCGGCCCACGTGCACCTTATATCCTCTGTGCAGCTTGGCGCCTGCGGTTGCGGTCAGTCGGGAGGCCCGAGCGACGCCTCGACCTGCCCTTGCCGATGCGGAGACACTCGGGACCCATCCGAGGACGGCCCCATGCCGAGGTGAGCGCTCCCGCGAAAGCCCCATGTAAAGTGATTAATTCCCGCGGCGCGGGTCGCGTATGGGCGCTATTAAGTGAGCGCGCCGCGCGGCAGTGCAGATCCTCGCTAATCAACGCACCGCAGCGCCGGGGAATGATTTGTTTTCTCCGGCTAGGCCCGTTGAGTAAGCGCTCTCGTAACTTGACGGCCCAATGCATCGACGGCTTAATTCTTCGATGAAAGTGCACTTCGAGGAACATTGTCTTGCCAATTAAAATGTCACACTTGAAACATGTGACTTATGCACCGCGTATTTAACACGTTGACTTGCGTCTGGCATATTTCATATCATATTTCCATTTTATTTCCTGTCTGTCGAATTAAGATCTCTTGATAGACTTCTCGAGAAGTTGGCCATTCGTTTTTCAATCTAAGTTACTTATTAACTTGTAAAAAATGTAATTTTTTTAATTAAGGTTTTTGAAAATATACGCACACGCTTAAACGATTATCAAAGAATGTAAAACTAGTTTCGTTGCAGTAGAACTAGTTTCGAAGCTGTAAACTTAATTAAATCAAACACATGACAAGTCTCAAATGTTGTAAAATTTTATTAGCAATGTAGATCTTAGTATAAAATTATATATCTGTGCATATAAACCTAAAGAAAGCATAAAATGCGAATAAATGACTGTTTCTAAACTTAATAGTATACTTCTTGTAATTAATTTATGATTATCTTTTTAGACGATGAAAAGGCTAATCGTTCTTATGTCATTGTTCTTACATATCATTGATCAAGCCCACAGATATTTAGCTGACAAACGAAATTTACTGCGTAATATAGTTTAATACTAATATCCTTTTTATATCTTTTGTGTTAAACATATAAAAAGAATATTGTTAACCATTGTTTTTCCCTGATAAATTGGCTAATATTTACGGTCAATATTTTCATTAAATACGGAACCTATTCAGAAACTAATGCATATGTCTTAGAATATCTAAAATTTCTAGTTATTTAAAATTGATATACTAAAATCTGTTTTGCTTCCTCTATAATGTATAATTTCTATTATGGATCCCGAATTCAACATGCAAAATTCTTTCTCGAATTTCAAAGCCATTTTCTTACTATTTAATACTTATTACTAAACAGCCATTAGAATATTTATATCTATATTTATAGCCATTACCTTATCTATTTAGTTTGACTAGCTCAAATCGTTTTACAAAGATTTACTTCACCACCAACGGCTAATAAAATTATCAAAATTATATAAACGAATGTTAAATTCTTAGGTGCTTAAATGTTTTGCTTTACGATTTATTCATTTTCCCCTTATCGCGTTAATGATCATAAACATCGTAAATTAACGAAATAGAGAAAATTGAAAATTAAGCTTTAAAAATTATTAATTTTTCACTAATTATTATTCAATCCAAAGTGTAAAAACTGAAATTAAAGATTGAAAAAAATTAATTATGGGAACTAAAATATATCTTATACATTTTATTTCTTAAAATTAAAAGTTATTATTAATATACTCATTTGTATTGTAACTTTTAATGAAAAAATTTCAGCGTGCGCGACTGCGATATTGGTAGAATTAAAGAATTTCTTTAATTATTTTACACGAATTAATACTTGATTCATCTTTTCGGTAATAAAATGTATAAGTTCATATAGTTATTTAATTGACGAATAAAAATATACATATAGATCACAAATGTGCTGGAAATACTTAAAGATCTATATGTTGTTATGTTGATAAAAAATTTTAACATTGTATTTGGAAATATAATGTTTTTCTCATATTTCTCTTAAATGATTTTAAAATTATTAAATTTATAGTAGCTTAATCATTCTTACATAAAGTCTGTTCATTTTAATAAACTCCATTTTAATAATTCATGATTTAACAGCCTGCATGAAAATATTACATAAATTAAAAATAATAATTTATTTGAATTTACACAAAACTGTTTATAACTAATTTATGATACCACAATAATATTTTTTTCAATGATAAATATATTTCTTGTTTTTCTTTTTAATTAAAATGCATTAATTCTTAAATCTTTTTTTTATTTTTACTATACATTAGCTTTATTTTTCTAATAGAAAATTTGTCATCGAAGAAAGGTTTATCCGTAAAGATCAATCATTTATTTTAGTTAATATGATTGTAACGTAGTCAATGTGGTTTGAGGTGAGCAACAATTGATAATTAATAACAAGTTCTGCGTACATTTTTATGCTGCTAGTTATGAAATTAATAGGTATAAATTAAGTTTTCCAGTATTAAATTCAGCACTTCAATTCTTTTAAATATCTGATGAATAACAGAAGATTTTTGAGCATTTTAGTTACTTTAGAAACCCACTAGTCTAAAACGATCAAAATTTATAATTTTCATTTTAAAAAACAATAGCAAATTCTTTTCGAGTTTAATTCGAGTAACCCCGTTATCAAAGATTTTTGTCAATCGTTTAGCTACACGCATATCATCTGTAATGTGATGCGATTTGATTGACTTATTGCGTAAAATGAGTTTACTCTTATCCTGATCGGTCTGCAGTTGAAGTAGTTGTACAAAAAATACATAATAAAATTACATATTAAAATTATTTTTGAAATTATTTTTGTCTGAAATTTACTTTGACATTGACTTAGTTAAATGAGACAAACTAGAAGCCTGTAGGTTTATTTAACTTTAAAACATAAATTTTTCAAAACTTTTAAGTTTGGCATAATATTTCTTTTGAATTGGATGATACAGATTTTGTTCTATGAGAGCTTAAAACGTACATTTTTAATGCCCCATTAAGGTGTGTCTCTGTTTTTAATGAATTCAGTTTTTTAAATAAACAATTTTCTTGTGCCTTGAAATTGAAATTGATAATGAATAAAGCATTTGACTATCAATTCTAAGAAATTTTACCAAAAAAATTTCAGACTTTTATTTATTATATATTTTTGGTAACAGCTAGTTCAACTGCAGCCCAAGGATAAGATAACCTCCTCTCCTTAATTGATATTAATATTTCGACCAGAAATTCTGCATTTTTATTTATATTTTCTTCTATTTTATTGACTTCTATACTTACTTCTACAAAAAGCAGTTCCTCCGCCTACTATTGCGACATCTGTGGAAAGAGAATATCCAACGACTCTCTCAACTTCGAAGATTTCACTAAATTATTTGAGTGCGAGACTAAAAACGATGACAACGACAGTCAAATTGGAACGACATTCAATAAGAGTTAGACTTTATTTTATTTGAAATCTTTTGGTTTTAATAATCAAATATTAAAATACGTAACTATTGTATTGGACAATTTTTTTTTCATCTTAGACGTAACAAATCTTTATAGACTTTTGCGTCTATGAAAATGATTTTAAATTATGTAACTTTTTTATGCAAATTACAATTGTAAGTTCGAAATATTGACTTCCTATGAAGAATTTCGAAATGATTGGGCAGGGAATAATTTGCTGTAAATTAAATATTGGAACATCGATAAGTTTTGTATATCAAATAAGAAATGTCTCGAGCATATCACTCCTAAAGTCACTCCTTAATGTACATGGTTGCATTCTTCATTCTTTACAAACCATTAGTATTATGATGACACATTTCCTATCACGTGTTCTTTTGCGTCCAATTTTTTATTATATCTCCACTTAGATGTACAAATTATAAACAAAGAAAAATAAATATTGACCACTGTAAACTTTTAGTTATAATCTGCCAAAATTTAATATTTTAGAATAAAAATTTAATTCATAACAATATTTCAAAAATCAAAAAAGTAGTAATTGTTTTGCTTTTATTTAACTGATAACAAGCTTCCAACTTATAATAAAGTATAATATAATACTGACATGTAATGTTGTTTACAGAGATTAAAGCGTACATTCAATCTCTGGAATCTAAGTGCCGCGAAAAGGACAAAATCATCAAAGAACTGAGGCAGGCATCAGTCGAGAGTAACAAGTTCATAAACTCTTGAAGTTAAATGGAATCCTGCGTTATTTTAAAACGATTATTTTTTCACTGCGCAATTCTGTTTGGAGAGTTGCTATCAACAGCGACGCGTAATTGCAATACGAATATTCACAATTGGAAAGGAATAAAAGCAACATTTCTCTTTTAGAAAACGGATTTCTCACTATTAACAGTAATAGCGCGCCGATCAATCGATAATCTGACTATATATATACGTTAGTTTATGTGCGATGCTCTAATTTGACCACATTACTCGAAACGATCAATCCGCTAATTGATTTCAATTTCCACGGCGCCCGCGCAAACCCACAAGCGCGGCATAATAACAGGTTATTATTGTAATGGGGCGAAACCGCGGGAAAAAGGACAGGCGCCCCGCTGGATTCAACGGTGGAATCAAGGCTGTTAACTGTCTCGCGCAACAAGATCCGGGGCGAATTTCGGCGATGGACACAATGGGCGGTGCAGTTGCCTCATCCGCGGCTGCTTTCGACACGCGTCCCTCCGCGGATGCCCCGAAGTCCTTGACATTCGTAATGGGTTTTCGCGCGCTGTCTAGGCCGTCACGCTCGGCTACTCCTCCTTTCCCCTCGGTGTATAATAAGAGAGCTGCTTTATCGTTTGTAACAATGCTTTTATTCGATACCACAAAAGTACAGAGTTATAAGTAAAAGTATATATAAAACGTTATGTACATTGTCTATGGCTCGGGTTTTGCTCTCGCTCGCGGCCGCTGCCGCCGCTCGTTCCTCCGCGCGTTTTCTGTATTCCAAGCTGTATACTTCACGCTGCTTCATTGTTGTGGACTTCGACGGTGGTTGGTGCATTGCAGTGTATATCTCTCGTTTACGACCCGCTAAAATACAACGGGGAAAAAAATGCACGCGACGCGTGTACAAAAAGGTCTCTTAAATGATACAGTTTCGTGCCGTTATATGGTTTCTAATTTCTTATTATTCGGCAGTCGATAATAAGACTTTTAAACATTAGTCATTTATTTATAATGGGTTTACAGGAATAAGGAATCCGTACACTGGGGTTTTAGGTACAACTTCTTAAGCAAGTTATAGGACATTAAACTCATAAATTAGGTTTAGTGGTTTTTAATAAGAAAACGTTTACTCGCGTGTGTAAAATTAATATTTACACCATACAAGAAATATTTTTAAATATTTTTTGGCACACAGAACCTACCGGATTAATTTTCGAATTCGTACATTATTTTTTTTTCATTTTATTTCTCCCGGCACTATTATTCGATATTCTATAATATCCAATCAATCAGTATAAAACATAATACAATAATTTATAGAGTACTATAATAATCTACCAGTATCAGTACAACTATATCAAGCAATTATTCAATAGCAGTCATGTAAATGAGGTGTATAACATCCGACAAATCTGGCAATACATAGAGTAAAGCAATTTGTTGAGTACAAGAGATTACAGAAACGAGAGAATCCGCAATAGCGGTCACATTGCCCAGGGAATAAACCGCGTAGCTCTAAAAAAATAAACAATTTATCTTTTTATATAACAATAACGCGAAGAAAATGTCAATACAAGATAATATTTGAAAGCTTTTAAAATGCTCGACAGTTGACTGCGAGCAAAGTGGGTGCCGATATTCGGCGATTAAAGAATCAAGAGAATTAGCCAGCTGTGAGAAATTGCGCGCTTCACCGGGCCGAAGCGACTGTCGCGTCGCCCCGGGAGATTTGCGGTGAGCCGAGGTGCGACTCTCGCGCAGAAGACGTATGGCAATGCAGCTTACGGGCGCCTACAGCGACTTGATGCGCGGTATGAAGAAAAACTTCCTGCGGTCGAGGAGGTCCTCGAGGCTGTTCAGGTCGGGCAGGACCTCGGGGATCTGGAAGTCGGCCGCGCTCCCGGAGAAGGGCCGTCGCGTCGTCGCGAAGAAGGGCTTGGACGGCCGGTGTTGCGCCTCCTGCCGCGGCGTGTAGTAGGCCTCGGTGGTGCTCGGCTGCCGCGGGTAGTACGGGTCGACCTCGACCTCGCCCGCGGACAGCAGCGGCCGCAGCGGTGCCTCGAAGATCGAGGCAGCCTCCGTCGCGGCTGTGCTCGTCGCGGGCGCTCGGGCCGAGTGGCTGCCCAGGGCAGGCCGGTGCTGCTGGATCGAGCGCAGCGTCTCCACGTAGGGGTAGTCCGCGCCTCGGGACCCGCTCTCGGGGGGCTCCAGGAACTCGGCCGGCCGCGTGCGCTCCAGGGCGCGTGCCTGCACCATCCCCAGGATCATCTCGGTGCGTGGACTGAAGCGGATACTGTCGTCGGGCGCCCCGTTGCGCAGAGACTCGAAGCTGTGCGCTCTAGCCTCCGCCGACTCCTCGAACGGCGGGTCCAGGAAGGAGAAGTCCTCGTCTGAGGTGACCGCCAAAGATGGCGGGGGTGCGGCCGGGGGCTCCAGCAGCTCCGAGATCCGGATGCGAGGTGTGGTCGTGGGGGCGAGCAGGTTCCGCGACGGACTTTCCTGTGACTCGGAACTGGAAACCGACGCGTCTTTACGTTGCTCTTCGCTCGACGTTGACCGGAATCTAGATACGTTCGATTCCTCTCGGGATCTAGATACGTTCGGTTCCTCTCGCGATCTAG